>CM057482.1:24277500-26777500 GCA_030035585.1 Dugong dugon | reverse complement strand
CTACAAAACCCTCCCACCTACTCACTCTAGGGAACAGGGACATGCCTTCCTCCTGGACACTCGGGGTGGCCGTCAGCCCCATGCCTTGCTTAGAGTGTGTCCCCCTGCTGCAGCCAGATGCCTGTGCCTACACCAATCACCCATGCCTGTCTAGGACTGTAGGTGAGAGCCTACACCACACACTTGGTGGCTATCTACCTGGGCACCTGAGCTGAATCTATAAAGGAAGAGTGGGCAGACTCCTGAGCTCACATATCTAGTAACAGATCTAACCAGCTGGTGACAGGACATTAGAGCTTCAAAGGTGCCAATAATCAAACTAGCTCATACAAGCAGCCTATCTGGGTATATCAAAACCAAATAAGAAGCTAGGACACAGAAAGCAAACATAAAATAAATAAATATAATAACTTATTGATGGCTCAGAGACAATAGTCAATATCAAAACACATAAAGACGCAATCCATGATGGCTTCAGCAAGCTCCCAAAATAAAGAATCTAGAAATTTTCCAGAGGAGGAAAATTTCTTGGAATTACCAGAGGCAGAATACAAAAGATTAATATACAGAACTCTTCAAGAAATTATGAAGGAAATTAAGCAAAATGCAGAACAAACAATAGAGGAAATTAAAAAGATTAGAGAAGAGCATAATGACAAATTTAACAGGCTGCAAGAATCCACAGAGAGACAGATATCAGAAATCCAGAAGATTAACAATAAAATTGCAGAATTAGACCACTCAAAAGAAAGTCATAGGAGCAGAATTGAGGCAATGGAAGTCAGAATTAGTGAGAGTGAAGATAAAGTACTTGACACCAACTTATGTGAGGAAAAATCAGAATAAGGATTAAAAAAAATGAAGAACCCTAAGAATTATATGGGACTCTATCAAGAGGAATAAACTATCAGTGATTGGAGTACCAGAATATGGGGGGATAACAGAAAATACAGAGAGAATTGTTGAAGATTTGTTGGCAGAAAACTTCCCTGATATCATGAAAGATGACAAGATATCTATCCAAGATGCTCATCGAACCCCACATAAGGTAGATCCCAAAAGAAAGTCACCAAGACATATTATAATCAAACTTGCCAAAACCAAAGATAAAGAGAGAATTTTAAGAGCAGCTAGGGATAAACAAAAAGTCATCTACAAAGGAGAGTCAATAAGAATAAGCTTGGACTACTCAGCAGAAACCATGCAGGCAAGAAGACAATGGGATGACACATATAAAGCCTTGAAGGAAAAAAACTGCCAGCCAAGAATTATATATCTAGCAAAACTGTCTCTCAAATATGATGGTGAAATTAGGACATTTCCAAATAAACAGAAGTTTAGGGAATTTGCAAAAACCAAACCAAAATTAATAGAACTACTAAAGGGAGTCCTCCAGTTAGAAAATCAGTAACATCATATTACAACCCAAGCTAGACCACAGGACAGAGCAACAAGATATCAACCCAGATAGGGAAGTCACAAAAGTAAATCAAATTTAAAACACTGAAAATAGGGAAACAGATGTCAATATGTAAAAGATGACAACATTAAAACAAAAAAGAGGGACTTCAAAAATGTAGAAATAGATTTTTCATATGGAGAGGAAGTCAAGGAGATATAAAGAAATAAAAGACTGGTATAAACTTACAAAAATAGGGGTAAATCTTAAGGTAACCGCAATGGAAACTAGCAATCCTACAAGTCAAAATAAAAAACTAGAAAAATATAAACACTCAGCAAACACAAAATCAACAACAACGAAAAAGATGAAAAGAAAATACATAAAGAAAAATGACTTAGCGCAGAAAATTAAGTGGAACAAAGAAACTGTGAACTACACGCAAAAAAAGGACATGAAAATGACAGCACTAAATTCATACCTATCAATAATTACACTGAATGTAAACAGACTAAATGCACCAATAAAGAGACAGAGAGAGGCAGATTGAATAAAAAAACATGATCTGTCTATATGCTGCCTACAAGAGACACACCTT
The DNA here is from genome assembly GCA_030035585.1 of Dugong dugon. NCBI lineage: Eukaryota > Metazoa > Chordata > Mammalia > Sirenia > Dugongidae > Dugong > Dugong dugon. The sequence continues at coordinate 26,775,503 of CM057482.1, read as the reverse complement.
AGACTTAAAGACACAAACAAATTAAAACTCAAAGGATGGAAAAAAATATATCAAGCAAACAACACTCAAAAAAGAGCAGGAATGGCAATATTAACATCTGACAAAATAGACTTTAAAGTAAAATCCACCACAAAGGATAAGGAAGGACACTATATCATGATTAAAAGGGTCAATACACCAGGAGGACATAACCATAATAAATATTTACACACACAATGACAGGGCTCCAAAATACATAAAACAAACTCTAACAGCATTGAAAAGAGAGATAGACAGCTTCATAATAATAGTGGGAGACTTCAACACACCACTTTTGGCGAAGGACAGAACATCCAGAAAGGAGCTCAATAAAGACACAGAAGATTTAAATACCACAATCAATCAACTTGACCTCACAGACATATACAGAACACTCCACTCAACAGCAACAAGTATACTTTCTTTTCCAACGCACATGGAACATTGTCCAGAATGGACCACATATTAGGCCATAAAGCAAGCCTTAACAAAATCCAAAGCATCAAAATATTACAAAGCATCTTTTCTGGCCATAAAGCCATAAAGGTAGAAATCAACAACAGACAAAGCAAGGAAAAAAAAATCAAACGCATGGAAACTGAACAACACCTTGCTCAAAAACTACTGGGTTATAGAAGAAATTAAGAATGGAATAAAGAAACTCATAGAATCAAACGAGAATGAAAACACATCCTACCAGAACCTTTGGGACACAGCAAAAGCAGTGCTCAGAGGTCACTTTATAGCAATAAATGCACACATCCAAAAAGAAGAAAGGCTCATAATCAAAACATTAACCCTACAACTGGAACAAGTAGAAAAAGAGCAGCAAAAGAAGCCCTCAGGTGCCAGTAGAAAAGAAATAATAAGAATTAGAGCAGAATTAAATGAAATAGAGAATAGAAAAACAACTGAAAGAGTTAACAAGACCAAAAGCTGGTGCTTTGAAAAGATCAACAAAATTGATAAACCATTGGCCAAACTGACAAGAGAAAACCAGGAGAGGAAGCAGATAACACGTATAAGAAACGGATGGGTGATATAACAACAGACTCAACTGAAATTCAAAGAACATAAGAGAATACTATGAAAAATGGTACTCTAACAAATTTGAAAACCTAGAGGAAATGGACAAATTTCTAGAAACTCACTACCTACCTAAACTAACACAAACAGAGGTAGAACAACTAAATAAACCCGTAACAAAAGAAGAGATTAAAAAGGTAATTAAAAAGCTCCCAACAACAAAAAAAAACCCTGACCCAGATAGCTTCACTAGAGAATTCTACCAAACTTTCAGAAAAGAATTAACACCTCTACTAATAAAGATATTTCAGAGCATAGAAAAGGATGAAATACTCCCAAACTCATTCTATGAAGCCAGCATAGCCCTAATACAAAAAGCAGGTAAAGACACCACTAAAAAAGAAAATTACAGACCAATATCCCTCATGAACATTGATGCAAAAATCCTCACCAAAATTGTAGCCAGTACGATTCAGCAACATATCAAAAAATAATTCGCCACAATCAAGTGGGATTTATACCAGGTATGCAGGGATGGGTCAACATTAGAAAAACAATCAATATAATCCATCACATAAATAAAACAAAAGATAAGAACCACATGATCTTATCAATCTATGCAAGAAAGGCATTTGACAAAGTCCAACACCTACTTATGATAAAAACACTCAACAAAATAGTAATAGAAGGGGAATTCTTCAGTATAATTAAGGGCATTTATACAAAGCCAACAACCAACAGCATCCTAAATGGAGAGACTTTGAAAGCATTCCCCTTGAGAACGGGAATCAGAGAAGGATGCCCTTCATCACCACTCTTATTCAACATTGTGATGGAAGTCCTAGCCAGAGCAATTAGGCTAGAAAAACAAATAAAGGGCATCCAAATTTGTAGGGAAGAAGTCAAAATGTCTCTATTTGCAGATGATATGGTCTTATACATAGAAAACCCCAAAGAATCCACAAGAAAACTACTGGAACCAATAAAAGATGTCAGCAAAGTTTCAGGATACAAGATAAACATACAAAAATCAGTTGGATTCCTTTACACCAACAAAGAGAACCTCGAAGAGGAAATCACCAATCAATACCATTTACAATAGCCCTCAAGAAAATAAAATACTTAAGGATAAATCTAACCAGAGACATAAAAGACCTATACAACGAAAACTACATGACACTACTGCAAGAAACTTAAAGAGACCTGCATAAGTGAAAAAACATACCTTGCTCATGGATAGGAAGATTCAACATTGTGAAAATGTTGATTCTACCCAAAGTGATCTACAGATACAATGCAATCCCGATCCAAATTCCACTGGCATTTTTTAATGAGATGGAGAAACAAATCACCAACTTCATGTGGAAAGGAAAGGGGCCCCAAATAAATAAAGCATTACTCAAGAAGAAGAACAAAGTGGGAGGCCTCACACTACCTGATTTTAGAACCTATTATACCATCACAGTAGTCAAAACAGCCTGGTACTGGTACAACAACAGATACATAGACCAATGGAACAGAATTGAGAATCCACACATAAATTCATCCACCTATGAGCAGCTGATAATTGACAAAGTCCCAAAGTCCACTAACTGGGGAAAAGACACTCTCTTTAACAAATGGTGCTGGCATAACTGGATATCCATCTGCAAAAAACTGAAACAACACCCATACCTCACACCATGCACAAAAACTAACTCAAAATGGATCAAAGACTTAAATATAAAATCGAAAATGATGAAGATCACGAAAGAAAAAATAGGGGCAATGCTAGGAGTCCTAATACATGGCATAAACACAATACGAACCGTAAGTAACAATGCACAAGCACTAGAAGACAGACTAGATAACTGGGAGCTCCTAAAAATCAAACACTTATGCTCATCAAAAGACCTCAGCAAAAGAGTAAAAGGACAACCTACAGACTGGGAAAAAATTTTGGCTATGACAAATCCAATCAGCCTCTAATCTCTAAAATCTACGACATACTGCAAAACCTCAATAACAAAAAGACAAATAACCCAATGGGCAACGGATATGAACAGGCACTTCATCAAGGAAGATATTCAGGCAGCTAACAGACACACAAAGAAATGCTCACAACCATTCGCCATTAGAGTAATGCAGATTGAAACTACAATGAGATATTATCTCACCCCAACAAGGCTAGGATTAATCCAAAAAACACAAAATAATAAATGCTGGACAGGTTGTGGAGAGACTGGAACACTTATACACTGTTGGTGGGAATGTAAAATGGTACAACCACTTTGGAAATCGATTTGGTGCTTCCTTAAAAAGCTAGAAACAGAAGTACCATACGATCCAGCTATCCCACTCCTTGGAATATATCCTAGAGAAATAAGATATATGCACACCCATGTTCATTGTAGCACTGTTCACAACAGCAAAAAGATGGAAACAACCTAGGTGTCCATCAAAGGATGAATGGATAAAAAATATGGTATATCCACGCAATGGAATACTACACAATGATAAAGAACACCAGTGAAGCCATGAAACATCTTATAACATGGAGGAATCTGGAGGTCATTATGCTGAGTGAATTTAGTAAGTCACAGAAGGACAAGTATTGTATAAGACCACTGTTATAAGAACTCGAGAAAAGGTTTAAACACAGAAGAAAACATTCTTTGATGGCTTTGAGGGTAGGAAGGGAGGGTGAGGGTTATTCACTAACTAGATAGTAGATAAGAATTATCTTAGGTGAAGGGAAGGACAGCACACGCTACAGGGGAAGTCAGTACAACTGGACTAAACCAAAGCTAAGAACTTTCCTGAATACAATCAAACACTTGAGGGACAGAGTAGCAGGGGTAGGGTCTGGGGACCATGCTTTCAGGGGACATCTAGGTCAATTGGCATAACAAAGCTTATTAAGAAAATGTTCTGCATCCTACTTTGGTGAGTGGCGTCTGGGGTCTTAAAAGCTTGCAAGTGGCCATCTAAGATGCATCAATTGGTCCCAACCACCTGGAGTAAAGGAGAATGATGAAGAACACCAAAGACACAAGGAAAGTACTAGCCCAAGAAACAGAAAGGGCCACATAAACCAGAGACTTCATCAGCCTGAGACCAGAAGAACTGGATGGTGCCCAGCTACCATCAGTGACCACCCTGACAGGGAACACAACAGAGTCACTGATGGAGCAGGAGAAAGGCGATGTCTTAGTCATCTAGTGCTTCTATAATAGAAATACCACAAGTGGATGTTTTTAACGAAGAGAAGTTATTTCCTCACAGTTAAAGTAGGCTAAAAGTCCAAATTCAGGCATCAGCTCCAGGGGAAGGCGTTTTCTTTCTGTCGGCCTTCTTCTCTTCAGTGTTCCCTGGATTAGGAGCTCTCTGCGCAAGAACCCCGGTCCAAAGGACGCGCTCTGCTCCCAGCACTGTTTTCTTGATAGTATGAGGTCCCCAACTCTCTGCTTGCTTCCCTTTCCTTTTATCTCTTGAAAGATAAAAGGTGGTGCAGGCCACACCCCAGGGAAACTCCCTTTACATTGGATCAAGGATGTGACCTGGGTAAAGTCGGTGTTACAATCCCATACTAATCCTCTTTAACATAAAATTACAATCAAAAAATGGAGGCCAACCACACAATCCTGGGAATCATGGCCCAGCCAAATTGATACACACATTTTTTGGGGGACATAATTCAAACCATGACAGGTGGGCTGGAGAACTCAAATTCTAGTAAGAAGACCAGACATAATGGTCTGACTGAGACTGGATGAACCCCAGAAAGCATGGCCCCTGGACTCTGTATCAGCCCAGAACTAAAACAATTTCTGAGGCCAACGCTTCAGGCATGGTTTGCACTGGACTGTGGGACATAAAGTGATACTCATGAGGAGTGGGCCTCTTAGCTCAAGTAGATACAAGGAACTAAATGGGCAGCTTCTGTCTGGAGGTGAGATGGGAAGGCAGAGAGGGTCAGGAGCTGGTTGAATGGACACGGGGAATCAGGGGTGGAAAGGAGGAGTGTGCTGTCACAGTATGGGGAGAGCAATTAGGGTCACATAACAATGTATGGATAAATTTTTGTCTGGGAGACTAACTTGAAATGTAAACTTCAACTAAACTACAACAATTAAAAAAAAAAAAAAAGAAGAAGAGGAAGAGAAAAGCCAGGACACAGAGGGTGAACTGGCCCCGCCTCTTCCCTGGTCCTTCCGCCTGCAATCAGGAAGAAGGAGGAGCCAGAGAGAAGCACATTTGTATGCAGAGCAGTAGCAAGCAAGTCACAAATTGTGTCCCAAAATCTCAGCAATGGGAATCTTACTTCTCTTCCTAGAGGAGGTATAATATCACTAGCCTGTGATTCAGCCATCCCTGGGGGGTGCAAAGACAGAAATCTTTAGGTACGCCCCAATCAGCAAATTTTCAACCTAAAATGAACACTCATTAGGCACAATGCTCATCTAAGGGTCGGACTGTGAAGAAATAGATCAAATTTTAAAATATTTATAAAAATGTTGATATACTCAAGGACTGTGCCTAAAAGACAAGTTATGGTGGTGAAGGAATATGGAGGGCTGGATGAAAGGAGGATTGGCATAAACATCGTCCTTGAGAGAATATGAACATTTCAAGTAAGCTATCGATTTCTATGAAAGTTAGGAAAATGTTTAAAACAAAATACTTCTAAAAATACTTAACAATGCTTGAATGCTGCCGTTCAAAGAATCATGTATACATTATGTAATTATCTGGAGCAAACCAAATGCAGCAAATATTTACACCATAATAGGAAACAACCCCTATCCTCTTTCCTTTCTTCAACACTTTCTTAAAACATGTAAGTGGAGCTCCTTCTATGTGAAAATGAGGGATTACCCACATAGGAGAGAGGGAAAGACAGGGAACAAGTTGAGGCCAGACGAGGACCACGGGTGCTGGCTGACTGGAGGGGCTCCGCGTGAACTCAGGAGCCAGTGAGCTGGCATCTAAGGCAGCATTTGTGTATGCCTGCTTTGGCGCATGGGTGAACTACACTCATTTAAACACACCTGAATGGGACAGACAGAGGTCTTCGGTAGCTGACAAAAGTGAAATACCACTGGCTGTCCGTCCCACTATTTTTGTTGTTGTTGTTAGCTGTCATCACGTTGGCCCCTGACTCATGGTGACGCCATGGAATGAAATGAAATGGTGACATTGGAATGAAATGCTGCCCAATCCTGCTCCATTCCTATGATAGGTTACAGTTCAGACCGTTGTGATCCATAGGACTTTCACTGGCTGATTTTTAGAAATAGATTGCCAGGCCTTTCTTCCTAGTCCATCTTAGTCTGGAAGCTTCACTGAAATCTGTTCAGCATCCTAGCAACGTGCAAGCCACCACTGACAGATGGCTGCTGCCTGTGCATGAAGTGGATTGGCTGGGAATTGAACCTCCCACATGTGGAAGATGAGAATTCCACCATTGACTGAACCACGAATGCTCCCTTGGTGATTCAGACATAAGAGAAAAATCATTGTCACTGAAAACCATTCTCTTTCACGCTACTTCTACCAGTGGCTTAAAATGAAGCTCAGGACGCTGTTCCTAGATGAAATCTTATAGGGCCCTTCTACTTCCACTGACTCCAGGGAGGCTCTGTAGCTCCTCTGTGGAACCATAGGGCTCTGAGGAACCTAGTAAAACTCAGAGATTGTCCCAGTGTGACTGGCACAGGCAGGAAGCTCCTCTCTTCCCCTCCACTGCCTTTCTTTTCCACTGTCCTTTCTCGCTCCGTACTTCAGCCACACTGCACTGCTTCATTCCTTTTTACCAAACACACCCTCTTCATCCTATCCCAAGGCGTTTTGTTATTTTGTCCCCTGTGCCTGTCATGGAGTCCCTGGGTGGCACAAATGGTTAAGCACTCAGCTCCTAACAGAAAGGTTGGTGGTTCAGGCTCACCCCAAGGCACCTCAGAAAAAAGTCCTGGCGATCTGCTTCAGAAAAGTCACAGCATTAAAAACACTATGGAGTGCGGTTCTACTCTGACTCACATGGGGTCACCAAGAGTTGGAATAGGCTGTCCATGGCAACTTTTTTGTTTGTTTGTTGTTTGGGGTTTTGTTTGCTTGTTTGGGTTTGGTTTATGGTGCCTGTCATTACTCTGTTTTCACCTCTGTCAAAATCTTCTTCACCCCTCCAGCCCCACCCACATCAAGGGAGGCCAGAGGGTGCTTCCTCAGCTGCCACTGCCCTTCCCCACAGCACTTGGTGTGTTCCCTCCTAAATTCCCCACTACACTTAACAGTATTTGTATCCTGGGTTATCCTCTTCCTAAAAACTCCTTGAGGGCAGAAACCTGTCTTAGGTATCTTCAGATTCTGCAGCAGCTCTTCCCAGTGCAAGAGGACCAATAAATATTCCATGATGAGTCTTGATGGATGCTTCAGTCATTAGCAGCACCACCACAGGCAAAGCCAAGAGTGCTTTGACAGCTTCTCAGCAGCCTTAGGGATATTTTTGGTGGGAAAAGGTGGAAGGTTTGGGTTAGGGAGGGTACCGTTAAATACAATCTCAGAATGTGGAACCCTGCTCTCACAGTCTTCCATTTTCCACCACCCCTGAACAACGATCCATGTCTTTAAAGTTTCTGGATTTTTTGTCTGCCCTGGAGATTTGGTGTGGACTCATTTGCGGTGTGTCCTGGAATTCTAGAACCACCCGAATGGATAGCATTAGGTCTGGGATGGCTCCTCATTGGCTAGGCCAAGTATCCCAGGGTGCCAGCATCTAGCCCACTCTCAGATGTCTTTTTGAAAACAATAAATGAAGTTCATGCTCAGATTTGGAGGTAAAAGTCACAAAGCTGTCTCTGCCCATGTTTGAGGGGCAGGAGCTAGTAAATGAAGCAAAACACACTCATCCTCATAAAGATACCAGCCTAAAGCCAAAAAATGTTCAATAATCAGTACCATTCCAGAAATTCAGAAGTCCCCTGGAAAAGTCAAAGCTGTCCTCTGAGGCCTTCCCTCTACCTGGACTCTCAGGAGTGGTGCTGGTGTTACCTCCTAGAGGAGCTGTGGGCCTGCTGAGGCCCCAGCACTTCATGCAGGACTATGATCTCCACCTGCTTATACTCTTGACCTCTACTGGAGATGGAAGGAGCGTTCCAAGTTAACAATTTTGCAAGCCCAATTCTATGGGCTTGTTGTCGGAGCTTACATTTGACTATGCAAATGCTGTCCCCTAGTGGGGATTTGTAATGATGCGCTGTGAAATCTTGCAAACCCCACAGTTTATATTTGGAAGGAATCTTAGAATCTGTGCAACCCTCTCATGTCATGGTTGAGGACACTGAGAGCTAGACAAGAAAAAAGTGACTGCCCCAAGGTCACACACTAAGCGGCCAGTTTAGGACTAAACCCTAGAAACTTCAGTTCCCAGCCTATTGTTTGTAACCTGTCCAGTCACATGGGACTGAACAAAGTGTCCTTCTGAGAAAACTATACGTTTCTTGGGGAAAAAAATACCCTCTAGGGAAGGCCATTGTTCTTTGCGTTTCTATAGCTCAGAACTAGGCCTTTGGGATTTGTTTTTGTTTGCTTATACACAAATACTTTAGGTACAAATACTATTCATGGATTTCATTGTGATTTTTGCTTTGTTCTTTAAATGTATGTGCATGGTTAATTTTTTTACAATGATTATTTATGATTTTTACAAAAAACATGAAGAATTTTTTTAAAATAGCAAGGCAAGATACAACTATTGGTCTCTTCCCATCTGGAGCAAAGGAGAGTGAAGGAAACCAATGACTCAAGGAAGAAATTAGTCCACAGGATTAACGGCCCATGCAAACCACAGCCTCTTCCAGCCTGAGACCAGAACAGCTAGATGGCACCCAGCTATTACCACCTACCGTTCTGACCAGGGACACTATAGAAGGTCCCAGTTAGAATAGGAGAGAAATGTAGAACAAAACTTAAATTCATAAAAAAGACCAGACGTATTGGACTGATAGAAACTAGTGGAACCCCCGAGACTATCGCCCTAAGATACCCTTTTAACCTGGAATTGAAGGCACTCCTGAAAGTCACCTTTCAGTCAAACTATATATTGGCCTCTAAAATATACACTACATTTGTGAGGAATGTTCTCCTTTAAACAATCAACTGTACGAGACCAAGCAGTCAACATTTACCCAAAAGCAAAGATGAGAAAGCAATGAGAGGTAGGGAAATTGGATGGATGAAAACTCGGCAGGGTGGAAATGGTGAGTGAGCTGACACACTGCCGGGACTGAAACCAACGTCAGGGAACAATGACTGTATCAGTTGTTGAATGGGAATCTAATTTGCTGTGTAAACTTTCACCTAAACACAATAAAATATTTTAAAAAACAGCAAGGAAAAGGAAAAAATATATTACTTAAAACATTTAATTTGTGAAAATGACTTCTTTGGTATCTAAAATCTGGGGATTCTTTCACTATCATCTGAAGCAGAAAAAAAAATGAGTTAAGTCAGTATGAGGTTTACTTATATATTTTCTTTCACCGTTTTCATTTATTCCCTATCAAAGTTAAGGGAAAACGAACAGAAGAAACATACATACATTTATCTTCTCTTATGTTCTGAAGCTACATGGATCCAGCAGCCCGCGGTGAGAAGGGAGGACTTAGCTATGCTAGTGCAGGCTGTAAAGTGAAAACAGCGAAAACTGGAGGAGAGGAGAGCTGGTTTGCCCTCAGAACACCTTTCAGTCACTCTCCCATTTCCCTCAGTGGTGTTGGCTGTTCAGGCCTGCAGCCACGCAAGAGCAGCTGAACGTGTCTGGTTCTCTCTTCCTCAGATCTATGGAACTTAAATCACAGACATGCAACTTTGCAGCAAAGGAAATCCTTGACGTAAACCGTATCCCCCAGTCTCATCAGCACGCTTGCCTTTCATGCTCTCTTTCTCTCTCTCGCTCTTCTTTACTTTTCCCATACACCACTGAACCAAACTAGGCTTTCCCTTTAGAGTTAAGTGTTAAGGAATTACTAAATGAATATATGTAGGAAAGTGGAAAGTCTAGATTCAATTAATTCTGATTCAATCAAACATCAGTTGCCATTGAGTTGGCTCCGAGTCATGACAATCCCATGTGTGTCACAGTAGAGCTGTGTTCCGTAGGGCTTTTGATGGCTGATATTTTAGAAGTAGATCCCCAGGCCTTTCCTCCAAGGCGCCTCTGGGTGGACTCAAACCTCCAATGTGCAGTTAGCAGTCGAACGCATTAACCATTTGCACCACCCAAGAACCCCTTTTGATTCAACAGCCTATGAATATTGTTCTTCCTCACTTTTAGGAAACTTTAGTAACAATGTTAGTTTAATAATAATGATTATTAATTACCTATCATTATTACTTTCCTTGTGTTTGATTACAGTTTACAGTTTTTTTTGTGCCTGTTTTAGAGTTTACAAAGCATTCTCACATGCTAGCAATCAAGGCTACCTTTGGTGTTTATTTACTATGAGACAGGACTTCTGTATATCTTATCTCTATCCTCATCATAAACCCACAGGGTAGTGGTATTAACCCCATTTCACAGAGTACAAAATGAATGCTCAGAGTTGTTAGTTACTGGCCAAAGCTACATAACTTATAAGTGGAAGGCCTGAGATTCCAGTCAGGGCTGTCTGACCCCATAATCCTCCTGCTTACCCTGCACCCAGCTCTGCATGCTCTGATGTGCACAGCAGTCCTGAGAGGTCATTGGGAAGGTGTCAGTATTTCCCTCTACAGACGGAGAAATGGAGGTTCAGTGAAGCTAAGGGCTTTGCCTGGAGATTTGAATTCAGGCTTCTGACTCTTACTCACACATTTGTTCCAAATCCCGCTTTGTTCCACTGACTACCTAAGGATGGACTTGTATTTTCCAGGCTTCCTGGGATCTAACCCAGATCTCTTCCCCATTTCTAAGGGAAAAGGACTGCCAGGCTGGTGGAGTGGGCCAAGAGTAGGCTAGGCAGCTAAGCTCAGCAGGAAACTGTAGTTTAAACCTGATTCAAACCTTATTTAGTATTATTCAGCGGCCCTGTCTCTAGGTGAAGTAGTGGTGGTTCAGTGGTAGAATCCTTACCCTCCCTGCAGGAGACCTGGGTTCAATCCCCAGCCAATGCACCTCATGTGCAGCCACCACGTATCTGTCAGTGAGGGCTTGCATGTTGCTGTGATGCTGAAAAGGTTTCTGTGGAGCTTCCAGACTAAGATGGACTAGGAAGAAAGGCCTGGCAGTCTACTTCTGTCAACAAGCCAGAGAAAACCTGGATCATAATGGTCTAATCCGCCACCAACCATGAGAATGGCATAGGACTGGACAGCAATTTTTTTTTCTTTTTCTTTTTTTTAATTGTACTTTATTTCTTCATTGTACTTTAGAAGAAGGTTTACAGAGCAAATTAGTTTCTGATTAAACAATTAATACACATATCATTTTGTGACATTGGTTGCCAACCCCATGTCAACAATCTCCCCTTCTCAACCTTGAGTTCCCCATTACCAGCTTTCCTGTCCCCTCCTGCCTTCTCATCCTTGACTCTGGGCTGGTGTGCCCATTTAGTCTCATTTTGTTTTATGGGCCTATCTAATCTTTGGCTGAAGGATGAACCTCAGGAGTGATTTCAGTACTGAGTTGAAAGGGTATCTGGGGGCCATACTCTTGGGGTTTCTCCAGTCTCTGTCAGGCCAGTAAGTCTGGTCTTTTTTTATGAGTTTGAATTTTGTTCTACATTTTTCTCCAACTCTGTTTGGGACCCTCCATTGTGACCCTGTCAAAGCAGTCTTTGGTGGTAGCTGGGCACCATCTAGTTGTGCTGGAATCAGTCTGGTGGAGGCTGTGGTAGTTGTGGTCCGTTAGTCCTTTGGACTAATCTTTCCCTTGTATCTCTAGTTTTCTTCATTCTTCCTTGCTCCAGATGGGGTGAGACCAGTGGAGTATCTTAGATAGAAGCTCACAAGCTTTTAAGACCCCAGGTGCTACTTACCAAAGTAGGATGTAGAACATTTTCTTTATAAACTATGTTATGCCAATTGAGCTAGATGTCCCCTGAGATCATGGTCCCCAGCCCTCAGCCCAGTAGTTCAGTCCCTCAGGGAATCTGGATGTGTCTATGAAGCTTCTATGACCCTGCCTTGGTCAAGTTGTGCTTACTTCCCCAGTAAGGACTGGACAACAATTTGGTGATTTGTGCTTGGGGTCTCCATGAGTCCAAAGCCCAAATGACAGTAGTTAACAACATTCTCTGAGTACAGGGTTTTGTTTTTGCTTTGAAGTCTGTTTTGCCTGATATTAGCATAGCTACATCAGCTTTCTTTTGTTTAGTATTTAGCTGGTATATATTTTTTCATCCTTGACTTTCCACCTTTCATAACACATAGTGATTTAGGGGTGTTTCCTATAGGTTGCATAAAGTTGGATTTACTTTGTTGGACAAAGGCTAAAAATCTTTATTAATTTTACTGGTGAATTTAGTCTACATACTGACAGTAATTGATTGAATTGTGTCCCCAAAAATTATGTGTCAACTTGGTTAGGTGATGATTCCCAGGATTGTGTGGTGGTCTCCATTTTGTGATTTTCCTATGTGTTATAAATCATAATCTCTGCCTGTGGTTAAAGAGGATTAGGGTGGGATATAACACCCTTGCTCAGGTCACATCCCTGATCCAGTGTAAAGGGAGTTTCCCTGGGGTGTTGTTACCACAATAACGAGGATTGGAGCCACCTGCTGCAATAGTCAATTTTGAGACAGGGGTGAGGTGAGCAGCAAGAGGTTTATTATATATCGACATATAGGAGACAGAGGGGAATAGATTCCTCAAAAAAAAAAACCTTCTCTCCCACTGGAGATCGGATGAAGGCTTTTATAGGGACAGGATTATGGGTCTCAGAAGTTTGTGTTAGTTCCCCCTTGAGGTGGTCATGTCTCAGATCAGTTAATCTTCTACTGGTATTCTTGGGGGTTATCTGGCGACATTTTGGGGGATTATCTGGCAACATCCTGTTTTTTCTTGTTACAAGATTGGTGCTTTGTTTGGTTTTCATCCTTATATCATTATCACTTGTTTTCCACCCTCCAAGGAGGAACATTTGTTAATCTTAAAGCTTTTGTAGAGACTAGAACTGGAGGGAGAAACAAGATCATGAGACAATGTGGCAGTTAGCAATGGGGAGTAAATAACAGTGAGCCGGGCCTATGCAGCTTCTGCCAGTGTTGCTTGCACCACCTTTTATCTTACAAGAGATAAAAGGAAAGGGAAGCAAGCAGAGAGTTGGGGACCTCATACTACCAAGAAAGTAGTGCCAGGAGCAGAGCGCATCCTTTGGACCTGGGGTTCCTGCGTGGAGAAGCTCCTAGTCCAGGGGAAGATTGGTGATGAGGACCTTCCCCCAGAGCCAACAGAGAAAGCCTTCCCCCAGAGCTGATGCCCTGAATTTGGACTTCTAGCCCACTAGACTGTGGTAAAATAAATTTCTCTTTGTTAAAGCCACCCACTTGCGGTATTTCTCTTATAGCAGCACTAGATGACTAAGAGAGATAGCTAGACGGTGAAATAGATATATAGATAGATAGACAGATAGAAAGATAGATAAATGTTGTTGTCATCATTGTTGTTGTGAGGTGCCATCGAGTCACTTCCCACTCATAACGACCCTATGAATAATAGAAAGAAACATTGCCCTGTCCTGTGTCATCCTGAACATCATTTCTATATTTAAGCCCATCATTGCAGCCACTGTGTCAATCAGTTACCACAAAAACGAGGATCTGAGCTGCCTGCTGCAAAAGCCAATCCTGAGACAGGGATGAGATGAGCAGCAAGAGGGTTTTACTGTGTATCAATATACAGGAAACAGAGGGGAATGAGCTCTGCCAAAAAGACCTGTTTCTCGAACTGGAGACTGGCTGAAGGCTTTATAAAGACAGGATTATAGTTTGTCTTCGTGGTAGTCATGACTGGCATGTCTCAGATGAGTTAACCTCTTACTGGCAATCCTTGAGGTTTATCTGGTGCTGTTAGTCACTGTTGGCATGTCCAAGATGAGTTAATCCTTTTATTGGCAATACTTGAGGGTTATCAATTTGTTTTGCCACCCTCCAAGGAGAAACTTCAGTTAATCTTAAACTTTTATAGGGACTGGAATAGGAGGAGGGAGAGAGAAGAAGAAATATCATGAGACAAAGTGGGGGCTAATAATGGTGGGAATCAATTATTCAGCAATGGTGGTAATTGAGCTTACGCAGCCTGTTCCAAATCCATCTCATTGAGTGTCTTCTTCTTTTTCACTGACCCTCTACTTACAAAGCATGATGTCCTTCTCCAAGGATTGGTACCTCCTGATAATATGTTCAAAGTAAATGAGAGAAAATCTAACCATCCATGCTTCAAAAGAGCATTCTAACTGTACTTCTTCCAAGATGGATTTGTTCATCCTTCTGGAAGTCCATGATATATTCAATATTCTTCACCAACACCATAATTCAAAGGAGTCAACTCTTCTTCAGTGTTCCTTATTCATTGTCCAGCTTCCACATGCATATGAGGCGACTGAAAATACCATGGATTGGATCAGGCGCACCTTAGTCCTCAAAGTGATATCTTTGTTTTTTGACACTTTAAAGAGATCTTTTGCAGATTTGTCCAATGCAATACGTCCTTTGATTTCTTGACAATTGCTTCCATGGGCTTTGATTGTGGATCCAAGTAAAATGAAATCCTTGACAACTTCAGTATTTTCTCCATTTATCATGATGCTGCTTATTGATCCAGTCATAAGAATTTTTGTTTTTTTTTTATGTTGAGGTGAAATCCATACTGAAAGTTGTAGTCTTTGATCTTCATCAGTAAGTGTTTCAAGTCCTCTTCACTTTCAGCAAGCGAAGTTGTCATCTGCATATAGCAAGTTGCTAATGAGTCTTCCTCCAATCCTGATGCCATGTTCTTCTTCATATAGGCCAGTTTCTTGGATTATTTGCTCAGCATACAGATTGAATAAGCATGGTGAAAGAATACAGCCCTGACACACACCTTTTCTGATTTTAAACCACACAATATTCCCTTGTTCTGTTTGAATGGCTGCCTCTTGGTTTATGAACAATTAAATGTTCTGAAACTCCCATTCTTTGTGAGGTTATCCATAATTTGTTATGATCTATACAGTCAAATGCCTTTGTGTTCAATAAAATACAGGTAAACATCCTTGTGGTATTCTCTGCTTTCAGCCAAGATCTATCTGACATCAGCAATGATATCCCTCATTCCACGTCCTCTTCTGAATCCGGCTTGAATTGCTGGCAGTTCCTGTCGATGTCCTGCTTGCTGCAGACAAAAGCTGCACTGAAGACGTTGGTGAAAACAAGGCTCCAGGAATTGATGGAATACCAATTGAGGTGTTTCAACAAACAGATGCAATGCTGGAAGTGCTCACTTGTCTATGCCAAGAAATTTAGAAGACAGCTACCTGGCCAACTGACTTGACGAGATCCATATACGTGCTTATTCCAAAGAAAGGTGATCAAATGGAATGTGGAAATTATCTAACAATATCAAGATTTATATATATAAAATGATATAATCTCAGTTATCAAAAAGTGCGGTGAAGAAACTAAAAATGACAATAATAAACCCTGTTGGATTTGGGTCTATCGAGACAACTTTGTCTATGAACCTCAATGGAGTTGACATTTGAGATTAAAAATCTTACAATCAGGATTAATGTGTAGTGTTTGGCGGGGAGTATTAATATCACAGAAAAAGCTAGTGTTGACCTTGTGGTGTGTATCCTTCTAAAGCTGTATCCATTAACCTAAAAATAGCAGTGTATCTATGGATATTGACAAACTGAAAGAGATTATATTCTATAAGCTGCTATATGGCTTATTTTACTTACATGTGCTTCTACAACAAATTTAGTGGTTGCTGTCTCAATTATTTAACAAATCTGCCATGATTAAATAATTTGCTTTTGTTTTCACTCCTGTATCCCTCCACAATGTAAGAAAGACTTTGTCTTCAATGGCCTATAGTTAACTTTTGACCTAATTTTTCACCAGAAAAATTACATAGAAGTGAATCACTAGGTCAAAGAAAATGCACACATGTAAGGCTTTTGATATATACTTCAAAGCTGAGTTTGAGACAACTTTTAATTATTTGCACTTCCTCTGGGAATGGATAAAATTACCCACTTCCCTTAGTGCCATGAAAACATTCAAATTATTATCAACATGATGTGGACACATATCATTCTTCATATTTTAGTTTCCATGTTTTTATTCTGGTCATATATTTATTTGTGTGTTTATATGTATTTCACCTTTTGAGAAATTTCTCTTTAAATTTTTCACCCATTTGTCCATTGTGTTTTCATAATTTTTATTGATTTGAATGAGCTCTTTACGTACGAATAATAGTAACCCCTTGTCAGTCAGATATTTCTACCAGTTTGTTAATTACTTTAAATTCTATTCAGGATTGTTTTATTAAAAAAAAAAAAATTATATCCAGTTAATCTAACTCATTTTTCTTTGTGAGTTCTGCCTTTGTTACTATTCATGGAAAAAACTTCATTATTTAACATGTATTTTCATCTACTACTTTCATGGTTTTATTTTTGAAAATTATATCTTAGATATAGTTATCTAATTTGACACAACAGATAAGCAAGTATTCTATAGTCTTTTTCCCCTAAATGGTTAGCCAGTTGACTCAATGGCATTTATTACATGATCTTTCCTCTCCCCCAGGAATTTGAAATCACACCTTTATTATTTGCTAAGTATATGTATTTACTTGGTTCTTTTCTGGGCTTTTAATTCTGCCTCTGTGCTGGTTTCACCATGGTTAAATTATTGTAAACTTTATCTTCTATTTTAATAACATGGAAAAAGGCAGTTTATCACTCTTCCCTGTTGGGCTGTTTTAAGTCATTTGTTCTTTGAGATAAAGTTTGCTTTCCTTTATTTTCAGTCTCCAATACTATTCATTTAAAAGATTTTCATTTGTATTTATAGATCTATGTAGGATGGATTGTAATCTTGATATTATCTGTATGTGATATATAGATATAATATTACATATATCCAGACAAAATCATTTATTCCAGTCTTAACTCATATTCCCCAGTATACGTTTCTATTATTTTCAAATAAGCCCTGCACATTTGCTGTCAATGTGACAAAATATTTTTTTATCCATCTACTGTGAATGGAATCATTCTTCCATTATACTTTCCAACTGTATGTTACTGGCATTGAGCAAATGTATTGTTTTTGCACATTTCTGTGTATTTGTTTTATAACTTTCCCTTTACTGAAATTTTTCATCAGTTCTAATAAATTTTATAATAGTCATCTCTTTGGGTTTCTATACAAATAATAATGCCATCTACAAAAATGCATATGTTTCTTCTATTAAATCGTTTATATTTTATTTATTTCTCCTGTCTGATTACAGGGGACTGAAATTCTCAACTAAAGTTAAATAATAATAGGAATAAATGATACTTATAAAGTGTTCTCAATTTTAATGGTAACTCCTCATCTATTTCACCATCAAGTATGAGGTTAACTCAACCTGAGGTAGACATTATTTATGTTATTAAGGAAGTGTCCTTCCATTTTTATTTTATGAAGAGCTTTTATGTAAAATGAATGCTAAATCTTATCAGAAAGATTTTGGGGAACAGGGATGGTAGTACCTGTAAGGCTAATTGCATTACTACACACCTGTGACTTTCTAATCTAACTCATTGCATTAATATATATTGTACTTTGCGTCATGTTTAAACACCCCTGTCTTCATAAAATAAAGCCTACTAAATTGTGGTTTCCTTTTCTTTTAAAGAACTGTGGGTTCTATGTGCTAATATTATTTAAAGTTTTCCTTTATTACTTTTGTGATTACTTTTTTTTTTCTTATGTATAAAGCTTGAATCCATCTGGAATTTATGAAACAGAAGCAAACTTTGGTTTTTTATAAAAATGTTTGGCCAATTGTCCAGGCATCATTTATCAAATAATCAAACTTTTGAAATGCTACATTTATCATGCAATAATATTATACTATTACATATCATAATATGATATTTGGGCCCATGGCACATAAAATTGGGTTAACCACCCTCCCCAGTTCATGACACAGTGCCATTGCCAGCCCAAACAAGGCTGCTCTCTAGTTTTCCTTTCTTCTTATTTTCATGCCAGTTCCCACTCCTATAGATGTATAAGCTAATGTGTTTGATTAATTTCTTTGATATATATTTTAAAAATATAAATGTCTCCTGTTCTTATTGTTAGTTAACGTTGGTTTGGAGTTTCAGTTCCTTGTGACCAGACAAGGAAAATGAATAAGAGATAAAATATTTAATAGATAAAATATTACCAATTTTATAGGTGATATCATTTGCTTATTTGGCATACATATATATGTTAAGCGCTCAGCTACTAACAGAAAGTTAAACCAATTGCCGTGGGGTCTATTCCAACTCCTCCTCATAGTGACCCTATAGGACAGAATAGAACTTCCCCATAGAGTTTCCAAGGGGCACCTGCTGGATTTGAACCTCAGACCTTTTGGTTAGCAGTCACAGTACTTAACCACTATACCACCAGGGTTTCCAGTAGGTGGTTCAAATCTATACTGAGGGGCCTCAGAAGAAAGGCCTAGTAATCTGCTTTCAAAAAGGCACATCCATGAAAACCCAATGGAGCACAGTTTTACTCTGCACACATGTAGCCGTGATAAGTCAATGTAAACTGGGCAGCAACTGATTGGTTAGTTGGTTATATGACATTTTGGGCTAATTAATCCTCTTGTGGGGGGCTGTCCTGTGTATTATAGGATGTTAAATAGTTTCCCTAGTCTCTACCCACAAAATTCCAATGGCATACCCCAAGTTGTGACAACGAAAATTATCTCCAGATATTTCCAAATATCCCCTGGGATAAATTGCCCCTAGTGGAGAATCACCGTGCTAGACTGTCCTATTCTTTAGATGATAACTTTTTTTTTTTTTATTTTATTGTGCTTTAGGTGAAAGTTTACAGCTCAAGTTAATTTCTCATACAAAAATATATACACATATTGTTATGTGATATTAGTTGTAATCCCTAGAATGTGACAGCATGCCCCCCCTTTCCACCCTGGGTTTCTTGTGTCCATTCAGCCAGTTCCTGTCCCTTTCTGCCTTCTCATCCTGCCTCTAGAAAGAAGCCGCCTGTTTGGTCTCGTGTATCTGATTGAATTAAGAAGCATACTCTTCAGGAGTATTATTTTATGTTTCATAGTCCAGTCTAATCTTTGTCTGAAAAGTAGGCTTCAGGAATGGTTTTTAGTTCTTGCTTAACAGAGTTTCTGGGGGCCATGACTTCAGAGATTCCTCCAGTCTCAGTCTGACCATTAAGTCAGTCTTTTTACGTGAATCTGAGTTATGCTCGTCACTTTTCTCCCGCACTGTAAGGGACTCTCTGTTTCCCTGTCAGAGCAGTCATTGATGGTAGCCAGGCACCATCTAGTTCTTCTGGTCTTAGACTAATGGAGTCTCTGGTTTATGTGGCCCTTTCTGTCTCTTGGGCTAATACTTTCCCTGTGTCTTTGCTGTTCTTCATTCTCTTTTGCTCCAGATGGGTTGGGACCAATTGAGATCTTAGATGGCCGCTTGCTAGCTTTTAAGACCCCAGATGCCACTCACCAAAGTGGGATGCAGAACATTTTCTTAATAAACTTTGTTATGCCGATTGACCTACATATCCCCCGAAACCATCGTCCCCAGGCCCTAGCCCCAGCTACTCTATTCCTCAAAGTGTTTGGTTGTGTTCAGGAAACTTCTTAGCTTTTGGTTTAGTCCAGTTGTGCTGACTTCCCCTGTATTATGTGTTGTCCTTCCCTTCACCTAAGATGATTCTTGTTTATTATCAAGTTAGTTAATTCCCCTCTCCCTCCCTCTCTACCTGGTAACCATCAGAGAATATTTTCTACTGTGTTTAAACCTTTTCTTGAGTTCTTATCATAGTGGTCTCATACAATATTTGTCCTTTTGCAGTTGACTAATTTCAGTCAGCATAATGACCTCCAGATTCATCCATGTTGTGAGATGTTTCCCTGATTCATCTTTTTTCTTTATCCTTGCATAATATTCCATTGTGTGTATGTCCCGTAGTTTGTTTATCCATTCATCCGTTGATGGGCACCTAGGTGCCCTTGAACAGTGCTATAATGAACATGGGTATGCGTTTATCTATTCATGTGATACCTCTTATTTCTCTAGGATGTATTTCAAGGAGTGGGATTGCTGGATCATATGGTACTTCTATTTCTAGCTTTTTAAGGAAGTTCCAAATTGATTTCCAAGGTGGTTGTACCATTTTCCATTCCCTCCAACAGTGCATATGTGTTCCAGTCTCTCCACAACCTCTCCAACATTTATTATTTTATGTTTCTTGCATTAGTGCCAGCCTTGTTGGGATGAGATGGTATCTCATTGTAGTTTTGATTTGCTAATGGCTAATGGCTAATAATCGTGAGCATTTCTTTATGTGTCTGTTAGCTGCCTGAATATCTTATTTGGCAAAGTGCCTGTTCATATACTTTGCCCATTTTTTAATTGGGTTATTAGTCTTTTTGTTGTTGAGGTTTTGCAGTATCTTATAGATTTTAGAGATTAGATGCTGATAGGATTTGTCATAGCCGGAATTTTTTTCCCAATCTGTAGGCTGTCTTTTTACTCTTTTGGTGAAGTATTTTGATGAGCATAAGTGTTTGATTTTTAGGATCTCCCAGTTATCTAGTTTCTCTTCTGGTTTGTGCATTGTTAGTGATAGTTTGTTCTTTAGATGGTCTCTTAACATCTACTTCCTAAGATTGATCCACACCAATCTATGATCCCAATCAATGTAGCAATGAGAGCAACTGGTGGCACACTTTCCCTGCAACAAATGACTGGCTTTATTTTTCACTTTATTTGCCAGCAGTCAGAGGGGCAATTGTATCACATGCTGGTACTGACCAATGAAATTTAACTAGTAGCCTCCCATTCCCTCAGAAACTATAAAACTGACCCACACAAAGAATCCACTGATGTGCTGTGAGTCAGTGACCCAAATCCACACCCTCAGAAGGCCAGGATCTGAGCTCTCTTTCTTGGCAGTGCTGCAAGAAGTTTCATGCCAGATGATAGAAAACTGCAGTATGGAGCCTGATGGCACAGTGGTTAAACCAGAAGGTCAGTAGTTCAAAACCACCAGCGGCTCTGAGGGAGAACGATGTGGCAGTCTGCTTCTGTAGAGATTTACAGCCTTGGAAACCCTATGGGGTCACTATGATTTACAGCCTTGGAAACCCTATGGGGTCACTATGATTTACAGCCTTGGAAACCCTATGGGGTCACTATGATTTATAGCCTTGGAAACCCTATGGGGTCACTGTGAGTCAGAATTGACTCAATGGCAGTGGTTTGGTTGTTTTGGTTTTTGTGCAGTAATAGCAAGAGGAGAAAAGGATGTGGAATGAGGCATCCTGGACCGTCTCTACTGGTCTTCCTGTGGCAAGTGCCTTTTGGTTGAAAGCAATAGCCTCCTTCTATTTAACTGGCACATGGAGAGGATTTTAATTTAGGCTTTTGCAAAACCATAAAGAAGAAAAGTCAATGTAGCTGACAGAGTGGGTCAAATATGTGGTGGAATAATGTTTTTGAAATATTTATGGGTGTGTCTCCACCCTATCAATATCTCCTCCATTTGTTGCACCCCTTTCTCTTCAAGATCTGGATTATTCTGTGCTTATTAATTCGGAAAAAGAATGTGACAGAAAGAAAAGAAAAAGGTAGATACTATCTGGCTTTGAATATCAAAGCACAGGCCTTAATAGAGAAGGGAAGGAATCAAAGATGAGACAAAATGAAAAAACAGAGGAGTACAGGGAAGGTGTCTTAATTACCTAGTGCCGTCATACCAGAAATACCACAATGGCTGGCTCTAAAGAACATAAATTTATTTTTTCACAGTTCAAGAAGCTAAAAGTCTGAATTCAGGGTGTGGCTGTAGGGGAAGGTCTCTTTTTTCCCTCTATTTCAGCTTCTAGGAGCCAGCAATCCTGGGAGTTCCTGGGCTTGTAGATGCATCTGCTGTGTTTGTTTGTCTTTATATGGTGTCTTCCCCTCTGTGTGTGTCTGTGTCTGTGTCTGTTCTGCTTCTTTTATAACTCAGAAGTGATTAGTTTTAGGACCCATCCTACACTGGTATGACCTCAGTAACCTAATAAAAGAAAAACCCCTATTTCCAAACAGGGCCATATTTACAGGTACATGGGTTAGGATTTCAATACATATTTTGTGGGGGGATAAAACTTAATCCATAGCAGCCCATCTCTGCCCACTTGTACATTCACTCACACCACACACACACACTTGATGGATAGGGGACAAGAGGACCACACCTAATGATAGGTCCTAAGTCACTTTTGCAGCTTGCCTCCATTTACGCAAGGAGTTCCATTCACTGTGCAAGCCCAGAGGTGATGTCCATTGTCTTTCCAAAAAGTATCCCTCTGACAGCAGCCAATACTCTGCCCACTGGTTTATCCAGCCAGAAGGATGCCTTTCTGCACCTGGTCTTTTAAGGACCCCTGGCAACATCCTACAGCATTTATAAGTCCCACTGAAGGCTATGACCCTGGTCACCAAGTTAGGAAGGCTGGGGTGGTGTGGAAGGGAGACCCCCCAGAGCTTGGTTACAATGCCTTAATCCAGGGCAAGAAGTAGGAGTGAACGCTCCCTCTAGAGGTCACAGATGGCTTCTCTTAGTCATCTGTGTGTGCCCTCGCTAAGATGGAAGAAGAGTTATGCCCCTCTGCTTCCTGTTAGCACCAGCATTCCCCAAGGCACTGGTAGATATTCAACTTGTCCTTCCAATTGCCCATTGCCTCCATCATTCTCAATCCAATCTTCTGTGAGCTTGAAGTTTCCAAAGTGGAAGAATGGTTGGCACTTTCCTCAACCTACTCCTATCTGTGTATATCTGTAGAAATCCTGCATGTTACTGGTATATGGAAGACTTTTTCCCTTTTTCAAGTAATTTTTACTGATTTTCCGTCCTATGTTCTTATTTCTTTGGTCATTTCAATGGAAATTTGGAAGGGAGACCCATAATCCAGGTGGAATAAATTCCTTCTCTTGAAATTCAACTGTGCATCATCTTTTCCCAATGTCATTTTAACTTCACTATTGTTTGTAGAAAGTCTTTGACATTTCTGAAATTTAGGTGTGATGCAAACTTTTCCTCATCTATGGTCATTTCAAGAGGAATGTGGGAGAAGGATAAAATGATAAATGTACGGCTTCAGATTGCCATGTTTTAATCAGATTCAATAGATTCTTTTATAGTTCCAAGTTGACTGAGTGTACAGAATATCTGTTCTGGGATATATCTACTGCTTTAGGTGTGGTTCATTGATACTTTCTGGAGAACTTCTGCATTAACAAAAAAAAATTTTTAAAGGACTTTTTCTTGGTTAGTGCCAATGCACGCAGCTGCCTTCTTAATTTTTTCCAGTGCTTTGAGTAGACAGAACATTGGAATTCTTTCCCCCTTTGTACCTTCTTCAATTCTTTAATTTTCTTTATTGGCACTTTACATGAAAGAAATTGTACAGAGTTGAGAATGCATTTTAGGATCTTTTACTCTGCCAAATTTACTTGCAAATTTTGCTCCCGCTGGAGAACAAAACATAACACTCTTGACATTGCCAATATTTCTGACTGTAATATCACTTAAGATATTACTTTCTGATTTAGCAATCCCTGAAAGTTGTTTTCCTCTGTGATTTGATACAGACTTTTGCCAATGTGCTGGTGCTCTCACTCTCTCTCTCCTTTACTTTTAACACATTTCCGTGCAGTATACTAATGCCAGTGTGTAAGCCGTCCACAATTATTCACATCCTCAAATAAAACTTTTTTTCTTTTCTGGTGAGATTGTAAAGCTGAAAATAAAGTTTAGGGAAAAAAAGAAACAAATTTAGACTTATTGTCATTTGTCTGTGATGGCTTTGTATCACATGTTGCTGTTTTGTAGTGACCCTGTAGGCGCACCAGCCACCTTGACTGCATGGGGAGATTCACAGGCTGATGCTGAGCAGGGATTCCATAGGGAGATCTTTAGATGCTAGGTGAAGGGCATGCTGTTTCACTGAGCTCTGTTGTTAAGATTGGCATTCTTTTCTATATCCTGAAGGAAGACTGAAGAGATTCCTAGAGAGTTTGAAGGGTTGGGGAATTGGGGATCTAAACGAGGATGACTGCCTTTATGCGGATGTGGCGGGCAGAGGGAACCCAGGCGGGGTGAGAAGACTGCTTTCTGGGAGGACCTCATTCCCTTCTCTGAGCATTTAAGAATCTGGGGCAGGCATGAGAAGCCCAAACCTGGAAAAGGTAAAAGGCAAGAACAAGAGGTCAAAGGTTATCACTCCCTCTCTGGGGTCTTCCTTTTGCCTAAAGAAACCCTGCCCTGTCTGAGGAAAGCTGTGTGTAAAGCCTGCTCAGCTTAGGACTGCCTGAGCATGAAAAACAAGTCTGGCTGCCTCTGTACCATCCTGCCCTGCCTTTCCTCTCTCCTGTCCTATTATCTCTAAAATTAGGCATGATTTGGCTTATAGAGTGGTAGTGGTGATTCAGGGGTAGAATTCTCAACTTCCATGCTGGAGACTCCGGTTTGATTCCCAGCCAATGCACCTCAAGTGCAGCCACCATCTGTCAGTTGTGGTTTGTGTTTGTGTATTGCTGCAGTGCTGAACAGGTGTCAACAGAGCTTCTACTGTAAGATGGACCAGGAAGAAAGGCCTGGTGATCAACTTCTGAAAATCAGTCATTGAAAACCCTGTGGATCCAAACAGCTTGATCCCCAACACATCATGGGAATGATGCAGGACTGGGCAGAATTTTGTTGTGTTGTGCATGGGGTTGCCATGAGTTGGGACCAACTTTATGGCAGCTAACAGCAACCATCGTCGAGAGCCAACCTGACCAGGCACTGTGCTAAATGTTTTGTATTGATGATCTTATCTGATCATTATAAAACGCCCAGGTAGAAACACTTATTATTCCCTGTTTACAAATAAGAGCCCGGTGGTCCAGTAGTTAAGAGCTCAGTTGATAACCAAAAGGTCAGCAGTTCAAATCCACCAGCCACTCCTTGAAAACCCTATGGGGCAGTTGTACTCTGTCCTATAGGGTCACAGTGAGTTGAAATAAATTCTACAACAACAGTTTTTTGTTAGTTTGTTTATTTTTACAGATAAGGAAACTGGGATGCATAAGGTTTGAGACTGGCTCAGGGCCACTCCATCAAGAAGTGACAACTTTAACCTGTGCTATTTACTCTTAAGCTTTTTGGTTTCTTAATGTTGGAACTATATATTTTCTTTAAATTGCTTTAATTTGTTTTACTCATTTTAATCTTTTAGGCTTTCAGGATTTCATAATCCTTTTTATCTTCCTTTTTACTAAGATTTAAAATTTGTGTCTATCTGTCCCTTAAATATTTTATGAGTTTTATTATTTACTCTTTAATAATTTAATATTGACAGATTTTTATATCTTTTAGTGCCTGAGCATTAATTTCCAGTAGCTAGCACTCCTCCTGGCAAATAGAAAGATCCAAATTAACGTATGTGGAATAATGAGTGAGCTTCTAGCTTTCATATTTTTGATTTGTTAATCTGCTTTTTAAGCTTCCCTTGAATTATTTCTCTTCTTTTAATTTTTATTACTCACTCTTTTGTAGTTTCACTTTGACATAATTAGATCATTAGACGTTCCGAGCTAGTGGTTTTATCAGCTATGATTGTTTTAATTTCTCCTCCAGTTGTTGATATGTTTTAAACTTTTAATTTTACCGTTAGAAGTCCTGACATGTTTCTTTTGCCCCTTTTAGTGTCCCCATGTTGGACTTCTAAATTCTTACTTTTCAATTTTTTTCTTAAACTTTCTATTTCTTTCTTTTAGTATGTTGTTATTCTGTCTCATCTTTTTATTTACTTATTTTCGTCAACAATTTTAATTATTTTACCCTGACTATGGGTTTAAAGGAGCCCTGGTGGCGCAGTGGTTAATAGCTACAGCTGCTAACCAAAAGGTGGGCAGTTCAAATCCACCAGCGGCTCCTTGAGGGTCACTGAGTCGGAATCGACTTGACGGCAATGGGTAATGGATTTAAAGGTGATGATTTGGGAGAGTTGGAAGTCCAAAAATAAGGCATCCTTGCATTATCCTCAGTGGACATTCCCATTCTATTTAATTCTACCAGTACACGTAATCAAAAAAATCCTTGTAACAAGAACAGAATAACTAGACAACAAATATCCACATACCAGGATGAATGTTAAATGTATTTAACAGTCAGAATGGGCTCAGACCCCAAACCTAATGCCATCGAGTCAATTCCTAGTCATAGAGACCCTATAGAGCAGAGTAGAACTGCCCCATAGGGTTTCCAAGGCTGTAATCTTTATGGAAGCAGGTTACCAGGTCTTTCGCCCATGGTGCGCCTGGTGGGTTCTAACTGAGCAGCCGAGCACCTAGCCATTGTGCCACCAGGGCTCTTTTCAACTTTATTAGTGAATGCCAAATTGTATTCAAATTTGTGTGATAACAATCTATACTTCTTCCAGCAGGGTTGTAAGAGTTCTCCAGGTTCTTGTCAACATTTGATACTATACATTTTCATATTTTTGACAATCTGATTGCTGTGAAATGAGATATCATTGTAGCTTTCTTTCATATTTTCCAAATTACAAATAATATCGGGCATCTTTCATAAGATTTGTTAGCCATTCATTTTCATCTTCTATACGACGGCTTTCAAGATTTTTGTTTGCTTTTCTAGTGAGCCATTTTTCTCTTTCTAACTCACTGGTCAAAATTATTTATGTATTCTGGATATTTTATATTATCTTTTCACTTTATGAGCCTTTTGTTGAACATAAATTCTTAATTTCAATGTAGTGAAATTTGTCAGTCTTTTACTCTGGGGGGTGGTTTTTGTGTCTTATTTAAGAATTATACCCATATCCCAAAGTGATAAACATATTCAACTATATTTTCTTCTAAAAGTTCTATCGCTTTGTCTTCTACATTTAAGACTTCATTCATCTTTAAAACAATGAACTTTTGGTTTTGTTTATCCTTCTATTATATGTTTGATTTTATTTTTCATTTATCTCTTATCTGGTACAAATGTTGATAATCCTAAACATGCTTAGGTAAAGATAAGCATATGCATAAATAGAAATTCTTTAAATTTACAGTAGTCATTTATTTAGAGGTTGCAAAAAAGCCTACCTTTATGCACATACATATATAAATGATAAAAAAAAAAAAAAAGGTGCCATCAAATCGACTCTGACTTATGGCAACCTCACATGTGTCAGAGTAGAACTGTGCTTTATAGGATTTTCAATGGCTGACTTCTAAGAAGTAGATCACCAGGTCTTTCTTCCGAGGCGCCCTCTGTGGACTCAAACTGACAACCTTTTGGTTAGCAGTCTAGAGTGCTAACCATTTCACCACCAAGGACTCCATATAGATGATAACATTGATAACTCCTCATTTAATTCTTCAGACCTTGGAGAGCTATCAAAGATGTTTAATGGCCATATCTGCATTTTAAAAATATAACTCAGCAGAAGTTGGTGACATCATGGGGCTCTGAACTAAGATACTGATAAAAGGAATTCAAGAGGAGGAGCTGGATTTGGGGAAAACAATTCTGGAGGAAACAATATTGGCCAAGTCTCATTGGGTGTGGGAGATGCCAGAGAATAAATGTAGTGTTGGTATTAGGTTTCAGTCTTAGCATATTATGTGGTTAGCGAGTCTATTAACGAGATATGGAATATAGGAATGAAAACATGTCTGGAGGCTGGGGATGGATGCATTAATCAGAATCCCAGTAGGAAAAGATGGAACACTTAAATTGAATAATTTGAGGTGAGTTTAAAAGATTGTCTTCTTTGAAAAGTGTGAGCAGGGTATAAGGGAAACACAAAAGTGGGTGTGGTATTTTGTGCACTATAGCAGCCGGACTGTCACCCCCGTTAGCCTAAAGGTGCAAGGATTGTGAGGTGAACTGGAATTCAGGAGTTGTATGGGGAGGGCTGCTTGACAGGAGCTGAGACTTTGGTAGAGGGATGTGGCCAACCACTGGGACCCAATAGGTGGAGCTGGGAAAATAAATTTCTGACCTCACTCTTTGCCCTCTTTCCAATCTCTTGCCTTGTTGTTGCTAGTTGTCATGGACTCTGCTCCAATTCATAGCAACTTTATGTATAACAGAATGAAAGGTTGCCTGGTCCTGCACCATCTTTGTGATTGTTGTTATGTTTGGACTCATCTTCCATCACTATACTGTACAATATCCTGTTGTGATTCACAGGGTTTTTTATCAGCCAATTTCTGGAAGTAGATTGCCAGCTATTTCTTCCCAATCTGTCTTAGTCTGGAAGCTCTGCTGAAATCAGTTCACCATGGGTGACAATGCTGGTATTTGAAATACAGGTGGCATAGCTTCTAACATCATAGCAACACGCAAGCTATCACAGTATGACAAATTAGCAGACGAGTGGTGGAATCTCTTACTAGCACTCCCCACTTACTGAAACCAATTGGAAGCGAAAAAGCAAGGGAACCCTGAATATAGACAATGCAGCTCAGCCTCCTTGGACACAGTGCAAGGTACAGCAAGGCAGAGAGTGGGTCTGGAGGGGCAAACAGATGACATTCAGCATAGTAGGTGATCTTTTAGATTTTCTTTAAAATAAACCAGAAACAAAAAAAGGGGGTGGGGTAGATGAAAAAATATTGGCAAGATGTTGATAATTGCTAAAGGCTATGTTATGGATTGAATTGTGTCCTCCAAAAATGTGTGTCAGCTTGGCTAGGCCATGATTCCCAGTATTATGTAATTGTCCACCGTTTTGTCATCTGATGTGATTTTCCTATGTGTTGTAAATCCTACCTCTATGATCTTAATGAGGCAGGATTAGAGGCAGTTACGTTAATAGGCAAGACTCAATCTACAGGATTAGATTGTATTTTGTCAATCTCTTTTGAGACATAAAAGAATCAATCAGGGATCGCATTCCACCAAGAAAGAAGTGCCGGTAGTGAAGTGCACCCTTTAGACCCGGGGTCCCTGTGCTGAGAAGCTCCTAGACCAGGAGAAAATTGATGACAAGGACCTTCCTCTAGAACGAATAGAGAGAGAAAGGACTCCCCAGGAGATGACACCCTGAAATTGGACTTCTAGCCTCTTAGACTGTGAGAAAATAAATTTCTGTTTGTTAAAGCCATCTACTTGTGGTATTTCTGTTATAGCAGCACTAGGTGACTAAGACAAGCCTGGTGATGGATTCTTCATGAGGGTTTTTTAGAATCCTCTCTCTACACTCTTTGTATATTTGAAATTTTCAAAATTAAAAATAAAAAAGAAGAAAAGAAACAAGCAGGAGAAGGAAGAGGAGGAAGAGAAAGGAACTGTAATACTAGTTGTACCAATTAAAAGTTAAGCTATATACATATATTATACTCAACATATGTCCTGCTTTCTTTGTGAGAGCCTATTAATGCATAATGAAAGAACTGTAATTGTAATAGTTGTGAAGAGAAAAGTTCTCACAACCAGTTTCAGAAAAAGATGTGGGCAAGCAGAGACACAATGGGAGTCTGCTCATTGGATTGCTGGTGAGTGAATAGGAGAAGTGATGGCTACACAGAAGTGGGACATATGCGGCCTTCATGAGCATCCACCACTCTCAAACCACACCAGCATAAGGGAGAGTAACAGCTAAGGCAAAGAGGTGGAGGAGGAGAAACAGGCACAGGAGACATTGTCCTGCGCTCCCAAGGTAAGAGGTAGACATTTTGAAAAGGAAGGAAGGGATTGTAGTGGGTGTGTTCTGTGGGTCTGGAGCAACAATCCCTCCGGTGCCAAGACTCACAAATAGTTTTACATAGTCCCTTCAGCACGTGCACGCACACACATACACACACATACACATGCACACACAGGTAATGCCTAGAGGATCCTATATTATCTCATTACAGGTAGTCCCCGGATTATGGACAAGTTCCATTCCTAAATCTGTCTTTAAGTTAAATTTGTACATAAGTTGAAACAGTTAAGTATGCTTCTTTTCTAACATCAGTTAGTCAAATGTTTGCTTTAGTATATAGTATATAGTGTACTTTTCTATGCTTAAAAAAAAACTAAAGAAACACTTCCAGGTACGCTAAAACATCTTTAACATAATAATATAGTAATAATAATAATAATATTTTGACGTGCATCACAAAGTATCATCCATTTGTTATTATGAACTATCCTATGTACCTCGAAATTTTAATAGGCTTTACAGGGGTTGGTTTGCAACTACGGGTTGTACATAAGTTGGATGTTCATCACCTGAGGACTGCCTGTATTTGTGTTTGCTTCCGAACTTTATAAAACTTCTTTCCTTTTTCGAATATATAGAATTCAAAGTCTATTAATGGTTACCAGGGGTGAGAGGAAGGGAGAAAGAGGGATTCGTTTCTTAGGGAGCACTGAGCTTTTGTGAAGGGTGATGGAAAGATTTGGAAGCAGATAGTAGCTATGGTTGCACAACATGATGAACGCAATTAATGTCATGAAATTATATATTTAAAATATGTTGAAATGGCAAACGTTTTGTTATAAATAAATGTATGTATGTGTGTGTATATATATGTATGTATGTATGGACACTCTCTGCTCCCGGCACTACTTTCTTGGTGGTATGAGGTCCCCATGTGTCTCTGCTCACTTCTCTCTTTTATAACTCAAAAGAGATTGGCTTAAGACACTATCTAATCTCACAGACCTCATCAGTATAACTGCTGCTAATCCGTCTTATTACATCACAGTGATAGAGTTTACAACACATAAGGAAATCACATCAGATTACAAAATGGTACACAATCATACAATACTGGGAATCAAGACCCAGCCAAATTGTAGATATTTTGGGGGGACACAATTCAGTCCATAACATATATATACTTACTTAAACAATTTAAAAAAAAAACAAACCTTCCTTAGTGTTGATGGTTGTACAACAACAACGTAAATATACTAAAAACCATTGAATTGTACATGTTTAAAGGGTGGATTTTATATTACTTGAATTTCATCTCAAAAATTAATAGATAGATAGACAGGCAGACAGATAGAAGCTTTGCTTATGCCTTAAGAAAGAAGATCCAAAAACCACTTGGCTCAACATCAGTTTGGAGTCATGACTTATTAAGAGTACATCTGACCTACCAAGCTTAACAGTGAGTGTTCATCCAGTTCCAGGCTGGAATTACAAATTTCTCATACTTTTTCTAGTTAAATATATATAGCTTTCTCACCCTGTAACTTAGTGGTTGTTGTTGTTGTTAGGTGTTATCGGGTAGTGGATTTTGACTCATAGCGACCCCATGTGACAGAGAAGAACTGTCCCACGGGTATTCTTGGCTGTAACCTTTACAGAAGCAGGTTGCCAGGTCTTTCTCTCACACAGCCACTGGGTAGGTCTGAACTGCCAGTCTTTCAGTTGGTGAAAGGGGCTGCGTGGGAAAGAAGCTGCATAGGTCCGGCTCACTACTATTACTCCCCGTTGCTAAACCCCCGCATTGTCTCATGATCTTTCCTTTCCCTCCCATTCCAGTCTATACAAAAATTTAAGATTAACTGATGTTCCTCCTTGGAGGGTGGAAAACAAGTGATAATGATCTAGGAATGAAAAACCGAACGAAGCATCCATCTTGTGACAAGAAAACCAGGATGTTGCCAGATAACCCCCGAAAATGACAGTAAAAGATTAACTCATCTGAGATGTGACTACCTCAAGAAGGAACTAACACAAACTTCTAAGACCCATAATCCTGTCCCTATAAAGCCTTTGGCGAGTCTCCAGTTGGGGAGACAGGTTTTTGGAGGAATCTATTTCCCTCTGTCTCCTACCTATCGATAGGTAATAACACTCTTGCTGCTTACCTCACCCCATCTTAGAACTGACTATTGCAACAGGCAGCTCCAATCCGCGTTATTGCAGTAACATTGGCAGCCAAGTGCTTAATCATTGTGCCACAAAGGCTCCTTAACTTAGTGGTAAGCTCACAGAATTTGGCGTCAGACAAACCCGAGTTTAAATTCCAAATATTTACTGTTGGCAAGGTACTTAATTGCATCAGGAAAAAAATACATTTGCACCATAAATCCACCGATCTTATAGGGTTTTTGAGGAGAGTAAGTGAGATAACCCACATAGAGCTATAGGGAATAGTTAAGACCTCAATGAATATTAGCTATTATTATACTTACCACTATCTTTGAATGCTAAATGCCTACCGGATACTGTGCTAGGCATTTACCCACATCATTTTTTTTAGTCTTCACAATAATCCCCAGGTTATTATAAATTATGTTAATATTTGAGAAACCAGGCTCAATTTGTTAAATAATTTTCTCAATGATTATTAGTAAATGTCAGGACTACAGTTTAAATATGGGTCTATTTGACTGAAAAATAATTGGGAATTTTCACTACACAAGGCTGAATTAAGTTTCAAGTGAGCCATAAAACTTATCTCAAAATGAAGGAATACTTAAGTATGGATTAATTTATTAGGTATTAAAATTCACTTAGACAGCAGTGGTGGCTCAGTAGTAGAATTCTTGCCTTCCATGTGGGAGACTGGCATTTGATTCCAGCCACTACACCTCATGTACAGCCACCACCCGTCTGCCATTGGAGGCTTGCATGTTGCTATGATGCTGAACAGGCTTCAGCAGAGCTTCTAGACCACGACAGACTAGGAAGAAAGGCCTGGCAATGTACTTCCAAAAATCAGCCAAAGAAAACCCTGTAGACCACAACAGTCCAATCCCACTATTCATGGGGTCTCTGGGAGATAGGGGCTGACAGCTAATGATAACACAGTTCAGTTTCTGTTTAAATATTTATTTTTGCTGCTGTGTTACTTTAATAAAAGATACTTTTTAAAAATACATGACATTTTGAAACAGCTTCTATCAATGGAAAACTAGGAGGTGAAAGAAAGAAATATACCTCATGACATAATAAATAAGCCAAGTGAATATAAACCTCCTCTTTAAGATATATTTTATTGTAGCATATTTAAAATATGAAGAAGATATTGAGAATAATATCATGAACACTCATGCAGTTACACCAATATTTAACAATATCGAGAATTTTCTGTATATTTTGAAGAAATAAAGCTTTACTGGTTGGGTTGAAGCATTGTACATCCTGCTCTTCTCCTTCCCTTGAGGTAACCCTTGTTCTCAGAGTCATGTGTATCCTTCTCATCCACGTTTCCCTTTGTAGAAATGTTGCTGTCCTTGGGTGCCGGAGAGTCGATTTTGGCTCATAATGACCCCATATGACAGAATAGAACTGCTCCACAGGGTTTCCTGGGCTGTAAGCTTTATGGAAGCAGATAGCAAGGTCTTTCTTCCATGCAGCTGGGTGACTTCAAAACGCTAACCTTTCCATTAGCAGCCAAGAGCTTAGCTGTTGTGCCTCCAGGAACCTTCTTCGTAGAAATAAACAATATATAATATTGTCTCCTTGATTTTAAATTCCCAGAAACCGTATCATATTGTACACATTCTGCAATTTGCTTTCCTTTGCTCAACATAATTGTATGATTAATATATCCTTATATATAATTCTAGTGTATTCATTTTACTGTATTATAATATTCATACAATAAGGTAATATGTTCATACATTATGCTGAAACTTAATTTATCCAGTAGGGATCATTAAATTTCTAGTTAGTTTTCCTGTGACCCGTGGTGAGTAGGGGAGTATATGGGAATGTAAAGGAAACTCAATTGACCTAGAGTTAACAAATAAAATTGGATGGTGGGTACATAGGGATTCATTATTGTATTCTCTGTACTATTGTTTATGTTTGAATTTCCAAAGTAAAAAGTTTTTTTAATTAAATAATCTGTATTTTCAGTAGCCAAATATAATCCCCAAACACCACTTGTAACTTTTTAGCAAGTTTTTTTTCTGAGCATGAATGTATATAAATATATACATATAATATATACACATAATTCAAATATAAGTTTATTTTTTAAAGAAGTAATTCTATACATACTCTTCTTATTCTTTTATTCGCACTTAATGATACATTACAAGTATTTTGGATGTCATTAAATACTCTTCTCCATTATTATTTTAATGGCTTCAAACGGCCCTAGTAGATGCATACATAGCATCTTTTTTTTTACTGTATTTACTATTTCTCTATTGTTGGTCATTTGTATTATTCTACTAGGTTATTATTATAAGTAGAGCCGCACTGAAGTTGCTCATGTGTTGATTTTTTAAAATTATAATTTATTTAGGAAACATTTTAGTTTTTCTGAAATAAAAGACACGAAATGTTTAAGATTCTTGACATTTCTTGTCATAGTGTTTTTGCACTTAGTTATTCTCTGCCCAGCAGTATGTGACAATCCTCATTAGCACTTCTCCTTTAGCAATAGATAATATCAACTTAAAAAAGTATGGTTAGGCCAAATGTGATGTCTCGTGTTCCCAGCTTTGTTCTATCAGCTGCGCGAGGGTATTTAGATCAAATACACAAAGAGCTGTTAATTATTAATAAAATGTTTTTTTTTAATTTTGAAAATAACATAATTCTTGAACACTGTAAACAATAGCATAACAAAAGTAATAATTGTTGCTATTATTAGCTGTGGTCAAGTTGCTCCAACTGACGGTGACCTTATGTGTAAGAGAGTGAAACATTGCCCTGTCCTGCGTCATATTCATGATCCTGTTGCTACGTTTGAGTTCATTGTTGCGGCTACTTTGTCAGTCCATCTCATTGGGGTTTTCCTCGTTTTCACTGACCCTCCACTTTACCAAACACAATATCCTTTTCTAACACTGACTGAGTACTTACAGTATACTAGGCGGTGTACTTAGAAGTTAAATATGCATTAATTCATTTAATCTTCACAATACTTCCCCGAGCTACATACTGTTATGTTTTCTATTTTGCAGATGAGGCAAATGAGGCACAAAGAGGTTGAGTGACTCGCTAAAGATCACAAAGTAAATAGTTAACAGCAGAGCTTCAGTTTGAACCCGGGCAATCTCACCTCAGATAAAATCTCAAATTATATCTACAAAAGTATAAAACTGGAAGATAGAAAGATGTACTAGTATACTAAACTTTTTATTTCACCCAGTTATAAGCTAGTAGGTGATTTTATTCTTGCCAATGATAATTAGAAAAAAAAAGTCAAAGTTATACTTTATTTTACAAGTGGCTACTTATTAGTATCAACTTGGAGAATAAAAATTAGATGCAATTTTTCAAAAATGTTAAGGAGTTGATGTGAAAGAAAATATATCCTACGCAGCTGGGGGCAGAATCAAAAGAGACAGTAATGAAGCATCAAAAATAGTAAGTACTAAAAATAACTGAACATATCAATTCTGAAAATAGATGTATAAGACTGGTAATTATTTAGTAAATGGCAAAAAAAAAAAATCTCAGCTTTGTCAAGAAAACAAATGTGAACTATATATTTTAACAGAAATATTACTAAAGCAAAATCACAGAACATTTTTAAAAAAGGCAAAGATCAAGCTGGCAAGAAGAGAAATGTCAAAGAGCCAAAGATACAAACACACCAAAAAGAAAAGAGAAAACAATCATAAACATCAACGGATGAAATTAAATGGTATAGAAATATGGAACATAAAAATATTAGAAAAATAAGCAGAAATTGATAGACACATAGCTGTGGGAGACATTGTACCTCAATCAGTCTTTGATGCACGACCGACCAAAAAAATAAATAAATAACTAGTATGGTCTATCTAATTAAGATACTTTATAGAATAACATTTAAAATACATGACATGTTTAAATTAAGGTTTGTAATTTCTTAAATTAAAAATCAAGATTAAGGGAACAGTTATGGAGTAGACATGAGCTGGGTTTTGCGCTCATTAAATTATTTAACCCCCAGGAGGCAGATCCTCAATTCAAAGACGCAAAATTGAAGTTGGAGAGACTTTACCAAGGTAAACAGCAAAGCTTGGGTTTGATCTTGTGTTTGTCTGCCACCAAATTTTAAACTCAGACATTCAGATATGCAAGCAGAGTAGGAAGAGATGCTGGTGAATAACTGAAGCATAGAAGGAACTCAGCATTTATTTCCACTTACAAGTGGCCATCTTATTTAGTCTTCACTTTCATCTCTTTACCTTGAGAAAAACAGCCTTTCTTGTCTTAAGTTTGCTCTTCGATTCCTTCTACCGAGTTGCTTCCTTAGTGGTGCTTTGTCAAGCTTCCTTATACCTATACTTCCTTTCAATAAACATACATAATTCACACTCCAGGTTACCATTTCCCATCCCACCCTCACTGATATCCACTGATGTCCAGAGAGTGTCCAGTTGTCCATCCATAAAATGGAGAGAAGAATGCTCTATAAATTGAAACAAATTATACATGTAAATCACATAGTATAATGCCTGAAACACGAAAGCTCTCAATGCTGCTAATTTTTATTAGTATCATTAAACTTATGATTCAATCCCAAATTTCCTGCCTACGCATTTTTTACTCTCTACTAAAACAAATTTATTTTTGGTATTTGTTACTCATTTTTAATTGAGTACATTTTCTTCCTACCTGCTTTTTCTAGCTACTTGCAAGTGACTCAAAATTATCAAATTCAATTCAGCATTATCCCCCATGGTTTTCCTTCTCTCAAACATTCTAAGGACTACTGCATGAATTATAGTTTATGAAAACAAAATAATATTGTGAAAACATCATTCCATTCAGTACATTTAGCTCTACGTCATCACTTTTGATGGTCTCATTGCTTCCCACTGTATCGTAATTTGTTTAATCACTCTCTACTGACAGATATTGGTTCATTGCCATTTTTCCATTATTATAAACAGCACTGCATTGTATATCCTTATAATATAATAATAGGCACAATTTGATCTTATTTTTAAAATATCAAGCACACGCATACATATATACAGGTATCTGAAAGAAGATAAATCAAATGAATAGAATTTTAAGTGGTTTCCCCTTTCCCACTTGGCTTTTTGTTTGGTTGGTTGGTTGATTGGTTTGGCTTTGCCAAGTATGTATTAATTTAATAAACAGGAAAAAAGTATTTTCTTTTTGAAATAAAAACAGATTCTGTAGTCCCATATCAGAGAAAGGCTACACGACTTTTAGAAATGCAGGTCTAATGGAAAATCGATTCCTTCTTGAGTGAATAAGCAATGAATTAGCTGCTTTTTTTTGAGAGGTAAATCATGCAAATTATGTCTGTGCAAATCATGGTATTTATCAAAAGGACTAATTTGTGAAAGGTTATCAAACACCAAAGTATGTATTTCATTGACTCTAAGACGCCATTCATTAGAAGTTGCACCATTATTTTATGTACCGCTAAGAAATAAGGGTGCAACTTCTAATCAGTGGCATCTTAGTACCACTAGGAAATAAGAGGAAGTTTGGTGGCACAGCCGTTTATCACTCGTCTGCTAATGGAAGGCTGAACACACCAGCTGTTCTGTGGGAAAAAGATGCCCATAAAGATTCCAAACTCACTGGCCTTAGTCAAGTCCAACTTATAGTGACGCTAGGACAGAGTAGAACTGTCCCATAGGGTATATAATCTATAGGTTCACCATGAGTCAGAATCGACTCAACAGCAATGGGTTTTTTTTTTTTTTAAACACAATAATTTAGCGTTAGATCATAGGTATATAGGAGATATTAGAGAAGCAGAGAGGAGTCCCTAGGTGGTGCAAATGGTTAAATGCTGGACTACTAACTGAAAGATTGGTGGCTCGAACCCTGTGGAGTGCCGTTCTACTCTGCAGCACATGGGGTTGCCATGAGTCAGAATTGACTGGACAGCAAATGGTCTGATTTGGCGTTTCTTACATTTGGAAGACAGCTTCCTGGCCAAACAACTGAAGAGATTCATACTTGTGTGCATTCCCAAGAAAGATGATCTAACAGAATGTAACAGAATTATCAAATAATATCATTAATACCACACAGAAGAAAAATTTTGCTGAAGGTCGTTCAAAAGCAGTTCTAGCAGTACCTTGACAAAGAACTGCCAGAAATTAAAGCTGGATTCAGAAGACGACGTGGAACAAGGGATATCATTGCTGATGTCAGATGGATCTTGGTTGAAAGCAGGGAACACCAGAAAGATGTTTACCTGTGTTTTATTGACTATGCAAAGGCATTTAACTGTGTGGACCATAACAAATTATGGATAACATTGCAAAGAATGGGAATACCAGAACACTTAATTGTGCTCATGAGGAACCTGTACTTGGACCAAGAGACAGAAGTTTGAACAGAACAAGCGGCTACTGTATGGTTTAAAGTCAGGAAAGATGGGTGTCAGGCTTGCATCCTTTCACCGTACTTAATCAGTCTGTATGCTGAGCAAATAATCTGAGAAACAACCGTATGAAGGACGTGGCATCAGTATCGGAGGAAGACTCATTAACAACCTGCAGTGTGCAGATGGCAAAACCTTGCCTGCTGAAATGGTAGAGAACTTG
This sequence comes from Dugong dugon, assembly GCA_030035585.1. NCBI lineage: Eukaryota > Metazoa > Chordata > Mammalia > Sirenia > Dugongidae > Dugong > Dugong dugon. The sequence continues at coordinate 26,736,774 of CM057482.1, read as the reverse complement.
AAGCACTTACTGATGAAGATAAAAGACTATAGCCTTCAGTATGAATTACACTTCAACACAAAGAAAGCAAAAATCCTCACAATTGGACCAATAAGCAACATCATGATAAATGGAGAAAAGATTGAAGTTGTCAAGGATTTCATTTTACTTGGATCCACAATCAACGCCATGGGAGCAGCAGTCAAGAATTCAAAGGATGTATTGCATCGGGCAAATCTGCTGCAAAAGACCTCTTTAAAGTGTCGGAAAGCAAAGATGTCACTTTGAGGAATAAGGTGCGCCTGATCCAAGCCATGGTGTTTCCAATTGCCTCATATGCATGCGAAAGCTGGACAATAAATAAGGAAGATCCAAGAAGAATTGATGCCTTTGAATTATGGTATTGTTGAAGAATATTGAATATGCCCTGGACTGCCAGAAGGAACAAATCTGTCTCGGAAGAAGTACAGCCAGAACGCTCCTTAGAAGAGAAGATGACGAGACTTTGTCTTACATACTTTGGACATGTTATCTAGAGGGACCAGTCCCTGGACAAGGACATTATGCTTGGTAAAGTGGAGGGTCAGCAAAAAAGAGGAAGACTTTCAATGAGATGGATTGACACAATGGCTGCAACAATGGGCTCAAGCATAAGAAAGACTGTGAGGATGGTGCAGGACCGAGCAGTGTTTTGTTCTTTTGTACGTAGGGTAGCTATTAGTCAGAACTGACTCCACGGCACCTAACAACGACATAGAAACAGAGAGGCTAGCACTATTATTAATTGGGGAGGAGAAGATTGGGGATTGTAGATGAGGAGGATACACATCACCTGCCCTTGGCAAATGAGTTTTTTCTCCAGATAAACAGAGACCCAGCACTGTCCCAGCCTGGTTCTCTGGTCCCATCTCCTAGCACCCTTTCCTTCCTAAACATTTGCCTCCAATGTAGTAAAATATTCCATTTCAGTCTTGGCTCCAAAAATTAGAGAAACAGTTATTTAAAAGGCTTCTGTGGAATTTAGAACTACAGTGGAGTGCCTCTGAAGCTGAAGTGAGAATCTAAAATCAGTGCAGAAGTTTAGAAAAAAGAGTAGCATATAGTCAAAACGGCCCTGGAAAAATTACAAGGACTTGGGCACTTGAAGATCAAAAGACATGATTTTTTTTTTTCTTTCATTGTTCTGTATATTTCAGGTGATGACATTTTTCCTTTTTTCATTTGAGGTAAAGTCCATGGGAAGGCAACTGAGAAGATACAGATGTTCTCTCTCTGTCTCTCTTTTTCTCTCTCTCCACTCTCATAGTTGAATCTGTCTAAGTCAATAGCCAAATGAGACTCCACTCCATTCACTTGCAGAATTTAAATCAAGGAATTTAACATATTTAAATAATTTAAAGTGGGTATACTTAAAGAAGTAATTGCTGTTGAAGACAAATGAAAATAACTATCATAAACCAAAAGACAAACCAAAGGAAACAATGAAGAAATAGTCATAAAACAAAGAGCAAGGATATTTTCACAACAGAAATCAAAGAACAAGACAGAAAATTAAACTCAATGTATATATTGTAAATAATTATTTAACTTGAAGATGTAAGCATTTTTTTTAAACATTCAGATAATGTAAAGTTAAATACAGTTAAATGAATGTTCCTCCAGCCCCTTCTGATTCTATTCCAAGATATAAACATTGTTAACAGTTTGGTATATATTTGGTATATATTCTTCTGGATTTTTCCATTCACATATATATATAAATATACTATATATATAATATATACACATATATATTTATAGATCTAGTATATACTCATATCTATTATATATAATATATACACATATATATTTTATATATATAATATATACACATATATTTTATATATATAATATATACACATATATTTTATATATATAATATATACACATATATATTTTATATATATATAATATATATATCCCCACACATCTGTCAGTTTGTCGTACTGTGGTGGCATGCGTGTTGCTGTGATGCTGGAAGCTATGCCACCAGTATTCAAACACCAGCAGGGTCACCCAACGTGGACAGGTTTCAGCTGAGCTTCCAGACTGAGACAGACTAGAAGGAAGGGCCTGGTAGTCTACGTCTGAAAAAAAAGTAGCCAGAGAAAATCTTATGAATAGCAGTGGACATTGTCTAATATAGTGCCAGAAGATGAGCCCCTCTACAACAATGGGCTCAAGCATAACAATGATTATGAGAATGGTGCAGAACCAGGCAGTACTTCGTTCTGTTGTACCTAGGGCCACTATGAGTCGGAACTGACTCGATGGCACCTAACAACAAATAAGTATATATACATATATATGCATGTAGGTATAAGTATATATACACTAATACATTTAATATTTAATACATATATATTAAATGTATTAGTATGCTTATCCCTGTTGTATTACCTTGTACGTGACTTCCTCCTCTTCATTCATGCAGGTTTGGGATTATTACATAAGCAAAAAGGAGGAGAAAATTTTCAGCTGATGGACTAGGGTTCAGAATAGGGATTTCTGAGTGCATAACAAGATAAAGGTTTTGAAAGCCTGGCTTTGTCATGAGAGAATACATCTTCTAAATTTGTAAACTTTCATTAACATAACTGATCTGACTTTATAATTCTAAAGATAACCATTAGAACAGATAGAAACATACACACACACAGCTTTTCCTTTTTGTTTCCAATGGGAGAGAGGTGGTGTAAAGAGATCAGATCCCTGTCCAAGTCTTCCTGAGTCATCTTTCTGGGGTGGAACCTTGAGGGATGGACAGTACAATAGAAACGTTCTCAAAGAATGAGGGAATCTAAGGAAATTGAGACTAGATCTCATTTCCATAGCTTATAGTTTGGCTTGGAGTCATATCCACAATTGCATGGGATTATTAACCAGCAATGGATAGCTGACCAAAGCCTGTAATACGGTGTTCAGTGGAGCAAGGAGTTTACTTGTAAGCCAGCTGGTGGGTTCTGCAAAGGAAACAAGGCGGTGTTAGGGAAGTTTGCAGAAGAAAGCAAACGGCCAGGACTCTGTCTTTAGCAGCGAGGGCTGGAGCAATGCCCCACTCCAGCAAATACCAACCTAAGGAAACCTTCTCCCGCCACCCAGCAACCCCTACAAATACCTGAATATCACTGATATTCTGATCACATCACTGATGAAGTCAAGTGACCTCCTTCCCCACATTCATACACTCAGATTCTGCTTAGGAAGGGAAAGTGGGGTGGGGAATGAATCTGAAAGACTAAGCATTTCACCAAAAGAAATAGGAAAACACATGGCAATTTTATTAAATTCCCCAACTGCCCCCAACTACTGATAGGACATTGGAGGTGAGGGGAGGTCACAAGTAAGACCAGATAGAAATTAAAGAAGATGTTTTTGTCCTGCAAGTCCAGTGTAACTGAGTAAATTTGAGACCTAATATGTTGTTGTTTGGAGTCCCTGAGTCAGTTCAGACTCTTAGCAACCCCATCTATGTACAACAGAATGAAACACTGCCCTCTCCTGCCCCATCCTCACAGTCGTTGTTATGCTTGAGTCCACTGTTGCAACCACTATATTAATCCATCTGGTTGAAGGTCTTCCTCTTTTACACTGACCTTCTACTTTACTTTACCAAGCATGATGTCCTTCTCCAGGGACTGAGCCCTCCTAACAACATGTCCAAAGTACTTGAGACTGAGTCTCTCCATCCTTGCTTCTAAGGAACATTCTGGCTATACTTCTTCAAGGACAAATTTGTTCATTCTTCTGGCAGTCCATGGTATATTTAATATTCTTCATCAACACCATAATTCAAAGGTGCTGATTATCTTTGGTCTTCCTTATTCACTGTCCAGCTTTCACATGCATATGAGGTGATTGAAAACATCATGCTTGGGTCAGGCACACCTTAGTCCTTAAAGTGATAACTTTGTTTTTCAACTCTTTAACGAGGTCTTTTGCAGCAGATTTGCCCAACGCAATACATCCTTTGATTTCTTGACTGCTGCTTTCATGGGCTTTGATTGTAGATCCAAGTAAAATAAAATCCTTAACAACTTCAGTATTTGACTCCGTTTGTTATGATGTTGCTTATGGGTCCAGTTGTGAGATTTTTGTTTTCTTTATGTTGAGGTGTAATCCATACTGAAGGCTGTAGTCTTTGTTCCTCATCAGTAAGTGCTTCAAGTCTTCTTCAGTTTCAGCAAGCAAGGTTGTGTCATATGCATATCACACGTTGTTAATGAATCCTCCTCCAATCCTGATACCGCTTTCTTCTTCATACAGTCCAGCTTCTCAGATTATCTGCTCAGCATACAGATTGAATAAGCATGGTAAAAGGATACAACCCCGATGCACACCTTTCCTGACCTTAAACCATGCAATATCCCCTTGTTCTGTTCAAACGACTGCCTCTTGGTTTATGTACAGGTTCCTCATGAGCACAGTTAAGTGTTCTGGAATTCTCATTCTTAGAAATGCTATTCATAATCTTTTATGATCCACACAGTCTAATGCCTATGCATAGTCAATAAAACACAGGGAAACATGATTCTGGTATTCTCTGCTTTCAGCGAAGATTCATCTGACATCAGCAATGATGTCTCTCTATTCCATGCCCTTCTCTGAATCCGGCTTGAATGTCTGGAAGTTCCCTGTGGATGTACTGCTGGAACCACTTTTGAATGATCTTCAGCAAAATTTTACTTCGGTATGATATTAATGATATTGTTTGATAATTTCCTCATTCTGTTGAATCACCTTTCCTTGGAATGGACACAAATAAGGATCTCTTCCTGCCACTTTGCCAGATAGCTGTCTTCCAAATTTCTTGGCATAGGTGAATGAGCACTTCCAGCACTGCATTCGTTTGTTGAAACATCTCAGTTGGCATTGCATCAATTCCTGGATCCTTGTTTTTCTCCAGTGCCTTCGGTGCAGCTTGGACTGCTCCCTTCAATACCATCAATTCTTGATCATATGCTACCTCCTAAAATGGCTGAATGTCAACAAATTTTTTTTGGTACAGTGACTCTGTGTATTCCTTTCATCTTCTTTTGATGCTTCCTGCATCGTTCAGTATTTTGCCCATAGAATGCTTCAAAATTGCAACTGGGAGCTTAAATTTTTTCTTTAGTTCTTTCAGCTTGAGAAATGCTGAGCATGTTCTTCTCTTTTGGTTTCCTAACTCCAGATCTTTGCACATTTTATTATAATACTTTACTTTGTCTTCTCAAGCCACCCTTTGAAATCTTCTGTTCAGCTCTTTTACGTCATCATAGCTTCCATTCTGTTTAGTTACTCTATGTTTAAGAGCAAGTTTCAGAGTCTCTTCTGACATCCATTTTGGTCTTTTCTTTCTTTGTTGTCTTTTTAATGACCTTTTGATTTTGTCATATATGGTATCTTTGATTCATCTCACAACTCATCTGGTCTTCAGTAATTAGTGTTTAAGTCATCAAATCTATTCTTGAGATGGTCTCCAAATTCAGATGTGATATAATCAAGGTCATATTTTGGTTTTTGTGGACTTCTTTTAATTTTCTTCAGCTTCAACTTGAACTTCCATATGAGTAACAGATGGTCTGTTCTACTGTTGGTCCCTGGCCTTGTTCTGACTGATGATATTGAGCTTTTCCATTGTGTCTTTTACAGATGTAGTCAATTTGATTCCTGTGCTTTCCATCCAGTGAGGTCTGCATGTATACTCACCATTTATGTTGTTGAAAAATGATATTTGTAGTGAAGAGGTCTTTGACCTTGCAAAATTCTATCATGCAATCTCCTGAATCGTTTCTATCACCAAGGCCATATTTTCCAACTACCAATCCTTCTTCTTTGTTTCCAAGCTTTGCATTCCAATCACCAGTAATTATCAATGCATCTTGATCGTATGTTTGATCAATTTCAGGCTGCAGACATTAGTAAAAAAATCTTCAATTTCTTCATCTTTGGCATTATGGTTGGTGCATAAATTTGAATAATAGTCACTTTAACTGGTCTTCCTTGTAGGTGTATGGATATTAACCTATCACTGACAGTGCTGTACTTCAGGATAGATCTTAAAATGTTCTTTTTGATGATGAATGTGATGCCATTTGTCTTTAATTTATCACTTCCAGCATGTTAGACCATATGACTGTCTGATTCAAAATGGCCAATACCAGTCCATTTCAGCTCACTAATGCCTAGGATATCAAAGTTTATGCATTATACTTCATTTTTGATGACTTCTAATTTTCCTAGATTTGTACTTTATACATTCCATATTCTGATTATTAATGGACCTAACACATATATAAATACATAACTACTTTTTCAAAAATATCAGAATGACAAATGTAAATAGCTTAAAGCTTATATGTAAAAGACAATACCTCATAGACCTAAGTTTGTGTTATTTAAAAAGAATATTTAAAACTAAGTAACACAAATAAATTTAGGTTAGACAAATGGGCATCACATTTAAAATTCAATGTGAAAAACATTAAATGATATGAAATGAAGTCATTTATATTGAAAAGAGCAATTTAATGAAGAACTATTGTCATAAACTTTTATGTAGGGACTGATACATCATTAAAATAAATAAGGCAATTTTTTTGCAATTTTATAAAAAAAATTCACAGCATAATATGAAGTCTTGATTTTACTTTTCTTCCTGGGGTTGGGTGGGGGGACAGGATTTACCAAAGTAGGTTTCTTTCCTGACATATAAATGGTGTGTGCATGTTATGTCCTGAGATATTTTCATCATTTCCATATTCTGTTCTTAAGTGTTCCCAGCCTTAGATACATGCCCAATGTTTTCTCCAGAAACAAGTGAGTAAATTCTTTTTGGATCACTTAAGAACAGTTGGCAATCTTTCTTTAGATCTCCAGGCTTATGCCATTTGACTCATGCAGGTGGAGGAGAGGGACCGGAGGCCCAAGATGATCCCAGTGGTAACGCTTTCTGTGGGCAGTTTTCCCTGACTTTTGGCATGTGTTTCATGCTATAGCTGAAATGACTGAGCCTCCTTCTTAGTTACAGAATAGTCCCACTGTCTTAGGCTGAGTTCTCTAGAGAAGCTAAACCAGTGAAACATATATATATATATATATATATACACATATATATACACACAAACATATACATACATACACACACACATATACATACATGCATATATACATACACTTATAGAGAGAAAGAAAGAGAAAGCTTTATCTCAAGGAAATGGCTCACGCAGTTGTAGAGGCTGGCAAGTCCCAAATCCATGGGTCAGGTGTCAGGCTGGAGGCTTCTCCTGACTCAAGTAGCTGCAGGGGCTGACAAGTCCAAGATTGGCAGGTCAGACGGCAGGCTGCTTGCTCATGGGCTGTAGAGGCTGAAGAATCCCAAGATTGACAGGCAATACAGCAGGCTGGTGGCTCAAGTCCCCAGAACCAGAGGTCAGATGATGATGAGCTGGATATAGGATCCAGAGCAAGCAAAAAGCCAGTGAGGTTTGTCAGAACATCAGCATATATTGGATGGAGGCCACATCCCTGAGGAAACTCTCCTTACAAATGATTGGCTGATCATATCAGATCACATCATTGAGGTGATTACATTGTACCACAAAATGGAGGATAATGACATTGTTACATAAATGACAAATTATATCATTATATAACTGCCAAACTACATCATTACATAACTGCCAAACCTCTGAGAATCATGGCCCAGACAAGTTGACACAAAACCTTAACCATCACACCCATTTTTATCTTGGATTTATTTCATCAACTTCCAAAGTTTGCAATAAAAAAAAAATCTCCTTGGAAACCATTTCTCCAAAACACTTGCGGTGGCCTTGGTTAGTTCTATGATATTTTTGAGTCCTTGGATCCAGTCCAGAAGAGCAAACGTAAACGGATTAAAGTTTATATGTAAAAGAAAAATAAAACGTATAGAATTTAGCAATCATTCAGGACTTAGGAAAAAAAATTTAAAGCTCTTTGCTGTAGGATATAATAGAAGATAAGATACAGTTATGGAAAGATGTATCATACTCCTATGTGGGAATAGCCAACAACTTCAATCAATTCCTGTTCTTCCTGAAAAAAAAAAAATCTGTCAATTTAATGGAACCCCAGTCATATTCCCAATTTTTTGTGGGGGAGGGGAAGGTGGAGCAGAGATTGGGTTGTAAACTTAAAAATTAAGGAAATGGGAAAGGTATTACAAGCAAATACACATAAAAAATAAAGGATAAGTCCAGTAATACACAGTAGGCAAGAAGCACTTTAGAGAAAAAATATTGAACTGTACAAAGAAGGTGATTTTAATGTTCTAAGAGACGCACTTGAAGATGTGGCCTTTCTAAACCCTTGAATTAAATACAATCACTTTCAAGTCCTCCCTCCTTGAGATTACTCCCCAATCATCTTCATTGGAGTTGTGAATGTCTACAAACTTTCAATCAAAAGGTCACAGGCAACCTTTTGATTTGACCCCTCAGATGTCTAATTATAACCCGTGTGTGTGGTGCAGTGGTTAAGAACTTGGCTGCTAACCAAAAGGTTAGATTGCTTGAGGTGGAATCAGTCAATCATTGAATACTGTAAACCTGGGCTTCATGGCTTCTATATTATTATTCTGAACAGAAAGAAAGGAGGTAATGAGGAAGAATTGTTGAGTCCCCTTTTCACTTCACCAGCTATAAAGTGACACTGTTAGGTCAGGACACTACTGAGATGAGTCAGAGAGACTCAAAAGGAGGGTTAAAAGAAAGAAATATCTTGGATTCATTTTGCATGTGGCCACCAGCAGCTGGTTTTTCTGAGAACAGGACACACAGAAGAGTGTGTCAGTAATAACCACAAGCATAGTCCTCATTTGCATTATCGAAACATGTTTATTGGTGAAGTAGTTAACAATGTTGGGGGAAATTACTATAGGAAATATAACCCTGAAGCAGAATAAAAAAGCCATATCTAGGTTGGGTGATCATTTCATTTTCAGCACAGAAAATCCAGAACAGTGAAAGAATCCTGCTGGTCTTTTCATCTGTATTCTCACTGGTGTTGATTCAAGCATCTCTAAGAGTTATTTCAAGAATCATTTTCACACATTCACTGATTTTGTTTCTTTTTTTAAGCCTTCTGGAAGCAAAGCCCAAGCTGTCGATGGCAGCCATGGAAATAAACAGAGCTTTGAAAGGCATCGTTTTGAAGTTTTCTTCTCTTTTAACTATTCTTAACAGGATGGAGCTACTCTGACTATATGATAGAATCACCTGGGGAGCTTTTAAAAAACTCCAGATGCTCAGGACACATCCATAGCCAATTAAATTAGAATCTTGTCAGCCATGCAGCAGGCATTGTAGAAGTGGTTGCCCCCTGGTGACAACATTGTTTAGGGACCCAGATTCATGGATATTTTCTAGGTCATCATAAGCTTGTATGTTGGGATACCTTTTACTTCTTTCACAAATATCTTATTTAATCCTCACCACAAGCTGTGTGGAGGGTCTTGTTCTCCCTATTTTACAAATAAAAGATTAAGGTTTAAATGAGCTTACAAATGGAAATGCCAACTGTGGAATGGAATCCAGTAACCAGAATCCAAGGAAAAACTATGTCTTCCTAAACTAGATCCTTTACAAATTTCCCTAACAACTTAAGATCTCATTCAAGAATTCTAGGTACATAGTACCAAAGATCTAGGGACAGAGGTGAAGGCTATACCTGACGTCCTTATCATTTCTGTTTTGATGGAGTCCCATGGCTTATAGCAAGTTTTGAGTTATTGGTTAGAATTCTTTATAGACACATACAATCTGGAATTTATGAGAGAATTTGGAAGTCCTCAAATAATCTGGTGATAAGATAGGGTCTCAGTAATGTGTGCCATTACCTCTTAGGACAAAGTAATATGAACTTTATATGTTTGGGTCTTCTTTTAGTAGCCATGCAACATTGTTTTTTATTAAGATTACAGACGTTGAAATTGCCTGGATAGGACATTCACCACCTCATTCATTGTCAGCATTGATTAAGTTAAAATGATTGACCAGAAAGGTAAAATTTCCAGCATAACTAAATACTTGGTTGCAGGAAACAACTTTCCCAGATACAGGAGGATGTTTCATTGGGCCATATTATTAATACTGAAACCAATCAATATGGATGAGTCTTAAAAATATAATATTAAGACATGAGCAAGAATGGTGGACTCAGTACCTCCAAAAATACTTTTCTCCATAAAATCTATGAGAACATTGGAGAAAAATTGCCAAAATTAACTCTTTCAGAACTCTGGAAATTAACCAAAGCTTGCAGTAAGGAGTGTTTATTCGAGAAAAATGGTTGAATCTTGGTAACAACAGTGACCTTTGTGACATTTAACTCACCTATTCCCACCCCTCTCTCCCCAGTTCCATGGTACCCTTGAAAACCAACAGCCATCTCACAACCACAGTGAAGACCAGTAGGCTAGCAACCACTGAAGGGGCCAGAACAGGGATGGAGATTTTTTAAAGCCCCATTCTCAGAGAATTGTCATTATTTGATCTATCTGGAAGTTCCTTGGAAGATCCCAGTCTCATGGCTTGTCTTTATTTGGCTCAACTCAGAGATCACCAGTGTGCCTAGGCTTTTACCTATGGTTGTTTGTTAAAAACAATCATCAGCAATTGCTTAACACTACAGCTGCCTAAAGTTACAATAAAAATTGGGGTAAATAACAGGTTGACTGAAAAACTTAAAAGGAAAAGCTAGGGAGTGAGATGTCTATATAGGGCTTTGAAAAGCTACAGTGTAGTCCTAGAAATCAAGAAGACCCTGTATATGCATAGGTCTTTACACATTCTCAAGACTGTGTGCATCCTCAGGAAAGACCTGAGAAAGTCATAAGTGTTCACCCCTGGACAAGCAGGGAGGGAAGGCTAAGGGACAGTTGTAAATTAGCTGCTGAGTGTTGAAAGCATGCCCCCAACATGCACACAGATCCCTTGGCAAGGACAGGGAGAGTACTGGTTCCAGGCATTTAAGGAAAATCTTATCCAATCATTTTCTGGCCAGTAACCTAACCAAGCAGGGTCTTCAGTGGTCACACACAACAAAGAACACAAACTTTACAGAATTTGTTCAAGAAAGTCACCTAAATAAAACAACAATAACAAACAGCAATAACAACAAACTCTGGGAAGGTGGAAAATCTGATTTCCAGAGTTGTCATATTATTTTATTTAAAATGTCCAATTTTTAACAAAAATTTATAAGACATGCAAAAAAAAACAAGAAATACAACCCATATACAAGGGGAAAAAAAGCAGTCAACGGAAATATTTTCCCTGAGGATGCCCACATGTTAGACTTACTAGACAAAGACATTAAATAAGCTATGTAAAATACATTAAAAAATCTAGAGGAAACCATGTTTAAGAACTAAAGGAAAATATGAGAATGAAGTCTTACTAAATAGAGAATGCCAATAAGGGGATGGAAATTATTAAAAATAATAGTAATAAAAGAAGAAACAAATAGAAATTCTAGAGCTGAAAAGTACAACTGAAATGAAAAATTTACTAGAAGACCTCAACAGCAGATTTGATCACACAAAAGAAAGAAATAGTAGTCTTGAGGATACATCAGTTGAGTTTTTCTAGTCTAAGGAACAGGAAAAAAAAACAAAGCGAAATAAACATAGTCACATAAACACGTGGGATATCATTAAGTGTGCCGATATGTACATAAGAGTTCCAGAGAAGAAGAGAGTGAGAAAGGAGTAGAAAAAAACTTTGAAGAAATAATGGTCAAAAACTTACCAAATCTGATGAGAAACATTTATCTAGACATCAAAGACAACAGCAACAACAGACATCAAAGATGCTCAATGAACTCCAAATAAAATACCCTCAAAGAAATTCACAACCATACACATCATAACCAAACCTCTGAAATACAAATAAAAAGAATCTTGAAAGCAACAAGGGAGAAGTAACTCATCAAGTATGAGGGATCCCCAATCAGATTAACAGCTAACTTCTCACCAGAAACCACTGAGAACATAATGGCACTGTGATGACATATTAAAATCACTGAAAGAAAAAAAACTGTAAAGCCAACAATTCTATATCCAGCAAAACTAATAATCAAAAATGAAATTAAGATATTCCAGGTAAACAAAAGCTGAGAGAACTTGTCATTAGCAGACATGCCCTACAAGAAATACTGTACAGAGTCCTTCAGGAAAAAATAAAAGAACACTGGACTATAACTCAAATAAAAATGATACAAACAAATTAGATAATTTATATGAAATATACAAATTCCTGGAAAGACACAAATACCAAAACTAACTCAAGAAGAAATAGAAAAATCTGAATAAACCTATTACAAGTAAAGAAATCGAATTAGTAATTTTATATATATATACATATACCACAAAGAAAAGCCCAGGGACAGATGGTTTCACTGATGAATTCTACCAAAAGTTTAAAGAAAAATTAACACCAAATATTTCTCAAACTCTTTCAAAAAATAGAAGAGGGAACACTTCTCAATTTATTCCATGAGACTGGTACTATCCTGATGCCAAAACCAGACAAAAACATCACAAGAAGGGACAACTGTAGATCATACCCCTTATAACTATAGATGAAAGAATCCTCTACAAGATGCTAGGAAATTGAATCTAGCAACATATAAAAAGATTTATCTGACTGAATTTACACCAGAAATGCAAAGTTGGTTGTCATGGATTGAATTATGCCCCCCAAAAAATGTATGTATCAATTTGGCTGTGTCAGTATTCCCAGTATTTTATGGTTGTGTACCATTTTGTAATCTGACGTGATTTCCTTATGTGTTGTAAACTCTGTCCCTATGATGTAATAAGATGGATTAGCAGCAGTTATACTGATGAGGTATACGAGATTAGATAGTATCTTAAGCCAATATCTTTTGAGATATAAAAGAGAGAAGCGAGCAGAGACTCAGGGGAACCTCATACCACCAAGAAAGCAGTGCTGAGAGCAGAGCGCATCCTTTGGACCTGAGGTTTCTGCTCAGAGAAACTCCCAGACCAGGGGAATACTGATGACATGTACCTTCCTCCAGAGCTGACAGAGAAAGCGTCCCCCTGGAGCTGACGCCCTGGATTTGGACTTGTAGCCTACTGGGCTGTGAGAGAATAAACTTCTCTTTGTTAAAGCCATCCACTTGTGGTATTTCTGTTGTGGCAGCACTAGATAACAAAACTAGTAAATTGAATCTAGCAACATATAAAAAGATTTATCTGAGCAGAATTTACCCCAGAAATGCAAGGTTGGTTGAACACATAAATCAATGTAATATATTAATATAACATAAGATAAAAAGCAATAAATGCAGAGAAACATTTGACAAAATCCAGCATCCTTTTGTAATAAAAACATACAACAAACTAGGAATAGAAGAGGACTTTCTCAACCTCAACCTGATGTTGTCATCTATAAAAAACTCACAGCTAACATCAAATAGTAAAAAATTAAAACTTTTCCCCTAAGATCAGGAAAAAGACAAGATGTATCACCAACTATAGAATTGTGCTACTGTACTGTATATTCTAACCAGGTCAGTTAGGCAAGAAAAAGGTATAAAAGTCATCCAGACTGAAAAAGGACAGAGTAAAACTATCTTTCTTTGAGATGATATCTTACATATTGAAAATCCTAAGGAATCCACAAAAAACTATAAGAGCTAATTAACTCACAAAAGTTGCAGGATACAAGATCAAATAATGCTGGGCTAAACAATTGGATTAAACAATGATTTCTCAACTATGACACCAAAAGCACAAGCAACAAAAGAAAAAAACAAAGATAAATTGAATTTCTTTTTAAGAGAACTGTATACTTTACAAGAGTGAATGTTATGGTATGTGAATTATTTGTCAATTTAAAAAATTAAAAATCACAAAGTCATAGCGGCATCCTAGACACATCCAAACTCCTTGAGGAACCAAGCTACTGGGGCTGAGGGCTGGAGACCATGGTCTCGGGGGACTTCTAGGTCAAGTGGCATAACATAGATCATAAAGAAAATGTTCTACATGCTACTTTGGTGAGTATCATCCAGGGTTTTACAAGCTTGCAAGTGGTCATCTAAGATACATCTACTGGTCCCATCCCATCCAGAGCAAAGGAGAATAAAGAAAACCAAAGACACAAGGAAAATATTAGTCCAAAGGATAATGGACCACATGAACCACAGCCTCCACCAGCCTGAGCCCAGAAAAACTGGATGATGCCCAATGACACCACCGATCGCTCTGACAGGGATCACAATAGAAGGTTCTGGATGGAGCAGGAGAAAAATGTAGAACAAAATTCAAATTAAAAAAAAAGACCAGACTTATAAGTCTGAGAGAGACTGGAGAAACCCCCAAGACTATGGCTCCTGGAGACCCTGCTGACTCAGAACTGAAGCCACTCCTGAAGCCCACCTTCAGCCAAAGATTAGACAGGCCTATAAAACAAACAATAACACATGTGAGGAACGTGCTTCTTAGTTCAATCAAGTATACAAGACCAAACAGGCAACACTTGCCCAAAAACAAAGACAGGAAGGTGAGAAGGGACAGGAAAACTGGACTAATGTACACGGAGAACCCAGGGTGGAAAGGGAAAGGGGGAGAGTGCTGACACATTGCGGGTATTACAACCAATGTCACAAAATAATTTGTGTATAAATTTTTTAATAAGGACCTAATTTGTGCTGTAAACTTTCATCTAAAGTGCAATAAAATTTTAAAAAAGGTAACATCATAGGAGCCAGGACAATGGTTATTTTAGGTGGTAAGAAGAGGTTTTAGTTAAGAAAGGGCACATGGAGAGGGCTGATGGGGTGTTGGTAATGCTTCATTTATTGGTGTGGGTGGTGCTTATCTGGCTGTCATTATAATAATTCAATAATCTGCACATTCATGTAGTGTGCACATTTCACAACAAAATATCTTTTTAATTTGATAGAAAAAATCCTGTAACTGGATGCACTACAATTTCCTTAATCATTTCCATATAGTTGGCATTTTGATTGCTTCCTATATTTTATTATTCTGAACAACATTGCAATTAACATTTTTGTGCATAAATCTCTTTATATTTTTTATTATAAACTTGGGATAGATTTCCATATGTGGGAATGCAGAGTCAAAGGAGTCACATACTTGCAACTGATATTATGAGCCCTCAGTGTTTTTATTTTTTATCCTCTATGTGGCTTGTTTCCACCAAATTCTCTGCTTTTCCAAGGCCTTTCGGAATTCTAATTCTTTGTTTAGTTATCTTAGCTACCCGTCCAAGGCTTTTCCATCTTCCTCACAAGTAGGCTCACTGATCCCTCACTGCAAGCTCAGGCTTATGAGGTGATACCGGTTCTTCCTTATCATATTACCTGTATCAGGGTTCAGGACCATGTTGAGTGCCCTTCTGGTAAGGAAGGGGCTCCTGTACCTGGCATTTCCAACCTGTGGCTGCCAGGCAACCTCTGCTCTGCAGTACACTATTAAAACGATGCAACGCCATCTCCACTATCAAATAATAATGTTCAAACAGTTAAAAACAACTTGTACACCAATGATCTTTGCAACCTTATTCACAACAGCCGAAAGGTAGAAACAACCCAAGTGTCCATCAACAAATGAATGGATACGCAAAATGTGGTACATACATACAATGGAATATTATTCTTCCATAAAAAAGAAATGAAGTTCTAATACATGCTGAGTCATGGATGAACCTTGAAAACATTATGCTAAGTGAAATAAGTCAGACACCAAAGTATGAATATTGTATGATCCTGCATACATGAAATACCTCAAACAGATAAATGTATAGAGACAGAAAATAGATGAGTTGTTACCGTGGGCTGAGAGGCAGGGAGAACTGAGAGTTGTTGATTAATGAGCACAGAGTTTCTGTTTGAGGTGATGAAAAGGTTTTGGAAACAAATAGTAGTGAGTGTGATTAATGTCACTGGATTGTACACTTGAAAACGGTTAAAATGGCAGATTTTATGCTATGTGATATCTTACCACAATAAAAGTATGTTTGCAAAAAAAATACATCAAAAAAGTTAAAAACATGACTCTCATACAAATATAGAATGAACACGTGTAAAGTATTTTTTTCAACTCATTTGTTAATGAGGGACTACTAGCATAATGGAGCCCTGGTGGCACTGTGGTTAAGAGCTACGGCTGCTAACCAAAAGGTCAGCAGTTTGAATCCACCAGCCACTCCTTGGAAACCTTATGGGGCAGTTCTACTCTGTCTTATAGGGTCATTTTAGTCGGAACCGACTCGACAGCAGAGAGTTTACCAGGATAGTAAATCTGGCTCAAATGAGAATTCAAGGAAGGAAGATTTATGGAGGTAGTCAGTCTAAAGAAAGTTGAAATGAATTTATTAATAGATATAAGACTAGGTAATGTCCAACAGAGTGACAATATGCAACCTTTGGAGTTATCTTTTTACCAGACACCAATCTACAAGTTCACTTGTAACTTCACAGTATGTGGTTCTAATCAAGTGGTAAAAATAAAAGTCAAACTGAAGTATGCTCTGCTACGTAATTATGTAATCCTTAGGAGGGCCAGTGAAACAATGCCCCAGTATTACATGAAGTTATCCTCTTGTTTTATTTCCAAGTGCTGGGCAACTTTTCGAAGCCCACACTTTTTCAGTTGCCCTGACAAATCACTAGGTCCGTCTTTTGTAAATCTTGAAAGACTGGTAAAATCCAAGTCACTAGATAGAAAATGTGTTTTTACTTCTCCCTAAGGCCAACACAGTTCTTTCATTACCTGAAAGCTCACAGCAAGTCAATTCTCTTTCACTTGAAGCCATCAATGTTTTGCAAAGAAACCACCCATCATCAAGTTTCCATGTACAAAGCCAATGTCCATGTGTCTCCTAAAACTGTGTTCAGATGACTGGTATACTGCCTGTGTGCATTTTCCTTAAAGGAGGAACAAAGTTCCACAGAGGGTTAAGAAACACCTCCCAGTTGGGCCCCCGCAGCTGGCACTTCCATAATTAGCCACTGTATTGTAGGGTGCTTTTGCCCTTTTTCTTAGGTATCTCTTAACTGCCTTTGTTAGAATCACTGGTCATAAACCCTGCGTCTATTCACACATCCCTCGTATTCATAAAACTGTCAACAGTGGTATCCCTCTTAGGTGTAAAAGGTACCCCAGCACTCCATGGTACCAACAGACACACAGTAACACTGCCGAAAGATAAAAGCACAAAAAGGTACCATATTCTTGGCTATCATGTTTTGAGAAAAAAGCATAACAAACAAATAAACAAAAAAAAGCCTTCTTGTTAATGAGGCGTTGCTCGTGTGTTAACATAATTCCTTTTGCTCTAAATTTTGTTTGCAGCCTGTCTTTATTGAGGTTACAAATAAACTTTAATGAATCATGTGCGTTATGTGAATGTATGTTTAACATAAAACTATTGCAAGACAGCAAGAGTAATTGATGGTGAAATTATATTTCCTATGTAATCTGTGAAATAAAAGTCCAAAATCCATCTCCAGGAAGGAACAATCTATCAGCCTGAAATAAGCCATGTTGTCATTTGGTCAGCACAAAACACATGCCTCAAGCAAAGCCATTATAGACCACGTTTCAACTCACAAATATCATTCCAAATTAAATACCAGAGCTCCTAGTTACAAAAATGTATTGTGCCCATAATAAGCTGTGTATTTACATACGAACTGAGATGTTATTTTTGCTAGGATTTTTTTATTACCTGAATAAGGGGACGAAATGATAGGGGATAGGAGAGATAAGGGAGAGGGCAGAAGCAAGTTGTTTAATCTCTTCCCTATAATGGATTAATATTTCATAGCATGGCAATAGAAAAATAGGTGTCATTTATTGAAGACTTGCTATGTGCCAAATACTGTGCTAAAAGTTGTAAAGATATTTGGTCATTTATATACTTGACAAATATCTATTGAATGCTTGTTATGTATCAAGCACTATCTTATGTGCCTTAGCACGTAAAGTATAGTTTCTGCCCTCATTCTGTTTATATTCTAAAGAGAGAGACCATAAACAGAAATAAATATAAACACATATGTACACACACATGCACAAACATGCATGCACATGTACACATATTTGCGTATATAATTTTAGAGCTTACAATGTCCCCGGAGCCTTGGTGGCTCAGTGGTTAAGAGCTCAGCCGCCAACCAAAAGGTCAGCAGTTCTCATCCACCAGCCGCTCCTTGGAAACCCTATGGGGCAGCTCTACTCTGTCCCTTTGGGTCGCTATGAGTCAGAATCCACTCGATGGCAAAGATTATGGTTTTTGGAAATGCCCTTTAAAGAAAACAAGCTAATGGAAAAGAGAGATGACTGAATGGGCAGGAGGGGGGCTATTTTAACCAGATAGTGATAGGCCTGTCTGAAGAGGTTCCATGAGAAGGCCTGGGGAAGAGCTTTCTGAGCAGAGAGATCAGCAAGTGCAAAGGCCCTGAAGCCAAACAGAGATCAGCATATCTGAGAGACACAGAAAGAAAGCCAGTGGTCCTGTTGGATGAGGAGGAAACTGGGGCCATTTAAGGGTTTAAGCAGAAGAATATTGTCATTTGATTCATTTTTCAAAAGTCATGCTGTGTGCTCTGTGGGGAGTGCCTCGTAAAGGAATAAGAGTGGAAGCAGGGAGACAGGTGAGGAGTCCACTGAGTTAGTACAGATAGAAGATAATGGTGATTTGGACTGGGTTTATTAGTTTACATGATTAGAAATGGTCAGATTCTGTTTATATTTTTGAAGCGGTGTGATTAGGATTAGATCATGGATTAAACATGGAGTTTAAGGAAAGGGGAGGAATCAAAGATGAATCCTCTGGTTAAATAGCACCCTTGCGCTCTCTTATCCCTCTTTGCACAACAGGAAAATTGCCATAAGAGATAGAAAATCCACCATAGCAGCCAAACATACATCCCAAAACAGTGCAAAACATGGTCAACTTCATGAATAATCAAGTAAGTGAACGTTTATATTAAAAAATGTCATTTTGATCTATTGAATTGATAAAGATTTTTAAATGATATATTAGTATTAATAGTATAATTTTACATAAATTCATTTTAAATTTTATTTTATCAATATAATTTTTAAGAGATACATAAGTATAGTATATCAGTATCATTAAGGATGGTTAAAGGGCAGACCTCATATCCAGATGTTGTTGTGAGATGTTGTTGTTGTGTGCCATTGAGTCAATTCTGACTCACAGTGACCCTATAGGACAGAGTAGAACTTGCCCATAGGTTTCCTAGGCTGTAATCTTTATGGAAACAGATCACCAGGTCTTTTCTCCTGCAGAGCAGCTGGTAGATTTCAATCACCAACTTTTGGTTAGCTGCCCAGTGCTTAACCACCGTGCTACTTGGGTTCCTCACATCCCAATAGTGGAATGTAAATGAATCCAAATACTCTAAAGAGAGATTTGAAAATTTGTTTTTAAAAGGCTTCATAAAGTATATGCATTTTAGTATGGATACTATCTTTTGGAATACATCATAATACATCAATCAAATGTAGAGCTGGATTTATGTTCAAAAACATTAGTTGCAAGAATAATAAAGGAAAATTAGAAATAATATAAATAGAGAAATGGTTAAACACATTATGGTACAGCCATTTATGCTATCACTAAAATCATAATTTGGAACAATTTTTGCCATTATAAAATGATCATGATATAAATATTGTTGACTTCAAAAAACACGATAAAACAATTCTACATCCATAAACATGAACATGCATGCAAATAACAGGAAGTAGAAAACTAAAAGGTTAGTAATGGTTTTCTCAGAAAGGTCGGATGATAATTACAGTCGATTCTCATTATTCAAAGTATTTGTGTTTTATAAAGTTTTCTCAGGCACTGAATTAGCGAATACTGAACATTGATCCTTGGAAAAATATAGGGTTAGCTTATTTAAGTTCTGGTCACAACATTTGCATCAATTGATCAATACATAACCTTGTTTTATCAGTGTTTCTGTTTTAAAAAGCCGGTTGAAGTCGAGTCATTTCTAACTCATGGCAATCCCATTAGTGTAACTGTGCTCCATAGGGTTTTCACTGGCTGGGTTTTTGGAAGTAGATGACCAGAACTTTTTCCCTAGGAACCTCCAACCTTTCAGTTAGCAGAGAGCACATTCACTGTTTGTGCCACCTAGGGACTCCCTTTCCTGTGATTTAAGTGGGTACTTATGAGAGGTGGAGCCAATTCGCTGAGCCCAAGTCACTTTTGCCCACAGTACCCTTCGTGGCCCTGTCTCTCAGGAGTCCATATCTGGTAAGTTCCTTCACACATCAACAGGAAGAGGAAAGAGGAGAAACACTGTGGGTCACAGAGTCTGAAGGAGAGCGGAGGCTCATTTTAGGAGAATCCAGCATGCTTGTTTTTGCCACCCTCTGCTGTATCTCACAGAATCAGAGTGCTCTTTTCTCTAAATACATGTGAATCTGGAAAAGGAATAAAGCCAGAGATACACTAGCAAACTTCTGCTGTCACAGGGGCCGTATCCAACCAGTTACAAAAGCACATATACGGATGATTAAATGGCACCTAAACACAGGATGGAAACCAAATTTTCAACCCATTTTAAATACACAGTCTGACTTACATGATTGTGACTGCGAAAACGGTGAGTTTTTCCAGAGTATCATGTCCAACTACTCCAACCATCATTATTCAAGTTTAATTTTATTTTTTTGTATTAAAGTCTTTATGAAAAATTTTTCTGGCATGATCATTTTAACTCCTACGGTTCTTATGTGGCTTTTGAAGGAGGGCAGTACTCTGAAAAGGTGGCTGCTGAAGGGTAATTTAATCAGCAGGCTCATAAATTACGCATGTTTTCTGTCTGATTTGAATAGAGGGAAAAGTCTTAGGGCAGAAAGAGTGCCTTCCATATTTTAATTTGATTTCCAAGCCTAATTACATTTACTTTAACTCAATCACTTGTGATTTTGCAAGGACAACAATGTTGTATGATGAAATAAAACTTCTTAAAACTTTTAAAGTTGGTTTTCTTTCCTTTCAAACTGAACTTCCATTATAACCCAAAGATAGTGATATCAAAACCAAAAAAAAACAAACCCGTTGTTGTCAAGTTGATTTGGACTCACAGCGACCCTACAGGACAGAGTAGAACTGCCCCATAGGGTTTCCAAGGAGCAGATGGTGGATTCAAACTGCTGACCTTTTGATTAGCAGCTGTAGCTCTTAACCACTACACCAGCAGAGTTTCCAGTGACATCAAAGGGGACTTATTTCAATAATATATTAAAGAAAATATTTAATTAAAAAGTGATAAATTGACTACTGCCTCTTTGCAAAAAAAGAGTAATGGGATGTGTAGCTAAATTTTTTTTCAAATGAGAGCAACTGGATTTAAAAAAAATGTCTGCTTCTCTCAATTCTTTAGGTACAAAAGCTTACATCTTCCTAAATGCACTAGTTACAGCAAAAAAGCTTTTAAAATCCTGTCAGTTTTTTTCTCTGAAATGCTTTGCACTGTTTTCCAGTTTTTTTCATTCCCAAACTCTATATCAAATCCTAAGTCTCTCTTTTTTTTTTTTTTTGACAAGTCTGAAATAGTGCAGTATCTCATATTTCCTCTCCCTCTAGTTTCTCACCTACTGATCTAGTCAACACCTAGACTGTCACTTTTATTATATAAATTACCTTATTAAAATCTTCATAATTATCTCCTCAATCAAACACTAGCTCCTTAGACTGATAAAAAAGTAAAAATAATAAAAAGGATATTAATAGCAGCTAATACTCATTGAATGTTTATGTTCCAGACACTGTTCTAAATATTTTATATAAATTTAACTCCTTATTTCTCAAAATAACCCTATAAAACAAAACTTGTTGCCGACGCATAGCAACCCTGGTGGTGCAGTGGTTGAGAGCTTGGCTGCTAACCAAAAAGTCAGCAGTTCTAAGCCACCAACCGCTCCTTGGAAACTCTATGGGGCAGTTCTACTCTGTCTTATAGGGTCGCTATGCATTGGAATAACCCTATGAGGTAGGTACAATTATTTACCTATTTTCCAGATGTGGGGATGGAGGGAAGCGAAGTTGAGTTGACTCTACTAAAGCTGATCAGTATGGTGGGAATTTCAACCATGGACTTCAGGGCAGAGAGAGCTTCCCTGGGCCTGGGCTGGAGGTGGGGAGTGAAATAAAAGAAGGATTGAGTCAGTGTAGCTAGAACCAGATGTGATCCAAATAGCTAGTAAGAGTGGTTATTGAAGAGAAAGCCAGTGGATAGTATTAGAGTAAGTATGTTGTTTGGGGCCCGTCGAGTCAATTCTGACTCATGACAACACCATGTGACAGAGTAGCAGTGCCCGTAGGGTTTTCTCGGCTTTAATCTTTATGGAAGCATATCTCTAGGTCTTTCTCTCGAGGAGCTGCTGAGTGGATTTGTATTGCCAAGCTTTCGGTTAGCAGCCAAGGGCTTAAATGTTGCGCCACCAAAGTTCCTTAGAGAAGTATGTGAAAAATGTTTTTAAAAACTGAACCCAAGTCTATTCTGACTCATAGAGACCCTATAGGACAGAGCAGAACTACCCCAAAGGGTTTCCAAGGCCGTAATCATCATGGAAACAGATTGCCACATCTTACTCCTGCAGAGCGGCTGGTGGGTTCAAACTGCCAACCTTTCGGTTAGCAGCCAAACATTTAACCACTCTGCCACCAGGGCTCCTAGAGAAGGTGTGGAGAGTCTTTATTCTTAACAATGAACATAGGAACTTGTGAATCCAGGAGACTGGAGTCAAAAAGATCAGGAATAGATTGAGTAAACACTGCTTATTGAAGTGAAAGAGGATCTAGATTAATTCCAAGAATAAAAGGAGAGTCAGTATCCATTTTTATTGGATGGTGCTGGGATAAACCTCAAGAAAAGGCAGAAAAGTAACAGTTTTATTCCTTCTCAAATTATGTGAATGCTAACTCTTTCTCAAGCTCCACATCTTCCATAAAATTTTCTCTGAACAGTTCACCTAAATGCTGTTATTCCTCTGACCATGTGCAACATTCATTATCTTAAATGATAAACTTTATTATGATTTACTATTTAGTATTTCATTTTTGAGTTTTTATATATTCAGGGTCACTATGAGTTGGAATTGACTCAATGGCAACCGTTTTTTTTTTTTTTAATTTAATATTATCATTTAGCTTTTCATTTATAGATACACATCACATAATTCTCTGGTGGTTGTGATTACATCTGATCAACCTTTGCTTTTCCTCAGCATTACTATGGCAGGTCCAGTGAGAGGTCTTCCTCCTTTCTTCCTTGCTCTCATACCTGATTTTGTTCAAGTATCCACCCCTCCAGAGTCCCTGGGCAGCACAAATGGTTAATGTGATTGGCTGTTAACGGAAAGATTGGAGGTTCAAGACCACCCAGAGGTGATCTGCTTCTGAAAAATCAGCCTCTGAAAACCCTATGCAGTAGAGTTCTACTCTGACACACACGGGTTTGCCATGAATCTAAATGACTTGAGGGCAACTGGTTTATCCACCCCTCAGCCCTTGTGATGGATCTAAGGCGATCACAGGGGAAATGGGTGGGGAAGGAGGAGAGAAAATTTTCTGTTAGTTGAGAAGTGTGCATGTGACAAAGTGCTGACCAATGGAATGTGGGCAGGAGTCGGCCAGGGAGATTCTGGGAAATATTTTCACACTCTTAAGAAGGGCACATGAGAAGAGGAGTTTTTCTTTCTGCCTCTGGGTCCTGTCTAATCTATATGAGGTTCTGGAATAACTGAAGCCATTGAAAACCGTGAGGCTCCTGATGAAGCTGATGCTAAAAATGACAAAGCAGAGAGAAGGAAGAAAGCTGGGTCTACGAAGATATCTTCCAGCAACTAAGGTGCAGCACCCTCCTTCCTTCTCCTCCGGACTTCCAGGTATGTGAAATAACAGATTTCCTTAAAACAATTTGATTCTGGGTTGTCTGGTTTTTGCAGGCTGAGTTGTTATAACTAATGGCCTGGCACAGCCCTTGACACATAGTGTTGTTACCTGTCATTGAGTTGGCCCCGACTCATGGTGACCTCATGTACAATGGGATCAGACTGTTGTAATCCATAAGGTTGTCACTGGCTGATTTTCAGAAGTAGATCACCAGGTCTTTCTTCCTAGTCTGCCTTAGTCTGGATGCTCCTCTGAAACCTGCATCACAGCAATACACAAGCCTCCACTGACAGACTAGTGGTGACTGTGCTTAGGAATTAAACCTGGGTCTCCCACACAGAAGGTGAGAATTCTGCCACGAAACCACCACTGCCCTCTGACACATAGTAGGCACTCTATTAGTATTGGCTGAAAAGTTGAATTGATAGTTCAATAATTTTTTTCCCAATATAAAGGATTCAGATCATGCTGTCATACTATAAGAAAAACTGTCACTGAATAGTATGTTTGAATTACCTGTTGTGGAAACTGACATCTATTTTTAAAAATATTGTTTTAAATGTTTAGCAAGAAAATGATAATATACCACAAACATTTTGTGAGAAGATATAATATAATGGCATGTTATATGATTTTACATATTATAGTGACATAATATGGTTTTAACCTACAGGAATATTAAACCCATCACCATCGAGTCAATTCTGACTCATAGCGACCCTATAGGACAGAGTGTAACTGCCCCATAGAGTTTCCAAGGAGTGCCTGGTGGATTTGAACTGCCAACCTTTTGGTTAGCAGCTGTAACTCTTAACCACTATGCCACCAGGGTTTCCACACTAATATTAGTTACCATGAAAATTCAACATACGCTAGTTTTTCTTTTTAAATCAAATAAACAAAAGATTAAAAATGTGTATCATAAAAATGAATTAATTGTTGCCATTAATTACAAGACTCCGTTTCCATAGCACTTAAACTTTTTAAAACAATTTTACATACATAGTGTATTTGTTGATACACTCTTTCACTGCCTCTTGCCTAGAATAGTTCATTACCAAAACTAGGTACTTACTTCTCTTCTTGGGGGCAAGATGGCGCTCTAGGAAGAAACACCACGCAGTCCCTCCACAGCAAAGATCCGAAAAACTAAGCCTAACAGAGAATCAACAATCCTGAAACCCTAGAACACCAAATGAAGAGATAAAGAACTCAGCCAAACACCAAACGGAGTGAGAATACTAAAAGAGAACAGAGAGCGAGGAGAGACTCAGGCAGAGATTCCTTACCAGCTAACGCAGCGCGGATCCACCATCTTGGATTCCTATCGGAGACCAGCAAACGGGAGAGCAGCCTTGCAGAGCATCTAGTCGGAGACAGAGCGACCGGTAAACTGTGGTGCGCGCTCTCCCACCACCCACCCCTCTCCGCCTCAGCTGGGGATCCCCTGCTTTCCGTGGCCAGGGTCCCTGGGCTGGGGGGTGCCTGTGCTTGGATTCCGCGCGCCTGGGCTGGCGGCTTTCTGGGAGCCGTTTGCTGGCAGCTAGCGAACCTTTTTCTGCCGCCTCCCCCTCCTTTTGCCCGGGTGTCTGGTTCCGAGTGCCGTCTCTGCTCTCTCCTGCAGGGCTGTGGGGCTACGTTCAGGCGTGTGGCTGTTTCTAGGTCTGGGCTCCCACACGGATGGGATCCTGGGGCCTTTGTTCATTCACCCCTCAGCTTTCCGTGGCTGGAGTCCCTGAGCTGGGGGGCGCCAGTGCTTGGATTCCGCGTGCCCGGGCTGGCCGCTTTCTGGGAGCCGTTTGCTGGCGGCTAGTGAACCTTTTTCTCCCGCCTCCCCCACCTTTAGCCTGGGTGCCTGGTTCCGAGTGCCGTCTCTGCTCTCTCCTGCGGGGCTGTAGGGCTGCGTTCGGGCGTGTGTCTGTTTCCAGGTCTGGGCTCCAGCACGGGTGGGATCCCGGGGCCTTTGTTCGTTGGCCCCTCTGCTTCCCGTGGCCACGGTCTCTTAACCCCGAGACTACTGGCTTCTTGGAATTCGCGCCCCTGAGTGGGGGCTCTCTGGGTCCCATTTGTAGGCACTGACTGCTGGTGTTGCCCTTTTTTTTTTTTTTTTTCAATTGTATTTTTCTTCCTTTTTTGATTAGTTTTGTCATCTTTTACCTCTTTTTCCCTTTTGTTTTTCTTCATTGCTTAATTTCTTGTCTTTCTATCTCTTTCTTCTCTTTCTGATCCCTGAATACCAGGCGATGTATGCCTCTGTACCTTCTGGCCAGGCTGAGCTGTGAAAATTGAGACCGACTCCCCCAGTCCTCATAGCTGCATCGGTGGGATCCCTGGGAACTTTGCAGTTCTTTAACTTTTCTGATTTTTATTTGGTCATTCTTTCCTTTTCTTTCTCTTCCCCCTTCTGATTTCCTCCATCCCATAGTCTCTCATCTGTACATTCCAACGACAAGCTCCCCTAGCATTCTTTTATGTTTGTACGCTTTTTGCTCCTCCTCCTCTCTCCTCTCCCCCATATCCAGCTTAGCTTCACACATAACCATCTTCCTGCTGCACCCTACCTACCTGCACCGTGCACTAGACATCACATCACCAAGCGGTGCAGGCACGCCCTATTGGAACCTGCCCGGCACTGACTACCGACAGTCCTGGTGGCTGTGGTGAGTGCCACAAGCAACCCGTCCCAATGGCTCCTCCTCAGCTAGATCTGCCCAGCTGTACCACAAGAACGAAACAAAAAAAAAAAAAATCTACAATCAATAAACGAGAGAAATATCTACTGAATGCCCCGAAAACAGCAAACAATATCAAAACATTTACAAAAATAAGACAAGATGGCTCCAATAGGCGTCCAAATTAAAACACCAGATAACTCTCCTGTGGAAGAAAATGCACTAGAAGTACCTGATACGGAACTCAAATCACTAATACTCGGAATTTTCCAAGAACTGAGGCAAAAAGCTGACAAACATGAGGAAAAAATAGACAAATTTATGGAAAATACAGACAAAAAATTGGAAGAATTCAGGAAGATGATGCAGGAACAAAATGCCAAAATAAATTCACAACTCGAAATTATACAAAAACAACAATTAGAAATCCAAAAGATAAACAACAAGATTTCAGAAATGGACGGTGTCATAGAAGGGTTGAGAAGTAGATTTGAAACCATGGAAGACAGGATCAGTGGAACTGAAGACAAACACTTGGATACAACTCTGTTTCAGGAAAACTCAGAAAAAAGAACAAAGAAAAATGAAGAGACCCTGAGAGTTATGTGGGACACAATTAAAAGCAAAAACTTACGAGTGATTGGCATACCATAACAGGGGGAGAAAACAGAAAACACAGAGAGGATCATTGACGAACTGCTGACAGAAAACTTTCCCAATATCATGAAAGATGAAAAGCTGGCCATCCAAGAAGCTCAACGAACCCCATATAGAAGAGACCCCAAAAGAAAATCACCGAGGCATATCATACTCACACTCGCTAAAACTAAAGACAAACAAAGAATTCTGAGAGCAGCTCTTGAAAAACAAGAAGTCACATACAGAGGAGAAACAATAAGACTAAGCTCAGATTATTCAGCAGAAACCATGCAGGCAAGAAGGCAATGGGATGACATATATAAAATCTTGAAAGAAAAAAATTGTTAGCCAAGAATAATATATCCTGCAAAACTCTCATTCAGATTTGATGGTGAAATTAGGTCATTTCCAGTTAAACAGAAACTAAAGGAATATGCAAAAGTCAAACCAAACTTACAAGAATTATTAAAGGGAGTTCTTCGATCTGAGGACAAACAGCTTCAGCCCTCAGGCAGGACCTAGGACCTAGGACGCAGGTTCACATAAACCAGATACCATTCTAGTAACTGAACTACAGAGGACTTTCCAAAAACAAAAGATATACAACAGGGAATCAGAGAACTCAATCAAAGGATGACAACAACATCAAAACAATGAAAGAGGGAACAAATGGCATAGGTATAGAACCTTCTAAAGGAGAGGAAGGCAAGGCGATACCAAGTAACGGTAGACTGCTTCAAAATTATAAAGACAAGGGTAAAATTCATGGTAACCACAAAAAAAGTTAACAAACCAACTCATAAAAATAAAGACGAGAAACATAAAGTCTCAACAAAAACAAAACCTACAAAAACAAAAGAAATGAACACAAAATCCACAAACAAAAGTAACTCAGCACAAGAGAGTAAGAAGAACAAAGAAAACTTCAGCATCACAAAAAAAAGCACTACAAAATGACAGCAACAAACTCACATCTATCAATAATTACACTGAACGTAAATGGACTCAATGCACCCATAAAGACACGAAGAGTGGCAGAATGGATAAGAAAACCAGATCCATCAATTTGCTGTCTACAAGAGACACACCTTAGAAACAAAGATGTGAATTTATTAAAAATCAAAGGTTGGAAAAAAATATATCAAGCTAACAACTATCCAAAAAGAGCAGGAGTGGCAATTCTAATCTCAGATAAAATAGACTTTAAAACAAACTCTACCAGAAAAGACAAAGAAGGACACTATATAATGATTAAGGGGATGATCCATCATGAAGATATAACCATAATAAATATCTATGCACCCAATGACAGGGCTCCAAAATACATAAAAAAAACTCTAACAGCACTGAAAAGAGAAATTGACAGTTCCACAATAATAGTAGGAGACTTCAACACACCACTCTCAGTAAAGGACAGAACAACTAAAAAGAAACTCAGCAAAGATACAGAAGACCTAAAGGACACAATCAGCCAACTGGACCTCATAGACATATAGAGAACAATCCATCCAACCGCTGCAAAGTACACATTCTTTTCCAATGCACATGGAACGTTCTCCAGAATAGACCACATCTTAGGCCACAGAGCAATCCTCAACAAGATCCAAAATGCTGAGATAATTCACAGTATCTTCTCTGACCACAATGCCATCAAGGTAGAAATTAACACTAGAAAGAGCAAGGAAAAAAAATCAAACACATGGAAACTGAATAATAATCTGCTTAGACATCAATGGGTAATAGAAGAAATCAGAGACGGAATTAAAAAATTCCTAGAATCAAATGAAAATGAAAACACATCCTACCAAAACCTTTGGGACACAGCAAAGGCAGTCCTCAGAGGACAATTTATAGCAATAGATGCACATATCAAAAAAGAAGAAAGGGACAAAATCAAAACATTAACTACAGAACTCAAACAAATAGAAAGAGAACAACAAAAAAAGCCTACAACCACCGGAAGAAAGGAAATAGTAAAGATCAGAGCAGAAATCAATGAAATAGAGAACAGAAAAACAATAGAAAGAATCAACAAAACCAAAAGTTGGTTCTTTGAAAGAATCAACAAAATCGACAAAACCACTGGCCAGACTGACAAAAGAAAAACAGCAGAGGGCACAAATAACCCAAATAAGAAATGAAATGGGCGACATTACAACAGACCCAACTGAAATAAAAAGGATTATAACAGAATATTATGAAAAACTATATTCCAACAAATTTGAAAACCTAGAGGAAATGGATAAATTTCTAGAAACATACGGCCTACCCAAACTACAACAAAGTGATATTGAAAATCTGAACAGACCCATAACAAGAGAAGAGATTGAAAAGGTAATAAAAAAACTCCCAACCAAAAAAAGCCCTGGCCCAGATGGCTTCACTGGAGAATTCTACAAAACATTTACAGAAGAGCTCGTACCAGTTCTACTCAAGTTATTTCAGAGCATAGAAGAGGAAGCAACACTTCCAAATTCATTCTATGAAGCCAGCATAACGCTGATACCAAAACCAGGCAAAGACATCACAAAAAAAGAAAATTACAGACCAATATCTCTCATGAATATAGATGCAAAAATTCTGAACAAAATTCTAGCCAATAGAATTCAGTATCATATCAAAAAAATAATACACCACGACCAAGTAGGATTCATACCAGGTATGCAAGGATGGTTTAACATTAGAAAATCCATCAACGTAATCCACCACATAAATAAAAGGAAAGAAAAAAATCACATGATTATCTCAATTGATGCAGAAAAGGCATTTGACAAAGTCCAACACCCATTCCTGATAAAAGCTCTCAATAAAATAGGTATAGAAGGGAAATTTCTCAACATAATAAAGGGCATCTATGCAAAACCAACAGCCAACATCATTCTTAATGGAGAAAGGCTGAAAAAATTCCCCCTGAAAACAGGAACAAGACAAGGATGCCCTTTATCACCACTCCTATTTAACATTGTGCTGGAAGTTCTAGCTAGAGCAGTAAGGCAAGAGAAAGAAATAAAGGGCATCCAAATCGGTAATGAAGAAGTTAAACTCTCCCTGTTTGCAGATGATATGATACTATACATAGAAAACCCTAAAGACTCCATGAGAAATTTACTGGAACTAATAGAAAGATTCAGCAGAGTAGCAGGATACAAGATAAACATTCAAAAATCAGTTGGATTCCTATACACCAGTAAAGAGAACGATGAAAAGGAGATCAGGAAATCAATACCATTTTCAATAGCCCCTAAAAAGATAAAATACTTAGGAATAAATCTGACCAGGAATGTAAAAGACCTATACAAAGAAAACTACAAAACACTGCTGCATGAAACCCAAAGGGATCTACATAAATGGAAAAACATACCATGCTCATGGATAGGCAGACTCAACATTGTGAAAATGGCAATTCTACCTAAAGCAATCTACAAATACAATGCAATCCCGATACAAATACCAAAAACATTCTTCAAAGAGATGAAAAAACTAATTATTAACTTTATATGGAAAGGGAAGAAACCCCAAATAAGTAAAGCACTACTGAAGAAGAAGAATAAAGTTGGAGGACTCACACTACCTGACTTGAGAACCTACTATACAGCTACAGTACTCAAAACAGCCTGGTACTGGTACAACAACAAAGACATTGACCAATGGAACAGAATTGAGAACTCAGATGTAAATCCATCCACCTACGGTCACCTGATTTTTGACAAGGGCCCAAAATACATTAAATGGGGAAAAGACAGTCTTTTTAACAAATGGTGCTGGCAAAACTGGATATCCATTTGTAGAAAAAAGAAACAGAACCCATACCTCACACCATATACAAAAACTACTTCAAAATGGATCAAAGACCTGAATATAAAGCCTCAAACTATAAAATTCATAGAAGAAAAAATAGGACCAACACTTCAGGCCTTAATACATGGCATTAACAGGATACAAACCATAAACATCAACACAAAAAACCCAACAGATAAACTAGATAATTGGGATCTTCTAAAAATCAAACATCTATGCTCTTCAAAAGATTTCACCAAAAGAGTTAAAAGAGAACCTACAGACTGGGAAAAAAATTTTGGACAGTACAAGTCAGACAAAGGTCTAATCTCCATAATCTACAAGAAAATCCAACACCTCTACAACAAAAAGACAACCAATCCTATCAAAAAATGGGCAAAGGAAATGAACAGACACTTCACCAAGGAAGACATTCAAATGGCCAACAGACACATGAGGAAATGCTCGCGATCACTAGCCATTAGAGAAATGCAAATTAAAACCACAATGAGATACCATCTCACCCCGGCATTACTGGCACAAATCAAAAACACTGGAAATAACAAATGTTGGAGGGGCTGCGGGGAGACGGGAACTCTTATACACTGCTGGTGGGAATGCAAAATGATACAACCATTTTGGAAAATGATATGGCGTTTCCTCAGAAAGCTAGAAATAGACGTACCATTCGATCCAGCAATCCCACTCCTAGGAATATATCCTAGAGAAATAAGAGTCATCACTCGAATAGACATATGCACACCTATGTTCATGGCAGCATTATTCACAATAGCAAAACGATGGAAACAACCTCGATGTCCATTAACAGATGAATGGATACACAAACTATGGTACATACACACAATGGAGTACTATGCAACGAGAAAGAACAACAATGAATCGGTGAACCATCTCATAACATGGATGAAACTGGAGGACATCATGCTGAGTGAAATAAGTCAATCACAAAAGGACAAATATTGTATGAGACCTCTATTGTAAAAACCCATGAAAAAATTCACATGCAAAACGTAACAATCCTTGTTGGTTACCAGGGATGGGGGGGGGGGAATACTAAATAGGTAATAGGTAAGAGGTAACTTGGGTGAGAGGTGAGATAGTACATAGTACAGGGGAAACTAACACAACCTGCACAAGGAAAGGTCATGGAGGCCCTATAGACACATCCAAACCCCCCGAGGGACTGAGTTGTTGGACGGAGGGCTCTGGGGACCATGATCTCGGGGAACATCTAGCTCAATTGGCATGACACTACTTATAAAGATAATGCTCTACATTCTACCTTGGTGAGTAGTGTCTGGGGTCTTAAAAGCCTGTGAGCGGCCATCTAAGATACTCCACTGATCTCATCCCTTCGGGAACAAGGGAGAACGAAGAGAACAGGATACAAGGAAAAGATTAGTCCGAAGGACTAATGGTCCACAGCTACCAAGGCCTCCACGGGACTGAGCCCAGTACAGCTGGATGGTGCCCGGCTACCACCAATGACTCCTCTGACCAGGATCACAACAGAGGGTTCTGGGCAGAGCTGGAGTAGGATGTAGAGCATAATTTTAACTCCCAAAAAAAAAAAGAAGACCAGATTTACTGGCCTAAAGAATACTAGAGAAACCTCGAGAGTGTGGCCCCCAGACACCCTTTCAGCTCAGAGGTGAAGTTACCTTCGAGGTTCGATGTTAAGCCTGGGAATGGACAGCCCAGTAAAACTAAATGGGACTAACGAGGTACAGGAGTCCGGTAACAAGGGCCAGAAGGCAGAGGGAGAGTAGGAAACTGATGATAAGGAACACAAATTGAATAAGGACACTGTCGATGTATTGTGAGATTGTTGACCACTGCTATAGGGCAACATTTGTAGTAAGTATTAAATGGGAGGCTGTTTTGTCCTGTAAGCCTTCATCTTGGGCGAGAATGGCAGCACAATTGGAAGAGCATAGTCAATATCACTTAAATGTGTAAGTAAAAAGTTTTGAAATGGTGTTTAAATAAAATATAATAAAAATAAATAAATAAATAAACAAATGAGACTAAAGAGGTACAATAGTCCACTGACAAGGTCCAGAAGACAGAAGGGGACAAGGAAGCCCCCTGGTGATAGGGAACACAAGGTGGAGTAAGGATATTCTTGATGTGCTGTGAGATTGTTAACCATTGTCATAGGGCAACATGTGTAGTAACTGTTAAATGAAAAACTATTTTGTTCTGTAAGCCTTCATCTTAAGTGAGAATAACAGCACAGTTGGAAGAGCGTAGTCAATGTCACTGAACTGTGAATGTAGAAATTTTTGAAACGGTGTATCTTTGGCCATCTGTAATTTTCATCAAAAAAAAAAAGGTTGAGAATTTAGAGGCTTAATACGTTGTGGGGTTGTTAACCAATGTCATAGAACAACATGTGTACTACTATTTCATGAGAAACTATTTGCTCTGTAAGCTTTCACCTGAAGTACAATAAAATAAAAAAAAAAAAAAAAAAAAACTAGGTACTTAATGTGTCATTTTTGAATGAATGAAAAAGAGAATGGAAGTGTTGTTAGATTATTCCATGATTTTAAATGTGCTTAATTACTCTGTTTTATTTGCCTAAAATAAGACATATATTTTAATAAATGTCTGTGAAAACTGATGCCAAGTTTAAGGGGTTTTTTTTTTTTTAAGATTTGAGTTAATTTTTCCATTTTAGCTTTCTAATATTAAGGTAAACAGATAAACTCTTCGCTCCCTAATTAAAAGGCTCAGCTTAGAGACTGAGATAGCAATTGGAGAATTAATATTCTCCGTATTATATCCTGTTACGTGACATAAACTCAGTTTAATCTCACTTCTTAAGCACTCTAATATTGGTTGCTTCCAATGTGTTGTACCCAATGTTGAGGAATTAATGCTGCAGAGAGTAATGGAGCAGTTACAGGAAAACAGACTTGATCTTAATTCTCTGTGACTAGGGTGAACTGTCTGAACTCTGAGCTGCGTGGCATCAGGAATCAATGTTTTATTTTCCTGGTCTTGGTCATGTTCTGAAACATAAAAGGAAACATGAGAACTATCCTGCTGAGATCATTCTAAGGGTCAAAAGAATAAGGAGAGGTCAAGGGCCTCGGCAATTTCAGAGTCTCAGGTTACAGTTTAAAGCCAAATGCTGAGCAGAAAGGGGCGGATTAACAGAGCAAAGCCTCTCTCTTACCTTTCTTACCAGGAAGTTATAAGACGACTATTTTTGAAATCACATCCAAGGAAATAAGGATAAAACAGGATCCACTGAAGCACTTGTTCACTCCTTTTCTGTTTTAGAATATAGACTTTGAAATATTTAATTTTTCAAAGAGATGACATATGGCAACCACCTGGGTATCTAGACCCTGTGCTCACTTAGTAAATGTTAGTTATGTTTTGAATATGAAGTTGGAGACACTGAAATTAGAGATGTTGTACTGAAATAAAAATCTTGCCATGATGGGCTTCAATCCATGACAAAAGTTACGCATCTGGCACACTTTAAGGAAACATCCGTAAGAGTTGTCCAAGTTGCCCCAGATTGTTTTTTTTCTTCATAATCTCATGGGTTAAATAATAATAATAATAAAAACTGAAATGTGTAGTGTTTTATTAGCATTCATTCTAATATTTTTATATACTTCCTTTTGCGTGTGTGTTCAGTTCATGAGTTTATAAATTCCTAAGCACATGGTACGTTTTTCATTATCATTATGTTATTTCTTCCAAGCTTAATTGCACCATGGTGAAACAGTATTTCCTGTATGATAATAATTATTTTAAATGGGTTGAGGTTTGCTTTATGACTTAGAACTTATCCAAATTTTATAACTGTTCCATGTGTGGTTGAGAAAAAAATTGTATTCTGTAATTGCTAGGTGCTAATTCCATATACCTGTTGCCACTGAGTCAATTTCAACTAATAGCAACGCTATAGGAGAGTAGAACTGCCCCAGAGAGTTTCCAAGGAGTGGCTGGTGGATTCAAACTGCCCACGTTTTGGTTAGCAGCCAAGCTCTTAACCACTGCAGCATCAGGGCTCCTAATTCCATATACATCCATTAAATCTAGCTTGTTAACTGTGTTATCAAATTTTCCAATTTGTGTGGGGAGTTTGTGTGTGTGTGCTCAGCCTACAGTTACAAAGATGGGTATTAAAGCTTACTAATAAAATGATGGGTTTGTCACATTTTCATTGTAATTAGTTCAATTTTCTTTACATATTTTGATGCAATTTTAGTGATTACATTTAGAATTACTATTTCTCCCTGAGGAGTTGAAACTTTCATCATTGTCAACGATAAAAATATCATACTCTGTTAGGAGTGAATGAAAAGGAGTTTTACTGAGGAATAACACAGCTCGAGCTGGGTAGCATTAAGTAAAAATACAAAGCACTCCACCATTCAAGCAGGGAGAGGGACCTATATACGTAGGGGGTTAATGATTGATATGATCAGCTTCAGCTTGAAGTTCTTGGACATTGTAAAGTTGGCCACTTGGCTAGGAGGGAGTGAGTTACTACCTAGGTGAGAAGTGCCAGCCTGTTTGTTTATATATGACTGCAGTCAACAACACATTTTTCCTGGGAGCAAACTGTTTACATCTTGACTCATTCTTCCCATGAACAAATGGTTTACATCCTGACCTTTTGCCTCCTGGAAATGCATGTTGGCCCCACCATTCTTACATCTGACACAAGAGCCTCCAATTTGAAACTTTTCTGTTTACGTCATTACTTAGTGATTTGCTATACTTATTTATGTTTTTGTCTCAAACCTTATTTTGTTTGATATTAATGTAGAGATATCTGCCTTATTTTGGTTAGTATTTGTCAAGTGTATCTTTTACTACCTTTTACTTTTCTATGTCCTTATATTTTATGTTAGTCTCTTATAATCAGCATATAAATGAAACTGGTTGTTTTTAATATCACTGATTGTTTTAATAATTTAATAATAAATAAAACTGGTTGTTTTAATAAATTGTGCTATTTAACTGATGTGCTTAGACCTTTCACCTTTTTGTGTTTTCAAATATTGGATTTCATTTATCTTAAGTTATTTTTGTCATTTTAATTCTTTTTTTCTATTCTTTTTTTTTTTACCTTTTTTTTGCCTTCTTTTAGATTAATTGCACAATCTCCTCTTATTCCATTGTATTTTGTCTACTATTGAGAAGATATTATTATAATTAGTAAATAAAAGGAGGAGGAGGAATGCAAGACAAGGCATAGGGATAGTGTCAAGATTGACCATGTCCTGCTCTGCACTGCAGGTTCTGGAGTCAGGAGCCAGGGCTCAGCATGAGCTGCAGGCAGAGGGGTGGGAGATAATGACAGAGCAGCTTTCAATTGGAGAATGCGGTCAAGTTTCTGTTTAAACCAGACTGGGCTTTTACAAATTTTCAAATATATACAAAAGTAGAGAGAAGAGTTAAATGAATCTCCAAGTACCCATCACCCAGCTTCAACAATTACCAACACTCTGATGGTCTTGTTTCATCTTACGTCTTCCTTTTTTTTTTTTCCTAGAATATTTTAAAGCAAACTTCAAATATCTTATCACTTCACCAAAATATACTGGATATGCATCACAAACAGATAGATTTCTTTTTAACACAATCACAATGTCATTGCTACATTTAACAAACCATAAAATAACTTAGAATGGACTTTTTTAATATTCTGAAATGAGACTGCTCTTATGGTTGAAAGTGACTAGAAAACTGGGAGACTTGGCCAAAATGCCATCAAGAAGTGGAAAAAGGAAACATGACTAAGCATGATGGTGATGGGTGAAAATTAAACTGTTTCCAGATTTTTCCAAGTTCAACATATCTAATACACCAGTTATTTATGTTCGATCATAATGTAAACTCTACATTAATTCATAATTTGTCTGGCACAAACAAAAAAGGGGCCACCAGGTTTAATATGTACAGTTTTGAACTTTGGTAAATAGGGTACGCTCTAGTGAGGGGAAGTACTTCTAGGCATTTCTTTGCCAAGATTTTTTTCTGTAATAATTCACAGAAATCAATAAAACATAATCTAAAATGGGTAACTTGACATATATACTATTATTGTTCAATTATATTGCTTGATCTTTTTAAATCTCAATTTTTCCTTTGTAAAATGGGAGTAAAACTAGGATCTAACAGATAGGGTCATGTGAGATGGAATTAAAAAAATATATGTAAGACTATTTACAGTGCTTGGAGTGTATAGTTAGTGCTCAATTTATCCATTCATTCTTCCAACAAATATTTAATTGATTACTTTTGATTCACAAGTGTTAGGGTCTGGAAATATAGCTTTGAACTTAGTCTCTGCCTTCAGGACGCTTCCATTCTAGTGGAGGCAGAGAAGCCTAGCTAGCAAATGACACAATCGTTAATCACAACTGTGTAAGTTCAATGAGGAAGAAGTACATAGTGAGATGACAGAAAGACCGGAGCTAATCTGAAAATCTGGGAAAGCTCTCTTGAGGAACTCATGTCAACTGAACTGGGAAGCTTGGCAAATAGGGAGAGTGGAGAATATTCCAGACAGACCAAAGAAGGAATACATGTTCAGAGGTTTTAGGAAAGGACATTTGACAGGGGCATTTGAAGAACTGGACAAAAGGCCGCTATGGCTGGAACTTTGAAAGTGAGGGAAAGAATAGCAAGAGACTGGTGATAGAGGTATGCCAGATCATGCCGGGCCTCCTGGGCCAGATAAAGCATTTTTCATCTTCATCCTAAAAGCAATCCTAGATAAAATAGTGGAATAAACCTGAGATTTTACCAATTTTATTCTACTCTTTTTAAGCCAGGACGTTCTTACTCTCGTAGAAATTGTACAACTCTTGTATACGATTACATATCAGCAGAACTCCTGTGCCTTTGGAGTTCTGTGTTTCATCACTATTCAAAAAATGTTCCATGATTAATATAACTGATATTGTTACTGCAATAACGTGGATTGGAGCCGCCTGCCGCAATAGCCAATTCTGAGACAGGGGTGAGGTGAGCAGCAAGAGTTTTATTATATATCGATACATAGGAGACAGAGGGGAATAGATTCCTCGAAAAAAATGCATCTCCCCAGTGGAAGCTTTTATAGGGATAGGATTAAGGGTCTTAGAAGTTTGTGTTAGATCCCCCTTGAGGTGGTCAAGTCCCAGATGAGTCAATCTTTTCTTGCTGGTTATCTGGCGACATCCTGGTTTTCTTGTCCCAAGATGAGTGCTTTGTTCGGTTTGTCATTCTTAGATCATTATCACTTGTTTTCCACCCTCCAAGGAGGCATATTGTTGATCTTAAACATTTTGTAGAGACTGGAACCAGAGGGAAAAATAAGGTCATAAGACAATGTGGCAGTTAGCAATGGGGAGGAAATAATAGTGAGCAGGGCCTATGCAGCCTCTTCCAATATTACTAAATTATACAGGTGAAAAACACTGAGTGGGCAAATGTTGTGTTATATGCATTTTACAACAATAAAAAAAAGAAAAACACATAAAAATGCACTACTGTTTTATTATTGGACAGAAGATAGTCTCTTAGGCTTTCTATAATCCGTCTTGTTATATACCATCATTTTCTAAGGCATAATTCAGTATTTCATATTGATATAATATTCTCTGGTAATGCTTTTAATGCCAAATCATATTTTTTTAGTCAAGTCTGATAACCATATAGAATAGAGAAATGGACCAGCCTACCAGTCAGTCATCATTCATTCATTTATTCAGTCTATACTGAGCCCTCTACAATGTGCCACACACCCTTTCAAAGGCTGGAGACAAAGTAGGAAGCCAGACTGAAGGAGTTCCTGCAGGCTTCAACCACAAACTCTAGGGAGGGGAGGCCGACAACAAATAAAATATAAAATGAGATGATTTTTTTATTGTAATAAGTGCTAGATGGAAATAAGCAAAGAGATGAGACAGAGAGTAACCGGAAATCGTTTTCAGTAAAATGGTCAGAAAAGATCTCTCCAATGAGGGGACATTTGAACTGAAATATGAGTCAGAGCCATGGGACAAGCCAGGAAAAGCATATTCCAGATTCTCACACCCTGGGCTCCAGCTGCAGTGAGTGTCCTATATTACGGAATTCAACCACAAATTGCAGGATGAACGGTGTTGGTCTTGCTGGTGGGGTGGTGGGATGTGACACAGGCTTCCCTAGAAAGCAGCATCCTTGTTGGAAATGACATGTGTGGTGTGATGTGGTTGGGGGGAAGATGCCTCCCTGGTTTCTTTTGGTAGAAACTGTGTCTGCAAGATAAGCTACTGTCAGAAGGAGGTAAGGTGGGTAATGACTGTTGATTAGAACTTCTTTCTACTGATTCCCCTGCCAACTGGGCCATTTTGTTCATTCACTTAGGGGCAAAAGGTGTGTAGGTCTCTGATTGCATGTCATTGTTGCTGTTGTTGGGTGCCGTCAGGTCAATTCCAAATCATAGCAACCCTATGTGACGTAGTAGAACTGCCCCATGAAGTTTCCCAGGAGCCCTGGTGGTGTAGTGGTTAAAAGCTCAGCTGCTAACCAAAGGGTCGGCAGTTTGAATCTGCCAGCTGCTCCTTGGAAACCCTATAGGGCAGTTCTACTCTGTTGTACGTAGAGTTACTATGGGTTGGAATCCACTGGACACCAATGGGTTTGGTTTTTTCAGTTTAATCTTTACAAGAGCAGCTCACCAGGTCTTCTCTCCTACAGAGCCACTGGTGGGTTCAAACTGTTGCCCTTATGGTTAGAAGTAGACTGCTTAACCATTGTGCAACCAGGGCTCCTTCTGACTGCATAGAGATGCAATAAAACTTGCTTTCTTTTACTGACTCATCTCCCAGCCTTTGACAAATAGCTTTCAAAGGGGCCTTTTTCTGTGGCTTCCTGAGAGACCACAGCAAGGCTTGCTACTATCTTAGAAGAGAATGAGCCTAAGGTTATATAGATCCCTTTTTTTTTTTTCTTTTTTTTTCTTTTCTGAACGATATCTTTGTATATTTAACTACGTGGCAACAAGAGCTTTAACAAGTAATTGCTGTAGTAACACATCTTTAAGCACTTAACACAAATTTGTTTCAGAGAGCAGAGCCAAGAGAACTCACCCTCTCCACCCTGTATAGATCCTGCATGAATACAATGCCTGCATAGTTGCATCAAAGAGTTCCACAATCATGTATCTGTTACAGCAAAGATCATGGACACCTCCCTTCCTTGAAGGGTATCTCTCATGGTGACTTAATGACAAACAGGGCGGTTTCCTTTAGTCTGCCTGTCTCTTGTAAACAACACAAAGGCCCATTGGAAATGGAATTAGATTTTTCTCAGTTCTCTGATGCCATCTGGAGGTTTGATGTTAAATTCACATCTAATAATTTTATTCTGCAAGATAATCTCAGATGAGGGATAAAGAGGAATGAGTATAGAATTCACAAACTAAGACACTTAGCTTGCATCCATAAAGGTAGAGTGAAGCACCAAGATGAGGAAATTATTTACATAATTTTTATCATCACATTCCTAATGTAAAATAAAACAGTATCTTTCCTCCACTATTTAAGGGGTAGAAACGAATGAATTCTACAGGTGGACTGTCTACACTGAAAGGGCTCATTAGGAAGCCGTTTAGTGCATTACTTCACTTTTCCAGCGTAAACTCAAGATTAAACTGCATTAGCCAAAGTTCAAGTGTTAGGAGGAAAATAGGAAAATATTTGGGGCATTTTTATTTAAGAACTTGAGTTCTGAAGACAGTTGCATTGGTTCAAATCTCAGTTCCAACACCTAAAATGCTCCTTATTTTTCCTACGCAGAGCACCATACTGTCCTAAAGGTGAAGAATAAAAAGCCACAGCCTCTGCTGGACTCTGAAGGTTCACCTATCCCTAACCCTAACAAAAGATCTAACCATAACTGTAAGCCTATCCCTATCCCTAAACCTAACCCTAGATCTAAATCTAACTCTAGCACTAACCATAACCCTAGATCGAATCCTAACCCTGGAGCCCTGGTGGTGTAGTCATTAAGAGCTCGGCTGCTAACAAAAAGGTCAGCAGTTCAAATCCACCAGCCACTCCTTGGAAACCTTATGGGGAAGTTCTACTCTGTCCTATAGGGTCACTATGAGTTGGAATTGACTCCACAGCACAACAACAATCTTAACCCTAACCCTGAAAGTAACTCTAACTCTAAATCTAACCCTTACGCTAACTCTGTCCCTAACCCTAATACTAGACCTAACCCTAACCCACTCCAGATCCATGTCCAGCGTGGCCTCTGAAACCCACTCAGAATCCACATGTTCACCTCCAGAACCAGCTTCAAATCCACATCAAACACCACCTCTAGAACCCACTCCAGATCTCTGCCAAGTGTCATCTCTGGAACCCACTCCAGATCCATATGAAGATTAACCTCCAGAACCTGCTGCCGATCCATATCAAGCATCATCTCTGGAACATGCTCATGATCCACATAGAGATTCACCTCCAAAACCCACTCTAGATCCACATCTAAAGTGTATAATTCAGTGGTTTTATAGGCTTTCACATTCCTGTTCAACCATCACCACTATCTGGTTCCAAATCATTTTTATCATCCCAAACAGAAACCCTGTAACTATGAAGAAGTCTCTCTCTAGTGC
This sequence comes from Dugong dugon, assembly GCA_030035585.1. Taxonomy (NCBI): domain Eukaryota; kingdom Metazoa; phylum Chordata; class Mammalia; order Sirenia; family Dugongidae; genus Dugong; species Dugong dugon. Next base: position 26,695,042 of record CM057482.1, on the reverse strand, counting down.
CTTCTACCCCAGCCCCTGGCATTCATAAATTTGCTTTCTGTTTCTATGGATTTACCTAATCTGGATTTTTCATCTAAATGGAATCATGCAATATGTGGCTTTTGTTAGCAATGTTTTTGATGTTCATCCAAGGTGTACCATATGCCCGTATCTACTTCCACTTTATGGCTAAATGTTATTGCATGGATTTACCACATCTTGTTTATCCGTTTATTTGTTGATGGACATTTGGATTGCTTCCACCTTTTGACTAACGTGAGTAGTGCTGTTGTGAACATCCATGTACAAGTACTTGCTTGAGTGCCTGACTTCATGATAAATGCCAGGAGTGGTTAAAGAGGAGGAGGTAAGGGTGAGGAGACAGCCCAGGTGTGAGGAGTGAGAGTTTGGAGAGATCAAGAGGCAGGCAAGTTATAGGAGATGAGGACTTAGGGAAGGCCTAGCGAACACCCAGATGTGGGTAAAAAGGAGGCAGTAGGGGACCAGCGCCGCCAGTCCAAGCAGCCATTGCCCTCCAGGGCCCTCAGTCTTGTCTCTGCTCTCACAGAACAGCTGGACTCTCCAAGAGTTTGTTTTTCCCCACAGACACAGCTAGAATACAGCATGAACAGAGAGTTGAAAATACTTGTGCTTGGTCCCAGCTGTCCACAGGTTTCCAGTGTACAGGGGACACCAGGATCCTTCTCAGGGGCTCCCTCCACTTAGCAGGGATCCCTGTTCTCATGGCTAGTCAATGCTTCCTATGACACTTTCTGGGCTGAGGTGGGGGCTGGAGCTATAAGCGGGTGAGAAGGGAGTTCATTGTCTGTCCTTCGGGATCATTCTGGTCCCTGTGATAAAAGTAGAGGCACTATTTTATCCCCATTTCACAGGGACAGCACTGACCTCATACAGCTCAATGGACCTGTGTCAGGTCACCCAGCTCATAAGGAGACCTGCAGACTGCAGAGTCCACACTGTGATCCATCACAAAGCACATCGAGGACTTCACCCAGAGCCTGTGACACTAGGGAATTTGTAGAGTGAACAAGGGGGCTCCTTGGGATCACGTAATTCATGCTTGTAATGTCTGTTCGTGTTCATCAGAAGCTTCCTGCACCTTTGCTTGGATCCTGCAATTTATATTTTCTTGCTCTTTGCCCCAGATCACTACCAATAATGTATCAAAAAGAGGCTTTATTCCATTAAAAGATAACAGAAGAATAAGGGTGAGTCCTCCACTTAAGAGAAAAGTGATCCTCTTGGAAATAGTCCCCTGGGCAAAGGCACTGCTTGTCAAATCAGTGTTTTGTGTTTGTTTCCTTGTAGAACTTGGGTGGGAAGTCATTTTTAAGGTCTAGAAGAAATGCACTAATGGAAGTGTAGATTCAAAAAGAAAACTCCTTAAAACCATCCTGAACCAGGAAAATGTGATGGTTCAAGAAGAGGAGGAGGAGGAAAAGGAATAAAATGAGATTTCAGTGTAGATGAGGTCAGCCAGCAATGGATTCACTCTTGGTTATCGAGAAATTGTGCTATGTTCATCATGTGTGTATCTCTAATACAAGCAGGGTCCCCCATGGCCAAGTCTCCATATAAACCCGTCGCCATTGAGTCGATTCCGACTCATAGCGACTCTATAGGACAGAGAAGAATGGCCCCATAGAGTTTCCAAGGAGTTCCTGGTGGATTCAAACTGCCAACCTTTTGGTTAGCAGCCACTATGTCACCAGGGTTTCCAATCTCCATATAGGTGCGTAGAACGAATTACAAAGGCATTCATGCCTTTTGTTATTTTTGTTAACAAGAATCCAATTCTGAAATTACAGCAATGCTTAGTAAAAATTCCCGTCCCTGACCTACTCTGGAGTTGCCCTCAACTCTTTTGCTTTCCTCATCTCTCCAGGCAGACCCTCTCTCTTCCTCAGCTCCTCTTTATTGTATAGATGGCCTTAGCCACTCTGTGTGAGAGCTCCCTGTTCCACTCCAGTCTCTCCATTCCTTCTCGCTTCCCATTCTCTATTCATGTAACATAAAAGACCCCTAGCCACATGGGCATGCAGATCTCTCCAAAGAGAACAGGGAAGTTACTCTCATGTGAATACATCTCATCCTTAAGACCTCAACACACACTCAAACTCAGAGCAGTAACCTGAATTCCATAATCATGAAATTGCAAAAGACATGTTTCCTACATTGCTGTGTGGGGATTGGCACATAAAAGTTCTTTTAGAGCAGGGATCCCAAACTCAAATGCCCACATCATGTAAGAGAAAAGAGGGCAAGAGACCAAGTGTAAGATTTGGAGGAGTGGAGGAGACTGTGCAGTCATCACTCAACTCCAGCCAAGGATGTCCTGTAGCAACACAGGCTCGGAATTGCAAGATGTTCTAGTTTGTAAAGAGAAATCAGGAATCCAGATTTTTGTGTGCAATTTCCAAATTTTCAAGACACCATGTGAGAAAAAAAAAAAAGGCAAGATTTAGGAGTTGCTGCTTTATACAGTTGTCACTTTACAACCTCTGACATCAGTGAAACTGTGTTTGGGATCGTAAAGTCCATTTGAGGATGTCGAGTATAAAGGCATGTGACTCTTTTATGCTGAGTCCAGAAAAAGAGAGTCTGGGGTAGATCTCTAATGAAGACATGGAGTCCTCCACAACTTCTAGTGGGAACACATTTGTTTTCCTCCTCCTGGAGGAAGAACAGAGGTACAAGGGGTGCATTGTAATACCTCGGCTGCACTCATTGACAACACTCTCAACACCAAGGTCCTACAGCAAGTGATCATTCCATCCAGTCTAGTCTCAGAAATTAAGGAACAGTGAGTAGGAAAGCCTTTCATCCTCAGTCTTCTGACCTGGGTTTTACCAACAAGGTAAAACATTGCCACAAAAGATTAGACCAGTTTCAGCTGGAAAAGCAAAAGCATAGGGAACTGAGGGGAAGTCTTAGAAATACAATAAAAAATAGAAAATGTCCAGCAATTATTTGCAGTCACTTTTATACTCTGTAAGAGAGACACCTTCAGACCCTGCCAGGGCACGTTGCTTTGTTGGTCCTTGTAAGTAAGAAATAGTGTTTTCCTTGCCAAGATAGTTTCTGGGTTCTAGTTGATGACACATTGTAATTTTAGGGTTTCCTTTCTCTTTTATAAATATATAGATATATCAAACCCATTGCCATTGAGTCAGTTCTGACACTTAAAGACCCTATGTAGGACACAGTAGAACTGTCCTAAAGGGTTTTCAAGGAGCCACTGGTGTATTTGAACTGCCGACCCGTAGATATTTCATATTTAATGGTTTTAAGCAATGTGCAATGTATGGAATTTAAAAAATCACCATCATGATGATTGAGAAATTCTTCTTAATACAAACTTATAAAAAGTTTGGAAGTAACATCTATTCATTTATTTTAGTAACGCCAGTCACAGTGAGGTCCTGTAAAAGACATTTCAGTAAACTGAAGTTATTTAAAAAATATTTAACATCGTTACTGTCTCATGAGAAAATGTCAAGTATGACAATACTCTCATTCAAAAATAAGATTAGCTAAGAAGTATATTTATAAAATATTATTGATGAATTAGCTTCTAGAAGACTCTGGGTAGTGCAGACAGTTAAGCACTCGACTACTAGCTGAAAGGTTGGAGGTTCAAACCCACGCATAGGCTCCTCAGAGGGCCAGCCTGGAGATCTGATTCTGAAAAGTCACAGCCTTGAAAACCCTATCGAGCAGTCCTACTCGGCATACAAGGGGTCGCCATGAGTCAGAATCAACTCAAGGGCAGCTAATAACAACCACAAAGCCGAGGAAGTAAAATTATAATAAATTATGGTTTGGGAGTAAAACAAGAATTTTTTATTTATATAATTTTTATTTTTTAATTTATAAATTTAAAATATGTTACTTTTAATGTATCTACTTTTCACATTTTCAGTTTTAGTTTAACTACTTTAATATTGTAGGAAAAGATAATCATTAAAGATTTTAACAAAAGCATGTGTATAAAGACAAACCCACCGCCATTGAGTTGATTCTGGCTCATAGTGACCCGGTAGGACAGAGTAGAACTGCCTCATAGGGTTTCCAAGGCCACAAATCTTTATGGAAGCAGACTGCCACATCTTTCTCCCAGGAGCAGCTGGTGGGTTCCAAGCACTGACCTTTCAATTAGCAACCTAGTGCTTACCCACAGTTTCTCCTTGAGTTTCTGGATAGGGCTTACTCTGGCACTGGCTGTGTGCCCAACTGACTTGACTGGAAGGTCTCAATATTTTGTACAGTCATTGTATGACTGTATATATGCTTCCCCTCTCTCTGAATCTGTGGAGTTTCTCCCCAGCAATAATGCTGAATCCACAAAAAGTACTAGAGCATGCTATGATTTCAGCCCACCAAAACCATCTACAAATGGTTGAATACTTTTGTAAAAAAAAAAAAAAAAAGCAAAGCAATTGCTACCCAGTGGATTCCAACTCATGGTGACTGTATGTGTTACAGAGTAGAATTGTACTCCATAAGATTTTCTTGGCTATAATCTTTATGGATGCAGATCTCCAGGCCTTTCTTCCCCGGTGCTGTGGGGTGAGTTCTAACCACCAGCTTTCAGGCTAGTAGTCAAGTGCAAACTGTTTGCATAAATCTTGCTAAAATATTATATGAGAAGTAAAGAACACAACACATGGAAACAGTCTAGAAACTGGACTGTTCTGAGCGAGCTATTTAAGAAAACTGTTTCTTGAGACACTGTGGTGGAGTTCCCTCTTCTGCCTTGAAGAGTGAGCATTTTCCTCACTGCTGACTCCGCACCAGTTTGGTCCCGAACCAGCCACAGCTCCCTCCCTGGGGCGGTGGGTACTGTTCTCACCCTGGGGGCTGCCATCATCAGGTATTTCTCAAGCTGCCAGTGGGTGGGCAGAACTGGCGGTGGCCACCGAATCACTGACAATCAGTGTCAGATGGTTCTAACCCATTGATCTGACAGCTGAAACTGAAGCAGGGCACACGATGCAGTGCCTTGACGGGAATGGTGGAGACAACAAGAAGTAAAGCACAAGTTCAATATTCAAAAGTCCACTGAGTGTTAGAACGATCTGGAGGGAGGAAACTGGCAGAGAGCAGAGGGTCCTAGAGTTGCAGAAGGCTGGGCTTCTTCTGACCTGGACTCTGACCTGCTGGGCTCCACACACCCACCTCCCCACCAGGGCCTGGTTAGAGTGAATGAGGAAATATTTAAGGGGTTCCAAGAAACTGGGAGGAGCCCTGGTTGCACAGTGGTTAGCTAACTGAAAGGTCTGCGGTTGGAAACTTCCAGCCACTCTGCCAGAGAAACATGTGGCAGTCCTAAAGATTTATAGCCTTGGAAACCCTATAGGGTAGTTCTACTCTGCCCTATAGGGTCCCTATGAGTCAGAATCACTCGAGGGCAATGAGTATGGTTTTTGTAAAGAAACTTGGTGGTCAGGATTAATGACACTTTAATAAAATGTATTTTAAAAATTAAAATCGGTGAAAACAATCTATGATGAGCAAAACATAAAAATTTTAGAGATGTCCAGGACTGACAGGTCATGTGGGTGGGCTGGTAGGGCAGGCCAGACAGACAGGCCAGGAGGAGGTGGTGCTGGAGAGGGGGCTACCATTCAGGTGAGCAGGTGGTTTCTGGGGAGTCAGCAGCCATGACTGGAGGGGACGCAGGACATGGAGACGGAGGTATCAGCACAGAGGGCTGTTGGAGCATCCAGCCAGTGCCTCCTGTCCAGCCCTCCTCTGGTGTCTTTGAGGTGCAGCCTGAGTTCATTTGCCACAACCTGGGCCCAAACATCACAACCCCCAAACATCACCCATCATCGCAGCTTCATCCTGGCCCCTCGGTTTGCATCCTAGCTCTGTTTCTTGCAGCTCCTGCCCCTGCTATATAGTCGTGTTGGCCCTCAGCTCAACATTTGCATGAACAAGCTTCCCTGAAACCCAACACCTGGCTCAGTCCAAGCTCCCTCCCTGCCCGTGTCCCCTTTCCACTTGAAGCCCCTCCCTGCCCTGCCTCTGTGCCCAGTGTGTGGTCGTATGCAGATGACTCTACCAAAGACAACATTAAAGAAACAGAGAAGACTGGGCCTCTTAAGGCCTGTACTTTGAGGTGTGGGCTCCATACACCTACCTTCCCACCAGGGCCAGGTTAGGGTATGAGTCAAAGTTTAAGGGCACCAATAAACTCAGTGCTCCTGTTCCAAGCAGAATGGCTCCTGTATGCTTTTGTGCCATATTTTTGTGCTCCAATTATGGAATGGAGTTTTAAAATGCTTGGCAAGGGGTGTAATCTCTAAGCAGTCTGGATGATAGCACCGTATAATCAGGGTGCTAAGGACTCAGTTGAGCTCTGACTCTAAGTCTCACCTATTAATATTTTTTATGCCTTTGTTGAAACATAATTTAAAATTTGCCAATCATAAGCTTACAAAACAATGATTTTTAATACATTGATAGAATTGTACAACTATTACTACAATCCCGTTCTGTAACATTTCCGTCCCCCCAAAAAAAGCTCTCTCTTGCTCCTTTGCTGTTAGCACCTGCATTGGTAGCAGCCTGAGGGAAAAACTGGCCTGCTTTCTACCTGTACCTTGTACTTTTCTTGACTTTTTATATAAATTAAATCATACAATGTGACTCTCTTTGTTGATCATGTGACGCACTTGTTACTAGTGTCTTCCTTTTGTGGCTGAGAAGCATCTGTTGACAGATGCACCTCATTAGTTTATCTGCTCACCAGGTGGGTGGTTTATTATTGCTTCCAGTTCTACTTGTCCCATCCCTTCCAGAGCAAAGGAGAATGAAGAAGGCCAAAGACACAGGAAAACATTAGTCCAAAGGAGCAGTGGACCACATGAAATCACAGCCTCTGCCAGTCTGAGCCCAGAACTAGATGGTGCCTGGCTACGACCACCAACTGCTCTGAAAGGGATCACAATAGAGGGTCTCTGACAGAGCTGGAGAAAAATGTAGAACAAAATTTAAATTCACAAAAAAAAAGAAAAAAAAGACCAGACTTACTAGTCTGACAGAGACTGGAGGAAGCCCCAAGACTATGGCCCCTAGATACCCTGCTAACTCAGAACCAAAGCCACTCCAGAAGTCCACCTTTCAGTCAAAGATTAGACAGGCCTATAAAACAAACAATAACACATGTGAGGAATGTGCTTCTTAGTTCGATTAAGTATACGAGACCAAATGGGCAACACCTGCCCAAAAGCAAAGATGAGAAAGCAGAAAGGGACAGGAAAACTGGACAAATGGACACCAGGAACCTGAGGTGGAAAGGGGGAGAATGCTGACACATTATGGGGATTGCAACCAATGTCACAAAACAATTTGCATATAAATTTTTGAATGAAAAATTAATGTGCACTGTAAACTTTTACCTAAAGCACAATAAAATTAAAAAATAATAATAAAGTCTATTTTTAAAAATGTTTATATATAAGAATCACCTGGGAATCTTCTTAAAATGTAGATTCTAAATCAGAATAACTGAGATGGAAATGCAAATTTCAGCAGGGGTTCGAACTGGAATGAACCTTTTCAAAGCCCTGGTTCTAAAGACCTGCAAAGTTAAGCTATCTGATTCTTATTTTCATTTCTTCTTTCTACCAACCCAGAAGATTGAGGATGGTAAGGGCAATGCAATCAGCGATTAACAGAAAAGACTCGGCAGAATTCTTGAGTTATTTGACCAGTGAAATGTGTCTTTCAATCACTATGTAATTCTGAAGGAACACCCCAACCTGGAATTATATAAGAATCTCTTTGCTACACAACTGCAGTTGCTTTTCTGCAAGGAAAATCTTCTACCCAGTGAGAAAATGTACAGATCATTATTAAAGCAAACCGATAACCTTGAAAGAGGGGCAACTGGATGAAATCCATTTGCCATACTGACATAGACCCTGAAGGCTGTGGAAAATGAGCATGGTTAGGATTTAAGTGCTTTCCAGTGTCAAATAAGGGACAAGTGGGGCAAGCCTTGTAAACATCTGTAGCAGCCTTCAGAAATTTATCCCACCAATAGTTTTGCATAATTTGAGTCATTTTATCTATAGTATAATAGCTGGCTTTGTGTAATAGATGAAACACTGAATAGTGTAAAGATGAGGGAAGGACAATTCTTTTATTTGGTCCAATCCATAACCCAGATGTTGGGTCTATTGTGGATTCTTCTTTTGTCCATAAAGCTTTTTCTCAAGGTTTTGCATTGCCTTTTCTGGTTATTATTTCATCCTTTGAAAACTGAGAAATTTCATTAAGTTGTGATTCAGTTATTTCTGATAACATAACTTTATTTGCACAAATTTGGGTAGCAGCTTTTTTGCCATAGGATCTATGAAATGATTTCCTTTAATTTCTACAGAAGTAAGCTTTTTTTTATGGGCTTGTATTTTAATAATGGCCAGGACTTTTGGTAATAATAATGCATCCAATAAGTCCATAATGAGCTGGCTATTTTAAATTTCAGTCCCAGCTGCCACTAAAAATCCCCTTTGTTCCCATAACAATTCAAAATCATGTACAACTCCAATCACATATCAACTGTCTGAAAAAATGTTTGTTACCAGGCCTTTAGTGAGGAACTCTGGTTGTGCAGTTGTTACACACTTGGCTGCTAACTTAAAGGTCAGCAGTTTGAACCCACCTGCTCCTCCATGTGAGAAAGATGTGGCAGCCTGCTTCCATAAAGAGTATAACCTTGGAAACCCTATGGGGCAGTTCTACCGTGTCCTATAGGGTAGCTATGAGTCAGAATTGACTCAATAGCACCGGGTTTGGTTTGGTTTGGTTTGGTTTCAGTTCTTTAGCTATACAGGCTCGGGTTAGAGCATATAGCTCTGCTTGCTGTGCTGAGGTGGTTTAGGGAAGGATCTCATTTCTATTACTTCAAATGGGAGACTATGGCATAGCCAGCCTGAAATTTGGAGGAGTTTGGGAAAGGTTTAAGATATGACTCATCTTCAAAAAGAACAAGTTCAGGATTTTCTAAAGGATTTTCTTTCAAATCAGGCCTAGGTGTTAGTAACTGTTCAGTAATATTTAAGCAGTAGTGCATTGGTTCAGATGAGTCTGTTACAGGAAATAAGTGGTTGTATTTAGGGGTTTGACATGCTGAATATGGATGTGAGGAGAAGAAAGTAGAATAGCTCTGTATGTAGACATTCAAATGGTGGATATGTGCTGGGTTGCCCCAGAATTTAGCAGAGCATCAACTGCATGGAGAACGAACACATAAAGATTATTTCCATTTACTATATCAGTAGTATTTTCTATCAATTTTGCAGTGGCTGCAGTAGCTTGCAAGCAAGGGAGAAAATCATAAGCCACTGGATCTAGTTGCAAACTAGAATACCCTATAGGTCTTTGCTGACCATTATGTTTTTGTGTTAGTACTCCAAAGTCAGTTCCTTCTTTTTCATGAATGAGCAGAGAGAAATCTAATTATAATTGGGATATCCTAAAGCTGAAGCAGAGTGCAGGGCACATTTCAAATTGTCAATAGCTTTGCTCTCATCTGAGTCCAGAATCAGGGGATTAGGTACATTTCCTTTTAATAACTTGTATAAGGGTTGAGGCATTAACTAAAAGTTTGGAATCCATGTCTGACAATAGCCACATAACCCTAAAAATCCTCTCAATTTCCTCTTGGTTTTAGGAAGTGGGAAGTTAACGATTGCTATTTTCCAGCTGGGGTATAATGTGACACCTTTCGCAGAAAGAAGGTGACCCAAATATTTACCTTGCATAGATGCTAGCTGGAGTTTTTCTTTAGAAGCTTTATGTCCCTTAGGAGCTAACTGGGTAGGTAAGTAAATGCTGTCAGAAATACAATCAGCTTGAGTTGCAGAGCAAAGTAAAAGATCACCAATATATTGTACAAGGACTGATTTCTTAGGGAATTGCAGATGTAAATCTGCATGAAGAACCTGAGAATAATAGCTGGAAGACTTAGTGAAACCTTGTGGCATGACAGTCCAAGTTAATTGTTTTAGGTGAAAGCAAACAGATATTGACCATGTGGATGTACCAGGATGTTAAAAAGTGCACAGTATAAATCCACTACTGTAAAGTAGTTTATGTACTCTGGGACAGAGGCTGAGATAATGAGTTGGAGTTTATAGTCAAAACAGTTGTCCAGTATCTAATAAAAACTTACAAGTTTCCACATTAATTAAGAGAGTTATTTCAGCCCGATGATCAAAGGAAATAGCTGGTAACAGACTCTGAGATTCCCTGGATCTCCGTCATTGCAGATAGCAATGAGCTAGATCTTAGGAAAATTTTCATCTACAGCAGCATAGTGGCAAGCTGCTTGTTTTTTAACTTGAAACATTCCGTTTTCCAATGACCAGACTTTTTACAATAGTGGCAAATGCTAGGTTTAGTATATTTTGGATTGGACTGAGGCTTGGCAGGAGTTTGTAACTGCTGTAATTGTAATGCCATTAACTTGTTTTGTGTAGCCTGCTTTCCTTGCTCTAGGTTTCTGAGCCAATTGCCAATTTAAAAGTTAGATTGGCCAGCTCAGTAATGGCTACTGTTTCCCAATATAATCTATGATGTTTGGCTAAGTCAGACAGTGCTGGGTGCAGGCCATTTAGATACTTTGAATTAAAAATAATCCCAGCTCCCACTTTGGTAAGTGTAAGACCTGAGTGTTCTGCAAAAACTTTGACTAAACAGTCCCTATAATTATAAACATTTTCATCCTTTCCCTGCTTACAACTTTGGACTTTCGTCCAATTGATTTTCTGAGGAAATGCCTTCAGAATGGTGTGCAGAAGCTGCTAAGTTTCGGCTCTTGCTTCATAGAACAATTCAGAGGAAGATGTAATGATTTTTATAGTTAAATATTTTTCTTGGTCTTTCCAGTAAGCCTCTTTAATCCATAACTGAGCCTCTCCTGGCCTGACATATTTATCAATTGATGTACAATAGGTAAACCTGTTTCATAGGTTTCATTCAGAATTTTAAATTCTTCTTTTAATTTCTGAGGATCTTTATAGGGATTAGGAAATTCTTTTACGATCGCATGAAACTCTGCTTTAGACCAAGGAAAGAAAGCAATCTGCGGAGGGTTTTTGGCTTCCCCTGGTGGTTTGGTTTTGAAAGGCATCTGACACTGGAGTTTAACTGAAGTTATTTCTACTGGATTAGAAACTGGCATAGAAGGATTAGGGGTTTCAGAGTCAATACTGGCAGCACAAAAGGAAAAATCAGGCTATAAAGGTGGGGGTAAGAGAGGGGGAGCCATAGGAGAAACTTCAGGGGAAACCACACGGGGAGAAGCTGTAGAGGAAGAATTTGACTCAGTTCAAGATAGAGAGCCCTCCAAGGCTTTGTGTGCCTCCTTTAACTCCTTATTGGCTATTGTTAATTTAAAGATCACTTCTTTTAAAGAGGCCAATTTAGACTCTTATTGTTTCTTAGAAGCTTCTAAGTACCAATTAAAGTATGCATCCCATTGACCTGGTTTGATTTTAGAACCCTGAAATTATAATTTACTGCGCAGAAAAACAAACTTGTCCAAGGAGAAAGATTCCCGTAATGGCCATTAATTCTCTAAACAGTCTTTGGTTAGGGTGTGCCAGAAGGACAAAAAGAAACATGATCCAGGCCCATAAGTCTTGATCATGTGGTGAGCTAGTGTGTCCTGATCATGTGGTGAGCTAGTGTGTCTGAAGGCACATCCAAAGCTTCCTTAGAGTTTTAACTACCCATCAGGATAGCAATTTCAAAGCCAGCAACCCAAACACAAATTGAAAAATAAATCTCAGAGAGCTACTACACAAAGCATGGAGCTCGAAATCCAAGAGCAACTTTACCTGAGCAGCGCCCAAGAGTGTGGAGATGAATTGCCTAATTAACTCAGCTGGTACCAAAGCTTATGACTGATGAGATCCAGGGAATCACAGAGGCTTCAGAGCCCCAAGGACCCCACTTATCTGATACCACCTATGTTGAAGAGTATCTAAGAGTTGAAATTCTTAATAAAGTTAAAACAATGCCAGAGATTCATTAGTCAATCATACAGTTCACAAATTGGGCAACATGCAGTATGAGATAGAGTGTTCCAAATAAGATGGACAGTATGCTGGTTTTTCTAGTTCGAGGAACAAAGAAAGAGAAGTTCAGGTGGTTTTGATCAGTCTTAGATATTCATCAAAATGTCCCTTGAAGTCCTTTCTTCCTCTGAATTGTGCTTAGCTAAGAAGAATTGATGCCTTTAAATTACAGTGTTGGTAAAGAATACTGAATATAGCATGGACTGCCAGAAGAATGAAAAAAATCTGTCTTGGAAGAAGTACAGTCAGAATGCTCCTTAGAAGCAAGGATGCTGAGACTTCATCTCACATACTTTGAACATGTTATCAGAAGGGACTAGTCCCTGGAGAAGGATCTCATGCTCGGTAAAGGGGCAGTGAAAAAGAGGAATACCCTCAACTAGATGGATTGATACAATGGCTGCAACGATGGGCTCAGATCATACCAATGATTGTGAGGATGGTGCAAGACCAAACAGCATTTCATTCTGTTGTACATAGGTTTACTACAAGTTGGAACTGACCCGACAGCAACTAACAATAACAACAAGAAGACAAACAACGCAGGTCTTGAGGAGGCAGTGCCTGTGGATTCAGGTTCTAAATAGCTAAGCTTCTGCTTAATTGGAATGCAGGAGCTAAAGACACAGGTTTAGTTACACATAAAGCTAAAGAAACAAGCTAGTTATAATTTCTAAGAGTTTAGGTTACTTATTATCTTAAACTTTTGCCCTGTGAAACCAGACTTCAGCCACATTCTCTGGGTTTGACAAAAATGTTGTCTTCAGTTTCCACATTTTGTTTTCAAATCAGTCACTAACAATTAGTCCATCCATAGGGAAAAATCCTCTGGGTGAGGTAACTCAGGTACCAACCATGCAGGTCTGCTGCAGGTGTCTATCAGATCTGTTCTGGTTCTCCAAAAAATCATTCCGGCTTCATCTTTTCTGGCATCTGATAAAATTTAACTGAAAGAATATTATTCCCTTGCTATGAGCCTCTCTAGATTTCTCCTGCTGCGTAACTCATTTATTCATTCTTTTACCTTCAGCTATTATTTCTTCTTCCTTCCATTTGTCATTTATTTTTACCCAAACTTTTCCACCTTGGAAAGGGACATCAAGTTCAGTTGCTGCGCCAGTATAGATCACTGGTAGCAGTACCAATCTAGCAAGCACTTCCCCATCAGTCTACTTCCATTTATATGGGGGTAGAGTTGCATAGTATGATGGGCTATCTCGACCACTAGGCAATATGGCAGTGTTACAGATTGAATTGTGTCCCCAAAAATGTGTGTCAACTTGGCTAGGCCATGATTCCCAGTACTGTGTGATTGATTGTCTACCATTTTATCATCTGATGTGATTTTCCTATGTGTTGTAAATTGTACCTCTAGGTTAAGAGCTATGGCTGCTAACTAAAACGCTGGCAGTTCGAATCCACCAGCCAATACTTAGAAACCCTATGGAGCAGTTCTACTCTGTCCTACAGGGTTGCTATGAGTCGGAATCAATCCGACAGCAACGGGCATGATGTTAATGAGGCAGAATTAGAGGCAGTTATGTTAATGAGGCAGGACCCAATCTACAAGATTAGGTTGTATCTTGAATCAATCTCTTTTGAGATATAAAAGAGAGAAGCGTGCAGAGAAACTGGGGGACCTCCTGCCACCAAGAATGAAGAGCTAGGAGGGGAGCACGTTTTTTGGATCCAGGGTCCCTGTGCTGATAAGCTCCTAGATGAGGGTAAGATTGATGACAAGGAACTTCCCCCAGAGCTGACAGAGAGAGAAAGCCTTTCCCCGAAGCTGGCACCCCGAATTTGAACTTCTAGCTTAGTGGACTGTGAGAGAATACACTTCTGCTTGTTAAATCCATCCACGTGTGGTATTTCTGTTATACCAGCACTAGATAACGAAGATAGGCAGTATTCATTGTCAACCTCAATTTTTCCAGATAGGGAGAAGATACTATCTATTCCATCAGATCCTTGGGAATTCTGGAGTACAGATTTCGAGGTATAGTTACAGTCTCTTGCTTAGGGATTACCCCCGCTTTTGGTACCCACAGCTGCATCCCTGGCCCTGAGACCACAACCTCTGGCAGGAAAAAGCAATTTTAGGCCATGTGGGGAAGAATTGTATAGTTGCACCAGCATCCTCCCCCGCCCTCTCTTCCCCATATCCTAAAGAGAAGTGTAGGAATCTGTCCAGTGCCAATTCTCCCCTTTCCTCCCTCATGTTGAGTGTGAGTAAAACTCATGAAGGTGTGTAAGCCAGGTTCTCATGCCTTTATCTCCTCCATTTTAGATAAATGCTTCAATTGTCCATTCCAATTCTCTGAGGGTGATATGCAACATGGAATGCCCATTTAATATTATGTCTCTTTGCCCATTGCTGCACACTGTGAGCTGGGAAATATGTTCCTTTGTCTGATGAAATATAACTTTGTGGCCCAGATTCATACAGTATCTTTTGTTCTAATGCCTTAACGGTGTTTTGGGCGTTTTCATCTATCACTGAATATGAAAAGCCCAGTCCAGAGTTAGTGTCTATTCCTGTCAAGACCTATCTGTAGCCTTCTTGAACCAATGATATCATTGGTCCAATATAACTGAATCTGACTTGACAGCTGTGTGCAGGGTTTACCCCGTGGGGAATCTGCCCCAGAGCCATCTGAAACCTCTTTCTTGCTAGCAGACAAAGCAATTTGTACTGGCATTTTGTGCCTCAGAGAGTGCAAGAGGGGTATGTCTAGATTCAGCCCATCTCTGCATTGCTGCAGTACTCCTATGTCTGCTCATTTCAGGTGGCCACTTCAGTTGAGTGTACCAACAGGTCCACTTGCTGATGGTTAGATCTAGGGTTAGGTTTAGGGTTAGATCTTTGGTTAGGAATAGGTTCAGCCTTATAGTTAGGGTTAGATCTAAGGTTAGGGTTGGGGTAAGGATTAAGGTTAGGGTTAGTTTTATATCTGGAGTTAGAGCTAGGGTTAGTGTTAGGGTTAAATCTAGAGGTCGAGTTAGGGTTAGATCCAGTGTTAGGGTTATTATTAGAGTTAGTTTAAGATTTAGGGTTACATCCAGGTTCAGGATTAGGTCAGGGTTATTATTTGGGTTAGGTTTTGATGTAGTATTTGAGTTATTGTTAGATTAGGTTTTTGGATGTATTTAGGGATAGAAATAAATATAGGGTTAGGGTTACATGTAGGTTTAGGGCTAGGGTACTTCAGCATTAAGGTTACGGCTCCTGTTAGTGTTAAACTAGGTTAAGAATTAAGGTTGGAATTAGGGTTAGGAATAGGGTTAAGTTTACAGTGAGGGTGGAATCTAGGATTAGGGTAAGTGTTCAAGTTAGATTTTATGTTAGGGTTAGATCTTGGGTTATGGTTAGGGTTGGGGTTAGGTTTAGGTTTAGGTGTTAGGGTTGAGGTTAGATCTACGGTTAGGTTTAGGGTTAAGTTTGGTTTCAGGTTATATCTGTGGTTAGGATTAGGGTTAGATCTAGGTTTAGGGTTAGTGTTGGAGCTAGGATTACGATTATGGTCCAAACTATGTTAGGGCTATGTTTAAGGCTTAGGGATATGACTTGGGCTAGAGTTAGGGTTAGGGTTAACGTTACATTTAGAGTTAAAAGATAATTTTAGGATTATGGTTAGGGTCAGAGTTAGGGTTAGATTTAGAGTTAGTTTTAGGAATAGTTTAGAGTTATATCTTGGGTTAAAGTTAGATTAGTAATTGGATTAGGGTTATAGTTAACATTAGATCTTGGATAGAGTTAGGATTAGGATTAGGATTAGGGCTAAAGTTAGCGTTATGTGTAGGTTTAGGTTTTTGTGTTAGGTTAGAATTTGGTTTAGATCCAGTGTTAGGGTTCGGGTTTGAGTTAGATCTATTGTTATGGTTAGGATTAGGATAAGCATTAGTGTTAGGGATTAGATCTAGGTTTAAGATTTGGTTTAGGGTTAGCATTAGGGTTAGAGTTAGGTCTAGGGTTGGGATTAGGGTTAATGTTTGTTTTAGAACAAGGATTAGTGTTTGGGTGAAGATATTGTTAGGGCTAGATCTAGGGTTAGTGTTAAGGTTACATTTAAGTTTAGATTTAGGTTTAGTGTAGTGTGTAGTGTACAGTTAGTGTTAGATTTAGGATTTAAGTCAATATCTAGCTTTGGGGTGAGTGATAGTGTTAGATTTAGGTTTACATTTATTGTTAGGGATAGGATTACAGTTATGGGTTAGAGGTTAGTGTTAGCATTAGGGTTAGTGTTAGATCTAGGTTTTGCGTTTGTGTTGGGGTTATATTCAGTGTTATGGCTAGGGTTAGTGTTAGTGTTAGGTTTAGCGTTAGGGATAAAGGTAGGGTCAGGGCCAAGGTCATGAGTATGGCTATGGTTAAGTGATAGAGTTTAAAGTAAGGTTAGGGCTACGGTTAAGTTTCGATCTCGGTTTATAGTGAGGGTTAGGGTTCGATCAAGGGTTTGATCCAGCTGTTCCATGGAAGAAAGATGTGGTAGTGTGCTTCTGCAGAGTTTACAGTCTTGGAAATGCTATGGGGTTGGTATCAGTCAGAATCAACTGTCACCTCTGGGACCTTATCATCTCCTAGACCTAATCTTCCTCAGTGCACTTATTTCTTTCCCTTCTGTCACTCTCTTAGTTGGGCCTCTGTTACTTTTTAACTAGCCCCCACCTCCATCCATTTTCACATTGCACCAGACTGCTCTTTCTAAACACATATGGTTTAAAATGATTCTCCCAGTGACTCTCAGGACAAAATCTAAGCTCCTTATATTAATTTACATTGCAGTCTAAGATTTTGCCCCTCATTTTAATTCTACCCACTCTTACCTCATATTTAATGGTTAGCTAACTCTTTCTTCTGCCCTCAATGCCCTCCTTTCTCATCCCCAGATTAACTTGTATACCTCCTTCAGACATCAGCTCAGACATCTTCTCTTCTAGATTCCTGCCTGACTCCTCAGATCTCCCATGTGTTCCAATAGCATTTCTTACCTATGTAAACATTATCATTGCATACTTATCTGCTCCAGTAGACTGTGACTCATCTGGGATAGATAGTGTGTCTTTTTCATCAATATATCTTTCAATCCCAGAACATAGTAGGCTCTCTCTTGAGTGAAAGAATGAATAAGTATGTAACTTTACACAGTTGGTTGTACAAGCTGAAATCCCCTTCCAAATGGCTGTGAATGAAACCTGTGTTTCTGGTCTTCAGTTAAGAAGATGTGTTTATGCTTCTCATGGAAGTCATTGGTCACTAAACTTCTCTAAGTTGACTTTTAGTTTGCTTGATGTTGGAGAGCCTGGTGGTGTAGTGGTTAAGAGCTATGGCTGCTAACCAAAAGGTTGGCAGTTCAAATCCACCAGGGGGTCCTTGGAAACCCTATGGGGCAGTTCTACTCTGTTCTATAGGGTCACTATGAGTCAGAATTGACTTGATGGCAACAGGTTTGGGTTTTTTTGTTTTTGTTTTTTTTTTTTTTGATGTTCATAGTAATGGGTTTTTTGTTTGTTTGTTTTTTGTTTTTTTTTTATGTTCACAGTAATATTAAGAGTGCAGAACTTAATTTAGCCACAAGATGGAGACTTTATCCTAATCCTGGAAAAACATCCAAGCTCCTGGAATTTCTGTACATAAAATTTTAGAATGAAATGCCTTGGTTAATTTCTAGTCCAGCCTCTGATCTTATCTACAAGATGGAGAAACTAATTCCCAAAGTGATAACATAATCTGTTTTCAAAGAGGTCAAATCTAGAACTCTAGTTTTGGAATTCCTAGTCTGGTGTTCTTCAGAAAAACATGACTCTTGCCTCCTATGTCTTCTCTGATGAGGTATGTTATGTCTCATGCTAAATGATCAATTTCTTTTATAAGGATTAGCACAAAGCTGGTTCCCATGAGGTGGAGGTTAAAGATGTCCCAAATGTCCAGCTTTTCCAAGCTGCTGTACCACTCCATCATCTCTGACATCAACTTCTCCCTCTCCCCTCAGTACTCTCCCTCCTGTCTTTGGGTTCTCTAATTCCCTGCAGTGTCTCACAGAACTCACAAACCATATAAAGAAAAAGGCTCACGTAGTCTTGGAGGCTGGCAAGTCCCAAATTCCTAGGTCAGACATAGGCTTCTCCTGACCCACGTGGCTACAGGAGCTGATGAACCCAAACCGACAGTTCAGACTACAGTCTGCTGGCTCACAAGGCTATGGAAGATGGCAAATCAGGTCACAGGTCAGGCTGCCAGCACAAGGGGATGTGGAGGCCAGCGAATCCCAGAATCGGCAAGTCAGAGAGCAGTCAGTTGATCATGAAACGGACGTGGGATCCAGATGCAGAGACAGAGAACCTTGCCAGGACACACACATATATCTTAGATGAAGGTCACACCCCAGGGAAGGGCATAACTTTAGGAAGGATGGGGCTTGAGTCAGGCCATCCTGCAAGGCTGTAATTCATTGCACCCCACATGCATTATGAGAATCACATTTGTTCATGTAAGGTATTTTTAAATCTATATTTTCTTTACATATCCTCCCACTGATATGTATCAAGCAGAGGACTTATTTAAATTATCTCATAGTTTCACTTGCATTGGCCTATATGCATTGCTATCCTCGTGAGAAATGGAGAAAACTCAAACTAACAAATATCCATCCGTAGCTACCACTGGATGTGGAGCTGATACCTGGGGTATTTGGATAAATCAGAACACAGTCTCTACCTTCCAGGAGCTCTCAGTTGAGAGGAGGTGGCAGAGATGCCAATGAGATGATTGTCATAAAAGAAGTAAAAAGTGTTCTTTCTATCAGCAGAGAAGAGGGAGATATCACATCCATCTCAAGATTTGAGTCATACTTTGGGAAGAAGATGACATTTGGATAGACCTTGAAGGATCAATGGAATATCATAAGCCAGAAACAAGGTGAAAGGGAAGTGTAGGCAGAGAGACAGCTTGAGAAAATTGTGTAGCCAAGAAGAAAGCTGGAATCTGGGAACTGGGAGTTCTGTTAGTCAGGATGTGCTAGGTTATGCAGTAATAACAAAATACACCAAATGATCAGTGGCTTAACAAACAATGGTCTATTTCTCACTCATTGTTATGTCCAACAAGTGTCAACAGAGCTTTACTCCACATAGTCACTCAGGGACTCAAGCTGAGGTTGGCACCATCATCCTGCAGCTCCGTTGTCTGTTTTATGCAACTTTAGTTGCTATCGTTGGGGAAGTCAGACTGGAATACTGTGAATGGGATTTCCACTGCTTCTGCCAGAAGGCACTTCTACTTATATTTATTGGCCATAACTAGTCTCTTGGCACTCACTCACCACAAGCATAAGGGAAGCAAATGGACACTTGTGTGAGCATTACTTTCTCTGCCACAGCAGTATTTCAAAATTAACTATCATTCAGGACATATATAGGGAGATATTTTGGGTTTTAATGTAGAAAGCCTTTCAAGTTTTGGTGAAAGGCAAACGATTTACCCAATTCAGAGAACATCAGAACTGTGATTTTAAAATAACAGAACATCACATGTTTACCAATAAGCCAGACTTTCCCAAAAGTCAAATAGGGGAGCAAATATTTTTCCATTACTGTGCTTGTAATTTTTTAAATTAATTTTGCATAGGGACTACTGGCAAGAATGCCTTCCAAGGACTTCTCAAGGCTCAGTGCCACATCATGGTGATCAGATCAGGGAGTTTCCAATGTCGGTGTAAACTAAGGAAATAAATTCCTGGATGCAGCAATAGATAATGGGAGGTAGATCCACAGGTAGTTCCCAGTATTCCACATCAAAGAGCCTTCCAAAGAAGTTGTCTTTTCCTGTTTTGACATATAATGAGAAGAAAACACTCAGGATCACCATGACTCAAAAAAAGTCAGTCTTGATTTTTACAATAATATGAAGCTTACTAAGCAGCTGAAAAGACTGCGCATCAGTGCTGGGATCTGGAGGCCCAAATCTGACCAACCACCTTGGAACACTTGAAGTCTGTTTATTACTTACCTGCCACCAAAATACAGCTAGGGACCTCTCCAGAAGAAGTCAGATACAGAAGGCTAGGTTACCTTCTAATGAAACAAGGTAAATTTGTGTACTTATTTGCTGGTCAAACTTAGGAAGCTGAGTTCTTTTGAAAGTACTATAGTCAAACTAATAAAAAGTTCTGAAGAAGTCTTTTCAGTTGTCCAAGACATTCTTCAAATCATTACTAATAGCAACAGATTGTTAGGGAGTATTAGGCTCTGCAAATTCAGGTTATACTGAGCTAAGTAATTCAAGTAGCTTGTATTCCCAGACTGATTGTGCTGGATGGAAGGTTCAGGCATATTCTGTGTATTATATTGTCCAGCTCATGCTGGAATGATGGGGAGGACAAACAGATGTTTGTGAGGGAGGCATGTTTGTCAGGCAGACAGGAGCCTAAATTGCCTAATTAGAGAAGGGCTGGCAGAAGAGTCTGAGCCAAAGATAGAGACTTATTCAAGAATTTAGACTGGATTTGGGGGAATTCAAATTGAGTAGTTCTTAATGGGATGAATATGGCAACACATGCAGTCTCTTTAACAAGGTGGATCACCACCTGCCAGACATCTCACTGGATGAGATAGAGTGAAGGACAGAGCAGTAGGGCTAGGGTGCAGAAAAAGAGTGTTTAGCATCCCTTTTCTTTCTGGTCATGAAGGCAAGGTCTTCAGGATGATATTCTCTAAAAGTTATCATTATTGTTTTCTCCATTATTGTTATCCCTCCTACCCAACCACTTCCACTGAGTAAGGCAAGGTCTGGAATCAGTTTATTATCACAGGGGAATGTCTTCCTGAATCAAGGATTGTAAACGTGGATGGTAAAATTAAAGTTACTTATCATCAGGGTCTCAACAGTAAAATGAGACTGTGCACAGCCTACTCACACGTGCATACACACACACACTCTTTGGTATCACAGAATTCCATCACTGGTGACCTGGAGTCTTTGTTCATTACCTGCACCTACCTCTCCTCACAAGGTGAGACAATGAGATAAGAGTCACCTACTGCAGAGCCAGAACCCAAAGACCATAGATACTTGACTATTAAATTCACAATAAAAATGACATCAAGATGGACAACTGGTCTAAGTGTAAGATAGGAAGAGTTGATATTTTCTGCCTTCAGATGCCAGGAGCTAGAAGAGAGGAGAGAAGGAAGGAACAAGGGAGGCCAGAGAGAATAGGAACCAAAGATCTCCAGCAGCAGAAGAAGAAGACATCATGAGTCACCATCACCTTATAGCCCAGACAAGAAATGGAGAGCAGCCACTGCTGCCTTTCAGTTGTCCAGAGAGAGTGACATCTGTCTGTGCCTTGAGAATTTGTTCAGGCCTCCAAACAATGCATGTCATATGGATATCCCCCATTCCTTTTTCCATTCCTATTGTCTCAGGGCTGAAGAGAATGGAGGAGAACTCTTACCTTACCTGCGTTTTGCTCTCTGCTAGATCAAGGAAGGGCATTGTGCTTATCCTCATATTATCAAATGGAAACCACAGGGACAAACCTTTTGCTTAGTCTTTATACAGCTGCTCCCTTGAGAACTACATACTGCAGAATTATGTAGAACTTGGAGAACTCATTCTAAAGGGTCAGTACTTTGTTCCAAAATATCTAATCATTCGATTTCTCATGCAGATAAATACCTGACTGGCCCTTGCAAACAGGCCTTCCAATATGCCTGGTCGTGTCTCTACTGTCTGAAGAGACCGAGCTCAGGGCTGGGGACGGGGTCTCTTGTGACATAGAGGTGAGGGAGTTTACAACAGAAGGTTGGCTGTGGCCAGAAGATCCAAGGGATTATTCACCGGGGAGTCAGAATTTGAATACAAATTTATAAAGTCTCTATTCCAAAAGGAGTGTGGTTTGCGTTTACTCATTATATTCATTTGAAATGGCTCTCTTATGATTCCTCTTCTCCAGGAGCTAATGATATCACTGGAGCAAGGCAGTGCTGTGATAGCTATTTATTTCTGCTCTGAGTAATGGACATCGAGGTCTGGTTTGGTGAGACACTTGGCCAGACTTCTGCCTATTTATCTGCTTCTGAACCGGTGGACACTGTAATTACATTTTGCTTCATTTCCTATAAAATTTATAGGAAGATCCTTCAGCAGCAGGATAGAATAGAGGTCAGAATATGTGAGCATGACATTGGCAGGGTGAGGCTTGCCTTTGGGATTAGAAAAAGTCAGACTGGTCTGTTTTAAGGACTCACAGAATGTGTGAAATAAAGCCCTAATCGCCATACTTTGGAGTAAGTGTTCTTTGGGATATTTTTATTACAAAATTGAGACAGACCAAAGGTCCTAGCAATTATGTTCTTACATATTTACTCAAATGAGTTTAAAATGTATGTCCACACAAAAATCTTCACATGAATTTTTAAAGTAGCTTTATTCATAACTGCCAAAAATTGGAAAAAAACAAGACGTCCTTTAACAAGTGAATGGTTAAACGAACTGTGTCGCAGCCATATAATGAAATATTATTGATACAGAAAAAAAAGAAAGAAAGAAATGAACTATCATGCTACAAAAAGATATGGAGGAACCTTACAATCATATTGCTAAGTGAATGAAGCCAGTCTGAAAAAGCTATATACCGTATGATTCCAACTATATGGCATTCTGGAAAAGGCAAAACTATGGAGAAGGTAAAAAGATCAGTGGTTGTCAGTGGTTCAGAGGGAGGGAGAAGGGATGAATAAGTAGATCATAGGGCATTTTTAGGGCAGTGAAATTATTCTGCATAATACTGTAATGGTGGATACATGTTATGTATTTGTCAAAACCCGTAGGACTGTGTAACACAAAGAGCAAACCCTGAAGTGAACTATTGTCTTTAGTTAATAATAATATATCAATATTGGCTCATCACTTGCAACAAACAAACCACACTAACGCAACATATTAATAATAGGTGAAACAGTGCGCAGAGGGGAGAAGAGGAATATGGTGGCTCTCGGCACTTGCTGCACAATTTTTCTGTAAACCTAAAACTGCTCTAAAAAATAAAGCCCATTGAAAAAAATTGAGACAGACCATCAATCCTGTCAACAAAGACTACATAATTATGTTATCATTACATGATATAGATTATGCATTATGTATTACATCTATAAGAATAAATATTTAGTAAGATATATTCTCTGGTTTAGGGAGCAGTGGTTGCACAGTGGTTAAAGCACTTGGCTGCTAACCAACCAGCTGCTCCTCAGGAAAAAGATGTGGCAGTCTGTTTCCATAAAGACTTACAGCCTGGAAACCCTATGGGGTAGTTCTAGTCTGTCATATAGGGTCACTATAAGTAGGAATTGACAGCAGTAAGTTTGTTTTTTTGGTTTGATTCTCTGGTTCTAGAGAATACAACTCAGATGGATGGGGGGAAACATCAGAGAAGTGATTTTAGATTTCAAACTTTAATGGACTATCCAAAGATGAATGGGCTACCTCAGGAGGTAATGATCTTCCTGTGACTGAAAGTGTTCAAGCAGAAGCTGAGTGATGATGTGGAAAAATGTAAATGTAGTGAATCATCTATCTGGCAAGGGAGTTGGGCTAAGTGATTCTAAGTTTCCTCTTGCCAAAAGTCTCTATGCGCCTATTGTGATGACTAGAGAAGGCTGGTAGAGAAGGAGGGGGGCCCTTTCTGCAGATATGAGGCTATTTCCAGATGTCTACAAACAAAATGAGGGCACTGATAGTCAGTGAAGGGATGCTCAGATGCTTTAATAATATCAAGGAAACTCAAGCTCTTCTAGCTTGCTCATCCCACAGAAACCTTAAACCCAACTTCATCTCTACCCATTATTCCAGTAGCACCTGGAGATGCCTCATCAAGGAGCCTCTGCTTCTACAGCAATTTTCTCATGATTCCAGGAATCTTCCAACAAGTTAAAAAAGGGCTTGAGCAGCAAGGCTGAGGTTCTAAGCCTGGACAACTTAAGCAAGAGGAGCCACTAAAACAAATGGAGAAGTCAGAAGAAGGAGAAACTTGACAAGGGGAAGAGAGATGAAAAGATGATGGGCTCCGATTTGGACATGACCAGATTGGCAAGTTCAGAGAAGGCCGATGAAGGAGCCATCTAATTAGTGGGAATATGATGGGAGCTAGGTAGGCAAAGAGGAGAGAATATTCTGCTGTCAAAGAATCAAACAATAAAGGTGAGGCAGCAGTGAAGAGATGAAATTGTTTGCAATAAAGGTGAGGCTGGATGATAAGTGGGTAGATGATCAAAATTGTGTTTCAGAGCCTGAGTAATTGGAGGAGGGTGGCAGCTCTCACTTGTCCCCAAAGGCCATGTAGCTTTCTGTCCAGAATGTCTTACCTGCACCACTGCATAGAGGGAGGAGACAAATTTGGAAGCCGGGGTTGGGGGCTGACAAATGGAGGAAGTCCTTGAATGGCAAACTGAGAAGAAGTGCAGTCTTGATTTGTAATGAGGGAGAGAGGAGGGAATCACTGAAGTTTTCTGAGAAGAAGTATAATAGGACAAAGCACTGTCATGGCCCCTGGTCAACTGGAGCCATGATACAGAAGAATAAATATAAAGTTCTCAGAAGACCCCAATACCAGATACCTGGGTTGGTGTCTGATTCATCCTTGTGTCCCCAGAGACTAGCTAAGGGGCTGGCACATTGTGGGTGGCAAGTAAATACTGATGAATTAATGAATTGTTGAATGAATGAGACTGTACTTAATGAATGAATGGAGCTCATTTCAAGGCCAGATAAAAACGTTCATTTGGCTTTAATCCAGCAATGTCTCCTAGGTCTGAGGGGCCCACTGGGCCATCAGCTTCTCAGATCTAAGATCCCCGGATTGCCATAACCTAAGTCTTGCATTCTAGTTCCTTAGATCCGTGTCTTCTCCAAAACTTGAGTCTCAATGTCCTTACTCCCATGACCTCTGGCCACAGCTTTGGTGACCATTCCCTTGTGTCCTGCAAGTGAGATTGGAAGATAAGTGCCAAAGTTGTGGCTCAGAGTCTGAGCCACTGGAGGAGGGTGGCAGCTCCCACTTGTCCCCAAAGACCATCATAGCTCTCTGTCTGAAATGGTCTACCTGTGCCTAGCCCCTGCCTACCACTCTACTTTCAGATTGGTAACCTATCTTTCAAGACCCAAACTAAGCAATACTCCTTTCCTCTCTTCTATCTTCCACAGTCCCAAGCGCCCATCCATCAGAGCAGTGACATCACTGCATCATTGCTTTGTTTGTCTCTCATCCTGCTAGATATCATGTTGCTTTAAGGAGAGGAGGATCATATAATTTTTCATTTCATCCCAAAGGAAGTGCACAGGGTCAGGCACAAACTAGTCAGTCAAGCAAATAAATGAATAAATTTACTAATTTATTCCTTACCAACATGGTATATTTGTGCTTACCTCCTGCTCCAGTCATATCAGTTCATCCCAGAATAGGCCCAATTGAGAATTATGTTCGGGCCTCAATATTAGGATGAATTGGAGGGGACAAGCAGAAGGGTTATGGACAGTAAGAGAGGAATAGAAATAGTAAAAATGAGAATGCTGAAGGATTTCTTCAACACGATTGATGTAATTGGTGGCACTAAATTGTACACAGGAAAATGTTGGACTGGCAAATGCTGTGTTATATATGTTTTTACGATGATAACAAAAGAGAAGCTGACAGGAGTTGTTGACTGGCTGGGCATAAGGGTGAAAGAACAAGAGAGAGGGATCGCAGCCCTCAGCACTCAGCTGCTAACCAAAAGTTTGGCAGTTCGAACCCACCAGTCACTCTGCGGGAGAAAAATATGGCAATCTGCTTTCATAAAGATCGCACAACTTGGAAACTCTATAGGGCAGTTCTGCTCCGTCCTATAGAGTCACTATGAATTGGAATCAACTTGATAACAACAGGGTTTTTTGTTTGTTTGTTTTTTTGTTTTTAAGATCTCAGGAAACAACCCTTTGTTAACTTTTTTCCTCCTGCATCTCTGTGGACTGCATTCTCTATTTTATGGCCATTTGGATATAATTTGAAGTCCATCCCATAATTGTTTTCTTGTTGAGCTTCCTTTATGCAGAAAAATGATAATGCGTTTAGGATGCTTTCAAAACTCCTGGGGGAAATTAATTTGTTTATAAGATTTTGTATCATATGGTTAAACCAACAAAGAGAAACAGACGGCCTTCTTTCTCAGCCAAGCTTACCCATTGCTGAGTGAGGTCACCGGGTAGACAGTGTTTGCAGGGTCCAAGTGAACCCGAACAGTGGACATTTGTTCTGAACTGTGGTCCTCTAGACACATGTGCACACAACTGGGTCATTCTTATTATAAATACCCCTCTGGCACCATCCTTACTGTGCCGCAATTCTCAATTATGATAGTTTATGTGACTGATTAGTGCAGCAATCCAGCCCTGCTGCTTCCCCTCTGTGGGGGCTCCAGAAAAATAGCCCTCCTCATGAGTTTCTCCTTTAATTTTGCAGCCACCAGTGTGACTTCCTGGCACTTGAGGATTATTCTTGTACCCTGTTAGGAATCCACTCAACGGCAACGGATTCATTTTTCGGAGCTTTACCCTGGAAGTAAACCATGCAATGTTCAAGCAGATGGCAGTTGTTGTTGTGTGCCATTGAGTTGATTCTAACTCATAGCACCCCTAGAAGACAGAGTAGAACTGCCCCATAGGGTTTCCTAGGCTATAAACTTTGTGGGAGTAGATCGTCAGGTCTTTTTTCCCATGGAGCAGCTGGTGGGTTTGAACCGCCAACCTTTTGATTAGCAGCTGAGCACTTAATCACTGCACCAGCAGGATTCCTTAAGCAGATGGTACATAGGAGTTAAAAATAGATACACAGAATTGAAAGAAAATAAACGTAAATCAATGATAGACATATACCATCTAGCAGTGCACCATGTTACAAAATTTCCAAGTTACAACATTTAATTGTACATTTTTTATTCTGTAACCCACATGCCAAGTCTTGATTATCACAGTTTCCAAATTAGTTGGGTGGAAATTTAATATCATGATCAGGGATGGTTTGTCTTCCTTTCTTAATCTCATGAAATGTACCACTTAACAAATTCATCCTTGCATGCAATTGGGCTGAGCGGCATGTTCAATTAGACAGGGCTGCCTCACCCACCTATCAGTCTGCTCTGGGAGCTGTTCCAGAGCTTCACGCTGAGCTCTGGGAATGAAGCCCTGTGTCTCTGGACCTTGGCTGGCTGCTTCTCTCACCCATGGCTGCCCGCAGGAAATACAATCACCCTGAGTTAAGTTCTATATATTATATGACTGCCTACTGTCTGGGCTTGTATATTAGATTCATATGCTTTTTAGGAGGGTTAAAACATTTTTCAGAGCTTTATTTGTACTTGTAGTTGGATTAAAGACCACACATATCTGTTGGGGTAGTTAAGAAATATACATGAAATATATATTCTTTGCCAATTCTCTATGCAGATTATTTCTCAAAAAAATAACTCATTTCAAACCATTCTAACCAATTTTTCATGCTGAAGTTAAAATAATATTCATAATAATGTTAATATTAATAATGGTCATAACTATACTTCATACAGAGTTCCTGGGTGGCTCAAACAGTTAATGTACCTGGTTGCTAACTGAGAGGTTAAAGGTTCAAGTCCATCCAGATGTGCCTCAGAAGAAAGACCTAGTGATCTACTTCTGAAAAATCAGCCATTGAAACTTTATGGAACACAGTTCTACTCTGACACACATTGGGTCACTGTGAGTCAACTCAATGGCAACTATTTTGTGTGTGTGTGTGTTTTTTAATACATCACAGAAATTTACTAAGCTCAAACCATTCTAGCCATCTTTTCATGATTGGGTATAAATAATACTATTATAGGCACAATAGTAAGACATAGTTGCTACTTTTTAGGCTCCCACTATGTCCCAGGCACTGTGCTAGGCCCATCAAATCAGTAATCCTTGCAACAACCTTGCAAATTTACCTCCATTTTGTAGGTAAGGAAATTAAGACTCTAGTAAGCAGCAGGGTTCTATTTAATACCTAAACTGTTCAACTCCAAAGTCTGTGTTCATTCCACCACATTGAGTGGGTTATTTCAGTTGACGAGTGAGACGTTTAGTACAAATAGAACAAATGGTAGACTCAATTTTTACTTATTTGCACAAGTTAGAGTAACCTCTATATTTTTTAGAGAAAGATGTATTATGTAAACTGTTTTGTTTTATTTTATTTTTTTTGGTAAAAACATAGCCCTGTCACAGGCAGTTTGTTGTTGTCAGAACCTGACTCATGGCAACGCCATAAACAATGGAACAAATACCATGCCATCCACATGATTGGTTGCAGATCAGACTGTTGTGATCCCAAGAATTTTCACTGGCTGATTTTTGGAAGTAGATTACTGGACCTTTCTTCCTAGTCTGTCTTATTTTGGAAGCACCATTGAAACTTGTTCACCATCATAGCAACACACAGGTCTCCACTGACAGACTGCTGTAACAAATTACTACAAATTTTGGAGCTTAAAACAACAGAAATTTATTCTCTCATAGTTCTTCAGGTCAGAAGCATAAATCAGTATCACTGGGACAAAATCAAGGTGTTGGCAGGGCCACATTCCCTCTGGAGGCTGTAAGGGAGAATCCGTTCTTTGCCTTTCCAGCTTCTGGTGGCTATTGGCATTGCTTGGCTTGTGGATGCATCGGTTTAGTCTTCAAGGCCAGCATCTTCAAATCTCTCTATGTTCCATTTTCACATTGCCTCCTCCTCTCTGTGTGGTAAAATCTCCCTCTGCCTTTCTTATAAGGATACGTGATTGCAGTTAGGGCCAACCAGATAACACAAATAGTCTCCCCATATCAAGATCAAGAAGAGAGCCATCTACATAGTAAATACTTCAAGAAGCCGCCAGAAGATAAGGTAAAATGGAAGAAGATTAAAGAAGACACTGCCGGCCAAAATGATGGCTTAGTCAAACACACCACTCTGCCCCTCTACAGCAAAGACCTGAGAAACCAAGTGAAACAGGTACGTAGGACAATTCTGGAACCCTGAGCATCAAATGAAAGGATAAATAGCTAGATCAAACACTGATTGGAAGAAGAAACTGATTGAAAACAGCAAACAAGAAGTGATGGAATGAAGGGGCCCTTCCAGCCAGCCAGGCACAGCATGGCCATCTTGAGACAAAAACAGCAGCAACTGTGGGTGAGGAGCACAGAGGGCAACTTCATGGAATTCCCAATAGGACACACAGAAATTATGTAGACATACCTGGAGTCCCAATTGCTGGCTGCAGCCAACAGGAACAGCCAAAGCACCCCCACCTTGTGGCCAGAGAAGTACCCTCCCACTCCCTCCACCCTACTGATGATTAGCAGCACAAATCACCCCATTCCTGCAGCCCTGACTGCCTGGGACCAAGGTTCAAGGCCCCCACAGCCACTCTCCACACCCCTCCTACCTGCCGACCCAGCTGAGGTCCCTAAGCCCTCCCCCTGCCCAGTGAGAGGTAGAGGCAGCGTGACCATGCCTGCACCCACCCACTGCTCATCCCCCTCCCTCTGTCTGGAGAGAGACAGTGACAGCATGACACCATGTATGCACACTTGCCGCTCCCTTCTCCTGCCCGCCACTAGTCCCTCCCTCCATAAAGAGGGAGCTAGCGTACAACCACATGCAAACCAGCCCACCATGCACACCTCTCCTCCACTGTGTGAGAAGCGGCAGCAGCATGACCATGTGCACACTTCCCTGCCACTCACCCCTTCATCTGGTGGGAGGCAGTGACTATGCCCCCATTAGCTAGGTACACTTGCCACACTTGCTTCCCTACCCACTCAACGAGTGCCACTGCCTGCTCCTGCACCACTGGACCAATGATAGATGGTGGCCACACCTGCCCAACCTGCCCTCAGCTGACCTGCAAGACCAGCAAACAGATACCCATGTTCGCACACCCAGCTGCTAACCCATTCACCCCGAGATAGGTGCAGAATACTCCAGTGTGGCTAAACCAGCAACCAGAATAGCAAGCCCATCCTGCCTGCCTGGATACATCAAAACAAAACATAACAAAAAATCAGGATGCAGCAAACATATAATTAATAAATAAATATAATAACACCTTAATGCCTCAGAAACAACAGACAATATCAAATCACCTAAAGAAGCTGAACAAGATGGCTCCAGCAAGTGGTCAAACTAAAGAAGCAGGAAACCTCCCTGAGGAAGAAATGGTAATGGAACTACCTGACAAAGAATTCAAAAGACTTATAAGTAGGCCCTCCAAGAGACAAGAAAGAGATCAAGGAAAACACAGACAAAACTCTAGAAGAATTTAGGAAAGCAACACAAGTACTAAGTAAATAGACAATTAGAAACCAAACAAAAACAAGAATTTAGGAAAGCAACACAAGTACTAAGTAAATAGACAATTAGAAACCAAACAAAAAACAGCAACAAGAAATCCAGAAGCTTAACACTAAAATTTCAGAAATAGATCAACACTGGAAGGACAAAGGAGTAAAATTGAAGCCATGGAAGACAGAATTAGTGAAATAGTAGACAAATCTCTTGATAACAATCAGAGGAACAATCAGGAAAAAAAAAAGTGAAGAAAGCCTAAGAGTTATGTGGACACTATCAAGAGCAATAATTTACCTGTGATCAAAATTCCAGAACAGGAAGAGGAAAAAAAAAAGCACAGAGAAAATTTTTGAAGATTTACTGGCAGAAAACTGTCTTAATATCACGAAAGATGAGAAGAGAGCCATTCAAGAAGCTCAACAAATTCCAAAAAGGATAGACCACAAAAGAAAATCACCACGACATATTATAATCAAACTTGCCAAAACCAAAGACAGAGAACGAATTCTAACAGCAGCTCAGGAAAAATGAAATGTTACCTCCAAAGGGAAATCAATAAGACTAAGCTCTGATTTTCCAGCAGAAACCACATAGGCAAGAAGGCAATGGGATGACATGTAAAACTCTGAAAGAAAACAAATTGCCAACCAAGAACTATATTCCAGCAAAACTGTCCCTCAAATATGATGGTGAAATTAGAGACATTTGCAGATAAAAAAAATTAAAGGAATTCATAAAAATCAGACCAACCTTACAAGAAATGCTAAAGGGAGTTCTTTGAACAGAGAATCAACAAGTCAGACAACAACCTGAGATTAAGACACATGACAATATGACCCAGAAACCAACCCAGATATAGAATTTTCAAAAATAAATTTAAACTACAGGATTGAAAATAGGGAACCAGAGACATCAAAACAAAAAGAGGGAATAAATGATATAGTTACAGAACTTCCATATGGAGTGGGAAGTCAAGGTGATATCAAGATAGAACATATTGTTTTAAACTTAGGAAGATAAAAGTAAATTTCAGTGTAACTACAAAAAAAAATTAACAAACCTTCTCAACAAAATAAAAAAGAAGAAAATCATAAACTCTCAGTATACACAAAATCAACAGCAACAAAGGAAATGAAAAGAAAATCCATAAACAAAAAGAACTCAGCACAGAAATGTATATGGAACAAAGAAATCATCAGCACCACAAAAAAAAGCACAACAAAATAACAGCAGTAAATTCATACCTATCAACAATTACACTGAATGTAAATGGATTAAGTGCACCAATCAAGAGATAGAAAGTGGCAGAATGGATAAGAAAACATGACTCATCAATATGTTGCCTACAAGAGACATATCTTAGACACAAAGATAAAAATAAGCTAAAAATAAAAAGATGGAAAAAATGTATCAAGCAAATAGCAACCAAAAAAGAACAAAAGTGGCAATATTAATCTCTGATAAAATAGACTTTAAGGCAAACACCAGCATAAGAGAATATGAAGGGCATTATATAATGATTAAAGGGTCAATCCAACATGAGAACATAATCATAATAAATATCTATGTTCCCAATGAAAGGGCTCCAAAATATATAAAACAAACTTTAACAGAATTGAAAAGAGAGATGGACAACTCCACAATAATAGTAGGATACTTTAACACACCACTTTTGATGAAGGACAAAACAGCTAGAAAGAAACTCAACAAAGATATGTAAGATCTAAACAGCACAATCAACCAACTTGATACCTTAGACATATAAAGAACACTCCACCCAACAACAGCACAGTACGTATTCTTTTCCAGCACACATAGATCATTCTCCAAAATAGACCATATATTAGACGACAAAGCAAGCCTTGATAAATTCAAAAACACTGAAATAATCCAAAGCGTCTTCTCAGATCATAACAGTATAAAATTATAAATCAATAATAGGAAGAACAAGGAAAAAAATCAAATATGCGGAAACTCAATTACACCCTGCTTTAAAAACACTAGGTAACAAAAGAAGTAAAAAATTAAATTGAAAAATTCCTAGAATCAAATGAGAATGACAACACAACATACCAAAACCTTTGGAACATTGTGAAAGCAGTGCTCAGAAGTCAATTTATAGCAATAAATGCACACACCAAAAAGAAAGAACTAAAATCAATGCCTTAATCCTACAACTCCAACAAATAGAAAAAGAGCAGCAAAAAAAGTCCACAGTCACCAGAATAAAAGGAATAATAAAGATTAGAGCAGAAGTAAATGAAACAGAAAAACAATGGAATCAACAGGACTAAACGTTGGTTCTTTGAAAGAATTAATGACATCAACAAACCACTGGCCAAAGTGACAAAGGCAAAGAAGGAGAAGATTCAAATAACACAAATAAGAAATGAAATGGGTGACGTTACAACAGAACCAACTGAAGTAAAAAGGATAACAACAGAACACTATGAAGAACTGTACTCCAACAAATTTGAGAACCTAGAAGAAATGGTCAAATTTCTAGAAACACACTACCTACCTAAACTAACACAAAGTGAGGTAGAAAATTTGGACAGATCCATAACAGAAGAAAAATTGAAGAGAACATAAAAAAAAATCCCACCCAAAAAAAAGCTCTGGCCCAGACAGCTTCACTGGGGAATTCTACCGAATATTCAGAGACGAGCTGACACCAATTCTACTCAAACTATTCCAGAACATAGAGAAGGATGGAATACTCACTAATTCATTCTACAAAGCAAGCATAACCCTCATACCAAAGCCAGGCAAAGACAATACTAAAAAAAGAAAATCATAGACCAGTATCCGTCATGAATATAGACACAAAAATTCTCAACAAAATCCTAGACAATTGAACCCAACACCATGTCAAAAAAGTAATACACCACGACCAAGTGGGATTCATACCAGGTAAGCAAGAATGGTTCAACAGTAGAAAATCGATCAATGTAATCCACCACATAAATAAAACAAAGGAAAAGAACCACACTATCATATGCAGAAAAGCTATCTGACAAAATCCAACACTCCCTCCTGATAAAAACTCTCAGCAAAATAGGAATAGAAGGGAAAGTCCTCAACATAATTAAGGGCATATATACAAGACTAACAGCAAACATCATTCTCAATGCAGAGAGACTGAAACCATTCCCATTGAAAATGGGAACCAGACAAGGATGCCCTTTATCATCATTCTTATTCAATATTGTACTGGAAGTCCTAGACAGAGCAATGAGTCAAAAAAGAGAAATGAAAGGCATCCAAATTGGTAAGGAAGAAATAAAATTATCCCTATTTGCAGATGATATGATCCTATACATAGAAAATCCCAGAGATT
Organism: Dugong dugon; assembly: GCA_030035585.1. Lineage (NCBI taxonomy): Eukaryota > Metazoa > Chordata > Mammalia > Sirenia > Dugongidae > Dugong > Dugong dugon. The sequence goes on along the minus strand of CM057482.1, from coordinate 26,661,227 downwards.
CCACAAGAAAGCTACTAGAATAGAAGGATTCTGCAAAGTGGCCGGGTAAAAGGTCAACATACAAAAATAAGTCAGATTCCACTATATTAACAAAGAGAACTCCAAAAAGGAAATCAGGAAAACAATACCATTTACAACAGCCTCATAAAAGATAAAATACTTAGGAATATACCCATCCAGGGTGGTACAAGACTTATACAAAGAAAACTGCAAAACACCACTTCAAGAAACCAAAAGAGACCTGCATAAATGGAAGAACATAGTATGGTCATGGATAGGAGGAGTCAACATTGTGAAAATGTCAAAGTAAGCTATGAATATAATATGATCCTGATCCGGATTCCATCAACATTCTTCAAAGAGATAGAAAAACTAATCACCAACATTATACAGAAAGTAAATCCATCCACCTATGGACAGCTGATCTTTGACAAAGGGCCAAAATCCATTAAATGGGGAAGAGAGAGTCTCTTTAACAAACGCTTTTGGCAAAACTGAATATCCATTTGCAGAAAAATGAAACAGGATCCATACCTCACACCGTACACAAAGACTAACTCAAGATGGATCAAAGGTCTAAATATGAAAAGTGGGGTGTGGAACTCAAATTCTAGTAAGAAGACCAGACTTAATTGTCTGACTGAGACTGGAGGAACCCCGGAAAGCACGGCCCCCAAATTCTCTACCAGCCCAGAACTAAAACAATTTCTGAGGCCAGCTCTTCAGACAGGGATTGGACTAAACTGTGGGACATAAAGTGATACTCGTGAGGAGTGTGCTTCTTAGCTCAAGTAGATAGATGAGAATAAATGGGCAGCTTCTGTCCGGAGGTGAGATGAGAAGGCAGAGAGGGTCAGGAGCTGGTTGAATGGACACGGGAGATCAAGGGTGGAAAGGAAGAGTGTGCTGTCACAGTATAGGAAGAGCAACTAGGGTCACATAGCAAAGTATGTATAAATTTTTGTATGAGAGACAAACTTGAATTGTAAACTTTCACTTAAAGTACAACACTAAAATAAAAAAAAAATAAAAAACAGCATATGCTGGCGAGAGTGTAGACAGATGGGATGAGCAAGTGAGGGATAAACTACAAACTGGACATCCAAGATATCTCTCCTGGTGATCTGAACCTAAACATTAATCCCACAACCCTGTTACTCAAATTTAGAATCCTACAAAAATCAAATCAAACCCATTGCTGTCCAGTCAATTCTGACTCATAGCGACCCTATAGAACAGAGTAGAACTGCCCCATAGGGTTTCCAAGGAGCTGCTGGTGGATTCAAACTGCCCACCTTTTGGTTAGCAGCCGAGCTCTTAACCACTGTGCCACCAGTGCTCCAAAGTATCACTACAAAATACTAAAAGCTTGTAGCTGGTTGCACTTCTTGCTGATACTACAAGGTTCGACCCAATCAGGGAGGCAGACCTCAATAGAGAAACACTCAACCCTTCCCTTCAACTTGTCGCTGGACTCCGCCACCACCTCAGCCCTCAAAGCTGCAGGTGGTATCAACAGAAAGGAAGCCGGACGGCCACAGTCACACTATGCAAGCTTGTGGAATGAAAACCAGGTTGAAAATAAAAGGTGATGCGGAATGTTGGTAAAAGAAAGAAAAAAGCAATAAGAAGGTTTTCTGTCTCCTTCTGTTGCTCCATTTCCAGCTGCCCCTTCCTCAGGCTATTGAATCTCTAAACAAATAATGTATGATTACAAGCAATACAAAATCCCAGAAGCTCTTCACAGCATTCATGTTTACACTGAGATTTAAGATGAGGGTAGCTTCATACCTGAGCATGTTTTCTGGGCATACACCAGGCTGAAAAGGAACTCTCCTCATCCAAAAATCAACCAACGTGTGAGTGTGTTGGTATTTGGACCTATGAAAATATGCTTTAAGCCAAAAGATGAGGACAGAATACTAAAAAGAAAAAGAAAGTAACAGAAAAGAAAATATGATATTTAATTTTTTTAGAAGTCTGGTTTCAGGAAACTAAATATTAGGGAAGAAACTGCTTTGCACTTTAAGGAAAAAAATCAAAAGATCTTTATAAAACAAAAAACGAAAATAATACGTCAAAAATATGAGATGAAAAGGGATGTCAATAAAAACTGAAGGGAGAAAATTAAGACAATTTTCCGAAAAGAGAAGATTTAAAAATATCACACTTAGACCAAAGCAAAAAAAAAAAAAACTAAAGTTTCATGATTTGGTCGTAGATCACCGTATCATAAAGATGTTTGTCCTGAATCTGCTCTGCTCTACTCTGCTCCCTCAGCTGATTCCCAAATGTTGTTTAGGCTTCCATCTGCTGATTGAGACATAGATTTTCTTCAAGGACTTGGAGGAAATGGTGAGGGAAGACCACTCCTTCTCAGAGAAAACATTGGCTGTGCTTTTTAACATTCCCCAATGATTAGGAAAAATACAAATTTGATCTAAAAATCATTAGAGTAATACCTCGGCCAGCTACTAAATGGCTGTCTGATAAGAGATCCAACTGCTTTCCTTTTCCCCAGTGGTTGAGAAAGTTCACATTTTTCTTTACCTGGGGCAGTTTATGTATTTAAATATAAAACACCAAACCAGTCTCTGTCGAGTTGATTTTGACTCATGGCGATCCCATGTGTACAGAGTAGAACTGTGCCATAGGGTTTTCAATGGCTGTGATCTTTTGGAAATAGATTGCCAGGCCTTTCTTCTGAGGTGCCTCTGGGTGGATTCAAACTACCAAACTGTAGGTTAATAGCTGAGTGATTAATCATTTGCACCACCCATGGACTCTTTCAGATATAAACCTGTTGCCATATAGCTGATTCCGACTCATAGAGAACCTATAGGACAGAATAGAACTGCCCCACAGGATATCAAAGGCTGTAATCTTTATACAAAAGCAGACTGCCACATCTTTCTCTCGTGGAGCTGCTAGTGGGTATGAACTGCTGACCTTTCAGTTAGCAGCCAGGCACTTAAACCACTATGCCATCAGAGCTCCTTTTTTTTTTTTTTTTTTTTTTTTTTTTTTTAAGATATAGTCATAGGAAAAAGAATTCCGTCTTTGGCAAAGCTCAACAGCAGGACGGGGCACGGCGTGGCAGATGTATAATTTGTATCCCAACTGCAACTTATCTGATTATCAGTGTCTCCTTCAAGGATTCTGTTGCAGTGGTCAGTCTGTCTTCACTTACTGTTGGGGGTAATTGTAGCAGAGGACAACTCCACCCCACCAGCCCTGTTTATGAATCTCTCACTATTCTCTAAATGAGGAACAGAGTATCATATGACCCCAAATGGCAATCTCGGAGCATCTGGTCAATCTCAAATTTATTTCCTGATGATGATTTCATGAGGACTTCTTTAAAAAAAGAAAAAAAAAATTGTTCTCTTGTTTCAACAAATTCAGTTGCTATCCAGATAACTGAAAACAATCTATTCTTGAACATCTTCCAAGAATAACATTTTCCAGACCCAAAACATCTTTTCCTAAACTTCAAACAAAGGCGTTCAGGGTCCCTAAAACAATCTCACAGGCCTGTAAATGTATCTCAGGAATGGAAAGAGTTCTTTTGTAAAATCCAGAGCTCAAAACTTGATAACTAAGAAAAGGGAAGCTCAGCATTGCTGATGGGACACACTTTCAGATATGTTCAGGGAGATATTCTTGGTAATGTCTCAGAATAGAATTCACTTAGCAGAAGAAAAAAAATTCTAACAGATCACATAGGAAATGAATGGTTTTTTTCCTGTAAGCTAAGCCATCTGATGATTTCTGTTCAGACCTCCTGGGATTTATAACAAAATTTATTCTCCCTCTGTCTTTCTCTCTCTCTGTTTCATCGAACTGAAAAGGATTCATGTTACACAAATAGGGCTTCTCTTGCTACTTCCTCCCCTTTGCATGTAAGCAGTTACTCTCAACAATAACAATTATAGCCCATTTTGATATTGTTTGGATCCTTTCTGATATTTTCTTCCTTCCTTTCTTTCCTTCCTGCCTTCCTCCCTCCCTCCCTCCTTTCTTTCTTTTTTGTCTTTTTTAGTGTTGTAATTGGGGAGGCATTTGAGGAGCTTTTGGTCACTGTATCTATAGGCGCCTTCTGGCTTAATTTACAACAATCCAGCTCATCTAAATGCTTTTATCAAACTGTCGGAGAAAGTCAAATGGATGCCAAGTAATTAATCCCGTTGCATTCAGAAAGCAAGGTCCCCAGCACTTTCTCCTTCTGCTTGGCCCTTTGGAGCACGGAGGAGAAGGCCAGGGGAGAAATGGCGGAGGCTGGGGAGTGAGCAGCGGCAATCACGGTCTCCCCTTGCACTCATCACCGAAGTGATGCCAGGTGGAGTCAGAGGGAAAGTTTACAACATCAAACCAAGGAAACCACAAAGAGGCCATGGACAAATGGGACCACGTTAAAAAGCTCATTTTACCAGTAGTTACCAATAGGACTGCATTAAATCAATATAAATGCGAGAGAGAGCAACGTAAATTTGACAACATATTGAATTTTTTAAAATGATCATTCCCATTGATAAACACAAATCGAATCGAGTGTTACTGGATAGATCATCAAGCTAAAAGGCCAGGGGTGACTTGGCAGACAAGTGGCCTGGTCTCAGGGGCTCCAGATTCATGTCTCATAGGTGGTCTCAATAGATACTGCCTCCTGGTTCTGCCTCGGATTTTCAATGAAGCCAAGTGGGAGTACAAGGAGGGGTTTCTAGGTGAAAGAAGTTTGTGTTTTATTTCTATTGTCTGCAGTGCTGGGAGACAAGGAGGAGTCCTGCCCCTAAAACTAGCTGATTACTTCAACGAGCCTGAAGAAGAAATTGTTCTGCCACCAGAGATGTTGCTATTCAGGAACTGTACATAAGCACCCTCTTATCTTCTTTCATGGCATCTCCCGACAATATCTTTCACCCTGAGAAACCATTTCAAGGGCCAGCTCTGGCACCCAGATTTCTGCTTTGTTCCTATTCCCTGAGCCCTAGGTCTAAATGCCTGCCTGATCACCCCAAAAACCCCGGATCCTAGCCTAGGACTCTGGCTTGTCAGTGTGTGACAGCTAGAAGTTCTATCTAATTATTTATTGATGAATTAATGGAGGAATGAATGAAGTTCCTTTCCCAATATCCACACTATGAGTGGCTGATGGATTTCCTTTCTGCTTCATTGTCTAGTGCCCAGCTCATCCGTTTATTCACCCATTTGTTGAACCCCTAGTGTGTACCAGGCAGAATGTGCATGGTGAAATGAGTTTCTTTATGTGGCTTTTTGCCTTGGTTCTTTGGAAAAACACCATGAGAGATTTTTCTCCTGAGCCCTGAGGAGTTACCTTTACCCTAGTTTTCTATCCCAGAAGGTTTGTTATTTTTGTTAGGTTGAATGACATTTCCTAGGCAAGTTGTAAACAACTTGATTTGATACTTTTTGTCTGGTCCTGGGCTACAGTCTCATACACACCTTGCAGGGATTCATCAATACTTATGCAAATGAAGTGACCATAGCCTACAATGCAAATGAAGTGACTGTGGCCTACCAAGAGGGGATTGGTCAGTTCATGGCCCTGGTGGGAGGGCCATGCCTTCAAATTCACCAGGAAATTTGCTTATATATGCAGCCAACCCCACAGAGGTTGGCAGACAGAAAGAAGGCAAGTAGCAGAAAGGAGAAGAGGCAAGGAAAGAGAAGAGACAAGAAGCAGAGAGAGAAGAGACAAGGAACCTCCTAAAAGAGCTGTAACATAGGTCAAGGGCTATAGCACGGAAAACAGTGAGAAGCCCGGAAGGAGCCCTGTGGCAGAGCCAGTGGTGACAGGAGAAGCCTGCCACTAAGAATGCAGCTCAGAGAGCTGAACGAAACTGCTACATTGGCTATGAGCTGGGTCTGTTAGCAGTGGAGAGGCTGACGGCAGGCAGACCAAACGCAGAGAGCCTTGTTCTGGGGAGGCCGAGAGGAGACCTGTGCAGCTGGGAGAGGGTATGCATGGTGCCAGAGAGACAGACTTGCTTGCTTACATGGCCGAGAGGAGCTGGGGGCCTGTCCTGTGTTGAAGAAGGGAGGGGTGTGCTCTCTGCTTTGGAGAAGGCTTCCAGACTGTGCCTACTTGCTTCCTGATTCTGATACTGAGTTGTAGCCTGTTGATCCTGATCCCAAATTGTACTACCCTGTTACTTCCTTAATAAACCACTTAACTGTAAGTATGGTCTGTGAGTTCTGTGTGACCACTGCAATGGATTATGGAACCCAGAAGAGAAGTAGGGAGTGCCGTGGGCAGGACAGCTGGTGTCAAAATTGGTAAAAAGTTGGTGAGCGGAGGTACTGACCTCCACCTCATAGGGATCAGCCTCAGACTGACTTGATTCACATTATCCTCCCTGAAGTTAGACAGGTTCTGATGCTACACAGCTACCATTTTACAGTGTGCAACAGAGAAGGCCATTTTATTTCAATCCTGCATTTTCCCATTCAGTTAATACAAATATGCAATTAACCTTACTACAAACAAGCCATTTCTTGTGTTAAGTGGCAAATAGAGGTTTATATTGTGAAACTGTGAGAAAGTCCTGAACTTGGGGATGAGATCTTTGGCAGAAAATCCTAGTGAACAGCAGCTGTGGACAGTCAACAATGGGAATGGAGTACCCGTCTGCCTAGGGACGGGGGGGAGGGTTGGGGGCGAAGACATTGACCTTTGCCCGAGGATTAGGATGGGCTGTTGTTGTTGTTAGGTGCTGTTGAGACGATTCAGACTCATAGCGACCCTATATGACAGATAGAACTACCCCAAAGGGTTTCGTAGGCTGCTGTAATCTTTACGGAAGCAGATTGCCAGGTCTTTCTCCTGCTGAGCTGCTAACGGGTGCCAACTACTGACCTTTTGGTTAGCAGCTGAGCGATTAACCACTGAGCGACCAGGGCTCCTTAGGATGAGCTAGATACCCCATTTTACATCATACAGTTTATTTTCAGAAATATGGAGTCTCAATCTTGATCAAATTTTCATTGTCCTACCGTGAAACTCTCAGAAGCCTCTTAATTTCTCTTAGCTTCAGTCTTTAGGGTCTTTGTGATGATTAACGTGGTCACAGTTAATGTGAAACACTATAAAACGTTACTTGTGATTATTATTAATATCATCTTGAAGTATTGAGGGGTGGCATATCATTATTTCTGCAACCTATTTTCCAGTGGTGCAGAGGAAAGAAGTATGTCGTTAGAAGGAGATAAAATAAATGTAAAATGTTAGCACTTGATGGATCTAGATTAGGAGTATTCTGCCAACATTTCTTTTTTCAAAATAGAACAAAAGTTGAGGAAAACATTAAAAATATATATGCAGGTAGTCCCCGTTCAAGTTACAATGAACTGCACTTAAAACGTCTTTTTTTTTTTTTTTTGGTGGGTTGTTTTTTTTTTTTTTGTTACATCTTATTGTTAATAATATATACTACATACAATGTTGCAGCCCATAATTTGCTGATGTCATCGTATCTGTAAGTTTATATGTAATGTTTCCAACCCCCAAAGACAAACAAAGATCAGATTTATAAAGACACTGATAATAAAAGGCAATAATAACGAAAACTAGAAAAAAGAGGTATTTGACTTACATCAGAACTGACTCAGGATGGAGTTGTTGGAATAGAACCCCGTTGTAAGTCAAGGACTAGTTGTAAATAAATAAAATGTCACAACTGTGCCTCACCCTAGACTCTGCTTGTGAACACAGGCAAGGTTCTTGTTCTCTCCAAGCTTTTTTCTTGACAGGTAAAAATGGGGAGAAGAATTAGCCCCGTCTTACCTACACCCCAAGTGTTGTGAGAGCCCCAGCCATGGTAATAGATGTAAAAAATTTCCAGAAAACTAGTTGCCATGGAGTCAGTTCCAACGCATGACGACCCCATGTGTGTCAGAATAGAACTGTGCCCCATACGGTTTTCACTGGTTGGTTTTTCAGAAATAGCTTACCAGACCTTTCTTCCAAAGCACCTCTGGGTGGACTCAAACCTCAAACCTTTCAGTGAGCAGCCTGAGCACCTTAACCTTTTGCACCACCCAGAGACTGCTAATAGATATAAAGCACATTGCAAAGCATAGAGCCTTGTCTGGACCCAAGGAATTATTGATGTGATTACTTGGGTAGCACCAAGTAACCCCCAGACCCCACCCTTTGGCTGTCCGGACTCCAGCCAATCTCTACTGCTGAAGCCACCTTACCGTTGCATATGCATGACTGACCTTCCGGCTTCATCCCTGCTCAGAGCACCAGCTGCAGGAGCCGGAGCACAGTCCTGCTCCTGAGAACTGGAGGGCAGCGCAGCTCTGCAGCTCCCATCCAGACACCCCTGTTGGAATAGAACTCTGCCTGCCAACTTTTAGCTCCTGGCCTGCCGCTAGTGACCACAGGCAGCAGGTCACCTCTCATGAAACCCTCAAAGGCATCCCAGCGTTACCGAAGCATCCAGAGAAATGCCAGCCAGTGCTACCTCTACCAGGAGTCCCTGTTGTTCAGGTGAGCTGGTTCCATCCATCAGCTGGGCAGTGTAGGCAGGAGGGTCACCTGAGCCTTGCTGGGGTCTGACCACAGGACAGAGAAAGGTCTTCATATTTCTTGGTTCTCCTCCAAATTGAACTCAGAAATTCATTTCTCCAAGTTTTTGTTCAACCGGAGTGGCAGACTCAGCAATGGGCAGAGAGGGATATGGTCTACCTGCTGCTTCTTGACAGGGGAGGGGAGACAGGGATCAGAACCAAAAGCCTATTCTCCAACCTGGCTTCATTGCTGGCCAGATTGCACGTGCCCTTTCTCTTGTTTTCTCTCCAGTGAGTCAGCAGTATCTAGAGAGAGCAGATAATGCATTTGTCAGAATAAATAAGGATGTCTGTGGGAAAAGGCTTCAGGCTAATTAGAAGTGTGTAAGAGCTGTAAGACTTCATCAAATATTTGTAAAGATGTATTAAAATCTCATTAATTTGGAGAAAATTCTCCTTCGATGAAGTCAGAACAATCTGAATTAGAGAATATCAAAGGAAATAATTTCTCTCACTTTTAAGGTGCGCCGCTGATCTAATAACCATAGCAGAGTATTCGCACCTCCTCCTGAAGAGTTCCATTAGGATTAGCATATTAATTGTTACTGGGAATAGACATTGATTCCTGTTGCTCAATCGTTCTCCTAGAGAGCAAGTATTCCCCTGAAATATTTTGTCTGTGTAAATTTGCTTGGCTAATTTTTTCTTCACAGTCGATGTCAGTAAAAACTGCTGCCCAGTTCTGCCTTGGTCGTCTCAAGTTTCAAATGAAGCAAAGTGGGAGGGGTCTCTGGGTGAAAGAAGTATGGTTTTTATTTATTTTGTCTTCAGCCTTGGGGGACAAGGAGGAGGCCCGCCTCTAAAATTAGCTGATTGTTTCAAGGAGCCTGAAAAAGCAATTGTTCTGCAGCATTCAGGAATCATACATAAGCACCCTCTGATCTCCTTTTGTGACATCTGCTGATAATATCTTTCATCCTGAGAAACCATTCTCTTTCATTAACCTACTGAAGCAATAGCCAGTTGCTGTCTAGTCTACTAGAATTCATGGCTACTCCATGTGTGTCAGAGTAGAACTGTGCTCTATAGGGTTTTCGATGGCTGATTTTTCAGAAGTAGATGACCGGACCTTTCTTCTGAGCCACCTCTGGGTGGGCTCAAATCTCCAAACTTTTGGTTAGCAGCCAAGCGTGTTAACCATTTGCACCACCCAAGCACTGAAGCAATAGAGTCCAATAAATGTGTTTCAATGGGCTGCCAATACTGCTGAGTTCTCTCTCTACCTCTCTAGATCTCTGAACTCCACCCCCCCACACACCCCACACACACGCACACAGTTTATACACATGCTTTGTATCCTGGGGCAATGAGATGCTGAACCAGAACAGGAAGATCTTTGCTGGAAGCAGAGTGATCTACTAACCAGATTTCCCCCTCAATGCCCTGATCCATTCAGCAACTTGGATGACAGCTTTAATGCCGATGAAACAGGGGGCAGCAATGATCCTGAACAAATCTTCCAGAATATACAGTTCCAGAAAGACCTCATGGCAAACATCCGATGCAGACCCTGGCCCATGGGACAGAAGCTGAGAGCACTGAGGTGAGGGGCTTAAGAGCAGTTATTGATTATTGCAAGTATGCTTTCCACTAAACCACTCATGTGAGAGGGTGAGTCCATCACTCTTGACCTGGTTTAGAGAAGTCACAGAGATGTCTGAGGGGTGCCCATACTGGATCTCAAAAGTAGCCAGTCACTCTGTGTGTTGTGTGCACAAGTGTGTGTGTGTCTTTGTCTATGTTGGGTATATGTTTTGTTACAGATTGTTTGATCTTGTAGCTCAGTTATAAAGACTAGATTTTAACATTGTCTGTGGAAATGAACAAGATAATCAAACTCATAAGGGACAAGCGTGTTAACCAGAATGAAAAGAGACATTCATTTTACTGCTTGGCTATTACTTCCCTGAGAGGGTGAGGGGGGCAGTCTATGTGGGAAGCCTGATTATTATAATACTGAGAATCAGATTGAAGAGGCTGTCTAGATAACAGTTAAGTGCTAAAGATTTGAAGGCAGATTGCCTGAATTCAAGTACTACCGCTACCACGCACTAGCCACTGGATACTTGATTTTTCTAAATACCGGTTCCTTTCTCTTTAAACTGGAAATGATAATGAGAAATAACACCCAAATTCTGCAACAGTGTTTCTAAAAATGTGTTTTATTAAACTGTCAGAACTGAGTTGCGTTAGGATTAGTATATTGATTGTTACTGAAAACCCCTGATTGCCTTCAGAGCTACTGAATCAGAAAGTATGGCAGAGGGGTCCAGAACTGTGTAGTTTTAACAAGCACTAGGTTGCTTCTTTGACATACTCAAGTTTGTCTGTGGACAGGGCTAGACCGCTCTTGTATGTTGCTTTTTGGTTCCCTTTTCTAGATGCTGAGCAGATATGCCTTTCTCTCTGTACCTACCATCTATTAGCCCTGCATTTCTTTCCCATCAAATCATGCTTTAGTTAGATTTCCATTCCTGTCTCTGTTTTCCACTCTAACCAGGCAGACAGCATAGCCCTTGGGAGACTTAGGCAGATAGCTAAGCACATCCATATTTTCACTGTCAAAAGTTTCCAATTAATTCTTCTTTATCTGCCTTCTATTTCTGTTATCAGTGCTCATTATTTCTACTTTTTTGAGTAAGGAAGGCATTACCTCCATGTTTCAGATGAGAAGGCTGATACTCAGAGATGTTAAGTGACTTACTCAAGGACACACAGCTTCTGAGTGCTGGAATTGAGCCTTAAACCTTGGATTTCTGAAACCACATCCAGTGTTCTAGTCTATTGAAACATAGGAACTCTACCAACTTAATCACTAGAGCAATTAAACTGAAAAAAAAAAAAAAGAAAGAAAAGGAAAAAAAAAAGCAAATGTTCTGTCAGGATTCCTTTGTAACCTTGAGGAAGGAGCATTGCAAATGACGAATTTTCTGTCAGGGCACTTCTGAATAAAAGAACAAACGGGGCCTGGTGCCATGTTGTTTGGCCATGTCACTCAGCCAGAGCACCAAGATGGCCGACACAGGCAATGCATCGGGCCAATGGTCAAGCTCTCAGAGCACAGCTCTGACTCGGAGCCTCTTTTTGTCATGCCCTTGTCAAACATATCTCTTTTCCATCACCTTGAGAAACTACTGGAGCATCACTTGACTAATTGGATCTGCTGAGGGCCATCCTAGTGGAAGGCTCAGAAAGCATTAAACTCTAGCTATATGGGACCAAGGGAGTGTTGCTGGACACAGACAAAAGCAGGGAGCTGTAGCCCTGATTCTGGAGCAAAAGTCAGCTCCTGGGAGGGTATATTAGGCATGTGTTTCTCCATTAGGGAAAGAAGTTGTCAGTGCTGGTGGAATCACCATCAGTCTATGACTGGGCCTAGGTTATGTCCACCCGTCCTCACTACCTCAGCACCCTACTCACACCTTTACCGTAATACTTACTACACTTAATTACCACTCTCTCTCGGTTACTATTTCTTTATGTCTCTTTCATCCCTACTAGGTTGTGAGCGCTTCCGGGGCAGAATCTGTCTTATGCATCACTGTACTGCACTGTGCTTGGCCCAAAATAAGTGTGCAGAAAATGTTTGCAAGAAAAAAAAATTATAAATAAACATAAATGAAATAGATTATTATTTCTATCTTTTAGGTCAGCTTCTATCTTTTAGAGCTTGTAGCATGCATCTCAATGTAAGATGCCCCCCAGTGTGGTGGCCATGGCATGGGGTAGGAATCAACCATCCCTCTTGCCTGCATTTTTAGTTCTAACCAGAATGAAGCCAGTGTATTGGCTGGGCTATGAGGATGAGGCTATTGCAATGAGGCCAGAAAGGCCCGAAACTAGCTCTCTGGTTAGGTCATGTTTTGATGAGACCACTCTGTTTGTAGAAAAGGGAGACTACTTGTTCTTTGGGTTTCCCATGGAAGAACTTAAAACCAGTGAGTATTGCTGGGAGGCTGCTTGGGACACACACACAAGAACTTCCTAACAAGGAAATTTGTCACACTAACAAACTGACTGATTTCAAAGAACTAAGTTCATCAACACTGAGCATGATCAAGCAGAGGAAGGCCAACCACTGGATAATGAGTAGTCCCACATTGAAGGTCGTGTAGAATCACCACCTACTGTGGCATGAGGTGGCATTTATCTCTAAGAGTCTTTGAGTCAATCTGTCCATGGAACTAACATTTATTTTCTAATCCTGCTGTTCATTTAGGTGTGCATTTCACCATCTATTTCAATGAGTTCAGGCCATTTTCAAGGATTAATCATTTAGGAAGCGATACCAGGTCAGCTCGGCAAAGGGTCAGTTAGTGTGTTAGTCATTTGTTTAGGCTGAATCAGGCTGTTCATGGCTTTGTAGACACAACCTCCTTGTTCACATCAGCCAGACACCACTCTTGTCTGGAAACACATTCTCTGACTTTCTCCTTCAAATAATTGGCTGCAGGAGGAAGGTTGCTGACATAAGTGGCAGAGGTGGGACCCTAGTACCTGCTTCCAGGATGCCCAAAACAAATGATTCCTAGCCAATAGACTCAGGGAAGGGCTTGAAGAAATTAAGTTATAACTAATTTTGGTATGAATTCATCATTTGGTATTGATCTGTCCACTTAAATGTTAAAGAAAATATTATAATGAAGGTTTCTGTTTGCCAAAAGTCAGAAAATAAAGTATTTGTATAACTCCATGCCCCTACCCCCACAGCATCTTGTCCTGTCTATTTTTTGACTATCTAGTCTCGATGTATTTTCACGCATGTTTTGCTGAGACTGGAAGTGTAATAAAATTGTGTTCACAAATTTTTTTTTTTTTTTCCTTCTCCCAGACGAGCAAAGGAGATTGTGCTGAAGTTTGAAGGGAGACTGACCAGGACCCGTGGCTACCAAGCAGCAGGTGCTGAGGTAAGGCACACTCATGGGGGCGCTCCCACCCCTGCCTGTGGTCTCCAGGGTAGGAAATTGCACTCGTCCTCACGCTTGTCGTTGTACTTGGCCGGGAGCCTCAGAGTCATTAACGGCTATAGAGCAGTGCTATGAGCTGGAAAGTCTGCATTTCCCAAAGCTTGGATTGTGGTCCCAGATGCTGTCACTGACAAATTGTGTGACCCTGGGCAAGCGTAATTTAGCAGAAAAAGGATGTCTTCTCTTGGGAGAATGATCTAGCATCTTTCCTGACTTAATCTCACCCCTACACATAGGTTCCATTCACTGTATCCCTTGTAATGAGAAAGTCACAGGCATATTCCAGTGCTCATTCTGTAACACATGTACAGTGCTAAGCTTTTTGTTTCTTGTTATTTTAACCCATTCAGTTACCGAAGCCAAACTTTAGTATACATTGAAATTATCTGTTCATAAAGACATCGTGATAATTTTCATAAGTGTTTAGAAGATTTTAAAAAATCATTTCTTCTATGAGATCTACTCCCCAATATAGTGGAGTATCATTTTTTTTTAAATCTCATATATCAGTCTTTGCATAATTACGTAAGTTTCACATTGAAGCAGTGTACAAATGTTTGTCTTGCCTCTTGTTTACTTAACATCGTAATATAAGGGTTCATCCATGTTGTGATATAGTTTTTATACTCATCATTTTCAATGACTGTATAATATTCCATCAGGTAAATATATATTAATTTAATTAGTCATTCACCTACTGGTGATGGATATTTACATTGCTTCCAATATTTCATTGTTATTAATAACCCAGCAAAGTCTTGCACACTTCCTATCTTTTTTAATCTTTTGCATAGGATAAATGGCAGGACTGTGATCACTGTAAATAGGGTATGATCCATTTTTTTGGCTCTCAAGAAATATTAACAAATTATTTTCCAAAAGTCTTTATAATTTATGTTGCCATCCACAATCAAAGAGTTACAGCTCTCATAATATCTTCACCAATGTTGAATACTATACTTTTTTAAAGTTTGTTATTTTAACAGACAAAAACATACAGATACATTCTTTTTAGATTCTTGGAAACAAAAATAATCTTAATAAAGTTTAAATGAAAGCTTAGTGAGACCTGGTCATAAATTTTAGATGTCAGCCAAATTGTAAAATATAGACGATCCCCAAGGTTCTGCCTTGACATTCTTTTTTCTTATTCTTCAGAAACTCTTCCTGAAATCTCTGATCCATTTTTATGACTAAAATTACCCAGGACTCCCTTTACCTGTCACACCATGATGGAGCTTATGGAATAAACATATGAAACAAAATTATCTTTTTATAAGCATACATGCTGCCAGTCCCTTTTGTTTTCTCTAAATAAAATATGAAATGCTGTGAGAAAATATTTGTCAAATAATATAAGGTTCTTCACCTGGGTTCAGACAACCTGTAATAACGGACCTATCACAATGAAAAAGTATTGGGACTTTTAGTAACAGTAAACCCAACATGGATTTTTTTTTTTTTAACAGGACAGCTGCTGTTGAGTAGATTCCAACTCATGGTAACCCCATGGTGGGGCCAAGTGGGTGTGTTTTGACACCATCCCTTGGTGATTTCCACTGCTCTTGTTCTGGTCCCTGGGTGGTACAAACTGTTTGCACTGGGCTACTAATCTAAAGGTTAGCGGTTAGAACAACCCACCCAGTAATGTCACAGAAGAAAGACTAGGCAATTTGCTCCCGAAAAAATTACAGACAAGAAAACCCTATGGAACAGATCTACTCTGTAACACATGGTGTTGTCAGTGAGTCAGAATCAACTCAGTAGCGACTGGTTTGGGTTGGTTTTTGGTTTCTTTGTTTTGTTTTTTGTTCTCTGCATTGGAGTTCCTGATTAGTGCAAACAGTCGAAGTGCCTGATTGCTAACTGAAAGGTTCAAGGTTCTAGTCCACCCAAATGCACCTCGGAAGACAGGGAAGGTAATCTAATTCTGAAAAACCAACCATTGAAAACCCTATAGAGACCAATTCTACTCTGATACACATCGGGTCACCATGAGTTGGAGTCAACTTGACTACAGCAGCTGTTTCCTATAACAGTAATGTTAGGAATAAGACAAGCTGGGACCCTAGAGAATATGAACCTCAATACAGACCCCATGGCTCAGGGCCCAAAGCAGGTGTCCACTCACCTGGTCAGAAGCACAGAAAAGACAAGGGGGCTACTTTGGTCCTAGAGCTGCTTAAAGTCCTATGAAACCGTAACTGAAGTTCTCAGAGGGTGTGTCGGAGCCTTCCCTGATGTAGGGCCCCCAGCACCACACAGTCATTGCCATCATCATGAACTTGAAGCTCTCTAATCCTGCTCCCTCCTTCCTAGCTCTGGCGGAAATTTGCTCGTCTCGCCTGTAACTTCATGGTCATCTTCATCCCCTGGGAGATGAGGATAAAGAAAATTGAGAGTGAGTATTTGCACTTGGAGGTTTGGGGCAGGGAATGCAGTCCAAGTGGCTGCTCAACAGGGAGGCAAAGCTGCGGTGTGTTCTGGTCTGCACACCTGTGCAGCAGCCAGAGCATACACACGTATCTGCTCTGCCAGGCTCCACAGGGCGCAAAGGACACAGAAAACATGATGTTCATCCCCATTGCCTCCCATGACAGAACCAGTGCCATCTCATGCCTTTCCACATTCCACTGCTGCCCTGCTGCTCTCTTTCCATTCATTCATTCATTGAGACCCGGCCCAAACTCAAAAGGGTCAAATGAAAAACTATGTAGATGAGTAAGAGGGTTATAAGGTGGGCAGTTGCAAAAGAAAAATACAAAAATTGGCATTTTCATACATATGATTTGTTTTAGTCATCTAGTGCTGCCATAACAGAAATATCACAAGTGGATGGTTTTAAAGAAGAGAAGTTTATTTCCTCACAGTCAAAGTAGGCTAAAAGTCTAAATTCAGGGTGTCACCTCCAGGGGAAGGCTTTTTCTCTCTGTCAGCCTTCTCATCAATGTTCCCCCAGACTAGGAGCTTCTCGGCGCAGGGACCCTGGTCCATAGGATGGGCTCTGCTCCCGGCACTGCTTTCTTGATGGTATGAGGTCCCCCTGTCTCACTGCTCACTTCTGTCTTTTATATCTCAAGAGATTGCCTCAGGACACAATCCAGTCTTGTAGATCAGGTCCTGCCTTACTAACACGACTGCCACCCATCCTCTCTCATAAACATCATAGAGACATGTTTACAACATACAGGAAAATCACACAGTACCAGGGATCATGGCCCAGCCATACTGATACACACATTGTTTGGGAGACATAATTCAAATCATGACATGATTGTAGCCGTTTGGAAAATACATCCTAACAAAATAAATAAATCACATTTACACATATATACACACTAGCAGGAATCAACTCTACAGTAAATATGAAGCAAAGAAAACTACAAAATTGGACCACAGCACATAAAAACAGTCTTATGGAGAGACATGGAAGATTTGATATTTGGAAAATGTTGATTTTCCTCAAATCAATTTACAAATTTAATACAATTGCAATAGAAATCTCGATGTAATGTTTTTAGTATTTGACCAAATGATCATAAAACTCGTACAGAAGAAAAACACTCAGGAAATTAACCAAAAAATGTTAAAGGTCAAATGCAAATAAACTTGCAAAATGTTAAAATGCATTATAAGTCTTCAACAATTGAAAACAATGTGGCAATAGTGCAAGAATTGACTGATAAATCAAGGTGTCGTAGGCTGGGTTCTCTAAAGAAGCAAAACTAGTAAAGCGTATAAATATCTCTACAGAGAGATTTAATAAAGGAAATGGCTCACATGGTTGTAGAGGCTGGAATGTCCCAAATCCGTGGGTCAGGCTGGAAGCTTCTCCTGATTCCTGTAGCCACAGGAGCTGGGAAACCCAAGGTTGGCAGGTCAGAGAGCAGGGCTCTTGCTCACAGGCTGTGAAGACTGGAATCCCAAGACAGGCAGGCAAAACTGAAGGTCACCTGCTAGCTCAAGTCCCAAGAACTGGAGGTCAGATGAACAGGAGCCAGCTGCAGGATCCAGAGTGTGCAAAAGCCCACGAGACTTGCCAGGATGTCCACTCATATCCAATGCAGACCACATGCCTAAGGAAACTCCCCTCCAACTGATTGGTTACCCAGAGCAGATCCCATCATGGAGGTGATCACATTTCATCAAATCTCATCATGGAAGTGAACACACGATCATATGACCACCCAACCATATCACAACTGACAAACCACGGAGAATCATGGCCCAGCCAAGTTGACACACAGCCCCAACAATCACACCAGGCAATACACAAACATCCAGGAACAGATAATAGTATATATAGATCTTTAGCATATGCTAATTATTGGGATCAAGCTAGATTACTCCATAAAGAGAACTGGGACAACTGATTTGACCATTTTTAAATAGTAAATTTAGATCTCTCTCTTTAAAATTGTGTTAAATATTTTAAATAGAAAACCATGAAAGAATTAAAGAAAACACAGGCAATATGATCTCAGAATGGAGGCCTAATTATAAAATTGAAGGGGAAAATCACTGAGGAAAGTACCGTTATATTTCATTACATAATAAAGAAATTTTGTATACGTAGAAAAATAAAGAAAGCTAAAAGACGACAAAGTTAGAAAAATATTTTCAACAATTAAAATGAATTAAGCATTCTCAGACATAGCTGGTGGGAATGTAAATTGCGACAGTGTTTCTAGAGAAAAATTACAATATGTACTAAAAGTCTTCAAAATGTCTATTCCCTTGGATAAAACCTTTCCATATCCTAACAACCAGAGAAACAACAGCTACCACAACAAAATCAATGAACAAAGCTGTAGTGGATGCTGTTGTCACTCCTCCCAGATCCCTGTACCTGGCGGGCACACCTACTCCTCAGATGCTCTGAGTGTTGGCTTCTAGGACTTACAGCTGCCCCCTTCTCTAGAATTGCCCTTGACCAACTGCTCCAGATGTTAGGCAGCATCGCCTACCTCTCCTCCCCCACCCCGCATGCACTGATAACCTAGAGCCAATGACTGACTGGTAGAGAAGTAGCTTTCTTCTCAAAGTAGGTCCAACTCTGTGGTGCAATCCACACTCCAGAGCCCCCCATGGGGTCAGGCTAACCTCCTCTCCAGATGAGAACACATCTTTGCTTAGCTCCTTCCCCTGACCTACTCTGCTTCCCTCACCCCCTTTCTCCTGAGAGAACTTCCTCAGTAAATCACGTGTAACAGAATCCCTTTTCCACGCTGTGCTTCTAGGGAACCTGACCTTAGAAATTATTTATTACGAAGCTTTTGACCCTAGTGAAAAGTCGAACACTTCCTAAATGTCAAGTAATAGGGGGTAGGTTAAATAAATTATAAAAAATGCATTCTAACATTAGAATTAATGTTATAGAAGAATTCTTTTAACATGAGAAAATTTTATAATATATTGGTAACTGAAGATGCATATTAGGGAGCAATCCCAATTTCATACCAAAAAATTATACACTAAAGATTACATGCTAAAAATAGAACATAATTCTAGTAGTAATTTTAATTTAGTCATCTTGTAATAGGTGATTTTCTTTAATACGTGATTTTACTTTTCTTGTGACTTCTCGTGGTTTTCTATTTCTTATGTCCAACTAAATTTGGAAGAAAAATTCAACAGATGTTAGTTTTTAAGTACCACGAACATCTGCCTGCTCCAGACACTCACATTCCCATCTAACTTCTTCTATATGCCCTTATTTTCTCTTCAATACACAGACATGTGTTTTTTAATATATTTTATTTTAGAATAATTTTAGATTCTTAGAAAAGTTGCAAAGAGAGTTCCCATACACCCGTTTTCCAATTTTTCCCTAATGTTAACGTCTCACAACTTGTTTATATCTTGAAATTAAGGCAAAAGCGCCCTTAGGAAAATCCTTGGAATTCTCAAAACTATGCAGAATAGAAAAGAAATATATCAGATTTCTCAAAAGATGATAGCACTTCTGAATATACGTGAAATGTAAATTTGATTAAAGCATTTTAGATGGATGTGTCATTAAGGAAACTATCACTGAATAGTAGTTTAGCAAATGAGGAGCCCTGGTGGTGAAAATGTTAAGTGCTTGGCTGCTAATCCAAAGTTTCAACTCATCCAGCCTCTCTGAGGGAGAAAGACCTGGCAATCTGCTTCCGTAAAGATTACAGCCAAGAAAACTCTATAGGGCAGTCCTACTCTGTCACTTGGGGTCACCATGAGTCGAAATCAGCTGGACAGCACCCAACAACAACAAGTTTGGTAAACTAGGAATTTTTTTTCTGCAACTGTTCCTATAGCTGATAGATATTAACAAGCATCCTGAGTCATCTAAGTTACCACTTTTTGTGACCACCCTGGCTGGTACAATAATGATGTTCTTACTCTATGCCCTGCTAATATGAGAAAAATTTGTGTTGCTTTAGGGAGAACTTGTGCTGTGAGGATTTTATAAAAACTGTTCTCATTATCTTCCTTTAGGTCATTTTGGATCTGGCGTGGCCTCCTACTTCATATTCTTGAGATGGTTATTTGGAATCAACATTGTGCTCACCATAATGATGGGTGCTTTTATTGTCATTCCAGAGGTAAGAACTGTTTCCTGAGAAAAAGTCTACTACTTATTTAAAAGAGGGGGCTGAAAGAGGAGAAGCGTAGAACAGCTAATCTCGCTATCCTCCTGAGGAGGAGAATGTACATTTTGAAACAAGAGTTGGCAAACTTTCTGTGAAACAGATAATTAATATATTTTGGTCTGTGTCGTCCATACAGTCTTGGTAGCAACTGCTCCACTCTGCCATTATAGCAGGAAAGCAGCTATTGTTGTTGTTGTTAGGTGCCATTGAGTCAGCTTTCTACTCATGGCAATCCCACGTGACAGGGTAGAACTGCCCCCCTTGTAACAAATTATCTACAGTTTTCTAGGCTGTAATCTTGGTGGGAGCAGATCACCGGGTCTTTTGTCCAGCAGAGCCGCTGGGTGACTTTGAACCGCCAACCTTTCCATTAGCAGCCGAGCACTTAACCGTCGCGCCACCAGAGCTCCTTTGAAAGTAGACATAGACAGTATGTAAATGAATGAGCATGGCTGTGTTCCACTAAATCTTTATTTCTTGGCACAGAAATTTGAAGTTCATATAATTTTTATATGTCTTTTTATGTCTTGTCTTTTTTTGATGTGATCTATTCTTCTTTTGTTTTTTTCTCAAGCATTTAAAAATGTAAAAACTATTCTTAGCTCTCGGATCATACAAAAAGAGGTGACAGGCTGGATTTGGTATATGGGTCATAGTTTTCCGACCCTATCTTAAAATAAAACCCATTTCTCCCCTAAACTTCATCTTCACACAGTAAATGAGGCCACTGCCTATGCCACAGTAATCCACCCAAACAAGTCAGGCCCAACCCAGAGAGAGTACATCCAACTGACCCTGAGCAGAAAGCTCGTCTGGATGTACCCCCTCCATACGCCAGCTACTGGCCTGGGCTCCTGGGACCCAGATCTGCCCTTTCTGCTCTATCGTACACTGTCTTCCAGAACAAGATCACATGAGGATGATTACTGAAATCTGCAACTTTAGTTTCCCAACGAGTACCTCACTTTACTCCCGTGGGGCATTAGTGAATAAAACATAGAAAGTCAAATTATAAGCATACCATAGTGAACTTTCATATTTAGTGTCTTCCAAAAATAAAATCTGGCCACCGTGACTGATTTTCCATCAATGAGAATGAAGCAGAAATCCACCCATGGGTGACCTCTCATGTATGGCAACTTCATGGGCACTAGGAGATCAGCTTTCCTTTTTTTTTTTTTTTTTGGTCCCTTCCCACCCAGAGGACCACATGGCACCCTCTTCTCTCTCACCAGCTGATTGCAGGCCAGCCGTTTGGAAGCACGGCCAGCAAGACCATCCCCAAGGAGCATGTTGCATCTGCCCAAGACCTGGACACTGTCTGGTCCCTAGGGGTGAGCTGGATGCTGGGCCACACTCTTGTCTTGAGGGAGGGGTGAATGGGCCACAGTTTTGGCATTTGGGAAACAGAAATGGCACCAAGTATTCTCTTTGCAGGGCTACCTCCAGTACTCAGTCCTTTTCTACGGCTATTACGGCAGGGAGAGGAGGATCGGAAGAGCTGGCTATCGGCTTCCCTTGGCGTATTTCCTGGCGGGGATGGCAGTGTTTGCTTACAGCTTCATCATTCTTCTGAAAAAGTATGACTGCTCGATTTCTTAAAATATGTGCCAAATTACTACAGGCATGATCTTGTTTAATCTTGTCAATAACCCTGTGGAGTTAAAGCATAAACGTACTAATTTTACAGATGAGGAAATCAAGGCTAAAAGAGGTATGCTCATTTAAACCAGCACTGATTGAACACTTAGTATTTTGAGCCAGGGTTTATGCTGTATTTGGAGAAACAAGAATCCTATCGACTCACCAAGTAATTTAATTTTAGACAATACAGTATCTGCACTAGTAGTGATATAAACAACATGATCTAGGTGACTAGAGGTTGCAGAAAGCAAAATAGCCTCCTTTGGCTATGTATTTGCCTGTCATTTAGCTACAAATTCTCCAAAGGCCAGATTTGTCTGTGCTGTGATGCATTTTACATATCTAGCTCATCATTGAGAGGAAGCGCGATGTGGGGGAAAAAAAAAAAAAAAAACAAATTGGCCAGAGAGTAGGAGTTCCGCTCCACCCTCATTGTGAGACCTTTAGCAGCTCACTTCTCCTGTCTGGACCTCATCTGTAAACTGGGCTTCCCTCCCAGCTTTTGTATTCTGTGCTTCTTTGTAACCAGTTGCCATTGGGTTGATTCTGATTCATGGCGAACCCATGTGTGTCAGAGTAGAACTGTGCTCCTTAGGGTTTTCAGTGGCTGGTTTCTTAGAAGTAAATTGCCAGGCCTTTCTTCCAAAGCACCTCTGGGTGGACTGGAACCTCCAACCTTTTGGTTAGCAGCTGAGTGCATCAACCGTCTGCACCACTCAGGGACTCCTGTGCTTCTGCGTAGGAGCTAGAGAAGTACAGACTGACAGAGAGGCTCTGGGTCCTAGGGAAAACCTGGTCCCCACCATTCTGACTCACCTGTTACTTCTAACTTGTGCTTCCCATTTATATTCATCACCCTGTCCTTTGTGGCGTTTTAGCAAGGTGCAGACCGAAGTACATGATGTTAAAAAAACAAAACAAAACAATTTGAGGAGATGCGCAGCGACTTGGGGGTCTTCAGTTCATACTAATCTTCCCAGCTTAGCTTCTGAGTGGCCTCAAGACCTCACCTGGAAGACAGGCCCTTTACTAGATTAATAACATAAGAAGAACACTGGCCAATGGGAGCAAACTCGGGAGCAAAAAATAAGGATGGAGAGGAAAGTGGAAAACTTATACCAGGGGAAATAGTCTAAGGGACAGGGGGCATTTCACCTGAGGAGGGGCTGAAACTCCTGCTCTGAGCTATCAAAAGGAAAGCCTTGTGTGGGAGGGACTTGACATGCTCTGTGTGGTCCCAAGGGGTAGAGTGACCATCATTGGGCTGGAGCGCCAAGAAGACTGATTCAGCTCCAAAGACAGGACTGTATTTCACAATTCCAAGAAGGACTGGACTGGCTCCTAGGACACACACACCTCCAGAGACCTGCTGGCCACCACAGGGCTGGGACTGCTTGTCAAATAGAATCACACAATCACGGGTGGCTGCAACTTTCATGCTGTTCTAAGACGTCGGCTAGGAGACAATACTGGCTGAAATTTAGCCAGCAGCCTGCTGGCTGAGCGGTGACCTGAGAAGCTGTGGCCACCCAGGGGGGCCACGTTTTTCTAATTCACGCAACTAGCAACAGCCCCATATAGCTGAGTTAATTCCTGATTCTGTCCTTTCATGACCGATTCTGGGTCTTCTTTTGCAGGATGGCGAAGAACTCCCGCCTGAGCCTTGCCAGCGCTTCCAATGAAAACTACACTTTCTGCTGGCGGGTGTTTTGTGCCTGGGATTACCTCATTGGAAACCCAGAGGCTGCAGAGAGCAAAACAGCAGCCATCGTGAACAGCATCAGGGTGAGTGAGTGAGCCTGTCCAGGCTGCCTAGGAGGGAGCCATGGAGTCTGGGCCCTTCAGTCCACTAACATTTACAGAGTGAGCTGAGACCCTCTAAGATAGGTGATAGCTAGGTAGCTAGATAAGAGAGGAACAAAGAGAGAGATAAGAAAGAGATAGAAATGAGAGAGGGGTAGATGATGGATGGATGGATGGATGAGAGAGAGGAAGAGAGGGGCGAGAGAAACGTAGACAGGTGGATAGATAATAGATAGAGATACACACATACACATACATGCAAGTATATGTGTAGTCCAGGGAAGTGATCCCCAAAATGAGGTGAATCTGTCCCAGGAAAAGCACCAAATGATCCGATGAGGTGTAGGAAGAAAACGTTGGAGTATCTCTTTTTTATTTTTATTTCATTCTTCTAAAATTTTACTTTTTGTATTTTTGATAATTTACGTAGCAGATTATTAATATATTACATGTATAGAACTCGTAAAGGAATAAATACATATGTGTTGGGGATACAGGCTTTTTTTTAACTTAGAAGACAATGGGATCAAAAGCATTCAGAGACACCGGCCTAATAAAGAGATAGCTAAGTGGTGTCCGATTTTGAGAGAAAAAGGTGCAGCCTGATTATCAAAATAATTTACTCTTATTTTACACAAAATTATGACACACCATCACCTGGCTTTCAATTACAAAGCATATTGATGGAGGCAAGAACAAAGAAGTGAGTGTTGACAGCCCCATCCCTAGCGAGTGGGCATCAAAAACTGTGAGAGGCAGAACACGGAGCCCCCAGAGCACAGTCAGCTAATAGTGCTTTTTGTGGCAGAGAAGTGTTTCTGTTCCCGTGTGTGTTCACCAAGAAAGTGGCAGTATCCACAGAGGAAACTGAGTCAGAGAGAAGGTAAAGCACTCATTGGCTGTGTCAGAGAAAACAGGGAAGCTTGTCATAAATTTGAGAAAGGTTTTCGAAGAAATGGATGAAATAATTTTTTTTTTTTTTTTACTACTTCAGACACCAGGGAAATGATTCTGTAGAGTTTCAGAAAACAGTTCTCCTTTTTGGGTTGGGTCAAGCGCCAGCAGCATGTCCTTAGCAGTGTAGACCCAGAAGGGGGGTTAAGGGGTTCTCTCTGCCAGGACCACTCCTTACTGACTTGCAGTCTCCTGGGATCTCTTTCTTAGATCTGCGACAAGCCATTTCTTCCTTTCCCTGGCCATCAGGACATTAGACTACAAATTTTTTTTATTGTCCTATTTTGTTCACTCCTTCCTTACAACCTGGGAAACACAAATCTAACTTGGGTGCTTCGTCTAGGAGGAGTTCTGGGTTTGCTTTATTAATCTTCTGATGCAGCGTCTCTAAGGGCAAGACCTCCACATGCACCGGGGGTGGCTTCAAGCACTCAAGCCCACCCCAGCCAATGCACAGGGTTATAGTTTTTTGCATCTGTGCAGGACTCCAAGCCTCAGCATAACAGGAACCACTAGGAAAAATCACTGAACTGGATAAATCACTCTGGTCAGCTCCCTTAGCCCTGAGCTATCTCCTTGACTCCCTCCTGCTCCTGACAGACAGGACAGCAGCCCCAATGCCCTGCTGTGTTGTGTTGTGTTGCTTGTTTTGCTAGTTTGATTCATCTTCCCTTAAAAATTATCTCCACTAGTTTTTTTTAATAGGTTAAAAATTCAGAAATTCCAAAAGGTTATTGGTAAAGTCCCTTTCCCACCTTGTACCCCAGCTACCCAGTTCCCCTTCCAAGCAACCGTTGTTACTAGTTACTTTGTGATTCCTTCCAGAGATAATGTATGCAAATATACTCTGATTTTACACAAATGGCTCGATACATTGTATACTAATGTACCACAAACATTGTTGTCTGAGGCATCTTGAAAATACTTCTATTTCCGGACATAAAAAGTAAACATTCTTTTTTAACTGATACATAAGCTACTGTATAATTTTACTTAATTTACTTAACCACATAACTTACTTAACCGCTCTCATATTGATGGGCATTTAGATTGTTTCTAATGCTTTCATGTTACAAAAAACATCACAATGAATAACTTTGACTTTGCATGGTTTCAATGCGTGAGTGTATATGTAGGGTAAATTTCTAGGAAGTGAACTGCTGGTCAAGGAGTATATGTATTTATATCTGTATATATATTTGCATATATTGATACATATGTATACATATATGCATGTATATGACAGAAATTGTTAAATTGTCCTCCTTTGAGTTTTTAACCAACCTAAATTCCCACCAGCACTGTCTGAGAGTACTTGTTACCTGACAAGTTTGTCCAGATAATGAGAATCAAACCTTTGAATCTCTGCCAGTCTGATATGTTAAAAATGGTATCTTGGAATGCTTTCAATTTACATTTTTTATTAGTTTAAAAACTTTCAAAATTTTCTTTTTCTGAGCACTATCAATTTACGTTCTTTGCCTTTTTTTGTCTATTGGAATTTTGTTTTTTTTTTTCTTGTTAACTTGTAGGATCTCTATACATATTAAGAAAATTTGTCCTTCTTAGTGATAGGAGTTTCCAGTACTTTTTTTCCAGTTTGTTGTTTGTCTTTTGATTAGGTATGGTGGGTTTTACTGTGCTGACTTTTAAATTTTTGTGTTGGGTTTGTACCATACTTAGAAAGGTCTTCTTCTCCTTGAGATGACAAAAGAATGTTTCAACTCAGCTTTATCTCTCCACCCAGAAAAAATCTTCTGATTGGACACTCACACCATATCCATTCCCTCTTCCCAATCTCCAGTTTCCATATTTTGCTATTGATTATTGGCTAAGGCATTGATTTCAATAGAAGCTTATAGGATGAAGCCTTAGACATTGAACATTTGATTAAAAACACTGGATAAATCATTTCTAATGATTTATGGTTAATGCTAATGCTAACCTCTTAATGTTGTGTGTGTCTTTTCTTAAAGGAGGCTATACTGGAAGAACAGGAAAAGAAGAAAAGCAAAAACTTGTATGTATCAACGCTCCCCATGCTGAACTCATTGATAAGCTTTGTCTCAATTTGGTACAAAAATTACCCGACAATCTATGTCTTATTTTCAGGCAGCTCTTCTTTCTTCTTAATATCCATCCTTCTAGTAACATGATACCTGAGAACTCTATAATATTTCCATAGCAGGATTTCGGAGTGGCTCCTACTTCCATAGATTCTGCAACAAGTGTGAGAGGTCTGAAGTTAACCAGTTTCCTATTTTTTCACTTAGATAATAAAAGAGGTATTTTTCGCATTGTCTTCCAGTTTGCTAAGTTGAGCAAATACGTGAATGCTCTTGAGACTAATTTTATTTAGAAACAAATCTCTGGAGTCATAAAATACAGTATTACCCAATTCCTGCTCAGAAGCCTTCCAAGGTGATTTCTTAGGTTTGAAGTTCTTCTTTTCCAGGTTTTGACGCCTGCCTTGGCGAGGCCCTTCAACTGGAGAACTGGCAAAACCTGAAAGGCATTCCCAGGAAGGGACAATGATCCTGTCTTCCTGTAGACAGACATGGCTGTTCATCTGCTATGTTGCTGGCTCTTATCCCTCACAATTAGTTTATATAAGGCAGGAAGCTTGTGCAGAGAAGGTTGTAGAAAAGGACACAGTGATTTAGGAAACACATCTAGCCACTGTGGTACTGAGAGGAAGCAGGTGTCTGTGGGAAGGGCTCTCATGGGGAGTTAGATGACAGTGATCCTAGCTCTTCCTTTGTCATTGACTATGGATGACCTGGAACACTCACCTGACCCTTCCAGGCCCTTGTCTCCTCACCTATGAAATGAAAGAACGCCCCCTTGCTGGTCCCTATGCTGGATGCCACAGAGCCCCTCTGAGCCTGCAGTGTGGGTTGCCCACAAGATTCCAGTCAACACTCAGGCACTTGCAACCAAGCAGCCTGGGAATTAGTTCTCATGGAGCCACCCTTGACCAGTAGGGAATGGGAGCTGATGGTAAGTGCTTCCCTATGTTACCCTGACACACAGTTTGGAGACGCATTTCCTAAGCCCCTCGGAAGGTCCTGCAGTTGCCTCTAGCTGTGGCCAGCTCCACCACACATCCTTGTACTGGCTTTCTCACCATCCCCAGACACACTCTGACCTTCACTCCTGCTTTCTGGGATCACTTTCCAAATACACTACCTCGAAACAAAACTTTGCCCCAGGCTCTGCTTTCAGGGAAAGCTGAAGCTAAGACAGACCCCAAAGATTGGAGAAGATGCCTTAAAAGTAGACCAGGTTGGAGCCAGACAGTGAGTTTTCCTCCAGTGTTAGAGAAAGTAGATATTTTTACATTATACTGGATAAGTATGACTGTATTTTAGGGGGGCATGTTACATAAAGAAAAAAGCCAAACCAGTTGCCATCAAGTCAATTCCAACGCATAGCGATTCTATAGGATGGAGTGGAATTGCCCCATAGGGTTTCCAAGGCTGTAATCTTTATAGCAACAGACTGCTACATCTTTCTCCCTCACAGCAGCCAAGCGCTTTCACCACTGCGCCACCAAGGCTCCTTACATAAAGAAAACATATCTGTAAATACCAGCATGACCGTTGGTTCAGAAATCTGCTCACACTGCATGAGGCACATGGGAAGTGAGAGCAAATGAGGAAAGCAATGAGCCCCATGCCCCATCTCACCATCATGCAGCTTCTCCATTTACTCACTGATCTAGCAAATATTTATTAAGGCCTGTATATGCTAGGCCTCTTCTAAGAGCTGAGGAGTCAGCAGTGAAAAATACAGAAAACTGAAAGCTTACATTCTAGAGAGAAACAACAGCCAATAAACTGCTAAGTAAATATATGGTACAAGGTCAGCATCAGTAAATGTAATGAGAAAGAGAATCACCACCCTATTTAAATTCGTTTTCCCTCCCTTTCTCCCTCCCTCTCTCCTTCCCTCCCCTCTTCCTCTCCTTCCTCTATGTGCTGAGCACATTCACTTGAACTCCTATCACTTAAATGTGCAGACCACAGGACTCCAATTTAAGTGGCAAGGCTAGGACTGAAACCCAAATACTCAGATCCAAAGCCAGTGTTGTTTGTTTGCTTGGTTTTCAAGTCCCACTGATGCTGGTTGATTGATTTATAAGGCATTGTTGATCACTTAGGAAATGAGAAATTCTTGGTGGGGGAGGGGATAATGTTCTGTTGTTTTGGTTTCTTTGTCATGGACCTCAGGGGTGCATTAATCAAGAACTATGGCACATTATTATTATCAGTCCATTCAAGGCCCCTCTTTTGCTTTATTTTATTTTATTATTGTTTTCCCCCATCAATCCCTATGCCCACACCCATTCTCCTCTCACATTAGCCAGCAGTTCTGGTGTAATTAATGTATATATCTTTTCAATCCATCTTCCAGATGTGTGTTTAGATATATATGTATATCCATGAAAAATATAGTGTTTTACTTAAAAAAAAAAAAAGTAGTTGTTCTTCAGGGTAGAGAATCCACTTCACAGTAAATGTGATCCTGGCCTTAAATCTCATTGTCTGTGCATGGCATCCTGTTACCTGCCTCTCCCTCCAGGGTAGTGACCATCTGCCTGAGGATCATTGCCAACATCTTGGTGCTTCTCTCCCTTGCTGGGAGCATCTATCTCATTTACTTTGTGGTGGACCGGTCTCAGAAGCTGGAGCAGTCCAAGAAGGAGCTGACGCTTTGGGAAAAGAATGAGGTACCCACTGCCTGTTACCCACATGCTTACTTCCAGGGAGAGACACAAAGTGGCCTGCCCCTCTGTTTCCATAGAGTTTCTTAAGTTGGTTAGCTAGAAGTATCTCTAAGAAAAAATTTTAGTCATCTTGTCCCAGAGCATGGACTACAAGGGCTTCAAACCAAAATGGCAGCACCAAGGCTTGGCTCAATGATTTTACCCACCTCAACTGGGAAAGAATTTGATTCAAAAAACACCTTTAAGCGTTCTCATCAGCCTTTACCTTTGAGCTTTGCTGCCAATGCTTTGCTTTTTTAACTTGCTGTTTCTCCACCAGTACATTTCCAGAAATCGACTTCACCTACAGATATGCCATTGTTCACAACTGCATTGTATTCCATTGCATGTTATCAAAGTTGACCCTTTGCCAACTGTTGAACACTTGGGTGCTTTCCCATATTTCTTGATTACAAATTCTGCTTCCAGAACCAGCTCCACACAAATGCACTGTTTTCAAAAGACTTTTCCCATTTATGAATATCCTCATGAATAGAAAATTACCAAGTAGAAGGTTAAGAACTTTTAAAATTCTTAATATGTATTACAAGACTATTCTCCTGAAAGTTTGGCTCAATCTACCTGTAAAGATTTAAAAGGCAGAAATAACACAAATGCCATCTCTTAGATTATTTCTATGAAACTGATTATCATCCTCTGGGATTTAAAAAATAAAGTGTCTGGGTGATATGATATTCATCAATTTGTCCTCAATGTATGCTAATATTTCAAATCCTAAGACTACAGTGGGTCATCTAATCCCTCTTCCCATACCTCTTTCAATTTTACAGCCATTAAGTGGGCTATGTAAACGTATACGTGTGTGTTTACAGATACATGGATAATTTTTTTAAAAAGATACACTCAGAATTTGTTTCCTGTTTTAGCTCAAACCTCTTGCTTACCAGCTAAAATTCCAGACCTTCATTTACCATAAGCACAGAGAAACAAGAGCCAGACACAGTTCTCTAGATAATTAATCTTCCGTATATATAAAGAATATTCAATTACCACTCGGCCTTCTTTCTTCTATTCGTAATAGTTGCAGTTATTTCCAACTTGCATCCAAGGTCAGGGAAGTATAAATAAAATGAAATGGTAATTGGAAAATGTGGTATAAATGCTAGCAAACCTCAAAGAGCATGTATACATGTCTTCATATTAAGACAAGTTCCTGAAAGGAATAAACCAGGGATAAAGAGGCTGTGACCTTTTGAAAAAGGCTAATCAGCAGAGATTTGGTGGAGGCTTTCCATGTTAGAAACAGTGTGGCCCTCCTGAATACCACTGACTAAATATTAGCCGAGAGAACAAATGTTAGGTAAGTGAGGTTGGTATGTGGGGCCCTGGAGAACCCCAGTGCCTGGCATGTGCTCTTTCGGCAGGTGAGTGTGGTGGTCTCCCTCGTCACCATGTTAGCACCATCAGCCTTTGACCTCATCGCCTCCTTGGAGATGTACCACCCACGAACCACACTGCGCTTCCAACTGGCAAGGTACCGTCACCTTGTTGAGAATGGCCACACAGTGGCCTCTTTATCTGCCCACCCACAGTGGGAATGTAGGCCACTCAGGAGCCAGGGCTCGATTCTTTCCCCCTCAAAACTTAGCACAGAACTTTCCCTATGAATGCAACTCAAGAAAAGCAGGATGCAAAAGGAAAGAAAGACAGGAAAGAGGAGGAGGAGGAGGCAGGGAGAAAGGAGAGAGCAGCGAGGAGGAGGACCAAGAGGACAAGGATTAAAAAAAATGGATTAAAAAGTAGTGAAAAGAACAAGCAGAAGAGGCAAAGAAGGAGGAGCAGGAAGACAAGGAGGAATAAGAAGACAGGAGGAGGAAGAGGAAGAGCAGGAGGAAGAGGGGGAGGATGGGAAAGAGGAGGAGGAAAGGGGGAAGAGGTGCAAGAGGAGGAGGAAGAGGAGAGAGGAAGGAGGAGGAAGAGGAGGCAGAGATAGGGATAGAGGAGGGAGCAGGGAGGAGAAGAACCAAGAGGATAAGAATAGAAGAAATGGAATAAAACATAATGAAGAGAGCAAGCAGAGGAGGAGGATATGGAGGAGGAGGAGCAAGAGAAAGAGGAAGAAGGGGAGGAGGAAGGTAAAGATTGGGAGGAAGAAGAGGAGCAAGAGGAGGAGGAAGGCAAAGATGGGGAGGAGGAAGAGGAGCAAGAGGAGGAGGAAGGCAAAGATGGGGAGGAGGAAGAGGAGCAAGAGGAGAAGGAAGAGGGACAGGAGAAGAAGAAGGGAAGGCAGAATGGCAGAAAAAGCAGATGCAAGAGCAAAGGACCAAAAAGATGATGGAAAGTGTGTCCTGTTTTTCTCATTGTTGAGCTCCCTCTATGGTTGGACACATGTCGTTTCTCCAGACTTGAGAGGAACACTTAATTCTTTGATAATAAACCCCCAAGCACAGACCTGAAGCATAGGTTCTTGTGGATATGCCTAGGAGCCTCTGGACCGTGCCAGGATTGTCGGTGGCTGAGACCACAGGTGGTAAAGGCAGACCTGAAAAATGGGAAAGCTGAGGGTGTGTCTGAGGGTGAATCCTGGGACACCCCCAGTGGGAGTCAAACAACCACATTTCCACCACTGGTTTCATCAATGTCTTCCTACATCACCTTTGAAAAATCCACTTCCTCTCCCCGAAGTTTAGTCTCCCCATCTAAACATCAAGCTACTAGGTTTAGGTGAGGTTGTCTTCAGTTGAATGTGGCAGGGGGAGGTGTTGTCAGAGCCCTGCTTACTTGCTTCCTCCCTCACCCCAGTCTACATTCATTTCACCATTTTTTCCCTTGTAGCCTAATAGCATTCCGTTGTTGTCGTTAGTTGTCAAGATGATTCCGACTCAGGGCAACTCAGGTGTGCAGAGTAGAACTGCTCCATAGGGTTTACAAGGCTGTGACCTTTTCAAAGCCAATGGCCAGGTCTGTCTTCCGAGGCACCAACATTTTGGCTAGTAGTTGGGCACTTAACTATTTACTCCATCTTTTCCACCGACCACTTTGAGAAGATCTGCTATCATTCAGGAGTCGGCAAACGTTCTCTGTAAAGGGTCTGGTAGTGAATATTTTAGGTTTGGTGAGCATACACTCTCTGTCACAACTACTCAACTCTGCACTTGTAGCATGAAATCCTCCACAGACAATACAGAAATGAATAGGTGTGGCTGTGTTCCAATAAAGCTTTATTTACAAAAATAGGCGAGGGAGAGATTAGGCTTGCTGTCCATAGTTTTATTACCCTTGAAGTTCAATTTCAAAGATAAAAAAACCAGACCAGAAAGAGCAAGGAGTTTTCCAAGACCTCAGATCAGGGCAGATCTAGGATGTGATCTCAGCCCCCTGGATCCTGTTGTTGCTGTTGTTAACTGCCATCAAGTTGGCCCCTGACTCATGGCCACCCAATGTGTTAAAGAGTAGAACTGCTCCATAGAGTTTTCTTGGCTGTAATATTTACAGAAGCAGATCTCCAGGCCTTTCTTCTGCAGAGATGCTAGGTAAATTCATACCACCAACCTTTAGATTAGCTTGCTGTTGTTGTTAGGTGCCGTTGAGTCAGTTCCAACTAGGCGACACTATGTATAAAAGAACGAAACATTGTCCAATCCTGCACCATCTTCCCATCGTTTCTGTGTTTGAACCCATTGTTGCAGCCACTGTGTCAGTCCATCTTGTTGAGGGTCTTCCTCTTTTTCGGTGACCCTCTACTTCCCTAAGCATGACGTCCTTCTCTAGACACTGATTCCCCCTAATAACATGTCCAAAGTATGTGAGACAAAGTCTCACCATCCTCGCTTCTAAGGATCGTTCTGGCTATACTTCTTCCAAGAGAGATTTGTTTGTTCTTCTAGCAGTCCATGGTGTATTCAATATTCTTCGCCAACACCATAACTCAAAGGCATCAGTTCTTCTTCAGTCTTCCTTATTCAATGTCCAGCTTTCACATGCATATGAGGTGATTGAAAATAACATGGCTTGGGTCAGGTGGACCTTAGTCCTCAAAGTGGTTAGCAACCAGTGGCAAAACACTTGTGCCACCCAGGTTCCTTCCCAGCTTTTAACCCTGCCTTTGTTTTGCTCCACTCAGCACCTCTTCTGACCTGAAAGAGAAAAGTGCCTTCCTCTGCTCCTTCCTCACCAGCAGCCGTTGGAGAGAATCAATTCCATTATTGCATTTGGTCTAACTGCAATCCTATTACATAAATTGACCACATTATTCATGTTCAAAACTAGAGAAACAGAGGCATCAAGAGACTAGCCCCAGATAAATTAGGGGTAATTCTGGTAATAAAAGCAAAACATATTATTTTAGTGCCATTACCTCACTACCAGACCATGTTAACTTTTTCCAAGCCACAGTGAAAACCAGAAAATGGTGATACCAAGACAGCAGGCGATTAAACTCATTCAGTCCTTCCTTCAGCCAACACTCACTGAGTATACGCTGAGGGCCTTGCCCTGCGCCAGATACTGTGAGTACAGAGATAAAAAGGTCCTGGCATTACGCAGAAGGGAATCCCTTCAAAATTTCAGAAGGACAACCAATGCGTGGCACAAAGACACATGTAATTTACACTATTTAGAGCCCCACTTCCTATGCTACACTCAAACCAAAATCAGTTGCCATTGAGTCAATTCCAACTCATGGAGGGCTGATGTGTGTCAGAGTAGAACTGTGCTCCATAGCGTTTTCAATGGCTGATTTTTCAGAAGTAGACCTCCAGGCCTTTCTTCCAAGGCACTTCTGGGTTAGCAGCTGGTTAACAGCCGAAGGCATTAGCTGTTTGTACTACCCAGGGACCCCTCTGCTACACCAGTGGTTCTAAAATGCTGATCCATGGGTGGGCTACAGAGGAATCCCTGGGAAGGCTGTGAAAGGATTCCCAGACCCCATCCAGACCTACTGGAGCAAAGTGGATCTATATTTTTTCTAAATGTTCCCAAGTTCATTCTGAAGAAAACCAAGTTTGGCAGCCACTGCCTTAGCATGTCCATGATAAACCAACACCAAACCTATTGCCGTCAAGTCAATTCTGACTCATAGTGACCCTATAGGACAGAGTAGAACTGCCCCATAGGAGCCACTGGTGGATTCAAACTGCCAACCTTTTGGTTAGCAGCTGTAGTTCTTAACCACTGTGCCACCAGGGCTCCATATCATGACAGTCACTCTTTAATTGTAATGGGTCCAGAACAATGAACTCTTGTGTAGTGGTCTTGTCTCTCAAGTGGGCTTGTGGCTTTCAGGGTCCTTGTGCTGTATCTGGGAAATCTCTACAGTCTGATCATCGCTCTCCTGGACAAAGTCAACAGCATGAGTATTGTGGTGAGTGCCCTGTCCTGGAAAGTTGCCCATGCCTACCGCCACTGCCACACACACACATACACACACACACACACACACATCAAGGTCAGCATCATCATTGCTTACACTTGCACTCCACACATCATAATCAAAACTCAACCCGGTTATAATCTTCTCGAGGTAAGGATAGGAAAACGAGCCCATTTCCCAGATAGTACATGCTAGTACATGACAGTTCTGGGACAATACCTAGTTCTTTTGATACCAAGTCTCTTTCCACCATTCTACCCCATTTCCTGGAATCCCACCAAGAAAGACTACTAACAGCTATTGCAAAAGATCCCAGGAAGAACTGCAGGCCATGGGACTCACTCAGAAAATCAGGAGAAAAGAATCATCTCATGGACACAGGTCAGAGTGGGCCCCACCCTGGCCCAGCAGAGGATGCTCACTCCCAGCCTAGGGTAGCTTTGGTGTCCATTTTAAACCTGCCCCGCCCCACCTTGAGGATATCTTGAATGGTGGGGAAGGAGAGGTGGGGAGGAGGAGGTTTCTCAGGGTTGTCTGCACATGCCATACCATCCCAGCATCAAGTCCTAAGGCTTCTAAGGCAGAAGAGGCCACAGAGAAAACACTCTGCCTCAGGGCTTTGAGGTTGCATATACCTGGGTCCTTGTCTACCTCTTACTAATGGCATGACCTTGAACATTTGACTTCAATTCTCTGAGCTTCAATCTCCTCATCTGTAACACAGAGAAATGATTCTTAGCTGACACACTTGTTGTTATGATGAGAAGAGATGGCATGTGTTAATCTAGAACAGTCTCTGATACTTACTAGCAGTCAATAAATGCTATCCATTAAAACTCTATGTTCCATTACTGGGGCCAGCTCTAGTCAAGTGGCTGTCTACCAAGCTAAGACAGACAGAGAGACAGAGAGAGAGAGATTATTCCCAGACTAGAAATGAGGCAATGATGCCTCTGACATCCATGATGGATTCTTATTTACAAATACTTGGACAACTTTTTTTCTTCCTCCTTCTTCCTTCTTTTATTCCTCTCCTCCTTCCTTCCCTCCCTCTCTTCACAGGAAGCTGCTACCAAAAATAACACAAATCACTGGATAGACTCTACCACCTTCTTTGCTACCAGGCCCGCCCCTGAAGAACAGAAATGGTCCACACCTTGGCCTGGGATAGGGCTCAGGAAAAACAGCACGTGGGCCTTGGAAGAAGCTGGTGCCCCGACTTTCATCTTGCCCCCAACAGAGGCCAACAGGACCACGCTCCATACCCCGAGTCCGCAAGACCAGTGCTGGGAAACATATGTGGGACAGGTGGTTCCCGTCACCTTTACAGAGCCCTTTCACATCCATTTCATCACTTAACCCTAACAAATCTCAGAGATGTCACAGTCCCTATTTTATAGAAAAGGAAAGAAAAGTCCAGTGTATGATTTTCTAGGTCTCAAAATTCATAATAATAATCAGTGTAAAGACACAGGAAGTCTTTACCACGTGTCAGGCCCTGTGCTAAGCGTTTAGTCCTATTATTATCATCCCTATAGGCACAGGCCCCTGGGTGGTGCAAATGGTTAACACACTCAGCTGCTAATCCAAAAGCTGGCAGCTCGAGCCCAACTAAAGGCACCTTGGAAGAAAGGCCTGATGATCTACTTCCGAAAAATCAGCCATTGAAAACCCTAGAGAGCACAGTTCTACTCTGATACACATGGGGTTGTGACGAATCAGAATCGACTTGATGGCCCAGTTTTTTCTAGGCACAGATAAGGAAACTGAAGCACAATAGGATAAGTGGCTTAACCAAGGACCCACAAAGCAAAGAGCAGAAAAAAGATCCAAACCCAGGTATCTGCTTCAAAACCTGTGCTCTCAACCACTCTGCCTTTTGCCTTAGATACATAATCTACTATAGAGACTCACAACAAGCCCTAGGTATTACCCATGGAAATGAATCTCAGGCCTCAAGTAGTCATCTGTGGCTCAGAATCATCTAGATTTTTTCTAGTGAATTGTAATGCTGGCCTTGAATATCCAAATTCAAATTAACAAATATTTAGCAAGCATCCATTACGTGCCAGGAACCCATCCCTCTACCCCCTGCACCTTATAAATTTGCACAATGCAGTTGCCAGGGGAGAGGGCCCAGTGGCTCAAGCTTGCTGGAATGAAAGGAGGAGGGTGGGAGGGCAGGGCACGGGTGGCATCCCAGGACACCTGTGTTTCAGGAAATGCTGAAGCTGTCCATCATTGACATGCTCTTCACCGTGGCCAGCATTCTGCTCATAGACTTCTTCCGAGGACTTTTCGTTCGATACTTGAGTGACTACTGGTGTTGGGACCTGGAAACCACGTTTGTAAGTGAAATATTGGGTCCATCGGGGAAGTTCACAAAGCTAAACTCATCCTTTATGAATGTCTAAGATGGGAAGCAGCCAGCCGTGGGTGAGGAGCACAGGATGGGAGAAACTCTGTGAGGGAAGAGAGAAAGGATGTACCAAGCTGAGGTTCCACTCCATCTTTTACATTTACCATTTGTTGGGAAGGCAACACAATGATCTCTAAGTGTCTGCAAGAGCAAAGGAGTCTGTTGTTGTGTGTCACTGAGTTGATTCTGACTCATAAAAACCCTATAAGACAGAGTAGACTGCCCCAGAGGGTTTCCAAGGTTGTAAGCGTTATGGGAACAGATTGCCAGGTTTTTCTCTCGTGGAGCGGCTGGTGGGAACGGCCTACCTTTCGGTTAGCAGTTGAGCGCTTAACCATTGTGTCACTGGGGCTTGAATATAGTAGAAATGGTTTATGCAAAGCACTTTGAAACATTTTTCATGCAGAAGTTACTAATTTTCTCTTGTAGCCAGAATATGGAGAATTCAAAATAGCTGAGAACGTGCTACATTTAGTCTACAACCAAGGAATGATTTGGTAGGTATCAAAGCTGTTTCCTGTCTTTGCTGAAGCTCACTCTGGGTGTAAATTTTAATTCATTTAGTCTGGATGGGACAGGATCATAATAAATACAGACGTAAGAATTAAGAAAGGATGTAAACAGTTCCAATGGAAATATTTTCCATGTATAATAATTTTATTAATGGTTTTCTAATAATTTTGCAGAAAGGAATGATAAAGGAAATCCTCCATTTCTAAGCCACTAATGGTCTGTACATGAATGAGTAGAATAACTTATTGGGGAGGAAGGGAGGAAGGCTGGGAGCAGTAGCTGCTTCTCTCCAGCAAGGACTTCCAGGAGAGGCCACGGGTCACAGCTGGGAACTCAGCCAGCCCTGCTGTCAGCTCCCCACTCTCCCTCCCTCACAGGCCTCCATATTTCCACTTAGACACTGGGCCCAAAGGCACTGCCATCCCCTACACTGACTGATACACCCTGGGGAGGCTAGAAACTTGGGAAGTCTGTCTACCTAGGGCATCCGCCAGGCCAGGGCAATCCTGCTCCTAGAGATACTGAGGAGCTGAAAGGTGCTGTCTGATCCACATGTACATGTGTGTCTACAGGGACCAGATAGAGTGACTCTGCCATCTCTGGTTTTACCTATGGGGTTGCAAATAGCGCTGTTTGTTAAAATACAAGCAAACAAAGAAAAAAAAGAGAATCTCCTTGGATGGTCCATACATTCAGAAAACATACCTCCATTCATAATCATTCCGTAAAATGCATGTGGAATTGAGAGGTATAAAGTAAAATCCCTCCATTCAGATACTATGTGCTTATAGTCCATTGTATTTTGCAACATATTTCCACAAATACAGCATTAAAATACACAGAGCATTTATGTATTATTGTCCAGATATGAAGCACTTTCATACGTGCAGGACTGATTTCATCTTTATAACAACCCTATGAAGTAGCTACCACTATTTTCACCATTTTAAAGATGAGGACCCTGAGGGGCAGCCTGCTAAGAATCTTGCCTAGGATCACAGAAAATGACATTTAAGCCTGCCACAGGAAACCAAAGTTTTCTTTTTAATTAAAATATTTTTACTTCTTAAAAGTATCCTTATAAGGAGCCCCTGTGGAACAACTGTTAAGTGATCGGCTGCTAACTAAAAAGTTGGTGGTTGGAACCCGTGGGAGAAAGACCTGGTGATCTGCTCCCATAAAGATTGGAGCCTATGAAACCCTATGAGGCAGTTCTACCCTGTTACATGGGGTAGCTATGAGTCAAAATCCATGCTATGACACCTAACAGCAACAACAACATCTCTATGCTTATTTTCCTACCACTAAAATCCAAATTCCACAAGTATTACATCAGATGCACTTCCCAGTATAAGCTGATTTAGACTTAGATCAGAAGACCTGGGTTTTGTACCATATTTGACTCTTAATTGCAGGGTGACTATGTTTCAGTTTCCTTGGGATGATCCAGATTATGCCTGTTGCCTCAGCTCTTTCAGTCTCAGAAGTATCCCGGTTTGAATGATTTACTTGTTGTTGTTTGTTGTGAGTTGCCGTTGAGTCAGCTACAACTCAAGGCGATCCTACATACAACAGAATGTAATGTTCCCAGTCCTGTGCCATCTTCACAATCATTGGTATGCTCAAGTCCACTCTTAAGGCCACTGTGTATCTGGAGTGCCTTTCAACATAGCGCTTATTTTCCAGACAATATTGGACAATATTCTGTTGTGATCCAAAGGGTTTTCATGAACTGATTGCCAGGCCTTTCTTCCTAGTCTGTCTTAGTCTGGAAGCTGTGCTGAAACTTGTCCCCCATGGTTGACCTTGCTGGTATTTGAAATACTGGTGGCGTAGTTCCAGTGTCATAGCAACACACAAGCCACCACAGTATGCCAAACCGACAGACAGGTAGTGGGGATGATATAGCATCACCCTTTATTAGCAGCATGTCTTTGGGCAAATCACTTAACTCCCCAGACTCACCTTCCAGGTCTGTGGACTTTGGATATTTATCTCCCTTTTCATGATTGCAGAATATTAAATGAGCTAAAATGTGTGAAGGTACTTAGCACAACGTCCAGCAGAAGTAGGTGCTCAACAACTTTGGTGGAATTTGAAAGTCATTGATTTATGAACATAGTCCCCAGCATAGTCAGGCAAAGTTTGGAGCTTACAGCAAACTGTAGCTATCCATTCTTTGCCTCCTCGCCAGAGGAGTGCCTTTCTGTTGCTAAGTGCGAAGAGAGACATCAACAGTTAATATTCCATTGCAAAGTGTATATTTTAAAATAGGATCACTACACATCTGCAGAAGTGACTTGGCTTATTTCCAGAAAATGAAGGATTGGGTCTCAGGTCTTCTTAGAGTTTTTTCAGTTCTGTAAGCATAGGGTGCAAATCCCAATGTCTCAGAACCGTGTTCCTCTGTGGGACTTCTGGACCACAGCACTGGAAGTCACACAGAAAGAGAACATATGCTAATCTGTCCCTCCCTTGTGGTTTCAGGATGGGGGCCTTTTTCTCCCCATGTCTTCCAGCATTCAACGTTCTCAAACTGATTGGGCTCATGTACCTGAGGAGCTGGGCTGTGCTAACCTGCAATGTACCCCACCAGCAAGTATTTCGTGCATCCAGGTCAGTGAGAATAAGTTCAGTTTAGTCCTTGGGTGGTGCAAATGGTTAATGCACTCCTCTGCTAACCAACAGGTTAGAGGTTCAAGTCCGCCCAGAGGCACCTCAGAAGAAAGGCCTAGTGATCTATTTCCAAAAAATCAGCCACTGAAAACCCTACATAGCACAGTCCTTCTCTGACACACATAGGATCACCATGAGTTGGGGTTGACTTAATGGCAACTGATTACTGGTATATATATATGTGTGTGTGTGTGTGTGTGTGTGTGTGTGTGTGTGTGTGTGTTTTATATGAGTGTGTATACATGTATAGAGAGAGAATACAGAGAGAAAGAAAAATTCACAAATTAACACACGCCTACTTACTACAGTCTATACATTCTGATATTTTCTACTCTCTTTTAATCCAGTCTAGTATAATCTAGTCTAGACTAATCTAGGGTAGTCTATTTCATTTAAAAAAAAAGAGAGAGAGAGAGCTAGTTGAGAGTCACTGGATTGATTTCACAGCCTATCACTTATTCTATTTCCAGAACTGTGAATGGGACCTTGCACCAAAAAGTTCTGAGCCACCCTTAGAGGAGGCCTGGGCAGTCAAGCCCACAGTTTCAGGCTCAGGGACCAAGGTCCAGAGCTTAATCAGGCAGAACGTTTACCCAGAGCAGCCACAAGCAGAGAGAATAAGAGGTAGTGTGCAAACCACACCCAAACAAGAGAGTCAAGAATCATAATCCAAGGAGCCAAACCATCCCCTGACGTGACACAAGTTCAAGCCTGGGAAGAGGAGAGGAAACCATTATTACAGACCAGATGATTGGGGCAAAAATCCTAAGATTTTTTTCCATGAATTGCACTCATTGGGTGACAGCTGTGGGGACAGGGATGCGTTCACCACTCTGAAAACTTGGGGTGAACAGGTGCTCAACAAATGTCTGTTAATTTTGCTGGACGATAAATCTATGCCTATCTTAGATTGGGTTCAATCATCTGTGAAGTCACTGTGAGCATGTGACCCTTAGACACAGGTCCATTCCTAGTTAGCAAGGGAAGGACGCTTTTTCTGTTTGCAAAGAGTCAGGGCTACCGTTTCTGTGATGGTTCCTTGAACATATATGCATTCTTGGCAACTGGCCATGGAGTGAACTCGACACGTGGCATTTGGTTTCTTTGCAGATCCAACAACTTCTACTTGTCAATGCTCCTGTTTATGCTATTCCTCTGCATGCTGCCAACCATTTTTGCTATTGTCCGGTACAAGCCATCTCTAAATTGTGGGCCATTCAGGTAAAGTTATTTTAGGTTGATCAGCTCTGCCTGGTTATATAATTTTATAAATATGTAAACTTTATAAATATTTTATTTGTAGATAAATATAAGCATCCCTGGTGGTACAATAATTAAGCACTCAGCTGCTAACTGAAAGGTTGGCAGCTCAAACCTACCCAGAAGCTCTGAGGGAGAAAGACCTGAACATCTGCTTCCGTAAAGATTACAGCCTAGAAAACCCTATGGGGCAGTTCTACTATGTCACATGAGGTCGCATGAGTGGAAAATTGACTCAACAGCACCTAACAACAACACAAACATATATAAATGTGTAATGAC
Source organism: Dugong dugon (assembly GCA_030035585.1). Lineage (NCBI taxonomy): Eukaryota > Metazoa > Chordata > Mammalia > Sirenia > Dugongidae > Dugong > Dugong dugon. Next base: position 26,619,382 of record CM057482.1, on the reverse strand, counting down.
GTAAAGTTCATTCGTTCATCCAATCAGCTGTAGTGGAAAGATCCCTGTTGAATTCTCCTCCTGGTTTACACTGATACAAGCACATAAGTAACACTTAGGGTCTATCTTTGTGCACAGTATTAAAACACTCATACGTCCATATACATTCTCACTACGTGATGGCTGATCCCACCATGAGATCTCCATGTTAATTACACAAATACTCGGGATGAAATCATCTTAGGAATGTTAGGTGTCTTTTACATTCGGGTATTTACTCTAGCTTTATCACTGACTGTGAGGACTGTACTCTAGGCATCTAGCCGTTTAGGGATATCTTGCAGCATCCTTCTGCCAAAACCAACAAAATCTGCTGTCATGTCTCCCTTCCCACAGTGGACAAGAGAAAATTTATGACATTGTGTCGGAAACCATTGAGGATGACTTTCCCGCATGGTTCGGCACTGCGGTTGGGTACATCAGCAGCCCTGTGGTTATCCTGCCAGCTGTACTGCTGCTTTTGTAAGTATGACACCCAGACTTCCATGCCAGCTGTGGGGACTTCGCATGCTTGGCTAACAAGAAAATATGGCTTTGCAATAATTACATGAATTTCATTCATTCATTCAAAAATCACTTACAGAGCCTGATGAAGTAAGCAAGGACTCTGAATCCCACACAAGAGGAATAAGGCACTAGGCCAAGGAGTTACAGGTCTCAGAGAGGAAGGGTGGAGGGAGCACTCCAATCCCATTAGGGTACTTACTGATTCATCAACAACATCTGATCGATTACTAACACTGGAATTGAATGTCGTTATTATCATCATCTTATTCTCCAGAAAGGTCCCTAGGTGGTGCAAAGGGTTTGCATTCAGCTACTAACCTAAAGGTTACAGTTTGAATCCACCCAGCGGCACTTTGGAAGAAAGGCCTGGAGATCTGCTTCCATAAAGATGATAGTCAAGAAAACCTTATGGAGCAGTTCTACTCTGTAACACATAGGGTTGCCATAAGTCAGAATCAACTCAACAGAAATGGGTATTCTCAAGAAGTTTAAATAATCTTGAAAAGGAATTTCACAATTCAGCTGAGTGGCTTTTGCTTGTTTCTGCTTAGAAGGAAAAATAAAAGCAAATCCAGCTCGATATATTATAAAATGTCTCCCCCATCTTCGCTCCTTCCTTATTGCTAAACTAGAATTCCGGGTGCAGGTCAATGGAGGTTACTGTGAAAAGCAAGAAAAAGAAAAGGAAACCAGCCTCCTCCTACGCTCTCCAGCTTGAAAACTCCCTGATAGATTTTGTCCTTGGGGGAGGGCCAGTGGGTGGCCCATGCCTTATCCTTATCTTATCCTGATAGCCAACCAAGCAAGCGCTATGGCCTGAAAAGCAGCAAAGCCAGTTGACCTGTACTATACTGTGTTGTCTGTTCTAGCATGCTGATCTATTACCTGCAGAGCATCGCAAGATCCTTAAAGCTCAGCAACCATCAGCTCAAAATGCAGATCCAAAACGCAAGTATTGTGTAATTTTTGCAATTGTGTGTGTCAGCTGCAGGACGAAGATCTCACCAGCATGGGAGTACAAATGAGATCACAGTTTGCAGTTACCAAAACTCTTGGCCACCCTTATGGTACAAGGTCACACACCCAGAATCTCCCAGAATTAGCCCTGTGGGTGTCCAAAGGACAGTTCACAGGAACAAGTCTGTCAGTGTTTTTCCCCTCTGGCCTCCTCTCCAAGGCCCTGCTGATGGACACTTTAGCCCTCCTCTGTGGCCACACCAGGCCACAGTGTGCCACGATCCCCCGTGTCAATTTGGACCTCTGAGCCCAAGGGCACTGTTGATACTCAAAGACTCACCTCTTTCATATCCTTTAGATTCTGGCTGGCATTTCCCTCTCTCCCATCTGGGACTCGAATCTTGTCTCTCAGAGCAGTCGGAGGGAGACACACACTCCCCAAACTTTCCACAATTTCTCCTCCTCTGCATACCTGTGGGGGTGCAACAGTCAAGCACTCAGCTGCTAACTGAAAGATTGATGGTTCAAACCAAAATCGCAGGAGAAAGACCTGGAAATCTGCTCCTGTAAAGATTACAACCTAAAAAACTCTACGAGGTAGTTCTACTCTGCCGCATGAGGTCCCCATGAGTCAAAAATTGATTAGGGCACCTAACAACAATAACACCAACAACTGCCTAAACCCAGGTGCTCCTCCCAGGGATGGAACCAAGATAAGGGGAAGAGGCACGACGCTGCAAAATTTAAGGAGGCACTCACTTCGCACAGTCTTGCCAGTCCTGCGCTTTCACAATGCTGACAGTGAGTGCCTCCTTAAATTTTGCACCACGGATGTCTCCTGTGCCTCACCCTAGTCACAGATTCCCAAGCAAAAAACTTCTTGCACCTTTTTCAATTAAACAAACAAAAGCTTTCATGCATATCAATTCGTGCAGAGAAATACCAATTCATTTTTATAAATAGTCAAATTAAGAATCATTTGGAGTTGCAAAGGACATTTTTGTGGAAACAGATACCTCCTGTGTTGTTGACCCATATTTTCTTTTTTGTGACTCAGGCAAACATTATTGGCAGTATTTAAATTTGAGTGCACCCAGAGGCCCCTCGGGAGAAAGGCCTGGCAATCTAATTCTGAGAAAACAGCCATTAAAAACCCTATGGAGCACAGTTCTACTCTGACACACATGGGGTTGCCATGGGTCAGAATCGACCGGACAGCAAGTGGTTTTATTTTGGCTTTAAAGATGACGCATCAAACAGTTGCCCTTAAAAATAAAACCGGCTAGCATAAAACTTCAGTCCTCAGATATCTGCATTTACTCACCAAATAACCAGGCTGAGCCTAGAGCACCCTGTCCCCAGGGGGCAGTAGTGGTTCAGTCATGGCCCAAGATATGAACAATGGCACAGCCATCTTTTTGTTCCCCCCCCCCCCCCGAGAATAGCATTTGTTACTGCTCCCTGCTAAATCCAAAACAAACATATGATTATCATTTACATTTTAGGCAAGATCTGAAGATAAGAAAAAGGTTGCCCAAATGGTAGAAGGTAAGTGTCCAATAGCATGCAGAGATCTCAGCTGGGGGTCATATAAAAACATAGCAGAGGTGCAAACAGAGTTCTAACTCTGCCCAGAGGAAATGGAAATGGGACAAAGAAGGCTGCTGAATGGGACAGCTTTAATACCAAGCTAATTGGAAGGGACCTTTTATCCTCCAGGGCATCGCTTGAGCAAGAATCATGAGACCAAGAGTTACTCTTTTCCCTCTTAGCTTTTTAGAGAGAAGCCAATAAGTAAAAATTACTATAGGAGACTCAGTTCTTGTTGTAAAACCCACTCTAATTATCAGGCATTACTTGCCAATTGAACATAATTAAGTTTTGGTCAGGTCACCTTCAAAAACCAGGGTCTACATAGACTTTCTTAGGACGAGAATAGCATTGTCCAGTGTTCATTTTCTCAGTCCAAAGCCATATCATTTTTTTTTCAGAACGATGCATGAACTGTTTCCAGAAAGTCATAATTGTCATATAAGCTTTATTAGATCCATTGTATAGGTAAAGAACCAGAGCCCCCCAAAGCTGTTGAATACCCTGCTCTGCCTCACAGGGGTATCAGAGGGTGTACCATAAAGCCTCAAGATTCATTTGATTCCTCTTACATTCATTCCTGGAGCCCTGGTGGCATAGTGGTTAAGAGCTCAGCTGTTATCCAAAAGGTCGGCAGTTTGAATCCACCAGCCACTCCTTGGAAACCCTATGGGGCAGTTCTACTCTGTCCTATAGGGGCACTATGAGTCAGAATCAATCCAAAGGCAACGGGTTTGGGTTTTTGGTTTGGTATAGTCCTTCCCAGGTCGCTGGGTGGTCCAAACAGTTTGTTCTAGGCTACTAATTGAAAGGTTGGCGGTTCGGATCCACCCAGTAATGCCGTGGAAGAGATGTCTGTTGACCTGCTTCCATAAAGACTACAGCCAAGAAAATCCTATGGAGCAAAGTTCTACTCTGTAGCACACGGGATCACTACGAGTCGGAATTGACTAGACAGAAGCAGGTTTGGGTTTTTTTAGGTTTATAGTCCTTTCAGCTCCAACTGTCTGTGATGAAATGATTTGAATTATGAATTATTTGTTGCCCACGGATTAGATGTATTTGCAAGTGCACATAATTATTTGTAGAGGAAACTACCAGAAGTCATGAAACTCTTCCAACTAAACCAGCCTGAATGTGTCATATCCTTGGAGCTGGTCTTCTCACAAGTCCTTCCTCCACCTGCAGCCCGAATCCAGACCCAGGATGAAAGCATCAAGAGGCTGCCAAAGGACAGCGATATTGTCAGTCACCTGTCCTCCGCTCACTCAGCCACACCCCAAAACAATGGCAACGTGGTCAATTTTGACTCACCAAGCAGCAAGAGTGGCAGGATAGAGACTGTCACCCAATCCGTGCCCCAGAGTCCCAGAGCAGGGCACGGGAGTCTCAGCCCACCTCTTCCTGGCATCTCCAAATCCAGGCAGGAGCACGAAACTCACAGGTGAGGCTTAATGGCAACACAGCTGGAAGTCTAGTTGCCTTGAACATGACACCAGTGATGGCCAAAAGCCAGGAAGTATAGCTTAAAGAGGCTTTGGGGATTCGCAAACCTCAATTATTTCAAGAGGCCAGGGCCTTTAGATTCCAATTCCTCCAGAAAGGCCATGAGACATACTGTGACACCTGGTACTGAGAAGAAATGGGAATGAATAGGGGGACAAAAATGAGCCCCAGTGGTGCAACAGTTAAACACTCAGCTGCTAACTGAAAGGTTGGCAGTTCAAACCCATCCAGTAGCTCCACTGGAGAAAGACCTGGTGATCTGCTCCAGTAAAGATTACAACCTAGAAAACCCTGTGGGGCAGTTCTACTCTGTCACATGGGGTGGCTATGAGTCTGAATTGACTCAACAGCACCTAACGACAACAAGGGGGACAAAATGTGTCAAACAGGACAAATTCTTCCTTCCAGTCTCTCCACCATATAACCTGTCAGCAAACGCTCCTGCCCACCTAAGGTATGTGTTTCTATAGCCTAGGAAAATGAAACGACTCTTTCATTTTTTATCTTTTACTTTTTAGCTCCCTATTATGGGCATATTACTGGCCACATTATTGGCAAGATCTTTTATATTTTAGCTCCTGGCAGGCCATGTTATTAGCAAACAGAAATTATTTTCTTGCAGTTTCGGAGGCTAGAAGTTTGAATTCAGGTCACCAGCTCTAGGGGAAGGTGTTCTCTCTCTTTGGGCTCTGGGGGAAGGTCCTTATCTCTTTCCAGCTTCTGTTCCTCAGTTCCTTGGAGACCTCCGTGTGGAGTGGCCTCTATCTTCCCTGTCTGGCTTGCTTTCTTCTGTTTCTAATCTGTTCTTTTTATATCTCAAAGTGATTGACTTAAGACATACCATACACTGATAATGGCCTCATTAACATAACAAAGAAACCCCTATTCTCAAATGGGATTACATCCACAGGTATAGGGGTTAGGATTCTGACACATATTTTGGGGGAACACAATTTAATCCATAACAATTTTTGAACCCGGTTTGATGAAAATACTGATGGAATTGCTGTCCTAGCTCACAGTACTAGACATTCTCGGTCACCTCTGTCGTAACAGGTATCCATGGGGCTCGAGTGCAAGCACAGGTGACATTCACAGCAACAGACCGTGCACACCTGTAACGCTTCAGAAGCACATGGAAGATATTCACTCCGAACCTCTTTTCCGAAAAGTCTTTCAGCGAAGCACCCCTCCTCTCCACAGACCAGGCACCTCTGCCTTGGAGGCTTATGGTCATAGGCCCCGCACCCCCAGATACTATGTCATTAATGAACGTGACTCTCACAAAAAATCCCATCCAGCGTTCTGGCCAGAAAGACATTTCAAAGTAGATGTTTCAGGTGACATTGTGGAGATGTACCCCAGGAACATGCGACGGTATGTGCCACGGGCCCCCCACCAGGCTCGCTCTCCACAGCTGAGTGAAGAAGAGGAAGAGATGCTGAGGAGAGATTTGATCGAGCAGTCTCTGCACCCACACTCCCTCACAGATCTCCACTGGGCCCCTTATTTTTATATTGGTGAAAGGTCAGAAAGTCAGAGCCTAGCTCCTGAGGACCAGGGAAGGAGGTACTGCAAGTCTTGGAATGATGGTTTTGAGGGTCAACTGGACAGGCCAGTGTATGTGCACAAGAAGCCACGTTCCTGGCATGTCCAATACCCACAGCACCCTCTGAAGCCCAGAGTTAAGCCCAAGTTTCGACCATCCCTCACGGAATCTGATTCCATGTCGGCGGCATCCAGTAGTGACCAGCAGAATAGCAGCACTGACCAGTACCTCCAGGTCATCCATAGCCAGCCCAAGGTTCCAAGGTCTGTGGGCCAACGCGGCAGGAGAAAGGCCAAATCTGGGCAGGAGCTGACCACGGACCTGAATAACCTGATTTGTTCAAACGTCTAGGGGCTTCCTCTGGTGTCCCATTTATAGAGACAGGCCACTATTAGAGTGCTGGCATTGGCCTGAGACACATTCAGTGCATGGTCTTTCCCTTTCTGGAAAAAGAGATGAACATACCTGGTGGTGTCACAGACTGTGTGGGACATATCTAGTCATATTGGCTGCTGGCTGAGGTCCTGATATTCACACGGCCACAGCTGCCTATTCTAGAGTAACCACACACCAGTATGTGTCCAGCACATAGTAGCACCTATAGCACATCAGACCATCATCATTTCAAGAAAACGTCAGTCCTTTGCCTCCATTTGGGGTGCCTACAAATTGCAGGCAAGCCAGGCCTCTCATCCAGATCACAGAGGCCTACCCTGACAGGTCTACACTTGTCCTCAGTGATATGAGTGAACTGTATGTATCGTCACATGCTCTTTCAACTTATAAAATACAGCCCTCCATAATAAGCACATGGAAATTAGGTAGCTGTCCTGAAAGACTTCACTGTGCTTTGTTTGTACGAATAAGCAATTTAGCAATGACAAGGGTAGCCAACATTTATCGAAAGCTTATGATACTCTGTTTATTGGCCTGTGTATCTATATTAATTAGTCAGGATGTTTAGATTGGAAGTAACAGTCTTCCTAAAGGAATTTATTGGCTCATTTAATGGGAAGGAGGGGGAATCAAGCTGGCCTCAAGCTCAACTGGAGCCAGGGAGCCAGACATCTTTAGGATCATCTGTTTTTTCACCTCTTACCTCTATTTCTGTGTTTGTTGACCTCATTTTAGCCTACTGCCAACAGGCTTCCTCCATATGGTAGGTGAAAGAAGAATTTCCAGCCACAGAGAATGCCAGGTTTGCACCATCCAGCCAAGGAACCCAGAGGAAACAGCAGTGTTGTTACCCCCAACTTCTGTATATATAAATCCCAGAGAAGGTCTGTGACTTGTCTGGCTTGGATCACATGCCTATCTTTTGGTCCAATCATGCAGAAAGGCAGAACACTGCAATTAACCTGCTGTGTTGTAGGGCTGTGCCTGTAGCCAGTGAGGCAGAGTGTTTTGATTTTCATCCCTTGACAACCATATGTAATACATACTGAAAAAGAACATTTCCCCCAAAGGAAAGGTTGGGACCGGGGAGGTATGCTGTTATCAGAAGAAGTGGAGAAAGAAGAACTGGGCAGATAAAAATAACAGCAGTTCGCCACAGTGTTTTACATGCATCATTTCATTCAATCTTCTCAACAACTATATGAAGTAGATATCAGATAGATAAATCATTATCCATTGTCCCCTTTGTACAAGTGAGGAAACTGAGGCACAAAGATCTAGATAACATTCCCAAGATCACATATTTCCTGAGTGACTGAGTAGGATGATACCCAGAGCTCTCTGAATCTAAAAACCTCTGCTCTGTATTATACCAGGCTGTTTTCTTGTTGGAGGGTTTTTATCTTAGGAAGCAGACTAATCAGGTTCATTATCAACTCAAGGTCCAGAGTCAGAGAGACAAATGACCCAAAGAATCAAAAAGCTTCAAAGACAAATACTTCATAATTTCCCTGAAGAGAAGGGTAGAAGAAATCTGCACGTAGCCCTTAGCTTCAGTGATATCTGAACAGGGACTTCAAACTTCAAGGACCTCTGCCCTTTGGAGCTTTCTACTTCCAAGCCATCCTTTCAAAGTTAGATTTGCCATCTAGGCTGTTCTATTGTTTTAGGTGACATGGGATAGGAAAGTGAAGGCTGACGTGAAGAATAAATGCTTTTCAAATCCTAGTGCTGGAAGGTTTGGATTAAGAAGATGCTTGTCCTTGGGCCATATAGATGGCCATTTTAGCCAGGAACTAACCACAGAGCTCTTTCATTGAGTGACAGCCTATAAAATGCAGAACACTTCTAAACAAGGGATCAGCATTATGGATTAAGTAATATTTTTAATAGGTGATATTAGTACATCTGTGAGTGTGCTTTCTAGACAGAGTTTAAGACTACTTCGGTGCAGTGGTTAAGAGCTACAGCTGCTAACACAAAGGTTGGCAGTTCATATCCACCAGCCGCTCGTTGGAAACTCTATGGGGCAGTTCTACTCCGTCGAGTCAGAATCAACTCAATGGCAATGGGTTTTTTTGTTTGTTTGTTTTTGGTCTCTCACTTAAATCCACCCATTGCACCAATACAGTTAGGTTTGTATCCATAATTCCATGGATGGCACCACTATCTGCTCAGTCACCCATGCTCCACATCTTGGGCATGAGCTTGACTCCTTCATCCACCTTCTCTCATCCCACCCAGTGTGTCAATGATTAAGCATCTCTCAAATCCGGTATATCTCCTGCTTCAACCTCTCCAATGCCTTGCTGCTGCTTTAGGTCAGGTGCTTGTTTCTTCTTTCCAAAATTGTATCCCAGTCTCCTAAGGAGTCTCAATGGCTCCAGGTTTGACTCTCTAGTCCATCTTACTCAGCTACCACAAAGATCCTTCTAAAACAGACATCTAAATGTGTTACGCCCCGTCACTGTTTTGCTGTGGCTCGCTATGGCCTCCAGTGTAGAGTCTGCCTTCCTGGTCATAGCATTTTAAGTTGCTCTTGATGTTGATCAAGCCTTCCTCTGCCTTTTGCTCCAGCTTTATTAACTGTCAATTCTTCAAATGCACCCTGTAGTCCAGGAAAACTTCCAACTCCACCAACCTGATATGTACTTCTCATCACTATGCCTTCCCTCAGGCTGATTCTGGAATACCATTTCTCTGGACCTCCAGATGATCACCTCCTACTCATCTGGTAGGACTTAGATCAGTAGTCACCTCCACTGGCCCAGTATGGGTTTAATGCTCTGTCACCTCACTTAGCACCTGGACATACTTCTATTTCAGCTACCTAATTTTTAATTTCCAAGAGCTTTTGTTATAGACATTCTCTAAATGTTTTGTTTCACAGCTCCCTGCTACTCCATGAACGTTATGTCTTCTCTTATCTCTCTGAGGATGTTAATTGTAATTTTATTTATGAAGTTTTCTTCTGCTCCCTACATTGTCTCTCTTTCATATGAGTTTCTCTCCCCCACCCTCACTTTAGTTTGTTTTGGTCTGTGTTTTGTGTTAGAGGCTTTCTTCAAATGCCTTGGTTACACCTTAAACAAAAATATCCCCTGAAGTCTTCTTTAAACCAAAGAATATTTGAGATTAATTAATAAAGAATGTCTGCCTTGAACATCGTGCTCTTTTAAAGAACTATCTATACTAAATGAAATTGACAACAGCAACTCAAAAGATTAGATAGAAAACTTAGGAGGTGGTGAGTTTATGTTAATGGGGAAGGAATAATTTGGAAAAGGAGGGTGAGGATGATCGCACAACTTGAAGAATGTAATCAGTGCCAATAAATTGTACGTGTAGAAATTGTTGAGGTGGTGTTCTGCTGTGTATATTCTCAATAACAACAACAAAAATAATTAATTTTTAAAAATGCCTTGGCCGTCTGCTCACCTTTAAGAATGAAGCTCTATAAAGCTCTTTGTTCTTGGTGGGCCTTGCCAATTAGTCATCTTCACTGTGCGGGGGTGGGGGGTGGGTGCCGTGGCTAACTCAGCTATTTCCAAAAAGATTCCAAATATGTGTATCTTCTTGTCTTTTCTCCTGGAAAGAATCCTCCAATCTCTCCCTTAGTGGGTTTGAGCCTTGTTGCTGGTGCTTTTAGAGCTCAATAGCAGGTGGAACTGCCAGTTTTACTGAACACAGGCTTCCGTAATAGGCTTTCAATTATCCCCCTCCCTATTTCTAGCTTGGCATCTTTGCCCTCCCTTGGCTGTGACTTGTGTCATCAAGGCCAGATTATCAGTGGTTTAACCTCACCAAAGTAAACCTCCAGAACTTCTCCTCGAATCAGGGGAGGGACTATTTGTTAGATCAACTTTCAACCAATCCTCCCATTCCTGTTCCTGTGTGCAATCACCTCTAGCTCCTGAGCCTTTTTGGGTCTTGTGGCACACATTGAATGTCTCTGACCCTCCCTCGCTGCTGGCTGGACGTTCTGCTTTCTTACATCTGTTACACTTCTCTTTCTACCTTCCAGCTTCCGCTGGAACAGAAATCTCAGGAATTATCTCCATCTTTAGGGGCTGATGTCATTTTCTTCCTTTTGCTGACATTCTGCCAGAGTTTTGGCAGCAGTGTATGTTCAAGCCGCCACGCTTAACCAGGAGTGTGCCCCTGTTCATTTTCCCGTGATAACTCTTGTCACTCTGAATTGTATCTGTTTATTTTTCTATCTCCTCCACTAGACCATGAGTGCCTTTGGAGCAAGAATGGTGTTTTCTTCATTTCTGCCTCCCAAGTAACCAACGCATAAAAGACACTGTATTTGTTTTCTATTGCTGAATAACAAATGCAGTAGCTTAAAACAATGCACATTTATTATCTCACAGTTTTCGTCGGTCAGGAGTCTGGACGTGGCTTAGCTGGGTTCTCTGCTCAGGATCTCACCAGACAGCAGTCAAGGTGTTGGCTCGGGGTCCTCTTCCAAGCTCACAGGGTTGTTGGCAGAATTCATTTCCTTATGATTGTAGGACTGAGTCCCTCAGTTCCTAGAGGAAGCATTTCCTACCACATGGTCCTCTACACAACATGGCTGTTTGTTTCTTCAAGGCCAGCAAGAGAGTATCTCGCTAGCTTTGAATCTCTTTATTTTTCAGGGAAGGCTTAGACCATCTTTTAAAGGATTCATCTGAGATTACATCAAGACCACCCTTTTGATTAACTCAGAGTTAACTGATTACTTAATTACATCTACAAAATCCCTTCATTTTTGCCATATAATGTGACCTAAACATGAGAGTGAAATCCCATCATATTCTCAAGTCCAAGTACACTCAATGGAAGGGGATCAGACAGGGTGTATACACCAGGGGATAGGAATCTTGGGGGCCATCTTAGAATTCTGTCTACTACAGATACTTTATACTTTATAAATACTTGTCGAATGTGAATGGGTAGATGAATAAATGAATGAACTGTACTAATAAATTAATCATAAATGGCATGGTAATATGATTATATTCCAAGATCTACTGTCAATTCTAACCAGAAAGAAAAGTTCAGTAAATAATGCCATTTTAGGAATACACCCAGAATAATCCCTTCCCTCAATTCATGAAAAAGAGGATACACATTTTTAAATTTCTTATCATGACAGATTCTGGAGGTTGCAGTCTGCTCAGAATTCCATGTTTTACAATGCCCCGGAAATGTCTTTTGGAATAAAGGTAACCACAAGAGTTCCAAGATGAGGGTTTTCTCTTGCAGGTGCTTGATCTGGGACTGTGGCCTAGAGCTCCTGGGACATTGCAATACTTTTGGAAAAGGCTGGCTCTGCGCCCAGGCACCTGTGGGAGTGCCTCTGTCTGTGTAGAGTGGGGAGACACCTATTAGGACTGGAGGACAATCAGGCCCTATAACATTCCTAAGAAAACTTGAGTGTTTTCAATCCACCAACTCATGACCCAAAGTATGAGGATTACCTTTCAATGAGCAGTATAGCTCGCATGCACTCCAGAACTTAGTATTGGGATATGTCTTTAATTTAGAGAAATCTAAAAGTTAGAGAATAGTACGAAGAATACTAGGACAAGCATCCATATTTTTACCGTAAGTGTCAACAACTGTTGAAATTTTATCTCATTTCCATCTAGCCATTATAACCATTTTATTGTTAATAAAGACAGATATAATCAAAGCCCACTCTGATCACCACGCTAAGTCTCATTCCTCTCACACAACCAAGAGTTTGGTGTATGTCTGTTCAGTCAATTGTTTATCGTTGTGCGTATGTGAATACATATGTGGAAGCATCCATAAACAATACATATGTTTTACTTAAGTAAATGCTATCACACTCGCTTACTTTGGACACGTCATCAAGAAAGACCAGTCGCTAGAAAAGGTCATCATATTTGGTAAAGCAGAGGGCCAATGAAAACGAGGGAAACCCTCAATGAGATGACTTGACACTATAGCCCCAACAATGGGCTCAAACCCAAAGATGGCACAGTATGAGGCAACATTTTGTTCTGTCATACATAAGGCCACTATGAGTCAGAGCTGACTCAATGGCAACAAATTACACTACATGTATCATTGTACGTGTTTATGTTCTTGAGGTCTATCGAAATATATAAATCAAGCTGTCATGGATTGAATTGTGTCCCCAAAAAATATCTGTCAACTTGGCTGGGTCATGATTCCCAGTGTTGTTAATTGTGTGCCATTTTGTAATCTGATGTGATTTCCTTATGTGTTGTAAATTCAGTCATTATGATCTAATAAGATGGATTAGCAGCAGTTATACTGATGAGGTATACAAGATTGGACAGTGTCTTAAGCCAATCTCTTTTGAGATATAAAAGAGAGAAACGAGCAGAGACACCTGGGAACCTCATACCACCAAGAAAGCAGTGCTGGGAGCAGAGCGTGTCCTTTGGACCTGAGGTTCCTGCGCTGAGATGCTCCCAGACCAAGGGAAGACTGATGCATCACAAGGACCTTCCTCCAGAGCCGACAGAGAGAGAAAGCTTTCTCCTGGAGCTAATGCCCTGAATTTGGACTTGCTGCCTACTGGACTGTGAGAGAATAAACTCTTTGTTAAAGCCATCTGCTTGTGGTATTTCTGTTATAGCAGCACTAGATGACTAAGACACGAGCTTACATATTAGAGCATGTATAATAAAATATACAAATACTGCTGTATAATATTTATCCATTTTCTTATTGATGGACATTGAAATTATTTCCACTTTTTTGTGACTAAAAATTATATCGCACTAAACATCTTTTATGTGTCTTCTACTGCGCATACACCAGTATTTACATAGAGGTGGGTATTGGTACTCCTAAAAGAGAAATTCCTAGCATGTTCAGTTTTACTAGCTGCTTCTCAGTTAGTCTCCACCTATCCGAAACCATGCACATTCCCTCTGCAGAGGCTGAGAGGAGCTTTTTACTGACAGCCTCACTAATACTGATATTATCACACTACATAATTTTTGCCAACCTGGTGAAAATCACACCTTCTTATTTTAACTACTTTGTATTGCTTTGATTGCTAGCATCTTTCCCCATGTTGATTGGCCATTTTCTCCTTTGTGAATTAATTGCCTACTCAACACCTTTGCTCATTTTTTCTGTTCACAGGAGCTATAATCACTGTGAACAGTTTCTCTTGAGCTCCTGGCAAAAGCACCGCTCGCAATCAGTCAAGCAGCCCCATTCTCTTAACTCTAGTCCTTGTTTATAAAAGTTGCAGCAACAGAAAACTACAAAGCTACACTGTCAAAATGCCTCTGAGTCACTGTGTTTTCACAATATTGCTTTGTCTTTTAATTCTGGTGTAAGAAATGGTCAATAAGGGGAGGGGAGTATCTCTGCCCTTTGGCCAAACTACTATTGAGAACATGATCCACAGGATTACTACACAGCTCTCCTAAACACACAAACTCCTCTTAGGTCTCAGAGTCCAGAACTAGTGTATCCATTAAATATAAAGAGTGAATTTCACTTGATAAGAATAATCTGGTAACTATCTCAGTAACCTAAGGATGCTTCCCTTGGTCACCCTTGTGTTTCCTTACTTATGAATGCCAGGACGGTTACAGAAAGATTTTCTGCACCCTCTGAAAGATTAACTTCCCTTAGTCTAGGGTGGTGTTCGTATTTTCCACCTACTCTTGGCGTGTGTTCCTTATCTTTAGAAATTGCAGGGTTTTGTTGTTTTGTTTTGTTTTTTTCTTTATATATTTGCTTATTTTATGATGATGTAGGTGATGGTATCTGCCATCAAGTCAGTTCTAACTCATAGAGACCTCATGTACAACAGAATGAAACACTGCCTGGTCCTGCACCATCCTCACAATTGTTGCTATGCTTGAGCCCATTGTTGCAGCCACTGAGTCAATCCATCTCACTGAGGATCTTCCTCTTTTTAGCCAACCCTCTACTTCACCAAGTGTGATGTCCTTCTCCAGGGACTGGTCCCATTGGAAAACACGTACAAAGTGAGACAAGTATTGCCATCTTTGCTTCTAAGGAGCATTCTGGTTGTACTTCTTCCAAGACAGGTTTGTTGTTTCTTCTGGCAGTCCATGGAATATTCCGTATTCTTAGCCAACACCATAATTTCATGGTAGACACTACATATCCTTATAGAAAGAAGGAGACAGTAAAACCTTCTGAGTAAAAATGAGGCCTTTGGAAACAGAAACTCTGTGTTTGTGCCACAGCTCTGCCACTTGCTAGTTGTGTGGCCTGTGTGACTCTCAGACTCTTAATCTGTACAATGGGCATAATATTTTCTATCTCATAAAGCCGTGGTATTGTCGTAGGGATTAAATTAAATAATACAGGTAAAGCGTTTAGGATAGTGTCTGGCAAGCAGTTTAGGTGCTGAGTAAAAATTAGTTGTTACTGAATGGAGAATGAGCATATATATACATGCATGCATATTTAGGTGTATATAGCAACTGCCTGAGCTAACTATTAATAAATATGCATATAATTCTTCATCATTGTCTAAGTAGAAACTAAATACTCCATTTAGGTGCTTTTAGGACTAGACCTAAAACACTTGGGCCCACCCCCTTGGTGGTCAGGGTTAGAGGTCAAGTTCCTGCCATTGAGTCTATTGGCCCCTCTACCCTATATAACTTACAGTTGCTGCCAAGTTGATTCCAACTCATGGTGACTCCATGTGTGCCAAAATAGAACTGTACTCTATAGGGTTTTCAGTGGCTGACTTTTTGGAAGTAGATCACCAGGCCTTTCTTCTGAGGTGCCTGTAGGTAGACTCGAACTTCCAACCTTTCAGTTAGCAGCTGAGCATGGTAACCGTTTGTACCACCCAGGGACTCCATATGCTGTTGTTAGTTGCTCTTGAGTCTATTCTACTTATGGTGACCCTGTGTGTGCAGAGTAAAACTGCTCTATAGGGTTTTCAAGGTGGTGATTTTTCAGAAGCAGATCACTAGGCCTGTCTTCTGAGGCATCTCTGGGTAGGTTTGAACCACCAAATTTTGGTAAGTGATAGAGAGCTTCACCATTTATGCCACCCAGGGACTCTATATACATCTATTTAACATTCAGCTAGGGACTTCAAAGGGTTCTGCTCTGGAGAACTGGGTGCAAGCACCCAAGGACAGCCCTGTGAGGGCCTCTGATCCTTGGAATCTACAGAGCTCAGTCATTCTTTCCTCCCACTGCTCTAGCCAGCTGCTCACCCAGCCCTGTGCAGTCTCCAGAGGCAAAGCTGGCCAGAGCCCTGCCCCAGGGCTGCCTTAACCTGTGAGAACCTCCTGCTGTCAGTTTATCACAGGCCCTGGGGGGTAGGCACTTCTCCAAACATTTCACATAGCCAGGGTGTTACATTTTTTGAAGCAAAGATTACAGCCCCTTGCAATGCTCAATATCAATGCTCCATGCTCCATTCTGATAAGTGTAAAAATCTATCGAATGTTTACTGTCTGACAAAAGCCACTTTCTACTGCAAGACTTGCTTTCACTCAGCTTGGTTTGCACAGCGTTATATCCTTCCCAAAACTCTAATGGGCTCCCAGCCTGAGAAGTTCTCCTAGCTAGAGCTTTATAGAAATACTCTACACTGAATTTTTTAAGTGAGTTTTTTTTTTTTTTAATTTAAAAGTAGTACATGTTAGTAATTAAAATAATTAAACAGTATACAATATAAAATGAAAATGGAATGTCCTTTGGTATGTCTCCCCTCTGTTAACAATTTATTCTTTCCCTTTTTAGAAGTGAATTTTCTAAATATATATGTTTGTCTCTAGCTATTCCTTATTCTATCTATATACACATACGTGTGTATAGGGTCGCTATGAGTCAGAATCGACTCGACGGTAACGGGTTTGCTTTTTGTATACACACATATATATTGCATATAAATGTTTACTGTGTGCCAGGCACCATTCTAACTTCTATTCAGCTGTTAAATCATTTGACTCACATCTTAACTCTATGAGTTCATCCATTGTTGTCGACTCATTTCTGACTCATAGCCACCCTATAGGACAGAGTAGAACTGCACCATTAGGTTTCCGAGGCTGTAAGCTTTACTGGAGCAGACTGCCAAGTCTTTTCTTTCACGGAACTGCTGGTAGGTTTGAACTGCCATAAAGTTCTTAACCCTATAAGTGAAGTATTAATATTTTTCTCATTTTCCAAATGAGGACACTTAGTTCTGGAATGGTCAATAATTCGCCAAGGTCACAGCTAGTAAGTGGTAATGCTGGGATTTGAACCTAACCAATATGACTCAAGCACCTGTTCTCTTATCCACATGCCGTTGCCTTCAATTTGCATGTTTTTCACTTTATATATATATATATATATATATATATATATATAATTGTTATGGATTTAATTGTGTCCCTAAAAAATATGTGTTGTAATTCCTTTATCCCTATACTTCTGTAATCCGTTTGGGAAGAGGTTTTCTTTATTATGTTAACGAGGCCATATCAGTGCAAATTTCACCATCTTCCTGCCTGGTTGAAAGCCTTTGTGCACGCAGGGGAGCCATGGGGGTGCAATGGTTAAACATTCAGCTGCTAACCAGAAGGTTGGCAGTTCAAATCAACCAGCCGCTCCTTGGTAACTCTGTCGCTATGAGTGGGAATCGACTCGATGGCAATGGGTTTTTTATGGGTGCACGCGTGGCAAAAGTCCACGTTCCTTAAACAAGCCTATGATGTTGCTCATGACCTGTCCTGGCCCTCATGACTCTCTACCACTGGCACTCTCAGAGTCTCCGGGCTCCAGGGCCCCTCCCAGTACCGGACAGGCAGGGAGCGGATCCGGCAAGACTTCCGGGTGTGCCCAGGACCTGCCCAGGACCAGCCCAGGCTGTGACCGAGACTGCAAAATCTGGCCCTGCGGCCTCGGACTCTGCCAATCCCAGAGCCAGGCGGGGTCCACCTGAGGGTCGGAACCAATCCGGAAACGGGGGGCGGGGGGCGGGGCTCCAGGCTCCGCCCAAGGTCCGGGCGTTCAGGCCTTCCATACCCAGGTTCTGACGCCGCCGCCACGACCCTCCACCTGCGGCTCCGCGGCCACGCGCAGCTCCCGACGCTATGGACCCGGCTCTGGCGGCGCAGATAAGCGAGGCGGTGGCCGAGAAGTTGCTGCTGTACCGGCGAGACAAGTCAGGCTGGAAGATTTGCCGGGAAGGCGTGAGTGAAGAGCTGGGCGGGAAGGGGTCTCGGTGGCCTTTGCTCTCTGATTCCTGGGTCCAGGATGCCTCCAGTCTCCTCCTCTCCTCGCTTTTTTCTCTGCACCCCTATTTCCCGGAGCTGGATTGAGGAGGGGAATACACTCGGGGTTGCTTCCTTAATAAATATTTTCTCTGCTGTGCTCACAATGACCCCATCAGGAGGTAAGTATTTGCCCCTTTGGTTGAATGACTCCTCCAAGGTCGCTTGGCTGGTAAATAATAATTAGATTTGGTACCCAAAACACCAGGCTTCCAAGCCTTTACTCTGTTCATTATTGCACAAGCCCCTCTCTTTGTTGTTCCCAGAGGGGGGCGTGGGAATAGTTTTGCTTACTTGACAAGTTCTGATTTTTAACAAATAGCCCTAAATTGCTCAGGGAAACAAAATGCATGATGGCTATTAAGGTGGTTTGAAAACCACCCACAGCTCTTAGAGTCAGCCAGTGAAGAGCCCTTTCTCCATCCGAGGCAGTTAGTACAGGATTAGTCTCGGCTGGGTGACCTTGGAAAATTGGGTCTCGCCAGGCTTTGGATTCCTCTTCTGTAAAACAGGAATTGAGCCTGGTGGTGGCTCAACCTGTGATTCTAAAACTCGACATTTCTGTGCCTTTTCACAGAATGGAGTTTCCGTTTCCTGGAGGCCATCTGTGGAGTTTCCAGGGAACCTGTAAGTGCACAGCTTGTGTTAAGTTTGTCAGCACTGCCGTGCCCTTCCTGATACCTCCTCCACCTGTCTGCTTCCTGAAAGATTCCAGTCAAGACTAGCACCCTGGGGCCAGTTCACCAGAGTTATTTTCCAGAACACCATTACCTTCTGTTTCTAACTAAATCATTTTCAGCAATCCACGTTCTTGTGAAAGCTTACTGTCCATTTCTGCAGGCCGACAGGGAGGTGAGCTAGTAAATTTCAGCCATTTCTCTACAAGGCTGCCCTAAAGATAGATGGCAGACGTGGCATGGTTCACCCTGTAGTCCTCATAAAACCAAGTCGGTTGCCATGGAGTCAACATGGCGACCCCATATGTGTCAGAGTAGGACTGTGTTCCATTGGATTTTCAGTGGGTGATTTTTCAGAAGTAGATCACCAGGCCTTTCGTCTGGAGGAGCCCTGGGGGTGCAGTGGTTAAAGTACTTGGTTGCTAACCAAAAGGTCAGTGATTTGAACCCACTAGCAGCTCCACAGGAGAAAGATGTGGCGGTCTGCTTCCGTAAAGATTTACAGCCTTGAAAAGCCTATGGGGCAGTTCTACTCTGTCCTGTAGGGTTGCTATGAGTTGCAACTGACTTGACAGCAGTGGGTTTGGTTTTTGGTTTTCTTCTGAGTCTTTGGGTGAACTTGAACCTCCAACCTTTTGTTTAGCGGTGAGCATGTTAACCATTTGCACCGCCCAAAGACTCTCTAGTCCTTGGATAGAATTCCAAATAAACAAGTTTGACTGATGCCTTGGGGTCAGATTCCTTTTTGTGCTCCAGGTACCAAGGAGAAGGAATTGTGTGTGGGACCCCAGAGAAGGTGTGGGACTGCGTGAAGCCGGCCACTGGGGGCCTGCGAGAGAAATGGGATGAGAACGTGAGCAGTTTTGAAGTCATTGAAAACATCACTGATGTAAGTCTTTCCAAGTCTGCCATCACAATGACAGCGTCAGGGTCCTGCTGCAGTAACCTGACTCTGTCTCCCGTGGAGGGGGTCTGACACCTTTTGACAAAGGGGGCTACCCTGTAGACCCCTGATGCCCAGTAAGCACAGGCAGCCCTCTGCTTGCAACACTGTAGCCCAGGTGTGAGTAGGAAGTAGTGTGTTCCAGAGAGTCATAGAAACCCTAAACAGAGCTGAGAGAACATTGCAGCAGCTGATAAAGATGCACAGTCTCCCTGTGGGCTCTGAGGTCACAGAAGCCGGTGTCTGGAACCTCAGAACTAGGTTCCTCAGCTCTAGGTGTCTGGAACCTCACTAGCACCATCAGCACTAGTCTGAAAGGTTGTTCCTTGATGGGGACATGGTAATTGTAAAAATGGCCTGGCCGTGGCGTCTAACCTCCTTTAAGTTCACAAGGGGGAAGAAGAATCAAGATCAACAGCCCAAGGCTGATTCCTGTGAGGCGAAGGTCAGACATGCCTCCTCCCTCTGCCATTTTCACCAATTCTGACACCAACCATCCCTCCCATGGCACTGCCTACTTCTCTGCTGTGTTCGATAATTCATTGCAATTGCCACACAGCTCACAGACCGTCCTCACGATTATGGGGTTTATTAAGGAAGTGACAGGTTACAATTCAGGTTGAGGAACGCTCAGGATACAGTTCTTTCATTAAGACAGCCTCTTCCCAGCATGCTTGTAAGCATGCCTCTCCCTGGCCTTTGGACTCTGCCCTGGAGCAAGCGTTACAAAGATCTTTTAGCTCTACCGGTAAGTGCCCAGAGGCATGCCACTCTGCCAGTAAGCCTCAGCCCAAAAACACTCTGGGAAGCCCACTGCATCATCTCCTGCCCGTCTTTCATGCCACTGTTTCTCTGCTACATCTTCTTGCCGTCTTCAGTGTTACAGCTCTTTCTCTCTCTGTCTTCTGGTTCCAGGAGCTTCTCAGCGCAGGGATCCCGGGTCTAAAGGATGTGCTTTGCTCTTGGCTGTTCTTCCCTGATGGTGGTGGAATCCTCTCTTTCCCATCTCTGGGATGGCTCATTTCAAGCCCAGCAGAATGGCAAAACTGACCAGCCACAATTACCCTATTTGTAGTCCCCCCCAGTCACTTGGGTGGGAGTTAGAAGACCATGGCAAGAAAGGCCACACGAAATCAATCCATTACAGCACAGTAATGAATTAAGAGAGCCCTGGCCAAGGAGTGTGGATTCTCTTCCAGCTGTGGAACCATGCCAAGTGGTGGCTTCTGGATTACAGTTTCCTCATTTGTAAAATGTGTGTCATCTAGACCAGCACTGTCCATTAGAACTTTCTGCAATGATAGAAGCGTTCTGTAACTGCGCTATCAATGCGGAACCACTAGCTCCATGTGGCCATTTAAAAAAACGAAACAAACCCACTGCTGTCAACTCGATTCTGACTCATGGCAGCCCCATGTGTGACAGAGTAGAACTGTGCTCCATAGTCCCTGGGTGTTTCAAATGGTTAACATGCTCAGCTGCTAACCAAAAGGTTGGAGGTTTGAGTTAACCCACAGGTACCTCCAAAGAAAGGCTGGGTGGTCAGCTTTTGAAAAATCAGCCATTGAAAACCCTATGGAGCACAGTTCTACTCTGACACACATGGGGTTGCCATGAGTTGGAGTTGACTCGACAGCACAGAATTAGAATTAGAATCTATCCCCTCTGTCTCTGGGTGTGTATATGTGTATTTTTCTTTTTTTTTGCAGTTGCCTTTTATTATGGTGTTACTTTTTTTCCACTTCAAGTAGTCAAACAGTTTCCTTTTAAAATGCATTTACCTAAAAGTTTTCAAAGTAAGCACATTTATAGAAAAATATTAAGTAACTAAGGATAGATGGTACCAGACTTGACAAGAAATTGTGAAGATACTATGCAAATAATGATCCACAAATAACTGAAGTTTAGGAACCAAGGATCAAAGTCCTTAAAAGAGAATACAAATGAAATTACAGAATGACCACATATAGAATTTTCTTCCTGAAGTTGAAGGGCAAACACGCAAGCATGCTTGGACCTCTTTGTCTTTGTACGATGACTGGTGGATGGTGAGGAAGAATGAAGGGCCTAGAAAATTGTAGGATGATACCAGAACTGCCATAGCAACGATTAAAATGATAAGCACCATTACTTACTGAGTCTTTTTATACTGTGTTACACGCTCAAAGCACTTAAACTGAAACCCTGGCGGAGGGAATCGGTTTTGAAGAGGTAAAGAGCCAGCCCAAGTTCACACAGGTTATAGGAGGCAGAGTGGGAGTTGAGAGCTGGCCCGTGACTCCAGATCCCCAGGCTCGAAGCCATTACTCACCCCACCTCCCAGAGCAGCTGCAGAGCCTCTTTGTAACCCCCAGCCTTCATCCAGCTCCAGTCCTCAGTCCCGCTGACCTGATCCCTCAGAGGCTCCACAAATGATGTGCTGTCCTTGTGGGTGCTTTGTAAACACCATTCTTTCCCCAGTTTGCCAGAACCACAGAAAGCCAGGTGCTCACCCATGCTCAGTTCTACTTCGGTGCAGATTGTTCTTGCCTTCTTGAAGTTTGGGAAGGATGCTGGTGGAGTCCCCCTCCCTCCTCTAGGCACCCTGGTTCATCCCCAAGGGGAACTGGCATACTTCCCCACCCGGGGCTGCTGAGCCAGGCTGTACTGGACCCTCAATCCCTATCACCCACTTCCCTGAAGGCTGGGCCTGAGTCAGCACAAGTCAGCCAGCTCCCTGTCCCCTGCTAGTGCAAGGATCTTCAAACTTTTTGCTTGCATACCTCCAACATATTTTTTGAGAAATTATATATTATCCCCCACATATCTAGTTGACAGGTAACATTTAGTTAACATCTAACATTTTCATAAGTTGCAAAGCATGTAATTTTTGACATACAATATATCTAGCAATTTAAGATAAAGCAATGACATTCTTGTAAATGTATCTAAATAACATAAATTTTCATTTACCATTATTCATTTAAAAAATACATGAGCAAACACTTCTAAAATAGTTGGAAATTTTATATAATATTTTTCCTTGAACTCAAATTTCCATTCCATTTAGTCCACTGAATTTTATCTGAATATAATCATCTATTTATTCATGAAATGCTTTTATTGATCATCTTGTCACACTTCTGTACATCATAAATATGTGGTAAATTGATGTTATATATATTTAAAAGTCATTTCCTCTGATCATAAGACTAAGTGTTAAAATCTGGATTGAGTTATGATTGTAATTTATTTAAATAATATGGTTATATTACAAATTTTGATGAAGAACTGTTAAACATAAAAAGTAAAATATTTTACATCTCAATGAGATGAATGGGAGCTCTTTTTTCTAATTAGTTCCTGTGTCCATGAAGAGACATGGCTTACTGCTGGAAAGATACAGCCTTCAATAGACATGAACAGCACAAAGAAGGGGAAGTATGGGCTATGGTAAGCTCAGGTTTACAAAAACGCAGAGAAGCACTGACAAACGATAGCTTTTTATCATTACTGAAATAACAAAAATGCAGAGAAATGTCTCTTTCTTGCAGATTGGTATTTCTCAGCATGTTTTTAACAAATCTCAAATATTTTGAATTCTAAGACATGGTAGATAGGTAGGTGGGTGGGTGGATGGATAGATAGGATACAGAGATGGATGGACAGTTGGATGAGTGGGTGGGATGGATAGATGGATGAGTGAGTGGGTGAGTGGGTGGATGGATGGATAGTTTGGATACAGGGATGGATGGATGATAGATGGGAGGGAGGGAGGGAAAGCCACAACCATGCCATGAGTTCATTGCATTTATAACATGTGCTGCCACCTGCAGTATTTCTCACCAATGTCCTCTTCATCTTGGTCTTCAGATACTCTCCTTCAGGAATGATGTATTTTTTAGCAGTTATCAAGGGTGAAGGAGTATGGTTATTAAAAAAAAAAATCACTTCTGCTACCACCTCTACAAAATATCGGAATTCAGAAAAGGCACATTACTTTGTTTCTAATACCAAGCTTGCGCCTTTAATAAGACCGTGCTTAAGGAAGAGGAAGACATGAAATTCTGGCACCAGTGTGTAGTGCCTTGATTAAATATTGAAACTAATATTCCTAATTGTCCCTCTGGCACCCTGGGGACAAAGCGTGACAGGTTGATTTCAGACGGGTGGGAGCCATGCGTGATTTTCCCAGTGGGAGAGGGACAACTGGGCAGGGAGACCTGCATGAACGTGCAACTTCCTCTCAGACAGGTCATTTTAGGAAGAAGGAGGCGTGGAGGTTGGCTCATCTGGAAACCGAGTCCCAAACCCCCTACTGAAAAGTGCTCATGTACCCCCAGGAATCACATGCCACCTTGAAGACTAATACTCTGAGGTCAAAGATGTCTCTACCAAAAGGTTTCTCAATACCACGTGGCGCCCCAAGTCTTAATACCAAACGGAGATGAGGAAGAGACCTTTTCCCATCCCTTCTTACCCCTAGACTTCTTCAAATGTAACCTGTGCTTCTTCATTGTGATCTTGAGACAGCTGGGGTCCTGCTGGAGGAGGGGATAGTGGGACAAAGTGGATAGGGGTGGCCTTAGTTTAGGAAATTGGAGAGTGGACAGATGGGATATTCTGAAACTGAGTGAGGCTTGAGAGGTGCTCCCTCGTAGAGCCAGCGCTAGGGTGAAAGCAGAGTGCCACCTAGGGCACAACTGTTAAGGAGGCACTTACTCTCAAGGTTGTGCAAGCGCAGTGCTGGCCTTAAAAAGGCATGCCTCCTTAAATGTTGAGCCCTAGTGCCTTTCTTGCCTCACCATAATCCTGACCCTCTTCAGATTCCATTTCCACCATGAACTTTGTAGGTAAGTTCTTTAACCTTTCCAAGTCTCAGTTTCCTCACCTGTCAAATGGGTTAATAATACTTATTTTCTCAGAGTGTTTGTCAGTATTTGTCAATGAGGGATAAAAGAGCTTTGATCCCACCAGGCTCTTGCTAAGTACTCAGTAAATGGCAACTCTTATGATCCCTCTTGGGACATAAACTTAGAGTGACAAGATAGCCATGAGCAACCAATGTCAGCCTTAGGTTTTAGACATGCGGTATATTTCAGTGAAAGTTAGCTCTTTTAGGAGGGCCTCATTCTTGACCCTCCAGGTCATTGTGCCAATGTTCTGTCATTGCTGTCCCTGCTTTCCAGACCCTGGGTAAGGGAATGGGTTGATGAGCCCAGGGGTGGAGTAGGGATGGTGAGAAGATATCTGGCCACCAGATGCAGCTGGACTCCCCTTTGCTTTGGCAGACACTGTGCGTAAGCAGAACCTCTACCCCCTCAGCTGCCATGAAGCTCATTTCTCCCAGAGATTTTGTGGACTTGGTGCTCATCAGAAAATACGAGGATGGGACCATCAGTACCAATGGTGAGCGATGGCTCAGGTGCTGCCTGGGCCTTTGTGGGACGCTGGGGTCTTTCTCCTCTGCACCCTCTCAGTTCAGTGGACCAGATGGAAGTCACCAGAGAACTCACTCCTTGGGTCTTTCTTCTGTGCTGCTTGCTTTATGGACTTTGGGGGGATTCTGGGTCATGCGGGTCTGAAGTGGAAGAGTCACCATGCCAATAACTTCATTTTTAAGTCTCAGATTTATCAATGCCTTTTTTATTCCTGCTGAGGCTCATAGTTTGCACCTGCAGGTTCGAGTTTGGCTTCACAAGATCTCAGCTGCAGTGATTCTGTGAACCCGTGGGAGTGCCAGTCTGAGAGGGCTGTGATGCTGGTCTCTTCTCTTCTTTCCAGAGAAGAGCAGCGCTCCTGCCACTGCACCTTTTAAACACTTCTTCCTGAAAGCTCCTGCCCCTGCCATTTTCTCTGAATCTCCACATGGAGGTAGACGCTTCTGTGGGCTGCGATTTGAGGGGTGCGTCTTCCTCCTTCCACCCCCAAGCTTTACATTCTGAAATGTTCTTTTCTCTAATATTCTGGCAGGCTTGGGGAAGCCAGCTGTGTGAAGATATGTGTGAGTGTGTGCAAGAATGCGAATGAGCAAGTGGGTGTGAGTTTGTATGGAAGAGTTTGTGTGAATGTGTGTGTACCTTTGTGTGCATGTGTGTGAATATATATGAGAGTGTGTGTGCACGTGAGTGCATATGAATGTGTAACTGTGAGTCTGTGCACAAGTATATGTTGGATGAGTGTGTATGAGTGTGTGCATGTATGTGAGTGAATGCCTATGAGCGTGTGCATGTGTGTGAGCATGTGAGTGCGTGTATGAGTTTGTTCATGCATGTGTGTGAATGTGTATGAATGAGTGCATGAATTTGTGTGCATGTGTGTGCGTGAATGTGTATGAGTGAGTTTGTGCATGTATGTGAGCATATGTATATGAGTGTGTGTATGTAAGTGTGTGTGTCTATGAGTTTGTGTACATGCATGTGTCTGTGTATGAGTGAGTGTATGAGCATGTGAGAGCGTGTATGAATTTATGTGCATGTGTGTGCGTGAATGTATATGAGTGAGTTTGTGTGCATGTGAGTGTGTATGAGTGTATGTCTGTGTGCATGTATGTGTGAGCATGAATGTGTGTGTCTGTTTGGGTGTAAGGGGCATTGGGGAGAGTAGGAGGGAACTCAGGGCCAAGTAATAGTCCTCTTGCTGACTTCCCTAGCCCCGTGTCCCTGGGTCTGCATGCACTCTGGGTGCCTGTCCTAGTTGTCTAGTGATGCTGTAACAGAAGTACCACAAGTGGATGGTTTTAACAAAGAGAAGTTTATTTTGTTACAGTAAAGTAGGCTAAAAGTCCAAATTCAGGGCATCAGCTCCAGGGGAAGGCTTTCTGTCTCTGTCGGCCTTCTTCTCATCAGTGTTCCCCTGGACTAGGAGCTTCTCCGCACAGGGACCCCGGGTCCAAAGGACACACTCTGCTCCTGGCAGTGCTTTCTTGGTGGTATGAGGTCCCCAACTCTCTGCTTGCTTCCCTTTCCTTTTATCTCTTGAGAGAGAAAAGGTGGTGCAGGCCACACCCCAGGGAAACTCCTTTTACATTGGATCAGGAATGTGACCTGGGTAAAGGTGGTGTTACAATCCCACCCTAATCCTCTTTAACATAAAATTACAATCACAAAATGGAGGCCAACCACACAATTCTGGGAATCATGGCCTAGCCAAATTGATACACACATTTTTGGGGGGACATAATTCAAACCATGACAGTGCTCAACAAAGACAGGTCAGTGGCAGCTGCCCGACTGTCTGCAGTTCTAGTTCACTGACCATCTGCTCTATCTTCCAGCTACCAATGTTGAACATCCGTTATGTCCTCCGAAGCCAGGTTACGTGAGAGGATTTAACCACCCTTGTGGTTGCTTCTGTGAACCTCTTCCAGGGTAAGAATAATCTTCTGAATTGAATTACATTCTCCTTGTTTAACTGTGGCCATTCCATTAAAATGGGCACACTGATTAGGATTCGCAATAAAAAAAAATGCCTCACAGCTCTTTAGGCTTTGATGTTACAAAACACTATCATGTACACATCAGTGACATAATACATGACATATAAAAAGCTTGTTGCCATTGAGTCAGTTCCGACTCATAGCAACCCTATAGGACAGAGTAGAACTGCCCCATAGGGTTTCCAAGGCTGTAAATCTTTACAGAAGCAGACTGCCACATCTTTCTCCTATGGAGCAGCTCGTAGTTCAAGCCACTGACCTTTCAGTTAGCAGCAGAATGCTTAACCACTGCACCACCAGGGCTCCTAATACATGATAGTACCTAGCAAGTGGGAAAGAATCATGGAGAGGCATCATTCCTGCTATTCTTAATTTGGAGAATCCTGCCTCCAGCTCCCTGGGTCAGGTTGGACAAGTGTCATGGTTGCACTGAGCAGATGAGGTTAAGTGCTCTCTTTCCAGGGTCAAAGGCTGGGAGGTCAGCAGAGCAGCACCTGGGTCCCAAGTATTCTCTTGGGTGCGCTTTGAGCATGATCTACCAGCCTGGAGCAGCTAACAGGATAGTAGTTGCCACCCCACATTCCAGCTGGTGATTGTCACCCCAGACAAAGAATGGGAAGAGGTGCCCAGGCACTGAAGGACGACTCTGAGACCACACTTTGAGCTGGCGGCAGAACTGAGCTTGGGAACTGTTCTGTTCCCATCTTCTCACAGTTGTGGCCAGGTTTTTACCAGGAGCTTTTCTGTGCAATTCAGGTCACTGGTGGATCCTGGAAGCCACCCAAGTTGACAATAAAAGAAATTGCACCTAAGGTGTGTCCCATTGTAACCTTGCAGTCCCTGTATGTCCACCAGGATGGGGAAGAGTCTTTGCTCTCAGCACACAATCCCAAGAGATGGGCCTTGGTGCTGTAATGTTTTACTAAACACTCAGACCCAGAACCTCTGGGTAATACTCTTTGCTAAGCTGGCTTTTTAAACATCTCTTAAAAGATGGTTTTTAAACATAGTAAAATTATGTGAGTTTGATAATACCATAATGGGCTCCAACACACACATGCAAACATACTCCTGCACTTAATTTTGACTCCCCAGATACAGAGCTGTCCCAGTAAAGAACCAGATGGTATGCGGTGGAAAACCTGCACCATGAGTTTAAAGAGCCTGCCATGGCCGCCATCTAGGAACCCAACTAAGTCCAGGTTTTGATCATCAATGTGTTATCTCTAATCTCTTATCAAAAGGAGAGAATGATTTAGGGAATAATATTGGGGCCATTATTCTTTGTCCTTGAGTATAAAGAATGTGACCCAGCTGGAGCTGGACTCATAAGGCCCCACAAAGACTCACAAGGACACATCAACTGGGCCCTGAGGTATAAAGACAATAGCTAGGACAATCTGGGAAAACATCTTGTAGGGAGCCTTTCACATAAACAAATCATAAACAGCACAAAAGACCCACATACTTTTCACTCTTATCTTTTTTATTAACATTTAGTGAATAGTAAGGTTTGTTGGACCAGTGAAGACCCTGCTGACTGTCATTACTGCAGCCTGTACCAATGACTGTTAAGAAAGACAATTAACAAATGTAGAGTCACAGTGATTTAGCAGTTTTTAGCCCATCTGTGAAAAGGTGAAGCTTTCAATGGTTTTGCCCATTTGTAATGTTAGTACATACTGATGATTCTGTCACATTCCTTGGACTCTGACAGACATGGCTGTAGCAGCATACTTGTCTGCTTGCCCACTTTTGCCTGTTCTGTAATATTCCTTGGATTCGAGCAGATATGGCTCTGGCAGCATGCTGTCCATTTCCTGCTTTTGCCTCTTTGAATATATGCCAAATAAAACCTTTATTTTTGCTTTAAAAACAAACACACAGAGAGCTGTCCCAGATCCAATGACTTGGGCTGAAGCTGCTGACCTCTGCCTCTCTCTTCTCCTCTTGCCTGGCTGAGCCAGGTGTTGGGACCCACCCTTCCACGTCGCCAGGTCTCATGGAGAGTGATTTTCAGGATAAGAGGCAGAGCCCTTTCTTCTTAAGGGCTGGTTGCCATGGGAACACACAAGGTGAAGAGACCAGCACATCTCATGTCAGGTAGCAAAAATGATTGCACGGATTTTGCAAATGGAGTGACTGGGGATGGTTCCACGAAACCCAGCTAGCACGCAGGTTTTGACTTGAGCCTTGGTCTTCCACCTCTCATCAGCCTGATGAAAAGCACTTTATGTTCCTAGGAAAGCTTTATGTTGAAGTCTGCTGCATGCAGAGCTCTTCTCGTAAGTCTGAAACCCAGTGATGATTATTCCCTTATCATTCTACCAGAACAGGTTTGTTCCAGGCACTGTGGAACAACGGCAGCAGCAAACACTTCCACAGCACTGCTGTGTGTCAGGCCCTGCTCTAAGCACTTTGCATAAATGTATTTATTCTTATTCTTACAACAACCCTCATGTGCTGTTACTATTCCCATCTTTTAGATAAGGAAACTGGGGCACAGAGAGGTTAAGTAAAAATGCCCACAATCACATAGCCAGGAGGTAATAGAGCCAGAATTTAAACCCAAGTATTTGTCTCCAGAATCTCTGCTCTTGATCCATATATTGACCTCTCAGAACAGATAACTCCTTTTGGAGTTGAGATTCTAGTGGGGGCAGTGGGGACAGACAAAAAACAAACACTCAGGTCATAGCAGATGTACACACGTGTAATTTTCAAAGGTTGGTAAGTGCTTTGGAGAAAACTAAAGCCAGATGCAGATGCCAGGGAAAAGTGAGAGTGGGCCTCACTGGTAGATGGCATTTGAGAAAAGTGCTAATAAAGGAGCCATGGCTTATCTGCGGGAAGTTTTCCTAGCAGAGGGCTGAGCATGTCCAAAGTCCCTGAGGTGGAAGCAGGTGTGAGGCATTTAGGGACCAACTCAGAGGCTGTTGTGGCCAGAAGAGTGAGCAAGGGGAGAGGGTAGGAGTTATGTTCAGAGAGGTAGGAGGGCCAGATCCTATAGCATCTTGCGGCCATTGTGAAGCCTTGGGCATTTTCCTGTCAATAAAATGGGAAGCCATTGGAGAGTTTTGAGCAAGTGGGACCTTCTCAGACTTCAGCTTTAACTGGACCACATTGGCTGCTGTGATGAATCTAGAATGTAGGAGACCATGAGCAAGAGCAAAGGAACTAATTAGGCATTGTAGTAGTCTAGGTGAGAGATGGTGGTGGTGACAGCTCAGAGTGGCAGCTGCAAAGGAGAGGTGTTGGATTCTGAGTTGTTTTCAAGGTGGAGGAGTCTATTATAGTGGAAGCATTTCTGGTGACCTGCTTCTGTAAAGATTACAGCCAAGAAAACCCTATGTAGCAGTTCTATTCTGTAACACACGGGGTCATTGTGAGTCAGAATCAGCTTGCTGGCAAGGGGTTTGGTTGTTGGTTCTTTGCCCAGGAAGTATGCTAAGTGCTTTACACTTGCTGTCTTAATGAATCCTTATAACAAACTGATAGTGGGTATCTTTATCCCAGCCTTCTCTATGAGGAGACTGGGCAACTTGCAACAGCTCTCTGAGCCCCTTTTTCTCATTCTGTTAGTGTCCCATAATGGTGTACATGCAATAGTCATTATTTACTGTGGTCACTTTGTGATGTGTTGATTTTGCCTCTTCCCACACATTGTCAGCCATGTTTTTCCTCCCATAAAGCCCAGTGCTCACTCAGAGGGGAACATGGTTGCTGAGTAAAAGTTCTCATTTACCCATTCATACTTCTAACCCAAAGAAATGTCTACATGGGGAATTTTAGCTCAGAGGTGCCCAGTCATGGCAATGCCTCAGAATCCTGGGAGGTAGTAAGGAGGACCTTGGGGGCAAGTGCTGTTAAAAATACAGATTTCTAGTCACCCACTCCAGACACACTGATTCAGTAGGGCTGGTGGTGCCTCAAGAACTGGTATTTTTAACTCACGCCTGCCCAGATAGTTCTGACGAAGCCACTGAGGGGCAGCATTCAGAAACCATTTATCCCAGAACTATGTTTTGCCAACACATACCTCTTTGGAGGCGTTAGGACTACAGTCTCAAGTCGAGCAATTCAGCAGTCGTCTGTGGATCCTGACTGTGAGCAAAGCTCTGGGTGCTAGTCCTCATGGGTATCAGCAAACTTGGCCTTAACATGCTATGTAGGGTTCCTGATAAGGCACTTCTGAGCAGGTGATTAGGGAGGGAGATGATGCTAATGACTGCAGGGACAGGAGGGTTGGATATGTTATAAATGGAATATATAAAGACTATGGGAGTCCCTGGGTGGTGCAAACAGTTAATGCACTTGGCTACTCTGAAAGGTTGGAAATTTGAAGCCACCTAGAGGCACCTTGGAAGAAAGTTCTGGAAATCTACTTCCCAAAAAATCAGCCATGGAAAGCCTATGGGGCACAGTTCTACTCTGACACACATGGAGTCACCATGAGTTGGAATCAACTCAATGGCAACTATTCTATAGGAGTCCAAAGAACCGTGGATACCCATCCAATATCTGCCACAGGAACTGAGAAGGATTTTTTTTACACTGAATTGTGAAAGTAGGGCAGGATTTCAACAGGTAGGTATAATGAGAGATAGCATTCAAAGCAGAGGGAAGAGTAAAAGACAAGGCACCAGCAAGGATATAGAGTGTGAACCTGGAACAGTAGGTCATTGGAGGAGGGAGGGGAAGGAAGGTTGGTGCCAGGTTAAGAAGGGCCGTAAATACTGTGCTGAAGACTACTAATTATGTGGATTGTGGGTAACCATTCTTGGTTTCTGAGCAAGTGATTAGCAAGAAGAGTCCTGAGCTTAGAAGGTTTATCTTGTATCAGTGAGCAGGATGGATTGATGCCAGATGAGACTGGAGGCAGAAGGTCTACGTGGGACAGTGCTATTGAAAGTGTAGGTGAGAGGGGATGAGGCCTTGAGCTGGCCCAGTGAAAGTAGGAGCAGAGAGAAGAGTGAAGGTCCCAGCAAAGGTGGAATGGGTGGAGGTTGGTGAGCAAGGCAGAGGGTGTATTCTGAATGATGCTGAGGCTTTGAGATTTGAGGAAGTCCCTGCTCTTCAGGCTTCATGCTCCATGGTGAGACAGGGCATGAGCAGAGGAAAAAAGCCACCACCAGGGTAGACATGCCATCCTGCACTGTTGTTCACCTGCTGGCCCTGTCCCTCTCTGGGCCTCAGCTGCCCTGTCTAAACAACCTTGGGTGGACAGCTTCCTAAACGGCCTCAGTTCCAACTCCTTGACCTGCATGTCAGAAGACACTGGATGGACAGATGCAATGCTGTGTGGGGTTCCTGATAAGGCTCTTAATATGCTGTTGATGGCTTCATTCAACTAAAATGCCAGATGGAGGAGTCCCTGGGTGGCACAAACGGTTACGTGCTTGATTACTGGCTAAAAGGTTGTAACTGAACCCACCTGGAGGTGCCTCAGAAGACAGGCTTAGCAATCTGCTTCCAAAAGGTCTCCACCTTGAAAACCTTATGGTGTAGTTCTACTCTGCACACGTAGAGTCTCCATGAGTTGGAATCAATTTGACAGCAAATAACAAACAATAAAATGCCAGATGGTCTCCACAAAGCCCATTCCTTTGTTGCCCTGACCATTGAGAAGGTGGCAACCGTGAAGACCCCTCCGTGTCCCTGCCGAGTTGTGCCCCAGCTCGTCTTTTGTGTGCCCCTCACTTAATCTGATTCTGGTGGATGGGATTCACTGCCCCCATTGCCCTTGCCATAACATCATCACGTATGCAGCCAGGGATGTCAACTGCCCTCAGCAAGTCACACCACGAGTTGGTGGCAGAGCTGGCCCTAGAACACTGGCCTTGACTTCCAGGGTTCATGCCATGTACCATGTCCCTACCTCCCTGTGGGCTCCTGCTGCCACCTGGCCGAAGTCCCTTCACACTTGCTGAGGTTATGGTGTCAGTTCTCTCAATCAGAAGTTCTCAAGTTTTCTGTGTCAAGGCTCCATGATACTCTTCAGATCACAGAGGTCTTCAAGGGCTTCTGTTTATGTGGGGGTATTTCTGTCAATATGTCAATATGATTCAAAATCCAAACTAAGAAATGTTTCGTTTATTTTAAATAACAATCAATCCATTACCTGTTCATATAAATCACCTATTTTTATGAAAAATAACTAAATGTTTCAAATTATAAAAATAGTGCCAAGAGGAGCATTTTTTTACATTTTGCAAATCTCTTTAATGTCAACATCACAGAAGCTCATATTTGCTTTCACATTTAGTCTGTTGTGAAATCACGTATCAGGTAACCTCTGGTAAACTTCGTTGTACACTTGTGAGAGAATGCAACTGAAAAAGGCAAAAACCATCTTAGTGTTGTTATGAAAATAGTTTTAACCTTGAAAGGGTCTCAGGAAGCCCTAGGTGTCTCCAGACCATGTTGAGAACTGATGTTGTATGAGGATGAAGGGCAGCATCTGTGTCTGTTCCTCCCAGGGCCTGGCACAGAGTGGGTTCTCCAAAAACATTTACTGAATGAATCGAGGAGAGAAGGGACTACCTTCTTGGGCTGAAAGTAGGGACTGCTTCCTGCAGAGGGCCTGTGGGGCCATGCAGTGCATCCGCAAGAGGACAGGTGGCATGCTTCCTTCTGAAAAATAAGCAGGTGTGGAGCAGATCCCCAGGCAGTGAATTAGGGGTTCATTAAGGATTAGACAAGCTCATTGTGTATGGACATCTCTACTGAACTGGGCTCCCCTTGCCCACCCTGACACTTGTCCCCAAGCCTTTGCTGTGCACACATAACACAGCTGTGCTCTTGCTTTAACAGGGAGCCCAACAAGACCCATGTGGTCACCTTCTTCCACACCGACCTCAGCGGTTACCTCCCACAGACAGTGGTGGACTCCTTCTTCCCCCGCAGCATGGCTGGGTTTTACGTCAACCTTCAGAAAGCAGTGAAGAAATTCTAAGACTGACACTGTCACTGGTTGGCAAAGAACTTAGCTGACTGATGGAGGAGCTCCAGGTTGGGACACCAGAGAGCCTGGGAGAACCTGAGGGTCTGTTTTGCTCTTTGGAACATGCAATAGCATATTCTCTGAGAACACCAACCCAACCCCTCCTGCTTCCTCCTTCCAGTCAGGGATTGCGTGGGATGTGCCATCTCTGTGCTCTGCACTCTGTCTGCCCATTATCCAAGCACAGCTCCTTCTGCCTCTGCCCACCTGACAGGGACTCTGCACAGGTACCATGTGATATACTCTGGGCCAAAGTCTTTATCTGCCAGTCATTATGAGAGATGTATTTCCTTGATTGTCCAAAGGAACCATCATCAATACTGAAAACCAGGCCCTGCTGCCTTTGTACTGTCTAGAGGTCTCTCAGACCTGCACTACAAACCCTCGTTTATATTTTTCTAACACTGTGTAATGTTTTTCCCCCTTAAAAAGATAATGTCGAGAGTTCTGGCAAAATGGCGCTCTAGGCAAAAGCACCACACCGTCCCTCCACAGCAAAGATCCGAAAAACTAAGCCAAACAGAGAATACAACAATCCTGAAACCCTAAAACATCAAATGAAGAGATAAAGAACTCACCCAAGCACCAAATGGAGTGAGAAAACTGACAGAGAATGGAGAGCGAGGACAGATTCATGCAGAGGTCCCCTACAAGCTAACGCAGCATGGATCCGCCATCTTGGACTCCTATCGGAGACCAGCAAACAGGGGGTACGAGAAAGCAGCCTCACGGAGCTTCCAGCGGGAGACAAAACAACTGGTAATTTGCAATATACGCTTTCCCACCCCCCACCCTACTTCACCCTGACTCGGCCTCCTTTGCTTCCCGTGGCCACAGTCTCTTGACTGGGAAACAGTGGCTGCTTGGATTCCACACACCCGAATGGGTGGCTCTCTGAGTGCCATTTGTTGGCTGCTGGTGTTGCTTTTTTTCCACTTCTTTTCATTTCTTCCTTGCCTCTCCCCACCTCCCCCTCCTTTTGCTTGAGTACCTTGCTCCATGCACCATCTTTGCTTCTTCCTGAGGGGCTGCAGAGCTCCGGTAATTTATGATATACGCTTTCCCACTATCTGCCCTTCTTCACCCACACTCAGTCCCCTCTGCTTCCCACAGGCACAGTCTCTTGTCCAGAAACACCAGCCCGCACTGGCTGGCTCTCTGAGTGCCATTTGTTGGCTGCTAGTGTTGCTTTTTTTTTTCTGCTTCTTTTGACTTCTTACTTGCCTCTCGCCACCTCCCCCTCCCTTCGCTCAAGTACCTGGCTCCCTTTACCATCTTTGCTTCTTCCTGAGGGGCTGCAGAGCTCCATTCGAGTGTGGAGCTGCTTCCTGGTCTGGGCTGCTGCACTGGTGGGATCCCGAGGCTTTTGTTCATTTGTTTGTTTTGAATTGTTTGTTTGTTTTCTTTTCTTTTCTTGAGTTGGGAGCCTTTTCTGGCCAGGCTGAGCTGCATGGCAGGGAGACTCCCCTTTGGCTTCCAAAGACGTGCAGAGGGATCCCTGAGGGCATTTCTTTTCACGTTGGTGGGTTTTTTTCCTGTTTCTTTGGGGGCCTTTCTTGTTTTGTTTTATTTTTTTAAATTTGTTTTGTTTTCTTTTTCCTCTTTTTCCCTTTTTTGTCTTTCTTCATTGCTCGGTTTCTCGTCTCTCTTTATCTTCCTTCTCTTTCTGTTCCCTGAATACTTGGCATTGTATACCTCTATGCCTTCTAGCCAGGCTGTCCTGCAATGCCTGAGAGCGACTTCCCCAGATCTCATAGCTGCACCGGTGGGATCCCTGGGAAATCTGTGGTTCTTTAACCTTTCTGATTCTTATTTATTCATTCTTTTCTTTTCTTCCTCCTCCCCTTTCTGTTTTTCTCCATTTCATAGTATCTCATCTCTCCACTCCAACGGCAAGCTCCCCTAGCATTCTTTTTTGTTTGTTTGTATGTTTTTGGCTCCTGTTCCTCTCTCCTCTCTCCCATATCCATCTTACCTCCACACATAATCTCCCCGCTGCATCCGGCCTACCTGTACTGTGCACTTGACATCACACCACCAAGCAGCAAAGGCACAGCCTACTGGAACCTGCCCTGCACTGATTACCAACCCGCTCTGGTGGCTGTAGTAAGTGCCACAAACAACCCATCCCAGTAACTCCTCTTCAGCTAGACCTGCCCTGCAGTACCATATCTGAATGACTGACCCTGCCAGTTGAAGAAGGAGGTGTAAAGTATTGTGCCCACAGACAAGCAAACAACAAAGAACACACAGTCTGCCTGCTCAGACATAGTCAAAATTTCTTTTAAAAAAAGTGGATGAAACAAACAAATCTACAATCAATAAATGAGAAAAATAACTACTGAATGCCCTGAAGACAGCAGACAATATCAAAACATTTACAAAAACAGGACAGGATGGTTCCAGTAGGCGTCCAAAATAAAACACCAGATGACTCTCCTCTGGAAGAAAATACACTAGAACTACCTGATAGGGAATTCAAACGTCTAATACTCAGAATTCTCCAAGAACTGAGGCAAAAAGCTGACAAACATGAGGAAAAAATAGACAAATTCATGGAAAATATGGACAAAAAATTGGAAGAATTCAGGAAAATAATGCAGGAACAAAATGCCAAAACAAATTCACAACTAGAAATTATACAAAGACAAAAATTAGAAATCCAAAAGATAAACAACGGGATTTCAGAAATGGACGATGTCATAGAAGGGCTGAGAAGCAGATTTGAAATGGTGGAAGACAGGATCAGTGGAATTGAAGACAAACACTTGGATACAACTCTGTTTCAGGAAAACTCAGAAAAAAGAACAAAGAAAAATGAAGAGACCCTGAGAGTTATGTGGGACACAATCAAAAGCAAAAATCTGGGAGTGATTGGAATTCCAGAACACAGGGAGAAAACAGAAAACACAGAGAGGATCACTGAGGAACTACTGACAGAAAACTTCCCCAATATCATGAAAGATGAAAAGCTGGCCATCCAAGAAGCTCAACGAGCCCCATATAGAAGAGACCCCAAAAGAAAATCACCAAGGCATATCATATTCACACTCTCCAAAACCAAAGACAAACAAAGAATCCTGAGAGCAGCTCGTGAAAAACAAGAAGTCACATACAGAGGAGAAACAATAAGACTAAGCTCAGATTATTCGGCAGAAACCATGCAGGCAAGAAGGCAATGGGATGACATATATAAAATCTTGAAAGAAAAAAATTGCCAGCCAAGAATAATATATCCTGCAAAACTCTCATTCAAATTTGATGGTGAAATTAGGTCATTTCCAGAGAAACAGAAAATTAAGAGAATATGTAAAAGTCAAACCAAACTCACAAGAATTATTAAAGGGAGTTCTTTGATCTGAGGACAAACAGCCTCAGCTCATAGGCAGAACCTATGAGGCAGGATCGTACCAGCCAGATACCAATCTAGGAAATGAACTCTCAAGGACTATCCAAAACCAAAAGAAATACAACAGGGAATCAGAGCAGTTAATCAGTAAATGACAACAACATCAAAACAATAAAAGAGGGAATAAATGGCATAGGTATAGAACCTTCTAATGGAGAAAAAGGCAAGGCAATACCAAATAATGGTAGACTGCTTCAAACTTAGAAAGATAAGGGTAAAATTCATGGTAACCACAAAGAAGGTTAACAAACACGCTCATTTAAAAAAAGAGGAAAAACATAAATCTCAGCAAAAACAAAACCTACAAAACCAAAAGAAATGGAAAAGAAATCCACAAACAAAAGTCACTCAGCACAAGAGAATAAGAAGAACAAAGAAAACAAAAAAAAGCACTACAAAATGACAGCAACAAACCTACATCTATCAATAATTACACTGAACGTAAATGGACTCAATGCACCCATAAGAGATGGAGAGTGACAGAATCAATAAGAAAACAGGATCCATCAATATGCTGTCTACAGGCAACACACCTTAGAAACGAAGATGTGAATTTATTAAAAGTCAAAGGTTGGAAAAAAATATATCAAGCTAACACCTACCAAAAAAGAGCAGGAGTGGCAATTCTAATCTCAGATAAAATAGACTTTAAAACGAAATCTACCATAAAAGACAAAGAAGGACAAACCATAACCATCAATGCACAAAACACAATAGATAAGCTAGATAACTGGGATCTTCTAAAAATCAAACACCTATGCTCTTCAAAAGACTTCACCAAAAGAATCAAAAGAGAACCTACAGACTGGGAAAAAAATTTTGGACAGTACAAGTCAGACAAAGGTCTAGTCTCCATAATCTACAAGAAAATCCAACACCTCTACAACAAAAAGACAAATAATCCTATTAAAAAATGGGCAAGGTAAATGAACAGACACTTCACCAAAGAAGACATTCAAATGGCCAACACACACATGAGGAAATGCTCGCAATCACTAGCCATTAGAGAAATGCAAATTTAAACCACAATGAGATACCATCTTACCCCGGCATTACTGGCACGAATCAAAAACACTGGAAATAACAGATGTTGGAGGGGCTGTGGGGAGATTGGAACACTTATGCACTGCTGGTGGGAATGCAAAATGATACAACCATTTTGGAAAATGATATGGCGCTTCCTCAGAAAGCTAGAAATAGACATACCATTCGATCCAGCAGTCCCACTCCTAGGAATATATCCTAGAGAAATAAGAGTCGTCACTCGAATAGACATATGCACACTTATGTTCATGGCAGCATTGTTCACAATAGCAAAATGATGGAAACAACCTAGATGCCCATCAGCAGATGAATGGATAAACAAACTATGGTACATACACACAATGGAGTACTATGCAACGAGAAAGAACAACAATGAATCTGTGAAGCATCTCATAACATGGATGAAACTGGAGGACATTATGCTGAGTGAAATAAGTCAATCGCAAAAGGACAAATATTGTAAGAGACCTCTATTGTAAAAACCCATGAAAAAGTTCACACACAAAATGTAACAATCTTTGTTAGTTACCAGGGATGGAAGGTGTGGGGGGGAAATACTAAATAGACAATAGATAAGTGGTATCGTGGGTGAAGGGTGAGACAGTACACAATACAGGAGAAACTAGTACAACTTGTACAAGGAAAGGTCATGGAAGCCCCATAGACACATCCAAAGTCCCTGAGGGACTGAATTGCTGGGTGGAGGGCTCTGGGGACCATGGTCTTGGGAACATCTAGCTCAATTGGCATGACACAGCTTATAAAGACAATGCTCTACATTCTACCTTGGTGAGTAGCATCTGGGGTCTTAAAAGCCTGCGAGCGGCCATCTAAGATACTCCACTAGTCTCATCCCTTCGGGAGCAAGGGAGAATGAAGAGAACAGGATACAAGGAAAACATTAGTCCAAAGGACTAATTGTCCACAGCTGTGAAGGCCTCCACCGGACTGAGTCCAGTACAGCTAGATGGTGCCCGGCTACCACCACTGACTACTCTGACCAGGATCACAACAGAGGGTTCTGGACAGAGCTGGAGAAGTATGTAGAGCATAATTCTAACTCACAAAAAAAAGACCAGATTTACTGTCCTAAAGGAGACTGGAGAAACCCCGAGAGTATGGCCCCCAGACACCCTTTTAGCTCAGTGGTGAAGTTACCTCCGAGGTACACTGTTCAGCCTGGGAGTGGACAGCCCCGTAAAACCAAATGAGACTAACGAGGTACAGGAGTCCAGTGACAAGGCCAGAAAGCAGAAGGGGACAAGGAAGTTGGTGATAGGGAACCCAAGTTCGAGTAAAGATATTATTGATGTGTTGTGAGATTGTTAACCATTGTCATAGGGCAACATTTGTAGTAACTGTTAAATGAGAAACTACTTTGTTCTGTAAGCCTTCATCTTAAGTGAGAATAACAGCACAATTGGAAGAGCGTAGTCAATGTCACTGAACTGTGCATGTAGAAATTTTTGAAACAGTGTATCTTTGGCTATGTGTATTTTCACCAAAAAAAAAAAGGTTGAGAAGTTAGAGGGTTGATATGTTGTGGGGTTGTTAACCAATGTCGTAAAACAACATGTGTACTTCTGTTTCATGAGAAACTATTTGTTCTGTAAGCCTTCACCTGAAGTACAATAAAAAAAAAAAAAAAAGATAATGTCAACTTGGAAAACAATGGTTTACAAAATTGGATAAGCATTAAGGAAAAATACATTTTACATTTCTTTTGCTGTATCTTCCATTCACATGGGTTGTTTTTCCACTTTTTCCCCTCTGGGAGTTAACTCTCATGCCTCTAGGCAAACCAGGCAGTTTGGATCTGTCCCAGGTCAAATCTGTAGCCATGAGGGTGAATTCTCTTTGGAGTGATTCTGAATTGAGCAAGCTGCTCATCTCAGCACATGGAAATCTGGAGAGTAGAACCTCCTTTTCCTTGGTCATTTACCTTTCCTTGTCCTCTGCTGTGGAGACCAGTGCAGGACTCCATTTGCCTCCAGACCTTGGTCAGGCCACATGTCTTTCAGCAGGAAGGATGGAAGAGCAGTCCTCCCTCCAGCAGGGCTGGCTGGAATCCTGCCTCTAGGCTCTGCTGCAAATTGCATAACCCCATACATCATCAGAACCAGGAAGCACAGCCTTGCCACGTGGAAGGGGTCTCGGCAGCCACGTGACCTCATTTCTCTCTCTCCAATCAGAGCCATGCCTTCCAGTGAGGGACTCTAGTACCCCCTAGTAATCTCATCTGTAGTCCCACCACCTTCCTTTTAAAGATCTCTCACATCTGACCAGAGTCCTTTCATGTCGAGTTACTCAGGTTACCATTGTCTCTGCAGGAAATTTCCAGAGAGTCCTCAGCCTTTGCTTCTCCAGATGGAAAACATTTCTCTTATGCCATAGTAACATACTTCCCAACATTTGAGTTCTGGGGTGACAATCTGCTGAATGTACCAGGACCTGAGCGAGAGCTCAGCGTCAAGGGGGTAGAAAACTTACTTCTTTCTGTGTTCTGATGAAACTACAGATTCCATAGACATGCCATTAAGATCATCCAACACAATAAAATATTATTTAAAAAAAAAAGATCATCCAGCCAACTCCCTTTTCTCATCAAGAAATCTTCGCTGGACTCTTGAATTTGGTTAGCTTTCATTCATCATCCATTCATTCAGTATATACTTAGCAGGTCTCTACTCTGTGCCGGGGGAGTCCCTGGGTGGTGCAAACAGTTAATGTGCTTGGCTGCTAGCCAAAAGGTCAGAGGTTTAAGTCCATCCAGTGGTGCCTTGGAAGAAAGGCCTGGTGATCTACTTCCAAAAAATCAGTCATTGAAAACCCTGTGGAGCACAGTTCTACTCTGACACACATGGGATTGCCATGAGTCAGAGTCAATGCCAGGAGTCAGAGGCAACTGGTTTCTACTCAGTGCCAAGCACTGTTCTATATCAGCTTCTCATGAATTGATCTCGTGAATTCAGCCAATTCTGGCTGCACCAGCCAAACCAAAAACACAACTAAACCCATTGCCATCGAGTCGATTCTGACTCATAGCAACCCTATAGGACAGAGTAGAAATGCCCTATAGGGTTTCCAAGGAGCTGCTGGTGGATTCAAACTGCTGACCTTTTGGTTAGCAGCCAAGCCCTTAACCACTGCGCCACCAGAGCACCAGCCAAGGAGAATTTTTATTCCTTCCCCTCTGAGGACCCTGAAAGGTGGTGGTCTTACCAAAATGGAGTCCCCTTGTCCAGCCCTGTCTAGCCAAATGGAAGGCCAGTCTCCCAAAACATCTCACGGGGCCCTCTGGATGTACTGTGCCTGTGTCTCTTGGCATCAGATTAAACTGATTTGAGTGCTGGACTAGGACCCAGAATACATGGATCTGGTTTAAGTTCTGCCACTTAGAAATTGGGCCCTTGGGCCAGTCACTTAACATCTCTGAGTTTTGAGTTCTTGTCTCTAAAAGAAAATAAGACTTAAATACCAATCCTAGTGTAGCCTGTTTCTTGAGAGTCGGTGCAAATGAGCTAATGTACGAATCAGTAAAATGCTGTGCAAAGCCAAGAACTAGGGCTGCCCAGGAGAGGCCGTGAGGTGGGTTCATTTTCACGGATAGTGAGGGTGGAATGGAGATGGTTAGCTGTCACTTTTGCAGTCTTTGAGGATGACTGGAAGCATTGTTTTCAAAGGCATTTGAGACGTGTGTCAGCTGGGAAGAAGTTGGTTGAGAAAAACTAAGTCTCATATGTAAATTCCTGCTTCCTGCATCCTGCAGTGGATGAGCTTTTGTCTCAGGACCCTCTTACTGACTCCTGACCTGACGACCCCTTTGGCCTGGAGATCAGAAGGCTGGGTAGTAGTAGTGGCCTCAATGGCCCCTCGTTGGCCTGGGGGAGAAGGGGACCTTCTGAAACAGGCCAAAGACAGACAGGAGGAGGTACTGGAAGGACCAGGGACACAGTCATATTTGCACTCTAGTCCTCAGACAACCTCTTCCCCATCTGCATACTCGATTTGCCTGATCTCCTAAGAAATCTTTCTCATGTCCCAGGCCCAGGGCCAGCTCTATGCTCGTCCGTTTCATCACTTTCCAGTCTTGATGGAAAGCCGCTTTCTCCTTCCCTAGGCTGCCACTTAGAAGATTCTTCACTTGGCTGCTTAATAGGACTGGAAATAATTGCCCAGTTATAGGAAATGTCACTGTGTGCACAGATGGTGACATTCTAGAGGACAAAGAGTGTGCCTTCTGTGTCACCATGGCCTCATTGCCAAACCCTGGGCAGGCACAGAGTGAGGTCCTGGGGGATGGGTGTTGAACTGAGACACACCTTTCATTGTTAGACCATGTCCATCTTTGGTGTTTCTATTATATCTGAAAAGCTGACACACGTGAGGTCTCAAAATACTTATCTACAGCCAACTGGTTGACAAAGTGTAGAACGGGACACACAAAGCAACATACAAAACATAAACTAAGCTTATTATTTCTCAGGATGAATAGAACAGTGAGCTGCCACCCCAAGTGAAGTCACTAAATGTTAGGACCCCAGGTGGATGTTCTAAGAGCCCACCACCAGGAAATAGATTCTTAGCTTCCTATGGTCCCAGGGGAGTTCCTGGGTAATGCAAACGGCTAACGTGCTTCATTGCTAACCGAAAAGTTGGAGGTTGAAGTCCACTCAGAGGCACCTCAAAAGAGGTCTAGCTATCTACTTCTGAAAAATCAGCCATTGGAATCCCTATGGAAACCCACAGTTCTACTCTGACACACATGGGGTTCCCATGAGTCACAATCAACTAGACAGCAACTGGTTTTTTATGGATCCAGGAGATGCCACCAGACTACATTAACGTGGCCCAGCTCATATTGGCTGGTGTCCAGGCATGGACCAGTAACCTGAAACTTGCCTCCAAAAATGGAGGGTGCCAAGAGACCAAAGAAAAGAGGCGGGCAACTCCAATGTGGTGGCGAAGGAGTTTATTAGGTAGACTTGCATACGAGGCAATCCTGGGCAGCTGCAGGACTAAAGCAGATCTCCACACCCCACAGTGGGAGGCCAGAGGTTTTATAGGGGTAGCGGACAATAGCGGCTACAAGCCAGGGGCTTACATAAGAATGACAGCAACCAATGGGTAGTGAACAAGTGGAAAGTGTGAGGGTGCTCATGTTGGGCCTTGCAAAGCCTGTTTCCCCTTTAGTCCACCCCTTGAGGTGGGTTCTTATAATCTGGCATGTTCCCCATCTTGTGCCTTAGCATGAGAGATCCCATCCACCACCACCACCCCCGCCACCACCAGGAACAGATATAGAAGTGGAGCTGGCCAGGTGCTGTATGGTGCCTGCAATGTGCAAGAGACAGAGAAGGTTACTGTGTGCCCAGAACAGGGAGAAGGCTTCTCTGATAAGGAGAAGGAACTGGAAGAGAGAAGGTAACCCAATTCCCAGCATCCTTATCAGAGAATGCTGTGGGCCGAAGCCTACTTAGGCAGCCTGGGTGGGTGGTGCAGAGGCAGACCATTCCCCCAACAGCTGGAAATAACTACTCTTCATGTTGAGTTTGTGGTCCCTGCCAGACCTTCCCCTAAGAGGTAAACAAACCAAATAGCCCTTCCGTCCGGAACCTGGAGGTAGTTTCCCTACAGTACTCTGCACTTAAGAGCCACTTGGCCTGTAAGTCTACC
This sequence comes from Dugong dugon, assembly GCA_030035585.1. Taxonomy (NCBI): domain Eukaryota; kingdom Metazoa; phylum Chordata; class Mammalia; order Sirenia; family Dugongidae; genus Dugong; species Dugong dugon. The sequence continues at coordinate 26,575,405 of CM057482.1, read as the reverse complement.
AAATCACAGAAGAAAGGACTCAGTCTCTCTGCTTCACCACTTACCAGCTAGACAAGAAACTTACCGTCTCCAGGCCTTGGTGCCTGTCTTAGTCATCTAGTGCTGCCATAATAGAAATACCACAAGTGGATGGTTTTAATGAAGAGAAGTTTATTTCCTCACAGTCAAAGTAGGCTAAAAGTCCAAATTCAGGGCATCAGCTCCAGGGGAAGGCTTTTTCTCTCTGTCGGCCTTCTTCTCTTCAGTGTTCCCCGGACTAGGAACTTCTCGGCACAGGGACCCCAGTCCAATGGATGCTCTCTGCTCCCGGCACTGCTTTCTTGATGGTATGAGGTCCCCCTGTCTCATGCTCACTTCTGTCTTTTATATCTCAAGAGATTGCCTCAGGACACAATCCAGTCTTGTAGATCAGGTCCTGCCTTATTAACACAACTGCCACCCATCCTCCTTCATTAACATCATAGAGGCAGGTTTCATAACACATAGGGAAATCACACAGTACCAGGAATCATGGCCCAGCCAAACAGATATACACATTTTTGGGGGGACATAATTCAAACCATGACAGTGCCCTTGCTGATAATGGCACACTGCCACCTGCTGTAGAAGCTTATGTGATCACTAAAGTCAATGTCTATTTAATGCCAACTACGATGCCTAGCACATGGTAGGTAAATGGTAGTAATATTTATTTTACCCTCTCATACTCATGCTGATTCATTCTGTTGGCACATCTGTCCACACTTTGAGCTTCATCTATACTCCCTTTTGTTTACTTGCTCTATTACCTGGTTCCACCCTTGCCTAGGATCACTTCTCCAACCCAATCAAAAACAGTTTTGCAACTATTTTGCGTGGCAGGTTGTATTTTCCAGAATTGGCCCCAGTAGTATTTCCCCTCCCTATAAACCTGGGCAGGCTTGTGCCAGCTCTGACCAATAGAGCACCGTGGAAGTGATGCTCTGTGGCTTCCAAGATAAAAAGGGTGCAGCTTCTACTTGGCTGTCTCACTTGGGACTCTCATCCTTGGGACTCTCATCCTTAGGACTCTCATCCTTAGAACGTAGCCACCATGTTGTGAGGAAGCCCAGGCCACATGGAGAGGCCACACATAAGTGTTCAGACCAACAGCCCCAGCTGAGTTCCCAGTCAACAGCCAACATCAACTGCCAGATATGTTAGTGAGTGACCCTTCAGATGGTTCCAGCTCCCAGACTTAAATTGTTCCAATTGAGGCCAAATGGAGCTGAAATGAGCCTGTCCCCTCTCAGCCCTGCCCACATTGCAGACTCATGAGAAAAATAAATGTTGCCATTTAGTGGTGGACTCTTACACAGCTATAGTACTTGGAACATTTTGCAAAGCACAACATGGATTTCATATCAAATTATAATAGATCTACTTTATTTATGGTACCACAGTATTATCATTAAGCTCTCTATACACAGTCTACAGTTTATGTCAGCCACCCCAGTGTGACTCTGCCCTTACTTTTGGGACAATCCTCTTACTGGGTGGCCCCAGAAGGTCCAGACCTGGGCAACAGCCACCAGGAAGCACATCTGTGCTTTCCCCCATCTGGGTGGGAGGTAACAGAGACCCTGAGAATCAGAGGTTAGGGGGAGCTACATGCTATGGACTTTGGGCATCAGCTTTGGTGCTCTGCCTAGGGGTCTCCAGCGACTGTGGTCCCCTTGGACTGCAGGCTTTTCCTCCTAATGACAATAGTGACAGGTCCATCAGGCAATGCCTTGATGACATTCCAGGCTTCAAGCCGCGTGATGCCTTGCATGGCGGAACTGGCCAGTTGTAGGATCTCGTCTCCTGGCTGGACTGTCTCACTCTGCTCTGAGGCTGCCCCTGGGGTAAGGGAGAAGAAGATGATAACGGGCTTCACAGATGACAGGGCGACAGAAAAATTTCCTTCCTACCCTTGGTCTCTGAGGAGCCAGGACAGCTGGGAAGAGAACAGCGTGCCCACACCTCGGTAGTTCTGAAACGAGGCATCTCATAAAATGGTGACTTGAAAGTTGAGGCACAGGCTCCAGCTCTCTCTGGCCCTTAGGAAAGGAGCACCCCATGCTGTCCCTTGGAGAGGGGGATTTCAGGCAGCTCCAAGCCAGAGCCTGGCTAGGGAGACATCCATGGTTCAGAGGATGCTGGGGAACTGAATAGTTCACAAAGTCCCCTTGGACACCATCCAGCATCCCACCACTTTTCTCCCCTTCTAATTAGGCCATCAGCACTGAGCTGTAAGAGAAGGGAGCTAGGGAGATCTTCATGGTGTGTTTGGCTCTGAATGGCCTGGAAAAGGCCCCTGGGCCTGCGTAAAGGGGAACATAATCATACATGGCTCCCAATCTTTCAAGCTGTATGTGAAAACAGTGTCGTTTTACTGTTTATATGGAAAGAGAAAGGTTCCCATCCATTTGACACATGATCTTCACATGTACTGCCTAAGAACAGAAAATAACAATAATGATAATAATAAAAGTATGGCTAAATGGTATTGGGCAATTATTACATAACAGGCACTGTGCTAAATGCTTTGTGTTTGTGATAATAACCCTATGAAGTACACACTCTTAGTGTTCCTTCTGAGTGGTGAGGAAACCAAGGACTCAAGTCACTTGCCCAAATCTTCAGAGCTGCTAAGTGATGGGGCCTGAGCATAAACCCAGACTTTGCAGCCCCAGGATCTGCATTGCTAAGCACCACATCACCCTGCAGCTGACAGGCTTATCTCGGTTTAAGCAAATGGACCAGGATGGTGAAGGGACTTACCCAAGGTCACGCTGCCATAAATGGCAGAACTAACACTAGAATCCAGGTCTCCTGATGCTGAACCCCATGTTCATTCCAAGTTGGCCTTCAAAAGTTAAAACCGTCTTTCCCAAAATTGGTGTTGAATTGTATCCCCCCAAAATATAAGTTGAAGTACTAACCCCTGTACTTGTGAATGTGATTTATTTGGAAATCGGGTCTCTGCAGATATAATTAGTCAACATAAAGTCATTCAGGTGGCCTTAATCCAACATGACTGGGGTCTTTATGAAAAAGAAGATACGTAGAGACAGGGAGACAGAGGAAGCTCAGCCATATGAAGACAGAGGCAATGATTAGAGTTACGCTCCCACAAGCCAAGGAACACCACTGGCTTCTAGAAGCTGGCAGAGGCAAGGAAGGATCCTCCCCTGGAGGCTTCAGAGAGAGCACGGCCCTGCTGCCACCCTGAATTCAGACTTATGGCCCCTAGCACTGCAAGAAAACAAATTTCTGTTGTTTTAAGATGCCCATATTGTGGCACATGGTTATGGCAGGCCTAGGAAACTAAGACACAGGGGAACCACCAGATGAGCCTCCGTCCAGCCTCCAGGCTTCAGCAGTGCCATGGAGCCTCCTCTAACAAAAGCCACCAGCCACGGGGGCTCACAGGGATAGGGAGCAGAGCCAGAATGCCCTTTGGGCCTCAGTACTAAGAGCCCTCAGAGACAGATGAGGACCTCAGAAGTGGAAGGGAAGGGTCATTCGGCAAGTCAGAGGCAGAGCTGGGACTAGAACCCAGACCACCTGACTCCCTGTCCAGTGCTCCTCCCTCCACAACTCCTTGCTCTGTGGCTTGGGGGCTTCCAGCTTAGAAGCAGCAGAGGGTTTTATGTGTTAGCTGCAGTTCATTCATGGTTTTCACAGGTACCAGGGATCCCCACTCCAGGTTGTCTTGCACCCCAATCCATGATTTCAAACAAAATATCAAAATTTCAGATCAAGGCAGGACCCAGCAGGTCCGGGATTAGGGTGAGGCAAGTGAGGCTAAGTAGTGCAATGCAAGGTCAGATGCTGTCTTTATTTAAAACTTTGATCTGTTGTTCATCATGGAGTTTTGGGCATTGATTTTGATCTTTTTTAAATATTGCATTGAGATATTACTTATCTTGATTACTGAGTAACCGGGCACTCCTTTAAATTTTACACCCCAGGCCACTGCCTCACTTGCCTTGCCCTAGTCTCAGTCTGGCTAAACTATACCAAGCCCGGAGGGCAGCTGCTTAAAAGGATTCAGCAAAACAAAGGGATTAACCAGATGTTTGAGCCAAGGAGAAACGGGAGAAAAAGCAGAATTGAGCCCTAAGAAGGCCTGCATGCCTCTCAGGAGGACACGGGGTTATGGGCAATCAGTGTGGCCTAGAAGGTACTCAGAAGCCGTTTGGGAGCCTGGCCGGCTACCCACAAGTGGAGAGAATGCAGAGCCAGATGCACACACACCTTTGAATATCCTGTTAATGGTGAGAGGCTTGTCTCCGTGGAGTGAGCCCTTTCCTCCTTCCAGGCTGAAGCCCAGCCCTGCAGAGGTCTTCTCCAGGGTCACCGTGCAGACCTCTGCTGCTGAGAAAGACAGGCGCTTGGTCAGGGATCCTCTCCTCTCCCAGGCCATGACACCCTGGGCATCATGCAAGCCCTGGCTGATACAGCTGGCTGCACTTGTATGTGTACATGTATACACACATATGCACATGTTTACTCACATATACACACACATTCATATGCAGACACATGCAGATACACACATCTTAAGCAACACACTAGGCAGCCCACCCATTCCTGGGGCCACAGATTACTGAGCAGCCCCACCAAGACTGGCCCCAAGTGGCCAAAGGCAATGTGGCCCACAGGACTCCCGTGAGCTGGGAGAACTTACTAGAGTCTACAGAAGCATCACTGGCTACAGAGATTGAGGCTGCAGAGTCGGTGGAGGAGTCCAGGTCAGGCGTGTCCTCCAAAGCTGGCTTCCTCGTGACAATTACAGCTTGCCGTGGGTCCCGAGCTTGGCGGAGGATGGCCAGGGCATCAGTGTGCGTGGCCCCTTTGAGAGACTTCCCATTGATGGACAGGACCTCGTTGCCCTTCTGAATAGTCCCTTCCTGGGCGGCCAACCCGTTTGGGAACACTCGGTGAACCTGAGCAAACCAAAGGAAGTCAGGACCCAGAAATCTCCAGTTAGTCAAATCTAGAGGATTTTTAGGCCAAAGAAAATGGTCCCCTTTCTGCAAGATGCGTAAGACAAAACAATTGCATAACTTTGCTTGAGCTTCTTTAATGAGGCAATGTTATGGGTTGAATTGTGCCCTTCCAAAATATGTGTTGAATTCTTGGCCCTTATACCTGTGGATGTGATCCTGTTTGGAAATAGAGGTTTTTCCTTTGTTACGTTGATGTGGTCATAGCAGTGAGTTATAAGAAGAGCAGATTAGACACAGAGACAGATGCCACGTGAGAATTGTCTACAACCCAAGGAACCACAGAAAGCCCGGGGCTACCAACAAGGAAGGAATCAGCAAGGCCAAGACTCTGATTGGGACTTTTAGCCTCTAGAACTCTGAGACAATAAACCTCTGTTCTTTAAAGCCATGCACGGTGGTATCTGTGCTCCAGCAGCACTAGCAAACGAAGACAGGCAAATTCTAACGTGAGCAATTCAATGATTGCGTGCATGGGCATGGGCAATTCCTAAAATGTGAATAAGCCTCTAACTTGTTTCTCTAAATTGTTTTGGTGTTGGGGAACTTCTATCATGTGGTCAGATGTGGTCTCAGGTCCCAGGCTACGAGGCCCACGTATAGAGCAGAACCTCTGCTCTGAATTTCAAATCTGTCTCTCTCATCTATAAAACGAACAGAAACACCACCAATTCCCCACCCCAAGGCGTCAGAAAGATTAATTTAGACAACACGCCAACGAGTGCCCAGCATGGCACTTACTTGGTCATGGGTGGTGCTCACTGTTACTTCCTTTTTAACGAATCTGAAAGGAACAAATGTGCCCAAACACGGAAGGAGAAAGAGGAAGTTCTAGTGCATCTGCTCAGACAACATACATTGTGTCTTCCTGATTTTTGAGTGGCTGCCCTGGCTCAGAGGTGGACAGCCACATGCAGTGGAGAGAAATCTCTACTCAAGGGCAAGCAAAAGATCCAAAGTGCTACTCCTATATTCACGCTTTCCTTCCTTCTCTTCAAATGGAAAGTGAACTACAACATTGGGAACCTCTTTATCATACTCTGCTACCTGGTTAGTGACAGAAAGAGGTACTTACTGGTTTTACATGCCCATTCATGGTAGAAAACTTGGAAGGAGATCAGAGAAGTTGCTGCTCACGCACTGTTGACTCTGAAGTGACCCGACTCACTACTGCAGGAGACTGTGGTGTGTTTTACGCTGAGGGATGTTGTGAACCGGGGGACTTGTTTTCAGCTGGACAAGGGAATTAAAAAGTGCCCAACACAGCCCACATAAAGGATTAAACTGGGACAGCATTGCCGCGGGAGGCCAAGAGTGCACTCAGCTTTAGAGAGAGGGGGCAGCCATGTCACAGCTTGGCCTGTGAAAATGCAATGACTAGAAAGCACCTGGGTCAGGTCTGAGAGACCTGAAGCAGACGGCAGAAGGCAGCAGCCAATGCTGATCAGATGGCATGGGCCAGATAAAGCGGGTCCACAGGAAAAGATGCAGATGGATCCAGATCTGCTCCCCTCCCCACACCTACCCAGCCTCTAGTAGGTGCTAAGCCATCAGGGGACTGGACCACAAGATCTGAAGCCTCTGGACGTGTATCCTGTGAATGCAGTAAGTGCTGCCTGTTCCCAGCAGCGTGGGCCCCACTGCTCTGAACCAACCATCAGGTCAGCTTCACAACTGTCCAGCTGAGCATTTTTGTTCTCCAAGTGGGTAAAACCAGGAAAGCAGCCTCCTACCTGGATGGTGCAAACCGTTAAGTGCTCTGCTGCTAACTGAAGGGTTGGAGGTTCAAGTCCACCCTGAGGTGCCTCATAAGAAAGGCCTGGCAATCTACTTCCAAAAAACCAGCCATTGAAAACCCTATGGATCACAGTTCTACTCTGACACACATGGGGTCACCATGAGTCAGAGTTGACTCAGCAACTGGTTTTCTGGTTTTATAGGACCCTGATTTCTCAAGTCCCCTTTATATTCAGCTAAGGACCCTTCCTATGCAGGTAAGGAGCCTTTCTATCAGGTTAAGTCCCTTTCTATCCGAGCGAGGCTGCTTTCTATGCAGGTGAGGCCTCTTTCTATCCAGGTGAGGCCCCTTTCAGTGCAGGTGAGGCCCCTTTCTATGCAGGTGTTCTATTCCTACATATCACAGCCAGGTTTTCAATTCTGACCATAAAGCCTTCCAAAAGTGCCCCTGTGGTCATAAACCTCCTTGCCTAAATGTTTAATAGTGAACAGGTTACTGATCTATATTTTCAAAGGAGTAGACATAACATTGAATAAAATATGGTTTGAAATTTGTAAATGTCTTTCCAGAACCTTCAAAAATGCAAGCATTAGGGCCTCAGCCTCCCAAGGTTCTGATTCAATAGTTCTGCTATGAGGCTTAGCCATCTGTAATTTTTTTTTTTTTTTAAAGCTCCACAGATGATCTGGATTTCTTTTGGCATATTAAAGTTGTTTGTTAAATTAAGGACTGTGATGGAAATCAAATACGGAGTCACATAGGTGACCACTACTAGCAGATCATCAAGGTGGGGAGAGCAGAACATTCTTCTTGAAAAAGATGGGTCCTGACAGCTTCCCTAGTGGCTTCGTGTCACAGTTCTCATGTGGCCTGGTGTCCTGCATCTTCTGTTCCTCAGCACAAGGCCTCTTCCTGGCCAGTGTCCCCTCCTTGAGCCACAGTCCCTGGCTCTGACCTGCACCCGTTGCTGGGCCACTCACCGTGATCACCTTGTTTTCTAGATCCACACCTCCTGCCAAGCTGAACCCAAGGCCGGCCCCTTCCTCCTTGTGCAAGATGGTGACATGGATGCTGTCCAATTGCTGCAGAAGAAAAAAAAGAAAAGTGTGTGTGTGTGTGTGTGTGTGTGTGTGTAAAACATCTTAATGCAACAGTGTGAACAATTCAAAAAACATTCTAAAGTCAGACTGATTGGATCTCAAATCCCGGCTTGGCCATGCTCCAAACCACATCACCTCAAACTTGAGTTTCATCATCTGTAGAGGGAGGACTGTAATTTCAGGAGTCGTGGGAAGCTTAGAAGAAAAAATTGTATGTAAATCAGCAAACATTATTCTTTTCCTCTCATAGTCATTCCGTCCACATCCCTACCCCTATAGACAGTACTAGGAGCCGTTTAGTCATGGGGAAACCCCAGTGTCTGGGCAAACTCATCTCTACCATGCCAGACCTTAGCGGGATGAGGTGAGGTTGTCAGACTTTGGACCGACAAAGCCAGGGGTCAGCACCGTTTTGGAGAAGTAAGTGGATACTTCTCTCTCCCTGTTCCTCCCAGGGCTCAGCAGTAGCACTAAGGGAGCCCAGCTGACGTCTCGCTTGGACACCCACTCACGAGCACACCCAGCACACAGCACGTCCCAGCCTGGACACCCACTCAACGAGCACACCCAGCGCACAGCACGTCCCAGCTGGACACCCACTCACGAACACACCCAGCGCACAGCACGTCCCAGCCTGGACACACACTCACGAGCACACCCAGCGCACAGCACGTCCCAGCCTGGACACCCACTCACGAGCACACCCAGCGCACAGCACGTCCCAGCTGGACACACACTCACGAGCACACTCAGGGCACAGTGCTTCCCAGACTGGACAGCTCTCTTATTATCTACAGTCGGAGGCTTCCACTCTAGTTTAGAGCTAGGGTCTCGAGCTGACATGCCTACAGGGGCCAGGAAGATAGCTTCAGTGAGCAGAACAGGCAGGTGCAAGACTCTTAGAGTGATGGGAACCGCAGAAGGGGCAGCTGCTACGTCGGAATGCAGCACTACCAGATTGCTCCCCTTAAAAAGAGGGAAATTACAAATCCAGGCTTTGATTCTGGCTTTATAATAATAAAATCCATCTGCAGGTCCTCATGGTTCTCCTGCCACCAGTCGCACCCTGGCTCTAGGGGGTAAATTTAAGTCCAAGAATTCACATTCCCAGATGCCATTAGAGCACCTGGCTTGCAGGTGGTTCTGAGATCCTTTGACGTGGAGTCCTCAAGACTCAGAGGGAACAGTGTACTTCACTGCCCCCTCCCCCAGCACTAGCCCAAATCTCCCAACTTTGACCCAAGTATCGGGTTACTTGCCCTGTGGGAGACTCTTGTTATGTTTAAAAGCAACTGCTCTCCAAATAAGACCCTAGGCAGGACAGCTCTTGGTTACTGACACAACTCTTTTGCCTCCATTATTTCATTTCAGCTGAATAAGGCCCTGGGGGTGATGAGCTCTGTGTACAGGTGAGAAGAGTGGGAGCCACCGAGGAGGAAGTGCTCCCAGGGGCACTGTGTCCATGAGGCTTCACCACATCCCTGACGTGAGGATTCCAGCTACCACGCCTTCTAGTGTAGAAATGGAGGGTTTCTGTGTTTTCATCTCAAACTGCATGATCCAGATTTAAATGCCTATGTGGACCCTGAGAAGCCCAGGGGGTGCAAGGCCCATGAGCCTGCACTCTTCTGCATGCTAGGCCCCAGCTCTCCCCAGCTGCTTCCCCAGCTCTCCCCAGCTGCTTCCTCTCCACCCACATGTGGGTCGTGCTCAGGAACCATATCTGAAGTAGGACTTTCAGAATGACTTGGCTGAAACACAGGGGCCCCTGAGACCTGAGGTCAGTCATCTTGGTGAGAACTGGGATCAGTCACCTCAGTGTACAGCAGACAAAATAAAAGCAGTGTGGTGAGAGTTCTCATAACCCACGCTGTTCACAATGGCCAGCATGTGCTCCTGTACGGAAGCTCGCCGTACACCTATGCCAGGCGGGCAGGCCAGAGGCTATGGAAATAGCACTGAACCTACAGACAGGAAACAGACCCTGTGACCAAGCACTTTGGTCCCTGAGCCTCACCTTTCTCATTTATAGTTAAAAAGATGCAGTAAAGCAATGTATTGAAAGCAATAAAAAATCCCCTCAAATGCAAGATCTTACTGTGGCCCAAGGTCACAGTGTCCTCTACCACGGGAAGGACATAACCTGGGTCTGGCGTTAGCCCCTTGGAGCTGCCTCCTTGAGCCTCAAGGAGCACAGGGCTACTCAAACTGCTCCCCACTGGCCCTACTAATGTGACCACAAAGCCCATCATCAGGCCTTGGTCCCTGGCAAATACTGACAAACGAAACCTACCTTTAACATCGCTTCATCCAGAACCTTCACTTCCTCTATGAGCTTCTTCAGTTCCTCTGAGTTCAGCAGAGAGATAACAGATTGGCCGGACTGAGGGGAACTGTGGCTCCAGTCATCAGCTTCCTTGGGCTCCGTCAGGCCCTCTGTGTATTCTCTCAGCTCTGAAAGGCTTTCATAGGGAGAAACATCACACAGTACAAATAATAATATTAACAAAGCTCACATTTATTGCAAAATTACTCTATTCCAGGCATGGTGCTAAGCACTTAATGTGCATTCTATTATTTGAAGCAACAAAGCTATGAGTGGATACTGACATTCATCCACTACAGAGATGAGAAATTGGGGCTTAGAGAGAGTAAATAACTTACTGATGGCCACACAGCTATGAAATGCTAAGATCAAGTATTCAAAATTACAGATCATTGTGTATCTAACTCCAAAATCCATGTTCTAGACCTCAGCACTTCACCACAAAGGGCATCTAATGCTTTGGATACCTCTGCACTGATGCCACCACCACTCATCTGTTCATTTGTTGTACTGTGGTGACTAACTTGGGGCTGTGATGCTGGAAGCTATGCCACCAGCATTTCAAATACCAAGAAGGTCGCCCATGGTGGACAGGTTTCAGCAGAGTTTCCAGACCAAGATAGGCAAGAAAGAAAGAGCTGGTGACCTCCTTCTGAATATTAACTAACGAAAATCCTATGGATTACTACAGAATACTGTTTAATATAGTGCTGAAGATGAGCCCTAGGCTGGAAGGCACTCAAAATACACAGTGGCCGTAACAATGGACTCAAGCATACCAATGATTGTGAAGACGGCACAGGACCAGGCAATATTTTGTTCTGGTATATATGGGGTCACCATGAGTCAGAGCCAACTCAATGGCAACTAACAACAAGCACTAATGCCACAGTCAGGACACAGCCAAAGCACCCAGTTTGACGGAAAGGTTATATAACCTGCCACTGAGGCAGCTGCCCTTTGAGATACTCTTACCTCTGCCACCTTTCACAGATGTTGTCAGCCCCTAGCAACTACAAATGGCGCCCACTTGGCGTGCACCTGGTCTTCTTTTTCTTCTGAACTCATCTTGGCATGTTGTTGTTGTTAGCTGCCATTGAGTCAGCCCCCAACTCATGGAAACCCCATGCACAGTGGGAAACACTGCCCAGTCCTGCACCATCCGCAGGATCAGTTGCAGATTGGACCATTGTGATCCATCAGGTTTCATTGACTGATTTTCAGAAGTAGATTGCCAGGCCTTTCTTCTTAGTCCATCTTAGTCTGGAAGCTCTGCTGAAACCTGTTCAGCATCATAGCAACACACAACCCTCCACTACCAGGCAGATGGTGGCCTTGTATAAGGTGCCTTGGCTCGGAATTAAAGCCGGGTCTCCCACAAGGAAGGTAAGAATTCTACCACCGAACCACCAATGCCCTCCATCTTGGTATTAGTAGCTGTTTGTTCCAGCTACACTTCATATTTTGCATGAAACTTGTGGTTTCAGTAATAGCAAATTATTCCTCTCTTTGATTGATAGGTGTTTACTGCTGAAAAGTGAAGGGGTCCCCACAGCAGTAAATTCTAGTGGTGAGCCTCCCAGTTCCAACCGTGGAAGAGGCTCTCAGCCAAAAAGCATAATGAACTCATGGTGACGTCATGTGTGTCAGAATAGATCTGCACTCCAGAGGCTGTGACCTTTTCAAAGCAGATGGCCAGGCCTGTCTTCTGAGGTGCCTCTGGGTGGATTCAAACCACCAGTCTTTTGGCTACTAGTCGAGCGCTTAGCCATTTGCAACACCCGGGGACTCCTCTCAGACACAAATACACATGTAAAAGAACAGGTGAAGCAATATTGTAACCAGTATATCTGGGAAACTTTTAAAAGACACTTTAAAAACAAAAAACCCAACCCATTGCTGTCAAGTTGATTCTGACTCATACAGACCCTACAGGACAGAGTAGAACTGCCCCTTAGGGTTTCCAAGACTATAAATCTTTATGGAAGCAAACTATCACATCTTTCTCCCTCAGAGCGGCTGGTGGATTCGAACCACCGACCTTTCGTTAGCAGCCAAACTCTCAACCACTGCGCCACCAGGGCTTCTTAGGAAGATATATAGGATTATAAAAGAAAGAAAAATGAGAGAGACGAAGAGAAACTCTGGCGAGGACACTCACTTGAGCGAGAACCCCGTGTCCGAGGCAGGTGTTTCAGCAGAACTATTTGCTGCTGGGTCTTCATTGGACGATGGCGTTGTAGGTGCCCCTTCCTTGAGGCTGCAGGGGGTCTGGCCACAGGAGACTGAAGATGGAAGGCAAAGCAAGGACTTCATGACAGCCGACGACACTTGGCTGCTGATGGAGTAGAGTCGATTGGTCTTTTCATCTGATGGCCTCACCTCACAGGACTGGGTCCTGGTCAGAGGGAAGCTCCGTGCCCGCTGGCCCAGGGTCTTGACAACAGAGCCTTGTGAATCCTCAGTCTGTGCTGACAGCAGCCTCAGGAGAGGGTCTGGGTCAGTGGAGAGGGTCTTCTGAGTGGGCTGCAGCCCTGGTGGAGGGGACTCAGACACACCAGGGTCGCTGGCTTCTGAGGCCACGGGGGGCGCCAGGGGCAGCTGCTCTTTCTCTGACTGCTGATGCTGACTAGCAGATGGAGTCCCTCGCCTAAAGAGGCCAGAAACCCGTCCTCCCTCTTGCTTTCCAGAAGGTTTTGCTGCCTCTCCTATGGGGGCCTGGAGGCTCAGTCTCTGGGCTGCTCTATCGGGAAGCTGAGAGGAGCCAAAGGTTTCAAAGGAGCTGATTCTCTGCTTGATGGAGGAGGAGGCCCGCAGGTGAGGCCCAGAGTGTTCCCTGGCTGCAGGCGTTGGCTGGGTGGACGAGGCTGCACTGGGCAGCCTTTTGAGGTCTGGAGCACGATTCCGCAAACCTTTCAAGCTTTGGCGAAACCAGGCAGGCTTGGGGGCCACAGGAGGACCTTTCTTCACAGTGCTATTGTCTGCTGTCTTGTAAACTTTGGGAGCACCATTGGCAGCGTCCAGCTTTGGCAGGGCCCCATCTGGGTGGCCCTGCGTCCCATCTTCTTCACCCAAGTGGACATTGGGCTGTAGCAGCATGTGGCCATGGCTCTCACTCATAATGGGGCTAAATAAGTGTTTGATGCAGTCAGAAATTCTAATCCAAGGGTCTTCGGCTGTGGCGTCAAGGCTATAGTCCATCCGAGCCTGCCTCTTGAGCAGTGGGTGTTTTATTGGGGATGTTTGGTGTGCTAGAGAGCAGAAACAAGGCAAAAGCTGTGTATCACAGGTTATGGTGATTTGTCTTCCAAAGTTTAAAGCTGAATAGCAAGGATTCTAGAGGAAGAGATTAGCAGAAGTGGTGGGTCCCCAGCTGAGTGTGTCCCAAGTGCGATTACCTGACTGACGTGCTTAACCATTTTCATCTCTGCTACTCTCTGCTACTCTCTCTACATGCAGGTAGTTAACCAGCTTGCTCAACAAAGGAGTGTTTTCCGTACCTAAAGAGCTTATGGGAAGGTTACAAAGGAAAGAAGCTCTCTGTGACAGTGATTCTCAACCATGGCTGCACACTGGAATCTGGGGAGCTTTAAAAATATTGGCTCCAACCCATGAGATTCTGATTCAATTCACCTGAGGTGCGCCTGGGTCTTGGGCATTCTAGAAGCTCCACAGGTAATTGTAATGTACATCTTCTCTATGAGGCTCCCAGGACCCCAGGCAGGCTCTACCAAGTTCAACCCTTCACTGCAGGGGGAAGCACATGGGGGTCTTTCTTGGAGGGCAGCATTGAGCCAACATCCCATCTGAGCAGGTAGAGGAGACCACCCCGACTCTCTTTCCCAGGGACAGAGGGAGGTGGCCCTGAGCCCGGCACAGTCAACAATCCAAGTTTATGTGTGGCTCTGCCATGGCCCCTAGGTCTGACCTTCCCTGGTTAACAGTATACTGCTCTGGCTCTGGACTTTGGAGACTGTTTGGTACAGGAATGCAACCCAGTTTATGGGGGACTGATCCTTTCTGTCCCATGTGTCAATGCCAGGCCTCAAGGGAAGCAAACTGCAGAGCATTAGACTTGATGATATCAAAGAGAAGCTCTATACCATCCAAAAGAACTGGGTGGTTATTACTCACTCCAGCACTTTGGCAAGTGAGTCTGTTTCTGCATTTATAAAATGCTCTCCTTCAAGGGGCTGTTGTCGTGAGAATCAGGAGCCAGGGGTTCTCAAGGCAAGCCCTTTGCAAACTGGAGTGAGGAGCCCTTGTCAGTAGAACACCAAGGCATCCCCTGGTACACTGCTCAGTTAGGACGACTAACGGCAGAGAGAGTGAAGAAGGGGAAGCCTCCATTAGTTGGGCACCTGCTCTGGGTGAGATGCCCCAGATCTTTCCATTCGTGATGTCACGTAGCTCTCCAAGAGCTGTTCATATACTTTTATATAACATTCCTCAAACTGACATATGGTTTATAGCTTAAATATTTAATTCACTGCCTCTGCTGTGAATTCCTTGATGTCAGGAGCTGGTCTCTCTCTCTTTTTCTCTCTTTCTCCAGCATCTAGCATAGGATCTCATGAAGCCAGTATTTAACATGTGCTTGCTGAACTGAATCATATGTTGGGGTTCTACGTGATTTTCCATACCTTGCTCATGAGTGAATGGAGGCTCAGAAGGCGAAGTAAGTTGCCCAGAATCACAAAGTTAGTGAAAGGCAGAGCCAGGTATCCTAGCCTGGTCTTCTTAACTCCAAAGCCTATGCTCTTTCTACCAAACCACTAGACATTCAACTCATGTCTTAGCATTTCCAGATGTACCATCTGGACAACCGTTTCTATCCACCTCATGGAGGTGGTGACCACTAAGAAAATGCTCTTCATGCTTTCCTGACACAGTATTCTCAGACTTGGAAATACTGAATGCAACATGCTACAGGCAGCTTCCCAAGATGGTGGGTGAGAGTATCTTTGGACCTCTCCCCAAGGGCTCCAACCTGCAGTTGACTTTCTGGGTTGAACTGTATTCCCTCATTAAAAGGTCATCCCCCTACTGCCACCACCACAGTATCACACACCCAGCCAGCCGGTTTCCCCCTAGAGCCCCTGGCAGTACCTCTACTGTCCTGCTGCCCACAGCTCCTGGGGACCCCTGAGTGCTCATCAGCCCAGCCATCTTGTCAGTGCAGAACACCCCAGTCCTCAGGCCAAACTCACTTTCTTACCTTACCACTTGGCCTTTGTCCAGAGGCCCTTTCTTCTGGAAGATCTAAATGAAAGCCTACCTGGACTAACTCTTCTGCCTGGCTCGCCCTCTGTGGAGGCCGTAGTCTGCGGGGCAACTCCGGGTCCTGGGCAGCAGGCAAGGGTGCAGGAGGATCCCCCTGCTGCGTCTTCCTGCAGTGGCTGGGGTAGCAACAGCTCCCTTGCTTCCTGTGGTGTAAACAGGAAGCAAAACTGTGTCAAAACTGTAGCCTTCAGCTGTGAGAAGGCAAGGCTTATTTTCATTGGGGTTGGAGGGCAAATATGAAGCCACTTAGATGAGAAGTTCATCCACAGCATTGTGAAGAGAGCCCTTTCCTCCACTGCACTGTCTTCATGCGCTAGTACTGCAAAGTCAGCACCTCCTGGAGGCCCAGAGCACCCCTTCACTTGCAACAAGCTGGTGTCTGGAGCGTGGGCACTCACTGTTGGCGTATGTGAAGATCCTGGGCTCTTTGTGACGGGGAAAAGAGGCTGGGGGATGTCACAGGGGGCCGGCACTGCTTTCTTTACATCTGAATCCAGGCTAACTAAGCTCCCCTGGAGGGCACAAGAGCAGCATTGAAACCAGAGGCAAAGAGAGTTCTGTCTTGTCTTTATTAAGGTTGGGTTAGAACACTCAAAAGAAAATCATGTCAATAACTTTTGATGTTGCTATTTAATATTTAGTAAGCACACTGCAAAGGATGACAAATACTCAGCATCTGCGCCATCGCCCCCCTTTGCAACATCCAGGGTGACATTATCAATCTAGTGCAGAATTGTCCCCTCCTTCCCCCGAGCCTAGAAGCAGTCAGTCTCAGGATCCTTCATAAAACAGCCTAGAACAGAGATAGACCAGGCACCAAATAGTTATATAATATTCTAATAGAGTTTGGATTATAATGTAGGGTGAATCAGATGCTGTCGGAGCCCAGAGGAAGGAGGAGCCCCAGTTCTGCCCAGAGAGGTGGAAAGCCTTCCCTAGAGAGCTGCTTTTTTACTGGTCCTTGAACAAAAAGTAAGAATTTTCCAAGCAGAGAGGTAGAAGAAGAGCATTCCAGAGACATATACATACACAGAGGAAGGAATAAGCATGATAGCTACTCAGAAAAAAAAAAAAAAAGCATGAGGCATCAGCAAAATGATCCTCCTATATTTGATCTTTCCTATGGAAGACTTCCCTATGCTGCGGCTGCCTCTATATTGCTTACCTTCAGTTCAGAGCCAGGGGTAATGATGGGCTCTGACAAGGTTGCAGGCTTCCTTCCAGAAAAGGCAGGAAAGAGTAACAAAGCAGCATTTGAGACTAAAAGAGAAGTGACAGGTGTCCTTGGCCTGAGATTTCAATGTCTACATTGTCAATAAGCATTCCCTGGAAGTGAAAGGTCTACAAAAGTTGAAAATGTATTCACAACACGTTTCCAAGTGTCCTCTGCCTCAGCCCGGGTTTGCTACGATAAAACTGAACTTTAGGAGAGTATTTTGGAACTGTGGAGATGTTAACCAGCTCAAAGGAATCATTGGACTTCTTGCAACATTCCTTTGAAAATCAAGGGCTGGCCAAGACGTTAGAAACTTAATACGTCAGGTAGATGGGATGTAAGACTCACGTCGTACAGAAAAAATGACTCGTGTCTCAAGTCTGAGTGAGCTCTAAGGTGACATCTGTCTCCATCCATGGATTGGTAGCACTTTGATAGGCAGGCACTCTTGTACTAAACAGTAGTCAATGCGTCTTTGCATTTTGGAACAGACACAAATGCATTTTGTCTTTTAATCAGCACATCTGAAGTAGCATCCTTTCCATAGAAGGTCGTTTTAAATGACTCCCTAAAATACGTTTGGTTTTGCTCAAATTTTTCCCTAAGTAGTATTTGCTGTTACTGTGTTTGGTGGCCAAGGGAGAGAGAAGAGAGCAGAAAGAAGGAAAGAGGAACAGAGATGTGGATTTAGCAGGGAAGGGAAAAGTGTATTTTAAACACAGGTGGTAGTTTGAGTTGATTTTCTAGAAGACAGAGAACTGCTCTTTTGTTGAAGAAAATATTCCGGAGGTAATTCTGGTTGTGGAGGTTAAGCCCACTTGAGCTACAGAAGATGGGAAAGATTTGGGGTTGTCCATTAGTGGTTTGGGAAGAGTCTTGGGACCATGGAGAGAAAAGATGGGAGAAAGAGAGATGCAGTGAAACCTGTGAGAGCCGGAACTCGCCGAGGCTGCCTTTCTATTCCAGGTCTTGCAAGTTTTCTGTCTTTGATGGTGTGCGGTCTATCACTTTTCTGTCCTTGCTTTCAGCGGAAAATATTTGAGTTTTCCTTCCCTGACAGGTTTCCGATTTACACAGGTTCTGGCTTTCACAGGTTTTACTGTAGATAAATAGATACACATATAGAGAGAGAGAGAAACAGAGAGATTGATTGGCTGATCTTAAAGCATGGTGGTACACTGCAATCAAGGAGAAAAACCCCCAGCGAGAAACTCCCAGGAATGGCCAAGGAAGTTTTAAGAACAGCGATGTCAGGTGAATTGCTTCCTGTTTTCTGTTGTGCTGTAATCCCTTCTCTGTGACCGCCAACGTCCAGTACAATTGTGTTGTGTTGGTTGTACTTTCTAGAAAAGGCTGTAGGAGAAGGGTCTGTTGGCCATGTGGGCTACAGTTGACAGAGGCGAGCCGGGGCAGCGTGGCCTTGGAGCTGCAGAGCTGGGGCAGAATGCAGGAGGGAACAGTGGATTCACACAGGGCAGGTGCCACAGATGAGGCAAGGCCGCATGTGAGGATGCCCCCACTCCCGCATGGATACTCCTTGCCTGGCCTTCCCTGAAGAAATCCCACTTCCTCCTCCAGCCCTCACTTGGGCATATACCCTGCCCTAAACATGGCCCAGCCTGGCACAGTGGCTCATGGGCTTCACCCAGGACAGGCCTATGGGCCGGACAGACCTGTACTGGCAACTCCACTCCCCCTTTTCTTGGTCTTAGCCTGGCTTCTCAGCCTGCTCAGTCCTAATTTGCACTTCTGGACTCAAAGGTCTCTGGCCCTAGAGAAAAGGAAATCTTTGCTTAAAGGGGGAAGGGAGGGGGGGACAGATCCACCTCCACACCTCCATCATGTATGGCTAAACCAGCCACATTCTGCCAGTGATCTGCACAACCGTACTTCCTTTTCAGTAACCTGGCTTCCTCCTCTTCTCACTTCGCTTTCACCCCACTGCACTCAACACCCCCTCCCCCAACCACCCACCACCATCACTCCGGGCTTTCTTACCCCTCCTGAGGTTGGTTGTTAGAGGGAATTTCCAGAGGCTCTAAAACCTACCTGCCCAGTGAAACAGGTGCTGGGGTAAGGATGTGAAAGGCAGCCTAGCACGGTGGTTAACAGTGAGAGATTTGAAACCAACCAACCAACCAAACAAACAAAACTCAACTCTTTGCTGTCAAGTTGGTTCTGACTTGTGGCGACCCCATGCGTTACAAAGTAGAACTGCTCCGTAGGGTTTTCTCAGCAGTAATCTTAATGAAAGCAGATTGCCAGGCCTTTCTTCCACGAAGCCTCCCATCTTTAGGTTAGCCGCTGATTGATTGCAAACTGCTTGCTCCACCCGGCCTCCAATTTCAGACCAGCCTGGTTTAAATTCTGCCTCTGCTACTCAATGGAGATGAAAACCTGAGCAAGTTACTCGGTTCCCTCTACATAATTGGGACCCTCACCTCCAGGCCGTGGTAAGGATTAATTGAGGCAATATACATAACATGCTTAGCACAGTGCCTGGGCATAAAAATTGCTCAAGAGGTGGCAACTGTCTGGGCATCAGTCTGCATTTCTTTAAGGAGATGTTATTGGGCAGCTGAGGAAGAAAATGAGCTGTTTCAGGGGCGCAGTGGAGAAATAATCACACTCACTAACGCTATCGCGCTGAGGTTCTGTTAGGCACTGTAAGTGGTTACATTTAATCCTCACAGCAGCCCTTTGTGGGTTCACTAAACTTAGCCCCATCTAACAGATAAGGAAACTGAGGTTTAGATACATTGGGTTTTCCCCCAAAGCTTCACAGCTAAGGAACTGAGAAGGCAAAGCAAACTGGGAAAGAAAGAGGAGCCAGTTTCTCACAATCACATCAGCCTACTCACTTATGAAAGAGAATAGCCAGCTCTTGTCCCCTTTGAGGTTCCTGGGTGGCACAAATGATTTGCACTTGACTAACTGGAGCCCTGGTGGCATAGTAGTTAAGAACCTGGCTGCTAAACAAAAGGTTGGCAGTTCAGATCCACCATCAGCTCCTTAGAAACCCTATGGGGCAGTTCTGCTCGATTCTATATGGTCTCTATGAGTTGGAATCGACCGGAGGGCAATAGGTTTGGTTTTTCAGGTTTACTAACCTAAAGGTTGACGATTCAAACCCATCCAGCAATGCCACACAAGAAAGTCTTGGCGATCTGTTTCCATAAAGATTACGGCCAAGAAAACCCTATGGAGCAGTTCTACTCTGCAACACATGGGGTTGCCGAAATCAGAACTGACTCGATGATAAGGGGCTTGGTTTTTTTGGTTTTACACCAAAAGTCTCCCAGGAAACAGAGGCTTGAAGATCCATGTGCCGAGGATCCTACCCCTATCCCCTCATGGAATGGGCCTACAGGAGTTCTGGAAGTGATCCATCATGGTGAGCCCGAGGAGTGACTCCCACAAAAAGGGCCTTAAATTCCAGTGCGTTGTGGATGGGAACCCAGAAGCCAATAGTAGCTCTGGGACTTCCGTTTTGGATCTGCCAAGCTTCAAAACTATCTTTGTGCTTTCAGCCCTGGGCTTGAGCTGAGACTCGTCTCTCTGATGATTTAACACAGAGCAGGAGAAGCCTTCGTTCTGCCACTCCTAACATGGCTGCGAATATTCAAGAACAACTGTGCTTGGCTCAGGAGAATAATCAACCCATCCGGCACATGCTCTTACCTGGCCACAGGTGGGCAAGGTACGCCCAGAAGGGCATATGGAGTTGTCCCTCTCTTCCAAACTCTTCTGGGGGTCGCTGTCACTTTTAAAGTATTTTCTGGGTGGAGGCTTGGGCTTGGAGGATGTGGGCTTTCTCACCAAAATTTCAAAGGATTTCTTCAGTCTCAGCGGTGGGTCGCCGTCCTGGCTCCCACGGAGGGGTGGGCTCCCCTGAGGCAATCTGGATGCCGCCGAGGGCAGCACCTGGGTCTCCTGCCCAAGGTGCTGGCTGGCACTGTGGGTGCTGACTTCCAGGTCAGGGGGCTGCTGTTCACCGCCACCACTGCAGGGACTCCCCCCTGGGGACCCAGACATGTAGCTGCTGTCACTGCTGGAGCGGACCATGACCTTCTGAGCCCTGCGCTGTGGGGGTGCTGAGTTCTTCTCTCGCTCCTTCTCTGAGGTCGGCCGCCCGTGCCAGCTGCTCTCCAGCCTTTTGACACCTGCATGTGAAGCACAAGGGGGCCTCTACAGCTGAGCTTTGGGAGATTAAAAACACCCCTGGCTTTGTTTAGGATGGCCACAGGCAGCATACCGCACACCTAACTGTCTGCTTCTCATCTGAGCTCACTTTGGATTTGGAGCTCGACATTCTTGGGTTTGGTCTTTGACAAGCTATGTGACTCTAGGTTTGGGGAAATCATTTGACCTTTCTGAGTTTCCATGGGATGGGCATGGAGATGCTCCATCCAGATTGTCCATCAAGGAAGGGCTTACTGTCCTAACTGTGGGAAGCAGCCTATATCCAATGACCAATGGAGAAGGGGTTATAAAACCCCAACCATTTCTGCCCAACTCGGGACAACTGTGATGGGCCATTTTAGCTCCAGAGCTCCAAGAGTTGGTTGAAGGTATTGGGCCTGTATCTCAGCTCTACCCCTCCCCCTGCCCAGTGATCGCAAGGACACTCTCTAATAAATATCCTGTGCACTAAACTCCATGTCAGAGTCGGCTTCCTGGGGAACCCAACCTAAAACCTGCTTTTTCTCAACTGTAAGATAGGCATAATAGTTCCAATGTCCCTGGGCTTATTTTGAGAGTTGTCATGGATTGAATTATGTCCTCCCAAAAATGTGTGTATCAATTTGATTATCTACCATTTTATCATCTGATGTGATTTCGCTGCGTGTTGTAAATGCTATCACTATGATGTAATAAGATGGATTAGCAGCAGTTATATTGATGAGACCTACAAGATTAGACAGTGTCTTAAACCAATCTCTCTTGAGATATAAAAGACAGAAGCGAGCAGAGAGACATGGGAACCTCTCATACCACCAAGAAAGCAGTGCCAGGAGCAGAGCACATCCTTTGGACCTGAGGTTCCTGCACTGAGATGCTCCCAGACCAAGGGAAGACTGATGCATCAGGAGGAACTTCCTCCAGAGCCGACAGAGAGAGAAAGCCTTCTCCTGGAGCTGATGCCCTGAATCTGGTCTTGTAGCCTACTGGACTGTGAGAGAATAAGCTTCTCTTTGTTAAAGCCGTCTGCTTGTGGTATTTCTGTTATAGCAGCACTAGATGACTAAGACAAGGGTCAATGTTAAAGAGAGAGAAAATATCTGTGAAGGCTCTTTGAACCTTGTACCAAGAGGTGATTATTTCTCTCCAGCTAAGGGTGAAGTGAAGCCATAAAAATCACTGCTTTTCAGCCATAATCCCTCTTTCTCTTCCCCTCCCCACCCAACCCTTCTTAACAGTTTTCAGTCCCCTCCCCATCCTTTCCAGCACTATAGCCGTCTACCTATCCTTGAGAAGCCCTTCTTCCTGGTGGTAAACTGTCAAATCATAGCTCAAGGGAATAGGAGCAGATTGAATCCCAGTCTTTTGCCCAAATCCCACCTCACCCTCTGAGGCTGGGACTGCCAGGGGGCCCCATGGGAGTAGCACCTGCCTTAGGAGAGAGCCAAGGCCAGCCAAGCCCTTAATCCAAATCTTGTTGCTTTTTCCTAGTTATAAAATAACGCATCCTCATTAAAGAAAACTCAGCAACAAAAAGGGAGGACTTAAAGTACAAAATTCACCTGCAGTCCTATCAACAAGAGATTACAACTGTCAAAATTTTGGCGAATTTCTTTGTCACCTTTTTCTTGAGTATGTGCATGTTGGGTAGGTGGAAAGGATAGGAAATAGTTGAATAAAATGTTGTGTTCTGCTCTTTTCTCTGAACATTCCCGCCAGACCACGTAACCTTGTTGTCAATATCACTGCTGATGGTTGCACATTGTTCTATCATATGGATGTTCTAGTGATGATATGGCCAAAGGCCAATGGCCAATGGCTGGGCACTGAGGTAGTGAGAGTGCGATCTCTGGAGTCATCCTGCCTGGGTTCCCATCCCAGTTCCTCTGCTTGCTAAGTGGTGTGACTTTGGGTAAGGCAGCCTCTCAGAGCCTCACTTTTTCCTATAAAATGTACATAGAAATTTGATGTAACAATTCAGTGAAATAATGCATGAAAAGAATTTAGCACACGGTCTGACACATAATAAGAAACTCCATAAATGTTACATATTATATTACAAGATATTATTATTTCTAAACGTTTTGTGATTAGAGACTGTTGTTGTTAGGTGTTGTAGAGTCGATTCTGACTCATCACAACCCCATATGACAGAGTAGAACTGCCCTATAGGATTTTCTAGCCTGTAATCTTCAGAAGAAGATCACCAGGTCTTTCTCCCATGGAGCTGCTGGGTGGGTTCGAACCACCAACCTTTCTGTGAGCAGCCAAGAGCTTAACCATTGCACCACCAGGGTTCTTGATTAGATACTGGAGTGGCAAACTCAAATGCCTACAGGGGCTCTTGTGTGAATGGCACAAGGGAATGGTGGGGCCAATAGAGAACTGGAGAGTTCCTGTTCCACTAAAATGATTTAAGTTTAAAATGTTTGTAAAATTTTGTACCACCCAAACAAAGCAAAAATATGAGCCAAATTTAACTGGTGGGCTTCTGTATTTCAACTCTTTTCTACATACCGTGCATTGATGACTGTTGTTATATATCCTTGGGCTATGAAGTGAGTTAATGGCTAAACTCTAAGCTCTCTAATAAAGCAAAGCTATTTCAAGTCAAAGTTCACCATTTCCCTTACCTTCCAGGCTCCACTGATGCCTCTCCTTTCCAAACTTGATGTTCTCCACAGCCTGGGCCACAGCTTCTTTGAGTTGCTGTTCAGAGACCTAGAAAACATCACATCACCTTCTCAAACTAAGAGTGGAAACTCCTAGTCCTAGGACCCTGCATCAGGCTCTGAGTACTGAACCCATTCCCAAGCTGCGCCCCTGAATTCTAGTTTCTTCCCTTCCAACACATTCTGCAAATTGCTGACAAAATACCTTGGAAATCCATGGTTCCCCACTATCATCAAGATAATTCCAAAGTCTGTCAATAAAGGGGTTCCCAAGGTGGCCCCTCTCAACTCTTCAACCTTCTCCCCACTACTTACTGCAAAATTCTGAGCAAACTGAACCACTTCACGGTTTATATCTGAAGGCTATTCCATTCTCAGCAATTCTATCAGCACGTCATCATCATCAATAACAAGGTCATAACCATCACCATTACACTGTGTGTGTTGTGACTCACAGGTCATAAATCACTTTAGAGTAGTAGTTAAGAGTATGAACTTCAGAGTCAGACTCTGTTCACATTCCAGTTTATCCACTTGCCAGTTGTGTACCCTTAGACAAGTTACTTCTAAGCCTCAATTTCTTCTTCTGTAAAATACTACTGATAATAGAACCTACTTCTCAGTGAGGATTGAAGGGTTTTGTTTTGTTTTTTTAATCATGTGAAGTGCTAAGCACAAAACCTGGCACGTGGTAAACGCTCAGTAGATGAGAGTTACCATCAATAGAAGTCCTCTAAGATAAAAACGATTCCCCATTTCAGAGTTGAGGAACCAGAGACTCTGAGAGGTTGGATGAATTGTTCAAGGTTGCCAAAAATAAGTA
The DNA here is from genome assembly GCA_030035585.1 of Dugong dugon. Classification (NCBI taxonomy): domain Eukaryota; kingdom Metazoa; phylum Chordata; class Mammalia; order Sirenia; family Dugongidae; genus Dugong; species Dugong dugon. The sequence continues at coordinate 26,551,050 of CM057482.1, read as the reverse complement.
GCAGAGCTGGACAAGAGCCAGACAGTCTGATACCAAGACCTGGGCTCTCTCTTCTCTGTTCGGCACTGCTTGTGCCTACTAGGGCTACCCTGCTGGAGTGCCTTTGCCAGCTCTTTCCTGCTGCACCAAACCCTACCTGTCCTTTATGACCTGGCTCCCTTGTCCCATGGCCCTCACCTCCTGTGGCCTCTTTGTGTATGTCCCATCTCTCCAGCCAAAATGTAAACTCCTCAAGGTCAGGGACTAAGGTGTATGCGCCAACTCCTGACTCTTACTCCACAACTTTTTCACCATACTAGTTAAAAGCAAGCCCTGGTTGCACAGTGGTTAAGCGCTTGGCTGCTAAGCAAAAGGTCAGCAGTTTGAACCCATCAGCTGCTCAACAGGATAAAGATGCGGCAATCTACTTCCATAAAGATTACATTCTTGAAAACCCTGTGAGGCAGTTCTACTCTGTCCTATACGGTTGCCATAGTTGGAATCGACTCGATGGTAACAGGTTAGTCAAGAGCAGCAAAAGCTATTAAATTAATTGAGACTCCTTTTGTTTCTTACATTGCCCAGGCTAATCATTTGTTTACCTTAAGGAAGAAGCCTGCTTTTCTCTAGTGTGTTTATCTTTAGTGCTGGATAATTGAATGGGATTGGGTTTAATTCCATTACATCACGCATATGTTGACCTTCCCCATTATTCCACACTCTGTCCTCTTTTCTCTGGGAATCTGGGACTCAGTTAAGAGCATAGGATTTGGTATCAGACACGCATGGGTGGAATTGACTTGATGGAATGGTTTCTTTTTTTTTTTTTTTTTTTAATCTCCTCCATTGGTAAGTTCCTTCTTCTCAGTCTCAGTTTACTCATCTGTGAAGTGGAGGAAATAATCGTACTGACTTCACAGGGTTGTACAACAAATGAATGTGACTGTATATGTCACATCTTTGGCAAATATGCCTGGCACATACTAAGGATTAAATAAATGGAACATCTCATGTACTCATGGCTTCAACTCCCAAGTCTACCTCCAACCCAGATCTCTTTTACCAGCCATTATCAGCCTTAAATCCAACTGCCTTCTGAACATCTGCACTTGAAGATCTCATAGGTCCTCAGTCTCATTGTATCCCACACTGAGATCATTCTCTTCTCTCCCAAGCCTGTTCCTCCTATTTTATTCTCTATTCTGTTGGTGGTGTTACCATCACTCAGTCTTTTAATGTACATATACTCCAAACAACCTAGGCTCCTCCCTCTCTGTTACCCAGAGCTAATCAGCCAACAGATACTGTTTGTTCCTCCCAATTGTTGTCTCATGTTGTCCCTTCCTCTTCTCACATCTACTGTTTAGTTCAGACCCTCATCATCTCTTTCCTTCCTCTTCCCAACTTTTCTTACAACCTCCAGGCTACAGCCACTCCATTCTGTCCTCCACAATGTGGTCAAGTTAAAAAAAAAAAATCTGAATATGTTACATCTATGGCTACAGGTCTCCCCTAGCTCCTCACTCCCCACAACATAAAATACTAACTATTTAGCATCCTGTTTACAGCACTTCACCAGGTAACCCCAATGTCTCACCAACCTCAGTTCTTAATCACTCTCACCCAGTACCCTACATTCCAGTGACACAAAACTGACTACTCCCCTTCCATCAGTCCCCTTCATGACTCCATAACTTTGAACTTTGTGTTCCCACTGCCTAGAATGACCTTTCTCAAATTCTCTGCCTGGTGAAAACTTGCTTTATAAACCCTCCATTCTGTGTCCCCCTCTGGGTTTGCACAGCGTTTACCACTCAGTATTGCAACTATTTCTATGTCAGTCTCTCTGAGGAGACCATTAGCTTCTAGAGGACAGGACTGTGTACTATGAACTAGCTTATTTCTGTACCCTCAGTGCCTAGCTCCAGATCTGCACTTAGTGGGTATTTGTAAAAGATGAATGGATGAATGACCCTATTGTATCTGCTAGCAGGGATCCCTGGTCCATGTTTTCCTGTCCTGCAGCTGTAACCAGCTACAATACTTCCCTAAGTGAATGCTAATTGCCTCTAATGTCTAGGAGTTTGTCAATGAACCTCTGCTGTGAAACTTGGAACAGGTACTTGGAAATTCAGGCCCAAACCCAGCCATTCATTCATTCCTCATTCTAATTTTAGTACTGAAAGAGTGACCCTGGGAAAGAGAGGATGACCCAGTGGATGTTACCTGTGGGTCTGGATGTCGGCTAACAATGATGGGGATGGGGCCAGGACTGCAGTGACTCAGAATCTCGTAGACTTCATTGAGCGTCATGCAGTGCACTGGAGAATCATTGATCTCCACAATCTCATCGCCACACCTGCAAAAGCATCATTAGGAAGCCATCAGCAAGCTAATCAATGTGACATTTCAACTGTCACTCCCCTGGGGCCCCGCTCCTGACTGGGCTGTTTGGTGAGACCTAAAAATCCCATTAGTCCATCCTTAGGTACCTGACTGAAACTCAGAACAGAGCAGACCAAAGGGGGGCATCTCTCACTGCATGACCCACAAAGTGGAGATATTTCAGACCCAAAAGTGGGTCAACATTAGCCAAAGTTTGTCTTTAGCCTTCCTCCCCACTTCCCCATTTAACTATGGCCCAACCAAGATTGAGGGGCTGGTGTTGAACAGGAAGAGAAACTGAAATCAAGAAATAGCATTCAGCTGAACAATTGTCACAAAACCTCTAACTAACCACTTCCTACCTTTCTTTGGGCCTCAGTGTTCTCATATAGAGAACAGCTAGGAGGAAGAACTGAATGGACATATTAAAAGGTAAAGAAGGAATAACTGGGCAGGAAAGAGTTGAGGTTCTCATGGGAAGAAATTAGGAGAGAAGGCTATGGAGTTCATTCTAGTTGCAAGGTAGGAAAGAAGGTACTAGCAACCTAGAGAGAAAAAAAATGAAGTAGAAAAGCAAGATTCAATTGATACATGGCAGGCTTGCAGAATCCTTGTTTCATAGATATGGAAACTGAGGTACAAAGGGTGAAATGACCTCTCTGGTATCACCTAACTCAGGAGCTGGCAAACATTTTCTATAATGGGCCAAACAGTAAACCTTCAGGCTCTGTGGGCGATACGATTTCTATCACAACTACTCAACTCTACCATTGTAGCATGAAAGCAGCCATAGACAATATGTAAACAAATAGCAAGGCTACGTTCCAATAAAGCTTTATTTACAAGCACAAGTGGTGGGCCTGAGAACCATATTTGCCAACCCCTGGCCTAACTGGTGATTGGCAGGACCAGGATTAGAACTCAGGTCTCTTGATCTTCATCTCACTGTTTCTTCCACTGCTACTCCTTCTTCTACATTTCTACTGAGTCCAGTCCATCTTCACTGTTGGTAAGAAAGTACACATTTTCATGGCTGTAACTGATGACCACTGTCCCATAGCACCAAATTCCAAAGAAAGTAGAAACTTCCAAAATAATTGCTACCCAGCTGTAGGCCTAGAAGGAAGCACTCTCTGCCTGAGAGCATTTAAGACTAAGATAATCACTCGGACCCTGCAATTATGTTCAAAATAATAGCACAGTGGCTCAGTAAATTAATTGTCACCCTCCCGCAGATGACAGCAACAAACCCAACTCTAATTCAGAAGTTCCATCAAGACACCACCTAAGCAGGATTTGCCTTTGCATATATTGCAATTATAGGAAAACCTTTCAAAAACATGGCAAAACTCTCCTGGTTTAGCATAACCCAAACCCAATAAGAGAACATGTATCTTTACTAAATGTGAATGTAGGACTATAAAGTATAATAAGTTAAACTGGGATGAAATGTTGTTATAAAATCCAGATCCCTGTGAAATATACTTTATTGAACAGAAAATTCAGATTTGTACTTCCCTTAGAAGTTATTTGTAAAGAAATATATCTGGAGTGCTGAAAATTTTGTTTATGCTACTGTGAAACTGTGTTTATACTACTGATTTGCTAATCAGCTTATTCTCCCACAAAGAATACACAGGTAAACCTTACTGAAGCTCCTGTTTCTGTCACTATAAATTCCAGATTAGCTAAATCTGAATTAACATGTGTTTACCTCTTGTTTTCTGTTTTGGATTTGTATTTTCTGAGACAATGTTTCTTAAACTGTAATGTGCATACAAATCACCTTACAGGGCTGCAGAGGCCTTCTTAGAATACAGATTCTGAATCAGCAGGTCTGGGGCAGGGCCTGAGGTTCTGCATTTCTAACAAGCTCCCAGGTGATGTTGATGCTGCTGTTCCAGGAACCGTGCTTGGAGGAACAAGGCTCTGAGCCCCGTCTGGATCATTCATTCTAAATATCTCACCTCCAAAGCAAGCTCCTGACATTCTAAGGTGATCCTTCCCTCTGCTGTAAATCAGAGGTCTTTCCAAAAACAGAAACAAGGACATACCGGAGCCGTCCATCCAGATGCGCCACAGACCCTGGAGAGAGAGTGTGAACGAAGATACCTGAGATGCACTGGAAGCAGGGGACACTGCACAGGCCGATCCCCAGGCCAACGCCAGACTCTGGAAGGCACAACAGGGCGGGGGGACTTGTGATTGAACTTTCCAAGTGCTGACTAGTTTACTAGGTGCCTCGGTACCATCACGGATCAGTCAACTGTCCCCTCATTATTACGGCACTTATTCCATCCATATTTATGGACCGGCTACTGTGGGCAGGTCCCTGGGTGGTGCAAACAGTTAACATGCTCAGCTGCAAACCAAAGATTGGAAGTTTGAGTCTGCCCAGAGGTGCTTCAGAAGCAAGGTCTAGTGATCTACTTTGGAAAAATCAGCCATTGAAAACCCTGTGGAGCACAGTTCTGCTCTGACACACAAGGGGTCGCCATGCATCAGAATCGACTCGATGGCAACTGATTTTTTTCTTTTTTTTTTTAACTGTGTGTAGGGAGGGCACTGCCTTAGGTTCAACAACAGTAACAGACAAGGTTCTCAGGGATCTTAAGTTCAAGTGGGGGAAGGAAGGAAGAAAAGAAGAGAGGGAGGAAATGAAAAAAGAAGGAAGGAGGAAGGAAGGAAAAGAGGAGGGAGGGAGAGAGGAAGATAGCAGAAAGTGATAAATATTATGGGGAATATTCTAGACGATTATGGGATTTTGCCTCAGAGGAGGGAACATTTAACCTGAAATATGGAGGATGAGAAGGAGCCAGGGATGTGGAGACGGGGGCAGGACTTTCCCAGAAGAGGAAACATATAATGAGAACAAGAATAAGCAGAGGTGGTACGGGACCAGCAAGGAGGCCAGTGTGGTCAAAACATAGCTGGTCACAAGGACAATGGCATGAGATGATGCAGGAGAGGGAGGCAAGGGCCTGGTTAAATGGGGCTTTGTCAACAAGGCCATCTCTGTCAAAGGATGTTACTCTACGTGGAGACGGGATGCCATGGAGGAGTTTTGAACAAGGGAGTGATATGATCTACTTTTTATTTTTAAATATGTGACTCTGGCTGCTGTGAGGAGAAAAAACTATAGGAGTGGGCACAAGGAGACCAGTTAAGAGGCTACTGTTGAGCAACATGATGGTGGCTTGGCCTTCACTATAGGAGAAGACAGAGAGAAATGAATATGCATGGAGTATATCTTGGAGATAGAATTACTGATGGATTAAATGTGGGAAAATCAAAGAGATATTTTTTGGCTTTAGTGACTGGTCGGTGATGATGCAGTTTATCGAAGTGGAAATGTTGGTGGGGGAGCAGCATTAGGGGGGTGGGGGACAAGAGTTTGGGTTTGCCCAAGTTACACTTGAGATGCCCATGAGGTATCCGAATGGACTTCTGGAGTAGGCAGTTGGATAGAGGCATCTGGAACCCAGGGAAGGGGGAGGGCAGAAGTTAAAGTTTGAAAGTAGACGTATATATGAAGTGTTAGAGCCATGGGGCTGATGAGATTCCCCAGAGTCTTTGAAGAGGGGGGCCTGGGCTTGCCAACAAAGAAAGTTCTGAAAACTGAGAAGCAGCCAGCAAGAGGACTAAATGGAGTTGCCAGGGAGGAAGAGAAAGGCCTTTATGGTTTTTGTTTGTTTTGTTTTTCTGGCAATTCATCATTTACAAAGCACTTCACATACAGTTTTACCTTCTGATGCTGGTCTTCCCAAGAGTCCCATGAGGGAGGCCGTGAGTAATTGTTAGCCCTGTGGTGTGGATGAAGAACTGGCTGTGACAGAGCCCACGAACAAAGGTCAGAGCGCTTCACAGAACCCAGGTTCTCTGACTCTGGAGCAAAAGTTCTTAATCCCAGTGGGTCTCAGAATTGCCTGGGGATACTCTTTCAAATGTAGATCCCTGAGCCTCTTCCCTAAAACTGTTGAATACAATCTCTGGAAGTAGAGTCTAAGAAGCTGTATTATACAAAAGACCTTCCCTAAGGTGTTGCTGGAGTCCCTGGGTGGTGCCAACTGTTAAACTGCTCGGCTGCTAACCAAAAGGTTGGAAGGTCAAGTCCACCCAAAGGTGCCTTGGAAGAAAGGCCTGGCAATCTACTTCCAAAAAACCAGGCATTGAAAACACTGTGGAGCACGGTTTTACTTCGACACACACTGGGTCGCCATGAGTCAAAACCAGTTCAACAGCAACTGGTTGAGGTGTTTCTGTTGCCAGTGATCAGTGGAAATACTACTCAAGGCCAGTGCTGCATCAACCCCCCACCCCACCCGAGGGAGCCCAGCAGGTAGAGGGCGAAAGCTGTGTCTTCCCTGCGTTCTGTGCCTTAACTCACTTTGGCGTGCCTAATATACCTGTTGACCCTGGACAGCACAGACCCGTATGCACCAAGCGTTTATGCCAAGCACCATGCCAGGCTCTGAGGCACATAGTGATGTATGAGGCCACGTAGTCCCTCGAAGAACGTGCAGTATAGCAGGGAGCTAAGACATGCATGCATAAGACAAAGCCCAATCCAAAACAAAGCCTGTTGCTGGTAAGTAGATTCCGACTCACAGTGACCCCGTAGGACAGAGTAGAACTGCCCTGTAGGGTTTCCAAGGCTGTAAATCTTTATGGAAGCTGCCACATCTTTCTCCTGCAGAGCGGCTGGTGGGCTCGAACTGCTGACCTTTTGGTTAGCAACCGAGTGCTTAACGACTGCACCACCAGGGCTCCTTAAAGGCCTCTCCAAGGAATTAACTATACATCCTCTTGATCCCACTTCTGAAATATATCTCAGACGCATCCACTTCTCTCCATCTCCATTCCAACCCTCCTCTGTGACCTGAACTGCTACAGCTGTTTTCAAGCTTCTGCTTTTTGCATGTCACGCACAGTCCATTTTCCAAAGCGAAAACGAGCAGACATATTTTAAAGTATGTGCTGGAATAGATCACTGCCCCCGCCCCCGAAATCCTTAAAGGACCTCCAAGCTCAGTTAGAAGGAAGTCTAACTGCAAAGTCCCACAGGGCCTGAGCTGGCCAAATGCTCCCACTGCACCTGTCATCCTGCTTGCCTTGCTCTCTCAGTACTGGCCTTCCCTCTGCTCCTCACATGCTCCATAGCACGTTCCTGCCGCAGGACCTTTGTATGTGCTCTGCCCCTAGCTGCCTCCTCTTCGTCCTTCAGGTCGCTCAGCTCAGCCACACTTGGGCAGAGAGGGTCTCCCTAGCCCCCTGGATTAGCAGTCCACCTGAAGGTGGCAAAGGAAATGGATATCAGTCCCAGAAGGTCACAGCTACAAAGGACCTCCCTGCTTATTCCCCAGATAAGAAAACAGAGGCCCAGAGAGGGGAAGGCACTTGCCCACGATTGCTTAGCATATTAGCAGCAGAGCTACAATGCCTGGCCCATTGTTCATATTTCTGAGTGTGTGTGTCTGTGTCTGTGTTTGTGTGTCTGTGTGTGGGTGTCTTTGTGTGTGTGTCTTTGTGTCTATGTGTGTATGTAGTTTTGTACACGATTTATATTTTGCTTCAGAACACAGTGACTGGGTTTGGATTGTTTGGCCTGGGCTTGTATAAAGAAACAGAGGACGAGAACTTGCAGCCAAGCCTAGTCAAGCAATAGCCATAAAATGTGCTAACAGGCAATGCCTGCCTGCTGCTAAGGAGCCTGGTGGTGCAGTGGTTAAGCACTCAGCTGCTAACCAAAAGGTTGGTAGTTCAAACCCACTAGCCGCTCCATGGAGAAAGATGTGGCAGTCTGCTTCTGTAAAGATTACAGCCTTGGAAACCCTATGGGGCAGTTCTATTCTGTCCCATCGGGTCACTATGAGTCAGAATCAACTCGATGGCAACGGGTTTACCGGCCCTGCCCCTGAACTGATTCCAAATGACGAAAGGCTCTGAGACGCAGCGGAGAGAGACCCAGGCCGAGAGTGGAGGAGGATGGACAGAGCCCACTCAGGCCAGAAGGCCAGCACCCCTACCTTTCTCCAGAGACACCTCCACCATGATTCTGTAATTGGGCTTGGCAGTGTTGGCGGGAGCCATGGGGCTTTCTGCGGTGAAGGGGGTGCTGTCCTTGGTGGCACAGGTGCTGGAGCTCAGGGAGCGGCACAGTGGCGGAGACAGGTGGCTGGGCAGGGAGTGGGGAGCCGTCAGACGTGTGCGCACTGTGAGGGTGAGTAGCCCCTTTTTGGCTTGCTGAAAGGAAAAGAGACAGTGTTAGAAACTTTCAGGGGAAGCCTGGCCTCCATCAATAACAGTAGTCAAATACATCTTAAGGAAATGCAGCCGTGTGTGTGCGCGTGCGTGCGTGTGCTTAAATACATACATACATATACACACATATGATAAAAAATATACATATGTGCTATATATGTACATATACATATTTATACCAGATAGATACATAGACAGACAGAAAGATAGAGTTTTGAATTTACTAGATGGAGACTCAAAAATATATATTGGGAATTGGCTTAAAAATTTAAAGAAAATCAATAAATACAGCAATACGAATACATAAAGTGTTTTAAAACAGTTCTGTAAATAGTAAATTCTTTAACCATCCCCTACAACAATCTTGATTACAATCCTGATTATTAGTTTCTTGGTAAGTTTTTTTAACACCGTGCAAGATCATCATCAGCTAGACGTCCCATGTAAAGGATCCCACATTCTAAATTCGTAGGCTTGAATGAAGGAGGGTGATGCTGGGAGCTCGGTCCATTTGCCTGAAGGCCCCAGAGTTTGGCCACACGTTGATAAGGAACAGTCACCTTGAATTTCTGCAGAGCATCCTGATGTGTTAGCCCAGCCATTGATTCACCATTGAGTTCCAGAATCTCATCACCTGTTGAGAGAAACAGAAGTTGTAGCTAAGAAGAATGTTGCCCAGTCAAGGGGCATTATCCTTACCTTGAACTCTAGTCTCCCAAACCTGCCCAGCTTTTTATGCATGTGCAAAACACTTTGAAGAACATTTTCTCATTCAGTGCTCACTCCCCGGGAGACAGGCAGGATAGCAATGATGGGCCTTCCCTGGCACCTCTTATCTTTCAGAATAAGATCCAGGATTCTTAGCCAGGCAACCAGGCCTGGCCTCATCTGGTCCCTGCCCAGCTCTTTGCTTCACCTCCTTTCCTCCTGCCCCCCAGCCCTCTCACCATTTGCTGTGGTGGATCATTTTCTGATACAACCACCATCTGCCTTTTTCCACAATGGCCTACACAGTTAAATGCTTGCTCTGAGATATTTTCTCAACTGAAGTGTACTTTTCCTGCCTTCTTCACCTGCCTCTTCCTAATCGTTTGGCCCCTGCTGCTTTCATCTCCTTTGTCTTCTCCTGGCACCCTGTACCTACCATTGTCATAGCACTTGTCACCCTGGACGGTGACTGAGGACCTTGAAAGTCTCTCCCCTACCAGGCTGGCAGCTCCTTGGGAACAAGGACTTTGTCTTATTAATTGATATATTCCCAGGGCCAATTCTGTGTGGGGCCTACAAAGTGCTTAATAAATGTGGGTCGATGTGGTGTTTCCAGAATGCAACATAGGCCCCATTTTACAGAAAAAGAAAGTGAGCCCAGAGAGGCCCAAGCTCATATGGTAAAAGATAATTAGGACTTGGGATCTTTGACCCCAAGTCCTTTCTTTGTAAACCTATATCCATGTGATGATAATGTTTTCTGTATCCACAAATCTTGTTTTACCTGGATGGAAACCCAATTTCTCTCTTTCATTCAATTTATTCAATACACAATTAAGGAACAATTTTTCTGTGCTCAAAACTGTGCTAGATACTTTGGATGCAAACACTGTTTTCACACTGACGTCTGGGTTTGATTGTTGTTGGGGAGATGTGCTTTTACCTAATTTTCATCCCCTTGTACATAATTGTTATGGATTGAATTGTGTCCCCCAAAATATGTGCTGGAAATCCTAACCTCTATACTTGTAATCACAGCCCACTTGGGAATGGGCTTTTTTGTTATGTTAATGAGATAGTATTAGTGTAGGGTGTGTCTTAAGTCAATCTATTTTGCAATGTAAAAGAGATTAAACAGGTAAGTGAGCAAGCAGAGATGGAGGAAGATAGATGCCCCGCCACATGACGGTCACCAAGGGGCCAAGGAATAGAAGCTGAAAAGACAAGGGCCTTCCCTCAGAGCCAGCAGAGAAAGAAAGCCTTCCCCTGGAGCTGGTGCCCTGAATTCAGGCTTCTAGCCTCCTAACTGTGAGAAAATGAATTTGTTTGTTAAAGCCACCCTCTGGTGGTATTTTTGTTATAGCAACACTAGATAACTAAGACAATATCCATCCTTTTTCTCTGGTTGCTTTTAAGTTGTTTATTTTTTCTTTGTCTTTGATATTTTGCAGTTTCACTATGATGTGCTAAGGTTGACGGAAGCTTTTTGTGTTTCCTCAAGCTGAACTTTCATGCCTTAAATAAATACTGGAAAATTCTAAGCCACTATCTCTTTGCATATTGCCTCTTTTTTATTCACTCTTTCTTTGTTGAATTCCTATTAGATGTATTTTGGACCTTATCAACTTCTTACCCATGTTTCTTTAATGCTTTTTCTTCTCTATTGCTCTGTGTGGCATACTGAATAATTTCCAGATAACTAGTTATCCTTACAGTCACATCTAATCTGCTGTTTAACCCATCCATTACGTTTTTTAATTTCAATGAGTATACTTTTTTTAATTTTTAAGTTTTTTTTCACATCTACCTATTTTTTCATTGTATGCTGTTCTTTCCTTATAGCTTATATCCTTTTTTTTAATCTTTTTAAAAATAATTTTAAACATACTGATTCTATAGTCTCTTTTAGATTATTCTTTTATCTTAAGTTTTTGAGGGCTAATATTCCTTTCTGTTATTTCTGCCAACCCTATCCCAATAGTGGGCATTTACTAATATAGTATGTAATATTTTATTGCAAGCTCATTTTTCATGTGAGTTTGTTTTCTGTGGGAATCCCATATACCACCAGTTACTACCAAATAGCTTTTCCTTTATTTCTACTAGGTACCCCAAGTGTTTCACTAGTTCAAGACTAATTTTAACATTAATTTCTCAGCTTGGAGTTTCCTGTACTCTACAGGGACTATAAATGTGGCCTCCATACCTATGTATGATACAGACTTGGGTCTTCATGTTCTTGTGGGAGGTGATTTTTCCCTTTCCAAGAGCCATGGGGAGAGTTAAGCTTCTTTGATACTTCCTTGGAACCTATTGGTTTTCATTAGGGGCAGCTCTTTCAAGATCAAGGTTTCATGTGGGTTCTTACAGCCTCACATAGACCCAAGGCCATATCCCCTGCACCTGTGTGGAAATTCAAATACTAGCCCATAGCCCCTAGCTCCTATGGCTATAAACATTTCTCCAGCCCTCTGGGCCACCACATCATCAACTCATGAATTTATCACACTAGATTTAAAGTTGTTTCTTTGTTTTCTAGCTCCTGGGAATTTTCATTTCTTTCTTTTGAGTTTAAATATGATATTTTATCCTGCGTGTCTATGGAAATACAGCATTTTAGTGTGGGGAAGGGTTCAAATCAGCTCAATCTATTAGATTGCTGAAATCAGGGTGTAAAATGAAGGGACCTAGTCTTGGTCTTTGAGAGAGTCCAAGTCTAGGAGCAAAAACACACTCATTTAAAAAGAAACACAATATAATTAAATGTGTGCAGAAGGAGGATATAAAAAGAATGTATTTCAGAGATGTCCATTCTTAATTACAGAAGAGGCTGAACTTTTCTTCAGGTTATTAGGATGTCCGTCCTCACGGGGCCACATAACTCGCCTCTGGGCTTTACAGAGTGTCCTTATCCTTATTCGTCCCTATCTGGTGAAATCTAATTAACCTAGGTTTTGCCAAATAAAACTTACAAGATCACTTTTTGGAAGGGAAATAAAAATTAAATAGTATTAGCCCTGATCTGTACAACAAACTTTTGTGACAACTGATATAAACCCTGTGAACTCAGGGACAGATTCTAAAATGTTACTTTTAAAAAGTGTTACAAAAGGTAATTTGATTAATTTTTTGAGGCAAGAGTTAGGAATTCTAGACTAGCTGAATTCTTTTAGCTCACTAAAATCCTCTATTTTTATAATTGCAATTAACTAAGTGACAAATACCCAGAAAAAATAATAAAAAAACATGGCTTGGGAAGCCTTGCCCTTGAGAAAGAAAACAAAGCACAATACTCTCTTTACTTTCCACCTCAACCACTCCCCCATCCTTGTTTATATGCAGAAAAGTACAAAAGATAATAAAACAAATGATGGCATGGCCTCCAGATTCTCATCCTATTTTTCCTCCTTTCTCTTGTTAATTTCTCTTCTCTACCTGCCTCTTGATTAAGCTATTCCCCTAAAACTGAGCCTCAGTCCTCTTCTCTGCTCTCTACCATCTTTCATTCACTCTATGCCTTCAGCTATTTTCTAAATGCTGAAGACCCTAAAACTCAACCCTAACCCCTTTCCTGAGCTGTTGCCCAGATTTTCATTTGTCTGCTGCACAGCGCCATCTAGTGGTTGCCTCAATACTTCACCCTCCACTCTACCGCTCAAACCTAAACCTCCTCCTTGCCCTCTTCCCCTTTCCCTCTTTTTCCTCCTTTTCCTCTGCCTCTTACCTTGTGTAACACGTTATTTTTCTCTAGTTTACTAAGCTGAAAACTTTCAAGTCTTCTCTGACCAGTCCCTCATTTCTCACCTCCACTTAGGTTCAAGTTCTGTCCCTTCTATCCGCCCCTTTCTCTTCCCAACGTTACTGCTCCAGGGCAGGCCCTTAAGAGCTGGTGCCTGGCTTTTACAATAGACTCTTAACTAGCCTTCCTGCTTCCTGCTTCCTGCCTCCTGCCTCCTGCCAGCCCACTTTATTCTACATTCAGCTTCCTATAATATCACCTAAAATTCCTGGTAATAGCTGGTCCTTCCCATATTCATTAAACCTTCACTGCCCCCACCCCCCCACTGCCCACACAGTAAAATCCGTAAGGATAAAATCCTCCATAATGTTGGAGTTGACAAACTTTTTGTGTAAAGGGACAGGTAGTAAATATTTTAGACTTTGCAGGTCATACACTCTGTGTTGTAACTATTCAGCACTGCTGCTATACCACCAAAGCAGCCACAGACAATATGTATGTCTATGTTCCAGTAAAGCTTGTTAATGGACACTGAAATTTGAATTTCACTTAATTTTCATGTACCACATAGTATTACTCCTCTTTCAATTTTTTTTAACCATTAAAAAAATTACAAGCCATTCTTAGTCCTTAGCAGTACAAAGCCGTGGCCCATATTTGGCCCTTAGGCCATAGTTTGCTAACTCCTGCCTTCATCAATTTAAGTGATTAAATGTGATTAGGTGTGGTGGTTAATTTTCTATGTCAACTTGGCTAGGCTATGGTGCCCAGTAGTTTGGTAAAACACTGGTCTTGTTGCTGATATAAAGTAATTAAACCAAAAACAAAACCTGTTGCCGTAGAGTCAATTCTGACTCATAGTGAGTGACTCTATAGGACAGGGTAGACCTGCCCCATAGAGTTTCCAAGGAGAGGCCAGTGGATTTGAACTACTGACCTTTTGGTTAGCAGCTGAGCTCTTAACCATTGTGCCACCAAGGCTCCATAAAGTAATTACATATGATTAAATCAGTTGGCTTCAAGTAAAGCAGATTACCTTCCATAATGTGGGTGGGCCAGAATCAATCAGAAGACCTTAAGAGTAAAAAGGGAGTTTCCCTAGGGTGTATTCTGCTTCCAGACTATAAGCAGACATTTTGCCAGAACACTCTTACTCTTCACTCTTCTTGTAGTCTCATCTATGGATTTTGGGACACAAGCCTGTAAGATTCTCCGGCCTGTCACCTGACCTACAGATTTAGGACTTGCCAGCGCCTACAATCACCTGAACTAATTCCTTAAAATAAATCAATCTTTCTTTCTCTTTCCTTCCTTTCCTCCCTCTTTCTCTCTTACCCATCTGTCTATTATCTATTTATCTATCTGTCTACCTATCTACTTATCATCTCTCTCTCTCACACGCTGGTTATGTTTTTCCAGAGTACCCTGACGAAAGCATTAGATTCCCAGCCTGGCTTACAGAAACTGGCCTGACAGAGAGAGTGGCAACTCTGTGAAATCACTTGTTTTTAATGTCAGTGTGTAAACTGTCCCTGACCTACAGTGGCTGCCCTCTGCTCCACCACTGCCTGTCCCTAAAATTTGCCTCCTGTGCTGAAACCTAGAGATTTCCCTGTACCAAGCCTATTGCCCAATTATCCAAACATGGCTTTGGGATGGAGCTGGGGTCTGGGGGAAGGAAACCCTGACCCTCTAGGAGAAGACAGGGACAGGCACTTGCGAGGAAGCTCTGCTCCCCAGGACCCTCACTCCCAGGGTGGCCAGGTGCTTCCTTCCTGTGAAGAGCTAGGAGGACATAGTTGAGGGGAAGGTGGGCAGAGAAGAAGGGCAGACAGCTGGGTAGACCATGAGCTCTTCAAAAAGAGGGATCATGTCTGATTCCTTTCTGTATTCCTTGGACCTAGAACTCAGTAGATTCTCAGAGAATGTTGGTTAAGCGCATCTGTTCAAAGCACTGGACCCATTTCTCCTGTGATTGTGTATTTGGGAGGGCAAAGAGAAAAAAGAAAGAGGATTTCAATGGATCCCAGCAACAAGAGAAAGGAAAAGACAGCAGTGAAAATGAAGGGGACAGACACTTTAGTGTCCAGCCCCAGGCTGGTGACAGAAGCTGAGACAGCTGTAGTGGTGTCAGGATTGAGCATGCAAACACACACAGTTGATGTGCCAGTCATGATGGAGCCATCATCAGAGCACCTGCAGACCCCAGAATCCATGCCAGCAGTGTTCTGAAGACTCAAGCCACATTTCACATTCCCAATGTCTTCTACGGTCCAGCAGTTCTGCTCTTGGTTCCTCAAACATCAATCTGGGATGGGAAGGGGATGGAAAATCTACCTTCTTGCAGCCTTCCATCAGCTGCCGCTGCTCCCCCTGCAAAGATCGTTTTGACGTAAATTCCAATGGGGCCATAAATGCTGTCCTTTCCCCCGACAATGCTGAAGCCCAGGCCCTGGGGAAAGAAGAGAAGATGGTCGGGTTTAGGAGTTTCCAAGCCATACATCGGGCTGATATTTCCTGAGTACCTCTGCCTCTCGATCTGAACAAGAGAATCAGGAAGGAGAGAAGGGGCCTCTAGTCCCATAGGTCTAAGGGCTTAACAAAGGAATGTGAGATACAAAGAGCGGTAACTTTGGTTGCAGACTGGCCTGATGTTTTCCACACAGCGCCAGTGATGTAGAGGCAGGAATTCTGGGAAGAGATGACCATCCTGGCTCTACCCCTCCAGCTGGCAGTTCTGGGCAGATCACTTCCTGTCTCAGAACTCTGGTTTCCCACCTTGTGAAATGATGATAATATCACCTAACTCACGGAGTTGTGCTGATAATTAAAGAAGTTACACAGCAGCAACAACAAAAATATCAATGACAATAATAATGGTAGCAGCTTACAATGGAAGCAGCATCCCTTCTCCTGCCAAGGCCATTCACTCTCCTTTCTGCTCTGCATCCCACTCCCTCCCTGCTTTGTAAAGCCCTTAGCACAAGGCCTGGTTTTTGGTGTTGTTGTTAGGTGTCTTCGAGTTGATTTTCAACTCATAGAGACCCCATGTGACATAGTAGGACTGCCCCATAGGGTTTTCTAGGCTGTAAACTTTACAGGAGCAGATTGCCAGATCTTTCTTCTATGGAGCCTCTTGGCAGGTTCAGACTACCATCGTGGTTTGAACTACCAACCTCTCAGTTAGCAACCATGTGCTTAACAGTTGTGCTACCAGAGCTCCTTAAGATTTTTGGTAGCCCATTTTATTGTTGATTTGGTTTTGGCTCTACCTCAAGCACTTGCTGATCCTTCTGACTCTGCTTGCTCCTCCTCCCGAACTCAACTCCAACCAAATAGAATGACCCCTCCTAGCTGTCATCCCTGTTGATGATGAGGTCTTGGGTGCGTAGGTCTTATCAGTCTGATAGTGGGAGGCTAGCCTTATTTTTAAACTCATCACCCCTGTCTGCACTCCTGGCTTCTAGAAGGGCCCAGTGATAGAATAAGATGATACATTTGCAGGTAAAGTTTATTTATTGAATGGTTATTTAGCAAATTTCAGACACACCAAGATCATTTAAACTGTTCTGATCATCTTTCCACCTGTTTTGGTACCCTTTTCCATGCTGCCTACTTGTGAACATTCAAAAAAAATGAAAGTAAATTTTTTAAGTACTTTTACCTAATTTCAAAGGAGACTTGGTGGCACAAATAGTTAAGTGCTTGGCTGCTAACCAAAAGGTTGGCAGCTCTAACCCACCTAGCAACTCTGCAGAGAAAGACCTGGAGATCTGCTCCCATAAAGATTACAGCCAAGAAAACCCTATGGGGCAGTTTTACTCTGTTATGCGGGGTCGCTCTGAATCTAAATTGACTCAATGGCACCCAACAACAACACCACCACCTAATTTTAAGTGCGGGGGGAGAAGCATTGTGATTTGCTCATCAGAAAGTGGAGCTGTTTAGAGAAAGTCAGTATAGGAGACAGACACTCCTCTGTGATTAGAAGAACAATAACCCTAGCATTGCTTACTCTACTCTTTTATCTTTGGACGAGCTCCCAGGAGAGAGAGGGCACAGGGGACAGACAGTGAGGAATCCAGGTGTGTGGTGGGGCTCCACCTCCAGAAAGACCCTAAGCAGCAGTCAGATCCCTCCCTCATACCACACACCAAAATTATATTAGATGGTGTTTTAGTTTCCTACGGCTTCTGTAACAGAATACCACAAAGTGGGTGACTTTAGAGAATAGAAATTTAGTTCTCAAACTTCTGGAGGCTGAACATCCAAATCAGGGTCTGGGCCATGTCATTTCCTTCTGTGGGGCTCTCTCCTAGTTTCTGGTGGCTGCCAGAAATCCTTGGGGTTCCTTTATTGCTTATAGATGCATCTACCTCCTTCATCTCATGGTGTTTCCCTCTGTGTGTTTGTGTCTAATCTGTTCTTTTTATAAGAGATGATGCAGGAGGGATTAGGTTGAAGACCCACCCTGCTCTTACATGAACTCATTAATATAACAAAAGAAAACCCCTATTTCCAAACGGTTATATTTACAGGTATACGGGTTAGGATTCCAACATAACTTTTTGCAGAACACAATTCAGTCTATAACAAATGGGTTAAAGAAACCTGTCCTTTCATGATGTTTGCACCTGGGTTGCTTGGGCTGATCTGAGAACTTTGCCAGCCAACTGCCTGTGTCTATTCCAGAAGATCTTTTACTGTGCAGGTCAACTCCATGCACAGTATAGCATCTTTCAAAGGCAGTAGAAACAAATATTTGGGATGCCCAACCCTCATGCCCACAATGAATAAGGAAGATAGAGAAGAATTAATGCATTTGAATTATGGTGTTGGCAAAGAATATTGAATATACCATGGACTACCAGAAGAATGAGCAAATCTGTCTTGGAAGAAGTACAACGAGAATGTTCCTTAGACGTGAGGATTGTGAGACTTTGTCTCACTTATTTTGAACAGGTTATCTGGAAGGACCAGCCCCTGGGGAAGGACATCATACTTGGTAAAATAGAGGAAAATGTGGGGGTGGGGCCAAGATGGCAGAGTAGTGAGACGCTTCCAGTGGACCCTCTTACAACAAAGACCGGAAGAAACAAGTGAATCAATTATATATGGCAATCTGGGAGCCCTGAACGTCAAAGGCAGAGTTGAGGAACCAGACTGAGTGGCCAGGGGAGGGAGAGATGGTTCGCAAGCAGTGAAGAATTGCCAGACCTGACCTGGTGAAAGCCTTAGCCCTTCAGGCCTGAGCAGTTCCGGGGTGAGCAGTGAGGCAGGAAAGCAGCGGTGCTTGGGAAGCGTGGTTTCTGCACTGGGAGAGATCCAGCTCCAGAGGGTCTACATGGTCACCCAGAACCAGAGAGAAGAAGCCCTGGACTGGCGAAAGGTAAGTACTTGCGTACGGCCTACCACAGGGATCAAAAACACCCCCTTTAGGGAAAAACCTCTCTCCCATCTACCTCCCTGCTCCCTGTTCTGCACTGGGTCCTGGACCAGCTTCAGCAATTGCCGAGTCCCCCGGGGCCAGAAGTAGGATCCATCACACGCCCAGAGCCATTCTCCCTGCCTTGGAGAGTGAACTAATTAACAAACGGGAAAAAATAAAGTGCCAGCTCCCCTAAGCCAGTAACCCAAGGCACACACAGCTCCTTTGCCTAGGCACAGGCATAAGGGATCCACAGACTTTGAGTGCCTTTCCCCCTGAGTAGACTTGTGTGGGCCCATTTCAACAGCGTAGGCCCTCATTACCGCAGTACAACAGGTATATACCGGACTTCTAACTTTAACTGTTTCATCTGTGAGGTGGCAGGTTCTTGACATTTGACACTGCTCTGCCCATTAAACAGGGTCTTCACTTACTCACACCAGGGGCCTTAGGACTGGTGGCTCCACCCATGCCACCTGGCCACCTGCAATAGGAGCCCATGAATAAGAGGGGCCCCCCAGTCCTTACAGCCAACAGCATTAGGTGCTCATAGTCTGACTGCAAAACCCACTCACCTACACACTCTAGGGAACAAGGATACACCATCCACCTGGACACTCGAGGGCGGCCATCAGCCCCCTGTCTTGCTCAGAGTGTGTCCCCATGCTGCAGCCAGATGCCTGTGCCTCAACCAATCACCCATGCCTGTCTAGGACTGTAACTGAGAGCCTACACCACACACTTGGTGGCTATCTCTCCTGGGCACCTGAGCTGAATCCATAAAGGGGGAGTGGGCAGACTCCTGAGCTCACATACCTCGCAACAGATCTAACTACCTGGTGACAGGACATTAGAGCATCAAAGGTGCCAATAATCATACTAACACATACAAGCAGCCTATTTAGGCATATCAAAACAAAACAAGAAGCTAGTACACAGTAAGCAAACATAAAATAAATATAATAACGTATTGATGGCTCGGAGACAACAGTCAATATAAAATCACATAAAGAGGCAATCCATGATGCCTTCAACAAGCTCCAAAAATAAAGAATCTAGAAATTTTCCAGAAGAGGAAAATTTCTTGGAATTACCAGAGGCAGAATACAAAAGATTAATATACAGAACTCTTCGAGATATCAGGAAAGCAATTAAGCAAAACACAGAACAT
Organism: Dugong dugon; assembly: GCA_030035585.1. Taxonomy (NCBI): domain Eukaryota; kingdom Metazoa; phylum Chordata; class Mammalia; order Sirenia; family Dugongidae; genus Dugong; species Dugong dugon. Next base: position 26,531,379 of record CM057482.1, on the reverse strand, counting down.
GCAATAGAGGAAATTAAAAAGATTAGAGAAGAGCATAATGACAAATTTAACAGGCTGCAAGAATCCATAGAGAGACAGCAATCAGAAATCCAGAAGATTAACAATAAAATTTCAGAACTAGACAACTCAATAGAAAGTCATAGGAGCGGAATTGAGGCAATGGAAGTCAGAAATAGTGAGACTAAAGATAAAGCACTTGACACCAACTTATTTGAGGAAAAATCAGATAAAAGGATTTTAAAAAATGAAGAAACCCTAAGAATTATGTGGGACTCTATCAAGAGGAATACCCTATGAGTGACTGGAGTACCAGAACAGGGGGGGATAACAGAAAACACAGAGAGAATTGTTGAAGATTTGTTGGCAGAAAACTTCCCTGATATTGTGAAAGATGACAAAATATCTATCCAAGATGCTCATCGAACCCCACATAAGGTAGATCCCGAAAGAAGGGCACCAAGACATAATCAAACTTGCCAAAACCAAAGGTAGAGAATTTTAAGAGAAGCTAGGGATAAACGAAAAGTCGTCTACAATGGAGAGTCAATAAGAATAAGCTCGGACTACTCAGCAGAAACCAAGTAGGCAAGAAGGCAATGGGATGACATATATAAAGCCTGGAAGGAAAAATCTGCCAGCCAAGAATTATATATTCAGCAAAACTGTCTCTCAAATATGATGGCAAAATTAGGGCATTTCCAGAAAAACAGAAGTTTAGGGAATTCACAAAAACCAAACCAAAATTATAAGAAATACTAAAGGGAGTCCTCCAGTTAGAAAATCAGTAACATTACATAACAACCCAAGCTAGAACACAGGACAGAGCAACCAGATATCAACCTGGATAGGGAAGTCACAAAAGTAAATCAAAGCTAAAACACTGAAAATAGGGAAACAGAGATGTCAATATGTAAAAGATGACAACATTAAAACAAAAAAGAGGCACTTAAAAAATGTAGACACAGATTTTTCATATGGAGAGATAATCAAGGCGATATAGAGAAATAAAAGACTGGTATAAACTTAAAAAAATAGGGGTAAATGTTAAGGCAACCACAAAGGAAACTAACAATCCTACAAGTCAAAATAAAAAATGAGAAAAATATAAAGACTCAGCAAACACAAAATCAACAACAATGAAAAAGATACAAAGAAACTACATAAAGAAAAATGATTCAGCACAGAAAATTAAGTGAAACAAAGAAACTGTGAACAACACACAAAAAAGACATCCAAATGACAGCACTAAACTCATACCTATCAATAATTACACTGAATGTAAATGGATAAATGGACCAATAAAGAGACAGAAAATGGCAGATTGGATAAAAAAAACATGATCCGTCTATATGCTGCCTACAAGAGACACACCTTAGACTTAAAGACACAAACAAACTAAAACTGAAAGGATAGAAAAAAATGTATTAAGAAAACAGCACTCAAAAAAGAGCAGGAATGGCAATATTAATCTCTGACAAAACAGAGTTTAAAGTAAAATCCACCACAAAGGATAAGGGAGGACACTATATAATGATTAAAGGCTCAATACACCAGGAGGACATAACTATAATAAATATTTACACACCCAACGACAGGGCTCCAAAATACATAAAACAAACTCTAACAGCACTGAAAAGAGAGAGAGAGAGCTCCACAATAGTAGTAGGAGACTTCAACACAACATTTTTGGTGAAGGACAGAACTTCCAGAAAGAAGCTCAACAAAGACACAGAAAATCTAAATGCTACAATCAACCAACTTGACCTCATAGACGTATACCGAACACTCCACCCAGTAGCTGCCAAGTATACTTTCTTTTCCAACGCTCATGGAACATTCTCCAGAATAGATCACATATTAGGCCATAAAGCAAGCCTTAACAAAATCCAAAGCATTGAAGTATTACAAAGCATCTTTTCTGACCATAAAGCCATAAAAACAGAAATCAATAAAATAAAAAGCAAGGGAAAAAAAATCAAACACATGGAAACTGAACAACACCTTGCTGAAAAACTACTGGATTATAAAAGAAATTAAGGATGGAATAAAGAAATTCATAGAATCAAACGAGAATGAAAGCACATCCTACCAGGACCTTTGGGACACAGCAAAAACAGTGCTCACAGGTCAGCTTACAGCAATAAATGCACACATCCAAAAAGAAGAAAGGGCCATAATCAAAACACTAACCCTACAACTGCAACAAGTAGACAGACAACAGCAAAAGAAGCCCTCAGGTGCCAGAAGAAAGGAAATAATAACGAATTACAGCAGAATTGAATGAAATAGAGAATAGAAGAACAACTGAAAGAGTTAACAAGACCAAAAGCTGGTTCTTTGAAAAGATCAACAAAATTGATAAACCATTGACCAAACTGACAAAAGAAAAACAGAAGAGGAAGCAGATATAACTATATAAGAAATGAGATGGGTAATATCACAACAGACCCAACTGAAATTAAAAGAATCATAACAGAATACTGTGAAAAATTGTACTCTAACAAATTTGAAAACCTAGAGGAAATGGACAAATTTCTAGAAACTCACTAGCTACCTAAACTAACACAAACAGAGGTAGAACAACTAAACCCATAACAAGAGATTGAAAAGGTAATTTTAAAACTCCCAACAAAAAAAAAAGTCCTGGCCTGGATGGCTTCACTGGAGAATTCCACCAAACTTTCAGAGAACAGTTAACACCACTACTACTAAAGGTATTTCAGAGCATAGGAAACGGTGGAATACTCCCAAACTCATTCTATGAAGCCAGCATAACCCTGATACCAAAACCAGGGAAAGACACCACAAAAAAAGAAAATTACAGACCAATATCCCTCATGAACATTGATGCAAAAATCCTCAACAAAATTCTAGCCAATAGAATTCAGCAACATATCAAAAAAATAATTCACCATGATCAAGTGGGATTTATACCAGCTATGCAGGGATGGTTCAACATTAGAAAAATAAAACAAAAGACAAGAACCACATGATCTTATCAAATGATGCAGAAAAGGCATTGACAAAGTCCAACACCCATTCATGACAAAAAAACAACTCTCAACAAAACAGGAATAGAAGGGAAATTACTCAGTATAATTAAGGGCATTTATATAAAGCCAACAGCCAACATCATCCTAAATGGAGAGACTTTGAAAGCATTCCCCTTGAGAACGGGAACCAGACAGGGATGCCCTTTATCACCACTCTTATCCAACATTGTGCTGGAGGTCCTAGCCAGAGCAATTAGGCTAGAAAAAGAAATAAAGAGCAACCAAATTGGTAGGGAAGAAGTCAAAGTATCTCTATTTGCAGATGATATGATCTTATACACAGAAAACCCCAAAGAATTCACAAGAAACTATTGGAACTAATAGAAGATTTCAGCAAAGTTTCAGGATACAAGGTAAACATACAAAAATAAATTGGATTCCTTTACACCAACAAAGAGAACCTCGAAGAGGAAATCACCAAATAAGTACCATTTACCATTGCCCTCAAGAAGATAAAATACCTAGGAAGCAATCTAACCAGAGATGTAAAAGACCTATACAACAAAAACTACAAGACACTACCGCAAGAAACCAAAAGAGACCTGCACAAGTGGAAAAACATAGCTTGCTCATGAATAGGTAGACTCAACATTGTGAAAATGTCAATTCTACCCAAAGCGATCTACAGATACAATGCAATCCAGATCCAAATTCCACCAGCATTTTTTAATGAGATTGAAAAACAAATCACCAACTTCATATGGAAAGGGAAGAGGCCCCAAATAAGTAAAGCATTACTCAAGAAGAAGAACAAAGTGGGAGGCCTCACACTACCTGATTTTAGAACCTATTATATCACCACAGTAGTCAAAACAGCCTGGTACTGGTACAACAACAGATACACAGCCCAATGGAACAGAATTGAGAATCCAGACATAAATTCATCCACCTATGAGCAGCTGATATTTGACAAAGGCCCAAAGTCCGTTAACTGAGGAAAAGACAGTCTCTTTAACAAATGGTGCTGGCATAACTGGATATTCATCTGCAAAAAAACTGAAATAAGACCCATACCTCACACCACACACAAAAACTAACTCAAAATGAGTCAAAAACTTAAACATAAAATCAAAAACAATAAAGATCATGAAAGAAAAAACAGGGACAATGCTAGGAGCCCTAATACATGGCATAAACACAATATGAACCATGAGTAACAATACACAAGCACCAGAAGAGAGACTAGATAACTGGGAGCTCCTAAAAATCAAACACTTATGCTCTTCAAAGGACTTCACCAAAAGCGTAAAAAGACAACCTACAGACTGGGAAAAATTTTTTGGCTACAAAAAATCCAATCAGCATCTAAGCTTTAAAATCTACAACATACTGCAAAACCTCAACAACAAAAAGACAAATAACCCAATTAAAAAATGGGCAAAAGATATGAACAGGCACTTTGCCAAAGAAGATATTCAGGCAGCTAACAGACACATGAGGAAATGCTCACGATCATTAGCCACTAGAGAAATGCAGATCAAAACTACAATGAGATATCATCTCACCCCAACAAGGCTAGCATTAATCCAAAAAACACAAAATAATAAATGCTGGAGAGGTTGTGGAGAGACTGAAACACTTATATGCTGTTGGTGGGAACGTAAATTGGTAGAACCACTTTGGAAATCGATTTGGCGCTTCTTTAAAAAGCTAGAAAGAGAAGTACCATATGATCCAGCTATTCTGCTCCTTGGAATATATCCTAGAGAAATAAGAGCTGTCACATGAATAGGTATATGCACACCCATGTTCATTGCAGCACTGTTCACAATAGCCAAAAGATGGAAACAACCTACAAACAAACAAATGATGGTATATCCACACAATAGAATACTACGCAACGATAAAGAACAATGACGAAGCCACAAAACATAACATGGAGGAATCTGGAGGGCATTATGCTGAGTGAATTTAGTCAGTCACAGAAGGACAAATATTGTATAAGACCACTAATATAAGAACTTAAGAAAAGGTTTAAACACAAAAGAAAACATTCTTTGATGGTTACAAAGGTGGGGAGGGAGGATGAGGGTTATTTACTAACTAGATAGTAGATAAGAGTTTTCTTAGGTGAAGGGAAGGACAGCACACACTACAGGGGATGTCAGCACAACTGGACTAAACCAAAGCTAAGAAGTTTCCTGAATACAATCAAACACTTTGAGGGACAGAGTAGCAGGGGTGGAGATCTGGGGACCATGCTTTCAGGGGACATCTAGGTCAATTGGAATAACAAAGCATATTAAGAAAACGTTCTGCATCCTACTTCGGTGGGTGGCGTCTGGGGTCTTACAAGCTTGCAAGTGGCCATCTAAGGTGCATCAACAGGTCCCAACCACCTGGAGTAAAGGAGAATGAAGAACACCAAAGACACAAGGAAAGTAGTAGCCCAAGAGACAGAAAGGGCCACATAAACCAGAGACTTCATCAGCCTGAGACCAGAAGAACTAGATGGTGCCCGGCTACCACCAATGACTGCTCTGACAGGGAACACAACAGATAGTCCCAGATGGAGCAGGAGAAAGGAGGAGTGCAGAACTCAAATTCTAGTAAGAAGACCAGACTTAATGGTCTGACTGAGACCGGAGGAACCCCGGAAAGAATGGCCCCTGGACTCTCTATCAGCCCGGAACTAAAACACTTCCTGAGGCCAACTCTTCAGACAGGGATTGGACTGGACTGTGGGACATAAAGTGATACTAGTGAGAAGCGTGCCTCTTAGCTCAAGTAGATACAAGAGACTAAATGGACAGCTTCTGTCCGGACGTGAGATGGGAAGACAGAGAAGGTTAGAAGCTGGTTGAATGAACAAGGGGAATCATGGGTGGAAAGGAGGAGTGTGCTGTCACAGTATGGGGAGAGCAATTAGGGTCACATAACAATGTATGTATAAATTTTTGTATGGGAGACTAACTTGAAATGTAAACTTCATTTAAACTACAACAATAAAAAAAACTTTTAAAAAAGAGGAAAATGCTCAGTAAGCTAGATTGACACAGTGACTGCAACAATGGACTCAAAGATAGGTATGATTGTGAGGATGGCATAGAATCGGGCAACATTTCTTTCTGTTACGCATAGGGTCATTATGAGTCAGAACCAACTCAATAGCAGCACCTAACAACAACACCCCCCATCACCACTATTTTCTCCCTTTCAATTTCTCAATTATGGGGCAGAAATCAGGATGATGCTTCATTATCTAGAGAGAGCTAGAGTAGTTCTTACTTTCTGGGCAGCTCCAACTAATAACAAAAAGCATGATGTGTAGTTAGGTGCCATCAAGTCTATTCCAACTCATAGTGACAGAGTAGAACTTTCCCATAGGGTTTTCTAGGGTGTAATCTTTATGGAAGCAGATCACCAGGTCTTTCTCCCACACAGCCACCATGTAGGTTTGAACTGCCAACATTTCAGGCACTTATCTGTCCTCATATGCTGAGCCCGAATCACTACTATCCACCTTCATCCATCCCTTGACACGACATCTCCTCAGGAACTGGCATTGCTCCAGTATTTTGTTGGCAACAACAGTCCTTGCTTACCTTGGCCTGGCCCTTCATCAGCACGATGTTGGAGATGACAGAAGCCTGGAGGGCCCCGGAGGGCTGCAAGAGCTGAGCTGTGCTCAGTGACCGCATCGGTCTGGAAGTGCCCTGCAAGGAGGAAGCAGGGTGGATAGAGGGTGAGCCACATGGGAGGGTACAACATGCCTTACTGGGAAGAGGGAAGGCCCAGTGAGGAGAGGGACCAAATCCCCTCTCTCCTAAGGGCACACAACATGATGACAAGTGTGTGGTTAGTGAGGTGTGGGTGGGAGTCTGGTGGGGAGGGTCTTGCTTCAGGGGCCCCAGGAGTCAGCTTTGTGAGCTCCATCTCCCTGCAGACCAACAACAGCCAGTAGCTCACTCAAGCTTGTCAAGGGTGACATCACAGGCCTTGCTGACCTCCAAGACAGCACGTCCCCTGCAGCCAACATCTCAAGCAGAGTCTAGGAAGCCACTGACAGGGATGCTTTCTACAGACTGTGTTCAATTCAAGACACTTTTACTGACAGCCCTCTTTGTGCCGGGTGGTGGATGAGGGGCAGAAACTCAAAGACTTAAGAAAACAGGGCAGAGATTTCGGGAGAGGCAGACAAGTGATTGCACGGCAGAAGCAATTTGTGCCAAAGAGAGGCACATGCTGTGTGTTGCGGGAAGCTGCCCTGGTGAGGGACAATATGCCTGGAGGTTAGAGTCTGGGTTCTTCCCCTGGCTCTGCGAATTATCAGCCGGTGACCTTGGGGAAGTGACTTAAATTCTCTGTGCCTCAGTTTCCTCATCTGTAAAATCTGGTACTGATGTTATTGTTGGAACCGTGGTGGTACAGTGGTTAAGAGCTAGGCTGCTAACCAAAAGGCTGGCAGTTTGAATCCACCAACCACTCATTGGAAACCCTATGGGGCAGTTCTACTCTGTTCTATAGGATTGCTACGAGTCGGAACCAACTCAGCAGCTCATAACAACAACGTTATTGTTAGCTGTCAACTGAGTTGGCTCCCGACTCATGGTGACCCCGTGCAAAATGAAACAAAACCCTGCCCAGTCCTGCGCCACCCCCATGATGGTTACAGCTCAGATCACTGTGATCCATAGGGTTTTCCCTGGGTTGTGAAGTCACACAGGGCTTGGATCAAATGCTCGCTGCTTAGGTAGGTAGCTGAACACAGACAGCTCCTCACCTGCCAAGTTTTCCTTTCCTCACTGTGAATTGAAGCTAGTGTTACAGTCCTTCTAAGGTTGTTTAAAGGATTAGAGGCCATATCTGTAAAACAAATCACTAGATCGTAGAGGTTAAAAATATAGGTCTGGAGTCAAAATCTGACCTCAAGTCCCAGCTCTGCCTCTTATTGGCAATGTGAACTTGTGTTAATTCCTTAACGTTTCCAAGTCCCAGGTCCCTTGTCTACCCCTTAGGGTTAGAGTGCAGATTAAATTAAGGGATCCTTAGTTCAGAGCCTTCACATATGAAAGAGTTCTCTATATGTAACTCTTAATAGTGTAGAAGGAGCTCTTTGGTGCAATGGTTAAGCATTCAGCTGCTAACCGAAAGGTTAGCAGTTCAAACCGACCCAGCGGCTCCGTGGAAGAAAGAACTGGCAGTGTGCTCCTGTAAAGACTGTTGATGTTGTTTTTCTTGTGTGCCATCGAGTTGATTCCGACTCAGATTATAGCCTAGTGTGGGGTCAATATGGGTTGGAAATCGGCTGGATGGCACCTAGCAGCATAGAAGTAGTATTAGTTCCAAGTGCCTGGCAAAAGGGGGCGCTCTATAGATGACCATTACTAATGAGGTACTTTCCCTAGGGGTGGCCATACTCAAGCAGTGTGCCCCTCTCTGCTTTAGTTGTGTGGGCATAAAACCACTGAGAAAGGCTTTTGCAGCCACTGCTAAGCCAGAACTCTCCTTTCTCTTCCTCTTCTTCAGGTTTCCCTCTTCTCGTTCTTACCGCAGCCTTTCCCGCTGGGCAATCCAGTTGTTGGGAGAGTGACTTCCTGTTACTGCAGAGAGAATAAGGCTGCCTGTCTGTGGATGTTGCGGAGTTCTTGGTCATGGGGAAATCTATTTCTCCTGTGCAGTAGGGATTAACACCTAAATTGGCATAAGAAGAAAAAGAAGAAATCATTCATGCTCCCAAGATACAAAGTTCAGCTGAGAATAATATCAGCTTCTGCCAACTACCAGCCCCTCATGAACCGGAGTGAACATCAACCACTTACTGGGTGCATGGTGGGGAGAGGGGCAGTGAGAGAAGTAGGCGGCTTTTTCATTTTCGTTTTCTGGAGTCCCTGGGTGGTGCAAATGGTTAACACACTCGGCTACAAACAGACAGGTTGGAGGTTCAAGTCTAACCAGAGGCACCTAAAAAGACAGTCCTGGTGATCTACTTATGAAAAATCAGCCATTGAAAACCCTATGGAGCACAGTTCTACTCCGACATACATGGGTCGCCATGAATTGGGGTTGACTTGACAACAACTGGTTTTGGCGATTTTTGGTAAGTTTTTAATGCTTTCTACCCTGCAGGATGCAGACAAGACTCTCACATCCTCCATCAAGTCAGCAAACGTTGACAGGCATCTCCTATGTGTCAGGCAGTGTGCCGGATGCTCGGGAAGCCACAGTGCTAAGTCAAATCCAGTCCCTTCTATCAGGGAGTTTTCAATCCCAACCAAGGACGGAAAGGAGGCAGACACAGAGGGTTCCAGAACAGGTACAAACCAGAGACCACATGGGCAGAAAGCTGGGAGAGCTTCCAGCACAACATCCACCCTCCTCAAAGACTGTGACTGCCTCTTACACACACACACTCACACACAGGCATGTACATACCCCAAACATGGGCCCACAAAGAAGTCAGCTCTTGATTGGGGAATCTATGCAAATGCAAAGTAATCAGCTTTCTCTTCTTTGTGGGAATCCTAGGCTTCCTTTCATCCAGCCAGCAACTGTACTCGACCATTTACAGCTGGCTGTATCTTCAGAGAGTGTCCGATCTAAACCTTCACTGTCTAGCACTGTCCAATTGAAATAACACGCAAGCCACATACGTAATTTAAACTTTTCTAGTCGCAGCATTGAAAAGTAAAAAGAAAAAGATGAGATTAGTGTTAACAAGATATTTTATTTCTTCTAAAAACCCAAAACCAAAACTGTTACCATCGAGTCGATTCCAACTGATAGTGACCCTCTAGGATAAAGTAGATCTGCCCCATAGGGTTTCCAAGGCTGTAAATCTTTAGGGAAGCAGACTGCTACATCTTTTTCCTGAGGAGCGACTGATGGGTTCAAATCACCAACCTTTCAGTTAGCAGCCAAGCATTTTAACCACTGTGCCACCAGGGCTCCTATATTTCATCTAATATTTCTAAATCACTAGCATTTCAACATATAAGTAACCCATAAAAATTATTAATGGTATCCTATTTTTTCTATGATTGTACTTAGTCTTTGAATCCAGTGTGTATTTTACACTTATTGCACATCTCCATTTGTACAAGCCACATTTCAAATACTAAATAGCCACATACAGATAAGTCAAACCAAAACTGTACCAAATGCCATCAAGTCAGCTCTGACTCATGATGACCCCATGTGTCTCAGAATGGAACTGTGCTCCATAGGGTTTTCAATGGCCGATTTTTCAGAAGTAAATTGCGAAGCCTTTCTTCTGAGGTGCCTGTGGATGGACTTGAACCTCCAACATTTTCAGTTAGCAGCCAAGCACATTAACCACTTGCACCACCAAGGGACTACCTACCACATGTGGCTAGTGGCTACTCTATTAGTGAAGCTCTAGAGGTCCAGAGAGGGGCAGGGATTTCCTAATGTTCCTCACATCAAGTGAGTGGACAAAGCTTTTGTGGAAAATCCCTCAAGAAGAGGAAGTGAGAATGGGTGGTATTTCAGAGAGGATGCAGGTTGTAGCAGGGTTTTGAGTCTGCTTTTCCTCCTAAGATGAGAAGAAAGACTTGGTTATAGGCTGAAGGGAGGAAGTCACTGGCCAGAATAGGTTGATAAAAGAGGAGAGAACAGGCAGCCCTGAGGGTATGAGACCCTAAAGGGTAAAAAGAAAAGGGGCAACCATGGTGGGGAAACCCTGGTGGCATAGTGGTTAAGAGTTCAGCTGCTAGCCAAAAGGTCAGTAGTTCAAATCCACGAGGCACTCCTTGGAAACCCTATGGGGCAGTTCTACTCTGTCCTATAGGGTCACTATGAGTTGGAATTGACTCCACGGCAATGGGTTGTTTTTTGTTTTGTTTTGTTTTGTTTTATGGTGGAGAAAGGAGAGTTCTTGGCCCAGACTGGCCCCAAGAATGGCTGTCTCAGCACAAGTAGGTGGTCTTCTCTGACTTACAGGGACCAATTGCTCCCAGATGGACCAGAAGAAAGAGGAAGCCAGAGGGTTCAGAAAACCACCACGCCCTGGAGGAAGGACACAGAATCATGGACAGGGCTGGAGGAGGGACTAGAGATAGTTAAGTCCTAAACCTCCCTGTGCATCATATTTATCTGGGGTGTTTTATAAAAATGCAGATGTCAATGCTCCAGTCAGACCTACTAAATCAATTTTGCCAGTTGTGGGGTTTGGGAACCTGTATTTTTATAATGCTCCTCAAATGTGATGCAGCTATCATTAGTCCTTTGGGGAACCCTTGATCAAGTTCAACTCCTTACTTTATCAGTAAGGAAGTAGAGGCTCAGAGGGTTCCAGAGCAGTTAATATGAGGGTCAGGGCCATAACCCAACTCCTTCCAGTCTCCCACCCTCTCTGCCCCTGTACTGCACTGCAGTGGCCTGCAATTTGAAGGAGGGCAGTGGCACATGGTTTGGGTTCAGAGGAAATAAAGGCAGGTCTTGGGGATAAGCAAACAGGTATGGCTCACAGAGCAGATCCACCTCTGAGCCATGGGTAAGCCCAGGGGAAGCAGCTCAGGTTCCTCTTCCCTGGGCTTCCCTTCTGCCCTTACTGACCCAGGCAACCCTTGTGCATTCGGCAGTTCCTATTCCTACTGTGGGTTCAGATTGGCAGGGAGGCCTACTGTGAGGACAGAACAGGTTCTCTGAAGTTTTGACTGGTCCCAGCCCTGATCTACTCTTTCTGAAAAGTACTCAAGGATGCACTCCAGCCAAGCAGAAAATTCATCAAAATTATCATCCCAAGTAGGGGGAGGTAGAAACCAGTTCAAGGTATAGCATTGAGTGAGTTTGTTGATAATAGGGTTATAAATGCAAAAGCCAAAATAATTTTTGAAAGGGAAGCTATGTATTGTGATGATTATATAATAATAATAATAGTTTGTAATTTAAGTTGAATTATGAAATGGGAAAAGAACTTGAGGATGAATAAAATCATGCTAAATTCCTCATCTTTCATAAGGACAGTTTGGAAAATACAGTCTCAATATCAGTTAATTAGTTAAGCTTAAAGTAAACCTAACGTAGAGATGAAAATTGAAAAAAATCTTCCAAATTATTGCAAAAATTAAACACACACACACACACACACACAACAAAGTTCACAGAACAAGAAGAAGAAAAGAAATGGCAGATGACCATAGAACAGAAAGCATAAACAAGAAATAAGTAAAAGAAAATTATTACTTATAGTAATAATGGCTTGAGTTTCTCTTAAAAGATATTTCCAAGTTTGCTTTCAATATCTATTGTTTATCACTTGCAAGAGATAAACAAAAAATCTAAAATAAAAGGATGGGCAGAAACAGATTATGAATAAGTGATGCTAACATCATTAGCTACCGATTTAGAAAAGAAAATTTATCTATATACTTACTTCATATCAAATACCAAAAATAAATTACAGATATAACATGTTTGAAAAAATAAAAGGTAAACTATTTACAAAGTAGAAGAAAACGTAGAAAATTATTTAACAGTTCTCTGGATGCAGAAGAAACTTTAAAATTAAAAAGGAAAAGATTAATAAATTTGATTATGTGAAGATTAGGACATTTTCATGTAAAAATAAGCACTTAAACAATATAAAAACAAACTGGAGAAAATATTTTCAAACAAATATGACAACAAAGTATTAATTTAACCAAGAGGGTTTTTTGGAAATAAATTAATGACAAAACAATGATTATCCCAATAGAAAAATAGGTAAATTTTAAAAAGAAATGAAGAAATGTTTAACATCACCAGTAATGAGAGGTATTCTATTCCACCTATTATATAGGCAAGTGTGTCAGTCAAGATTTTGGCAAGAAACAGAAGGTACACTCAGCTGGGATTCTGAGAAGAATTTAATGAAGGGAGCATTTACAGAGAAATGGGCAGGGTTAAGGGAAATAACAAGGGCCGTTGAGGAACCTAGGAACCAGCATCAGCAGGAAGCTGAAGGGGAGGAAATGGTGTTACTAGAGCCCAGAGGGAGCTGGAACCATGGAAGATAGGCCACCTTGACATGATTTATAGTCACAGAGGGACATTGCCACTGCCAGAACTGCAGCACCAACACAGAGGGAACAGGGGAAGAAATACCCCAGCACATCTGTCCTCCCACCCTCCAATCTCCTGTTGATGCCTCCCATTGGGTGAACTCAACCAGAAACTAGAAAGCCAGGGAAACTGGGTGATGCCAAACAGAGCAAGCAGGGCTGACTTCATGGGCGAGTGACTTATGCACTCACACAAGGCCCCAAGCTTAGAAGGACCCTGTGCTTTGCTTTAAAGCTCTGTGGCCGCCATTTTGAAATTCTTAATTTTTGAACAGGGGCCCTTGTATTTTCATTTTGCATTGAGCCTCACAAATTATGTAGCCACTCCTGGGTGCAAACCAGGGCAGGAAAGAGCAGAGAATGGATGGAGAGGAGGACGCACAGAAAAACCTGTATGGCAAATATTTTTAAAATTATGATTCAGTATGTGCTTTGATTGAAGAAGTGGGCATTCATATATATTATCGGAGGAGTGTTAGCTCATGTCTCTGGTGGTTGGAGGGACAACTCCAAAAGTTTGGAGGTTTGAATTGGCCCAGAGGTGCCTCAAAGAAAGGTCTGGCCATCTACTTCTGAAAAATCAACCACTGAAAACCAAAAGTAATCCCTGAGGTCACCTTGTAGCTAACTAACAAATCAGTTCAAAAAATAATGAATATCACCTGTAAGTACTGTGCTCCTTTAAAAAATCACCCATATGAGACCAAATAGTCATCAATTACTTTAAAACAAAGATGAGAATGTGAGGTACAGGGAAACTAGATTAATGGAAATGGAATAATCAGAATGGAAATATTGAGAATGTTCACACACTGTGAAGAAAGCAACCAATGTCACTGAATAACTTGTGTAGAAATTGTTGAATGGAAACCTAAACTGCTGTGTAAACTTTTACCAAAAACACAGTAAAATATTATTTATATAAAAAAAAAACCCTATGGAACATAGTTCTACTCTGACATACATGGGGTCACCATGAGTAGAAGTTGACTTAACTGGTACTGATAGTAATAGCAACCATAGTTAGCTCATGGCCCAAAATTCCATTTCTAGAAAATTATGCTAAAAGAAAAAAATTAAAATTTATGATAAAACCCTGGGGATCTAATAGAAGTGAAATGAACAGACATATGCATGCCTACTTTCACTGTAGCACTACTCACAATAGCAAAAAGACAGAAACAACCTAAGTGCCCATCAACAGAAGAATATGTAAGTAAAATGTTGTACATAAATTTCAATGAAATACCATATTTTTACGAAAATAGTGCATACTTTCTACATTTGTTTGCCAATTGCTCCCTCCCCCATGAAGTATTTTCACAAGTGTCTATCCTAATTTCTCCTTTTTTTACAACAACGTGTTTTAAAAAATTGGCATAACAGCTTACGAAAATACCTTGGGGTGGGGTGGAGGGCATGGTTGGCAAATAAATGTTGAAGGCGCACATTATTTGCGTGAAAATATGGTATTACTCAGCAGTAAAGAAAAATGAGTTCCTGAAACATCTTACAACATGAATGAACCTGGAGTACATTATGTTGAGTGAAATAAGTCAATTACAAAAAAAAATATTGTATGTTCTCACTTTTATGAAATGACATGAATAGGTAAATATACAGAAACTAATGTTCAGTAGTGGTTACTGGGGTGTGGGGCGGTGGGAAGAGGGAGAAATACTCCTTAGGTGGTAGTCACTTTTTGTTGATAGAAACGGCAAAGGTAGCATTGAATATGGGTGAAGTTTGTTGAGCATGACCGATGTAACCGATACCAATAAGCTGTACACAGGGAAAAGGGATGAATGGGCAAGTACTAGGTTGCGTATGGTTTTGCAACAATAACAATAACAAAAAATGGGGGGGCTACAGATGCTGATACTAATTAGACATAACCAGTCACCTCATGGGATTAGTTCTTTTGGTTTGGGCTATGGTCTTGCGGGACAATCCAGTCAATTGGCATACTGTAGTTCTTAAAGTTTATGTTCTACCTCCCAGAATGATGAGTAGTGTCCGGGGTCTTAAAAGCTTGCAAGTGGCCATCTAAGATACAACTATTGGTCTTTATTCATGTGGAACAAAAGAGAAAGAAGAAAATTCAAGAATCAGAGAAGGAACTGGAGTACAGGACTAATTGTCTCATGAACCACTGCCTCCTCCACCTTAAGATCAGAAGGGGATGGTGCCTGGCTACCACTACCAAACGTTCTGATCAGGAACAAAATAGAGAAATCTTGATTAAAAAGGGAGAAAAATGTGGAACAAAATTTCAAATTCTTAAAGAATCCAGACTTACTGGACCTATTGAGTCTGGAGGAGTTCCCGAGATTATGGCCCTAAGTTGCTCTTCAAACCTTGAATTGAAATTATCTCCTGAAGTCACCTTTAAACTAAGTAAGAGTTTAACCCAAAGAGTAATGACTGCTTACCAGAAGATTGGTAGTTTGAATCCACAGGCCTCTCCATGGAAACCCTATGGGGCAGTTCTACTCTGTCGTATAGGGTTGCTTTGAGTCAGAATCGACTGACAGCAACAGGTTTTGTTTTGTTTTGTTTTTTAATCTATATAAGACCAAAGGGTCAACAGCCATTTTAAAGCATAGCTGAGAAGGTTGGGGAGCAGGGAGATTAAGTAAATGAGAGAGAAACAGCTAGAACATAAATAACAAGATGCTGGCACAATGTGAAGAATTTAACCAATGTTACTACAATCATATGTTTAGAAACTGTGGAATAGAAGTGAGTTTTGCTGTGTATATTTTCACCAGAAATTAAATAAAAAGCAACTAGCTGTCCAAAAATAGATGATTAATTTAATGACAGTGCATTTTACAGCAGAGCAGTACACAGCTTAGTTTCAGGGATGTGCCCAAAGTCATGTAGATAATTAGCACTGGAAGCAGGATCCAAATCCAAGTGCTTTGGCTCCCAAATGTGACCCCTTAACCACCATACCATTCAACTGCCTCTTACATTTTTCCTGAGAAAATCATCACAAAATCAAATAAAATTTCATGTACAAATTCAGCAAGGTCGATTATCTTACCGGAAAACCGAGAATAACTTAAATTCCTAATAATGGGGAGTGGGTTAACAAGATCATGATACATTCATATAATGAAAAACTATGTAGTCACTAAAATTGGTGTTTACAAAGAGTTTCTAATGATATGAGAAAACGTCATATATATATATATACAGAAAGAGATACCAGTGTCAGTTTTCAATAGGCATAGAAAGAGGGAATAATTGAAAATATTAAAAGAGATTGTCTCTAATATTGTGATTTGGTATAGCTTTGATTTCTTCATGCTTTTCTGTATTCTACAAATATTCATGACTTTGTATTAGTGTTATTCTATTTGCAGTAACTAAGAATCATGGGATCTTCCAGCTTTCACCCCTACCATATTACAGATGAGCTAACAGAGGCCCAAGGAGAGACAGTGACCTTCTCAAGGTCAAGAAGCAATCCGGAAGATGGACCAGGAGTGAGGCCCATGTCTCCTGTCCTCCACTCTCAGGTCTTTCCAACATGGCACTCAAGAGTCTAGAGGAGGAATTGACTAAACCACTGAGAAACTCTAAACCTAAATGCAGAAGTCCTCCAGCTGGGCAGGGTATGTACACGCAATGAAGAATTTTCTCAGGGAGACAAGTGGACCACAATTTTGGTTTAGTCCAACAGGACAAGCAAAGACCCCCAATCTCCCAACATTCCTGATATTCCTGATATTCAGGAACACGTAAC
Organism: Dugong dugon; assembly: GCA_030035585.1. Lineage (NCBI taxonomy): Eukaryota > Metazoa > Chordata > Mammalia > Sirenia > Dugongidae > Dugong > Dugong dugon. The sequence continues at coordinate 26,514,568 of CM057482.1, read as the reverse complement.
TTCGCTCCTGAAAACATTCTGATGAGACACTTACTGGTTGAGTTGCTGCGTGTCCTTTGGTGACAGGCTTTGGGAAGCAGGAAGTTATTACTTTGCGCTTCTAGCTTTCCAGACTTTTCTTGAGAGGAAGTTGTGGAAGACTCCTGCAAAACAGTTCCCATGTCTTATTCAGCAAGTAAGTTAAAATAGAAAAACACGCTTAGAAAACTGGGATTTTTGACACAACTATGGAAGAACTTGTTGAATTATCTGTCTCCAACATTATAGACTATAAAAAAAAAAGTTGCTGTCAAGTCAACTTCGATTCATGGTGACCCCATGTGTGTTAGAGTAGATCTGTGCTGCATGGGGTTTTCAATGGCCGTGAGCTTTCAGAAGTAGATCACCAGGCCTTCCGTCTGAGGTGCTTCTGGGCGGACTCGAACCTTCAACCTTTCAGTTAGCTACCAAGTGCGTTACCCATTTGCACCACCCCAGGACTCCCTTAGGCCCTATAGGGGCAGGGATTTATAGTCACTGACATTCAGTTATACATTCATGCATTCATTTAATTAAAAATGAATAGATATTGCATAAATATTGAGTTAATGCTGAACGAATACATCAGCTACTATGTATGAGGTTCTTTGCTAGGCATTGGGGATAGAGCAGTGAACAAAACAGACCAGATGGCTACCCTCAGGAAAACAGCATTTTAGTAAAGGAAGACCAATAATAAACAAGCAAATAAATAAAGGTGCAAAATAACTACAGTGAATGATAAGTGCTATGAATGAAGTGAACAAGAAAATAAATAGGGAATGTCATAAACGGGGCACCCAGGAGGATTGAGAGCAGACGATCAGGGAAGTTACCTTGTTCTGGCACACGATAGGCACTAACATTTATTCAGCGAATGTTGGGTAAATATATTTGCTAACGCTGAACCATCCATGCATTCTTGAGAACATTATTATTTTATTATATTATTGATTTCTATCTGCAAAGATTTAACTTGGGACCTTTTTCATCCATACTCATAAATTCAATTTGCCTGCGATCTCCTATTCTTTTTCTATTTTGCAACATTGATCAAATTTTCTTTGCTCCCTTTTTATACTAATAATTTGGAAATTCTTCCATTGTACTGAGTATGTAGACTATAAAAGCAACAGATTAAGTATATTCAATAACATACTTGAACTTATATTTCCCTGTCAGGGTCAATAATGAAATAGAATATATATAACTCTTTCTGGTGTGAGATGAGAATCTCAGTTTTCACTCTTTCCCTTTCTTCACCCCAAACTGAAACTTTAGAGAGAGAGGCTGATAATGATGCTGATGCCAGGAATTCTTTTACTTCTTTTCTGAGAACTATTTGTTATATTGGTATTCTGATTTTATAATTCTATTAGCCATGATGATCTCGATTTAATTCTTGAGTTATATTGGTTTCACTACTTACCACCATAATCCTTAAGAGTGTGCGTGTGTGTGTGTGTGTGTGTGTGTGTGTGTGTGTGTGTGTGTGTTTTCCTTCAGGAAGGCTGTATGGCTGGGATGCTTTCTGAATTTCGGCCTATCAAAGAATGTCTTTCTGTGGTTGTCACATTTGAGTAATAGCTTGGCTGAGTATAAAATCTTTGGGCATTGATTATTTGACCTGGAAACTATAAATGGCTCAAATCCCTCTGAGATTTAGTGTCCCAGGGTAAAGGTTTGTTGAGGGCACCTGCCATCCTTTTCTAACTGACATTACTGCCAGGCTCTTAATTAATTTTGTGTGCCAAGTATGTGCAAACTCCAGCATCTGGAACATTTCCCAGAGTTGAGGTAACTTGTATCTTGCTAAGTGTCCTGGTGGCGCAGTGGTTAAGAGTTTGGCTGCTAACCAAAAGGTCGGCAGTTTGAATCCATCAGTCACTCCTTGGATACCCTATGGGGCAGTTCTACTCTGTAGTGTAGGGTCACTGTGAGTCAGAATTGATGGCAACAGGTTTTCAGGAGCCCTGGTAGCACAAATGGTTAAGAACTCAGCTGCTAACTGAAAGGTTGGTGGTTCAAACCCACCCAGTGCCTCGGAGGGAGAAAGACCAAGTGATCTGCTTTTGTGAAGATTAAAGCCAAAAAAAGCCTATGTGGCAGTACTACTCTGTCACTTGGGTTTGCTATGCGTGGAAAACGACTCGACGACACCTAATAACAACATGCGCCCGATAACCCACCCTCACTTCCAGCCCTTACCACTATGAGCTAGTGGGTATTTGGAGGCAGGGTTCTCCTGGCGTCTGCCCCACTCATTTCCTAGGAAGGCTTGTGGTCAATGGCAGGCTAATGAGCCATTTCCTCAGTCCAGTCTCACCTGCACTATATCATGTATCATGCAGAAAGATCTCATAAATTCCAGAACGTGGCTGGCCCCTTTCCATGGTTTCCTGTTCTGACATGGATTTCTCCCTGTTCGTATATTCCTTTTGAATTTTGATAAAAATTTCTAAGACATAGGATTAATCAAGTATACTATGTAGCCATCTGAAGCCAGAAATCCACTCACAGCCTTTTTTCTTAAAGAACTGCATCCAATCCTCACACAAGGGGACCCTGCAAGAAACCACATACCTACTCTCTTTGATTTATTGTACGAGTCAGTGTTTAAAATCAGAGAATTCATCCTGGAGGATTCCTAGGCATTTTTCCTTTTCGGCGGCAGGTGGCGCTATAACAACTTGGACATAACCCTCCTCTCACTCTAGCCAGGGTATACCAGGGGATTCTGTACAAGGAGAGTAGGAATTAGACAGCAGGTAAAATTCAGTCGAATTCTAGAGTCTCTGTATTTCTAGAATTTAGCATGATGACTGGATCTTTGGCTTAAGTTTTTCACACAATGTACTATAAAAAGATATTTATTAATTACAATAGTCTGAACAGGTCATGTCCTGATTCAAATTTCAAGACTTCCCTCTGGCATTATTCCTACTTCTTCATGTACTCACATGAGGTTATGAATGTAAATAGCAGAATGTGATTTTAGCAGCTTTAGGGTCCACTGAACATAGAGGAGTTTAGCAAAACAGCCAGGATATCTGCTTGTCCACAGATCAAGTCTTACTTACAAAGTTCCTTTGAAATGTGTATTTCCCCCCCATATAGCTAAAAATATGAAAAGGAATAAGTAAATGAAGTATACACAAAAGACATAACGCTAAGCAGCTTTCAAAATAATGTTTATAAAGTTTTGTGACCTGAGGAAATACCTCTGTTATCATGATAAGTGAAGGAAAAAAAGTTACGAACTACGTTTGACTGCAATCATATAAAATATGCATAGAAAAGGACTAGAAATAATTACATCAAAATAGTAACATTTATTCAACAAACGTTTATTAAGCACTTAATCTGTCAGTTTGTCATACTGTGGTGGTGTGCATGTTGCTGTGATGCTGGAAGCTATGCCACCTGTATTTCCAATACCAGAAGGATCACCCATGATGGACAGGTTTCAGTAGAGCTTCTAGACAAAGACAGACTAGGAAGAAGGACCTGGCACTCTACTTCTGAAAAACTTGGCCAGTGAAAACCTTGTGAATAGCAGTGGAGCATTATATGATGTAGTGCTGGATGCTGAACCCCTCAGGTTGGAAGGCACTCAAAATACCACCAGGGAAGAGATACCTTCTCAAAGTAGAGTCAACTTTAATGACATGGATGGAGTAAGGCTTTCGGGACCTTCATTTGCTGATGTGGCACTACTCAAAATTAGAAGAAACAGCTGCTCAAAATGAGAAGAAACAGCTGCAAACACCCATTAATAATCAGAACATGAAACGTACAAAGTATGAATCTGGGAAAATTGGAAGTTGTCAAAAAGTGGAATGCATAAAGATCAATATCCTGGGCATTAGTGAGCTGAAATGGACTGGTATTGGCCATTTTGAATCAGATAATCATATGGCCTACTATGCTGGGAATGACAAATTGAAGAGGAATGGTGTTGCATTCATCTTCAAAAAGAACATTTCAAAATCTATCCTGAAATACAACACTGTCAGTGATAGGATAATATCCATATACCTACAAGAAAGATCAGTTAATATGATTATTACTCAAATTTACACACCAACCACTAATGCCAAAGATGAAGAAATTGAAGACTTTTACCATCTTCTGCAATCCAAAATTGATCAAACATGCAATCAAGATGCACTGATGATTATTGGTAATTGAAATGTGAAAGTTGGAAACAAAGAAGAAGGTTTGGCAGTTTGAAAATATGACGTTGGTGATAGAAATGTTGCCAGAGACTGCACGATAGAATTTTGCAAGACCAATGACTTCTTCATTGTAGATACCTTTCTTCAACAACATAAATGGCAACTATACACGTGGACCTCACCAGATGGAATTCACAGGAATCAAATCAACCACATTTGTGGAAAGAGACAATGGAAAAGCTCAGTCTCATCAGTCAGCACAATGTCAGGGGCCCACTGCCAAACAGTCATATGCTAGTGCAAGTTGAAGCTGAAGAAGATTAGAACACGTTCATGAAAGCTAAAGTACGGCTTTGAGTATATCCCACCTGAATTTAGAGACTATCTCAAGAAACGATTTGACGCATTGAACACTAATGACTAAAGACCAGATGAGTTGTGGGATGACATCAAGGACATCATACGTGAAGAAAGCAAAAGGTCATTAAAAAGACAGGAAAGAAAGAAAAAAACAAAGTGGATGTCAGAAGAGACTCTAAAACTGGCTTTTGAATGTACACCAGTGAGAACAAATGAAGAAATGATGAAGTAAAAGAGCTGAACAGAAGATTTCAAAGGGTGACTTGAGAAGACAAAGTAAAGTATTATAATGAAATGTGCAAAGACCTGGTGTTAGAAAACCAAAAGGGAAGAACACACTTGGCATTTCTCAAGCTGAAAGAACTACAGAAAAATTCAAGCTTCAAGTTGCAACAGGTGAAGGATTATATGGACAAAATATTGAAACACACAGGAAACATCAAAGCAAGATGGAAGGAATATACAGAGTCACTGTACCAAAAAGAATTGGTTGGCATTCAACCATTTCAGGACGTAGTATATGATCAAGAACCGATGGTATTGAAGGAAGAAGTCCAAGCTGCACTGAAGGCATTGGCGAGAAGCAAGGCTTCAGGAATTGACGGAATACCAATTGAGATATTTCAATAAATGGATGCAGCACTGGAGGTGCTCACTCGTCTACGTCAAGAAATTTGGAAGACAGCTACCTGGCAATCCAACTGGAAGGGATCCATGTTTGTGCCCATTCCAAAGAAAGGTGATCCAACCAAATGCAAAAATTTTTGAACAGAATCATTAATAGCACTTACAAGTAAAATTTTGCTGAAGATCATTCAAAAGCAGTTGCAGCAGTACATCGACAGGGAACTGCCAGAAATTCAAGCTGGATTCAGAAGAGGAAGTGGAATCAGGGATATCATTGCTGATGTCAGATGGATATTGGTTGAAAGCAGAGAATACCAGAAAAAATGTTTACCTGTGATTTATTGACTATGAAAAGGTATTCGACTGTGTAGATCATAGCAAATTATCGATAACATTGTGAAGAATGGGAATTCCAGAACACTTAATTGTGCTCATGAGGAACCTGTACATAGACGAAGAGGCAGTCATTCAAACAGAACAAGGGAATACTGCGTGGCTTAAAATCAGGAAACATGTGCCTCAGGGTATTATCATTTCACCATACTTATTCAATCCGTATGCTTAGCAAATAATCTTAGAAGCTGGACTATATGAAGAAAAATGCGGCATCAGGATTGGAGGAAAGTTCATTAACAACCTTTGATGTGTAGATGACACAACCTTGCTTGCTTAAAGCGAGGAGGACTTGAAGCACGTATGGATGAAGATCAAAGACTACAGCCTTCAGTATGGATTACACCTCAACATAAAGAAAACAAAAATCCTCACAACTGGACCAATAAACAACATCATGATAAATGGAGAAAAGATTGAAGCTGTCAAGGATTTCACTTTTTACTTGGATCCACAATTAACACTCATGGAAGCAGCAGTCAAGAAATCAAACGATGTATTGCATTGGGCAAATCTGCTGCAAAAGACCTCTTTAAAGTGTTAAAAAGCAAAGATGTTGTTTTGAGGACTAAAGTGGGCCTGACCCAAGCCATGGTATTTTCAATCGCCTCGTATGCATGCAAATGCTGCACAATGAATAAGGAAGACCAGAGAAGAATCGATGCCTTTGAATTATGGTGTTGGCAAAGAATACTGAATATACCATGGACTGCCAGAAGAACAAACAAATGTGTCTTGGAAGAAGTACAGCCAGCATGCTTAGAAGCGAGGATGGTGAGACTTTGTCTCACATACTTTGGACGTGTTATCAAGAGGAACCAGTCCCTGGAGAAGGACATCATGCTTGGTAAAGTAGAGAGTCAGCAAAAGAGAGGAAGACCCTCAATGAGATGGATTGACACAGTGGCTGCTGTGATCGATGGGCTCAAGCATAGCCACGATTGTGAGGATGGTGCAGGATCAGGCAGTATTTTGTTCTATTGTACATAGGGTTGCTATGAGTTGGAACCAATTCGATGGCACCTAACAACAATGGGAACTGAGTGTATGGCAGGAAACAAGACTAACAAGGTCCTGTTCTCATAAATTAGCAAGACAGTATTTGAGTGATGGGATTATGGATGCTTATTTTCTTTTTTTAATGGAGCCCTAGTGGTGCAGCGGTTAAGAGCTCAGCTGCTGATCAAAGGTTGACAGTTCGAATCCACCAGCCACTCCTTGGAAGCCTTATGGGGCAGTTCTACTCTGTCCTATAGGGTTGCTATGAGTGGGAATCGACTCAATGGCAACAAGTTTATTTCCGTTTTTACTCCTTTCTGTACTTCCCAGATTTTCTACAATGAGCATGTATGACTTTTACAACCAGAACAAAAACAAGTGATTCATTTTACATTTATTTCAATTGTCACATCAGTAGGCTTAAAACAAAGTGTGTTTATGTTAAATTTTCTTTCTTTCAGTCCTCTCTATAAAGTCCCATCTCTGAATCATGATTTAAAAATCTCTTGGCAAGTAAACCAGTTGATGGCAAGAGAAATCATAGGAAGTGGAGCTTTTTTTTTTCCCAGATTAGCTCAATGCCATGTTTAAATGAGGGAATCTTTCTCTTAGGGTTTCAAGGTTGGCTGTAAAAGGTTTATCTTGAGGAAATTGAACCAACCAGATCAGTCACTTGGCCCCTTCAGTTCTCTACCTTTTAGGGGCTCAGACTTTTGTTTCAATGGCATCCAAGACAGCAGTGTCACCATCCACAGGCAGGTCAGAGGAGCCTCTTCTGCACTCACAAGGCTGTGCAGATGAGTCCTTCTCATTCACCACCTGGTATCCTCCAACCAAAGCTGTCTCAGACATATGGAAAGGTGGGAAGTAGTATACTTCACCCCTCCCCTCTGCCACGTATTGTTGTTAGCAACTGTCCAGTCTATTTTGATTCACGGCAATCCCATGTGTGCAGAGTAGAACTGCGCCATAGGATTTTCAAGGCTGGAACCTTTCAGAAGCAGATCATCAGGCCTGTCTTCCAAGGTACCTTCAGGTGGGTTTGAACCATCAACCTTTTGGGTAGTAGTTGAGCACTTAACCATTTGCACCACCCAGAGACTCCAGTCTCTAAACTAGCTGGAGGCTCCAATAAGTTGCATCTAATCAGGCTACTGTCAAGCCTTGGATAATTGTTTGACATTGGTGTGCTTCACTTTGACATGGCTGTAGTGTGAATTGACTCACCAGATGGGTACTACAGGAAAGAATGGAATGTCCTACCATGAACTAAAGTTGAGATCTATGTAGCAATTTTCTATCAGATGTGTAAAAGGAATGTGATTCCTAAAAGCTCCCAAAATTGAGACAATTCACAAGTACTATGGACCTTCTATTTCCTGGACACCGACAAGGGTCCTGTACTCATCCATACTCTGAGACCATTTCAAGGTATGTTTCATTCCTTCCAATTAGTAATTCCTAAGCTTAATGGTCTCTTCACCAGAGCTGAGCAGAGGATGGAGTGGCTGGACCAGCAGCATTAAATCTTTTATGACTCTGGGCTTGTCACTTAATTGTCTGGGCTCAGTTTCCTCTTTTGTAAGCTGAGAGGATAGACTAAACCTCTAGGACTTTTAGCTCTACACTTCTGAACATAATTGATGATAATATTTAAAGGACTGCAGGGCTACTGTCCTCCTTGAAATGATCACAGGTCAGAGATCATTCATAAGAACAAAATATCTTCTTTTGGTTCTCATGGGAGCCTGGTCACTCTCAGGGAAATGTGTCCTGGGTGGAGAGTTTTCTCATCAAAGGAGGCTCTGTAGGAGTCCCTCTAACCTTTGCACGGTAGAGCTTCCTCCCCAGGACACAGAACAGAGCTCTTCTGTTCCTCCTCCCAAGGTGGGGCTATGCTGTAAGCTGTGGATTTGTCAATGAGGTCAGGGGCTGGCAGAATCACTTCCAGACAGATTTCCCCTTGTTCTCCTCAAAGGCCTCAGCCCAAGCCAGCAGTTCTGTGGGTGGTGTACCCCATCATTACCTTGGTGGCAGTTTCTACATTTACCAGTTCCACCGCTGACTGGGTGGGGAATAGAGTCAACTGTCCAATGAGTTCATTAAAGGATTTTTCCCAAAGTGAGGATCAGCCGCGTAGCTACTAGGGCTAAACAGAAAATGCCAATAAATGGAAAACTCTATGATCCCCAGGAAAGCAGGGAGTGAATGCAGCATGGAGCTGCAGAATTCTGGGGTATTGTGTCCTGTAGGCAAGATGACTCTGGAGCCTAGACTCCTCCCCAAGAGTTATCAGATTCCACTGCTTAATTAGGAGAGTTCGTTTTGCCTGTAGACCCTTGGCACTGCTGATAGAAGCTTGATGCTTCTGGAGTTCACTGACTACATTCATCTTCAATACAAGCCTTTCCATTTTCACTTTGAACCGAGGCACTGAAGCTGCTCCAATCTAAGGGAACCACAAAATGAAATACAACTGTCCTCCCGAGAGTCTTGTTTCCAGTGGCCAAGCTGATCATGCAGCAACCGACTTTGATCTTGAAGTCATGAGGATGAACCACAAGGCCCCACCAGACTGGTCTGGGATGGCCACACAGTCATGTGGGATGCCAAGGCTACATATCCCCTGATCTGGAGGGAAAAGATGGGAACCAGAAACCTACAAGTCCTCTTTCTCCTCCCCTGCATGACCACAGCCGCCATGTCATTGCAATTCTACTTTAAATATTTCTCAGATTTCGCCAGCACATCCATTCCCACTGCTTATGCCCTAGTTCACAGTATTCTTTTAGTTTGGACTATTACAATGACTTAGCAAATGTAAGAAAACTATTTTTAAAGGATACTTTTCAACAGATATTGAATATTTTCTAAGACAACTGGATATCCACAAGCACAAGAATGAAACTGGACCCCTTCCTCACACCATACACACATACACACAAAATTAACTAAAAATGGGTCATAGGTCTACATGTAAGAGATGAAACTGTAAAATTATTTGAGGAAAATACAGAAGTGAATCTACATAATCTTGGGTTAGGGAAAACCTTCTTAAATATGACACCAAAAGCACAAGCAACATAAGAGGAATCTCTTGAAATCACACACCTCACAACCATGCCCCTGCTTATATCTCTTGAAAAGTTCCTCATCACCTAAAACCCAGGCAACCTGGATCAGCACACAGGATTGCTCCAGATCTGGTCCCATCTACCTCTCCACCCTCACCTATACCTTGCTTCTCTTTTACATTCGAGTAGCTCCCAGTCATGTTTCATTTCCTCTGACATCGCTTATTCTGTTTCTTCCGGCGGGAACGATCTTTCCATTTTATTAACCTGGTCTGCACTTATTCATCTTTTCTACTCAGATCAAGGGCCATCTTTCCAGAGAGTCTTCCCTAAATCCTTGTTAACTGATGTCGCATTGGCCTCAAACAAGAAAACAAGACTCTGCCCATTATTGCACTATCCTCATGATTGGCTGCAGATCAGACACTTGTGATCCACAGGGTTTTCACTGGCTGAATTTCAGAAGTAGATCACCAGGCCTTTCTTCCTAGGTGGTGCAAACAGCTTGTGCTCAACTACTAACCTAAAGGTTGGTGGCTCAAACCCACTGAGGGATACTGTGGAAGTTAGACCTGGCGACCTGCTTCCATAAAGATTCCAACAAAGAAAATCCTATGGAGCAGTTCTACTCTGTAACACATGGGGTTGTCATAAGTCAGAATGGATTCAAAGGCAACTAACAATAACACATATCCTCAGGTTAGGCTAAAGTGTCTTTATCTGGTCTCTCATAATACCTTCTTCTTTTCTCTAACCACATTACATTGAAATTATTGGTTTAATGCCTTCTCTCTTGAACTATAACTTCCTTGAGGGTAAAGAGTGTGACTTTTCACCAGAGCCTAGCATAGGCTGGTACAGCGCATGTGGGGGTGAACTATACTGAAGTGGATATGTGGGACCACTTACATGAAGGACCTCTAGCTTCTAAATAAAGTAGAAAAAAATTATCTGCTCAGGGTAAGAGTGGGATGAAGAAGAGAGGAGATAGAATAGCCATGATAGGAGAGTATCAGATAGTAAGAAATGAAGGAAAGGACTTAGAGCCACAGCAAGGACCACTTTGGAATGGGAGCTCCAACAATGTTTGGGCTGCTGAAGCCTACATTTTGCAGCAGTGTTTTGGCTTAAATCGGGAAAAATATGAACAGCCAATTTATCAAAAAGAAAGAACTATAATTTGTTCCCAAACATCATGAAAATACATAATTAAAACAAATTTGGAAAATGTGGAGAAAATGGAAAGAGTGTGAAAGAGGAAGAAAAAATAGCAGCATCCAATGTTGGTGAGGGAGTCCCTGGGTGGCACAGACGGTTAAGCGCTTGGCTCTTGGCTACCAACCAAAAGGTTGGCAGTTCAAATCCACCAGAGGTGCCTCGGAAGACTTGTCAGCTACTTTTGAAAAGTCATCCAAAAAAACCAAACCCATTGCCGTGGAGTTGATTCTGACTCATAGCAACCCTATGGAACAGAGTAGAACTGCCCCATAGAGTTTTCAAGGAGCAGCTGATGAATTTGAAATGCAGACCTTTTGGTTAGCAGCCAAGCTCTTAACCACTGTGCCACCAGGGCTCCTTGAAAGTCACAGCCATTGAAAGCTATGCGCAGCTCTACCCTGAAACACATGGGTTACCATGAGTCTGAATCGATCCGAAAGCAACAAGTTTTTTTTTTCTTGTTTTGTTTTGTTTTTTTGGTTTTAATGTTGGTAAAGATGTAGGAAGCAGGCATTCTCATACACTGTTGGTGAGAGGGTAAATTTATTCAGCAATTCTGAATGGCAAATTGACAACATGTGTCCAAACATTTGATGTACTTTCCCTTTAACTGAACAATTAGAGTTCCACAAATTTTTATTGGAACTAACTAGACAGAATATACAAAAAATGTATGTACAAAAAATGTTCATCACCCCTTAGTTTGTAATAGAGAAAACATAGGGGGAAATATTCATTGATAGGGGAGTGATTGAAGATGTTATGACAGAAAACCTGTTACTGGTGGTATGGTGGACTAGCTGCTTTGATCCTTCTGCTAAAAATCATTTAAAGTGTTGGAAGGGATTTAAATATATTAATGAAGTAGCAAATGAGTAAGAAATATTCTGAAGCCAAAAAGTAAATAAAAACTATGCTGCAGCTTTCCCAAGAAGTAAGCAGACCCTAGAGGCTGGCTATTTCCTTGAGAGATCACTTGATGAACTGAGCGAACTTAAAAACTTTGTTTTCACAGCCTTTTTGGATGTAGGGGATAGGAGGAAGGTCCCAGTTTCTTCCTAAGATGAGGAACTTAATAAGACAACTTTCCTGCATGAAGAGAGCGTCCAAAGATTTATATCCTCACTGGAAGTATGAACTGGAAGTAAATCCACCCACCCCTCAGGAACTGCATGAGAATTGCCAGTCTGGAAATGTCCTGACTGGAAAGGAAGGAAATCTCCCTTGAGAATTAATAACTACTAGCTGGCCCTCACAAGAGTTTTCAACCCTAATTCATACCACATGGATGTCTTGAAAACCTCTAGCCAAGAACTTAGTTTAAAATGGTTCCAGGCTGGTGGTGTCCAAACTACCAGGCAGAAGCAAATTCAGATCTTTTCTAGAGGAACCAGCGTTGATTTAGGTAAGAAAGATCTCTGCAGATAAAGTTACAGGATATGAGCAATCAGAGAAAATAATAATAATAATAACACACATTGAGACAAAGTACCATAAGAAACACCCAGAAGAAGCAACATACTCTAAAATTAGACCTGCAAAGACCTCCAATAATGGAATTAACAGAAACATATATTTGATATTTTAAAGAAAAAATTGAAAAATTTGAAGAGAAAGAGACTGAAAATGTCCAATCAGACTTGAAAAAGAACCAAGAAATTTAAAAAGTAAAATTATTAGAATTAAAAATTTAATAGATCGAACAGTGGATTAGATGGTATTGAAGACAGGACAGGAGAATTGGAATGTAGATCTGGAAAAAAAACCAAGATGGCAGTACAAAGAGATGGAAAATATGAAAGAGAGGTTAAGAAACATTAAGAGTGAGAAGCATGATGATCTGTGAAGCATCTCACACACGGATGAATGTGGAGGGCATTATGCTGAGTGAAATAAGTCAATCATAAAAGGACAAATATTGTATGAGACCACTACTATAAAAACTCTTGAAAAGGTTTACACACAAAAAGAAACAATCTTTGATGGTCACCAGGGAGAGGAGGGGTGGGCTGGAAAAACACTAAATAGACAATAGATAAGTGGTAACTTTGGTGAAAGTTAAGAAGTACAAAAAACTGGGGAAGCCAGCACAACTTGTTCAGGGTATGGTCATGGAAGCTCCATAGAGAAATCCAAACTCCCTTAGGGATGGAATTACTGGGCTGAGGGCTGTAGGGACCACGGTCTCAGGGAACATCTAGCTCAAATGGCATAACATAGTTTATAAAGAAAATGTTCTACATTCTACTTTGGTGAGTAGCGTCTGGGGTCTTAAAAGCCTATGAATGGCCATGTAAGATACTCCACTGGTCTCACCCTTCAGGAGCAAGGGAGAATGAGGAAAACCAAAGACACAAGGGAAAGATTAGTCCAAAGGACTAATGGACCACAACTACCACAGCCTCCACCAGACTGAGTCCAGCACAACTAGATGGTGCCTGGCTACCACCACTGACTGTTCTGACAGGGATCACAACAGAGAGTCTGAGACAGAGCTGGAGAAAAATGTAGAACAAAATTCTAACTCACAAAAAAAGACCCGACCTACTGGCCTGACAGAGACTGGAGAAACCCTGAGGGTATGGCCCCTGGATACCCTTCAACTCAGCAATGAAGTCACTCCTGAGGTTCATCCTTCAGCCAAAGATCAGACAGACCCATAGGACAAAATGGACTAAAGGGGCACACCAGACCAGGAGCAAGGACTAGAAGGCAGGAGGGGACAGGAAAGCTGGTTAATAGGGAACCCAAGGTCGAGAAGAGAGAGTGTTGACATGTCATGGGGTTGTTAACCAATGTCATAAAACAATATGTCTACTAACTGTTTAATGAGAAGCTAGTTTGTTCTATATACCTTCATCTAAAGTACAATAAAAAAAAGAGTGAGAAGCATAACATCTAATTAGAGTTCCACAAAGAGAATAAAGAAATAATGAGGAATAAACATATTTTATATGATAATGTCAGAATTTTCCTGTTCTAGTGAAAGACATCGATCCACAAATTCACAGAGGAATCAGATGAAGCCCAACAAATCCCAAATAAGAAAAATAAAAAGAAATCCATACCTAGATAGATCCTAGTGAGACTGCAGAACACCAGAACATATAGAAGACCTTAAAAGCAGTCAGAGAAAAGACACACTATCATCAAACGGGCAACAATAAAATTTAAAGCTCACTTCTCGACAGCAATTGTATAAGCTAAACAACGATGAAATACTTCAATGTGGTGAGATAAAATAACCATCCACACACCAGCTAAAATATCTTTAAAGATATTTCACTCTTTCTTTAGAGAAAGAATGCAATAAAGGCCTTTCAAAGAGAAAATTTAGATTAAAAAAAAAAGTTGAGGAAGTTTGCCACCAACACACCCTCACAAAGTAAATTCTAAACACAGTTTCTCAGGAGGAGGAGATGTGGTCCCAGACTGAAGGCTTGTAATGCAAAGAATAGCAATGAAAGAAAATAGTAAAGATTTGGATAAATCTAAACCAAAAAGAAAAGAAAAAGAAAATTACTTGTGTTTTAAAAGTTAAAAATAGAGTCAGATTACTTGTAACAATAATAAGTCATAAGCCAGCAGGGGTATTACTGAAATGAAAATACTCAGTGGTTTTTGTATTGTTCAAGAGAAGGGTAAAAATTTTAATTGACAAGTTTTGCACTTTGAAAACCTGAATGTTTATGTCAAATTTTCTGGGGTAACCATAAAATGACATAAATAGAGTTATAAACTCAGAATGAATAGAGAAGGGGAAAGAGAACGAGAAAATAGAATCAATAAAAAGACAAGAAAGCAGAGGAAAAATAGATGAGATAATTTTACACATATGTATAGTGTGTGTGTGTGTGCATAATTTTAAAAAGTCTAAATGATCCTGCTAAAAGACAAAGATTGTCAGAATGTCAGATATAAAACCCACTGTTGTCGAGTCGATTCCGACTCAGAACAGCCCCATAGAGTTTCCAAGGAGCACCTGGTGGATTTGAACTGCCGACCTCTTGGTTAGCAGCCAGAGTTCTTAACCACTATGCCACCAGGGTTTCCATCAGATATAGAAAGATATGTCTAAAACACAAGAGTACAAAAAAGGTTAAAAAAATAAAAACCATGCGTGCGTGTGTGTAGTTGAAAAAAAAAACTAGATAGATAGTTCGATCAGACAAATGCTAATCAAAATAACACTGATGCTACTTTATAAATAGACAAAGTAGATTTTTAGTAAAAAAATTTAATAGCGATAAAGAAAAGCACTATATAATGACAACTGATTTAAATCATGAGGAAGATATAACAATTCTAACCTTGTTTACACCTTATAACATCACATAGCATCAAAATTTGACTGGCATAAGTCAAAGGAAACTGATCTCCCTAAGAAATGGATACATCTGTGACAAAAATGCAGTTAATCATAAAACATTTTAAAAAGGATATCTGGAGAGATAGAAAGCAGATAGTGGTTGCCAGAGGTTAGGGATGGTGGGGTGAGGGGGCCCAGTGTGACTATAAAGAGGCAGCATGAGGGAGGTCTTTGTGGTGATGGAATAGTTCTTTGTCTTGACAGGGGTGATAGTTACCTGAATCTACACATGTGATAACATGGCATAGAACTATTACATACATCATACTAATGTCAAATTTCTGGTTTTGATGTTGTACTCTAGTAATGTAAGACGTGTCCATTGGGAAAACTGAGTGGAAGACACACGGGATCCCTCTGTACTATCTTTGCAACTTCTTGTGAATCTGTAATTATTTCAAAACAAAAAGTTTTTTAAAAAGATAAATAGAAAAAAGTCTGTATGTTTGAAAAATTAAGAAACACTTCTAAATAACTCATGGGTCAAAGAAGAAATTATAATGGAAATTAAAAAGTGTTTATAACCGTGCTTTAATGAAAATCTGCATATCAAATCTTGTGGAATGTGGTTAAAGATAAAGCAGTACTTGTAGGAAAAGTCATAATCTTAATGCTTACATTAAAAAGTTAAAAAGACTGGAACTTAAAAAGTTGATTATCAAAGAAAATTGAAAATAGAAAATAATAAAGATAAGAACAAAATTAATGAAATAAAAATAAACATACAATAGGGAGATCGACAAAGTTAAAACTTAGTTTGGTGAAAAGATTTTAAAATATTGATGAAACTCCAGAAAAATTAATTATGAAAAAAAGAGAAAAACACAAATAAGATGAAGGATAAAATGGAGGCATAATTACAGATGTAGTAAAGATTTAAAAAATGATAACAGGATACTATAAACAATTTTATAGGATAAAAATCAACTGTATTTCTATCTACAGGTAGTCCTCGACTTACAACTGGGTTCTATTCTGACAACTACGCCATCGTGAGTTGGTTCTGACATAAGTCAAATACGTTATTTTTTTTTTAGTTTTCATTATTATTGCTTTTTATTATCAATATATTTATAAATCCAATCTTTATTTGTCTTTGGGGATTGGAAACATTACATCTGAGAATAACAACATCGGCAAATTACACACTGCAACATCATATGTAGTACATATTACTAACGATAACATGTACCCCCCCAAAAAAAACAGTTATAAGTGTGGTTCATCATAACTTGAATACGTAATAAGTCAGGGCTGCCTGTACTAGCAATGAACACATAGACACCAAAATTAAAATGCATACCATTTATAATCACACACACACATTTAGGTGTAAATCTAAAACATGTACAGGACTTGTATACTACAAACAACAAAACATTCATGAAAGAAATCAAAGATCTAAATAAACAGGGAGACATACCATGTTCATGGAACAAAAGATGTACCATAGAAAAGATGTTACTTCTCCCCAAATTCAATATACAGTCTTAATGCAATTCCTATTGACATATCAGCAAGATTGTTTGTACAAATAGATAAGATTATTCTGAAAGTTATAGGAAAGGCAAAGGAATTAGAATAACTAAAACAATTTTGAAAAAGAAGAATAAAGTGGGAGGAATCAGCCTATGTGATTTCAAGGCTTATTATACAGCTATAGTAATCAAGACTGTGTAGCACTGGAGGAGGGATATACACATAGCTCAATGAAACAGAATATAGACTCAGACCCACAGTAGTATGCCCTACTGATTTATGACAACAGTGCAAAAGCAATTCAATGGGAACAAGATAGACTTTTCAAAAATGCTGTAACTGTAACTAGACATCCATTGTTGTTGTTAGGTACTATAGAGTCGCTTCTGACTCATAGCGACACTATGGACAACAGAATGAACAATGCCCTGTCCTATGCCATCTTCACAATCATCATTATGCCTGAGCCCATTGTTGCAGCCACTGTGTCAATTCTTCTCATTGAGGGTCTTCTTCTTTTTTTGCCAACCCTCATCTTTGCCTAGCATGATATCCTTCTCCAGGGACTGGTCCCTCCTGATAATATGTCCAAAGTAAGTGAGATGAAGTCTCCCCATCCTTGCTTCTAAGAAACTTTCTGGCTGTTCGTCTTCCAAGACACGTTTGTTTGTTCTTCTGGAAGTCCATGCTATATTCAATATTCTTTGCCAACACCATAATTCAAAGGCGTCAGTTCTTCTTTGGTGTTCCCTATTCACTGTCCAGATTTTGAATGCATATGAAGCGATTGAAAACACCATGGCTTGGGTCAGGCACACCTTAGTCCTCAAAATGACATCCTTGCTTTTCAACAGTTTAAGGAGGTCTTTTGCAACAGATTTGCCCAACACAACACATCATCTGATTTCTTGACTGCTATTTCCATAGGTGTTGATTGTGGATTCAAGTAAAATGAAATCCTTGGCAATGTCAATCTTTTCACAGTTTCTCATGATGTGGCTTATTGGTTCATTTGTGAGGATTTTTGCTTTCTTTATGTTGAGGTATATCCATACTGAAAGCTGGGATCTTTGATCATCATCAGTAAGTGCTTCAGGTCCTCTTCACTTTCAGCAAGCAAGGTTGTGTCATCTGCATATTGTGGGTTGTTAATAAGTCTTCCTCCAATCCGGATGCCACATTCTTCTTCATATAGTCCAGTTTCTCAGATACAGATAGAATAAATATGGTGAAAGGATACAACCCCGACACACACCTTTCCTGACTTTAAACCACACAATATTCCCTTGTTCTGTTCGAAAGACTGTCTCTTGGTCTATGTACAGGTTCCTCATGAGCACAATTAAGTGTTCTGGAATTCCCATTCAGCAAAACAACATCCATAGGCCAAAAAAAAAAAAAAAAAAATCCAGCCTAAGTCTCATACCATATATAAAAATTAACTCAAATAGACTTAAATGTAAAACTCTAAACGTTTTTGGGAAAAACGTGAAACAATTTAATAGCCCCCAGCCAGAGTGGAAAATTTTTAAAGCGTGATGATATAAAGAACTTGTGAAGATGAAAGAGCATACTGCCAACCAGGAGTTCCATATCTGTTGAAAAATCCTTCAGGAATGAAAGGAAAATAAAAATATTCTCAGATGAATGAAAGCTAAGAGAATTTGTTTCTGTCAGACCCACCCCTAAAGAATGGCTAAAGGAAGCTCTCCAAAGAGAAATAAATGATAACAGAAGAAGTCTGGGACCTTCACAAAGGAAAGAACAATTGAATGGGTAGAAATAGAAGTAAACATAATTGACTATATTTCCCCCCATGAGTTTCTTTAATCATATTTTATGGTTGAAGCAAAAGTTATAATACCATCTGATGTGGTGCTCAATGAATGTAGAGAAAATACTCAAGACAATTATATTTAAGAAGGGGGAAGGATAAAGGAACATCAATATAAGTAAGGCTTCTAAACTTTACTCAACACCAAGAGGCTGTGTTAAGTTATGTATTGTATTAGCTTCCTAGAGCTGCTATAACAAACTACCACAAACTGGGTGGCTTAAAACAACAGAAATTTATTCTCTCACAGCTCTGGAGACTAGAAGTCTGAAACCAAGGTGTCAGCAGGGCCATGCTCTGTCTGAAGGCTCTAGGGGAGACTCCATCCTTGCCTCTTCTAGTTTCTGGTGATCTCAGGCATTCCTTGGCTTGTGGCAGCATCACTTCAGTCTCTGCCTCTATCTTCACATGACTGTCTTCCCTCTGAGTCTGTGTCTGTGTCTTCACATGACATTTTCTGTGTCTGTCTGTCTCTTCTCTCTTTATAAGGATACTCATCATATTGGATTAAGGGCCCACCCTACACCAGTATGACCTCATGTTAACTAATTATATCTGCAAAGATGCTATTTCCAAGTAAGGCCACATCTGCAGGTACCAGTGGTTGGGACTTGAAGTTATCTTCTTGGGGGGCACAATTCAACCCATAGCACGAATGTACATGGTAATATCATACAAAGCGATATACTTAAAAACATAAATAAATCAAGGTAGAACTCTTAAAAAATGTAATTCACAGGAAGGCAAGAAAAAAGAAAAGGAGGAACAAGAAATAGAACAAACAGAAAACAAATAATAAAATGGACTTAAGCCCTATCGTATCAATAATTACTTTAAATGTAAATAGTATAAATATATCAATTAAAGAAACTCACTTCAAACATTATGATATAAGTAAAAGAAAGTAAAAGAACAAAAAAAGATATGTCATGTGAACACTAATCAAAAATCAAAAAAACCAAACCAAACCCATTGCTATCAGGTCGATTCCAACTCATGGTGACCCATATGTTGCAGAGTAGAACTGCTCCATAGGATTTTCTTGACTGTAATCTTCACAGAAGCAGATCACCAGGCCTTTCATCTGGGTGAGTTCAAATTGCCGACCTTTCGGTTAGCAGACAAGTGCTTAACTGTTTTAACTGTTGTGCCACCAGGGCATCTTAGAGCATTGTATAATTATATATATACACATATATATATGTATATATATATACACACACACACCTACTCCTCATTGATTGACTATCTCATTATTCAACATTTCACATTTACAACAATAGTAAAAAATCTACTATCTGACTATTTTGCACATTAATGATGCACGTCTGGCAGTAATGAACGTCGAGGTGCCAGGCAAGAGTAACACTGGCTCTGATTGTTAAGGTTATGTGTCAGCTTGGCTGGGCCATGATTCCTGGTGGTCTGGCAGTTAAGTAATGATGTAATTTGGAAGTTATGTAACGATGTAATTTGACAGTTATGTAATGATGTAGTCATCCTCCATTTTGTGATCTGATGCAGTCATCCTCCATTTTCACATAATGCCAAATTTCACATAACAACTTGGCCTTTGGAAAGTAACCATGTCAATAAGAGAGCAGTGGGTGTGTATAAGTGAGTAGTGGGTGTATGTGCATATATATACGTATATAAAACAAGCCCGCTGCTGTCAAGTCGATTCCAACTCACAGCGACCCTATAGGACCGAGTAGAACTGCCCCACAGGATTTCCAAGGAGTGGCTGGTGGATTCGAACTGCCAACCTTTTGGTTAGCTTATTTTTATTTTTATATTCTCAATATTTAATAAAATATTTTAATCATTATTAGATTTTGATACATGATTGAAGATCATGCAGCCTTTAAAATGTTTTCCAAACATTCTCATAAGTTGGTGGTAGAGGCATAAACTGATACAATAAATTATTCCAATCTATGGCTAGTACCCAGAATTCATTCTTCAGTGAGAACATACAAAATTTGGGTTTGGGTGACAAACTGGGGTACCAAAATAAGGAGACACAGCATGTCCTAGGAATCCAAAAGAAGATTGCTTCAGCTAAGGATGGTAGAAGAGAGGGGTGGGAGGTGCAGGATGAGGGAGATTGGGAAAAGCTTCATGGCAGATGTTCCACTGAAGCTGGGCCTAGAGGAAGACTAAGATTTGGGTTCACGAAGATGAGAGTGAGGAAGGTACTCCAGGCAGAGGGAGCAGCAAGAGCAAAGATTTGGAGGCAGTAACCAGTCAGCGTACACAAAAAACAGGGAGCAGCCTAGTCAAGCTGTAATGTATGTTGTTCTTAGCTACTATAGATTCTGACTCATGGCGACCCTATGTGTGCAGAATAGGACTGCTCTATAGGGTTTTCAAGGCTGTGAGGTTTCAGAAGCAGATCGCCAGGCCCGTCTTCTTAGGTGCCCTTGAGTATATGAAGGACCATACTGAGAAGTACAGTTGGAAAGGTAGAGGATTCACTATTTCTTCCCAATTTCTTTTATTCTCCTGATTTTTTACACCAACTCTTTCTTCAGTAACTAAATGGCATCCTGCCAGAACCAATGAGATGCAAAAGACCAACTTATAAAACCAGTTTTCAGGAAAATAGCTCCCAAAATGTCTCCTGGCAATGCAAACAGCAACCAGAAATCATATGGCATTTGGGAGACAGTCAGCAAGTGAACATTAATCATACCTGTGGGCAGCCCCTCCCAGCTTCCTGCAGATGGACCACCCTCGCCTCCCTCCCCAGCCCACCCCCACACACAGGGGATGCGGCTGGCTCCATGGGAGTCCTGGAACCCCCAGCTTCCCTCTCGGTTGCTGCTCTTGGCCTCCACAAGCTGCTCTTCTGTGGCAGGAAGAGGCAAGAGGCCAAAGGATCGGGTTTCCCTCTCACCAAGGAAGCCTGGCCTCAAAGCCACAGGGTGAGCTGCTCACAGGCGGCAAAATGAAGGAACTTGTCTGCTCAACGAAGGCCTTGGCCAGCCTCTCTCCACCCACTGCACATGCCCGAGATTCAGACAGCTGATCTGAGTTTGTCACATCCTGAGTCACGTTCCATGCGTGGTGACTTTGCCTAACCAATATTTTGAATTTTTAAAGAAAAGCAGGATTTTCCACCCTATGGATGCCATTCCCACGTGGATCAAAGCATTCTGCATCCTTTTAGGAGGGCAGACCCACACAGAGGACCTCCCACACTCTGGGCTCATTGCTGCTGCCTCTGACCAGATCCAGAGCCAGTGACACCAGACCCCAACCAGTGGGCATACCCAAAGCAATGCCCATCGTAATGCATGTGATGGCTCAAAGAGGACTATGTCAATAGATTCACTGCCTTAAGGGTGGCCCTGTTACACCCATTTACACAACCATTCTTTCAACAAATATTTATAGCGCTATTACTATGTGCCAGTTGCTGATCTCATCCAGTTCTTTGTCCCACAGTGTCATAAAAAAGAATGCTAGCTCCAGAGTGAGTACACATGGGACTTTAGGCTCACTTGCTGTTCTGCTAATATTTAGCTAGACAAACATGGAGAAACAAATTCAGGTGGAAGGCATCAGATTGAATGCAGGGAGCTTGTACCCCAACCCAGTCTCTTCCCTGGGTCCATCCTATCAAGAGTAAATCATTCCACTGGTGTGTACAGCCCTGGGTCAAACGAGTCCCAGAGGAACTATTTGCCAGGAGTTGATGGGAGGTGATCAGAGAATGTGCAGGTGTCCACAAGCTTGCATGTAAGACCCTTTGTGGGAATGGACAGTGGTGGGGGTAATAAAATAATGGTGACCAAGGCTAGGGAATGGCTCTCCCTGTGCCACTATATTCCAGTGTAGTGCTCCGAGAAGTGCAAGAATGTATTTGAGCTTGGTCATCCAAGTTATTATGAGGTATTTGTCAAGGTAGGAGGATAGAACATATATATTTTTTCAACTTATTTTTGCCTTGATGTATACTTTTTAGGTATTCAGATATTTGACATGTGGGTGTCTGTTTGTATTCTTGCCCATGTTAGAGGTAGGTCTGCTTCAGGCAGAAGAAAAGTGATCCCAGTGAGAAACATAGAAATACAAGAAGGAATGAAGAATAATGGAAAGGGTAAACATGTGAACTAATGTAAATGACCGTCGACTCTACAGAACAATAATAATTATATATCCTTAGTTTCTAAATATATGTAGAACTAAAATGCATGAATGACAATAATATCAGAAAAAGTGAGTTATGTGTTCTAGGTGAAGTTATGTGTTTTAAGGTCTTGGCATTGTTTGGGAAGTGGTAAAAGTATCAATTTATATGAGACACTAATAAATGAATAGCACATGTTGTATCTTTTAATGATTAAAAGAATAGTTTAAAAAAAAAGAATAACTAACAAGCTAATAGAAGGGGAAATGCAGTAGTAGAAAAATACATTAATGCAAAAGAAGGCAAAAAGAAACAGAAAGCAGAATGTAAAGCACTCAGAACAACTAGAAACCAAACAATACAAGAATAGATATAGACTCAAATATATCTGAAATTACATTAAATGTAAATAGTATCAATACCCACAATTATAAGACAAAGATTGTAAGAATAGAAGAAAAATAATATAGTTTTTTACTGCTTGCCAAGGCATACTTTAAATATATGAAAACAGATCGAAGGTAAAAGGAGGAAAAAAGATATACCATGCAAACACTAATGAAAACACACTAGGTGATGCTAGGCTAGTATCAGATAATTTTTCATCAAGACTCATCACTAAACAAAAGATATTTCAAAATTATAAAAGTTTTAATCCATCAGAAAAATATAAAAAATTCTAAATGTCTATGCACATACAAATATAGCTTCACAATATATAAAGCAAAAACTGACAGAACAAAAAGGAGAAAGAGACAAATCTACAATCACTTCTTTCAGTAACTAATAGAGAAACAGAATCAGTAAAGATTAAAAAAGACCTGGAAAACATGATTATCAAACTTGCCCTAAAAGAAATATATAGGACACTGCATCCAACAACAACAGAATATGCATTCTGTCTCAACAAATTTCTGGTTAAAATAATTCAGAATATGTTCTCTGGCCACTGAATAATTAATCTAGGAAGAGAGAGAATGAGAACAAACTAGAAAATCCCCAACTGCTGAAAATTAAAGAATACATTTCTAAATAACCCATAAGTCAAAGAAGAAATCACAATAGGAAGATATATACATATGTAAATAAACTACGGAAGCTACTAAACTTAGAGGGAAATTTATAACCTTAAACACATTTATTAGAAAAGAAGAAAAGCTGAAAATCAGTTATCTAAACTTCTATCTCAAAAAGCTAGAAAAAGAAAATTAAACTTAAAGAATGTATAAGAAAGGAAATAATAAGAATAAGAGCAGTAACTAATTAAATAAAAACATAGGACAAAGAAAAAAACAACAAAATCAAAATCTTGTTCTTGAAAAAGACATAAAATTGATACACCCCTGGAATGACAGAATAATTTAAAAAAAGAGAAAAGACAGAAAGTACCAATACCAGGAAAGAAAAATGGGCATCACTACTACAGTTTCAACAATGTTTTAAAAGGTACACAGGTACACACAAATGAGTATAAGTAAAACTGGGTAGACCTGCGTAAGATCAGTGGATTATATCTATATGAATATGCTGGTTGGGATGTTGTACTATAGTTTTAAAAAATGTTACCATTAGGGGAAATTGGGAAAAAGACAAGGTATATCTCTATTGTTCATTACAACTTCATATAAATCTAAAATTATCTCAATAAAAATTTTGGTTAAAAATTTAATAAGAAAATTTTATGAACAACTTTATGCTAATAAATTTAAAAATTCAGATGAAAGAAATTCTTAGAAAAAAATGCAATTTACCAAAACTGACACCAGAAGAAATTAAAAATACAAATAGTTCTGTATCTATTAAATAGATTGAATGATAATTAAAAACCTTTCTACAAAGAAATTTTCAAGGGTGGCTAATAGTTTAATTATTCCAATCTTTTAAAAAATATAGTACCAATAATAGTCAATCTATTCCAGAGAACAGAAAAGAGAAAATATTTCCTAACTCATTGATGAGGTCAACATACGCATAATATAAAAACCAGACAAAGACATTACAAGAAAGGAAAATTTTAGGTCAATCTCTCTCACACACACAAATGCAACAATCAGAAGCAAAACATTAGCATATCAAATTCAGAGTTATATTAAAGGGTAATATAACTAAATTGGGTTTATTCCAGGAACACAAGGTTTTTTTATTTATTTTTTAACTAAATGGACTTTTATTTACTTACTTTTTAAATTGTACTTTAGATGAAGGTTTACAGAACAAATAGGTTCTCCTTAAACACTTAGTACACATATTGTTTTATGACAATGGTTAACAACCCCATGACATGTCAACACTGTCCCTTCTCAACCTTGCGTTCCACATTACCAGCTTTCCTGTCCCCTCCTGCCTTCTAGTCCTTGTCCCTGGACTGTTGTGCCCCATTAGTCTCGTTTTGTTTTATGGGGCTGTCTAATCTTTGGCTGAATGATGAACGTCAAGAGTGACTTCACTACTGAATTAAAGGGTGTCCGGGGGCCATACTCTCGGGGTTTCTGCAGACTCTGTCAGGCCAGTAAGTCTGGTCATTTTTTGTGAGTTAGAATTTTGTTCTACATTTTTCTCCAGCTCTGTCTGAGACCCTCTGTTGTGATCCCTGTCAGAGCAGTCAGTGGTGGTAGACGGGCACCACCTAGTTGTACTGGACTCAGTCTGGTGGAGGCCACGGTAGTTGTGGCCCGTTAGTCCTTTGGACTAATCTTTCCCTTGTATCTTGTTTTCTTCACTCTCCCTTGCTCCCGAAGGGGTGAGACCAGTGGAGTAGCTTAGATGGCTGCTTACAGGCTTTTAAGACCCCAGACGCTATTCACCAAGGTAGAACGTAGAATATTTTCTTTATAAACTGTGTTATGCCAACTGAGCTAGATGTTCCCCGAGACCACGGTCCCCCCAGCAATTCAGTCCGTCAGAGAGTTTGGATGTGTCTATGGAGCTTCCATGACATTCCTAGCCAGTACAACTTGTACAGGGTTGGGCTGGCTAGGAATGCAAGGTTATTTTAACATTAAAAAAATCAGTCAATGTAATTCACCACATTAACAAGAAGAAAGTAGAAAAATCCACATGATCATCTCAATAAATGCAGAAAAAAAATCATTCGATAAAATTCACAAACTCATGGAGGATGGAGAGGGAACACGCCTTTTTGTAAACTGCAAATAGAGGGAGACTTCTTTACTCCAATAAAGGGTATCTGTTATGGATTGAATTATGTCCCCCAACAATGTATGCCAACTTGGCTAGGCCATCATTCCCAGTATTGTGTGGTTGTCCACCATTTTGTAATCTGGTGTGATTTTCCTATGTGCTATAAATCTAACCTCTATGATGTTAATGAAGCAGGATTAGAGGCAGTTATATTAATAAGGCAGGACTCAATCTACAGGATTAGGCTGTATTTTGAGTCAATCTCTTTTGAGATATAAAAGAGAGAAGCAAGCAGAGAGGAATGGGACTTCCTACCACCAAGAGTGAAGAACCAGGAGGGAAGCACGTCCTTTGGACCTGGGGTATCTGTGCTGAGAAGCTCCTAGACCAGGGGAAGATTGATGACAAGGACCTCCCCCCAGAGCAGACACAGAAAGAAAGCTTTCCCCTGGAGCTGGCACCCTGAATTTGGATTCTAGCCTCCTAGACTGTGAGAGAATAAATTTCTCTTTGTTAAAGCCATCCACTTGTGGTATTTCTGTTATAGCAGCACTAGATAGCTAAGACAGTATCTACAAAAAAAAAAAAAAAAGCTACAGCAAACATCATACTTATTGGTAAAATAATGAAACTTTCCCACTACTTCTATTTAACATTATACTGTAGGCCATAGCAAGTGAAATAGAACAAAAAAAAAAAAGTATAAAATTGGAAAGGGAGAAATACAGCTATGACTATTCAAAAATTGCATGATTGTATATACTGAGAAACAAACTAAAAATTCTAGTCAAATTTTGGAGGAATATATCTTGTAAATGGATTGGAAGATTCAACATTGTAAAGATATCAGTTCTTCTCAAATTGATCTATAGATTTGATGCAATTACCGACAAAAATTCCAACAGAATAGCCAAGCCTAATTTGAAGAACAATGCTGGAGGACTTAAATTTCCAGCTATCAAAAAACTTATTATAAAGCTACAGCAAGTAAGACAGTGGTATTAGTGCAAGGTCAGGTATTTAAAAAAAAAAAAAAAAAAAAAAAAAGACTAACAGAACAGAACAAAGAGACCAGAAATAGACACACACGTATGATCTTTTGACTCACGAAGAAGATGACACTGCTGTGCAGTAGACAGACTTTTCAAACCTTGGAGCTGGCTTAATTGGGTATCCTTATAGGAAAAAAGCCTCTACCTCACAATATATATAAATATCAATTTCATATGAATTAAAGATCCAAATGTAAAGGAAAAAACAGCAAAGCTTGTAGGAGAAATGTGGAAAATACCTTAGAGCAGACAACGACTTCTTGGAATGTACCCTTGTAAGTCTGGGGCCAGTCTTGTGGAGAGTGTCTCCCTCTCACCCTCACCGACTTTTTTCTCTCCCCTCCGCCCACTGTCTCCCTCTGCACTTTGACCTCCACTCCTACCTGCCCACCCTACTTCTCTGACTCTCTCCTATAGTCTCCAGGAAGCACTACCTATGCCCTTTGGCCACGTGAGCTTCGTGGAGGGGTGGACAAGAGAGACTTCAGCTTGACCCGAACTCATTCTGCTTGTTTCTTCGATTGCTTGGATTTCTCAGTAATTTAGATGAATCCATTGCCCTCTAGGGAAGTCCCGTAAGTTAGGGCATAAGTCATATTACTGCTGTACTCGCTGAGAGAACAAAAGGTAACTTAGCAGGCTCCCTGGATGGTGCAAGCAGTTAACACACTTGGTTGCTAATCGAAAGGTTGAAGGTTTGAGTCCATCCAGAGGGGGTTCAGAAGAAAGGCCTGGCAACCTACGTCTGAAAAATCAGCCATTGAAAACCCTATGGAGCACAGTTCTACTGTGACACACAAGGGGTCACCATGAATCAGAATCGACTTAACAGCAAATGGTTACTGGTTAGCAGGCTCCTGACAAGATATAATTCTTCTACTGCTCATCTCCTGGGGGGAAAACGGTTAAGCGCTCAGCTGCTGACCTAGAGGTTGGTGGTTTGAACACACCCAGCGGCTCCAAGCAAGAAAGACTTGGTGATTTGCTTCTCTAAAGATTACTGCCACAAAAACTCTATGGGGCAGTTCTACTCTAACACAGAGTCCCTACAAATCGGAATGGACTTGATGGCAGACGACAACAACTCACCCTCTCCATGGGACTCTGAACAAGCAAAGCTAGGTACAGAACTGATTATCCTTACACTTGTCCTCTTCACTAGAAGTCAAATTCCCTGAGGGAAGACATCGCATCAAATTTGTTTCTTTATCCCCAGAGGCTAGCTCATAGCAGGTGCCTTGCCAATGTGTGGAGCAACAGAAAGAAAGGAATGAAAAACAAAGGAGAGGAGAGAGAGGGGAGACAGGGAAGAGAGGGGGAGCTTAGGTGAGCTTTAGTTCCAACTCACTGAGCTTCCTTCTCTTTGGCCTCAGCCTATTTAAAGGGTGCTTTTTAAAATACTCTCCCCATTTGGAAGCAGGTTAATGGTCAGACAGTGGGTCCAGATATCCAGTGAGTTCATGCATTGCCTTCTTATAAATTTCTCAGCCTGATAAGCTGTGATTTGTGTGCTTGTTTGTTGTGTTTAGGGAGTCTGATTTGGAACATTCTCCGACCTTAATTTATCCCCTGGAGTCTGGACACCCCCCTGAAGAAGGAGCCCCTGGGCACCTGAAGGCATAGCACAACTTCAGATGCTTCCTTCAGACTCTGCACATCCCCACCCAGTTGTGGCACCTCACCAGGCAGCAGCTTAGTCAGTCCTTGTTGTGCTAAACACAAGGCATCCAATAAGGCCTTTTTTTTTTTAAGTTGGCTGTTTATTTAACTTCCTCTTCTTTAATTTTTATATTAGGTGTTTCTAGAGGAGAGGCTGATGTCACAAGGTCTGATTCCAGATGTTGTTTTGAAATCAGTGTAACCACGGTATTGCTGGACGCTGGGGAGTCCATCTGGGCCGACTGAGTCATGCTGGGCATATGTCTCTCTGGTGAGTGGAGGCAGGGAAGGAGCTCAGGGCAAACGAGGGAAAATTGCGGGGTGGGTTATCGTGTCTTCTGAGGCTCCTCTGGAAAGGATATTGGGACCAGCTGTCACCTTTGACCTTGCAGATCTAGCACCTTGGATACTACACCCTCTCAACTGAAACCCTCACTTGCTTAGAACTCATTGATGGATTGCTAAGGAGCATCTGTGCGCCTTAAAAAGGAAAAGAAAAAAAAAAAGATTTTCATGTTCTGAACTAAATGCTCCCGTTCTCTGCCATCCTAGTTCTTACCACAATTGCCTCAAATTTGACTCAGCTGTGCACATGGCCCCTGCCTCCACCCTTAGCAAAGACAACTCTCTTTCTCGCCTCTGATCCCTGTCCATGTCCCTGCTGCCCATTCCCACCACTCACCACAACCTTGACTCCTTTACTTGGATATCCATTATTCACCCTGCTTTCCACTGTCACCACCTTCAGGAAGCCCCTCTCAAATTGACTTGCCTGTCCTGATAACTGTTCTCATAGTCCTTCCTCTGGACCCAGCTACCATCCCTACTTCATCTTCTACCATCTTCCCTTTTCTTCCCCACCTCCTACTTTTCTCCTTGATAGTCCTCAAGCACATTCTTTTCATCATGCTTTTGCATGTGCTGTTCCTTCTGCCCAAATGCTCTTCCTGCAGCTGTTCATATGGTTCATACCTCAGCGTCATTTGGGTCCTTGCTCAAATGTTACTTTCTTTCTCTTTTTTTCTTTTGTGAAATATACACAGCAAAACATACATCAGTTCAACAACTTCTACATGTATAAGTCAGTGACCTTGATTACATTCTTCAAGTTGTACCACCTTTCTCGATATCTTTTTCCAATTTGTTTCACCAGCATCAACACAAACTCATAGGCCCCTAAGCTTCTCGTCTAACCTTTTGAATTGCTGTTGTCGATTCTATCTCATATAGATACTTCTTTAAACGCTCAAAGCAGACATTCTTTTCTAATTAAGCTAAACTATTGTTTAGTGTCAAAGGTAACTTCAGGGGTTAATTTCAGTTTAAGGTTTAAAGATTTTCTCAGGGCAATAGTTTTTTTGGGGGGCAGGAGGGGAGTCATATAGCCTCAATGGCTCCAGAGGGTCTGGATTCCATGAGAATTTGAAGTTCTATTCCACATATTTTTCCCTTTTGATCAGGATTCTTCTGCAGAATCTTTGATCAAATTCAAATATTACTTCTTTAAGGAAGCCCTCGTGATCACCTTTTCCAACAGGACAGTAACCCTTCCACATTGCTCTCTATCCCCTTGTCCTACCTGATATTTCTTCACAGGCCTTCACTATCTAATATTACATCATATATTTTGTTGTTAATAACTATGCCTCCCCACCAGAATAAAAGTTGCATGAGGGCAAGGACTGAGTCTGTTTTGCTCACTCCCTAGAACAGTGCCTGGCATGTTTACTGGGATAATGAAAGAATGAGTCTCAGCCCTAAGAGACATGCTCCATCCTTCCTTTGAGCCTCCTACAGCCCTTGTTTATACCCTTCTGGGAGCATATTTTTTACTTGACTTTAAACAAGTTTTTTGAGGGTGGGGACTGGCTCCCCACAGTGCAGAGCCTGGCACATAATAGGTGCTCAGGAAATGCCTGTGCAATTAAATAGAATTAATTGAATAATCCATTCTAGAAGTCTGCTGGGGTCTTAAGATGATTTTTTAATTTCAATTATCTGGGTTCTACTCTGGGTAAATTGATATTGTCATTAGTAAGTTTGATTCTTGGTGGACTATGTAGTTTTCATATTGTGATTGGCGAGCTGGGAGCTGGGCCAGGCTCACCCAAACCCATCAGGCTGCTGACTCCTCATTCTACCCTATTGAGCAAGTTCAGGGTGTATCAGGGGAAGTCACATGATGGTTGATGGAGCAGCCTGCGCTGAGCAGGGCCCTCGAAGAAGCTACTTGTGTTTGGAGGTCACTGGGGATATCCCCTGCTTGGGGCCTGACCCCCTAACACATTATATAACATTACATGATGCTGTTTATTATATAGTTGAAATGTAATGAATTTCCTCCTCAAGGAGGCAAGTTGTACAAAGGCCTTTGATCCCTTCCAGAGGTATTGGGATGCCTTCCCTATTTGCTGTTAATAATCACGTGATTGTGCCTAGTGGGGTTTAGCAGTAGGCTATGGGAGTAACCTTTCAGGCTTGACCCATCACTGAGTGAGCCACAGTGGATCCAAGGTTCAGGAATGTTAGAACCCCTGAGAAATCCCACCTTTGACAGATGGCTGCTGACATGGTATTTGATCAGGAATAACAGGAGAGTAAAGCCCTTTCATTTGCCACTATCTTATGGTACCCTGCAATATCTATCTCATTATAATGACAGAAAGAGAACTGTAGTCTAACAAAAAAGAAAGCATTCTGAATTTTGGCAGGTCCTTAAACACTGCTTAGTTTTCCCTCTCCTCTATTTATGGCTCTGCTTGGCATCTGCAGCACCCACACCTGTGTTGGAATCAGCATGGGGCACTTGGAAAATGCTCACAGCCAGCATTTAAGGAGCAAACTCATTCATGCTGTACTCCTTATCCTGCTTTCCATAAGGCCTCCTCCTCTGTCCAGGCCTTATAAGTCTGTGTCTAATAGGTTCCCTACTGGGTATGATTTGACCTGCCCAGTATGCCCGATAGTGCCTGTCTCTAGATGGGAGGGTCCCAGTATATTACCTACTGCACCTGGCATTTTCCGGCAGGGATCTAGGCTCAGTTAACCTCAGGCTTATACATTGCCTCACTGACTCTTTCAAGCAAGAGTGTTAACTGATCCTGATTCACTACTCTCCTCATTCCAGCGGGCCCTGCCTCAACATTTTCCTTGCTTTTTTTCAAAAGTAGAACTCTGTGGCTTCCTGAGTTTGGAGTAAATGGATTCAAAGAGTTTAATTTCACCGCACTAGAAACCAGCCTGCAGGCTCTTTCAGCCCCCAAATCTTGAGCATACCTTCATGAAGAATATCCTCCTACAGGTCTTGCTTCGATCGCTCCCAGCTGCTTGGAGATTAGCAGCCTCAGAGGCCAAGGCTAGATCAGGAATGCTGCTGGGCCCAGCCTCCAACGTGTCTGCCAGCTGCACAGAGGAGTGGAAAACTCCCTCCTTGCCCCGGCCCAGGGACATCTCAAAGGGATCAGGATATTTCTCATCAGGACTAGAGCCATCGTCACTGGTCTTAGCATTACAGAGGATCAGGGACCGAGAGATGGACCGGAATTTTGCAGATTTCCTGCTCTTTCCAGAACGGCTGTGTGGCTCCATCCTCAGAGAGGCAGTAAAGCTGCCCTTCTTCCTTTCCTGATCTCGGGGCCTTGGTTGGTGGGCGGTGGCAGGATTGGGCTTGGCTGCCACTTCATGTGTCCCTGGAGGAAAGAGGAAGCAGGGAGAAGCAATGTGACTTGCTGCTGACGAGTGGAGTCCAGGAACTGAGCCATGCATGCCAGGCACCGTGAACAGGACAGATGGGGAGACTGTCCTTTACTGCCACTGGCCCTGCAGGCTTGCCAGCTCCATAGGTCTCAGTTAACCCAATGGTTAACAGTCCTTCCACCCCTAGGATCATGGAGGCCTCACCCAAGACCTGGCAGGTATTCAGAGCTTCTCTTGTCCAAACCCTCATCCTATGACAGGGACACTGAGGCTCAGATAGGGTAAGTGCAAACCCAAGACCCCAAAGAACACTGGCAGATGAGCTAGTAGTCACAGAATCACAGTGGAACTCTTAGAGATCATAGAGACCAGCGATAGATCACAGATACCAGGGCTTTTAGGGGGTTTTAGATGCAAAAGCCATTCTTCAAACAAAAGTTTACAGGGAACTCGAGTATATAGAGCAGGTCAAACTGGAGAGAGGGAAGAAAGGAGGGAGAGGGACTAAACTCCAAGGGTCCTGTCCCCTTTTACTACCTTTGGTGACCCCAGAATTTATGGAACTCAGCCTGAAGACCATTGGTATCTGGTGTCTTCATTTACTGATGAAGAGCCCAAGACCCAGGCCAGCTGAACGTCCCACTAACACTGACCTGCCAGGGTTGATGTGAGTGTGAAAGAAGGAGAAGCATGTGACGTATCTGCCAAAAGGCTTTGCACATAACAGGCACGTGGCACACATGTGTGCCTTCCCTGGGCCCAAGGTCACATGCTAGCCAGTGCCACAGCCAGGCCTAGGGTCTCCTGCTCCTTTACCTGTCTTCACTGGATCAAATTTTCACAGCATGCTCGACAGACAATGGCTTTCCACTCCAGGTCAACAGCGTCATTCTCAGCCCAGCCTAGCCCAGCTCAGCTTCACCAAGAGGCACCACCCATGGATTCAGTTTCCATGAGGCAGGTGGCAAAAGGGGCCCTGGTGCTGCATCCAGGGAAGTTCTGACTCTGGCCCAAACCACAGAACAAAGGCTGTTGCCAGAACAACAAATTGTGGGAAGCTCTTGGCCCATTGATACTCTGTTTGTGCACATCCAGTATTGAATTAGAAACAGCAGACCTTCCAACATCTCATTAAATAAAAAGCTTTTCACATATTCCCCCAAAAGGGAATTTCTTCTTAAAGAAGACTGTTTTCCAACACCCAAGTTTCTGTATTACCTCTTTAATTTTGTCAGTTTATTCACCAACCATCTACAGCAACAAATAAGAATTAACAAATTAATTTAAAATGAACAAATGAATAAATATTTGAGGTGTAGGATATTTGAGATGGATATGTGCCTAGGTATCAAGCACTGTTCTTGAATTGACTCAGTGTTGGTCCATTTCACAAAGCACCCACTTGCCAATATTCCAAACGTCTATACTCCATATCCTGCCATCTCAAATGACAGTAAACCCTCACCCATAAATAAATCCAACTTTCTACCACTCTGTATGCCTGGTCGCAGGTGACCAAGTTCTGCAGGAGACCCTCCTGAGCACCATGAAACACTCACAGCCACCAACTCGGCCTCCAGCTTTGTCCAACACTCATACTGTGGTTTCATAATTAGCTTGATCCCACATTCTCAATAAAGACTAGTATTTCAAAACCTCACTCTCTTAAAATCTAGATTACCTTTACCCTCACCAGAAGTAGAACTCATCACCTTCTACTTCATGGACACATTAAAACCAACAGATAGAAATTCCCCCAACTTTCTACCATCAAATCTACAAGTTCACTTGCCTTCTGTACACATCTGTACATACCCTTTGTGATGAAATATGCTCTTACCCTCCTATTGAGGACAATCCACCCATCTGTTCCCTGGTCCCACCCCCTCCAGTCTTTTCAGGTATAACAGCAATAAAAATAATAATATCTAACTTTTTTTAGTACTTGAACAAATGTTTTATATCCTGTACTTTCTCACCTCATGTTCACCTCTTCTTTGAGCCTCAGCCCTCAGAGTCTGCTTCTTTCTCCCTAAAACCACAGAAACTCTATTTTATCAGTTCTGCATTATTATGTGCACCAAAGTCATGAAGCTCGAGTCCAGAGGGTGTGATCTTCTTCGTTAAAACCTGCTTCCTTTTGAAAGGATTTGTTAAGCACAATATCAATGCTCAGATCTATTGACTGAGGGATACATAGAGTTCGAGGTTTTAGAGTAGTTTTTTATGTTTTTATTTTTTTCTCATTACTCACCTTTACTTCCGCATGTCACCCTTCAAATCCAAATTGTAACCACTCTCCTTTCTGCCACCATCACCCAACACAGGAATTCCCTTGCATTCTACTAGTTCAACTTCCCAGAACTAGTAACTCTCAGCACTGAAGTTACTATAAATATTAATGTCTTAGGCTGGGTTCTCTAAAGAAGCAAAATCAGATCAGTAAAGCGTATAAACATATATAGAGAGAGATTTATATCAAGGAAATGGCGCACGCAATTGTAGAGGCTGGAACATCCCAAGTCTGTGGATCAGGATAGAGGCTTCTCCTGATTCACATAGCCACAGGGGC
Source organism: Dugong dugon (assembly GCA_030035585.1). NCBI lineage: Eukaryota > Metazoa > Chordata > Mammalia > Sirenia > Dugongidae > Dugong > Dugong dugon. The sequence goes on along the minus strand of CM057482.1, from coordinate 26,479,764 downwards.
TGGCTAACCAAGATTGGTAGGTCGGAGAGCAGGGCTCCACTCACAGGCTGTGAAGAGCGGCAGATAAGCTGATAGCTCAAGTCCCAAGAACTGGAGGTCAGATGGACAGGAGGCAGCCTCAGGATCCAGAGTGAGCAAAAAGCCAGAATGTCTACTTATATTTGGATGCAGGCCACACCCCCAAGGAAACTCCGTTTCAACTGATGGGCTACTTACAGCAGATTCCATCATGGGAGTGATCACATATAAACACTGAGACTCATGGCCCATCCAAGTTGACACACAATCCTAACGATCACAATTAATGTATCCAAACCTCTTTCCATTTTGATCAACCTCGTTAGGACTCCCAACAGTTCACCTGGGACTCATGGAGAAGGAACTGGGTGTGTGTGTATGTGTGTGTGTGCATATGTGTCTTTGTGTGTCTGTGTTGTATACATATGTGTCTCTGTGTGTATTTGACTGTGTGTGTGTGTTTCTGTGTGTCTGCCTATATGTTTGTGTGTGTATACGTGTGTGTGTGTGTGTATGTGAATATGCATGTATGTTTGGTCACAGTCAGCACTGGTTCATTAGTCACTCCAGACTTTTACTGCTGCTAAACTGGGAAAGTAGCATAAATACGGAACTGCTGAAAGGAGCCCTGGTGGCGCAGTGGTTAAGCATTTGGCTGCTCACCAAAAGGTCGGCAGTTTGAATCCACAGGCCGCTCCTTGGAAACCCTATGGGACAGTTCTACTCTGTCCTACAGGGTCACTATGAGTTGGAATCCACTTGATGGCAATGGTTTTTTTTTTTTGTTTGTTTGTTTTGTTTTGTTTTTACTGTGTGGAAAGGGCTCGCTGAGAGTGAAGACAACATAGAGGAAGTGGAACTCACAGAGGTGGAGAGAGAGATGGAGAGAAAGAGGAGACAAAGGTCAAGGGGGCAGAGAGAAATAGTGCAAGCAGCTAAGTCCAGATGAAATTAGATAAGCACCTGGATCCAGCCACGCCTAAAGCCACTTCTATCTATTCAGTGACATAAACCAATCAATTTCTATTTTTGTTTAAGAAATTCTTCCTGGAATAGTGGTTCTATCTGACACTGCTGGCATCCAGCACAGAAAACAGTGACATCCAAGAGCCAAAACGCTTTTGAAATTCTCTTTCGTCCCACCCTAAGCCTAGGAGAGGAGCCAGTCACTCCTGTCAAGGCCCCAGCTTCCCCATTACTCCAATCAGTGCCAGGCTCTGGTATAAAAGCCTCTTGCTTTCATGCTCCCCAAACACTGCCACAGTCTAGGTGGATTCTTAGAATGCAAATCCGGTTCCCTTTCCCTTCCATATCCTCTCCCAACCCATGATGACTATCACAGCAATGGCGGGGTCATTCAATGGGCATTTTCCAGGAGACAAACATTTGGGTCCTTCAGGGCTGGGGGCAAGGTTGCGTGCTTCACTTAGAGGTGGAAAAGTTAGATGCATGTAGAATTGGGGAGCGCAGAGGGATCACATTCCTCGGTGGAAACTGTACTAATCTCAGTGGACCATTTGCGGGAGTGTCTGATGATGACTGTTAGTTTTTTAAAATAAGCTTTTCCAGAGCGACAGGTCACTTCTGTGGACTTGACTCTCATGTGAGGATGGTAGGGGCCATGGATGGGAGGTTGGCAGTGCATGGGGGACAAAGCGTTAACTCTTTAGGTCAAGAGCAAAGAATTTTTCCAAATGAGACTTGTCATTATGAAAAGTGCAAAAAAGAAAGAGAACAATTGCTGCAAGGCTGCAGTGGAGAAGGCAGAACTGGACTTCTGTGGAAGCCTGCCTTTCCTCCAGGCCTGGCACAGAGAGAAAGAGAAAAGAGAAAGAATAATTGAAAACACAGCACCACGGTCACATGGATCAGCTTAGCTTCGGTAATTGTGCTTAGGACATTGGAACCAGCTCTTGCTCCCTAATGGAACCAAATGTCAGCCGAGCTCAGGGGACAAGCCCATGCCATTCCTCCATTCCAGCTGCCTGGGAAAGGTGGGGCCTGATGAGCTTTCTCTTCTTTTGCCCCAAGCTCCACGAGTAGTTGCCAAACTCATGTCAGACTTGCTCTGCCTCGAATGGAATGCTAAACTGGGCTCATCCACCACAGGATCATTTTATGGGTCTTCTCCAGAGATTGCCTGGGTAAGCCCAGCAAAGGGTTCCAACATGCTAAGTTGATAGCATCAGCTGCTTCCACTTCCTAGCAGAAAATTCCAGAGGATCTATTTTTCCCCCAGGAAACTGCTCTCCCACTCCTTGAAGGTTCCCCCCACCCCTCCTCAAATCACGAAAGTATTTTCTCTTTTTAGTTAGACTTTTCACGAGATGCTAGAAGTGAAAGGGGTCTCCCCATTATACACTTGAGATTGTGCCCCAAAGAGGGACAAGAACTGACGACTCATTGCAGTTATTCAGTATGTGTTTTGACCGTGGCTGAGCTACATCTGTACAGAAAATGCAGCGCCAAAAGGATACAGCTGAACTGCGAAAAAATCAATGGTCCCTTCCCTTTAAAGGAGTTTGAGAAGCTTCCAGAGTCTGCGCTGGGGAGTAGGATCATTAAGTCATCCTTCTTTCTTTCCTGCTTCCTTTCTCTCTCTCTCTCTCTTCCTTTCTTTTCATTTTTTTTTTTTTTTTTCCTTTTCTTTTTCTTCAGCAAGCACTTGTTGAGATACTATTATGTATCTTTCACCACACTAAGCAAAGTAAACTGACAAGAGGAAAGGCCACAGTATTTCCATCTGGATAAAATACATTTAATTCACTGGAGAACTTTGAGAGAGAAAATAACCACATGGGGAAAGGGGAAATAGTTGGTAAAATGTGTTTCGAATTTCTGAATTCTCCAACAGTGTCTTATATCAAAGGCAAGTTTTAAAGTTTGGTCACTCTAGCCCAGGGGGTATTCTTTGTCTTGAAGAGTGACTCAGAGATAAGAAATGAAGAGAAGAAGTTTATGGCTCCTTCTCTTTCTAAAAGAGTATCTTTAAGAGGATTCTGCGGGACCTGCAGCTGGGACTAGTTATGCGTGTATCTCTAGTCATTGTGCACAGGCCTACTGGTAAAATGGGCAGGATGGGTTGAACTTAGTTGTTTTTTTTATTTTTTAATTGTAGTAAAAATAGATATAACAAAGCATTTGCCAATTCAATAATTTTTACAGGTACAATTTAGTGACGTTGATTATGTTCACCATGTTGTACAACCATTACCACTATGCTTTTCCAAATGATTCCACCACCCTTGAAAGAAACTCATTGTGAACTTAGTTGTACAGTACATCTGTTGTCCTTCTTTCTCTACAAGGTTACCTTCTTGAGGGGAGAGACTATATCTTATTAATTTTGTGTGCCTACTGCCTGGCTGAAGGCCTGGTGGCACAGTGGTTAAGAGCTTGGCTGCTAACCAAAAGGTCAGCAGTTCAAACCTACCAGCCACTCCTTGGAAACCCTATGGGACAGTTCTACTCTGTCCTATGGTTCCTATGAGTCGGAGTCAACTCGGCAGCAAAGGGTTTGGTTTTTGGTTTAGTTCCTTGCTGGAGCTTGGCACAGAGGTAGGGGCATTTCTGTGTATAACAAATGGGTAACTGGATAAATGTCTCAAAGGACCCTCCCACTGACCCTTCGGGTACCAGCAGAAGGTGAAACGTACCCAGGGAAAATCTCGTCTGGGACCATAGAATGCAGGGCTCCAGGTAACTAGCGGCATCAAAGTGACAAGGGGCCCAGGTGCTGCACCTGAGAGCAGAGGACAAGTCAGAGCCATCAGGAAAGGCATTCTGGATCCTGCTCCTGAAGACAGCTCTAAAGGCATGTGCAAACCCCCGGAGGAGACCCTGACACAGGCTGCTGAGCAGCCTGAAGATTGACTCCAACCCGTTAAAGCACAGGAACAGAGGGCCTCATCAGGATGCCTTCAGCAAGACCCATGCCCCTGGGACAGGATAAACCAGGACAGGCCTTTTCCCCTTAGTAAAGGCTGAAAATAGAATTCATCTCAAGAAGGCTCTAGATCCATTCAAGAAAGGCACTTCCACCCACCCATAAATGCTCTGGAGAGATTGGCTAAGGCTCATTTGTTTAAATCCCAGTGCCCACAAGAGGGCCTCACACATAGGAGACACTCAGTACTTGTTTGTTGCAGAATGAAATAGTCAGTGGAACAGAATTGCACACAAGGATGTCCATTGCAGTGTTGTTTATGATAGTAGTGTTGGCGTACAAGCAGGAGACAAATATAGCAGTTACGGGCTTAGACTCTGGAGTCGATCTAAGTTTGCATTCCGGGTCTGCTATTATTACAAATACTTAAGCAACGTATGTAACACCTTTATGGCTTAGTTTTCTCACCCATAAAATGGAGATAGTAACACCATCACTATAAGTACAAAAGAAAATAATTTGGAAAGGTACTTAGCTTATTGCCTAGCGTATCCCATCCCTGTCGAGTCACTTCTGACTCCCAGCAACCCTATAGGACAGAGTAGAACCGACCCATAGGGTTTCCAAGGACTGGCTGGTGAATTCGAACCACAGACCTTTTGGTTAGCAGCCAAGCTCTTAACCACTGTGCCACCAGGGCTCCAAACCAAACCTGTTGCCATTGAGTCAATTCCGACTCATAGTGACCCTATAGGACACAGTAGAACTGCCCCGTAGGATTTCCAAGGAGTGGCTGGTGGATTCGAACTACAGACTTTTTAGTTAGCAGTCAAGCTCTTAACCACTGCACCGCCAGGGCTCCTGCCTAGTTCTTAGTGTGGATTAAAAAAAAACAAAAAAAAAAAGTTTAGTCAAAAAAAGAGTAAGAACAACCAAAATGGACATCAATGGAAGATTTTTATTAAGTACATTATGGTACATTCATACAATGGAATACAATGCAGTCAATAACAAGCATAATATATGTATGTGTGTGTATATGTTGAAAGAAATCATTTGTAGAATCTATTTTCTAGCTGGTTATTGCTTTTATGTAAGTTATGACTTTTGCATATTTATTTCATAAGTGGCAATCTTACAGATCTCTTATTAATTCTAATAGACTTTTCAATAGATTTTCTTGAGTTTTCAATCATGTTATCTCTGAATGTTAATAAACTTGCCTCATTTTTAAATATTTGTAATTTATAAATTTATGTTATAATTTTGCTGACTAGAGTTTCTAGAACATTAGGACTTAATGGTGGCAGTAAATGTTCCATGTCTTTCTAGACGTTAATGGCAATTCCTCTAGCGTTTTCTGGAAAGTAGGAAGTTGATTGCTATATTGAGATAAAATTACTTCATCATTATTAAACAAGTAGGAGCTCTGGTGGCACAGTGGTGAAGCCCTCGGCTGCTAACGGAAAGGTTGGCAGTTTGAACCCACCAGCCGCTCTGAGGGAGAAAGTTGTGGCAGTCTGCTTCCGCAAAGACTTAGAGCCTTGTAAATCCTACAGGGAGCCCTGGTGGCACAGTAGTTAACAGCTTGCCTGCTAACCAAAAGGTCAGCAGTTCGAATCCACCAGTGCTCCTTGGAAACACTATGGGGCAGTTCTGCTCTGTCCTATAGGGTGGATATGAGTTGGAATTGACTAAGCAAGGAGTTTCGTTTTGGATATTCTACTACTTGTAATTTGTGAGCCTTTTTCATCAAGAATGGATGTTTTATTAAATGTTTTTTTGGCTCGTTGGCTTTATAATACATCTTTCCTCTTTTGAGCAGTTAGTATGATGAAATGTGTTAATGGCTTTCTTAATACTGAGCCACTTTTCCGTCTGAGATTCTCCACTGGTCCCACCCTGTCGGGAGCAAGGGAGAAGGAAGAAAACCAAAGACACAAGGGAAGATCAGTCCAAAGGACTAATGGACCACAGCTACCACAGCCTCCACCAGAATAAGTCCAGCACAACTAGATGGTACCCAGCTACCAACACCGACTGCTCTGATAGGAATCACAATAGAGGGTCCCAGACAGAGCTGGAGAAAAATGGAGAACGAATTCTAACTGAAACACACAAAAAAGATCAGACTTACTAGTCTGACAGAGCCTGGAGTATGGCCCCTAGACTCCCTTTTAACTCCGTACTGAAGTCACTCTTGAGGTTCACCCTTCAGCCAAAGATTAGACAGGCGCATAAAACAAATGGAGACTAAATGGGCACACCAGCCCAGGGGCAAGGACAAGAAGGCAGGAGGGGACAGGAAAGCTAGTAATGGGGAACTCAAGGTCAAGAAGGGGAGAGTGTTGACATGTCGTGGGGTTGGCAACCAATTTCACAAAACAATATGTGTATTAATTGTTCAATGAGAAACTAGTTTGCTCTGTGAACCTTCATCTAAAGTGCAATAAAAAAATTTAAAAAAAAAAAGATTGAGGTACTTTTATTGTTCTTTTAAGTCCCATTAGGTCACAGTCTGTAACTCTTTTAATAGAGAAATGGATTGAGTTTGCTAATATTTTGTTTAGGATTTTTGTATTTATATTCAAAACAGAAATCGTCATCTCTTTCTGTACTGTCTTAGGTTACGTCAGCATTTAAAAGGAATTTGGAGACAGGGAATCTTTTCTTACTGTCTGAAATAGTTTAAAATATATGTAATCCATAAAGGCTTGAAAGAATTTTTCCATAAAATCTTCTGGTCCTTTCATCATTTTTGAGGTGGTTCTTTGAGAACTTTCCATTGCTTCCTTGGTTACAGGTCTCTCTCTCTCTTTTTTTTTTTAACCTGTTTCTTTGTTAATTTTGGTCAGTTACTTTGCCATAAAATTACTCTTTCATCTAAATTTTCAAATTTATCAGCATAGAGTTGTCCATGGCAGACTCACAGTTAATAGAATTTTCTCTGAAACTATATGCATATGCTCTGTTTCTCATACTCAATGCTATGAATTTCTGCTGGTCTTCCCCTCCTTGTTCCTTAGATTTATCTTGACTGAGGGATCTCTGTCCTATTAATCCTTTCAAAGAACTCGTTCTTAAAAGTTAAGAACTTATTTAAAACATCTATTGCTCTTTTTGGTTTGCGTTTCAATTTAGTTATTTATACTTATATTACTTTTGGACCCCTGGTGGTGTCGTGGTTAAGTACTACAGCCGCTAACCAAAAGGTCGGCAGTTGGAATCCACCAGGCTCTTCTTGGAAACTCTATAGGGCAGTTCTACTCTGTCCTATAGGGTCACTGTGAGTTGGAATCGACTCAGTGGCAACCAGTTTGGTTTTTGGTTTTTTATATTACTTTTGCCTGCTTGTTTTTCTTACATATTTTTTTCCTTCTTCTATCTTCTAGAGTCAATATTTAGTTCCTTCATTTCCATTTTTTCCATTTTAGGAATGACAGCATGTAGTGCAGTGGTTACATGCTCTGGCTGTAGAATCAAGCTAGACCTGGAAGAAAATTCCAGTCCAAGTATTTACTAAGTGCCTGACATTGAAAATCTACTTCACCTCTCTGTGACTCAGTTTTTTTATCTTTAAAATGGGGATAATTAGAGCCGACACATCACAGCAACTTGTGATAATAAATTGAAATAATGGATGTAAATCTCAGCACGATTTGTTGGTGGTTGTTACCGCCACCATTGTCTTCATGATCAGTACTACTGAAAGCTAGAAAGTCCTCTCTGAATATTGTTTTGGCCACAGCTCATGCGTTTTGATATATGACGTTCTAATCGTTGTTTTAGAAATGCTCTGTAATTGCAGTTTTGATTTCCAATTTAAACTCAGTCCTTTAGAAGACTGCTTTTGTTATTGTTAATTTCATGTGGTTTAATTTCCAAGATGTAGTCTTGTTGTTCTTGTAACTTTTTATTAGAAAATTTTAGTTTAATTGCATTGTGGTCACAGGATGTGACCTGGAGCCTTTTTATTTGTTGGACTGTATTGAGGTTTACTTTGTAAGCCAGTCCGTGATGTGACTAAGTGTTGTAAATGTTCTATGGACATTTGAAAAGAATTACTATTCTCTATCTGGAGTTGCAGATATGTATATATTCAAATATGATATTTGTTGTTGTTGTTAGGTGCCGTCGAGTCGGTTTTAACTCATAGCAACCCTATGTACAACGGAACAAAACACTGCCCGGTCCAGCGCCATCCTCACAATCATTGTTATGTCTGAGCCCATTGTTGCAGCCACTGTGTCAGTCCATCTCGTTGAGGGTCTTCCTCGTTTTCGCTGACCTTCTGCTTTACCAAGCGTGATGTGCTTCTCCAGGGACTTGTCCCTCCTGATAACACATCCAAAGTACATGAGATGAAGTCTCGCCATCCTCACTTCTAAGGAATATTCTGGCTGTACTTCTTCCTAGATGGATTTGTTCGTTCTTCCGGGAGTCCAGGGTATATTCAACATTCTTCACCACCACCATAATTCAAAGGTATCAATTCTTCAGTCTTCCTTATTCATTGTCCAGCTTTCGCATGCATATGAGGTGATTGAAAATACCATGGCTTGAGTCAGGTGAACCTTAGGCCTCAAAGTTACATCTTTGCTTTTTAACACTTTAAAGAGGTCTTTTGCAGCAGATTTGCCCAAATATGATATTACAATAGACTTACTTGTATATATTCAATTTTTTAAGTCATAGAATTCAAAACCTCAAGTTTTTACTCATATTTTATCTAATTAATCTAAAAATGCTTAGACTAGTATGCATCGAAATCTGACACCGTATTTGTAGGATATTTCCAACATCTTTTGTTTTACATATTTCAATGCCTTTATTGGGCACATAAAATTTTCTAATTTTCATAGCTCCATTTTGGGTTCTTTTTTTATCACTTTATAAAAAGTTCTTCTTTGTCTATTTAATAGTTGCCTCAATTTTTATTTTGTCTGACTGAATTAGCATTGCCACCTTGTTTTCTTTTAATGTGCATTTGGGGGGTTTTTGCCCATTCTTTTATTTCTAACTTTATGTGATTTCATTTTAAAAGTGTCTCTCAGAAGTCAGGTAAATAATTGGATTGGGAGGGGGTGTTTGTTTCTTTAGGTTTTTATTTCCTTTTTTTTAACTGAATCTGGGAGTCTTCCATAGGTAAGATAGATAGATAGATATAAAACCTACCTATAGGGTCACTATGAGTCGGAATCGACTTGACAGCAACAGGTTAAAGGTTCTGACATATTTTGTTTTCTTTTCTTTTCTTTATATGCCTCCTTATTGTCATCTTTCTTGCTTTGCAATGAAATTATTCACTCCTTCTTTTTCTTCTTAATGAATTGGAGGTTATATACCTTGTGTTTATTTTACCAGTGGCTACATAAAGAATTTTTGAAGAATTTTGAAAACTATGAGCACAGTTTGTTCTGCTATGATACGGGGTCACCATGAGTCAGAGTCAACTTGATGGCAAGTGTGTTTTGTTTTTTGTTTTTTCTTTTTTTAATTTGATCTACATTTTTCCTCCTCATCAACGCCAAGAATGACACAGTGTTTAGTCCTCCTCCCTACATAAGGTGAGAGGCTAGGAATACTCTTACTTCTGCCCCGAGTCCAGCCTCTCAGCTCCTGGAATTCAGAGCAAATGACTATTTTAGGTATATTATGTAGCATCTCTCTCAAGATTATTTTTTATCTCTTGTGTTATTTAAAAATTATGGAGCCCTGGTGGCATAGTGGTTACGAGCTCGGCTGCTAACCAAAAGGTCAGCGGTTCAAATCCACCAGCTGATCCTTGGAAACCCTATGGGGGCAGTTCTCTCTGTCCTATAAGGTCACTATGAGTTGGAATTGTCTCTACAGTAATGAGTTTGCTTTGGTTTTTCATCAACAAGAAGTATTGAGATTTAACTTAAAATTAGCCTTGTTTTGCGGTCTAAACGTTAATTCTTTCATCATTATGTCTGCCCCACTACCCTCTCTAGCCTCATTTCCCTCTGTCCCTTTCTGAATTCCATTCTACTGTAATACCAAACTTTTCTGGCCCCTGAATGCCCCATGCTCTCTTTAGTCTCCAGGCCATGCCACAGGTAGTTCCCAATGCCTTGCCTACTCTCTCTAACCCTTGATTATGTTACATTTTACTCATTTTTCAGATCCAATCTGTAGATAACACTTCTTTAAAATAAAAACAGACGCCCATTCAGATCCCCAAGGAGCCCTGGTGGGGCAGAGGTTAAGCCTTTGACTGCTAACAAAATGTCAGCAGTTCCAACCCATTAGCCCCTCTGTGGGAGAAAGATAGGGCAGTCTGCTTCCTTAAGGATTACAGCCTTGGAAACCCCGTGGGGCTATTCTACTCTGTCTTATAGGGTTGCTACGAATCAGAATCGACTCCACAGCAGTGGGGTTGGTTTGGTTTGGTTATTCAGACCCCCCAGTGCTTTCTTAGGTGTCCTTCTGTGCGCCCCTGAGAACCCTGGCCGTCCATTAGCATGGCATTAATCTTGCTCTACTGCAATACCTTGCTTAATCACTGATCACCTCCACTGAGCTCTCCACCACCCGTCTGACACTTCGTTGTTCTCTGGCGGCTTGTGTGTTGCTGTGATTCTGGAAGTTATGCCAATGGTATTTCAACTACCAGCAGAGTCACTCGTGGTAGAAAGGTTTCAGCAGAGTTTCCAGATTAAGACAGACTAGGAAGAAATCCTGGTGCTCTACTTCTGAAAATTAGCCAAAGAAAACCCTATGGATCACAATAGAATTTTGTCTGATATAGTGCTGGAGGATGGGCCCCCTAGGCTGGAAGGCACTCAAAATACACATTGGCCACAACAGTCCGATCCACAACCATTCTCTGGGAGGACAGGGAGGGCAGGTGTGGTTGGAGTGCCTGCTTACCTTCTCCAAACCTGACCATTCATTGTTCAAGACTATTCATCTAGTTAAGATATGGTCAGGACAGGAAGAGAGACAGAGACATTATAGCTCATGGCTGATTTTGGTCAGTACTGTAATATTTTGGGCTTGAGATGCTCCGCTTACACATCTCCACCATTTCAAATCCTACCCAATCCTCTGCAGTACTGCTTTTGAGACTTTCTATATCCTTATGTACAGTAATAATTGACATTATACCTCACGACATACCACATAAACACACATAGCTCGCATACGTAGACAAATATTTATAAATACATAAACAAATATATGATGTAGAATTAAATACCTATATAACTAAAACAAAAGTTGCATGAAACAATATCTTCGCCATGGCATAATAAAGGTGAAACATGACGAAGATAATATAAATGTGATTTTGCTAAGAGTCTAATGCATTCTGATATACCCTATTCTTTACTTCAAAAAAAGGTTGTGTTATCTATATTTTTACAACAATAAAAAAAATTTAACATAGTCACAACTCACTAAATTGATTTTCAATCCATTAATGGGTCATGTTTGAAAATCACTACGCTCACTTCTCACAGCAATCTTGTACGGCGATTTGCTTGGAGTCCTCATTTTAAGTCCATTTCTTTGAGCCATTGAATCATTTCACGTGTAGGTTGACTTGGCAGCATTTGCTCAGCCCTGCTGAAAAGACCTAAGTTCACCCAGATGTGAGAGCTAAGATGGGTCCTGAGATGCCCTGAGATGCAGATGAAAGGTTGAGGAGAGGGTTGAGGTTTACTCTAGCCCCACTTTGCCAGATGGGAGATGCCATAAGCAGCAGGAAGGATACGACAGCCAAAGGCCGTCCCTGCAGTGGGGAGCACCACCAGGTCTTTTAAAGAAGCCCAAAGTGAACTCAGCATGTCTGTGGCGGCTGCTTCCAGTTGAGTGGGCAAGGCAGCGGTGTCTGTGCTGCTGTGGCTGCCCGTCTTAGGAGCATTTCTGACCCAGCCATGCATGCCACATCTAAAGCAGAAGCCAGACCTCTGGAGAGCCCCAGACTGGGTGGTCTTTGCATCTGGGTCACCTCGCAGAGGCACTTCCCAGCCCTGGGAGCTGCCCGCACCAATGGCACACCGTCTCCTCTGCATCTCCACGTGCGGCCAGCGGCCAGCGCAGAGGCTCTCCACGGCCCTCCCGCCCAGGTGGCCTGCTCCTCCACGAGCTGGGCTTAGCACCCTGGTCTGCTCTGTACTCTTTCAGCAGAGAACCCCTAATGGTTCTGGCATACACTGGGCAACCTTGCCTGGTTTACAGGACTGGCAGAGATTCGTCCTTATTTCAATAGGAACCCAAAAGAAGAATTTCAAGCAAATTCTGATTTCAAGCTGCCTTTCCAACCAAAGGGTGGCACAAACGGTTTGTGCTCAACTACTAACCTAAAGTTTGGTGATTCGGACCCACCCTGCAGTGCCATGGAAGAAAGGCCTGGCAATCTGCTTTTGTAAAGATTACAGCCAAGAAAACCCTACGGAGCAGTTCTACTCTGTAACACATGGGGTCACCATGAGTGGTAATCAACTCAACAGCAACAGATTTCTAACCAAATTCCAAGCCCTTGGAACTGTTTATTTTGCCTCAAGGGATATTTTTATCCCTAATATATATACGAGTGTGTTTCTGTTCACACTGACTTGTGTTTTAGTATCAGAAAACATCTTATATATGAAAAGGTATTGCAAACCAGAAAGGATGATGCAAATATAAGGCGTTATTGTTATTAAGGTGGCTGCTGCTGTTATTGTTGATGTTGTTCATTTACGTATGCAACAAACATTTTCTGCAATTCATTGTGTGCCAGGCACTGATGATACAGAGAATGAAGCCGTGATCTTTCACATGGAGAAGACAGGTATGTAAACGGATAACCTTCCAAGTGCAGGAAGTGTAATAAAAGTTTGAATGAAGTGCCACAGGAGCAGGGACCTAAGGAGGGTAACAAGCGCCCAGAAGCAGTCACTAAATTGTGCCTCCAAACCCAATTCAAGCACCCGGGGCAATCTTTAAGTTGCCACCCCTCCCCAATTTCAAGATGAATAGACATTGATAGCAGATCTGCCTTCCCTCCTCTTGTTGGGCTGCCTCAGGCAGGAACCTTTCTTTTTTTTTTTCTATTTTTTTTTTTAATTGTACTTCAGGTGAAGGCTTACAGAACAAATAGTTTCTCATGAAACTGTAGTACACATATTGTTTTATGACATTGGTTAACAACCCCACAACATGTCAACCCCCTAACTTCTCAAACTTTCTTTTGGGTGAAAATACACAGAGCCAAAGATACACCATTTCAAAAATGTCTACATGCACAGTTCAGTGACATTGACTACGCTCTTCCAATTGTGCTGTTATTCTCACTTAAGATGAAGGCTTACAGAACAAAATAGTTTCTCATTTAACAGTTACTACACATGTTGCCCTATGACAATGGTTAACAATCTCACAACACATCAACAATATCCTTAGTCAACCTTGGGTTCCCTATCACCAGCTTCCTTGTCCCCTTCTGCCTTCTGGCCCTTGTCACTGGACTCCTGTACCTCGTTAGTCTCATTTGGTTTTACGGGGCTGTCCACTCCCAGGCTGAACGGTGAGCTTCGGAGGTAACTTCACCACTGAGCTAAAAGGGTGTCTGGGGGCCATACTCTCGGGGTAGGCGCCTTTCATATTTTGAAGTCCCAGAATGTAATTCCGTGCCTCATCTGGCGCCCCCTTGGAGTAATTCCCCCCATTCTCTGCCCCCACCCCGCCCCCTACGCCCCTACACAGGAGTGGTCTGAAGTGATTAATTCCTCCTTGAGACCTACATCTCGAGCATCTTTGGGGGCTGAATAACTGAGCAGCAGGGGCTTCAAGGAAGGGCCTGAGCCACGCTGACAGTGCACACCTCATCGTATCGGGAGGAGGGGAGCTGTCCTCCAGTGTGGTCATGGATGCTGACCACCACCTAACTGCAGGACACAAAAGAAGGGGAAGAGGGAAAATGCCTAGCAGGCCTCTCTTTCCCAGAGAAATGGACACCGGAGCCACAGAAAAAGCAACTCTGAGGCTGGTATGGGAATGCTGCGTGGGGGCCTGGAAGTGGGCTCCTGGGACAAAGGAGCATGTGGCTCAGCCTGAAACAGCCCAATCCACCTGACATGGACAGAGCTGACCTTCCCGTGCCCTTCGGCAGTGACAGATCCGGCCAGTTACCTCATTCCCAGCAGCAGAAAGCAAACACTTTTATCAACCAAAAGAATGCCTGCTGGAACTGAACCAAAGCCGGAATTAGTAGTGGGAACCTCGTCTACAATGAGTTGAGTGGTTGATGGACAGAAAGAACATGCTTCCCACTGTCATAGATTGTCACTGTCCCTGGAGAGAAAGGGCCTGGCCTGGGCATTCAGAGAGGCGGGAACAGCCTCCTCCTCAGGGCTTCCACTGCCTTCCCCCCTCCGTCTCCCTTCCTTTCTCCCATCTCCTCCACATCCCAGTACCAAGGATAGGGGGAAAGCTGATAAGTCAGAAATCCCAGAACCAGACGCTGCCTGAACTACAGAGCAAGCACAAGTGACACCCTCACCCCACCCCAGCCTCCCACATCTCACCCTGCAATGTGGTGGCCCTGGGATTCCTACCGAAGTGATCCTGGAGTCTGCTCCTGTCCCAAGCCCAGCACAGCTTCCAAGTATGCAATTAAGTTTTAGCAACCAAGACCTCCCCCGTTCTAGCCAGAGTCCTGCCTCCTGCCTCAAAACAGCTGTCCAAGGGACTTTCACTCACCTGGCGCCCACCTGCCTCCCTGCACACAGCCTCCCGGGCCGCCACGTCCCTGGCCTCTCTCTGCAGCTGCCCAGCAGGGGCCACAGCACCATTTATTCCAGGACAGCCTGTGGCCCAGGCCTGGGTCCGAACCAGTGAAAAATGAGCAGTGGACGCCCCTTTCTCATACAGAGAGGCTGCTCTCCGAGTCAGAAGCCAGGCTCCGGTGGTTTGGATGCTGTGAATTGAACACTGCCTTCACCTCCTGCTCTGGACAGGTGACTCAGGGCAAATGTGTCCAATCTGGCACGGGTTTGCTCAAGAGCTCCCGACCTGAGCCATCTGACTGCTCCATGTGAAGAAGCTTGGTCCAAAAAAGGGGCTGCCAGTGCTGGGAAGCTCAGCCTCAGAGCAAAGTCCACCATCTGCTGGACCAGCAGAGAACACCCAGGGGGCCAGCCCAGCCCACAGAGTCACGGCAGGGCTCCCTGTTCCAGCCCCAGCCTGCTGCTGCATTCCTTGGGCAGTCCAGAAGAGACTGGAGGGCAGGAAGGTAAGGAACACCACTGAGTGCCTACCAAGTGCCTGGTCCACTACTAGGAGCTTTATGTAAATGTCATCTCACACGTCCCACCATCGATCCAGTTAAGTAAATATTACCTTACTTGTTTGCAGGTGAAGAAAGTTACCATAAAACATTCACTGAGCACCCACTCTGTGCCTTGCTGGGTGGGCAATCACTGACTCAGCCAAGTCAAGCAACTTCCCCTAGGTCATACAGCAGGTTATCCAGCCAGGATGCTAATCAAGATCGCCCTGACTCCAAAGCCTAGACTCTTTCTGTGGCATCACATTGCCTGTCTGTGCCAAAGATTCCCTAAAATAACGAACTGACTATCAGGAGACTGGCGTTCCTGGGTGGCACAAATCGTTAAGCACTCAGCTGTTAACCAAAAGGTTGGCAGTTCAAATCTACTCAGAGGCACTTTGGAAGAAAGACCTGGCAACCTATTTCCAAATGATCACAGCCATCGAAAACTCTATGGAGTGCAGTTCTACTCTGACACACATGGGATTGCCATGAGTCAGAGTCGACTTGATGGCAATTGGTTTTGTTTGGTTTGTATCAGGAGATCATGTAACTCAGTGGTTCTCAAAGTGTGATCCCTAGACCAGGAATGCCAGCAGCATCACCTGGGAACTTTTTAGAAATGCACTTTCTAAGGCCCCACCCCAGACCTCCTGAAGCAGATGCTCTGGGACTGGGGCCCAGCACTCTGTGTTTTAACAAGCCCCACAGGTGATCTGACACATGCTTAAGTTGAGAACCAATGACCTAACTTCCACAGAGCACATTGAAAACCACAGGACAAAGGAACAAGGCACTTCTGTGTGTCCCATCGGGACTAACGTCACGTGACCAGGATGCTTTTCCCCACATGTCCCCTTGACGGGCCTCCTCTGAGGGTGACATTTCACCCATCTGCCCCCCAAAGAGCATCCCACACGTCTGTCCTAAGCCAGGCCTTTGTGGGCCGTTTGTATGTGCCAAGCTGGGATGTTTGTGTGGCCGTCTCTTCTAAGGAAAGGAAAGTGTTCTGACGCTCACCATCAAATGTCTCAGGGCTTCCTGGGGGCTTGAATGAGGGTGTAGGTGCAACTTGTAGGAAGCTGTAGAAATTCCATGCAAGGCTGCAGAGATCCAGCCCCTGCTGGGCACCCAGGCACGTGGTGGGAAGCGTTTGGGGATAACGCTGCCTTTGTTGGTGGGCGTGGAGGACAGGTCCACATTGTTGGCCTAGGTCTGGAGTGCAGTAGAGGAATTCCTATAGCGAGGGAGTCTGGACCTCGGTCAGTGCTGCCTGCTCTGCTCATACCCACAGCCTCTCTCCCTGGTGCAGTTCAGCCAGGGAAATACTCCTTTAAAGATGTTTGCTCACTGACTATGATGTTGTCCTGACGGCTCAATCTAAAGCAGCCCCCAGGCACTCCCTTTTTTATCTCTTCTTTTATTTTCTTCATAGAACTGAAGGTGGCTTGCTAATCTATTTGAGTACTGGTGTATCTTCTGTCTCCCTCATCTAGAATATAAGCACCCAAAACAGGGATCTCATCAGGCTTGTTCACTACCAGGGCCCAGGCATTGCCTATCAAGGCTGTCTGTCTCTGGCAGGAAGGATGGGGAGATTGGGTATGCAGGCAGGTGGAGGCCAGCCTCTCCCTTCTTGGACCCTGGAGCTGTGAGGGCCCCATAGCCTCCCTCCTGTACCACGTCTAGCCCTCTTTTACCACATTACGCCCCAATCCAGTTCCTGCCTCGCCCTCTGTTTTCAGAGCATGTGTTCTTTCTCAGTCTCAGAAGGTGAATTCATTCCAGAGCGTTGCAGAGATGCTGCCCAGACCCTTGCTGATCCAGAGTGGTAGGGTGGTGTATAGCTCAAGGCAGAAACTATATCACGCATGTGCCCCCCAAGACCTCTTCCAGAAAAAGGAAAGACAATCTTCCCTCCCCTGCCTAACGCTCTCCTGCTTATTGCCTACCTGAGTGGAGGGGGAAAAGACGCAACCAGGAGAAGCCTATCTCAGTTAGAAGGGGGACACCTGGGTTAGGATTGAGCACCACTTCAAGCTCAGTTAAGATCTTCCTATGGGGTCTTGGTCATGGCTCCGGTTTAGTTTGCTCATCTGCCAAATAATAGTTAAAACTGCTTTCACAGAGTGTTACTGAGAGAATGCAACAATAGAATGAAGAAGTGCTCTGCAGATGCATGGTGTTATAAATAACCACACACTCCTTACATCATTATTTTCATTTTTTCTTAGTATGAAATCCAGAGGACAAATGAATCAAATTGTGATCTTCCTTAACTACATACTTATATTCACACACACACACACACACACACACACACACACACACAGAGTATCAACTGGGATCCTAACAGGTATTTCAAAATTAACGTGACCAAACAGTATTCTTGATTTTCCCAAATAAAACCAGTTCCTCTCCCAGGCTTCCATATCTCAGTAGTTATCAGCACCATCCACCCAATTGCACAAGCCAAAAAACTCAGTATCAAAAAGTTAAGAACATGGGCTCTACAAAAAAAAAGAAAGAAAAAACATGAGTTCTGAAGCCAGAATCCTTGTGTCCATGTCCCAGCTCTGTCCTTTCCCAGGTACATAATCATGGGAAAATGAAGAGGCACCTCTCTCTGGACTGGTTTCTCAGATAGAATCGTTATTGCAATAGCATCTACCTCCCATAGTGGTTGTAGGACTAAATGTGCTGATAATACTTGCGAAGTTCTTAGAAAAGCACCTTCCAGAATACACTCAATGAATGCTGTGCTCTCCAGCTCACTGCCCGCCTGAGTGAAGGATAAGAAGATGCAGCCAGGAGAAGCCTACCCTTGAGTCAGTCCTGAATCATGGTGACCCACTCACAATGGAACAAATCACTGCCCAGCCCTGCTCCATCCCCATGATGAGCTGCAGATCAGACCATTGTGGTCCATAGGGTTCTCACTGGCTGGTTTTCCGAAGTAGATTGCCAGACCTTTCTTCCTAGTCTGTCTTAGTCTAGAAGCTCCATTGAAACTTGTTCAGCAACATGCAAGCCTCTTCTGACAGATCAGTGGTAACTGTGAATGAGCTGCATTGGCCAGGAATCAAACCCGGGTCCTTTCTGCATGGAAAGCAAGAATTCTACCACTGAACCACCACTGCCCCCTCAATGAATGTTAGCTTTTATTCATCTTGATCCTGCCTTCGCACTGACCCTCCGCATCACATCTCATTTATCAGTGATTCCTGTTGGCTCTGCCTCCAGAAGCTATCTGTCATGGTTTGAACTATGTCCCCCAAAAAGTGTGTGTATCTGTTTGGCTGGGCCACAATTCCCAGAACTGTGTGGCTGTCCTCCATTTTGTGATTGTAATTTTATGTTAGAGGATTAGGGTCGGATTGTAACACCACCCTTACCCAGGTCACATCCCTGATCCAGTGTAAAGGGAGTTCCCCTAGGGTGTGGCCTGCACCACCTTTTACTTTACAAGAGATAAAAGGAAAGGGAAGCAAGCAGAGAATTGGGGACTTCATACTACCAAGAAATAAGCACCAGGAGCAGAGCACGTCCTTTGGACCCAAGGTTCCTGCGCAGAGAAGCTCCTAGTTTGGGGAACACTGATGAGAAGGCCAAAAGAGAGAAAAAGCCTTCCCCTGGAGCTGACAGCCTGAATTTGGACTTCTAGCCTACTAGACTGTGAGAAAATACATTTGTATTTGTGAAAGCCATCCACTTGTGGTATTTCTGTTAGAGCAGCACTAGATGACTAAGACACAATTCCAAATCCATCCACTTCTCGCCATCTTCACTGCTACCATGCAAATCCAAGACACTGTTGTCTCTTACCTGATTACTGCACTAACCTTCTGACTGGAGCTTCCAGCTCCCAGTTGGACCTCAGTAATTCATCTTCCACACAATAGCCAGGTAAAACAAAAACCCATCCCATAGCCATCAAGTTGATTCTGACTCATAACGACCCTCTAGGACAGAGCAGAGCTGCCCCACAGGGTTTCCAAGGAGAGCCTGGTGGATTCAAACTGCCGACCTTTGGTTAGCATCTGCAGCTCTTAACCACTACACCACTAGGGTTCCCAACAGCCAGGTAGATGGTTTAAAAATACAAATCGAACCATAGCATGCACCTACATAATATCCCTTCAAGGACTTTGCACTTTTTTTTTTCAAAATAAAATTGAAAAGCCCTATCGCGTTCCAAACGCTTTACGTGATCTCGCCCCCATTTGTCTTCTCAGCTTCAGCTCCCATCTCTCCCCTCCCTGGTCATGGGACTTCTCTCATCCTGGTCTTCTAGGTCTTCCTTGAGCAAGCCATTCCCATCTCACCCTAAGACCTTTGCCCTAGCTGATTCCTCTTCTAGGAAGATTACAATTCCAGACTTTCATATGGCTGGCTCCTTCCCAAGTCAATATCCTAGATGTGGCCTTTCCTGACCACCCAATCTAAAGTAGCCTGCAACCAGTTGCCATTGAGTTAATTCCAATTCATGCAACTCCGTGTGTCTCCGAGTGGAACTGTGCTCCATAGGTGTTTTCAATGGCTGATTTTTCAGAATCGGATCGCTGGGACTTTCTTCCAGGGTTCCTCTGGGTGGGTTCACACCACCTATCTTTCGGTTAATAGTTGAGAGCTTAATGGTTTTCACTACTCAGGGACTCCAAAGTAGCGCCCCAGGCACTCCCTATAACGCTTTCCTCCTTTACTTTCTTCATGGAATTGTCCCATCTGAAGGTGTCTTCTTAACCTATTTGAGTACTTGCTTATAGTCTGTCTTCCCCACCTAGACCATAAACACCAAAAAGAGGGACCTCACCAGTCTTCTTGACTACAGGGTCCCCAGCACTAGAACATGCCTGGCTCACAGGGACTCAATAAACATTTCCTGAATGAATCAGTGCTTAACTGAATGAATGAATTAATGACTAATGCCACACAATGAGTTTCTACATTTGTTTGTCTTTTAGAGTTTACAAAGAAGTTTTACAGGAACTTCCTTAGTCTAATTTCTGTGATTAGTCTCAGCATTAAATGGAACTCGAAAAACACATCCACACTCTCTCTCCTATTTCCGCCAGGCCACAGATAAGGAAATAGTGAGAATGTTCTCCCTAGGAGAAGAGGTTTTAGTTTCAAGAGCCTAACTAACCCTTTGGATTGTATAAGCAGAGTCACTGGGATTAACTCATAGCCATACCAGTTGGTTTCTGCCGTCTGGTTGATTTCTACTGATGGTGACCCCATGTATGTCAGAGTAGAACTGTGCTCTACAGGGTTTTCAGTCACTGATTATTCAGAAGTAGATTGCCAGGCCTTTCTTTTAAGGCACCTCTGGGTAGACCTGAAACTCCAACCTCTTGGTTAACAGCTGAGCATGTTAACCATTTATATCATCATAGGACTTCAAACATTGTTAAGGTGTACAGGGGGAAAGAAAAGTTTTCCTACACTCATCATTTGGACCTAGGAAAAAACAAATTGATAGCTGCAGGATAAAGTAAATGCCCCTGGAGATACCGTTTATGCGGCTCTTGCTGCCCACCACATGGCATGCTAGACTCTGTTCACACATACTTCATTTCCACAATTACCCTATAGGGCCAGCACCATAATTACCCCCATTTTCCTGATGCGGAAGAG
Source organism: Dugong dugon (assembly GCA_030035585.1). Taxonomy (NCBI): domain Eukaryota; kingdom Metazoa; phylum Chordata; class Mammalia; order Sirenia; family Dugongidae; genus Dugong; species Dugong dugon. The sequence goes on along the minus strand of CM057482.1, from coordinate 26,458,945 downwards.
GAAACACAGGGTCAAACAACCTCCCTAAGGCACTGAGCCAGGACTTGAACCCAGGTGACCTGATAACAAAGTCTGGCTAGTCCTTGTCCTTGTCACAAATGCTGGCTGCTTACACCATGCCAGCCAAGCAATCTGGACATTCCTGCCCATCGCATTCAGCCCCAACCACATGAATGGGCTTAGAAAGGGTTAAACACCAAAGTCAGGTGGGATGGTCAGTGCTTCAAAAAACCAAAGCCAAACCCATTGACTTTGGGTTGATTCCAACTCATAGTTACCCAGTGTGTTACAGAGCAGAACTTCTCCATAGGGTTCTATGGTGGCTGTTATCTTTACAGAAGCAAATTGCCAGGCTTTGCTTTCTTGGCGTTGTTGGGTGAGTTTGAACTGCCAACCTTTCTGTTAGCAGCCCAAAGCAAACCGTCTGTGCCCCTCAGCGACCTTGATCAGTGCCTAGGTGGTGCTTTTTAAGATTTTTTTTATTGTGGTAAATATATATATAACAAAACATTTGCCATTCCAACACTTCACATGTACAAATCAGTAGCACTATGTTGATCACGCTATTCAAACACCTAGGTGGTGCTTTTGAAGGGCAGGCCTAGATGGCTTGCCCAGCACTCCCTCCGCCCACCCCAGACCACCTGGCAACAAGAAAAGGCCAGGTATTAATGGAATGGATGGCACACCCAGGGGAGGAGGGGGACAAATGCTTCCACTCAGCAAGACTTTGGCAGGCACCCTGTATTCCGCTTGGGGTCTTGCCTTTCACGAGGGTGTGGAGGCAGCGGAGTCCCTCGTCTCTTCTGGCTCTTACAGGATTCCAGAGCTCCCCAGTCAGTGGGCTGGCCCCCTCCTGTGTGTTCTCAGACTGGACAAAGCTTCAAACCTAGATGGAGCGCCCTCAGCCGCGCAAGGCCATTATTCAGCCCACTGTTTCAGCCCCTCTGCCCACACAGTTATTAACGGAATGCAGCTTCCTGCTTTGCTTCAGAAAGCAACATTTTTAAAGATGAAGAAATCCCTGCTTTTTTCCCTTGATTTGTTATTGTCATGTCATGACTTACTCAATAAGTAAAAATGTTCAATCCCTGCCCGAGGTCACGGGCTTGTCTCCCACATGCCCCCTACAATCCAGCGGGGAGAAAACACTTGAAGTTCCTCCAGATGCTTCTCCGTGCCTTCGCCGGCCTCCGCCCCCCTGCACATGCTGACCTTTCCAACCAAGGCATTCTCCAACCCTTGCTTCCTGGCTAACTCTCACATGTTTTTCAGTTTGGCTCAGTGTCAAAGCCTTCCCTGATATCCCCCTCCCAACTCACTAATTAAATTAGGAGCTGAACTTCTGTGCTCCCAAGGCACTCCGTGCTGATCTCTATCCTTGAGTTGGCCTGATAGAGCAACTGTGAGTTCCTTGATGTCTTATGTCTTTCTGTAACCCTAGCATTGAGCACAGTACGTGCCACAGCCCAAGCCCACCCATTGCCATTGAGTCAATGCCAACTCCTGCGACCCCATGTGTTGCACAATAGAACTGCTCCGTAGGGTTTTCTTGGCTGTAATCTTTATGGAAGCAGATCACCAAGCCTATGGTCCATAGTATGCTGGGTGGGTTCCATCCACCAACCTTCAGCTTAATGGAGCGCAAACTGTTTGCACCACCCAGGGGCCTTGCATGCGACACAAGTGGATGCTAAATAGCTATGAGAAGAAGGGATAAGGAGGGGGAAAGAAAGAGGAGAAAAAGGAGGAGGAAAGGAAGAAGGGAGAGAGGGATCTTTGTGGCCAGATACACAGACACAGATAAAATATAGACATAGATTTAAAAAACCAACAGTTGCCCTCAGGTTGACTCCTACTCATGGTGACCCCATGTGTGTCAGAGTAGAACTGTGCTCCATAGGGTTTTCAATGGCTGATTTTTCTAAAGTAGATCACAGGACTTTCCTCCAAATGCCTCTGGGTGGACTCAAACCACCAACCTTTCAGTTAGCAGCTGAGCACCTTAACCATTTGCATCACCCAGGGACCCCAGACATATAGATAGATGGCTGTAACTAGTTAATGCCCATGTTTGCACATGCACGTACTAGCATAGACAGCAGAGTATGCATTGAAAAGAGCACTGGTCCAGGAGTCTCTGGCTTGAGTTCTTATCTCAAGTCTGCTGCTAACTGACTGTGTGACCTGGGATAAACCACCCCTCCCTTCTGAGCTTCAGATTTCTCATTTGTAAAATGGATTATTGTTAGACTAAAATAGGAACTCATAAAATGGCCTCACTCTACTTGACACTGTGGCGGTTCAACAAATATCAGCACTGCCTTCCCTGAACCCTGCCCTACCCCCAGTGCCCCATATGCCCTCCAAAATGGGAAGGTGCAGGAGCCAGAAACCCCTGTACTTGGACCCTCTCCACCTCCATTTCATCACATCATAGCAATTCAGACAGTTGAAAGCATTCCCGACCCACATTGTACACAACCCATTGGGCTGTTTCTGCCTTCATCTTCCCAGTGAAAGACGCACTCACTGCCTCCCAGTCTTGGACTAGTCTGGACAGCGGCAGGAAGCCCACAGGCCCTTAGTAGGGACAGTATAGTGCACATCACCCACCCTGAGTCAGATCCACGGGAGCCCCTCTGGAGGCCCTCCTGATACACAAGTATACACAGAGCTGTGACACAGTTCTCCCCACCACCCAAGTGTCAGGTCTCACGATGGGCCACTGACTTCATCTCCTCTGCCCTGGCCTTTTCCTAACTCGACTGTCAGAACCCAAAGCCCCAGCCCTAACCCTAACCCAACAGCAACCTGGACCACTATCTTCATCTCGTTTCCCTTCTGTCCAGAATAACCTACTGCTTGGTGCTGTTCCCTGCTCCCAGAATCTCAACCAAAGTCTCTACCTGAACCCTCCATGAGGCCTGCCCACCAGAGTTAGGGCCTTATAGGCCAAGGGTTCTGCCCTTACTGCTTTATTACCTCACTGATAAAACCGATACTGTTAGTGTGCCGTACTGTGGTGGCTCGTGTGTGACTGATTCTGGAAGCTATGCCACCAGTATTTGAAATGCCATCAGAGTCACTCATGGTGACAGGCTTCAGCAGAGCTTCCAGACTAAGACAGATTAGGAGGAAAGGTCTGGCTACCTGCTTCTGAAAATTAGCCAACGAAACCCTATGGATCACAACAGAATATCATCCAATAGACTTAAACATGTCAAGGATCATGGGCCATCATTTTGTTCTGTTGTACGTGGGGTCGACTCAATGCAACTAACAACCACGACAACATATTTTGTTTAACTGGGCCCTTAAATTTAGTGACACATTATATACCATCAGTAAAAAGCACCTGAGCAGGGACATGAAAGAGCTTTCAGGAATAATGGTAATGTTCTATATCCTGATAGGAGTTTGCCTTACACAGGTGTATACATCTTTCAAAATGAATGGAATGGCGCACTTAAGATATATACATTTCATTGTATGTACATTTTACCTACAAAAGGAACAGTAGACAAACATAGAATTTGAGTAAATGGTATGCATGCCGAAGTGTTAAGGGGTAAAGTGTAATGATCCCTGAAACCTCTTTTGAAATACATTCAAAACATAAAATGGGTGCATGAATGGACAGATGGGTAGATATGTGATAAGGCAAATATAGTACAATGTTGCTTGTAGAATCTAGATAGTGGGTATAGGCACGTATACTATAAAATGCTTTCCACGTTTATGCATGTCTGAACAGTTTTATAATAAAATTTTGGAAAAATAAAAATAAAGTTGAAAGCAAGATAAAGCATCAATAATACAAGAATGACTAAATACAGCACAGTCATCTGATGTGGTTTTCTGAGGCCATTAAGAAGGGCGGTTCTGTTGACTTTGTAGCACCAGAGAAGTTATCCAACATTGAGTGAAAACTTCAGCATGCAAAATAATATGTATGTATGTATGTACGTGATGACTACTTATTATTTGGGGGAGTTCCCCCTCGGGGACCTCCCAAAAATAATAATAGAGTGCTAAACCAAAGGTTGGCAATTCAAACACATCCAGCAGCTTTGCAGAAGGAAGGCCTGGCAAACGGCTTCCGTAATTATTACAGACAAGAAAACCCGATGGAGCAGTTCTACCCTGTAACACACGGGGTCACCATGAGTCCAGGACCGACTCCACGGCAGCTAACAACAACAACTAGACGGTACAAATGGTTATCGTGCTTGGTTGCTAACCAAAACGTTGGAGGTTCAAGTCCACCTAGAGATGCCTCAGAAGAAAGACCTGGCGATCTACTTCCAAAAAACCAGCCACTGAAAATGCTATGGAGCACAATTCTACTCTGACACACATGGGGTCACCATGAGTCAGAAGCAATTCTCCGTCAACTGGTATAAAACTGGTGGTATTATTATTTCTCAGCATCAGTACAGCGTGCTGACTAAGAGCACAAACTTCAGAAAGAAACAACCCTGTCTGGGTTCAAATCTCAGTCTTGCCACTCCCCATTTGGATAAACTCCCTGTGCCTCATTTTTGTTTGCCTGTAAAATAAAGATAACAGTGTTTGCCTCAAACGAGCCAACGTCCATGCTGGTCCTCTATCAGTGCCTGGTGCTAGCAAGCTCTCAGGAGGAGGGAGCTGCTGGTATTACAGACAGGCTTGCAGGAGGCACACCAAGGCCCCTCGTGAGTAAGGATGCATATCAGGGAGCTGGCCACCAGGTGTGGAGGACAGAGACAGCTGGCTGATAGGCAGGAAGAACAGCTCAGAGGCCTTGCCCTACCAGCAAAAAACACATGCCCTGAGCTAAAAAGTCATCTTTTTTTAAAAGATGCTGCAAGAAAAGCAGACTAGATGCAAAGACACTAAGAAAGCGCCCAGTGGCTAGGTTAAACTGGTAAGATTTGAAATGATTTTCTTTCCTCATCCCTATCCTGGAGTGCTGGTGGTACAGTGGTTAAGAGCTCGCCTGCTAACTAAGAGGTTGGCGGTTTGAATCCACCAGCCGCTCCTTGGAAACCCTATGGGGCAGTTCTACTCTGTCCTATAGGGTCACTGTGAGTCGGAATTGACTCGATGGCTGTGGGTTTGGTTTTTTTGGTAATCCCTATCCTACAGTGTGTTGTTGTTGTTAGTTGCCCTCAAGTTAATTCCCACTCGTGGTGACCCCATGCGTGCAGAGTAGAACTACTCCAAAGGGTTTTCACGGCTGTGACCTTTCAGAAGAAGGTGGCCAGGCCTGTCTTCAGGGCACCTCTGGATGGGTTCGAACCTCCAACCTTTTAGCTAGTAGCTGAGTGCTTAGCATCTGTGCTAGGGACTCCCATTCTACAATACACTGTTCAGAAAACAGCTGATATAGCGCCTCCTCAAGGAAGCCCACCCGGACCCACCAGACTAGATCAGTTCCCCCTCTTAGAGCTTCCCGCAGCATGTAATCCTCTTTGTAATGATATGTATGTGTGCAGTGCTTTGCTTAGTGGATGGCATTGGATCCCCCGAGCCCAGCACAGTGCCTGGAACATAGAATGCTCTAAATCATAATTTGTTGGAAAATGAATTTCAAGTGTTTGGGAAAGTGACTTCACTCTTTGTAGATTAAAAAAGAAAATGGTGGGGGTTGGGGTGGCCTCAGTAAAATAAATGCAGCTACCCCCATGTTTGTCCTGGGAAACATGATCTAGCACTTCCTTACCAATGATTTATGTCAGTGTCTCATGTGGTTTTACTTTTTCTCTGGGGTAAATGTTGGGGATGGGGGAAGGTAGGCAGGAGAATTCTCTCCAAACCCCACTTCCTACCCTCCAGCTCTATACAGAGTCCACCTCAGTACAGGCCTCGGCCCCTGTCTGCTGACAGTTGGTCAAGGGGAGTCACAAGGTCCTTCTTATTACTGGGTGAGTCTCGTCTGGTACCTTGGTTCCCATCTTCCAGCAGAAGGATTTGAAGAACATGTGGGGGAGATCACATGACCAGACGACCCGCTGGGTACACAACCAACCACCACGGGCACCTGTTCAGAATCTGCACTTGTAAAATGGCAGAGCTGGAAGGGTTCTTAGAGGCCATCTCTAGTCCAACACCCTTCCATCTGCTTCATGGAAGTGACTGAGTCCCATATATGGAAAGGGGTTTATCCAAGGGCCACTGCTGTGTAAGAATTTAACTGGACAGATGTCTCCTGCTTTTAATGCCCAGTCTTCCAACAGCTGAACTCATAAAGCTGGTACTTTGCAGCTGAAGATTGGAAGAAGATACAACTGTTGTTGAGTCTGATATAACCCTGGTTTTTATTTCATAGCCTCTCCCTCTTGGTCTACAAGCCTGCTCAGACTTTACAAGTTGAGCTTACAAATCCTTCTGCTATGAAGTCTCACCTGATGACGAAGTCCTCGGGCCACCTGAATTTCCTTGTGAGTCAGTAAGAGCAGTGTACTCAGGTCGCCCCTTTCCTCCCCCATGTCTCATCCAGTACCTAGTCCCAGCCATTCTTCCCTTGAAGTTTATGGGATTACTCCCTCCCCTCCACTACCACCTCCAGACCCCCATCTCACATCTCTCTTTCTGCACCTAGCTCCCACCTCCCCTTCAATTACCCACCACAGTCCCTCCTTATCCCAATCCCCACATCTTTTCCTAAGGAACATTTTATCACGTATCTCCTTTGCTCAAGAACCCACACTTAGCTAACCTATCCCTCTGTATCCTAGTCCTACAGTCTTTAGTCTGTTCCCACTACTTATAAATATATATTGTCCCTCCAGCCAAGCTCATGTCTCCTCTGCCTTTTCCTCTCTCCCTCACCACCCCAACATGCAAGGCCAACTCTCATCTCTAACGTGTTTTAAGTGATAGCCCCTCCTTGGATCTCACTCCCCATTTTCTGAGTCTATCCAAATCCTCCAAAGCCCAGGAAGTCTTCCCTGAAACACCTCCTCCAAGTTCCATTAGAACTGATATTCAGTATCATTCCAAAGAACATTTCCTTATGTCCAGTCTTGTTACATGGCCACTGTGTTATCTCCCTGTGGTTAGCAGAATAATGGCCCGCATCCACATCCTAATCCCAGAAACTGGTGAATTAGGTTCACCTTATGTCGCAAAGGGGACTTTGCAGATGTGATTAAGTTAAGGATCTTGGAAAGATTGTTCTGGATCATCTGGATGGGTCCAGTGTAACCACAAGGGTCCTTTTAAGGGGGATGCAGGAAGAGTCAGAGTCAGAAAAGAAGAGGCATCAATTTAAATGTCACCTCCCCAAAAACTCATCAAAAGTAATCCTCCCAAGCAATTCTCTCTATTGGCCCCTTCAAAATACTTCCTTCAGTTATACATCTTTTTGCTTATTTTTTTTTTTTTTTAAATCTACCTCCATGGAATATAAGACAAGGACCATACTTTTCTTGTTCACCGTATCCCCACCCAAGCACAGTGTCAGGCATGTAGTATATGTTCAATAAAAGTTTACTGAGTGAATTGAGTGTCCACAACATGTGAAAGACACTAAGTTGGACCCTAGAGATGTAGTGCTAAAGATCAAATATACAGTCTTTGATCTCATGAAAAAACTTCATCCAGAGAAAGAAAAGGGCTCCATCAAGGTTATTGAGTGAATGTTGTGGGATATCTCCCAAGGACCGACCCTAGGACCGAGCAGCTGACATAAGTGTTGTCTGCTGACAGTCCCTCTCTCAGAATTGTTGCTGTTGTTACTGTTGTCTTTGTTGTTAGTTGCCATTGAATAGGCTCCGATTCATGGCAACCTTACGTATAACAAAACAAAATGTTGCCCAGTCCTGCACCATCTTCATGATCATTGATATGTTTGAGCCCCCTGTTGTGGCTGTTGTGTCAATCCATCTCATTGAGGGTTTCCCTCATTTCACTGACCCTCTGCTTTACCAACCATGATGTCCTTTTTTAGCTATTGGTCTTTCCTGATGCTGTGTCCAAAGTAAGTGAGCCAAAGTCTCACCACCCTCACTTCTAAGGATTGTATTTGTATTTGTTGGTTCTATTTCTTCTAAGACTGATTTGTTCATTCCTCTAGCAGTCCACCGTGTATTCAATATTCCTCACCAACACCACAATTCAAATGCATCAATTCTTCTTCTAATAACTACCCTCAGCCAAGAAGACCTGCCTTGGCCAAGGTTATGCTCCTGCCCCAAGGGCAGCCCACATCCCTTAACTGGTCAGTGCAGAGGCCAAGCCCCATGGGATCATCTGAGGCCTGTGTTGCAACTGCATCACAGCCCAACTTCTCCCTCTGTCCAGTTCTGCCTCTCTCCCCCTTCCAAGTGTTTTTCCTGAGCACACTGTCCAGTCAACTTCCAACACACAAATCTCTGCTTCAGTCTGTAACCAGGGAAACCCAACCCAAGACAAGCATGCAACCAGGTACAGGAAGTGGTACAACCTCCCCATAAATAAAAGTGAATGAAACACTTACACCAAACATTGAGCACCTACTAAATAAATACCAGGCCAAGTCCTACTCTCAAAGATTCCCCCAGTATAAGTAAACGCACTGGTGTATTTTATCTCCAAAATGAGACATTCTGAATGCTTACTCCACTTTCTACTAGAGGGAGAGGCCCCAGGCTACACTGCACCCTCGAGTAGTCTTTAGCCCTGTGTGCGGTGTGATAGTTGCTGTGTCAAAATAAGAGAGCAACCTGCCTGTGGGTGTTGATCTGTTCTCTCTAGTGTACATATGCAGTTCAGGGCATTGCACAAGCTTTACCTCACTTAATGCTTCTACGGTCCTGCAAGTTAGGAATTTATTATCCCCATTTTGCAAATGAGGAAACTGAGCCACAGAGAGGCTGAAAAACATCCCCAAGATCAAGTAGTGGGTTACTCTCAGAGCCAAGATTCGCTTCCAGGCGGCCAGATCTCCAGCCTCGGTTCCTAGTCCCCACCCTCCACTGCCTTTCTTCAGAGTTCAGAGGATGCTTTGATGCAACCAAACCAAATGCATCCAGGATTCTCGCCCTATTTCCTTGGAGCTGAAAATGTCAGAATGTGCCTTTGACTCGCCTCATTTCCCTTTTTAAAGAAAACCATGTGTTTACTCTCTTATGCCAAAGTTACAACAGAACTGAAGTTTCGCCAGTGTCGACTTTAAGAGTTGGGCAAGGCGGTTCAAATCTTTTTCTCTGATGCCTGTTCATTTACGTTTCAGGAGCAAAATAAGGAGGTTTTTATAAGAAACGATCAGTTGGGCTACTCCTGCAGGAAGACGAGGAGTCTGGCCAGGGTATCTGGGCCCCTCCCAGTTCTCAGGTCTGCGAGGCTCAAGGGTCCCCTTCGCTCCAGAGACTTGCACTCCGCTCTCCCCACGGGGCTGAGCGGCTCCCTCTCCTGTTCTGCTTCATGCCGGAAGAAAGAAAGTCGAGCAGAGCTGGTGGGGACCCTGACAGCTACAACAGTGAGACGCGGACTCTCCTGCCTCTGAGCATTGCCCGCGGCACTCCCAGAAGAAGTAGGGGCTTGTAGGAACCACTATGTCCCGGGCTGACTTTTACCCTCCCCCCACCAGGGGTACTGCAATACTCCACTCGCCGCCCCTCTGCAAGCATAGTGAGCGCTCAGCTAGTTTCTACAAGGACACCCCAGACAGACTGGGACTGTGCCCTGCTGCCTCACACACACACACACACACACCCTCTCTGTCTCACACTCACACTCACACGTATGTGCGTGCACATACACTACACGTATGCACACACACGCTCACACACACTAACACACGCACACAGTCACACACTTACATGCGCACATACACGCACACACAACACCGCTTAACCGAAACTATGCTTCCATCCCTCCAAGACGGTGTCAGGAAAAGTCAAACCCTCCATTTCCACCTTTCATGAATCCCGGGGGACAAGCAAAAGACGCTCCACTTACCGTTCTCCCATCGCAGGAAGACTCTCTTCTGCAAACTCATGACTACAGTTTCCAGGATGAGGGAGAGCTGAGAGCGTGAAAAGTCGCTCCAAACCAGGATTCAAGACGTCATGGGGGACCAACGGCAGCTTCTGCGACTGGGAGTATTTGAATATGAGTTAAAACTACAAAGTAACTCCTCGTTAGAACTGTTTCTCCACGGCAGGGAGGGGAAAAAAAATCCCTTTCCCTTCTGCCAACAAATCTTTAACGTTCAGAACAGTCGCTTCCAACTCCTGCCCTCCTTGTGAAGCGAATGTGTATAAACACAATGTTATTTCACTGAATCAAGCCCTCAGATCATAACCCTTTTCCTCTACCACAAACAGAAATGTAAAACCTCAAACATTCCTTTGGACTCCGAGTCTGTTACTAGAGGGCAGAACACAACCCTTTCTGAGGTCTAATGTATGGAAAATGTGCTAACTGTTTAGATCATCCCAAGTACTCGAATCTTGCCTTACCACCCCCCCACAACTTTTTTTTTTTTAAATGAGGTCTGGTGTGTTTATGTAATTGCGTGGGACAAACACAACACCTAAAACCCTTGCCCAGAGTTGAAGTGATTCATTTTCTCCTTCATACACACCACACAAACACAGCCCCTGTTTAATCCAAGTGAAAACGCCTTTCATAAAATCTGCAGAGGGCTTGGGCAGAGCAACTCCTGGTAAATGCAGCCTGTGTCCCGGGAAGCGCAGTTGGCTGGGGGGAAAGTGGATGCTGACTTTAATCAAGACGAACAGAAGGCGCTCTGACTCCTGCCCATGGCAGGACAAGGAGGGACAATGGAAAAGGGGACATGAGCCCTTGATAACTGGGCTAGCAAATGCCTTCAGCCCACTCAGTCCAATTTCCCCTGCTTGCCTTCTCATATCAGGAGGTTTTATTTTTGGACTTGGACAAGATGAACTATTATTTTAAATGACCAATTTGACTGCTGGGTAAAATAAACCTCCTCCTATGCCCTCGGATCCTCACTGAAAAGGCCAAAAGAATATATAATAGGTGGGGAAATGGTCACAGCTGAAAACAGGGGGCAGTGCGGGGGACATTCACACGTTGAAGGGTGTGATGATTCTCTGGACGCAGCAATAAGAGATTGGATTGAAGGTAAAGCCTGCGCTGTTTGACAGAGAGAGAAAATCTCACTGAGAAGCAAGCGAAACAGGCCTTGGTCATGTTCCTGAGTTACCTGTCACCTGACAAGTGCCCCAGACCTTCTTGGAAGAGGCCCTTGCTCTGGCTGCCCCTGACTCCTTGATCCATATAATTGCCACCACTCGGGGTATCGAAGAGCTGCAGGCTCACCATCACTCTGCTCAATGCACTTCCACGTCCCTGTGAAGCCTCCGCCCACCCACCCCATTCCCCACTACACATACACACACACACACACACACACACACACACACACACACACACACACGCACACCTTAGATCATCATTTCTCAAAGCAGTATTGCAGGTTGCCAGAAAGCAAAAACAAAACAAAAAAAACTCTCTGTAATCAGCACCTGGAGTCCGAACAGCTCCCCCAGAGCAAACCTCGTCCCAGGGTGGGCCAGGTTCCAGAGCTGGCACTTCCCTGCTGCCAACCCTACCCTGCTCCAATTAACTAGTTAACCGCCCAGGCCCTGAAACTGCGGGATGCCACAGCTGTGCTGTGAGCTCACCATGAGCGCCAGAATCTGGCGTTTTGTTTAAGGAGTACCCAACTGCAACAACAGTGATTGTTGTTGTTGTTAGGTGCCATCGAATCGGTTCCGACTCATAGCGACCCTATAGAACAGAGTAGAATTGCCCCCATAGGGTTTCCAAGGAGAGGCTTGGTTAGCAGACAAGCTCTTAACCACTGTGTCACCAGGGCTCCAGCAACAGTGGAGAAGGGCTTAATCAACTAAGGACTACTTTACAGCAATGAAAATGATGTGATAGGCAGAACTGTACATGTGAAGATGGTTGAAATGGCAAATGTTTTGTTACGTACACATTTACTGCAATAAAACAGTGTGAAAAAAGAAGTCATAAAGGAAGCAAGTGTTAAGGGGCACTGCATTTCTGTTAAGGGTGATAAAAAAGATTGGAAACAGAGAGTAATAATGGTTGCACAATGTAGTGAACGTAATTAATGCCACTGGACTGTACCCACAAAAATGTTTGAAATGCAAATGTTTTGTATATATACTTACCACAACTTAAAAATGATGCGATAAAGTAATATTTACTGTCAAAGAAATACGCCTTCGTTATATTGGTGAGTAAATAAATATATCAGGGTACAAAGTGGAGTGTATAGTATGAGCCACATACTTGAAAAAAATGTTAACTTTAGAGATGTAAAACTGAGAGGATTTTTTTCTTTATAAGTTGCTTTTTTCTCCAACATCCATTTGGGCTTTCCAAAACCCATTATGTTACCCCACACGACAATCAGTGTATTGTTATGCAATAATGTATTGCATAATATACAATAACTTTAGATACACACCATCTCTTTAAAACAAAAATTTTTAAGTCAGATCACTTGCTTTGGAACTCCTAAATAGACATTGTTAAATCAATAGCTAAGACTCTGATCTTGAAGGCCATGGCTCTAGATGATACGCATCTAGCCTTTGAGAAAGGAATCTGGTGTGGTAGGCAGAACAATGGCACCCTAAAAATGTTCACATCCTAATCCCCAGAACCAGTGAATAAACATATTCATATAACATATAACATAAGAATGTTATATGGCAAGGGGGAATTAAGGTTGCAAATGGAATTAAGGTTGCTAATTAGCTGGCCTTAAAACAAAGAGATTGTTCTGGATTATTGGAGTGTGTCCAATGTAATTCAAAGGGTTAGATACCTTTGACGTGGAAGAAGGAGGCAGAAGAGGAGGTCAGAAAGAAGTCTGAAGATGTTACACCGTTGGCTTTGAAGACAGAGGAAGGGGCCATGAGCCAAGGCATGTAGGCAGCTTCTAGAAGTTTGAAAAGACTAGGAAACAGATTTGCCCATATAGCTTCCAGAAGGGAACACAGCCCTGCAGATACCTTGATTTTAGCCCAGTAAATCCATTTCAGGCTTCTGACCTCCAGAACTATAGGATAATATCTTTGTGTTGTCATAAGGCACTAAGTTTATGCTCATTTGTTATGGCAGCAGTAGGAAACTAATACACTCATGTTTGTTTTTATTTTGTGTGTTTCTTTGATGTCAAAAGCTTATCTTTGACCATGAAGAGCAAAGCCTAGAGGACTCAGAGCACAAAATTTATACTATGAACCATAGATCTGTGAAGAGTGTAGAATGATATAAAAGTAGTTCTTTTTTTTAACCCAAAAATAAGATAAAAGTCTGTCCAACTGGAGGGAGGATGAGGTTCAAAAGACACAAGTTGGGGCCTTAGAAGTATGCCCCTTACTGTGCCCCTTCCAGAGGTTGGCACCAAGAGACAGGGCAGCACACACTTAGGACAGGAGAGCCAGGGACCTGTATTGCACTTCTCGTCTGGAATTCCGGGAGGAAGGAAGGTGTTTCATTTGTGTGCCCTGAGCCTACCTGGAATAGAACTGTCCACCTGGAATAATTAGATAAAGGTCCTGGGACAATCCCCTGAGTCTCCTGAGGGGGTGAGAGGGCAGCTGCAATTCCCTGTGCCTTAGAGAGGAACCCAGACTTACCAGAACTTTCCAGCCAACCCAGGGAGTCCTTGACAGTTGGATGAGGAGGAAGCAGAGTGACCTGTGCAGATCACAGAACCAGATGCCTCGGCAGCCAATGTGGTAAGGATGGAATCTTCCAGACAAAGCTGACAGGCTACATCTGCAGTGAATGCCACAGAGAATCGAGCAGGAGCCATGTCACCTTCTTCAACATCACAGTAGGACATAGCACCCCTGAGCCCCACCCCAGACGGCACCCGGGGAGGAGAAGCGGGAGGAGAATCCTGAATCAACCCAGTAGCTACCCAGAGGGGACTGGGATTTCAATCCAAAGTGACTACATTTACTTTGAATTGGCAAAATAAATTGTGCATCGTCCGTAGAAATGAGGGCTTAAAGAATTAGTTCAGTTACAGAGAAATAAGAAAGGTCACATATTTGTACATCTGACCTTTTTGGTAAATAGCCTATCAGCTATATGCCAAGGTATAAACAGCGGTTATCTCTGGCTAACAGGCTTATGGGTACTTTTTATTTTCTCATTTCTTCTCATCTGTATTTCTTAATTTGTTTTTCCCAAAGGAACAGGCTTGCTTCTTAGCAAAAAAAAGAAAAGAAAAGTGTGAATGTGTGTGTTTGTGTGTGTGTGTGTTTGTGGGTGTGTAGGAAGCCCTAGTCCTTGGGGAAGGTCCCTGCTTGGTGCAAATGGTTTGTGCTCAGCTGATAACCAAAAGTTTGGCAGTATGAACCCACACAGCAGTGCCTCAGAAGAAAAGTCTGGTGATCTGTTTCCGTAAAGATTACAGCTAAGAAAGCCCTATGGAGCAGTTCTTCCGTAACACATGAGGTCACCATGAATCGGAATCAACAACACAAGACTACAATTGTCCTTGGGAGGCCAGAGCTGTACGCAGATGCAGTGACTGTATTCTGGATGAAGAAAGGGTTTTTGTTTTGTTCACTGATTTATCCCAAGTGCCTAGAACAGTGACTGGTACATAGTAGGAACTCAAGAAATATTTGTTGAATGATTTCTAAACCGGTCGGCATGCTCCTGAGACGCCCTAGAGGCCAAGCTTTCCATGCTGATGACAACAGTTTGCATCTTATCCTGTGTGTTCCTAGGGGCTCTGGTGGAAACATGACAGCGGGCGCATTGGGACTCACTAGCCAGAAGTCATGTCTTTTGGAGAAAATTTTCCCATGTTTGTAGCAGTGGTGAAGCTAAGCAAAAGCTGTGAACATATTGCTTTCAGGCCCTTGGTTGAGGGTCTCATGAAGATGTGACCGAGAAGGAGGGCCCTTGACACTGATTTCTGAGTTTCTGGCCACCACCAGCTCCATGCAGAAGCCACCAAATCACCAAGCTTCCTCACACAGCTCCTCACTCTTGGAACATGTCCCCCAACCCCAGGTGAATGGGAATAGGGTTAAATGGCACAATCTCAACTGCAATCTCAAATTATAAGAGAAGGGATAGAATGTAGTGGGTCCTGCCTTTGGGGAGATCTTCTCTCTATTTTCCTCCATCCTTTCTACGTGGCCCCTTCCCTTACACAAAACCTCATCCTTGGCCTCCTTTCCTGCATAAAAGGGAGATCAGGGAGCATCTTTTTGTCACACCTAGGGGCCTGTGACAAAGAATGGGAGGTCCCAGCTCTTACTGGTTGAATCTCATGGGAGAGATTTAACCTCAACCACCCACATTCCAACTCTCTGTCCTCTTGGTCTCTGGCCATGGCTCCATCAGCAGTGCCCCCGACTGGACCTCCATAGTGAGGATCCTAGGACTGTGGACTTGTTAGAGCCCCCCACCTGCTCAACAAGTTCCAGATCAGGCTCACTTCAGAGGACTATGTCCCCTTCCTAGGCTGCTCCTTGTGTCCCCCAGGCCCTCAGAGCTATGGACACAGACACCGCTCATTGCAAAATGGACCTGGCCAACCCTGAGCCCATTCTAACCAGGCAGCCAGGCTGTCAGGAGGCTCAGAACGCCTGGCTAGAGAGGCTGGCAATGACCCTCACAGCAGTGGGCATTTACCACCTGTCATGGTTTGAATTATGTCCCCCCAAAAATGTGTGTATCACTTTGGCTAGGCCATGATTCCCGGTACTGTGTGATTTTCCTGTATGTTGTAAACCTGCCTCTATGATGTTTATGAGGGAGGATGGGTGGCACTTGTGTTAGTAAGGCAGGACCTGATCTACAAGACTGGATTGTGTCCTGAGACAATCTCTTGAGATATAAAAGACAAAAGTGAGCAGTGAGACAGGGGGACCTCATACCATCAAGAAAGCAGTGCCGGGAGTAGAGCCCATCCTTTGGACCAGGGTCCCTGCACCGAGAAGCTCCTAGTCTGGGGGAACACTGATGAGAAGGCCGAGAGAGAGAGGAAGCCTTCCCCTGGAGCTGACACCCCAAATTTGGACTTTTAGCCTACTTTCCTGTAAGAAAATAAACTTCTCTTCGTTAAAACCATCCACTTGTGGTATTTCTGTTACGGCAGCACTAGATGACCAAGACACCACCACGCCTGGAGTGAGCTCTGAGTCTTCCCAGTTCCTGTGTATTGGCCTGTCTGCCAAGTCTGGCTCCAGCTTCTTTAACTGACCTTGTCCATCCCCTTCCTGGTCCAGAGCCTGCCGTAAATCCTGCCATGGACTGTATACCCCTCCTAGTTGAGCAGCTTCTTGGAGACAGGATTATGTAGCCTGTTCCTGCACCTTTCTTCCAAAGCCACAAACTACTGCCACTGCCGGATTCCAGCACGGGTTCCTTCCCCTGAGTGGATGGCCCAAATCAAGTTCTGCCACTCTATATTATATAATGGGTTTGTGGTCTTCCCTGGGCCAGTTCCCAATAGCCCACTTCCTCCCATTTCCCATTGCCTGGGTCTCCGGGTTCCCAGCTGACATTGTCAAATCACACTGAGAACTTAAGAACGAGCTGAGCCAGCGCCTGCTAGCATCTCCCCAAGGTCACAAACCTCTAAGACTTGACTTCTTCATCCTCTATCACAGCCCTGTGCAGCAAATGACCTGCAATATCCTCCAAGCTCTATAATCAGAAGAGGTCAGCATTGTCCCTCAAACCCTTGGGCACTTCCCACACACTCTCACAGATAGGGCTGCTGCACGGAGTGACATGTGACAGCCTGCACGACTGTAACCCAAGGGAGTGAGGGTTAGCTCGGTGAAAGCCAGTAAACTGTTTTTCAGTCTGACATGCAATCATCAACACAGACGCCTTCATCCCTGTGGACGGTAAATACACCCAGAAGTCAGTTTTCTTGTTCAGCCAACCTATTTGTTTTAAAATGTTCGTGTTCTTTATTTTTGTACACAGAAAATTATAGAGACAACCTGTTATACTAAATTATGGCATTTAAGACGTTTTATAATTTTTGAAGATTTATTTTATGGACAAATTGAGCCTCATACAATATTCGAAGGAGGGAAAAAGCACAGACTGGTTCTCTAACCTGGAAGATGCGGTAATCTCAAACCTCAGGAAACATTCCTGAAATTCCAGAAGGTCATCTGTGATAGCTCTGGAAACTACAAAACATGCTTAAGTATTAACAACCTAACAGTGACGGTCAATATTCACACACCTCCTCACAGACTAGAAAAAACTACCCTCTCGAATATATCATCATTTAATCCTCATAGCTCCCCATTTTACAGATATGGAAATGGACGCTCAGAGAGGTTGAGGGACTTGCCTGGGGTCACAGAACTAAGATGTGATAGAGGTGGGACTTAAACCTAGCCTTCTTATGTAAAAACTAGAAAAGTCCATATTATAGTTTCTCAACCAAGAACTGAATAGCTGCATCAGTAAATAGTTGCACGCATCCCCGGAAGAGAAAGCAGTGAGCTTTGGTACCCACTCCAAGCCTTGAGTGAGCAAAGTTACGGAACCACAGAAGTCAGAGCTGGAGAGGATTTAGAGATGAGCTAATCCACTTGATTTGCAAACTTTTAGGAAGACCAGATCCCTTTTTGCAAACAATGTCTTACAGTAGATAAAACGTGTAAGTGTGAAGTTGGTCTGGTTGAAGGCAAGGTGACAAGTTTGTTGCTCTGCCCACCCTCCCCCTTTACCAGTCCTTACCTGCCCTATGGGGCTCTGCTGAGCTCAGTTGGCAAACTCTGTCCTAAAGCAACCCTCTCATCGTACACATGGGGATACTCAGGTCCAGAAGGGAAAGTGACTTGCCCAAGTACAAAGAATCATAGAAACGTTGAGTGTCCTAAATGCCATCATGCCAACCACCTTCTGCCACCAGAATCCCTTCCAACTACCACCACCAGATGGCTGATGAGTGGGGAACTCACCACATCGTCCTGTTGTAATCAATGCACTGCAAACCTAAAACTAGAAACAGAAGAACTAGAAAGATCCACCCTTCATAGCCTCCTTTTTCCACATGGGCTCCCCGAGCAGGGCAACATCCCAGTAAATTGCAAAGGTGGATAGACTTTGCTTTATCAATCTTTCAAGCACTTTGTACTTTTGAAACCACTTTCACGAATGCTTCATTTCATCCTATACTTTTAATTTATCATAAAATATTTTCTGCAGACCCAAATATATAGTTTCATTTTATTCTGGACCTCTTTTATTATTTTAATACAAAAATCTTGCATATTGTGCATGCATATATAACAAAAAAAACCAAAACAAACCCATTGCAGTTGAGTTGATTCTGACTCGTAGCAACTATAGGACAGAGAAGAGCTTCCCCATAGGGTTTCCAAGGTGCGACTGGTGGATTCGAACTGTTGATCTTTTGGTTAACAGCCAAATGCTAAACCACTGTGCCGCCAGGGCCCCATGCATATATGTATACATGCATATATATGTTGTTGTTAAGTGCCATTGAGTCAGTTCTGACTTATAGTGACCCTATGTACAACAGAACAAAACACTGCCCAGTCCTGTGCCATCCTCACAATCTTTGCTATGCTTGAGCCCATTTTTGCAGACATTGTGTCAATCCATCTCATTGAGGGTCTTCCTCTTTTTCGCTGACCCTCTACTTTACCAAGCGCTATGTCTTTCTCCAGGACTTGGTCCCTCCTGATAACATGTCCAAATTATGTGAGACGAAGTCTCACCATCCTCACTTCTAAGGAACATTCTGGCTGTACTACTTCCAACACAGATTTGTTTGTTCTTCTGGAAGTCCATGGTATATACAATACTCTTCACCAACACCATAATTCAAAGGTATCAATTCTTCTTCAGTCTTCCTTATTTATTGTCCAGCTTTCACATGCATATAAGGCAACTGAAAATACCATGGCTTGGGTCAGGTGCACCTTAGTCCTTAAGTGACATCTTTGCTTTTAACACTTCAAAGAGGTCTTTTGCAGTAGATTTGCCCGATTCAATATGTCATTTGGTTTCTTGACTACTGCTTCCATGAGTGTTGATTGTGGATCCAAGTAAAATGAAATCCTTGACAACTTCAGAATTTTCTCCATTTATCATGACGTTGCTTATTGGTCCAGTTGTGAGGATTTTTATTTTCTTTATGTTGAGGTATAATCCATACTGAAGGCTGTGGTCTTTGATCTTCATCAGTAAGTGCTTCAAGTACTCTTCGATTTCAGCAAGAAAGGTTATGTTATCTGCATATCACAGGTTGCTGATGAGTCTTCCTCCAATCCTGATGCCACATTCTTCTTCATGCAGTCTAGCTTCTGGGATTATTTGCTCAGCATACAGATTGAATAAGTATGGTGAAAGGATACAACCCTGACGCACACCTTTCCTGATTTTAAACAATGGAATATCCCCTTGTTCTGTTCTAACGACTGCTTCTTGATCTAAGTACAGGTTCCTCACGAGCACAATTAAGTGTTCTGGAATTCCCATTCTTCACAATTTATCCATAATTTGTTATGATCTGTGTAGTCAAATACCTTTGCATCATCAATAAAACACAGGTAAACATCTTTCAGGTATTCTCTGCTTTCAACCAAGATCCATCTGACATCAGCAATGGTATCCCTCGATCCATGTCCTCTTCTGAATCTGGCTTGAATTTCTGACAGCTCCCTGTCAATGTACTGCCACAACTGCTTTTGAATGATCTTCAGCAAAATTTGACTTGCATGTGATATTAATGATATTGTTCCATAATTTCCACTTTCTGTTGGATCGCCTTTCTTTGGAATGGGCACAAATATGTTACTTCGAGGAGTAAGGCGCGCCTGACCCAAGCCATGGCATTTTCAATCGTCTCATCTGCATGCAAAAGCTGGACAATGAATAAGGAAGACGGAAGAAGAACTGATGCCTTAGAATTATAGTGTTTGTGAAGAATATCGAATACACCATGGACTGCCAGAAGGACAAACAAACCTGTCTTGGAAGCAGTACAGCCAGTATGCTCCTTAGAAGCGAGGATGAAAAAGAGGGTCCTGGACAGAGCTGGAGAAACATGTAGAACAAAATTCAAACTCACAAAAAGAAGACCAGACTTACTGGTCTGACAGAGACTGGAGAAATCCTGAGAATATGGCCCCTGGATAGCCCTTTAACTCAGTACTGAAGTCACTCCTGAAGTTCACCCTTCATCCAAAGGTTAGATGGGCCTGTAAAACAAACAGTAACACACATAGTTCAACCATGTATATGAGACTAAATGGGCACACCAGCCCTGGGGCAAGGTTGAGAAGGCAGGAGGGGAGAGGAAAACTGGACAAACGGAAATGGGGAACCCAAGGTCAAGAAAGGGAGAGTGTTGACATGTAGCAGGGTTGGCAACCAACATCACCAAACAATATATGTATTAATTGTTTAATGAGAAACTAATTTTCTCTGTAAACTTTCACCTAAAGCACAATAATAATAATAAAAAAAAAAAGAAGTGAGGATGATAAGACTTCATCTCATGTACTTTGGACATGTTATCAGGAGAGACTAGTCCCTAGAGAAGGACATTATGCTTGGTAAAGTAGAAAGTCAGTGAAAAAGAGGAAGACCCTCAATGAGATGGATTGACACAGTGGCTGCAGCAATGGGCTCAGACATAGCAATGATTGTGAGGATGGCGCAGGATCGGGCAGTGTTTCGTTCTATTGTACATGGGGTCACTATGAGTGGGAACCAACTCAACAGCACGTAACAACAGCGACAATAATGCCTAGGATGTCTATCTTCAAGCATTCCATTTCATTTTTGACAACTTCCAGTTTTCATAGATTCATACTTTTTACATTCCACATTCTGATTATTAATGGATATTTGCAGCTGTTTCTTCTTGTTTTGAGTCATGCCACATCAGCAGATGAAAGTCTCGAAAGCTTTACTCCACCCACATCATTAAGGTCGACTCTTCTTTGAGGAAGCATATCTTCCCCAGTCGTATTTTGAGTGCCTTCCAACCTGAGGAGCTCATCTTCTGACCGATATCAAACAATGTTCCACTGTTATTCATAAGGTTTTCACTGGCCATTTTTTTTTTTTTTTTTTTTTGAAGTAAATCACCAGTTCCTTCTTCCTAGCCTGTCTTAGTCTGGAAGCTCTGCTGAAATCTGTCAGCCATGATGACCCTGCTGGTATTTGAACTACTGCTGGCATAGCTTCCAGCATCACAGCAATATGCAAGCCACCACAGTATGACAAACTGACAGATGAGTGGTGGGCACCAAACAGTAGTTTAGCTTAATTAGTAAAGTATATCTGCTTTGAACACTGTGCTCTTGTAAAAAATTATCTATGTGGGATCAAACTGACAATAGCAACTTGAAAGGCTAGATGAGCAACTTAGGGGACAGTGAGTTTATGTTAATGGTGGTGGAATAATTTAGAAAAGGGTAGCAAGAAGGGTTATACAACTTAAAGAATGCAATCAATGTCACTGAACTGTACATGTAGAAATTGTTGGAATGGCCTATCTTCTGCTTTGTATATTTTCACCAAAAAAGAAAAAATGTTTTAAAAGTGTGGTTATCTCCTCCAAACTAGACAACAAAGCAGGGAAGGAAATGCACAGGCTGTTGACAGATACTGGTGGCCACTCTTTGGCTGACTCACTGACCATGGAGATTTAGCTAGGCCATCTGTTGTAGCACAGTGAACAAGAAATACAGTGACTCCAGTAGCAGCCCAGGCAGGGAGGGACCCAGGAAGCAATAGAGAACTCAGAGAGTAGCAGATGGGGCACACGGATGGCTTGGGAACAAGAACCAACATAAAATTCCCATGGTAAGCCCTGGAATGTCATGTCTTTGCTCTCCCTTGAGCGGGTCGTATAGGAAATAAACCTACCATTTGGAGGGTCAAACAAGCTCTACTCTTCCTACCTTAAGTCAGTTTGGTCTTCTGATGGAGAGATTACTCAGAGGGCCCAGCTAGAGAGAGCTGGCAGAGGCAGAGGCTTGGCTAGGATGCTGAGATGGAGGCTGGCAAAGAATGCTAAGCTGGGAAGACAAAGCACTATTGTCTAAATCCCTCCTCTCCAGGGGAGACTGGATGTGATTGGGTGGATGCCAACCTGAAGGAGGCCAATGTCCACCCAAGGCCAGGTTTCCTCTCTGAAGCAGTTTAAAATACAAAGAGTTAGCACAAAAGGCCAGAACTCATTTCTCAAGGGAGGCCCAAGTGTCAAGTGGTGAAGACCAAACCCCAACCCTCAGTCCAAAGGACAGAGTAGGAGCTAAGAACACCGTGTAGGGGTGGTCCAGAGTGAGCTCAAAGAGGGAAAGCACTCCAAAAATGAGAACACAGACCAGGCTCCACAGAGGAGGTGACATTTGAGCTTAGCCTCAAAGGCATTCCCACTCTCTCCAGGATGCCTTCCCTACTCCCCTTAACCCCCAGACCATTTCACATTTCTCCCTCTCTTTACACTGGCCTCAAAGCCAGCAGAAACCATCAGTGAGGTTTTCAGGCCCTGGAGCCTTCCCAACATCAGCCCTGTAGGTTTGGTGCTTACTTGGGTTCCTTACACTGTCTGCAGTGGACACAGCCCAACTGTTTCCCTTAAGGTATTTTTCACTTCCCTCTTCCTCCCACTGTTCCAGCCTCTGACCCACCCTCTGTCCCTGACACCTCAATCTATTCCTGTCCTCATCTTCTTCAAGGATGCCCATTTGCAGCTGACACTCATCATGCTGTGCTGAGGAACCAAGGGAAAGTCAAATTAAAGCCCATATCTGAGCTTCTTTTGTTGTGGCCTCATATTGCCTTGTTGTCCCTACTGCAGCTACAGCCAGCCTTTCTTCTCCCACCTCAATCTCTGAAAGACCTGGGCCTACAACCTATGGCCACTGTCCTCTGCTCCGTTCACTCACACAGGTGAAACTTCCCAGCCACCTAACAGACAGATGGAAACCCTGGTGGCATAGTGGTTAAGAGTTTGGCTGCTAACCAAAAGGTCAGCAGTTTGAATCCACCAGGCGCTTCTTGGAAAGCCTATGGGGCAGTTCTCCTCTGTCCTACAGGGTCTCTGTGATCCAGAATTAACTCAACGACAATGGATTTGGTTTTGGTTTTTTAACAGGCAGATAGGACCCATAAAAGTTGCCACAGCCCTAAAGTCAAACCATTAGATACTTAAATGATGCTGCAGAGCTCCCTGATCCTTCCTCTTTCTCTAAAACCACACCGCTAACAATTGTCATAAAATCAAAGCTTGGATTCCCTTCACCCTGCTCTCATTTGTCGGATGAATTGAATTTTAATTCTGTAACTAGAAAGAATAACTTTCATTTCTTCCCAAGATACACTCAGCAATCAGCACATAGCTACCAAATAGCCACTGGGCTGTCATCCTTAGGAGCTCTCCTATGGAGAAGGATGTAGGGACAGATGCAGCTACATTGCAATAGGATGTTTTTGGCATAAAACTTAGCCCCAGGGAACGTGGAAGCACAGAAAAGGGCTCAGACCCTGATGAGTCAGTCAGAAAGGCCCTGGACTGAAGAGTTGACTCTTGACGCAGAGTTAGCCGGATGTGAATGGTGGTGAGCATGTTTAAGCCAGAGGAACCAGTATGCACCAGAATACAGAGACATGAAACAGGAAGATGAGTTCACGGAACCACAATCCAACATATGGGGAATGTTGCTGAGACCTCCCATGTTTTCTCTCCCAGCACCATTACTAGGCTCCTCGTCACCCAAGCCAGATGTCTACAAGCTACCTCTGACTCCTTCTCATCCTTATGTCCACTTTCAAATCCTGCCGATAACACATTCTAGATATGTCTCAAACCCATTGAATTTTCTCTATTTTCCCTGCCACTCTCTGGTTTAGGGTCTCAGACTACTCAGCCTTGATAACCCAGAATCTCCTAGCTTCTCAATCTTCCTTCAGTCTTAAGCCCTCAAATTCATCTTCCCCCATAGCCACAGAAATCTGACCTTTGTACTTTCCTACTTAACACTTCTCTAAGATTCCACATAAACTACCAGATAAAACCCAAACCTTATGACCAAGGAATGTAAGACCTTCATTATCTGGCCCTGCTCACCCTAGACCCTCATCTAAGCCCTTCCCTGTGTCAAACTTAATACTCCAACAATACAGAAATTGTGCTAATTATCTGCTCCTATCCTGCTGTTTCTCCCTTCCATGCTTTTGCACATGCTTCCCCCGACCCTTAACCTTACTCTCCCTTTGAGTCTCAGCTCAGACATCACCCTGCTAAAACCCTACTTTGAATACCCACATTACCAATGTGATGCATGTCCCTTTCCCATACTGCATACAATCCTCTATATATTTCTAATGCTGTGCTTTCCAGGGTCCTATAAATATCAGTTTATATGTCTATCTCCCCCAATAGGTTGTGAGCACATTAAGGGCAAGAACTAAGTCTTATTCACTTGTGCATCCCTTTATCAAACTCAGTGGCTGGTATACAATGGGAACACAAAATTTTCTTAATTAATTAATACAGTGGCATTAGTGGATGAATGATTGGTAGTGCTAGTTACTGAAAAAGTGAGTACAATGAGAGCAGCTGGAATGAGGAGGAAGATGAGTGCAGTTTACACATACTGAGTTTGGAGCATCTGTGGGCTACAGAGTGGAAGAAAGTGCTTGAGATCTACTTCCGTAAAGATTACAGCTACTGAAACCCTTATAGCATTCTGTTCTATTCTGAAACACATGGGGCCACCATGAGTCCATATTGACTGAATAACAACGAGTTGTTTGGGTGGGCTGCAGGAGGTAGAAATGCATAATGGATACGGATGCAGGAACCAGAGGTCAGGAAAGAGATCTGGGCTGGAGATAGAAATTTGAGCATCATCAATGTATAGAAAGTAGTTGAAGCCAAGGATTCAGATTTAAAATAACCTAGAAAGCACAGTAGGAACAATTGGCTTAATGGACAAACAATGGATGAAGCCTTAGAAAACCCCAACATTGAAGAGGCAAGCACTGGAAGAGACATCAAGACAGAGAAGAGACTAAAGAAAGAAGAAAAAAATAAGAAAATTCCAACACAGAAGTCAAGGAGAAGGGAGGGTCCATTTTGCATTTTTGTTTTGTTGTCGCTGACTCTGGAACAAAACAAATAAACCCCAGGAACCTTTGGCAAATTCATCTGGCCTCCTATCTTTCTTGGATGAAAGAGTTGCTTTCAGCATCCCCCTGAGTTACACAGCTGTCATTTCTAGGGCGCTAAGGAGGATTATTTTAGGAAAGAGCAGATGGACCTAACCAAACTGAGGATCTGTTCAGTGATTCCACCAATTTCCCAAGCCCAGTGCTAATTTGTACAGCCCACAGCTCATTTCCCATAAATTGTAATCCCTGCATATTTGAACGGAAATATAATCCACGTGTTCGTGATCCATTTGCACTTTATGTAACCAAAAGTTGGGCTGTTGCCGTTTGATGTCCAAGAGACCATCTGAAGAGTCTTTGCAGCCAGAAGTTGTAAGTTGCCAAGGAAATAAAGAAGAGACAAAGCTCGGCCAGTGCCATCCATAATCAGAGGTCATCAGCAGGGAATGAATAGGTACAGTGTGAAAGACAGAGGCACCCAATCTGCCAATTATTAGATCAGAGCTATGTCCTGTGTCTCAAGCCACAGGCTATTGATGCTAAACAAACCACATCAACAAACAGGCAATTCCTGGAGAAGAACTATTGTTTATGTAACTCTTCAGTTACTGTAGGACATTTAGATTATTTCTAGTTTTGATGTTATAAGTAAAACTAAAATGAACATCTTTGTCATAAATATTTGTTCACCTCTCTTATTATTTCCTGAGGATAAGATTCCAGAAATAGAATTACTAGATCTAAGGGGATACACATGTTGGTAAGTTGCATTTAAAGGGAAAAAAAAAATGCCTCTATTTGCCTGGAACAACAGAGGAAGAAGGAGAGTCAGGAATGGGGGAGGAAATTGAATGTGTGGCTAATTGCCTCCAAGAGCAACTGCTGCCTTTGCCATGAGAGCAAGAAGAACTGGATGGTGCCCAGCTACCATTGCTGAACATTTTGATCAAAGATGCTATAGAAGAATCCTAATCAAAAGGGGGAAAATGGAGAACAGAATTTGAAATTCACATGGAGTCTACTTTCTGGAGCCATGGAGCCTGGATGAACCCCTGAAACTATTGCCCTGAGATAATCTTTAAACCTTAAACCAAAAATATTCCCTCAAGTCTTCTTAAAACCAAACAACAGTTTAGCTTAGCAAGTAAAGAATGTCTTGAGCATTATTCTCTTTTAAGATATATCTATACGGAATCAAACTGACAACAGCAACTCGAAAGATCAGATAGGAACCTCAGGAGGCAATTGAGTTTATGTTAATGGGGGAGGAACAAATCAGGAAAGGAGGGTGAGAAACGTTGCACAAATTGAAGAATGTAATGAATGTCACTGAACTGTACATGTAGAAACTTGACATGTTGTATGTTTTTGCTATTTATATTCTCAACAAAAATAAAATAATTATTTTTAAAAAGAATGAAAAAAATCTACTAATTTGTCCCCCTACAAGCAGTGAATGAACTTGCCTTTATCACCATACCTTGCCAAGCATTGAGCATTATCAATGAAATGATTCAATGGAATACTATGAAGTTATTAAAGCTGTTGTCTTCAAAGACCGTTACACATTTTATATGAGAAACTATGAACGCATGAATGTAAAACCGTATAACTGAATATAAATTGTATACAATTATAACTCAATTTTAATTAAGTTATCACATATGTGTGATGTATTAGCAGTTTCAGCTGCAATAATAAAAAAAGAATTTTGAAATCTCAGTATTTTCATCCAATAGAAGTTTATTTCTCATTCGTACAAATGATGCAAATCAGGCCACTCTCCAAGACAGCACCTTCCAAGCGGTGACTCGGGGATCCAGGCTGCCCCCAACTTGTGTCTCTATCATCTGAACATGGTGACCTCAGAGTTCCACAACAGGACATGAGAGAGCATGGATTGTACAGGTGCTTTGTAATGCCTCGGCCCACAAGTGACACATGTCACTTTCACTCATGAGGTGGAGCTTATCACCAGGCCATACTCAACTGCAAGACACCTAGGAAGAGTGCGTGGATATATCCAGTGAGCCTTCAATGTCTCAGCCACAGCCGGATCACCAGATAGACCTTTCCTCCTTCTTTCTGCACAAACACTCACTTCAACCCCATGGGAGACAACCCAAAGTCCCATTCAGTCACCACACCCGGCACAGATCAGCTTCTTCAGCAGATGCACAATGGTCTCCGTGTCAAGTCAAGTGTGGCTCCTCTTGGTGCAGAGAATGATTGTTTAAATCAGGGGTCAGCAAACTTTTTCTTAAAGGGCCAGAGAGTAAATATTTTAAGTTTGGGGGCCATAGGGTCTCTGTTGCAGCTAGTCAAGTCTGTCATTGTAGCACCAAAGCAGCCACATGCTGTATATAAATGTATGTGCATTGCTGTCCTCCAATAAAATTTTATTTATAAAAACAGCTGGCAGACTGGATTTTGCCATGGGGCATTAATTTGCTAACTGCTGATCTAAAAGGTCAAGCTACCAACCATCTACACACCTAGTATTCAGTGGTGGAACAAAGATAGTACAATAGCTGTGAACACTCCCATTCATCAAGGAGAAAAACGAGAGACACTCAGTAGTCATTGGTCCATAGAAATTCTGAAATCCTACTGGATAACCATTGTGAAGACCTCCTATCTGTGGGGGGAGGGCCGGTTCCCAAGTTAGCTCTTTATTCTACTCTCTGGAGAGACTCCATTTTTTTATTGCTCTCTAAGGATGCATTTTGGAAGGTTCTTCCTTTTGCATTACTTTCTTGGCCATATCTGAAGTGGGCTTTGGAAATTATGCCCTCCTTGGGGCCTAAGTAGCTTTCTCACCCTGCTTGCTGTCTATAAATGGGTGGAGTTTCAAGGGTCTCAAATAAACGTAGGCTCTTTTTACGGCCAGCATTTTTTTTTTTTTTTCTTTTGGCAGTATTACTCTGAAAACTCAGTAGGCTTCCCATCTGTTTATTTCTAGTCTGTTCCATCTTCCAGGAACCACACCCATAGTTCTTTCAACCTGATTCTCGGATCTGCTTTATTTCTTTTTTCCATGCTCCCAAGCCTCTTTCACTCAACCGAAGGAGCCCTGGTGGCTCAACCATTAAGAGTCCGGCTGCTAACTAAAAGTTTGGTGGTTTGAACCCACACAGCAGCCCCGCAGGAGAAAGACCGGAGGATCTGCTCCCATAAAGATTACAGCCTAGAAAACCTAGTATGGCAGTTCTACCCTGTCACACAGGGTCACTATGAGTCAAAATCAACTCGGTGGCACCTAACAACAACACACTGTTCTGCTGGTATCCATAAGGTTTCCACTGGCAATTTTTTTTTCTGAAGTAGATCACCAGGTCCTTCTTTCTAGTTTGTCTTAGTCTGGAAGCTCCGATGAAACCTGCCCACCATGGGTCACCCTGCTGGTATTTGAAATACTGGCGGCATAGCTTCTAGCATCACAGCAACATGCAAGCCACCATAGTATGACAACAATAATAACCTGGAAGAAACCTGTTGCAACTGCTCAACTCTGCCGTAGCAGCAAAAAGCTGCCACAGACTATATGTAAATATCACTTTCTGGAGCATTTCTGGCACGGCTGATCAAAATGTGTTTTTCCTGTTAATAGATTACAAAAACCTCTTTCAGCTTCACAACACATTAGTCATATCACGTAGATTTTTCAGAATTGTCATAAACTTTGGGAAAAATTCTACCAAGTTTCTTTCCTATATAAGAACGAGTTATTTTTGTAAGTTGATACTGCTTTTTAGCATAAATTTAAACCAGAATTTCTTTTCCTCATTTGGGTAGGTGTCTTGGAGTTGCTTTATGTTACAATTGCCTTTAAAAAACAACATAGGTGGAGCTTGAAGACATGATGCTGAGTGAAATAAGTCAATCACAAAAGGACACATATTATATGTCCTCACTTATATAAAAAGACAAGAAAAAGAAAAGGCAAACGTACAGAGACTAAAGTTTATTAGTGGTTACCAAGAGTGAGAGGGAAGGGGAAAAGGCGGGTTAATGGTGATGGAAAAATCGCATTAACTAAGGGTAGTGTTGCACAGCCAATTATTGCAATTGCTGTCAATAAGTTGTATACCTGTAAAAAGTTGAACTGGCAAAAGTTGTTTGATAGATACTGTCTTAGGCTGGATTCTCTAGAGAAGCAAAACCAGTAAAGCATATAAATATATATATAGAGAGAGAGATTTATATCAAGGAAATGGCTCATGAGGTTAGAATCAGGCTAGAATGTTCCAAGTCCATGGGTCAGAATAGAGGCTACTCCTTATTCACGTAGCCACAGGGGCTGACAAGCCCAAGATTTGCAAGACAGAGAGCAGGGTTCTTGCTTACAAGCTGTGAAGATTGATGAATCTCAAGATCGGCAGGCAAGACCGCAGGTAAGCTGCTAGCTCAAGACCCAAGAACCGGAGGTTAGACCAACAGGAGCCAGCTGCAGGATCCAGCACAAGCAAAAAGCCCCCACCCCTTCCCAGAATATCCACTTAGATTCAATGCAGGCCAAAGCCCAAGGACACTCCCTCTCAACTGATTGGCTACTCACAGCAGATCCCATCATGGGGGTGATTACATATCAAATCTCAACAGAGAAGTGATCACAGCTTTATATGACTGCCAAAACACTGAGAATCATGGCCCAGCCAAGTTAACACACAATCTTAACCATCACAGATATAGTTATGACAATGACAAAAAGAAAAAAAGCGTAGCTGCTGAAGCTGCTTATGTACAACCAACCACCTCATGGGAAATTTGGTTTCTTGGTTTGGAGGTTTAGGGTCATGGTCTCATGGGATATCCCAGTTAATTGGTCAAATAACATGTTTACTGCTTCTGTTCTACTCCCTAGTTCCTTACATAGTGCTTGGGGTCTTAAAAGCTTGCAAGTGGCCATCCAAGGCACAACAATTGGTCTCTATTCACCTAAGGAAGAAGGAGAGTCAGGAATAAGAGGAGGATATGGAATGTGTAGCTAATTGCCTCCACGAACAACTGCCTCCTTTGCCATGAGACCAGAAAAGCTAGATGGTGCCTGACTACCATAAAAAAAAGAAGAAAATGCTGGCCTTGAAGATTGGAGTGATGTCAAGGAATGCCAGCAGCCACCAGAAGCTGGAAGAGGTAAGGAACAAATTCTCCCCTACAGCCTCCAGAGGGAGCAAGGCCCTGTCCACACCTTATTTTCAGTCCAGTGATTTCAGACGTCTAGCCTCTAGAACTGTGACAGAATGAATTTCTCTTGGAAATACATAATGCACTTTAGACTTACCAAAGCCCAAAGATGTCTGTCCCCAGTGAAGAAACCTCTTTCACTATATTGCTGTGTTGTTAGGTGCCATCAAGTCAGTTCTGGCTTATAGCGACCCTATGTACAACAGAACAAAACACTGCCTGGTCCTGCGCCATCCTCACAATAGTTGCTATGCTTGAGCTCATTGTTATGGCCACTGTGTCAATCCATCTCATTGAGGGTCTTCCTCTTTTTCACTGACCCTCTACTTTACCAAGCATGATGTCCTTCTCCAGGGACTGATCCCTCCTGACAACATGTCCAAAGTATGTGAAACGTAGTCTTGCCATTCTTGCTTTAAGGAACATTCTGGTTGCACTTCTTCCAAGACAGATTTGTTCATTCTTTTGACAGTCTGTGGTATATTCAATATTCTTTGCCAACACCGTAATTCAAAGGTTCCAGTTCTTCTTTGGTTTTCCTTATTCATCATCCAGCTTTCACAAGCATATGAGGCAATTGAAAACACCATGGCTTGGGTAAGGCGCACCTTAGTCTTCAATGTGATACTTCCACCTCAAGTTAAGAGAAAGGAGCTTTAAGGAGATCACTCAGGAAGCTCGACCAGGGTCTTCTGCAGTTGGGAGAAAAGCCAGTACTGGTGCTGACTCCCACCTGGAAAGTCTAAAGACATAAAAGAACAAAGAAAAATTGAGTTGCTGCCTTGACAGCTGGAAAAAAAGGGGGGCGGGCTGCGTTAGGATGGTCTGCACTCCCAGAATTCATTGGGCTCAAGGAAACCATGACTGTTTCCTGTGGGTCACATGAGAGAGAGAGAATGGGAGGTCATCTTCAGTCCCATCCAAGAAGAGCCCTCCTAGAAGATCAGAGAGACCTTAGCAGAAAGAACCAGGCTATGGCCGGGTGCCTAGGGGCTAAGAATAGGCAACAAGACAGGATAGAGATGATGTATTTGCCTTCAACAGGAAACTGTAGCTAAGATTCCCAAATCAAAAAACCAAAACCAACATCAAGTCCATTTCCAACTCATGGTGACCCTGTATGTTACAGAGTAGAACTGCTCCATAGGGTTTTCTTGGTTGTGATCTATATGGAAGCAGATCATGAAGCCTTTCTTCTGTGGCACCTCTGGATGGGTGTGAACCACCAACCTTCCAGTTAGCTGCCAAGAGCAAACGATTTGCGCACTCAGGGACCCCAGGAGTGGGAAACATCCCTAGAGAGCTCACCAAAATGCTCAAGACAGACCATCACCTTAACCCATCTGTCAAGACTAGAGAACACAGAAGCCTGATCACCCACCCACCAGTGCCTGTCAAGTAAGAACTTCCCTGGCGTTCTAATTTCTTTTCCTTCCCCAAGCTCCAACCCCAAAGGGATCAGAAACTGAAGTTAGAGGAGGGAGGTCGACCAGAGGCCTTCTGCCATCACTGAGCCAAGCTAGAGGAGAGAAGGTTCAATTTTATATCAAGTTCAGCATTTTTATTATTACATGGGAAAATGACATTTTAATTACTAAACAGAGTCTGTGTTTAAGTGTTTAGCAACATAAAGTGATCAAAGGACACTTGACCAGCTAAGGTACTGCTGGAGTGTTCATTCAAGGGAAGGGGAGGAACTGGCCCCATAGAACAGAATTAAAGGGCTCTTCCTTGGGAGACAGAGTCCCCGGGTATTGCAAATGGTGGGCCGTGGACCGAAAACTTGGCAGTTCAAGTCCTCCCAGAGACTTCTCGGAAGAAAGGCCCGGCGATCTTCTTCCCAAAATCAGTCATTGAAAACCCTATGGAGCACAGTGCTACTCTGACACATATGGGTCGCCACAAGTCAGAGTGGACTGGATGGCAACTGGTTTGGCTTTTTTTTGGGAGACAGGAAATAGGTTGCTTTATGAATTCACCCCTTGCTTGTTCAATGTTTGGGCTACAGAAGAAAAACAGAGACGGAGAGGCAGGTAGAAAGGGAACAGGAGAGAGGCAGAGAGGTGAAGGAGCCAGGGAGAAGGGCGGAGGTGACAGGAGAAAACAGAGAGAGGGAAGAGAGGCAAGTAACAGAGCAGAGAGGCACAGAGAGAGAAACGGAAGGGAGAGGGAAGGGGGGAAAAGAAACTGACCCTTAGGTACATGCTCCCCAGCTATCCTGGAAAACAATCATTTCCTCTTTGACCTTCATTTGTCCCTTGTGACAGGGGCTGTCTGTACTCTGCCCATACCCCCACTGTGGCTTCCAACTTTCAGTCCCCGGAACCCTCCACCTGAGGGCCTTCTCTCCGCCCCCTCCCCAGGGCAGGCCAGAAAAGGCAGGAAGTGGATGCCCTTTGTCAATGACAGACAGGAGCGAAGAACAGCTGTCCCAGCTGCTCACCACTCAGGGGGGTAATTCTGAGGCACTTTCTGTCTCTTGGGGTTCCTCAGTGGGTTCGTTGCCTCCAATGTAACCTGCCTGATAAAGCACCTTTCGTTGACTTTCCTCTCTGTCTCCTGTCACCTCCCAAATAAAACTCCTTGTACCCACATCATTGTCTCAAGGTCTAGTTCTGAAGGATCCCAGGCTAAGACACTCCTCCTTCCCACGTCCACTGTAGGAGTAGAGTGCACTTCCTGCCCTCTTTGCTTCCCAGGGTGAGACTCTGACCTCCCCACTTCCCATCCCCAGCCATCTCTGATGCCTCGCTCTTCAGCTGAACATCCCTGACCTACAGCAGTGTCCCCCTTCCTGGGGTGAGGTAGTGGGACGTAGAACCAACAAGCCCCTCCCACCACCCTCCTAGACGGAAGAAACCAGATCTCAGCTCAGGGGACTCCCAGCCCCAAGCCAGCCAGGCCGGGTCCTGGTGTGACAGCGCACAGGCCCTGACGGCTGAGCCTCAGGGTGGGGCTGCTTCCTGCCCGTCTGTTTGGGAGCACATTCAGGAGACATGAGCAGATGTTTGGCAGATGTTCAACTTTTTCCACATTGGCCAACAATAACACAGAGCAGAGACCATGCAGGGAGAGAGGAAGGGCGGAGACTCCTGGTCAGCAGCTAGGGGCTGCCGTGGGAGACACCACCTCCGGCTCCCTCTGGGATGGGAGGAGGGTGCGTGTCCATGTGTGACTCTCATCAGTGAGTTAGAACATGATGCACAAGTGCCAGCATTCTGGGTGGAGACTGGGTGGGTTTGGCTGTTTTGCTTAGTTCCCCAGGCAACCCAATATGCCAGCCCGCCTGACCAGCCTAGGAGGGCTGGAGGACCTGAAGGACTTTGGATCTATCAGAAGGAAAGGGTTGGGGCCAGACTGGCCAAAATGTAACCCACAGCCCACTCTTGGACACTTAGGGTCATCTTTAATGCTCTTTCCCACTGAGACTAGGTGTGGCCTCCCAATCCTGGCCAACACAGGGCTCTGGACAGCCTCTACTTGCCATCAGAACTGGTACAGGAGATTAACCCCAGGTGCAATCTATCCAAGCTTGAAGGGTGCAGGTGGGTGACTGAGTTTCCAGGTGTACCAAGGCAGACTGTGGGTGGCTTAGGGAACTCAGCACTGCCTTCTGCTGAGAGCTGCCTATGACCACAAGTTCATGGCAGAGGTGAGGGAGTCCTAGCTCCCAGTCCTTCTCCACCGTCCACACCACTGCTCCCAGCTGCCCCCTCCCCTTCATGCCTGTTGGCTGCCTGGACTGGGTGTACCTGAGCTGAGAGATGCCCCCTTACATCCTCCCTTTCCCTGACTCGTTCCCATCCACTCATTCAGTTGCCCTCTGTGGACACGGTTCTCCCTGTTCCCTTGGATGGCATGCTTAAAGCAGGCCTGAATGTAGACCTTGAATGCACAACTGTGGTCATTCTCCCTAATGCACTGTAGTATTAATCAATTTCCAATTCAATTCAACAAAATGCATCCAGGGCTTTTTGCCTGCGAGACAGTAGAGCTTAATGGTTAAGCTCTGTGGTCCTGGATTCAGATTACCTGGATTCACCCTACTTCCTAATTGTACAACACTGGGTAAGTTAACCTCTCCGTCTCAGTTTCCTCGCCTGCAAGATCCAGATAATGATGGTACCAATCTCATAGGTTAGATGTGAGGATGAAACTGGTGAATGAACGGAGAAGTGCTGAGAACGGCTCATGGCACAGAGTAAGTGCTCAATAAACTTTAGCTATGATGACTTAGCCACAGCTGGTCAACAGCAGAGAAAGTTTTGGAATGGCCACTGTATACATTACACTGTCTTCTCTGATTGCAGCTTTGGAGCCCCAGACCTGGGGTTCAGAATACAACTTCCTGGGGAGAACTCCAGACTTCAGACAGAATGTCTATAAAAAGTCCCACAGGGGCTGTATTCTAACTTGAACTCCCCTTGGCACAAACCCTTGGAATGCTGTTAAAAGCAGCTTTTACGTACGCCTAATGCACTATTCCTTTTACAAAGGAAAAAAAAATAGTTGAATTGATACCCTGACCAAGGTGCTTTTATAGTTTTTCCTCTCTTAAAATGTGCATTTTGAAAACTGGCAACTCCCTCCTATTTCGAAATGAAGTTCAACGCAATGTCAAGCATTGACTTGTTAGCATTACTAATACTGACACCTTGTGGCCACATTAGAAAACTACAAGAGCAAATTGACAGGAGAAACAGGGTCTTTTTCCAGGAGACTTCAAAACATGTGTGAATCTGAATCTGTTCCACTCTACAAGGTACTTAGAGGGAAGGTCCATCAGTTCTGACATCCCAGCAGCCACTGTCATCCGGAGGTGGGGCTTTCGGTCCACCCTGCCTCTGTCTTCCCTGTGGTCTTAACATGCCCGTTCTAGAACATCTGGGCCTATTTCCTTGCCTGCAAAATGACCTACCAAAAATCAGTAGCTGCTGAGTTGACTCTAACTCATGGTGACCCCAGGAGTGTCAGAGTAGAACTGTGCTCCATAGGGTTTTCAATGGCTGATTTTTCGGAAGTAGATCACCGGGACTTTCTTTGGAGATGCTTCTGGGTAGACTTGAACCTCCAGCCTTTCAGTTAGCAGCCAAGGGGATTAACCATTTGCACCACAAAGGACTCCTGTAAAATGGCCAGGTAAGGCCAAATCAGCTTTGGCCCCTGTAGGTTCTGACATTTTTCTGTCACTGCCTTCCAGTTAGGTGAAGGAAATGGCCTCTTCTTCTTATCTTTATTTGAATATATTTTGAAATGCCTATTGGATATTTGAATTATTTATAATTGCTAGTCAAGCCCTTTGTCCATTTTTCTAATGTGATGTGTGTAGCGTTCTCTTTCACTTACAAGGGCTCTTGACATGTTAACCAATTGTCTTCCTTGCAATATGGTTGGTCTCTCCTTAGAAAATTGGACCCAGGCATTTTTGCAGGCTCTCCTTATGACAAGTTTCCATGATTACTGAATTTATATCAAATTATTAGCAAATAATAAATGGTTCTAAATCATTGTTCTTAAAAATAAGGCAGTCACTTTCCTTTTTAAAAGCTCCACACTCCATCAGGAGATGTGAAGTGAATTTATTTTATTCAGAATTTTCTAGAGGGTGCCACAACTAAGGTGCCAGTTTCAAAGATAAAGTAGAGCTAAAGGGATGTGCAGTTCAAAAATCGTTACAAAATAGAAGTTCCTGGTCACTAAACAATAGTCTACCTTAACTACTGAAGAAAGTCTGCCCTGAGCATTGTGCTCTTTTGAGATCTATCTATATGGGATCCAAGTGACAACAGCAACTGGAAAGATCGGATAGAAAATTTAAGGGAACAACTCAAAAAAGGGGGGTGAGAATGGTTGTACAACTCGAAGAACGTAATCAACATCACTGAACTGTACACGCAGAAATTGCTGAATTGGTGTATGTTCTGCTGTGTATATTCTCAACAACAGCAAAAATAAATTATTTAAAAAAAAAGGAGTTACGGGTCACAGAGGTTCTGACCCCCTAAGATGAAGGAAGAAACAAAAATAGGATGATTACAAGATGGGAAAAAAAAAAATTAACTCCAGAGATAAGGCCAAAGCTCAAAGCTATACATGGCTGATTTTTTTTAATATATTGTACAGTCAAAAGGTGAGAAGTGATGTCACAAATCCGGTAGCATTCTGAGAGCTTCATTATGTGGACACAGCTTTAAACACGAACACAGAATCCTTGTACAAGCTGCTCGTTTTAGGATCTAAGCAGAGGAAGCTGTTCTTCAGAATCAGGATATTGACAAAGCATCATCTGCCACCTTCAAACACTATTTCTGAGTATTCCTCAGAGCTGATTTTTTTTGTAGCCTAGATGCCCTACACCAATTCTACAATTTTAGTATAGCCTTGTTTTAATACAGTGTTCAGAGACTTCTACACTTTATTTAATAATAGCCTGAGGCATGACCAAAATTGTCAATTTCTTTTAACTTTACATTTGACGAAAGCAAGACCCAAGAACGAGTGCCTGGTGTGCTACTGCGCGTTAAGGCTCATGGCTTGCTCTGTGGCGTGGGTGTCCTCCGCCCGGGGTTTGGGCAGGTCCAAAATGGTGGATGAGTCCTTCCTGGGATTCCCAGTGACCAGCATCCAATGATTCTTTGGTTTTTCAACTCTGTGTGAATCCAGATGTGTGTGAGCAGCAACCTCAACTTCCTTTCCAAAATAGGTACTAGAGTGAGAAAGAACACTGGTTGGAAATTCAATAACAACACTCAGTAAGCAGACTGCTATATAAACTCCTTGAGACTCTATAAAATATACATTTTGGCAGGTATGTTTCACCCTGTTTGGACAAGGATTAAGAGGGTAAGCCAAAAAAAAAACCCAAGTTGCTCTTGAGCTGATTCTTACTCATGGTGACCCTATGTGTGCCAGAGTAGAACTGTGCCCCATTGGGTTCTCAATGGCTGATTTTTTTGGAAGTAGATTGCCAGGGCTTTCTTCTGAGGTTCCTCTGAGTGGACTCAAACCTCCAACCTTTTGGTTAGCAGCTGAGCACATTGTACTACCCAGGGTAGTATCCTCTTATAGCTAAAATTCTCCTGTGGGAGAAGGACTTGTAAATGGTGGGGGGGGGGGGCCTTTAATATGATTTTTCACACCATCCAAGTTCTATGTGGCAATATTTCACTAACAAAGGATTGCTCAATACCTTATAAAAAGATGCCGATGGGCCACCAGTCCCCGATTTGTGTGGCAGTGATTGATGAGGATTTTTGCATTTGCCTTGACAGATAAAGAAAACGTGTTATTTGCATTCCAAATTAGGCTTCCTAAAAGCAAAAAACTGGAGAAAACACTCTACGGTATATTCACATAAATTTAGTTTTTTAAAAAATGGGAATAAACTAGAAGCCAAACCATAATGGATTGATTATTGCAGACATCCATATTCAAAGTCAAATTGGAGAAGATGAAATATGGCCAGTGGTGACTGAAGTGAGAAAAAAAGTATATTCACAATGTCCCTATTTTGGAAAAAAAAAAAAAAAAGTATATGCGTAGAAAAAGAAGGAAATGATAAGCAACAGTGATTATCTTCAGAAGGTGGAACTAACTACTGGCAACTTTCAAATTATTTATTATACTTTTCAGAGTTTTCACAAATGAACATACATTATGTTTACAAGCAGAAAAAAACAATAAGTATTATTTCAAAATTCTGGCTCATGTAACCTAAAAGAGAAAGAGGAAAACAACCCAAGCCTCCAGCAGCTGGCCTGGCCCTCACAGCTGGGCATGGGCTTTCTCCCGTTAAACACAGTCAATTTCACAGAAGGTCAGCATCAGGCAAGTCCACTCTCTGACCATGATGGGCCAAGACAAAAACAGACCACTCCGTGATCATGTGTGAACACAAACAAAACATGAACGTTCTCCAAGACACAAAATACCCCGTATCATGCACTCCTGGCTAATATGAATGACTGCTGCTTCTTTACAAACTACAACCTTAGCTCCTCTAGTCTGCCCTCCTTCCAGGTAAGATTTATTGAGATACCTAA
Organism: Dugong dugon; assembly: GCA_030035585.1. NCBI lineage: Eukaryota > Metazoa > Chordata > Mammalia > Sirenia > Dugongidae > Dugong > Dugong dugon. The sequence continues at coordinate 26,420,558 of CM057482.1, read as the reverse complement.
TCATAGAATTAGGAGTCTCGGGGTGCACAAACAGCTAAACAATCAACTACTAGCCAAAAGATTGGCAGTTCGAATCCACCCAGAGGCGCCTCAGAAGACAGGCCTGGTAATCTGCTTCTGAAAGGCCACAGCCTTGAAAATCCTATGGAGCAGTTCTGCTCTACACACATAGGGTTGCCATTAGTCAGAATTGACTTGATGGCAACTAACAACAACAATCACGGAATTATCCCCCTGCTTCCTGAAAGCATCCAATCCCAAGCAAACCTCTATTTCCTGGAACCCTCCACAAAATCAACAAGCAAAGCCAAATCCTGTAAGTCCTTTCTAACACCCTCTTACTGAGAGGTGCCAAGGTTCCCCACACTGTGCGTTCTTCCTCAATGCAACAAGTAATAACCCCAACTTGTTCAGTACAGGTGTGCCCTTGGCAGTCTCTGCGGGAGGAGATTGACATGTACAAGTTTGCTCCAACAGTCTTTGTTGTTGTTGTTGCTGGGTACCATGGAGTCAATTCCAACTCATAGAGACCCTACATGACAGAGTAAAACTGCCCCCATAGGGTTTCCTAAGCTGTAATCTTTACAGGAGCAGATTGCCAGGTCTTTTCTCTTGTGGAGCCACTGGTGAGTTTGACCTGTCAGCCTTTTGGTTAGCAGCCAAGCACTTAACCACTGTGCAACCAAGCCTCCTTCTTAGGTTTCCCATTTTGCAGAGGTGTAACCATGTCAGAGTGAGGTTCAGAGACCTGTTCCAGACCACAGGGTGAGTTAGCAATGCAGGAAAGGGCTCCTGGTACCTAGGCCACTGCTCCATCAATAATAATAATAAACCACAACAGTAATTAACACTTCTGAGTGCTTCCTGTAAGCCAAACTCTTTTCTAATAAGCACTATAATTATGCTAACTATTTAATCCTCACAAAGCTTCATATTACCAGTTACCAGTTGCCATCAAGTCAACTTCCACTCATGGCAATCCCATAAGTTTCAGAGTACAAATGTGCTCCATATGGTTTTTAATGGCTGATTTTTCTGAAGTAGATCTCCAGGCCTTTCTTCCAAGGTTCCTCTGGGTGGACTCGAATCTCCAACTTTTCGGTTAGCAGCCAAGCGTTTTAACCATTTGTATTACCCAGGAATTTCAAAACCACATAAGGTAGGTAGTATTATTACCCCTGATTTAAAGATAAGGAAACAGAGACACTGACGGTATAAGCCATGGAAATGAGAGGCAATTCCAAGAAGAATAAAGCTTGGCAAAGGCCAACTGAAGAGAAGAAAGTTGTGGAGTATTTTGTTATAGGCAAGGTATAGCCTCCATGCTGTGAGAGAGGACCTTGTGTACCCGGGGTCCACCTGGCAGAGCTTGGAGGGAAGCACACCATGTCTGGCAGATTCAGAGGGGCCTGTATTTGGCGGCCACTTCCTGGAGAGTGGACTGTGGCCGTGGATGGCCATCTCAGCAAACAAATTCTTTAGACTCTGCCCTGCTATAACTCCACGCTCTCCCAGTGACTTCTAAGGGCTCTTCATTCTTCATCTGCTGGATGGGTCGTGAGCAAGCAGCAAAACCTCCAGACCCCGAAACAATGATGCCTGCTCTTAACCATCAGACTCTCCCTTCCCTTCAGGCTGTGTCTCGGGATCCAGTCTCATAAGGCCCAGCGTCCTGAGAAAATGACCAGAAATGAGGAGCAGAAAGATGCTGCCCTGCAGGACCACTGCGTTCACCTGTGTGGCTGCCCTGCTGTCTCCTCGGCTGCCCTCAGGCTTCCCAGTCTCTTCAGAAACTAGTGGAGTCCCTGGTGATGCAAACAGTCAACACACTCGAGTGCTACCTCAACAGTTGGAGGTTCAAGTCTACCAAGAGGTGCCTTAGAAGAAAGGCCTGGTGACCTACTTCAGAAAAATCCGTCACTGAAAACCCTATGGAGCACAGTTCTACTCTGACACACATGGGATCGTCATGAGCCAGGATCAGCTCAACAGCAGCTGGTTTGGTTTTAGAAATTAGTACTTAACAAAGATCTGAAAGAAAATAGTGAGATAATGCTCACAATCTGTTATAGACTAAATTGTGTCCCCCATACGTTGAATATTATATGTTGAAGTCCTAACCCCTATACTATGGATGTGACCTTGTTTGGAACAAGGGTTTTTGAAGATTAACATGAGGTCGTACTGGCATAGGGTGGATCCTAATTTCACCTGAGTAGTGGATTACAAAAGAGGACAGACAGAGACACAGGGGAAGATGCTATGTGAAGACTCATCTACAAGCCAAGGAACACCAGGGATGGCCCAGGAGCTGCCAGGAGCAAGGAGAGGGGCATGGAACAGTTTCTCTCTCAGAGCCCTCAGAAGGAATCAACACAGCCAATACCCTCATTTAGACTTCCAGCCTCCAGAACTGTGAGACAATAAATTTCTGTTCTTTAAAGCCACTCGCTCTGTAGTATTTTGTTACAGCAGCCTTAGGAAACCAAGACACCATCTAAGGTCAGTGGTTCTCAACCTGACAAGCCAGGGGCAGGACCTGGGCTTCAGTATTTTTTAAAAACTCCTTAACAAGGTTGCCAGGAATTTGACTCCTACTCATGGCAACCCCACATGTGTCAGAGTAGAACCATGTTCCATAGGGTTTCAATGGCTGATTTTTCAAAAGTAGATTGCCAGGCCTTTCTTCCAAGGCACCTCTGGGTAGACTCGAACCTCCAACCTTTTGGTTAGTAGCCAAGCACATTAACTATTCCCTCCAAGAAGGGACTCCAAAATGCTCCCTAAAAAAAACAAAAGCCGGTTGCTGTCGAGTCGATTCCAACTCATAGTGGCCCTATAGGACAGAGTAGAATTGCCCCATATGGTTTCTAAGGAGCACCCGGTAGATTCAAACTGCCAGCCTTTAGGCTAGCAGCCGTAGTTCTTAACCACTACGCAACCAGGGTTTCTAAGGTGATTATAATGTGCAACCAGAGCTGAGAAATACCAACGCAGGATTCTGCGACAGGGCAGAATGGTGCCTTCCAAACTTGCGTTATGAGAGAGAGAGAGAGAGAGACCATTTGCTTTGTGATACTGATAAGTCTCCTCTTTGTGGACAGGAATAAATTCCATCCAGTTGATAGCACTGGCTCCCATGCTTCCCTCTGCTGTGCTCACCGGGATGGGCAAGCCTTCATATTCCAGGCGCAGTTGGGGGTCAACATACGCAGCCTGCCAGCAGTTCAGGTAGGAGACTTCATCCGTCAGGTAAACTTCCTGGAGCCAAGACTTCTTGGATGATTTCAGTAGGGTCCGGTGGTCACTTGCTAAGTATAACTGAAAATGACAGCAAGCAAGTTACAGTGATTTGAAAACCTATTTGAAAATAAAAAAACAATCAACTGGCTGGATCATAAGTGTGTTCAAAAGCAGTTTTCAAAAACCCTGTTCTTTCTGACTGCATGAGAATGCTCAGTTTCCTTCTATCTTAGAAATGTCATCTTGGAATGCTGAGACCACCTCCTCCACCTTCACCTTGAACTCCTTGTCTGCCAGTTCTCTCCTTCCCTCAAATGCCAAATTCAATCTTCTTGCCTTTCCAGCCCTCCCCTCTGTTCCCCTCCTCCTCTTATTCAGGGCATAGAACCTAGATCAATATTTTATTTATTATAAAAAATGCTGCATAAAACTCAGTCCATGAAATGAAGTATCCCTAAAACCAAAATCATCCCAGGTGACAGTCATTTGCAAACCTCCAGGGCGGCCCAAGCCCCTCTGGAACTGACATCCACACTTGGAGTTTGTGTCAGGTTTCTGGCTGCCTGTCACCTTGTCAAAAAGCACTCCAACCTGCTGAAAAGTCAGAAATGTCAGTTTCTTATTAGCTTTTTGCTGACTCATCTTCACTGTGGCCTTGGAGATAGTTTCTGCATATTTTGACAGGATCTCAGTCAGCACCTGTCATAGGGCAAGGCTGGGCTGTGGGGCACTATGGGGCAGGCAGAAATGAGTTACTATCCCCAAGAAGCTTTCCAGCCAGCAGGAGAGATGATCAAGTACAGTACGGAAACGGAGGCACCTGTAAGGTAAGGGCTGTCCAGCAGAGTCGCAATGGGCAGTGAAGAGATGGCAACATGATGCTCTCCCTGGGCTCAGGAAAGGCTCTCAGGAGATGTGCCAAGGAGCCACAGGGGATGAGCATGTACAGGGAAGATAGGGACATGTTATGCGGCTGGTGGTGGTCGCCATGGAGTGGATTCTGACTCATGGCAACCCCATATGTACAGAGAACTGCTCCATAGGGTTTTCAAGGCTATGACCTTTCGGAAACCGGTTGCCAGGCCTATCTGCTAAGGCCTTAAGTGCCAAAATAAAGAGCTGGGACTTAGTCCAGAGAGCAATGGGGAGCCACTGATGACTTTTCAATGGAGATGGGATATATAACCAGACCTGAGACTTAAAGGTCAACCTGGCAGGACCATCTGGCATGGTTTGAAGTCAGGGTAGACTAGAGGGGCCAAACAAACAGCCGGAACCAAGGTAGTGGCATGGGGAATGAAAAGACAGGCCCAAATGCACTGTGAAGGAGCAATGGGACTGGTAATTAATGATACAGGCAGGTAATAAGGTCATTATGAGTGGGAATCAACCCGACGGCAGAGGGTTTTATCGGCAGGGGAGGGTGGGCAGGCCCAAGATTACACTGTGGCTTTGGCATTGGGGGATGGGGAGAATGACCGTGCCTTTTAGAGCAACAAGAAAACCAAGACTTAAAAATGGCAAAGAATAGCTGACGCAAACCACAAAACCTGTCTGCTGATATCAAATAAGAGTGACAATAAGATCAGGAACAGACCTAGAAGGTCATTATCACCAGAATTTTTATGAATGCCCTGGAAGGGCTTACTAATCCAAAGACAAAAAAAAAAAAAAACCCAAAATAATAGGTATGGGAGTTTGAGAAGAGAAAAAATGCCATCATGTGAAGATGAAATGGCCGTCTACCTAAAAACCCAAGAGAATCAACTGAAAGCTATTAAAATTAATAGGAGTAAGCGGTTTCATCGGAAGTGGATATAAAAATCAATAGCTTTCTTATATATTTGTTATGACTAACAAAAGAACCTCACTACAATAGCATCCAAAATACAAGCAGTAATCTTAAAAAGACTGGCATCAAATCCAGTGAAGAACATAAAAAATTTTACTGGGAGATATAAAAGGATATTTGAATAAATGCAGAGACGTCTCAAAAGAAGAAATACTGTAAAGCTACTAAGAATGTGAATCCACTTAATTTTACAATGCCAGTCAAAATTCCAAGGCTTTTTTTTTTTTTTTTTGACAGGAGCAGAGGTATTTGGAAAAAAATGATATTACATTTATCTGAAAGATTAAATTTCTAACATAATTTAGAGACAGAAGACTAATGAGAAGGAACTAGGCCTATCAGCTGTCAAAACAAATGACAAAGCTATAATAACTAAGACACTATAGTCCTGGCATAAAAATAGATCACCCAAGTTCAAGGGATCAAAATAGGAAGTCCAGAAACAGCTTATAGTATATATAATAATCTGATACATGCTAAGAGAAGCATTGTGTGTCAGTGGAGAAAAGAATAATATTTTTAAAAAATAGCACAGTTACAGCTGACTAGTCATTTGGGCGAAATTTAGATGTTCACATCAAAGCCTTTATGAAAATAAATCCCACGTGGACTCAAGTTAAACAAAAGCCAAACTATAAACATCTAAAAGTTAACGTAAGTTTTTCTTCTCATCAGATCTCTGGAGCCAACTTTGAAGCTTGAAAGCAATGGAAGGAATTACAAAGAAAAACATGGGTCCATTTTACTAAAAGATATAAAATATTAAAGCAACCTGATTTAAAAGTCAAGCAGCAAATGGGAGGAAATATTATCAACAAATAAGGCAAAATTTTATAATCTATGAAACAGCAGACGTTTAGACCCAAATCAATGGAACATTACAGAATACCTGATCACAGGACAGAGAGGGAGAACAAAGAGAGAGAGAAAATGAAGGCAGGGAGAAGGCGGAAGGGATCCATTGCTGTTGAGTCAATTCCAACTCATGACCTTTTAGGACAGAGTAGAGCTGCCCCATAGGGTTTCCAAGAAGCTGGTGGTGGATTTGAACTGCTGACCTTTTGGTTAGCAGTCAGACGCTTAACTACTATGCTACCAGGGCTCCAGGGGGAAGGGAATAGACTAAAAATATAGGGAAAAAATTACAGCACTAAAAAATTTAGATATCTTCTTTTTTTCTTTTCTTTTTTGCTTGCTTATCAAACTAGCAAAGATTTTTTACTATATGTATTACTATTAATAAATCCGTTGATAAGCCTTCTTATTTACCGTTGTTGAGAGTACAAATTGGTACAACCCTTTACAAAAAGAACTTGTTATATGTATAAATGATTTTAAATGTGCTCATAGCCTTTGACTAAGAATTGTATATCAAAAAAATCTATCGTATGTATAACCAAACACCTCATGGGAGGTTTAGGAACATAGTTTAGGGACATGGAACATCCCAGTTAATTGACCTAATAACGTGTTTAGTGTTTCTGTTCTACCTTCCAGCTTGTTACGTAGTGCCTAGGATATTAAAAGCTTGCAAGCAGCCATCTAAGGCACAACAGTTCGTCTCTATTCACCTGGAGCAACAGAGTAAGAAGGACAGTCAGGAATAGAAGGAGGAAATGGATGTGCGGCTAATTGCCTCCATGAACAACTGCCTCCTTTACCATGAGGTCAGAAGAACTGGATGGTGCCTGGCTACCATTACCGAACATTTTGATCAAAGAGTCTATAGAAGAATCCTGATCAAAGGGGGTAAAATGCAGAACAGAATCTCTAATTCACATGGACTCTAGACTTTCTGGAGCCATGGGGGCTGGATGAATACTTGAAACTATTGCCCTGAGATAAATTTTAAACCTTAAACCAAAAATATCCCCTAAACTCTTCCTAAAACCAAACAGTTGTTATCAGCTACCACTGAGTCAGTTCTGACTCCTATCAACCTGAACAAAACACTGTCCAGCCCTGCGCCATCCTCACAATCTTTGCTATGTTTCAGCCCATTGTTGCGGCCGTTGTGTCAGTCCAACTCATTGAGGGGCTTCCTCTTTCTCGCTGACCCTCAACTCTACCAACCATGATGTCCTTCTCCAGGGACTGGTCCCTCCTAATAATATGTCCAAAGAAACTGAGAAGAAGTCTCACCATTCTTGCTCCTAAGGAGCATTCTGGCTGCAATTCTTCCAAGACAGATGTATTCATTCTTCTGGAAGTCCATGGTATATTCAATATTCAATATTCTTGAATATACACCATAATTCAAAGGCATCAATTCTTCTTCAGTCTTCTTTTATTCATTATCCAGCTTTCACACGCATATGAGGTGATTGAAAATACCATGGCTTAGGACAGGCACACCTAAGTGACATCCTTAGTGACACCTTTGCTTTTTAACACTTGAAAGAGGTCTTTTGCAGCAGATTTGCCCAAAGCAACGTGTCATTTGATTTCTTGACTGCTGTTTCCACGGGCATTGATTGTGGATCCAAGTAAAATAAAATCCTTGACAACGTCAATATTTTCTCCATTTAACTGAATAGTTTAACCAACTAGTAGTGCAGCTTAACTAGTAAAGAATGTCCACCTTGAGCACTATACTCTTTTAAGAGCTATCTATATGGGATCAAATTGACAAAAACAACCCGAAAGATTAGATTGGAAATTTAGGGGGCAATGAGTTTATGTTAACAGGGGAGGAATAACTTGGAAAAGCAGGCTAAGAATGTTTGCACAACTCGAAGAATGTAATCAACATCATTGAATTTTACATGTAGAAATTGTTGAATTGGTGTATGTTTTGCTGTGCATATTCTCAACAACAAAAAATAAAATAAATTATAAAAAAGAATCTATCCTAAAGATATAATCCCTAATCTGTGGTAGAGTGGGGGAAGCTTTAAGCACTTAAACACAGACATGCACTGGAGTTTTATATATAATAGATAAACACTGGACCAAACCCAACTACTAAACAGTAGAATAAAGGCTAGATAAATTATGATACATTCATACAATTATATACTATGCAGTCATTACGTGTTATCACAACGAGCTTTCAGAAATGTGTATGTTAAAAAGAAAAAGTAGCAATCTATTTCTATATTTTTCATGGTCACATACAAGTTTTTAAAAGTTTACAATTTATATATTTAAGAAGTTAAAAGAGAAAAAAAGTAGCAGCTCAAAGTAGTATATTCATCATGTTCATATCTAAGTTTAAAAAGGGAATACATTGAAAAACAAAAAGAAAATGGACCAAAATGTCAGTAGTGCTAATCTCTGGATAAGACAATGGGTGATTCACTCCCTTCCTTCCACAATTTGGTATTTCCTCTAATTTCTACAATTAAAATCAGGCTTCAGTTTACCGTCAATGGTGTGCTACAGTTTAATTGGCAACACTGCTTTTTCTTAGCGGTACAAAAAATAATGCTACACCATGTAATGATGGAATCTTCAACTTGCAATGAAAAACGTTACATAGCACCAGCTCTGTCACTTACTAGCTGTGTGACTTAGGGAAAATCACTGAACCTCTTTGTGCCTTAGTTTCCCCATCAGTAAAACAGGAGTAAAATAGTCCCTTTCCCATTGACTTGTTGGGGGAATTAATGAGTTAACTGACTAATCAGTTAATGAGTTAGGCAAAGCATTTAGAACACTGCCTGGCAGGTAGTAAGGTAGGTATAATAATCCCCATGTTATAGGTGTGAAACAGACTCAAAAAGATTAAGTAATTTATCCAAAGCCCCATCCCATAGGTAGTATGCATCCCAGCTAAAATTCAAACCCAGATTTATCTATTCTGTTACACCTCCTAACCTTCCAGGAAGAGATAAAGTGCATAGACTTAAGTTCCCTGACTTAGGTATACTTAAGCATCTCATGTTGTCCTTCTCCCATATTCAACAGAAATTTAAAAAAGAAAGAAAATCAGACCATATACCTTGCTGGCACTGGTAACATTCAACAACTGTTAGAAGATTCTTAATTAATTAATCCAATCATTTAATTTACAGGTGGAGGTAGGATAAATTTTTACTTTTTGCCACCTGCATTGCAAAAAGGTTTCCCTCCCTCACTCTTTCACTTTTAAGGGTGCTGCAAAGTTAGAAGGAAAGAATTGGCCCAAAGCTGCCCGTGGAAAGGGCAGGCCGAAGCCATAATGAAGCCGGACGGAGCCATGTCTACAGAGTGCTCCATCCACTTCAGCTGGCCACCATGACCCCACATGAAAACAAAGCTGACTGGCCCAAAGTAGACATGCAAAGTCATGACTCACCATTTTGTCTTCAAATCCTCCTGTTATGCCAAGACAAAAGTCCTCCCCGTATCTAAGGACTTGACCGATGGCCTTTCTGTCTACACTGTCAGTGGAGAATAAATATACTATACTGTAAACTCGCTGTTAGAATCATTCTACACCTCTACTTTTTGCATTTGCAATTTTGTTTATAATCAGTTTTATTGCTTATGTATATTCACATACCACAACGGAACTAATATCTAAATAAGAGGTTTTCTGTTTTGGCCTTAAAATCCACCAAGCATCCTATTCCCTGCCCCCCACCCTAGCCAGAGCACAGAATATCCCCACTTTGTCAGCCTTTGGCCAGAGTGGACTGAGCACTACCCAACACATAAGGATTTCTGGTCAAGTGCATTTGACATTTTTAGAGAAAAACCAAAAGGAGCCCTGGTTGCACAATGCTTAAGCACTCAGCTGCTAACCAAAAGGTTGGTGGTTCAAATCCACCAGCTGCATCACAGAGGAAAGACCTGGAGACCTGCTCCCGTAAAGATTACAGCCTAGAAAACCCTATGGGGCAGTTCTAGTCTGTCATATTCAGTCTCTGTGATTTGGAGTCAACTCGATGGCATCCAACAACAAAGAAAACTAAAGGAAGACATTTGTAAACACTTAATACCATCTTTTCTTCTAATTATCCAGAAAAAGAAGTTGTGATCATTTTTTGTTTTACCAAAAATTATCTGTATTCAAAAGAAATTTAAATTCAGGAGCTTCTTTAAGACTTAAAGGACTAGCTATATAAACATTGCTGTCAGAAACTCGTAAACTAGTTAACAAAGTGAAAGCAGTAGTTTCCGCTGCAGTAACGTATCGCTCTGTTCTCTAAGGGCTTAATTGCTTATTTTCAAAATCACCTCAAGTCCTTTTTTTTTTTTTTTTTTAATTAATGGGCAGTTAACTTCAAAGGAGTAAATCCCTTGCATTAACCTAGATATTTTTATGACCCTATAGGACAAAGTAGAGCTGTCCCATAGGGTTTCCCAGGAGTGGCTGGTGGATTTGAATTGCTGACCTTTTGGTTAGCAGCCAAGCTCTTAACAACTGCATCACCAGGGCTCCAAAAATAACATAGCAACATTGAAAGCAGTCAAGGTACCCAAATGAGCTCAAAGAATCCTGAGATGTTATCAGGACAGCCCACATTACTTGCAGGCAGAATATGAATTTAATTCCCTGGATCCCATACCTATGAATTAAGCATTTTGAATTAAACACCAACTACCAATTATCATGAAATCTAAGGAAAAGGGATTGTAAAGACCCCTTGATGATAATTCTCAAGGTAAGAAAACAAGATGAGAGTCCCAAAGAATATTCGTGTAACCTTCCATCAGCCTAGCTCCAATGCCAGGGCATCCACAAGCTGCAAACAGAAACTTAGATTGATAACGAAAATTAGTTGAAAATTAAAGTGTCCGACCTCAGAATCATGAAAGTGTTCCTGCCAACCGGGTTCTTGATTTGAGCCGCACTCAGGCCACAGGGCACCTCCAACTCATCACTCAGGTAAGCTTTCATTTCATCTGGAGTCATACACAGGCTCAGGTCCCCAGGCAGAAACACATCAGCATCTGTCTCGGGATGGTCAGGATTCACAAGCATCACTTTGTCACCATAGTGAATACATCCATCTTCAGACACGGAAAGCTGCAGCTGCAATTTTAATAATTTTTTCAAACAAATCATGCAATTCCTCAATAGCCAGTGATGAGGCCTCTCCCAGGTGTATCTTTTCCTTGTCAGACTAGAATCCATTTCCATAAAGGATTTACTTGGATTCCCTCAAATCCTTGTTTTCCCTTTTTAACTGCCTGCTCCCACTTTGCCAAGGCAACCAGTAAATCAGTTGCTGTCAAGTCGATTCCAACTCATGGCGATCCCATGTGCATCAGAGTAGAACTGTGCTTCATAGGGCTTTCAATGGCTGATTTTTCAAGAGTAGATCACCAGGCCCTTCTTCCAAGGGGCCTCTAGGTGGACTCAAACCACCAACCTTTCACTTAGCAGCCAAGCATGTTAATCATTAGCATCACCGGGGACTCCTTGATAAGGCAAAGTAAGGCCCCCAATGATCTCTAATGAAGTCAAAGGAAGCTTTTGTATTTATTCAACATTCATTGACTATTTTTGAGCCCCAACTAAGTGGCATTTTACTTATTTACATATTAATTCATTTATTTCTTTGTTTAAAAATACAGATTAACATGATTAATAGCCAACTCCTCTTATGGTTCTAAAATCTTGAGGAATTTTAAATGTTTGTGGCTTTTAGTTTTTTTTAAACTGTTATTTTCCAAATGATCACCCATTTATGGGATTTCTGCTTGCTTAACAGATAGTCACACTTAATTCGACAGAATATTGAAACCAATGTTTGGATTTAAAATTACCTGTCTCAAAAGATTCCCTTTTAGTCTTCTGTTTCTCTGTATGAGAAGTTCCCCCTTGTCTCTCTTCTCTAAGAAGTCTTTCATGAGCTCCTGGTTGAAGAGAAAATGAATGAAATCCAGAGGGTTAATAATAGCCCTGAATAATACATATGATGGTTGGTAGGCTTTAGATTGGAAGCATCTCAAGTTCAAAAAGCTAAATTTGAGAACAGAAAAAGAAATGTGAGCATATGGGAACGGTTTTAAAAAAAAAAGTATTGTTTGAATATTTTTACTTCATTGTAGAATGCTTGGGGAAATGAGCAAGGCAAGCAAGGGAGAAAGAGAAAGAGAGAGAAAGAAGGAAGGAGGGAGGGAGGGAGGGAAGGAAGGAAGGAAAATCACCTGTAATCACTCCACCCAGAGGCAATCATGAGGTAGATCTGAGAGCATCTGCCCCTACTGAGATCTCCCCTGGTTGTGTGATGATTGTCACTGAAAAGGCCACCCACTCAACCAGAAAGAAACACGGGTGTGGCTTGGTCCAGGGCCTTGCCAAGACAAGGCAGTGCCTACAATGTCAGTAAAAGGGATGATCAGGAGGAAGTTGCAGGAAGGGGGTGTTTGTGCTTAGAGTCTTTTCAACGGACTGCAGTCTCCGAGACTATAAAACTCCAAGGAACAGGAAGAACTTAGTGGGGCTCTAGACTAAGGGGAGGTCCCTGGGTAGTGCAAATGGTTTACGCTTGACTGTTAAACTAAAGGGAACCCACTCAGCGGTACCTGGAAGACAGGCCTTGCAATCTGCTTCCGTTAAGATTAAAAACCAAACCTGTTGCGGTGGATGCCAACTCACAGCAACCCTATAGGACACAGTAGAGCTGCCCATAGGGTTTCCAAGGAGCGGTTGGTGGATTCCAACTACCGACCTTTTGATTAGCAGCCGAGCTCTTATCCACTGCTCCACCAGGGCTCCAATCCGTTAGGATTACAGCCAAGAAAATTCTATGGAGCAGTTCTACTCTGTAACACATGGGGTCGCCATGAGTCAAAATCGACCAGACGGGCAACTAACAACAGACTAAGGGGGAGGCATGAGCCTGGGAGTCAAAGTACAGAATTTGGGAGGCCAAGGAAACCAGCGGGGCAGAGTGTTACGGCCCTCAGAGTAAAAGGGCCGGGAGAACTGGGTTTGCAGGACAGCGGGTGGGATTCCTTGGGAGTTCAGAGAGTGATGGGAATTTAGGGGTATTCCGTGTATTCCCGATGGGAGAGGGGACTTGGGGAGGCTCAAAGTAGGAAGCTGAACTCAAGGCAGGGTTTGGGAGTCCCTGAGCTCCCAGAGACTGAGGGTCTGGGGGCACCCGCTGGAGTCGGCGGTCAGCGCCCGGCCACGGCCCTCTGTACCTCCTCCAGGTAGATGTCCTCGTTCCAGTTTCCTATCCGGACTCTTGGGCCGTACAAGTTCTGTGCCATAGTTCTTTGATCTCCGGTAAGCGAGCCTCTCCTTGATCCGCTTTGCGTTAGCGTTCCCGTCGCCATGACGACCCGACCCCGCGCGATTGGTCAAGGTGCAGGGCTGCTGGCCAATGAGCGACAGCACACGGAGTGTGCTTCCTTGAGAGAAAAAAAAACTTAAATTATTTTTACTAGACTCTAAAGGAAAAATGTTATAAAAATATACACTACCTTTACTTATGAGGACAGCTAAGCGGAGTTTTTAACTGGAAACACCGCTTGTGCTTGCAGCCGGATTTTCTAATCAGCAGCAGCAGCCAAACCAATTGCCCTGAGTCCATTCAACTCACGGCGGCCGCGCGTCAGAGTAGAAGTGGACCCATAGGGTTTTCAAAGGCTGATTTCTCAGAAGCAGATGGTCAGCCTTTTTTCTAAGGCACCTCCGTGTGGACTGAAACCGCCAGCCTTTCAGTTGGCAGCCAAGAAATTTTGTCCTAATCCTAAAACAATACATGCTCAACGCAGAAATGTGGAAGCCAAGATAACATAGAAGGGGGAAATTACTCAAAATTTCCCATCCTCAAAAGTTAGAAATATACCATTTTAGTGTATTTCTGTTTAAACATTTCTGAGATGGTCCATTTTTTGTTTTTTAATATTTTATTGTGTTTTAGGTGAAAGTTTACACAGCAAATTAGGTTCCCACTTAACAATTTTTATACCAATTGTTCTGTGACATTGGTTATGATTTTCACAATGTGTCGGCATTCTCATTATTTCCATTCTGTTTGTTCTCTTTCCATTGATCTAGCTTCTCTGCCCCTCCTTGGCTTCTCTCATGTTTGCTTTTGGGTAAATGTTGACCATTTGGTCTCATATAGTTGATTGTTTCAGGGAGCACTTCATGAGTGATACTGTTTATTTTACAAGCCAGTCTATTATTTGGCTGAAAGGTGACCTCTGGGAGTGGCTTCAGTTCCAAGTTCAAAGGGTATTTTAGGGCAATAGTCTCAGGGGTTCCTCTAGTCTCTATCAGTCCAGTAAGTCTGGCCTTATTTAGAAATTTGAATTTTATTCTACATTTTTCTCCCATTCTATCTGGGACATTCTGTTGTGTCCCTGGTCAGAATGGTCACTAGTGGTAGCCGGGCACCATCTAGTTCCAATCTCAGATGAGAATAGTCTGTGGTTTGTGTGGGCTGTTAGTCTTGTGGACTAGTTTCTTCTATGAGTCTTCGGTTTCCTTCATTCTCTTTTCCTCCAGACAGGTAGAGACCAATAGTTGTGTCTTAGATGGCCACTCACAAACTTTTAAGACCCCAGACACTACTCACCAAACTAGGAAGTAGAACATTATCTTTATGAACTATAGTATGCCAATTACTGAGTTGTCCCATGAGACTATGATCCAAGCCTCTTAATCCAGTAAACAAATCCCACAAGGTATTCGGATATGTCTAGGAAATCTTCATAACTGTGCCTCCTATGTGCTTTATTATATGTATGATGACATATGCAGCACATTCAAACATGTATATACATATGCCTGCAGATAGATAGTCCATAATTTTATGAACTTTATGGCATTTCTTCTCCCTCCAATGCAAAGGACAAGCCTGTGATTAGTAAGAACTCTTGATAAAACTAGAATATGCCACAGCCAGCATATTTTCAAATAAAATATTATTGTATGGGTAGGAGGGATAAACAGTGGATTACCAGGGTCTTGGTGCTAACTGAAATCATTCCATAATCCAGTTGTATCTAGGGTTTACTAAGGCAAGATAGAAACAGAAGACGCTAGAAGCTTCCTTCCCTTCAGCAAACTCAGTCTAAAAGAGATGCTAATTCCTGAAAACCAATTACTTCGCAGAAGAAAGTAGCAAGTGCAATTAAAGATGTGTTGACGACGGGGCATGGGAGTTTGAGGAATGGTTAATTCCTGCCTTGGGGGATTGTGGGAGTGAGAGTCAGGACATGTTCCTGTAGGCAGCTTTGTAGCTGAACTTGGAAAGGTCTGAGCTCGAAACTATGCCGGGGAGAGCCTGCAGGCTGGAGCATGAGCTAAAAATAGGAACATACCCACATATTTGGGGATCCCCGGGCTCTGTCAGTGTAACACCACATTTTAGGATACTTCAGGAGGACAAATGGTACAAAGAAGATAGGTCACATATTTCACCACTAACTGCATTTTTATAAATCGAGAAACTAAGACTCAAAGCAGCTAGCGGCTTGTCTAAGTTCAAACTGCTGAAAGTTGCACAAGTCAAAGCTTCTACTCAGATTTTCTGACTCCAAAGTCCACGTTTTTTTTTTTTTTTTCCTTTAAGTGTTTCCATGTTCCCCTAGAAATCAGGAATAAAACAAGGCAACTTTGATCTCTATTATTGTTTAATAAGGTTCTGATGATTCAGACATTTGTAAGTCAAGAAAAATAAGTGTCATGAATAAAAATTGGAAAAGGATGGAAACACTTTCTTAACAGCAAAAGATACCACTGCACTTTTAGGAAACCTAATCCAACCTTGAAAGTTCAAAAGAGGAATAAAAATTGCAAATATTGAAGAAATAAAAATCATTAAATAATATGAATAAAAATTGGGAAGGATGGAAAAGTTTTCTTAACAGCAGAAGATATTATTAAATTCTTAAAAAACCCAATACAATCCCTAAAAATAAATACAGACAATAAAATAACTTAGTTAAATGGTTAGATATAAGAGAAAAAAATTTAAATTAACTGTACCCATTTATACTCCGTGATGGTTAAGGTTGGAGGCCTCGTGGCACCGTGGTTAAGAGTTTGGCTGTTAATCAAAAAGCCAGCAGTTCGAATCCACCAGCCACTGCCTGGAAACCCTATGGGGCAGTTCTACTCTGACCTGTAGGGTTGCTGTGACTCGGAATCAACTCCACGGCAAAGGGTTTGGGGTTTTTTTTTGTTGTTGTTGTTTTATTTTTTGGTATTTATACTGTGTGATGGTTAATGTTAGGTGTCAACTTGGCTAGGCTCTGTTTCTCAGTGGTTTGGCAAACACTACGTAATCACCTTCCATTTTGTGATCTGATGTGAGCAGCCAATCAGTTGAAAGGGGAGTTTCCTTGGGGGTGTGGCCTGCCTCCAGCGTATGAATGGATGTTCTGGCAAAGCTCGCTCTCTTTATTGACCCTGCACTCTTCTCATTGCCTGACCTCTGGTTCTTGGAACATAAGCCAGCAGAAGTCTCTGGCCTGCCACCTGACCTGCAGATTTTGGGTTTGTCAGCCCCTACAACCATATGATCCAGCTGAGGTCGCCTGACCCACACATTTGGGTCTCCAGCCTGCTGTCACCAGCCGCTACAATTGCATGAGCCATATCCTTACAATTGTGTGAGCTATTTCCTTGAAGTAAATTTCTGTCTGTCTGTCTGTCTGTCTCTCTCTCTCTCTCTCTCTCTCTCTCTCTATATATATATATATATATATATATATATATAAATATATATGCACACACTTCATTGGTTTGCTCCTCTAAAGAACCCAGACTAAGACACACTGCTAATAATGAATTAGAGAGTGGCAGATAGGCATTAAAGAAATAACAATAATGCACATCAAGTAGTTTAACCAAAGATGTAAATAGGTTTTCCACTGTGTCGGGTTTGTGGTGTGACTCTGGAGCTCAGCCAAACTAGCCACAACCTAGGGAAGGATGTCATTGTCCAGATCAAGTTCAGCATCGTGATATCTCTCTATGACTACAGCCCAGAGATGTGGCAGAAGTGCCTGAACTGCATCAGTGAGCTGATGGACATCCTGTTAGCAAGCCCCAACATCTTTGTTGGGGAGAACATCTGGAAGAGAGTGAGAACCTGCACAATGTTGACCAACCACTGTAAGTCCATAGCAATAGCCTAACTCTGGTGGAACAAATGGATAAAGAATTTACCAACATAATGCAAAACACTGATTCTCACTTCCAAAAGTACGCAGAGCACCTGAAGGATAAGGCACAGGTATATGCCATCACTGAGCACATGCTGCACTAGCTGGAGGTGAAGGACACACAGAGATCTGCCGCATCTACTTGAGACACATGTTAGAAGGTTGATTACAAGGCTCATCAAGTAGCAGCTTAGCCCCCCACACACCTTACACCACCCAGGTCTCCTCAAAGTCTGAGCAAGACCAGGCAGAAAATGAAGGCAAGGACTCAGTTGTGCAAATGGAGAGAACGTGCAAGCACATCTATGCCAAGGACCACACAGACCATATCCACATGTGTGCCATCCTCTACCATATCTACCGTCATGCTCTGCACTCCTGCTGGTACGAGGCCCATGACCTCATGCTCATGAACCACCTTCAAGACAAGATCCAGCACACAAACCCACCAGTGCAGATCCTGTACAGTCACACCATGGTGCAGCTGGGGATCTGTGCCTTCCACCAAGGCCTGACCAAGGACGCACACAATACTCCGCTGGACATCTACTCAAGTGGCCAGGCTGAGGAGCTTCTGAGCCAGGGGCTGCTTCTGCCCAGTCTGCAGGACCACCACCAGGAGCAGGAGAGGGTGGAGCAGTGCTAGCAGGTACCCTTCCACCTGCACATCAGCCTGGAGCTACTGGAGTGTGTCTATCTGGTGTCTGCCATGTCGTTGGAGATTCCCTACATGGCTGCCCATGAGAGTGATGCCCACCAATGCGTGATCAGCAAGCAGTTCCATCACTAGCTGCAGGTGGGCAACCAACAGCCCTTGCTGGCTCCCCCTGAGTCAGTGAGGGAACATGTAGTGGCCACCTCCAAGTTCATGAAGATGGGTGACTGGAAGACCTGCCGCAGTTTTTTCATCAACAAGAAGGTAAATGGCAAAGTGTGGGACCTTTTCCCCAAGGCTGACAAACTCTGCACCATGCTGGTTAGGACAATCCAGGGAGAGTCACTGTGGACCTACCTGTTCACCTACAGCAGAGTCTAGGACTCCATCAGCATGGAGATGCTGGCTGACTTGCTTGACCTGGACCTGCCCCCTATGCATTCCACTCCATCATCAGCAAGGTGATCATTCACGAGGAGCTGATGGTCCCCCTGGACCAGCAGACACTAACAGTGGTGATGCATCACACGGAGCCCACTGTCTAGCAAAACCTGGCTCTGTAGCTGATTGAGAAGCTGGGCAGCTTGGTGGGGAATAATGAGTGGGTATTTGACCACAAGCCAGGCCAAAAAGATAGTTACTGCAGAAACGAGGGGTACATGCACCATGGTGGCTATGGCCAGCAGCAGCCTCAGACGGGCTACTGATCTCTCCACCCTGTCCCCACGACTAAACCACTCAACCTTTAGGTCCTAAGCCATACCCCAGTCATTAAATGTCTATTCAGAGCTGTAAAAAAAAAAAAAAGCAACAAAAAGTTGTAAATAAAGAAAACTGCAGAGCTCTGAAGAAAAGATAAAGAGAAACCTAAGTAAAAAGTATTGGATTAATAGATTAAATCCATTTCTGCCTGTATGATTTTTAGATTTACCACATTTCCAATTAAAACCCCCTGGTTAAAAGAAAACGCTAGCCTTTGTGGCTTCAGAAAGATAGAAATAGAAGCATTTCGTGCACTGAGGGCACGATTTAGAATGTAACAAGGATGAACCCATGTAGATGTATTTCTCCTATTCTCCGGCAATTTAAAAGCCCAGTAATTATATAAGTGTCCTGAAAATAATGCAACCATTAAAACATTTACAGTCCAATCAGGCAAAGTTAAGAAATAAAACGGTTCCAGGAACTTTCTCAAAGATACCCAGTGAATAGAGTATCAGTGCAAAGACACATTTCCCCGAACAGCTTTTCCAGTTCCCTTAATCTGATGGGAAAAGAAAGGGTGCACCTTCATATCACAAATGAGGAAACGGAAGCACAGAGATGTTATGCGAAATACCCAATTAGCATCAGAGCCAGAACTAAAACCCACCACAAGACTGCAGCAAAAGAAGAGGAAGGGAGAAAGAAAAGAAAACATAGAAAGATACGACCTTATGTTTTTATAGTGTTTTATACACATCAGTTCATTTGAGTATTGCCATTACAAGAGGTTGGAAAATAATTCTGAGTTATATGGCTAGCTCTGTGATTTCAAAGACTCTGGAGACAGATATTTTCTGTTCAAATTCCAGAACTAACCACTTACTGGCTGTATGACTCCCTGGGAAAGTCACAACCTCCCTGTGCCTCAGTTTCTCCACCTGTTAAATGAAGACACAATAACGTTCACCTCGTATAGTTACTGTGATGCATAGGAAAGAGGATGCTTGTAGCACCTTGACACAGTGCCTAGGACACAGTAACTGTTGCCATTTAGTATTGTGAAAAGACTGAGGTCAGGAGCGGCTCAACCAAGAAGTTCTTTGCGAGACTTACGAGTTTGAAGTTCAGGAGATGCTTCATTTTACAAATGGGAAAACGAAGGCCCAACAAAGGCACAAGAGTTGTCTAAGGTCAGACAACCATTGTTGGCAGAGCCAGAGCCAAAACCCAGGACTCCTAATTTCTTGAATTCCAGAAGCCAAAGAATGAAGTGTGTCTTCAACACATAGTTCACAAATAGACACTAATGATGCTAACATTTAATATCGGGGCTTTATAAGGTAAAAAGAAGACTCCTCATAGAGGGTTAATTATCTATGTAGGTGTCATTCTCCTCTCTCATAGGGTGAGCTCTGTGGCCCAGTGGGGTTACTAGAAATGTCCAAAAGCATAAAGCTGGTGTCGGGCTACGGCCTGGCTAGAGCCTGGGCACTTTGACTCCAAGTCCAGAGCTCACCCCATCATACAACTATTGTGCTTTCCAAGAATTGGGGCAGGGAGGGAGTTACATGCACAAATCTTACGTTACTAATTTCTCCTTCAAATATCCTTCTAGGGACTTCTGTGATCTCCACTAAACTGTGGCTTCAACCAGGGCAGGAATATTCTGTTTATCAAAATCTGATAAATACCCTGAGGATATTGGGATGCTCTTTCATATGCAGCTGGTGGGACAGAAAATGGGAGCAATGATTCTGGCAGGCAATTTGGCATTACGTATCAAAAGCCTTAAAAATAAGTGTGTATACTCCTAAATTCTACTTCCAAGATATTATACCAAGGAGATGTTTATTCTTAATAGGGAAAAATGGCAAACAAACCCACAACCCAAATATCCAATAATAATGAATTGTTTCAATAAATTATAGTGCATTTATATTTTGGAAGAATATACAGTTATTAAAAATCATGATATAAGAATAACATTCAATGATTTAGAAAATGGTCACAATACATTAAATCAAAATGAAATTACAGAAGAGTTTATAACATGTCCATTTTGTAGAAATATGTATTCATAGAAGAAATAACATAGTTTATAAAACATGTACATAATATGTGCGTATATTTTATATATATAAATTAATGTATATTATATATAATACAACTTATATCATATATAATTGTATGCATGGATAATCTGCGTAATCTATTGGTATTATTGTTGTTAGGTGTCGTCGGGTAGGTTCCGACTCATAGCAACCATATGTACAACAGAATGAAACACTGCTCGGTCCTGCACCATCCTCACAAGAGTTCTATGTCTGAGCCCTTTGTTGCAGCCACTGTGTCAATCCATCTTATCAAGGGTCTTCCTCTTTTTCACTGACCCTCTACCTTACCAAGCATAATCTATACATATATATAACCCAGACATATGTTTCATATATACATAGGGCTTTTCTGTTTATTCTAAATGTTCTATAATGAGCACGCAGTGTTTTGAGATCATAAAAAAGAAAATATTCTTGAAACATTCTGGCCTAATAGCATTCCACTCCCAAGCTAAAGTTCTAATTTGTGTCCCAAGAGGAACAGTAGACAAAATATGTCAGTGGTTAGAGAAGTTAGTTTTCTGCTCAAATTCCTCCAGACAACTCACGCAACTCAGCTTTTATATAATCACACTGGATCATTTCTCAAGCTCATTAGTAATTTCCCATCCAGTAGAAGAGCCTGGGAGGACAAGATCTTTGCTGACCTTTCTCTGGAAGAACAAGTTTGATTCCATAAGTGGGCAATGGTGCCCTCGTGTGGCAAGTCGTGGGTACATCTTTTTTTAAATCTATAACGAAGGAAATGATGCAGCAACAGCAAGAGGGTCTATGGGCTCAGAGCAGGAGACCTCAGTTTGTGAGTCCCCGTTTCCAAAGGGAGTTGTAAAGCTGGATTTCTAGAACTTATGGTGCAACTTCCCTCACAATAATAAACATTGAGGTTAAGATTTAGCCAGATGTCAAAAGCCATTTTCTACTTCTAATAAAGCTTTCTCTCCTGTAAATAATAGTTTTACATCATTTCCTAAGAGGATCTCAATATTCAAGGTTTCCATACACAATGCCTTGATTGCCCTTCCCATTTCCTCTCCTTGAATTTCCTTACCCAAGACTCATCTTCTCCATCTAATTCCTATTAATTCATCAAGACCACCCCAAATGTCATCTCCCTCAGTAACATCTAAGACTGGATTGAGCTAGTTGCCCCTGACTCCTGAAGTACTTTGTGTCTTCTGTGCAAAGCCCCATCATGAGCAATTTTTCTTAGCAATGAGCAATTTGGACTGGTGCATGAGCTCCAGGAGGGGAGGGGTATTCGTTAGAACAGTGCCTGATACGTGATCAAAACACCAAACCTATTGCCATCGAGTCAATTCTGACTCATGGTGGCCCCATGTGTTGCAGAATAGAATTGCTCCATAGAGTTTCCTTAGCTGTAAATGCATTCGGCTCCTAGCCGAAAGGTTGGCAGTTCAAACCTACCCAACGGCAATGTGGTTGAAAGACCTGGCAATCTGCTCCCATACAGATTAAAACCAAAAACCAAACCCATTGCTGTCGAGTCGATTCTGACTCACAGTGACCCTACAGGACAGAGTAGAACTGCCCCATAGGCTTCCCAAGGAGCGGCTGGTGGATTTGAACTGCCAACATTTGGTTAGCAGCTGAACACTTAACCACTGTGGCACCAGGTTTCCCCCATATAGATTACAGCCTAGAAAACCTATGGAGCAGTTCTACTGTGTCACATGGGGTTGCTATGAGCCGAGATTGACTCGACAGCCCCTAACAACAACAATAACAACAATCTTTACAGAAGCAGATTGCCAGAACTTTCTTCCATGGCACCCCCGTGTGGGTATGAAACCACAACCTTTAGGTTAGAGTCGAGCACAAACTGTTTGCGACACTTAAGGACCTTATGTGAGGGTGCTCAAAAGTACATGTTGCATGAACAAGTTACACAGTCCCCTTTTCCAGCTCTCTTGGGATCATCTGTGGTACAGGGCAAGTACTCATACCCCACAGTTGCAATCATAAATGTTATTCACTGTAGATACACTACTACACACCCATCAAACACGGAGACTATATGTTACGTGTGGGTTTAGTGACTGCCTGTCTTCTCCAGTCTTTGAATGCCTGCTCACCTGGGTCTCATGTGAACCCTGAACTGAGGATGTGATAGTAGTCATGAGCTGCTTCATTAGGCAGGTCTCAGTTTCCATCAGATCCTGATTGCTATGACTCCGCCTTGCTCTCCTACTCAGAGCACAGTCTGAATCTTGTGGGCAGGCAGGAAGCCCTCTCCTACGTGTCCCAGGAGAATTGCTATCCCTCTGCTTCTTCCAACCAGCTTCTGGAGTGACTGTGCTATGCTTGGCTACCTGCTTGCTTTCTAAATAGCTGTGACATCTGCCCAGGCTGCAGAGCAGGCTCTTAACTCCTGATCCCAACCCAAGGCACATTCCTTCTGCCCAGCTCTGGGAGCAGAAGGTAATCATGCTTGGTTTGATAAATGGAGTCCTCTCCTCTTCTAGCCTAGGTGCCCTGAGACAGGTTGAACAAGGTGGAGGGATTGGAGGCCCTGGGTGACACAAATGGTTTGCGCTCGACTACTAACCTAAATGTTGGCAGTTTGAACCCACCCAGTGGCACCACAGAAGGAAAGCCTGGTGATCTTGGTTACAGTCAAGAAAACCCTATGGAGCACATCTACTTTGTAACACATGGAGTCTCCATGAGTCCAAATCAACACAACAGCACTGGGGTTTTTTTGTTGTTGTTGTTGTATTTTCTTTTTTTTTTTTTTTAATTGTACTTCAGATGAAGGTTTACAGAACAAACTAGATTCTAATTAAATAATTAGTACACATATTGTTTTATGACATTGGTTAACAACCCCACAACCTGTCAACACTCTCCCTTCTTGACTTTGGGTTCCATATTATCAGCTTTCCTGTCCCCTCCTGCTTTCTAGTCCTTGTCCTTTGGCTGGTGTGCCCCTTTAGTCTCGTTTTGTTTTATGGGCCTGTCTAATCTTTGGCTGAAGGGTGAACCTCAGGAGTGACTTCATTACTGAGCTAAAAGGGTGTGTGTGGGCCATACTCTGGGTTTCTCCGGTCTCTGTCAGGCCAGTAAGTATGTCTTTCTTTGTGAGTTAAAATTTTGTTCTCCAATTTTCTCCAGCTCTGTCTGGGACCCTCTGATCCTTGTCAGAGCAATCAGTGGTGGTAGCCAGGCACCATCTAGTACTAGACTCAGTCTGGTAGAGGCTGTGGTAGTCGTGGTCCATTGGTCCTTTGGACTAATCTTTCCCTTGTATCTTTAGTTTTTTTAATTCTCCCTTGCTGTAGACAGGGTGAGACCAGTAGAGTATATCTTAGATGGCTGCTCACAGGCTTTTAAGAACCCACATGCTACTCACCAAAGTAGAACGTAAAACATTTTCTTTATAAACTGTATTATGCCAGTTGAGCTAGATGTTCCCCAAGGCCATGGTCCCCACAGCCCTCAGTCTAGCAATTTGGTCCCTCAGGGAGTTTGGATGTGTCTATGGAGCTTCCAGGAAACCCTGGTGGCATTGTGATTAAGAGCTATGGCTGTTAACCAAAAGGTCAGCAGTTTGAATCCACTAGGTGCTCCTTGAAAACCGTATGGGGCACTTCTACTCTGTCCTATAGGGTCTCTATGAGTCAGAATCGACTGAACGGCAATGGATTTGGTTTTTTGGATGGAGCTTCCATGACCTTGCCTTGTACAAGTTGTCAACAGCACTGGGTTTTTGTTCTAGTCTGAGAACTATGCTGAGCACTTGAGGAGCTCTTGCCTGCAGGCCTGCTCAGAGTGCAGCCTTGTGAACTGCAGTGGGAACACATGGTATTGCAGGAGCTGTTCCCATCAGCAAGATTTCCACAGATGGGGGTTACAGGCCCCACCATGCATGTGATGCCAGAACAGAAGGCCTCAGATAATCACACTCCCATGCTCTCCCTGCATTTGGTTCCTAAGCAGACAAAAATCACTGTGGAACATGCAGAAGTTTCCATTCTCTAACCAGTGAATCACTCAAGAAAAGCCTACTTGTTTTTCCCTGGAATACTTTAATTTTTTGCATCAATGCCCACATTCATTTGAAAGACATTTATTAAATGCCTCAGTGGCACAATAGTTGAGTGTTCGGCTGCTAATTTACAGGTCAGCAGTTAAAACCCAACCAGCGGCTCCAGGGGAGAAAGACCTGGTGATTGTCCATAAAGATTAAACAAAAAAAAAACCCATTGCCATCGGGTCAATTTTGACTCGTAGCAACCCTGTAAGACAGAGTAAAACTGCCCTGTAGGGTTTCCAAAGAGCATTTTGAACTGTTGACCTTTTGGTTAGTAGCCGTAGCTCCTAACCACTGTGCCGCTAGGGGTCCCCATAAAGATTACTGCCTAGAAAACCCTATGGGGTAGTTCCTACTCTGTCACACGGGCTTGCTATAAACGGGAATTGACTGGACAGCACTCAACAACAACATACTAAGCAAACAAGTCTCTGGGGCCTTGAAATGAGCTGCTGGTGAGCCTAAGAAAGTCTTCTAGGGATTAAAACGTTCAGGGTGTAAGAGACGAGTCCCTTCAGCCTGTGGGCCCCTCATCCATTGCTGGGACCATCCTCCTAAAGGATGTTGTTTTTAACGCCTCAGAAGTACTGCAAGTGTTAGAACAGAAGCACAATGGCCATCTGCATATTACCATCTGCCTCAGTGCCCTCCTTTGTGTGGGGGAAAGTGGAGAGTCTAAAGGCTCATTGCTCCAAGGGATTGCAGAAGAAACGGTGTTCCACCAGATGAGAAATGTGGTCATATTCGCTACATTTGGAAAACAGTGAATATGAGCCCTTTGTCTAGCTATCATTCCACGTGCTGATTGCTGGCTAATTTATCATGGCAATCGTGTTAAGGGGCAAAATGATACCAAAAGCAGTCCAAGACCCAGTTTGTTAACAAAAAATGTAATATTAATCCATGGACACCCTACTAACTCAGAACTGAAGCCACTTCCGAAGCGCACCTTTCAGCCCAAGATTAGACAGGCCTATAAGACAAATAATAACACACATGAGGAACGTGTTTCTTAGTTCAATCAAGTATATGCGACCAAATGAGCAACACCTGCCCAAAAGCAAAGATGAGAAGGCAGGAAGGGACAGGAAAACTGGACGAATGGACACGGAGAACCCGGGGTGGAAAGGGAAAGGGGGAGAATGTTGACACAATGTGGGGATTGCAACCAATGTCACAAAACAATTTCCATATAAATTTTTGAATGAGAAACTAATTTGCATGTAAACTTTCACCTAAAGCACAATTTAAAAAATCTTAATGTTATATTAAAATCGCTATCAAAGTTTAATATTTTTAAATTCCTTTATTTAATTTCTGGGACTTCTAGGTTTCTAGAGTTAATGTGTTAAGAATTTATCTATTCCTGACTTCAATAAGGTGTTAAATACCATCAACGTTTTAATAAATTTATATCTTTTTTCAAAAAGAAAAAATATGTCAAAATATAAAAGTGCATACTATTTAGATCACCAAGCTTATTTACAGTATTTCTCTCTAAGAATAGCTACACAAGTATGAAGTCTGTGCACAAAGCTGTATACCAAGCTGATGCTTGAAATAGTCAAAGAGAAAAATAAAATAACCTGGATGTCAACTCGTAGGAGATTGGCTTAAGTAAATTATGATACATATCTCCAATGAAATATTGCACCTTAAAAATAGTAATGACACTGAATTGTACATGTAAAAAATGTTGAAATGGCAAATGTTTTGTTACATGTATTTGTATCAGAAAAAAAATATATATGGACTGTAGACTTTCTGGAGCCCTGGAGGCTGGATGAACCCCCAAAACTACTGCCCAGAGATAATCGTTGAAACTCAAACCAAAAATATCCCCTGAAAGCATCTCATAACATGGATGAAACTGGAGGACATTATGCTGAGTGAAATAAGTCAATCACAAAAGGACAAATATTGTACGAGACCTCTATTGTAAAAACCCATGAAAAAATTCACATGCAAAATGTAACAATCCTTGTTGGTTACCAGGGATGGGTGGGGAGGGGGGGAAATACTAATTAGGCAATAGATAAGTGGTATCTTGGGTGAGAGGTGAGACAGTACACAGTACAAGGGAAACTAACACAACCTGCACAAGGAAAGGTCATGGAGGCCCTATGGACACATCCAAACTCCCCGAGGGACTGAGTTGTTGGACGGAGGGCTCCGGGGACCATGGTCTCGGGGAACATCCAGCTCAATTGGCATGACACTACTTATAAAGATAATGCTCTACATTCTACCTTGGTGAGTAGTGTCTGGGGTCTTAAAAGCCTGTGAGCGGCCATCTAAGATACTACACTGGTCTCATCCCTTTGGGAGCAAGGGAGAATGAAGAGAACAGGATACAACGAAAAGATTAGTCCAAAGGACTAATTGACCACAGCTACCAAGACCTCCACCAGACTGAGTCCAGTACAGCTAGATGGTGCCCGGCTACCACCACTGACTGCTCTGACCAGGATCACAACAGAGGGCTCTGGACAGAGCTGGAGAAGGATGTAGAGCATAATTCTAACTCCCAAAAAAAAAAAAAAAAAAAAGACCAGATTTAGTGGCCTAAAGGATACTGGAGAAACCTCAAGAGTGTGGCCCCCAGACACCCTTTCAGCTCAGAGGTGAAGTTACCTTCGAGGTTCGATGTTCAGCCTGGGATTGGACAGCCCAGTAAAACTAAATGAGACTAACGAGGTACAGGAGTCCGGTGACGAGGGCCAGAAGGCAGAGGGGGAGTAGGAAGCTGATGATAAGGAACACAAGTTGAGTAAGGATACTGTTGATGTGTTGTGAGATTGCTGACCACTGTTATAGGGCAACATTTGTAGTAACTGTTAAATGGGAGACTATTTTGTCCTGTAAGCCTTCATCTTGGGCGAGAATGGCAGCACAATTGGAAGAGCATAGTCAATGTCACTTAAATGTGTAAGTAAAAAGTTTTGAAATGGTGTATCTTTGGCTATGTGTATTTTCACCAAAAAAAAAAGCTGAGAATTCAGAGGGTTAAAATGTTGTGGGGTTGTTAACCAAAGTCATAAAACAGCATGTGTACTACTGTTACATGAGAAACTGTTCTGTAAGCCTTCACCTGAAGTACAATAAAATATTTAATTATTAAAAAAAAAAAAATCCCCTGAAGTGAAGCCAAAGAAAAAAACTATATATATATATATATATATATATATATATACATATACATATACACACACACACATATATACATACATACATACATACATATATCCCCTAAACCAAATAGTTTAGCTTAACTAGTAAAGAATGCCTGCCTTGAGCATTGAGCTCTTTTAAGAGCTCTCTATATGGGATCAAATTGACAACAGCAACTCAAAAGATTAAATAGGAAACTTAGGAGGCAGTGAGTTTATGTTAATGGAGGAGGAACAACTCAGAAAAGGAGGGTGATATTGGTTGCACAACTCGAAGAATGTAATCAGTGTCACTGAGTTGTACATGGAGAAATTGTTGAATTGGTGTATGTTCTGCTGTGTGTAATCTCAACAACAACAAAAATAAAATAAATTATTAAAATAAAAAGATATACCATTGATTTATAATTATTACAAAGATTGGATCTTAAGCAAAAATACAGCATTTAAACAACATTTGTGGGTTCCCTGGTCCTGCCTTCTCAGTTCTGTCCTGCATTTAAAAAAAAAAAATCCACTAAATCTAACTACCTTGTAAATTCAGTGACTTAGTTGATGATGTTTGGATGTCACAGGGAAGAAGCACCTCATGCCCCACATGGCCTGCTGCCATATTGCTCACACTCCTTAACAGGTTTCCATCTTCAAAGTCTACATTCCCAACAGGTAGCCCTTCCCCACCTCCATGAAGGCTGGTGGAAGGCCTGCCCTCACTGCTTCATTCATGGTGAGTAGCCTCTCCAGGACAGTCTGCATTCTCCAGCCCCCTTGGAATTCAACAGCTACTAACACCCAGGCCTTAAACCTAACTCTAAAAACTATCAACTCCTTACTAAATTCATGATCTTGGGGCATAATGAATTGATTCCTCTTTGTATGTTTTAATTTTTCCAAACTTCCAGATTCAAAGAGTGTAAGTCTTAGATATAAGGCACTTGTCAAGTCCTTTTATATGATTCTCAGTGTGTGATTTCCAAAGGTTGTCATTCTAGAACCTTCCATATAAGGTCAGGAGGGTGCCTTGTAACTCTCTTGAGTGTTGCACCCCTTTGGCACAGCATAAATCTCACTCGTGGAGAACACCTTCCTTATAGGCTCTAGTTTTCTCTTGTATATCTCCTTCCACATCTTGGGAGCTTCAATTTAAAGCCACCTAACCTCACTTCCTCACTCCACTCCCAGGGGAAGGGAGGAAAACAGTTCCCGTTGTTCCTTGCTCATGTTTGACCATATGCACTAGTTGGCACATGGAGCATGAGTTGGGAACATGGCTGAACCTCATTCCCCAGCCTGCTGGCAACCACAACAGGGTAATGTTCAGAAAAGACTAAACTCAGCTACTCCTACCAGACCCATGACACAACTGTGCCCACTATTTCTCTCATTCCTACAACTTGTCCAGAAATTCCAGGTTCACCAACATTTCCTTCCTCATAAGTTCTTATCAGGGAACATGGAGCAATTACTTCTCACTGAATGAGGTGGAAATGACCCACAGTCAAATTCTGCCTGCCAAGTATCTCAATCTCTTCTCTCCTTGGGTCTTTGTCCAGGGTTTTGACAATTCCGGTGGGAATGTGTCTTAGTTATCTAGTGCTGCTATAACAGAAATACCACAAGTGAATGGCTTTGACAAAAGAAATTCATTCTCTCACAGTCTAGGAGGCTAGAACTCCAAATTCAGGGTGCCGGCTGTACAGGAAGGCTTTCTCTCTCTATTGGCTCTAGGGGAAGGTCCTTGTCATCAATCTTCCTCTGGGTCTAGGAGATTCTCAGTGCAGGGACCCTGGGTCCCAAGGACGTGCTCTACTCCAGGCTCTTCTTTCTTTGTGGTAGAAGGTCCTTCTTTCTCTGCTCACTTCTCACTTTTTTAATCTTTTGTAAAATAAAAGGTAATGCAGGCCACACCCCAGGGAAGCTCCCGTTACATCCCACCCTAATCCCCTTACAACTGATTGACTGATCACATCATGGGGGATGATTACATCTACATAACTGCCAAACCACTGAGAATCATGGTGCAGCCAAGCTGACACATATTTTGGGGGACACAATTCAATCCATGACAGAAGGGCTTAGGTTTTTCTGTGCAGCTTATTTGTGGGGAGGAATCTGGAGCAGCTGATCAAGGCCGGGCTTAATGGGGTATGACCCTGCCCAGACAGAGTCTATGACTGAAACCCTTTTCTGAAGCCCAGCTCTTCTACACTGAAGAGTGATTCTCCAAGGTCTTAGTTTGCAGTCACATATCCATCCTTCCCACCACCACCACCACTAGTTGTTGTCGAGTTGATCGCGACTCATGGCAACCTGGGTGTGCCAGAGTAGAACTGTGCTCCATACGGTTTTCATTGGCTGATTTTTCAGAAGTAGATCGCCAGGCCTTTCCTTCAAGGTATCTTGAAGGACTTGAAGCCCTAACCTTTCAGTTAGCAGCCAAGCACAGTAACCATTTGCACCACCCAGGGACTGCTGATTCTCAGTAGTCCACATAAACTCAACAACCACCTCCCCAAACCCCCTTGTCTCCTTATGCAGTCCTATAGCTGAGAATTTAGTAGAACCTTAAAGGGTCATCTGGTTTACCCCAACCTTCTGTTTTTGGGTATGATAAACCCATTCAGCAGATCTTGTAGAGTGTGGTATTTTGTCTAGCATGCTATCACGCGATCCCATAATGGTAAAAAAATTTTTTAAAAAAAAGTGGGACCAATTTACCAGGAGCTCCTCTTAAACTTCGTCTCAATCCTACCTCTTCCATTGAGAGGTTCTGAATCCCCACTGTCTTGAAAGCATTTGCCAAGACTTTGCCTGCCTGTGTTCAGCTGCCTCTGCACCACCCAGCAAGCCTGAGGAAGGTCTATGAAGCAGCCTCCACTGCCCCACTGCCACAGCTTTCTGGCTTCCACCCAGTTTCAGTGCATTAGCAGAGAGAATGACAAATGGGGAGAGAAAATTAGTTAAAAGCTCTTGTCTGTGGATGCCTCCTGGCAGCATTTGATTGAGCAAATCCCCATTTTTCATCCTGAATTCTGCTTCTACCTTCTCTGCCTTGCAGAAAAATTTCTCTGATTTTGGTAACTTAACTAGGAGTCTGTTTGCCCATTCTTTACCAGTGGAAAAGAACTTGACAACCAGGCTTCACCATTTATTAGCTGTGTGAGTTTAAGCAGGTTATTTCTCCTCTCTAGCCTTGATTTTCTCATCTGTAAAATGGGGTTAGTCATACTACCTACTTCATTCAGTCATTACAGCAAGTAAATGAGTTAACACATATAAATGGATTTAAACAATGTCAGGCTAACATTAAGTGCTCAATAAATGCTACCTATTATCACCATCATCATCACCGCCATCATGGTAACATGCTTTCTTCACCCTCCTTCCCATTCAGCATCTCTGTAGGAGAAAGACCTGGCAATCTGCTTCCATAAAGATTCCAAACAAAGAAAAAAAACCTGAACTCGTTACTGTTGAGTCGATTTCGACTCATAGTGACCCTATAGGACACAGTAGAACTGCCCCATACAGTTTCCAAGGAGCGCCTGGTGGATTTGAACTGCCGACCTTTTGGTTAGCAGCTGAGCTCTTAACTACTGTGCCACCAGGGCTCTCCGTAACCCTATGGGGCAGTTCTACTCTGTTATATGGGGTCGCTATGAGTTGAAAATCAACTCTACGACACCTAACAACAGGAGGATGCAGATAGTATTTCCTATGTAGTATTGTATGCAACCCCATAGATCCAATTCTTCCATTCCAAATTAAAACCCAGCTTAAGAATCCAGGAGCCCTGGTGGCTCAGTGGTTAAGAGCTTGACTGCTAACCAAAAAGTCACAGTTCAAATTCACCAGCCACTCCTTGGAAACCCTGTGGAGCAGTTCTGCTCAGTCCTATAGGGTCACTCTGAGTCGGAACTGACAGCAATGGTTTGGTTTTCTGGTTTAAAAATCCAACACCAACTGTGTCTCTTGCCCCATGACCTGTCTTAGCCTATCAGTCCTGGGTCTTGGGGTATCTACAAGCTAATCCAGCGTCCACTTGGTTTGCCTGCCAAGGACATAGCCTGCCTTCTCCAGAAGCAATTCAAATTTCTGCGAAAATTCTGAAGTGCTCTGCACAACATTCTGCATGGACCACCTCCCCTCTCATTTCCTGTAAGAGGTCTTATGCAGGAGCTGGCCTAAAGAAGCTTGAACATGGCCTAGTCCCAACACCCTCCCAGACAGAGCACTCACCCAGCAGCTCATGTACCAAGATCACAGCCACCCTTTCCTGAATCCTCTCCCTGCCTGAGAATATTCTGAGCACCATTCCTGTTTGTGCCAAATAAATCGTGCTTCTTGGCACTCTTCTCCTAACGGTTTGGTTGCCATGTGACAGAACCATTCTTTGGCTCGGTTCTAGGGTATAATGAGATTCAGGAACAACTGAATGCCAACCTCAGTTCAATATCCCAGATGGTATTTACCATCCCTTAATGTACCCTCGGTGCTACACCTTTTACCATGAAGGAGAGCATTGGTACAGTCTGCAACAGCATGATCAGGTCAGGCACACACACAGATTCCTGGAGAACATCCAGTCGTAATCTGTCCCTCATCTGTGCTTTGGAGGCTGCCACTGCTAATCAGGCAGCCTCACAAAGCATCCCTGCCAGAAAGATCAAAAGCAAGTAGAGGCACGCTAATAGAGAGCTTGCAGAAACAGCCCCAAGAGGATCGTTCCTGGCACTAGAGGCTGGACCCCCAGCTGACATGCAGCTAAAATGCACTGGCACTGCTCTTCCAAGGTTTAACATATTAATACACTTTCAGGTTGTTGTTAGTCATTGTCAAGTGGGCTCCAGCTTATGGTGACACCAGGTACAACAGAGCAAAACGTTGCCTAGACCTACGCCATCTTCACAATCCTTGGTATGTTTGAGTCCACTGTTGCAGCCACTGTGTATTTTGACTGCCTTCCAACCTAGGGGGATCATCTTCCAGCACTGTATCAGACAGTATTCTATTGACATCCACAGGGTTTTCACTGGCTGATTTTCAGAAGTAGATATCCAGGACTTTCTTCTTAGTCTGTCTTAGTCTGGAAGTGCCACTGAAACCTGTCCACCATGGGTGACCCTGCTGGTAGTTGAAATGCCAGTGGCATAGCTTCCAGCATCATAGCAACACTCAAGCCAACACAGAAGGAAAAACTGACAGGTTCAAATGATGTATTAATACGATTGATTTAATGTAACACTTCCTTTAGATTTAATACAATACAACATTTAGAAATATGACTTACGTGAGGAGGAAGAGAGTAGGAGAGGGAGAATTGCATTTCTTTATGTCAAATCAAATAGATTTTTCAAAATAAGGATTTTGAAAATTCAAATGATATACTAATAAGTTTGATTTAATATATATTTAGCATCCTATATATATAAAATATATATTTAGGACTTCCTTCCTGTTGTGATGTTCTAAGTGTGGAAGAACTCAACTCCAGGTCGGGCTATTTGTTGAGCTTCTGGAAGCTCCAGAGCATAATTTATAAGAGCTGAGATGTTCATCCCAGAGTTTTGGACTCATTCCAAGGAAAGGACCAAAATTCCCCGTTGTTCTCAATCATAGACGTGACCTGGGCTCCCCCAGTTCCAACTGCACAGTGTCCTGGGAGGGGCTGCCGGCATCCTGTGAGGGCCAGTGTGGGAAGATCCCAGCAGGAAGAATTCTTCATTGACACACAAACCCTAGCGGCAGCTCTCCTTCTCGCTGGTCCTCAGCTCCTGACTCTCCCTCCTCTGACAAACAAGTCCCCTTTGCAGTGAAGGGCTGGGCAGGGCTCCTTTCTGGTCATCTGCTTCAGGAGATAAGTCCTTGATGACTCTCTGCAGCCTCCCATTCAGGAGATAAATTTCCGATTTGGGAGGAAATCAACCTCCCACCCCACCCCCAGCAGAGTTGCTGCATCTCCCACCCTTGGGCAATGGTGGGAAGTGACTACACCCACCCTTCCCCAACCCTGGGGGATTCCAGCATTTTGAAAGTCCAGAGCTGGAAAGATAAACATTACTGCGGATCCCTCACTCTGTCATTGTTTCTCTTCAGCAACAGAAAAGGAACCCAGAACCAGGCTGCACGGAAATGCATCCATCTGCAGGCATTGTTAAGGGAAACACTGCTCGAAATTCACACTTGTGGGCACCTCCCTTTCCTCCTCAGCAGCACCCACACTGAACCCTTAAGGGAAAAAAAAAAACAAAAAACTTTGACTCTTACTTCCAAGATAAGCTTCACTAGCGTGGCCCTGAGAACACCACCTCCTATATTCCAGAAATGAAGCTTACTGTAGTAGAATAAAAAAGAGGCAGACCCTCAACGAGATGGACTGACACAGTGGCCGCAACAATGGGCTCACAACATAGCAACGATTGTGAGGATGGCGCCGGATCAGGCAGTGTTTTGGTGTTGTACACAGGGTTGCTATGAGTAGGAACTGACTCGACGGCACCTAACAACAACATATCAGAATAAGCACTAGACTTGGGTCTGGAGAACTGGATTTCTCACTTCCAGGCTAGGTCACTTACAATAAGTTACTTAACTGCTCTGAGGCGGTTACCTGATCCATCAAAGGGAGTAATCTTATTTTCCTTGCCTACTTCACAGGGTTGTCAAACAAAAGGCTATATTGAACCCAGACTCTTTTTATAAATTTCAAAGTACATGTCACTATAACAGTCGCCACGATTCATTTCCAACTCGTGTTTCAGAGTAAGATTTTCAATTGCTGTAACCTTTTGGAAAATAGCTTTCCAGGCCTTTCCTCCCAGGCACTTCTGAGTGGATTCAAGCCTCCAACTTATATGTTAGTAGCTGTGAGCTTAACCATTTACACTTTCCAGGGACTCTTGCATATCATTATAAAGGAATATTGTTCATTAGCTCCCACTTACCCCTTCATGGATCTTACCTGCCAACCGATTTCAATTCCTAATGTTTTTGCCAAACGAGGAGGGCAATATATTTTTTCCTATCCAAGCCTTTGCTCACACCATTTCCTCAGTCAGAAATGCTCTTCCTCCCCATCTCCACCTTTGAAATCCTTTCCATCCTTCCCAGTCCAGTTGAAATGTCCTTTTGTTCCAAGAAGGCGTTCCCATTTTGATTTCTCTTTCCAGAATCAATCTCTCCTCTAACTTCTCCAGCCTGTTCTGCGTTCCTGATGTGAGCACTGACTCCATTCTGCCTCGTATTCGAGTTCTGTGTACACCTGCTTATTCCGCCAACAGACTAAAAATTAGCTATTAATGGGCAAAGCCGTTTCATCATTGCATTCCCAGCACCTGGCATCTAGCCCGGACCAGGGATGTGGCAATGGTGATGGTAGAAAGGGGCAGAAAAGGACCATCTATGTTATGTGTGTGTGTGCTTGCATTTATTTGGGGAAGTTTAGAAAACAAAAACCAGTTGCTCACCTGCCCAAAAGCAAGGATGAGAAGGCAGGAAGGGACAGGAAAACTAGGCAGATGGACACGGGGAACCTGGAGTATAAAAGGAAAGGGAGAGAGTGCTGACACACTGCAGAGATTACAACCAATGTCACAAAACAATTTGTGTGTGATTCTTTGAATGAGAAACTAATTTGCACTATAAACTTTCACTTAAAGCACAATAAAGTTTTTTAAAAACAAAAATATCAGTTGTTGTGAAGTCGATTCTGACTCATGGCAACTTCATGTGGTTCAGAGGCTGTGACCTTTTGGAAGCAGATCACCGGGTCTTTCTTCCAAGGTACCTTTGGGTAGATTCGAACCACCAACCTTTTAGTTAGTAAACTGAGCCCTTAATCATTTGCTCTACCTGGGGACACCTATTTCCCAAAAGACTCTAAGGAAACTTTAAAAACTGAGCGCAACTCGAAGAAGAACAAGTTGAAGTAAAAAGAGAACAATACGTTTCAAGGCACCTGGGATGAGTTGTTTACTATAGTTGAACACTGGATTTATCTCTGAATTTCCTGGATGAAAGGGAAACGTGCTGGCTCATATACTTTTCACTGTATAATAACTTAGGAATCAGATTGGAAAGAGAAATTTTTCCTGGCATCGTGTTCAAGGAGAAATTTATCAAGTGGGTCCTTACATAACAGATATGAGGTAACACAATGAGCAGCGTCTCCGACTGGGGTTTTGCAAAACAACATAAATGCCTTCAGATGGACTATTCTTAGGTTCAGCTGTACTTCAGAGAGAAGGGATTTCTACAAGGAAATGAGACAATATGGCCCGTATCCAGGGCTTTCTCCACGCTTGTTGAAGTCTGGAGAACCTAGGGGAAAGAAAAGTTAGTGTGAATCTGTTTAACATCAGATCTCAAAGATCACCTCTAGATCTCTCTTAAGGATCCTCGTGGCCAGCTTGAAAGAGCTCAAGGCAGGCAGAGGCAGGGAGCAGCAGGAAGCTGGAACAATAATAATTCCTTTAAGGCGACGGACCCAGGCAAGCTGGTACACACTGAGCAGATGGGGCTGTGTGTCCAAGGACAGCCAGTGTCGGACCTTCCATGGGGACCTGTACTGGATGATGCCAAGGGGCCCACTGTTCATCAAGAGGGCATGCCCAGGTCTGACCAGCCTCTGAGGAGATCTGGAGAAATATGTGGGCCTCACAGATGTCATGGCAAGCAATGAAAACCAAAAAACCAAACCCGCTGCCATCAAGTTGATTCCGACTCTAGCAATCCTAGAGGACAGAGTAGAACTGCCCCATAGTGTTTCCAAAGAGTGGCTCGTGGATTCGAACTGCCGACCTTTTGGTTAGCAGCCAAGCTCTTAACCACTGCACCACCAGGGCTCCAGCAGGCAATGAAGGAGACAGGAAGTGACACAGGACTCTTTATGATGGTAATATGAGAGCCTAGGTCTGAGGGAACAACTGAATTCTGACACTACCAAGATGGAGGCCATGGATGCCTACTTCCTGCCTCAGGGTGCACTGCCCAGAATCTGGGAGCCTTGGGGCGTCCAGCTGCAAGGTTCAGAGACAAGCAAGAAAGGTGGGAGCTGACCATCTCAACTGGCCTCCTCGAGAAACTTACACCCAAGGACTCACCTCTGTGGCTAGCAGGGATAAAACTGTTACGATGTTTGCCTGTTAAACCAAACCCATTGCCATCGAGTCAATTTCGACTCATAGTAACCCTATAGGGCAGAGTAGAACTGTCCCATAGGGTTTTCAAGGCTGTAATCTTTTACAAAAGGCAACTGCCACGTCTTTCTCCCGCAGAGTGGCTGTTGGGTTCCAACCGCCAACCTTTCGGTTAGCAGTCGAGCGCTTAACAACTGCATCACCAGGGCTTCTTTCTTTGGTTCTTAACCAAAACAACCAACCCAAACCAAACCCATTGCCATCAAGTCGATTCAGACTCATAGTGACCCTACAGGACAGAGTAGAAATGCCCCATTGGGTTTCCAAGCAGCAGCTGGTAGATTCGAGCTGCTGACCTTTTGGTTAGCAGTCATAGCCCTAACCACTGCACCACCAGGGCTCCTCTTTGGTTCTTGGTGGGCTGTTTATCTCCACGTAAGAGAAAGAGCACTTGCCTTCCAGGGCCTCCTATAACCTTAGGAAAAGCAGTGCTTCACCAAGAGTTGACTGCTGAAATATCCCCAGGATTTTCAGTTGAGATTTTCAGGTTTAGAAAGTACTCTCTCTCTCTCTCTCTCTCTTTTTTTTTTTTCTTTCTCTCTCTTTCCTTTTTGTGCCAGTTTTTCCAGGGTTCCACGATGGGGCATCTCTGGAAAAGCCAGCTCCGTCCTTTTCACTCACGTGACTCCAGAAGCTTGACACAGTTCTCTCTGAAGCTACGTCTAGTTGGGAAGAAGGGCAGGTCTTTCAACATGTCCGACTCCAGTGAGGCCTGAGAATCAAGACCATCATCCCGTGGTCACCTCAGGTCATCAGAGACATCACAAGGTTGGCAAACATAGACTTCCCATTGTCCTTATCAGTCAGTGCCATGGGAAAGGAGAGGTCAGAGAGAGCGACTATCAAAGTCCAGAGGAGGAGACAGCCATGTGGGGACAGTGACTCAGGTGGCCAGGAAAAGAAACAGGTGCTAGCAGCTGGAAGTCAGGCCAGAGTAGAGGTAAAAGTTAAGTGCTGTGGAGGGAGGCAAGGACAGGGCGTAAAGAATATCTGCTACCCCTGGGGAAAGGAAGTCCAGACGTCATGGATTAAAGGGCATGACTATGGTCATAGCACCTGGATGGGAAGGAAAACACTTTTTCATTCTGCTGAAAAGTCTAGAGAGCAAATAAGTGAATGGAAGAATGAATGAATAATTTTTTTTATTATTATTGTGTGTTACGTGAAAGTTTACAGGGCAATTAGTTTCGCATTCAAAAATTTATACACAAATTGTTTTGTGACATTAGCTGCAATTCCCTTTCCCTTTTCACCCCGGGTTCTCCATGCCCATTCGTCCAGTTTTCCTGTTCCTTCCTGCCTTCTCAGCTTTGCTTTTGGGCAGGTGTTGCCCATTGGGTCTCGTATACTTGATTGAACTAAGAAGCCGGTTCCTTAGCGTGTTATTGTTTGTTTTATAGGCCTGTCTCATCTTTGGCTGAAAGACGGGCTTCAGAGTAGCTTCAGTTCTGAGTTAGCAGAATGTCTTGTGAACACGTTAACCATCTGCATCACTCAGAGACTCTAGTCTCATACTCTTCACCTCATTTAACCCTCACAATACCTTTGAGGTCGGTCTCCCTGTTTTGCTGATAAAGAAAATTAGGTGTGAACAATTAGGCAAATGACTCAAGATCCTGCTTAATCAGTAACAAAGTTGGGATTCAAATGGAGCTCCCATACCTGCTCCAAGCTGGCACACAGGCCAGCTACCGAAATACATTATCAGGAAAGATAGGAATTTATTTTTTGGAGAAAAACAAAAAAGGATGGACTGCTATCTTTAGGAATGTCCTTCAGTGTTCGGGCTCACCGAAGAAAAGTAGTAAGTATAAACTAACTAGACTTTCCACTCAAGTCCCTTCCAGGCTGAGAAGTTAATTATTTCTCTTCATTTGTTCTTCTCTTCTTCTTTCCTTCTTCCTTTTCCTCTTTTTTTTTTTTTTTTTTTTTTCTCCTTTCGCCTAGTCGAAAATGGTCAGGGTCTCTGTGAAACCGTTTCTGCTCTGTCTCCACCTCCCAGGTCATCCTGCCCTCCTGGTCTGAGGATTGCTGTAATCAATTTGGCACATTTGCAGTGCGCAGGGCGGAGGGAGACAACTTAGCTCACCCAGGGGCTGGGCGACGAACAGCCTTGATCTAAGCGGCAGCCTGGTTCTAATTTTAGCAACAACGGAGCTTTGGACTTCCTGAGGTATCAGATTGCCGGAGCTCTCCTGTTCCCTGCACTGGGCTGACACCAGACATGTGGAAGAGATTCAGATCACAAGTCTCGCCAAATCAGCTCACGCCCATGGCTTATCCGCCTGGCTTTGTCTCAGAATGTGAGGACAGAGTTTCACAGTGTCAGAGCTTAGCGATCTGCGTGTAAAACTCCCTTATTTATAGGCAAGGGCAGAGGTAGAGAAAGAGAGACAGAATTATTGGTAATGAATGGCTAACAGTCTGGGTCTAGAATCCAGGTCTCCTGGCATCTAGTTTCACGTGTTCCCTCCAATGTCACCCTCTATATCATAAGGTTGTAGCCTGAGGATATACTATAGTCATGTGTCGCTTAACGTCCACAATACGTTCTGTGAAAATCCTTCAATCTCGAGCAATAGCATTCACTGATTTTCCACCTTTATGTTGTTTAACAAGTTGTTTCACTTCCTAATTGATACTTCTCTGTTGCCACTTGCTGTTGCTATCACTAGTGCTGGTTTTGCTGTGTTTGGGAGCCATGACGCACTTCACGGTAATATTTTCTAAGGACAATTAAACAAAGAGATAACACTACAACACTCAAGTGCCATGTGGTACATGAGATTGGTTGCTGCTGCCTACCCATCAAAGCATGCACTGTTATACAGTAAACTTTCTATTTGTAAGTAGGGAGAGTTCACATTAAAATGATAGAAAGTACAATACATATATAAGCCAGTAATATAAGTGTTTATTGTGACTATCAAGATATATGTATTAACAGGTTATATATGTACTGTACCATTATACGCCTGACAATTGCTTTGTGTACAAGAGACATGAGATACTTGTATTGCGTGCTAGAAGCTGTTGTGTTTGCTGTGTCTGGTTATGTCTGCTACCTCCTGTTCACCAATTGGGATTTCTGCACTCTGTTGTAAGCTTACGGGACCATGAACATATATGCAGTTAGACGTTGCCCAAATGGACGTTATGCTGTGCATGACTTATTTCCTTTTTGAAGTATGGTCCATGAAGGAATATTTCTAAATAATTTCCTCATTAATTCAACTATTTTAATGAGGTCAAATTTATATACAGTGACATGCGCAGATCTTATGTGTATAATTTGGTGAATTTGGAAGAATGAATACACCCCTAGTGGTGCAAACGGTTAACACACTCAGCTGCTAATTGAAAAGTTGGAGGTTGGAGTCCACCCAGAGGCACCTCGGAAGAAAGGTCTGGCAGTGTATTTCAAAAAAATCAGTCACTGAAAACCCTATGGAGCACAGTTCTACTCTGACACACGTGAGGTTGGTATGAGTTGGAATTAACTCGACAGCAACTGGTTTTTTTATACACTCTCATCAAGATAAAGGACACTTCCATTGCCCCTAGAAAATTCCATCATGCCCCTCCCCCTTCCAGTCAAGCTCCAGCCTACCCCATAGGGAACCATCATTTTGATTTCTATCACTATAGATTAGTTTTGCTGGTTCTTAACTTCATGTAAATAGAATCATATGGTGTCTGAGAGATGGACAGGATTCTGGTCTTCAGCTTCTTGCAGGCCATTCAACAGGTGATCCCAGTTATGTTTCTCTTGTTCAAGCCCCTCCTTGCTGGGCTGACAAGGAAAGACCCTTAACTGTTGGTCTCCATCTCCTGAGCTCATGAGGTGGAAAAAGCCACAGTGATGCCTGATATATTGTCAAGAAGAGCTAGTTGAATACCCTAAGAGTTCTTATTCCATCCTTCCATGCTGCAAAGTCTGCAAACCTACTCAACTAGTTGCCATTGAGTTGATTCTGATTCACGGTGACCCATGTATGTCAGAGTAGAACTGTGCTCCATAGGGTTTGCAATGGCTGATTTCTCAGAAGTGGACTGCCAGGCCTTTCTTCCAAGGTGTCTCTGGGTGGACTTGAACTACTAACCTTTCGGTTAGCAGTCAAGCGTGTTAACTATTTGCACAACCCAGGGACTCCACCAGCCTTCTAGTTACTTAATAATGACTCTTCATCTTATGTTTACACTGAATATTTTTTCATTAGAACGTAAGTCCATTTCTTCATTTTCTCTCCCCAATAAAGCTGATGAATGGTTGATCAATCGTATAGTAACTCCCTGAGGAAGCCACTTATATTTCATTTTGTGATTGTGCTGCGCAGGGATATTTAGAGCTCTACATCCATTCTGAGAACTTTGGCATATGTCTTAGTTATCTAGTGCTGCTATAACAGAAATACCACAAGTAGATGTCTTTAACAAACAGAAATTTATTCTCTCAGAGAATAAGAGGTTAGAAATCTGAATTCAGGGTACCAGCTCCTGCAGAATGCTTTCTTTCTCTGTCAGTTCTGGGGGAAGGGCCTTGTCATCAACCTGCCCCTGGTCTGGGAGTTTCTCAGCGCAGCAACCCCAGGTCCAAAAGATGCACTCTGCTCTCTGCTCCCTGCACTTCTGTCTTGGTGGCATGAGGTCCCTCTCCTCTCTGCTTGATTCTCTCTTTTATATCTCAGAAAAGATTGACTCAACATACAACCTAATCCTGTAGATTGAGTCCTGCCTCATTAACATAACTGCCTCTAAGCCTGCCTCATTAACATCATAGAGGTTAGGATTTACAACACACAGAATAGTCACATCAGATCACAGAATGGTAAGCAACCACACAATACTGGGAATCATGGCCTAGCCAAGTTGATACACATTTTGGGGGGCACAGCTCAATCTATAACATTCCACCCCTTGGCCCCTCAAAATCCATGTCCTTGACACATGTAAAACACATTCACCCCATCATATCACAACAAAAGTCTTAAATCAACTCCAAGTCCAAAATTTCTTGGGGTAAATCTCCTCCTCATCTGTGAAATCTAGAATACAAGTTATTTGCTTCCAAAGTACAATGGTGGAACAGACACAAGGCAGACATTTCCGATACAAATGGGAAAAATTGGAGGGAAAGAAAGGATAACAGGCACCAAGTAAGCCAGCAGAACACATTACATTAGTTCTCAAGGATTAAAAATAATCCTCTGTACTCTGAGACCATTTAGGCAATGGTCCTGCCCTCCAGACTCTGGGTGTTGGCCACACTCCCCAGATTCCGGGTGGAGGCCTTTTGGCCCTGGGCTTCTACTCCACCTTCCAGGCCCACTGGAACAGCAACAATGCTCCCTCGCATTTGGGCAGCCCCATTCTCCTAGTCCATCTGAGTGGCAACCTTACCCCCTCAACTCCGGCAGGTCCCATTCTTCTGTACCTTGGGCATGGCAGCCCCACCCCCTCAGCTTTGGGCAGCAGATCTGGCTCCATCCCGCTGGCACTTGTGAAAGGCAGCCCCACACTCCAGAACCAAGTTGGTGAAGATTTGACTCTTTGAAACTGAAGAGGCTGTGGCTCCACCCTTTGAGACCCAAGAGGTTGTGCCCCTACCATTTTGGACTGAGGCAGCTCTGCTTCCCATGCTCCTTGTCTCTTCAGCTTCTGCTTCTTTGTTCCTTGGCCTCTAGGCTCCTCAGGCCCTTGGGCAGGCCTGGTGTCTGCCCTGCCCAGGCAAGTATTCCAAAGCTCTTTAGCCTGGAGACACCCCACTCTACCAGTAAACCTCAGCTGGAAGGCAGTCAGCTCTCTTGCTCTGTGGGTTGGCAAGCCTAGCTCCACTAATAAATGCCCAGAGGCACCCCACTCCAAGAGGAAGCCTCCTGCCCAAAGGCTCTCAGCTCTCTCACTCCATGAGTCAGCTCCCATGCCATCTCACACTGGTTCCTGGTTCCACTGCTGCCATTTCTCTGTGCTGCTTCCCTGCTGTTTCTCTGCTGCTGCTTCTCACTGTCTCCACTGTTACAGCTCTCCTCACTGCCTTTTGAGCCCTCACCAGAGTTGTCTAACATCCATAATTCCACCAACAGTCTCTGCAATCCAGGCTTTTACTATTAGGCACTTCAAAACTCTTCCAGCTTCTACCCATTCACAGTTTCAAAATTGCTTCCACATTTTAGGTATCTGTTACAGCAGCACCCTACTCCAGGTACCAAAGTCTGTCCTAGTTATCTAGTGCTGCTATGACAGAAATACCACAAGTAGCTGGCTTTAATAAACAGAAATTTATTCTCTCACAGTCTAGGAGGCTAGAATTCTAAATTCAGGGTATGAGCTCCTAGGGAATGCTTTCTCTCTCTGTCAGCTCTGGGAGAAGGGCCTTGTCATCAATCTTCCCCTGGTCTAGGAGTTTCTCAGTGTAGCAAAACCAGGTCAAAAAGACACGCTCCACTCCTGGTGCTTCTCTCTCGGTGGCATGAGGTCACTCTTTTCTCTGCGTGATTATCTCTTTTATATCTTAAAAAAGATCAACTCAAAATTACAATCAAATCCTATAGATTGAGTCCTGCCTCATTAACATAACTGCCTCTAATCCTGCCTTATTAACATCATAGAGATTAAGATTTACAACACATAGGATAATTACATCAGATCACAAAATGGTGGCCAACCACACAATACTGAGAATCATGGCCTAGCTAAGTTGACACACATTTTGGGGGGACACAATTCAGTCCATAACACCAAGGAACGTAAGTTTGTGTCATAATTGCTACATAATAACTTGGGTTTAAATTATAACTCTATCAGTGACTAGAAACCAAGGTCCTGTTCTTGGGTCTTGTCATTATGTGTCCTTTGCAACTCACTTGTCCCCAGTGGAAAGGATACATGCATTAGCAACCAGTGTCTCCTTGGGAATGTCTTTCCTCTCAGGTCAGCTGCTCTGTGAGATTACTTCTCCCCTAAAGGATCAATGAATCTTGCCTTACCTCTCTTGCACGTATGTTATGCTATGATCTCATAGAACTCTCATGTAAGTGTTCAAGAGCTTCCTGAAGGACGCATCCTTTCTGCATCCCAGCATTCAATATAAGGCCTGGCTAAATAAGGATTAATAAATGAATTCATCAATAAATTACATTGACTCAGCCTGGGAAAGAGTGAGAGATGGGTCACCCAAAGCACTGGTTCCTACCTTCCCATAAACCAGGGTCCTCTCTCCCTGGTCCTGACCCAGGAAAGATCCTCTGGGAATCCCATGACCAAGACCTTCCCTACTCTTAATAATCTTGGTCCAAGAGTGAGGGATGAAGAACTAGATGGGAAAAAGCCATGTACTGAATTTCTCCAATATCATTTAACAATTGGTTGTCTCCGACTCCCCCTCAACTGTCTTATCTCACCTGGGTGCCTAGTAAAATCATGACTGTACTCCCCTTGAGTTCCCTTCTAACACCCTTTTCTTTTGTCCCCATCACAGGCTTACTTAGGTACCCAGTTCTTGTTCATTAGGCAGCACTTACCACAAAATAAGGAGTTTTCAGTTCCTTAAAGAAGGTCTTTCATTTTCTTTATGTTGTATTTTGTAACCATAATCCTATCAGCAAGACACACTATTTCATCAAATGCAAGTTTCATCAAGCTCTCCTCTTCCTCAATATCTTTAACAGTTCCCCCCTAGTCTCCCTGAGTTTATGCTTATGGCTCTTCTCCTTGTAAAAGAAATAGACATTTCCTTCTCAACCTCCTCGTCCCATCTTGACTGCCTCCAAAGAGCCCCTAAGTTGTTCCACTGAGCATGTGAATTTTATCCATGAGCGGAACCCTAGTCTCTGGGTTTGCTCTGCACTCAAAAGCCAAAATGA
The DNA here is from genome assembly GCA_030035585.1 of Dugong dugon. Classification (NCBI taxonomy): domain Eukaryota; kingdom Metazoa; phylum Chordata; class Mammalia; order Sirenia; family Dugongidae; genus Dugong; species Dugong dugon. The sequence goes on along the minus strand of CM057482.1, from coordinate 26,375,643 downwards.
ATAGCAATTCCTTCTTGTGCAGAGAATGGCTGACCTGAGGCCCCAGGTCATGTGAGGCAGGAACTCGCCCTTCTCTACTCAGTCCAAAACCTTTCCAAAGTGGCATCACCCATAACATGATTCAGCACTGAGGTAGACCACAAAATAGAACAAATAAGAAGTATTCACAGGTCATAAATGATGGACTCAGGGTCAGAACGGATCTTACAAACCTTCTGGTTCAACTCTTTAAACTTTTTAAAAGAAGAAACTGAGGGAAGGTGGTGTGCCCAGCAAGCAAGCGGCAGGGTATACTCTTGGTTGTTTTTACCCCAGCTATGAAAACCTTGACTGCTAACCAGAAAAGTCAGCAGTTTGAATCCACCAGGCACTCCTTGGAAACCCTGTGGGGCAGCTCTACTCTGTCCTATAGGGTCGCTATGAGTTGGAATCGATTCAGTGGTAACAGATTTGATTTTTTTGGTTTATGAAAACCTTATAGGTCACAATGGTCCGATCCGCAACCCATCATGGGGATGGTACAGGACCAGGTAGTGTTTCGTTCTGTTGTACTTGGGGTCACCACTAATTGGGGGCCAACTTGACAGCGGCAAACAGCAACAAGGAAGACATAATTTTAAATAATATGCTGAGATGATACCAGACATTCTCAGTTAACCTGAAGAAATGCATGAAATCTTCTGGAAATGTACAGAAATGAAGAATAGTTGTAAGTATACAGGTGCTGGAGCCCTGGTGGCTCAGTTGTTAAGAGCTACAGCTGCTAACCAAAAGGTCAGAGGTTCAAATCCACCAACTGCTCCTTGGAAACCCTATGGGGCAGTCCTGCTCTGTCCTACAGGGTCGCTATGAGTTGGAATTGACTCAGTGGCAATAGGTTTTTGAGTTTATACACGTGCTGGGTGGGCAGGGAGGTAGAATTAGGCAGAGGTTCCCAGAAGAACAAATGACAGAAGTTAGTGCAACTCCTTGCAAAGGTGGTCTGCATACTCATCTACCTGGGAAACCTGGGCAATAGCCCACTAGGATGCCATTTAACTTGGGCCAGAAAACTCAGACCTTGCAGGGTTGAGGGGGTGGGTGTGAAGGGTTATGGCTGCCCATAATTGTGTCTGGAGAAAGCAATGCAGATGCCAGAGGCTGGGGAGAATAAAAGTTGTTAGAAAGTGCAAGTGAGTAAGCGTGTGAGCGTTTGAATGTGTATGCGAGTGTGTGTTAGTGTGTGTGTTAGTGTATGAGTGTGTGTTTGAGTGTGTGAGCAAGTGTGTGAGCATGTGAATGTGTGCATGTGGGTTAGGGACATCAAAATGTGCAAAGGAAAGAGTGGAATGAAGAAAGCACAGGTGGCAGACACACAAAGCATGTAGATTCTTTTCCCTTTGGAAAAAATGTCAAAACAGCATGAATAAGATACAACTATTGGTCTCTATTTGTCTGGAGTGAAAGAGAAAGAAGGAAACCCAAGAATCAGAGAAAGAACCATACTACAGGACTAATTGTCTCCATGAATCACTGCCTCCTCTACCTTAAAACCAGAAGAACTAGACGGTGCCTGGCTACCACTACCAAACATTCTGATCAGGGACACAATAGATGCATCCTGATAGGAAGGGGAAAAAACATGGAACAGAACTTCAAATGCTTAAAGAATCCAGAATTACTGGACCCATTGAGACTGGAGGCATCCCCAAGACTACTGCCCTGAGATACTCTTCAAACCGTGAAGCAAAACTATCCCCTGAAGTCACCTTTTAACTAAATAGCAGGTTAGCTCAAAAAGTAAAGAATGTCACTCTTGAGTACTGCACTGTTTTAAAAATCTATCTTTATGAGACAAAGTGGCCAACAGTTACTCTGAAGCATAGATGACAAGTTTGGAGGGCAGTGAAACTAAGTTAATGGAGGTGAAACAACTAGAACAGAAATAATTAGAATGCTCACACAGTGGAAGAATGTAACCAGTGTCACTGAACATTATATGTAGAAATTGTTGAATTGGGAGCATGTTTTGCTGTGTATATTTTCACCAAAAATACAGTAAAATATTTTTAAAAGATGTTTAACACTATGCTCATGGATTATATAACAAAGCAATAAAATTCTTTAAATTTAAATTAACACCAAAAAAAACCCGCAGCATGGAAACACTGAAGAAAAGTAAGAAAGAGAAAACAAAATCTCCCAGTCTTGTCACTTTGACATAACCACTGCTACTCCTGTTCCCTTCCAGTCATTGTCGAAATGCAGACTTCATGTCATATTACTGTCATAGTGCACAAATCATTTTATAATGGATAGTTACTCAAAATGGTATTAGAAGCATTTTTCCACATAGATGGACTAATGGAAGATGGGCTATCATTTTAGGAATGATTCCCTGGTGGTTGAGTATTTCAGCTACCTTACAGATTTACGTAATAAAGTTGGATGAAAATTGGAGCTTTTTCTTCCTATAATTGATTTGCTTAGGCTAAATTTTCAAGGAAGTAGGTCTAAGGTCATGCACTATTTTGGCTCTTGATACATACTGTGAAGTGTTCCAGCCAATGACACTCCAGCCTGCAGCGTGGAAAAGTGTCTTCTTCGCTAGAACTCTTCCCTGCGATGCAAAACTACTATTTTAACAAGACTGTAAATCCCTTATGTGCTAGGACCAAGTCCATTACCTCCTGTGAAGTCTTGCAATACCAAACAGAGTAGGTGACTTAGTTATCTAGCGCTGCTATAACAGAAATACCAGAAGTGGATAGTTTTAACTAAGAGAAATTTATTCTGTCACAGTCTGGTGGGCTAGAAGTCCAAATTCAGGACGTCAGCTCCAGAGGAAGGCTTTCTCTCTCTGTTGGCTCTGGAGAAAGGTCCTTCCTTCTCATCAATCTTCCCCTGGACTAGGAGCTTCTCCGTGCAGGAACCCTGGGTCCAAAGGATGTGCTCTGCTCCCAGTGCTGCTTTCTTGTTGGTATCAAGTCCCCCTTCTCTGCTTGCTTCCGTTTCTTTTTATCTGTAGTAAGATAAAAGGTGGTGCAGGCCACACCCCAAGGAAAATTCCTTTACATTGGATCAGTGATGTGACCTTGGTAAGGGTGTTACGTCCCACCCTAATCCTCTTTAACATAATCTAATATTGCCTCAGTAACCACAGGTAGAGATTAAGATTTACAACACATAGGAAAATTACATCTATCACAAAATGGAGGACAACCACACAATACTGGCAATCACAGCCTAGCCAGGTTAACACATATTTCTGGGGGACACAGTTCAATCCATGACAGTGACCAAGAGTGGATTCAGGCTTGAGAGGCCTGAAATTTACACAAATTAAGAAACCATCTTTAAGAGAAAGAGTGTAAAGTTCCCAGAATACAATTCGGTATGAAAATAACTATCTCAAATGAGATGGAAAAAAAACAAAAAGAAAATCACAAAATTTTAAAAGGCTAAAAATAACAAAAACTCACAAAATTGAGAAAATAGCATAGTACTTTAACTGCCAGACATGCCTCTACAATACTTTTTTCCTCCGTCTTTGGCTGCATACTCAATCTCCTGTCCATGTGACAACACTTTACAATGTCACTTTCTATAGCATTTCTGACATGGTTGATCAAAATTTGTTTTTCACTATTAATAGATTACAAAAAAGTCTTTCAGCTTCACAACACATTAGTAATATCACATAGATTTTTTAGAATTGTAAAATTTGAGAAAATCTCTACCAAGTTTCTTTCATATATGACAAGTTATCTTTGCAAGTTAACGTTGTTTTGTCATAAATTTAAACCAGAATTTGTTTTCCCAATTTGGGCAGACCCCTTGAAGTTACTTTATGTTACAACTGCTTTTTAAAAAACAATGTAGGTGGAGCTTGAAGACATGCTGAGTGGAATAAGCCAATCACAAAAGGACACATATTGTATGACCTCACTCATATAAAAAAACAAGAAAAGGCAAATGTGCGGAGACCAAAGTTTATTAGTGGTTACTAGGAGTGGGCGGGAGGGAGAAAAGGTGGTTAACAGTGATGGGAAAATCACATTGATTAAGGGTAGGGTTGCACAGCCGCTTGTTGTAACTGCTGTCAGTAAGTTGTACACCTGTAAAAAGCTGAATTGGCAAAAGTCGTGTGATAGATATATTTAGAACAATGACAACAAAAAAAAAGAGTGGCTGCTAAGACTGCTTATGTACAACCAAACACCTCATGGGACTTGATTCTTTGGTTTGGAGGTTTAGGGTCACGTTTCATGCGACATTCCTGTTAATTGGCCTAATAACATGTTAAGTGCCTCTGTTCTACCTCCTAGTTCATGGTGTACTGCCTGGAGTCTTTACAGCTTCAACTGGCCATTCATGGCACAACAATTGGTCTCTATTCACCAGAGGAAGAAGGAGAGTCAGGAATAGGGAGAGGATATGGAATGTGTGGCTTATTGCCTCCATGAACAACTGCTTCCTTTGCCATGAGACCAGAAGAACTGGAGGGTGCTTGGCTACCATTACTGAACATTTTGATCAAATATTCCATAGAAGAATCCTGATCAAATGGAGGGAAACACAGAACAGAATTTCAAATTCTCATGCATTCTAGACTTTCTGGAGCCATGGAGAGTAGAAGAACCCCTGAAAATATTGCCCTGAGATGATCTTAAACCTTAAACCAAAAATATCCCCTGAGGTCATCTTAAAACTGAACAATAGTTTAGCTTGACTAGTGAAAAATGTGTGTTTTGAGCATTACACTCTTTTAAGAACTATCTGTTTGGGATCAAATTGACAACAGCAACTTGAAAGATTAGATAGGAACCTTAGGGGAGCAGTGAGTTTCTGTTAATGAGAGAGGAACAACTCAGAAAAGGAGGATGAGAATGGTTGCACAATTTGAAGAATGTAATCAATGTCACTAAATTGTACACGTAGAAACTGTTGAATTGGTGTGTGTTCTGTGTATATTTGCAACAACAACAAAATAAATAAAATTTAGGAGAAAAAATGTAGACTGAGTCAATGCGTTACTCCCTATGAATTTCCTAGTTAGTGGAAAAGGTTTTTGCCCCAAATCTATGTTTTGTTAATTAGTTATACTCATGAAAAGTAATGCTAATGGAATATTACTCAGCCATAAAGAGAAATGAAGTCCTGGTACATGCTACAACATGGATGAACCTTGAAAACATTATGCTGAGTGAAATAAGTCAGTCTCAAAAGGATAAATATTGTATGATTTCACGCATATGAAATATCTAGGATAGGTAAGTGTATAGAGACCAAAGTTTATTGGTGGTTACCTGGGGCAGACAGGAGGAAAGGGGAAAGGAGAACTCCATGTTTAGGGGACACTGAGCTTCTGTTAAGGGTGATGGAAAAACTCAGAAATGGTTAACAGTGATGATTGAACAACATGATGAACATAATCAATGTCGTTGAACTGTATATATGAAGAATGTTGAAATGGCAAATGTTTTGTTACATATACATTCACCACAATAAACAAATGCATAAGAAAGTGGATTTTTTTAACTTTTGTTATATATTAGCCTTCCAAGCATAAAGGGAAGTTCAAATTTGCAATGATTTTTCCTACTTCTGGAATTCTCTTGAACATCTAAGTGGTGAAAAGCCACATGGTACAATATAAGGGGCATTGAACAGGTCATTGGTACACCTGAGTTCCAGGTCTTACCCTGTCAATAACCAAGTATAAACTTTCACCTTTTAAGCCACACTTTCCCCAGGCTCAAAGAGGGTATCTGATGTCTCCAGAGTCCCTAGATTAGCAAGAGGCAGACCAAGGTCACAAACCCAGGCCTTCTGACTCCAAGAGAATTTTGTACATTGCTTTGTTTTAGCACTCACTACTGTATTGTGGAGCCCTGGTGGCATATTGGTTAAGAGCTTGGCTGCTAACCAAAAGGTCGGCAGTTCAAATCCACCAGCCGCTCCTTAGAAACACTATGGGGCAGTTCTACTCTGTCCTATAGGGTTGCTATGAGTTGGAATCGACTCAATGGCAACTGGTTTGGTTTTTTGGTTTACCGTATTGTTTGTCTCCCTCCTTTTCCATCTGTAGGCTCTGAACATCTTTTCATATATGTTTTCTCAGCATCTGTCAATGTCCCTGGCATTGAGTAGCAGCTAGAAAATAAAAGCCATGTGCTGTGCAAACAGAAACTACGGGTATTAGCATTATCTTAAGTATCTTCCATGATACTCGTTGATGAGTCCCACTTAAGCTTCAAAGGAAAACAGTGGAAATAGCTAAAAGCAGAAAGCAAAATATGATGTCTCTCATGGCATGGTTGAGCAGGGATAGCCACAATACTGTTGACAAGCTATACCCATCCACACACCACTTGTAATGGGGAAGGAAATCTGCTTTAAAAGTAGGCTGCAATTTGATCTGTTTGTTTTGCTTTGTTTATTTTTTTAATGAGGAAGATGACTCTTCTTTTGTTTGTGAAAACACCTTGATGGGTCTTTTTCAGCCATGGAAGGCGAGTCTAGATGGAAAATGAGCTGCATCACAAACAGAAATTTGGGAATTGTTTCTTCACAGAGCAAGAGGAAAGGGCTGCAGGGTTCCCCAAGTCTTGAAAAAGAGGAAAGAAAGTGAAATAAATGCCTCCTACAGAGAATGGATCCCAGCAATGCAGTAGCGATCAGAAATCTAGAAAGTAAAATGGACATGAGACGGTCTGAGGTGGAGGTGGGACAGTTATCACCTCTTCTGAGCTGTTCTTTACCCCCCCCCCCTCATTGTCCCCAAATCTTAACAAATATCTGTTATATATACAAGTGTTATCAGCACTTAGAGGAATGGAGAGGAAGGAACTGTACCATATTTTTTATAAAGCACATCCAAGACAATAGCCCATGAAGGAGACTTTGCAAATGAAATGATGAGAATGCATCAGGAGCAGGAATTAAGAGTGAGAAGTGACAAAGAGAATACAAGTCTCCTCCCTTTCCCACAGAATCTTCTGTGACTTCAGGAGGGACTGCTGGACTCTCCACAGTGTGTAGGTTAGGAGGGTGCCAGCTATTTTCTTTGGCTATCATAGCAGAAGTTGTTGGTAACCTCTTCCTAACCACCTCAGTGAACACCTGCTAACTTCCAAACACCAGTTCCTGCATTTCTTCGCCTAGGGTTTTCTCTTATCACTCTAGCTTTCTTGGCCACCATTGCAGTAGGCTGGAAGTACCATGAAATTAATGTCTACTCCCACCTACACCTCTGAGCAGCCCTCTACCAATGACAGATGGGAGCCAGTGTATAAACACCACTAGTAGAGTGGTACCCTTGCCGCTAGTAGAGGGGATAATTCTGAGATGTGTTTTTACACTGGCTTCTAAAGTTCCCCTGCTAGACTAAGCTCTAGTCACTCTCAGTGATAGCTGGCTTGAGAAAGTACTTTTATTGTCTGCTTTCCCTTCCTTGACTCACTTTCCACATCCCTCTCTTTACCTCCCAAATAAAATACTTGCACCAAAATCCTTGTCTCAAGATATATTTCTGATGGAACACAAACGAAGAGAGATATTAAATGAAAGAGCAGCCCTATAAAGCTGAAGGACTTGGGGACATTCAAACAACACATGGGAAATTCGATGAAGCAGAAAATCCTTCTTAAACTCCAGGTAAGCTGGAATGCAGATTTTCTGGAGCTATGGAGGCTAGATGAACCCCTGAAACTATTGCCCTGAGATAATCTTTAAACCTTGCACCAAAAATATCCCCCTGAAGTCTTCTTAAAACCAAACAATAATTTAGCTTAACGAGTAAAGAATGTCTGCCTTGAGCACTGTGCTCTTTTAAGATCAATCTATATGAGATCAAATTGACGACGCAAATTGAAAGATTAGATAGGAAATTTAGGGAGTGGTGAGTTTATATTAATAAGGGAGGAACAAATTGAAAAGGAGGGTGAGAACGGTTGCATAACTTGAAGAATGTAATCAATGTCACTGAATTATATGTGTAGAAATTGTTGAATTGGTGTATGTTCTGCTGTGTATATTCTCAACAACACCAAAAATACAATAAATTATAAAATAAGAAAAATGATTGAAAAAAACAAACAAAAAATAAACTCCATGTAAGCATCAAAAAGGATTAGTGCAACATACGTGTGTGTGTTTCCACAATAGATGCCCTTTAAGTGTCTGAATGTAAAATCTCCTTGCATTTCCAAATGACCTTAAGCATTCTTTCTTGCTGTGTGAACCACCTGCTCTACTCTTAAAGAATCTGTTAGAAGAAGCCAGATGGAGTCCATGATATTTTCGATTGTGACAGTTTGACTACTGACCAAAAGGAAGGGAGAACAAGAGTCTCCCAGCTCATCCACTTGCCATCCCTTGGATACTTGATCTTAAGAGTCTCTAAAGATCCAACATTCTCATCTCTGTCAATACAAAAGTTGGTCCCCAAAGGCAGACCAGAAATGGCAGCGTGTGGAAGGGAAATGGCTCCATTGAACCACAGATGAGAAACTCCTTGTGGTGGTTAATTTCATGTGTCAACTTGGCTATGCTATGATTCCCAATGGTTTGGCCAAATACTAGACTAGTTGCTGTAATGTAATGTAATATAATCACTATAATGTGAGCTAGTGTAATCAATGATTCAGTTGAAAGGGGAGTTTCCTTAGGATTTGGTCTGCCTTCAGACTATGAATAGGTATTTCGGCAGAACTCTCTCTCTGGACTCTGAACTCTAGACTCTGCACTCTTCCTGTCATCTGATAAATGGATCTTGGGATGCAATTCTGCAGAAATCTCCAGCCTGTTGTTTGACCTACAGATTTTGGATTTGCCAGCCTCCACAATCCCATGATCCAATCCCCTAAAGTAAATCTCAAACTCTCTCTCTCTCTCTATTGTTGTGTGCCATCAGGTTGAGTCCATTCCGACTGTTAGCCACCCTATATAACAGAGTAGAACTGCCGCATGGGGTTTCCTAGGCTGTAATCTTTAGAGAAGTAGATGGCCAGGTCTTTTCTCCCACAGAACCACTGGGGGATTCGAACCACTGATCTTTCAGTTAGCAGCCTTGCACTTAACCATTGCACCTCCAGGGCTCCTTCTCTCTGTCATTCTCTCTCTCTCTGTATATATATATATATATATATATATATATATATATATATATATATATACACTAGTTACCATCGAGTAGTTTCCAACTCATAGCGATCCTATAAGACAAAGTAGAACTGCCCCATAGGGTTTCCAAGGCTGTAATCTTTACGGAAGCAGCCTGTCACATCTTTGTACCACAGAGCGGCTGGTGGGTTTGAACCACTGATCTTTTTGGTTAGCAGCTGAGTGCTTTAAATACAGCACCACAACTTCTCCCACAGGATTATGCAGAGCTATTTGGTCTTCCCTTCAACTCACTCCCCACCATGAGAGCTATGCTCAGAGGGCTGTGTCTTTCTCAACCTCCCCTCATCAGTGTGTTTTACTCAAGAAAAAAATCACTACTTCCTATGAAGTATGCCACTCTCCTTGTTATGTACTGAATTGTGTCCCCCCTCCCCCCAAAAAAACACATATGTATTTTCACCTGTGGAAGGGATCCTGTTTGGAAATAGGGTCTTTTTTTATGTTAATGAGATCATATCAGAGTAGGATGGGTCCTAAACCTAACCACTTCTGAGTTATAAAAGAGCAGAATAGACACAGAGACACACACGGGGAAGATAAACACCACTTGAGGATCGTCTACAAACCCAGGAACGCCAAGGATTGCTGGCATCTACTAGAAGCTGAAATAGTCAAGGAAGGACCTCCCACTAGAGCCATGCCCTGAATTCAGATTTCTAGCCTCCTGAACCGTGAGAAAATAAATTTTTATTCTTTAAAGCCACCTACTTGTGGTATTTTTGTTGCAGCAGCATGAGGTAACTAAGACACCTCTAGAAGACAAAAGTTACTGCAGGCTATTTTTGTCTTAATGGAAAATGACATTTTCTAATCTATTTGGAATTTTTGCAACTCAGGTGAACTATGCAAGGGTATGAAAGCACTGATGGGCTTCACAAAAATGTAAAGTAACATCTGTGTGTACAGAGGCTTTTATAAACACTTTCCCAAAGTCTGATATTCTAAGTTTTCCATGTCCCAATGTTGTGTTCTCGCCCTTTTTTACCATGCCAGGTGCTGTGGAGCTTGAGCTAGCCAGAATAAGCTGAACCTCAGGGCACACTCCTTCCTTTGCAAAGAAGAAGGCTTGTAGGAGTGGGTGACTTGGGGAAGTATGACTCTTGGCCCAAGACTGATGACTGGTTAGGCTGGTTATGTTTCCCATACAAAAAGAAACAAACTCTTCCAAATATTATAGCGACTCAGCCTAGCATCTGACAAGACACAGCAGCGCTCCTCTCTCCCGAATGAGGCAGACAGATGTTCTCAAGAGATGAAACGGACATCTCCCTTTTTCAAAGGGAACCCTGCATTCAGTTTCTCTTTATCCATAATAATAATTTCAGTTGTGATTTGAAAAAGCAGAGACCAAAGGGAACTCTACGGACTGCTTTGGCTTTGGACCTCATTAAACAGCTCTGATTTCTTTTCCCATCGTTTAAGTAGATAATAACAATGCCAATAAATACAGCCCAGTGTGTCTTCTGCCAAAAACTGGATTAGTGGGTATTTTAATAAAGTAGAAAATTATATTTAGGGAAAGGAAGTTTTATATTGCACATAAAATGAGAGTCTACTGAGTGTGGAGAACTGGGCCTCAAGCCAGGAGGGATGTAAAGATGAGTACAAGAGGGTTATTGAGAAGAAGAAGGAGCTCACGGTGGAGGAAAACAAGGTGTCTGAACAAGTGTGCCCAGAAGGATGAGAAAATGGCTGAGAATGCAAACCCCTCAGTCTTGGGGTTCCACATGGGAACACAGACATTGCTGTGTGAGGGAACAGTCTTGAAATCAACACCTAGAAGAGAATCCTTGGAATAGTCTGAAGAAAAGAAAGAAAGCCCAATACAGTAACCTCTTTCCATAGAATAATTCAACTCATTTCAATCATATTTCCACCACTCGTCTGCCATTGTGTCATATTGTGGTGGCTTGCTTGCTTGCTGGAAGCTTTACCACTGGTATTTCAAATACCAGCAGGGTGACCCATGCTGGACAGGTTTCACTAGAGCTTCCAGACTAAGACAAACTAGGAGAAAAGGCCTGGCAATCTACTTCCAAAAATTAGCCAATGAAAACCTTAGCGACCACAATGGAACATTGTCCAACTCGCTTGCTTTGAACATGTCATCAGGAAAGATCAATCGCCAGAGGATATCATGTTTGATGAAGTAAAGAGCCAGCAAGGGCAAGGGAGACCCTCGGGGAGATGGATTGGCATAACAGCCACAAAATGCACTCAAACATGCTGGCAATTGTGAGAATGAGACAGGACTGGGTAACATTTTGTTCTGTTACCATGAGTCCAACTTGACAGCAGCTATCTATCTATCACATTTAACAATGTGAATCTAAATCTAGATTTCAGTTTGTGTGTTTAACTTCCCTACCTTTCAAATTCCAATTGAAATGGTCAAGTAATTGTTTTAATCTGGGAAAAGCCACATCATCAGTGGCAAATTAGGAAAGATGGCCTCTTAGTGAGCTCTGACCTAGTTGACCATGCCCTTCTTCTTAGAATGCTTTCTTCACTTGGCTTACTGGATAGCTCCGTCTCTGGTTTTCCTCTTACCTAGCTGCCCTCTCTTCCTGTATCCTCGCTCCCTTCCTGATCTCTACCTGTTGGAGGGAAAGAGGTCTCAGTCCTGAGTCTTCTTTTCCATCTACCTCACTCCCTAGTAGAACTCATCCAGTCCCAGGGCTTTGAATACAATTGATTAATCCTTCTAGATCAAGCCCACTGCCATGTCTTCCTGGACTATTGTAATCCTTGCTTCCATTCTTGTTTGCCTCCTTTCCATTCTTCACACAGCCTTAAGAGTAGTCCTTTTAGAACTACATACACGGGATCAAATTGTTAACAAAACTCGAAGGGTTAGATAAGAAGCTTAGGAGGTAGTGAGTTTATGTTAATAGGGGAGGAACAATTTGGGAAAGGAGGGTGAAAATGGTTGCAGAACTTGAAGAATGTAATCAACGTCATCAAATTTTACCTGAAGAAATTGTTGAACTGGTGTATGCTCTGCTGTCCATTTCAACAACAAAAATAAAGAAAATAAATTATTTTTTAAAAGAGTTCTCCTCTTAAAACATAAGTCAGATTTCAACCAACATTTTCAATTAAAATAAATAAACATGAACAGCCATCTAAGATACTTCACTGGTCTCACCCCTTCAGGAGCAAGGGAGAATGAAGAGAACAAGATACACGGAAAAGATTAGTCCAAAGGACTAATGGACCACAGCTACCATGGCCTCCACCAGACTGAGTGAAGAATAGCTAGATGGTGCCCGGCTACCATCACTGACTGCTCTGACCGGGATCACAACAGAGGGTCCTGAGCAGAGCTGGAGAAGGATGTAGAACAAAATTCTAACTCACAAAAAAAAAGACCAGATTTACTACTGGCCCGATAGACTGGAGAAACCCCGAGAGTATGGCCCCCAGACACCCTTTTAGCTCAGTGGTGAAGTCACTTCTGAAGTTCACCATTCAGCCAGGGATTGGACAGCCTCATAAAACAAAACAGGACTAATGAGGCACAGCAGTCCAGGGACAAGGACTAGAAGGCAGGAGGGGACAAGAAAGCTGGTGATAGAGAACCCAAGTTTGAAAAGGGACAGGGTTGACATGTCGTGGGGTTGTTAACCATTGTCATAAGGCAATATGTGTACTAACTGTTTAATGAGAAACTATTTGGTCTGTAAACCTTCATCTAAGGTACAAAAAAATAAATAAATAAAGAATTATCTATGTGAGATCAAATTGACAACAGCAACTCAAAAGTTTTGATGGGAAGCCTAGGGGGCAGTGAGTTGAGATAACAGTGATGGAATAATTTTGAAAAAGATAGTGAGAAGAGCAGCACAACTGGAAGAATGTAATCGATGTCAATGAATTGTACATGCAGAAATTTCTGAAATGGTGTATCTTTGGCTATGTATATTTTCACCAAAAAAAAAAAGTCCTCCAAAGTCAAGAAGGGAGAGTGTTGACATGTTGTGGGGTTCTTAACCGATGTCATAAAACAATATGTGTACTGTTTAAAGAGAAACTATTTGTTCCGTAAAGCTTCACCTAAAGTACAATAATAAATAAATAAACAGTTGCTACAAACTTGGGAAAAAAAACATAAGTCAGAGCACGTCACTTGTTTACTCAGACTCAACAATGGATCTCATCCTACTCAGCATAAAAGACAAAAGTCCTTACCATGATCTCCAGGACTCCACCTGATCAGATCCCTGGCTACATCTGTGACCTCATCTCCTATTACTCCCTCACTCCACTCCAGCCACACTGACCTTCTGATATTCCTCAACCATGCCAAGCTTTCTCCTGTCTCAAGAAATTTGCACATGCTGTGCCCTCTGCCTAGAACACTCTTCTCCCAGATGCTCATGCTTTTCACTTCTCCATTTCCTTCTAATTTCTGCTCAACTAGCACCTTATTAGAGAGGCCTTCTGTCTTAGGCTGGGTTCTTTGGAGAAGCAAAATCAGTGAAGCGTATATATATAAATATATGTTGTTGTTGTTAGGTGTCATCAAGTCCTTTCCAACCCATAGTGACCCCATGTACAACAGAACGGAACACTGCCCCATCCAGCACCATCTTCACAATCGTGGCTATGTTTGAGCCATCGTCACAGCCACATTGAGGATCTTCCTCTTTTTTGCTGGCCCTCTACTTTACCAAGCATGATGCCCTTCCCCAGGGACTGGCCCCTCCTGATAACATATCCTAATACGTGAGACAAAGTCTTGCCATCCTCACTTCTGAGGAGCTGTCATGGATTGAATTGAACCCCAAAAATAAGTGTCAACTTGGTTAGGCCATGATTCCCAGTATTGTGTGGTTGTCTTGCATTTTGTGATTGTAATTTTATGTTAAACAGGATTAGGGTGGGATTGTAACAACCTTACCCAGGTCACACCTCTGATCCAATGTAAAGGAAGTTTCCCTGGGGTGTGGACTGTACCACCCTTTATCTCTCAAGAGATAAAAATGAAAGGGAAGAGAGCAGAGAGGGGGACCTCATACCACCAAGAAAGCAGTGCTGGGAGCAGAAAGCATCCTTTGGACCTTAGGTTCCTGTGCTGAGATGCTCCCAGACCAAGGGAAGACTGATGACGAGGACCTTCCTTCAGAGCAGACAGAGACAGAAAGTCTTCCCCTGGAGCTAACGCCCTGAATTTGGTCTTGTAGCCTACTAGACTGTGAGAGAATAAATTTCTCTTTGTTAAAGCCATACACTTGTGGTATTTCTGTTATAGCAGCACTAGATGACTAAGACAGGAGCATTCCGGCTGTACTTCTTCCAAGACAGATTTGTTCATTCTTCTGGCTAGTCCATGGTATATTCAATATTCTTCACCAACACCGTAATTCAAAGGCATCAATTCTTCTTCAGTCTTCCTTATTCATTGCCCAGCTTTTACATGCATATGAGGTGATTGAAAATACCATGGCTTGGGTCAAGTGCACCTTCATCCTCAAAGTGACATCTTGGCCTTTTAACACTTGAAAGAGGTCTTTTACAGCTGACTTGCCCAATGCAGTATGTCATCTGATTTCTTGACTGCTTCTTCCATGGGCATTGATTGTGAATCCAAGTAAAATGAATATATAAGTATATATAGAGAGATTTATCTCAAGGAAATGTCTTACATGGTTGTGCCGGCTGGTAAGTCCCAAATCCATGGATCAGGCATCAGGCTGGAGGCATCTCCTGACTCACATGGTTGCAGAGGCTGACAAATCGACAATCAGCAGGTCAGGTGGTAGACTGTTGGCTCACGGGGCTACAGAAGCTGGCAAATCCCAAAACTGGTAAATCAGATGGCAGGCAGCTGGCTTACAGGGCTACAGAACCTGGTGAATCCCAGAATCGGTAGGTCAGATGACAGGCTCGAGTACCAAGAACCGGAGGTCAGATGATGATGAGACAGATACAGGATCCAGAGCAATGGAGAGTCTTGCCAGAGCATCCATATATACTGGATGCAGGACACATCCCCAAGGAAACTTCCCCTACATCAGAGTAAAGGTGTGACTTAAGTAAGGGTGTGACATGAGTAAGGGTTAGACTTGAGTAAGAGTGTGACTTTAGTTACACCCTCTTGTAAGGCTGTGACTCAAGATACACCCTACACTAATCCTGCCTCATTAACATATAAAGATTAGGATTTACAACACAGAAAATGGAGGATAATTACATCAGATCACAAAATGGAGGACAACCACACAATACTGGGAATCATGGCTTAGCCAAGATGACACGTAACATTAACCATCACACCTTCTCTGGTCTGTATTTCAAATAATGTCTCCTCTTTCTCCCACTCTCTATCCTCTTTGTCAGATTTGATTTTTTTCCACATAATGTACCCCTTTATATCATTATATTATATATTTGTTTGTTAGTTTGCTGTCTGCCTTTCCCACTAGAATGTAAGCTCTGACTACTGCATCTCCAACCCCTCAAACAGCACCTGGGCACATGAGTGGTGCTCAGTGAATATCTGTGAATGAGCAAATGAATGGATCAATCATCTTATCCACATGCCAAAAACTTTAGACAATTTTTTTGTTACATATATTACAGATGGGACTAAATCAGGTTGAGCATGTGAAGAAAAAGCCCTCTTAGGATGTAAGTGGATAAGATCTGCAACCAACTCACCAAACTCTCCCGGGCCTAGATCAGCAGGGGTTGGAGGAGAGGGCCATTCACGGCATAGTTTCTCTGGGAAATCTCAAAACTCTGAACAAGTGCAAGCAGAGCCTGATTCTCTAGGCAGTGAAGTAACAAGACAACTGCAGTGGATTCTGAGCTGTGCCACCCAGATCCCCCTTCAAGACTGAAGGACTGAGGGAGCCAAGACAGCAGATTAGTCAAATGCACCTTACCATCCCCTTACAGCAAGGACCCAAAAATCTAAGTGAAACAAATGCAGACAAAAATCTTGGAACTCTGAACATCAAAAAGGAAAGACAAAGAATTGAATTGAACAACAACTGGAATGAAAAATTGAACAAACACAGAGAGAGAGGAGTAACACAAAATGGAGGGGCTCAACCATCCGTCCAGGCTCAAGACAGCCATCTTAAAACAAAGCCAGAAACAACTCCACGGGAAGAACACACGGAGGCAATTCCACGGCAGTCCCATAGAGACAGAGAAACTATGCAGGCATACTCAGAGAGAGCTGAGATACAGAATCAGATACCTACAAGTGGTGGACCCTGACCTTAGGGGTGAGTGGCGCACATGAGGTGGTGGAGAGGTGGAGTGGTGGTGGGAGGCCTCCCTCCGGAGCGGACCCTGGACAACCCGCCCCCTCACACTTGGTCAGGAGCAGGTCCCAACTGATGGCTGCATCAACTGTGAAAGCCCTGGCACTCACATTTGCTAACCTATCCCCACCCTCCTAAACAGAAGCAGTGGGGGACCTCATACCGAGCACACCTTGTCTGACCAGGGACCACAACACGAGCTCTCCCCTCCCCCACCAAGCCCCATCTACCACCGCCTCTGTCCACCTGATGAACAGCTGTAGGCACCCTCCTGTGCATATGCCCACCCACCACCTTCACCCCCGCCCCAGGGCTCACAGAGCAGTGGATACTGTGAGCCTCTGTCCAACGAGAGGACCAGGTGACATGACCCAGTACAAGTCTGCCTGCCACTCCCCCCACTCCCTCCACCTGGTGAGAGGCATTGGCACTGCAATCGTGCACATGCTTAGCATTCTGTCTCCCCTCCCCCTTCAATCTGCCTGACAAGAGGTGCAAGAGGTACAACCCTACATGCACTCACCCACTGCTCCTCCTCCCACCACCTCTGCCAGACAAGAGGTGTGGGTATCTTGACCATGCACCCACCCGCCTACCACTCCCTCCCCCTGCCTGGCAAGAGGTGCCAGCAGCTCAACTGTGTGCACACCCACCCACCACTCCTCCCCCTCCCCCTGCCCAGCACGAGGCAGAGTCAGTGTGAGCATGCACCCACCCACCCACCATCCATCTTCCCACCACCCACTCCTCCTCACCCGGTGAGTGGTAATGACCAAGCCCCTGCTCACACAACACACCCACCACACCTGCCACCCCACTCACTCGGCGTGGACCACTCTTTGCTCCCACACCACCAAACCAGCAACAGACAGCAGCGCACCCCTGCCCAGATTGTCCTCAGAGGCCCAGTAAGATCATCGAACAGAGACCTGTGCTCACACATCCAGCCGCTGCCACATCCACCTGGAGACAGGTGGTGAGTGCTCAACTGAGGTCAGACTACTGCCCAGAGTGGCATGCCAGCACTGCCTGTCTGGATACATACAAAAACAAAAAACAAAAAATCAGGACACAGCAAACAAATATACAATAAATAAATAAATATAATAATACTTTAATGCCTGGGAGACAACAAAAAATATCAAATCACCTAAAGATGTAAGACAAGATGGCTCAAGCAAAGGTCAAAATAAAGAACCAGAAAACCTCACTGAAGAAGATAAGGTAATCAAACTACAGCATAAAGAATTCAAAAGACATATATAGAGCCCTCCAAGAGATCAAGAAAGAGATCAAGGAAAACAGAAAAAAACAAGGAATACATAGATAAAATCAAGGAAAGCACAGACAAAACACTAGAATTCAGGAAAAAAATACAATAACAAAATGACACAATAAATAGACAATTAGAAAGCATACAAAAACAGCAATCAGAAATCCAGAAGATTAACAATAAAATCTTAGAAATAGACAACTCAATGGAAGGACATAGGAGTAGAATTGAAGTGATGGAAGACCAAATCAGAGAAATAAAGGACAAATCCCTTGACCTTAACTTGTTTGAGGAACAATCAGAAAAAAGAGTGAAGAAAAACGAAGAAAGCCTAAGAGTTATGTGGGATATTATCAAGAGGAATAATCTATGCATGATCAGAATCCCAGAACAGGAGACAATAAAAAAGCACTGAGAGAAAACTAGAAGATTTGCTGGCAGAAACCTTCCCTAAAATCGTGAAAGACTAGAAGATATCCATTCAAGAAGCTCAACAAACCCCATGCAGGATAGACCCCAAAAGAAAATCATTGAGACATATTATAAACAGACTTTCCAAAACCAAAGACAAAGAAAGGCTCCTGAGAGCAGCTAGGGAAAAACTAAAGATCACCTACAAAGGAAAACCAGTAAGAATAAGTTCTGATTTCTCAGGAGAAACCACACAGGCAAGAAGGCAATGGGATGAAATATATAAAACCTTGAAAGAAAAAAATTGCCAACCAAGAATTATATATCCAGTAAAACTGTCCCTCATATATGATGGAAAATTAGGACATTTCCAGCTGAATGGAAATTAAGAGAATTTGGAAAACCAGACCAAACTTACAAGAAATATTAAAGGGAGTCCTACAGACAGAGAACCAACAACATAAGACAACAACCTGAGATTAAGGCACGTGATAGCATCAGCTAGACACCAACCCAGATAAAGAACTCTCAAAAACACAATAACACTAAAAGACTGAAAAAAAGGAACCAAAGACATCAGTCTGTAAATGATGACAACTTCAAAACAAAAAGGAGGAATAAATGGTATAATTATATAACTTCCATATGGAGAAGAAGTCAGGGTGATATCAAGAAATTAAAGACTGCTTTAAACGTTGGAAGACAAACGTGAATCTTAGGGTAACCACAAAGAAAATTAACAAACCTACTTATCAAAATAAAAAAAGAAAACATACAGACCCAGTAAACACAAAATCAACAATGAAGAAAATGAAAAGAAAATCCACAAACAAAATGAACACAGCACAGAAAATTAAGTGGAGCAAAGAAACTGTCAACACCACCAAAAAAAGCATAGTAAAATGTCAACAGTGAACTTATACCTATTGATAATCACATTGAGTGTAAATAGACTAAATGCACCAGTAAAGAGACAGAGTGGCAGAAGGGATAAAAAAAATGACCCATCAATATGCTGTCTACAAGAGACACACCTTAGGCACAAAGATATAAATAAACTAAAAATTAAACGATGGAAAAAATATATCAAGCAAACACTAACCAAAAAAAGGCAGGAGTGGCAATATTAATCTCTGATGAAATAGACTTTAAGGCAAAATCCACCATAACAGACAAGGAAGGACACTATATAATGATAAAAGGATCAATACACCAAGAGGATATAACCATAGTAAATACATAAACACCCAATGACAGGGCTCTAAAATACATAAAACAAACTCTAACAATATTCAAAAGAGAAATAGACAATTCTGCATTAATAGTAGGAGAATCTAACACACCACAGAAAAACTAGAAAGAAACTCAGCAAAGATACAGAAGATCTAAATATCACAATTAGCCAACTTCACCTCAGAGACACATACAGAACACTCCACCCATCAGCAGCAAAGTACACATTCTTTTCCAACGTACATGGAACATTGTTCAGAATAGACCACATATTAGGCCATAAAGCAAGCCTCAATAAATTCAAAAACATCGAAATGATACAAATCATTTTCTCTGACCACAACACTTCAAAACTAGAAAGGAATAACAAGGGGGAAAAATATCAAATACATGAAAACTGAATGACATCTTGCTTAATAACCACTGGGTCACTGAGGAAATCAAAGATGAAATTTTAAAAAATTCCTACAATCAAACAATAATGAAAACACAACATACCAAAACTTTTGGGATACAGCTAAAGCAGTACACAGAGGGCAACTTGTAGCTATAAATGCACACATCAAAAAAGAAAGGGCAAAAATCAAAGCATTAACCCTACAACTGGAACAAATAGAAAGAGAACAGCAACAGAAGCCCACAGTCACCAGAAGAAAGGAAACAACAAGGATTAGAAATGAAATAAATGAAACAGAGAACAGAAAAGCAATAGAAAGAATCAACAAGGCTAGAAGCTGGTTCTCTGAAAGGATCGATAAAATCAACAAATCACTGGCCAAACTGACAAAAGAAAATCAGAAGAGGCAAATAACCCAAATAAAAAATGATATGAGTGACATTACAACAGGCTGAAATAAAAAGGATCATAACAGAATATTATGAAAAACTGTACTCCAACAATTTGAAAACCTAGAGAAAATGAACAACTTCCTAGAAACACACTACCTACCTAAACTAACACAAACTGAAGTAGAAAGTCTGAACAGACCCATAACAAAAGAAGAAACTGATGAGGTAATAAAAAAAACTTCCAACTGAAAAAAGCCCTAGCCTGGATGGATTCCCTGGAGAATTCTACCAAACATTCAGAGAAGAGCTCACACAAATACTGCTCAAACTACTTCAGAGCACCAAAAAGGAAGAAATTCTCTCGAACTCTTTCTATGAAGCCAGCATAACCCTGATACAAAAGCCAGGCAAAGACAACACCAAAAGAAAATTACAGCCCAATATCCCTTATGAATATAGACACAAAAATTCTCTTTAAAATTCCAGCCAATAGAATTCAGTATCATATAAAAAAAAAAAAATCATGACCAAGTGGGATTCATACCAGGTATGCAAGGATGGTTCAACATTAGAAATCAATTAATGTAATCTACCACATAAAAAAAACAAAATAAAAGGATCACATGATCATTCCAATTGAAGGAGAAAAGGCATTTGATAAAGTCCAGCACCCATTCCTAATAAAAACGCTCCACAAAATAGGACTAGAAGGAAAATTCCTCAATATAATAAAGGGCATTTACACAAAATCAACAGCCAGCATTATTCTCAATGGAGAGAGACTGAAAACATTCCCCTAGAAAACAGAAAGTAAACAAGGATGCCCTTTATCACCACTCCTATTCAACATTGTACTGGAAGTCCTAGCTAGAGCAATTAAGGAAGAAAAGGAGATAAAGGGCATTTAAATTGGCAAGGAAGAAGTATAACTATCCCTATTCGCAGATATGATCCTCTACATAGAAAATCTGAAAGACTCCACAAGAAAGCTCCCAGAACTAATAGAAGTGTTCAGCAAAGTAAAAGGATACAAGATCAACATACAAAAATCAGTCAATTCCTCTACACCAACAAAGAGAACTCTGAAAAGGAAAAAAAAAAAAAAAAACCCACTTACAATAGCCTCCTCAAAAATAAAATACTTAGGAGTAAATCTAACCAGGGATGTGAAAGACTTATACAAAGAAAACTACAAAACACTACTGCAAGAAATCAAAAAATAAATGGAAAAACATACATGCTATGGATAGGAAAACTCAATATTGTGAAAATGTCAATACTACCCAAAGCAATCTATAGATAAAATGCAATCCCAATCCAAATACCAACAGCATTCTTTAATGAGATGGAAAAATTAATCACAAACTTTATATGGAAAGGAAAGAGGGCATGGATAAGTAAAGCATTATTGAAGAAAAGGAACAAAGTAGGAGGCCTCCAACTACCTGATCTCAGAATTTACTACACAGCTACGGTAGTCAAAACAGCCTGGTACTGGTTCAACAACAGACGCATAAACCAATGGAACAGAATTGAGAATCCAAAAGTAAATCCATCTACCTATGGACAGCTGATCTTCAACAAAGGGCCAAAGTCCATTAAATGGGGAAGAGACAATCCCTTTAACAAATGATGTTGGCAAAACTGGGTTTCTGTCTGCAGAAAAATGAAACAGGACCCATGCACAAAAACTAACTCAAAATGGATCAAAGACCTAAATATAAAACCTACAACTATGAAGATCATGGAAGAGAAAATACGGCAACCCTAGGGGCCCTACCTGTCATAAATAGTATACCAACCATAACTAAAAATGCACAAACAGTAGAAGATAAACTAGATCGATGGGCCTTCCTAAAAATTAAATGCTTACACTCATCAATAGTCTTCTCCAAAAGAGTAAAAAGAAAACCTACAGACTGGGGAAAAATTTTCAGCTATGACATATCCAACAAAAGGTTAATCTCTAAAATACACAGAAAACTTCAGCATCTCAACAACACAAACAATCCAACTGAAAAACTGTCAAAGGACATGAACAGACACTTCTCCAAAGAAGACATTCAGGTGGCTAACAAACACGTGAAGAAATGCTCAAGATCATTAGCTGTTAGAGAGATCCAAATTAAAACTACAATGAGATACCATCTCACCCCGACATCAATGACACTAATTAAAAAATTAGAAAACAAATGTAGACAAGGTTGTAGGGAGATTAGAACTCTTACACACTCTTGGTGGGAATGTAAAATAGTACAACCACTATGGAAAACGATATGACACCAGGTTAAAAAGCTAGAAATAGAAACACTGCATGATCCAGCAATCCCACTCCTAGGTATATACCCTAGAGAAATAAGAGCCGCGACACAAATAGACATATGCATACCCATGTTCATTGTAGCATTATTCACAATAGCAAAATGATGGAAACAACCTTAGTACCCATCAACAGATGAATGCATAAACAAACTGTGGTACATACACAGAATGAAATACTACTCAATGATAAAGAATAATGACAAATCCTCAAAATATCTCACAACATGGTTGAATTTAGAGGACATTATGCCGAGGGAAATAAGCCAATCACAAAGGACAAACTCTGTATGAGACCACTATTATAAAAAAACAAGAAAAGATTTACATACAGAAAAAAAAATTCTTTGGTGGTTACCAGGGAAGGGAGGGGGAGGGAGGATAAATTACTAAATAGATAGAAGACATATGGTAATATTGGTAATGGGAAATCAGCCCAACATGACAAAGGCAAAAGAAGACACGGAAAGGAACACAAGAACAAAGGGCAACTATGGCACTTGCTATAACGTAGACAATCCTGCAACAACAGTAGTAACAAACAATAATTTACAAAGGGATACACAGGTAGATATGTATGCTAAAGAGGCGTGGGAGGGTGTAGGGGAGTGTACCCACCTGCAGATATAGGTTAGGTTGTGGATATCTCTACATACATATTTCTAGACGTTGCATGTATACTAATTTAGACAGTAGAACACACAAGGGGCACAGTCATGTAAACTTCTTACATACAATCAAACACCTCCCAGAAAGAAGAAACTAGACTTTAAGGCTAAGGACCATAGACTCGGACCACAGACATTTGCATCAATTGGCATAACATACTGCATAAAAACAATGTTCTACATCCTACTTAGGTGAGTAGCATCTGGGGTCTTAAAAGCTTGCAAGTGGCCATCTAAGATACAACTAGTGGTCTCTTCCCATCCAGAGTCAAGAAGAGTGAAGAAAACCAAAGACTCAAGGAAGCAATTAGTCCAAAGGACTAATGATCACATGCATCACAGCCTACACGACCCCAAGTCCAGAAGAACTAGATGGTGTCCAGCTACCACTGCCGACAGCTCTGACCAGGATCACAATAGAGGGTCCCGGACAGAATGGGAGAAAAATGTAGAACAAAAAAATCAAATTCATAGAAGAAGACCAGAGTTACTGGGCTGATAGTGACTGGAGGAATCCCTGAAACTATGGCCGTAAGACACCCCTCTAACTTGGAACTACAGGCATTCCCAGAAACCACCTTCCAGCCAAACAATAGACAGGCCTATAAAATAAACAATAATACCCGAAAAGAACGTGCTCCATAAACCAAACAATTATATGAAACCAAAAGGGCAACATTTGCCCAAAAGTAAACATGAGAAGGCAGGAAAGCTAGACAAAAGGAAACAGGGAACCCGGGAAGGAGATGGGGAGAGGGCTGACAAAGTCTGGGGACTGCAACCAACGTCATGGAATGCTTTGTGTACAATTTGATAAATGAGAAACTAATTTTCTCTGTAAACTTTTACCTAAAACATAATAAAATACTAAAAAATAAAAATAAAACAAGACTGAAGGACCGGCAGAAGATCTAGATGGTGCCTGGCTAACACTACTGACCGTTCTGATCAGGGCCATGACAGATAGACCCTGATAGAATGGGAGAAAACCGTGGAACAGAACTCAAATTCTTATAAAGTCTAGACTTACTGGATAAGTTGAGACTAGAGGCCTCCCTGAGACTATCACCCTGAGATACTCTTTAAACCTTGAACCAAAACTATCCCCTGAGGTCACCTTTTAGCAAAATAACAGATTGGCAAACTAAACAAAGGATATTACCCATGAGTACAGTGCTCCATTAAAAAACCATCTGTACAAAACCAAAAAGTACCCTAAAGCACAGATGAGAAGATAAGGGAGCAAGGAAACCAGAGCACTAAAAACGGAACAACCAGAGAATGTTGACATTATGAAAAATGTAAATAATGTCACTGAACGATTTGTCCAGAAATTGTCAAATGGGAACCTAATTTGCTGTGTCAACTTTCACTGAAGACACAATAGAATATTATTTTAAAAAAAGAAGACTGAAGGACTGAGTTCCCAGCTGCTGGACATGCTGCCAGTGGTCAGCCTTCACCAGGAAATGCCACTACTGCAGTCACTTTTCCCAAGTTCATGACCCCAACCAGGTCAACCTACATCCAATGACCATTAGATGGGAGGTAGGACGGCCCAGAACCTCACCCCAATTCGGGACAACTCTGAAAGGCTGTACAAGTTTCCGAGCCCCCTGTGGGTTGGCTGAGACTCTCCCGAGACTGCATCACAGCCCAATTTTTCCCACTGCCCGTCTTGCTTCTTCCACCAGTGTCAATCCCAAGAGTATTCCCCCAATAAACTTCCTGCACGATAATCTCTTCCTCGAAATCTGTTTCCCAAGAAACTCAACCTGACATGATATTTCAGAGTTATAACTGCGTGTAGGGTGGGCTGGAGAAAGAGAGAGCTTGAAGGTCAAGCTACCTAATGGTGCACGTGTTTCAACAGGGAAACAGATAATGAAATGGGATATATTCCGTCACTGGACTATTACAGAGCAATTAAATAAACTAAATCTGAGTATCCAAATAGACAAATCTCAAAAAACATAATCTTGAGTAAAAAGAGAAGAAAGAAAATTTGCAGAACATACATGGTTTGATAAACCAAAAACCAAACCTGTTGCTATCAAGTCGATTCCAACTCAAGGTGACCCCATGTGTTACAGAGCAGAACTGCTCTATAGGGTTTTCTTGTCCATAATCTTTACGGAAGTAGATTGCCAGGCCTTTCTGCCACGGTGCCACTAGGTGGGTTCAAACCACCAACCTTTAGGTTAGTAGTATAGCACAAACCATTTCTGTTTTCAGGGACATAAAGTGTAATAAAAGCATAAAACCATGGACTTGAAGGGCATCTACAAATTTCATGATGGGGTTTCTTCTAAGGAAGAAAGGGGAAGATTGAGACTAAGAAAGAGTACAATGGGGATTTCAGTCATATTTTAGTTCTTGCATTTTAAAATTCTGAAGAAAATGTAACAAAATGGTACCATCTGTTCAATTTGAGTAGTAGGTTACATGGGTGTTTGTGAAATTAATCTCTGCACTTTTCTGTGTTTAAATGTTTCTTCCAAGTTACAAAAAGAAAATTATTCAGAGATGAACATTAAAAAAAAAAAAATAATCGAAATACTATATGAGTAAACATTTAACTAATCTGAAAGAAAAAATGTAATGAGAACCAAATCACAAAAGAAAGGAAGTCAACTTGACTTTAAAACATTGAGTGTAGAGAAAAGTATGAATTTAATTAAGACAAATGAAAAATCTCAAAAAAAAACTGTAACAAAATGGCAAAGAATTAATATTCCTAGCTCACAAAGAGCTAAAAAAAAAAAAGGAAGAAATGAATAACCCACTGAGAAAAAACAATAGGCAAAAATAAAAGGGCTATTCACAAAACAATAAGAACTCCAACTCCACAATTAATCAAAAGAATACAAATTGAAATATCTTTTTTTAACCCATCAAACAGCAAATTTTTCTTTCTTGAGATAATATGCAACTCTGGCAAGGGTTGGAGGCTTGAAAAGTAAAGATAAGGAAAAATGATCATTCATTAAGAGCAAAAATATAAATTGGCTGAATATTTCTGGAAACAATCTGTCAATATACAGTAAGAGTCTTAAATATGTGTATACTCCTTGATCCACTTCTAGAAATGTAATCTGAGAAAATAATGGAGAGGTGAGCAAAGATTCACTCAATAATACTTCTGCATTGTTACTTTTAGTACAAAAAAAATTAGAAAGAATTAAAATCCTCAAAAATGAAGGAACGCTTAAATAGATTATTTTACATCTACATAAAGGGACACTGCACTTTCAGATGGAGTCCCTGGGTGACTCAAATGGTTAACACATTCTTAACCATTGTCATAGGGCAATATGTGTACTAACTGTTACATGAGAAACTATTCGTTCTGTAAATCTTCATCGAAGGTACAAAAAAAAAAAAAGAATTATCTATGTGAAATCAAATTGATAACAGCAACTCAAAAGGTTTGATGGGAAGCCTAGGGGGCAGTGAGCTGAAGATAATGGTGATGGAATAATTTGGAAAAGGATAGTGAGAATAGCAGCACAACTGGAAGAATGTAGTCCATGTCACTGAATTGTACATGTAGAAATGTTTGAAATGGTGTAACTTTGGCTATGTATATTTTCACCAAAAAAAAAAAGGCCTCGAAAGTAGAGAAGAGAGAGTGTTGACATGTTGTGGGGTTGTTAACCAATGTTGCAAATATGTGTACTGACTGTTTAATGAGAAACTGTTTCTTCTGTAAACCTTCATCTAAAGTACCATAAAAAAATACTAAAAAAAAACAAACGGTTAACACATTCGGCTGGTTAGTTCTAGTCCACCCAGAGGCAGCTTGGAAGAAAGCCCTGGTGATCTACTTCTGAAAGGTCATAGCCACTGAAAACCCTATGGAGCACACATCTACTCTGCACACAAGGGGTTGCTATGATTCGGAATCTACTCCATGACAACTGTTTTTTTTTTTTTGTTTTGGTGCACCATCAAAGATATATTTCCAAAAAATATAATAACATGCAAAAATGGCACTCTATAAGTATGGAAAGTAAGAAATGAATGCTCTTCAACTTTCGAGTTTATCTACGTGCATGTCTTTATGCTTAGAAAGCATATACGTGACAAAAATCAGGCTACAAAATAGAGCAATATAATCCCATGTTTAAAATATGCACATAAAAAACTAAGGGGCTAGTCATTAAACTACTAACATCATCTCTGGATTTGTGGAATTAAATGACTTTAATCGTGTTTCTACTTTCTATGACCTATATTCTAAGTATCTAACTGAGTGGATGAGGAAGGGGTATGACTTTGACAATTTCTTGGAAAACCCAAGACACCAGAGTAATATGTGAGTCAGAGGAAAGAACTGAGACCTTCAGTTGTGAAACAGGTCAAGTGATCAGGAAATCTAATTGTGACAAAAGCTCTAACAAGGCAGAAGAAAGGCCTGGTGATTTTCTTCCGAAAATTAGCCAATTAAAATCCTATGGATCACAACCGAATATTGTCCGATATAGTGCTGGAAGAAGGACTCCAGCGTACCAACCATTGTACCAGGCAACAGTTCATTCCGTTGTGCATGGGGTCGCCATGAGCCAGAGCTGACTTGACAGCAGCTACCACCACCGGCAAAGAGGCAGATACGTGTGCACCCATTACTGAAAGGATTTAAGATGGTATCAGTTCACCTCTGCTAAGCTGCTCGGTGCTCATGACTGACAGGCGGCATGTGCACCAACACAAACAAACAAACCAACCCAGTGTGGTCCAGATTCCAACTCATGGCAACCCCATGTGTTACAGAATAGAACTGTTCCATAGGGCGGTGTTGCTGGGTGGATTACAACCGCCAACCTTTAGGTTAGTAGTCTAGCACGAACCCTTTGCGCCACCCAGGGACATCACCAGCCCAAACCCACTGCCGTTGAGTCGATTCCGACTCATAGCGACCCTATAGGAGAGAGTACAACTGCCCCATAGGGTTTCTGAGGAGCAGCTGGTGGATTCAAACTGCCAGCCTTTTGGTTAGCAGCCTGAGCTCTCAACCACTGTGCAACCAGGGCTCCCTCACCTGCCCAGAAGCCCCCAAATAGAGGCTTATTCCCCTAGCTTTCAGCCCGCCACCCACAACTGGGCCTAGCCACCCCGCAGCCCCCTCTTCCTCTTGATATTCTGTTCCCTTCTTCCTTGGCTTCCTGGCACCTGTTTCATCCCTGCTGTCCGTATCACCACATGTTACATATCTTCCTTAACTGAAGTCTATCTCTAGACCTTTGCATCTCAGATCGGCCTGGTAATTTATGCTATTTACCCACTTAGGTTGAACTTGAATGCTTAATTCAATGCTCGGTCTAGTACTCTGGAATGTTATCCCACATTTCAAATTCTATTTTTTATTTATTTGTGGGTCAGAAAAAGAAAACAAAGAACTCAGCATACCAATCACAGAGGCTAAAAGCAACCCATTCTTTAACTCAATGAATTTGTCATAAAGGAGCAACACAAACGCAACATGCCAAAGAGAAATCGGGAGGGTCCAGTTTGCCTGGACTTTCCTGCTTTAGCACTGAATGTCCCACATCCCAGGAACCTGCTTTGTCCCAGGAAAATCAGGACAGTTGGTCACCCTGGACATGATTCAAAATCCTTTGGCAGTAACACAGGGCATCCACTCTGATGCTCACAAGGGCTTGTTGATTCATTGGACAAAGGCCTGGATATCAAGGGAATTTTGAAAAAATAATCTAATTTGGCAGCTAAAATTGTATTACAAAAATGAGACATTAAATATTGTCAAAAGCAAATGGAGAATTTCCCTCAGTCAACAATATTGACTTCACAGTCTCCTAGACTCAAAGAACTTCTTGAAGCTCATTATATTTATGGTAGAAGTATTAACCACTGTCTCACACTGGATCCTCTGATGAGGATTAAATTGATCATTTGTCTTATATCTTAGTATTAGGAGTAGATGTGTTTCCCTTGGGTAGCAGGCTTCTATCTTTCTTATGGACACTGTAAATTCCATAACTAATGCTGTTTTTCTTTTAACATTGGTTTCTAAAGATCCAAAAGTCAAATTTGCATTCAATCCTCAAGCAAAGCATACAAGATAAATGGAACTATTCTGAGCATTAACTTTGCCTAGAGCTTTATTTTAGTTTTCTTAGCCTTATTTTCCCTTTTAATTTTTTGCATTATAGTTGCATTACATTCATTCATTCATTCTGAAAATACTTCTTAATATGTACCATTTTAAGGACTAGGGATAGAACAATGAACAAAACAAAGTCCTTGTTCTCATGGTGCTGACATTTTAGTGAAGAAAGACAAAAAAACAATAAATGTTAGGTGCCGTGAGGAAGGGTAAGGGTGGGAGAGTGAAGGTGGTGGTGAGTGGCTGTTACAGAGGATGCAAAGGCCTCTCAGATAAGATGACATTTGAACAGAGGCACACAAAAAAAAATGAATAAGTGAGTTGTGAGGCTAAACCGCAAGTGCAAAGGCCCTGAGGCAGGATAGCATGTTCCAGCACCAGCTAAGAGTCCAGTTTGGCTGCAGGGAAGTAAGTAAGGGGGGAGAGTTGAATGGAGCTGAGGTCAGAGAAGTAGAGGAGCCAGATCAGAGAGGATCTTGGAGGCCCTGGAAAAGATTTGGGTTTTACTCTGAGTGAGATGGGAGTCATCAGAGAGTTTTGAGCAAGGAATGACGTGATCCAACATGTATTAGAAGAATCATTTTGACTACTGTGTTGACAATGGACTGTAGGGGGGTGAGGATAGAAGCAAGAAGATCAGAAAGAAGGCGATTGTGATGGTTCAGCCAGGAGATGTGTGCAAGATGGTAGCAGTGGAGGCTGTAAGCAGCAGTCGGATTCTGGGGGTATTTTGAAGGTAAGGCCAACAGGATATGCTAAGGAATTGGATGTAGAATACGAGGAAAAGAGATGAGGAGGATGACTTTGAGCAACTGGAAATGGCATTGAGAAGAGGTAGCTTGGCATAACGCAATGGCTCTCAACCCTGGCTGCCCCACTGGAATCATCTGGGGAGCTTGAAAAACTGACCACTAATTGGCCTGGGGTGAGGTTCAAGCACTGGGATTATTTGAAACCTCCCTTACGGAATAGAACCATTGAAAAAGTGCAAAGAACACTAGTTTGGAATCGGATCACCTGGGTTCAAATCCTTACACTGACACTTGTAGAATGAGACTTTAAGCAAGTTATTTAAGACCTTTAAGCCTCAGTTTCTTCAGCTGCAAAACAGGAATAATAAAAACAACTCCTCAGGGCTTTAAGGAGGATCAGTAGTAACGTATATTAAGTGCCTAGTACATAGTAGGTAACCATAAATGGTACCTATTATAAATAGTTATCACATCTTTTTAGAATGAGTTAAGGTAGAAATAAATGTAAATAATAAAGAAAACTATATTTCACTTCAAGTTTCCCAAACTGGTTGAACTGTCCTCTCGGCCAATGACTACTTCCCAACCAGTAGTCAAAGGGCAACATGCCAGGAAGCTTGGGTCAGGAGAATCAGAATCTCAGAATCCCAGATCCTGACTAGTAAAAGAGTGTTTTTCAGGTGGTGTCATGACCACGCTTTCTTCCCCTCCCCAATACTATGACTCTGAATGCTGTTGGTAATACCCTCAACAAATGCACTTTGTTCCCATCCACAGGGCTTAAGATCTAGGGGAATATCTAGTAAAGACATGCAAGCCAAGGAAAGGAAGACAAGCTGACCTGGCCTGGGTGAGTTTCAGGGATCCCTCAGCCAACGAAGAGGACCAGGAATGGCTTGGGTCCCATGAATTGTTTGCAATGGCATTGAGGAGAAGAAATTAGTTCCTTCATGGCTCTTTCTGCCCCAGATCACCCTGACACCACAGCCATGTCAAGCACTTTGGGGGTCAGGATTCTCTACAAAGGAACTCTGAATGAAGCCCTCCTCTTTCTGATCCCTTGTTCTCTCAAGCATCTACTTTAATAACCATTTTCCTAAAACTCAAATATGAAAAACAAAAAAATAGAGACCATCTTCACTCAAACAATAGGAGTCACATTGGAATTTTAATTCAGAGAATCTGCTCTAAAATCTAACACAACAAAGCAAGGACTTAAATTCTTCAGGAATCAGAGGTGTGGGGCCAAGGTAATAGATGTGATGGCACAGTTATCCAACCTATCTGCCCCCTGAGAAGCAGTTGGACCCTCCATAAGTCAGGAAGCTCTGCAGATTCCACAAACCCCATTCAAACTAGCTTAGGCAAACAGAGGACTCTATTAACTCACTTAACTAAATCATGGGGAAGACAGAGACAGAACCAGCTTCAGAAATGACTGGAACCCTGAACTCTCTTTTCTTCTTGGGACTCCTTATGTTGGTTTTATTCTCTCCTCCTCCAGAGTCCTTTTCTCCATGGATCACAGTTCTCATCCTGACAGCACTCTACTTAGAGAAAAGCAGTCTTCTCTTTTCCATTTCCATTTGAAAAATTCCATGAGGGGTCTTTGATTTGCCTGCCTTGAGTCATGTGCCCATCCTTTTAGCCAAGGGAGAAGTTCTGTTGCCATATGACAAGGAAAAGGGCTGAGCACACGAAAGTAATAGATGTCCACTACAGTTCCCTACCATCACTGCTCATGTTTATGGGGCCACTGGTTCCTGAAAATTTGGTCTCAAAACTGTACTGTCTGGCTATAGTGGCTACAGAAGCATAAAGTCCGGGTTAATAAATATCCAACATTGCTTCGTCTCTGTTCCACTCCCACAGATTCGTAAGTCCTTTCTCAAGCAGGCATAAAGCTATGCAACTAAATCATTTGTAAAATATCTTGTCCAGAAGGTATAAACAAATTACCTGTGTTTTGCACAAATAACGCACGCCTTCTGGGTTTGAGGGCCACACCCTCCCCCCTGCAAGCGATTTTTGTAAGCACACTGTGATAATTCTTTTTATAGCAACATGTGGAAAAGGATTGGCACGGTGGTGCTTGTGAGCATGCCTCGCTGTTGGGGGAGAGGATGCAGCTGGCAAACAAACACAAAACGTGCATAAAAATGAAGAATTTCAGGTTGTTATAGGAGAGCTAAAAGTCATTGCTGTAGATCACTCTACTAATTAATGTTCTTTCACTGATTCCAGACCCATTCAGAGAGTATTTATGAAAATTTATGAATAGCATTTATGATAACCTGTTGCCCCAATACTGAATTCCACTAACTCAGACTTCCTTAACGTAGGAAAACACAGGCTGTCTCAACTGAAATTCTGAGCTAAAACACTTATCATTCATAGCTCCTGAACCCCACTAAAGGATGTTGTTGTTGTTGTGTGCCATCAAGTCCATTCTGACTCCTAGCAGCCCTATATGACAGAGTAGAACTGTTCCATAGGGTTTCCAAGGTCGTGATCTTTATGGAAGCAGACTTCCAAGTCTTTTCTCCCAAGGAGCCGCTGGGTGGGTTCCAACCACCAATCTTTCAGTTAACAGACAAGTGCTTTAACACATTGCACCACCAGGTCTTATAGGCACTTTATCTATTTCAGAGTCTAGAACATCCCAGAAGAGTTACTTACTGCCTACCCAAGCCGCATTGTTCTTCATCTATTACCCGTGAGCACTCAACCAGTTCATTCATGTATCTCATCTGCATAATAAAAAAGACTAAAGTATAAACATGAAGAAAGAACACATCCAATAACAAACAATATAATTGCCTGCCTAGAAATCCCTAAGAGGCTCAACTGAAAAATTATTAAGACTAATAAGAGTTAAGCAAAGTGAATGGATAAAATACCAACATTTTAAAAATCAAAAGCTTTCCAGTATGTCATCATTAACTATTTAGAAAAATGTAGTAGGGAAAAAATTCTCTTCACAGTAACAAGAAAACCATAAACTATCTAAGACTAACCCTTATAAGAAACGTATAGACCTCTATGAAGACAATAACAAGTTTATTGGAGGACATGAGGGTAATGTTGGTTCAGTGATAGAATTCTCACCTTCCATGCAGGAGATCTGGGTTCGATTCCCGGCCAGAGCACCTCGTGAGCAGCCACCATTAATCTATGAGTGGAAGCTTGAGTGTTGCTATATGCTGGACAGGTTTCAGTGGAGCTGCTAGATTAAGATGGACTAGTAAAAAAAGCTTGATAATGTACATCCAAAAATCAGCCAGTGAAAACCCTGTGGATCACAACAATCAGATCCGCAACACATCATAGAGATGGTGCACAACCAGGCAGCATTTCATTCCATTGTGCATTGTTGCCATGAGTCAGGGCTGACTTGATAGAAGCTAGCAACATTGGAGAACATAACTCAAACCCAAACTCATTGCCGTCGAGTTGATTCCAACTCATAGTGACCCTATAGGACAGTGTAGAACTACCCCACAGAGTTTCCAAGGCTGTAATCTTTACGGAAGCAGACGGCCACATCTTTCTCCTGTGGAGGGGCTGGTGGGTTCAAAAAACTGACCTTTCGGTTAGCAGCAGAGCACTTAACCACTGCACCACCAGGACTCCTTGAGAACATAACAGACCTAGATAAATGGAGTGAATGTTATGTTCTCAAATGTTAGGACTTATTCTTGTAAAATGTCAGTTATCCCCTCAATTTATCCATAAATCCAACATAATCAAAATAAAAATCTCAATGGGCTTTGTTTTCACCTAAGTTGAAAAGCTAATTCGAAGGCTGATATAGGGAGGAAAAAAAAAAAAGAACAGACAAGAAATTTTGAAAAAGAAAAGCAATGAGAAGAGATGAATATGTACCAAAATGAAAATTTTCCCAACATACATTTAAAAGACATACCTCTCAGTAAAACTAAGTACAGTATAATCCCATTTCTGCAAACAAATTTTAAACTGAACGTTTCTACATCCACATGTATATGTAAATGCACACAGGACTGAGAAGATACATACCATCTTCTGAAGGTGACTAATCTCTGGAAGGGACATAGGGGTGGAAGGGCTAGGGAAGGGAAGACAATGAAGAGGAAGAGTTTCAATCTTGCTCTCTAGAGTTGGAATTTTTAAAAAACAAACACATGTCATGACAATGAAAAAGACAAAAATAAAAACAAAATAAACATCCTTAGCTCTATCTGGCCAGGGGTTGCCCCCATTGGCCTCTCCCACTGCTCCCAGGGCCTCCTACTCTGCCAAGAGTGCCGGGGACCCAGAGCTTCAGTGCCAGCCCCCGGGTGACCAGCAGGCTCTATTCCCCCTCCCCTATGAGCTTCTCCAGCCCTTCGAACTTTTTCCTGGGATGGTGGCACTCCTCACTCCTGTCCTTCAACACGGAAGCTGGACTTCTCTACATAAGAAGAGTCTTCCCAAGTGACAAGCATCTGGCCCCTCATTCCCAGTACCACCTGTCCTGGGCTCCACACTTGCCAACTGGGGCCCAGGTTTCCTCTTAGAGCCCCCGGAGAGGACAAAAGAAGGATGACCTCCCTGGCCTAGGAGATTCTTCTAGGTACCTGCTCTCCATGTCCCTGCCTACCCCTTAAGGCTCCCTGCTACCTGCTGCCCAAATCCTGGGATGTGACACTTTCTGACATAAAAATACAGACAACTTTGGGGGCCCCTATTCCCTAGCTTGATCCCTGGCAGTACAGTGGTTAAGAACTCAGGTAGCTAACCAAAAGATTGGCAGTTCTAATCCACCAACTGCTCCTTGGAAACCCTATGGGGTGACTCTACTCTGTCCTATAGGGTCTCTATGAGTTGGAATCAACTTGACCGCAATGGGTATTGCCCAAGCTGTTTCAAAAGTCAGACCAAAATTCATTTTAGACACTACAGTTTAAAATGAGACTGCCAGCTTCTATCTTGTGACTCCTTTAATAAAACAAGCTCTAAAATATGAACCAATGTCTATTTTTCTCTAGGATTTCTTTTTTTTTTTTCACTTCATTCTTTAACTTAAAGATGCATTGTTGTTGTTGGCTCCTGACTCATGGCAACCCCATGCATAACAGAACCAAATGCTGCCTGGTCCTACACCATTCCCATGATCTGTTCCAGGTTGGACCATTGTGATCCATAGGGTTTTCACTGACTGATTTTCAGAAGTAGATTTCCAGATCTTTCTTCCTAGTCTGTCTTAGTCTGGAAGCTCCACTGAAATCTGTTCAGCACCCTAGCAACACACGAACCACCACTGACAGATGGGTAGTGATTGTGCACGAGGTGTACTGGCTGGAAATCTAACCCAGGTCTCCTGCATGAAGGCGAGAATTCTACCACTGAACTACCAAAGACTGCATTAGATATTTCTAAATAAAGAGAGTAGATTAAAGCCAGATCACACCCCTCTGTCCCCTGATACCTAATGAATTGAAACAAAACAAGTTTTAAAAATTTTTTAATTCACTTGCAGAAGTCTAAGTCTTGAGATGAAACAGGCTTATGCCCCAGCTTCCAATAGTGGTGGCCAAAGGAAAAGATGGAAGATGGCGGAGCAATGTGGTGTAAATCCCAGCCCAGCCCCTCTGGACTCCAGACTCTGTGGGTGGGGAAGAGAGGAAGCTGAGTGCAGTGGGGAGAAGCCTGAGAATTCTCAATAGTATTCACTGGGGGTGAAGTCAATCTAAGGGAGGAGTGTGCAAAAATCCCTTGAGAATAGGGGCACCAACTTACCACTTAGAAACTGGACAGCCAGTGAAACAGGGAAAGAGGTCTGGGTTGAGGGTGAGCGGCTACAAGAACAAGCTCCTGGGCTGAAAGCTGAGCTGGGAAAAAGACCTAAAAGGTCAAAGATGGGCCTCCCACTCACCTGAAAAAGGATATACACCCTGTGCTTGTGGAATGAGCCCTGGGATGGCCCAATAAACAATGTTTGAGATCAAAGAGTCAAGGTCAGGCTGCCGGCAAGGCTGGCCACAGACTCCCTCACATCTCTCCCTCCCCACAGTGTGCTCTCGGGCCACAGAAAGGTGGAGAATGCTGTCAGCTGTTCTCACACTGTCGCTGTGAGAGGAAGGCCAATAGGTTCAGCCAAGTTGGGAAGGGAAAAAAGTTGGGGGTGGTAGTGGTGAGTAACCAGTACTAATACCAGTTCCAATTGAGTAGACTCCAACTCATGGAGACCCCATGTGTGTCACAGTAGAATTGTGCTCCATAGGGTTTTCGATGGCTGATTTTTCAGCAGTAGATCGCCAGGCCTTTCTCCTAACGCCACTCTGAGTAGACTCAAACTCCCAACCTTTCAGTTAGTGGCTTAACACATTAACCATTTGCACCACCCAGGGACACCTCACACTCATTAAGATGGCTATAATCAAAAAGACCAATAATAACAAGGCAAAAACACGACAAAATAAATGGAAACAACCAGAGAATTCAGGAGGAAATATAACAAGTGTTAATGAGCATGTAGAGAAATTCCATCCTCATACACTGCTGATGGAGTTGTAAAATGGTATAGCCACCTTGGGAAACAGGTCAGCAGCTCCTCAAAATATTAAAATAGAATTACCATGTAACCCAGCAATTCTTTGCCGAGGTATATACCTGAAGGAATTAAAAACACAAATCCTGGGACTTCCCACAAAATGGCACTCTAGACAGAAGCACCATGCCGCCCCTCCACAGCAAAGATCTGAAAAACCAAGCCAAACAGAGAAAACAACAATCCTGAAACCCTAAAACATCAAATGAACAGATAAAGAACTCAGCCAAGCACCAAATGGAGTGAGAAAACTGACATAGAACGGAGAGCGAGGAGAGATTCATACAGAGGTCCCCTATCAGCTAACACAGCACAGATCCGCCATCTTGGACTCCTATCGGAGACCAGCAAACAGGGGGTAAGAGAAAAGAGCTTCACAGAGCTTCCAGGGGGAGACAAAACAACTGGTAATTTGTGATATACGCTTTCCCACCCCCTACCGTTCTTCACCCACACTCGGCCTCCTCTGCTTCGCGCGGACGAAGTCTCTTGTCCAGAAAACCCCAGCTGCTTGGATTCCACCAGCCCGCACTAGCTGGCTCTCTGAGTGCCATTTGTTGGCTGCTGGTGTTGCTCTTTTTCCGCTTCTTTTGATTTCTTCCTTACCTCTCACCACCTCCCCCTCCTTTCACTCAAATACCTGGCTCCGTGTGCCATCTTTGCTTCTTCCTGAGGGGCTGGGGAGCTCCATTCGAGTGTGGAGCTGCTTCCCAGTCTGAACTGCCACGCTGGTGGAATCCCAGGCTTTTGTTCATTTGTTTGTTTTCTTTTCCTTTTCTTCACTTGGGAGCCCATTCTGGCCAGGCGGTGCTGCGTGGCTTGGAAACTAACCCCTCAGCTTGCACAGACGTGCAGAGGTATCTTGAGGGCATTTCTTTCTTCATTGGTTTTTTTTTTTTCTTTTTCTCTTTTTTTCCTGTTTTTTGGGGGGCTTTTCTTGTTCTTTTTTTGTTTTTTAATTTGTTTTGTTTTCTTTTCCCTTTTTTTCCCTTTTTGTCTTTCTTCATTACTCAGTTTCTCATCTCTCCGTATCTTCCTTCTCTTTCTGTTCCCTGAATACCTGGTGTTGTATACCTCTATACCTTCTAGCCAGGCTGTACTGCAACACCTGAGAACAACTTCCCCAGACCTCAAAGCTGCACCAGTGGGATCCCTGGAAACTTTGTTGTTCTTTAACCTTTCCAATTTTTATTTATTCATTCTTTTCTTTTCTTTTCTTCCTCTTCCCCTTTTTGTTTTTCTCCATTTCATAGTCTCTAATCTCTCCACTCCAATGGCAAGCTCCCCTAGCATTCTTTTTTGTTTGTTTGTATGTTTTTGGCTCTTGTTCCTCTCTCCTCTCTCCCATACCCATTTTAGCTCCACACGTAACAATCTCCCTGCTACATCCTGCCTATCTGCACCGTGTGCTTAACGTCACACCACCAAGCAGCACAGGTACAGCCAACTGGAACCTCCCTGCACTGATTACCAACCCACCCTGGTGGCTGCAGTAACTGCCACAAATAACCCATCCCAGAACTCCTCTTCAGCTAGACCTGCCCTGCTGTACCATATCTGAGTGACTGACCCTGCCAATTGGAGAAGGAGGTGAAAAGTATTTTCCCACAGACGAGCAAACAACAAAGAACGCACAGCCCATCTGCTCAGACATAGCCAAATTAAAAATAAAAAGGGATGAAACAAATAAATCTACAATCAATAAATGAGAAAAATAACTACTGAATGCCCCGAAGACAGCAGACAATATAAAAACATTTACAAAAACAGGACAGGATGGTTCTAGTAGGCATCCAAAATAAAACACCAGATGACTTTCCAGTGGAAGAAAAGGCACTAGAACTACCTGATAGGGAATTCAAATCTCTAATACTCAGAATTCTCCAAGAGCGGAAGTAAAAAGCAGACAAAAATGAGGAAAACAAAGACAAATTCATGGAAAACACAGACAAAAAATTGGAAGAATTCAGGAAAATAATGCAGGAACAAAATGCCAAAATAAATTCACAACTAGAAATTATGCAAAGACAACAATTAGAAATCCAAAAGATAAACAACAAGATTTCAGAAATGGACAGTGTCATAGAAGGGCTGAGAAGCAGATTTGAAATGGTGGAAGACAGGATCAGTGGAATTGAAGACAAACACTTGGCTACAACTCTGTTTGAGGAAAACTCAGAAAAAAGAACTAAGAAAAAAGAAGAGACCCTGAAAGTTATGTGGGATACAATCAAAAGCAAAAATTTCGAGTGATTGGAGTTCCAGAACAGGGGAGAAAACAGAAAACACAGAGAGGATCATTGAACAACTGCTGACAGAAAACTTCCCCAATATCATGAAAGATGAAAAGCTGGCCATCCAAGAAGCTCAACAAACCCCATATAGGAGAGACCCCAAAAGAAAATCACCAAGGCGTATCATAATGACACTCGCCAAAACCAAAGACAAACAAAGAATCCTGGGAGCAGCTCGTGAAAAACAAGAAGTCACATACACTTGGAGAAACAGTAAGACTAAGCTCAGATTATTCAGCAGAAACCATGCAGGCAAGAAGGCAATGGGATGACATATATAAAATCTTGAAAGAAAAAAATCGCCAGCCAAGAATAATATAGCCTGCAAAACTCTCATTCAAATATGGATGGTGAAATTAGCTCATTTCCAGATAAAAAGAAATTAAGGGAATATGTAAAAGCCAAACCAAACTTACAAGAATTATTAAAGGGAGTTCTTTGATCTGAGAACAAATAACTTCAGCTCACAGGCAGAATCTAGGACACAGGATTGTACCAGCCAGATACCAATCTAGGAAATGAACTCTCAAGGACTATACAAAATGAAAAGAAATACAACACGGAATCAGGGCAGTTAATCAGTAAATGACAACAACATCAAAACAATAAAAGAGGGAATAACCTGCATAGGTACAGAACTTTCTAATGGGGAGGAAGGCAAGGCGATATCAAGTAATGGTAGCCTGCTTCAAACTTAGAAAGATACGGGTAAAATTCATGGTAACCACAAAGAAAGTTAACAAACATACTCATAAAAAAAAGAGGAAAAACATAAAGTCTCAGCAAAAACAAAACCTACAAAAACAAAAGAAATGAAAAAAAAAATCCACAAACAAAAGTAACTCAGCACAAGAGAGTAAGAAGAACAAAGAAAACGTCAGCACCACAAAAAAAGCACTACAAAACGACAGCAACAAACTCACATCTATCAATAATTACACTGAATGTAGATGGACTCAATGCACCCATAAAGAGACGGAGAGTGACAGAATGGATAAGAAAACAGGATCCATCAACATGCTGTCTGAAAGAGACACACCTTAGAAACAAAGATGTGAATTTATTAAAAGTCAAAGGTTGGAAAAAAATATATCAAGCTAACAACTACCAAAAAACAGCAGGAGTGGCAATACTAATCTCAGATAAAATAGACTTTAAAACAGAATCCACCATAAAAGACAAAGAAGGATACTATATAATGATTAAGGGGACGATCCATCATGAAGACATAACCATAATAAACATCTACGCACCCAATGACAGGGCTCCGAAATACATAAAATAAACTCTAACAACACTGAAAAGAGAAATTGACAGTTCCACAATAATAGTAGGAGAATTCAACACACCACTCTCAGTAAAGGACAGAACAGCTAAGAAGAAACTCAGCAAAGATACAGAAGACATAAAGGACACAATCAGCCAACTTGACCTCATAGACATAAATAGAACACTCCATCCAACCGCTACAAAGTACACATTCTTTTCCAATGCAAATGGAACATTCTCCAGAACAGACCACATCTTAGGCCACAGAGCAATCCTCAACAAGATCCAAAACGTTGAGGTATTTCAAAGTATCTTCTCTGACCACAATGCCATCAAGGTAGAAATTAATAATAGAAAGAGCAAGGAAAAAAACTGAATTACATGGAAACTGAATAATACCCTGCTTACACATCAGTGGGTAATAGAAGAAATCAGAGACGGAATCAGAAAATTCCTAGAATCAAATGAGAATGAAAACACATCATACCAAAACCTTTGGGACACAGCAAAGGCAGTCCTCAGAAGACAATTTATAGCAATAGATGCACATATCAAAAAAGAAGAAAGGAACAAAATCAAAACATTAACAACAGAACTCAAACAAATAGAAAGAGAACAGCAAAAAAAGCCCACAGCCACCGGAAGAAAGGAAATAGTAAAGATCAGAGCAAAAAGAAATGAAATAGAGAACAGAAAAACAATAGAAAGAATCAACAAAACCAAAAGTTGGTTCTTTGAAAGAATCAACAAAATCGACAAACCACTAGACAGACTGACAGGAGAGGACACAAATAACCCAAATAAGAAATAAAATGGGGGACATTACAACAGACACAACTGAAATAAAAAGGATTATAACAGAATATTATGAAAAACGATACTCCAACAAATTTGAAAACCTAGAGGAAATGGATAAATTTCTAGAAACACACGGCCTACCCAAACTACAACAAAGTGATGTTGAAAATCTGAACAGACCCATAACAAAAGAGTGAAAAGGTAATAAAAAAACTCCCAACCAACAAAAGCCCTGGCCCAGATGGTTTCACTGGAGAATTCTACAAAACATTTACAGAAGAGCTTGTACCAGTACTACTCAAGCTCTTTCAGAGCATAGAAAAGGAAGCAACACTTCCAAATTCATTCTATGAAGCCAGCATAACGCTGATACCAAAACCAGGAAAAGATGTCCCAAAAAAAGAAAATTACAGACCAATATCTCTCATGAATATAGATGCAAAAATCCTGAACAAAATTCTAGCCAATAGAATTCAGCATTATATCAAAAAACTAATACACCATGACCAAGTAGGATTCATACCAGGTATGCAAGGATGGTTCAACATTAGAAAATCAATCAATGTAATTCACTACATAAATAAAAGGAAAG
Source organism: Dugong dugon (assembly GCA_030035585.1). NCBI lineage: Eukaryota > Metazoa > Chordata > Mammalia > Sirenia > Dugongidae > Dugong > Dugong dugon. The sequence continues at coordinate 26,334,102 of CM057482.1, read as the reverse complement.
AAAAGAACCACATGATCATCTCAATGGATGCAGAAAAGGTATTTGAAAAAGTCCAATGCCCATTCCTGATAAAAACTCTCAATAAAATAGGTATAGAAGGGAAATTTCTCAGCATAATAAAGGGCATCTATGCAAAACCAATGGCCAACATCATTCTTAATAGAGAGAGACTGAAAATATTCCCCCTGAAAACAGGAACAAGACAAGGATGCCCTTTATCACCACTCCTATTTAACATTGTGATGGAAGTTCTAGCTAGAGCAATAAGGCAAGAAAAAGAAATAAAGGGCATCCAAATTGGTAATGAAGAAGTTAAACTGTCCCTGTTTGCAGATGATACGATTCTATACATAGCAAACCCTAAAGACTACACGAGAAATCTACTGGAACTAATAGAAGGATTCAGCACATAAGCAGGATACAAGATAAACATACAAAAATCAGTTGGATTCCTATACACCAATAAGGAGAATGATGAAAAGGAAATCAGGAAAAAAATACAATTTATAACAGCCCCTAAAAAGATAAAATACTTAGGAATAAATCTAACCAGGGATGTAAAAGACCTATACAAAGAAAACTACAAAACACTACTGCATGAAACCCAAAGGGATCTACATAAATGGAAAAACATACCATGCTCATGGATAGGTAGACTAAACATTGTGAAAATGACAATTCTCCCCAAAGCAACTTACAAATACAACGCAATCCCGATCCTAATACCAACAACATTCTTCAAAGAGATGGAAAAACTAATCATTAACTTTATATGGAAAGGGAAGAAGCCCCGAATAAGTAAAGCCCTACTGAAGAAGAAGAATAAAGTTGGAGGACTCACACTACCTGACTTCAGAACCTACTATACAGCTACAGTAGTCAAAACAGCCTGGTACTGGTACAACGACAGATACGTTGACCAGTGGAATAGAATTGAGAACCCAGATGTAAATCCATCCACCTATGGTCACCTGATCTTTGACAAGGGCCCAAAGTCCATCAAATGGGGAAAAGACAATCTTTTTAACAAATGGTGCTGGCAAAACTGGATATTCATCTGCAAAAAAATGAAACAGGACCCATACCTCATGCCATATACAAAAACTACTTCAAAATGGATCAAAGACCTGAATGTAAAGCCTAAAATTATAAAGTTCATAGAAGGAAAAATAGAACCAACACTTAAGGCCTTAATACACAGCATTAACAGGATACAAACCATAACCATCAACGCACAAACCCCAAAAGATAAGCTAGATAACTGGGATCTTCTAAAAATCAAACACCTATGCTCTTCAAAAGACTTCACCAAAAGAGTAAAAAGAGAACCTACAGACTGGGAAAAAATTGGAGGGGCTGCGGGGAGATCAGAACCCTTTTATGCACTGCTGGTGGGAATGCAAAATGATACAATCATTTTTGAAAATGATATGGCGCTTCCTCAGAAAGCTAGAAATAGACATACCATTCGATCCAGCAATCCCACTCCTAGGAATATATCCTAGGGAAATAAGAGTCGTCACTCGAATAGACATATGCACACCTATGTTCATGGCAGCATTGTTCACAATAGCAAAATGATGGAAACAACCTAGATGCCCATCAACAGATGAATGGATAAACAAACTACGGTACATGCACACAATGGATTATTATGCAACGAGAAAGAACAACAATGAATCAGTGAAGCATCTCATAACATGGATGAAACTGGAGGACATTATGCTGAGTGAAATAAGTCAATCACAAAAGGACAAACATTGTATGAGACCTCTATTGTAAAAACCCATGAAAAAGTTCACACAAAAAATGTAACAATCTTTGTTGGTTACCAGGGATGGGAGGGGTGGGGGAGAAATACTAAATAGGCAATAGATAAGTGGTATCTTGGGTGAAGGGTGAGACAGTACACAATACAGGGGAAACCAGCACAACTTGTACAAGGAAAGGTCGTGGAAGCTCCATAGACACATCCAAACTCCCTGAGGGACTGAATTACTGGGCGGAGGGCTGTTGGGACCATGGTCTCGGGGAACATCTAGCTCAATTGGCATAACATAGTTTATAAAGACAATGTTCTATATTCTATCTTGGTGAGTAGCATCTGGGGTCTTAAAAGCCTGTAAGCAGCCATCTAAGATACTCCACTGGTCTCATCCCTTTGGAAGCAAGGGAGAATGAAGAGAACAGGATACAAGGAAAACATTAGTCCGAAGGACTAATGGACCACATCTACCAAGGCCTCCACTGGACTGAGTCCAGTATAGCTAGATGGTGCCCAGCTACCACCACTGAGTGCTCTGACCAGGATCACAACAGAGTGTTCTGGACAGAGCTGTAGAAGGATGTAGAGCATAATTCTAACTCACAAAAAACAGACCAGATTTACTGGCCTAAAGGAGACTGGAGAAACCCCAAGAGTATGACCCCCAGAGATCCTTTTAGCTCAGTGGTGGAGTCATCTCCGTGGTTCACCGTTCAGCCTGGGAATGGACAGCCCCATAAAACCAAGTGAGACTAACGAGGAACAGCAGTCCAGGGACAAGGGCCAGAAGGCAGAAGGGGACAAGGAAGCTGGAGATAGGGAACCCAAGGTTGAGTAAGGATAGTGTTCATGTGTTGTGAGGTTGTTAACCGTTGTCATAGGGCAACATGTGTACTAACTGTTAAATGAGAAACTATTTTGTCCTGTAAGCCTTCATCTAAAGTGAGAATAGCAGCACAATTGGAAGAGCGTAGTCGATGTCACTGAACTGTGCATGTAGAAATTTTTGAAATGGTGTATCTTTGGCTATGTGTATTTTCACCAAAAAAAAATGTCAAGAAGGGAGAGCGTTGACAAGTTGTGGGGTTGTTAACCAATGTCATAAAACAATATGTGTACTACTGTTTCATGAGAAACTATTTGTTCTGTAAACCTTCACCTGAAGTACAATTTAAAAGAAACGAAAAAAACACATATCCTTGCAAAAACTTGTACACGCAGAGACTGGAAGAACCCCCGAGACTACGGCCCCCGGAGACCCTGCTAACTAAGAACTGAAGCCACTCTCAAAGTCTATCCTTCAGTCAAAGACTAGACAGGCCTATAAAATAAGCAACACAAATGACGATCATGCTTCTTAGTTCAATCAAGTATACTAGACCAAAGGGGTAACTTCCATCCAAAGGCAAGACGAGATGGCAGGAAGGGGCAGGAAAACTGGATGAATGAACACAGGGAACCCAGCATGGAAAAGGGGAGAGTGCTGACACATTGCGGGGATTGCAACCAATGTCACAAAACACGTTGTGTATAAATTTTTGAATGAGAAGCTAATTTGCGCCGTAAACTTTCACCTAAAGCACAATAAAAATTTTTTTTAAAAAAACTTGTACACAAATGTCCATAGCAGCATCATTCATAAAAGCCAAAAAGTGGAAACAACCCAAACAGCTGATAAATGGATAAATAAAATGGAATATATCCTTACAATGGCATATTACTGAGACATAAAAAGGAAAAAAGTACTGAGACATGCTAAAACATGGATGAACTTTGAAACCATTTTATTAAGTGAAAGAAGCCAGCACAAAAAATCACATATTTTAGGATTCCATTTATATGAAATCTCCAGAATAGGCAAATCCATAGAGTCAGAAAGTAGATTAGTGGTTGCCAGGGGCTATGGGGGTGGGGTAGGGGTTCCTTAATGGAACAAATGGTTCTAAGCACTCAGCTGTTAGCTGAAAGAAGCCCTGGTGGCGCAGTGGTTAAGAGCTCAGCTGCTAACCAAACGGTCAGCAGTTCAAATCCACCAGCCACTCCTCGGAAAACCTATGGGGCAGTTCTACTCCATCCTACAAGGTTGCTATGAGTTGGAATTGACTCTACGGCAATGGGTTTTGGATGATAGTAAAAAATGGTTACATAACGTTGTGAATATACTAAAAGTCACTGAATTGCATATTTTTAAGAGGTGGATTTTATGTTATGGGAGTTATAGCTCAATAAAAATAAGTTAATTTAAAAAAAAGATTTTAATAAGGTGATTAGTTATGCAGTTGATATATAAAAATAGCTTTTCTATAGAAAAAATAATCAGTCAAAATATATAATGGAAGAAGAGCTCCCATGTACAATAGCAACCAAAAAGATGACATACCTATGAATAACTAGGCAGGAAATATGTAGAAACTACATAGAGAAACCTTTTAAAAGGAAAGTAAGTGGAAAGACTTTTCTTGCCCTTTGAAATTTTTAATTTTTCTCTTAATGTAATAACTATATTCAATGAGTTTCCAAATAAAATATCAAAATGATTTTTTGAAGCTTAACAAGAACTAAAATTTATCAGGAAGAATACTCATGCAGAACACCCAGGTAATTTATGAAAAAGAAGAGTAATTAAATGGAAAGAAAACCAGCTGCCGTCAAGTTGATTCTGACTCACGGCAACTCCGTATGTGTCAGAGTAGAACTGTGCTCCGTAGAGTTTTTAATGGTCAGTTTTTCAGAAGTAGATCGCCAGGCTTTTCTTCTAAGGCAACTCTGGGCTGACTTGAACTTCCAACCTTTTGGTTAGCAGCTGTCTTGGTCATCTAGTGCTGCTGTAACAGAAATACCACAAGTGGATGGCTTTAACAAACAGAAGTTTATTCTCTCACAGAAGTCCAAATTCAAGGCTTTCTCTCTCTGTAGGCTCTGGAGGAAGGTCCCTGTCATCAGTCTTCCCTGGGTCCAAAAGACATGCTGTGCTTCCAGTGTTGCTTTCTTGGTGATAAGAGGTTCCCCTGTCTCTCGGCTCGCTTCTCTCTTTTATATCTCAAAAGAGATTGGCTTAAAACAAAATCTAATCTTGTAGATTGAGTACTGCCTCATTAGCATAACTGCCAGTAATCCCATCTCATTGACATTACAGAGATAAGATTTACCTCACATAAGAAAATCACATCAGATGGCAAAATGATGGCAATCACACAATAGTGGGAATCACGGCCTAGCCAATTTGATGCACTTTATTTTGGGGGGACACAATTCAATCCATGACAGCAACTGAGCATGTTAATCATTTGCATCACCAAAGGACCAGAATGGAAAGAACTATCCCTAAAACATACTAGCAAGCTATAATACATATACATTATATATATATAGTTGTTGTCTGGTGCCTTCAAGTCAGTTCTGACTCACAGCGACCCGATGCACAACAGAACGAAACACTGCCTGGGTCCTGCACCATCCTCACTATCGTTGTTATGCTTGAGCCCACTGTTGTAGCCACCATGTCAATCCATCTCAGTGAGGGTCTTCCTCTTTTTGGCTGATGCTCTACTTTACCAACCATGATGTCCTTCTCCAGGGAGTGATCCCTCCTGATAGCATGTCCAAAATATGTGAGACATAGTCTCACCATCCATGCTTCTAAAGAGCAGTCTGGTTGTACTTCTTCCAAGATATATATATATATATTTTTTTTTTTTTTTTTTACTAAAGAAGAAATAGACCAATAGAACAGAAGAGATTACATAAATAGGCTTAAATGCATATAGAAATTTAATTTATAATAGAGTTGGCATTTCAAATCAATGGGGAAATTAGGAATTATTCAATAAATGATGTAGGTATAACTGACCCTTTGGGAAAAAAATAAGCTAAATCCTTATGTTACTCCTTGTATCAAAATAAATAACTGAGAGATCAACATTTTAAACAAAAAATATACTGTAAGACTTTTAAAATATAGGAAAATTTACTTATATTCTTGAAGTGAGGAACAACTTGTAAGCCTAGAGCCATAAAGAGAAGAAAGAAAAAAAAAACCTGGTAAATTTCATTAAATAAAAATTTCTAACTTTCATACAACAAAAACAATTACAAATAAAACATTATATATATATACAAAACCAGATAAAATATTTGGAGCATATATGAAAAAGATGATTTTCTTAATTTATGAAGAATATGTAGAAATCAATAAGAAAACCATCATCATCAACCTGATTGAAAAATGGGCAGAGTGTGAAGAGACCTTTCACAAAAAAAATTACAAATGATGGAATTAACATATGAAGCATTCAACCTCATTTATAATTTTAAAAAATGAAATTAAAAAAAACAGGGTTCCATTTCCATCTTTTGAATTAGGGAAAATACAAAAGCTGGCAAGAGTGTGAAAACATCGGAACTATTATCACAGTGGGTACATCACACTGATGGAACATTTTGGACCAGCATTTGAGCAATAGCTACCAACATTGTATTATACATGCACATTCTACAATCAGGAATTTATCTTATAGTTACACTGACCAATGTTTACCAAGATATGTGCACAAGGACATTCATCACAGTGCTGTTGGCTATGTCAGAAAACAGGGCAAAAGAAAGACAAAACAGATGGAAATGACCAAAGAATCCAGCAGCAAGGGCGAGATTAACTAACTCACACTACATCCTCCCCACTCTGATCCAGACCACACCACCTCTGGTCTGGAATTTTTTGTGTTCTTGTTGTTAGCAGCCTTGGTAGTGAAGCAGTTAAAAGCTCAGGCTGCTTACCAAAAGGTCAGCAGTTTGAATCCACCAGCTGCTCCTTGGAAACCCCATGGGGCAGTTCTACTCTGTCCTATAGGGTAGTCATGAGTCAGAATCGACTGGATGGCAATGGGTTTGGTTTTTGGTTTTGTTGTTGTTAGGTGCCATCGAGTTGATTTCAACTCAGAGCAACTGTATGTGACAGAGTAGAACTGCCCCATAAGGTTTTCTAGGATGTAATCTTTATGGGAGCAGATCGCCAACAAACCCGTTGCCGTCGAGTCGATTCCGACTCATAGTGACCCTATAGGACAGAGTAGAACAGTAGCATCTAGATGATTCTTCATGTGTCCTCTCTTTTCTCTCCATCTTGCCCAAGTCCATTTCTCATCCTGCAATCAGAGACATCTTTTCAAATGCAAATCTTATTATTTTATACACACACACACACACACACACAAACACACACACCCTGCTTAATACCCTTCAGAGACTTCCAAGATAAAACCCAAACTCCTTACCATGGCCTATAAGATGGTGCCATACTCTGGTCTACCTGCCCTTGCAGCCTTATCTCGGGCCAGAGTCCAGCCTTAATTTCAGTCCCTCATACTCACAATGCTACCTCCTGCCCCAGGAACTTTGCACATGCTATTCCATCTGCTTAGAGATTTTTATTTTTCATTCTTCTATGTGTGTATTTTTGTGTGTATGAGAATGTCTAAAGTCATACTTGTTTACTTTATAATTTTCTGTAATAAAAAAACAACTAAAATGTTATAAGCAATCTTAAAGCAAAAGCCATTGCATTATTCCTATTGTTTACTTGGCCTTCCCTAAAGAAATCACATCCTGACATGATCTTAAACTATTTATTGTCTAGACAGCTAAACTTCCTCTGCCCTTGTTTACTCACCATCAGTAATGAGGGTGTCTGCCTGAGGAGGGCACTTCTTTCCCTTTTAATTTTCACAAAAGAGAAACTCAGCTGGCAGATGCCTCCTTTGCAGGCCTTCTGGCCAGCCCCACATTTGTTAGGAGGTGGGGGCAGGGGCAAACCCCGCGCTGTAATCAAAGTCCCTCTGATTGAGCCTGTCCAGAGAATCTCCAGGCAAACTCCAACACAAACTTCCCCTAATGGCTATTTTGTTTGCAAAGCAATCTTTTTCAAATTGTACTATGGTTTCTTCTGGACAGTGTCTCATCAGAAAAGAAAGATGGGAATGAGTACTAGATGTAGTAAAACCAAAACCAAACCAAACCCATTGCCATCAAGTCTATTCCAACCCATAGCAACCCTACAGGACACAGTAGAACTGCCCCATAGGGTTTCTGTCTTAGTTATCTAGTGCTGCTGTAACAGAAATACCACAGGTGGATGGCTTTAAAAAACAGAGATTTATTCTATCACAGTCTAGGAGGCTTAAAGTCCAAATTCAGAATGCCAGCTCCAGGGGAAGGCCTTCTCTCTCTGTTGCCTCTGGGGAAGGTCCTCGTCATCCGTCTTCCCCTGTTGAAGAGCTTCTCCTGCAGGAACCCCGGGTCCAAAGGACGCTATTCTCCTGGCTCTCGTTTCTTTGTGGTGTGAGGTCCCTGTCTCTCTGCTGGCTTCTCTCTTTTGTGTCTCAAAAGAGATTGGCCTGAGATACAACCTAATTTTGTAGATTGAGTTCTGCCTCATTAACATAACTGCCTCTAATCCTGCCTCATTAACATCACAGAGGCAGGATTTACAACACATAGGACAATCACATCAGATGACAAAATGGCGGACAATCCCACAATACTGGGCATCATGGCCCAGCCAAGTCAGCACACATTTTAGGGGGACACAATTCAATCTGTAACAGTTTCCAAGGAGCAGCTGGTGGATTTGAACTGTCAAACTATTGGTTAGCAGCTGAACTCTTAACCACTGTGCCACCAGGGCTCCAGATGTAGTAAACATCCTGCTTAATAATTTAGCCAGCCTTTAAAAAACCATATATTTAAAGAAAAAGCATAACCAGTCACTCAATCATAACACCATAATTAGACGGATAATAGGGCACTTGGAATGCCATTCTCTAAGGACTGGGTTCATATGGAAAGACAATCTGATGGGTTTCTTGGCCTATCAAAAGGTACCTTTAAAATTCTCCAAAAAGGCAATAATTTTATTTTTTGCTATTTTTTTGAATTGTGTAAATGTAGAGGTAACAAACCATTTGCCATTTCAACAATCTTCACACCTGTAGTTCAGTGACATTAAATATGTTCATCACATTGTCCAGTCATCACCATTAACCATTCCCATTTTCCATTGCCCTTAACAGAAGCTCAGTGTCCCCTAAGAGTTGTATCTTCCTTTTCCCCTCCCTCTCACCCATGTCTGGTTATCACCAATAAACTTGGATCTCTATAAACCTGTCTATTCTAGATATTTCATGTAAGTGGAATTATACGCTATCTGTCCTTTTGCGACTACTTATTTCACTCAGCAGAATGTTTTCAAGGTTCGTCCATATATTGGTAGGCATCAGGGCTTCATTTCTCTTTGTGGCTGAGTAATATTCCTTTGTATGTATGCACCACATTTTGTTTCTCCATTCATCCTTTGATGAACATTTAGGCTGTTTCCACCTAATAATTTTATTTTAAAGCCAAGCTTTAAATAAGCTATTTTTTCTAAGGGTTTATCTTGTTCGCCACCAGTAGTCCTGGCATATTCCCTCACAGTACCTTTCATGGCAGAGCTATGGGGATAAACTGCCTATGTCAACTGCCCACCACCTGCAACAGTGACCGTTTCCAACTCATAAGACAGAGGCAGGTGCTCCAGAAGAGGTGGGGCTGTAGGCATGTTTATCGGGTCAGGGCCTTTGTAAAGTCTTCATGGCGTAATGCCCAGGAAAATAAACAGTGGGCTAGTAGTTCAAAGCTCCATTTGTACAACTTTTTCCCATGAAGGATTTTCCTTGGATGGCTTATTAGGGGGTAAAGGTGCAGCTGGCCAAAGACAGCCAATGAGCCTGGTGACAGCAATAGTTGCTCACCTGAGACATAAGCCTCAAGGTGAACAGAACTTCCTACACAGATTAGGCAGCTGTCCCTGAGCAGAAGTCAGCTGTCTCTAAATCCTGAGATCAGCAAAAGTGTCACAATGTCCCAAGGAATTTACTTGCAGAGAAAGCTGTGACTTTTTTTATACCTGGAGTTTTAATTCTCAAAGCTACTTTTGAAATACAGTCAGACAAGGGTACAAATTAGTCACAGTGACTCTTTGCTCTGCATATAAATGTTGAGAAGTTGTCCCAAGTGAGTGTGCTACACAGGACACAGGATCCAGTGTCACAGAGGGAAAAGAGAAGCCCATCTTCCAAATGCAGAAGGCATTGCATCATTGCAGGGCTGGAAAGCAAGGGCTCTGTGGGGCAGGGATAGGCAAATTTACCTCCTTTCACAGGAAATGGGTGAAGCCTTACTCGAAATTATTACTCAGACGTTTTGTGCTGTGAAGGAAATGTCTTCTGATAGCACAAAAGTTATTGGTTTCCTGTTGTGAACTGAGAGTTTCTGGCCTGCCCAAGAATGGACGGGAAGGGAAAGGGTGGTTGTCCCTTGGAAGTCCTTGTTTAATGAAAATGCCAGCTCAGGGGCTTCCAGGACACTCCAAAGGGCCAAGGGGAGGCTGGAGGTTAGAAAGAGGTCACGTGAGTAAGGGAGGCATGTGAAGAGTGTAGAGACGCTAGCTGTGTGACACTTGAGTTCCACAAACATTTGTTGAGCAATTCTACACACTGAGTACTTGCTAGGTGTTGGGTATACCAGATGGCTTTGGCAGCTTCTACCTCTAAATAATAGCCCAGTGGTGGAAACTGAGAAGTCCTGGTAGAACACTAGTTAAGCACTTGGCTGCTCACCAAAAGGTCAGTGGTTCAAACCCACCAGCTGCTCAGTGGGAGAAAGATGTGGCTGTCTGCTTCCGTAAAGATTACCAAATCCACTGCTTTTGAGTCGATTCCGACTCATAGTGACCCTAAAGGGCAGAGAAGAACCACCCCGTAGGGTTTCCAAGGCTATAAATCTTTATGCTCAGAGAGGCTGGTGGGTTCAAACTGCCGATCTTTTAGTTAGCAGCCAAGAGCTTTAACCACTGTGCCACCAGGGCTCCTCCATAAAGATTACAGCCATAGAAAGACTATGAGGCAGTTCTACTCTGTCCTACAGGGTCATTATGAGTCAGAATGGATTCAACAGCAGTGAGTTTGGGTTTTTTTAGTGGAGACTAATACTAAGATGTATTTTGAATAATATGATAAGGGCTAAAATGGAGCTATGCCTAGAGTATTAAGACAATATATCACTGTACCTTGGACAAATATTTACACCTTTTGGGCTCAGTTCCCCTTTGTTTATGGTGAAGTTAAGGAAAAGAAGTAGAATATAAGATTTCCCAGATAGTAGTAATAATTATTGAGCATTATGTTCTAAGTACTTTCTCATCTAATCCTCACAACCAACTCCATGATATAGGTTCCATGAGGTTTATAAAGGATGAGAACTTACTGAAGGTCAGTTTATAAGTGGCAGAGCTGGATTGGTGAAAAACAAGACTCCAGGAATTGATGGAATAACAATTTAGATGTTTCAACAAATGGATGCAGCACTAAAGATGCTCACTTGTCTATGTCAAGAAATTTGGAAGACAGCTACCTGGCCAATCAACTGGAAGAGATCCATATTCGTGCCCATTGCAAAGAAAGGTAATCCAACAGAATGCGGAAATTATTGAGCAACATCATTAATATCACATGCAAGTAAAACTTTGCTGAAGATCATTCAAAAGCGGTTGTGGTAGTACACCGACAGCAGACTACCAAAAGTTGAAGCCAGATTCACAAGAGGACATAGAATGAGGGATATCATTGCTGATGTCAGATGGATCTTGGTTGAAAGAAGAGAATACCAGAAAGATGTTTACCTGGGTCTTATTGACTATGGAAAGGTATTTGACTGTGTGGATCATAACAAATTATGGATAATATTGCGAAGAATGGGAATTCCAGAACACTTAATTGTGCTCATGCGGAACCTGTACATAGACCAAAAAGCAGTCATTAGAACAGAATCAAACAGAACAGGGAGATACCGCATGGTTTAAAGTCAGGAAAGGTGTGTGTCGGGGTTGTATCCTTTCACCATACTTATTCAGTTTGTATGCTAAGCAAATAATCTGAGAAGCTGTGCTATATGAAGAAGAACACAGCATCAGCATTGGAGGAAGACTCATTAACAATCTGCAATATGCAGATGACACAACCTTGCTTGCTAAAAGTGAAGAGAACTTGAAGCACTTAATGAAGAAGATCAAAGACTACAGCCTGCAGCATGGATTTCACCTCAACATAAATAAAACAAAAATCCTCACAACTGGACCAATAAGCAACATCATGATAAACAGAGAAAATATTGAAGCTGTCAAGGATTTCATTTTACTTGGATCCACAATCAATGCCCATAGAAGCAGCAGTCAAGAAATCAAATGACGTGCTGCACTGGGCAAATCTGCTCCAAAAGAACTCTTTCAAGTGTTAAAAAATGAAGATGTCACTTTGAGGACTAAGGTGCACCTCACCTAAGCCATGATATTTTCAATTGCCTTATATGCACATGAAAGCTGGACAATGAATGAAGACCAAAGAAGAATTGATGCCTTTGAATTATGATGTTAGCAAAGAATATTGAATATAACTTGGACTGCCAGAAGAACAAACAAATCTGTCTTGGAAAAAGTACAGCCAGAACACTCCTTAGAAGCAAGAATGGCAAGACTTTGTCTCACATACTTTGGACATGTTATCAGGAGGGACCAGTCCCTGAAGAAGGACATCATGGTTGATAAAGTAAAGGGTCAGCAAAACAGAGTAAGACCATCAATGAGACGGATTGACACAGTGGCTGCAACAACGCGCTCAAGCATGACAGCAATTGTGAGGATGGTGAAGGATCAAGCAGTGTTTTCTTCTGTTGTAGATAGTGTCACCATGAGTCAAAACCTACTCAGTGGCACCTAACTACAACAGAGCTGTATTCTAGCATTAACTCCCTCCATCAACCCCTCCCCTCCATTCCAGAGCCTCCCTTCTCCAATATACTTGGAAAATGATAGGGCTTTCCACAAAGCCCAAGTTTGGTCTTGAGTCATACTCTTGGCAGCGTGTACCATCTTGCTTTTGTCAGTATTGCTGTTGGCCACCACTATCCTCACTGCTGGTCCAGCACCAGCAAATTCAAGACTATGTAAGTCCATGCAATGGTGCTACTGCCACATTGGCATCTGAGGAAGGCAATGTGGGAAAGCCTAATCATCCCTTAAAGACTTATCCTGTAGGCCCCTCACAACACTACCTCATGAACTGCATGAGTGAGGCTGATTTTACTGAAGAGTTTGGGTAACTAAAGAGAATTACAATGTAGAAGTAATTTCCAATGGTTCAGAAAATAGGAATGTTCCCATCATTCAAAAGTAAAGTATCTCTCCCCAAAGAGCCAAAAATCATTAGGGGATAATGGCTTGTGGCCAGCACCCTGTTCCTAGGCTTGCTTCCCTCTCTCTGGCTTTATCCTTCTGTTTTCTACTCCATGCTTCTAGTCCTCCCTTGCCATCCAAAAGGGTTCTTGGCTTTGCCCTAAGATCTGTTCTCCCCTCCCACCAGTAAAATCCTTAATACGCAGTCACCTGCAGAGAAGGATGGAGAACAGATCTGAGGCTTTATGCCCCAATTACTGCTGTTACTCTTTGCTTGGCACAGCTTCCTACCTCTTTGTGTTTGTATACCTGTCCATTGCATTAGATTGCTGAACGGGAAACAACCACCTCTATCTAATCCAAAAAATGACAGCTCAATCTTTTTTTCTTACCACTTGGTATATAGTGCATGCATCCATGCATTCAAATATTTATGAGATTTCAGATAAGTGTCTACCAAAGGCTGAGTAATGTCCTGGCACTAGGGATTCAGGACAGAAATGCATAGAATATTACTATCTTCCAGGAGTGAGTTCTCAGTCTAATGGGGGCACTATTTGTAGTCCACACTGTAGGATGACTCACTCCACACCCCATCCCAACTTTCTTCTCCCTTCCTTTCCTCTGTTATAGAGATTGGAGTCCCTGGGTGGTGTAAATGGTTAATGTGGTTAATGGTTAACCAAAAGGTTCAAGGTTAGACTCCACCCAGAGACACCTTGGAAGAAAGACCTGGCAATCTACTTCTGAAAAATCAGCCATTGAAAATCCTATGGAATCTCTCTCTTTTTGCCTTGGTGCATCCCTCAAAGCAAAATGAGTCACCAGCAGTTCTACTGGAGTCACCCGCGGAAATGCAGCCGGGTTCCCACTTTTGCCACGTGTGCTCAAACCAGCATGGTCTGATCTGGAAATATGGTCTCAAGATGTGCAGCCAGTGCTTCCACCAGTACGGAAAGAATATAGGCTTCATCAGGTTGGACTAAGTGATTTTGCTTGAATGGATTATCAGAGACATCTACTCAACAAAAGACACAATGCAAACTCTTTGTACATTAAATTAAAAATCTTCAAATGAAGAAAAAAACCACAACTCTATGGAGCACAGTTCTACTCTGACACACGTGGGGTCGTCATGAGTCAGAGCCAACTCAGTGTCACTGGTTTTTGGTTTTATCGATATTACATTGCCTCCATTAGACTGAGAACCCCCTCCATAGATTGGAGAGCTGAAGACTTGTTTATCTACTCTCCCTTCTAGCTAGCAACGGCTATGTGATAGAGTTCAGGTCAATGAAATATAAACACAAGTCTGTTGGGGGGTGTTCTGGAAAAGCTTTTGCTATTACGTGAAAAGAGAGACAGATAAAAACACAGCTTTTTTGCTTCCTGTCTGGAACGCAGATATGATGCAACAGCCATCTTGCAAAGAAGAGGTGACAAGCCAGACACTAAGCATGGTGGAGTAGTACAGAACGTCCCTGGGTCCCTGACAACGTTGTTGAGTGTATTTTCCTGCTTTGGGCTGCCTGCTTTTGCACATCTTATTATGAGAAAAGTAACCTCCACTTGTTTAAGCCACTGTTTGTAGTCAGGACTCACTTGCTTGAATACATCCCAAAGATATACCTATATGAATAATAACAGCAATGTGGGACGTGCTATATTAGAGGCAAGAAAAACAAGTTATGGGCAAAGAAGAGGAATGACCTCAGAAGGAGGTTAACCTTTGAGCCAATCTGGATAGAGCCGCAGGAATGTTTCAGATGCAGAAAGGCAAGAAGGGTACTCCAGGCAGGAGGAACAGTGTGTGCAAAGGCAAAGAACCAGTAAGAATGCAGTAAGGGAACTATCAGAAATTGAGCATAGATTGAGAGGAGAGATGGAGCCAGAGAGAGAAATGCAAGGGCAAAATCAGAAATTAGTTTAAACTTTATCTTTTGAGCAATGGAGGAGTCCTTGAAAGCTTTAAAGCAGGAATATAAAGAGGATTTTGTAGTTTGGAAAGATAATCCTACCAGAAGAGTAAATGATGGACAAGAGAGAGAAATGGGGAAAGAGTGGAGGATAAGTGGAGGAATCTTATCAGTGAGAAATGTTGAGGACCTGAACTAAGCAACAAGCAGCAGGTTTCAAAGGGAAGAAAGAATTTATAAAATAAATGTTGGCTGTATTCTGAAATTGCATAAAATTATATACACACACACACACAAACAAGAATGCATGTGAAAACTGAATAAAGCTGTAGTTTAGTTAACAGTATTATATCAATGTCAATGACCTGGCTTTGATATTGATACTACAGTTGTATAAAATGTCACCATTGGGGGAAGCTGGATGAAGGGTATATGGTACTCCATGTACTATTTTACTAACTTCCTGTCAGTCTATGATGTGAGTCTATTTTGAATTATATCAAAATAAAAAGTTTTTTTTCCTATGAGAATCTAAGCTTTTAAAAGAAAATAAACTATACAGAGAGGAACAGAAGTCAAGTCAGCCTCCACACAACTAAATGTCAAGCAGACAATGGAATGGTGTTTACAGTATTTTAAGAATGAATCAAAATTCAGATCTCAAGAATGGGGAAGACATCGTCTGAAAGTACTAAAAGTGAGCAACGATGTCATTTAAACCTTGAGCTATCTATGGTATTCCTTTTAATTTACTTTTAAAACATCTTCCAAATGTGAAACTATAATTCTTTAAAGACAAGGGGTATGTTGTAAAAATAAATTAATACATAAATAAATATTGGGTTGTTTTTCTTTTTGCCCTTCTAACTCCAAGGCCAATGTATATCCTCTTGAGTTGGTAGTCTTTGCATTCCGTTCTCAAGAATGAATGTTCTCTCTGGATGTGGGCTACTAGAAGCAGGTATGAGGTCACTTGGCCTAGAAGGTCCTGCCCTAAGCCACTGGAGCAGCAGTCTTACTGCCCACCTCAGGTTTCTGAAGGATTCCACATCAGCTCCAGGGCTGCCACTGATGATCCCAGTAGCCCCTTTCTGCTTTGTCTGATGTTTGCCTGCATTCCCAGTAGCAACACCAACCCCCTGCAATCACCCTCTGTACTTGTACTAACCTGTCCCTACATCCCTTAAAAAAACAAAATAGTTGCCCTTGAGTCCATGACTCATGGTAACCCCATGTGTGTCAGAGTAGACCTGTGTTCCATAGGGTTTTCAGTGGCTAATTTTTCAGATGTAGATCACCAGGCCTTTCTTCCAAGACACCTCTGGGTGGACTCAAACTGCTAACCTTTCAGTTAGCAGCCAAGTACATTGACTGTTTACACATCCCTTTAGTTTGTTCCTACTCTCTGGTTTCTGATCTGCCATCACCCCTGAGCCTCCAGATGAGAAAAGGGGCAATTTACCCTGCTCTGTGAATTCAGACCAGAAGGAACAATTTCAGGAGAGCCTTTCCCAAACTGTGTTTTACAAAATACTACTATCCGATGAGATATTAATAGGTAGTCTGAAAAAAGAAAAAAAAAATTCCACTATTAAACTGAGTGAAACAGTTAAATACGGTTGTTTTATTACAAATCATCTCTGCATTTTTAATAGGTTAATACTTTTTGTAAATATTATGTCCAAAACTAATTGGGGGACCTGTATTTGTGGACATTCTAGCTTCATTATTCAGAATTCTAGACATTTATAGAACTATAGCTTTGGAAAACGCTATTTAAGGGTGAAGTGTTTCCAAGGATACCAGTCCTTTCCTCTCTATAGTTTTCCTTTCCCCATCCTATTCCCAAGCCATGCTAGCAAAGGAAAACTGGCTGGGTTCCAGGACTAAGACTTAAGTTTCTTTGGTGCAAGAAAAGGAGAAGGAAGCCACTCCATTTCTTGAAGGGTTGGCAATTAGACTGTGAGCTCTCGGGGAAGACAGGCAGGAGGGAGGCCAAGAAGGAGGTGGAAGAGTTCAGACTCCCTTTTGTTTCAGTTTGATGCAAAACCCTCTGTTTAGAGACGCCTGGCTGACCAGGTTGTTGATCTTTCAAAGCACAGAACAAAATAGGGAGGAAGTAGAGAAAAATGTGGAAATAGTGCAGGAGAGGGACACAGAGATAAATACAGTAACCTCATTACGGGTGTTTTTCTATTTCAGTCTTTTCTCTCTCCCTCCCGATCTCCTTCCATCTTTCTCTTTCTCTCTCTCTTTTTTTCCCTTCTCTCTCTTCCTCTTTGCCAGTTGTTATTGCTGTGTGCCACTGAGCTGATTCCAACTAGTAGTGACTCTATACCAAAAAAACCAAACCTGTTGCCGTCCAGTCAATTAAAACTCATGGCAACCCTATAGGACGGAGTAGAACTGCTTCTTAGGGTTTCCAAGGAGCGGCTGGTGGATTCAAACTGCCAATCTTTTGGTTAGCAGCCAAACGCTTAACCACTGTGCTACCAGGGATGAGAAGGAGCCCTGGTGGTGCAACGGTTAAGCCGTGGGCTGCTAACTGAAATGTCAGAGGTTCAAACCCACCAGCAGAGGGAGAAAGACCTGGCAATCTGCCCCTGTAAAGATTACCAAAAACCTAACCCATTGTCATCAAGTTGATTCTGACCCTATAGGACAGAGTAGAACGGCCCCATATGGCTTCCAAGGCTGTAATCTTTATGAAAGCAGAAAAGCAGACTGCCACTTCTTTCTCCTGAGGAACAACTGCTGGGTTCAAACTGCCAACCTTTCAGTTAGCAGCTGAGCACTTTAACCACTGCAACACCAGGGCTCCTTCTCTGTAAAGACTACAGCCTAGGAAACCCAAGGGCCCAAGGGACCGAGAGGCCAAGGAACCAGGAAGCAGAAGCTGAAGAGACAAGGAGCATGGGAAGCAGAGTTGCCTCAGTCTGAAAGGATAGGGGCATGATCTCTGGGGTCTCAAAGGGTGGAGCCAGGGCCTCTGGGGTTTCAAAAGGTGGGGTCATGGCCTCCAAGGTTTCAAAGAGTCAGATCTTCACCAACTTGGTTCCGGAGTGTGTGGCTGCCTTTCATGAGTGCCAGCAGGATGAGACCCCAAAGCCGAAGGGGTGGGGCTGCATGTCCAAGGGGCAGAAGAATGGGGTCTGCCAGGGTCCCGGGGGTAAAATAGCCACTCAAATGAACTAGGAGAATGAGGCCACCCCAATACAAGGGAGCAGAGTTGCCATTCCAGTGGGCCTGGAAGGTGGAGCTGAATGAAGCCCAGGGCCTAGGGGCCTCCACCCAGAATCCGGAGAGTGCAGCCAACACGCAGAGTCTGGAGGGCAGGGCCATTGCCTGAATGGTCTCAGAGAACAGAGAATTATTTTCAAGGCTTGAAAGCTAATGCAATGTGTTCTGCTGACTTGCTTGGTGTCAGCTTTCCCTTCTTTCCCACCAATTTCTCCCATTTGTAATGGAAATGTCTACCTTGTGCCTGTTCCACCATTGTACTTTGGAAGCAGATAATTTGTATTCTAGATTTCACAGATGAAAAGGGATTTTATAGAAGATGAGATTTTGAACTTGGAGTTGATTTAAGATTTTTGTGGCTAGGACATGAATTTTGGGGGGCCAAAGGGTGGAATGTTATGGATTGAGTTTTGTCCCCTAAACATATGTATCAACTTGGTTGGGTCATGATTCCCAGTAATGTGTGGTTGTTCACCATTTTGTGATCTGGTGTGATTATCCCATGTGTTGTAAATCCTAATCTCTGCCTGTGCTTAATGAGGCAAGATTAGGTTATGTTAAAGAGGATTGGGTTTGGATGTAACATCCTTAGTCAGGTCATGCCCCTGATCCAATATAAGGGGAGTTTCCCTGGGGTGTGACCTGTATCACCTTTTATCTTACAAGAGATAAAAGGCAAGAGAAGTGAACGACAGAGAGGGACCTCATACCACCAAGAAAGAAGTGCTGGGAGTGGAGTGCATCCTTTGGACCCACGGTCTCTGAGTTGAGAAGTTCCTAGACCAGGGGAAGATTGATGACAAGGACCTTCCCTCTGAGCTGACAGAGACAGAAAGCCTTCCCCTGGAGCTGGTGCCCTGAATTCGAATTTCTAGCCTCCTGGACTGTGAGAGAATAAATTTCTGTTTGTTAAAACCATCCACTTGTGATATTTCTGTTGTAGCAGCACTGGATACCTAAGAGAGGTACCCTCCTCACAAGACTATAATAAGTATTGACTAAATTAACCCACATAGCACATAGATTGGCACTTAGAGAGCCCTTCGTAAGAATATGCTACTCTAAGTACATGCAACCAAAGACCAAATCCATTGCCATCGAGTCGATTGTGACTCATAGCAACCTTATAGGACAGAGTATATCTGCCCTATAATGTATCCAAGGCTGTAGTCTTTATGGAAGCAGACTGCCTGCCACATCTTTTGAGTTTGAACTGCCAACCTTTTCGTTAGTAGTTGAGTGTTTAACCACTGTGCCACCGGGGCTCCTTGGTACAAAGTATAATATCTATTTTATTGGTGCAAATGGTTAACATGCTCAACTGCTAACTGAAAGGTCGGAGGATCAAGTCCACCCGGAGGTGCCTTAGAAGAAAGGCCTGGCAATCTACTCCCAAAATATCAGCCATTGAAAACCCTATGGAACAGTTCTACTCTGATACGCGTGGGGTCTCCAAGAATCAGAATCACTGCCCTGGGACTAGGGCTCCCTCACTGGGAAACTTTGCTGAATGTTGTTGCAGGTCAAAGTTAATGTTCTCCTCATACAAAGCCAAAGCTTCCTGCTCTTCTCAGTCAAGTGGGTGCTAATACCTTCAGGGGCAGTGACTTCCTAGTGACAAGTATGGCAACTGGTATTTCACAATTTTCTTAAGTCATCAACTTAGCTAGAATCAACTCTTCTAAAAAATGTGCCAGAGGTTAAAATTAATTCACTGTTAGAGAGATTTTGGGTTGCCCCTTTTTTTCCTTTATTAAAAGAACCCAGAACAATGTTTGAGTATTTCTAATTTCTGATTTGACCCCTCCCTTTCCCATTGCCATTGATTTCTGGAAGATTGCAAACACTGCTTCTGCTTTCACAGCTGCACTTCCTCTCTGGCCATTGGAATTTAACTCATCTGGGGCTGAAGATTCACATCTAGTTAATGTAGTTAGACCCTCTCTTCCTCGCCACCTCATATACCTTCATTCATTCAACAAGTAGTCTTGAGCAACAGCACTGTACCAGTGCAGAGTTAGCTGCAGCAAGACACGGCTCATTGTCTAATGTCTTAAACATCACTTCCCTCTGCCTGCCATTTGTTTCATCCTTTTTAGGCTAAGAGTATTCCCCTTGCTATGGAAAAAATGGAAGCAAAGTAGGAGTTGAGCAGTTTTGCTTCCTCTTTGTACTCTGTTAATATTTCTCCAAGCAATGTGCCTTTCCCTGTCTTGTTCTTCTTGACCTAAGCAGAGCCTTAAAAGCCCTTTATGATGAGGTTAGCATTTCCCTCAAGCCGCTGCTCTTCTGTCGCTCCAATATGCTTCATTTCTGCACGTAGCCCTGCGTCACCTTTTATATATGACTAAGTCTGCACCTACAGAGAGCTTTCTGTGCAGCCCCATTAGTTTCGTCAGATGCCTCTCCCTTTCTTCTCTCACTGCGCAAGGTATTAGTCAGAATAAGCTAGTTTTTGCTGCAGGAACAAACTATCCCCATGGATTAAAACAACGATGAAAAATTGTTAATTTCTTGCTCACTCAGCCAATGATTCACCCGTGATGACTCAGCAATACAGGCTCAGAGGCTCCATCATCCTGTGCTGCACCACAAGGATATGTGGCCTTCTAGGTCAATGCAACGGGAGGGCAGGGTGGGCACAGAAATAGACATTCCAATTGCCAATGAGTCAACTCTGATTCATGGCAATCACGTGTGTATCAGAGTAGAACTGTACTCCATAGTGTTTTCTTTCTTTTTGTTAATTTTGTTTCTTTTGTTGTTATTGTTGAGAAAATACACAGCAAAACATAGACCAATTCAACTGTTTCTACATGTACAATTCAGTGACATTGATTACATTCTTCCAGTTGTGCAACCATTCTCATCCTCCATTTGAGTTGTTCCTCTCTCATTAACATAAATTCACTGCCTCCTGAGTTTCCTATCTAATCTTTTCAGTTGCTGTTATCAATTTGATCCCATATGGATAGTTCTTAAAAGAGCATAACACTCAAGGCAGACTTTTTTACTAATTAAGCTACTGTTTGGTTTTAAGAAGGCTTCAGGGGATTTTTTTTGTGTATGTGTGCTTTAAGAAAGTTTACAGTTCAAGTTAGTTTCTCATACAAAAATTTATACACACATCATTATGTGACCCTAGTTGCTCTCCCTATACTGTGACAGCACACTCTTCCTGTCCACACTGTATTTGCCCATGTCCATTCAACCGGCTACTGACCCTCTCTGCCTTCTCATCCTTCCTCCGGACGGGAGCTGCCCATTTCGTCTCATATGTCTACTTGAGCTAGGAAGCACACTCTTTACAAGCATCACTTTATGTCCCATAGTCCAGTCTAATCTTTGTCTGAAGAGTTGGCCTCGGGAATGGTCTTAGTTTTGGGCTGAGTCTGAGGGCCACATCTTCCAGGGTACCTCCAGTCTCAAACCATTAAGTCTGGTCGTTTTACTAGAATTTGAGTTCTGCTCGCCACTCTTCTCCTGTTCCTTCAGGGACTCTCTCTTGTGTTCCTTGTCAGGGTGGTCATTAGTGGTAGCCAGGCACCATCTAGTTCTTCTGGTCTCAGGCTGATGAAGTCTCTGGTTTATGTGGACCTTTCTGTCTCTTGAGCTAATATTTTCCTTCTGTCTTTGGTGTTCTTCATTCTCCTTTGCTCTAGGTGAGTTGTGACCAACTGATGCATTTTAGATGGCCACTCACTAGCTTTTAAGACCCCAGATGCCACTAACCAAAGTAGGATGCAGAACATTTCCTTAATAAACTTGGTTATGCCAATTGACCTAGATGACTCAGGCAGCTTTTTTCATTTAAGGTCTAGAGATTATCTCAGAGCAATAGTTTCAGGGGATCATCCAACCTTCATGGCTCCAGAAGTCTGGAGTCCATCAGAATTTTAAATCCTTTTCTGCATTTTCCCCCTTTCGATCAGGATAATTTTATAGAATCTTTGATCAAAATGGTAGCCAGGCACCATGCAGTTTTTCTGGTCTCATGGCAAAGGAGGCAGTTGTTCATGTGGTAAGATAATCTTTAAACCTTAAACCAAAAATATCCCCTGAAGCCTTCTTAAAACTAAACAATAGAGGTAAGGCCAAGATGGCAGAGTAGTCATATGCTTCCAGTGGACCATCTTACAACAAAGACCTGAGAAAACACGTGATTTGATTATATATGGCAATCCGGGAGCCCTTAATATCAAACGCAGAGTTGAGGAACCAGACTGAGTGGCAGAGGGAGGGAGAGACAGTTCAGAAGCAGCAACGAGTTGCCAGACCTAACAGGTGAGAGGCTGAGCCCTTCAGGCCTGAGCAGCTCTGGGGTAAGCAGTGAGGCAGGCAAGCGGCGGTGCTTGGGAGGCGCATTGTCCACACTGGGAGAGACCCAGTGCCAGAGAATCTACACGGCCACCCAGAAACAGTGAGAAGCAGCCCTCATCGGCGAAAGATAAGTAATTGCCTACGGCCTGCCTACCATGCGGATGAAAAACACTCCCCTTAGGGAAAAACCTCTCTCCCATTTACCTCCCTGCTCCCTGCTCTGCACTGGGTCCCGACTGGCTTTAGCAATTGCCAAGTCCCCTGGGCCAGAAGTAGGATCCGTCATACACACAAAGCCATTCTCCCTGCCTTAGACAGTGCACAAACTAACAAACATGGGAAAAAATAAACTGCCAGCTCCCCTAAGTCAGGAACCCAGGGTAGGCACAGCTCCTTTGCCTAGGCACAGGCATAAGGGATCCATGGACTTCGAGTGCCTTTCCTCCTGCAGAGACTTCTGTGGGCCCATCTCAACAGCATAGGCCCTCACTACTGCAGTACAACAGGGTATATACCGAAACTCTAACTTCATCTGTTTCAGCTGTGAAGTGGCAGGGTCTTGACATTTGACACTGCTCTGTCCTTTAAGCAGGGTCTTCACCTACCCACATCAGGGGCCTGAGGACTGGTGGCTCCACCCATACCAGCCAGCCACCTGCAATAGGGGTCCATGAATAAGAGGTACCCCCCAGTACTTACAGCCAACAGCATTAGCTGCTCATACACTGGCTACAAAACCCACCTACCTGTACGCACTAGGAAACAGGGACATACCTTCCTACTGGACACTCGGGGGCAGCCATCAGCCCCCTGCCTTCTTCAGAGTGTGTCAGATGCCTGTGCCTACACCAATCACCCATGCCTCTCTAGGACTTAAGTGAGAACCTACACCACACACTTGGTAGCTATCTACCTGGGTGCCTGAGCTGAATCCATAAAGGAGAAGTGGGCAGACTCCTGAGCTCACATACCTAGTAACAGATCTAACCACCTGGTGACAGGACAGTAGAGCTTCAAAGGTGCCAATAATCAAACTAGCTCATATGATCAGCCTATTTGGGCATATCAAAATGAAACAAGAAGCTAGGACAGAGTAAGCAAACATAAAATAAATAAATATAATAACTTCTTGATGGCTCTCAGACAACAGTCAAAATCAAATCACATAAAGAGGCAATCCATGATGGCTTCAGCAAGCTCCCAAAATAAAGAATCTAGAAATTTTCCAGGAGAGGAAAATATCTTGGAATTACCAGAGACAGAATACAAAAGATTAATATACAGAACTCTTCAAAAAATTAGGAAGGAAATTAAGCAAAACACAGAACAAACAACAGAGGAAATTAAAAAGATTAGAGAAGAGCAAATGACAAATTTAACAGGCTGCAAGAATCCATAGAGAGACAGCAATCAGAAATCCAGAAGATTAACAATAAAATTTCATAATTAGACAACTCAATAGAAAGTCATAGGAACAGAACTGAGGCAACGGAAGTCCAAATTAGTGAAAGTGAAGGTAAAGCACTTGACACGAACTTATTTAAGGAAAAATCAGGTAAAAGGATTTTAAAAAATGAAGAAACCCTAAGAATTATGTGGGATTCTATCAACAGGAACAACCTATGAGTGATTGGAGTACCAGAACAAGGGGGGATAACAGAAAATACAGAGAGAATTGTTGAAGATTTGTTGGCAGAATACTTCCCTGATGTCACAAAAAGATGACAAGGTATCTATCCAAGATGCTCATTGAACCCCACATAAGGTAGATCCCAAAAGAAAGTCATCAAGACATATTATAATCAAACTTGCCAAAACCAAAGATAAAGAGAGAATTTTAAGAGTGGCTAGGGATAAAAAGAAAAGTCATCTACAAAGGAGAGTCGATGAGAATAAACTAGGACTACTCAGCAGAAACCATGCAGGCAAGAAGGCAATGGGATGACATATATAAAGCATTGAAGGAAAAAAACTGCCAGCCAAGAATTATATATCCAGCAGAACACTCTCTCAAATATAACGGCAAAATTAGGGCATTTCCAGAAAAGTAGAAGTTTAGGGAATTTGCAAAAGCCAAACCAAAATTACAAGAAACACTAAAGGGAGTCCTCCAGTTAGAAAATCAGTGACATCAGATAACAACCCAAGACCAGAACATGGGACAGAGCAACCAGATATCAACCTGGATAGGGGAGTCGCAAAAATAAATCAAAGCTAAAACACTGAAAATAGGGAAACAGATGTCAATATGTAAAAGATGACAACATTAAAACAAAAAAGAGGGACTTAGAAAATGTAGACACAGATTTTTCATATGGAGAGGAAGTCAAGGCGATATAAAGAAATAAAAGACTGGTATAAACTTACAAAAATAGGGGTAAATATTAAGGTAACCACAAAGGAAACTAACAATCCTACAAGTGAAAATAAAAAAACGAGAAAAATATAAAGACTCAGCAAACACAAAATCAACAACACTGAAAAAGATGAAAAGAAAATACATAAAGAAAAACGACTCAGCACAGAAAATTAAGCGGAATAAAGAAACTGTGAACAACACACCATAAAAGACATCCAAATGACAGCACTAAACTCATACCTATCAATAATTGTGCTGAATGTAAATGGACTAAATGCACCAATAGAGACAGAGAGTGGCAGATGGGATTTAAAAAATACAATCTGTCTACATGCTGCCTACTAGAGACACACCTTAGACTTAAAGACAAAAACAAACTAAAACTCAAAGGATGGAAAAAAATATATCAAGCGAACAACACTCAGAAAAGAGCAGGAGTGGCCATATTAATCTCTGACAAAATAGACTTTAAAGTAAAATCCACCACAAAGGATAAGGAAGAACACTATATAATGATTAAATGGCCAATACACCAGGAGGACATAACTATAATAAATATTTACGCACCCAATGACAGGGCCCAAAATACATAAAACAAACTCTAACACCACTGAAAAGAGAGATAGACAGCTCCGCAATAGGAGACTTCAACACGCCACTTTCAGTGAAGGACAAAACATCCAGAAAGAAGCGCAACAAATACACGGAAGAGCTAAATGCTACAATCAACCAACTTGATCTCATAGACACATAACGAACACTCCACCCAACAGCAGCCAAGTATACGTTCTTTTCCAATGCACATGGAACATTCTCCAGAGTAGACCACATATTAGGCCATAAAGCAAGCCTT
Organism: Dugong dugon; assembly: GCA_030035585.1. Taxonomy (NCBI): domain Eukaryota; kingdom Metazoa; phylum Chordata; class Mammalia; order Sirenia; family Dugongidae; genus Dugong; species Dugong dugon. The sequence continues at coordinate 26,308,386 of CM057482.1, read as the reverse complement.
AACAAAATCCAAAGCATCGAAATATTACAAAGCATCTTTACTAACCATAAAGCCAGAAAAGTAGAAACCAACTAGAAAAAAAACAAGGAAGAAAAGTCAAACACATGGAAACTGAATAACACCTTTCTCAAAAACTACTGGGTTATAGAAGAAATTAAGCACGGAAGAAAGAAATTCATAGAATCAAACGAGAATGAAAATACATCCTACCAGAACCTTTGGGACACAGCAAAAGCAGTGCTCAAAGGTCAGTTTACAGCAATAAATGCACACATCCAAAAAGGGCCATAATCAAAACACTAACTCTACAACTGCAACAAGTAGACAGAGAACAGCAAAAGAAGCCCTCAGGCGCCAGAAGAAAGGAAATAATACAAATTAGAGCAGAATTGAATGAAATAAAGAATAGAAAAACAACTGAAAGAGTTAACAAGACAAAAAGCTGGTTCTTTGAAAAGATCAACAAAATTGATAAACCAGTGACCAAACTGACAAAAGAAAAACAGAAGAGGAAGCAGATATAACCATATAAGAAATGAGATGGGTGATATCACAACAGACCCAACTGAAATTAAAAGAATCATAACAGAATACTGTGAAAAACTGTACTCTAAAAAATTTGAAAACCTAGAGGAAATGGACAAATTTCTAGAAATTCACTACCTACGTAAACTAACAGAAAAAAAGGTAGAACAACTAAATAAAATCATGGCAAAAGAAGAGATTGAAAAGGTAATTTAAAAACTCCCAACAAAAAAAGCCCTAGCCTGGATGGCTTCACTGGAGAGTTCTGCCAAACTTTCAGAGAAGAGTTAACACCACTACTACTAAAGGTATTGCAGAGCATAGAAAAGGATGGAATACTCCCAAACTCATTCTATGAAGCCAGCATAACCCTGATACCAAAGCCAGGGAAAGACACCACAAAAAAAGAAAATTACAGGCAATATCCCTCATGAACATTAATGCAAAAATCCTCAACAAAATTCTAACCAATAGAATTCAGCAAATAATTCACCATGATCAAGTGGGATTTATACAGGTATGCAGGGATGGTTCAACATCAGAAAAACAACCAATGTAATCCATCACATATATAAAACAAAAGACAAGAACCACGTGATCTTATCAATCGATGCAAAAAAAGGCATTTGACAACGTCCAACACCCATTCATGATAAAAACTCTCAACAAAATAGGAATAGAAGGGAAATTCCTCAATATAATTAAGGGCATTTATACAAAGCCAACAGCCAACATCATCCTAAATGGAGAGACTTTGAAAGCATTCCCCTTGAGAACAGGAACCAGACAAGGATGACCTTTACCACCACTCTTAGTCAACATTGTGCTGGAGGTCCTAGCCAGGGCAATTAGGCTAGAAAAAGAAATAAAGGGCATCCAGATTGGTAAGGAAGAAGTCAAAGTATCTCTATTTGCAGATGGTATGCTCTTATACACAGAAAACCCCAAAGAATCCACAAGAAGACTACTGGATCTTATAGAAGATTTCAGCAAAGTTTCAGGATACAAGACAAACATACAAAAATCTGTTGGATTCCTTTACACCAACAAAGAGAATCTTGAAGAGGAAATCACCAAATCAATACCATTTACAATAGCCCCTAAGAAGATAAAATACTTAGGAAGAAATCTAACCAGAGATGTAAAAGACCTATACAATGAAAACTACAAGACACAACTGCAAGAAACCAAAAGAGACCTGCACAAGTGGAAAAACATACCTTGCTCATGGATAGGCAGACTCAACATTGTGAAAATGTCAGTTCTACCCAAAGCGATCTACAGATACAATGCAGTCCCGATCCCAATTCCACCAGCATTTTTTAATGAGATGGAGAAACAAATCACCAACTTCAGGAAGAGGCCCTGAATAAGTAAAGCATTACTCAAGAAGAAAAAGTGGGAGGCCTCACACTACCTGATTTTAGAGCCTATTATACTGCCACGGTATTCAAAACATCCTGGTACTGGTACAACAACAGATACATAGACCAATGGAACAGAATTGAGAATGCAGACATAAATTCATCCACCTATGAGCAGCTGGTATTTGACAAAGGCCCAAAGTCTGTTAACTGGGGAAAAGACAATCTCTTTAACAAATGGTGCTGGCATAACTGGATATCCATCAGCAAAAAACTGAAACAAGACCCATGCCTCACACTATGCACAAAAACTAACTCAAAATGGATCAAAGACTTAAATATAAAATCGAAAACAATAAAGTTCATGGAAGAAAAAATAGGGACAATGCTAGGAGCCCTAATACATGGCATAAACACAATACGAACCATAAGTAACAATGCACAAGCACCAGAAGTGAGACTAGACAACCGGGAGCTCCTAAAAATCAAACACTTATCCTCATCAAAAGACTTCACCAAAAAAGTAAAAAGACAACCTACAGACTAGGAAAAAAATTTTGGCTATGACAAATCTGATCAGCATCTAATCTCTAAAATCTTCAAGATGCTGCAAAACCTCAACAACTAAAAGACAAATAATCCAAGTAAAAAATGGGCAAAGGTTATGAACAGGCACTTCGCCAAAGAAGATATTCAGGCAGCTAACAGACACATGAAGAAATGCTTACGATCATTAGCCATTAAAGAAATGCAGATCAAAACTACAATGAGATACCACCTCACCCCAACAAGGCTAGCATTAATCCAAAAAACATAAAATAACGAGTTCTGGAGAGGCTGTGGAGAGACTGGAACACTTATACACTGTTGGTGGGAATGTAAAATAGTACAACCACTTTGGAAATCCTTTTGGAGCTTCCTGAAAAAGCTAGAAATAGAAGTACCACACAATCCAGCTGTCCCACTCCTTGGAATATATCCTAGCGAAATAAGAGCCGTCACACGAATAAATATATGCACACCCATGTTCATTGCAGCACTGTTCACAATAGCAAAAAGATGGAAACAAACTAGCTGCCCATCAATGGACGAATGAATAAACAAATATGGTATATCCACACAGTGGAATACTATGCAGTGATAAAGAACAACGATGAAGCCGTGAAACATCTTATTTAGTCAGTCAGAGAAGGACAAATATTGTATAAGACCACTATTACAAGAACTCAAGAAAAGGTTTAAACACAGAAGAAAACATTCTCTGATGGTTACAAGGGTGGGGAGGGAGGGGGAGGGTTATTTACTAACTAGATAGTAGATAAGAATTATCTTAGATGAAAGGACAACACACACTACAGGGGAAGTCAGCACAACTGGACTAAACCAAAGCTAAGAAGTTTCCTGAATACAATCAAACACTTTGAGGGACAGAGTAGCAGGGATAGCAGTCTGGGGACCATGCTTTCAGGGGACATCTAGGTCAACTGGCACAACAAACCTTATTAAGAAAATGTTCTGCATCCTACTTTGGTGAGTGACGTCTGGGGTCTTACAAGCTTGCAAGTGGCCATCTAAGATGCATCAAATGGTCCCAACCACCTGGAGTAAAGGAGAATGAAGAACACCAAAGACACAAGGAAAGTAGTAGCCCAAGAGACAGAAAGGGCCACATAAACCAGAGACTTCATCAGCCCGAGATCAGAAGAACTAGATGGTACCCGGCTACCACCAATGACATCCCTGACAGGGAACACAACAGAGAGTCCCGGATGGAGCAGGAGAAAGATTGGGTGCATAACTCAAATTCTAGTAAGAAGACCAGATTAATGGTCTGACTGAGACCGGAAAGCATGGCCCCTGCATTCTCTATCAGCCCAGAACTAAAACAATTTCCAAGGCCAACTCTTCAGACAGGGATTGGACTGGACAGTGGGACATAAAGTGATACTTGTGAGGAGTGTGCCTCTTAGCTCAAGTAGATACAAGAGACTAAGTGGGCAGCTTCTGTCCAGAGGTAAGATGGGAAGGCAGAGAGTGTTACGAGCTGGTTGAATGGACATGGGGAATCAGGAGTGGAAAGGAGGAGTGTGCTGTCACAGTATGCGGAGAGCAATTAGAGTCATGTAACAATGTATGTATAAATTTTTGTATGGGAAAAAATTTTAAAAAAAACAACCAAACAATAGTTTAGCTTAACCAGTAAAAAAGTCTGCCTTCAGCATTATGCTCTTTTAAGATCTATCTAGCTACAGATATAAATATATAGCTATTCCCCACCCGTCTGTGAGTTTTTCATACTCTTCTTGCTGTGTTGGCTTGTGTGTCACTATGAAGCTGGAAGCTATGCCACTGGTATTTCCAATACCAGCAGGGTCACCCATGGTGGGCAAGTTTTAATGCAGCTTCTAGACAGACTAGGAAGAAAGGCCTGGCAATCTACTTCTGAAAATTAGCCAGTGAAAACCCTATGGGTCACAACAGAATATTATCTGATTTAGTGCTAGAAGATGAGGCCCCTGTGTAGGAAGGCAACAATGGACTCAAGCATGCCAGTGATCATGAGAATGGTCTATTCTGTTATACATGGGACCATTGTGAGTCAGAGTCAACTCAACAGCAACTATCAGCAACAACATAGATACAGACATAGACATGGGTATATAAATATCATCCATTTATTCATGCAAGGATATAGAATTCCTGCTTCCCACCACATAGATTATAAGTGGCGGTCATGTTTTCTACCATGTGGAAAAGTCCAGTGCCTAGCGAGAATGAAACCAACACACCAAAAGAAGCCGGGAAGGAAAATGGAGAGCAAGTCTTCCACATATTCAAAAATGTGAAATTGTGTACTCCAGCTTAGTATGCAAACACAATTAAGCCTGTGCGTATGTTGCTTACTGTAAACCCATGTGTACCTCACTTACTGGTTAATCTGCCCGTTGCCACATCTTTCTCCTAAGGAGCAGCTGTTAGGTTCGAACCACCAGCCTTTTGGTTAGCAGCTGAGCACTTAACCACTGCATCACCAGGGCTCCTTACCACAGGTATAGGGATTAGGATTTACAACACATATTTTTGGAGGATATAATTCAATCCATAACAGCTGGGTTATATATGCGGTGGCATCAGGAGTGTGATCATCATTTTCACAAAAGAGGAAACCAAGAATCCATAATGGGAAGTAGCTTGGTCAAGATTACCAGCTAGTAAACAACAGAGCTAGGATTTGAACCCTTATCTCTTAGACTCTAGAGCCCCTTCTCTTCCCCTTCACAGTGTACAAATCACCTGGAGATCTTGTTAAAATTCAGATTCTGATTCAGTAGGTCTAGACTCTAGAGTAGGACCTGAGAGTCTGTGTTTCTACCAAGCTCCCAGGTGATGTGGACATCGGTCACTGGACTCACTTTGAATAGCAAAGCTTTATAGGACAACATGGCCTGAGAGCTTACATTCCCTGAGAATTAGTTGAAATCTTGGTGAGAAATTTTTGACTTTCATGAACCATGGAATTGGTAGAGGTTTGAGCTAATTTTACATAGCTGTTTTGGGGTAGGGAGGCCTCCAACTAACATCTGGGCTACATAAGTATTTAGTTGTACAGCACACAGCTAGTTTTTTTTTTTTTTTAAGATGCAAGGGATTCGGAAAACTCCTTTTTTGGTCTGCAGGCAAAGGCTTCCCTGGAGAAAGCAGACCTCTCTGCCGGTCCCTGTTCCTTCCAGGGTTTGCCCTGCACTGCCCAGCTCTTCACCTCACCTGGGGTGTGTCCGGCACCCCAGTTAGCCATCAGGGAGCTGGAACAGAAGTCCCCTGCATCTCCTTGCACCCCTCCCCCACCGCACACTGTCCAAAACGTCAAAATTATAGCAATAATGTGAATTGCAGTGAGAGATGGAACTGTGAGAAATGGGTTAGTATGGAACACATGTCTTAAGCCCACGGGAAAATCCAACTTTTCAGGAAAAACAACAATTAAAAGGAAAAAAAAAAATTACACATACTCCAGAAAGGGGGTTGGGGGAGCAAAGAAACTTGGCCTAGGATACTCCTAGCTGAGAGTCTAGGAAACCTAAAATGACTATTGGCAGGTCTTTGCTGGGGCGGGGTGTGGTTCCCTCTCTGAAAGCTCCAATACACTGTTCAAGGACGAAAGTGGCTTTGAGCTATGCCTCAGAAGCAAATAAGATGTTGCCACAATGTTCTTTCATGATACCAAATTTGAGCTCATCTGTAATCTGTCAAGAGCTGCAGATCTCACACCATCTCTCAACTCATTTCATTGCTGCCACGTAAAATTGAACCTATCAAAACTCAAGCACTTGTTTGGCAATGTCTACATAAGCTGAACACACACATGTCCTATGACCTGGCAAGTCTACTCAGTGGTACATACCCAAAAGACATGCGTTCAGGTGTTCACCAAACGTATGTACAAGGAAGCTTATAGAGGCCCTATTTGTTCTAGCTCTGAACTGGAAACAACTCAATTGTCTATCAATAAATTGTGGTATACTTACACATGGAGAATGAATGAACTATAACTCTATTCAACAACACAGATTAATTTCACAATATATTGAATGAAAGACAAAAGTAATCTAAGGTATTAGAAATCAGAATGATGGTATCCTTAGTGGGAGGGGGCAGCACAAGGAGGGGTGGGTGTCTGGGGTGCTAGTAATGCTCAGTTTCCTGACCTGGGGACTTGTTACACAAATGTGTTCACTTTGTGAAGATTCTTCAAGCTGTATACTCATGATCTGTGTACTTTTCATACATCATTTTATAAACCAGTTGCCATCGAGTTGATCCCGACTCATGGTGACCCCATGTGTGTCAGAGTAAAACCATGCTCTATAAGGTTTTCAATGGCTGACTTTTTGGAAGCAGATAGCCAGGCCTTTCTTCCAAGCAGTCTGAGAGTGGACTCAAACCGCCAACCTTTTGGTTAGCAACTAAGGACATTAACTGTTTGTACCACCCAGGAATTCCATATATGTTATATTTCAATCAAAAAGTTTAGTTAAAAAAGAAAAAGCTTAACAGTCCCCTCAAAATCAAAGTCTCTTTTCTTTCTATGATTGCAAATCAGCACCTCAGAGGTGCTGCCTGCTGCCCTTTCCCCCTGCCTCCACCACGGTCCAGCTTGTGAACTCTTTCTTCTGTGGGACTCACTCTGGTCTCCTCCCTTCCTGCTTCACAGCCACTTCCCCACTCAGGGCCTCAACCCTCAGATCTGTTAGGAATGAAATCGCTGCCTCACTAGGCTGTCTGCTTTCCATCTCTCCCATCCGCACCTTCCAAAGCAATTATTCTATATCTCTGCTTTTATCAGGACCTTCTTATTCAAACTTTCAGTCCCCACCTGTTATAGAAATGAGTCAAAGATGGCCTCTGTGTACTGGCCCCAAGTTGTTTACTTCTCCATAGCAAGCTGAGGCCCCTTAGGCTGAAAACAGCCTGCTGGGGCCAAATTTAAACTTGTACGCATTCAATTGTTTTAAAAATAGCCCAAATAAGCCGATTTTTAGCCACTTCGAGGTGGCCTTCTTTACATAACCAGTGAAACTGCACCCAATGTCTGCTAACCATACATAAAATAAAACCCTGTAGGTATAAGGGCCCTAGGATGCTACTGTCCTTTGGAGCTCTCTGACCTAGAGACTCCTTACCTTGCTACAGGAGGACATCACCTAGGGACACGTAAGCTTTCCCCCCTCCCTTCTCGTCTTCTCTTATGGTGGCTCCCTGCACCGTCCCTGCCTCTGGAAGACCTCCTGCTGTCGGAGGCCACCTCTGCACGCAGCTGTGAATGCAGCTGCCACAATAAACAGCGTGCTGTGCAACGCTGCTATCTCAGGATCATCTGTTTCCTTGATCAGCCCTGAATTCCCTCCAACTCACAAGAAAAATCATTTTGATTCTCCTTGGATCCATATTTCTGGGTTCATGAAACAGGGGTGACCCACGCAGGCCATCTGCCCTTAAGTGTCCTTTTCAACCTTGAAGGAACTGATTTCCTGGAGTCCCCCTTCAGGTCAAATAATAGCTTAGTAAGCAGCTTAACCCATTGCCATCGAGTCAATTCTGACTTAGTTTCCAAGGAGCACCTGGTGGATTCCAACTGCTGACCTTTTGGTGAGCAGATGTAGCTCTTAACCACTATGCCACCAGGGTTTCCTTTAAGCAGCTTAGGGGAGAGCATTTACCTTAGGCATTGGGTTCTTTTGGAAAATTATCTATGTGCAGCCAGCTTCAAGAAGCAAGAACTCTAGGATCAGACTAGAGGCTGTTTTAGGATGTACAGCATGTCCTTGGTGACTATTTCAGTAATGAGCCCTGTGTCTTGATGTCATCTTCTCAGAAATTAGCATGACAATGACCTATATTGCCCTCTTTCTCTGTCCCCTCTTCAGAGTCCCTTCCCAACATGTTGGGTAAGGATGCTCGATAAACTGTATCTACTCACAAAAAATACATTCCATTACGCTAATTTTGGGTGTTTCTCTAAACAATTTAGGTTTCTGATACTCACTACACCACCACATCACCACCACTGAGCCCAGGATAAAGCCCAGCTCCTCTGCACGGCACTCAAGTCCCCTCCCTCTCACTTTTAAAAATCAGGCTACAAGGTCCCTTCCAACTTCATCCACTCTGTGCCCCCTAATGAACCAGTTCTCCAGCTAACGTTGTTTCTTAACACTCACACCTCCTCTTGTGTTTGCTGCCTGCATCCCAAGCAAGCAGCAAGTAAGAAAGCCCCAAGTTTCCATAATCTTGCTCACATGGGCCAGCTCAGATTCCTTTGACCTTCCTGATGAGCCTTGACCTTAGCGTCATTCAACCCCTGTCTCTCTTGAGCTTTGGCCATCTGAACTTACTTGCCTGGACCATTCAGAACTGATGTCATCCCTGTGCACCCGTTGAAGGGAGCTAGAGAGAAAAAAGTTTCTGAACTTTTTTGACCCATGCCCAGGCCCAGAACACATGCCTTTCACCATTCAATGGCAAAGCGCCTCTGGCCCCGAGGCCTAGGTCACTCCGATGTTCAATCTGGTCCTGAAACTCCAAAATACACATCAAGTAAACTCAGCAGCTGAGAAAACGGCCCACTGACTACCAACGATGACACAGCGTAAGTCTTTCCTCCAGCCACACAATGGAGAAGCTGAGTAATACGTGGAATTCTCTAAATGACAACATTCAGATCACAAGGGTTTTAAGGTCAGCTGAAACACGATTGCCGGATTTTCCCTTCCTCTTGGGTAAAGGCTCTCTAAGACAACCCCGTTTTTTCAGGGAATCAAGGCTGGAGTCATTGCCCAGGCAGTTCCTGGCCTGCTGGCCAGGGCCAGGCGCTTCTAGGCCCTTCCCCCTGGGTCAGGCTGCAGGAGGATTCAAGATGAAAATGAGGCAATGTTGGCAGGGTAGCCTCTGAGGGAACCAGTAAAACTCTGCCCCTTGCAGCCCTAAGCATTAAAGGAAGCAAATTAGCAGAAGCAAGCAGTAATTTGCATGCAGACAATGGGAGTCATCCTTTCTATGCAGGGGGGGGAAAAAAAAAAGAGGCAAGTTTGAGGCAGAAGGGAAATCATTGGGGGAGGGGAGAGAGTTACTTTATAAACACAGAACTAGGCTCAAGCTCTTATTATCATAATTACCATTCTTAAGAAATTCCATCAAATACCCTTTGTTAGACCCTGACCTTGGAAGAGGCTGCATAGGCCTGGCTCACTATTATTTACTCTCGATCACTATCCACCACATTGTCTCATGATCTAGTTTTTCCCTCCGGTTCCAGTCTCTACAAAATGTTTAAGATTATCCAATGTTCCTCCTTGGAGGGTGGAAAACAAGTGATAATGATCTAAGAATGACAAACCAAACAAAGCACCCGTCCTGGGACAAGAAAACCAAGATGTCACCAGATAACCCCCTATAAAAGATTAACTCATCTGGGACGTGACCACCTCAGGGTGGAACTAACACAAACTTCTAAGACCCATAATCCTGTCCCTATCAAACCCTTCAGCCGATCTCCAGTGGGGGAGACAGTTTTTTTGGAGGAATCTATTCCCCTCTGTCTCCTATATATCGATATTAATAAAACTCTTGCTGCTCACCTCACCTCGTCTCAGAATTGGCTATTGCAGCTGGCGGCTCCAATCTGCGTTATTGCAGTAACAAATTTGGTGGCCCTTACGGAGAGCTTCAGCCACTTGAGATGCAGCGGCCCTGGGGCAGGGTCTGGGGCTGATCGACAGCACTCCCAACAAGCAGCTGCAGAGGTTTCATTTGCCTCTGGGGAGACTATCAGCCAGACTTGGGTCTGCCATGGCACCTCTGGTCCCCAACCGCACCAAAAGAGGTGTGTGAAAGAAAAGCAAGACCTGTATAGGAGGGATCCCAAGGTAAGTCTGCAACTCCTCTCCCTTTTGCACTCAGGGCCGGGGTGGATAGGGCAGGCCCAAGGTTTCCAGAACAGAACCTGAGCCCTTGGTTTCTGAGGCAAGACATGCCTCAGATGACCGATCCTCATGAGTAGGGTCGCAAGAAGGGACTCCCTGGTAACGCTAGAGTCCTGGTTCCAGGTGTGTGAGTGCTCGTAAGTGTGTCTGGGAGGTTGAGATTCTCTAAGATCACCTCTGTCGGCAGACAGGGCTGACTGAGAGGTTGAAGGGTCGAGAGCACCTCCGTCAGCTTGCAGGATTTATTCATTTACGGTGGTTTTGTGTCTGTCCTGTCCATTCGTTTACTGTGGTTCTGTGTCTGTCCTGTCCATTGTCTGTGTGTAACTAGTATTATACCATCTACTTGGGCACCCTGATTCAGCTGTTAGGGAAAGTGAAAATACCCTGGGTGAGACTGGTTCTTGAGACAGCCATAGTATCTTAAGACCATGTTCATGAGTTAACTGATCTGGATCCTGAGAGCCCTGAAAATGCCAGAATGGTCAATATAATCTTTACAGAACAAAGTGCCCCTGATATTAAGAGAAAGCTTCAGAAAGAAGGAAACCAAAAGCTTGAACCTTATCGCTTAACGTCTTTGATAAATGAGCCTGGATTCTGCCCCCCACTACTGATTCACTGCTTTGGGGTTCATATTTAAAAACACTATAAATTGAGTATACTAGAAGTAACTTGGAATTTCAGTGACCACTTTGGGAAAATGAGCTTTCATTTGTGTTGTCTGTTTTTTTTCCTTTAGGGAACTTCGTTTGATGCTCGGGTTTTGTCGAAAGGTCTAATATTCCTCCATCTGAGGCTCTGGCAAGTTAATAAGTTTTATCCAGAACCTGTTTTTTTCCATTGAATTGAGTCGAACTTATCAAAAATTGCTATGTACACTTTAAGAAACTAGGATCCACATATCCTTGTTTTGTGTGATATTGTCTGGTGAGTCTACGTGGTTTCTGCCTCCTTTTGTCCTGAAAGAGCTTGCTTCTGGTCTAGAGCACTGTGTCTAAGTCTGTCTTAGATCAGGTTGGAGGTTATGGCTAAGAATTGCTGTTTTTTGTAAGGCTGGTCATAGACCCTCAGTTCTTTCTTGGTCCAGAAAAAAACTGCATCTTGTGTCTGTCTTATGATTTAGACTTTTAATAGCTACTTGGAGAAACTTTGATACAAATTGGTCTATTTGAAAAGTATGCTAAGATCTTTATGCTTTATACTATGTCAGTCTTAAAGCAAAATCTAAGTAACTTAAGCTAGATATTATGTAAAATGTGTTTTATTTAAGAAAAAAGGATAGTTTTGTCTTAAAGTAAACGTAGCAGTTCCAGAACAGTGAAAAAGAAATTAGTTATCTTTGTCCTTCAAAATTCCTAGGTCAATTTAAACACATGTAAATGAATTGGGATGACATCCCCAGCACGAGTCTTGCTAGCCAAGTGTTGATGGATTCATTTACAAAATTGCTAAAGAGCTTTGGCATTTACTGGGTAGATAGCCTTTCAAAATGCCTCCATCAACTTAAACATATGTAAATGTCTTCCTTGAGTCAAGAGAGTGGGGGCAGGGTATGATCAGGCCTCCTCAGCACCCAGCCCCCAGTCTCCAAGGTCTTGTAGCTCAAGGGAAGCTTTTGAAAGACCCTTTCCAGCTAGGTGGAGACTCTTTTAAGACAAAAAATAAGAAAAATTGCTGCTTTGCTATAGTTATCAGAAACTGAGTGAATCCTAATAATAGAACTGTAAACAAATTCTCTCTATTATAGGGGAACTCTAAGAAGTCAAACAATAGAAATCACAATAAGACACACCTAAAATGGCCTGGAAAAATGTTTCCAGCAATAGTCAGAGGCTTAAAGTTATATCCATATCAATGAACTGGTCAACTGAACAGAGATTTTGTGATTTCCAAAGCCAGTGGATAAAATCGTTAAGGGCTAAAATTAGGTTAGGAAAAATATGAGAAATAGTAAAAGTTAAATGAAAATTAGAATATTTAAACAGATTTTCTTTCAACAACAGTTATGTTTCATTATATACAGGCTTAAAATAATTCCCAAGACATTTTATGTAACTTATTCATATCAAATTGAGTTAATAGATATTTGTTATAATTTAAGTTTATATACTTTGTCTTTTTATGCCACAAGAGGAAGAATGTATGTATATATTTAAGTCTGCTAATAAGTATGTTCATTTTTGCCATTTAAAGGAATGCACTATAAGAGATATGCAACAAAGACAACGTTTAAGAGGTTTATTGAAAAAGAAATCTATTTGATATGGTCAAGTTTTATCTGTCTGACTAAACTTTAATGGTTTAATTTATGAGATTTTTTAGAGTTTTAACGTTAAGTAGCATATAAAACAAAGAATTAGGTTTCTCGCCATTAAAATAACAAAATTTTCTTTTGATTTCTGAGTTAAAAGGTTAATTTATTTTTTGTAATGTTCCTGGAAGACAAAGGTTTGGCCTCTCATTAGAATAAGATTTCTGAGTCTGCATACTAAGCCACATGGCTTTTAGGAAAGAAAGCTAAGGTTTTTACTTTAAGATCTTTGGTTAAATAACTTAAGTATTGTTTCATAGTGACCTATAATATTATTATTTCTTCATTGTTAACTTGGTCGCAACTTTATCTTTTTGAATCTAGCATCATCAAAACCAATGGTTTGATTGGGGAATTCACATCATTTACCTAGGAAGTCTTTTTTATTACAGTTCAGGTATTTAAAGATTTGATAATCTTGGTATATTCCTGGTATATCTTGACTATATTGTATTTTGTCTCAAAATTATTATGTAATACATCTGAAGCTCTTTGAATATGGCTAATGGTTATATTTAGAAATATTTTTATCTAAAGTTTTTTTTTTTTTTTAACTGGTTTTATTTGGCCTTTACATTGCACTTGTAATTAACTTCTATCAGGTCTTTCACTATTAAGAGTATCATTTTTATAAGTTAATCATGGCCATATTAAGTTTTGTCATCTGCAGATAAGTTTCTACTTTGCTGATTTACTGAAAACATTTGACCAAAATATCTCAACAAAAAGAGGGACTATGTTGGACTTGCTAAAAGGACTGTGACTAGACTCAATCAAGATTTCCAGAACTCTTAGTAGAAGCTGATGAGCTCACACACTGCTGCTGATCCAGAATCACGCAGAACAGAAATTAACTACATAAGACTGAGTAAACAAAAGGAAACTATGGGTTTTACGTGAGAATATTGCTGATGTTTTAAGGTCCTACTTTTTGGATATATGAAATCATTTTACTTTCTCCTAAAGTATCTAACTAATGGGTTTAGATATTGTAACTCTTGAATTAGAAATTCTGTTGGTAAATTTAGCAAAGTTGTAACTATCATAACCAGAGCAGTGTCTGAAATTTGAGCTATGATTTTACAAAATAGAATAGTATTAGCTTTCCTGTTAGTCTCTCAAGAAACAGTTTGTGCCTTAATAGATAAATGTTGCTGTATTTATATTAATACTCAATCTGAGGTTTTGCAAAATGTAGTTGCTGTTGAGGCACATGAAAAGCAGTTACTGATGCTGCTTACGCATAAACAAACACCGATTATTGGGGGAGGCCCATCTATGCCAGCCAAATCTCCTCTAGGCTGCATTCTAGCAAACAGGAGGAGGTATAGCTACTGGCCTATGACAAGAAAGAAAATGATATGCTTATGTAACACTGTATGGACCCAAAACCAGCTGGGGGACCAGGAACATTGGCCCCAAAATGGGTCTTTGGCTTATGGCACCAATTTTCAGCTTGAATTTTTTTTGTAGGAAAAAATGGGACAGAGTTCTCTATATTCAAGCTTTCATGTCTCTCTATCAAACTTTAAATCCCTCTAACCAGGTTCTCTTCCAGGAAAAGCTGAAGGCAAAAGTGCTTTCTGAATCCTCACTGGAGGGTCCCCTCTTAGAAGGAAGAGAACCTATAACTGCTTCTGCTCCCCCTGCCACATAGGGACGGTGCGGTAGAAGCCAACAAGTTGGGTCAAGGAATGACAGCAGAGTCCCCCACAGAAAGGGCCGAGCCTGATTCTAGTCCAGCCATCTTGAGAGGAACTGACAAAGGAAGGGAATGGGGAAGTAAGAGTCCGACTTCATCGGATATGGTCTCCCCCTCTACACACACCTGTCAGGGTACTCTTTTTGGTAAGGGTACTGCCAGGGCTTGGGCAAGGCAATTTCCTCTGAGAAAAATTCCAGCCAAAGGAGGAACAATGTTAGTATATACTCCTTTCTCTACCTCCAACTTGTATAATTGGAAGAATCATAATCCCCCTTATTGGAGTAACCCAAATAGGATGGCCGAGTTGTTCCTTTCCGTTTTCTACAAATCCCGCCTGAAAACGCATGAGCCTTGCAGGCAACACTGTTGTAAGAAGAAATAGTGACACGTAGTGGCATTCCTTTCCATATTCAACAAAAGGTGAATCTGGAGGTCTGGGCATAAGAAAGGCCTGGGTGAGCCCAAGTCAGCCACACTGGTTAAAATTACTTTAAAATCCAGAGCACCTATTATAAACCAGAGGCAATATCCCCTCTGAAAGGAAGCTTTGGAAGGGTTCACACCATTGGTGCACTGACACATAAAAACTGGACTTTTAAAATCTTGCCAGTTTCCGTACAACACCCCTATTGTACCGGTGTTGGAACTGGGGACAAGAAAATATCGGTCTGTTTGAGACCTAAGGAAAATCAACCAAATAGTAGAGGACATTCATCTGATTGTGCCAACCCATATACCCTCTTCATTACTATACTCAGTCAATGTGCTTGATTTTCAGTACTGGGCTTGAAAGATGCCTTCCTTTGTATTCCTCTACACCCTGAGTCTCAGCCTCTATTTGCCATTGAATGGACTTATATTAAGACAGGGAATTGCCGTGGGGGTACTAACTCAAACCTGGGACCAGCCAGGTGACTGGTGGCCTACTTTTCAAAGCAGCTGAACAACGTGGCCCGGACATGACCCCCTTGTCTTCGAGCTGTGGCTGCAACATGTGACCTGTTACAGAAAGCAGAGAAAATTCACCCTTGGAGAAAAGGTTCCAACCCAGAGATCAGAGAGCAGGTCCTGTTGAAAACCTGGAAGAATCAACCCCCGGAAGATCAACTGGCCCCTCAGTGGGAGGGACATTTTGAAGTTCTCCTGACCACCCACTTGTCTCTGAAATTAACAGGAGTAGCCAACTGGGTGCATCACTCACAGTAAAAAGCAGCCCCACCAAAAGAAGAAAAAGAAGCAGAAAACAAAGAGCCACCATACACTTGTACTCCAATTCGGGGCCTGAAGTACAAGTTCAAGAAGCTTACAGTACAATGATTTTGATCTTATTTCCCTCTATCTTTCTATTTTTCCAGGAGACCTGGACAGAAAAGGTGCCGGTGATTCTACAGGCAAAGAGGACACCGACCCTGCAAGCTGGGGACACTCTGACCCTCCTACGTATAGGCTCAACCCTAATTCCAGTAGGTCCAGTTAAGCGGGCCATAGAAGAGCCTGAAAGAGGAACCTTAAGAATAGTGATTATTCTAGTTTGTTTTTGTGTTCCCTGTTTTATGAGAATATTAACAAAAGGAACTACAAATACTCTTAAGGCTAGAAAAATTTTTACCCTGGTAAGTCGAGACGCCCTTTTTCAAGCTCTGAGGACGAATGTCATCTAATTCACCAAGATACAGCCAATTTCTACTCTAACTTACTCCCCGCCTATGGCCACTAGTCAATATTGGGAGGTTTCTCACCCCAGTCGATGCCCCTAACCAGCAGGAAGTAGCCAGAAAAGAAGCAATGCCCTGTTTCCCAAGATTGAGAAACTTCCAATAAAAGGGGGAATTGGAAGAGGCTGCACAGGCCTGGCTCACTATTATTTACTCCCCATTGTTAACCACCGCATTGTCTCATGATCTTGTTTTTCCCTCCGGTTTCAGTCTCTACAAAAGGTTTAAGATTAACTGACGTTCCTCCTTGGAGGGTGGAAAACAAGTGATATGATCTAAGAATGACAAATTGAACAAAGCACCCATCTTGGGACAAGAAAACCAAGACGTTTCCAGATAACCCCCAAGAAAAGATGAACTCATCTGGGACGTGACCACCTCAAGGCAAACTAACACAAACTTCTAAGACCCGTAATCCTGTTCCTATAAAAGCCTTCAGCCAATCTCCAGTGGGGGAGACAGGTTTTTTTGGAAGAATCTATTCCCCTTTGTCTCCTATATGTCGATATATAATAAAACTCTTGCTGCTCACCTCACCCCGTCTCAGAATTGGCTATCGCAGCAGGCAGCTCCAATCCACGTTATTGCAGTAACAACCTCAGCCCTTAGACTCAAAGAACAAGAATTAACTTCCTTTGATTCTCCTTGCATTTTGGTCTTGACCTCACTTTCCTGGGGCAACACTCATAAAGCAGTTGAAGGTCTGAAGTTAGAAGACCTTGGGTTCAAATCCCTGCCGTGCTATTTACCAGCTTTGTGAATACAGGCATATCATGTCTCCTGTTTGAGCTTGAAGTTCATCGTTCATCTATAAAATTGGGACAAAGACACTTACCTTTAAGAGTTTTAGAAGGTTTAAATGAAATAATGTCTGTAATGGGTTTGGAGTTGCCACATGCATACCTGGTGACAGCTGTACTGTTAGGATTAATATTCATCGCCAATGTCAAATAAATTGCTCCTCATTAAAAAGTTCCTCCTTCTTAATCGTCTACATGAACAACTGCCTCCTTTGCCATGAGACCACAAGAACTGAATGGCTACCGATACTGAATATTTTGATCGAAGATCCTATAGAAGAATCCTGATCAAAAGGGGGAAAATGCAGAAAGAATTTCAAATTTTCATGGAATCCAGACTTTCTGGAGCCATTAAGTCTGGATGAACCCTCAAAACTATTGCCCTGAGATAATCTTTAAATCTTAAACCAAAAATATCCCCTGAAGTCTTCTTAAAACCAAACAACAGTTTAGCTTAGTGAGTAAAGAATGTCTGCCTTGAGCATTGTGCTTTCTTGAGATCTAGCTACATGAGATCAAATTGACAACAGCAACTCAAAAGATTACATAGGAACCTTAGAGGACAGTGAGTTTATATTAATGGAGGAGGAACAATTAGGAAAAGGAGGGTGAGAATGGTTGTACAACTTGAAGAATGTAATCAATGTCACTGAATCGTACATGTAGAAATTGTTGAATTGGTATTTCTGTTCTGCTGTGTATATATATTCCCAACAACAACCAAAAATAAGATGAATTTAAAGAAGAAAAAAAAAAGCTCCTCCTCCTAAGAACTTGTCTTCATTTCCTAGCTCCTTGTCACTATAAGCCTAGATCCTAGGCCTTCCTTAGTAATGTGGTTTGTACAGAGGTGTCATCCTTAGAATACTAGGCCACTCCAGTGTGTTCCAGCAAGTCCCCACAGAAACCGTCCCAGATTGCTAAATGTAATTAGACACCTAAAAAAAGAAAGGACACACTCATACTTACCCACCCCCTTCAATTATTTAAGGGGCATAGAATGTCAGCACTAGAAACAGCCTAGTCCAGTGGCCTCATTTAAAGCTTGCCCAAGGTCACACAGGGAGGCAGTGGCTAGCCCTATTTAGAACTCCTTGCCTGTGACTCCCAGAAAACTCTCAATTCTGTTCTAGGAGTTTGTGCATCACAAGACAGGATGTTTTTAAGGAAACCACTTGCAAAGACAACAGAAATCCTTTTTCTCCTACGGATTAGACTTATTCATGTCATTTGTGCTTCTATCTTATTCCCCACAAATGCCTTGTACTTACTAAATATGTGTTGCTAAGTGTAGAGACCGTTTCTGTACAATAATGAATACCTTAAAGATGTTCATTTGTTTCCAGAAATCTATCCAAGGAAATGATCAGAAATATGAAAAAAAGTTATTCATAAAGATGTCCATGCAAGTATTGTTTGGGATAGTAAGCCATTGACAAAAAATACCTAATTATGAAGGAATGACTAATAAAAATGTGGACTAGCCATGTGATAGTATTGAAACTACATTTTAATAATATTTTTATTTAATTTTAACAAAATGCATAAATGTTAAGTCAGAAAAGCGAATTACCAAATAGTTTTTAAAAGACTGACCATGGTAAAGAATATACATAGAAAAAAAATTCTTGGAGGGATACACATGCAAAATTAAGAGTGGTTATCCCTAAGCTGTGGGTTGTAGGGAATTTCTTTGCCTTAGACTTATTAGTATTTTCTAAATTTTCTACAGTGAGTAAGCATTTTTATAACAGAAAAAAAAGTTACCTTAAAAGTAACAATTGAGAAACCACTATCTAGAACAGTAGCTGTATGAGGCCCATAAAGGATTCCACTACACCAGGGTAGTATCATTGAGGCAGAGAAATTTCGTGCTTTCCAAATGCCATAAGGAGCTCTGATGGCACTAGGCTGCTAACCAAAAGGTCTGAGGTTCAAACCCATCAGTGGCTCCATAAGAGAAAAGACCTGGTGATCTACTCCCATGAAGATTACAGTTTAGGAAACCCTATGGGGCAGTTCTACTCTGCCCTATAGAGTTGCTGTGAGTCGGAATCTACTCGATGGCTCACAACAATACCTGTCTTCAGCTAGGTTCTGTAGAGGAGCAAAACCAGTAAAGCGTATAAATATATATAGAGAGAAATGTATATTAAGGAAATGGCTTACACAACTGTAGAGGCTGGAATGTCCCAAGTCCGTGGATCAGGCTGGAGGCTTCTCCTGTTTCATGCAGCCACAAGAGGTGGTGAGCCCAAGATCGGCAGGTCAGAGAACAGGGCTCTGAGCTCACAGGCTGTGAAGACCAATGAATCCCAAGATTGGCAGGCAAGGCGGCAGGTAAGCTGCTAGCTCAAGTCCCAAAAACCACAGGTCAGATGAACAGGAGCCAGCTGTAGGATCCAGAGGGAGCAAAAGCCTGCGAGCCTTGCCAGAAAGTCCACCTATACTGGATGCAGGCCACGCCCCCAAAGAAACTCCCTGTGATTGGCTACTCACAGCAGATCTCATCATGGAGGTGGTCACATTATACCAAATCTCATCATAAGATTTGATACAATCTGCTGAAAGGGAGTTTCTTTGGGGGTGTGGCCTGCATCCAATATATGTGGACTTACTGGCAAGGCTCATGAGTTTTTACTCGCTCTGGATCCTACAGCTGGCTCCGTTCATCTGACCTCTGGTTCTTGGGACTTGAGCTGGCAGCTTACCTGCCGTCTTGCCTACCAATCTTGGGATTTGTTGGTCTTTGCAGCCTGTGAGCCAGAGCCCTGCTGTCTGATTTGCCAATCTTGGGTTCACCAGGCCCTGTGGCTGCATGAATCAGGAGAAGCCTCCAGCCTGACCCACAGACTCGGGACATTCCAGCCTCTACAATTGTGTGAGCCATTTCCTTAATATAAATCTCCTTCTCTATATATTTATATGCTTTACTGGTTTTGCTTCTCTAGAAAACTCAGCCTAAGACAGGGGCCTCTTAAGAATTGCGGTGCCTACCATGGTGAATGTAATTAATGTCACTAAATTGTACAAGTAAAAAATGCTAAAATGGCAACTGTTTTGTTATATATTTTTTTATGAAAAAGAAAAGAAAATCCCAGTGGCCAAACCTTCTCTCAGATCAGTTAAATTACACTTCTTTGATCTCTGGAACTAGGACCCAGGCATTAGTTTTTTGTTTTTTCTTTTTAACTCCCCAAGTGTATCCCATGCAGGCCAAGGCTGAGAATTAGTGGGCCCTTCCACTGGTTCTCAAAGTATAGTCTCAACCAGCAGCATTAGAATCACCTTGGAACTTGTTAGAAATGCAAATTATCTGGCCTCATCCCAGATCACCAGAATCAGACACCCTGAGAATGGGGCCCAGCAGCTTGCTTTTAACAGGCCCTCCAGGTGATCCTGATGCATGCTCAAGTTTGAAAACAACTGGTCTGGCCTATCCTGACTAATACAGTCCTATTTCCTCAAGCTAATGAAATCAAGATGAATTTATTGGTAAAATTAGGTAGTCATTTTGTTATATGAAGGTATGTCACAACTCTTCAGAAATGCTTCTTTGCTTGGATTCACCTTTGAAAGTGTTTTCATATATACTTTTTCAAAAATGATTGCACAAACTCAAACACGTGTGAAAAAAAAATTCACCTTGGACTCAAAATATTTTAACAGGCACTCAAAGTCAGTGGTTCTCAGACTTGGGGGTTTCTCAGAGTAGTAATACTAAAAAAAAAAAATGGGGGAGCACTAAAATAAGATTAACAACTGATTTTGCAAAGCAAGACTATTTTTTAAAATTACAACTACTGCAACTATCACTGTTATTTTCATGACACTTTCAATATTTATATGTATATATACATACCCATATATATGTATATATGTATATCTATATCTTTCTATAAATCCGTCTATCTATCTATTTATCTCTATATATACAAAAGCAAGTTATCAGGCAAATTCCAAAGATCAACTTTGGTTAAACAAATTTTTATTTAATGATACTTGAACACAAAATATGAAGAAAGGATATAGTCTCAGAATAAAGAAAAGTCCATTGAAATGAATGTTAGTAGTCTTATATTTCACTGTCCTTCTCTTCTATTTTGCTGTAGACTGGTGAAATCTTTGTCACATGCAGGCCCTGGTCCCCAGCCAGCATCTTGGAACCACTGATCTAGGTGACAATTAAGGTCAACTCCCTATTCCCCAGGATATTATGTAATATCCAAAGACTTCCAAATTATACCAGAAGTTGAAACTTCTAATCACTGCTGTAACCTTCAGCACCAAATTGTTAACTCACAAATTCTATTACTTCTTCCCATGCCCCAGTTCCACACAGGCCTCACGGCTTAGCTATTTGATTTCTATAGAGTAATTCATATATTTTAACAATCTTCATTATTGAAAATAATAACCATGCCAAAGCATGCTGTTAACAACATACATAAACAAGGCCCATTTACAAAGACAGAAATCATGCCCAGCCTGACTCCCCCCATCCAGTGCCACCCCACCACCACTCTAAAGAGAAAAAGTACTTCCTCCAATGGGACAAGTTACTGTGTACAATCTCAATGATTTGTCAGTTTCAGTTATGAGATGGATGGATTGTCTAGGAGCCAAGTATAACATCCTCCGTTTTGGGGAGCTGAGGGGGCATGGCCTGAAATTGATGCTCAGACATTATGACTGCAAGTGGCAACAGAGGCGAGCTCAGCGATTTAAGGGGTCTGAGTTCAGATTTATCCCAGCATGTTTTGCCCCCCAAAACACTAAACAAGTTGCTGTAGAGTTGATTCCAACTTATGGTGATCTCAAGCATTTCAGAGTAGAACTGTGCCTCATAGGGCTTAGAATGGCTGTGACCTTTAGATCACCAGGCCTTCCTTCCGAGGAGCATCTGGGTAGATTCGAACTTCTAACCTTTCATTTAGCAGCCTAGCGCTTAACCATTTGAGCCACCCAGAGATATTCCTCTGAGCCTTACAAGATTTGGAAGTTCAGTGATTGCTACTAAAATGCAAGTTATGTTCTATGAGCATTAATTTGTAATATAAGAATATAGAGAGTGGGTGGAAATTTTTGAAATGGTGTATCTTTGGCCATGTGTATTTTCACCAAAAAAAAACAAAAAAAGAGGTTGAGAAATTAGAAGGGTTGATATGTTGTGGAGTTGTTAACCATTGTTATAAAACAACATGTGTACTTCTGTTTCATGAGAAACTATTTGTTCTGTAAGCCTTCACCTGAAGTACAATAAAAAAAAAAAAAGAAAGAAAGAAAATAGAGAGTGGGTCTTACTCATGCATCCTTGATGCCTGGCCCAGAGCAGGTTTTTGGGAACCATTAGTTGCAATGGCTCAGATAGATCCAGACAGGCAGTGGATGAGGCCGCCAGCATATCTAGAAGAACCCACCTGATAGAAAGTGAGGCAGATATTGTGCAGAAGTCAGTGGGCAGAGGGATGGTACTCCTCAGGGAAAGGAAAGGCAGGGGTTATTCTGAGAAGGCTGGTGAGCCTGCCTCCAGCTGCTATGAGCTAATCTTTATAGGTTAGGAGGTAGCTGTCCTATGATAAAATAAAGTTGGGGGATGGTTTGGGGAAGCGGACCAGTTGTCACCGAGTCGACTCTGCCTCATGGTGACCCTATGAGTAGAACTGTGCCCCATAGGGTTGTCGATGGTCCATTTTTCCCGAGTAGATCACTAAGCCTTTCTTTCCAGGAGCCTCTTGGTGGACTCCAACCTCCAACCTTTGGGTTACCAGTTGAGTGTGTTAACCATTTGCACCATTCAGGGACTCCAGGAAGGGGGCTGAACCATTGCTGTTGATTCCAACTCATAGCAACCCTATAGGACAGAGTAGAACTGCCCCATAGAGTTTCCAAGGCTGTAATCTCTACGGAAGCAGACGGCCACATTTTTCTCCCGCAGAGTGGCTGGTGGGTTCAAACCACTGACCTTTCAGTTAGCAGCCGAGTGCTTAACCACTGTGCCACCAGGGCTGCTTCATGGAGCAGGCAAGGAGGTCCAAAGACAGAAAACCCAGACTCCACCTCTACAAACGCCCTTTGACACTGAATTGTATTGTCTCCTTTTGAGGAAAAACAGGACCCTAGACTGCCTGGGAGCCCTCTAGTGAGTTTTTGAATCATGCTTACAGAAAGACCACTGAAGGCATTCTTTGCACTTAATCCTCAGAGCATTCTTTTCAAAATTGAAAACCACAGCCTGAGAAAAGTCTGGTCACTAGGTGACCATCATACCACCACCCCACACCACAGCCACTCAGCTTGTGATAAAAACCTATTTTTCAGGTAGTGTCAAAAGTCAAATGTAAAATAATAAAACTTGGCAAATAGCAGATTCATCTTGGGAATTCAGCCAAAAAGCCAAAAGGCCAGTTTGCTGCCAACACGGAGGCCCCAAGGCATTTTCAGTCTCTCCTGGCTCCACGGTGGCTTTGGCATAGGTTCCCTTTTTCCTCCCTAATACTCAGCTTCTTTCCCCCACTCACAGGACCCTGGGTCTGGGAAGGAAAGAAGTAGGCAGAGTTGCCATTGGGCACTGTTCATCCCAGAGCTCTACGCAGGTCTGCTATTATAACCCAAACCTGATTATGGAAAGTCACCAGTAATTTTTATATTAAAGCTATTATGGAATCGAAAGCCGGGATTCACTCTCTTGGTCAATTCTCGCCCTGGCTTCAAGGGCTCCCTGGGGAATATTGTTCTAAGTCCATTTGGGGGAGGTGAGGGAGGGGTGCAAACAACTTCCTTCCTGGGGTGGCACATCATTTCCATATCCCACTGGGCCCAGCAACACCCTGAGGGGGCTGACAAGAATCATCACCAGACCTGTAGCTCACAGCCCCAGAGCCCAAACTCCTTCTGAGGCCCTGAAGAATGTAAACCAACAGAGGGAAGACAGCTGGGACCATCCAGAGCATCTCATGTCTTCCCTTGGAATCCACCCAAGTCCCTGAAGAGGCTACAAAGGATCAGCCATCTCAGGGCAGCCCCTAGTCAGTCTCTGGACCCTAGAAGCATTCTGGTCTCGAGGGGTTACCAACTTTTGAGAGAGATGGGAAAGACATTTCATGTAAAACGGTGAACGAAAGCAAAAGAATGGAGCTAGGAATAAGAATAGCATGTGGGATGGGCTGAGTGAGATCCGATACTCAGGAACAGAGGCCTGGGCTTGGGATGGTGGGAGATGATGACCACAGCCTGACTATGGACTGGTCCTATTCACTGTAGGGCCAGTCCAGTGCACACTGTTGGTACTCAATAGAAGCATTGAAATAGCAACTGCCTGAAGTTGCAGTTCACTATGCTGCACCAAAGGCATGAGTGGTGGGAAGGGAGATGATGAAAGAAGCCTAATTTGGCAGGGTGGTCCAGGCTGGCCCAGGACAACTCATTAAGCAGCATTGTCCAGGTCCTGGTAGTAGTGTAGCTGGGGGAAGAAACATGCAGAGAGTACTAGAAAGAAGAATTTGAAAGAACTTGCTCACTGACTAGATAAAGGGAACCTAGACAAAGGGAAAGGTTGATGGAATGTTTGCTCCTTGGACGTTTCCTCTAAAAGCTTGGTATGACTTGTGAACACCACATTCAGGGGCAGATTATCCAAAAAGCAAGATAAGCACAGTGCTTACACAGTGCTTACCTTGCCTACCAGATCATCTGTAGTGAACAATTTCACATTTTTCAGCACATCAAAGATTGTGCTTCTAGATATGCCTGGCATCTGTCTCTCTCCCAACCCCACAGCACCTTCCTACAGAATCAAAGCTTCTTTTTACATTTACAGTCCCTGAGAGGGGAGGATGACCCAATAAGCAAGGTAAGCATGGCTTACTTGTGCTTACTTACTAACCTGTAGTGAACAATTTCACATGGTGGGTCTTCTGCCCCTGACTACATTTACTCATGCACAAACGTTTATTGAGGGCCTACTATGTGTTAGGGTGGCTATGAGTCAGAATCAACTCGACAGCAATGGGTTTGGTTTGTGTTGGGAAGGCGCTATGGTGGTGTAGTGGTTGTCAGCTGCTAACCAAAAGGTCAGTGGTTTGAACCCACCAGCCGCTCTGCAGAAGAAAGATGTGGCAGTCTGTTTCCGTAAAGATCTACAGCCTTGGCAGTCCTGTGGGGCAGTTCCATTCTGTCCTATATGGTCACTTTGAGTTGGAATCAGCTCGATGGCAGTGGGTAACAGGTGCTACGTGTTAGGCAACTATGTTAGTCACTGGGGATGAAATGATGACTGTACAACCTGATGGTACAGACTGGGAATACTGATCAACAGAGAATTACAGTAACTTGATAAGTACTAATATAGGGGAAGTAAAGGGTACTATGGGGGAAGTGGTGGTCCAGTAGTAAAATTCTCACCTTCCATGCAAGAGACCTGGGTTTGATTCCCGGTCAACGCACCTGTTGTTATGATGCTGAACAGGCTTCAGCAGACTTCTTGACTAAGACAGATCAGGAAGAAAGGCCTGCTGATCTTCTTCTGAAAATTAGCTGATGAAAACCCAATGGATCACAGCAGAATATTGTCTGATATAGTGCTGGAAGATGAGGCCCCTACGTTGAAAGGCAACAATGGACTCAACCCTATGGATCACAGCAGTCTAATCCCATTGTGCATGGGGTAGCCATGAATCGGGGGCCCGACTCAACAGCAGCTAACAACAAAAGGACACTACAGGGACCCACAGGAGAGGCCGACACCCAAGCTGAGGGGTGGTAGGGGGATGGTAACAGGGTGTAGGGGAGTGCTCCAAGGAGAGGAGGCAGCTTATACAAAAGCTGGAGAAAGAGCATGAGGATGGAAGGGACTCTAGAGTGCTATTATGGGTAGTACCGTTTGGGGGGAGCTGTGAGAGAACAGACTAGCTAGAAATGCCTCAATGAGGAGTTTGGCTTCTATCCTACAATCAACTGGAGAACTATTGAAGGGTTTTAAGTAGGTAGTAACAAAGAAGTTTGCATTTTAGAAATCCAAGTGTAAGTTACTTGACAAACCAGAGGTCCTCTTTCTCAAGTATCATGCAGCAGATCTTTCAGCTCTGCCAGAGTCTTTGTGGGGGGGGGGGGGGGGCCTTCCAGGACCATCTGCAAATGGTCCAGGAGGGGCTCAGACCAAAGGTTAATTGAGGCTCTGGAAGAAACCCACAGAAATCATCACTGTTAAGGTTAAAAAGTAACAGCTGGGGAACATTTCAACTTTAAAGGTCAGAGGGTTTCCATCCTAGAAGTTCATTCATTCTCTGTAGCAAGGTGACTAAGAACATTGGGCTCCATCAGATAGACCTTGATTCTTTTCTTTATTCCACTATTTACTAGTTGTGTGGCCCTGAGCAAGTCGTTTCAGTTCAGCATCCTCATGATGAGAACAACTCTTCATCCGTGAAAAGGTTAAGAATTGTGAGACACAATGCACAGCGCCTAGTCCTAAATATAAAACCAGTTGCTGTTGAGTCAATTCTGCCTCATGGTAACCCCATGTGTGTCAGAGTAAAACTGTGCCCCATAAGATTTTCAATGGCTGATTTTTCAGAAGTAGATCACCAGGCCTTTCTTCTGAGGCACCTCTGGGTAGACTCGTACCACCAACCTTCCTGGTAGTGGCTGAGTACATTAACTGTTTGCACCACCCAGGGATTCTAGCACTGAACATAGTAAGAGCTCCAAAAATGCTGGGCATTATTATTCTTTCATTCAACAACCATTTATTTAGCATCCAGGCCACCTGGTAGGAATGAGAGAGATGAAGAAGACCACATTCTGGCCTTAGAAGGCTCCCAGTCTACCAGCCAGTCCCCCACTCTCACAGCCAGGCGTGTCTGCAGGTGCCCCAACTCAGCTCTCAGTGGTCTGCCACGATGGCAGGCAGCCAGGCCAGGATCCCTCTGCAGGTAAGCCGGTCCCTCTGGCCCCACACAGGTCTGATCCAAGGCCAGGCCAGCAGGTAGACTGAAGGGCAGAAAAGCTGTTCTGCTTCCTGCTGAGCAGACCGAGTCCAGAATAGCCCTACACCCTAAATCAACACTAACTCAAAATTAAAGAGCAGAAAAGAAAAAGATCCCTGGGCCTTGGGATAAAGCCCACTCTTCAAGGGACCTACAATCTCTAATTGAAAACCACCCAACAGCTGCACAGAAAATAAATTCAGTGGAATTCCCACTTGAATTATATAGTCACCTGGCACTGGTCTATGGGAAAATATATCCAATTTGATCAAATCCAAGGAGTACGAAAGGTCCAAACAGCCAAAGGCCTAGACTAGAGGATCCTTATTAACGTTAGTTATGGCACCTATCCTGGCCTGCTGTAATTTGTTTTACCTTTCTATCACTTGTACTACATTCTAAGCTCATCTCTACGTTCCCAACACCTAGCACAGAGTCAGTCTTAAGAAATGTTGACTGGAGACTGTTGGAAAATCCAGGATAAGGCTCCCAATATCTCGGCATCCCCAGGGGGCTGCAAATAATGTACTGCTCTGTGTGGGGTTGGTAAGCCATTCTCTTCTCAGCAAGAAAAAAGAAAAAAAAAAAAAAGCCAAAACAATGTAGGAAGAACAATTTAGGTTAGGCAATTAGGAAATCCTTCACAAAATCCAAATGCACTCCCAAGAGACCCTGCAGAATTCACCTCTCCAACTATATTAACAACATCCTCAGCCCTAAGATTTGACAATACATAGAAGTTCCCATCATACAGAATTTCGTGAACACATTTACCTGGAAAAAGATCAAATAGGCTTATGTTTTTTAACGCTTAAAAATGTTAAATGTAGTATGTAAAGTATGTAGTATGTAAATAATCCACATATGTCTAAGAAAAAAATCAACCCCCATGATGTGAAAATTATTTATCTAATCTAAAATGGAAGATGCTCTGGTGTATCATGGCAAGGTCTACTTAATACTCCTCAGTTATCTAAACAGTGACAACTCTGAAAGCTGTGCTTTTCCAGGCCTCTGTTTCTCCAGAGTTACAGAAATGTACCACAAAAGGAAGGTGTGCCTGAAAAAGTCTCCATCTTTGGAAGACAAACAGCATCTTAAATTTTCATCGAGGAAGAAAAAAGATGGGCTTCCAGACTGTTTCTAACAGTTACTAGCTGTGTGACTTTGAGCATCTCTTCTTAAATAATACAGAGAACATGCCTGATACAGTGCTAGACCTAGTAAATGTTTGCTAAACCCGAAATATTTTGCCATCAGCCTTACTAAACCTGACGCTATTCTAGACCCTACTAATTATATAATAAGCATCATCATCAGCAAGTTGACTACATGTGACTGGGCTTCACTTATTAGTGCAGATCTCATGTGCAGCCACCACGCCATTTGTCAGTGGAGGCTTGCCTGTTGCTATGATGTTGAACAGGGTTTAGCTGAGCTTCCAGACCAAGACAGACTAGGAAGAAAGGTCTGGAGATCTACTTCCTAAAATTTTACCCAATGAAAACCTTAAGGATCACAAAGGTCCATCCATGGCCGATCATGGGAATAGTGGAGGACTAGTGTTTCGTTCCACTCAGTGTGGGGTTGCCTACTTGACCGCAGCCAACAACAGTCAGGTGTTCCATGACTACCCAGGATCAGGGATGGATGACCCAATAAGCAAGGTACTCACAGACTTACTTGTGTTTGTTTACTAATCTGTAATGCACAATTTCACATGGGTTTCACCATATTAGTGAACACAAGTAAGCCCATGCATACCTTGCTTACTGGTTAATCCACCCATGCCCAGGATGAAGCAAGAAGTCCTAGTGAAGTCAAGAATTGCCAGTGTTTCCAGAAACCTTAGTGGGCAAGAAGCTTTGGGTTGAGCTCTGGGAAAGTAAGGAATGATGGAACTGGGAAACACGTGAGCCACCTATGAGGATGGGTCTTTAAAATAATTTCCTAACTATTCAGTCAACAGTTCTGCTTTAGGTATGTGGGTAATCTAGGTGGAAAAACTCCTATTTTGCCCTGAATTATCAGAGGCATTGTGGCCCATCTGAATTCTACTTGAAGCATCTCCCATGGGACTCTCTCTGGTCACAGGCCACATCTAATATCACAGCCCAGACTCCATTTAAAGAAACAGTATAATGGAAATTGCTAAGACTCGATCATCAAGCAGGTGAAATATCAGATGGTCTGTTTTTGTCAGTTCCTCAGGCAACTTTGCATAGCATTATTAACCCAAATGCCTACATATCTCAACATTTAAATTCCAAGTGATAATAAAACTGGAATCCTACTTCAAGTTTTTAGAAAATTTTTATCACAAAAAAGAAAGACTGTCCAAGTAGAACCTAGCTGCCTATGAAACTTTTAGGGAAATCTTTATACCAAAATTGTATCAGAAGGAAAAGTGCTGGAATGACTTGCCAATTAATTTTAGAACCGGTAGCTGATGGTCATCATCACAAGAAATGCTGAAACCGAAATGGCATTAAAACCAAAAAAAAAAAAAAAAAAACCAAACCCACTGCTGTCGGGTTGATTCCGACTCATATGACTCTGCATGACAGAGCAGAACTGCCCCATAGGGTTTCCAAGGAGTGGCTGGTAGATTCAAATGGCCAGCCTTTTGGTTAGCAGCCAAGCTCTTAACCACTGCACCACCAGGCCTCTGAAAGAAGGGCATTAGTAAGCATTAAACTGACCTGGGATTCCTACAATATATCTCCAATTTCTGGAGGTTTAACATTAATCCAGGTCTCCTAAAAAATTGATTAAAAATATAACCAAGGAACTAATAAGTGATTTTTCACTTGATCAATACCTTGAGTACTGTCTAAAATTCAGACAAATTAGAACAGAATCAGAAACTGCTAACACTTAGGTGAGAAACTACTAACACTCAGGTGATGCACTGTAATTTCAGCAGATTCTTCCAGGTCAGCATGTTCACTGAACTTAGATGTATAGCAGATATATTTCCCTTCCTGAAACAAAGGGTTTTAAAAAGCTCCCTCTCTATCCCGTTTCACCATAATCTGGATAGAAAAAAAACCCATTGCCGTAGAGTCAATCCTGATTCACAGCGACCCGATAGGACAGAGTAGAACTGCCCCACAGGGTTTCCAAGGCTGTACTCTTTTACAGAAGCAGACTGCCACATCTTTCTCCCATGATGGGTGGTGGGTTCAAACTGCTGACCTTTTGGTTAGCAGCTGAGCACGTATCTACTGTGCCACCAGGGCTCCTTACATGTATGTTATTAATGAATACTTAGAATAGTGCATACATTTACTCAAGCAAGGAAATTTGAAAAATCTACAATTTAAGTTTTACATGACTTAGCCTAGACCTTTAAACAGACCTGTATACCAAACTATACGAAGCTTAAATCTGCAAATGGATTCACTTTTAAATTATGCTACCAACTCTCAACTAGCATTTACACTCTTGCCTGAAGTCTGAAATGTTTGACTGACATTATGGTTTTAAAAACTTGACATCCAGTGTTTTAGAGAACCTGGACAGGTGGTTTGCCACACGAAACCCTTCTGAGAGAAGACTCAGAAAACAGGGCTGTGCTCATTATTTGGGCCACCCTTGAAGATGCTACAATACACACTTGCTGTGTCATATGGCTGGAAGGGGAAACACAACATTATTAGGAGAAAACTTACTTTTACATAAGGTCTTCTGGGTAATAATCTTTGATGACTTTCTTTAGGCAGAACTAGTGTTACGGAACCCACCACAGGGCCTTGCACTTCATGGGACTTCATCATAAATATGTTATTCAATGTTTACAATAGGAAACAGAGGCACAAATGTTTAGATGACATGCAGAATGGGTACTACCTGCCTACCTCACAAAATTGCTCTAAGGACCCAGTTATATAATATATATGAAAGCACTTTACAAAGATTAAACATAATAAATGCCTAAGTGCCCACAGGAAAGAATAAAGCCATGATTCAGTCACGGCCGCTACATTTCTCTCCTAATACAGTGCTTCTCAAACGTTAAGTGCACAGAAATCACCTGGAGATCTTGTCAAAAGCAGATTCTGGTTGTGTAGGTCTAGGCTGTACAGGGTTCTGCATGTCCACCACCAAGCTCCCGCGTGATGTCGAGCCACCTCCCTGGACCACACTCAGAGTAGTGAGGCTCTAAAAGAGCATCCTAATTCTTGGTGCATGGTCGGCCTTTAAACAGCGTATTTCCTGAGAATATCACATTACAGACTCGGTTATCCCTCAAGTGGGCTTTGGAATAAGTCTGTATGGTTTATTTGCTTGTGAATATGATACTTTATAAACTAAATTGCGAAAAGCTCTTTCTTGGGCAGCCAAAGAGCTAAAGGGTTGATTTTTAATTAGGCTGACTGCTGTTTTGGATTTTTTCAAGACAAGAGTCAACAAAGCTTAGAAAGTTAATTTGCCAGTTTACTATTTTGACTTCAGTTCATCTCAAAGGAAAGTAGGAGATGGGGGAGAACTCACTACTTATTAGTATACACACAGACAAACACACACAGAAATAAAAATCTGCATTCTTAAAGATTACAAATCAGCAGAAGAGATTAAATTATCTCTACCTAAAGAGAGGAGCCCTGGTGGTGTAGTGGTTAAGCACTTGGCTGCAAACCAAAAGGTCAGCAGTTCAATACCACCAGCAGCTCCGCAGGAGAAAACACCTGGTGATTTGCTTCCTGCCTCAGTAAAGTTTACAGCCTGTGGTTTCCCCTTCCAGGTAGTTCTACTCCGTCCTATAGGATTACTTTTGAGTTGGAATCAACTCAATGGCAACAGGTTTGGCTTTTTGGCCTATTGAAAGGTCTCACAATAGCTGAGGAACAAAAAAAAAAAACCACGCGTGAGCAAACAAGGAACTTGTAAAGGCTGTGCCTTCTTAGAGGTGTGAGGAGATAAAAAGAAACCAGCAGACCCTATAGCCTAGTGGTTCTCCAATTTGGCCATGCATCAAAATCACCTGGGAGGGCTTGATAACAACCCAGGTTGCTCCACCTTCTGAGTATCTTATTAGATAGGCCTGGGGTCAGGCCCAGGATTCTGACTTCTAACAAGCTCTCAGATGATGCTGATGCTGTCCATCCATGGCCCACAGCTCAAGCAGCACTGAGTCTAGAGGGTAACTTTGGCGCAGGGAGGAACCACGTGTCACTCACAGCTGTGTCCCAGGGCCTAGCACAGTGCCTGGCAAACAGTTCCAAACCAGGTGCCATGGAGTTGATTTCAACTCATGGTGATGCCATGTGTCAGAGCAGAACTGTCCTCCGTAGGGCTTTCAGTGGTTGATTTTTCAGAGGTAGGTCGCCAGGCCTTTCTTCCAAGGCACTTCTGGGTGGGCTCAAACCTCCAACCTTTCAGTTAGCAGCTGAGCGTGTTAACCACTCGCACCACCCAGAGACTCTGGCACACAGTTGCTGTTAGTTGCTGTCAAATTGATTCTGACTCATGGCAAACCCATGTGTACAGAGACCTATGCTCCACAGGGGTTTCAAGGCTGTGACCTTTCAGAAGCAGATCACCAGGGCTGTCTTCTAAGGCACTCCTGTGTGGGACTGAACTTCTGGTATTCAAGCGTTTAACTATTTGGGCCACCCAAGGACTCCTGGCACACAGCCCCCAATAAATATCTTTTGAATGAATGACTACTATAGCTGTCATTTCCAGCAACAATTTCACTACTTGCTTAGGAATACTTGCTGCAGGCATTGTATACACACATTTCAAAAAAACAATTTCACATATACCAGGCACTATAGCCTCTGACCTTAGGGGGCTTACAGTTAAATACAGACACTAGTAGCATTTTTTCCTGAGAATAGCTGGATAGTGAAATCTTTCGAGTATTTCCATTGAAGTGAAGGCAGACAACTCACCTATACAAACTACCCTCAAGAAAAACCTCATGTGAGTAAAAATGGTCCAATTCATTTCATAATATTCCTCCAAAATAATTTTTTTTAATCAAAACAAGAATTTGCCTGGATGGAAGACAATTATCTGTGCCTACACTGGCAACCCAGAGATGGATGCCTTACAGGCTCTTCCAGCTGCTGGGGAGCTGAGCAAGGGCAGCCCAGGGAACCAGCCGCACGTGAAGGTGCCTCTCAGCCTTTAGGTTTTCCTTCTCAGGGTCCTCTGCTTTCACTGAGCCCTGCTTACAAGAGAGTTTGGCAGTCGTTTTTCAAATTCTCTGGCTGATCTGCAAGTTACCATAGTCACATTCATCCCGAGGAATAGGTGCTCCTGTTAAAATTAACTGTTTCAAACTGCCAAATATTTTAGAACTATGCCAATTTAAAAAAAAAAAAAAAAAGTTTGTAAAATAACCAATCAGATGTAACAGATGCTTCCAGACTTATAAAACACTTTAGATAATTTTGAAAAACGTTCATTAAAAATTAGAAAAAGACGAGGGTGGAGACGAGCATAGGGCTTGGGTGGGGGGACATACATATATATAATTTTTTTTTCCATTTCCAAAATTTCTAACAGCAACCCAGAATGAGTAACAGAAAGGCCAAGCTTCAAAGAGCCAAGGAAAAGATGGAGCTGTGCTTTTTTTCTAGTTAAGTCTTGTGTGTGAAAGCCTGTTTTTGTCCCAGCTATTTGGGTTGACTGTCATAAATAATGGCTTTTGTTCGAGAACTTAGCCATAATGATTTCCTTGTCTCTTAACCATCCAAAGAAAGAAGGTACTCAACGTCCCCTGGTTGGGATGGTACGCATTAAGCCTGTGTAAGAAAACTTGCCCTCAGAACTCACAAGGGCCTAAGGATTGATGTCTTAAATTAACTCATGTGACTTAAAGAAAAAAATTCAGGCCACCCTGATCTTATTCCTGGAATCAGAGTCTCTGTTGACCTCATTAAACCCAATGAAACAGGTCTGAGACTCTCCTTTTTAAAAACTGAAGGTTGTTTAAGGAACAAGTTTAGCAACCTGGTACATTCGTCCTTGCTATGTGTCACTGAGTCAGTTCCAAGTCACAGTGACCTTACAGGACAGAATAGAAATGTCCCTTAGGGTTTCCTAGGCTGAAATCTTTACGGAAGCAGATCGCCAAGTCTTTTCTCCCATGAAGTGGCTGGTGGGTCTGAACTGCCAACCTTTTGGTTAGCAGCTGAGCTATTAACCATTGTACCACCAGGGCTCGTTCTGGTACATTCGAAGAAAATTAAATATCAAAGCCCTGTGCCCAAATCCCTTGCCTAGCCAAGCCACACAGACACAGAATTAGTATGAGTTCCTCACTCTGGTTTCTTTTAACCTGTTGAGCAAAAAGACAAGCAGATTCATTTCAAGCCACCTGCTGGAAGAGAAATCTTAAACTTTATGTTAGAGACAGAAGACAAAAGAAGAGGTAAAAACATCGTGTTTCTTAGTCTGAAACTTTTAACAACTTTAAACGATAAAGAGATTTTGAATATTACAAGTCAAAACCTTTCATATACAGAAATATTGAGAGCAATTATTATTTGGCTAAGAGAAAAAGAAATTTTAAAATTAATTTGGTGACTAGCTAGTTAACTTCATTTAAGCAGATAGGGAAAGTGATTTTTTTTTTTTTTTTGGCTCAAGTTATCCTGGAAATGGCTTCTACAAGGAACAAGTCCAAGGAAAAACTGGCGATTCTTTTTTTCTTAATCAAATATCAAATTCACAAATTTCTGGCTCTGATTTGATTTTACTTTGTGTCAGTTCCTTGCAGTTTACTATCTATGATTTGCATAGGCTAAAGGAACCATATAATTACAAACTCTATCATTACCTGTGTACATTCAATAAATAAGAATAAAATAAGTAAAATTTCCTACATACATTCAGAAAGGTTCCTGGCACATGGATTGGGCCACCCCCTCCCCTCCAACAAGTAGTTCCTGAACCTGATCCAGGCTTTAAAGAGGGACAGAAGGAGAGGAATAAACATCCTCAAGGTCATTTTCATCTTTGAAAAACTTTAAAAAATTTGAATCTACCAGGATCTAAGACAGATAAACGACTGCTCCCTCTGACCTTTCTTTAAATATATATACACCACTTCCGCAAGACTCCTTCAAACTTTGAATTTTGAGCAGCTAAACAGTCCCAACTTTACCCAACACAGGTTTAAAAATCTTTTGCATATTGAATTTGATGTTCTTACAATACAGCCATTCAATTAAGTAAGCAATCAACAAGCTTTTTGATCCCTAACATATTACAATGAAATTTTCTTTTTTCAGATGTGTGGGAACTGCAAAGTTTTAGGCACAACAAATCCCAAGAAAAATGTAAACTGAACAAATGTGAAGCCTGCATGTGGCCCTCCCAGCACAGGCACTGTAGTATCACTCCAAATTAAACTTGTTGGTCTTTCAGTGGGAAAGTGGTCAAAACTTAACCAGGTTCAGCAAAACTATAAACCCCCACAATGTCTTCGAATGTGTGTGGAATGGACAAACTACATTATAGTAACTCCAAATTTCAATTAACAAAGCATTCTTCCAACATCCAATCAACCAGGGCATATCTTCAATCAAGGTCACAAAAATAAACCCTTTGTCTGCAATTATGCTGCTGCTCTAGAAAGTTCTTAACATACTTTCCAGAATAACTTTCCCTCTAGTAAACAGTCTAGAATCCTTTTTTCCTAAAGTCATGAGTAATTGGCTCTTGCAGGAATATACCTGTCTATATGAACGATGCTAAACATTACTACTTGATGTACTACAATACTTCTGCAGTTCCATAATTACATCCTCTCATTTGGGATGCCACACAGGATTAGAAAGAGCCTTCATCTGAAAACGGCACAATGAAAATCAGACTTAGTCAGCCTGAACCACTGTTCCTTAGGACAAGAAAATGAGTGGAGACAAAGGGAGCTAAAGTAGTTTCCACAAGAAACTAGAAACAAGACGATGCCCCTACTAACAGCGCAGGTCCTCAGCACTATACATGATCCGGTCACATGTATGTCACCTGCCTTTACACACACAGTCCTCTCTTCTTCAGCTCTAGACAGCTCAAAGGAGTAAATCTTGAGGAAAAAGTAGCAAAGGGGTGGAAAGTGGGAACCGGGTTTACACGAACACAGCACCTCACTGGTACTGAAGGCGACAAGTTTCTTTCTGTAGATGACATGCAGCGTGCAAAATCACTTACTGAAAATCAACGATACTTGCAAAAAGCCATCTGAGAAACATAACATTTTAATAGATGAAATAAATACTCCAGTACATGCAAGGTAAAAACTTGACATGGGGGAAGAAAAATCACTCTTTATAGTGTAAATTAAAAAATAAAACACACACTCACAGTAGCTTTTCCCCCCATTTGCAAATCACGTGGCAAAGTCATACTCTTTCCACACCGAGTATACTCCTAATCCAACACGACTGCTTAAAAAAAATAAAGACATACAAAAAAGGTAGCTACATCCATGTCTAAGGAGGGAAAACTGAGGTAACTTTTTTTTTTTTAATTAAAAAAAGACCAAAAACAGAAATGAACCCATGACCTCCTTCCTGCCCACTTAGTAAAATTTGGTTGTGAAATTCCGGAAGACGGGCTGGGGGTGGGGGTTGAATAATTACACATTACACATCTGTCTCCAGGTCCCTACTGTGTAGGGGAGGTGGGCACCTGGGCCCTCTGAGTGCGTGTGTAAGTTGTGTGCAAGGCCCTGCCTCTTGGAAGATTCCTCTCGAGCATTTAACTTCAGGGAGTGGGGGGAAAGGGACTTCACCTATGATTTCTTTGGTATAAATGGAGAGGGGCAGAGAATAACTATCTTTCTTTAGTCTGGGGTGAAAGATAGGGTACGGGGGTGGGGTGCTAATTCACAGAATTGGAATTCACTGGCGGTAAAGTCCTGGGCGAAGACCTCTCCCTTAAAGCCTGAGATAGCAGGGTGCAGCCTTCAGACACGGCGCAGGCCGAGTTCCTCAGCCTCTCCCTGTGGTCCGACATCTTGGCACCCCCGTCGGGGTGCTGCGCCAGATCCCTGAGGCACTGGGTCAGCAGCACGCAGGCCGACACCACGCTCATGGCGCCGCCCAGGATGGCGGTCTGCACCGCCTTGCCCTCGGCGCTCACGGCTGCCGCGCGACCCAGGAACTGCGGCTCGGTGGCGAAGCCCACTAACGCGCTCACTGCCTGCACCAGGGGCCCACTGAAGAGCGCGCAGCGACTGCGCGCCAGCTCACTCGGCGCTGCCTTCACCTCCCGCACGCAGGCCAGCAGCGCTGAAGCACTCGTGCTCATGCACTTGACGCCCAGCTTGAACTGCTCCCGTGAAAAGCGGTCCCGAGACTTGTCGCTGGCCAGGGCACATGCGTCCGTCAGGAACTTGAGGTTGCGAGACAAGCCCTGCGACACCTCCAGCAGCAGCTGCGGCGTCATGTCAGCCAGCGGTGTGGCTCGAAGCAGCGCGCAGCCCTGCTCCACCTCGTGCCGGCAGCGTGTCACGCGGTAGCGGTCCACCAGGCCTGGCTGTGCAGGCTGCGCACCCGGCGTGGCCACGGCCGCCAGGTAGGCTGCGTGGGCGGAGCACTCGGTCAGGGACACCACCAGGTCGCCCAGCTCCACCAGGCTGTCCCCTGCCTCTCCAAAACGGCCCATGTTGAGCTGGCTCTGCACGTCGTGGGTGAGGATGGAGAGCCCCTTGGTGCGCGCGATGATGGTGTCCCGGCACTGCTCGAAGGACTCGGCGCCGGCACAGGAGGAGGCGAGGCCGTCGAAGAGCACTGGACGAGCCTCACTTGACAGCAGCAGCAAGTCGGCCACCAGCTGCATTTTGCCCTTGCAGTGGTCGCAGACAGACACCAGCCTCTTACGCGGCTGCGAGCTGGCCCCGCCGACGGTGCTCGCAGGAGCCGGAGAAGCCGCCTCGCCGGTGGGCTTCCCAGCGCTGCCGCTAGCCATCACGCCCGGGGGGCACTGGCATGCCGCTGGGGAGCCCGCTACCGCCGCCACTGCCACTGCCGCCGCCCCCGCGGCCGTCGCGACTGAGCAGGCCAGGGCCGCGGTGCCTTCCCCGAACCATCATGCCATCCACCGCCGAGGGCGGAGGGCACAGGGCTGCGGCTGCCGGAGCCCGGGCGGCGCGGGGCGGGACCCAGGGCCAGAAAACGCCAAGAGACTCTTCGGGGCACGGGGCGGGGCTGCGGCGTCCGGCCTCCTAGAGGGCTTGCAGGAAGCATGAACCGAGGCAGGGCAAACTCACAGTCCGCGCTCCTCGCCGCTCTGCTGCAAGGAAAGTCCCCTCTGCTGGGCCGCCGCCTCTTTCCTGGGCATGGCCCGGCCCGGCCGCCGGAGCCGAGAGGGCGGGACGGGGAAGCTGGGAGTTGTCCTTCCTTCCTTTCTTTGAAATCAAAATCCTTCCCTCCGGGAGGAGCGCGGGCGGCGGCCCAGGCGGGCTCTGCTGTCAGCCGCCGCGCTCGAAGCCACCTCGGCTCCCCGGCGCACGTGGGCTTCAGGCGCCGTGACCCCGTAAAGCAGCACTTCCCCGCGACGGCGGCCCGGGCTGGCGCTTTGGGAGGCGCGGCCGCTCCGGGCGCATCTCCTGCCTCCTGCTCTTGGGAAGCGGCGCCGGCGGCGGCTGCAGGGCCGAGGGTGTGGCCGGCGCTGGCGCGGCCGCGCCGAGTCAGAGTCGGGCGGGAGCTTGCACTGATTGCGCACAGCGGCCGGGCGCCCCGCACGCTCGCTTGCCTGCCCGCCACACCCGGGCGTCCCGGGCGCCGCGGCGGTCCCTTCCCGCCTCGCAGTTCACAGAGCGAGGCCCGGCGCCCAGGCGGCACGCCCTCCCGGACCGCGCACCCCGCGGCCCGCCGCTTGCTGTCGGCACGAGTCCATCCCGGTCGCCTCCTCGTCTCGGGCCAGCGGCGGCTGAGCTCTCCCGAGGACCCGGGATCCGCGCATCGGACGTCCCTGCGCGCGTCTCCCCGGCGGCCAATCCAACTCAGAAGGTCCCCGCGGCGCTGCGGCAACCCGCCCGCGCCCCGGCTCCTGCCATTTTTGTCAACCACCAACTTCCGAGCGAGCGGGGAGAAACTGAAAGGAAGGGCGGGGGCCAGAACGAAGAGGGGAAAACACCCGCTTCCTCTCCCCAAGCGGCTTCACCTCGGAGCGCGGCAGTGGGTGCACCGCTGCCCGCCCGCCTGTGCTGCTGGAGGCTTTTCCTCTTCCCGTCCGCGCCTCGCCCCCGAGCTCGCCGCCGCCGCCTCGGCCGTAACCTCCCTGGAGCCTATAGAAATCTTTTGTGTGGCGTCACCGCCTTTCGTTTAAATCCCGCTTCCTCCTCTCGCTCTTCCTCCCGCCCCCTCCGCCGCTCCCGGATGCTTGCGCGATGCGCTGCTCCTCCCCCGGGAAGCTGGGTGGTTGCGGGAGGACGCCGCCGCCCAACGCGGACGCTGCCGGCCCCGATCCTGCCGGCGTTCGGCCGGGGTCCCGGGCCTCCCCGGGGGTCCCGGGCCAAGAGGCCCGGGCAGTGAAGAGAAGGGAGGCCAGCCCCCGGCCAGGGGCTCTGCGCACACCCGTGGGAGATCGGGGCGCAGCTGCCAGTTGGCCTTACGTAAGCGCTTAGCCAGACGAGGGGGCTCCGCGCTCTCCTCCCCCCAAAGGGAATACGTCTAAAAGGTGACCTGTTTCCTGGGGTGAAGGGAGAGGGACACCCGACACCATCCCATGGTGATCTGTTGGGGTCCAGTAATTTCGGTTTGCGGGACATTTACTGATTTTCCCAGTTCTCCCCCTGCCCTTTGTTGTTTGATCCTCGTCCACCATGGGTTTCTGCGGGACTGTGCTGACTTACACAAGAGCACTGGATTTAGAGTCTGAAAGGGGAGCGAGATAATTGCCGTTTCTTCCTTTTAAACATATACATAGATACAGCACCGATTTTCAGTCAGTCTTCCCGAGGTCAGTCTTACCCCAGCCATTTACAAGCTGTGTGACCTGGTGTAAGTTCTCTCTCTAAATCAGATACTTGAGTACTTGAACACTGGCGGATTTGAGTTACCGGGCTCATACATTAAAAAACAAAACAAAAACCAAACCCATTGTCAGTCAAGTCGGACTCGTAGGGACCCTATACGACAGAGTAGAACTGCCCCATAGGGTTCCCAGGGAGCGGCTGGTGGATTCTAACTGCCAGCCTTTTGCTTAGCAGCAAAATGCTTAACCACTGTGCCACCACCTGTTATAATTATGGGCCGTAATTATCAGCACAGTGTGCCCTCTGGTAACCTCTGTTTCTTTGTTCATAAAATAGTAGTGGCTACTGTTGAATAGGAGTTAACAGCCTTTGGAGGTAGACATCCGCGTTTTAGAGATAAGCAAACTGATGCTCAGATGCCTTAAGTGACTGCCTAAGGTCAGGAAGATAGCAAACCATTGGCTGAGGAGGCTATCCTCACTCCCATCCCCAAACCCTTTTCCTTTTACCCAGACCCTGTTCTTCAGGAAGTGGTTGAAACCCAGTGAAGAGCCCCACCTCTTAGTCCTAAAATAGACCTCTCTAGAAGCCCAGCCCAGCAGAAGCTGGGTGTGTACAATCAACAGAAATGCCTGTACCTGTTTTCCTTCCTAGGACCCCAGGTCACCCTTTTTGAGCCGGTTATAAGTGTTGCTTATAACTAGAATGACCTTGCAATTCATCATCCAAACCGAAACAGTTGAGAGTGAACAGTGAGGGATGCTATTGATAACAGGGATGACAGACAAAACTGGGTGGAAGTTACCCTACTTCTAACTGAAAGTGCCCTTACTTCGCATACTGAGGCCCATAAAACTGATGACTTTCTAAACAAGCAGCAATGCTAGAGGGTTCATCCCTTTTATTTTTCTACCAAGGAGAAACAGTTGGATAAGCTTGACTTGGTAACCCAGGATTTAGCACCTAAGACCTTCTTAGCTCCAAAAACTTACTATGAGGAGGCAGTTGTACCTTTCCTCTTTGCCTAGTTTACTCACGAAATTGCTCTGGGATCAGAAGATTTTGCCCCTGGGGTAGCCTGTTTTCTTGTTACTAGAAATGTCATGTCCCAGTAATGAGCTCTATTTGATAAGTTTGGTGTGGCTTTAAAAATTGAAAGGATTGTTTTCTTGGCCATCCCTGTTTTATTTTTCAGGTAGGCAGCTCCTCCTAAACTGATGTTTCCAGGTACTACCTCTGCCTTCCTTTAGGTCACCTTTACTTTCTGCCTGTGTTCACTTACTCCTCAAGCACTGGGTACCAGTGTACCACGTGCCTGGCCCTGTGCTAGGCACCAAAGCTACATAATAAGCAAGATGAGTTGATTCTACCCTGAAGAGTAGAATCCAGAGAGGGTGATAGATTCAAAAACAGGTAATCACAGTTTCACTGTTGATATAGTAAGAGCAAAGTAAAGAAACTATAGCTGAGATAGTACCACTCACTAAATATTCCAGTGGCAGTTAGGTGGGGTCATGTGATTATTTCTGACCAATGAAATGTAAGTGGAAGTGATGTTTGTTATTTCCAGGCTGAGGCAATGAAAAGCCAATTTATAATTCTCCACTCTTTCTCTCTTACCTGTTGCAGTTACTGAGAAGACTGTGCAGCTGAAAGAAGGTAGAGCCACCCTAGGCTTAGGTGACTGTGTGGAGTAGACCTTCTGCTGATCTGCGCTGGACATGTAATGTGAGCAAAAAGTAAACTTTTGTTGTATTAAGCCATTGAGATTTGAGGATTGTTTGTTACTGTAACATATTTTAGTCTAACCTGATAGAGGAGGTCTTTTTATATCTACCCCTGTAGTTACTGGAAAAAATGGCTTGACCACTGGTGATTACCTGGCTCAAGGCCAACACTTAGGCATTTGATAAATATTTATTGAATCAATGAGCTAGATACAAATAGAGAACATATCGAGGATTCGGGCAGGAAAGGCGAAACTGACAGAGGCTGGGGCAAGGATTGAGGAAACATCTTTAACTTCCTCCCTTACCTGTTCTAGAAGGTGCATCCACCACCTGGACTTTA
The DNA here is from genome assembly GCA_030035585.1 of Dugong dugon. Lineage (NCBI taxonomy): Eukaryota > Metazoa > Chordata > Mammalia > Sirenia > Dugongidae > Dugong > Dugong dugon. The sequence goes on along the minus strand of CM057482.1, from coordinate 26,266,484 downwards.
AGCAGGTTTAAGGGAACAGTATCAACACTCTGGGTTTTGATAACCAACTTTCACACTACTTGCTGGACCCCAGACTCTACGGACCAGCAACTAAGCTACATTTGGTCTCTATTGCCACCTGGTGGTCAGTAAGGGGCACTCTCTGCCTTAATGTATTTCTTTTGGAATAGTGTCCCTCTTTTTTATTTTTGTGTTCACAGATGGACCATTTCAATCTCAGGTAATCTTTATACACATATCCAAACATCACCCTTGTCTTAGTTATCTAATGCTGCTATAACAGAAATACCACAAATGGGTGGCTTTAACAAATAGAAATTAATCTTCTCACAGTTGAGGAGGCTAGAAGTCCAAATTCAGGGTGCTGGCTCTAGGGGAAGGCTTTCTCTCTGTTGGCTCTGGAGGAAGATCCTTGTCCCCTACCTCTGCTTCTCCGAATTACTTGTTTAATATCTTTTATATCTCAAAAGAGACTGACTTAAGATACACCCTACACTAATCTTGTCTCATTAACATAACAAAGAAAACCCGTTCCTAAATGGAATTATAACCACAGATTTACAGCATATATTTTGGGGGGACACAATTCAATCTGTAATAACCCTTCATTGTCTTCCTTTTAATATGTCTTCTAAAGGGAGAGGAATTTCTGTCTGGAAAATGTGTGCCCATCTCTCTTGTCCCGATTCACTCATCACCATAAGTGATGGATGAGAGCCTGACATTCATTGGACGTGGTTCACTAGGGAGCAGGATCACTGTGTAACAGGTCATTGCCCTTACCCAGCATGCCCTCTTGCTCTCTAGTGTATTTTGTTCCTATACAACAAGAATATCTGAGCAGAACCTCACCCATCATGTCTGTCCCATCCCCATCCTTGCCTTCCACCCTCCCTGCCATTCTCTGTCTCTGTTCAGCTGAAATTGGGCATGAGATTGGGCATGTGAGGGAGGCCTATGTGCAGGACCAGGTATACCTTGGCAGGCACACTTGAGCATTCAGGTCCCAAGATCTGGAGCTCTGGAATTCTCTCCAGTTTCGTTTACCTGAGAGCCCTGCATGGAGATGAAGGGTGCTGACACAGATTAATAAAACGAGTACCCCATTTGTCTATTGGCTAGTGATTTGGGGTGTATTTTCCATTGTCTTAAATCCTGGAGGGAGGAAAAGATGAATACTAAGATTCATGCACCCCAAATTCCTAACACCAATCATGCCTAAGCATGTTTTGATATCTGTCATGGTGCCTAACACATAATTAGTGGTCAGTATGTATAAGGAGCCCTGGTGGTGCAATGGTTAAGTGCTCGACTGCTAACCAAAAGGTCAACAGTTCAAACCCACCAGCCACTCCACAGGAGAAAAAATCTGGTGATCTGCTTCCATAAAGATTATAGCCTAGGATTTCCTATGGGGTAGTTCTACTCTGTTATATTGGGTCACTATGAGTCGGAATCAACTCTACAGCACAGAACAACAATAACATATAGAGACTGACTAGATTTATTACTGCCTCACATGGAGCCTCCCTGGTCCCCCAGACAGACTCGGGCATTTCTGCCCCCTTACACCTACTGTGCTTTGTACACAGTGTCAGTGTGACCACTGGCATTGTGTACCTGTAACTGTTGGCATAACTCTCTCCCCACAACCCTGTCATCTCATTAAGGGTGAGGACTTGGTGTGTTCATCTCTCCCCAGCACCTAATGCATTGCCTGGTTGTCAAATAAATGTTGTGGAATTAATAAATTAATGAGTTAATTCAGTTGTTACGTCTCTTGCAAGGAAGGCATCCCTTTATTGAACCAATATTCAGCTGCCTCCAACTTTTACTCAGTAACGGACAGAAAATCATGGACATTTATGAACCCATAGCCGCTTTTGGAAGTGTGTTCCACAGCCGGGACACAGCCTGTGTGTGACCCTGAGCTACAGCTCACAGCTCTGAGGGTAAAGTGTAGGCCTGAGCCTGTTGGCTCAGCAACTGTGCACCCTATTTCTCTTACAGCTTGTTTGAGAGAAGCCAGGGAGATGATTCTTTGGAAACAGAGATTGTGAGTTCTCTAGACATAGTCATTTCATGTCTGGCGACATATCTATACTGCAGAATACAGGTAGTTTTTCAGATAGCTCAGATAAAAGTCCTATCTTTTATTCTTGGGGGATTCAGATATCATCCCCGAATTTTCAAGGCAATTATAGTATTGTCGATTATTAGAGTTAACTACGTGTATTATTCTGAGAATTTCAGTTGAAATGAGTTTTTTTTCTATACCAGGATGAAGAGATGAGTATCAGTCAACATTTTGTGGTCATCGTGTGTATGTGTGTCCCTCCTTTTTAAAATATAACTGATAAGTTGTTGTTAGTTATTATTAGTTAGTTAACTATTAGTTAACTATTGAGTTAACTCTGACTCATTGCAAACTTATGTATAACAGAAGGAAACATTGCCTGGTCCTGTGCTATCCTCAGAATTGTTGGTATTTTTTAGACAATTTTTGCAGTTATTTTATAAAACGTTAGATGTAGAGAAATAGAAAATACAGATAAAAGATCAAAATAATTTTAAATCCCACTCTGTGATGGTTAAGGTTATGTGTCAACTTGGCCTGGCCATGATTCTCAGTGGTTTAGGCAGATACTATGTAATGATCCTCCATTTTGTAATCTGATGTGAGCAGCCAATCAGCTAAAAGGGGAGTTTCCTTGGGAGTGTGGCCTGTATCCAATATATACTGTATAGATGTTCTGGCAAACCTCGCCTCTCTGGATCCTGCATCTGACTTGTCATCCTCTGACCTCCAGTTCTTGAGACATGAGCCAACAGCCTGCCATCTGACCTGCAGATTTGGGGATTCACCAGCACCCAAAGCCCTGTGAGCCAGCAGCCTGACATCTGACCTGCCAGTTATGAGTTCATCTGCTGCTTCAACCACGAGTTAGGAGAAGCCTCTAGCCTGACATCTGACCCACAGATGTGGGACTTGCCAGCCTCCACAACTGCATGAGCCATTTCCTTGAAGTAACTAACTCTCTCTTTATGTATATAGGCTTTACTGGTTTTGCTCCTCTTGAGTGCCCAGCCTGAGACATTTGTACCGAAAGTGGTTCTAGAGGAACAGAATCGTAAGGACGAGTTTTCTGAATTGGTTCTCAAGTCTAGCTAGTCTTAAAAGCGCTGATGACTCTGCCTGCAGTAGTAAAGAGGGCACTGCTAATCCATGGTGTGAGGTGGCAATAGAAATACACAAAATATCACTATCAATGGGTCAAAATATATGTGAGAAACAAGGCTCTGGGTGATTGCATATTTGATACTTTTCTACAATTTTGTCAGAATGAGAAGTATAGGGAGGCTGGTTGATTGGTCCTGCTTTCTGTAGACAAAGTGTAGAAAGAAAGAGATGAGTTCAGGGCTTCAGACTCACAGCTCAGGCACCATATAAAAGACCTGGAAGTTTCCACTTGTGCCCTGAGAGAAAGGCTTATTTCTTGTAGTAACAGCTGATATTGCCAAAAACCAAACCCAGAGTCTTATCGTAAGAGTGGCTGAATTACAACACCAACTAAATTCCTAACCTCAGATGATGGCTGAAGTTAAAGTGAGGATACTGATTGGGGAGAAATGGGATCCTGAAATTTGGGATGAGGACATATGGACAGATAAGCAGGAAGCTGGGGACATTAAGCCCCTAAATTCCATTAACCACTCCTGTCAACAGAACCAGCACTCTTCCTCCCATCTGAAGAGATTACTCCATCTTTGTCTGCTAACTCACCTTCGTTGGTGAAACCATTATCCCTTCCACCCCCATTTGATGAGATTAACCCAGCTGTGCCTGAAGAGTCTGCCTGAAATATCACCTGGGGTGGTGCCTAGGGCATTGCATGGGGCATCACCTGAGGCAGATCCCTTACAAGACATTGCCAAATGTTCCCAGAACCTATCCACACAGCCATTTTTGCTTCTAGACCTATAACTATACTCAAGTCCCAGCAAGACCCAAGAGGTGAAGTACAAAGTGTGACCCAGGTGGACGTACACTACACTCCAAAAGAACTGCTTGATTTTTCTAATACATATTAACAGAAACCTGGGGGATATGTGTGGGAATGGCTTGGCTGTTAAGGGTGTGGTATAATGGTGTAAGGAGCATAAAGTTGGATCAGTCTGAGGTTACTGATATGGGCCCACTAAGCAGAGAATCTTCAAACAGTGTTAGAGGTTAGAAAAGGATCTAGTAGTTTATTTGGTTAGCTCACTGAAGCGTGGATTAAATGGTGGCCTACACTAAATCAGGATGAAATGCTAGATCTGCCTTGGTGTACTGTAGAAGAAGGTATCCAAAGGCTTAGGGAAATTGGTGTGTTAGAGTGGATTTATCAGGTTGGACCTACAGATCCACCCATGGAATGCCTGGAGGACTCACCTTTTATCACAATGATAAGGAACTAATTTTTAAAGGGAGCCCCGGCATCCTCAAAGACTGCTGTGATTGCTATTTTATGTAAGTCAGATTTGACAGTGGGAACTGCCCTAACTGAATTAAGACACATATCTACAGTGGGACTAATTAGATTCCTGACAAGTGGAACAAGGGCTATTATGGTAGGAAAACCCAAGTGGAATCCATCAGAACTGCCCCTACCTAGGAAAATAATAAACCAAAAGAAATACTGCACTCCTGGAGGGACTGCAGAAATTAGTGCTACCATCAATGACTTGAAGGATACAGAGGTAGTGATTCCACCACATCCCCATTCAACTCACCTATTTGGCCTGTGCAAAAAACAGATGGGTCTTTGAGAACAGTGGATTATAGTAAACTTAACAGGTGGTGACTCCAATTGCAGCTGCTGTTGCAGATTTGGTTTCGTGACTTGAGCAAATTAATACATCTTCTGGTATCTGGTATGCAGCTGTTGATCTGGCCAATGCCTTTTTCTCAATTCTGGTTTTGAAAGAACACCAGAAACAGTTCGCCTTCAGCTGGCAAGGCCACCTTCACTGTCCTACCTCAGGGGTATATCAACTCCCCAGCCCTATGACATAATTTAGTCTGCAGGGACCTTGATCACCTTTCCCTTCCACAAGATGTTACACTTGTCTATTATATTGATGACATTATGCTGATTGGACCTAGTAAGGAAGAAGTATCAACGATTCTAGATTTGTTGGTAAGACATTCGCGTGTTAGAGGGTGGGAAATCAATATGACAAAAATTCAGGTGCCTTCCACCTCAGTGAAATTTCTAGGAGTTTAATGGTGTGGATCATGTCAAGATACTCCTTCTAAAGTGAAGGATAAGCTATTACATCTAGCCCGTCCTATGACCTAAAAAGGAGGCACAGTGCCTAGTGGGCCTCTTTGGATTTTAGAGGCAACATACCCCTCATTTGAGTGTGCTACTCCAGCCTGTTTATCAAGTGACTTTAAAAGCTGCTAGTTTTGAGTGGGGCCCAGAACAAGAAGGCTCTGGAACAGGTTCAGGCTGCTGTGCAAGCTACTCTGCCACTTGGGCCGTATGCTCCAGCTGACCCAGTGGTTCTTAAAGTGGCAGTGGCAGATAGAGATGCTGTTTGGAGTCTTTGGCAGGCCCCTATTGGTGAATCACTGCACAGACCCTTAGGTTTTTAGAGCAAAGCCCTGCTATCCTCTGCAGATAACTTCTCTCCTTTTGAGAAACAGCTTTTGTCTTGTTACTGGGGCTTAGTAGAGACTGAATGCTTAACCATGGGCCACCAAGTCACCATGCAGCCTGAGCTGCCAATCATGTACTGGGTGTTGTCTGACCCACAGAGTAATAAAGTCAGACATGCACAGCAGCACTCCATTATTAAGTGGAAGTGGTGTATATAAGATTGGGCTCGAGCAGGACCTGAAGGCACAAGTAAGTTACATGAGGAAGTGGCTCAAATGCCCATGGTCCCCTCTTCTGTCACATTATCTCCCTCTTCCATTCTGCACCTATGGCTTCATGGAGATTTCCTTACTATCAGTTGACTGAGGAGGAGAAAACTCATGCCTGGTTTTCTGTGCGATATGCAGGCACCACCCAGAAGTGGGCAGCAGCAGCACTGCAGCCTCTTTCTGGAACCTCCTTGAAGGACAGTGGTGAAGGGAAATCCTCCTAGTGGGCAGCACTTTGAGCAGTGTACCTGGTTGTTCATTTTGCTTGAAAGGAGAGATGGCCAGATGTGTGATGGTATACTGATTAATGGGCTGTGGCCCGTGGTTTAGCTGGATGGTCAGGGAGTTAGAAGGAATGTGATTGGAAAATTGGTGACAAGGAGGTATAGGGAAGAGGCATATGGATAGATCTCTCTGAGTCAGAAAGGCCAAAGACGTGAAGACATTTGTGTCTCAGATGAATGCCCACCAAAGGGTGACCTCGGCAGAGGAGGATTTTAACAATCAAGTGGATAGGATGATGCATTCTGTGAATGCCATTCATTCTCTTTCCCTAGCCACTCCTGTCATTGCACAATGAGCTCATGAACAAAGTGGCCATAGTGGCAGGAATGGAGGTTGTCTTAGTTATCTAGTGCTGCTGTAACAGAAATACCACACGTGGATTGCTTTAACAAACTGAAGTTTATTCTGTCACAGTCTAGTAGGCTACAAGTCTGAATTCAGGGCACCAGCTCCGGGGGGAGCCTTTCTCTCTAGGGGAAGGTCCTTGTCATCAATCTTCCCGTGGTCTAGGAGCTTCTCTGTGCAGGAACCCTGTGTCCAAAGGATGTGGTCTGCTCCTGGCACTGCTTTCTTGGTGGTATGAGGCCCCCATGTCTCTCTGCTTGCTTCTCTCTTTTATATCTCAAAAGAAATTGGCTTAAGACACAATCCAATCTTGTAGATTGAATCCTGCCTCATTAACATAACTACTGCTAATCCCACCTAATTAACATCACAGAGACAGGATTTACAACACATAAGAAGATCGTGTCAGATGATGAAATGGTAGACAGTCACACGATATTGGGAATCATGGCCTAGCCAAGTTGACACATATTTTGGGGGGGACACAGTTCAATCCACGACAGAGGTTATGCATGAGCTCAGCAACATGGACTTCTACAGTCACCAAGGCTGACTTGGCTACAGCCACTGCTGAGTGCCCAATCTGCCAGCAACACCAACACTGTGTCCCTGAAATGGCACCATTCCTAGGGGTGATCAGCCAGCAACCTGATGGCAGGTTGATTACATTGGACCACCTCCATCATGGAAAGGACGGTGTTTCATTTCTCACTGGGATACATACTTACTCTGGATATGGATTTGCCTTCCCTGCACACAATGCTTCTGCCAAAACTACCATCTATGGACTTACAGAATGCCTTATCTACCATCTTGGAATCCCACACAGCATCACATTGGATCAGGGAACTCAATTCACAGCAAATGAAGTATGACAGTGGGCCCATGCTCATGGGATTCACTGGACTTACGATGTTCTCCATCATCCTGAAGCAGCTGGCTTGACAGAACAATGGAATGGCCTTCTAAAGACACAATTACAGTGCCAGCTAGGTGGTAATACCTTGCAGAGTTGGGACAGTGTTCTCTAGGAGGCTGTATATGCTCTAAACCAGCATCCAGTATATGGTGCTGTTTCTCCCATAGCCAGGATTCATGGGCTCAGGAATCAAGGGTTGAAAATGGGAGTTGCACCACTCGTTATTACCCCTAATGACCCACTCGAAAAATATGCTCTGCAGGTCTGGAAGTCTTAGTTCCAAAGTGAGGAATGTTGCTACCAGGAGACACAAAACTGATTCCAATTAACTGAAAGTTAAAGAAGCCACCTGACCACTTTGGGTTCCTCATGCCTCTGGATCAACAGATGAGAGTTACCAGATTGGCTAGTGTGACTGATTCTGATTACCAAGGGAAAATCAGGTTGATACTACATAATACAGGTAAAGAAGTGTGTGTCTGGCATACAGAAGCCCCCTTAGGACATCTCTTAGTACTAGTATGCCCTGTGATTAAAGTCATTGGAAAACTACAGCAATCCAACTCCAACATGGCCCAGACCCTTTAGGAATGAAGGTTGGGTCACCCCACCAGGGAGAGAACTATGACCAGCTGAGGTACTTGCTGAGAGCAAAGGGAATACAGAATGGGTGGTGGAAGAATGTAGCTCTAAATACCAGCTACAACCATGTGACCAGTTGCAGAAATGAGGACTGTAATTGTTTTTAGTATTTCTTCCTTTTTTTGTTATATGTGCACAAGTATATATATACACCTTTCTCTCTCTCAAATATCTGTTTTCTTCTCTCCCTTGTTCTATTACTTATTATAAAATATAATAGTGTGTTTTCGGTTGTACTCATGTTAGTTGTATCATGTTAGGCACAAATATGACTCTATAATTGTCTTTATTTAGAGATTATATATGGTTTAAGGAGATGTATACAGGTGCCAAATTGACAAGGGGTGAGTTGTGATGGTTAAGGTTATGTGCCAACTTGTCTAGGCCATGATTCTTGGTGGTTTGGAAGATATGTAATAATCTTCCATTTTGTGATTTGATGTGAGCAGCCAATCACTTGTTTCCTTGGGGATGTTGCCTGCATCCCATATATATAGAGGTTCTGGCAAAGCTTGCTCCCTCTGCAGCCTGCATCCAACTCATCATCCTCTGACCTCTGGTTCTCAAGATGTGACCCAGCAGCCTGCCGTCTGACCTGCCGATTTTGGGTTCATCAGCCCCTGCAACCACATGAGTCAGGAGAAGCCTCAAGCCTGACGTCTGACCCATGGATTTGGGACTTGCCAGCCTCCACAACTGTGTCCCAGCCTAAGACACACCCCAAAGAGATAACCTTTATTTACATATTTGTAGCCATTTTTCTATGCATACATATCTGTTACAGATTGAATCATATCTCCAAAAAATGTGTGTCAAGTTGCCTAGACTATGATTCTAGTATTGTGTGATTTTCCACCATTTTGTCATCTAACATGATTTTTTTATGTGTTGTAAATCCTACCTCTGTGATGTTAATGAGGCAGGATTAGAGGCAGTTATGTTAATGAGGCAGGAATCAACCTACAAGATTAGATTGTATCTTGAGTTAGTCTCTTTTGAGATATAAAAGAGAGAAATGAACAAAGAGACAGGGGGACCTCATACCACCAAGAAAGCAGTACCAGGAGCAGGGCGTGTCCTTTGGACCTGGGGTCCCTGCACTGAGAAGCTCCTAGACCAGGGGGAGATTAATGACAAGGACCTTCCTCCAGAGCTGACAGAGAAAGCCTTCCCCTGGAGCTGGCACCCTGAATTCAGACTTCTAGCTTCCTAGGCTGTGAGAGAATAAATTTCTGTTTTTTAAAGCCATCCACTTGTGGTATTTCTGTTACAGCACCACTAGATAACTAAGACAATATCTGTATAATAGTAATACCATTTTATAGCCTTTTATCATTTAATAATAGAAAATGAAAATATTTTAGTATCAACAAATATGCATCTATGATAATCTCATTATATTTAATGATTGCATTGGTATCCATTGTATGAGTGGACTGTAGTTTGCAATCTGTAAATGTAGATTTTACAATCTACTACTGTTGAATATTTAGTGTGGTTCCCATTTTCCACTATCATAGAGAGTGTTAGTAGAATTATTACAATGAGTAAATAAAGAAATACACGTAAAGCACTGAGGAGAATGCTGCCATATAGTAAGTGCTAAGTATTATTATTACTATTATTTTCATTGTCTTATTTACTCAGAATCAATTCAGAAGTGCAATTGCTAATCAGAGATTATGGACATTATTTGAGAGTTTTGATACATTTCATCTAATTTTCATCCAGAAAAATTCCATCCCCTAAGTGAATGAAAACACTTATTCCCTGAGCCTTGCCAGCAATGTATATTATCCTGGCCCAATTGATAGGTAAAAAATTATACCTTGTTTAAATTTCCATTTCTCTGATACCTATTGAGGTTATGCAATTTTTTTTTCATATATGAATTGGGCATTTATGTTTATTCTTTTGAGAACTGCCTGTTCATGTCCTTTACTATTTTTCAATTGGAGTGTTCATCTTTTTCTTACTGATTTGTAAGAAATTTTTATATATGCTGTGTTGCAATTTTCCTTGCAATTTACTGTTTGCCTTTTAAAGGTTTTCACGGTGTTTGACAAACACAGGTTTTAATTTTTATGTTTAATTATAAGCATCGTGATCTCAGGCTTGCATGTGGCTGTGAGGCTGAACAGGTTTCACTGTAACTTACAGACTAAGATGAACTAGGAAGAAAGGCCTGGTGATCTACTTCTGAAAATCAGCCAGTGAAAACCCCATGGATCACAACAGTCCAATTCTGTTGTGCATGGGGTCACCATGAGTCAGGGGTCAACTCAGCAACAGCTAATAACAGACCCAGGAGGTGTGCAGTGCCTCTTCTGCAGTGGATTAAAAAGCAGCAAAAATGAAGAAGAGTGAATAGTCATTGCTTCCCCCACCTCCACCTCAGTCCCATCCTGGAGACCTTTCCCTCCGTATTTCCCCATGATTCAGTCATTAAAGGATTGATGCTGGGCACAACAGGGACTTCCAGAACCCTGCTGTACCCTTCACATTGGCCTCAGCCTCAATTCTGACTAGTCAGTGAGTATTCCATTTCACTTTTTCAATATTTTGAATATCACCTCTGCCTGATTGTCAATATTGCTGGCAACTCTTGCTTCTCCTCCACATGAGGCATCCATCCTCTGTTGTGGAGTGACATAGCCAGCACGAGCCCAGATGAGGACACTAATTAGATCTGAGATTCAATTTTACCATTCAGACACTGAACCCCTCAGAGACCGAGTTAGAGCTAAACCCTAGAGCAATGAAAGGCTATTGGCTTCATGTCCACCGTGACCACACCATCCCTTACTTCTGTCCTCTTCTGTCAGCCATACTGCACTGCCTGGGACCTGGTTCAGACCCTAATCTCCTCCCATCTGAGCACTCCTGGCCCCAGTCTTTTTCCTTTTCAATCCATCCTCTGTGAGGCTCCCTGTTTAACTATCTTGAGTGCCTCACCTGGCTGATAACCCAGACAGTGCTGTGCTGGGAGAAAGATATACCTTGTCTTCCAACAGAGCTCTGGTGGCGTAGTGGTTAAGAGTTTGACTGTTAACCAAAAAGGTCGCAGTTTGAATCCACCAGCCACTTCTTGGAAACCCTGTGGGGCAGTTCTGTTCTGTCCTATAAGGTTGTTATGAGTCAGAATCGATTTGATGGCAATGGGTTTGGTTTTTGGTTTTGTCTTCAAACACACCTGGGCTTAGATTTTTGCCCTGCCACTTCACTAGCTATTGACCTTGGACAAATTATGTAATGCCAGAGCCATGGTTCCCTCTTATTTAAAATAGGAGTAGTATCATCATCATTAATTAAACCCTTTAGGCCCTGACCTATAAGCTGCACTGTGTTGTTGTTATTAGGTGCCTTCAAGTCTGCTCAGACTCACAGTGACCTTATGTATAACAGAAGGAAACTCCCTGTATATTGTTTATCTGCTCTGTTGTTGTTGTTGTTAACATGGAGCCAGAATCCCTCACACGGAAAGACATAAAGGCCTGAACCAGGTCCTAGCTGTGTGACCTTGGACAAATTATATAATATCAGAGCCAGGGTTTCCTCTTATTTAAAATACAGATATTATCATCCTCATAGATTAAACTCTTTAGGCCCTGGCATGTGTGATCTACACCATGCTTATTATGTATTGTTGATCGCCTTTGTTGTTGTTCTTAGGTGCCGTGGAGTCAGTTCCAACTCATAGTGACCCTGTGTACAACAGAGCAAAACACTGCCCGCTCCTGCGCCATCCTCACAATCGTCGTCGTGCTTGAGCCCACTGTTGGAGCCACTGTGTCAGTCCATCTCATTGAGGGTCTTCCTCTTTTTCGCTGGCCCTCTACTTACCAAGCATGATGTCCTTCTCCAGGGACTGATCCTCTACTAGTCTGTAAACTCCTGGAGAGCAGAGACCTTGTTATATGAATCTTCACATCCCCAGACGGTGTCTCTCTTGGGTGTTTCATGGCATTTGGCCATCGGTAAATAAATTCTCAGAGAGTTGAGCTGAATCAAGTTCCAAACACCAAAATAAGTGATGAAAATGCAATCAATCCCGATGTTTTCACATCTGTGGATTATAGGCGGAATTGATTTCCTCCTTAGATGGAAGTCAGTTGTTGTTAGGTGCCGTTGAGTCAGTTCCGACTCATACAACGCTATGTACAAAACACCGCCCAGTCCTGCGCCATCCTCACAGTCGCTGCTATGTTTGAGCCCATTGTTGCAGCCACTGTGTCAGTCCATCTCCTTGAAGGTCTTCCTCTTTTTCACTGACCCTCTACTTTACCAAGTATAATGTCCTTCTCCAGACACTGGTCCCTCCTGATAACATGTCTAAAGTACATGAGATGAAATCTTGCCAACCTCGCTTCTAAGAAGCATTCTGGCTATACTTCTTCCAAGACAAATTTGTTCTTCTGGCAGTCCATGGTGTATTCAGTATCCTTCACCAACACCGTAATTCAAAGGCATCAATTCTTCTTCAGTCTCCCTTATTCATTGTCCAGCTTTCACATGCATATGAGGCGACTGAAAATACCTTGGCTTGCGTCAGGCGCACCTTAGTCCTCAGAGTGACATCTTTGCTCTTCAACACTTGAAAGAGGTCTTTTGCAGCATATTTGCCCAATGCAATATGTCCTTTGATTTGACCGCTGCTTCCGTGGGCATTGGTTGTGGAACCAAGTAAAATGAAATCCTTGGCAACTTCAGTCTTTTCTCCATTTATCATGATGTTGCTTATTGGTCTAGTTGTGAGCCCTGGAATTTTTGTACATAATCCCAACAATTTATATGAAACCCTAAGTGACTTTTATTCTCTGTAACTAGGGACTGTGGGCCAAGAATCCCAGTGCTTTTGCACCTTAACTTGGCAGCTGGCAAAATGAATTACCAGACTGACCCCTCCCAACAAAGCACATGATCGACCACAGCTGTGCGTGTTTTTTAGCATGACTGCACCAGGACAGGGCTCCAAGCCACTGGGTGGAGCAATGAGCCCTGGGGAGAGAGCTTATGACATTTCCCCTATGATTTCAGAAGGAAAGGAAAGGAAAAGAAAAATCCTTTTTTTTAATGAGTTGTTTCTGCTCAATGTCAATAGAAAATGTTGTACATAGTATGTACGTGTATAATGCATACATGAATCTAGAATATAAAGCACCACTACAGCGGAAGATAATTTAAACCCAGTGGTCCTAAGAGTGAAAGTAAGGCAGACATTGCTTGCTAGTGCACTTTCCTCTGCCCTTGATAACAGAATCCTCGTTTTATTTGGGGTGACAACGTATGCAGCTAAAAGACAATTTCCCAGTCTCCCTTAGAGGACTAGGTTTCAGCCAAAGAGATGTAAGCAGAAGTGTTGTGTGGAACATCCTACCTGAAGGTGACTTCATTGAAAGGTGTGCTCCATGTGGCTTCCTCTTTCCTTTGGTGGAATGTGAACTTGATGGCTGGCACTCCAGTCACCATCTTGGAACTTGTGGTAACCTTGAGGATGGAAGCTACAAGTCAGGATGATGAGGCAGGATGAGAAACAGGCTTGCCAACACCACGGAGCCACCATACGAGCCCAGATGCTTAGCTTCTAGCAGCTTTTGTGAAAGAAACACCAAACAACAACAAAAACAAAGCATTCTGTCTTGTTTAAGTCACTTTTTTCAGTTCAGTTTTCTGTTATATGCAGCTATTAATCCTATCCAAACAACGTATGAATAAAGAATTTTACCGTAGCTTTTTTTTTTGATAGTAGGAAAATGGTAATAAATTCCCATCGATAGGGGGATAGTGAAATAAACTATTAGTGTATTCATACCAAAGAATATTATACAGCAGTATAAAGAATGGAAGTTCTTCATGTCATATTGTTAAGTGGAGAGCACTTAAGGAGCTCAATACGTTCAACAATTCATAGTTTTATGCCATAAACCACATATAAATGGAACAGAATTATTTCTAGAGATTCTTTCATGTTTGTAAATGGGTAGAAAAATGTATAGGATATATGACAAACTGACAGCTGTGGTTGGCAGAGAATAGGATAGGGAGGTGGGGGGTTTCAACTTTGTGTAATGTTTGAATATTTTACAACTACAGTGAATGATTATGTCTTATGTAATTAAAAGTTTAAAATAGATCAGTCATTTAAAACTAGTGGAATTTTAGAATATCTCTGGCCAGAATCTTTTTTTTTTTTTTTTTTGGTTTATTGTTGTAGTTTAAAGTTTACATTTCAAGTTAGTCTCTCATACAAAAATTTATACATTGTTATGTGACCCTAATTGCTCTCCCTATACTGTGACAGCACACTCTTCCTTTCCACCTTTGATTTCCCATGTCCATTCAACCAGTTTCTGACCCTCTCTGCCTTCTCATCTCACCTCCGGACACAAGCTGCCCATTTAGTCTCATGTATCTACTTGAGCTAAGAAGCTGGCCAGAATCTTTTTAAGAAAAAAAAAGTGATCCAGCCTTGAAAAGGATTAGTCAGAGCCTACAGTATTAGGTTAAAATCAGAAAGAAAAAAAAAAAAAAAGCGACTGGAGCAATTTTAAAAATTAAATGTAAATGATTTTTTTAAAAAGCTTTTTCAAGTTCAGGAGAGGAACAGGCAAGCTGTGGGTCCAGTATATTTATGACCTTCTGAAAAAGCTGTTCTACCTGCCACTAACTTTTTAACTGGCAGTTCTCAAAGGAAATTTCAAAAGACTCGGGAAACGTTGGACACCCTCAAATGGGCTTTCTTAGAGCTGGGGCAGCTCCCAGAACTTCCAGCTTCAATTCATTCCACAGGCGAGGAAACAGAGGCCTCGCAAGGGCGCTGTATGCCGATTCCTGGAGGCCCTGAGGGAACTTTAGGACCTGACCTTGAGAGTTAGAGAGAAAATGCACAGCCTCTGACGGAAAATGAAAAAGAAGATTAAAAGCCCTACCAGGCAATGGCAAAAAGCCGCAGCTGGACCAAAGGGAGAAACCCACCGGCAGGGGGCGGGGCCAATATGGCGGAGGGGCGTGGCTTCCGGAGACGGGGGCTGGAGGAAATAGGACGGGGCGGGGTCTGGTAGGCTAGCATGGGACGGGAGGCGGGGCCGCGGGGGGGCTCTCACGTCCGAGGAGGAGTATGTGGGCGGGTCCCGAGAGGGCTACAGAGGGGGCGGGCCCAGGAAGCCGGCAGCCGGAGGGGGCGGGGCCGGGGCCGTCCAGAGCTGTAGCGCAGGTCCGGTCTCCGCGGCGGCGCGGTGCTGCGCAGCGAAGATGGCGGCCTCCAGCTGGGCGCGCACGGCTGTGGTTCTGCTTTGTGCCTGTGATCTCGTGCTGCTGCTGCTGCTACCGCATCGGGCTTGCGCCACTGGAGACCCGGCTGGAACACCTGGCGAGGCTACCCCACCACCCCGAAAGAAGAAGAAGGATATTCGCGATTACAATGATGCGGACATGGCGAGGCTCCTGGAACAGTGGGAGGTCCGCGGCTCGCGCTCGCCTTCCCGGTTTTTCTCTGTCCCAGTCCCCGCTCCGACTGACCCTTTACCCCCTCGTTCGCCTTCTGACCTTGATCTCCGTCTCAGTATCTTCTGATCTTCTAGCGTCCTTTCTACCCATGCCATGAGTCCTTACTGACCCACTCAAGCCACCCTTGACCCTCCGTGCCTCCTCTGACCCCTTCATGTCCTGGAGACACCCGCCCCAGGCCTCTCATCCCAGTGTCCTCTTCCATCTGTCACCGTTTCTGGGCCACTCCAGTCACGAGTCAGGCTTTCACTCTCCAGCCCCACTTTCCCTTCCGTGCCCTGGTCACTTCGCTGCCACCCGTGCCCAGTGAGCCCTGCAAAAAGGGACGGAGACTGCTTCCAATCCTGAAGAGCAAAGGCCCAGATTTCCTCCGTTCCCCGTTTGTGTCGGGGTGGGTGAGTGGCGTGTAGTGACGATTATCGTTTAAGAGTCGTCCTAGCTTTGAGTTCTCCCATATTTTAAATCAGTAGCTTTTCAGACTTCCTATTTTGGTATATTTTCCTGGTCGGAGTTTTGTGATTTTGTGGGTGGATTTTTTTTAGGGGAGAGTTTAGCAGAGGCGTGGCTCTTTGTCAAGGAACTTGTATTTTTCGTTTAAAGGAGCAGTGACTTGTTTTTGTTAAAGTTTTGTGGTTTGTTACTGAGATCCACTGGACATGGTGAAGGAGATAAAGTTTATTGGCCTAAACCATGCTGCTGCCTTTCTCCCTTGCAAAGGTGATTGCACTGTTCTGGTTAGTTTGCATAGCTGGTAGAGTGGGAGGAATAAGCTTGGACTCTACTTACTGGGTAACTTGAGCAGGTCATCTCTCCTGTCTGAGTCTTTTTCCTTATCTGTAAAATGAGGTTTTACTGGATGATCCCTAAGTTTCCTTTCAACATTAAAGTTTTGTCACTTTGTGATTATCCCTCCATTTCTTTGTTACATATCAGAGGAGGGAGCTCTGGTGGCACAGTAGTTTCAAGCGCTCAGGCTGCTGACCGAAAGATCAGCAGTGTGAATCCAGCAGCCACTCCTTGGAAACCTTATGGAGCAGTTCTACTCTGTCCTGTAGGGTCGCTGAGTTGGAATCGACTCGACTGCAACAGGCTTGGTTTTGTTTTTGTTTTTTTTTAAGTATATCAGTAGGTCCCTGGGTGGCACAAACAGTTTGCACTCACCTACTAACCTAAAGATTGGCAGTTCAGACCCACCCAGCAGTGCCATGGAAGAAAGGCCTGGCAATCTTCTTCCACAGAGATCACAGCCAAGAAAAACCTATGGAGCATTTCTACTCCGTAACACATGGGGTTACCATGCATTCAAATCGATTCCTTGGCAATGGGTAGTATAGCGGTAATCTCAAGGGTCTGCATTTGTTAGAGGTTTTCAGACATGAATTTTAAATGCCACCTAATGCAGTTGATTGGAAGAAAGCAGACCTGTGTTTTCATCTTTTTCAGTAAGCTGAGGGAAAGATTGGGGTAGATTTGAGTGTGTGTGGATGGTTAACGAAGAGGGCACTTAGTGCTGCATTCTTTCCCATTCACCATCTCCCTTGCAATCTCCCCATCTGTTTTTGGACTCTAGCAAATGAAACCTTTTGATTTGCCAAAGTGAGAACATCACCCCATGAGGAAACTGTACCTTGGAAATGCTCAGATCCTGAGCTAGACGAAGAGGGTGCTGCAGAGATGAGCAAGGGATCCCGCCATCAGGAGCACTAGATACCAATAGAAATCACCACGATACAAAGTAGACATTGCTGAGTGTGATAAAAAGAAAGGAGATGCTGTGGGAACCCTGAGGAAGGACTTCATGGAGGAAATGACATTTTAGATAGGCCAAGGAGAGGGGAGAAGGGAAAAGAGCGAAGGGCATTCCTAGTGGGGCACCATGAGCTGAGGATGGTGTATCTGGGAACTAGCAGAATGGTGCGGACATCTACAGCCCAGGCTCTGGAGTTAGACTGTCTGGACACAACCACTTAAACTTGTGAGTTTGGGCTAGTAATGACCTCTCTATCCCTTAATTTCCTTAGCTATAAAATAGGTATTAGTAGTACCCACCTCTTAGGGTTGTTACGAGGATTAACAATACACGGACAGAACGTAGAACAGTGCAACTCAGTAGCCATTAGCTATGGTAATATTAATGATTTAGGTTGGCTGGAATAGACTATCTTAAGCAAAGTAGTAGGAGATTAGGATGGGAAGGTTGGTGGGAACCAGGTCATGCAAATGCAACGCCTTAAATGCTTTGGGGTTTGGACTTCAGAAGGAAATATACAGTCCCTGATGAGTTTGCAGTTGGAATCCACCAGTTGCTCCTTGGAAACCCTATGGGACAATTCTCCTCTGCCCTATATAGTAGTTACTAGTTGGAATCAACTCGACGGCAGTGGGTTTGGTTTTTTTTAGATGAGTTTGAAAAAGTTGTATTACCACGTTTGCTGTTATTGTGTGCTTTCAAGTCAATATCAACTCACAGTGACCTAATGTGACAGAGTAGCACTGCCCCATAGGGTTTCCTAGGTTCTAATCTTTACAGGAGCAGATCACTAGGCCTTTTTCCCAGGGAGTGGCTGGTGGGTACGAACCACTGACCTTTCAGTTAGCAGCAGTTGTGCCCCTAGGGCTTCTAATTATCACATATTACAATACTGAAAATTTTATATTTAATCGTCCATAATCTCATCCCAAAGCATGTGTTTCCTTTTTCCAAGTGCCCTTCTGTTAGTGAGCGTTCATTCGATGACAGGACTGTTCTGAGCACATTATCTCATTTCATCCTTTCATCACCTCTAAGAGGGAGGTGCTTTTTCCACTCTTCTAGATGATGACATTGGGCACCCAGAGGTAAGCAAGCTGAGTTTCAAATTCGTCATTTGACTCTAGAGCCTGTTTTCTTATAGCCATTTTACTACACTAGCCTTCACGTTGATCATCAGAGGTACAAATGACAAACAGTGAGGACCTGAATCAAGCTAGAAGCTACAGTATAGTAGAGTGAAAGGGAGAAACGTGAGAGAGTTGATGCTCTTAACATGGCTTGGTAGCTGGTGGAATGTGTGACCACGAGGGTGACAACATAATGGAGTAAAAGGACAGGGATTTTGAACCAGCTTTACCCCTTGGTAGCTAGGTGGTCCTCTGTTTCCTCATTTGTAATTCGGATAATATCCCACCTTGCAGGGTGCCATGCAGATTAAGTGAGCTGAAGTGTGTAGACATTAGTCACAAACTAATGCACGCTCCCTCCCCTAGTAGCTGCGGTTTTTTCAGTGGGGGAGGATAGCTACCTCTGGGTGCTTTATTGTAGGAAACAGTTCTTCCTTCCGCAGTGGCGGCTACCAAGTCCGTTACCCCCACTATTCCCCCACCAGTCTGACAGTAAGAGGCTGTACCTCACATGTGTGCAGTGGGGAGAGAAGACAGAATCCTAGTGTGAGAACTAATGCTGCATCCCAGTTGGTGGTTGTTTCATTTCACATTGTGTTAACCAGGTGTAATGAGAAGAGAGATGTGTGTGTGTGATGGGGGCAGTGTTTGGAGTCAGCATCACCCCTTTTAGCATGTGACCTTGAGTAAGTTGTTGTTTTTTTTTTTTTTTAATCCTCTAATCCTCACCCTTATATAAAATGAGAACCTTTTAGGGTTGCTCTGAAGATTCAAGATGATACAGGTAAACTGCCTGGGGCAGAGTAGGTACACTAGAGATAGTAGCTAGTGATATCGTCAGGGGCCGTGGAAGGAATAAAAGGATCTGCAGAAAAGTTCAGCTTTGTAGTTCCTGAAGTTGACTGCCATCAGTGGAGATACAGTGAAAGCAGCTGAAGATGCAGGGCTGGCCTGGAGGCAGGGCTGGAGCTGTGGGCAGGGGAGTGCCCCACTTGGCGTCCCTCCCCTGGTCCCTGCCCTGCCTGGAGGTAAGAATTTAATTGTTTTCAGCATAAGAGAAAGTGAAGAGAATAGATAAGATTACCCAGGACCTATTTTAGCCAAGAGTTTTGTTAGTTGTTAGTTGCTATCAAGTGGGATTCTGACTTACGGCCATTCCGACTCATGGTGACCCCATGTCTGCAGAGTACAACTGCTCTGTAGGGTTTTCAAGGCCGTAACTTTTCAGAAGTAGATCAGGCCTGTCTTTCTAGGTGCCTCTGGGTGAGTTCCAACCTGCAACCTTCCTGCTAGTAGTCAAGGGCTTAACCCTTTGCCCTACCCAGGGACTCTGGTCTGAGAGCCAAACTGGGCAGTTACCTACATCTAGGGTACTGTTTGTCCATTTTTTTTCCTCCAACTGAAACACACACAAAAACATAAGGTAGCAATTAGAGTTGCTTGACGCAATCCTTAACCTTACTATATACACTATACTTAGGAATATTTAATTACTTTTTTTTTTTTTTTAAAATGCTATTTGTGAATTACTGAGTTCATTTCATGACCATTAGTGAAATCAGTTTGAGAAACTCAAATATTCTAGGGTACTGACCCAACCTGAAGTCTTGGAAGGAGTGTTTTAAGGATATCTGACAGATGTGGAGAAGTAGAATAGAATGAAGACTGAGAATCAGGCTGTGAATTTGGCATCCTGGAGCTCCTTTGTGACATTGAGAGTGTGGTCTCCACAGGGTGATTGATTGGAGGCTAGATTATAGGAGGCTGATGCTGGAGCAAGGAGCCCTGGTGGCACAGTGGTTAAAATGCTCGGCTGCTAAACCAAAAGGTTGGAGGTTCAAACCTACCAGCCGTTCCGTGGGAGAAGGATGTAGCAGTATGCTCCCATGAAGATTATAGCTTTGGAAACTCTATGGGGCAGTTCTGCTCTGTCCTGTAGGGTCGCTTTGAGTCTGATGGCAACGGGTTGGGTTAATGCAGAAGTGGGGAGTAGTAATAGCCATGTGTAACCAGTCCCGTTAACAGTTTGCATTACCCAGGGACTCTAGTAGCCACATATTCTGAGTATTTATTGTGTGCTGTTATGTCATTAAATCTCCCAAACAACCCTAGGAGGTAGATACTATTATTATTCCCCCAACCCCACTGAGGGTGAGAAAAGTCATGTTCAGATGGTTAAGTAACTTGCCGAAGACCACACAGCTAAGATGGTAGAGCCAGGGCCAAACCTAGATCCATCTGACAGCAAAGCCCAGGCACCTGTCTACAGGTCACCGTCAACTGCTCCTTCAAAGTAAAATGAGGAAGAAACCCTTCAGTTGAGAGGGGGACAGAGTTGAGAAGGTTGGTGCGTTATATGTGGCCACATTGCTGGGGCCATGCAGATCACTTTCGGTTTTATAGACGAGGAAACAGGCTAGAGGAGTAAGGGATGTTATCCAAGGTTACACAGCTAGTTACGTGAAGCTGAAACAAGATCCCAGATCTGATATAAATCTAGGTCACCTTCAAGCACTGCTTTAGAATTCCTTTTCTTCTCATCTTTTAATAAAAGCTAAAAGTACAGTAAGTTATTGGCATGTCTGCCAGTATCTTAAGCCTTGGGCCTTCAGTGACTTATCAAGAAGACCAAGTAAGCATGACATAGGGGCTTTTGGTTTCCTTTTAGTTTTTTTTTTTTTGGTAACGGCTTTATTGAGATATAATTTACATACCATATAATTCACCCATTTAAAGTATACGTTTGTTGGTTTTTTAGTATATTCAGTTGTAGTACAAACATGACCACAATCAATTTTAGAACATTTTCATTACCCCCAAAAAAACCCGATAACCTTTAGCAGTGACACCCCCCTAGTTTCCCTCAGCCCCAGGCAACCACTAATCTACTTTCGGTCTCTAGATTTATCTGTTCTGGACATTTCATATAATGTCATACAATGTGTCCTCTTTTGTAGCTGGTTTCTTCCACTTGGCATAAAATTCACCCATGTTGTAGCATGTATCAGTACTTTAGTGCCTTTTATTGCCACACAATATTCCATTTATGGGTATAAAACCAAAAAAACCAAACCCAATGCCATCAAGTCAATTCCGGCTCCTAGCAATCCTGTATCACAGGGGGTATGAAATAGTATTTCATTGTGGTTTGTTTTAGTTTTGCATCTAAATTGTGCGCCCCACTCTGCTGCTATCTTGAGAATGTGGGGAAATTTTTTATTTTGAGATTAAAAACTGCCTTTGGGTTATCAATTGGCATATCTTAAAAGAAAAAATGTCCCTTTCGTGTTTGTTCTCCCTTACTCATGCTTGTTGGTTGAACTAGGTGCTTACCTCTGAAGGGATAGCAGATAGGAGAAAAGCTTCTGAACCTCAGAGTAAGCAAAATTCAAGTGGTCCTTGTCATCAGGGGGTTGTAGTGGGTTACCCGTTAGCTGCTGCTGGTTTACAACCTACCCCAAAACTTGGTGTCTTAAATAGCAGCGATTTATTTAGCTCATGATTTTGAAAGTGCACAGTTTGGGCTTGGACTACCTGAGTGATCTGAGGTCACTACCGGCTTAGTTGGGGCTATCTGGTCTAAGATGACCTCAGCTGAGGAGGTTTGTCTCTGCTCCACCTGAGCCCTTCTCCTAGACTTGTTCTCGTAGTGGTTCCAGGAGAGTGAGAGGAAGCAGGCAAGGCCCTTTGAGGCTTAGATAGGAACTGCTACAATACAGTTTCTGCAGGAACTTGTTGGCCACAACAAGGCACAACGGTAGCCCAGATTCAAGGGATTAAGTAAGTTGACCAAAGTCACACAGCTTGTCTTCCTAGGGGGAGCTGCAAAGTGACATGCAGAGGGGCATGGTTACAGGGAGGGGTAAAAAGCTTTGACTGTTTTTATTTTTTATTTTGTATTTCCCAAGAACAAGTACCGTCTATATAACCAGGGTGGTGCAAACGGTTAATGTGCTCGACTGCTAACTGAAAGGTTGGAGGTTTGAGACCGAGGTGCCTCTGAAGAAAGACCTGGCAGTCTACTTCTGAAAAATCAGCCATTGAAAACCCTGTAGAGCACAGTTCTACTCTGACACATATGGGGTCGCCATGAGTTGACTCCACGGCAACGGTTATAGTTATTAAAACTCAATAATTAACATCCATAGAATACTTTTATATAGTCCATGGTCCATGTTCAAATGTCATTTGTCTCAATAAAGTCCTTAATAGGTATTTTCCCTCCAGTCCAGAATCTCATCCATGACCAGGCGTTGTATTTACTTGTCATGTCTCTCTGTTGTTGTTAGGTGCCATCAAGTCGGTTCCAACTCATAGAGACCCTATGAACAACACAATGAAAAACTGCCCAGTCCTGCACCATCCTCACAGTTATTGCTATGTTTGAGCCCATTGTTGCAGCCACTGTGTCACTCCATCTTACTGAGGGTCTTCCTTTTTTTCACTAACCTCTACTTTACCAAGCATGATGTCCTTCTCAGGGTCTGGCCCCTCCTGATAACATGTCCAAAGTACGTGAGATGAAGTCTCTCCATCCTCCCTTCCAAGGAGCACTCTGGCTGTACTTCTTCCAAGATGGACTTGTTCTTTCTTCTGGCAGTCCTTGGTATGTATGTTCAGCATTCTTTGAAACACCATAATTCAGAGGTGTCAGTTCTTCTTCAGTCGTCCTTATTCATTGTCCAGCTTTCGCGTGCATATGAGGCAGTTGAAAATATCCTGGCTTGGGTCAGGCGCACCTTAGTCCTCAAAGTGACATCTTCGCTTTTTAACATTTCAGAGAAGTCTTTTGCCACATATTTGCTGCGTGCTTTATGTCTTTTGGTTTCTTGACTGCTTCTTCTCTGGGCATTGATTGTGGATCCAAATAAAATGAAATCCCTGACAACTTCAATCTTTTCTCCATTTATCATGGTGTTGCTTATTGGTCCAGTTGTGTTTTCCTTTTGTTGAGGTGTAGTCCATACTGAAGGCTGTAAGCTTTGATCTTCATCAGTAAGTGCTTCAAGTCCTCTTCATTTTCAGCAGGCCATGTCTCTTCAGTCTCCTTTAATCTAGAACAGTTCTCAGCTGCCTCTGTGTTTCTTTACCTTGACATATTTTGAAGAATAAGACCATTTATTTTGCATCAAGTCTCTCATTTTTGGTTTTTCTGCTGCTTCCTTAGGTTATGCATTTTTGGTAGGAATACCACTGAAATTATGTTCAGATTTTCATAGTGCATTCTGTTAAGAGGCATATGATGTTGGTTTGTCGCAATATTGACGAAGTTAGCTTTGATGACTTACTTATAGTGGTATCTGCCAGGTTTCTACAGTGTAAAGTTACTATTTTTCCCTTTATAATTATTAAGTAATTTGTAGGTGGTTACTTTGAGACCTTGTAAATATCCTGTTTCTCATCGGATTTTTATCCATTAGTATATACTGATGATTTTCTAATTCCATCATTTCCTGTAGTCTGTTGATTACTTATTCTACTGTTAGTAGTTTATTCATTATTAGTAGGGACTCAATAGTTCTTTTTTTTTTCCTTTGGGTTATAAGTCATTACTATCATTATTTATTTTGATGTTCATGTTATTCCATATTTGGCCAGTGAGAGCTCTTCAGGTTGGCTCCTGTTTCATTTTGACATGTTCTCATGATTCTTTGAGCACTTTCTTTCTGAAGCAAGAAGATATTCTAGGCTCAGCTTGTATTTTCTTTGCTCTAGCCCTGAAGTTAGCCTTTTCTCTATGAAATCCTGGTCCTTTTATCTATCTTATCTGTTTGTCAAAAACCATGAGTTCCTTCTGATGCCTTGACTTTCTGTCCAGTGCCACAGGGTACGTTCTTCCACCTTCCATACTTGTAACTTCCTCCCTAAAAGTGAAGAACCTGGCTCTCCTTGTCTTCAATATATTTACTCTTCTGCTCAAGCCTAGAATTCACAGAAGGTAGCTTCAGGATTGCTAGTTCATACCACTGCAAAAAAAAATAAATAAATGTAACTAGAATTGAATATTTGTTTACAATTCTTATTTTTCAGGTGAAATTGATAAGTATGAAATGCACAGATCTTAAATGTACAGTGCAATGAGTTTTGACAAATGGATACACTCATGTAATCCACCAAAAAAAAAAACTCCAAACCCGTTGCCATCCAGTCAATTCCGACTCACAGCGACCCTGTAGGACAGAGTAGAACTGCCCCATAGAGTTTCCAAGGAGCACCTGGTGAATTTGAACTGCCGACCTTTTGGTTAGCAGCTGTAGCTCTTAACCACTACACTACCAGGGTTTCCATGTAACCCACACTTCTGTCAATATACGGAACATTTCCATCATTCCAGAAAGTTCTCTGTTGTTACTTCAGTCCCTCCTGCCTCACACTCCCTGCCATCCCACTCAGAGGCCACCACTGTTCTAATTGCTAACACCCTAGATTAGTTTTGCCTATTCTTGAACTTCAAATCGATGGAATTGTATAGCGTATCTCCTTTTGTGTCTGGCTTCTGTAGCTGGTTTTCTTTTGTTTTTTTTTTTAAGGAGGATGATGATTTATTCTAATTTCTACAGCTACCAGAAAAGCAGGACAAAATCCTAGGGACCACTCTCTCTCCCAGTCCCCTAGTCTCCCCTTCTTTTTCTTTTTTTGTTTATTGTTGTAGTTTAAATGAAGTTTACATTTCAAGTTAGTCTCCCGTACAAAAATTTATCCATACATTGTTTTGTGACCCTGATTGTGTAGCTCTGTCTTGAGATTTATTGCATTTATCAGTATTTGTTCTTCATTGCTGGGTAGCACTTCACTGTATGACCAGACCTGAATCGCAGCCATTATGAGAGTTACCACATTTGGTGGATTCTTTGAGAGAAAAAGCTAGGGAAACCCCATCACAAGGGGTCTCCCTGTGGTTGGCAACCTAGGGTGATGGGTAGTAAGTACTGCCTGAAACTTAAACTTGGTTTGAAAGTCAAATAGACGAGAAGACCCCATGGGTTTCCTTTTTCCTGTTATAACTGAGACAGAATATGCAGATAGTTTTGCCTCTGCCAGTTGAGAAGAGAGACAATAGGTTTGATGCTTCTTTTTCCTCCCATCCTGATAGAAAGATGATGACATCGAAGAAGGAGATCTTCCAGAGCACAAAAGACCCTCAGCACCTATCGACTTCTCACAGATCGATCCGGGCAAGCCTGAAAGCATACTGAAAATGACGAAAAAAGGGAAGACTCTGATGATGTTTGTCACTGTCTCAGGAAGCCCCACTGAGAAGGAGGTGGAGGAAATCACTAGCCTGTGGCAGGGTAGTCTTTTCAATGCCAACTACGATGTCCAGAGGTAAAACTCCAGCAACTTGGCTGAGAACATTGTAGGCTGCAGTGGGACTCTTTCTGAGGCTGAGCAGGGCCCTGAACCTTTCCTTTCTAGAATTTCTTCGTTTAAATTTTCATTTGATCCTGAAATTTTAATTTATCTTTGTATCTCTAGGTTTTATTTCATCTGAGTAAAAGTCTTAATGTATAGCCTAGTCTCTAAGAGAGGAACAAATTAGTTACAGTTTGACAGTTTGCTTCCTTTAGATGTTTCTACTCAATGGAGAATGCTTTTATGTGTAGGTATGTTCACTGCTGGTGGCACAATGGTTAAGTGCTCGGCTGCTAACCCAAAGGTCGACAGTTTGAACCCACCAGCCATTCCATAGGAGAAAAGACCTGGCAATCTGCTTCTGTAAAGATTACAGCCTAGGAAACCCTGTGGAGTAGTTCTGCTCTGTCCTGTAGGGTTGGTTGCTATGAGTCAGAATCAACTCAACGGCACATAACAGCATGTTCACACATAAAGCTTTGGACCAGACTGTTAACAGATAACTAATGTGAAGGGGCCCAGTTTTCACAGCTCACTGTGGTTCTGAGAATGTAATTTTAAGGACTCTCCTTTTTTTCCCCCCCATCAACAAAGTTCTGAAATTTAGTGTCTTCAAATGCCTTAGTTTTGAAAGTATAAAACTAATAGAAAGAAATGGAAGGAGTGCTTAGACAGTGTCTGTGAGGGCAGAATGCTTTAGTTAAATTAAGTGGACACTTAAAGAAGATAAGTAAATGTTTTGGTGATAACTGGTCCAGAGGTCCCAGTCTGTGTGGAAGAGTGGGAGTGTTATAAACCAAAGGATGGAGGTGTGGGTGTCACCCCTCAAGGAACGGAAGAACTGTGCCCACTGGTCACGCTAGGGGTACACCCAGACCCTGTTCTGTTCTTCTTTGCTCCGTGGGACCAGTTGCGTGTGGATATGCCTGGGCTGCTTACTGTTAAGCTCAGGGGTCAAGATTTCTGTTGAGTAGCTGAGCGTCCTCTTGAGCCCTTCACGAGTCTCTTGCCATGACCCAGTCTAAACAAGTCGCATTCAGACTTTATCAGCAGCAGCCTTTTGTCAGATGAAACCTCAGAATATAAAAAAAATAGATGCCTCCTTCTTACCACCACAGCCACAGCCCCCAAGTCACCTCTGCGCATGCTAGGAGCTCTTCTAGTGCTGTCTAACAGGAGTACCCACTTGTGCCATAAAGGAACATCTAGCGTGCTTCCAGTTTAATCTGAGCAGATATGTTGAATAGTTGAGCAAGCTGGTATTTTCAAACATTGGGATGTTAGTAGCTACAAAAACCAAAAAACCAAACCCGTTGCTGTTGAGTCAATTCTGACTCATAGCCACCCTATGAGTAGGGTCGAGTACAACTGCCCGAAAGGGTTTCCAGGGAGCAGCTGGTGTATTCATACTGCTAACTTTTTTGGTTAGCAGCTGAGCTCTTAACCACTGCACAACCAGGGCTCCTAGTAGTTACTAGACCTAAGAAAATACAAGTTTTTGTTCTGTGTTCTTGTAGAACTTGAAATAAACTATATATATTTTTCATGAGCATCGCCAAGTTGCTCTGAGCTCTTAAGCACCTTAATGACACGCACTGATTGTATGATTGTGTCTCCCTGTTTAGGTTTATTGTGGGATCCGACCGTGCTATCTTCATGCTTCGTGATGGCAGCTATGCCTGGGAGATCAAAGACTTCTTGGTCAGTCAAGACAGGTGTGCTGATGTAACTCTGGAGGGACAGGTATACCCTGGCAAAGGAGGAGGAAGCAAAGAGAAAAATAAAACCAAGCAAGAGAAGAGCAAAAAGAAGAAGGAGGGAGATCCGAAGTCTCGGACTTCAAAGGAAGACAATCGAGCTGGGAATAAAAGAGAAGACCTGTAACGGGCAGCCATGGTGCTCTGTGGAGGAGCAGTGGGACACGGAGAGCTCTGCAGGACTCGTGAGGGTGGAGGCGGGCCTGGGAAACCGTGCACCGGCTGACATTCTAGTTGCTTTACAAAGGGTCTGCCATGTGACCAGTTTGTGCTCAATGTAAGACTTACCATTTAAAAGGCTTCAAGTGAAAAGACAGAAATTTTCTAATTAATATCAGACTCTGACAAATTAATGTTTGCTGCAGAATCACTTTAAATGGAAACTTGAGCGTGTTGCTTTTCCCCATTTAAATCTTGTGAGTCAGCGATTATAGTGGGGACTCCCTGCCCTGTGAACGGGCTGCTGGGCCCACTCTCTCTTCATCACACCTGCCTTGATCAGATGGCCTGCTGGGTCAGGGCTGCATATTTTTATATTGAGCAAAAGGATACCAGATTCTACTCAGACAAGCTTTTAAAACTCCTGACTTAATTGAATTCGACTCATCATGCTACTAACATCGTTTTCATGATCCTATTACGAGGAGAGCATGTCTAGGTGTGAAATTAGCACATGTGATCAGAGCACTGCAGGGAACACTAAAATCTAAATATACAATCAGGATGTGTAAACCCAAAATCTGTGCCAAAAGTGCAGGCAACGGAAAATCACTTGGGAAGCCTAAGTATTCACTTTGCGTTTTGTTGACTTGAATCCCTCTCGTCAGTTAAAGAGAGCTCTTAGTATCTGGTAGGTTTTACATGGTCTGTAAAGTCCAGGCTTGGTTCTACTTTGTTCCCTCAGTTAGGAAAAAATAATCCTGGCATCGAGGGTTTAGATGTTCCATTTAATGTGACAGCTTTAAAGTATAAATAGGGAATCAGCAGAGTCCTTTGCAGGGTGTGACAGAGGACTGGATAACCTCATTTATTTCTAAACATTTATTTCTCTTTGATGAAGTGCCTAAAATTGTCATTTTGTATGGTACTAACCTGATGTGCTACCTGTTAGTGTCTGATTTTGCTGTGCACACATTGGAGCCTACTCTGAGTAAGAGTCACGGAATTTATATACCAGTGTCATTTTTAAGAACTTCAATAGTTTGAAAAAAATTTCAGTTGTGATTTTAAAAAATTAAAAGTAACACATGTACATGGGTAGACAATTTGAACGGTAAAGAATGATACAAAGTGAAAAATAAATACGCCTACCCTACCCCCAGTCCTTTGTCCAGTGGAAACCACTGTTAACAATTTCTTTCTTTTTTTTTTTTAAGGTACATTTACCAGCTTCTAGTGATGTGTGTTTCTTTGTTTTGGCCTTGCCACATTATTTCTTCTTATTTTGGTAACTACCTGGACTTGAAGGAGCCCTGGTGGCAGTCTGCTTCCTTAAAGATTACAGCCTTGGAAACCCTGTGGGGCAGTTCTACTCTGTCCCATTATGAGTTGGAATTGACTTAACAGCAACAGTTTTTTATTTTACTCTGACTTGCTTTCGATGAACTGCACCCTCTCCACTTTCAGTTCTGTGCTTTGGGTGGGATAATTGCCCTGCAGCCCCTCAACCTTCAGGCCAGTCCTGTTCCAGGGCCCAGGCCTGTGTGATCTAGGTCTAGGCTGAGGGCCGTTAGGCCCAGTTTGCTTGAGCCACCCCAGGGGGAGGTGTTCTTTGTTTCTCATGTGATATCTCACACAGATTGAACCTGGGAAGATAGGAGGCTGGAGCTGCTGCAGCCGCTTTGCCCTCGAAAGAAGCACTGTCTGCAGAGCCAAGGCAAGCAGGGAAGAGAGCCAGAGCCCTGGTGGTATCATTTAAAACCCCTGAGTCCAGCTATGTCTGAAGCAAACCCAGGCCCTGGGCTTTTTCAGTTTCAGGACCCAGTGAACCTACTTTTCTAACTTGAGGTAAATTTGTTGTTTTCTGTAGCCACAGTGGTCCAGTATAGAGCAACTATCCTGACTGGTCAGGTGTTTTCATTAAACAAAAAGGAGCAGACCCTCCACACTGCCCAGTATCTTCTGTTCCCACTTAGAAATCTGTCTGTATCAGGATGTACACATCTACCTCATTGCTTCCTATAGACTGTGCAGTCACTTCAGCTGGTAATACTGAGTGTCTGTTATGGGCCAGGTACTACGGGTGTCAAGGATGGTGTAGATAGAGACCTTGCCCTCGTGAAACTCGGTGATTTGGTGGAGGAAGACAAGTGTTAAACACAGAAGAAGTAAAATGGCATTGGTAGAAGTATGAAAGATGTACGTAGTGCTATGAGAATACATTGTGGAGCTGGGTAGAAGGTGTCTTATCTTGAGGTGGTCAGAGAGGACAGGAGGAAGAGAAGGGAGTGATCCAGGCAGAGGGAATAGTCCATGCAAAGGCCCTGAGACTAGAAGTAGAGTTAGGAATGGCAAGAAGGCCGGTGAGTAGGCAGTCCAGGTCTGGGCTGGAAAGGTAAGTAGGTACAGGGGTTTTTGAAGCATCCTAAGGAAATGGGGACATCCTGAAGGATTTTAAGCTGTGGTGGGGTCAGAGACAAGTAACAATCTGGTTTGTACTGGCTGCAGTAAAGAATTTATTAGAAAGGGGCACCCCAAACCCATTGACATTGAGCCAGTTCTAACTCAGCAACCCTATAGGACAGAGTAGAACTGCCCCCATAGGGATTCATA
This sequence comes from Dugong dugon, assembly GCA_030035585.1. Lineage (NCBI taxonomy): Eukaryota > Metazoa > Chordata > Mammalia > Sirenia > Dugongidae > Dugong > Dugong dugon. Next base: position 26,236,108 of record CM057482.1, on the reverse strand, counting down.
GGCCATAAATCTTTATGGAAGCCAACTGCCACATCTTTCTCCCACGGAGCAGTTGGTAGGTTCAAACCAGCGACCTTTCAGCCAAGCACTTAACCACTGCGCCACCAGGGCTCCCTAAAAGGGGCACCAGTGGGTGTGAAAAAGTTGAGAGTATTTCAGTGGTTGACAGTGGTCCAGATAAGCAAGAAAGTGGTGAAGTGTGAACCACAGCTTACCTGCACAGTCTGCTGATGGACACTCGAGTTTTCAGGTTTTGTGCTAGCATATAATGCTGCAGTGGACGCTTCTGAACAAGTCTTGCTAAACTTTTGTTTATATCTGAAGGGTCAGTTCTCAGCCGTGTGAATTGCTGGACCAAACAGAAAAGGAAACATCTCGGTATGTATTGCCGTCTCAAATGGTGGTGCCAGTTGACACTCTTGCCGTGATTTCCTCAGACCCTTGCCAGCCCTGAGCATCACGCTTGCCAATTGAATAGACTAAAAATCCTCATCCTAACTGGCTACCCTGAAGTCACCGTTCTGGAGAGACCAGTTAAAGCTAGAGATGCCTAGAGAGCCCCAGTTGTTCCATCCCCAGCTGTGAGTCTTCCCAGCACCGGTGAGTGTAGACACACAGTGAGTGAGTTTTCCAAGGCTCCCAGCCTTCAGGCGTCTCTGCAGATGCCGAGGGAACAGAGATGAGCTGTCCCGCAGAGCCCTGCCCAGTTTGCAGATTCATGAACGAAAGGAATGTCATGGGTTAAGCCAGAAAATAAAAATTTATACATACACACAACCTTCATTTATTTTCACTGTCTTAACGTCTATTGATTGAATAACTTTAGATGATATCTTGGACTATTAGTTATGAAATGGAAGAACTTTATCACACATACACATCCTTCCACTTCCCTTCACTCTTGTACTTGCTGGTTTTGATGGTTATGCTGTAGTTTTTAGTACCTCCGGTGGATTCCTTTATAATGTTAAACCTTTTTTTTTTTTTAATTAAACCAACTTAACTATTTTTACCTATTATTACTTAAAGGAGCCCTGGTGATGCAGTGGTTAAGCACTCAGCTGCTAACTGAAAGGCCAGCAGTTCGACCCCACCAGCCACTCCATTGGAGAAAGATGTGGCGGTCTGCTTTAGTAAAGATTAAGAACAATGCGTTGTTGTCAAGTTGATTCCGACTCCTGTAAGACAGAGTAGAACTGCCCCTTACAGTTTCCAAGGCTGTAAATCTTGACAGTTAGCAGCCGAGCACTTGACCACTGCCACCAGGCTCCTTTTTTCGTAAAGATTCCAGCCTTGGAAACCCCGTGGGTCAGTTCTACTCTGTCCTATAGGGTTGCTGTGATTTGGAATCGACTGAACAGCAACGGGTTTGGTTTTTTGGTCATTATTCCCTAACTATTAACTCGCGGCTAGTCAAGGTGAAGAAATTTATGAACATCCTGTCTTCCCTGATTGTTGTCTAATATTGTTACTATACTGACAAGATGTTTAGTCTCCACTTTGTGTAACCGTTATGTTCAACATTGATGCGTGAGTGACAGTGGTGGGCATAGCATTTTGGAGTCTGGCCTTTGTGCTCAGCACTTGTGTATAAACATTGCTCCACCGGAGAGGTCTGAGACCAGTGTTCATCTTTGCCCCTTAGAAGTGAGTACTTTTTCTCTCAGAGTGCCTTGGGATTGTTCCTCATCCTAACAATCAGTAATTGTAGTAGGAAAGGCCCTGACGTTGATTTTTCTCTTCCTCCTAAAACGTAGTGTGCCATTTCCAGTGGCAGATTCCGCTATTTATTTATCATCATTTTGGGGAAGTGTATTTATTGCTAACTTATTTTCAGTTTTGTGCTGGTGTTTGGAGCATCAGTTCGTTTCTTAGCTCGGAAATGAGATTTTGCTTTTTGTTTTTCAGTCTCATTGAGTTTTAATCTCATCTTTTAGCTGTTTTTATTAAAATTCATGTTGTTACTAAGTCCTATAACTCAAAAGCATACAAGGGGAGAATCGTCCTTCCTGGAGGCATGTTTTTTCCAGACTAGATGACTTGTCTGCCTTGGAATGCTGCCGTCTTCTTTGTTGTTGTTCTCCTGTAACAGAATGTTTGGGTCGATGCCACATCTTTGTTTTTTTCCCCCTCTTGTTTGTGCTTACTAGACCATCTTTGCCCAGACCTTGGCAGAAACCCGCGTTGTAGGAGAGTTCTCCCTGATTCCCTTCGCACTTTCTCTGAGACATGTTTGTTTCCCTGGGAGCTGCCATTCGAGGGCTGAGTTTTACTTTCTCTCCGCTTTTCTAGAACTGAACAGGAAAGGGAGAGGGGCTCCGGCAAGACTGATTGTGGCCTTGCCTGACAGGTATACTCTGCCCTGCTGTGGTTTAACGAGGTGTCCTAGACTAGTGTTCTCCTCCCTCATGGGACCGAGTGACTACTCTTCCAAGGACGTTGATATTCAGACTTCAGAGGGTACTCCCAAATTAGCAGTGGACTTCAGAAGCTTTACTCCCCTTGGGGAGGATCAGGCTGGAGAATTTACTTTGCTTCAGTCATCTCTTTCCAAGAATCATTCTTCTGCTCCTGAAGAAGAGAAGAACATGCAAAATTCAGTGTTTGGCTAGGGCAGGAACTGGGTGAGGGGAGTGAGGGGATACTGCACAACTCAGTAATCAAGATGAATAATATTTTAATACAATATTGTAAAAATCAAAACTATTCCTCAAGAAGTTAAACATAGAACTACCGTATGACCCAGCAATCACACCCCTAGGTAAATACCCAAGAGACTTGGAAGCAGGAACACAAACAGACTTGTACATCAGTGTTTATTGCAGCACTATTCACAAAAGCCGAAAAGTAGAAACAACCCAAATGCCCATCAACAGAGGAATGAATAAACAAAATGTGGAACAGACATACAATGGGATCTTAGTCATAGAAGAAATGAAGTGCTGGATTATGCTACAACATGGATGAACCTTGAAAACATGCTGAGGGAAATAAGTCAGACACAAAAGGACAAATATTGTCTCATCCCACATATATGAAATATAACTAGAATAGACAAATGCATAGAGACCAAAGTTTATTAGTGGTTACCGGGGCCCGCCCAAGCCCAAGCCCGTTGCGGTCCATTCGACTCCGACTCCTAGCGACCCTATAGGACAGGGTAGAACTGCCCCGTAGAGTTTCCAAGGAGCGGCTGGTGGATTTGAACTACCGACCCCGTAACTCTTAACCACTGCTCCACCAGGGCTCCACTACCAGGGGTCAGTGGGAGGGAAAAAGGAGGAGTTATTGCTTAAGGGGTACTGAGTTTCTGTTAAGGGTGGTGGAAAAATTTGGAAACTGATAGTGGTGATGGTTTCAACAGCATAATAATAAGTGAACATAATGTCACTGAATTGTGAAAAAGGTTGCAAAGGCAAATGTTTGGTTATATATGTTTTTACCACAATTAAAATCAAAATTAATGTGAAGAGAAAAACAACTCATGATAAACAAAACGTCAACATTTTAAATAAAATCAGGATCCAACAGGGCTGAGATTAGGACAAGACAGTGAGGGTTGGACCTACTATCTTAAACCAACAGTGTTTAGTTGGCATTTCTTTTTCTTTTCTTTTTTTTTTTTTTTTTTGAGGATGGGACAAAGTAATGTTTATTTCAGTAAAAATGATTTTTCAGAAAAAAAAATTTTATACCTAACGTTTTTTGAAAAATCTTTTCAAACAGTTTTTATTTGTCAAAGTAGAAAATCTAATACTCTGTTAGGAGTAACAAAGAAGGAGTTTTGTTGAGGAATAATAACAGCTATAGCTGGGCAGCACTAGGTAAAAATACAAAGTGCCCACCGTTCAAGTGGAGAGAGGGGTCCTTACACATAGAGAACAAAGGAAAGGAAGGGGTTAATGGTTAGTAAGATCAGCTTCAGTTTGGAGTCCTTTAAAATGTAAACACCTGCCAATTGGCTAGGAAGGGGTGGGTTACCACCCGGGTCAGTGGCGCCAGCCAGTTCGATTATACACATTCTTATACACAGTCATCAGAGGAACAAATCTTGGCACACTCTTCCTGAATGGCTTATATCCTGACTGGCCGTTTGTTTCCTGAGAATCCATGTTGGCCCCATCATTCTTAGTCTGACACGAGTGCCTCCAGTTTGAAACTTTTTCGTTCACAGCTTTAAAAATGTTAAAACACTTTGAATATATAGGTGCGGGATAAATTGGTACTACCAGTGTTCCGTGAATAAAATGATTTTCAATACAAATAATATAATTGGTCTGTTTGATTTGAAAGGAGGCTTGTTTGCTCAGTGGTTAAGCACTCGGCTGCTAAGTGGAAGGTCTACGGTTTGAACTCACCAGCCGCTCCATGAGAGAAAGTGTGGCAATCTGCTTGGGTAAAGATTTACAGCCTACGAAACCCCATAAAGCAGTTCTACTCAGTCCTATAGGATTGCTATGAGTCAGAATGGACTCGTCAGCAACAGGTTTGGTTGGTTTTTGTTTTTTTTTTAATTGCAGTGCCATGCTTTTGCTTAATAGACTGAGGCAGTGGAAAGAGTAGGATCGGACCATGGTTCCAGGCATGGCTCTGTTACTTAGGAGTTGGGGTCTGATCTCTGTCTCACTCTCTACATCCCATCTGTTTCAACCCAAGGCTCTGGCTGCCTCTTCAGCATGAGTGACCTTATCCCCACTTCCCCAACCCTTTTGTATGGTGATGGCCAGTTGGGCAGAGATGGGCATCTGACCCACGGGGAACTCACTCACACACCAGGTTGGCAAATCAGATCCTCTTGGCCACACACTGAATGGTTTGATAGCTGAGTTAATAATGGAGCAACTAGAGTGAAGTTCCCAGAACTTCTGTTGGTGAAATTTCTAGACTTGCCCTGAATTTCTGACCTCCTGGATCTTGATTGTTCAGGTTGTCTCTGGATTCTGAGAGCTCTGGATCCTTACTTTAATTGAAGCTAGATTGAAGAGGTTTCTACAGTTGGTCTGATTATCCTATTCTCAGTTACCCATCTACACCGAAAACACTAAACCAAGTTGCTGGTGAGTCAACACTGGCTCATTGCATCAGAGTAGAACTGTCCTCCATTGGGTTTTCAATGGCTGATTTTTCTTAAGTAGATCGCCAGGCCTTTCTTCAAAGGTGCTTCTGAATGGACTCGAACCTCCAACCTTTCAGTTAGCAGCCAAGCACATTAGCCATTTGCACCACCCAGGGACCCTATCCATCTAAACAACAAAAAAAATGTTACCATTGAGTGGATTCTGACTCATAGCAACCCTAAACAGAGTAGAACTGCCCAGTAGGGTCTCCAAGGCTGTAATCTTTGTGGAAGCAGGCTGCCACATCTTTCTCCTCGGTAGCACTTGTGGGTTTGGAGTGGCTCTTGGGTTTGAGCTGCCAGCCTTTCAGTTAGCAGCCCAGTACTTAACCACTGCGCCACCAGGGCTCCTTATCCATCCATAAACAAAAAAAACCCAAACCTGTTGCCGTCGAGTTGATTCCTACTCGCAGCGACCTGAAGCACACACGTAAACCCGCTGCTCACAGAGTGGCTGGTGGGTTTGAACTGCTGACACAGAGTGGCTGGTGGGTTTGAACTGCTGACCTTTGGGTTAGCAGTCGAACACTTCAACCACTGCGCCACCAGGGCTCCTCAGAGTCCCTAGCATTGTGCCTGTGTTCGTACTCTTTTTCCATACTGTTAAATATTTGCATTCCTTTTAGTGCCTCGGAGCCCTGGTGGCACAGTGGTTAAGTGCTCAGCTGATAACCAAAAGGTCAGCAGTTCAAATCCACCAGCTGCTCCTTAGAAACCCTATGAGGCAGTTCTACTCTGTCCTGTAGGGTTGCTATGCGTCTGAATCGATTCGAGGACAGTGGGTTTGGTTTAGTTGCTCACGATTATTAATAACATTGCATTGAGTAGTTCTTCTTCCCTTAGGATTAGTCCTTTAGTGTCAATTTCAGATTACTGGAACAAAGGACATGTTTTTACTGTATGTTGCCCTCTTACTTCCAAAAGAATTATATCAATTTGCGCTGTCACCAGCAATATATGAGGGGACCCATGAATTCTTCCAAAAACTCACTGGAATTGTGCATTTTAAATTTCATTAATGTATTCATTCATTCAACAAAATATTATTGACAACTAGCATGCCGGACATAGTTCAATAGATGTATAATCTTAACTTATTTTAATTTGCATACTTTTGATTATTAGTGAGGTTTCATGTTCTCCCGGTGCTTACCAAAAATCAGTTCCTCCTGTGAAAATTATGTCTTCTTATCTTTTTGCCCTTAATGTATTGGGAGCCTGCAATGTTTTGCCAATTTGTGTGCTCACTATTGAAGATAAAAATTCACCCTTTGACTGTGAAATCCGATGGCAATATTTTGTTCTGGGGTGAGGCTGTGGGGAACCTTCTTGACCATGTTGGGAGAGTCCAAGCCTGATGACTTTAGGTGAGCAAGGATTGGGCTCTTCACTTCGGCTTGCAGCAGGGGTCCTTCAGAATGAAGTCTGAGGAGAAAAGTCCCGAAGAAAAGGAGGGGCTAAATTGGATACCCAGAAGGGCAGTTGGGGCTAGGGAACAGAAGGGGATATTGATGATAATTACAATGATGGACATGTTTTGGACTTTAGAGTTTATACCTGCTTCACGTTATCTGTTGCTTTGAGCCTCATACCTGCCCTGCATTGGGGGTGTTGGTAGCTCCAGCTGAAAGATGAGCAAGCCCAGAGTGGAAGGGACTTGCCCATGATTACACAGCCAGTGAGTGCTTCTTCATAACACCCCTATCACTGAAGTAGAATTGACCATTCTCTCCACCTTACATCTAGAAAACAAAGGCACAGCTAGAGGAAGTGATTTGGCTAGGACCCTTCTCCAAAGTGATCACTCTGAGGTGTTCGTTACTGTCTTCCCATAAAGGAAAAGTCAATTAAAACTTGAGGGATGTAGCCACAAGGGGGCAGCAGAGACCGACCATAACTCACTGCCTCAATGCGACACATTGCCTTGGTGAAGAATTCTTCAGCTATTCTTTTAACCACCAGATCACTCAGTCCATGTTTGAAAAGTATCTGTGAAAATCTGCATACATCTCCCTCTCTGAATTTCTCTGTGAAATCTTCAGCATTATCTAATCGGGTACACTGTTCTTTCTACTGTTCTACATATATTAATTCATTTCATTCTCATAGCAACTTCATGAAGTAGATGCTATATTATCATTTCCATTTTACAAAGAAACTAAGGCACAGAGAAATTAAGTATTTTTCCCAAGGTCACACTGCTAGGAAATGACAAAGCCAGGATTTGAACCCAGGCAGTCAGACTCCAGAGTCCATGCCTGTACCCACCATAGTGATCTGCTTGGGAAGAGATGGCCTCCCATTCTCCAGACCTCATTGCAAACCCACGTGTCTGTTGGTTCCTTGACTCACCAAAGACAACTGAGCACCAGTATGTTCTGATGATGGGGATAAAGGGTGAATAAGGCAGGCAAGATCCCTGCCTTCTTGGCATTTACAGATTGCATAAAGATACTCAACGTCATTCACCATTTTTTGAGCACCCACTATGTACATTCTTCACAGACTTTATTTCATTTCCTCTCCATAACCCTGCAAAGTGGATGTTAGCATTATGGTGAGGCCCCGCAGAGCTGGGCTGCCCAGCTTTATATTTTATTAGCCCTGGTGGAGCAGTGGTTAAGTGCTTCGCTGTTAACTGAAAGTTTGACACTTCAAACTCCAGCCACTCCGTGGGAGAAAGATGTGACAATCTGCTTCCATAAAGATTACAGCCTAGGAAACCCTATGGGGCAGTTCTACTCTATCCTATACGGCTGCTATGAGTCAGAATCGACTTGATGGCAACAGGTTTGGAGTTTTATAATCTTAGGCAAGTTATTTAAGGACCTTATTTGAGCCTATAAAACCAAAAAAAAAAAAAACCATTGCCATCGAGTCAATTCCAACTCACAGTGACCCTATAGGACAGAGTAGAACTGCTCCATAAGGTTTCCAAGGAGCAACTGGTGGATTCAAACTGCCAGCCTTTTGGTTGGTAGCCAAGCTCTTAACCACCGCACCATCAGGACTCCCTCTGAGCTTATTGGTGCTAAAAAATTTTCTACCTCATAAAAATATTGTTTTGTTGTTAGGTGCCATTGAGTCCATTTTTCAACTCAAAGGACTCCGTGTGACAGAAGAGAATTGCCCCATAGGGTTTCCTGGGCTGTAATCTTTATGGGAGCAGATCGCCAGATCTTTCTCCCAAGGAGTGGCTGGGTGGATTCAAACCACCAACTTTTCAATTAGTTACAAGGATTAAATTTGAAACACTTACAACAGCATTCAATAATCATATCATTCTTGTTTTTCAGATGAGTAAACACAGGATCATAGGGGTTAAGTCCCTTGTCCAAAGTCACAGCTAGAAGACAGAATGGCATCCCAGCCCAGGCCCATTCTCCACTGGGTGGTGTGGGGCTGTGATGGAAGTCTAAACGGGCCACAGAGATTCCTCCAGAGGGAGAATGGCCATCTGCTCAGTGCAGTGTAGGCAAGAGATTCCCAGCCAATTCTAGGCAGGAAAGCCAGTCGTTCTCACCACCTTTGTTCTGTACTCTCAGAAAATTGCATGGCTGAGGATCTTCACTCTTAGATAAGATGGTGTTGTGTGTTGAATTGTGCCCTCGAAAAAGATACGCTGAAGTCCTAATCCCAATACCTATGAATGTGACCTTATTTGGAAATAGGGTCTTTGCAGATATAATTAGTTAAGCGAACATGAGGTCATATTGGGGTAATTGCTGTTAAGTGCCATGGAGTTGATTTCGACCTATAGTGACCACATGTGACACAGTAGAACTGCCCCATAGGATTTTCTTGGCTGTAATCTTTATAGGAGCAAATCGCCAGGTCTTTCCCTCAAGGAGCTGCTGACTGGGTTCAAACTGCCAACCTTTTGATTAGCAGCAGAGCACTTAACCATTTGCACCACTAGGGCTCCTTCTACTGGGGTAGAGTGGGCCCTTAATCCAATGACTGGCGTCCTTATAAGAAGAAAAGAGACACAGACACACAGGGAAGATGGTCATGTGAAGACGGAGGCAGAGATTGGAGGGACACTGCCACAAGCCAAGGAACTAGAAGCTGGAAGAGACAAGGAAGGACCTTACCCTGGAGCCTTCAGAGAGAGCCTGACCCTGTTAATATTCAGACTTCTGACCTCCAGAACTGGGAGAGAATGTATTTGGTGGTACTTTGTTATGGCATCCCCGGGAAACTAAGACAGACGGCCTCACCTTGAAAGGGGCAAAGACCAGGATGGGTGCAGAAGATTACAGGCTGACTTGGCTGGCCTGGGACAATGACATTTCCAGGGGCAGCCTGTAAGCAAACCCCTAAACTGAGCCATTTGGCATAACTAAGGGGTGCCGCAGAACTAAAATGAAAACTCCATTTTGGATTAAACTGCAGTTTGACCTGGAATCACTGCTTCTGCTCTTCTGCCGAGACAATTCAGCTTCTTGTAAAAGTTTAACTGCTTGGAACACAGAAAGGAATGAGGGTCAAGACTTTAGTTTGTGTAAGGAATTATTTGTTAAAAGATGTTCCCCAAAGAATGTTTATGCAGCTCAATCCAAGAAGGATGCCTAAACCAAATGTGTTCCAGGAGGTTAGAAAATAGAATCGATAATGCCAAGAAAGTTTGTCATTTAACGACCCCCTTGTAACTTTTTGCCGTGTGTCCTCCCCCACTTTGTGCCTGCGAGCACATAGCCCTTTGTCTGCTTCACCTGATAAAAACCTCACTGCTCTCCCTGCACTTTGGAACACTGCTGGCATCCTGCTTGGATGTCAAAGGGTATCCCAATTTGCGAATCTCTGTATTCCATAATAAAACTTGTTGCTTTCACTTCCAGCAGAATGCAAGTTTGGTGCTTCGCTATAACAGGCAGATTTCAGGAGGTCCCATCAATGTGTCACAAGCCAGGAACTTAGGGGCCTCTCATCTTGGTCCTGCATCGGGAGAAATCTGAGCTTGCAGCCGGAGCCACCATGGAAAAGTCTCCATAGATCCTGCTGAATGAACTCAGACCTGGAGTTGCTGTCAGACTCTTCATCTCAGCGGCCCAACTTGCAGGCGTTTTTAACCTTAGAGCTCAGTACCCTGGCAAACCCAGGGCACGTTTTCCCTCCAGAGAAGTCTGCCGAAGTCTCTGAGGTGAAGTTGCAGAGACAACAAATCCAGGGACTGGAGTTGGGCAGCATTCTGGGTAAGAAGGGCTGCAGACAGAGGAATTCCAGGAATTCCCAGGGGCATCTGGTCTGCTTTGTGTTTGCTCTTCTTGGCTAGCCTGCATTCTTGGTGAGTGAGTTCTACAAGGAAGGGCCTGGAAACATGGAGACCTCTTTGATCTGTGCCTCCTGCCTCAGCCCCAAGTTGGATGACCTTGAGTGAGACACTTGATGTCTCTGGGCCTCACCTCTTCTATAAACACGTGTGACAAGTCCTGCCTCACTTGGGATTTACATACTAGGGCCTGGAAGAAACAGGATAAGGGGACAAGAGAGACTCTTATTCCAGTGCAAAGGAGGTCTGACTACCCTAGGATTGACTCATGGCAACCCCATATAGAACCTTCCTTAAAAATTCCTGAAGATCTTTGCTCCACCATTAGCAACTCCTTGAGGGTGAGGATTGTGTTTTCTGCCTTTGGGGGTCCTACTTCTAAATGTAAGTCAGTGTATGCCCGGGGGCACAATGTATCACCTCTCTGGGCCTCACTTGGACCAGATCAGCATTTTCCAAACAAATTTAACCAATGGACCCACCCATTTAGGACGAATTTGTCCTTACCAACTGGTGGTTTTCTGTGATGCAGAACCAGGAAGGGGCAAAGGGACAAAGGGGTAACCAGTAACTCGGTTGCCATAGGATCAACTCTGACTCATGGAGACTCCATGTGTGTCAGAGTAAAACAGTGCTCCCCACAGGGTTTTCAATGGCTGATTTTTCAGAAGTAGATCAGCAGGCCTTTCTTCCAAGGCACCTTTGGGTGAACTTGAACCTCCAACAGAAGTAGATCACCAGGCCTTTCTTCCAAGGTACCTCTGGTTGAACTTGAACCTCCAACCTTTCAGTTAGCAGCCAAGTACATTATAAGAGGCACAAAGGCTAGACTGTGGGGAGAAGGGGGCAGAAGAGAAGCAGGATGTGAGAGAAATGGGCCTGAGTCAAAGAAACACACCAACGAATTACAATTTCAGTTGTGAGAAGTACTATGAAGCTTGTAGTAACAGAGGGATTTCCCTTAGGGAGGCCAGAAAATAGCTTTCTTGAGCATGAGACTACTAAACTGAGATTGGAGTGTGTTCTGCATGCTTTCTGTACACTGTCAAATCACATCTGATTCTGTAATGGTCTTAAAACACATGTGTAAGTCACTATTACATATGCTTCTATAACACTTTTTACCTGTTATGATGTTTTTATAATGCTTTTAAACACCTATGTATAAGTCACTTATAATGTAAAGTTCTAAATAGAGAATTTCTGAACTTAGAAACATATATATTCTATATTGCTCTCTAACCATTAACTATAAGTTGTTAGAAAATTGTCCTAACCTTGAAAGTAAGATAATAGAAGTATGTGAAGTGGGTCATAAAAAACTTTCTGAAACTGGGCTGTGCACCTGCCCTCTGTGATAATGGCATGTAACATTAATCAAATCTCTATAAATTAGCAAAACATAAATCTGTCACTAAACAACGCCCACAATATTTAATTAATTAACTTGGCCTTGAAACATGTAGTAAACAAGAATAGAAATATGTCGTACATCAGTCCCTTAATTGGCAATAAAACATAATTAAATTAAGGAAACATAAATATGTCATACAACAATGCCCTTGACTGACAATAATACATACCAATTATGGTTGACCATGACAGAACACAGGGTGTATAAACCCATGGATTTCTGCTCATTTTTGGAGAAGACAGAAGCAAAAGTTATCTCTGATTCTCCGTCTCAAGAGTGAGAAGCCTGCTGAGACTGCTCCCCCCAACCGACCTGGGACCCTCTCTACCCTACCGGGGACTGACTGCCTCTGAGTTGGAGGTGTGGCCAAGTCTCTTCCCCGAGACCACTCCTTAAAGGTAAAAGCCTGAAGTCTAAAGATTTGCACTCTAAATCATTTCAACTAACATTGTAACTGCTCATTCTCATTCTCCACTGCTAAATGAATGTCTTGGGGTCTTACTTGCATTCCTTGCCGTGACTACCTTACAATAAACTAACCAAGTTTGTGCAGGACAAACCTGAGCATCTCTTTACTGATCCTTAAGATAAAATCCTCCAGGACAGAGTGGGTATGAGTGGACCTAGAGGGAGGCTGGCTAGGGGGCTGAGAGGGGATGGGAGCATGACCTAGGTGGAGGTGGCAGAGCTGGCGAGGTGTGTGTGCGTGTGCACACCCTCACATGACCTAGTACATGCATGCATGGGGGGGGCATGTGTGTGGGCATGTGTGCGGGTACATGTACGTTTATACATCTCTCACTTGGGGAATGCTGGGCCAGCTGAACTCAAAGGTCTCTTTCGTCTGTAATATTCTGTGACTTCAAAAACCCAGAGGGATTCTGCAACTAACTCTGCAAATGAGCAGTGTGTTTTTACAAACTCTTTGTAAATGTTTCGATGAGGTATAATAATTCATCAGATGAGACCATCAGTTATTAAGTCATTCCCATGTAGTTGAACATTTAGTGGGATCTTTGAACCTGTCGTGATTATAAAGAATGCCACAATGAGCATCTTTATACACAAGCTTTATTTCCTTAGGCTAAATTCCCAGGTAAGTAACTAGTAGGTCAAAGAAAATGAGTAATTTTTTTTTAAGGCTAGCTCTTGATTCATATGCTAAATATTTTTCAACATAGTTATTTATAAATTTAAAATCTTTTTTACCATGGCAATATTTAAAGTGTACACAAAAATAGTGTCACTGATATAATAAATCTCTATAAATCCTAAATCCTTAATAGATCCTTACCTCCCAGCTCTAACAATTATCAATTATCAACATTTTAACAGGCGTTTTTAGAGGGGATGTACCTTTATTTATTTAACCAATCTCTTGATTGTTGCCTATTAAGGTTGTTTCAAATTTTTTATTTCAGATGGAATGTTGCAGTGAATATCCTTGTCATGAATCCTTGGCACCCCTGTAGCTCTTCTTTGAGAATAAATTCTTTCAAGAATAAATTCTTGGACAGAGAATTTTGGAGCCAAAAATTTTGAAACGTGCATATTTTGAAATCATTTTTACATAATACCAAGTTGCTTTATAGAAAAGTTGCATAAATTATTCTTCTAACAACATTGTCTAAGAGTATCTATTCCTTCTTGTCTTTTATAGTTCTTTTAATACTTGCCAGTTTGATAGGTGAATAATAGCATCTCCCTGTTGTTTCAATTTGCATCTTAGAAACCAATGCAGAGAAGCCTTGGTAGCACAGTGATTAAGCACTTGGCTGCAAACCAAAAGGTCAGCAGTTGGAACCCACCAGCTGCTCCTCAACAGAAAGATGTGTCAGTCTGCTTCTGTAAAGATTACAGCTTTGGTAACACTGTGGGGCAGTACTACTCTGTCCTATAGGGTCACTTTGAGTCAGAATTGACTCAATGGCAATGGAATTTTTTATACCAATGAGGTTAAGTTTTTGAAATTTTTTTGCCGTTTGTATTTTTCTTATATAAATTGGACTTTTCCTTTTTTTTTTCCAGTGTTTTAATTTTTTTTTTCTTATTGCTTTGTAAGAGCTTCTTCTATATTATATATCACTTAGAGTCCCAGGAAGAAACAGATGGCATATTAAGGAGCATTTAGTGAAGGAACCAGTATCCCTGGTGGTGTAAACACTTAATGTGCTCAGCTGCTAACCGAAAGATTGAAGGTTTGAGTCCAACCATAGGTGCCTCGGAAGAAAGGCCTGGTGATCTATTTCTGAAAAATCAGCCATTGAAAACCCCGTGGAGCATAGTTCTACTCTGACACACATGGGGTTGCCATGAGTTGGAATAGACTCAAGGGCAAGCGGTTAGGGAAGGGACTATTTGCAAATTGTGTGAATAAAGGTTAGAGACCCCAACAAGTGGTAGTGCAGTACCCCGGGGCTTGCAATGGTGGGGAGCAGTTACCACCCCTAGGCCTGGAATGCAGGCACATAACTACGTAGAGAGGGTCTCTGACAGAACCTCTGGCTTCCTCTGGCGGTGAAATTCATTCCGGACCCGACACTTTCCTCCCTCTCTTCCACTTCCTGATGGTGCCTCCAGTTGGTGGAGCTCAACAGGAAGCCAGGGGACCAAGGAAGTGTGAATGGAATCATGTCAGCCTCTGGGGGCACCAGCAGGCTGAGGAAGGGTGTGGAGGACATCTGGGGCAAACAGAAGATACCCAGCACATCTAGGGACATTATGTGTCATAAACTCATTTCCTCAGTTTTTTATATATTAATACTATTTGAATTTTAAATTTTAATAATTTTATGTAGTCATATCAATCAATCTTGGTGATTTTTACCTTCCGTGTTTTGGTTAGAAAGGCATTCCCATCCCCAACATTCAACCAAACATAGAGTGTTTTCCCTCTAGAGTGGGAAAGGAAAACAAAAAATTCCTTTAGCTTCTTTCTTCTAAGGGAGTTGACATACTTCTTTCCAGGGGAGTGTGAATAAGGAATTAGGAAGAAGAATCGATGCCTTTGAATTATGGTGTTGGTGAAGAATATTGAATATGCCATGGACTGCCAGAAGAAGGAACAACTAACAAATGTGTCTTGGAAGAAGTACAGATAGAATGTTCCTTAGAAGGGAGGATGGTGAGACTTTGTCTCACTTGCTTTGGACATGTGATCAAGAGGCGCCAGTCCCTGGAGAAGGACATCACACTTAGTAAAGTAGAGGGTCAAAGAAAAAGAGGAAGACCCTCAAGGAGACGGATTGACACACTGACTGCAACAATGGGCTCAAACATAGCAACAATTGTGGGGATGGCGCAGGGCTGGGCAGCATTTCGTTCTGTTCTACATAGGGTCTCTATGAGTAGGAACTGACTCAACAGTACCTAACAACAATAACAACATAAATCTTTATACTCACTGATCTAGTAGGGTCCAAACTAGGAAAAAGTTTGGTTGTTTTTCTCCACGCTGCTTTCAAATCCCTTCTGTTGACTTGGTTTTCCACCATGATGAGCTGGAACTGGCTAACTCCAGCTTGTGAGAACTGATAAATAGATATTTTGTGAAGTGGTTATGAGACTAGTGTAGCTCAAAATTGACCATGATGGGAGTATTTACACCATGGAGATCAGCAAAAGCTACAAATCAGGGCTTCCCTCTCCCGCCCCTGTACCCCAGTCAGGGAACTGGGTTACCTGCACACCCAGCTCCTCCTGCACCTCAGACCTCCTCTTTGAGCACCTGCAGCAGAGGATAGGGGGAATGAGCTATTCTTTTCCATTTCCTCTACCTTACTTTCCTACTCCGCTTCTCTCATCTCTCCCCATTACTGCCGGATCCTACAGGGTTGGGGCACAGAAGGAGGGGTAAAAAGTCTTCAAAAATACCAAACTAGTTGCCATTGAGTCAACTACGACTCATGGTGGCCCCATGTGTGTCAGAGTAGAACTGTGCTCTGTAGGGTTTTCAATGGCTGATTTTTCAGAAGTAAATTTCCAGTCCTTTCTTCATAGGCACCTCTGGTTGGACTCTAACCTGCAATCTTTCAGTTGGCAGCTGAGTGCTTAACCATCTGCATCACCCAGTGACTCCAAAAAGTCTTCAATGATTTGTGTTATTAAAAACTATCCTTAGGTGCCCTCTGTTATGGCAGGTGTCCAGATGTTGGCTCTTTGGCATGTGATGTGTTTCTGGATTATTCTGAGTGATATATTTTCCAGCTGAACACTGGTTCTGATTATTAAGGTTGTGTGTCAGCTTGGCTGGGCCATGATTCTCACTGGTTTGGCAGTTATTATGCAGTTTGGCAGTCTTATGATGATCAGATTACTTCCATGATGAGATTTGATACAATGTGATCACCTTTATGATGGGATTTGCTGTGAGTAGTCAATCAATTGAAAGGGAGTTTCTTTGTGTTGCTTGCAATGAATATTTCTGGCAAGGCTCGTGGGCTTTTGCTCGCTCTGGATCCTGCAGCTGGCTCCTGTTCATCTGACCTCCAGCTCTTGGGACTTGAGCTAGCAGCTTCCCTGCCATCTTGCCTGCCAATCCTGGGATTTGTCAATCTTCGAAGCCTGTGAGCAAGAGCCCTGCTGTTGGACCTGCCAATCTTGGGTTCGCCAGCCCCTGTGGCTACATGAATCAGGAGAGGCCTCTATCCTGGCCCATAGAATTGGTATGTTCCAGCCTTTACAATCACATGAGCCATTTCCTTGATATAAATTTCTCTCTATATATATTTATACGCTTTACTGGTTTTGCTCTTCTGGAGAACCCAGCCTAAGGCACTGGTGAAACGCTTTCCTTCTTCAAGTTCTGCCTTTGGAGATGTCCCATATTCTCTTTCTGCCAGGGACCCCTTCACCTGAGCATGCAGCTGTTTGGGGCAGGGTACCTTCAAGCCCGTGCGGTTGGCTCAGGGACACTTCATGCCTCTTTGGCCAGCCCAAAAGGGGAAGTGCATTTACCCTCAGGCTGCTCTCTGTCCTCCCGGGCACTATAGGCAGTTCCAGCGTGCCTCCACCTTCAGCAACTCCCACACAAGACCTTCAGCCTCTACCCTCCAAATGGTGGGAACATAAGGCCGGAAAGCTCTCATGCCCAGCTCTGGTTGCAGATGGGTGGCCAGTGAGTTTTGAGGACTCAGCAAACATCCAACTGAGAAGTAAAATGGCAGACTCTCCTTCCTGCAGTTACCCTATGTCTTAACAGAGGTGCTTTCTTACAGACACCTCACCTGGCTGAGGTGGAATATGCCCCCTGAGAGAGGGAGAAATCCCGTAGCATACTACTGTATTTCCTTCAAAGAACCTCTCCTTTGAGGACTCTCTAGCTCTCTTTCATAGTCTGGAGATGGCTGAGGGAGCCCAGTGTAGCTGTCTCTTACCAAGTCCTTCCAGGATGCTTCTAGCACCTCTCTTTGAGAATGTGGGGCTGAGTGTAACCTTTTGTCCTCGACTTTGAGGCTTTGGCCAAATTTCTAAGACAATAGGAGAAATCTCATTCCGAATACCTATATATTGAGGTCCTTGGAGAAGACAACCCTGCTTAAAACCTGATCACATCAAAGAGATAATACTTGCAAGGCCTATGCTGATTCTTTGTGCTGTTAAAGGGTAGTGACCCAGAGAAGCCGGTCCTTTGCCTAGCAGAGCACCTCAAGGCATACTTAGTTATGAAAGGAAGTGCCTAGAGCCAGTTTTTATTTTTATTTTTTTAAATTGGTGACAGAGAGCAGAAATACTAGGCATGATAAAGTGAGAATTCTATGTTCCAGAGGCAGTCTGACCCAGGAGTTTACATAAGGTGTGAGTTGTGGGGTGAGGGAGATGGAGAACTTTCTGGCAATGATGACTAATATTCTATTTTAAGTTGTTTGTTATGCTATATTCTCAATTCTTCAGCAAAATTCAGCTACAAATAACTTCCTTCTGTTTCTGGTTATTTGAGGGAAATTAAGAAGGAAGGAGGTTTGCATTTCACATTTAGGTCACTGTGGTGTGGGAAAAAAAAAGACAATAGCTCTGTCAGGTGAGAAGAAGGAAGTCAAGAAGGGGAAACAAGCAGCTTTGGAGAAACGTAGGGTCGAGGGTTCATGTTCACGCCCGTGTTTGGGGGTTGCTGGGTTTCTTCCAATCCTATTCGGCGTGGGAACTTAAGCAGGTTCATTTAGATATTAAGAGACAAGGTGATCCCCAAATGCTGCAGACACCCAAGCAGCCAACATGGATTGTGAGAAGGCTGTAGGCAGTAAATTAATTTTGTTTTCTCTATCTGATCTGTTGTTGTTGTTAGTTGTTGCCGAGTCGATTTCAGCTCGTGGTGACCGGCGTGTGCAGAGTAGCACTACTTGATAGGGTTTTTGAGGCTGTGACTTTTTGAAAGTGGATCCCCAAGCCTGTCTTCTGAGGTGCCTCTGGGTGGGTTAGAACTGGCAACCTTTTTTGGCTAGCAGTCAAGCGCTTAACTGTTTGTGCCACCCAGGTACCCCTCCTTTTAATAAGGAAACTTAAGCCATTTGTGTACTATTATAACAGTAATGGGTGGACTCCCCTCTGATAGCTCACTACATGCCGTTTTGTTACTTTTATGTTTTCTTGTTATAACCTTTCCATTCTCTCTCTATGTAGAATGGAGTCCCTGGGTGTTGCAAACGGCTAGCGTGCTCGGCTGTTAACTGAAATGTTGGAGGTTCAAGTCCGTCCAGTCAGAGGTGCTTCAAAAATAAGGCCTGGTGATCCACTTCTGAAAAATCAGGTCATTGAAAACCCTATGGAACACAGTTCTACGCTGACACACACGGGGTCGCCATGAGTCAGAATCCACTTGACGGCTGGTTTGATCTCACAGGACCATCTCCACCTTCTCTTATGGCGCCCTCCTGGGGCAGGAGCAAGGTAGGATTATGACGTGTGAACAAAGCCGAGAGAGAGCGGTAGACCCATGCGGCGATTTCAAGAATCTTATTTTTCTCAAATATCTGGTTTAAAATGAGACCCACTTTAATGAAAAAAAAAAACAAGAACACAGGATGATGGTATCCCTTGCAATTTACTATGGTACAGCAAGAGTTTCTAAACCAGAGCCAATGACCTCTGCTGCAAGCAGAAGGCTCTGGGTGCATGATTTTCAAAGGGTCCAAAGAACATTCTCAAACATGACATTTAAAACAATTCTTCATTTCTCTGACAATGACTCCCAGAAGTGCATATATAATAAATAAATAGAAAATAGATCTTTATTCATGATGACGCCTATAAGAAATGTTTACAGACAAAACACACTATACATCTAACTCCCGAAAAAGGACCAGCTATTTCGGCAACAGGAAAAAGACAAGCATTTCAGTGGAGTGTTGTTTTTCTTAAAGGCCTAACTTACTTTAACGCTCACAGACAGAAAGAACAAACAACGAGAACGTTCTAAGCAATAAGACAAATTGTGCTACCAAGAAAACGCCTAGCTATTGGCTCTTGGTGAATGGTTCCTTGGTGAGGAAAGAAAGTTTTATATACAGATCCTACACTGTTAAACATATATACAACTCTGAGAAGTTCCAAATAGATATTTATGAAATGAACTGAACCAAAGACATTCAACATTCCTGGCCACCTGAAAGTGATCACCCCCTAAGTGGTTCACAGTGTGAGACCCTTACATTAAAAGAGTTTGAAGACTCCACAAGAGTGTAGACAAGAGGGAAGAACATGAGGTCATTTCAACTCCCCTCCCCATGGTCACCAGTCTCCCTGGGAGAGGTCTTTCCTGTGACTTTTGTCTGAGAAGCTGCCATGTCTTAAGTGATTGAGCCCCATTGTCAGCTCCTAGCAGCTGAAAGTCCTATTTAGGGGGAAAGCCCTCTGTGGTAGTTGACTCAATCTGGGGACTTGCTGACTGAGTCTCAGCTGACAACTGGGCAGAGGTGAGCCAAGATAGCCCTCTTTAAAAGGAGGAGTTTGTGGTTGGGGCAGAAAAGGGACCAAGTCTGGTTCAGCGTGAGACCTGGGAAGACCCTGGTACCTCATGAGAGAGTAAAAACCACAGGTAGAGTTTTACCTCTTCCAGGAGCTCTCTTAGCTCTCTCCACGGTAGGCAAAAGAGAGAACAGGGTATTAAACAGTAGCTGAGAGGGCTTGGGGTGGCCCCGACAGCTCTTCAGACCCCCGAGATCAGCAAAGACACTTCAGCATGCCCTGATGCCACCTGCTGGGCCACACCTGCAGGACTGCGGACAGGTAGCACCAATGGAATAACCGCAGCTGCTGGGCTACCCGGGCATAGGAATTCAGGTAGATTGAACACAGTGAAGACTGCAGGAGCCACCCAGACCAGGAGGAGGTGTGGGTTTGTGTGCACAGAGGGGCAGGAGAGAAATCATTCCTGGCTAATTATATTCTGATCATCTTGTTTCTCTTAAAGAGAACTTGTCCCCAAATCTGGAAGCTATTTCAGGAGTGCCCGGGACATTTCCGGGCGGTTGTTGAGGCAGTGTGGTGTGGCAGGAAGTGCTGGGAGTGGGGTTCCCATCCTGGCTCTGCCCTGGCTGTGTGGTTCTTTCCCATCTCAGGGTCTCCTTTGGCCCATCTGTAAAATGAAGGGTTTGGACTAGATGTTTTCTACGGCCCTTTCCAGCTCTGACCTCCCAGGATCATGGAAGTGCAAACACAACCCGTTTCCCAGGGCACTTTCCTGCTCAGTTCCTGAGATGAAGAGCAAATGAGGCACCAACGTAGGAGCCTCTAGGTCACCTCACTTATCTGCCTCCACCCTGTCCTGGAGTCAGAGGTGGGGCCAGGGACTGAATTCCTAGCACTTTCGGGCATAATAAGCCCAGCCCCATTCCTCACTTCTGACTCACCTTCTCAGTGATGAGTGGCCCACCTGGTGACAGGGTCGGCACAGGGTGACTCAGCAGTCACATAGTTCCGGCAAGCAGTGGCAGGAAGGGACCTCTGAAGCACTACAGAGAATGCCTCACCTCTGCAACCCAAATGCCCTTCCCCCACCCCCACCCCCCACTCCTGCAAGCACTGATGCTTCCTCCCGTGGAAGCCTTCCTGGTCCACCCAGTGTACAAGATCTTTCTCTCCTCTGACTTGCACTGAGCTCCATCTCACCTCACCCTTAGACTTCCGTCTGGCACCAGGCATGTGTACTTCAGTGCCTGCCCCTCAAGACTGTAAGCTTCTTGCCCTAGGAATCTCGTTCTGTACCCCTTAATCCTCCATGCACGGGAGCACCAGCATGATGTATGTTGCTAGAAAGAATGTTCTCACCTACTGCTGGGCTCAAGGTACCATCTGAAAAACCACAGACTTCTGGAATCTCAGAGCAGAAAAGGCCTTTAACAGTCACCTAGTCCAACTCCCAACCTGCTACCTGAAGTCTCCTGAAAGGTCGAGCACCCTCGGGGGCAAGAGTCATCCCTTCTCCAAATGGAGCCAATTCCATCTCAGGGAACTCTGTTCACACACCAGCTTCTAAGCCCATGGAGGTGGGTTCTTGCTTATAGGAAGAACAACTTCCTTAAGGCCAGGGTTTGCTTTCCCACATCTACCACCCCAACGTGCTTGCTGGAGAACATGGGGATCTGTGAAGCAGAACGACCCAGCCCCCTGCTGTCTCCTAGCCCGGTCAGGGCTCCTGCCAGGGTGGTGGCCCTTTGCTGCCGGCCCAGTCCAGTTTTCTTTGAATGGTCCCCACACCCCCGACTGAAGAGGCACAGACAGGAAAGAAGCACCCGAGAGGCTGCAGGAAAGAGCAGTGGCCGATGCTGCCCCAGAACTGCAGGTAGACACTTGAGTGGGGGCAGGTGGGCAGCAGCAGGGGTCTCTGATATCTGCCCCTTGGCCCATCACGGCTGACACACAGCCTTCTCAAGCAGCTGCTGGACAGGGGCTGGGTTCCCAGCCACCCTGCCCTGGTCTGCTGCCAAAGTCCGTGGTGATAGAGTCTACCACAGGGTGGCATGGGGGGCCGCAGCCGTCCTCACAGCTTCTTTTTCTTCACCACAGGGATGGGCACCACTTGGAAGATTTTGGCCTTGTGGTCCTCAGTATCCAGAGT
This sequence comes from Dugong dugon, assembly GCA_030035585.1. Lineage (NCBI taxonomy): Eukaryota > Metazoa > Chordata > Mammalia > Sirenia > Dugongidae > Dugong > Dugong dugon. The sequence continues at coordinate 26,214,252 of CM057482.1, read as the reverse complement.
CACCCAGGTGGGCCGGAAGCTGCCTTTGAAGCCAACAAATGCCATTTTCTCTGTAAAGCAATGATGAATTACATGAGCAGAAACCCTGAGAGAGTGGCTAAGCTCCACCACCTTCCACACACCCCATCACTGTGCCCCTGCTCCTACAAGGCACACCCTGCCCCTGTCACACTGGGCTGGGTCCCCCTGGAAGAGCTCTGTGCTCAGCTGCTGATGGCCCCTGGCTTTTGTGTGTACGGCCATCCAGGATCTCACCTGAACCTCATTGTCATCTCAATACAGTGGTGGCTCAGTTTTATACACACAAGAGCCAGGCGGGCAGGGGCAGGGGGCAGTAGGAAGGGGCAGGGCACAGAGGGCTGAGGGGAAGGAGACCTCGCACAAGCCCTGCCTACTACCGGCTGACCCTGTGATCAGCAGCAGTCCCTGCCCCTCTCCAAAGCCCAGTTTTCCCATCTGTCAAGCACTGACATTCACGTACAAGATCTCCCCCACAACTTTAACATTCTGTTCCGTTAGAAGGAGGTTCTGAGAAGCAAAGGGATTTGTCCAAGTTTACAGAGAATAGATGGTGCAGCCCAGACATGAACTTTAAAACCTTCAACCCTGTGCAGAAAAAACCAAACCAAACCCACTGCCATCAAGTTGATTCAATGACTCATAGTGACCCCATAGGGTTTCCAAGGCTGTAATCTTTATGGAAGCAGACCGCCACATCTTTCTCCCATGGAGCAGCGGGTGGGTTTGAACTACTCACCTTTCAGTTAGCAGCGAAGAGTTTAACCACTGCACCACGAGAGCTCTCTACACCCAGCAGTCAGGTGGTGGTTTCGAACCGCTAGCCTTTCAGTTAGCAGTCGATCGCTTTAACCGCTGTGCCACCAGGGCTCCTTTCAACCCCGTGCAGAGCTCTGTCTATTGCAGTTCAGAGCTTGATCGTTGCAGGGGCAGGGACATCCCTGTCTACACTCAGGAATGGCCATCTGGTCGGCAGACACACATCTATCACCGCTGGGAAAGAGCCACTTGATTTAGGCCACCTTCTGCACATTAGAGTTAGGCCACAAGGTCTTAATTTAAAAGACAAAGGCCTAAAAGATTCTAGGACTGGGCTGGAGAAGACGCTTCTCTTTCCTTGTGTGCTCCTTCGGCTGGCTTTCAGGGCTTTCACTGTTCCCAGGTTTGCTCTGGGAGCTGCCTGGGATAAAAGTCGCATATCATGGGCTGCTAGAGCTTGTCGCTTGTAGTCAGAAGGGCAGAGCAGCTAAGAACACTGGCTTTGGATTAGGAAGATTAGAATCCAAACCCTCATCTTCAACAAGGTACTTAACTGCCTAATTCTCAGTTTCTTCTTCTTTAAATGGAAGCAGTAGTACCTGTTGCACTGGCTCGTAATGAATAAGGGAGATAATTAGAACATGCTTTGCAGGGCGCAAGGCTGAACACTCAATGGTAACTACAATTATCGTTACCATTATCGCCTATGGAGCGGCTCTGCACCCCTCTCAACCTGCCCTAAGGTTCTCTCTGAGCACAGTCTGGGATGATGATAGTGAATGTAATGCTGGCATTCTGTCCTGGCTGGCTTTTTCCTTGTGGGTTCTGTGCTAGGCTTCAACACCGAAGAGCCGTGTGACCTTGGACAGAGCTGGGTTTTCATTTTCTCCTTCCCTACGTATCCCAGCGAGGCCCTGGATGGCAAAATCAGTCAAGTGCTTGACTGCTAACTAAAAGGTTACCAGAGGTGCCTTGGAAGACAGGCCTGGTACTCTTCTTCGGAAAGGTCACAGCCTTGAAAGCCATATGGAGCACAGTTGTACTCTGCACACGTGGGGTCGCTGTTAGTAGAAACTGACTCCGTGGCAACCGGATTTTTTTTTTCAGTACATATCCCAGAGGAAGAAGTGAAAGCATATGCCAAGTCTGTGCAAACTATAAAGGACTATACCAATGCTGGGTATCAGCTGGAATGTTGGGAAAAAGTTAGGGCCCCTGGCCAGTCTGGGTAGTGGAAGTTACACTAGGAGGGCCAGACAAAGCCACTTTTCCGCAGATACTTGCATTGAGTAAGGGGCCACTTGCTGAATTGATGGGTGAACAACTCCAAAAATTTTCTTCCAGTATCTGATTGCAAGTTAAAGTTGCTACAGTGTAGGTACGGAGTCCCTGGGTGATACAAGCAGTTAATGTGCTTGGCTGCTAACCAGAAGGTTGGCAGTTTGAGTCTACCCAGAGGTAGAAAACCCCATGAAGTACAGTTCTACTCCAACACACATGGAGTCGCCATGAATTGGTGTTTACTTGATTGAAACTGGCTGGTTAGCATGTGGATAGTAAGTAGGTGGCATCTTGCCCATTAATTCCATCATTGCATAGTTGCATTGAAGATTCAGAGGCTGTACCCAATTTTAGCACATAAGAATGTTCTGGACCCAGCAAGGGTAACAGCAACCTCCATACCAGGTGTTTGCTTTCTCTGATTTCCTGGTCAGTTTAAAACCCAGCCCAGACGCCTTACCTTTCAATTTGACACCCTTGTCTGCTCCAAGCTTTTCCAGCACTCTGGTCCACGGGCCTCTGGAGATGTATCTTCCCTTTGATGCCATTAGCACTACAGAACTGAGCAGAAGGGACCAATTTGATGAATAATAGAATAAGCAATTTGGAGTAAGGGGTGGTGGTGAGGGGTATAGCGTTGCATGTGGTGGGACTTGAGTTAGCAGAGCCCGGAGACCTGGCCAGGAATTTGGGAAAGGGCAGCCTCTCCCTCAGGCCAAGCTGACAGACTCTTTCCATGTGGTGACAAACATCCTGACACCCTCCCGCTCATCTGGCAGCAGTTGGCACTCATATTCTTCTCTAAGCCTGGACTCAGCTCGCTGCTCTTACTCATCTGTCCCCAACCAGGACAGTGTGCACGCAGAGCACACCATTTGGAGGGCCAGCACCTATGCCAGGACCAGGCACACAGTAGGACTTCAGCATGCATTTCTTAATTTGAATGGTCTCAGCCCTGTTTGGATAGGGCTAGGTGGAGACATAGCCACAGAGAGCCAGAGCAGAAAGAAGAAAGCAAAAAGGGGAAGAGAATGAGTGGAAGAGAAGAAGGGGGTGTGGTGCATCTGCTGGTGTATAAACTGATCCATTAGCTCCTGAGGCTGCTGAAGCCTGGGGACCAGCTGCAGATGCATGACCTGGGAGCTTGGTAGAAACGCACAGTCTATCCCTCCCCTTGTCAGAATTTGCATTTTGACAAGATCTCCAGGAGAGTGTGTGGACACTAACAGCTGAGAAGCTTTGTGCTAGAAGACTTCTTCCTATGCCCTTGTCTACCTTGGGGTCTTCCTTTGGTGGGCCTAGACTTTGCTTGGCCCAGAGCTGGCCTCCTCTGAGCTGCAGGAAGAGTGTGGCAGGTTTGAGATATTTCTGGGATAAGCATCACGTGGAGGTTCCCTGCTCAGGGGACAGTTGGCCTCTTATGTTCCTGTCACTTCCTTCTCTGCTCAGGCCAGACAGGGTGACTGCTTCCATTTTGCAAATGGAGAGATGAGGAAAATAGTTACTAAGTATCTGAGAGGATCTGCCTACGGGAAACCTGCTTGGGAGGGGCAGAGGCCTGAGGCGATGGGTGTGCCCGGGCTGACAGTCCCAATGTCAAAAGGTAACTCGGGAGCAAGGGGTCTCTCTACTCCCCTGCCTTGGGTTGTGTTCACACCAAAACAAAACAAAACAAAAAAACCCCACCCGTTGCCTTGGAGTCAGTTTCGACTCATGGAGACCCCAAATGTACAGAGTAGAACTGCATTCTAAAGGGTTTTCAAGGCTGTGAACTTTTAGAAGCAGATCATCAGGCTTTTCTTCTGAGGCACCTTTGGGTGGGTTCGAACATGCCAACCTTTCGATTAGTAGTTGAGAGTTTAACCATTTGCGTCACCCAGGGAGCACTGGTAGGCCAAAGTGCTCCTTCACGGAGGCTGACTCACCACGCTGGGCCAGACAGAAAGAAGTGAACACCTCCCTCAGGAATAGAAATGGGCAGAAGCCCAGTGGGGCTCCCAGTTCCCATCTCAAAGGAACACCATAACCACAGACCACAGTCCAGACATGGAAAAACTGTATAGGGTTCTGGAACCTATTGTTACTCCCATGTGTGTCCCATTGGGAGCGGAATGAAAGCTCTTAAAATGCAAAGAGCTTGTGTGCAATAAGAACAGACATGAAGGAAGGTGGAGGGCTGCATTGGGCTCTTCAGGAAGGCTGAGGAGGAAAGCTGAGGGGATTGGTGGGGTGAGCCCCATTAAGGAGACAGGTTGTATCACAAACACACACTGGATTCCGGCTCTGTTCCCAGGAGGCTATTTCCCCACCATTCCATTTCAGAAGAAAAGCTAAAGTCTCTTTGGCTCAGCTAAGTCTTCCTGCTGGGGTGGTCAAAAGGAAGGTCATGCCGTCCAGATGGGTTAGTTCACAGGAGCAGGACAGGGAGACAGGGCTTCTGGTCTGTCACCACAGCCCCCTGTTGGCCTGCTTAGGTGCCCTCTCTGCCTGGTTGGAGTCCCTGGGTGGTGCGAATGGTTAATGTACTCAGCTGCTAACTGAAAAGTTGGAGGTTTGAGTCCACCCAGAGACACCTCAGAAGAAAGGCCTGGTGAACTACTTCTGAAAAATCAGCCATTGAAAACTCTATAGAGCAGAGTTTTACTCTGACACACATGGGGTCACCAAGAGTTGGAATCCAGTTGACGGCAACTGGTTCAGCCTGGTATGGGATCCCATGGCTCCCATGCCCCTGCACCGACCAGCATGGAGTCTTCCATGGGGCAGCAGAGTAGAGGCAGCACCTAGAAGCCACTAGAACTTCCCTTAACACAAGGATCCTGGATGTTTTCAGTGTGAGCGGCTGCCCCATTCTTTCCCCGGACCCTGGGACCAGTGATTACCCCATGATGGGGGTAGTGGGGAGACAGGGGCACTGGAGAGGGCTAGGTTGGGCCTGCAGTGACAGTGGGACAGGACCTGCCTTGCCCCCTTCTCATTCCTTTCTAGGAGGTGAGAGAGGGGTCCTGTGGTACCCAATTCCTGTCTGAGTACCCAGCACTGCTCAAGGCCTGCCATACCAGGTGCTCAGTGAGTGAAGGATTCCCCTAGGAAGGCTCACTGGGGCTGCTGCAGGGCTGAAAGGAGCACTGGACGGGCAGTTCCAAGCCTCTCACCCCTGGTCCAAATAGAACAGCTCTGCACTTTCCCTTGTTATTCCAACCTTCTGCATCCCGTTTTATTTCAAGATAAAGTTCTCTGGCCAAAAAAAAAAAAAAAAGGCTTGAAAACTACTGATCTCTAGATGATAAATTTACTCTTCCCAAATTGGTAAATCTGACTTGCTACACGAATATGCACATGAAAAATGTAACACTAAAGAAGTATATGCTGAGGCACTGGAGGGGGCGCTAATCGTGGTAAAGCAAACACCTGGTTCTGCTGAACCTCACACAGTGCTGAGCCCATGTCATGCCCATCACAGAGTTAGCATCAGGGAAGTACGTTTATTTTCCTTCAATAAGCATTCACTAAGCACCTGCTAGATGGCAGGTACCACATTAAGTGCTTTACTGAGACTTCCTGCTATGCCAGGTGTGGCTCTTAAGTTAATTCTACACCCATTTCACTCACCAGCTACTGTGCTAGAAATGCAAAGATGAATCAGACAGGGTCCCAACATCAAGGAGTCCACAATCTAGATGGAGGGGCAGACATGTCCACCAGGACTATTGGAAGTAATGCTTCTGGAGAGGCATAACTTTTTGGTTGGATGGAGAGACCTCATGGAGGAGGTGATACGTGTGTTAGACTTGGAAGGTGGTAGGGAATTATCAAAGATTTCTGAGGCAGAGGTGATCCCTACATTGAAGACAGTCAAACCAGCAGCCAGTATGGAAGATTGATTAGAGTGGGGGAGATCAGAAAAGGGAGGCCTGTTAGGAGACTGGGCCTACCGACTTGGTGATGGACGGGGAAGGTGTGAGCTGAGCAGTGGCAGAGAGGTCACTGTGGAGGGAACTGGCGAGAGAGCAATAACGCAGGCAGAATTGACAGGATCCAGTTATAGAGTGTGGGGGATGAAAGAAAGAGGGGAGTCAAGCACGGTACCCAGATTCTGGGTTAGCCTGTCTGGATGGATGATGATGATTTAATCCAAATAGGGAGAGCAGGGGGCATGGCTGGTTTGGGGATTAAAAAACCCACAAACAATCAGAATTCAGTTCCATATGAGACATCCAGGTGGCATTATCCAAGTAGCAGCTGGATGTGAATGTCTGGCACTTAGAAGCGAGATTCAGGCTAGAGATACCCAGAAGCCACTAGTGTTTGGATCATCCTGAAGGAGTGGGAGGGGATGAAATCATGCCAGGAGAGGGTGTTAGTGATGGGAGAAGAGGGCCAGGAGAGGCTTCCCATTTGCAAGTGGGTAGTCTCGCCTGCCTTGGGCCTGACCTACATTCACATCAGCCCTAGCTCCAATAAGAGAGTCAGCAGGAGGCAGGGAGCTTTCCCAGCCCAGCACCCAGTATTTGTGGACAGGCCGTGGAGACTCTCTAAGCTTTCCCAGACTGGTCAGTGGTGCAGGCCTCAGTGATGGAGAGGGGGCCCCAGGCCAGTTCTAGAAGCAGAGGCAAGCACTCACTTGTCAGGGAGAGATGCCACGTAATTGAAGAGCTGCCATGGTATGCCCTGTAGAATGGTGTTCCGGAAGCTCATGTGGTTCACCACGTGCCCTCGATTCCCATCAACCACCACCACCTGGATGCCGTCTTCCAAGCTGGGGTACTTCTTCCCGTCCACCTGCAGACCCAAACAACACAGGGGGTGAAGTGGGGTCCTGAGGCAGCCGAAGCCCCTAGATTCTCCTGTTGGGGAGGTTCCATGTAGACCCTGAAGACAGAGGTTGGTTATGCAGCATTCAAAGCACAAAAGCCTCATAAATCAGTTCCTTGTAGCCCTCTCTAGTAGGTTGAATGGTGATCCCCAAAAGATATGTCTACATGGAACCCATGAATGTGAACTTATTTGGATGTAGGGTCTTTGCAGCTGTAATCAAGTTAAGGATCTCGAGATGAGATCATCCTAGATTTACAGTGGGCCCTAAATCCAGTGACAGGTGCCCTTATAACAGAGAGGCAAAGGGAGATTTGAGACTCAGATGCAAGGGAAGAAGGCTGTGTGATGATGGAGGCAGAGATTAGAGTGATGAGTGTACAAGCCAAGGAATGCTGAGGATTGCCTTCGGTCACCAGAAGCTAGGAGAGAGGCATGGAATGGATTCACCCCCAGCGCCTCCAGAAGGAACCAATACTGACAATACCTGATTTGAATTTCTGGCCTCCAGAACTGTGAGAGAATACATTGTTTTGAGCCACCAGATTTGTGGTAATTTGTTACAGCAGCTCTAGGACACTAATACACTCTGTCAATGAGCAAAGCAGGGCCCCAGAGGGGCCAGAGCTGCTTACCTCAATGTAAGCAAAGTCATTCCGGAGGTGGAAGAAGTGCTGTTTGGAGCTTTCCATCTTCACTTCTAAGAAGTGATCCTTTGTCTTCTGGAAAACAAAGTAAGACCCAGCGTGCTTGTTGGGTTTCAGAAGTCAAGTTTACAGCCTGATGAGTGGTTATCCCCCTTGTCTCCACCCGTAACCCCTGCTCACAGAAAATGGTTTGTGGAGCTGAGCAGATGTCGAGAGAGGAACCTAACTGGGTCTCCGCCCAACTGAAGGCAAGGGGCCCAGGCTCACCCGTGAACCACTCACCAGCTGAGAACCAATGAGCTTCTTGGGCATCGGCACGTCCACGACAGCCTTCTCGGTGTACTTGGGGTAGGCTGTAGCCGTGCAGTCGCTGATGCCCGCGTGCTTTGGGATGAGAGCTTTAATCCTGATTCTCTCACAGCCCTTCACAGAGCAGAAGGCAAACTTTTCTCTCTCGTTCTGCGCTTTCAGCTTCAGGATCAACAGCCTGTACACAGGGAGCATAGGCAGCCGTTGGCTTGGCAGCCAAACCTCCTCACCCAAAGACACTTACCAAGCACTTACTAAGTGCTGGGCAATAAGTTAGACCCAACAGGCCTTACATAATAGAGCTGTGTCTACCGGAGGGTTACAGCTGTGGTTGCAGAAATATACATATAAGGAAAACTAAGAATAAAGACAATTGTTTTCTGAGCATGTAGTAAGTGCCATGTCACACACACACCATAAAGATATATATTATCTTATTTAACTCTCAGACAATCTTGTCCAATAGGTACTGTTATTATCTTCATGTCCCAGATGGGGTAACAGGGACTCAGAGAAGTGAAGTGACTTATCCAGGACCACACAACAGGTAAGGGACAGAGCTGGGATTGTACCCACAACTCTTTGACTTCAAAGCCCAAGCTTTCTCCATCACATCACTGTGCCTGGTAAAGAAAATGAAATCAGTCTTCCTAACTTCTACTTTACCCCTAATCATAATTTATTTCTGTCTTTTGTGACGGACTATAGGTTGTTCCAGGGTTACCGGGAGTTCGATTATGAGGAAACCAAGGCTCTAACTGGGCATTCATTGCTCATTGTTCTTTTAGCTCAACAAAATGCCTCTGACTGATTCTCATGACTGAGATAGTAGATGATATGTATGGGCTATCTGGCTCGGAAAGGAGCCCTGGTGGCACAATGGTTAAGTGCTCCTTTAACCTAATATGTCATTAGTTGCTGTTGAGTCGGCCCCCGACTCACGGCGACCTCATGCCCAACAGAATCAGCTCATTGTGATCCAGAGGGTTTCCACTGGCTGGTTTTCAGCAGTAGACTGCCAGGCCTTTCTTCCTAGTCTGTCTTAGTACAAAAGCTCTGCCGAAACCTGTTCGGCATCACTGACAGACGGGTGATGAATCAAACCTGGATGTCCTGCATGCAAGCCAAGAATTCTACCACTGAACGATCACTGCCTTCACCTCAAATTATAGCAAGTTAGTTAGCAAGATTAGAAAGTAGTTCCTATAGGCAGGCATTCTGAGTCTGAGCAATAAATGCCAACAAATTTATAAGGCAGACTGATCATTAAAAACAGCTCTAAGAATTCAAAACCCCCAGGAGTTAGGAGTCCTTCTGTTTAGTAGGCACACATCCTGAAACCCAGTTCATAGTCCCTAAAAACATCACTGAATTAAAGCACAACATAAAAATCGATAGGCATAATGGTAAACTAAGTTACCAACAAAAAGGATGAATTAAGCAGCAGAATCTGTGTCAAGTGGCTAGGGAACAAATCATAGATTTTGAAAAGTGTTAATCAAAGAGCTTCAACTTGTTTACGGGCAGTTTTTCATTTGGAAAAATTCACATCTTGGGAACATCCCATTTTTCACGATCCTAAAAGGTAAGGAAAATATGCATGGACAGTGTCACAAGGACTTTATTTACATTTGTTCTTTTCATTGTAATATTTTCTACTGGGGGGGGGGCATTTAATTCTTCTTCCTCTAGTTTTCATATGGAAGGATTTTTCTAAATACTTTTGGGCCCCTGCCCCATCTGTTCACTCACTCCTTCCCAAACAAGAAACAAAAAAAGAAACCAGTTGCCATCAAGTTGATTCTGACTCATGGAGACCCTGTGTGTTACTGAGTAGAACTGCTCCATGGAATTTTTTTAGCTGTAATCTTTATGGAAGCAGATTGCCAGGTCTTTCTTCTGCAGCACCACTGGGTGGGTTCAAATCGCCAACTTTTCTTTAGTAGTTGAGCTCAAACTGTTTGCACCACCCAGGGACCTCACTCCTTCCTGGAGGAGAAAGTGACTCATTTGATTGGTGGGTTTGGGGTATATAGCTCCACTCCTAGAGAGCAGACATTCTGGCCTGGCCCTCCATACCTTCATTTTTGGGGATGGGCTTTATGTAAGGGTTGCGCCATTGCTCAGCTGCTGACCAAAAGATTGGCAGTTTGAATCCACCAGGTGCTCCTTGGAAACCCTATGGGCAGTTCTACTCTGTCCTACAGGGTCGCTATGAGTCGGAACCAACTCCATGTCAACGGATTTGGGTTTTTTTGGTTTTTTGTTTTTTTGGTTCTCCAACAGCTAGCTCTGTCAATAAAGCTGTAGTTCCCTCTTCATCCCCTTCTTGTCTGTCCCACAGTTGGCTCAGAACTTGTGTTGGAAAAGAGATGCACTTATTGCTCCTCCATCCAGTATTTGCCTTATTCTTCTGATTTTCAAATTCTGAGTTTCTCCTAATCAGGTTGATAGAGACATTTCTCTCTTTAGAATCTTGAAAACATTAAGCTAAGTGAAGTAAATTAATCACAAAAGGACAAATAGCGTATGAGTTCACCCATATGAAATAGCTAGATGAGGCAAATGTATAGAGACCCAAGTTTATTGGTGGTTACCAGGGATAGGAGGGAGGGGAAAAGGGGGAGCCACTGTTTAGGAAGCATTGAGTATCTGTTTATGGTGATGGAAAATGTGGCAATGGATATTAGTGTGGTGATGTTTGTACAACATGATTAAGGTAATTGGTTTCACTGAATTGCATATGTAGAAAATGTTGAATTGGCAAATGTAGTGTTATGCATATATATATACATATATATATATATATATATATATATATATAGCCATATAAATATATTATTATTTTAGGAGCCCTGGTGGTGCAGTGGAGCTCTTGCTAACTGAATAGTCAGCGGTTCAAACCCAACCAGCCGCTCCACAGAAGGAAGACCTGAGAATCCGCTCCTGTAAAGATTACAGCCTAGAAAACCCTGTGGGGCGGTTCTACTCTGTCACATGGAATCACTATGAGTCAAGATAGACTCAATGGCACCTAACAGCAACACTATAATTTTCACAATTAAAAAACAAAAAGAAGAGCATGTGCTATCTATTTCCTTATCATTGACTTCAGTATAAGAGCAGAGAAATAGACATAAAATGATCTTTTACACTTACTCCCTAGAGGATTTGCTATCAACAGCTTTATCATTTTGGAGATGTGCTGGCATTCCTAAGATGTTAGACTAAAAATTTAGGGGGAGGAGGGGCAAAGGGGGATCAAATTGCTCCCTTTTCTCCACGAACAGACACTCTATCCCCATTATATCTCTTTTGTATAAAACCTAGTACAGTTTAGCAAAAGGGTGAGGGCTTTGGACACAGAGAGGCCTGGGTTCAAATCTGGCTGTGCCAAGCTGGTGCTGTGGTCTCTGTGTTAGTCACTCTTATTTTCTCTGTGTCTTGTTTTCCCATCTGTAAATTAGTGATAATATCATCTGATCCAACCAGGTTACTGTGAGGATTTGAGAGACTCTACCGTGTGTTCTCGATTCTAAGATCCACACCTTTCACTTTTTTCCCAAAATAGTCATATTCCCTAAAATCCACATGAGAATTTAATAGCGTGCTTATTTTATTCCCAAAGCTTAACAGCTTTCAAAAAGTCATTGATGGATGTACAATCAGTCTTGGAATCAAGGAGCCTAAGAAAGCATCCTGCGCTTTGATTGGCACTAATTGCATGGTAGTCGTTAGGAGTATTGGAAAGGCCAGGGCAACAGAATGGGGAAGAGCCCTTTCCTGCAGCCAAGGGACGACTCCTCACCCTGAGTCCTCGTCCCAGTAGTAGTGGCTCCTGCCGGGATAGCTCTGCTCCACTTTTTCCATCTGGAAGGTCCTTATAAAGGTGCCCGTCTTCGTCGTTCGCTTCAGCAGGCGATTGTGGACATCCGAGAGGATGGAGAAGGTGGTGCCTCGGGGGTAGCAGAGCATCACTCGGATCCAGTCGCCCCTGGGACCAGAAGTACAGTCAGGTTACAAGCCAGGATGTTCATTCCACCCAGCCTTCTGGGCATGGAGAGAGACCAAAGACTTCACCAAAGGGCACCTCCATTTTCTATGGATAATTTTGAAAGAACATTTGCAACTGATAATGACTGAGCTGATAAATGGTCAAGGAGAGAGGGAGAAATGGTGATTGCCAGTGACAGAGGAGGTCATGGGAATAGGTCAGATGTGTGACTCTGGGGTCTACCTTGGGGGTGATCCATATGGACCTTTGGCTGGGAAAAAGACACTTTCTCAACTGGGCTGGCAACTGTGTGGTAGTTAAAAGACCACAGGATCTGGAGGTTCAGCCTGATGGTAAGACACGTTCCATTTCTTGGGTCCCATTTTCTGCAACCAGTAAATGCCCATCTCACAGGAATACTGTGACAAGTAAATAATGTGTGCAGAGAATTCTTGAACATAAAATATAAAACCCTATACAGAGCCCTCACTCTAATCACTTCACCATACAGAGTCTCATTTCCTTCTCTGTAAAATGGTAACAATAATACCCAGATATTTTTACCGTTTATTGATCACCTTGCAACGCCAGGCCATGGGAGAAATTCCTGCCACACATCATCTCACTCGATCCTCACTGCACTCCTATAAAGTACTATCCCCACTTCCTAGATGAAGAACTAAGTCTCCAAGAGGTTAGATGCCCTGCTTAAGGCTGCCCACCCAGCAGAATGGGGGCTGGAGCCCGTGTCTTCTGATTCTAGAGCCTGAGCTCTTAATTGCTAGGCGATATCAACCCTTCTAAGTACCTCCTCCTGCAGGGATGACATGGGCTAGGCTGAAGTTCTGTGAGCAGCATGTCACCACTGCCTTGAACTCAGTTAGAGCAGCTGCCCCGGTCCTGCTGCCTCTGGCTGTCCACCCACTCACTTGTTGAAGTTGATGAGCCAGATGGTGAGCTCAGCGGGGGCCGTCTGGTCCCAGTGGATGGTGTAGCCCTTCTGCAGGGTGATGACCGGCTGGTACTGCTGGTAGTGGGCACTCCTGGTGAGGGCCCCCTCTAGAAAGAGAGGGTGCCTGGGAAAATCATTCTTGATGATCTTCATCCTCAGGTTACTCGTCTTGTAAGCCTGAATGTACATCTTTTAAAACCCAAAAAGGAAAACACAAACGAGGCTATTACAAAGGATTATTTCAAGAGTGTCTGGTTAACATCGAACTACAGACTGAACTTTCAAAGCCACTTTCTCTTTACAGTACCCTTTTTAGAAGGCTTGAGTGAAAGAAAGGCCAAATAAGGGGTAGCTCTTAATGTGCGTGGGTGCAGCCCAAGCTGGGCTGTGCAATCCGTCTTATGTGTTCTGTGCCTCGTGAAAAAAGTGCTCTGCTGAGGAACTACTAGTGGAAACTTGGGAAGAGTTTACTTAGTAGTCAGCAGATTTTGACAATAGGAGGAGGATATGGAAGGAGGAGGAAGGGGGAGAAGGGGAGAGAGCACGTTTACAGTTCTACTGCAAATGCAGCTTCCTCTTAATTATCTGTTGTCCCGACTGCATCTGAGAGCTGCCTGGGTGTGGTGCCCTGTTCTCCCTCTGAATGTCAGGGTCTGGCCCATGTGGCCAGTCCACGTGGTATCAGCGCACACTGGATGAATGAAAAACCAGTTGCCATTGAGTGTGTTGCCACTCATGGCACTCCCATGTGTATCAGAACGGAACTATAGTCCATAGGGTTTTCAATGGCTGATTTTTCAGAAGATCTTCAGGGCCTTTGTTCTGAGGCACCTCTGGGTGGACTCAAACCTCCAACCTTTAGGTTAACAGCTGAGCACGTTAACCCATTTGCACCATCCAGGGACTGCACTGGGTAAATGGATGGGGTCTTATTTAAGAGAAAAAACAGAAAGCAAGACTGTCAGCCACTGAGTCCCCGGGGCCAAACAGCCCAGGTGCCTTAGGGCAGCCTTGATTTAAAATACTGTGTCTTGTTTTAGGACCATGACAACCCACATGTCTCATACTCGTAAGGTGTCATCCCGCAGCTGTAGTCAAGCAAGACCGTAACACCAATGTGCAATATCGCTGTGCCTTTGGAAGAAAGGACTTACTGTCTCCTCTCATTTTTCTTTGCCTATAAAATGAAAAGAGACATTTTAACCCTACCTAGCTTATGAGCTGTCAAGAGGATCAAAAGGTAGAAGGTATATTTAAGCATTTTGTAAGCTGTAAAGTAAGGGGAAGAGATTGTTGATAACAATCAACCAGAAGCCAATCATGATGTGCAGGCACTACTCATCTGTCAGTGGAAGTTTGAATGTTGCTATGATGCTGAGCATGTTTCAGCAGAGTTTCCAGACTACGAAAGACTAGGAAGAAAGGACTGGCTATCTACTTCTAAAAATCAGCCAATGAAAATCTTATGGATCACAACGGTCTGATCTGCACCTAATTATGGGACTGGGCAGCGTTTCGTTTTGTTGAGCATGGGGTTGCCATTAGTTGGGGGCTGACTCGGTGGCAGCTAACAATAGCCAGTTAGTTATACCCTGGAACACTCTAACAAGTAGTCCTTTTCTACAGAACACAAGCAATGTTTTGGAAAGAGAAGGTGGAAGGGAAGATAGAGGCCCCACATGGGACACTTAGTCCTTGAGTCAGAGGTGCCATGTAACGCTGAAAGCGTGGGTGTAAGGCCTGAGGGCTTGGTCACCTTCAGTTAGTTATTCAGGGCACAACTCCTCACTGTCCTTCCATCTATCTGCTGCCTTCTGACTCCACTTCCCTTCTTATCTTCCTTAGACCATTGCATCAACCACTTGCTCCCATGATCATCCAATCCCTTGGCCCTTGTCCTGTCGACACATTCCCCAGTCCACCTCCTCTCCCAGGGCTGTTGAACAAGGCTAGAGAAAATCCCACAGCCCAGGAGATAGGTGCCTCTTCAAATTCCCCGTCTCCAGTCTCCACTGAGGTTTCAATACTACCAGGCAATCCTTCCCTGCGTCTTGTCGGTATTTTCCACTCTCTAGAGCAGCTCTTCCTAACCTTTATCGCTCTCTGCAGGCCACCCTCCACAGGCCCACTCCCTGCATTCTCAACACATGACCTCGCCTGCTGCTACAGAAAGAGACCCAGGCCAGCTGGTGGGAACGCTTTCAACTTCCTGCCTCCTGACCCCAGCCCCTGTCTTCCTCTGGTCCTGTTTCCTGCTAAACGCTAGCCCCTCCGCCTCCTCTGGCACCACCCACCCCACCCTGAGCATGTACCCCTCCTCCTCTGGGCCCACGTTGTCTTCCTCTGCCCTTTCCCTCAGCTTGGCACTGCCTCACCCTCCATCTCTCCTCCAACCCCAAATCACCTTCTAGCTATTTTCTAACACCCGACTCCTAAGTCCACAGCAGTGGTAGTAACACCTGCCTCAAAGGGTAGTTGTGAGGACAACTTTTTCTTTTTTAATTTTATAGTACATTAGGTGAAAGTTTACAGTGCAAATTAGTTTCTCATTCAAAAATTTATACACAAATTGCTCTGTGACATTGGTTGCAATCCCCTCACAAGGACAACTTTTTCGTGAATGTATGTTTCCTTCCTGCTCTGGGGCCACCTGGCTCAGTGTGTTTCCCTCCTGAATGGACGATTCTGAATTTTCTTGGAACTCTCTCCCCTTATGCCTTACAATAACAATAATATAATAACAGCTAACTAATATTTTCAAGTAGCCCCGGTGGCACAACGGTTAAGCGCTTGGTGGCTAACCAAAAGGTTGGCGGTTTGAACCCACCCCGCACTCCAAAGGAGAAAGACCTGGTGATCTGCTTCTGTAAAGATTACAGCCAAGAAAATCCTGTGGGGCAGTTGCACTCTGTCACATGGCATCACTATGAGTTGGTATCAAGTCAACTCATCCAATAATAATAACAACGAATATTTTCAGTTCTACTACATTCCAGGCACTGTTTAAACCTTTGCTGTCCAATACGGTAGCCTCTAGCCATATCTACTGCAAAAGACCTCTTTCAAGTGTTAAAAAGCAAAGATATCACCTTGAGGACTAAGGTGCACCTTATTTTCAATTACCTCATATGCATGAGAAAGCTGGACAATGAATAAGAAAGACCAAAGAAGAATTGATGGCTTTGAATTACGGTGTTGGTGAAGAATATTGAATATACCATGGACTGCCAGAAAAACGAACAAATCTGTCTTGGAAGAAGTCCAGCCAGAATGCTCATTAGAAGGGGGGATGGTGAAACTTCATCTTACATACTTTGGACATGTTATCAGGAGGGACCAGTCCCTGGAGAAGGACATCATGCTTGGTAAAGTAGAGGGTCAGCGAAAAAGAGGAAGACCCTCAACAAGATGGATTGATACAGTGGCTGCAACAAAGGGCTTAAACATAGCAACGATTATGAGGATGGCTCAGTACTGGGCAGTGTTTCGTTCTGTTGTACACAGGGTCGCTAGGAGTCGGAACAGACTCGACAGCACCTAACAACAACAGCCACGTGAGGCCACTGAGCACTTGAAATGTGGCCAGTGTGACTGAAAAGCTGAACTTTTAATTTTATTTTAATTAAATTTAAATTTTAAAACTGAAGCAGTGTAAAATATTTTTCCGTTGAATGCAAGTTTGTTGTTTGGCAGGACTACGTTTCGCTTTAA
Organism: Dugong dugon; assembly: GCA_030035585.1. NCBI lineage: Eukaryota > Metazoa > Chordata > Mammalia > Sirenia > Dugongidae > Dugong > Dugong dugon. The sequence goes on along the minus strand of CM057482.1, from coordinate 26,197,766 downwards.
CTGTTGAAAATTCAGCGTCTGAATTGAAACGGGCTCTAAGTGTAAAATACACACCAGATTTCAGAGACTTAGAACAGAAAAAAAATGTAACTGTAAAAATGTTTCATTAATAATTTTTATATTGATTACATGTTGAGATGATAATATTTTGAGAATATTGAGTTAAATAAAATATACAATAACACATTTTAATTTTAATAAAAATCAATTTCCCCTGTGTTTTTTTACGTTTTAATGTGGCTACTAGAAAATTTACCATCACATATGTGGCTTTCATTATATTTCTGTTAAACAACTCTGGTCCAAGCAATTTACTTGCATTATCTGAACCCACTCTAATAATTTTATCAAAGGAGGTTCAATTATTATCCCAGTTTTACAGATGAGGAAACTGAGGCTTCAAGAGTTTAAGTAACTTGCCCAAGGTCACACAGTAAGTGCTGGGGCCTGACTTGAATCCAAGTATTTGACCTCACGGTACTTTTCTTCTAAGCATTATGCTTACAAAGTATTTTGACTTCGACTTTGTGAAATCCTAGTGAGTAAAGGGGGCGGGGTAGGGGGAGCAGGGAGAAAGAAAGAAGAAGAAAAGAAGCCTGTGTTTCTTCCTGGCCCAGTACAGAGCTGGACGTACATACAGTAGGCACTCACTGAATGCTTGTTGCATGATTGAGTTGAGTGAGTGACAGGCCCCCAGGGAGGTGCCCCTAGCGCCCCACCTGTGCATAGCGCCCACTGCAGATGGCCCCTCTCCAGTCAGGCACGTTGATGCAGTCTGGATGCCGCACTAGCCAGTTGTCATGCTTGGTGAGGTAGGAGCCAGGGTATTCTGACACGGAGCCATCGACATCATGGAACACAGACGTCTTATCCCCATCCATGTCCAGCTGGTTGAACCAGGGCCCAGGCTCTCCAAAGAACACTCTGGAAGTAATCTAAACAGAGCCCAAGAAAGTTAGGCTGGGCCAGAAGGTGAAGGGAAACTGCAGCCGTCATTAGGCCAGGGCAAGAATTCCGATTTCCGCTGACATCCCAAATGAGCCAAAAGAAAGATGCTCTCGGGCACTAGAGGAAACCCCATGCCTGACCCCTCAGATAGAGCCAGAAAAACAGCCAGTCCTCCCCGTTTCTCAGCTCCCAGACCCAGCACATTATTTTGGCCTCCACTCACTGGAGGGCTAGCGGCTGTGGGGGACCCAGAGACTGCTCTGATACACAGGCTCAACAGACGGCACAGATCAGAGGACGAGAGGATTTAGGAGTGAGTGTGTGTGTGAGAGAGAGAAAGAGAGAGAGAGAACTTTGTGTGGTCATTGTTTGTATGATAAAGTATGTATACATGTGTCGGGGTATATGTATGAGAATGTGCGTGTATGAGGGAGAGAAAGAGAGAAGTGGGGGATGTTTGTATAAGAAAGTGTGTCTGTGTGTGTAAGATTGTGTGTGTGTATGAGAGAGAGAGAGGAGAAAGGGAGGTGTGTGGAGAATGTTTGTATGAGAAAGTATATCTATTTGTGTGGGTGTTATGTGTAAGAGAATGCATGTGTGTGTGTTTCAGGAAGAGGTTTTCAGCATGAGTGTTTAGAGATTTCCATGACCTCTTTCAAGCCCACAGATGCCTGAGTAAAGAAATTAAGTAATTTAAATTTCATTCCTTTTTCCCTCAGCCTGCCAGTGACTGGGCAGGCAGGCAAAGACAGGAGCATAGAGGAGGGAAAAGTCTGGGAAATCCATAACCTGAAGAAAATGCACCAGGAGATCTGAACCTGCCTAATCCCAATGGGTGCCCGTCGTTCTGATCTCCTCAATCCCAGCTCCTAGTCTGAAGACTCATCTGTGGCAAGGAGGCCCCTGTTTATATTCCACTCTCAGTGAGAGATTAAACAGAGCATCTTCAGGAAAGGTCTCCCGTGGAAACTGTTGAGTTTTTTAGATCAGTTGTGCTAAGTCAGGTGGCCTGGTCACAACACAATGTATGTCCAGACCAAGACCTTGGAGGAATGTCCTCAGAATCTTGAGTCCAGTGTGAGGTTCCTACTGAGACTTGGGTGAGTTTAGAACAGGGTGAGGGTAAGTGGTCATGTACCCAGACATGACCTATGGAGCAACCTATACTTGTACTTTTCCAGTTTGGAAGCAGAGAGAACTGGGACGTGGCCCAGCCTGCTTAGAGAAGGCTGTTCAATCCCTGTGGTAGTGGCAACAGCTCAAACTCTAGGCCCCAGGAGACTTGTGAATCACTGCCCAAAGTCTGGGTTTGCAGGAAGTCTGCCCTGGCACTTCACTCACCGGGACATCCTCAAAGGCAATGTTGGTCACGTTGTTATGGGGACAGCTCTGCCAGGCGTTATTCAGGCGGAAGGCCAGGGCGCTGGTGTGCCGGCCCTCTAAGGCCGCAAACTTTCGGAAGGTGCAGTTCTGGATGTTGATGGGGCCATCGTAGAACTGAATTCCTCGTATTGGAAAATTCCTATCGAGTTAAGAAAGTCAGACATCAGGCTGTGCCGTCATGTTGTTTACGTCCTCTGAGGGGGTTGGTAGCAGAGACCTTTTGGGCAAAGCCATTCCTGATCCCCACCTCCAGCGGCTCTCTCCACCCCAGACATTACTGATTCCTTAATTCATTCAAAAAACACTCATGGGCATTATAAGTGTCAATAAATGAATGTTTGCTGGATGACTGACTGACTGAATGAATGAATGAAAGAACGAATGAATATTTGTCTAGTTTCTGCATTAGTATTTGAGGATGGTCCTCCAGTCAACTATTTCCTCCAATTTTCCCATAATATGAAGAGTCATTGGTTAAATACTGTAAATACTACTAGAGAGTGCCAATACCATGTCCCTCGGGAGGTGGAGCTCTTACTCATTGTTACCTTAGTCTTAGTAGTTATAATAATTAAATCAGTTTAAGACTCACATGAGTTTCTCCTCTCTGAGTAAGTCTTTCGATTGGGAGTACGCTGGGAAACAGCAGGGAGAGGAGAGACACAAATTGGAAGGTGACAAAAATGTGGTAAGAGTATTTGTAGTGTAGCTTTTTGAGTAGCCCTAGAAGAGAAAGTAAGGAGCCTGGGTGGCACAAGTAGTTTGTGACTGGTTACTAACCAAAAGGTTGGTGGTTGGAACCCACCCAGTGGCTCCTTGGAAGAGAGTCCTCATAATCTGCTTCTACAAAGAAAATCTAATGGACTAGTTCTACTTGTAACACTTGGGGTCACCATGAGTTGGGGACCAACGTGACAGCAGTGAACAACAACAATAACAGGAGAGGGCAGGTCCCATTGGGAAGGCAAGACTGTGGACACAGGAGGGCCCCAAGCAGGCCCTAAGGACCTGAGAATCAGGTGAAAGGACATCGCAATGGAGAGACTAGAGAAGAACTAGTGACTTGGAAATCTGCCTTAGGCCTAGCAGGGCAAGTTGCTCAGAGATGCTTCTCCCATTTGCCTTGGACTCCTGAGAAGGAATAGGAAGCAAGGACTGAGTGGGGCTGGCCGGACTTCCTGGAAGACTCCACAGTCCAGCCTTCTCCTTCTTGGACTTGGCCCCAACTCTAGGCTTACTTATTCTCCAAGCCCAACTTTTGTGTTTATACTGGTGTCTCTACCTCTGGATCAGGCTCCTCCCCGACCACAGGGGACATAAAGAAGAAAGGGTGGAAAGAGAAAAAGGAAGCAGAAAAGGAATCTATCCGTCGGAGAAAGGCTGTACTCCAGCTGTCCCAGATCTTCGACCATGGCTTCCCCTCAGTTCAGATACGAGTCCCTGGGGAAGTCCCTAGTCACACCTGCCTTGGCACTGTGCCTTCCGTGGATACCAAGGACTCCTTGCATTTCCACATTTTTTATATTTGTAATTGATTTACACCATCACCTTGAATCCTGATACTCATGGGATGGCTCCGTACATTTTTCCATTTAAGGTATTTTAGGGACAGCCTATTCTTACTAGCTCTGATTTAAATCATGTGCTTACTTTACTTTCAGGCCCCAACCAAGTTCCATACAGGATTAATCACCCATGAGTAGGACTACACAGCCCTAGGCCTCCTCTCAAATGCAGTTTGAAGAACCTGCCTCAGTCTTACGTAGTCGTCAGGTTTCCATAAACAAGCCCACCTCTGGAAGTCATCAGAACATTGTGGCCCTGGGAGGCTGGTAACCTTCAGCAAAGAAACCCCAAATATGCAGACTCAAATTTACTCATAAAAACGATATGAAGGGTTGCTACATCACTTAGGATAGACAGAAGCAAGAACTTCTCAACAGCACGTGCCAAAGGAGGCTGCAATTCTGCCTTTGCAAAATCTTTTAAAAAGATAAATGTCCACTTAGGTTGGGGGTTTCAGGCCCAGGTATGCTTGTGTCTTGACTATAGTGGCAGTAATTATATTTTCCTAGAGAAAGGGAGACAGGAAGGGCTGATTTTAGCTCTAGGAGAATCGGGACCACCATGTTGTTTCCTGGCTCAGAGCCTTGCTCTCTGGCTTGAGTTCTCATCTGAGCAGAACCACCATGAGATGGTAGAGAAAGTTCCCTCACCACTGACCCAGGATGTGGCTTTCTGAGGAACTGACCAGCTCATCACGATGACAGCTCATCAACTCTCCAAGTCCCCCACTGCCTTCTCCAACTATATGATTGTCATCCAACCTTTGTTTGAACTCCTCCAGTAACCGAGAGCCTATGACTCCTCAAGACAGCCCTGCTATTGTGTGGTTGAAGAAGTCTGACTTCTAGAAAAACCTTTCCTACACCAAACCAAGTCTATCTTTTAGGACCAACATAGAATGAGTCTAGTCTATTATGTGCATGGTGGCCCCAAGAATATATGACAACACTCCCATGATGTCCTGGCAAGTATGTTCCCATCTCCTGGATGGAAATGTCAATCCGCATGTGACATGGCTTTGGGTTTTGTCCTTCTCCTAGTTCTTCTATTTCATGTGTGCTTTGTCCTGACTCTATCACCTACCATGGTCAGAAGCGGACGAAATGCTTCACGCGGGTGTTGCAGTCAGAGGAGATTGGAACCCACAGCCCCTCATCCTGGATACTGAATTTCCATCAATGCGGCCCAGGACCACATTTTGCATTTTGATGGCCATGTCACCCTGTTGACTCATACTCAACAACGTTTTTTTTAAAACTTTCCCTTTCCGTTTCAGATTTGCTCTAACTGCTATTTAACCTTTACGCTTCAATAATTTCAACAGGGAAGTCATGTTCAAGAGGTAGAAATCACCACTTTCCATCCTTCCATTGCTGTCACTAGGTTAAGCCACGTAGAACAAAGAAGACACCATGGTTGCAAACCTACTGGCCTATAGGGAGGGTCCTTCCACTGTGGTCCAAGCCGCCCGGGCCCCAGATCCTGTTGTCCATCATCTCTGTCCCCACGTTGCCACTCTCGCCAACAAACAGGCTGTTTTTTATCTCCTGCTTGGAACCATCATCATATGGGAAGGTTCCACCACTGTAGAGAGAAGATGTTTGAGATGACATGTCCAGAGACAATCTCCCCAAAAGGACCAAACACAATGACAGTTGCTCTTACCTAGCCAGAGTCAGGCCGATACCATTGTCAGCAAAGCTGGGGACAAGAGCAGATAGTCAGAATGTTCTCTCACTCCTCATTAAGTGAAGGCATGGAGGGAAGGACCCTTCCCTGCCTCTGGAGTCCTACTGTGGATACTGAGTCGGGGAAGCAGAGAGTTTGCTGAGGGAGTTGTGACTCTCCCATTCTTTACAATAAAGGGGGTATTCTAGGCCCCCTCCCATTCAATCTCTGACTCTAGAGAGAAAAAGGTGAGCCTGGTGGCTCTCAGAGATTGATGTTACTTTGTGCTAGTAGCCTGCAGCCTGGGCTACTTGTGCCTCTTTCTCCCAGTCCACCTCTTCGAGCTACCTGTCCCTTCTGGTCCTTGTTCAGAATGGCCAGTGGCTGTCTATGGGGACCCTACATCAGAACTCTGTGTTCCTTGTCTTCTTCATTAGGACCTTAGAGTCCAATGAACCAGAGTTTCAAGTCCCAGTTCAACCACTTATGAGTTGTGCAACCTTGGGAAATTCACAAAACTGAGCCTCAGTTTTCCATCTTTAAAATGGAGATAATAATTCACATGTTTGAGAAGCATGGTAAGAAATAAACGAAACCAAGCTCTTGGCACATAGTAAGTGCTGAGAACGTGCTGGTTTCCTTCCTTCCCTTCGTGGATTGGCATGAGGTCTTAAGAAAGCCAACCCCAGTGACTATTCAGAGGCAACTCATGGCCCACGGCACCTCGCATTGCAGGCTGAAGCCAATATGGTGGTTTCAGTGGTTTTGGTCACTACGTGACATCATACTACATCCCTACCTGGTTGGGAATCCCAGAAAACCAAATGTCAGTATGTATTGGTTACTCTCTCCCTCTTTCGTCTCTTCATACCCAGGGGAGGGCCATCACCCTCCTTTGCGTGAACCCCACATGCTCCCAGCTCACCGGCAGCTGTCCAGCCAAACGTCACCACCCCGCAGCCAGGCCCCGTGGTCCTGGTTCTTGTAGGCGATGAAGTGCTTGATGATGGCTGGTTCCCTGGGCTTCAGGGGGTCGGCATCCTTGTGAGGACTGTATCTGGAACACACCATTGGAATGGCACAGTTGGCAGTTTTAGGGGGCCTCCTGGACCAACTCTCTCCTGGGCTTTGTGAGCTTCTCTCTACGCAGGGTGCCCTGGAAGACACCAACTAAGCGAAAACCAACTGGCGTTGCCTGGGCTTGGGAGTGAACTGTCTGAGCTCATCTCAGAAGCAAGAGGAGGCCTCTCCTCCAGGCTCAGCCCTGTGCGGCCTGCAGACACTGTCACCGCTGTTGTCCACCAGCACCACTGCAGAGCGCTCCCCAGGAGGGGTCACAGCCCAGAGGAAAGCTCTGACAGCCAGTCCCAAACCAAGCATGAAATGCGGCTCATGTGGCCTGGGAAGCTTGTCTTGAGATGCCCAGTTCTCCTGCTAATGGGGGATGACACTGAGCTGGTGCCTTTTCTGGGCCTCAGCTTCTCAGTCACAAAAAGGAGCGATGAGCCTGACGGATGTCCGGCCAATGAAAGTCTTCCGTAAACATCATCATGTCACTAGCATTACCTACTCTTGATGGAGACCAAGAACTGATCTCTTTAACAGGTACTGGTTTTGCTAATTACCTTGAGGTTTGGACAGAACCTTTTAAAAGCAGCTCCTAGCCTTCAGCTGGGCTTCAGATTTATTTATGGGCACAGTCTGCACGTTCCTGCCCATTTACCTAATAGTGACATTCCTTCCTTTTTTCCTCTTCACCTTCTTTCCCCAGCCCAACTTGTTATGGCCCTGGCCACCCCTGTTGACATAGCAGGTATGGGTATTTGCTGAGGAAAGCTTCAGGAATGTGTTTCTCTTTGGCTGCTGGAACTTGAATCCTACACTTTTGGGATCCAGACTTTGCCCTGCTCAGATTTTCACCATGACAGTCCCAGTAACAAGCTCAATGCCGAGCACCAGAAAAATGTTCAGGAGACATTTGATGAATGGATGCATGAGGGAGATTAAGGATCTGGGGTAAGAGGGCACTGTGGGGTGTATACGTTCCCTAGGGTTGGTTACCTGGCAGAGATGATGGAGAGGAAGGGCCGCTTGTCCTTGGCAGAGGCCTCGGTGGTTTTGACACCGTTGTCTATGATCATGCCGGCCTGGACAGAGAAGACACAGGGACACATCACCTTCTGCTGCAGGCTGCAGGCATCTTCTCACACCCGGCCTCATCACATCCTCTTCGATGCTCCAGGAGAACTAACTTTGATCTCAGTCTGCATTAATAGAAGTAGAGGTTCTGCAGCGTAGGAGGTGAAGAGCTTGCCCTATCCTGCGTTGGAATAACGTGTCCTCTTTGAGGTGCAGGTAAGGAAACTGAGGTCTAGAGAGGTTAAGTCACTTGTTCAAGGTCACACAGCTAAGTCTCAAGAAACAAAATAAAAGGGAACAGAGGAGAGAATTCTACCTGCACCTTCCTTCAGAACCACGTCCTGATCTTCTTTAGCTGTGGGTCAGGCCTAACTTTTCATAGTCAACCACTAAACCCATCCCCACCATGTAAATAACCAAACCAAACTCTGGTGCTCAGCTCTGAGGACACCAATAGGAGAAGCCCTCCTCACATCAGCCTGAGTAGAGGCACATCCTTCCCCTTTTGGCTCTGGACAGATGCTAAGTCGATGCCAATTCAAGAACTGCCACAATAGATTATTGTGAAGAATGGCCAGTGGCTGGGGGGCCTCAGAAGGCTGCTCTGTTTTCTCAAGACCCATGCCAGGAATGCAGCTGTTCCCGGCTGTAGCCAAGTGACCGTCCCAGTGCTAATAATCTGCAGGCCTGAGCTGGGGGAGTCAACAGGCCGGCCAGCAAGGCACAGTCTGGAAAGACTTACCCGGTAGTTGGAATGTGCTCGGTTGTTATGGAATTTTCCTAGTGGAATGTGCTCTGAATAACCTGGGGAGTACATTCCCACTGAGGGGCCTGTTGGTACATGGTGGAAAATGAACCAAAATCCAGTTTCCTGTTGGGGGAGGGCACAAAGGGGAAAGCCACAGAATTCAGCACCAACTTATCAGGGTGACCAAGTGGCCCACACAGTGGGCAGATCTAGTATTATCACTCAGAAAGGACTGTGCATCCCCAAACACACCTCCGTGTGGGCTAGGTCCAGAAGGGATACAGAGAAAAGTATGAGGCAGACATAATATGTGGGGCCCACCCTGACTGTTCAACCCTTTGTAAGGTCCCACTCTAGGGGCCATGGGCTCTGAACTACTGGAGTTTAGGCTCCTCCTCCTAATGCTAATGGGAGGATTTCAGACGTTCAGCAGAGCTCAGAGCCCAAAGTTCCTCTAGTGGCCTTGACTTTTCCTTTTCATTCTACAGATGCAGAAGCTGAGGCCCAGAGAGCACCTGACTTGCTCAGGGTCCCACGGAAGGTAAAATGCAGAGGAAGGTGGGCAAGAACCCAGGCTGTGTAGACAGAATGTCCACGTTTGTGTCCCCGTGCCCCTTCCCACCTGTGTGTGCCTCTGGGCATATTAGCTCTTTCTGCCTTAGCTTCCTCACTAATCAGATGGGAGTAATAATAGTACCTAATAATTTAATGCAAAAATTCAATTATTTTTAGCTTAGAACATATACAGTCCGTTCTTGTTATTTGCAGTGAAAGGGGTCATCAGTAGTTCAGTGGTAGAATTATCGCCTCCCATGTCGGAAGATCTGGGTTCAATTCCTGGTCGATGCACCTCATGTGCAGCCACCACCCATCTGTCAGTGGACACTTGTATGCTGCTTTGATGCCAAACAGGCTTCAGCAGAGCTTCCAGATTAAGACAGACTAGGCAGAAAGACCTGCCAATCTATTTCCAATAATTAGCCAATGAAAACCCTATGGATCACAACAGTTTGATCGGCAACTGATCATGGGCATGGCGTAGGACCAGGCAGCATTTCATTCCATTGTGCTTGAGTTGCCATGAGTTGGGGACTGACTCAATGGCAGCTAACAATAACATGTTCTATAAAGTCCTTGGGACAATGAATTCGTGAATACTGAGCCAGCTTTGTCCGACCTCAGCCAGGAACTGCACACAGGGCAACTCAAGATTTATGCCACCCTGTGCATGTGCGTATCAGTAAATGACCACAAAAACACCATGAGTATGACTTTGGGGTTACAAATAAATTTTAGCAAGTAGGCAAATTCACAGATATGAAATCCTAGGATAATGAAGATCGAGTGCATGTGCCAGGCACCATTCTAAGCTAAAATAATTTAATTCTAATAATGAGTTGTTACATATAAAGTGCTTGGCACTCGGCATCAATTGGTCCCAACACAGAGTCCCTGATGGAGCAACAGAAGGATGGGGCACAGAACTCAAATTCTAGTAAGAAGACCGGACTTAATGGTCTGACTGAGACTGGAGGTACCCTGGAAAGCATGGCCCCTGGACTCTCTATCAGCCCAGAACTAAAACAATTTCCGAGGCCAACTCTTCAGACAGCGAGTGGACTGGAATGTGGGACATAAAGTGATACTCGTGAGGAGTGTGCCTCTTAGCTCAAGTAGATACAAGAGACCAAAGGGACAGCTTCTGTCCAGAGGTGAGATGGGAAGGCAGAGAGGGTTAGGAGCTGGTTGAATGGTCACGGGGAATCAGGGGCGGAAAGGAGGAGTGTGCTGTCGCAGAATGGGGTGAGCAATTAGGGTCTCGTAACAATGTATGTATAAAAATTTTGTATGAGAGACTAACTTGAAATGTAAACTTCATTTAATTACAACAACTAAAAAAAAAAAAAAAAAAGTGCTTGGCACTTAGTAGGCCATGGTCATTAATACTGTGAAGTGACAGAGCCAACACTTAAAACCGAGTCCACCCGACTCCTAGTCTGGGTGTTTCTTCCTCTTCACTCCAGCTAAGCCTGACTGCATGGATACCTTGACTCTGGGCTCCAAACACACACATTTCAAGGTGAGCACAGGTGTTAGCCCCGGCCATCTCCCATCCCGATCCCCATCCCTACCTTCTTCCAAAGAAGGGATATTTCTGCTCACCTCAGATCCTGCAGCAGCGCAATTTATGAGGTTGTTGTTGGGATTGGCTATCCAGAAGGTAGACACAGCACTAGGGGGAGGGGGCAAGAGATTGAATGCCATCACACAAAGGGCCACCAGCTCTATGCTGCTGCCCCAGTGGACACATGCCAGACACTGCAATATTGGTTTGAAAAGCCTCCAATCAGAGATTTAAGTAATCATTGATTTGTTGATCTGAAACCCAGTTTTCTTGTGACAGCGTGTTGCATTTAAGCATTTAAAATCATCAGAAGTTGAAACAGGCATTGCCCTGCCAGGTAGAAGCACTTTGAGGGAGAAGCCTGAGACCAACTCTAAAATGAGTGTTAAGTCAAAAGAGCCCAGGAAAGTAGCTAGTTCTAAGGGAGAGGTTGACCACACAGGAAGCGCTTTCTCGCTCACACTCACTCTCTCACTCTCTCCCGTGTCTAGAAATGGATCCATGAGGTTGGGGCCCCGTGTGTTCAGACTGTGGCACCCGAGGAGGCAGCCCCTTCCTCTCATCAAAGGAGCACTCTGTGGCACCAGGAAATGCCCCACCAATGAGAACAGTGGTTCTCCTTGGACAAGAGGGATGCACAGGAGGCAAACTGAGAAGGGAGAAAGGAGAAGACACATTCTTGCCTTCTCTCCCAGAAGCTGTGAGCAGGTTAAGAACTGTGAGGTCCAAGTGGCTCAGAAGCCCTGAGTGCGGAAGTGGAAGATGAGCTGAAAAGCCGTGTGAGCCATCGCTCTCCTGGGCACAGAGGGGAGGGGAGGCACTTACTTGCAGTCCTGCCTGGGCTTGGGGATGTATCCTGGATAGGAGTCTTCTGTGATCATCTTGCACATCTTGCTGTCGCGGTCAGAGGGCAGGAGGGTTCCGGACTTGACAAGGAGACCAAGACAGTGGTCAAAAGTGTTGCGTTCCTCTGGCCCATCCTCCGTGAAGAAGCAGTGGCCCAAAGAGTTATAGCCCACAACGTCCTTGACCTGCAAGGGCCAAAACAGGGAGGCGTTTCATACAGTGTCCAATTATTCATGTGTTCATTCATTCATTCAAAGAGCCCTGGTGGTGAAGTGGTTAAGCACTCAGCTGCTAACTGAAAGGTCGGTGGTTCAAGCCCACCAGCCAGTCTGTAGGACAAAGATGTGGCAATCTGCTTCCAGAAAGATTACAGCCTTGGGAACCTTATGGGGCAGTTCTACTCTGTCCTGTAGGGTTGCTATGAGTCAGAATCAACTCGATGGCAACGGGTTTATTCATTCACTCAACAACATTTCAAAAGCATCAGCTAGACACCAGGCCCTGTGAGGAGCACTGGGGCTTTGGAGATGAACCCCTCACAGGCGCTGGGGTTGGGGAGGGCAGGCCAGGGGGATGGAGGGGTGACTTTTTTTTAACTGTGGTAAAAAAATATGCATAACAAAACATTTGCCAATTTAACAATTTTTACATACATAATTCAGGGGTATCAATTACATTCTTCATATTGTGCAACTGTTACCATTAAAATCTTCTGAACTATTCCACCACCACCATTAACAGAAACCCAGGGCCCCCTAAGAAATAACTTCCTCTTTCCCCCCCTCCCCACTTCCTGTAACCACTAATAAAGTTTGGTCTCTATTCACTTGCCTAGTCTAGATATTTCATGTAAGTGAGATCATACATTATTTGTCCTTTTGTGACAGACTCATTTCACTCAGCATGTTTTCAGGCTTCACTCATGTTGTGGCATGCATCAGCACTTCACGTCCCTTTATGACTGAGTAATATTCCATGTGTGTATGTACCACATTTGGTTTATCCATTCATCTATAGATGGACATTTAGGTGGTTTCCACCTTTTGGCTATTGGGAAAAGTGCTTCAATGAACATTGGTGTGCAAGTTTCTGTTTGCATTCCTACTTTCTGTTCGCCTGGGTATATACCTAGGAGTGTGATTCCTGGGTCATATGGTAAGTCTATGTTCAACTTCATGAGGAACCGCCAGACTGTTCTCCATAGTGGCTGTACCACTTTACATTCCCTTTAGCAATGGATGAGGATTCCAGTTTCTCCATATCCTAACCAACACCTTTTTGTTTGTTTGTTTGTTTAATCATAGGCATTCTAGTGGGGGTGAACTAGAATGTCACTGTGATTTTGATTTGCATCTATCTCCCTAATGACTAATGAGGAGCCCTGGTGGCACAGTGGTTAAGAGCTACAGCTGCTAACCAAAAGGTCAGCAGTTCAAATCCACCAGCTGCTCTAAGGAAACCCTATGAGGCAGTTCCACTTTGTCCTCTAGAGTCGCTGTGAGTGAGGATCCACTAAATGACAACTGGTTTGGTTTGGTTCTTTGGAATGACCAATGAGGCTGAGCATCTTTTCACGTGCTTGGTAGTCATTTGTATATCTTCTTTGGTGAGATGTCTATTCAAATCGCTTGCTCATTTTTTGACAGGGATTGCTCATCTTTTTGTTGTTAAGTTGTAGGAGTTCTTTATATATTCTGGATATTAAACCTTATTAGATATATGGTTCCCAGAAATTTTCTCCCAATCTGTAGGTTGTCTCTTCACTTTTGTTGACAAGTTCCTTTGATGAACAAACATATTTAATTTTTGTGAGGTTCCATTTATCTGTTTTGTCTTTTGCTGCTTGTGCTTTGGTGTCATATCTGGAGTGGTGACTTTTTAAAGTCCCATCCAGTTGGGAATGTTATGGTCAAGGCTCTATGGGGTAGGAAAGGGGACAAAACATCAGATGTGAGAGGTTGGGTCCAAGAGGAGACATGGATAGGAGACTGCATGTGGCTGCTTTGGTGAAGGACCCAGACAAGAATACAGCTTACTAGGATTTAACATGGAGGGATTATACAGAAGCAAGACCAGTGAGTAAGGGTGGTGGGGAGAGCTTCAGCCAGGAGGAGCATCCGAGCGGAGCCAGGTGGACTTTTATTACAACTAGTGTTGATGTTTCTCATTGTGCCCTCCCCCATGAATCTAAGCAGCCTTCTCAGCCCACACTAGACATGGGCCACATTTACAACCCCTAGGCAGAGAACCAGAAAGGGTTGCAAACTCTAGCTCTTCAAATTCCTTCTGGGAATCACAGAGTCAGTGCGGGAAGCAGAAAGATAATTGGAATGGATGTCAAAGAACCTGGGATACAGTCTAGGTGGTGTATCCAACCAGCACAGGGATCTTAGACAAGTCTCCCAGCCTTTCTTCAACTCACTTTTCCCTACCACACAACGGAAGACTTGAACTCTACCATTTATGGGCTCTGACATGGATTGAATTGTGTCCTCCAAAAAGATACCTTGAAGTGCTAGGTCCTGTACTCGTGAATGTGACCCTGTTTGGAAATAGGAGTTTTCTTTTGTTATCAGTTAAGTTAAATAAGGTCATACTGGAGTAGCATGGGTTCTAGTCCTGATCCCTTCTGAGCAGTGTCTTATGAAAGCAGAGAACAGACATGGAAACAATCACACAGAGGGAAGACAATTGGATCCAGTGAGGATGCAGCTACCAGCCAGAATCTGAAAGAGACAAGGATGGTTCCTCCCCTAGAGCTGACAGGGAGAAGCCTGAATCCCGACTTCCAGCCTCCGGAACTGTGAGAATTAATTTCTGTGCTTTAAAGCCACTGATGTTGTGATATTTTGTTAAGGCAGTCCCAGGAAACTAAGATAGGCCCCTTCTGGGTCAGAATCCCTATGAACTCCTCAGTCTCAGAGCTAAAAGGTCCTCAGAGGCCCTCTTGCCTGAGCCCTACCTCCCTGTCCAGTGCTGGACTCTTGTTTCTGACAAATGGGCATCCTGTTTCTGCTTGAACATCCCAGAGATGAGACGCTCACTACCTCACCAGGTGGCCTGTCCCACTGTGGGACACTGAGGATGGTGAGAAACACCTACCTGTCCTGACTGAAATCTTCTTCCTTCATCCCCGCCCAGGGGTCCTGACTTCCCAACGACGTCACTAAACAAGGCGAGCTCCAGTGGAATGACATCCATTCAACTCACACGTATTAATGTACCTACTACCATAGCAAAAAAAAAAAAAAAGCCAAACCCATTGCAACAGAGTCCATTCCTACTCATGGTCACCCCATGAATTCCCGAGTAGAACTGATCCATAGGATTTTCTTGGCTGTGATCTTAACAGAAGCAGATCACCAGGACTTTCTTCTGTGGTACTGCCAGGCGAGTCTGAACTGACAGCCTTTAGGTTAGCAGTCGAGCACAAACCATTTGTGCCACCTAAGGACCTTACCACCATGCCAGGCCCTGGAAATCCTTATACCAGCCAAGACAACTTCCGCCTCCGCACTGTTAACATCTTAAGGGGCTGCCCTATACATTGTAGGATGTTTAGCAGTATCTCTGGCCTGCCTCCATCCACTAGATGACAATAGCATTCCTGGCCCCAGATATGACAACCAAAATGTCTCCAGAAATTGCCAAATACTTGCTGGGGAGTGGGGAATAACAAAATCGCTCCCTTTTAAGAAGCACTGATCTGGGGTGAGCACCCCGATTCCCCCAGACCCTTCCATATGACAGAGCTTGTCTACTCTCCAACACTCAGGCAGCCTTCTTCGGGAAGCATATGGAAAAAAGACCCCTCTGTGTCCCAGCATTGGGCTGGCTCTTACCCTTTTAATCTTGCTTAAATCTCACACAACCCCCTCATCTTCTTTTTTTTTTTAAGAGATGAGGAAAATAATGGTCAGAGAAGTTAAATTATTTGCCCAAGGTCACTCAACCCATATAAACAAAATCAGGATTGGAACCTCCATTTTCTAAGTGTGCCCATTCACCCTACAAACTTTCCTGTTCTGGAAAGGCTCTCTGTTCTCTCGAACAGCACCCCTCCCTTAATCTTTGTAATAGTCAAGGGCGTTATCTTGACTCCTATTCAGACCCTCAATAAGCATTTCAGTCAATACCAAGGTCATTTAATGGGGCTGCTCCCTTTTCTTCTAGTGAGCTATGAAAGTTGGTTATAAATAGCATGGGAGGAAAAAGCAAGGAATGTGGGCTGCTGGAGCTGGCAGGACATCAGAGATCAAGTCCAACGTCTTCTCTTTACAGAGGAGGGCACCGATGTCCAGAGAAGAGACGTGGAGCTTCTGGGGCACGCAGTGGCTTCATGGGAGAACCTTGTTCTGACCCAGGCCTCCTGTCTCTAGCCACAGCTCTTTTTCAGTCTTATGCAGTCACTTGCCCTCTGTCTGGACCATACTTTGGGTGGCCCTTCTTTGAAAAGAAGGGAATAATGAATTTAAAAAAAAAAAAATTGCTCTTGCGTCAATTCCAACTCATGATGACCTCATGTGTGTCAGAGTACAACTGTGCTCCACAGGATTTTCAATGGCTGATTTCTTACAAGTAGATTACCAGGCCTTTCTTCTGGGCACCTCTAGGTGGACTTGAACTGTCAACCTTTTAGTTAGCTGCTGAACACCGTTAACCATTGCACCACCCAGAGACTCCAAATAATGACTTAAAAACTGGTTGCCATCAAGTCAATTCCGATTCATAGCGACCCCACAGGACAGAGTAGAACTGCCCCATAGGGTTTCCAAGGAGCAGCTGGTGGATTCGAACTGCTGACCTCTCAGTTAGCAGCCGAGCTCTTAACCACTGTGCCACCAAGGCTCGTTTTTTTCTCCAACAAATACCCGAGAAAGAGATTCCCTCTTAAGACCCTTGTGACGTGCTACAGAGAGGGAAAGCCCCACTGAGAGGAAGGAAAAATACTGCTGTTGACTGGGTGTCAAACGTTTTACACACATTATCTCATTTAATCCTTATCACAATGATTATTCCCTTTCTACAGATGACACTGAGACTCAGAAACTTGCCCAAGTTCACTTCCCTTGCAGGGACAGAATAGGGATTTGATTTCCTCTCCGTCTGATTCCATAACTTGAGTGCCAATCAATAGTCAGCAGTGCTGGGGGTGGGGGGACCCTCACCTTGGATTATGTTTCTTTCTTCTCATTAGGAGTGGGGTAAGGAAGGTATGTAGGGTCAAAAGAGAAGCATTATAAGGCAGAAGAAAGCACTCAGTTGGGAACCGAAGACACGAGTTCAAATCTTGGCTCAGCCACAAACTTGCTGTGTAACTTGCCTTAGCGTCTGCTGTGTGACTGGATGACTTCTAAAGTCCCTTCCAGCTCTGACATTCTACAATTGCTCCTTGTTAGAATATTTCCAAGGATTAAATATTTAGACTGTGACACAGCTTAAGACAGATAGACAGACAGACAGATAGATTGCAGATGGTTAAACAGACACATACATGGAGACTTACAGGTGGCCACCGGGTCTCTATCATGCTAACCAGAATAATGTGCCATTGTCTGCACAACTTGTATTTTTCCCTTTTTTCTTATAAACATCTTCCTTGTTAATGGCTGGTAGCCACAAACACAATCCCTTAAAGCTATTCTAAATCTTCAACTGCTGTTAGGTAGAGTTTCTCAACCAAACCCATTGTCACCGAGTTGAGTCTGACTCATAGTGACCCCATAGGACAGAGCAGAACTGTCCCACAGGGTTTCCAAGGTTGTGATCTTTATGGAAGCAGACTGCAACATCTTTCTCCTGTGGAGTGGCTGGTGGATTTGAACCGCCGACCTTTCGGTTAGCAGCTGAGCTCTTTAACGACTATGCCACCAGGGCTCCTGTTAGGTAGAGTTTAGACATGAGATTATGAAGGAGAAAATTCCTCAGCTCTGCTCAATAATTGAGGACCCACAGCCACCAGTGACTCCTTCAATTAGGGTGACCATTTAGTTCATCATTCGAACCAGGGCATTTTTTAAAGTGAAGGGGGAACTATTAATAATTATACTGGGACAACAGATCTAAAATGGACTATTCTGTGCGAACCAGGGCATATGGTCACCCCAGTTGTAATGATTTCAACTATCAACCTGTATAAAGCAAGGAAAAGAAATTGCTGTTTAAAACAAACAAATACAAGCAGGAATTGACTATACCCATTTCTACTTTCTAGGGGATATGTGTGATATAATTCATATGAGTGAGAAACTTGACAACAGATGTGATCATGTTTAAAGGAAGACTGGAATTTCCAAGCGTCTACTTGCTTTTTTTTCAGCTGCTAAAGAGAAAAGCCTTGGAGTTGGCGGTCATTTATTTAGTTTTGTTTAGTTGAGTCTTAATGAATTTTTGAATATGCAAATAGAAGCTGGGAAAGGAAACTGAGAACCAAAATACTCTGCCTAATAAGGAAAGAAATGAGTTTCTAAGGCAGTCCAGGAGAGATGGGAGAGGGGAAGGAAAATTAGAAGGAAGGGGCAAGAACTCAACAACAGACTTGGGGGGGTGGGTATTGAGGTCTGAGGGAAGCTTTGGGTCTGTTGAGGGACTGGTAAGAAAACAGGGACCTGACCAAATGGTCAACAGTTACATTAAAACAAAGATGAGAATGTAAGGGAAACTAGATTAATGGAAACCAAACAACCAGAACAGAAATACTGAGAAAGTTCATGCATTGTGAAGAACGTAACCAAAGTCAATGAACAATTTGTGTGGAAATTGTTGAATGGGAACCTAAAGTGCTGTATAAACCTTCACTGAAAACACTATATTATTTTACAAAAAGAAGAAGAAAGAAAAGTCGTCCTTTTACTCTACTTTGCGGTGTTTTCTGTGCTGACCTGTGATGTATCCTTTCTCCCTCACATGTCTTACTCCAGTTGGTCAATAAAAATCCTGGGCCATGAAAATCAAGGACATGAGTCTGGGCTCCACATTTGGGTTCACATGGGAAGGAAAGATGAGAACATTTCCCCCAGCAGCACTTGCTCTGAAGGAGCACTTGGTTCAACAGAAGAAAAAGGGCCGTCACTGTTACCACCTCAAGTCATTTGGGCAGATGCCACAGCACAGAAACCTGCCCAATCCCTTCTGTCTGCACTCATGGAACAATCCCAAATTTCACATCATTCCAATGCGAGGAAGCAGGAGCTGGACTCCCAGAGACCACTGCAAAGTAACTACTCACCCATCTCAGTAGCTGGTGCCCTTTAAGGAGCAGACTGTTTTCTCCTTCTTCCTTGATTGGTGACCTGCTCTCAGTCAACACTGGTCTAAAATCTGAGCTAAGGATGGTTCAACCCCCAACAGCTTTGGACTAAGTGTCTAGATCCAAATGCCTTTCTAGCACTAACCATCCCTGGGACCAGCGATGAGCTGGTTGGCATGGAGGGGAGGGACAGAGGGGATGAGGGACCCCTAGAACCCTTGCTTCCTGGGAAGGAAGTGCTTACCAACAGGCCATTGGAGCCATGGACGGTGACACAGCGAGAAAACGTGTGGTGGATGGAGAGCTCTCTCACGTATGTGGGTGGGTCATAGCCTCCCTTTTCGTCCACGTCACCTGCCAGGTGGAAGTGAATCGGGTACTGACCCAGCAGTTGCTGTCCCATGTGTTTCAGTTCCACGCCCTCCAGGTGCGCTGCCTTGAACTCCAGTGCAAACTGGGAGAGGAGAGACGAGAGTCAGAAGGAGTCCACGAGGTGTTTCACATTCCAAAATGGCAGTGGTATTGTCCTCAAAGTGTTTCATTAATCCCCATCCCTGGTCCTCAGTGAATCGAAGATATTCTCTATGTGCATATGATGAAGTAAGATGTCTGGTCCTTCGTACACAAAAGGAGGCAAGCAAGGGACTACTAATGATAGAGGGTTAAGGCAATAATGTTTGGAGTTGAGAGGTCTGGAGGACCTGTGCAATAGCTGGTGTTTGCTTCAACCCTCCTTTCCTGCCTCCTAAAACACTGCATCTTATGAGGAAGGGATAACCCTGAGCTAACCTGGGAGGAATCTGGCGAAATGCATGCCCTAGAAGGGTTGGGGAATCCAGGTTAGGGTGGACCTTTGGGCAACAAGAGCCATCGTCCACCATCTGAGGCTGTCACCTGGCAGAGGGAAGGTAGATGCTAAGCCCAGAGACTTTGAGAAACCACATACTACTGCAGTGGGTATGTAGAGTGGTGGGGTGGGGTCTTGCTCAGTGAGCACCCACATATTCACATCACAGCACACCCAGAATCATTCTTAGCTTGCTCAAGGAAACCACTTGAGAACACAGAATATCTGCACTCCAGGAACTCACCACAAAAGAGTCAAGACTCTGGCTCAGTCAACTTCTAGTAGGGAAAGATGGTCTTAGGGACATGCTAACCATTCCTTCCAAAAACAGGTGTCAACTGGAATGCCAACTCCAGTAGTGGCTACTCTGGAGAGCTGTGTTGAGAATGATTCTGAGGCCTAGTTTGAGTTCAATGAAAAAGAGTGCTCTGGTCACTCAGGAATTGGAAAGGGGGTTGCAGCAGCTTTTATACCATCTACCTGCTATTTTTGCTTCTCTCTCTAACCAGGGTCTCAACTAAGGGCAGTAATGCCACCCCTCTCCCCACCCCATCCCCAGGAAATGACTGGATATAGACTTTTTGGTGGTTACAATGACTGGGGAACACTACCAGAATTAAATGAGCAGGGGCCAGGGATGCTAAAAATCTGTAATATAGGCCCACATGGCAAAGAATTATCTCTTCTATAATGCCAGTAGGCCCCCTATTGTGAAACTCTGTAAGTTTCATTCCATCAGTCTCTTTAGTTAAATTTCCAAAAGGTCTTATCTTAAATCACACGATCTTTGCTTTGAGAGAATTATCTTCACAGGACTGCAACATAATATTATGCTATCAGCTTTGATCCCGAGTCACTGAAAGCAATGGCCACGTGAAGGACTTTTGAATGTCTTATGCTATTCAAAATGCCAGACAGAGGCACTGTATATAGAAATGCAAAAGAAATTCCTCTCTGAGCTTAATACTAGAAAAAACTGAGCCCCAATGAACTGGTATCATTTTTCCTTCTTGCGTAGAACTCTGCAGCCCAGTACGTCTCTGTCTTCTTTGTCTTAATTCATCTATTGGAAATGTGATTTTTCTTGTGAATTAAATGCTTGTGCTTTTAGGAAGGGATCAAGGCTCAATAACAAAGGAAAGGAACGAAAGAAATGGTTGGGGTTGAAAGGCTTGAAAGCGCAGAGCGCAGTATGATGAGTACCATGTGGCCTGGGAGGGGAGAGTTTCCAAGTTGGCTCCATCATCTCTCTTGTCCCCAATATTGACAGGTGAAGCCATGTGCCAACGGATAATGCAGAAGTCTTCCCCACCTCCCAGAAGACACTATTCTCTTGGTAAAAAAAAAGGAAATCCCACCTCCTTCTTTCCCATCCCATCCCCAATCAAGATTCCCACCCATAGGCTGGCATCAAGGGAATTTTCCTGGTTGGGTTGGAGTCAGTGTGCTGTCTTTACACTTATCATGGGTTGACAGCCTCAGCCTGGCAGACCCATACCTTGATGTGGCCCCCAAAGGTATCAAAGTCAAAGAAGTTGCAGATGTGATTTCTATAGGGGTAGCATTCATCCTCCATCTCCCCCATCACCACGATGTTCCGGGTCAGGAGCCCGACCTCAGCCCGCATGTCCACACCATCGATCTCCTCCCCGATGTGCAGGTACATTGGTTTCCCTAGGGCAGAAAGGGGGAAGGTAGGGGAATGATAGGTACTCTGTGCCCACTGGGAGTCCTTGGGTGGTTCAAACAGTTAATGTGCTTGGCTGCTAACAGAAAGACTGGAGGTTCGAGTCCACACAGATGTGCTTTGAAAGAAAGGCCTGATGAACCACTTCAAAAAAATCAGCCACTGAAAACCTTGTGGAGCACAGTTCTACTCTGACACACATGGGGTCGCCATGAGTTAGAATCAACTTGATGGCGACTGGTTTTGTTTTGTTTGGTGTGCCCACTTTTCTCCCAGGCCCCTGCCAGGGGCTTTAACAGAAGCTGCTTATTTATCACCATACTCGGTGCTTATGGTGGTCCCTAGTCCCACTTTATAGAAGAATAAAAGCCCAGGGACTTCATTCATTTGAAATCATTTGCCTGAACTTAGAGCCAGGATTCACAGTCACATATGTTTAGATCTGAAGCCCTTGGCCAAAGAAAAATCCGTTGCCATTAAGTCAATTCCGACTCATAGAAACCCTATAAGATAGAGCAGAACTGCCCCATAGAGTTTCCAAGGAGCTGTTGGTGGATTCAAACTGCTGACGTTTTGGTTAGCAGCTGAGTTCTTAACCACCACACCTGCTAATTGTCCCCAATGTCTATCTTTTCTCCTGCTTTTCAGTACTAGAATCCTGAGAGTTAGGTAGGAGAACCCAGGGGAACTACATTTCCCAGCCTTGCCTGCAGTAGGGTGTGCTCACAGGATGTGTGCACAGGTGCTCTGTGCAACCTCTAGCTGCCCCTCCGCTTCCTGTCTCCTGGGGGCTGGATGTGGACGTGTGTTGGTGGGCTGGCCTCGCCCATGTAGATGAGAGCCATGCCCCAGAGACGGCAGAGCAAAAGAGAGAAGAAACCTCACAGAGCTTACACCCTGGACTGCCCACCAGCTGGGATTCTTACAGAGATAGAACACAGTTACTGCTTTAAAGCAGTACAAATCCATAGTCTGTTAAGGCCAGCAAATCCATATTGTGCTTTCCTCAACTTCAGGTAGAGTGTGTATCTACAGCCTGGTACTCTGGAAAGACCTAGATTAGAGCACTGTGGCGGGGCTCTGGGTGCTTCAGTGGTACCATACGGAACAGTGAGGAAGAGTTAGCACCCCACTCTGTATTGACCTCACCACCACCTCCCTTTCTCCCTCCAGCCTGGATGAGAGGGTGCTCTCTCCCTTCGTGCCATGGATTACCTCCCTAAAAACCAAAGACTCCAAATCAGGTGCCGTCAAGTCCATTCTGACTCATGGCGACCCCACGTGTGCCACAGTAGAACTGAGCTCCATAGGGTTTTCAATGGCTGATTTTTTGGAAGTAGATCGCCAGGGCTTTCTTCCAAGGTGCCTCTGGGTGGATTCAAACTTGCAACCCTTGGTAAGTAGCTGAGTGCTTACCAAGGAGTCGCACCATCCAGGGACTCCTCCATGCCCACTACCCCTTCCCATATTCTTAAGGTTCTTGACTCCAACAGCTCGGCCCTCCAGTAGCTTCATTTCTTCCCCTATTTGGGTTCCTCATGTTCTGTTTTCAAACTTTTCTAGGCCTCTCCATCCTTAATAAAGCTAACAAACGAGAAAACAAAAGGATTTTGGGCAAAAAGACTAATTCTGCAACCCTGTTGCTGCTGTCGCCACAGCTCTGATTTTATCACCTCTGCTTTCCCTCATTGTCCCCTCCTTTTGCTTCTCTTAACACAGATTTCACTTCACTCAATTAACTGCTAAATCCACTGCAATTTTTCCCTCCCAGTTTTCCCTTCCTCCATCTGTGCAGAAAAATGTACCATAAGAAACATACTCAGTGACAAGAGTTCAAACTTTGGCGTTGTCTTTGATTTACAGGCCCAAATTCTGCCTCTACAACAATCGCAAATTCTTTTCTAGGACAGGAAACTTAGCCTGGTTCTAAATTCAGCTCGTTCCTGAGACTGCTGAGCTGGCTAGTAGGCGCTTTCTCTTCCATTTGAGGATGCAATTACAGTGAGAAACAATCCCCATCTGAACCACATTACCTACACCACTTGACATTCACATTTGACCTTGACTTGAGCAACGGAGCCCAAACCTCAACCCAGAGCCCCGCCAGTGCCCACAGACAAAGGCTGCAGTTATAATTAGCCCTCCAGCATCACTCGGCCTTGCCTTGACCTCTCATCCCCAGGAAGAGCTAGCTTCCCTGCCCACCCAGACACCTGGCACGCATCCTGTGAGTCTGCATTATTTCCAAGGATGTTTACTGTTTTGAAATTTTTGCAGGCTCAGTGAGATAGTGGTTTCTTAGAAGCATCTTAGTTCAAGATATTCACTGCCCGTTTGTCAGTTTGTCGTACACGCGTTGCTGTGATGCTGGAAGCTATGCCACCAGTATTTCACATACCAGCAGGGTCACCCATAGTGGACAGATTCCAGCAGAGCTTCCAGACTAAGACAGACTAGGAAGAAAAGTCTGGCTAGCTACCTCTGAAAATTAGCTAATGAAAACCCTATGGATCATAAGAGAACACTGTCCAACTTGCTTGCTTTTGATACATTATAAGGAGGATCCAATCGCTGGAGGAGGACATCATGCTTGGTGAAGTAAAGAGCCAATGAGGGCACGGGAGACCCTCAGTGACATGGACTGGCACAATAGCTGTAACAGGGACTTGCACATGCCAATGATCCTGAGGATGACACAGGACCTGGCAGTGTTTTGTTCTGTTGTACACAAGGTCGTCACGAGTCCAAGTTGACTGACGGCAGCTAACAACAACAAAAGTTCAAGATGTAAAATTAGTGTGCAGCAAATCTGAGAAAACATCTTCATTGGAGTCCGTATTAGTTTCCTGTGGCTGCTATAACAAACTACCACCAAGTTAGTGGCTTGAAACAATACATATTTATTCTCTTACAGTTCTGGAAGCCAGGAGTCTGAAATTAGATGCACTGGGTTAAAGGCAAAGCGTCAGCGGGGCTGGATTTTTTCTGAAGCTCTAGGGGAGGTTCCTGACTCAGACTGTAGCTGTGAGTCCCAGAGCACACAAGGCCCCTATCCCTTGGGCTCTTCCTCTGTAAAATGGGAATAATAGCACACATCAAAGTGCTCGACTGCTAACCAAAAGGTCAGTGGTTCAAACCCACCTGCTGCTCTGTGAGACAAAGATGTGGCAGTCAGCTTCTGTAAAGATTTACAGCCTTGGAAACTCTATGGGGCTGTTCTACTCTGTCATATTGGATCGCTATGAGACAGAATGGGTTTTAATAAGGTAGCCATGAAGTTAAATGAGTTAACCCATGGACTGCGCATAGAACAGCACCTGGCATACAAAAGCACGTAGTAGGTGGCTCGTGTAACTGACCTGACTCCTACGGCTATCACTGGCGTTGTCCTCAAGTTGAGGCTGGAACCCAGGGCTCCAACCACTAAGCTCATGCCTATGATGCTAGAGTTGGTAGAAAGCAGGTTTGGCAATGTTCTTTGTTCCATGGGGGAAATTGGACAGGGTGTAGGAGAGACTTCCAGGTAGCAAACTGTGTTTATCAGACTCCTGGAAGCTGAGTACATGTAAGTCCAATAGACCAGTTGAGAGCTGTAAGAAATATTCCCCCACTCCGAAGCCCCCTATCAAGGCCTTTAAACAAAGCCTCACCAGCACCGTCTCTTGTGGCAGTCAGCTCTTCTGTCCTGTGGCTACATTCACAGGCCACTCCCAGACTGCTATCTTAGGGAAGCCCAGTGCTCCTGATTTCCCAGCATCCCATCCTGTCTGCGCAACTCTCTCACCGGCCTCCACCCTCCCTTCCTTCTCCAGCGCTGATACATGAAGGACAACCAGGGAAAAGCAGACTTGGCTAAGCCAGATCTTTCCCAAGTTATCCAGAAGAACCCTGGGCAAGGGATGGGACGGGCCTGGAAAGCAGAGAAGCTTTCTCTGTGCAGTGGCCCCACAGAGGGCTTCAAACACCAACTGTTCCTAGCATTTACCCTGCAGGTGCCCTGGTTCCATAACCCCCAGAGCCCTCCATACAAGGCAGGCACAGTGCTACGCACTCTGGGGTGAAGAAAAGCATAAACATTAAGGATCTTCCAGTGGGATAAACAGACACGTATACTTATGGCTCCAGTGCACCTCATGAGCAGACACCACCCTTCTGCCAGTGGAGGCTTGTGTGTTGCTATGTTGCCAGACAGGTTTCAGTGGAGCTTCCAGATTAAGACAGACTAGGAAGAAAGGCCTGGTGATCTACTTCTGATTATCAGCCAGTGAAAACCCTATGGATCAGAATGGTCTGATCTGCAACTGATCATGGGGGTGGTGCAGGACTGGGCAGTGTTTCATTCCATTGTGCATGGAGTCACCATGAGTCAGGGGTTGGCTGGATGTCAGCTAACAACAACAAATTGTAGCTCAGACCTAGCATGGCCCAGTGAGTCTGAGGCTGGGGAGAGGAGGGCCAGCTTCTCTCAGGCCATCAGAGGTGCAAGGACAAGCCATAGGGACTCAGGCTGGAGGGTCTCAGAGAGGCCAGTTAAAATCACAGAGCACTCAAGGTCCCCCCTGCTGTCATCTTTGGGTTGAGATGCAAGGAACAGGGGCCATTATGGAGGAACGGCAAAGCAGAATATGTAGCTCTGGAGCCAGATAGCATTGAGTTTCAATCCTGTCTCAGATATTGGCTTACTTAGTCTATACCAGCCCCATCCACTAGAGCTTTCTGTGATGATGGGCATGCTCTGTTCTGTGCTGTCCAGTATGGTAGCCACTAGCCACCTGTGTCTATTGGACACTTGAAATCTGGCTAGTGGAACTGATTTTTTAATTTTATTAAATCTTAATTACATTTACATTTAAATAGCTACATTCGGCTGGTGGCTACTGTATTAGAAAGCACAAGACTAAACATTTAATTTTCATGAACCTTGGTTTCCTCATCTGTGTCATAGAGAAAGCAGGAATATCTACCTTATTAGGTTAACATGAAGCGTGAATAAGATGTTTCATGTAAAGTGACTGGCATATTATGGGAAACTCAATAAATGCTAATAACAATTCATAGTAGTTATTATTTACAGGTGGGGGGGCGGTTACAGGCAAAGCAGAAGGGTGGGATTGGAAACAGGGCAGAAAATCGAGGGGCTTCCAACTGCCCTGTTGAAGGTGTTGGGGATCACATTGTGGTTGGCAAACCACTGAAAGAATTTTTTAGATGATTCCCATATTTTCATTACTTTGTTACCATCTGTTTCCTGTAGGAAAATTCTCAAAATAAGAAAAGGCCTGCTTACTGGACTCTGGGGGCAGGGAGGAAGGAGGATCCGGGGCGGCTGTGTCTGTCTCTGCAGCCAGCCTGGGGAGGAAAACCCTAACGGAGTTGGGGCAGGAGGGCACAGTTAGGGAAAAGAGAGAAGCTAGGTGGAAGGCCTTTGCCCCAGGTCAGCGGGGGAATGGAGAGCCAGGGAATAGGCTTGGGGCTCAGCAGGAGAAATGTGAGTCTCCCCCAGACAGACAGACAGACAGACACATACACACACTCTAAAAAAACTCTAAAACCAAACCAGTTGCTGTCGAGTAGTGATTCTGACTCATGGTGTCCCCACGTGTTTCAGAGTAGAACGGCATCCCACAGCGTTTTCATGGCTATGACTTTTCAGAAGCAGATCATCAGACCTTTCTTCTGAGGTGCCTCTGGGTGGGTTTGAACTGCCACCCTTTTGGTTAGTATTCAAGTGCTTAAATGTTGGTGCCACCCAGGGATGCCTAGGGCTTTTCTGACACTGCCCACCAGGAGGCGCTGTTTCCATGCGGGCCCTAAAGCTTCTGTGCAAAGTCAAGTGGACGGTCCACTCTTGAGTCTTATCACTTTAAGGGAGTCGTGAGCAGGCTGGGGTGATAGGGACACAGTTAATGCTAATCCAATGGCGTTCACAGTGTCCTGAGGGGAATCCAGCATCCTCTCCACTTGTCCTTTCCTCCCCTGGAACTCAGGGTCCAGATGCAGCCCCACCTCATTCTCTGTCCAGCCTCATGAGGCCTCCAGGAGCAGCAGGACCGGCACTTACGTCCAAACCACACTGTTGGGTGGGGCCAACATGCCCCGACATTGTACAGGTTTCGCATTCTCGGGGCCGCCCTTGGCACCCTCATGTCTCGGCTGCCCCATCGGCACCTGCTCCAAGTGAAATCTCCGCCCCAGGGTACGATGTCAGGCATCGGGGAGGGTTTGACCACAATGTGTTGTTCCCAGGGGACGGAGAAGTCATCTGGTGGAGACCCAGGGGACCCAAGTTCATAACGAGCTGGCATCTCTTGGTGCTTCCTGTAAATGCTGACATAGGAAGTCTTTCCTTGCCTGGGGAAACCCAATGGGTGTCTGCCCTTTGTGACTTCCCAGTTGCCACCGTGGGCTCTCTCTCCCTCCAGTCCCATGCAGCTCTCCCATTCTCCACTCCAGCCACTCTGGACCTCTTCCTAGTGGAACAAGCTGTGCTCCTTCAAGCAAAGGGTCTTTGCACACACTGTTCCTCTTTGGCGGCGCTTCTCTTCCCTACTCAACTTTTACTTTCTCCAAACTTCAGCTCAGTCACTAGTCTCTCTGGAAGGCTTCCATGACGGCTCCAGCTTTGCCAAATCCCCCTTTCTATGCTCCCACCATCCCTCATATTTCTCCATCATAGCAGTTATCATGGTTGGAATTTTATTTTTATTGGGATTTATGATTTTATTGAGATTTATGATTCCTTGAAAGGAGTCTTGGTGGTGCAGCAGTTAAGTGCTCAGCTGCTAACCTAAAAGTTGACATTGGAACCCACCCAGCGGTTCCTCAGGAGAAACACCTGGCAATCTGTTCCCATAAAGATTACAGCTGAGAAAACCCTATGAGGCAGTTCTACTCTGTCATATAGGGCGCAGTGGTTAAGTGCTCAGCTGCTAACGGAAAGATTGGTGATTTGAAATCACCAGCTGCTTTGAGGGAGAAAGATGAGGCAGTCTGCTTCTGGAAAGATTACAGCCTTGGAAACCCTATGGGGCAATTCTGCTCTATCCTATAGGGTTGCTATGAGTCAGAATCAACTCCACGGCAACTGATTCAAACATCAATTGGACAACAACAACGATTCCTTGATAGATGTCTGTTTTCCTTGCTTGACTGTAGGCTCCCTGAGGGCAGAAACATGTTTATCTTGTTCACCACTGCATCCCCAGGGCCCGGCCTGTTGCCTGGAACACAGTATGTGCTCTTTAACTATTTGTTGAACAAACGATGAAATGCTCCTTCCCACCTCCCATGACTGTCCTCAAGAATGGAGAAGCCGGGATGCCGGCCCAGCCTGGGGGTGGGAGGGAGCTTAAGACTTGTCTCATACGTTGGTTAAAAACAATGATAAAAATAGTCTGCTTCTGTGATTTTACAATCCCTTTTACCATGGGCATCCTCAGCAGCCAAACGATTGTACTGAATTTTACTTTCAGTGGTTTTATTTCCAAAACAATAGGTATTTCAAATATCTCGGGTATGCTTTCTCAATCTACTGTCCTCCTCCCAACCCACATCGTAATACTTCTCCAGGACAATGGTCTTGTGTTGTTGCTGTCATTGTTGTTGTTAGCTGCTGTCCAGTCAGCCTCTGACTCGTGGAGACCCCATGCACAATGGAACAAAACGCTGCCATCCCTATGATCAGTTGCAGATTGGACTGTTGAGATCCACAGGGTTTTCACTGGCTGGTGTTTGGAAGTAGATTGCCAGGCTTTTTTTCCTATGGTCCTGTGGCATCTGATACTTCGAGTGCCCAGTAGTACACTCCAATTTTCCTGTAGGGAGCTAACTTTTGATGCAGTCTATGAAGATGCCTTGCCTCCTCCTAGCCAAGCGGTGAGCACATGACCCACCAGGCCAACCAGCTGCCCTCTCCCTGGAGGGTGACTCTTGAGTGCTACATCCCAGGAATTAAAAATGGTTCTTCCAGTGATGTCCAAAGGATGCTTCCCATTAGTTCCTGCTACCCAGACCCCTGAAGTCCTTCTACAGCTTTGTTGTCCAGTTTCTGCTTTAATTCTCTAAACTGAATGTTGTTGTTGTTGTTGTTAGGTGCTGTCGAGTCAGTTCTGACTCCTAGCGACCACCCGATGTACAACACAATGAAACACTGCCCAGTCCTGTGCCATCCTCACAATCGTTGCTATGTTGGAGCCCATTGTTGTGTCAATCCATCCTGTTGAGGGTCTGCCTCTTATTTGCCAACCCTCTACCTTACCAAGCATGATGTCCCTCTCCAGTCACTGACCCCTCCTGATAACATGTCCAAAGTACGTGAGACAAAGTCTTGCCATCCTCACTTCCAAGGAGCGTTCTGACTGCACTTCTTCCAAGACAGACTTATTTGTTCTTCTGGAAGTCCATGGTATATTCAGTATTCTTTGCCAACACCATAATTCAAAGGCATCAATTTTTCTTCTGTCTTCTTTATTCATTATCCAGCTTTTGCATGCATATGAGGAGATTGAAAATACCATGGCTTGGGTCAGGCACACCTTAGTCAGGCACACCTTAGTCCTCAGAGTGACAGCTTTGCTTTTCAACACTTTAAAGAGGTCTTTTGAGTAACCTCCCAATAAATTCCTTTTTCGCTTAAGATAGCCAAGTTGGATTCTGTTGCTTACAACCAAAGAACTCCAACTGATACATAATCCCCCCCGACTGACAACAACTGGCCTGGATTATGTCTGAGGTTCTTTGGGCTCTAACAATCTGTGGATCTGGTAGCAACACATAACATAAACTACAAGGCATTTAAGTCAAGGTTCAGGAGACACAATGAGGAAAAAAAGAAAACCCAAAAGCTACAGAAAGATGGGATATAATATTTTTGCAGTAGTTAAATGAGCATCTATCAAACATTCACTCCCTCACCTCAGTGTTAATGGGAGAACTCTGCTTCCCTGCCCCATCAATGTCGAGTTGGACCACGCGATTTGCTTTGGGCAATGGAACGTGGGTGTGAGAGTGTGCAGTTCTGAGCCTAGGCCTTCAGAGTCCTCCTATGTTTATGCTCCCCTCAGTAGGCGCTTTCACCCTTTCCCATGAGAAGAGCGTGTTACAAGGAGCAGACCCGAACCCAACGCTCAGCCTGAAGCCAAGCTCAGTTTAGCACAGCGGAACCCTAGCCAACCTGCAGATGCGTGAGTGAGAAATAAACCCTTGTCATTGTAAGCTACCGAGATTTTAAGATGGCTTTTTGTTTTGCTTGGTTATGCAGCATAACTGTGGCAACAGCCAAGTGAAGACAGATTTCTTGTGATTTCAGTCAACTTGAAAAAACCTGTTGTCACCGAGTTGATTCTGAGTCATGGTGACCCCATGTGTGTCAGAGTAGAAAGCTGCTGCATAGGGTTTTCAACTGTTGATTTTTTGGCAGTAGGTCGCCAGGCCTTCTCCCGAGGTGCCTCTGAGTGGACTCGAACTGCCAACCTTTCGGTTAGCAGCTGAGCACGTTAACTGTTTGCACCACCCAGGGGCTCTCAGTCAACTTTAAGCCTAACAATTTTCAGATTCGTCCAGCCTAAGAAGGGGTTAGTGAGGGCTTACCTGCCACTTTGACCTGGTTGGAGGCACAGGCTTTGCAGGGAAGCACCTGGAACTCTTCTGCCTGGTACATGGAGTAGTCAGTACTGGCAATGACCAGGGTATCTCCAGGCTTCCATGACTGCACATTGTCCTCCAGTCTCAGGATGACGCTGTTCACGTTGGTGTTGATGGTGACCGTGAGCTTCGGCCTCACTGTAACCCAAAACAGGGAGGACTGAGATGTAGCCCTTGGCTCTTGGCAGACTTTTGGCTGTCTGCCTCTTTCCTCCCCCTCCTGAAATAAGTAAATGCCAGACTTGCCTATCCAAAACTCCAATCACTGGGCTCACCCCATCCCAGTTTTGGTGCAGGTTTTTGAAGTCAACAAAAACCCTACCAGAGAAGAGCGATTCATTAGCTCTGGGCAGGGGAATTTTCCACTAACTCCTTAGCCGGAGTTAAACGTGGCCGCCTCACCACACCCACTTTGCTCAAGATATAAAACAAATATAGTTCCTCTCAACTATTATTTACAGTAGCCATAAACCTCTCCCTCCAAAGAACTTCCATTGCTAATGACTGCCTTCTGGAGATGGCCAAGTGCGTCAGCTAACAAACTAACCATTTCCAATCCCTTCTAACGATCACCTCAGGAACTGGTTTGAAATAATAGCACCCAAAGAGGCCAAGCGTGGCGCATCTCTGTAGGGGAGGGCTGCAGGAAGGCCAGCCCTGTCCATCAGAGCCCTGGGTGTCTTGGACCAAGCCCTTCCCTTCCTGAAAGGCTTATGGGCAGGGTGTGGCTCTGCTGCCCTGCCAGCACCCAGCACCCTCCCACCGTGCCTGTGTCACAGAAGTGCCCTCCACGGGAAGCTCGGAGGCAGCACTGTGTCACTGGAGATGCGCGGAGGCAGCTGACCTGCCCCCCAAACTTGCAATGTGTAGCTGCCAGCTCAAGGAATGACCCCACGACTGTGCCTCTATCCCCCACAAGGGGCTGCTTACCAGGCTTGCCACAGAGGAACCTCACACGGTGGCTCTGGCAGGCTCGTCCTTGGTTGTAGCACATGACCCTGTAATCTTGGTCTCTTCTGTAGATGACCTCGGTGGTGAGGTTAACTCCATCCGCTGTTGTGGCCTGGGAATGGCACCGAAATTATAGGGCAAAGTCACTTTTTTTTTGTAAAGAAAGAAGACGATGATTAATGTTATATACTCACAAGTCTAAAATTGTCCCTGCTGCAAGAGCTATTCACAATGGCCCGAGCTTATTATCCCAGCTATTTCCCACGTCCGTTTTGTTATAAGAAAGGCAGCATGAAGTCACAGGATGGGTGAGTGCCTTGCCTGGGGTCCTACAGTACTCAATATTCAAGCCAGTGATCAACTGCTCTTCGTTTGGTGAACACTTACAGAGCATCTATGACAAGCAGGCCCTCTTTTAGGAGCTAGGCAGGCTACTTCTTATGACTTGTACCGCCACCACCAGCACCAAGAACAGTGGCTGATATTTACTGAGGACTCATTAGGTTCAATCCAGGAGTCCCTGGGTGGTGCAAATGGTTAACACGTTCAGCTGCTGACAGAAAGGTTGGAGGTTCAAGTCTGCCCAGAGGTGCCTCGGAAGAAAGGCCTGGCAATCTACTTCTGAAAACCAGCCGTTGCAAACAGTTCGACTCTGACACACACGGGGTCGACATGAGTTGGACTGGGTTGTTGTAGTTCAGCGCACTGGTGCTCAAATGTGGCTGTGCATTGGAATCACTTGGGGAGTTTTTAAAATTACTCATGCCCAGGCCCCATTCTCGGAGGCTCCAATTTCACTGTGTCTGGGGTGCAGTCTGGTCTGGGCACTGAAATTTTTAAAAGCTGCCCAGGTGATTCCAATTGGTAGCAAAGTTTGGGAGCCACTCCCGTAGTTATTGAGCTAAGTACTTTATGGACACAGTAAAACCTGTGAAAGCTGGAACCTGTGTCAGGCGGAAACGTGCCAGAGAAGGAAAAACACAAATATTTCCCACTAATCGAGAGCGACAGACAAGGGTGAGACTGCACCCCGTCAAAGGTGGGACACCTGCGACCTGGTAAACGAAGCCGTCCTGTCGCGTCTCGGCTCTCCCAGGTTTCACTGTATTATCTCATTCCATCTTCACAGCAAAGCCATGAGGTAGCTGTTGTTAGTTTTACAGATAAAGAAACTTGAGTCTCAGAGAAGTAACTTGCCCAGGGTCACAAAGCTAGTAAGTGGCAGAGCCAAAATTTGAGTGCACTTATCCAGCTGCAAAGCTTGTGCTTCCAACGCTTCCCCTCCTCCGTGGGGGCTCACAGACCCATGTCCTCTGTGTGTGTCTGTCTCGCTCCCACTGAGTTCTGGGCTCTGGGAGGGCAAGGACCAGGTCTTTGTCTGTCTCGTGTCCCCAGCCTCCAGCCCTGGGCCTGGCACAGAGAGGGGTCTCGGTTGATGGGGGCTGACTGCACCAGCAGCTACAGGCCAGGTAGGGGATTTTGGGAGCTGGCCCAGATGAGGACGCTGTCTTGGCCAGCTGGGGCTCATCCCGGAACCAGGGTGTGTCCGCATCAAGACTGTGACCGTCATTCAGAGACATGCAATTTAAGAGCGAGGGCTGCAGCTGCTGTCGCCTTTGGCACAGAGACCAAAGGGACCAGGGCTGGGGAAATAGGGAGGGGTAGTATAGGCAACCTTAAAAAAAAAAAAAGTAAAGGAAGGGACTTTTAAGGAAACATTGGTTG
Source organism: Dugong dugon (assembly GCA_030035585.1). Lineage (NCBI taxonomy): Eukaryota > Metazoa > Chordata > Mammalia > Sirenia > Dugongidae > Dugong > Dugong dugon. Next base: position 26,164,242 of record CM057482.1, on the reverse strand, counting down.
GAACCCAGTAGACATGCATTGTCTTTGGCTTGAAAATCCAGTGCATAAATGTGAGTTCAGTCACAATTAAAATTCAGTCTTTTGCTGCAAGTAACACACTCACACCCACTGTCTCACGTGGTCTCTGCACCAGAGAGGCAGGGGTTGCCAATGTGCTCTCAGAGGAAAATTCCAAGGCTCAGAGGGGTTCAGATGCATGCTCAAGGTCACTTGAATGTCAAGCCACCTCCTCTGATCACCTGATATTCTCCTTTGAAGTCAACATGCTCTTCAGTAGGGAACCCCATAACACTGAGGACTGAGCCCAAAGGCAGCATCAAATGGACTTTTTCCAAGGTATAATATCAAACAAAACAATTTCAAGGGAACATCTGCTCACTTCTGCTCTCCTCCCCCACCTTATCTATCCTGAAGAATGAGCTCCATTTGGAATAAGAAGAGTAAAAAGGGCTCTATCACCATTCAGTGAGTTGTACCTTCACTTTAAATAGACAAAATTTTATTGTTATTGATGATAATTAACAACAATAAAATGTGTTGTTGTTGGGTGTCATCAAGTTGATTTCAACTCAGAGCAATCCCATGTGACAGAGTAGGACTGCCCCATATGGGAGCTGATTGCCAGATCTTTCTTCCGCGGAGCTGCTGGGTGAGTTTGAACTGCCAACCTTTTGGTTAGTAGCCAAGTGCTTAATTGTTGCACCAGCAGGGCTCCTTCAAACAGTAAAATAATGAATAATACTATTATAAACCAAAACCCATTGCTGTTAAGTCTATTCCGACTCATAACAGCCCTATAGGACAGAGTAGAACTGCCCCATAGGGTTTCCAAGTCTTCACAGAAGCAGACTGCCACATCTTTCTGCCACAGAGCGGGTGGTGGGTTTGAACCATCAACTTTTCAGTTAGCAGCTAAGCGCTTAACCACTGTGCCACCAGGGCTCCTTCAATATCATTACAGTTAATAATAAAATAAAAATGATTTCAAAATAATAAAAAATTGACTGAGCACTCACTAAGGGTCAGACACTTCACATATTGTTGCAATGAATCCACAAACCATCCCATGAGGGAACAATTACTATCCCCATTTTTGCAGAGGAGGAAACTGAGGCACTGAAAAGCTAAGTCACTTGACTGCTATCTAAGGCTGAGACTAGGGTGAAGCAAGTGAGGAGCCCAGGGCACAAAATTTAAGGAGGCACTCAGTGTCAGTGTTGTGCAAGTGCAGAATCAGCTCCTGAGAGTGAGTGCCTCCTTAAATTTTGTGCCCTGGACTCCTCACTTGCCTGGCCCTAGTCCTGAACCTTCTGATATGCCACAACTCACAAGTGACAGAGTTAGGACTCAAACTCAGATCTCTCTGGCTTCAAAATACATTTTCTTAAGCACCAGGTTAACCTACAACCTCTGTGCCAGCTGCTGTGGGGGATACAAAGACAGCCTGGTGTGGTCTCACCCCAAGGAAATCTGTATACAGTAGGTCCTCCTAGCCTTGAAGAGTCAGGGCACTCTGAGCCATGGCTAAAAGAGCAGGATAAAGAGAAGGAAAAGGAACTCCGAAGTAGGATCCAGGAGCAAATCCAAGTCCGAGTTTGAGTCCTAGTTTTGGAACTCACTAGGCGTGAGGCCTGGAGCAGATGATGTGCCTCAGTTTCTGTCTATAAATGGGAACGGTTTTCTCTGGCTTACCTGTCTCAGAGGAAGGCCAGGAAAATCGAATCACTCCACGACAAGAACATTTGTGATCTATAGAGTCTTCCGCAAAAGCAAGCCCTGACAATGATTTGATGGTTGTGGGTTTGATACCTGTATATCAATGGGACGGTTGCAGATTTTTCCTGGGTAGGCTGCCCGGAGGTCTAAAATTTTCTCCCCACCCTTGGTAGGAGACACTTTATCATGCTCGAACCATTCAGTCCACTCCACATCTAGGCAGGAAACAAAGAGCAAGGTCAGTCAGGAAGGGTCCAAGAGGCCAAGTCATGCTCAATGCAGTCCCAAAACACCCTCAGAGAAATGGGTATTGAAGATCATCTGTACATTGTTCCCCCTGGCTGGGGAGCAGGTGGCTTGTAAGCACCATCTGCCAATTTTCTCACCTTTTAATGAAAACCAGTTGGAGTCAACTCCAATTCACGGTGACCCCATGTGTGTCAGGGTAGAACTGCACTCCATTGGGTTTCCAATGGCTGATTTTTCAGATTGCCAGGTCTTTCTTCCAAAGTGCCTACGGGTGAACTCAAACTCCCAACCTTTTGGTTAGAAGCTGAGCGTGTTAACCATTTGCACAACTCAGGGACTCCCTTTTAATTAAAAACACCTCTTACTGACTTCCTTATTATATAAAAAACAATATATATTCTTGGTATGTTTATTGTAATTATAAAAACAAATAAACAAAAAGGAGAAAAATAAAATTCATCCATAGAACTATTAACCAAGGATTGCCACTAGGATTGCTGCTTTCTGCGCCAACCACGTATGAGGTACTTGAAGGTATGGGCCACATCCAAGTCACGTCTATTTCTCCTGTTCAGGGCCATTGCCTAGCTCTTAAAAGACATTCTGTGCTACAACATCCATATACTCACTGTCACAGATTGAATTATCTCCCCCCAAAAACGTGTGTATCAATTTGGCTGGGCCATGATTCCCAGAAGTGTGTGGTTGGCCTCCATTTTGTGATTGTAATTTTATGTTAAAGAGGATTAGGGTGGCATTGTAACACCACCCTTACCCAGGTCACATCCCTGATCCAACGTAAAGGGAATTTCCCTGGGGTGTGGCCCGCACCACCTTTTATCTCTCAAGAGATAAAAGGAAAGGGAAGCAAGCAGAGAGGGGGGGACCTCAACCATCGAGAAACAGTGCCGGGAGCAGAGTGCATCCTTTGAACCGGGGTCCCTGCGCCGAAAAGCTCCTAGTCTGGGGGAACACTGATGAGAAGGTCGAGAGAGAGAAAGCCTTCCCCTGGAGCTGACACCCTGAATTTGGACTGTTAGCCTACTTTACTGTAAGGAAATAAACTTCTCTTTGTTAAAACCATCCACTTGTGGTAGTTCTGTTGGAACAGCACTAGATGACTAAGACACCCACCCAGTTTTTTCAAATCTTAACATGTTGAGCCATATTCGTATCAGATTGTGTTTAAGCAATAAAATGCAATAGAATGTTAAAAAAAAGAAGAAAAAAAAAAGGTATTCCATGAACAAAACTAAGTGCCATTGACCCAAATCGAGGTGTAATTCAAATCTTACCGAGATGGAAACATCCTTTTGGGCTATTTGCCAGTGTGGCTTGATTAATTAAAGATAGCTTTCAGTTGCAAATCTAGTTGACTATGAAACAGTTAAGGGGTCCTATCGGTGCAAGAATGGGGTCAGTGGTGATACAGTGGTAAAATTCTTGCTTTCTATAAGGAGACCAGAGTTCAATTCCTGGCCAATGTACCTCATAGGCAGCCACCACCTGTCTGTCAGTGGAGGCCTGTGTGTTGCTATGATGCTGAACAAGGTTCAGTGGAGCTTCCAGACTAAGATGGACTAGGAAGAAAGGCCTGGCATCTACTTCTGAAAATCAGCCACTGAAAATCTTATGGATCGTAGCAATCCAATCTCCAACCCAGGGATGGCGCAAGACCAGGTGGCACTTCTTCCATTGTGCATGGGGTCACCATGAGTTGGGGGCCAACTCAACAGCAGCTAACAACAATAACAATTGGTGCAAGAGCAAAAACTTTGCTCTGAAAAGATGGTGACCCCTGGCCTTTGATCACGCTGGTAGGTTTTACCAAGTTCTCAAGCACCTCACCTTGAACCCATTCGCTGGATGAAGAAACGTTGAAGTACTCCCCTTGTTCCGTCTGGAACAGCTTGAACACTCGGGCGGCAGCGGAGCCACGGTGTCCTGTCAGAGAGACCAGAGGCTTAGGAACCGGATGGACCCTCCAATTCAAAAGGGCTTGATTCCGAGACCAAGAAAGCCTCCTACACACACGGATCTTGAGACATTTCTTTAAAAAAATAAAAAATTCCAGACAAAACTTTCTACTTGAGAAGCAAATTATTGTCCCTTCCTTTGTTTCAGTTTCGAAGGCTTAGTTGCATTGCTCCATCAAATCTAGACTTTTGGAGTCCCATCATTTCTCACTAATTCTTCCCTGGGAGTAGAACCAGCAGCACCTCCCACAACCTTCATTGGGCAGACAAGGCTGCCGCTATGTGGTAATGATAAAGCCCTGTCCAGAGTGTCTTTTTAGCTCAAAATATGACCCTGCTGGCTCTGTCCCCAGATCTCCTCTTTCCAGTGTCATTTGTTTTGGATGAAGCCAATGAAGACTTCTTTGAAAATGTAAATATTATCTCGAGTGATTGACCTTAAATCAGTATTGACCTTGGCCACCTTCATGGAACACAGCCAATTAAGCAGCTAGTCATTCAACTGGGTGTTAGAAAATGGGTCAGCCATTTTTTGAGGGAAGTGGGCCATTCAGAAAGATCCCGATTCTCTTGTTCAGAGAGACACCGGAGAGAATCAGGGCTCTCGTCAACCATTTATTACCGTGATATTCAATATGGTCTTCAACCGAAGAAAAGGGATCTCCTTTCACAGTTAGGAAACTCCAAGGGTGTCTGAAACAACACAAAACAAAATAAATAAGTAAAGTTCGTCACACGTCTGAGCCCAAACTGGAGGCAGAGTTGAAATAATATCCACTGAGGAGCACCTTCCCTGTTGTTCGGGGAGAATTAGTTCACTCACTGGGCTTCTCTCCTTCAGAAAAATCAGAGCCTTTCTTTGCAAGCCCTGGTCTGGGCTTTCTAGCCACCTGGTTTGCCTGGTGTTTGCTTATTGTGAGCCTCTTCGGCTCCAGTCTGGCAGGAGACAGGGCATGAATCACGAATAAACAAACAAGCCAACAGACCTACCGTACCACCTGCCAGGCTCAATTATGTCCTGAAGCAAGTGCTCTGTTCCAAGAGAGATAGGTTATTTCTCTCATGCCCAGCATCCCTGGAGTTGGACTTGAGGAAAATGCCAGAGGCTAATGTGACAAGCCTGGAGGCCGGCACTGAGCCTCAGAAAGAGACTCCTCTTCCTCTTAAAGAGGAGGGGAGGAGAAAAGGAGGCTTAAGATTTCGGAAACATGGACACCCATGTCTTTCCTCCATTAAAATGTGTGCTGCTATAGGCCAGGGAGGTTTTCTTACTCATTTTTGTCTTCCCCATAATGCCTAATGTAGCCTCTCTCTTACTATGGGATCTCAGTAGATTTTTATTCCCCTGTATCTTTCATTAGAAACCCTGGTGGCGTAGTAGTTAAGTGTTATGGCCACTAACCAAAAGGTTGGCAGTTCGAATCTACCACGTGTTCCTTGCAAACTCTGTGGGGCAGTTCTGCTCTCTCCTATAGGGTCGCTATGAGTCAGAACCAACTCAATGGCAACAGGTTTGGTTTTGGGTTTTATACCTTTCGTTATTTTTGTTTTGATCTCTTGTATTGAAAATAAGTTGTTATTGGATGGTGTTTAACTGAGGTTGGGGATTTGACTATGTCACACTCTTGCTTAACATCCTTCAATGTCTACCCATTGCCCCTTGGATGATGACCAAACTCCTTGACACAGAAAACAAGGCCCTCCTATGCCTGTCTCCCCAGCCACATCTCTCACCCCTTGCCCTCTGTCATACCCTGCTGCTTCCTGCTCTTCTCCCACTCTTTCAAAATAGCCACACTTTCACCCCTGGGCCTTTGAATGTGCTGGTCCCTCTGTGAGGAACCTGCTTGCCCTCATCCTCACCCACAAGCCTGCACTAAAGCTCCACGTGAGCCTTTTGCCCATTCTCTTGCTCTCTTGTGCCTCATCATTGTTCCCCATCTGATATCTGCCTCCCATGAGAGCTCAGTTCACCCACCTCTGCCAATACTGGCTCCATATCTGCTCAATAACCACTTATGAATAAATGAACAAATGAAAGAATGAAGGGCACAGAATCCAGGTCTCAGCACTTCTACTGATTTTAGATGTTTTGAGTTTGTCACTCAAAGTGTGTCTCTATACAAATAAGAAAGGAGCCCTGGTGGCGCTATGGTTAAGCTCTCAACTGCTAACTGAAAGGTCCGCAGTTTGAACCCACCAGTCACTCTGCAGGAGAAAAGACTTGGTGATCTACTCACTCCCATAAAGATTACAGCCTAGGAAACCCTACGGGGCGGTTCTATTCTGTCCTATACCGTTGTCATGAGTCAGAGTTGACTTGACGGCACGCAACAACAACATACAAATAAGAGATAAATGTGCAATTCCTGCTGACCTATGTACTCCAGCCATGCACATGTCTATGACAAAACATGGTGAGCGTCAGCCCTTCTCATGACTCTTGGCTCATAAGGAAAGAGTACTCGCTAACATTCATTAAGTGCTTATTCTGTGCCAGGCACCGTGGCCAATATTTTGCATATATTATTACATTTACTCCTCCCAACAGTTCTTTGAGATAGTCCCTGACATATCCCTGTTTGACAGATGCAGGAGCCAGGCAGAAAGTGAGTCACCTGCCTGTGGTCACACCTAGTAGGAGGTACGGCCCAGACTCTAATCAAGCAGGTGTACGCCAGGTCCTGGGCCTTAGCCAGTGCTTCCTCCACTGAGGCCTTAAGTAGCCTGTCCCCTCTACAGTTCTCTCCATCCCGGTCTTTTGGTTTTATAGAACAGAGAAGTGGAAGTGCCCTTAGTTCTTGCTAACAAAGAAGTCTTGCAATGCCAAGCCATCCTTGTTATCTTTGGCCGCTTGGGTTTCCTGCCCAAACCCTTCCCGAAGGAGCAGCCCTGGGCTGTTGGAGAATGCACCCTGGAACCTGAAGCACCCATCCCTTCCTGGGGATCTCTGGGCAGCCAGGAACATGGCTTTGCCCCAAGCCCAGAAAAGGCTCTGGCCTGCCCTCATTTTGCCCATGATCTTGGGAGCTGAAGGGAGAGGTGTCACAACCTCCCAACAGCCACTGGACAGATCCTCTCTACTTTCCACTGAGCTCAGACCTGATTCAACAAGATAAAAAGGCGCTGTTACTGGGGAACAAACAGAGCCCTCTTGGGACCAATGTATGTGCATGCCAAACTCAGGTGTGATGGTACGGTCCGAGGCAAACAAAACACACTGGAGTGCATCAAAATGACTTTTCTTTGGGTCTTTGGCTGGCCAGAGACACTTTGCATAATCTTTAAATCATTGCCTGCCAATCCAAGGCATAACATGACCAGAGATGGGCAATTAGCTGCATTAACTACAGTCTAAGGTATGGATCTTGCATACAGTAGATGTTCAATTAGTATTTCTTTAGTAGCTGACTGAATGAATGAGTTCACATAAAGAGAGAAATTTTGCTTAGGAATATGTTTGTAAGGAAAAACCGTTCCTCAGAAAGTTAGACATAGAACTACTACATGACCCAGGAATTCCACTCCTAGATATATAGCCAAAAGACTTGAATGCAGAGGCTTAAACAGATACTTGTACCTCAATATTCATTGCAATTTATTCACAATAGCCGAAAGGTAGAAACAACCCAAGTACCCATCAACAGATGAATGTATAAACGAAATGTGGTCTATCCATACAATGGAATATTACTCAGCCATAAAGAGAAACGAAGTCCTGATACACGCTATGACAATGAGGAACTTTGAAATATTATGCTGAGTGAAGTAGGTCAGTCACAAAAGGACAAATATTGTATGATCCGATTATATGAACTATCTAGAATAGGTAATGCATAGAGGCCAAAGTTTATCAGTGGGTACCAGGGGCAGGTGAGTGGGGGGGGAAGTAATTGCTTAGACAGCACTGAGTTGCTCTTAAGGGTGAAGAAAAAGTTTTGGAAATAGATAACGGTGAAGGTTGCACAACATGGCGAATGTGATTAATCTCACTGACTCATACATCTAAAAATGGTCAAAATGGCAAATTTTGTTAAACGTATTTTACCACAGTTAAAAAAAAAAAATTTAATGCTTAAAAAAAGACTCCCTTTAAGAACAAGCCCCAAGCATGTCTAATGCAGAGAATGTGTCTGCATCTCCTTTTGAAACCATGTGGCCGTGGGGAAAGGAAAAAACCGGTTGCCATAGCGTTGACTCTGACTCACGGCAACCCCATGTGTGTTAGAGTTGAACTGTGCTCCATAGGATTTTCAATGGCTGATTTTGGGGAAGACCATCAGACCTTTCTTCTGAGGCACTTCTGGATGGACTCTAACCTCCCACCTTTTGGTTAGCAGCTGAGTGCATTAACTGTTTGCACCACCCAGGGACTCCAAGGAAAAAAGAAGGTGAAGGTCAATTCTAGGTGGCATGGGGTTGCTTCAGTGTTTTAGAGCTTGGGGAAGAGAAACAGCTGGGCAGTACCTGAATCCAAGGTGTAGGAAGTGTTTGCTGCCCAGTCTGGTCATCGCCTTCCTGGCTGTGTCATCCAGGTTTCGAGAGCCTTCATCATTTACCGCAACAGAAAGGATTCTGCCATCAGGGACAGCGTTCAGATACTGGACCAGACGTTCGCTCTCTTTCTTGGACCTATAGGTGTCAAACCTCAAAAGGGCAGAAAGAGAGGATTTTAACTGTCTTGATAATAGCCACGAAAGAGAGGTCTAAGTCTATCTGTATTGAAACAACTAACATGCCATCAAAGCTCCCAAACGCTGTGACTTTTTTGTGTGTGCTTTAAGTGAAAGTTTACAATTCAAGTTAGTTTCTCATACAAAAATTTATACACACATTGTTATGTGACCCTAGTTGCTCTCCCTGTACTGTGATAGCACATTCTTCCTTTCCACCCCGGATTTCCTGTGTCCATTTAACCAGCTCCTGTAGCTTTCTGCCTTCTCATCTCGCCTCCGAACAGGAGCTGCTCATTTAGCTTCATGTATCTACCTGAGCTAAGAAGCACTCTCTCCACGAGTATCATTTCATGTCTTATAGGCCAGTCTAATCTTTGTCTGAAGACTTGGACTCGGGAATGGTTTTAGTTTTGGGCTAACAGAGAGTCCAAGGGCCATGTCTTCTGAGGTCCCTCCAGTTTCAGTCAGATCATTAAGTCTGGTCTTTTTGCTAGAATTTGAACTCTGCACCCCACTTTTTTCCTGCTCCATCAGGGACTCTCTGTTGTGTTCCCTGTCAGGGCGATCATTGGTGGTGGCCGGGCACCACCTAGTTCTTCTGGTCTCAGGCTGATGAAGTCTCTGGTCTATGTGGCACTTCCTGTCTCTTGGGCTAATACTTTCCTTGTGTCTTTGGTGTTCTTCATTCTCCTTTACTCCCGGTGGGTTGGGACCAATTGTTGCATCTTAGATGGCTGCTCGCTAGCTTTTAAGACTTCAGACGCCACTCACCAAAGTGGGATGCAGAACATTTTCTTAATAAACTTTGTCATGCCAATTGACCTAGATGTCCCCTGAAACTATGGTCCCCAGAGCCCACCCCTGCTACTCTGTCCCTCAAAGTGTTTGGTTGTATTCAGGAAACTTCTTAGCTCCAAAGGTGTGATTTTTAAAGAAAGAAGATTTTATTACACCAAGAAACGATCACCTCAAACTTGACAAAGGTAGCTCACCCTCATTCACATAAAACATCAAGAAAACGCAGATTTCAAAAAAAAAATCTACCACTGGTGAGAAGAAAAAGACAGACACAACTTTGTAAAGATCTCAATTCTCCCCCCGTGTAAGTACAAAGATTTTGTGTAATTACAATGGAAACTCCAGAAGAATTTGTCTTGGAACCTAACAAACCAAATAGTTCTAAACTGACTCCAGGAAAAGAAGCCGGCATAGACAGCCAAGAAGATTTTGGAAAGGAAAAACAATGGTGGTATGGGTGGTGGCTGGATAGGTGTTCCTGAGTCCTCAAACTGGTTTTCAACTGTTTGCACAACCTGGTCCCACTCTCTCTATGCCCCCTCATCCTTCATGCCTGCTCTCCAAGAATTGTCTTCTGTAAGCCAAGCACATCTTGGTGCCCCGTGACCACATTACATGCCCACTCCTGTCTTCACTCAACGACCCCTTTTCTCCAACTAATCAAATCCTCACTACCTTTCACAAGCTGAAAAAAACCAGTTGCCATCGAGTCAACTGCAACTCATGGCAACCCCATGTAAGTCAGCATAGAACTGTGCTCCATAGGGTTTTCAATGGCTGTGAACCTTCAGAAGTAGATCACCAAGACTTTCTTTCAAGGCGCCTTTGGGTGGACCCAAAGCGGCAGCCTTTCAGTTTGCAACCAAGCACCTAATCACTTGTGCCACCCAGGAACCATATGTGTGTATGTGTGTTTGTGTGTGTGTGTGTGTTATTAGTATCTTTATTTACTCATACACATTTAGCTATCAGATCCTCGAGGCTGCAGCTACACGCTTTAAGCCAAGGAGATTTGGAGTGAGTAAGCACTTTGTAATCTCCACTGCAGCTGTCTGGGTAACTTCTTTTTATCCAGTTCAGTGATAAATTAGGCTTGAAGTTGGACAGCTGCAAGTAACGACGCTGTACCTCTTGAGGAAGCAGCGCCAAGGGATCAGCACGCCACTGAGGAGGCTGCTCTCTCTCCTATGAAGGTGGACGCTATCTGGCACGCTTTGCGTCAGCCTTGTTCATTCTGGCATCAGTTGCTACATGTGAACTTGGGCTTGCCCAGCCCCAGGCCGAGGCAGATGGCTGTCACCAGAGATTTAGTGGGGGCTATTTGGTGGTTAAGGGTCTACACAGACCTGGGCTTGAATCCCAGCTCCCGCACTTACCAACTTTGTGACTGTGAGCAAATTTAGCCTCTCTGAGCTAAGCCTCAGCATTTTCCTTGGTATAATGGAACCCTGGTGGCACAGTGGTTGAGAGCTCAGCTGCTAACCAAAAGGTTGGCAGTTCGAATCCACTAGCTGCTCGTTGGAAACTCTATGGGGCAGTTCTGCTCTGTCCTGTAGGGTCGTTATGAGTCTGGATCAACTAGATGGCAACAATTATTTTTTTTTTAAATGAAGATAATAACAGAATCTGCCCCACAGGATCTTTATGAAGATTAAATTATATATGGTGGGTAAAGTGGTAAACGCAGTGCTATGTAGTGATTGTATCGTTGTTACTAATATTCACCAGAGGGCAAGGTTTGGCTGTCCTGTGTTCACCAGCAAGCACTTCAGCTCCGCCCAACCTGCTCCTGTATCACAGCTGTCTCCCCTGCTACCTCCTGATGACACTGCCAGCTCAGGCCCCGTTCTTGAGGAGCTCCACATCTCCCTCCTCCAGAAGCTCCAGGATAGCTGTCTCCACTTTCCTATCCTACCTGTGTCCTTCCCAGGGGATCTCTCCCTCTGGGTGGCCTGGGACAGACTGCCTCTGCAGGGCCTGAACGAGAGCCCCCAGGAGCCTGAGGGGCAGGCCCACTGGCTGTAGCACCATCTGCCAGCTTACACCATGGCCAGGGAAGAGGGTGGGAGGGGAAGGAGTGGGAGACCTGTCCATTCTGCCTCTAAGTGCCTCTAAAAACCATCCATTTCTATCCATCTCTTGCCTAGACCACTGAAGGAGCCTCCTAACCATTCCCACTGTTTTTACTTTTGCCCTCCACAATCAATCCATTCACCACACAGCAGCCAGAATATTATTTTAAACCAGATCTCATGGCCTTTCTTGAAGTCCTTCAGTGGCTTCCCATCCCACTTAGAATAAACCCCATCTCCTTACATGGCCTCCCAGTTCCCACATCTGCCTTTGCCTACATCTCCAATGTTACTGTGTGTCACTCTTCCATCTCATTGTACTCCAGCATCTCTGGTGGCCTGTCTGCTCTTCTGTGAGAACATCATGTTCTTTCTCACCTCTGTCCCTCTGCACACACTTTGTAGTGCCTCCCTCTGGCTTGAACACGTTCCCTGACTCACGTTGACGCCACACTTTCCAGCTCAAATGGTTCTTCTTTACACTGGCCTTCTCTGACCACCCTGTGTGAAGTGGTCTTCCCTACTACGCTCTACAATTCCTGTATGTTTTTTCTCCTTATGCCCACTACTCACCATCTGAAACTATGTTGTGTGTGTTTGTGTGTGCTTCCCCCTGTTAAATTTGGCTTCATCAGGAAAATGGCTGGGGAGGACAATGATTCCTTGGGGGCCCTTCTTCTTTGTCTGTCATTCTCTGTGACACTCCCAGCACCCAGAACAGTATCTGGTTAGCCCATACGCTCAATAAGTCCATGTTGAATGAACAAGTATGTGTTTAAGTGAAGGCAAAGCTTACCGGTCAGAATGGATGACAGTCCCCGACTTGGGGTCAATGACATGGACAATGACTCCACGATGACCCCAGCTCCTTTCGAAAAAATAGCCTCCTTCCTCCATGCCACCTGGGTGAAGGGTCTTGCTTAGAAATGTCCAGGAGAGCTTTTTCTGTCCGTGCAACTCAAGGGTGCCTCCTCTGCCGACTCCAATGTACTTCAGGCCAAAGTAAGGGTCGGGCTGAATATCCTCATCAGCCCTACGAGAGAGAAGAGCTCCTCAGAGTCAGCTGGCACATCTTTTTACCAGGTGCTGAACCCAGAGGGGACCCTCATTGCTCCCCGTCTCCCCCGGAGACCCCTACAGAGTCAGCCACACTTTGGTGATCACATAAGGTCAGTAAAGACAGCATTAGCAACCAGCTCTTCCTAAGCCCAACCAAAAGGAGGCCAAAAAATCAAGCAGAAGTGCTTATCATTAGTTGACACATTGGCACTTCTTTCAATTGTAATTATCTTATATTTTGGTCCGTATCAGACGTGGAATCACCTGGACAGGTACCACATACGCTTGTGTATTCTTGGCCATTACTTCTTAGAACTCTCAACTGCTTAAAGAGGGAACACAGCTAAAGGCAAATACTGCATGGAATTTTTCTTTATCTTGTCCATCATAACCTATTAAAACCTTGCAGAGCCTCCCTGAGCCATGACATGATTAGAAGGCGGCTGAGAAGCTGGCATGGACTTCTGTAACGTAAGCACGGCACCCAGGCCACAATAAATAAAATCCCTCATGTACTTCTTCAGCTCGTCCAAACCACCATGTCTGTTTGTTCATGATTGCAATCTGGCAGGACCTAATGATGATCCCTGTCTTACACTAAGCCTCGCCGTCTTGGCTCCCTCTCTTCTTTGGAAAGCCTCCTTCCTATCAGATCCAAGAACAGCACTTGACCCATGGAAGCTGTCTACTCACCTTCCATACAAAACAATGCTGAAGTTGCCTTGGAAAGGGCAGTGAGCACTCCCAGCATGCAGTTCTCCTCCATTGTCAATCAGGATGTGCCGGGTGCGCAGAACGATTGGCTCATCGTGGTCTTTAATGACTAGCTTTCCTGAAGAGGTAGGAAAGGGTGAGATTTCAGAATACCAAAGTTAGGGGTGAAACCACAGCAGAGCCAGGGCAGCCCCCCTAATCCCTCATCTCATCCAGGCAGGCAAGAGGGCACATCTTTTGAACATCTCAGTGCTTACGGTCCTCCCAAGTAATTACTTTTCTCTTCTTTCATCCTCACGGTGTGCAAATAAGTCCATCTGGTTTCCTGCCATCACCGCAGATACTAAATTCAATGACCAAGCATCCAAAGGTAAAATACGTAAGACTGCTCAGAGCAGCAACAAGGATTTCTTCTAGAAATGCTTCTTTCACTAAGATTGGCACCCCGACAAGCCATTCCTAAGGGCTTAGAGCTGATGGCTAGCTCAAAAAGCCAGATGCTCTGACATTAACCCAAGGCACATGTTTGTTCTGTCCATCTGAAGTTATGGCAACCTGCATCCCGTCTGCTAGGCTCTGTGGTGATGGAGCGGGGAGGGGCAGATTGGCTTACCTCCCTCTGAGATGTGGATGGAGTAGACCGTGGTAGAAGAGGTGAGCAGCAACGCCTTGTCCCGGCCGATGTAAACGTGGTTGTCCTGGTCATGGCCAGGGCTCCAGGGATGAAGCTCAGGGCTCTGGTCGGGGCACTCAACTGCCACTGCCAAGGACAGAGAGATGTCACAGCTCCCATCCACCAGCCTCACCAAGCGAAGATTACCACAGACCACGAGGGGGCTCTCATCCATCTTCACAGCTCCTGCCTCCTCTCTCCAGTTGCCATTGAGCCAATTCCAACTCACTGTAACCCCATGTGTGTCAGAGTAGAACTGTGTTCCATAGGGTTTTCAATGGCTGATTTTTTGGAAGTAGATCACCAGGCCTTTCTTCTGAGGTGCCTCTGGGTGGACTCAAACCGCCAACCTTTTGATTAGCAGCCAAGCACTTTAACTGTTCACACCACCCATGGACTCTGCCTCCTCTAGAGCTAAAAAGCCAGGCCTTAAAGAGCAGGGAGACGCCCCCTGGTACAGGCGTCAGAAGCCCTGGGGTCTAGTTTCATCTCTTTCATTAATTCATTTATCTGTGGACAAGTCACTTCCTTTTTCTGGGCTCAGTTCCCCCATTTATAAAATGAAGGGTAGACCAAATGATTCCTCAGGACATTCTAAGATCTAAAGTTACACAATGATCTACCTAGATTACTTGGACTCCAAGCTATTCTGTCCTCTGGAAAGCAGGGGTTTGAAGAGTTAAGGAAAGTCTTTCCCTTTCTGCATGAGAATTTGAACTTTGGTTAATGTTCTAGCTCTGTTCCCCTGGAAATCTGAGAAAGATGGTTATTTTCTAAACTACGTTACCAAGCAACACTGCTTATAACAAATGATTGGTAAGTGGCCTCTAAACTGAGAGGAACAGTAAATCAATAAGTACCTGGTGGGGAGGTCATGCTTTGGGCTGACCCTGTAATTGGGTATGTCCCTTGTAGGAATGATGAAAGTTATGCAAATAGAGTCGTTATAAGAGATACCGGCTCCAGTGGGACCTGAGGCTTCTAAGCAAGGGCAGTTCCCACACCTGTCCCATGAGTCTGGTTTCCTCTCACCTGAGCTGTCACCTGGGAAACCAAAGAGACTAGTTTCTGAATGGCTGTGTGGACTGCTGCAAGGAGTCTCCCACGGAAAGGAAGTGCCTGATGCTGCCCTGATGACAGGCTCCCATCCTATATCCTCCAGCGTGAGTCTGATGCCAAGTGTGGCCAATGGTAGCCCATGGGTGTGAATATCTAGTTGAATCTAAAAAGCCCCTGTGGAGGGGGTTGCAGAGGGACTTCTCCTCTGGCTCTAACAGAAGCACTGGGAGGACCCTCCGTGTTCATATGGCTAACACGGCTCTAACCCAGCAGTGTGCCATGGAGGGGTGCAGCGGAGAGGATTGGCTCAGAAACTCAAAGAATCTCCTGGGATAGCAAAGAAAAATCCATAGACGGAAAGAGGTGGGAAGAGGCAATGGGAAAAAAAAAAAAAGAGAGAGAGAGAGAATGTATTGCCTCAGGGACTAGGCCCTGGTGCCTTCCTTCTTCTGTCACTACAGAGCTGTGAAGTATGAAACAGCAGACTTCAAAATAACCTGGGGTGGGGAAACGGAGAGGTGGGGAGGTGCCCACGGCAGGGAGAGGTCCTGGAAGGAATAGAAGCACAATCCACAGCTCAGACCCTGCGAGGGAGCCCAGGAGGCCACGTCCCTTAAGCAAAGTAGGTGCAGTGACCAACATCCACAAGATGGCACCGTGACCTCAGGAGGGATCTGGCTTCAGTGAAATTACTGGCATGCCTATTCTCATGTGACTTGATTTCCATTCTGTTATCTCTGGGATAAGAGTACCTGTCCCATGTTTATCTATCTCAAAAAGAACCAGGAGATTGTCCCTCTCTACACTTGACAGCGACTGATTTGGGCCCCCTAACCCCCAGTCACGTTGCAGCGTCTTCTTTGCCCATCAGATTGCAGGGACTGGCCTTCTCCTCTTTCCTGCCTAGCCCGGAGCAGGCACTCAATGCATGCTTGTTGAGTGAACTCACTCCCCATCCTCACAACATTCCTTCTTTCTGCTCCATCTGCTCGCTGTCAGGCCCAACGGAGGCCCTGAATCTCTTTCATTAAGAGGAGAGTTTCACGTTTCTTGGAGTTTTACCGAAGCAGCTCTTCCAGCTGTTGTAAATCCCAAGAGGCTCAAGCTGTGGCAATAAGATGAAACACTGCAAGGCTGTTCATTTGGGGCTTTCCATTCTAATGTAAGAGCAGGGCTACAGCAAGCTGCTGATATGGGCAGGGTGGGCGCACTGCCTCGGAACTCAACAATCAAGGGTGGTCATGGGGTGGCGGCTCCAGAGCCCCTGCCCGGCCAAAGGGCTCTGAGGGCCAATGCCCATCCCTGCGTTTGTCTCCAGATGGGGTCAAGTACAAGGCTGGCTTTCAGCAGAGGGGACTGAAGGCCCTGGGCTGCCCTCCAGCTGGTCCTGGACCTGGCATGTCAATTTCTCCAGTGTGTGGGGAACACATGTGGTCGACCAGCAAGCCCAGAGGTCCAGACAAGGAGCCATAAGCATGCTGGGAAGGAACCACTCCAGTCCACCAGACAAAGCCTCAAGGTATCATACAGTCCACATTTCTCAACTGCCCCTTGTACTCTGCAAGGTCACAAGTTTGCGTCAGACAAGCTGGACCTGGATGTGGTCATTCTCGCCCTGCAGGCTTTCCCATCACCAGAAGCACAAGTTCTAGCGCTGCACCACAGCTGAAGCCCACTGCTCAAGCCCAGCAGTGACAGGCTTGGCCTGGGATGGACAATCCTTCATTGGAGCTGGATATTTGGCTCTTGGTGGAGATCATTTGACAGTGGGTTTTTATTTGTAGAAATCAGTGAGGGGCTGGAAATGATCCGCACCCTCGCTGAAATATCACCACGGCAGCCACCAGTGCTGTCCCAGGAGTGGACCCACCATGCAGGATGGAGAGCGAACAGATGGACCTTCTGGGACCATGCCTGCAAGGACTGGCTTCTCCAGCCCTCCTACAGAGCAGGGGGAACCTGAGGCCCAGCCTCCATTCCAAATGGCTTTCGCTCAAACGGCAAGATGGCCAGGATGTGGGAGGAAATACCCAGGGAAGCACCGATTAGGCTTCCCCAAGGCCCTGCAGTGGACCACACCAAAGGATAAACCAAAACCCAGCAGCTAGCACATGGTTAACACCCCCTTTGTGTTTTAATGGAATAAATGACTTAAGGACAGATGAATGAATTCAGGTGATATTATCAACTATTGCAACCAAAGTTAAAATATTGATTGCTTGCTGCGTCCTCTAAGGACTGGAAAGATTCTACAAGGAATCACATTGAAGGAATTTCACTAGTTAGGATTATAGATACTTCTGTCCATCAGTGGGTTGAGAAAAGCAAAATACAATGAATGTACAGCCCTTTATTCTTATCATAGAAAAGCACAAAACTAATTAATAACAGGGCATTTTTTTTTCAAAGAACAATCAATAGTGATGGTAATATTAAGAGCCAGCTGCTGGTGAGTCATTTCTGACTCATGGTGACCCTAAGTGTGCCAGAACAGAACTGTCTCCACACAGTTTCCAATGGCTGATTTTTTTGAAGTGGATCACCAGACCTTTCTTCTGAGGTGCCTCTGGGTCAACTTGAATCTCCATCCTTGCAGTTAGCAGCCGAGTGTGTTAACTGTTTGCACCACCCAGTGACTCCAATGGTAATATCACGAAGTTCCTATTCAAAATTTAAAAACTGTCCCCCATTTCTTACCTTCCACCCCAAGTTTGATTTATTTGATTCCTGTTTCCTAAAGCCCAGGAAAATTTGCTCTGTGTTTCTGGATATTAACTCAAAATCACTCAAAGGAAAAGCTAAAGATATTGAGATTGGAACAATAGACCTAACCCTTGCATAACACTGCACAGCTTACAAGGTGCTTTAACCTACCCGGATCTTATGGTGCCAAAGCAGGCAGGAATCATTGAGCTCAGGCAGCTCAGAGGTAGCTAGCTGGCTCACAGATATGTGGGGTGTTTTTTCCTGGCCCGCCTCCAGAGTAGTTTTGAAAATTTGAATTCATCACTAACATTTAAAAAGTAGGGAGCTTTTACATAAAAATTGAAATTTCTGGTTTCTGAAACTTCAGAAGGTGCTGCAACAGAGACTCACATTCCCACGTGGCAGCACTGGCCAGAGCTGAGAACTGGGAGACCCTTTAGAGGGAGCGGGTGACAACAGTCCCCATGTGACCAGTTTCACCCATTTATGCCTACCTCCTGGTTTAGTCTAACCCGTCATTTTGTGGATGAAGAAGCTGAAGCCCAGCATGAGACTTTCCTGGGATCCTGAGTTAGCAAGGACGAGTCAGAACCTCACCCTGACCCACGGCTCTTTCCCCAGCCCCCAGCAGCACTGCTTCACTGAGGGGTTGCGCCCTTCCATGCTGAGATGCAGAGGTCCCACTGCTGTGTGGTGGCTCACCTGTGC
This sequence comes from Dugong dugon, assembly GCA_030035585.1. Lineage (NCBI taxonomy): Eukaryota > Metazoa > Chordata > Mammalia > Sirenia > Dugongidae > Dugong > Dugong dugon. The sequence goes on along the minus strand of CM057482.1, from coordinate 26,145,836 downwards.
ATGTGGCCCCAGAGAAGTTGGTCAAGATGAGCCAGCTGATGGTCAGCATTGCCCTAGAGGGGAAGTCCCACCTTCCAGAAGCTCTCATGGTGGCAGAGCACTCCCTGAAATGGAAGCACACTGGCGTCAGACGTGCAACCTGGGCAGGCCCAGGACAGTGTGCAGGGTGGCAGGACAGACCCAGAGACAGACAGGGCCATGTGCACACACAGATAGCTGCAGTCCATGCAGAGTCCTCCCAGTGGTGTCCGGCTGCAGCCAGAACCCAGGGCCGGGCAGATCAGGCCAGCAATCCCTGCCCTTGTCCTGCCTGTGTCCTGAGGCTCAGAGACCCAGTGAGGGATGGAATTTCATTCTTGGCGCCCGTCTCCCCCCGCCCCAAGAATGAAGCTTTTTTTCTTAAATTAAGAAACAGAGAAGAAGAAAAACACTCCCCCTGAACGTAAGCGGGAAATTCGATGCTGCCAATCTGCTGTGTGATCTCAGCTGATCTGTTTAACTCTTCTGGGCCTCAGGTTCCTAATCCGTGGACTGGCTGGTTTCTATCCTTTCCCCCACCGTTAACAATCTATGCTTCTGAGACCAGTCTTGGATCATAGTAATTGAACTCCTAAATATGTAAATATGTAAATATGTAAATATGGACTTTTTACAAGCCCTCTTCAGATTGCCCACCCAAGAGGAAGATGAGGCAGAGATAGCTGACTGTCCCCCAGTATCCGTTCTACCCTCCTTCCTCAGTAATAAAATCTCCAGTTTTTATCTGGGCACACGGCTGCCTAGAATAAAGACCACATTTCCCAGTCTCCCTTGCAGTTAATTGTGGCCTTGGAATTAAGTTCTAGCCAAGTACAGCAGAAGCATAGTGTGTATTCCAGAAAATGTCCTTAAGGAAAGGCAGGTGCCTTGCTACCCTCTTTCCTCTTCCTTGCTGGTTGGAATGCAGATAAAGATGGCTGGAGCTTCAGCAGCTATCTTGGACCATGCAGTAGCAAAGCAAATGGAAAGAACTAGGGGCCTGACCCTGAGGAGAACTGACTGAGCTCTAAACTGGCTGACTACCTATGGATTTATTTTTATGTGTGAGAGAATTAAACTTCTATTTTATCAAAGTCACTCTTACGCTATTTTCTTTAACTAATACAGAACGTGGATATGGGAATCTAAGTAAGCCTTAAAACAGGAACTTTAAAAAATGATACAGGATTTGCCTTTCAAATTATACCTACTCCTCACTTATCGACTATCTCATTATCCAACATTTCAAATTACGACAATAGTAAAAGATCTACTATACGACTATTTTGTGCATTAACAACATACATATGGCGGTAACGAACACCAAGGTGCGAGGCGAGAGTAATGCTGGCTGTGATGGTTAACGTTATGTGTCAGCTTGGCTGGCCATGATTATCAGTGGTTTGGCAGTTATGTAATGATGTAGTCATCCTCTGTTTTGTGATCTGATGTAGTCATTCTCCATTTTCACGCAACGCTGATTTTTGTATAACAACCTGGTCTTTGGAACCTAACCACGTTGATAAGTGAGGAGTGGGTGTATAATGTCATTTGGAGAAATGTCTGCATTCAAGTCATATGTGGCACACACAAAGCTTAGTTAGACTGGACTTTGGAAGTGGCCAGCTCCGGCTTCTATACCCATCCCCCAAATCCTCCCCTGAGTATGACTATCATTGTGCCCAGGAACAGATATTCTCCCACAATGAGTGAGGGGCCAACATCTATCTCAGCCAACACAGGCTCCTCTCTTCAAACTAGTTCAGTGACAAATCTGATTATCCCTGACCTCTCGGCTCAAAGCAGAGCTCTGTGTGTACGCTCGGCAAGCTGGGGCGGGTGGGAGAGGCCTGAAACGGGAGCCCACTGGGCCCTTTGCCTGATATCTCTCACACAGGTGTACTTGGGGAGCCTGGAGAAGGAGGAAACAATACTCTCAGCATCAACGTTGGTGGTGTCCTCATAACGGGCACCTGGCCTGGGCCCACATCTGATCTGCTGAGAACAACAGGGCCCATTCTAGTCCCTTATGGCAGATTGCTGAAGTCACGCATTGCAGCACCTGGGGATGGCTGCTTTCTCATGGCCCCCACGAGTGTTCCGTTTCATGCCCTTTGTGATAGAAAGGAGGAGAAATCAGGGACAGGAGTGCTTTCAGGGTCCTCAGGGGAAAGCTACAGTCCTGCTCTCAAGTCCTCATCAGCTTGGAAAAACCAAAGGCAGTTTGTTGTCTGCTGCCAAGAAACCCCAAATCAGCGTGGGGCCTCTCTGAAAGGAAACTGTACTTTTGGGCCATGAGCTAGCACCTTAGCTTGGTAAAGAAATATGACAGGCACCCAGACTGGAGGCAGCAGGGTGCGGGCAGCAGTATGGGTGTGGGCACCTATCCTTCCCTAAGCTACGAGGGACCCTCGCCAAGCCATTTCCTCCTGCGGGCTTCAGACTTCCCATGTGCAGAGTGGGAAGGCTGGTTTGCGGAAGCTTTTAAGCTCTGGTAGCTTCTGATGATGATATCATCAAAAAACCAAAAACCAAACTCATTGCCATGGAGTCGATCCCAACTCATGGCAACCCCACGTGGCACACAGTAGAACTGCCCCATAGGGTTTTCTTGGCTGTAATCTTTATAGAAGCAGATTGCCAGGTCTTTCTTCTGTGGTGCTGCTGGGTGGATTCAAATTGCCATCCTTCAGGTTAGCAGTTGAGTGCAGACTGTCTGCACCACCCAGGAACCTTATCATAGATAACCTCAAAGACAAAAAACAAAATTACTTTCTGGGTAGAAATAAAAGCAGTGCCACTTGCAGAGAATAACGCTCAAATTCCTGTTTTCCTAACATTGAAGAGACTTCTGCTACCTTCCAGCTATGTCAGAGCCACAGGAGGCAGAGAAATCTCCCTGACCAGAGAGGCGAGCCCCACATCACCGAGTGAGTGGACATTCGTGCTTGCTTGTCCATGAGGGGCTTCCCAGCACCAGTATCGGTAAGTCTGGGAAACATTCTGTTGAAGTGAATTCCAAGAGGTTCTCAAATTTCACTTGGGACTTCTTCACCAAGAATTTCTCGGTCGGCTATTAAAAATTTCTGGCAATGGGAAGTCGGACTTGGGTTCTCCGTCTGGCACGGTACAATCTTGAATCGGTTCCCAGCTGCTGAAGGCCTTGGAAGACTGCACACTGGCTAATAATGCTCGAAATCTCTGCAGGAAGCTGTTGGATTGGGGCTGGCTGGCCGCTGCCCTTGCTGGGTTAGAGGGCTGCTCTAGATGGGCTCTTGATGGCCCTGAGCCCTGACCCCTTCCTTTCAGGATGCAGTGAGCCCCTTCAGCAAGCCTGTGAGAAAGAAGAACACCGACATCCTTTTTGGAAGGCCAGCACTTCAGGATAGTCCGCAAGTCTTCACAATAACAAGCTAAAGTTTTCCAGAAGCTCAGCACTTCCCAAGTCCAGCTCCTTCTTGGTCTTTGTTTGCCAGGCCTCACAGGGCCACGGAGAGGCAGGCCCAAAGCAGGAGCTAGAGGCTTTGCTGCCGGTGTCTCTCTGCTTCTCCTTGCTGCCGTCACACAGCAGGCGTCTGGGTCGTTGCTCTTCCTTCCGGTGGCCTTGGCCAGAGCTGCCCAGAGTCCAGGGCTGATCACCTGCAGAGCAAGAGGAGCAGAGTGTTACACGAGCCTCCAGAGAGGTGAGCCCTTGCTCAGACCTCCCAGAGCAACAGAATTAGCAAGAACATGGCCCACGGCATGCCCGGCCCTGCCGCGATGACATTTCCTGCTGCCCAGAAGGCTGCAGAAGCCAAGACTTCTTCAGGGATTGTCTGCTGAAAACGGAGAGGATGTATGGGAACAGTCAGCTTAAGCTCCAAGGAGGAAGTAAGCTGAGACCTCCAGGGTGATCTGGGAAGCTTATTTCTTGAGGTGAGGGTGAGGCCAGATGGCGACAGGCAGACACCTCTCCCCTTGTCACACCTGCATGAGGGCACTTCTTGCTCCAGGCAAACCCAGACAAGGCTCAGCTCAGTGTCTAGCAGAACAGTGTGGTGGCCAAGAGCCTGGGCTCCACAGTCATAAAGGCCTTGGGTTTGAAGCCTAGCCTTGTAGCTTACATTGGGAAAACTAGCTAGCTACGTGAGGTCTCCTTTCTTTCTTGTATAATACTGGAGTGATGCACCATAAACTCCAGCGTCCTTGTGAAGATTACTCAGATACTGCATATGAAGGTCACTGTTGTTGTTGTATGCATTTCTAACAAGCTCCCTAGTGATGATGATGCTGGTCTGTGGGTCACACTTTAAGCAGCAAGGATCTAGTTCAATCCCTACCTTCCCCATTTTACAGATGGGCAAACTGAGGCCCACAGAGTAAAAGACAGTCACTCCACTGATCAGGAGCAACCAGCATCTGATAGGAGAATTGCTGTTTGGGGCCATTCCTTGACCCCAAATTATAGGACATGCATCATCTTCCCAACCACCATGCTTGCTTGGGAGAAAGGGGGAGAGCGGGGCAGACAGAGCCCATCTGTTCCTGCCTCTGTTCCATGGAGACATCATTTTAAGACACAGTGTGGAGAGTAAACATATCTCAGGTACCCTTTATATATATCCAAAGAGTAGTAACTATCTTCTTCAAAGGAAATGGGAAATTCCCACTGGAGGCCCACCTGCAGAGCCTAAGAGGGGAGATGCTGCAGTTTCCTGGTGATAACAGAGACTCAGCATCATGGACCACACCCCCTACCCACGAACATATCAGAGCAAATCATGTCCGGTCCAAATACCTCATCACACCACTGAGTCAGCTATACGAGGGCTGTAAGCTTCCGAGCCTTTGCCAGCTGCAGCTCTGACAACCATCCTTCCATCCTATTCATTCAGCACACATGCTCTCGGCACCCCAGGCAGGGAACGGTGCTCTGTTGAAGGGACAGGAAGGTAAGATCCCTGCCCTCAAGGATCCCCCAGTCCCTTCTCCCTGTGCTCACTGCTTCTCAAACAGGCACCAACACCTAAATTACGAGCATAACCTTCCCAGCAAACCAGATCTCTCCCAATAAAGAATCAACTCTTAATTACTGACTTGACATTCAACATAGAAGTACAAATAATTGAGCCTCAGTTATAGATCTAAATTTCCTTTTTGTTTAGAGGTATGATGTCCAATAGAGTAGCTACAAGCCAAATGTAGCTAAGCCAATTTAAATTTAATTAAAATTAAATAAAATTAGAAATCGAATTCCTCAGTAGTCACCCTAAACACATTTTAAGTGCTCAGTAGTCATGTGTGGCTAGTGGCTACCCCACTGGACAGTGCAGATCTAGAACATTTCCATCATTGCAGAAACTTCTACTGGACAGTGCTGGTTTTAGAGCCTTGCTACTCAGCGTAGTTTAGAAAATCCAACCTAGAGCTATAGCTGGGTTCAGAGTAGCGGTTTTCATGGTGTTGTTTCTGGACCAGCAGAATCAGCACCACCTGCTAGAAATGCAGATTCTCAGCCCCATCCCAGATCTACTGCCCTACTGAATCCAAAACTGCCCAGGATTCTGTGTTTTAACAAGCCCTCCAGGTGATTCTGACACAGCTCAAGTTTGAGAATGATTAGTTAAAAGTGTCAGTTTGTTGTACTGTGGTGGCTTGCATGTGGCACTGGAAGCTAGGCCCCTGGTATATCGAATACGAGCAGGGTCACCCACGGTGGACAGGTTTTAGCGGAGTTTTCAGACTAAGACTAGGAAGAAAGGCCTGGCAATATACGTCCAAAAATCAGCCAATGAAACCCTATAGATCACAGCAGAATATTGTCCAGCACAGTGCTGGAAGATGAGCCTCCCAGACTGGAAGACACTCAGAATACACTGTGGCCCCAGCAATGGACTCGAGCACACCAATGCTCATGAAGATGGCGCAGGACCAGGCAGCATTTCCTTCTGCTGGACACAGGGTCACTATGAGTCAGAGCCAACTCATGGCAACAAACAACAGTTCAGAGTGTTGATTCAGTTCAAAAGATCAATCATCTGTTCAGTGTCAACCTCATGAGCATTTGACTCAGGTCACAAGGCAGAACCAAACTTGAATCTTGGACCACCAACTTGAGAGCTGTGTGCCTTCATCCAAACCACTTAACAACCTAATTCTCAGTTCCCTCAGCTGTAAAATGGGGGCATAAAAGCAGCTGTCATATTGGGCTGCTGGATGGGATGAGATGATATGATATGGCACAGTGACTGGCCCGGGGTCACACTTCATAAACATTCACTTATCGCCGTCATTCATGATTTGCTATCCCACTGTCCACTGTCTGCTGCAGCTAGTCCCCAGCTTGACTTACTAAATGCGATTTTTATGTAGCCTGCTTAAATTGTTAGCACTTCGTCATCTGTTGAGAGGTACATCTCAACAAGAAATACTTTTTCAAAGTCTTAGGCAGCAAATCCCTCCCCTCAAGGGGCAGTACGTTTACGGACTGAGGAAAAACACAAATATGACATCGTGGGTGCCCCACGCTGGGTTCCGGGCAAAGTTCCTGCCTGGGTGACGTGAAGTGTGGCAGGAATGCCAGGCAGTGTCCCGGTCCCCGGGGCTGTGGGGGCATCAGCCCTGAAGTAGTACACCTGCTGGCTGGAGACAGTACGGAGGTGGGGGGCCTGGATTCCTTCAACCTCAGGGGCTCAGCAGAGGAGGGGAGGGCACGTCTACTCTGCAGCCTGGCTCATCATTTCATTCCAGGGGGGCTTTGTTTACCCTTCACAATCAAGGAAAGCAGAGCTCCCGAAAGAGGGGAGAGGGAGAGAGAAAGATAAAAGATGATGCTATCTACCATCCCAGTATTAAATTACCGCTCTTCTGGGGAATTCCACAGGAGAAGACGCAACACCTGCCGGGGGAGGCGGGTTGCTAAGAAGGAAACAAAAGCCTGTAATGGGAAAGAACGTGCCCAGGGAGTTAGCAGACGGTGACGTTGGTCCCAACCTATCGCACTAATGTGTTACTGGTCCCCAATGGATTTGCTGATGTTCTGCAGCCTCCTCACCTTCAGTGTGTTTTCTCTTTGCCGCTGTCATCCCGGCTGCCACTCTGAGCCTTTTGAAATTTTAAATAATTCACGTTGAGATTCAATTTCTACCTCCCCTTAGGAGTTCTCGCTGGCCCTAAAGTCTGCGTCAACCACTTCTTTCTTTGTGCCCGCAAGCTTATGGAAGGTCTCTCTGAGTCAGAGCCAGGGCTGTCCTCTCCCCAGCTGGTTGTGTGCACATTACTGCCTGGAGAATGATGGCAGCAAGAAACACTTCATCCAGTGTATTTTTTAAGTGAAAATACCAGCATCAGCAGCTTCCTTGGCATTTCTCCTGGCCTGAAGTTGCCCTATGGGTGCCTGCCTGTTTCTGAGGTCCAAGGAGGATTTCTGCAAAACGCTCCCTGCCCTCTCCCCTTCGTCTCCTGCCAGGGCCGAGACCTGCATTACTCCTGGTTGGGGTCCTTTTCATGGCCCCTCCATTCCAGCCTTCTTTCTGAGGATTCCCTGGCCCAGCTGGGCTTGGGGGCTCAGAGTCCCAGAGATAACTACATTTCAAGGAGGATAACCACTCCTGTCTGTCAGTTTGTTGTACTGTGGTGGCTTGCATGTCCCTGTGATGCTGGAAGCTATGCCACTGGTAATTTCAAATACCAGCAGGCTCACCCATAGTGGACTGGTTTCAGCAGAGCTTCCAGACTAACACAGACTAGGAAGAAAGGCCTGGAGATTGACTTCTGAAAATTGGCCAGTGAAAACCCTGTGGATCACAACAGAACATTATCAGATACAGTGCTGGAAGGTGGGCTCCTGGCTTAGAAGGCACTACATATTGGACTCAGCAATGGTCTCAAACATGCCCAAGATCATGAAGATGGCGAGGGACTGGATAACATTAAGTTCTGTTACACGTAAGGTCGCCATGAGTCAGAGCCGACTCAATGGCAACTAACAACGACAACAAGGAGGAGGATAAAATTGGTGCTAAGTACGACTGAGGACATTTGGAGTGTGCAGGGTGGCCAAGGAGCAGCTGAGATGAGCACAGCGCTGTGGGCAGGACCGGTCCACAGAGCGCCTTCCACGTTAAGTTAAGGAGTTTGACCTACATCCGGGAAGCCTGGGGGCCACTGACCGACTGAAGGAATGGTGGAGAACAAGTCAGTGTGGATTGTATAAAGATTCTGCTGGCAGGAGCAGGAAGGATGGATGGGAGAAGAAGCAGAGTGCAGTCCAGGAAGTCTGCTGTGGTTTAATTAATCTAACACGTTATTTACTAAGTGCCTGCTGCACGCTGGTGGTGCCGTGGTTAAGTGTTCTGCTGCTAACCAAAAGGTTGGCAGTTTGAATCTACCAGCCATTCCTTGAAAACCCTATGGGGCAGTTCTACTCTGTCCTATAGGGTCACTATGAGTTGGGATTGACTCAACGGCAATGGGTTTTGCATGCTGGGTCTAGCACTGGGACAGAGCACGAGATGACTCAGGCAAGGACCCTGTTCTCACAGAGTTTACATTCTACTGCGGGAGGGTGGGGGATGAGGGACACAGATTACAGAATAAACAAGCAAGGCAGTGCATCCTGTGTCTGATGCTGTTAACAGTCACGGAGAGAAACCAAGCAGGTTAAGGGGGAAAGGAGTTGCTATTTCACCAGCTGCTACTCAGAGACCCTATGGGGCAGTTCTACTCTGTCCTATAGGGTCGCTATGAATCAGAATTGTCGATTTGTCAGCAACGGGTTTTATATTACAGGTAGGGGGCAGTGTTGGCTCAGTGGTAGAATTGTACCTCATGCACAGCCAATGCACCTCATGCACAGCCAGCACCTGCCTGTCCCTGGAGGCTTCTGTGTTGCTATGATGCTGAACAGGTTTCAGCAGAGCTTCCAGACTAAGATGGACTCAGAAGAAAGGCCTGGCAAGCTACTTCTGAAAAATCAGCCAATGAAAACCCTGTGGATCACAACAGTCTGATCCGCAGCTGACCATGAGGATGGCGCAGGACTGGGCAGCATTTCATCCCATTGTGTATGGGGTTGCCATGAGTTGGGGGCTGACGTGACGGCAGCTAACAACAGCATGTTACAGATACAATGGCTTTCCCCAAAGCAGAGGTTCACTGCAACATCAGCTAACTAGTGGGGAGAGCTAGAGTTGGTATCTAACATGCCCCTGCTGAACAAGCAACATGAAAAGATGCTCAACATCATTAGACTTTAAGAAAACGCAAATTAAAACCACAATGAGATGCCAGTTCACCCCACTAGGGTGATTATGATCAGGAAAAATGGAAAACAAGCGCTGGTGAGGATGTGGAGAAGTTGGAACCCTCAATACATTGCTGGTGGGAATGCAAAACAGTGCAGCTGCTGAGGAAAACAGTTTGGTAGTTCCTCATAAAGTGAAACATAGAATTACTATATGACCCAGCAATCCCCCTCCTAGATATATACCCAGAAGAAGTGAAAGCGGAGACTCACACAGATAACTTGTACATCAATGTTCATTGCGGCATTATTCACAATAGCCCAAAGGTGGAAACAACCCAAGTGTCCATCAACAGATGAATGGATACACAAAACGTGGTGGTGTATGCATGCAATGGAATGTTACTCAGCCCTAAACAGAATGAAGTTCTAAGTCATGGATGAACCTTAAAAACATTATGTCTAGTGAAATAAGTCAGTCACAAAAGGGCAAATATTGTATGATCCTTCTTCCATGAAATATCAAGAAAAGGAAAAGCATAGAGACTAAAGCTTACTAGAGATTACCCGAGGCAGGAGGGAGGGGGAAGGCGGAGTCATTGCCTGGAGGGCACTGAGTTTCTGTTAAGGGTGATGGGAAAATTTGGAAATGGATAATGGTGAACATAACTAATATCACTGAAGTATACACATAAAAAAGGTTGAAATGACAAAAACAAAACAAACAAAGCACCCCGCAACTAGATGCTTCTGCGTTTGCTATGATATGTACAGACTTAGATGAACTGACAGTGAGCTTGTATGGGTCTCATTTCATCACCTGGCTGGGCACAGAAGGCTCATTCTTTTGGCGTGACATACCTGACCCCACCCCCGGCATTGTAAGTAGATCAAGGTCCGTCATGAACCCAACTTACAACTGCCATGAAGGTTCTAGGGTCAAGCAGAGAGGTAACACGCCAGGGTCTAAAAGGCTGACTTCTGGTGGAGTGGGCCTCACAGTACCCGCCTGGAGGTGAGAGATGGTCTCAAAACTGTGAAGCCCTGGAAACGTCAGCCTTTATTAGAGGGAATTTCATGTCTTCCTGATCTGGGGTGTTCAAACTATTGTTTTATTACAATGGTAGTTCTAAAGCACCCACTTTCTGAAGGGTAGAAGGGAAGGGAGGGAATGGAGCACCAAAAAGGTTCATCCCAGAGGCCCTGAAGGCAGGTGACAACCTGAGCTGAGATGGTCTAGAGGAGTGTGTGTGTGTGTGAGAGAGAGAGAGAGAGATCCCTGTGCGCATGGGTGTGGATGTGAAACAGAGAGACAGAGAGAGCTGGGGTCCTCTGCAGAGCTTGGTAAACACGCAGGTCACATCCTTGCACCCCAGGGGCTCCAATCCCGTGGGGATGGGGCAGGACCCAGGGATCTACATTTAACACACTCCTTGGATCATTCTGACACAGGTAGTATCACTCTCCATGGCACAGGTTGAGACCTTTGTTTAGACTCAGGATAGGCTGGTCCTTGCATTTCTGCACCTGGAGAAACAGAGGCATCCTTCACACAGGACACAGATCCTTCTGGGAGAAAACGCCTTCCGCCCCAAGCAAAGGTGTGTTCTGCCAGGAGCAGCTGGAGAGACAGGGGTTGGGCACACCATTCTGGTGAGAAGCCACCTGCTCCCAGGGCCAGGTGTGTTCAGGATCGGCAAGGTCCACACGTGAATTTAAAACAAAAGGCAATGAAGTTGTGTTTTACCAAAAGGGAGAACCAGACTTAATGGCCGGTAAGAGAATGTGCTACATTCAAACTGAATGAGCAGAGAGAGAAGGGCCAGGATAAGAATTCCAGGAAGGGGCCTTTGGAGCCTACAGTGGGCATCTGTGGGTGTTGCTTGCCTGCCTTCATTCCCTTCTCCTGCCTTTGGCACCTTGACCTTCCGTGGGCCTCCATCTCTCCCTCATTCTCAGTCCATGTGGTTCAAGTTGGGCTAACCCACCCACCCAGTTTAACGCTCAAGACAGACATGTAACCCAACCTGGCCAGTAGATATGTCCCATTCCCCTGGCTGCTGTGATTGATTCAAGGGTGGTCGCATAACCCAAGACAATTTTTTAAAAGGGAGGCATTTGCCAAAACTCTTGGGAAAGCATGGTTCTCATCCCACCCTGGTTGCAAAGACCCTGGGGGCTCTCTTTGCCCCCGTCTTAAGGGGGCATGAGAATGAAGTTTGCATAGAGGACTGCAGAGCCTAGAGATGTGAAGAGGCAATAGTTGGGCACCCAGATCCAGCTATGCCTGAAGCTAATAGTATTTCTGGACTTCTCTATTGTATGAGCCAATAAAGTTGCTTTTATGTTTGAGCCAATTTGACTTGTGTTCCTGACACTTACTATGGAAACAATCCTGACTAATAAGGAGCCAGAAGTGCAAGGCAAGATGAAGGTTAGTTTCTTAAAGTCTCCTTGCTCTCATGAAATGTCCATTTGGAGCCATGAGACCAAATATTACTTTATTGGGAAAAGAGACTTCCTTTCCCCAGATGTGGCTTAAAACACGCATGCCCCAAGGAAGGGGGACCCCCATCACAGAGAATGAAGTCACTGCCACCACCACAGTCCAATACACTTTCCTGTATGATTCTTCAAGAGCCATCTAACTACCCACGCCCCCCCTCAACCCCAATCCGTCTTCCACAGACCGAACATCATGGATCATGGCGCACCTCTGCTTAAAAGCCTTCAGTGGCTTCCCATTGCACCTAGAATAAAGCCGGAACTCCTCACCAGGCAGGCCCTGTGGGGGCAGGCCCCTTTCCAGCCTCATCTCCCTCATCTTCCTCTCTGACTCTCCTCCTGCCATGTCGGCCTCTTCATTATCGCCTTGAAGATGCCAAGCTTGTTTCTGCCCCAGGGCCTTTTCACATGCTGTTCCTCCTGCCAGGAGTGCTTCCCCCCCCTCCATCCACCCTCGGGTCTCAGTGTAAAGTCCCTTTCTTAGGCTTTTCCTGGCATCCCCTTCCCATCTGAAGAAGATCCTCTTTGTCCACACTCTTCATGGTATTTATTGCTTTCTTCATTACCCTTGCCACAGTTCATAATCACATGATTATTTGAGTTCATTTGCTTATTGTCCGTAAGCTTCATGAGGGGAGGGATTGTGGCCATTGGTGGTGCTACTCTGAGTGTGATCCAGGGACCAGCAGCTTCACTATCCCCTGAAAGCTTGTCAGAAATGTAGAGTGCAGACTCGGCCTCCCCAGTGATTCACGTGCACATTGAAGTTTGAGGAAAACCAGTTGCCCTTGAGTCAACCCCGACTCATGGCCACCCCGTGTGTGTCAGAGTAGAATTGTGCTCCATAGGGTTTCCAATGGCTGATTTTTTGGAAGTGGATCTCCAGGCCTTTCTTCTGAGGCTCTTCTGGGTGGATTTGAACCTCCAACCTCTCGTTTAGCAGCCAAGCATGTTAACACTTTGCACCTCCCAGGATTTCTTGAAGTTTGAGAAGAACTGCTCTAAGACACCTTCTGATCCAATCCTTTGCTCACCTGGGAGAGGAGTCGGACTTGCTGGTTACCACGCATCTCTTTCCACACCCCACCCTCCCAATAGCATTGATACTAACCAGTAGGGCTCCAAGCAGATGACAAAGGAGGCAGAACATGAGAAGTTCTACAAAGAGCCGTGGGCCCCAGAGGGCTTCTATGGGAGCCTGAGACAGGCGTGCAGCCCACGAAGGGTGCCCCTTGGGTTCCGATGCAGTAAGAGGCCAATTCGCTGGCACCTGCTGTGCCTGGAAGCTAGGCTGGAACGTCATGAGGCAGGGCCTGGCAGCAGTTCAGAGAGCGCAGCCTTCCTCCCGGGCGCCTATTCTCAGGCTCACACAAACCCAGGAAAGGCCGAGACAGCGAATGTTTGCACAGCAGATAGACTCTCTCTACTCCTCCCTCTGCCCAGCCAGACTGGAGTCACAAGAGCACACTTGATTTTGCTTCAAGTTTGGGCCAGAGTCTTCCTTTGATCTGAGAAGCTTGTCTTTTCCTGGGTTATTTATTTGTAGAAACCCCTCCGTTTCCTACAACTTCAAATGCACCTACAGGAAGTGACGGCAGGTGGGGCCCGGATGCCTGGGCCTGTTTTACTGCCCTGGGTGTCCCTGGCTCCTTGTGCTCGGATCAGTTACCTATAACCTTGCACGCAGGTGTGACTCACAGCCCTGGGCAATGGGACAAAACCTGGTGTTCACCGGAGGAAAATGGGCTTTGATGAACCTCGCATGGAGTGGTGACCAGAGGAATAAGCTAGAAATCGGGTGACCTGGGTTCTAGCCCTGGGAGACCCCAAGCAAGGCTCCCTTGCGCCTCAGCTTTCTCTCTGTAACGGGAGACTCAGTGACTTGTGTATTTTAGTCCTGACATGCAAGGGCTGGGATAGACGTGAATAAGGGTGACAGGGCTTGCTGAGAAGCTCTCCTCCCAGCCCTGAGTGTTGGGGAGCCCTGACTTACCACTAGGAGACCTCAGAGCTCCACATAATTGCTCCCGGCAACATATTATTACGAAAATTTCAAACATACAGCCAAGCTGAAAGAACTTCACAGTGAACACCAACAAACCCACCACCTGGATGCTAAGCAAAACTCAACCAGTTGCTGTCAGTTCCAACTCACGACGACTCCACATGTGTCAGAGTAGAACTGTACTCCATAGAATTTTCAATGGCTGGTTTTTTGGAAGGAGATCACCAGGCCTTTCTTCCGAGGCACCTTTGGGTGGGCTCAAACCTCCAAGCTTTCTGTTATCAGCTGAGCACATTAACCGTTTGCACCACCCAATGACTCCGCCTAGATACGACCAGTAACATTTTTTGTATTTGCTTTATCATACATCTATCTACCTTTCTATTTCTCTATCCATCCAGAAATCAATCTTATTTTTGAAGCAGTTTAAAGTAAATTACAGACACCGGTACACTTCCCCTAAATACTTCAGCATGCATATTATTAACTAGAGTTCAATAGCCCTTCAGTTTTTTTGTAATTTTTTGAGCTAAAATTTACATGCAGTGAAACACACAAATCTTAAGTATACATTTGCTGAGCTTTGAAAAATGCATTACCTGTATAACCCAAGCCCTTGTTAAGAGGCAGAATGTTATCATCGCCACAGGAAATTCCCTCATGTCTATTCCAGGAAGCAACCTCTGTTCTAATCAAAAATATCAGAAGCACATCACAGGTTAGTTCTGCCTGTCCTAGAACTTCACATAAATGGAAATATCCAGCATGTAGTCTTTTGTGTAAGGCATCTTTCACTCAGCATGTCTTTGAGATTCATCCATGTTGTTCGGTGTATCAGTAGTTCATTTCTTACAGTTGCTGAGTAGTACGCAACTGTAGGAATATATTACACGACGTAATTGTTTTGATATTACTGCTCTAGGAGCCCTGATGGCTCAGTGGTTAAAGAGAAAGATGTGGCAGTTGGCTTCATAAAGATTTACAGCCTTGGAAACTCTATGGGGCACTTCTACCCTGTCCTGTAGGGTTGCTATGAGTCAGAATCAACTAGATGGCAATGGGTTTGGTTTCTTGTTAGGGAATCCCCACACAAAACAGGACCCTGAAGAGGAAGAAAAGAGGCACAGCTTTGCTACTAAAATGCAACCAGACAAAGATCTCTTTGCCATTGTCCTTCTCAAACCCAATAGGATGCTGCAGAGGCAGGATAAACTAAACAAAACCAAACCCGTTGCCGTAGAGTTGATTCCAACTCATAGCGACCCTACAGAACAGAGTAGAACTGCCCCATAGAGTTTCCAAGGCTGTAAATCTTTACCGAAGCACACTGACACATCTTTCTCCCTCGGAACGGCTGGTGGATTTGAACTGTTGATCTTTTGGTTAGCAGCCAGCACTTAACCCCTGTGCCACGAGGGCTCCTTATTTGGCACATAGCAAGTGGAAATGGTTGAACAACAGCATAAATATAACCAATGTCAATGAATTGTACACATGAAGAGTGTACAGTTTGTTACATACATATGTTCCACAAAAAAAGTCACTATATTTTTGGTGAGAAGGAGCTGTGGCTTTTAAAAGATTTGGGTTTGAGCCTCACATGTACAATTTAGCGGGTACGAGATTCTGGGGAAGTCCCGTAGGCTCTTTTGAAAACAGGAGTGGCTTAATAATAGTTTATGACATTAACTTGAGGATTTTTTTTCCTCTCCCTGTTTTTCTCCTTCCTCTCCTTGCCACTCCCTTTGAGTTTTGGGTTTTGTTTTTTTTTTTTTTCTTCTAATTGTGCTTTAGGTGAAAGTTTACAGAGAAAATTATTTTCTTATTCAAAAATTGATACACAAATTGTTTTGTGACATTGGTTGCAATCCCTGCAATATGTCAGCACCCTCCCCCTTTCCCTTCTATCCTGGGTTCCCCGTGTCCATTCGTCCAGTTTTCCTGTCCCTTCCCGCCTTCTCATCTTTGCTTTTGGGCAGGTGTTGCCCATTTGGTCTCGTGTACTTGATTGAACTAAGAAGCACGCTCCTCACGTGTGTTATTATTTGTTTTATAGGCCTGTCTAATCTTTGGCTGAAAGGTGGACTTCTGGAGTGGCTTCGGTTCTGAGTTAGTAGGGTATCCGGGGGCCACAGTCCTGGGTTTCCTCTAGTCTCTGTCAGACCAGTAAGTCTGATCTTTTTGTGTGAATTTGAATTTTGTTGTACATTTTTCTCCCGCTCTGTCCAGGACTCCCTATTGTGATCCCTGTCAGAATAATTTCCTTTAAGTTTTTAGGCTAAGATTCCTTCCCAGCCCATAAGGCTATTAGTGTCTGCTACCTAATAGAGGTTTTAAGAGAATTAAAAGAGGTAATATATACAAAATGCTTAGGAAAGCATTGGGATGCAGTAAGCATTCTACAAATGGTGACTTCCATTACTAGCTGTGCTCTCTAAAAGGGAAAAGCAATGGCTTTTTAAGCAGTGGATGCTTAAGGAGCACTTCTGAGTGAGGCTCGCCCTGAGAAGTCAGAACATGGGGCATGCAGGTCAGCCTCGGCCTTCCTGCCTAACAGGCGTTATTGAAAGTGGAATTCAAGGTGAAGGGGGTGGGAACTGCAAAGTGTCTACAGCATCTCCTGAGCCCTTGGCCTCATCTTCTGGGGGCTGCAGCCTGCTTGGTGTGCAGCTGGAAGAAGCCACCAGGCAGAGTCTCCACCTCAGGCTCTGGCAGCGTTTGCTGAGCTAAGCTGCAGCCCAGGATGCTGGCCTGGGTTCAGCCCGAGTTGGCTGTGTTGCCCAAGATCTTCCAGAGGCTTCAGCTGGAAAAAGTTATGCCTTGCTTTTCACCATAAAGTGGGAAAGGGCTGTCCTGGCTGGAGAGGAGGTGGCACTGTCAGCTTAGGACAGGCCTCACTGGCTCAAAGAGGGCATGATGGGGCCCAAACCCCTCACCCAGGGCTGCAGGCCCAGGTAATGGGACTGGCTGGTATCTGAACCCAGATCTATCTGATTCCAGGTTTTTCCTGCCTCTGACTGTCCATTGGCTTCTTGGGTGTTAAATCTGTAAGTTGTACTTCCAGCGCTTTGGCACAAGGAGGGACCTTAAAATGCATGAAGCCCTGGGAATGTAAAATGGTGCAGCCACAGTGAAGAACAGCTGGGCGGTTCCTCAAAATGTTGAACACAGAACTGCCATGTGACCTAGCGATCCCAATCCTAGGTCAATACCTGGAAGAAGCGAAGGTGGGAACACAAACAGAAACTACAGCAATGTTCATTGCAACGCTTTTCATAATAGCCAAAATGTGGAATGTCCGACTGACATGTCCATCAGCAGATGAACGGACAAACCAAATGTGGTATACATGTACAAGGGAATATTACACAGCCATAAAGAGAAGTGAAGTCCTGTTGTATGCCTCTACATGGATGAACCGTAAAAACATCACGGTGAGTGAAATAAGTCAGTTGCAAAAGGACAAATATTATATGATCTTACTCCTATGAAATAAGTAAATATATAGAAACCAAGATTATCTGTGGTTACCAGACGTGGGAGGGAGGAGGAAGGGAAAGTTTTTGCTTAGGGGGCAAAGCGTGGTGGAAAGATTTGGAAAAGAACAGCGAGAAGGGGTATACAACTTGAAGGATGCAATCAATGTCACTGAAATGTACATGTAGAAATTGTTGAGGTGGTATATGTTTTGTTATGTATATTTTCACCACAATTAAAAAAAAAAAAAGGGTTAAAAATAAATAAATAATACATGGAGCCCACAACTTGTCCAAGGTCCTATAGTGAAGTTGCAGAGCCAGGTTCCAATTCCATTCAACATGTCTATCACATATTGGAAACCCTGGTGGCATAGCGGTTAAGAGCTACAACTGCTAACCAAAAGGTTGGCAGTTTGAATCCTCCAGGTCGTCCTTGGAAACCGTATGGGGCAGTTCTACTCTGTCCTACAGGGACGCTGTGAATTGGAATCAACTCAATGGCAACTGGTTGTTTTTTTTTTTTTAAATCACATATTAGGTGGAACAATATGTAATTGTCAGTATTCAACCATTTTCAATCTACAAAGAATGGCAATTTCTGATCATTTAATCTACACATTTATCCAGCCTGTCTTATGTATACAATGCTGTCCCTTGAGTCTGTGAGGTGGGGGGTGGAGGGCACAGAGATGAGGAAAACACAACCCTTGCCCTTAGAGCTGATATTGCTTATTATATCCAATCTCTCTGTTGAGATCTCTTTCCCAAGCAGTCCCACCTCTTAGTCTGAGGTTCATGCTATCTGAATTGGTCAATTGCTTTCTCAGAGCTTCAAAGACCCCCATATTTTAGGGTTTCCAAAGCTATGCCTTCAGCCTAGTTCTCAGCTCTGCTCCAGACCCTCTGTGATCCGTCATTGCACAGAGGGCCTCCTGGCAGCCATGTTTCCTCAATGGGACTCCTGACTCCTGGGCCACACTGATTGGACCACGGTAGGGGTTGGGGAGGTACAACTAACCAAATGGCCAGGGTTGGGCTGATCACTTCTGTCCTGTTTCCAGTCCTTTCTTGAGGCCTAGTTTCATTCCTGCCTTTGACTCATGGAGACACCCTTGTGTCCTTACAATAAATTCAACTCCTACGCTTAAAAAAAAAAAAGTTTGCTTAATTTAGCTCAACTCAGTTTCTATACATGCAATCCAAAGAATCTTAGTTCTTCAGCCCATAAAGGAGTGATCTTGTTTTTCTCTCCCAAGGTCTTAAATGGGCATTGGAACATTCCAACATAACAGACATATTTTTCTGCATGGATTTCTACCCTGTTCTCAGTGTCTCCCCTACGTGGTTACAAACCCCATCTATGGGTAGTCGGGACTTTGTAGGGGCAGAGAATGTGATTCCCCATGCCACCTCCCATATCCCAGGGCTAGACAGTGGTGAGCTAAGCAGCCTTGCAGGACTTATGAAGATGGCACGCATGAGTGTGGACCATTTGGGGCCATTTTGTCCCCTGGCTATTCAGGCACTTATTACGAGCTGCTCTCGTATGTGTACAGTTGAGTCCATGTTGGAACAAAGACAAGTCAAAAATCAAATAAATAGCTTCCAGGTACTTAACACTGCACACACGTTGTCTTCCTCCTCCTGGAGGATTGAAGACGAGATAAGCACAACCTTGTTGGACTTTTCTCCAGGGTCCTGGCATATAAGTGTGACAGAAAGAGGGTGAGCCTATCCCTCCGATTGTGTTATGACATGAAAGCAGAGGAGTAAAGCCCTTCTTTGGATGGGGACAAAAGATGAAAAAGAAACATATTTCAATATAAAGAAAGAAGATGCCAGAGGAAATGTCTGTGAGCCAGGTTAGATGCTTCCCATGCCATAAAAACACATTGCTGCCCTCAATATCAAATGAATACCATTGCTGCTATTAGCTATTACTCGTACCTCCCCAGTTTCCAAAAACATCATGAAAGTAGCCATTGGTTCTGAAAAGGTTCAGATTCTGATTCAAATGGCACATGTTGAGTGCCCTCTATGTGTCAGGCATGGGCTATTTACCTGCTATTGTGCTTAACCCGGAGACGTTAAGTGATTTGTCCAAAATCACATTATCAGTAAGTGGACATCTGTTCTAGGGTCCAAATTATCAGACTTTCAAGCCATTGCATTTTCTCCAACCGCTCTGCTTTTCTAAGGAGCTAACAGTTCCCTGAGAGGACAACCCTGAACCATCAGACAAGCGCCCTTACCTGCTCAGCAATCTTTGCCTCCTGCCTCTCTCGCCCATGAACTCATCCCATCCACCTTGACCTCTTAGCTCCTTATCATCTCTCCAGCCATGCATTCTCAAGCAGAACCTCTGCAATATCTTCCTGGATGTTTATAATGGTCTCCTGACTGGTCTGCCTGTCTCCGGTTCCTCCCTCAACCCATTACCTACACTGTTGTTAGAATAAACCAGTTGCTGTCGAACTAATCCCCACTCATGGTGACCCCGTGTGCGTCATAGTAGAACTGAGCTCCACAGCATTTTCAATAGCTGCTTTTTGGAAGTAGATCACCAGGCCAGGGGCCTAACTATGGAAAATAGCACCTAGGGCAATTAGTGTTAAATTGCTGAATGGTCTCTCACAGCTGATGATGGAAACTGTGATGCCAATAGAAACTGCTAAATGGCGTCCCCCACCTCAAATGGTACCCGGGGCACGGCACCCTACCTGCTCTCCCCTAGTTAGCCTCTGCACCAGGCTTTTCTTCTGAGACACTTCTGGGTGGATTCGAACCACCAACCTTTGGTTGGCAGTTGAGCGTTTAACCATTTGCCCCACCTAGGGACTCTATTGCCAGAACAGTCATTCTCAAGGGCAGACCTTGTGTTTTCCACCCTTCCAAAAGCTTTGATGGCATATGAGGCCCCTCATGAAGTGACCCCTACCTGCCTACCTAACCTCACCTGTTGTCACTCTACACCCCCCACCCCACCTCCTAACCTAAGCTCTGGTCACCTGGGACCATCAGAAGAGCCCCCCAGTGCCCTACCCCCTCTCATGGTCTGTGCCATTCTTCACGTTGCTCTTCCTGTCTGGACCGTCCTTTTCCGACATCTCTGCCAAACCCTGCTGTCCTTTGATGGCAGCTTAAATGTCATCTCTTCTCTGGAATATTTAATGCATTCTCAGGAGGAATTAATGACAATTTTCTTCCTTATTTCCCATCTCTACTTAGCACTTATTGCATTGCGTTATTATTATTTGATTTTATTACTACTTCTGAAAATCAGCCAGTGAAAACCCTATGAACCACAACGGTCTAATCTGCAACTGATCATGGGGATGGTGCAAGACGGGGCAGTGTTTTGTTCTGTTGTGCATGGGGTTGCCATGGGTCAAGGACCAAATCAGTAGCAGCTAACGATAACAACATTACAACATCTCATGGTGAAATGCAAGCTCCCGGAGGACAGGGAACCTTATTTTCTTCACCTCTATGTCCCTGGTCCAGGGTCTGGCACAGAGTAGGGATTCGGTAAATGCTTGTTGGATGAATTACAGAATCAGTTTACCAACAGATCAATGAACAAATGACTTGTCTTAACTCTAAAAAGAAACTCACCCAGAGACAGACTGAATCTGTCAACCAGTCAGCTGGCTTACCTCACCATCTTCTCCCTCCCCTTCGGTTGCCCCTGGTCCTGCTGTGGAGGGGCGGTGGGCCCCGAGGTCGTCTGCCCACCTCTCCTCTTCTAGGACCTCCCATCTCTCTCCCATATAGTCACTACAGGGGCTCCTGCATGAGTCAGCACCATCCTGATGCTGGTCCCAATTGACTGGTCCACAGGTGAGCATCTGACTCAAGCCTGACCAATGAATCACTTCCATGGGATTTTGGACTTAGTGATATATATATTTATACACACACATACATACATACACACATATATATACGTAGGTACACATATATGTACATACATACATATATTAGAGTTTGAGGATAGTTTTACTACTATGGTGGAAGCTGTTAGATATAAGGCTTCAGGCCTGTTGGCCTCCCTGTTCTCTGCCAGGCCACCCTAAGAGATCAGAAAGCCAGTGAGGAGACAGGAGCAGAGGACGACACGGAGGAGGGAGAAAGTCTTGACAGCACTTGAGCCCCTGGTTTCATTTGTTCCTGGGGCCTGACTCTTCCCTGCTGTTTTTATAATATGGTCTTTCAGTTCTAACTAGGATTCTTTGAGCCCTCATGTTCTCCTTTTGGCTTAAGTTACTCTGAGTTGGGTTTCTGTCACTTAACCACTCCAAATCTCTGAGAAGCAAAAAGGCAAGCAGGCAGACCTGGGGGAAAATTAGGCCTGCCCATAGCCACAGCACTGCTCCATGACCCAGTTAGATAACTATGGACCAGCTGCTGTGAGAAGGGGTTCCCTCCTCTTCCCTCCCCTTATCCTTACTGGTCAGCAAAGTCCCTTGTACCATGGCTTCTCCTTACCCCACCCTTCAAGACCTGTCTCCTAGGAGAAGTAAAATGAAGACGCTGATAAAGAAGCTGCCACCCACTCTCTCCTTGTACACATGCCCCAACCCCCTGACTAGTAATCATCCCCTTCACCACGCCCCACCAAACTCCCCCTGCATCTCTCCACCTCCTTGGGCCCCCTAGCGCCAACATGGTCCACACCTCTCTCCACCTCTTGCCTGGAAACCACAACAGTCTCCTCTCTCTCCAGCCCATCTTGCCAGCTGAATCTTTCCAAATCACATTTGTCACGTTGTGTCCATGCTCAAAAGCCTTTGGTGCTGCCCCTTCTCCACCACCATCACCTACACGTTCTTGATGGCTTGGTAGAGTGTGGCCCCTATCTAACTCATCAAACTTGATGCCAATTCATCTTTAGCATGTGGCAGACAGAATGGGCTATCCACTGTCTCTCAAGTAATCCTTGACTACTTCTGCCTCTGTCTTTGCTTGCTCAGCTCCCCCATGCCTGGAATCACTTTCTATATGTTCATATATTTTGCTTACTTCACCTTATTTCAGCTCTGCTTCATCTTTGAGAACTTCCCTGACAATCCCAGTGGGTGGCTTGCCTCCTGGTTCACTTTCTTGTTCTTTCTTGTTTTCTCTCTTTCTCTTGTTCATGCCACTTAACCATACGTGACTTTCAAAGTAAAAGAAACCCCATGTGTCCTTCATGACCTTCCAATCCACCTCGCTCATCTGGCCCCTGAGTAAACTGGAACCAGCACTGAGGAAGTGACTGGTCCAAGATCTCTTAGGTCACTAGCAGACTGGTAGCCAATCCTGTTTGGAGGCCTAAGAAAGAGGGAGGAGAGCAGGATGACTCAGGAGTTTATGGCTGGGGTGGACACAATTCTTTTGCACCCATTGCCAAGAGAATGGCAAGCAGATTTCACAGCTGGCTGGGAGCCCCTGCTGAACTTGAGATGCCATGGGAAGACCAAGAGTAAACGTGCAGGGGGCAGTTGTGTAGGTAGGTCCAGGGATTCAGGACGGAGGTCAGGGCTGAAGACAGTTTAAGGAGGTCGCTCAGCCCAGGGAGCACCTCATCATGGGGCACACTGACTGCGAGAAGGTTGAGGCCAGAGTCCTGGAAGAACAGAGCAGATTCAGCTTGGTCCCCTCTTAGGGGGCTGCACCCAACATGGCAAGGCTGGTCCTGCTTTCAGAGGCTGGGGACACCTGGGGAGCAGCTTCCTGTACCCCTTTCTTCCCCCTGGGAGCCCCTTCCCATCAGTGGGTGGGCTCACCCTTTGGGCCAGCAATGCTGTTGGAGGATCTGAAGTTCCCACCCAGAGAAGTGGAGCCTGCAGTCCAGCAACAGCACCTGGCTGCCAGCCAGGCCCACCACCTGCATGGCCAGGTGCCTCCCCTTCCCTGCCACCAGCAGCCCCGACACACCTCTGCTTCCGCAGGCTCCAGGCCACTCTGACTCTCCGAGAAAGTCTCCCTCAAGCATCTAGAGGTGGTTTCCTTCCTTTCCTGCTGATGCTCGTTGGAAGAATAACCCCAAGACAGAGTCCCCATAAAGACTGTGCTGTAAACTGAACTTCATCTCTCTCCCTAGAAATGCCAGCCATTGTGTGAGTCAAGGCCAAGTAGAAAAGGCCCACTGAGGCTCTGCCTGGCCCCACCAGCTGTTCCCCAGCCAACAGGCCTGGAAACGCATTACAAGGTGTCAAGCGAACTGTCTGAGGCCAACCCAAGGTGTCAGAACACAAGGCAGGAGCAGCTGAGGGCGGCTGTCCTGGAACCAACTTCTCATCGGGCCCTTTCCCAGAACTATAGATGTAGGAAAAAGGCTGATGGAGGCCAGATGTCGAGGCCAAGACAGAGGAATCCACGTGGCCCCAAGGTCAGCCGTCCCAGACCAGGCAGTGTCCTGCAGGTCTCCCTCTCTTATTTTCTCCAGGCGCTCCAGTAACTAACCAATTCCCTTTCTGCTTTACCTGGGGCGCCTCCTTAAAGGTCTGAAGTCATCCCCAGTCAACCTACCATGTAGGTGCAGAGCCCGGGTGACCACTCTTGGGGATAAAGGCCCCTTTGTCCCTGCGAGAGGCACTTGAGGAGGGGTCAGTACACATGCTTGAAAGCCCTGCATTGCGGCAGCATCATCTCACTGAAAGTCACAGAGCCAGTCCCAAGAAGAGTCACATGTCTCCACAGCTCACCATGTCACACCTGCTGTCCCCCAGTCCCTTTCGGCTGGGCAGGGAGACTAATTAACTTCTGCTTCCTGACCAATGCACCTCACAAGCAGCTGCCACCTGTCTGTCAGTGGGAGCTTGCATGTTGCTATGATGCGGAACAGGTTTCAGCAGAGCTTCTAGACTAAGACAGACCAGGAAGAAAGGCCTGGTGATTTACTTCTGAAAATCAGCCAATGAAACACTATGGATCACAACGATCTGATCCAAAATCGATATGGAGACAGCGCAGGACTGGACGGTGGTTTGTTCTGTTGTGCATGGGGTCACTATGAGTCAGGGTCACTTGATGGTCGCTAACAATACCAACCTGGCCACCAATCACCCTGCCATTCCTCAGCATCCCTTTGCTCTTTAACGTTCTGACCAAGCACCCACAGTTTTGCCATGCTGGGAGAAGACGGTCTCTACGCTGGTCATCTGACCATGCAGAGTGAGGACCCGTCTTCTTGGTAGCGTGGCTGGCCACTGCCTTAGATGACTGGGATCATCACACAGCCACAAACCACAGCTGCAATCCAAGACATCTTGCTGGAGGGCAGAGGGAGAAAAATATCTGAGTGTTCTCCTCCCAGGTGGCACAGCAGCAAAGGAGCTGATTGCAGCTCTTGGTCCACGTGGGGCTGCTGGCACTGCTGGGAGAGACCCAGGCTCCACTGCAGCCCTGGAAGCCTTCTGTTGGCTCCCGTTTGCTTTATTTTATTCCTATGGAGCCTGAAGTTTACTAGTCAGTAGTTTCCAAAAGCTTCTTAAGAACCACTGGGGCACTTTTTAAATATACAAATTCCCAAGAGACCTCCCTGGAAGATCTGATTCTGTAGGTTCTGGTATGGGACCCAGGAATTGATATTTTTAAATGCCCTTGGGGCTTCTTATACAACAGCAGCAAATGGAAACTGCTGACTTCAGCTTCCAGTCTTTTCACTCGTGCAGCAATGATTTTGCTGTTAGCTACTATCGGGTTGGTCCCTGACTCATGAGCCCCATGCACAATGGGATTGGACCGTTCTGGTCCATAGGGTTTTCACTGGCTGATTTTTTGGAAGTAGATTGCCAGCCTTTTCTTCCTAGTACGTCTTAGACTGGAAGCTCCACTGAAACCTCTTCAGCATCATAGCAACACACAAGCCTCCACTGACAGACGGGTGGTGGTTGCACAAGAGGCACCTTGACTGGGAATCGAACCCAGGTCTTCTGCATGGAAAGCGAGAATTCTACCACGAACCACCACAGCCCTCATCAACAACTACTAGGTGTTAATATTTGCATCTGAGAAGCTGAACCAAGACATAAGACTTCACACTTATGCTCAGGAAGTTTGCTTTTCATTTCAGCCACTGTTTTGTCACCCAAGTCCTTTCCCAGCCAGCGGCATCAGACCCTTCAGCGGGTAGGCCTTTCTTGCTTCCATCCAAGTTTCTGAGAAAAGGGAAGAGCCAGCCTCCACACTGCTCTTAGTTACCAGGCAGGGCTGGGAATGGCCGTCTGACAGCCGGGAGCCCTGGCATAAGCCATCCCCTGTGCATTGTTCCTCCTTCTCCCCCTCAGGATTAGCCATGAGTGAGTTTGCCCAAAGGAATCCAGGAGGCGCAGTGGTTAAAGCACTCAGCTGCTAACCAAAAGGTCAGCAATTCGAACCCACCCAGTGGCTCTGGGGGAGAAAGATGTGGCAGTCGGCTTCTGTAAAGATTACAGCCTTGGAAACCCTATGGGGCAGCTCTACTCGGTCCTACAGTGTCGCTATGAGTCAGAATTGACTTGACAGAATGGGGTTTGTTTTTTAGAGTCTGCCCAATGCCATGCAGGAGAGTATAGTGGGTCAGGACAAACACTCTGGGGTCAACCTGCCTGCACTGGCTTGCAGCTCTGACAGCCACTACTCAGGCAAATTGCTGAGCCTCTCTGAGCCTGTTTCCTCATCTGGAAAATTCGCATAGTAACAGTGCCTGCCTCCAGGATTGTTGTAAAGATTAAATGAGATGGCATATTTGAAGTACTAAGATCTGTGCCCGGCACATAGGACATACTCGAGAAATGCTAGTTAGTGTGGTGGTCACTGTCTTTAGGACATCTGACGGATCTAGTGGTCTAGGATCCCATGAGCAGCACTATCCCAAGGAAAAAAGGGCATTGGTTGGACGCATCCAAACGTTACTGGCAGTGTGGCACAATGCTGTGAATATACTAAAAACCACTGAATTGTACGTTTTAAAAGGATGAATTTTGTGGTTTGAAAATTATATCTCAATGAAGCTGTTATTAAAAAAAAAAAAAAATCCAGCCACTGCCACTTACTTTCCATGTGCCCTTGGACAAGTCACTTAGCCTCCCTGAGCCTCAGTGTTCTTACCCGTAAAGTGGGGATGAGTATACGTCAGGGCTAGTTAAAGAGTGCTTGAAATCATGTGGCAAATATTTTTAAAAGTATTTCCAAGAACTAGATGGTGCTTGGCTACCACCACCAACCTCTCTGACAGGGATCACAATAAAGAGTCCCAGACAGAGCAAGAGAAAAATGTAGAACAAAATTCAAATTCACAATAAAAGTCCAGACATATTAGTCTAACAGAGACTGGAGGAACCCCCAAGACTATGGCCCCCAGCCACCCTGCTAACTCAGAACTGAAGCTACTCCCAAAGTCCACCTTTCAGCCAAAGATTAGACAAGCCTATAAAACAATAACACATGTGATGAATGTGCTTCTTAGTTCAATCAAGTATACAAGGCCAAATGGGCAACTCCCACCCAAAAGCAAGATGAGAAGGCAGGAAGGGACAAGAAAACTAGACGAATGGACATGGAGAACCGAGGGCGGAAAGGGAAAGGGGGAGAGTGCTGACACATTGCAAGCAGTGCAACCAATGTCACGAAACAATTTGTGCATAAATTTTTGAATGAGAAACTCATTTGCTCTGTAAACTTTCACTTAAAACACAATTTAAAAAAAAGTTTTTTAAGTATTTCCATTTGTCCACTTAAAATCATTTCACAAGAGGGTGGGGAGGGAGGGTGAGGGTTATTTACTAACTAGATAGTAGATAAGAATTATCTTAGGTGAAGGGAAGGACAGCACACACTGCAGGGGAAGTCAGCACAACTGGACTAAACCAAAGCTAAGAAGTTTCCTGAATACAGTCAAACACTTTGAGGGACAGAGTAGCAGGGGTAGGGATCTGGAGACCATGCTTTCAGAGGACATCTAGGTCAACTGGCATAACAAAGCTTATTAAGAAAATGTTCTGCATCCTACTTTGGTGAGTGGCAGCTGGGGTCTTAAAAGCTTACAAGCGACCATCTAAGATGCATCAATTGGTCCCAACCACCTGGAGTAAAGGAGAATGAAGAACACCAAAGACACAAGGAAAGTATTAGCCCAAGAGACAGAAAGGGCCACATAAACCAGAGACTTCATCAGCCTGAGACCAGAAGAACTAGATGGTGCCCAGCTACCACCAATGACCGCCCTGACGAGGAACACAACAGAAAGCCCCTCATGGAGCAGGAGAAAGGTGGGGTGCAGAACCCAAATTCTAGTAAAAAGACTAGACTTAATGGTCTGACTGAGACTGGAGGAACCCTGGAAAGCATGGCCCCTGGACTCTCTATCAGCTCAGAACTAAAACAATTTCTGAGGCCAGCTCTTCAGACAGGGATCGAACTGGACTATGGGACATAAAGTGATACTCGTGAGGAGCATGCCTATTAGCTGAAGTAGATACAAGAGACTAAGCAGGCAGCTTCTGTCTGGAGGTGAGACAGGAAGGAGAGAGGGTCAGGAGCTGGTTGAATGGACATGGGGAATCGGGGGTGGAAAGGAGGATTGTGCTGTCACAGTATGGGGAAAACAATTAGGGTCATATAACAATGTATGGATAAATGTTTGTATGGGACACTAACTTGAAATGTTAACTTCATTTAAACTACAACAATAAATCAAAAAAAAATCATTTCAGAAATCATTCACATTTAGGGACACTTTATTTGGGGGCCCTCCTGTTGTTGTGTGTCATCAGCCAATTCTGACTAGAGCAAACCTATATGACAGAGTAGAACTGCCCATAGGGTTTTCGAGGCTGTAATCTTTACAGGAACAGATCGCCAGGTCTTTTCTCCCACAGAGTCGCTGGTGGGAGACCTTTCAGTTAGCAGCCAAGCACTTAACTATTGTGCCACTAGGGTTCCTTGGAGGTCCCACTAGCACTTAAAAAATAAAAGAGCCTGGGGCATGGTATGTGCCGGGCCCTGGGGTTCTGAGCCCTGTTGACTTGCACAGCGGGGTGGGTCCTGGGCCCCGTCATGCTGGCCCACCCACAGCCGCCCCCCAGCCCGTCCTCACTCCTGGCCCTGGCCCCAGTGTCTAGAGGTTACTGCAGCATTCTCAGGCAGATTCTTGCACCTCTGAAGTCTGGGCCTGGCTCAATCACTCCACGCTATCCTTTGTCACCAGGCACGTTCCCTGGCAGTGGCAGGCCCTGAAGCAGAGGTGGGGACACAGGAAGGAATCAGCCAGACCCATGTGGCCCCGTTCCAGCCCACTGAGGAGCAGCTGGTCAGGTCTAACTGGCTTAAACAAGCCTTAACTGAAAGCAGCAGGAATTCCTCCTTGGGCTGCCACAGCCCCATGAGTCATCCTGGGGGTGGCTTTCAGGAAAATACTCCCCTCCACAGAGGCAATGGCCACCAAAAAAGCCCAGGAGGAAAGATGGGGGCAAAGCTATCACCTGGCTAAATCTGGAAGAGGGGCCACAGCTGTTGCCACCCCCTCCTGCCCCCTCATCCTGGCATCTGGCTTGCTTTAATGGCCTCTGCTCCTTGCCTGAGCTTTGCTAGCTATTTTCCCAGGATCCACTGTGTCATTAGGGCAGGGGCACAGGCTGGTGGGTGGGGAGGGGCTCAGGCAGAGGGACCCCAAGGCAGCTGCAGCTCATCTAGGAAGGGGCAGGGCAGACAGGGGCGGGGATCCCACAAGAGCAGGAAGTCCACACCCCCTGATCAGCTGCTCCTGAAGCTGGGTGTGGGGGCCAGGAGGCTGATTCCCTGAGCTGTGGGGACCTACCTGAGTGGTTACTGGGTAGCAGCCTCGGTGTCTCGTCTTCCTGGGAAGGAAGTGTGTGAGGGAGGCCAGCTCCTCCAAGGGCAGGCCCCATGGGCGGTAGTGGTCTGGGACTGAGGTGAAGTGAGACAAACACTGGGCTGTGTTCTCACTGTGTTCTCACCTGACACTGTCACTAACTCACTGGGAGGCCTTGGGCAACTTCTGGTTCCTCCCTGCCTCAGTTTCCCCATCTGTAAAATAAAGGAAGGGACTCACACCTCCCCCAGGAGCCAGGCCACCATGGCCCTAGTTGTTTTCCTTGGATGAAAGGACAAGTGAGAGGCAGGCCTCTTCTGAATCCAGGCTGGGCTGCTGGAGCTGGGTAAGAGAGCACCCAGGGGCAGTGCCCTCACCTCCACCTGGGTGCTGGGCACTCTCCTGCCTGCACCTCCAGCCCAGAACCACGGACCCGTACACTCAGCCATCTCCAAGCAGAGGCGGTCTGTGCAATGGATACGAACCACAGGAGGGCAGATATCCTCAATTAAAACAGTGCCAGCCTCATCACAGGTGCTCAATGAGTATTAGTAGAAAACACGTGAATCAATGGATCGGAAGACAGGCTCTGGCATCAGAATGCCTGTACCCGATACCTGTGTGACCTTGAACCAGTAACTTAACATTTCTGACCCTTGCATCTGAAAAGTGGGGACAGTCACCGTACCTACTCTCATAGGGCCATTGTGCTGATGAAATAAGATACGGCATTTAAGATATTCAGTGTGTATTTGGCACATAAGAGGTTCACTATCATCATTTACAGGACAGCTCCACCTGGATGTCCCACCAACGCCTCAAAGGTCAGCTTGTACAATCTGACTTTTTTCTCTGCTGTACTTACTCTCAGTTGGTGGTACAACCATCCACTCAGTCACCTAAACAGAAACCGAGAGTTCCTCATGGCTCCTCCCTCTCCCTTATCCCTGCCACCTCCTTATTCACGGCATCCTTCCCACTGGCCTCCTGCAGGTCTCTGGAATCCCTCTTTTCTCCATTCCTGCTGCCCTGACCCTGGTTCAGACCCTTATTCTCTCCCAAGCCTCACTCCAGCTATCCCAGGGAAGTCTTCCCTGGCCATGGCCCTCCTGGCTGTGCCCCAGGCCCTCCAACACCCTAGGCTTCCCTTTATACTAGACCTTGCTGCAATCATCCGGCTACACATCTGCCTGTCTCACTGTTGGTCCCTCCATAGCAAGGAGTGAGTTTTCCTGCTTAGTAAATGTTTGTTGGCTGATGAATCAGTGAACACAAGAGACCAGAGTAAAGGTTCTGGTGGGTAGAGGGAGGCCACGTGGGAGGAGAAGAGTGAAAGGCAGTGAGGCTGAAAGCTATTCTATGCATAATTTACTACCTTTTAATCCACCATGATTTTGTTTAAAATAGACTATGGTAAAAGATGAAATAGAAATAAATCTATAAAGCAGGTACAGATGGTACCCAACTTGTTTCTATTCCAAGAGTGTGTTTGCAAGTTGACTACTTAGAACTAGCCTTGCATCTTCTGATAGAAATTTAAATCAAGATGTCAGAGATCAACTGTTACTTTTTCCTATATTAGGGGCAGTGGTGGTTCAGTGGTACAATTCTTGTTTCCCATGTGGGAGACCGGAGTTCGAGTCCCAGTCAATGCACCTCAGGTGCAGCCACCACCCATCTGTCAGTTGAAGTTTGTGTGTTGCTATGATGCTGAACAGGTTTCAGGGGAGCTTTCAGACTAAAACAGACTAGGAAGAAAGGCCTGGCAATCTACTTCCAAAAATCAGCCAATGAAAACCCTATGGATCACAATACTGTGCATAGGGTCACCATGAGTCAGGGGCCAACTTACTGGCAGCTAACAACAATCACAACTTGTGTTAGGCACTGTGCTAGGTGCTTTTCATGCATATTCTCATTTAATCCCTGCTAGAATGGAATTATTATCCCTATTTTACAGATGAGGGAACTGAGCTGTAGGAAGGCTGGGTAACTTGCTCAAGATCATATAGCTAGTTAGGTAAAGAGCTGAGTTGAATCCAGGTCGGCCTGACCCCAAAGCTCATGTTTTCTTGTGGGGATATACGCCATTTAAACATGGCTGCACTATTGACAACTGCAGCCCCCACAGGCTTCTATGCTGCACAGCATGTTGAGACTTGTCCCCAACATGTTGAGACTTGTCATGACTTGTTTTCCCAAACCTATTGTCCCTTTACTGATTGGCTTGTTTACCTGAATTCCTTCTCCCTTGCCCGCACCCAAAGCCCATTGTTCTGTTATTTGCTTCACTGCTTGCTGTATTGACTATAAATAAACTCCTGGGACTGAAGCCGGGGTCGACTCCTCAGAGTGATCCTCCTGGCCCCACTTGTCTGTAAGAGTTGTGTTTGGTTACTGTCTCCGCCGTCCCGACAACCGTCGCCACTGTGACACTTTCTCCCCCTGTGCTACAGTGCTGTTAATTCCTACCAATATGATCAATTATTCTGATTGGTCGACCACCAGCCTCCCAGCCTCACCACTGGCCAAAATCTCCCAGGAACAGGTCTGTGGTTGCCATCAAGGACCTGTGAGGGGGGAAGACATGGACAGAAGAGGGAAGGAGGGTGGGGGAAAGAGCTTCTTCATGAAGACACCTCATGGGCTGAACCAGCAGAATGATATAAGCCAAGAACAACTGGAATGCCTGAAGAGAAACAGGTCAAAGTTCTGGAAGTCATACCCATCTCCCCGTCCCTATATCTGTGCCAAGATGGTGGAAAAGAACCAAGAAGAATTGGAGCAGTTCCTGCCCTTCTGAGGGTGGGTGGGGGGCGAGTTCTGTCCCTTCTTGCCTGTGGACTTCAAGGTCTCTTCTCACACCTTCTCTCACCCCACCCTCATCCCATCACTGGCATGGGGACCTTTTGCTTAGGTGCCCTTGGATTCTGAAGGCCAAGAGCAGAGGACACTAAATGGTGGCCTAATGATCATGTCTGGCCCACAGATGTGCACATTTGAGCCTGCATAGTGTCTTAAAGAATTTTAAAAATTGAGAAATTTCATGCAAATAATCTGGATTTCTAGCTTCTCTGGAAAATCTGGAGATCTGGCAACCCGGGTCCAGATTCCTACACAGCAGCCATCAGCTGGAGCTGAGTAGCAGCTGCTCCCTCAGCTGGGGCACAGCCCCCCTCAGACGATGCAATGAGAAGGGAGGGGACCCTCAAGCCATGCCGGGCCATGACCCCGGTCCTGGGATAGTAGCCTGGATGCCTCCAACAGCTGCGTCTTCCTCCACTTGCAGCCAGCAAGGACAGAGTGCTACTTTGTCAGCTGGTGAAGCTGAGGCATGGTGGCCACGTGCTGAGGAGACAGGCGGCCGCCCAGCCCTCTCGTTTCTTGACTACCAGGCTCAGTCCACTCCAGGAAGCCTTCTGGTGTTTCTAAGGTAACATAAAACAACTCTGGCTTCCTGGCCTGGACCCTGGGGATCCCTCACCCCGAGCTGGCCTGTCCAGGGCACCTGGGCAAACACTCAGGCACTGTAGGGCCTCTGGCTGGCAGCAACCAACAATCCCGGCAGTGTGGCCCGTGCATATCCTAAGCTGCAGCCTGTTTACTTCCTCAGGGAGCGCTGCTGGGGACAGGTCTGTGATGGTGGGGAGGCCATTTCAGAACCACCAAGCAGATGTTTCCATTCCAGCTTCAAGGAGCTTCCAGAAAACCCAGACAAATATTTGAAAATGGCTGCCTTACCATAATCCCAGAGGCAGTGCCAAGGAGGAGGGCCAGGCCTGGCAAGGTTCTGGCCAGGCCTGGCAGGGTTCTGGTCAGGGAGGAGAGTCCCAACAGCCTCGCTGGCCTGAGAGACCCTGGCTGCTCCAGCCTCTGGCTCTAGGCCCCCTGTGAGTCACCCATCAACCGCATGGTCTCCAGGTGGAACACAAGGTGGACGGGTCATCTCTGCTGCTACTGGCTCCACCTGAAACCCCTCCCCTCTTAGCATATTCCCAAATCCCACTCGCCTGCAAGGCTCCGTGGGATGCCGGCCCCTCCAGGGATTTCTGGAAGCAACCCTCTGACGTCTCAGGAAGAACGCTGACCCCCTCTGAAGCCCCTCTGGACTTTGAACCCCCTTTCCACTTCCCAGCTCCTCCTAGATTTTCTCTTCCCTGCTGGCCTGGGGGATCCTGCAGAGGAGGGGATTCAAAAAGATCCGGCTTCAAGTCCCCACAGCGCCCCTTACTGGCTGGGTAACCTTGGACGGGTCATTTCCCCTGTTTGGACAGTTTTGTTTCCTCCACTGTAAAATGGGGCAGAGAGAGCCTAGTTTGCAGGGCTGTTGTGAGGATTAAGGAAGAAGATGTGTGTGACAGGTCCAGCACTGTGCCTGGGACACAGATGGGGCTGCATCAGCACTGGACACATAAAGAGCCTGAAGGAACAACCACCTGGGTGGATAAGGGCCGCACACATCCAGCTCTGTGCTGGCCCACCACAGTGCAGGGGAGCGGGAAGGCTGAAGGGAGGGTTGTGATAACTTGCCTCCTAATGCATGGGCCCTTCAGTCAAAACCAAGCTGGTGACTGGAGCAGACTGAGTGCCCTGGGCTAGCCCTGCTTTCTGTGGCCACGTAGAGGCTGCAGGAGCCATGAAGGCCAATGCCGTTTTCTCCCCCAGCTGCCCGCCCCACACTGCCCAGGCCACCAGAGCCCCGCCATGTTGCTGAATGCTGACCTTCCCTTTGGCCAGGGCGCTGGGGGCCTGGCCAGCTCCTTGGCCACTGGAGGTGCTGCCCCTCTGCTGGGCCTGGCTTGGGTCAGGGGAGGCAGAGAGGGCAGGGTGCCCTAGACTTTGCACTTGACTTCCTTAGACGCTCCTGGCTTGTGCCTCCATGCGGATTCCTTCCCCACTTGGGACAAGCTGCCCTTGTTTGTCTCCTTAATTCATTCTTAAGCCACAAATCACACACACACACACAGAGACACACACACACAACCTTGACTCCACAGACGCTTTCCCCTGACTGAGCCTTCTTTGAACAGAACGTTCCTGTTCTATGGAATGTAGGTTCTTGCTGATTGAGAAGAAACGGCATGTGGCCTCTGGACAGGGGCAGCTCTTACCTCAGTGAGCTTGGCTGACACCCATCAGCTGCTGCACTTTCTCCTCTGATACCCAGAAAGCCTCAGCCCCAGCCCCAGTCCAACTGCCTCCCTTTCCTCCTCCCAGAGGGCCTGGTGGTGCAAATGGCTAAGCGCTCAGCCGCTAACTGAAAGGTTGGTGGTTCAAACCCAGTGGCTCCAAGGGAGAAAGACCCAGCAATCTGCTTCCATAAAGATTACGAGATGAGAAGGCAGAGAAAGTCAGGAGCTGGTTGAATGGACACGGAAAATCCGGGGGCGGGGAAAGGAAGAGTGTTCTATCACAGTATAGGGAAAGCAACTAGGGTCACAAAACAATGTATGTATAAATTTTTGTATGAGAGATTAACTTGAATTGTAAACTTTCACTTAAAGCACAACAATTGAAATGCAAAATGATACAACCATTTTGGAAAATGATATGGCGCTTCCTCAGAAAGCTGGAAATAGACATACCATTCGATCCAGCAATCCCACTCCTAGGAATATATCCTAGAGAAATAAGAGTCGTCACTCGAATAGACATATGCACACCTACGTTCATGGCAGCATTGTTCACAATAGCAAAACGATGGAAACAACCTAGATGCCCATCAACAGATGAATGGATAAACAAACTATGGTACATGCACACAATGGAGTATTATGCAGCGAGAAAGAACAACAATGAATCTGTGAAGCATCTCATGACATGGATGAAACTGGAGGACATCATGCTGAGTGAAATAAGTCAATCACAAAAGGACAAATATTGTATGAGACCTCTATTGTAAAAACCCATAAAAAAGGTCACACACAAAATGTAACGATCTTTGTTGGTTACCAGGGATGGGCGGTGTGGGGGGTGGAAATACTAAATAGGCAA
The DNA here is from genome assembly GCA_030035585.1 of Dugong dugon. NCBI lineage: Eukaryota > Metazoa > Chordata > Mammalia > Sirenia > Dugongidae > Dugong > Dugong dugon. Next base: position 26,110,815 of record CM057482.1, on the reverse strand, counting down.
TAGATAAGTGGTATCTTGGGTGAAGGGTGAGACAGTACACAATACAGGCGAAACTAGCACAACCTGTACCAGGAAAGGTCATGGAAGCCCCATAGACACATCCAAACTCCCTGAGGGACTGAATTGCTGGGCGGAGGGCTCTGGGGACCATGGTCTTGGGGAATATCTAGCTCAATTGGCATGACACAGCTTATAAAGACAATGCTCTACATTCTACCTTGGTGAGTAGTGTCTGAGGTCTTAAAAGCCTGTGAGCGGCCGTCTAAGATACTCTACTGGTCTCATCGCTTTGGAAGCAAGGGAGAATGAAGAGAACAGGATACAAGGAAAAGATTAGTCCAAAGGACTAACTGTCCACAGCTACCAAAGCCTGCTACCAAGGTCTCCACCGGACTGAGTCCAGTACAGCTAGATGGTGCCCGGCTACCACCACTGACTGCTCTGACCAGGATCACAACAGAGGGTTCTGGACAGAGCTGGAGAAGGATGTAGACCATAATTCTAACTCACAAAAAAAAGACCAGATTTACTGGCCTAAAGGAGACTGGAGAAACCTCGAGAGTATGGCCCCCAGACACCCTTTTAGCTCAGTGGTGAAGTTACCTCCGAGGTTCACTGTTCAGCCTGGGAGTGGACAGCCCCGTAAAACCAAATGAGACTAACGAGGTACAGGAGTCCAGTGACAAGGGCCAGAAGGCAGAAGGGGACAAGGAAGCTGGTGATAGGGAGCCCAAGGTTGAGTAAGGATATTGTTGATGTGTTGTGAGATTGTTAACCATTGTCATAGGGCAACAGTTGTAGTAACTGTTAAATGAGAAACTATTTTGTTCTGTAAGCCTTCATCTTAAGTGAGAATAACAGCCCAATTGGAAGAGCGTAGTCAATGTCACTGAACTGTGCATGTAGAAATTTTTGAAATGGTGTATCTTTGGCTCTGTGTATTTTCATCAAAAAAAAAAGGTTGAGAAGTTAGAGGGTTGATATGTTGTGGGGTTGCTAACCAATGTCATAAAATAACATGTGTACTTCTGTTTCATGAGCAACTATTTGTTTTGTAAGCCTTCACCTGAAGTACAATGTAAAAAAAAAAGTAATAAAAAAAGCACACCAATTGAAAAAAAAAAAGATTACAGCCTAGAAAACCCTATGGGGCAGTTCTACTCTGTCACATGGGGTGGCTATGAGTCAAAATGCACTCGACGCACCCAACAACAGAGGGCTCAGCAACCCATCAAGACGCTTCAGGTCCTGAGGGCTGAACACTCTGTGACTCAAACACCTCAAGAACTCAGCCACAGTTGCTCACAGAGCAGGCTGTATGTCCAACAAGAGCAGGGCAGGGGGTGGGGAGCACAAGTTTCAGAGCCAGGCAGGTCAAATGTTTGCTCTGACCCTTCGTAGCTGAGTGATTTAAAGCAAGTGATGCAATCTATCTGGACCTCACTGTATTCCTCCGTAAAATGGGAATTCTTTCCCTGCATATCCGAAGAGATAATGCGAAAGTACTCTGAATTGTAAAGAACTGTATCAGTATTGGTTACTGTTGGATATAAAGCATGGGAATAAGTTCCGGGAGTTCAAAGATAAATCACAAGAGAATTCTGCCCTCCAGGACCTCCCCTACTAGTGAGGTGGATGAGAAGCATACTGAAGTATGGAGGAAAGAGGATTTCTTAGAGGGTCTAGGTAATGTGTTTGGAGAGTTCAGATGAGCAGAGATAAATCCCCCCAAGCACCTCTGGGCAGTAAGGGGAGGTGGCATTGTACCTGACCATGAATCCAGGGCAGGGTCTGGACACGCCGGGCAGAGACATGGAGGTGTCCACCATAGTACAGAACACACACTCAGAACAGGGAAAATGGAAAATACGTTTGTGAAGCTCGGTGGGCGAAAGCATTTTCTCACTAAGACAGGTGAGCAGAGAGGTTGGCGTGCCCAGGAATGAGAGCATAGAGAGGGGCCATGAGGCAACCAACCACTTTCTGCACAGGGGAGGTTTTCCAGTGCCAGGTGAAGCCTCCAGGTGGGGTGGGCTTACATAAGCAAGTCCCTAGGTCTATCCCATGAGCTTAGCTGGGCTAACTTTGCTCCCAACAGCTGGCAGCCAGAATGAAATGAGATGAGTGCTAAAAATGTCCCAAAATAAATGCACAGGATGCCTGGTTCAGATGCTCTGGAATACCTGCACTCTTCCTCTTGATGGAAGACAAGGAAAACGTTGGCAGGGCATATTTGGTACAAGCGTTCAGGCAAACCAGTGTCAGCTCCTTGGAGGCACTGAATGTGAACTCTGGCATCCGATCTGAGCTCGGGCTGCATGACCTTGGTCAGCCCTTAGTTTCCTCCAGCCCAGCACCTCAGAGGTGTTATCAGGCATAGATGAGACGACGCCTGTCAAGTGTTTCCTACTATACCATGCCAGAGAGCAACGCTGTTATTCTTTTAGGTCTTGCCATGTTGAACGCTTCTTCCTGAGGAGCCTGGGAAACTCTGTTTACCTGATTCTGGACTATAAAACCGAAAGAAACCAAACACATTGCTGTCCAGTCGATTCCAACTCATAGCGACCCTATAGGACAGAATAGAACTGCCTCATAGGGTTTCCAACAGATGAATGGATGCTCCTGGCTTGTGGCTCCACACGGATTCCTTCCCCACTTGGGACAAGCTGCCCTTGTCTGTCTCCTTAATTCATTCTTAAGCCACAAATCACACGCACACACAGAGAGACACACACACACGACCTTGAACTGTCGACCTTTTGGTTAGCAGCTGAGCTCTTAACCACTGCGCCACCAGGGCTCCAGACTATGCCATCCATTATTTCCACACCTCTCGTCATTTTCAGGAGCCCTGGTGGTGCAGTGGTTAAAACGCTCAGCTATTAACTGAAAGGTCGGCGGTTTGAATCCACGGGAGAAAGATGTGGCAGTCTGCTTCCCTAAACGTTACAGCCTTGGAAACTCTGTGGGGGCAGTTCTACTCTATCCTATAGGGTCGCTATGAGTTGGAATCGACTCAACAGCAGTGGGTTTGGTTTGGTTTTCATCTTTTTCAGTCCATTCTCTTTGCACGCCCGTCTGTCAAGCACAGAATCTGCAATGGCAACACACTCTCCCAATCTGTGGCATCCTGGGGGGCCTGGTGAAAGTCCTGTTGTTTCTACAAAGCCAGTCCTGCTAAGCAGCCACAGTTCCCCCAGGAGCCAGGCTGTCAGGTGGGCCTGGCACGGCTCTGGTGTTTTAGCAACCCCACCTGCTCCTTGGCCTCAGGACCAGACACATTCCAGAGACTCTATTGAGCTGAGGCCTGCAGATAGAATGGGACTACTGGGTTTGCCCTTAAGGAAGAAGCGTGTGAGTGCTAGTATGCCCCAGAGATTACTGCGTCAGCTGGAGGATGGGAGCTGGCAGGGGGAGAAGTTGGAAACCTTTCTAGGATGGAACTCAATTCTTCTAGGACTCTCTGCTTAGTCCCTACAATGTTGTTAGTTGCCGCCAACTCGGCTCTGACTCATGGCATCCCCATATAAAACAGAAGAGAACACCGCCCCGTCCTGCGCCATTCTCACAAGCACCAGCATGCTTCAGTCCATTGTTACCTTCCAGCCAAAGGGGCTCAACTTCCAGCACTATATCAGACAATATTCTGTTGTTATCCACAGAGTTCTCATCGGCTGATTTTCAAAAGTGGATCGCCAGGCCTTTCTTCCTAGTCTGAGTCTGGAATCTCCACTGAAACCTGTCCACCATGGGTGACCCTTCTGGTATTTAAAATACCAGTGGGATAGCTTCTCGCATCATAGCAACACACAAGCCTCCACACTACAGCAAACTGACAGATGGGTAGTGGGTCCTTACAATTCTACCCTATTATTCTGGCTGTTAGAAAATATTACTTATTACTTCCTACCACTGAGGTTCTGGTAAATGAACGGCCTTTATTTGCTGAACACCCTGTTGGTTGGAAAATGAAAATTTGGGGAGTTGACACTGAGGATGGGGAGGAAATGTGGCAAAAAGAAAAGAATTAGGAAGGACTTGGTAGGGTTAAAAAACCAAAACCAAACCCGTTGCCATCGAGTTGATTCCAACTCATAGTGACCCTATAGGACAGGGTAGAAGTGCCCCATATAGTTTCCAAGGAGCACCTGGTGGATTTGAACTACTGACCTTTGGGTTAGCAGCCATAGCACTTAACCACTATGCCACCAGGGTTTCCCTGGTAGGGTTGGGCACTGTGAAAGAAGAAACTATAGAAAACATATTTGAGGAAGGTTTTCAAGTTGTTTTTTACGGAGAATGTGCCATCAAAACCCTCCATGCCCTTGAAACCACCAGTAAAATTCTGCCCACTAGTGCTTTGGGAGCAAGTGGACAAAATCAGAGACAATTTGCAGGGGCAGCCAGACAGTGGTCAAAATAATATATATTTTAATCACTGCTTTAATTTCCCACAGAGGGAGACATTTTTCTGCTTGTCAGAACACTGCCCTTCCCTGCTATTACTAACACCAGCTCTGAAAAGATGCCTGCTTTTTCTCTTTCAGAGAGAGAAGCAGAGACCTAGCAATTCCACTCCTAGGTATATGGCCCAAAGACTTGAAAGTGGGGATGCAGCCAGATGCTGTACACCAATATTCATTGCAGCTTTATTCAAAATAGCTAAAAAGTTGGAAACAATCCAGCGTCCATCAACGAATGAATGGATAAACTAAAACGTGGTCTATCCATACAATGAAATACTACTCATCCATAAGGAGGGAAGAAGTCCTCATGCATGCTACAACATGATGAACCTTGAAAAGATTATGCTAAGTGAAATAAGTCAGACACAAAAGGACAAATACTGTATGAGCCCACTTATATGAAATACCTAGGATAGGCAAATGCATAAAGACCAAAGTTTATTAGTGGCTACCAGGGGCTGGGAAGAGGGGGAAAGAGGTAGTCACTGCTCAGGGACACTGAGTTTCTGTTAAGGGTAATGGAAAAATTTGGAAAGAGATAATGGTGATGTTTGTACAACATGAATTAATTAATATCACTGAATTGTACATGTAAAAATGTTGAAATGGTGAATGTTTTATTGTGTATATTTTTACTATAAAAAAAAAAGAGAGAAGCAGAATTTAAGAAGGAACAAAGCTCAGCGTAATTGACTCTTGAGTTTGGGAAACAGAAGGCTGTACCAGAATCGTGAGGCCAGGAAAACGCACCAGCAGTGGAGAGGGTGGAGAAAGTTTGCAAGCATTTTGGGGTTTAAAGAGAAAAATAGAGAAAAACTTAATATGAAAAATTATTTCCCTTTCCTCTCTAACTATATCAGGTATGAGCCTTTTTATGAGGATACCAAGTTACACATGACCTATCTTAAAGTTTCCCAAAGAACAAAGGGACTTAACATTTTAAAAGGACACTTAAAAATAAACATTGTAGATATTCCCATTTTCACCCAGATTTTATTATTATTATTATTATTTTAATCCATGGTTCAAGTTGAGGCAAGGCTCTGGTCTGTCCAGACTATCTGTGGCCAACAGTGAAGGAAACAGGAGGCAGATTATGGGAGAAGGGGACCTTGGACAGTCATAGCGCCTTGGTGGTCCCTAGGGAAGGGGAAGCCCTGAAGAAAGTCAAGGTGTCCACAAAGCCAAGAAACACAGATGATGTTTTCATGGACATATTTTTTAATTATTGTTGTTATTATAAAAATATAGATAACATAACATTTCCTTTCAAGGAAATCTTCAATCTGTAAAAAATAAAATATGATATACTAAATTTTAATGCCAATAATGCACACCCTCTGTGTTTGTTTGCCAGCCAGGCCCTCCCCTTGTGAGGTATTTTCACAAGCCCTGCTATGCCAATTTTTTTTACATGTTGCCATAAGAAAAATTAGCATAGCACGCTTACAAAAATACCTCGAGGGAGGAGGACGTGGTTGGCAAACAAACGTAGAAAGCACACATGTATTATTTGCGTAAAGATATGGTATGTTTCCAAACTCTATGGACACCCTGTAGATTCAGACCACCAAAAGGCAGGATGGTAGACTCTACGCCATCAAGAATATGAGATCTTCTACGGCCTGTAGAACCAGCCCAAAAAAGCACAGACTGGGTAAAAAGTGAAAGTTACAAAAGTTACAAAAGTTGGTCTCTATTCACCTGGAGCAACAGAGGAAGAAGGAGAGTCTGGAATAGGAGGAGGAAATGGAATGTGTGGCTAATTGCCTCCATGAACAATTAACTCCTTTGCCGTGAGACCAGAAGAATTGGATGGTGCCTGGCTACCATTACTGAACATTTTGATCAAAAATTCTATAGAAGAATTCTGATCAAAAGGGGGAACATGCAAAACAGAATTTCAAATTTTCATGGAATCCAGACTTTCTGGAGCTATGAAGGCTGGATGAACCCCTGAAAATTTTGCCCTGATATAGTCTTTAAATCTTAAACCAAAAATATCCCCTAAAGGGAAAGATTAGTCCAAAGGACTAATGGGCCACAACAACCACAGTCTCCACAGTCTCCACCTGGCTACCACCTACAACTGCTCTGACAGGGATCACAATAGAAGGTCCCAGACAGAGCTGGAGATAAATGTAAAACAAAATTCTAACTCACAAAAAAAAAGGCCAGACTTACTGGTCTGACAGAGACTGGAGAAACCTGAGAGTATGGCCCCCGGATACCCTTTTAATTCAATACTGAAGTCCCTCCTGAAGTTCACCCTTCAGCCAAAGATTAGACAGGCCCATAAAACAAAATGAGACTAAATGGGTACACCAGCCTAGGGGCAAGGATGAGAAGGCAGGAGGAGACAGGAAAGCTGGTAATGGGGGGAACCTAAGGTAGAGAAGGGGAAAGTGTTGACATGTTGTGAGGTTGGTGGCCAGTGTCATAAAACAATATGTGTATTAACAGTTTAATGAGAAATTACTTTGCTGTGTAAACTTTCATCTAAAGTGCATATATATATATATCCTCTGAAGTCTTCTTTAAACCAAAAAATACTTCAGCTTCACTAGTAGAGACTGTCTGCCTTGAGCATTGTGTTTTCTTAAGAACTATCTATATGGGATCATATTGACAAGAGCAACTTGAAAGATTAGACAGGAACCTTAGAGGGCAAGAAGTTTATGTCAGTGGGGAAGGAACATCTCAGAGAACAAGGATAAAAATGGTTGCACAACTTGAAGAATGCAATCAATGTTACTGAACTGTGCATGCAGAAACTGCTGAATTGGTGTATATTCTACTGAGTATATTCTCAACAACAATAACAAATAAAATAAATGATTTAAAAAAAAAAAGGTGAAGGGTGGTCATGTGGGGCCCTGGCCTAATTCCCAGGCCCAGGACATTACAAATGTTACAGTTGAGCAAATATTAATTGTGCTCCTACTCTGTCTTGTGCCTGGGCTAGGCATTGGTGGGAGCTGGGGACTCCCCCTTCTCTGCCTAGAAACCCCTACTCATTCTTTAAGACTCAGCACTGGTGCCACGTTCTCCATAAGACTTTCCCTGGCATCTCCACCTCCAGCCCCTAATGCTGGGTCCACCATTTAATGGCCCTCTTCTGTGTCTTTCTACATCCCCAGGTGTACCACATATTGCTGAGCTCTTCAGCTCTTTGAGAGCGGGTTGTATGATCTATTCTTCTCTGTATCCCTGGAGCCCAGCACAGAAATTGGAATGTGGAAGGACCTCAGGAAATGACTGGTGAATGAATGTATGTATGTTTATCAAGATGGTCTCCATCCCACATTCTACTGCAGAAGGCAGACTAGAAGATAACTAACCTCTATACAAAGTGATAAGTACAAGGAAGGCTGGTGTGACGAGAAGCTAGGGGACACAGAGGAAGAAGCAATTCTGCTTGAGGTTGGAGGGTACTCAAGAAATGCTTGATCTAGCCATTGATTTAGACCTAGGAGTCACCTGGGGAAAGGAGATCCCAGGCAGAGGGAACAGCAGGAGCAAAGGCATGGTGAATCGGGGGGAACCTGGAGTAGCTTCACATGCTCAAAAGAAAAGATACATAAGATGGGATGAGGGAGAGAAGGAGGAAAGTGGAGCTGGATTGTGAATCTACTAAACGCCAGGCTAAGATATATGGTTCTCTCTCTCTGTCTCTCTCCCTTCCTCTCTCCTTCCCTTCCTCCCTCTTTCAGCAATGAGGACACAGAATATGTTTTAGTCCAAGAAACAGAATCTTTGAAAAATGCAAACAGATCCCTATTTTGACAAATAAAACACTTTATGAGTCGGAATCAACTCAATGGCAACGGGTTGGTTGGTTTGTTTGTTTTGGTTTTTATTAATATAAGACACTGCCATGTGCTCATTTTTTTAATTTTTTGGAAACTTTTATTTTTAAGAGAGAGAGAAATTCAAGAAGAGCTAAATAAATGGAGAGAGATGCTATTGTCATGAAATGGAAGTCTCAATGCTATAAACATACCAGTTCTTTCCAACCTGATACGGAGAATCCCAGTCAAAACCCCAACAGGTTTTTTTTTTTAATGGAAATGCAAAGGGCCAAGAAAAGCAAAGAATATCTTGAAGAACAAAGTGGGAGGCTATAATCTACCGGCTATCAGGGCACACTATCAAGCTAAGTAGTTAAGACCGTCTAGTGTTGTTGCAAAGATAAACAAATAAAACAATGGAACAGAAGAGACGAAAGAACAGCCCCACACATTATGAACACTTAGGACAAAAGTCACGTCACAGGACAATGAGGAAAAACTGGTCTTTTCAATAAAAGTTGCTAAATTGATTGAATTAAAAAAAAAAAAAGCCATTGTCGCCGAGTCAATTCTGACTCATAGCGACCCATAGGACAGAGTAGAACTGCCCACATAGGGTTTCCAAGGAGTGGCTGGTGGATTCAAACTGCTGACATATGGATTAGTAGCTGAGCTCTTAACCACTACGCCACTAGGGCTCCAATCAATTGAATAGTCAAATGAAAAAAAAAAAACGAAGCTTGACCCTCTCTCATACCATGTAAAAGCCAGTCTCAATGTGGACTGTAAATCTCAATGTGAAAGACAAAACAATAAAAATTCCAGAAGAAAATAAGTAGGCAAAGATTTCTAAAACAGGAATCAAAAAAGGACTAACTACCAACACCCATTTCTGATAAAAACTCTAAATAAAATAAGTATAGAAGGGAAATTTATCAACATAAAAAAGGGCATCTATGAAAAACCAACGGCCAACATCATTCTTAATAGAGAGAGACTGAAAACATTCTCCTTGAGAACAGGAACAAGACAAGGATGCCCTTTATCTCCACTCCTATTTAACACTGTGCTGGAAGTCCTAGCTAGCGTAGTAAGGCAAGAAAAAGAAATAAAGGGCATCCAAATTGGTAATGAGAAAGTTAAACTGTCCCTGTTTGCAGATGATATAATACTATACATAGAAAACTCTAAAGACTCCACAAGAAAACTACTGGCACTAATTGAGAGATTCAGCAGAGTAGCATGATACAAGATAAACATACAAAAATCGGTTGGATTGCTACACACCAATAAAGAGAACAATGAAAAGGAAATCAGAAAAGCAATACCATTTATAATAGCCCCTAAAAAAATAAAATACTTAGGAATAAACTATTCAGGGATGTAAAAGACCTATACAAAGAAAACTACAAAACACTACTGCAAGAAACCCAAAGGGATCTACATAAATGGAAAAACATACCATGCTCATGGATAGGCAGACTCAACATTGTGAAACTGACAATTCTACCCAAAGCAATTTACAAATACTATGCAATCCCGATCTAAACACCAACAACATCCTTTAAGAGATGGAAAAACTAATCATTAACCTTATATGGAAAGAGAAGAAGTCCCGGATAAGTAAAGTTCTATTGAAGAAGAAGAATAAAGTTGGAGGACTCACACTACCTGACTTGAGAACCTACTATACAGCTACTGTAGTCAAAACTGCCTGGTACTGGTACAATGACAGATACACTGACCAGTGGAACAGAATTGAGAACCCAGATGTAAATCCATCCACCTATGGTCACCTGATTTTTGACAAGGGCCCAAAGTCCATCAAATGAGGAAAAGACAGACTTTTTAACAAATGATGCTGGCAAAACTGGATGTCCATCTGCAAAAAAATGAAACAGGACCCATAGCTCACACCATATACAAAAACTCGTTCAAAATGGATCAAAGACCTAAATATAAAGCCAAAAATTATAAAGTTCATAGAAGAAAAAATAGGATCAATGCTAGAGGCCCTAATGCACAGCATTAACAGCATACAAACCATAACCAACAACATACAAACCCCAGAAGATAAGCTAGACTACTGGGATCTTCTAAAAATTAAACACTTACGCTCACCAAAAGACTTCACCGAAAGAGTTAAAAAAGAACCTACAGACTAGGAAAAAATTTTTGGACATTACAAGTCAGACAAAGGTCTAATCTCTAAAATCTGAAAGAAAATCCAACACCTCTACAACAAAAAGACAAATAATCTTATTAAAAAATGTGCAAAGGAAATGAACAGACACTTCAGTAAAGAAGACATTCAAGCGGCCAACAGACACATGAGGAAATCCTCGCGATCACCAGCCATTAGAGAAATGCAAATTAAAACCACAGTGAGATACCATCTCACTCAGGCATTACCAGCACAAATCAAAAACACTGGAAATAACAAATGTTGGAGAGGCTGCCAGGAGATAGAACTCTTATGCACTGCTGGTGGGAATGCAAAATGATACAACCATTTTGGAAAATGATATGGCGCTTCCTTAGAAAGCTAGAAATAGAAATACCATACGATCCAGCAATCCCACTCCTAAGAATATATCCTAGAGAAATAAGAGCCATCACACGAATAGACATATGCAGACCCATGTTCATGGCAGCATTGTTCACAATAGCAAAAAGATGGAAACAACCTAGATGCCCATCAACAGATGAATGGGTAAACAAACATGGTACATATACACAATGGAGTATTATGCAACGATAAAGAACAATGATGAATCTGTGAAGCATCTCATAACATGGATGAAACTGGAGGACATTATGCTGAGTGAAATAAGTCAATCACAAAAGGACAAATATTGTATGAGACCTCTACTGAAAAAACTCATGTAAAAGTTTACACATAAAAAGAAACAATCTTTGTTGGTTATGAGGAATGGGAGGGGGATACTAAACAAACAATAGATAAGTGGTAACTTTGGTGAAGGGTAAGACAGTACACAATACTGGGGAAGCCAGCACCACTTGTACAAGGAAAGGTCATGGAAGCTCTGTAGACACATCCAAACTCCCTGAGGGACTGACTTGCTGAGCGGAGGGCTGTTGCAACCATGGTCTTGGGAAACATCTAGCTCAACTGGCATAACACAGTTTATAAAGACAGTGTTCTACATTCTACCTTGGTGAATAGCATCTGGGGTCTTAAAAGCCTGTGAGCAGCCATCTAAGATATTCCACTGGCCTCACCCCTTTGTGAGCAAGGCAGAAGGAAGAGAACAGGATACAAGGAAAAGATTAGTCCAAAAGACTAATGGAACACAGCTACCAAGGCCTCCACCAGACTGAGTTCAGTACAGCTAGATGGCACCCGGCTACTACCACTGTCTGCTCTGACCCGGCTCACAACACAGGGTCCTGGACAGAGCTGGAGAAGGATGTAGAACAAAATTCTAACTCACAAAAAAGACCAGATTTACTGGCCTGACAGACTGGAGAAACCCCAAGAGTATGGCCCCCAGACACCCTTTTAGCTCAGAGGTGTGTAGTCACTCCCGATGTTCACCGTTCAGCTGTGGATTGGACAGCCCCATAAAACAGAATTGGACTAATGAGGCACAGCAGTCCAGGGACAAGGACTAGAAGGCAGAAGGGGACAAGAAAGCTGGTGATAGGGAACCCAAGGTTGAGAAGGGACAGTGTTGACATGTCATGGGGTTGTTAACCATTGTCATAAGGCAATATGTGTACTAACTGTTTAGTGAGAAACTATATGCTCTGTAAACCTTCATCTAAGGTACTAAAGAAAAAAAAAAGAATTATCTATATGAGATCAAATTGACAACAGCAACTCAAAAGGTTTGATGGGAAGCCTAGGGGGCAGTGAGTTGAAGATAATGCTGATGGAATAATTTGGAAAAGGACAGTGAGAATAGCAGCACAACTGGAAGAATGTAATCGATGTCACTGAATTGTACATGTAGAAATTTCTGAAATGGTGTATCTTTGGCTATGTATATTTTCACCAAAAAAAAAAAAAATGGCCCTCCAAAGTCAAGAAGGGAGAGTGTTGACATGTTGTGGAGTTGTTAACCAATGTCATAAAACAATATGTGTACTGACTGTTTAATGAGAAACTATGTATTCTGTAAACCTTCACCTAAAGTACAATAAAAAAAAAAGAAGGACTAATGATAAAGAAAAAGATTAATACATTGGGCTACATTAAGAGCATCTGCTCATCCAAAAACACCTTAAGAGTGTGAAGAGGCATACCACAGAGTGGGAGATAATTGCAGCATATATACCTCAGAAAGGGCTTCTATCTAGAATATGCGAAGGACTTCTCTAAATCAGTGGTTCTCAATCATGGGTAATTTTCCACCCTCCCTCAGGAACATTTGACAATGTCTGCAGACATTTTTGGTTGTCACAACTGGCAGGGGGTGCTACTGGCATTGAGTGGAAAGAGGCCAAGGGTACTGCTAAACATCCTACAGAGCAGATGACAACCCCCATAATCAAGAATTTTCTGGCTCAGAATGTCAATAGTACCAAGAATGAGAAACCCTGCTCTAAATTCATAAGAAAAAAAGCAGATAATCTGATCGAAAAAATGGGTGAAAGGCTTGAACAGTCACTTCACAGTGGAGGAAAACCTACTGGCCCAGAAACAACCTCATTAGTCAAGTGGAAAATACTAATTAAAACCTCATGAGATACCATGACATGCCCTGAATGGCTAAAATTAAAAAGACCGAGAATTCCAAGTGTTGACAAAGATGCAGAACAATTGGAACTCCCATGTACCATTAACTACAAAAACAGTTGCCATCAAGTGGACTCCAACTCATGGAGATCCCATGTGTGTCAGAGTAGAAACGTGATCCATAGAGTTTTCAATGGCTGATTTTTTTTGGAAGTATATCACCGGGACTTTCTTCTGAGGTGCCTCTGGATAGACTCAAAAGTCCAACATTTTGGTTAGCAGCCGAGCACATTAATCATTTGCACCACCCAGAGACTCCCTACATTGTTAGTGGGAGTATACATAGGTATAAATACTTTGGCAATGCTATTAGTAATAGCCAAAAGGTGGACACAATGTGCATGCCAATTAACAACATACTAGATACTAAGTATATGGTGCTATATTCCTACAAGAGAACACCATGTAGCAATAAAAATGAACAACAGTTATAAGCAACAACATGATAAATTCCCACAAACATAATATTGAGCAAAAGAAGCCAGAAACTATAGTGTATATACTGTAGTATTCCATTTATATAAGGTTTTTTAAAAAATCAGGCAAAACTAATGTATGGAGTTAGAAGTCAGGACAATGGTTACCTTCGAGGAGGAGGAAGGGGTTCATGATTGGGAGGGGCCAGGAGAGGGGGTTCTAGGGGGCTGGCAATAGTTATTTTGTGATACTTCTTTAAACTTTGCATTATGATTTGTGCACGTACGTGTATGATAATGTTTCAATAAAAAGATTTTTAAAATATAATTAAAAATACCCACTTCCCAATTATGTCACTTATTGAACACAAAGCATTCTATAAATGTGTACTTTATTTTTTAAGATACGTATACTCAGTAGATTCAGCCATTCCTTCTATCTTTCGAGGTTTAGAAAGGAACTGCCATTCACAGCTAATCTGCCTTTATCCCACATCCCCTCCTTCAAAATTGCACCTCTGATATCCAGAGGAAAGATGGTTAAAGAGCTGCTTAGTTTTTAGAAACATTACTTATTTGGAGGTAATATAGCCCCCTGGAAGGAAAAAAAAAGTAATCTACTACATTTTGAGCTCCAGTCTTGCCTTTCAAGATGAGAAGTCCTTATAAATGGGAAGAAGTGCAAGGTGAGTCTGAGATGCTCAGATATTGAGAGTCTAGGGTGGAAGTCTCAACCCCAAATGTGCACTGGGTCTGGATGTAATATCTCAGGGAGTGCTGGGGACTGGGATAAACTGGGGTGCCCATGCCCTGTCTACAGGGGCAGCCACCACCCAGGCCAGCTAATTTGTCAAGAAAAGTGACAGATTGGTGTATTGATTTTCAAGAGTGTATCTGCCTTCTTTGATACTCCTCGCATTCAAAGATGGGGTCTAATTCCCCTCTCCTTGAATGTGAGCCGGCTTTAGTGACTTGCTTCTAACCAGAAGGATGCAGTAGAAGTGATGCTGTGTGACTTCAAGACTAGGTTAGAAGAAGTGACACACCTTCCACCTGGGTCACTCTCTCTTGGGACTCTCTCACCCTTAGAGCCCAGCCACCATGCTGTGAGGATGTCAAACAGCCACATGGAACAGCCACATGTAGCCCCAGGCCAGGTTCCAACTGAGAGCCAGACATGTGCGCAAAGGTACCCTCAGATGGTTCCAGGTCCCAGCCTTTGAGCTGATGCAGAATACAGCAGAGACAAGCTGTCTCTGCCCAGCCAGGCTCACACTGCAGTGTTGTAGCTGTTTTAAGCCACTATGCTTTGGGAAGGTCTGCCAGGCAATCATCGATAACTGGAATATCTGGATTTTAATGCGAACTTTCAGATTTTGAAAACAATGCATAGGTGGAACAAAACACACCGGCAGGCTATGCATGACCTATGGGCTACTGCTTTGAGACCCTCAATTTATAGGCACAGCAAGAAGCTGCCTAGCACTTCAAAAGTGCAAAATCCTGGCACATATGAGGGCCTCGAGCTAGACTGCCCCCACCCACAAAAACTCATTCTGATCTAGCTCAAATAGTGAGCATGCAATCATTTTAAACATAGAAGTGACAGCAGATACGGAATCTTGCTGATCTGTGAATCTGCAGTTTTGACCAACTTTTGAACCAAACAGAAAAACAAACAAACCCACCACTGTCAAGTCAATTCCGACTCATGGCGACCCCATGTGTTACAGAGTAGAACTACGCCATAAGGTTTTCTTGGCTGTAATCTTAATGGAAGCAGATCGCCAGGCCTTTCTTCTGCAGCATCGCTGGGTGGGTTTGAACCACCTGCCTTTGCGTGACAGTTGAGTGCAAACTATTTGTGCCACCCAACAGACCACAAGCAAATTCAAACAATCAGGACTAGCAATGCCCTGGCCCTGGTGTCTCTCTCTCTTTCTCTGTCACACACACACACACACACACACACACACACACACACGATTTTAAACCAATGCTTCAGAAACTGAAGACGTGTCTGATGTGGTAACTTACAGCGAACATAGATCAAAGAGTGAATTACTTACGACCATGACTACAATCCTATAATCCATTCACACCCAGTGAAATGTTACTGAATGTGATAAGGGCAAGCATTTCGAACCAGGTTTTGCAAAACAAAAGTGGGACAAGTTGGAAACATGCCTCCCACACGGTATATGCCAGGCATTCTAAAGCCGCCTCTGCAAACACATTCTTGTCCTTTATGTCCAGAGCAGGTGATACTTAAAACAGGATACATTTGAATGACAATGGATGGGAAATGCCTGCAACAGGTTCTTTCCATCTCTGTCTCTCCCTGGCTATCACGCATAATCCACCTTCCTCCTGGAGCCATATTTGTACACAGAGCACCGTGGGGAAGGGCCACGAAGGAATTTGGCACTGCCCCCTGCCTCTGAAAAAGCCCTGAGGCCAGCAGCTGCACCCGAGGCCCTCTGAGAGGAGGGACAACAGGCTGTGATTAGCGGTGAGTTGGGGACACCTGCCTCTCACCACTGTGCCAGCCCAGTTTGAAACTCACTTGACATCCAGAACTGGCACTCTCTCAACTTCCCTCCATAAGAAGACAGCATAGAAGACCCCCTAGGATACTCCAGACTGGGCTTTAGAATCATTAGTGCATGGAGAAGTCATGGGTGCCCCACAATGGTGATCTCCACATGGGACACCAATTCAAAGAGGTTGGCTAGTCCTTGCCTACCCACTAGCTGCTGCTTGATTCTAGAAAGAATATGATTAGCCCCAGCCACAGCTGCCTCATCCCACAGATCCTGAGTCTATACCCCACACATCCTGCCCCCCAACATAGCCCTAACCCCTATTCCTATGCCTCCCCAGGAGACTAGCAGGATCGATGCTTTTAGAAATGCCTTAAGGGTTGTGTAATGCTTTTAGACGGCAAGGCATGGTGGATCCAGGCTACCTGGTTCAAACCATGGTTCTACCACCTACTAGATGTGTGACTAGGCAAGTCTGCTAACTTCTCTGAGGCTCAGGTACCTCATCTATAAAATGGGCACAATGATATCTGCTTGTATTCATTTAATCATTCAACATTTAGTTTTATATATTTTTTGTGCAGAGTAAACCCGTTGCCTTTGAGTTGATTCTGACTCACAGCGACCCCTGAGTGCCTATAGGACAGAGAAGAAGTGTCCCATAGGGTTTCCAAGGCTGTAGTCTTTATGGAAGCAGACTGCCACATCTTTCTGCCACAGAAAGGCTGGTGGGTTCGAACCGCCAACCTCTCGGTTAGCAGACAAGCTCTTAACCACTGCTCCATCAGGGCTCCCTTGTGTATAGTAACCATGTACTAAGCACAGTGGTGAAAAGACCCAGAACTGGCCCCTCACAGATCATAAGTAGCTGTTGTTTATGCTGTTAAAAAATAAAGATGTTTTTCCTGTTAATACAAAGACTTCCAAAGAAATCACAAAATGGAAGAAATAAAATGTAAGGAATCTCTTAAAAGAAACTAGAGATATCCATCCATAAGGCAACTCCACAGGGGCCCTTCTCTGCACAAGCTGCCCTTTCCGCAGGAAGGCCACAGCGGTTGCTCCCACTAAGCTCCAGAGCCCCCAAGATTGGCCTTAGCCTTGGGCAGAACAGGGGATTGAGAGAAATCATAGTTCTAGAAGCGGAAGGACAGACGGACGCTCAGGGGTGTCTGCACCTGGCTCTCACTCCCTGTGGGCTCAGACGGGACACTACACACTCTTACAGGAGTCATAACAGTAGCACAGTTGGTGCTTTATGCTGATTGCAGTAACACTGACGACAGTTATATTGCGAATTTTTGTCTTTTTTTGGCTAACAAATGGATCTGAAAGAAACTAAATTACAAAATGTTGAGCAAATGACTAATAAGTGTGTTGAACAAAGAAAGTGCATGGGCAGACGTAAACATTACTAGCCATCAGCCCAAATAGGAAACCAGGCCCATGTATGATTGTGAGCCAGAAAGTCTTCAGGCAGAGCTGCCCTAGATCCCCTGAGAAGGCTAAACCAGGGTGTAAGGGGCCAGAACCTCTGGAGCAGTGGCCGGGGTATCTGCTCAGAGAACACACACACACACACACACACACACACACACACACACACACCCCTCCCTTGTGATGTTCTGGCTCAGGATGCTTCTGTTCACAAAGGGTTCTTAGGAAAAGATAACAGCCTGGCCATCGGTGAGAGAGGATTCAGGCACAATAAGATTTTGAGAAATTCCCAAAGCAAGTGCAGGTCTGCCAGTCCGTCCATTGCTTTTGTTGTTGTTAGTGGCTGTCGAGTAGGTCCCCGGCTCATAGTGACCCTACATACTCCCTACGAAAACTCAAAACTCCTTAAAGGGGTTTGGTTGACCAAATCCCTGCCTCTGCTGTACACTACCCCAGAGATGGCCTTCCAGGTGCATCTACCTGGGGACAAGAGAGAGGATTGTTTCTTGCAGGCACAACTGTGGTTTTCAAACTCTATTTGTGAGCAGCAGGCCCGTTCTCTAATAACTCTTCACAAAATCCTAGTACTTACTAGATAAAAGCAGAGTTGCTCAAGTGGGGTGGGGGCTAGCTTGCTATCTCCTTTCCTCAAAATACCCACGAAACCTCCTGGTGACTTTTGAAAGCAGAGCCCCAGCAGAGCAGTGAAGGTGGAAGTGGGACAGTAGTGAGTTTGTCTGATGGAGTAATGGACAGATTGGAAGCAGCACAGTAGACTGTGGCATCAGAAAGACCAAGCCCATCTTCAGTCCTACCTCTTACTGGGGGACTTTGGGCAAGTTACATAACCTCTGAGTGGGCCTCGGTTTCCTCATCTATAAAATGTTCTTCATCAAGTTATTCCACGGGTTATATGAGCACGTTATGCTAGGCAAGAGGTGGAGACTCAACCCCTTCAGGGGACAGTTAGGTAAGAAATGGAGGAGAAAGACTAAGTGAGAGACATTAAGGAGCAGCAGGGACTGTGGCCAACTGGAGACCACCCTGGAGAATGAATGACACACTTAAAGGACTTCAAATGATAACAAAGGCCAAGTGTATCACTTTTGTGAGCCAAATTATGCCTCTGACTGTAACATCTGCCCCCAGTCTGGTACATAGTATGCCCTTAGAAATAATAGCTAAAGGTAGATGCTCTGTGATTTTATGTCTGTATAATTTAGAAGTCAAGGGAGCACAGCTCAAGTTTTGGCCTTAGATCTCTCCCAGCCTCACCCTGAACAAGCAGTGAGTTTTTGCATAAAGCCACAACTCAGTTTGCACACTGGCAACCCATGAATGCCCTTACTATCATTTCAAAAGTCAGCATCATGAAGTGTTAAGGGACATCCATGGTGCTCACCAGGCTATACTAAAATAGCTCTCTGCTCATCCTAAGGCAAGGCCTGGAAGCACCACAGAATCCAGGGCTGCTAAATATTACCATGCACCGGGAAGGCTGCAGGGGGAGTGAAGCAAAAGCAACTTGCAGAGATAGACCCAAGAAGAAAACCAAAATTCCCAACTGGCAACCTGACAGTAAATGAATTTTATAAATAATGCAAACTATGTAGCATCTAGAGAAAAAAATGCCTTTGAAGGCAGGATCGCATATATTTTGAATTCCCCTACCATGCATAGAGGCCCCTGGGTGGTGCAAACAGTTTGCTCTCGGCAACTGACCAGAAGGTTGGTGGTTTGAACCTAGCCCACAACACCCCACAAGAAAGGCCTGGCAATCTGCTTCCATAAAGATTACAGCCAAGAAAACCCTATGGAGCACAGTTCTACTCTATAACACATGAGGTCGCCATGAATTGGAATTGACTCGACAGCAGAGGATTTTGGTTTTGGACCATGCCTAGGGCAGCCTGAGGACCCAGAACGTGCTTGGTTAATGATAAATGAAGGAAAGTGATTGCAAGGTGCTGCTGGGAAAAAGAAAAGACATACAGACAGTGAAGTTCCTGAGTAATGACTGGTGCAGTTACAGGTGAGAATGTCTAAAAGGTGAGTTTCTACATACCATGCAAGCAGGGAGGAAGGCCAGGTTGCTATGGTTCTTTCCTTTATCACTGGTTGTTTAGCTGCCTGGACAATAATGGGCATGAATGCCCCTCAGGCAGCCTGCAATGGACATGACAAGGTGGGAGCAGCCATGACTTCATGGAAGGACTACCTGCAGGATCTTAGCTAGGGGAAAAGGGAGCATGCTCAGAGCCTATGGGCCCTGCCATTCCACCTCTGACCTGTGTGACACCTGAGACATCTGGCCAGCGCTGAGACCAGTCGCTTGGCTCCAAAGGGAAATGGCTGATGGAGACTTCGTTTCTCTTATTTTTGTTCTCTTCCCAGATTCTAATGGGAAAGCACAACGGCCTCGCTTATGTGTTTGAACCATGGCCACTTATGCTGTGGATTGGCTGACTGTCAGCGTTTGCAGTGGTTTAAATATCAGGTCAGACAGAGGTCTTCCCAGCCCAGCCCTGTCCTGGAAATTCTTATTAACATTTCCAAGAATAAGAGGAGAAAACAATGCCTACTTCTGAGGATGGGGGAAGAACCTAGGGTTTGGAGTTGGGAATTCTGGTTTTTAATCCTGGATCAGATGTTTCCCAGTGTGAGTCCTTAGGCACGTCCCTTAGCCTCCCCGAGCCTCAGTTTCCTCATTTGTAAAGTGCAAGTAATGCCACCATAGGTCTGTTGTGAGAATTATTAAGTGAGATTTTACACACACATACGCAAAGTTCAGTGACACTTTACAGTGTACCGTGAAGAAGAGGAGGCCCCTCAGTGAGAGGGATTGGCACAGTGGCTGCAACAGTGGCTTTAAGCATAATAACGATTGTGAGGATGGCGCAGGACGGGGCAGTGTTTCTTTCTGTTGTACATAGGGTCACTATGAGCGGGAACCAATTTGATGGCACCTAACAGCAACATGTACAGTGGGCCTGGTACATAGTAGATACCCAATGACTGTCCTCTTCTATAAATGGGGATACCAATACCTCTCAAACCTACATCACAGCTTTATTATGGCAGCCCATAAGATAACAGATGTGAGTAGTTTGGGGGTGATGGTTACTCCTCCTTCCTTCTTGGGCTCCTGGTTAACAGGAAATACATGCAAACCCAAATGCAGGTCAATGTATCCACTTTATTCTGGCCCTCAGGTAATAAATAGACTGAAGAATGTGCCAGAACATCCTATGTCCCACTCCAAATTGATGAAAGCTGGGCCTTCAGGTAGGACCAACCTGCATACTTCATAGGCCCAGGGAGGTCACTTTCTGAGCTGGAGAAAGGTGGGCCTATTGAATCTGCCCAAGCTGGTCCAGACATAGTGGTTATGGCTCACAGTGATCCTATATACAACAGAGCAAAACACTGCCCACATGGGAAGCAAAAACAAAAGCACCCACCCCATCTAGCTCAAGAGGTCAGAAGAACACAAAACAATGAGTCTTTCCTATTTAGTAATACCCTTTGCCATCAAGTCAATTTTGACTCATAGTGACCCTATAGGACAGAGTAGAACTGCCCCACAGAGTTTCCAAGGAGCAGCTGGTGGATTCGAACTGCCAACCTCTTGGTTAGCAGTCATAGCACTTAACCACTACACCACCAGGCTTTCCAATAGTCTTTCAAAATACTAAGTAGATAGCCGCTGTCAAGCCAACTCCAACACATAGCAACTTTATGTACAATGGAACACAATATTGCCCAGTCCTGCATCATCCTCATGATCACCAGCATGTTTGAGCCCATCGTTGCAGTTATTGTGCCAGTCCATCTCACCAAGGGTCTTCCTCACCCTCATTGGTCCTCTGCTTCCCCAAACACAATGTCCTTCTATAGCAATTGACCCCTCCTGATGACGTGTCCAAAGCAAGTACACTGGACTATGTTCTGTTGTGATCCATAAGGTTTTCATTGGCCAATTTTTAGAAGTAGATCACCAGACCTTTCTTCCTAGTCTGTCTTAGTCAGGATGCTCTGCTGAAACCAGTTCACCATAGGTGGTCCTGCTGGTATTTAAAATAGCTTCCAGCATCACAACAACACACAAGCCACCACAGTATGACAAACTGATAGACAGGTGGTGGTTCAAAATATTAATGTCAAGGAGAGCTGAGCCAGGCTATAGATGCCAGGATAGGATGGAGGGAGAGGCTGGTGTAGACCACCTCCTCCTCCCCTAGCCGTCGCCAACAAACTGAACCAAAAAGAGGCCAGAAATTCCAGATGTGTTGAGTCATGGTGCAGAGGCTGGGGACATGGACAGCTCCAGGTAGCCCCAGAGAGGGAGGCTGCTGGTCTGGAGCAGAGAACTCTCAGGGATGCCTTCACTTGGGTCTTAGGAGGAGAGGACAGACTGCAAGGGATGCCACTGGACACCCTGAAAGAGGTGACTTCCCCAGAGGCCGTTTCAGCTAGAAGCCTGAAAGATGAGACTCTGAGGCCCAAACAAGAACAGACCACGGGCCTCTACAGGCCCAGAGTAGGTGGACAGCAGCAGACGGAGAAAGCACCAGCAGGAGAGGGTGAATGAGACATGGGGGTGTGAACAGGGCTGCCGGGGCCCTAGAACAGTCAGCAAAAAAGAAAGCAAACATCCCTCATGTTCCCTTCTGAAGCTCCCGGAGGATATCACTAGTCAAACACAACAACCTTTCCTAGGAATCCACTCAAGTTGAGAAGAGATATGAAACCCATCTGCTATGATCCCAGGCTAGAGGAGATACCTGTAGCCCCAACAAAAGGGAGCATTCAGTGCTGTAGACAGGCCAAGTCCACGAGTCACATTTGTCTGCCCTGTTATTTATGTTGTGCTGAACTGGAGTCTTGATAGCTGCACCAAAACACCAAACCCACTGCTGTTGAGTCGATTCAGACTCATAGTAACCCTATAGGACAGAGTGGAACTACCCAATAGGGTTTCCAAGGAGTGGCTGATGGACTCGAACTGCCGACCTTTTGGTTAGTAGGCAAGCTCTTAACCACTGTGCCACCAGGGCTCCTGACATTTGTACATCGGGGTGAAATCTCAGCTCTACCATGTACTGGCTGAGTTTCAGTTCCTCATCTGTAAGATGGGGATACTTCACAGGTGGATGTGAGAATCCCAACACTTGGCCCAGTGCTTGTACACACTGCAGATGTTCAAGAAGAGTCAGTCTTTTTTTTCCTATTGCTCTATCATTTCACCTTCTGGAAGCTTCCTCATCTTGACTCCAGTCCAAATATACAGCTTACTGAACATTCTTATCATCTTTTCTGCTCTCTTAAAAATTATTCAACCTGGCAAGATTAACTCAGACACTGCTTGGCAGGAGCATATATTATAAGGGGTAGGGTGAGAAAATGGCGCCTCTTCACATCTAGTCTCAGGATGGGAGACCTCAAGGATGGTATGGGTGGTATGAGGATTACACAAGAAGAAACAGGTTATCACCCAGCCATCCCATTCCTCCGTATATAACCAGAAGAAATGAAAGCAGGAACACAAACAGAAACTTGCACACCAATGTTCACTACAGCGCTTTTCACAATAGCCAAAAGCTGAAAACCGCCGAAATGTCCATCAGCAGATGAACGGATACACAGAATGTGGTACATACAAACAATCAGCCATAAAGATAAATTAAGTTCTGATGCATGCCACCACATGGATCAGTCTTGAAGACATCATGCTGAGAAAAATAAGTCAGTTGCAAAAGGACAAACACTGCATGATCTCACTCACATGAAATAAACAAATATACAGAAGCCAAAGATTATTAGCGGTAATCAGGGGTGGGAGGAAATGGGAAGGGGGGAGTTTTTGCTTAGGGGGCAGTGAGTTTACGTTAATGGTGGTGGAATGATTTGGAAAAAGATAGTGAGAATGGGTGCACAGCTTGAAGAATGTAATCAATGTCACTGAATTATGCCTGTAAAAATTGCTGGCGGTGGTATAATTTTTCTTGTGTATATTTTCACCATAATTAAAAGAAGAAGAAAAACAACCCAGAAAACCAAACCTATTGCCGTCGAGTCAATTCCTACTCATAGAGACCCTAAAGGACAGAGTAGAACTGCCCCATAGGGTTTCCAAGGAGCACCTGGTGGATTTGAACTGCCAACCTTTTGGTTAGCAGCAGTAGCTCTTAACCACTACACCGCCAGGGTTTCAGGCTTATGAGAGGAAGGACGTCTCTTGGAGAGCTGACCTGGGGCTGAGAAGTCCCTGTAGGAGCCACATCAGGAGGCATGTGTGGTTGCCAGTAAGATCTTGAGTCCTGGTCCCTGTCCTGAGTAATTCTGGCCCAGGGATGCCAGACTGGATTCCCCTCACTGATGGTTCCGTCTCTAAAGGGCCCCACGCAGGCAGATGCTGTGCCTCCTAGCCAACTCTCCACGGAACCCAAGTGTGTTTTAGACTGGTTGCCATCAATGGAACAACTTTAACTTAACTCAAGGGGAGTTAACACACACAACTGTCCATAAAAACCACACAGGCTGACACACTCCCCGGGGAACCGAGAACACTTGTAAACAGAGGCAGGCTCACTTCAACAAGGAACTCAGACAAACCATTTCCCCAGTTCCCTTCCTGGAATCCTGCTCTCTCCCATTCAGATCTTACTGTCAGGAGGAATCGTGGTTTGTTGCTGTTGTTGTTTTAAAGTGCAAGATCGCCGAGGCCCAGAGAGGTTACGTCGTTTTCTCAGGACCACACAGCCAGTCAGTGGCCCGGCCAAGATTGCCTTTAGGTCCTCTGACTCCCAGCCCAATGTTCTCACTTGGTCTGACTATTTCCCAAACTTGGCTCTCATTCCTGACCATCTGTGTGAGAAGCTGAACAGTGAGGCATCCTACGTGGCAGCAGATGGAAGTCCATCAAGGCATAGAAACCACATGGCATCATGACAGGGGGAGGGACATTCTCAAATTGGAAATATCCTCGTTTTACACCACAAACAGCAAGAGAGAAGGAAATAAAACCAAACATTCAGCCAAGAAGCTGTGCTTGGTTCTACAAACACTGAGCCCCCCTTAACGTTCATCATCACCGGGCAAGCGCCAGCTTTAAGTGTGGCGTTGACACTGCTAATATCAGAGCAGAGCTTGCTGTGACCGGCTCATCCACAATCTCTTGTCTTTCCTGTGGAGAATCGAAGGGTCTGTGAAAACAGAGGCTGCAGAAGAACCAGCCGGTGGAAGCTTAAAGGGAAGCTGGCGATACCTGTGCCAAGGGGAACTTGGCCCCCGTTTCAGAGACCTGATGCCTGGCCCAGGCTGGGTTTGGCTTGGAAGGGGACCGAGCTGAGACTGTACGCATGAGAGGACCGTCAAAACACCGTGAGGTCAGTACGAACCTCAATCACCACACTTCCTGCAAGGCCTCTGGAGGGGCAGCTCCCAGGGGCAGGCAGCAGCGAGGAACATGCATCCAGCCAACAACCCTGCTTTGAGGGCCTGCGGGGCCAGGCCCTGGGCTCAGCACTGGGACCCATGGGAAGCACACTGCTCGAAAACTCACTTGGCGCCAGATAGTGGCATACGAGGAGTGTCAAGGTTTCAGCCCTGTCTGGGAGTCTCAGAGGAGTACCTGAGCGGCCAGACAGTTAAGCATTTGACTACTAACCACCCAGAGGCACCTTGGAAGAAAGGCCTGGTGATCTACTTCCACAAAAAAATCAGCCATTGAGAACCCTGTGGAGCGCAGTTCTACTTTAAAACACATGAGGTTGCCATGAGTCAGAGCTGACTCCACGGTAACTGGTGACGTCTGGGCGTCTCAGACCAACCGGGTGTGGAATGGCTTCTTCAGGAACTCAGATTTCACCCAATAGCAGAGATGGGACAAGATTTGGCAAATAGGCACACTTCCGTTGTTTCTTAACTTGAGGATGAAACTTGATTCAATCATTGGACCAGAGTCTTAAGCTGCAACAACGAAGAGGAAAAGGAAGCTGGCCCTGTGGCTCTTCGTGTGCCCAATGGCAAATGGGAGCCTTCCAACATGGTGGTCAAGTGTTTTCAAGAGCTCCTGACATGCAGCCCTTCTCAACCCAAGGTGAGGCAGAAAGGCCCACCTGGGGACAGCTCTGAGATTCCCCTGTAGGGATTTGCCACCCAGAGCTGTATCATGAGTATTCCATCTCCTCGCAGCCCCAGCTCTCTCCTGTGGTTCCTGGCATGTCTCAGTAGCCCTGATAGGAAATCCCACGATGTGGAAGGAGACCTAAAAGGATGTTACCAACCAACCAGTTGTTGAGTCAATTCTAACTCATGATAACTCCATGTGTGTCAGAATTGAACTGTGTTCCATAGGGTTTTCAATGGCTGATTTTTCAGAAGCAGATCACCAGGCCTTTTTTCTGAGGCACCTTGGGCAACTCAAATCTCTAACCTTTTGGTTAGCAGGTGAGTGCATTAACCATTTACTTCACCCAGGGATACCCTAAAGCGATATAAGTACCCCTCTTATCCCAAAAGACTTCATCATCATTCCCTCACACTTCCCCACCCTGATCAGGCGGCAGCCCTGCCAACCTGTCTTCATGGATAAAACCTGTCTACTTTATCTCTTCCAGGCCTCTTAAATCTGCCCCCCTAGTTTGGGTCCTTGTTATTTTCACCTGGTCGAGGGCAAAAGCCTGCAAGCTGGTCTCTGCCTTTATCTACCTTCTTCCCCCAGCCCAAATGGGTTTTCTTTCTAAAATGTACTGCTGACTTTCCTCTGCTGAAATTCTTTCCATATTTCGTCGTGGCTAATGGGTCGGTCACAAACTCCTTAGCATGGCATGTCATAACTGGCCTCTGCTCACCTCTCTGACCGCTGACAGTACTGGTGGGTGAAGTCCCTTGGGAGTAAAACAGAAATCACAGTTCCTGAATACAATAAGCTAGGGAAGAATGCGGCTAGGTGGCACCGTCTCCCACGTTACTCTGAGCTATCTGCATCCTCTAACTGGACTGACAGCAGCTGTTTCCCTGTGGGATTAGGTGCTCCCAGGGGCTAGAGGCTGGGCAAAGTTCATTGCTAAATCAGCCTAGAGCCAGGGATGCGACAGGCACTCAGTAAATGTTGGCTGAATGGAACCTTTGTAATTGAACAGTCCCTTTCCAGCTGCTGCTTTCTTGAAGGTTCGCATCCTTATGAGGAATTCCAGATTAATCTACTTGGAAGCAAATACTGTGCTCCAAACTCTGTATTGGATACTTTCACATTATTAGTTTATTTATCCTCACTGAAACCATGTAAACTAGGTAATGTTGTTGTTAGCTGTCATAGAGTGTACCCCCAACTCATGGCGCCCCTGCGCACAACGGAATGGAATGCTGCCCAGTCCCGCACCAGTCCCATGATTGGTTGCAGATTGGACCATTTTGATCCATAGCATTTTCACTGGCTAATTTTCAGAAGTAGATTGCCAGGTCTTTCTTCCTAGTTCATCTTAGTCTGGAAGCTCTGCTGAAACCCGTTCAGTGCCATAACAAAACACAAGCCTTCAACTGTCAGACGGGTGGCGGCTGTGCAGAAGGTGCACTGGCCGGAAATCGAACTCAGGTTTCCCACGTGGAAGGCAAGAATTCTACCATTGAACCCTTACTGCCCCATAAGCTAGATAATAACAACCAAATAGTAACATGTAAAATTTATTGAGCATTTATTATGTGTCAGAAATTATACTAAGTGTCCCATATTTTGATTCATTTAATGTACACAATAACCCAATGGTCTAAGTACTCCTGTAATCTCTGTTCTATAGGTGAGGAAACTGATGTTTCAAGAGGGTAAGAAGTTTGCCCTAAGTTACCTAGTTCTTAAGTGTCTGGGAATCAAATCCAGACCTAATAGTTTCTATAGCCTGTGCCTTTAACAACTATTATCACCCGTATTGTACAGATGAGGAAACTGAGGCTCAGAAAGGTCAGGAAGTTAGTTATTCAAAGTCGCACAACTTGTTAAGAGGCAGAACCAGCCCTCCTGACTCATATCCCATGCTCCGATCCACCACCACTCTGTATCTAGTGATCATAACTGTGGTTCTGGTTGAAAGAACTGTGACCCGGCAAAAAACCATTTCCTAAGATAAGAAAACCCCAAGAAAGCATGAGAATCTGTGAGTATAAAGGACGCACTGTATTAGCAGTCCTCGGAAAAATTAGCAGGCCAAAGGAAGAAGGACTTGGGCTCTGTGTGAATATTTCTGGCAGTTGGGAAGACATGTGACTCATGGTATTCGTAAGGAATAGGCTGCCCACTTTCCTCTGACCAGTCTTCCAGCTGCCTGGGTAGCAGCACTACCATGGAATACCAACATCCCAGAGAATTCCAGATTAAATAGAGAAAAGCCAGTTAGGGAAATGAAGCACATGCACGCATGCGCACGCATACACACACACACACACACACACACACACACACACACACACACACACACATACACACACACACACAAAAAGGTAGCATGTTTTTGCACAGTCCCCCAGAATTCTGAGACTTTAGATTAGAATGAAGGATTGACAATGAGCAAGAAAGGTTAGATTAAGCTTCAGTCTCCCACCCTTATTGTGCTGGACAGTTTGGGACGCCCTCAATTTATTCCTCAGGCTGAGAGAAATACCTGCAGAAGCCCAGGGGACTCTGGAGTAAGACACACCAGCCTTTGAATCCTGACTCTGCCCTAATGTGGCTGAGTGACCAAGACCTACAAGTTGACTGAGCCTTGGTTTCCTCATCCACAGAACAAAGTTCTCAAGACCTATGTCTCAAGGATTATAATGAGGGTCAAATGAGATAATGTACAAAAAGTAACTGTTCAGTCAATGTTCCTTCATTCCCTTCCCTTCCCTCTCATGTAAGAGAAGATCCCTTTCTCTCCCTTTAGGTGGCACAAACAGTTAAGGGCTTGACTAGTAGCCAGAAGGTTGGTGGTTTGAACCTACCCAGAGGCACCTCGGAAGGCAAGCCTACTGATCTACTTCCAAGAGGTCACAGCCTTGAAAACCCTACGGAAGACAGTTCTACTCTGACACACATGGAGTTGCCATGAGTCAGAATCAACTCAGTGGCAACCACATCACCACCATCAACAATGAAAAGAATAAATTAGGTTGAAAAAAACCTAGCCCATCCTTCTGAATGACCAAAGCAGTGCCTGCTGGACTTTAGGCCCCTGATTTCTTTCCATGAATGCTGTGAAGAGTAAGGAAGGAATGTACAAGATGTGCTTCCAATGGCCTTAAGTGCATATAAATTGGAGGAGTTGAACCAGTGCTGCTGCTCAAGGTCATATCTTGCCATGACCAAGACATATATGGGTATGACAAAAGATCCCAGAAAAAAAAAAAAATTTCTGAACTGTAGCCACCGGCCTCCTGATGAAAGCAAGCATAAGCAAGCCCAGCCCAGTAAGACATCAGAGACCATCCCTAAAAGTGGCCATCACTCTAGACAAGACCCAACCCCACCCCGAGGCTGGAGATTTCAAATCCTGTGCCTCTCCGTGGCTTCCTGTGGTCCTAGCCACATGGTGCAGCCATGGTATCTATGCAAGAACGGAAATGGGTGAGTCCGGTTTAAGAATTATATAATCTTCCATTTTAACGAAGTGTGGGTATTTTTGGAAAGAACTGGCTGGGTGAGTTGTTTAACAGCCTTTCTGGATAGCCTGTGGAAACTCAAAACAGTTGGCTCTTTGGGTCTCTAGAAAGATGTGCTGCCTGGTAAGCCAAAAAGGAGGGAAGATGCCTACGTGGGCTGAATCATCCATAGAAAGGCACTTTACACTGGGACAAAGCAGACTGAGTCTGATCCTTTGTAAGCTATGGAGTACACTGGGATGAGAGGAGTTTGGCAGCAGCATCCAGGATGGATCACTCTAGGCAAATCCTTTCTTTAGCTACTGTGAAGCCCCCTGAGAGATACAACTGATCAAGAATGACAAAGACTTAACAGCTGCTTCCACTCTCCACTTCCTTTACCTGTATTAGACATCACTAATCAATCACAGCTCTCTTCCTCTATGAGCCCCAGACCCAATCCTTTACACAACTCTCCTGGCAACCACCAACAAGCAAGAGGAATGGACATGAGGTGACACTTCTTCGCTCTCTCTGCAATAGCTGGTGAGCAGCACACTGCTCAGTTTAGATCCTTGCTATCTCATGGGGCTGACCTGTTGAAATAGAAAAGATCTTGTGACATTTGGTACATGCTCCCTGCAGCTTAGAGGTCAGAGCTTCTATTGTGATACAAACAGAGCTGGTTGAAGAGTGTAAACATTCATATTTGTTTGGGGGCAGATAATAAATACTTTCAAGTATAAAAACAAACCAACAAAACAAAACTATTTGCTCTCAAGTCAATCTCAACTCATGGCGACCCCCATGCGTGTTAGAGTAGAACTATGCTCCACAGGGTTTTCTTTTTTCTTTTTAATTTTATTTATTTTGTTGTTGTTGTTGAGAATATATACAACAAAAGAAACACCAATTCAACAGTTTCTACATGTACCATATAGAGACATTGATTGCATTCTTCGAGTTGTGGAACCATTCTCACCCTCCTTTTCTGTGTTCCTCCCCCATTAACATAAATTCACTGACCCCTAATGTTCCTATCTAATCTTTCAAGTTGCTGTTGTCAATTTGATCCCTTATAGATAGTTCTTAAAAGAGCATAATGCTCAAGGAAGACATTTTTTATACTAGTTAAGCTAAATTATTGGTTGGCTTTAAGAAGACTTTAGGGGATATTTTTGGTTTAAGGTTTCAAGATTATCTCAGGGCAATGGTTTCCAGGGTTCATCCAACCTTCATGGCTCCAGGAAGTCTGGAGTCTATGAGAATTTAAAATTGTGTTCTGCATTTTCCCCCTTTTGATCAGCGTTCTTCTATAGAATCTTTGATCAAAATGTTCAGTAATGCTGGTCAGGCACCATCCAGTTCTTCTGGTCTCATGGCAAAGGAGGCAGTTGTTCATGGAGGCGATTAGCTACACATTCCATATCCTCCTTCTGTTGCTGACTTCCTTTTTCCTCTATTGTCCCAGGTGAACAGAGACCAATTTTGTGCCTTGGATGGCCATTTGCAAGCTTTTAAGATGCCAGGCTCTACCTAAAGAACTAGGAGGTAGAATAGAAGCACTAAACATATTATTAGGCCAATTAACTGGGGTGTCCCATGAAACCATGACCCTAAACCTCCAAACCAAGAAACCAAATCCCACAAGGGTTTTTTTGTACATAAGCAGCCTCAGCAGCTACTCTTTTTTTATTATTATTTTTTTTTTTTTGTCATTGTTGTTTCCATAGGGTTTTAATGGTTGATTGTTTGGAAGTAGATCACCACGCCTTTCTTCTGAGGCACCTATGGGTGAACTTGAACGTCCAACCTTTCAGTTAGCAGCTGAGTGCGTAACTGTTTGCACCATCCAAACTGTCCACAAATACTTTGATTCTCCCCTCCTTAGGCCCAAACTTTCCTGCTCCCTTTGAAATTAAGTGTGGCCATGTGATTTGCTTTGGCCAATGGTATCTAAATAGAAGTAATATATGTCGCATCCAGGACAAGTTTTAAGGGCCACTGAGTGACCATGTTCCCTCCCCTCCATCCTGGTGATTGTAGAAGCACATCCTGGGACGGAGCCTCCATCAGCCTAGGTCCCTGAGTGACTATGATAGGCAGAACCCCCTTGCTGGCCCATGTTGGGCATGTACCACGAGTGAGAAATAAACCTTTTTTGTATTAACCTACTGATACCCAGCAGTTGTTTGTTACTGCAGCACTGCTTTGCTTATCCTGACTTTCAACCAGCTATTCCATCTGACCCTCTCAACAACCTTGTTGAATAGGGAAAATGTTATTATCCACACTATATAAACAAGAAAACTAACACCCAGGGAGGTCAAGCAATTTAGGAATATCATAACCTTTACTTCAACTGAACAACTACTTATTATAAAAAAGAGAAATTTATATGCTCTGATCAT
Source organism: Dugong dugon (assembly GCA_030035585.1). NCBI lineage: Eukaryota > Metazoa > Chordata > Mammalia > Sirenia > Dugongidae > Dugong > Dugong dugon. The sequence continues at coordinate 26,079,370 of CM057482.1, read as the reverse complement.
ATAGTTTTTACAAGAGAGAAGGCGTGTCAGCAAGTCATAGATCACATTGAAAAATTGAATATTATGTGAGAATGGACTAAGAAGCACCAAAATTATTTCCAGAATGACCAAACACAATCATTTAGGAATAAAGCCAGAATTTACCACCACGGCCTCCTAAATTAAGGGCTTTGCTCATCTTTGCAACATCACCCGAATCCTCATATCCGGCCATACACCATTCACCCTTCAGTGCTCCCATAATCCTCTCTGATTCTACTCTCCTATTACTTATGGAAATTCTATTCTTCTGTAAGCAATAACCAATCATTTAAATCGCTTTCTCCCCACTTCTCTCTCAAATGACAATACTACACGTTCCAGGGCAGCCTGCCCCATGATCTTCCCCCCGCCCAGCTCAAAGCCAGATATAATCACAATAATTATATTAGGCAATGCATCATAATCTTTGCTCTTTTCTCCTTCTACATGACTTTCAATCTCTAGTTCTACATAAATAGACTTATTGTAAACCCTTTTCTGTCTGCCAACTCCATTCTTTTCTGGAAGTAGGCAGAGTGTATGTTACAAATATAAAAAAATAATAATAGATTTCTTGTTACTCTCTTTGGGCATACAAATAATACCTCTCTGATGAAGTCTTGGGGAGAGGGAACCATCTCTTCTACTCCACTAGTAGTTCCTATTCAAGAGTAAGTACACATAAAAACCAAAACCATACCCATTGCTGTCAAGTTGAAGCCAACTCATGGTGATACCATGTGTTTCAAAGTAGCACTGTGTTCCATCGGATTTTCAATGGTTGTGATCTTTCACAAGTAAATTGCCAGGCCTTTCTTCTGAGACACCTTTGTTGGATTTGAACCACCAATCTTTCAGTTAGTAGCTGAACACTTAGCCATTTTCGCCACCCAAGGACACATAAACCAAAAGAAAAAAAAAAAAAAACAATCGCCGTCGAGTCTATTCCAACTCATAGTGACCCTATAGTACAGGTACAACTGCCCTCACAGGGTTTCCAAGGCTGTAAATCTTTACAGAAGCAGACTGCCATATCTTCCTCCTGTGGAGTGGCTGGTAGCTTCAAACCACCAATCTTTCAGTTAGCAGCCAAGTGCTTTAACTACTGTGCCACCAGAACTCCTTCAAGGACACAGAGTAGATTCTTAATCACAAGGATTAATTGGGCACCTAGTTTGTGTCCAGTGCTGGGCCCGGTGTTGTACAGATACAAGGACATGATGTTCTCTCACCCCCATTAGACCTTGGTCTTCTCTCCCACTGATCTGTCCTAAGACCCACCCCCATCTCTCCTCACTCAGACACACAACAGAGTTGTTTAAATCCAGCTGATGGGGCGAGGTTACAGTGCCAGAGGAGAGCACAAGACCTGATGTCAGTGGAGGCTTTGGGGGATTCCAGGAAAGGAAATTCTGAGATCTGGAGTGACTGGGAAGTCTCCCAGAGAAGATGCAGCTTGAGTTGGGCAGGGAAGCATAGCTTATTTGTGGGACCCTGACAGGGCTGACCCAGGTGGAGCAGAAGCAAGGTTAGGAGGAGAGAGGAGATAAAACCATAGTGGTGGATATGACCATCGCCTAAAGAAAGCTTTGGAGTAAGAGGCAGAAAGGGGCAGAGGAAACGGCCAGGTGAACAACCCTCCTGACTCCCTCAAGGGTTTGTTTCAGAAGTTTCAGAGCTTTCCCTCCCTGGGAAACTCTGTTAATGGTATCTCACCTAGCTTGTGGCAACCACCACTGAGTGGTAGTATGAAGAAGGAATAGTTGGGGTGATGGGGGTCCCAGCTGAGATGGGAACGTATGGAAGATTCTTCTCTCTCTCTCGTTATCTGCACCAGATGTAATTCTTTAGGATGAGATCTTACCACATACGTGCTTTGTACTGAAATCCATATGTAGCCAGCACACCCTTTTCAAAAGAGCACTGACTCTCCTCTGCAAAATAGCATTGCAAAGGGTTTGCTTTAGAAAGTCACAGTCTCTCTTAACTCACTTGGATTTTTAATCATAAATTTCAATCTGGAAGAATATTGGAAAGAGGGCATTGGTAATGGACAAATCCCAGGAAAAGTATTTATTCTTGTCTTTCCTTAGCCAAGGAAAGTTCCTTTGCTGGAAAAAGCACCTCACCGTACACCAAGTTGTATGGCAAAGGTTATAAATAGAAATAAAGAAGTCATTCTGACATGTTTATCATTTTGCCTTTAACTCCTGGAGCTCCCAAGGCAGAAAAGATTTGGACCTTTCCCCTTCCTATTTGGGAAAAAATCATATTTCTTTCAGTTTCCAAATAATACCCCATTAATAAAACACGGTCTTTTATTTTTTTTAAAGGCACAAATTCAAACTCTTTAATAAGAGGCTATTTATTCTAACTTCTCATTTTTATAACTAAGAAAATTAAGGAGAAGGAAGGTATAAAGGAAAGAAGGAAGGAAGGCGGGCAGGCAGGCAGAAAGGAAGTAAGGAAGCAAGAAAAGAGATCTTCACTGAGTACCTACTATATTCCAGGCACTGTGCTGTGCCTTTTCTATATGTTATCTCATTGAATCCTCATTGCCAGACTATCTGGGAAATAGTCTTGGCCTTATGCTTACAATCGAGGAGTTTGAGGTACAGTAGCTAAATGACTTTCCCAGTGTCACACAGCTAGATAGGGGCAGAACAAGAACTAGAAGCAAACTTCTTGACATGTAGTCTAAATGTTAACATTTGGTATATTCATGAGTCCTTTAAGGCCAGCTTTGGTAAACGTCATTCTTGACTGGCTTCAAGATTTTGCCTTTAGCCCCATTCCCATCCCAGAGCTGTGGAGCAACCCAGGGACTCCAGGAACAGAGAGTCTACCAAAGAGTGAAGTCCCAGCTCTGTCCCATACCTTAGCCCATCTGGTCTTCACCACAGTCCCATGAGTTAGGCCAGACAGGCCATATAATACCCATTTTACAAATGAAGAATTTCAGAGAGATTATGGGGCTTGTCTGCAGTCACAAAGTCAGTGAGTGGTAGAGTTAGGATAAGAACTCAGTTCTCCCAACCATCTCCAGTGGTTTTTCTATTCCGCTACACGTAAGCTATATACGGCAGGTCTTCCCTTACACAGGGCAGGAGAGGGGGAAGTTTTCCCGAACAAATAAATTCTTATTATTTCCAATGATCACATTGGAAAAGCCCTCTCAGGGTTCAGAGAAAGGAAAAGGGGAAATTTCCACCTGCATTGCCCACCTGCCAGTCACTAAAGGAAGAGTATGGAGCACATGCAGTCAGACCTCACTGCTGTGCAGGGTTGTAGCCCCTGATTCAGATCCACGAGTGTGTGTATGAGGGAAAGAACGCAGAAAATGGATGCCATTGACTTCTGCTGTCAATGGCGGTATAAAAGGTTAACATGCTCCACTGTTAACTGAAAAGTTGGCTGTTCGCCAACCTGAGGTGCCTCAGAAGAAAGGCCTGGTGGATCTATTTCCCAAAAATCACCCATTAAAAACCCTATGGAGCACAGTTTTACTCTGACACACATGGGGTTGCCATGAGTTGGAATCCAACTGGTGGCAACTGGTTTTAGTCAAAAAATGAGTAATAAAATAAATTTTAAGAGAACCTATGAAAACCTCTGCCAACATAAAAGAAGACTAATATCCCACCAGAGGCCAGAAACAAGAATAAGTTTGACAAAGTGTCTAATGTATAATCTCAACAATTTTTAAGAGTGTATGGGCTCTAAGAAATAAGAAATCAAAGACGAGCTAAGACAACAACAAAGACAAGGTAGCTACTGAAAAACAGACGAAAGGGGGACCTTATAAGGTGATAAGGAAACAGAAAACGCAACAGCAGAATTTTAATCTGCACTGGGAGGAGAAAGGAATAGAATTAATGTTGGAGAAAAATTTGATTTGGAGGAAGCATTGAGTAGCATTTTCAGAATCATGCATTTTTCCAGGTCTTTGCCATGCTGTTTCCTCTTGCTAAAGTACCCTTCCCACCTTCACAGGCCCAAAGCCTACCCATCCTTCAAGGGCCAACTAGTAGACCCTCAGTGAGTGATAACATCTTCTATGGTGCCCACGTGGAACAAATCAAAGCTTGAGGATTGGGGAATACAGAATAGTTAGAGAAGGCTCTCAGGCTCTAAGAGGTGGTAATATTGAGCTGGGTCTTGAGGATGAATAGGAGGTTTTCAGGGACATAGGGGGCTTGAAGAAGACCTTTCAAGGTAAAGGCATGAACGGCCAAAAGAATCGAGGTGAAGGCCAATGTGCTAGCCTGGCTGGAGCACAGAGGGGACACCACCAGAGACCAGGCAGAAATGGAGGTAGGGCCCAGACATGGGTTGCCTTGAGTGCCAACACCACAGAGCTTGAATGTTATCCTGCAGATGGGAGGCATGTCACAGGTCAGTTCAACAAACCTTTGCTGCAGCCAGGTAGGGAACCAAGTGCTGGAGACATCCCAGTGAATAAGATGTGACCTTCCACCTTCGAGGAGCCCAGAGGCTAGCAGGTTTTAACTGAGAGGCAAATATGATCAAATTTGGTTTATTTGAAGATATTTAGTAATTGATATAATCTTAATTCATGTTTATACAACACCGAAATTATTCTGAAAAGCATCATTCAGAGGGCTGGCTCTGAAATCACCTGCATGAGTTTAAATCTAGATGGTGCCACTTGCTGTGTGACCTTGGGCAAATGACTTCACTTTTCTGGCGCTTCAGGTTTCTACTCGTAAGACAGTACTACTGCTCCTATCACAAATGATGATGATGATGATGAAGAAGAAGATGATGATGGTCCCAGCTAACACGTGTTAAGTGCTTACAATGTGTTAGCCACTGTTTTAAGCACATCTGCATTAATTCATTTCATCAAGGTCCCTATGTGGTATAAACGGTTTGCGCTTGACCACCTACCTAAAGGTTGGCAGTTTGAACCCGCTCAGCAGTACCACAGGAGAAAAGCCCTGGCGATCTGCTTCGGTTGCGATTACAATCAAGGAAAGCCTGTGGAGCAGTTCTACTCTGTAACACATGGGGCCCTGAGTCGGAATCGACTCGGCAGCAACTAACCACAACACAACGCTTTGAAGGAAGTACTATCACTGCTCCATTTTATTAACCCGCCTGAAACACAGAAGTGTTAAGTAACTTGCTCAAGTCCAAGTGGGAATAGTTATTATTAGCACTTATTTTTATTCTTCATATTCTGTCTTTATTTCCAAGAGACAAATGCATCAGTAAAAATGAAAATAAATTGTATATTGCAACAGGGAAAACGTGGTAGTGACGTAAAGCGCCAGGTTTATTTTTAAGCCCATCTTCCATGATTTCAGCAGGACTCTGATGTAGGGGTTTCTATGCCCTGCTCAATGCTCTAAAAGGAGCCCTGGTGGCACAGTGCTTGGCTTACAGCTGAAAGGTTGGCAGCTCGAACCCACCAGTCACTCTGTGGGAGAAAGATGTGGCAGTTTGTAGATTTACAGCCTTGGGAACTCTATGGAGCAGCTCTACTCTGTCATAAGGTCACTAGGCGTCAGAATCAACTCAGGGTTTGGTGTTTTTTTGGTTTTGCTCTGTGCTCTGAATGAAGCCATTACTGGCATCTGACCCATCTCCTTCCACAACAGAGTACATTAACCTTTCAAGATAAAGTGTATCTGATCCCCCAGACTAAGCTAAGTGTTGTTTAACAGCCTTACCCATTCCAGTGTTTTCTTAGCCTAATATATTAGACCTAACCATTTGCTCTTCTGCTGTCATTAAGACTTGACTAGATGCTTTCTATAAACATGTTTAACCATAAATCTGTTTAGTCTGGTCAGTGAGCCAATTCTGCCTGTGGAGAAATATGAGATTTCTCCCCTCCACACAACTTAATACAGCAAATGTCCTCGGAAATAGCTGTAATAACAGTGATGGCAAAAGCAGTTGCCGTTTTTTGAGTGTGTTACTATGCTCTGTGCTTGGCACTTCTTGCACATTAGCTTAAGTAATCTCCACACGAAGCCCACGAGGAAATGGGGACTTCAATCCTACCACCAGTCTGCCAACCACAAGAATGAGCTTGGAAGTGGAGTTTTCCCCAGAGCCTTCAGACAAGAATTCAGCCTGGCCGACACCCTGATTTCAGCCCTGCGATACCCTGAGTAGAGAACCCAGCCTTTCCCAGTCAGTCAGCCTTCTGACCTACAGAACTGTGAGCTAATAGATGTTGTCTTCAGCCACTAAATTGGTGGTAATTTGTTACACGGCAATATTAAACTAATACAGGTAGTCCCCAACTCACAACGGGGCTCTGTTCCCACAATTCCGTTGTAAGTCCGTTCTGTCGTTAAGTCGGATACCTCATTTTATTTTTCAGTTATTATTATCATTGCCTTTTATTATCAGTATCTTTATAAATCTGATCTTTATTTGTCTTTGGGGGTTGGAAACCTTATGTATACACTTACAGATATATTTTAACCCTGTCTGTAGTACATATTACTAACAGCAAGGTGGTACAAAACAATACAGATGGGCGTGAGTGCAGTTTGTCATAACTCGAATACCTCGTAAATCGGGGACTACCTTACATCAATTTTTCCCAGAATAATTCCATAAGGGAAATTCGTTGAGAATATAAACTGAATTGTTATCTTTTCTGCTAAATGACTGAAGACATATTTAACAGCAATGTTCTTTCTCAGGTTGGTTCAAATGCTGACTTCACAATATAAACGGTTTCCCACGTAAATAAATACTTGTAAAAACAAAATTTTTAAATAGCTACATACTATTGCATTATATGGAGACACAATAATTGACTCATCTACTTCCCTACTGCTGGGAATTTGGGAGATTTCCAGTTTTTCACTATTATAAATATCACTATTAAAATAATTCTGGAAGAGGCGTTCTTATGCTCGTCCCTGATAAATTCTTTAAGATAAGGCCCCAGCAGGGAAATTGCTGGCAGAATTATGGTGCCCATTTTTAAAGCTTTGATACAATTGATACTTCCACCAGCATTCTACGAGAGGGCTCGAAACCCCACAGCTGGGCAGATCGAGGAAATTTAAGAAACATCAACACTTTACTCTTGCTTCTTCGCTCTTCAGCGTTCCTGCCTATCATCTTGTCTCTATTTACTGGCATTCCTTTATTTTTCTCTGCATTTTCGGAAGGCAGCCTATACAGCTAATCAATCAAATCACTGATAGGAATTTTAGCAAATTCAGTTTTACTTCGTAATTTCTCGCTTTTAATTATCCTAGTCCATTGTCGATTTCCTGACATCTTTTTTTTAAAAACCTTCCCCTATGTTATTTCTCTTCAACCTGTTATTTCTTACTTCATAGAACGGCTTTTCTTTTATTGCAGAGAGTTCAAAGCAGATGCTACCTAAACCTGATTTCTATTTCCTATAGCAAATTTTCGTATTGCTCTTTCTCTACCTCTTCAATGCTATGCTTGTTTCCTTCTTTTCTGTTGCAAAACATTTTCATAGGCCTGGGTTGTTGTTTGTGTGTGTGTGTGTTTTTATGTATTCATCTTTTCTGACACCAGTCTATCCTGGCTTGTTATTTTTCACAACTCTGGTGTAGGTAGATGCTCTGAATCCCTTCGCTGGATCTATGGGTTCTATTAGAATCCTGCCTGCAGACCTGAAGTCAGCAGGCTGGTTGATGCAAGTTTATATTCCCAGTTCACTCACAAATGGGGGCAAGGATGGGGAGGTAGCTGCACCTGTGGCTGGTGTCTTCTGTCTACTGAAACTCCTAACGTAGATGACTTTTTTACATCTAGTTTGCTGTTGGCCTGGTCTCCACTCCAGGCTCACAGAGTACGTGGGAATAGCTACCTTCCCACTCCTACTGCTTGTTATGCTCAAGGAGATGGCAGAAAGCCTATGGAATCAGAAAGTCCCTGTGACCTGGCACAGCCTCAGCCCCTACCCTGAGTCTAAAAAAATTCCAAACACCCGCAGGCTTTGTTACGGAATAACCAACCTACCTCGAGCCCCATTATTGCTTCTGAACACTATTGATCCTTGGAGCTTGGAGGACTCCAACTGCATGCTCACCACCTGGCCCCAGCCACCTTCTCCTCGAGGGCTTTCTCCCTTTAATATTAGGAAGCATTTATGGGTTTTCTGCAAGCTCACACTATTTTCTCAGGAAGAAGAATCTGAGCCAGCCCTGAATGACATCTTTTGATTCAGTTCCATGTGTACTATTTTGAGGAGAAATGCCTTGACATTTATGGCAAGAGGATGACATCTCCACTAGTAAAATGAGCATTGATATGTTTGCCTATTGCCTGGGGAACTTCTCCTCCCCCACTTCAGATCTGTGATTCTAGTTGAGCCTTTGATCATAGAACCCTCATTCCTGATCACAGGTACAGACAGGTGATCCAGTCACGGCCAACCAAAATACCCATTGATCTGGAATCACCATGTGATTCAAACTAGGACAATTAGAGACCACTTCTGGATTACATTTTCCAATTCGGAGCTTAGGGAGAAGGATCTTGCTGTTAGGGTCTCAGTGTTGGAAGGATGTGAACTGGATCTCCTGGTTCAGTCAGCCTGTAAGAAGCACTGACCCTCCCTAACATGCCATGTACTGAACAGGTGAACGTGTGATCTTGGAGGACTTAGTTCTCCCCACTGTGCCTTAGTTTATTCATCTATAAAATAAAGATTAAGAACGCGTAGCCTAGTCTACTGGTCTACTGACCTCAAAAGGTCCATGAAAGTGCTGTGAGACGGGTGTCAAAGACAAATTATAAATTGCCAACAAATCCTGTGTAAAGCACTGTATGGTAGGATTGAGCTAGGCAAGGAATAGAGACACGAAGAGAGAGGGACGCTCAAGTGGATGCTGCTCCAATTCATCCTCCATTGTCTGACCATATCATTAAAGCAGGAGCCTGAGGGCGAGGTGCTCTCTGCCCAGAAACTGCCCATACACAGGCCCTCTCCAGAGTACATCTGCCTGCAAACACAGAAGGGCATCATCTTAGCAATATGTCAACCATTCCAGAGGCTGAGGCCAAATCTGCTGCAAACAGATCTCCACCAGCCCCAATGTAACAGCAAAACACTGACAGAAACATTGAGAGAGAATGTATTAAGTGCTAGGGTTGGAACTTCATAACCATTGGACTAGCTTAATGTCTTTAAGATGGCTTTAGCAATAATGTCTTAGTGTCCTCAAACAGTCGGTCCCACTAATTACAATACAAAGCATAGTCTTTGTCCTGGCATCCAAGGCCTCCAAAACTTGGATCCAATCTGCCTTTCCAGAATTTATTCTCCCTCTGCTTCCTTATAAACATCTTTCTCTACATACGTCTGCCCATATTCATCCTTTAAGCTTAATAACTCCTTCTCTACTCTCTGCAGTCTATATCTCACCCATCCCAAGTCAAGTCCCACCTCGTCTTTAAATCTGCCCTGAGCAAGTCCAGTCCATAACGTAATTCTCTCATCAAAACTCATAGTGGTTTTGTTACTGATGCTCACTTGGCATTGGTCATCAATTCACTCAGTAGAAGAACCAAGGCATCACACGGCACTTGTTGGTATGGGCACACCAATCTCCCCCAACCCCCCCAAAAAAAATGCTTCATAGGACATTCCGGTTGCTAACTGATGCATTCTGCGGACCTCATCTGTGCCCAGATCAACATTCAATTGTTCATTAAACCCAAACAAAACCCTACCATCAAGTCAATTCCGACTCATAGCAACCCTGTAGGACCAAGAAGAACTACCCCCATAGGGTTTCCAAGGCTGTAATCTTTACAGACGCAGACTGCCACATCTTTCTCCCACGGAGTGGTTCGTGGGTTCAAACCACCGACCTTTCGGTTAGCACCCGAGCGCTTTAACCACTGTGAAACCAGGGATCCTTAATTGTTCCGTAGCAGTAAGTAAATACACAATGAAAAATAGTTCATTAATAAGGATTACAATTTTTTTCAGTGTTAGATATTGGGAGATTTCCTTTTATAGCAACTGGCTTAATAAAATAATGGATTAGTGGCTCAAAATGACATCATTGCTAAAAAGTAGTGGGGGGAAAGAGAATGACACAATGATGATTCAAATGATGGTCCTTTAGACACAAAATCAAATCAATCAAGACACTAAAAAGTGAAATATAAAACACAGAGATAAAGCTTTCTTCTGTTAAGCCCAACTAAATCAGAGATTTCAATCTGGCACACTGAGTTAATGTTAATAATTCCATTTTAGAGTCCTGTTTGCATATGATTTACAAATTTGTTTTAGAGTTATAGTTGTATAAGAACCATAAGCTTAAGGAATTTACACCTAGTTTTATGTTTGCACATATTTAAATAATAGAATCATAAAGGTAATTTAAGTCAACACTGGACATCCTTGAGAAAGTTTTCCCTTTCAAGGGGTCTGTACCTTACTCATGTAAGGGCAACATTGCTTCTGAGCTTCCTAACCACACCGAAACCACCAAAGGGAAGGTGGGCACATCGGGCTGGCAGACACTCTCTTTAAACACCTAACTCTGTGCTGGGCAAAGACTCAGGCATGAGGAGAGCCTGGCTTACCAGGCGCTCTAAACCTGAAAAGAAGGTCTGCTTGTTTGCATGTCTGCTTTGTAAATATTGTCCCAGACTGGGCAGGAAGGGGTAGGTTTTAAAAACACCCCTAATCATCTTCCCCTGTGTATTCCTTTTGCTTCAGACCTGACTCACAGAGCGAAAACAGTCTTTCGCAGCCTTGTCAGGGAATGAAACCTACTTTCTCCAGGGTTGATGTGCTCTCTAAGCTGCCTGCTGATTTCATCAGTGTAAGAACTGGGTTCGTTGGGCTGTTTGCACATAAACCTGCCTCTTGTGCTTTCATGTGGTTGTGGGCACTCAGGGAAGGATGATGTTGACACAGAAATTGAGGGTCCTTGTGCTAGCTAAATGCATAAAGGGAAAAGCATGCGGTTCCGGACGGCCATGATGGCTCTCCATCAGCCATATATCTGACTTACTCATGGCATTGGCACTCCTAGAAACTCAGGCCTGGATTCCTACCACATCAGAGATGAGCTGAAGCCTTTCCAACAACGATGAAAGCAATAACCAAGTCCTTTCCCACACGGTCCTTTTGTTTGTTGCCTGGTTTAGGAACTATGATAAGAATTCTGTCCCAGCTTGATATCAGCTGGAGGGAAGATCTTGGCTTTGCCATAAAAGGAAGATACATTTGCTCTGACATCAGGATCTTTCCCTAGAGGTTTTGAAATTTTCACTTGATTTGAAGGAATCCCAAATTATCTATCAGCAAAGAAATACGTGCTCCAAACAAGCCTAATCCTGCCTGGAAACCTGCCCTAGAGTGTCAGGAGCCACGAGTGAAGGGGGCTGGTATCCTCCTCGGGCGTTAGAGCTAGACGGGGCCTAAAGACAATGCAGTCCAACCTTCTCATTTTACAGGTAGGGAAACTGAGGCTCAGAAGAGTCAACCTGCCACAGGTCACACAGGTATTTGGTGTTGGAGCTAAAAGTAAAACTTACGGCTCCTCTCCCCTAGTCCAGAACTCTTTCCACCACATCATAATTATGCTCCCCCTAAAAACAAAAGAGCTTTTCCAGCTCTCAACCGCGGCTCACATACTATTTGGCTGTGCAGCAACATCGTTTACAAATAAGGCACCAAAAGGGCAACATCGTCTTTCACAAGATCCAAGTCACAGGAATCAGAGTATTTTAGAGCTGAAAAGACATGGTGGGTCCAGCTGATTCATTTCTCAGATGGGATAATTGAGATCCAAAAATAGTCACTCACTGACAGCAGAAAACAAGTCAGAGGCAAAGCAGAGACCTGTGCTCTGGAGCCACATAGAGACCTGAGCTCAAACAGCAGACCTTCCCCACTCCCACTTAGCTATGTGTCTTTGGGCAAGTTAACTTAACCTCGCTGGGCTTCTTTTTTCTCATCTGTAAAATCCAGGTAGCATAGAACCAACCTCATGGGGCTGTGAGGAGGTCTACATGAGATCACGAATGTGAATACTCATCACAGTCGTAAAATACAATATGTATCCAATAAATGACAGCCATCATGGTCACGTGCGTGTGCACCGCCTTGTCTCCTAGTCCAGGGACCTTTCTATAACAACATTTTGCTTCTTGTCAGATGTTTTTTGTTTCGTTTTTAAAAATAAATCCTGAAATTAAACATTCTTGGGTTTGACGTTTCCTGATCCAATGCCTAAGAATTAGGGTTGAAATTGAACTGAATATTTTCAACACATCTATCAGGAGGACAGAGTTCTGCCTGATCATTTGATGACTGTGTGATCCATCATCCATGCCCACTCCCATTCCAGGGAGGAATGCTGCCCCAGTGACCCTCCTCTATGTGGATGGATAGAATCCAGCCATCCCATGGCTCCAAGGGAGGTTCTGTCCACCCTGGGGGTCACCCTGGAGGTATCCAGTCTGGTTTACATCCACCATCTTCTGGGACTATCCCACCACCACACTGGGCAAGGAAAGTGAGGCAGTAAATCCTGAGTTCTTTATGTGAGGGAATACAGAATGGGCACTCGGGGTAGAGGGCAGTTCATGAGTGAGCTCAGGACTCACCTTCTTATTTAGGGCCCTTGGAAACATCAATACAGAACATTGGCATTTAAAACTCTTTCAGCATGGGAAGAACTGTACTCAGTAGAGTTGCAAAGTGATTTGCTCCTGGTGTTAGTGCCATCCCAGAGCTGCAAACACATGGCATTGTTTCATCTCTTCAAATGTCTCTGTCTACACAGGGGAGTCAGGAGTCCCTCTGACAGTCTCTTCATCTTTCCCACAGCCTAGCAAGGTGTATGGCTGCCATGTTGCTGCATGCACCACACTCAAAGCATCTCCTTCTCCTCCTCAACAATAACAACAGGGCTACAGTTTTTGAAGTTCCTACCTTGTGCCAGGAACAGAGATAAGCACTGCATATGTGCTAACTCATTCAGGCCTCACAGTGATCAAGGAGGTGGTGACTATAACTGGCCCCCATTTTATACTGAGGAAACTGAGGCTCAGAGAGGCTGAGAAACTTGTCAACAAGCACAAAACCAGTCAGTGGCAGAGCAGGCACATGAACCTGGGTCTGACCCCAGAGTTCAAATGCTTAAGTGCCTTACTCTGCCTCTCCCTCCCCTAGTGCCCGCTCTGGACCAGCTGGCTGCTCCCAGCCCCATCACCAACAGGAAGAAAAGTGACGAAAGAGGGACAAAGATCAAAACCGGCAGATGTTGCAAATGCTCCTACCATCTCTGGAAAAGGTCTGAATCACGGAAATGACAAGGATGATGGGTTATGTTCTCCAGGGATTTCATTATTCTGCCCCTGACTCTCCTTCCTGCCAGGACCAGGTGGGACTCAGAGTCAGCTGCAATATCAGCTCCCCACAGAAGGGTGCAGAGACTCAGCAAAGCTTCATAATTGAGAAGATATAACTCTTACCCAAGAGGTACCCTTCAAGGTAAAATCAAGGTGGGAGAGAAGGAAATGTCCACCTGGGGTCTCCATATTCCTAATTTGTGACCCAGAGATGACCTTTTCTTACCGCTTATATATTTAAGAAGTTTAGGTTGGAATAGAGACAAACTAAAAGCCAAAATTATTCTAAGGAGATAAACCTTTACCTGATGGCAGCAAACCCAGGTCCACCTTAACCTGATGGCAGCAATCCCAGAGAAAACTTCTGAGGAAAACCAGAGGCAGGACTGGGTGGCCAGTACTGTTGTGAACATCTGGAAAGGGCAACCCCATCGGCTGATGCAGACCCAAGAGCACACAGCTTGGCAGGCTGGCAGTGCCTTTGTGCCGAGTGAAGGCGTCCCTTCTTCAAGACGGATAGCCCCATGCCAGGGCGCCCAGCTTGGTGAGCAGAGTGGGAAGCAAACTTCAGCTCTCAGTGCCCCTTCATTGGGCACTGTTACGGGTTGAATTGCGTCCCTCAAAAAGATATGTTGAAGTTGTAAGCCCTGGTACCTGTGAATATGACCCTATTTGGAAATAGGATCTTTGAAGAAGTTATTATTTAACATGAGAACATACTGGAGTAGAGTGGTTCCAATCCAATCTGAGTGATGTCTTATAAAAGAGGAGAAGAGACCCAGAGAGACACACAGAGGGAAGATGCCATGTGAAGACACAGGCAGATATCTATAAACCAATGGGTGTCAAGGATGGCCAGCCATCACCAGACGCTAGGAGAGAGGAGTGAGGCAGACTGTCCCTCAGAGCTCTCAACAGGAATCAATCAACATGGCCAACGCACTGAATTAGGACTCTTAGCCTCCAAAACTGTGAAGCAACACATTTCTGTTCTCATAACCTACCCAATTTGTGGTACTTTGCTACAGCAGCCCTGGAGAACTAATACAGGCACCTCTGTGCAGGTCACAAGCTGCTGCAGATCTGAGAGAGGACACCAGTTCAAACTCACCATTCCTTTACAAAATCAAGGTTTTTCTCACCATTTTACAGATATGAAACTCAGCCCTAGAGAAGTTCAGTTGCTGGTTTAAGTTCACAAAGCAAGCCAGCAGCAGAATCTTGAACCCAGGACCTCTGACTTCAAAGTCATTTCTCACCTGACCACATCACAGGGTGGGCAAGTGAACATGAGAGAAACCTTCCAGGGCATGTACCCACACAGTCGATTTATCTCAGTCACTCCAAGATGGAGAGAAAACCAGCAGGAACTGACCCAGAATTAGAGGAAAGTGATGTCACCACTCTGCCCACACCCTGTTGTTCGTATTTTAAAAGCGATGAGACCATCCATTAAGGACGGTGCTGGAGTGGTGCCCCTGTCAGCATCCGGGTGTGTGGGCAGGCCCTGAGGCAGATACCTCAGGGGCTGCACTGCTGAGACTGTGGGTAAGGGCTGGAGCCTCTGCTAGCGGGCCGCCCACGCCCCACTGAGGACAAAGGCAGGGAGCAGCGGGAAGGATAGTAAGGTCAACAGGGCTTCCTGTGGGCTCTGCCACCTGCCCTGCAGCAGCTGATGGCTTAACTCAGCCTCTAGGAAGTGCACCCAAGATTCTGTGCAGCATGGCCCCTTCCCACCTCAGGGTCCCTTCTGTCCCGGGTACCCCTACTCTCAAGCCCCTGTGCCTTGTTACTGCTGTCACCGGATGGACGACCACCATATCCTGGGGAGATTAACTGACAACTCAGATGCCAGCTGAGATTAATGCAAGTATTAGTACCTGTTTGTAGAGCTAAGACTCAGAAAAACAAACAAGTAAAATACTGCAACATGTCACCATTTAAGTATATCCAAGTACAGTAATACTACAGAGTTAATAATTCTATCAAAGGTGAATGTGGTGGATTGAGCACAAAAATGGCCCTATACCCCTACTCCCACACCCACTCCCCTGAACCATGTTCTTTATAATGTGAATTTACAGCTTCTCCTATCAAAAGTTAGAATCTATCTATAGAAGAATCCTGATCAAATGGGGGAAATGCGGGACAGATTTTCAAATTCTCATGGAATCCAGACTTTCTGGAATCATGGACACTGAATGAACCCCCTGAAACTATTGTCCTGAGATAATCATAAAACCTTAATCCTTAAACCAGAAATATACCCTGAAGTCTTCTTTAAACGAAACAATAGCTTATTTAGTAAAGAATGTCTGCCTTGAGCATTGTGCTCTTTTAAAGAACTATTTATATAGGATCAAATTGACAACAGTAACTCAAAAGATTACATAGGAAGTTTAGGGGGCATTGAGTTTATGTTAATAGGGGAGGAACAATTTGGAAAAGGAGGGTGAGAATGGTTGCACAACTTGAAGAATTTAATCAATGTCACTGAATTGTACATGTAGAAATTGTTGAATTGGTGTGTGTTCTGCTGTGTATATTTTCAACAACACAAAAAAAAGTAAAATAAACTATGAAAAAAGGTAGAACCTAAATTTCCTCCCTTTGAATATGAACCAGCCTTGCTTTGACCAAAAGAACACAGTAGAGTCATGGTGTGCTAGTTTGGAGCTCCAGGATTCAAGAGGCCCTATGTCCTTTCTTTCTCTCACAGAACCCTATCAGTTCCCTCTAAAATAAACCTGGGCTGAGACATATGCTCCAGTCACCCTTAAACCCCCAGTAGACAGCCAGTGAACACCAAACATGTGGGTGAGGGTGGTTGACTGTAGACACAGGAGCCAGCCAAGATCATCTAAGCCTCATCCAGATCAGCAGAACCACTCAGCCGACCCACAGAGCAATAATAAATGGTTGTTGTTTTAAGCCAGTCATTTGGGGGTGGTTTGTTACATAGCACTAGCTAACTGATATACTGGAGAAGGACGTTTAGGAAACTCTTCATAGAGAAGGGGATGCTTGGGCAAGGTCAGGAAGAACAAACAGTAATTTGATGGATAATTGGGCAGAGAAAATAGTACTTGCAATGGTAAGATGATGAAGAGCAGACTTGGGTGAGAGGAATTATCACAAGTTCTGGGATATTGCTGTAGTCTAAAATGAAAGGGAGACACAGCCAGACAAGAAGCTGGAGAGGAAGGGAGAGGCAGGAGCAGCCATGGGGACCCTGTGTGCCAGGCTGAGCTGCTTCTCCACTAGTCACCAAACCTCTGGCCAACAGCTTCACTTTATAGCAAGTTTTTGGAAAGTTCTTGCTCCTATACCAAGTACTGAAATATTTCAAATATGACCAAAGATGATTTTTGAAAATTCAATGTCCTTGCTATTCTATTAGAATGTGAACTTCTTTTCTAGTTTTTGCCTAAGGTAAGGTTTTTTAAAAGATGGTTTGCCCAAAGCTAAGAAGTTTCCTGAATACAATCAAACACTTTGAGGACAGAGTAGCAGGGGTAGGGGTCTGGGGATCATGCTTTCAGGGGACATCTAGGTCAACTGGCATAACAAAGCTTATTAAGAAAATGTTCTGCATCCCATTTTGGTGAGTGGTGGCTTGGGTCTTAAAAGCTTGCAAGCAGCCATCTAAGATGCATCAATTGGTCCCAAACACCTGGAGTAAAGGAGAAGGAAGAACACCAAAGACACAAGGAAAGTATTAGCCCAAGAGACAGAAAGGGCCACATAAACCAGAGACTTCATCAGCCTGAGACCAGAAGAACTAGATGGTGCCCAGCTACCACCAATGACCACCCTGACAGGGAACACAACAGAGAGCCCCTGATGGAGCAGGAGAAAGGTGGGGTGCAGAACTCAAATTCTAGTAAGAAGACCAGACTTAATGGTCTGACTGAGACTGGAGGAACCCTGGAAAGCATGGCCCCTGGATTCTCTATTAGCCCAGAACTAAAACCATTCCCGAGGCCAATGCTTCAGACAGGGATTGGACTGGACTGTGGGACATAAAGTGATACTCGTGAGGAGTGTGCCTTTTAGCTCAAGCAGATACAAGAGACTAAATGGGCAGCTTCTGTCTGGAGGTGAGACGGAAAGGCAGAGAGGGTCAGGAGCTGGTTGAGTGGACATGGGCAATCAGGGGTGGAAAGGAGGAGTGTGCTGTCACAGTATGGGGAGAGCAGTTAGGGTCACATAACAATGTATGTATAAATTTTTGTATGGGAGGCTAACTTGAAATGTAAACTTCATTTAAACTACAACAATAAAAAAATTAAAAAAGAACATGAACAATGAAAGAAAAAAAAAGATGGTTTGCAAAGACCCCTCAAAAAACTGGACTATAACACATATTTGATGAAAAATAAAGCCTGGAATGAGGAATACGTCCCCAAGTCAGATGATACTAAAGTCAAAGCTTTTCCAGGGTTTTAGTAAAGAGAAATACCTGCAGATTAAAAGACACTGCCTCAACCCATGGTAAGCATCCCAGCTATGGGAAGATGTGAAAAAGTGAGCCACATTCAGTCTTTGACTCCTTAATTCATTTACTCATTCCATAAGGTAGCAAATCCTGTGATAGGCTCTGAGGCTCTATAAGTAAATAAGATATGGACCCTGCTCTCACGGAGGTGATCATATCATACAGCTCACATGGTCTGTAATCATACAGGCGCTCTGGGAACTGAGAGAACAGCGGGGTGATTGCAGTTACTTCTTTGATGTAGCGGTCCCTAGGTGGTGCAAACAGTTTGCACTCAACTATCCACCTAAAGGTTGGTGGTCCAAACCCATCCAGCAGTGCCACAGAAGAAAGGCCTGGCAATCTGCCTTTTTAAAGATTACAGCCTAGAAAACCCTACGGAGTAGTTCTACTCTGTAATACGAGTTAGAATCAACTCGATGGAAACAGGTTTTGTTTTGGGTTTTTTCCTGTGGTGTAAGCTCATCACATTATTTGTGAATAAACCTTCATAAGGTCCCATTTTGTGGAAGAGACTGCATGTGACAACTCAGAACTGTGACTTCCCTCCAGACTGGCCTTCCCTAGCCTGGGCCCATGCGTGGGACCCTCAGTGGGTAGGCTCTCCCACGCCTTGACTCACCACCAGAAACACAGATGAGGCCTCCAGGGAAGAACTAGCTAGCTGTCTACCCAACCGGTGCTACACAGGGACCGTCCCCAGCTCTCCAGCCCACAGGCCCCTCTGCCTGATGCTCACTTGTCTAAGTTCTTGGAACAGAACGGCTGGCCGAGCTGGCCTGGGAGACATATGCCAGCCTGATCAGCTGAGATGGAATCTCTGAAGGCCGCCCAGATGGTCAGATCAAATGTCTGGCTGCATTCCTGCCATTATCACGTTCCTGTCATCTTCCCCACTGGTAACTGGATCTAATCAGCTCTTACTGGCTGCACAAATCAACGGATAAAGGAAAGATTGTTCAATGAAACTGTGCTTGGATAACAACAGGTTAGTAAATCAAGAGGAAAACGGAGTTAGAATCTCTCCTTGCACCATGAACTGAAATAAATTCCAGGCAGATCCAAGAGTTTAAAATCAATCCACAGGACCATCAGAAGACTCTAGAATTGTATGTTGATAGAAGAAATCAAAAAGTAAATGATCGACAGTTTGGACTACGTGCAAATATTTCACATATTTTACAAACAACCAAAAAAAAAAAAAAGTCTGAGAGAGAACTGCATAAATATGTAAAGAGATCAGGTATACTGATAAGAAAAATACGAATGCCTCATAAATAAGCATATGAACAGACAATTCCAAAACAAAAACTAGTAAAAAAAACACATGGCATAATCTTCAACCTCACCAGTAAACAAAGAAATGAAAACTTCAACCATCAGGTATGATTTTCACCTATTAAATTGATTTTTTTTTTTAATTTCAAGAGTCCTTAATGCTGATGAAAACAGCGCTGTCATACACAGGTAGGAGTAACGTTCGCTTGCAGAAATCTTTGGAGGCCATATGGATAAAGATTCATAAAAATGTCCACGTATCTTGACCTACTTAATTCCACTTCCAGCAATCTTTCCTAGGGAGATCACCCAACTTCTGGGAAAAGAAAGATGCATAAAAAAATGGTCATTGTTATTTTTAATAGTGAAAAATTAGAAATGAGTTTGATGTCTTTTACGGCAATTAAAATGATAATTATGAAGACAGATAAAAATTTAAGAATGCTATGCACATGGTACAATTATATCACCACTATGTAAAAATACACACAGTATTAATACTAGAAAAATATTCATCAAAATTCTTACAGTGGCTGTCTTAGGTGGTGGGATTATGGTATTTTTTCCCCTCTTCTCTAGTTTCTAAGTAATAAAGGCATATCATTATATGGTTATATTATTTATTATGGTGGAAAAATATGATACATGCGTGCATACACAGAACACATACACATTTTTTAAAAAAGGGAATAACATACCTCCCTGACCACTCTAACTCCTAGTTATTGCTTCTTCATCTAAAAGCCTTAGAACCAGGCTGGATTAGTATAATAGCTAGAGGGCAGCCCCAAACATTTATGAAATGAATGAACGGGTATTTCCTTTTCATTACACTGGCCTAAATACAAAAGATTAATGCGCTCGGCTGCCAACCAGAAGGTTGGAGGTTTGAGTCCATCCAGGAGTACCTCTGAAGAAAGGCCTGGTAATCTACTTCCAAAAAATCAGCCACTGAAAACCCTATGGAGCACAGTTCTACTCTGACACACACAGGGTTGCCATGAGTCACAGTCAACTAGTCGGCAAGTGATGAGTTGTAATACTCCGGAGACTGTCTTGGATTGCATACTAGGTAGGATACGTTATGTTCTGCTGTAGTAATAAACAGCCCCCAAAACACAGGGCTTCTTTCTCAGTCAGGCCACATGCCCATCATGGTTGTGTGTGGAGGACTCTTCTGTACTGCCATCTGCACTTAAGGACTCAGGCTGACCCTCCATTCGGACCATTGCCAGTTGCCATGGCAGAAGGGGGAGAGGGATAATCGTGGTTAAGGTAAATGATATTTCAGTGCTTCTCCAAGAAGTGACATACATCGATTCTGTTCATATTTCCCTGACAGAACAAGACACTTCGCCTCACCTAACTTTCAGAGGGTGGAAAAAGTAATCCTCCCCTGGGCGCTGAAGAAGAGATGAGATACTGGCGAACAGTAGTGATGTCTACCCCAGATTCTTACTCAACTCTTCATACCCACACGTCTCTATCCAGTTGGACTGGGAGCATCTCTGAGCGGCAGCTGGGCCTGGCACATCTTTGCAGCCATCCACTCTGCTCTCTCCCTACCATACACACACCCATCACCTCCCCTGCCTGGGAAAGCACCCTGAACTTTGTAGGTGCTTCCTGTAGTATTGGATAATGATGGAGAGTATGTCTACACCACACGGAACAGAGGGACCTCGGATTGTATTCAAATAGACATTGTACCCTACTTCTAATAATCTGGCTCTGCAATCACCTCCACTGCTCAACTCTGACTACCCTGGGTTGGTGCCCACTATTCTTTGAAACAGGCCAAGTTCACCAAGCTGGGCCATCAAGAGCCAGTGGACTCTTCTGGGGCCTTGCTTTATAAGACTTCTCTGGACATCTCTCATTCCACAGCTTCATCTCTCATGACATTTGGCTTCATCTGTACACTCTGACCACACTGAACTGCTAGCCACACCTTTCAGGTACCAGGTTGTCTGATCTCCCTTTGCCCTTCTCAAAGGACAAAAAAAACTGCCCTTCTCTGATGAACAGACAAAATTTTTATTCTGCTTTATAAGGTTGAAATCAAGGATGAATTCCTCCAGGAATAATGGAGTCCTCCCTCTCTTCAGCTCCCTCTGTGCCTTGTTAATAAAACTGTATCATATTGTTAATAGTATAATATTAATATCAATTAACAATTACATTAGCAATATAATTATTAGTAATTGTTATTCTAGTTAATAATGTTTTCTTATTCTCATTTGTTCACATGACTGTCCCTCACCTTGGATTGTAAGGTAACCCATAGCCCGTTGCCGTTGAGTCGGTACCAACTCATAGTGACCCTATATTGTTGTTGTTGTTGTTGTTAGGTGCCGCTGAGTCAGTACCAACTCATAGCGACCCTACAGGACAGAGAAAAACTGCCCCATAGGTTTCCAAGGAGCTTCTGGTGGATTCAAACTGCCGACCTTTTGGTTAGCAGCCGAGCTCTTAACCGCTGCACCACCAGGGCTCCGGATTGTAAGGTAAGGGGCACAATTTATTGGGTTTTGAATCCTCCATGTCTGGTACAGAGTGGTGGATTAACAAACGTTTGCTGAAAAAAACGAGCTAAGCAAACGCAATATCTCTCATGGTTTTATTGATTCACCCGGCACTCGGTCAGAGCTTCAACCCCTATATCTTTTACAGTTAACAGGTCAGACTGATAAATGCATTGGTGGTTCATCACACCCCTAAGCGGGACACAGAGCATGCACCAAAAGTCCTGGAGTAGGAATTTTTCATCCAGAAATACCCTTCGTCTACTCATTCATTTCCTGGCAGTCTGCCGTCAAGAGCATCTTGGATTTCAAGTTCTCAATCAGAACTATCCGCGATGAGAGCTGGCTCCACCAAGGGTGTGCATCAATGGCACTGGGTTTCACTGCGGTCCTATCCATTTACAAAGCACACTACACTTCTGCGTGCAAGCAGCCAAGAGAAGCGAATCCAAAATGCTGCCTCAAACCCTTGCTAAATTCTGTTTAAATGTGGTTTAAAAGGTTTGTTATGAAAAAAAGCACTTCCTCATGGAAATATTTTCTGGTCCAAACTTTGTATAATTGCAATAATAAATTGCAAAATGTATCAGAAGCCATTCTGTACCTTATCCTCAGTTAGAGATAATAACTAAAATCTCCACAGCATTGAAAAGTGATGATTTTTTTAAAAGTAATTAATAACCCTTATTGAAAGGATGCAAGACTTCTTGCTTGATCATGTCTGTGCTCTCCTATAAGTGCTTCTCCAGCGCAAACCTTCTCCAGTCTTCCCACATCCACCCATGTGCTCAGCCCCCAAACCTGGGATTTCTCCTTGACGCCTCCCTCTCCCTCACCCTCCATTCAACCCACCATCCACTTCAGTCAGATGTGTCAACTACACCAGAATGCTCCTTAAAAGTGAGGATGGCGAGACTTCGACTCACTTACTTTGGACACGTCATCAGATAAGACCAGTCGCCAGAAGAGGACAACATGTTTGCTAAAGAGGAGGTCAGCAAAAATGAGGGAAACCCTCAGTGAGATGGATTGACACAATAACCACAACAATGGACTCGCGCATACCAACAATCATGAAGATGATGCAGGACCAGACAACAGTTCGTTCTGTTATACATGAGGTTGCCATGAGTCGGAGCCAACTTGACAGCAACTAACAACAACAATAAAACACCAGTTGGGTCCATCCGCATCTTTCCCTCTCTCCTAGCCCCACTCCAACACCAGCATCACTGCTCACCTAGCCCAGCACTGTAGCCTCCTCAGTGCTCCTCCTGCTCGCACCTTTGCCAACCATTGTCCATCGCTACCCCCAACATCAAGTCATCATGCTCCCAAACCATGAAGTCTTCAGAGAGCAGCCACAGGAATCCTTCTTTTTTTAAATATTTTATTTTATTTTATATTGTTGTTGAGAATACACACAACAGAAAGTACACAAATCCAACAATTTCTACACGTACAATTCAGTGATATGGATTACATTCTTTGAATTGTGCAACCATTCTCACCCTCCTTTTCCAAGTTGTTCCTCCCCTATTAACATAAACTCACTACCCCCTAAGTTTCCTAAGTAATCTTTTGAGTTGCCGCTGTCAATTTGATCCCATACAAAGAGATCTTAAAAGAGCATAATGCCCAAGGCAGACATTCTTTTATTAGTTAAGCTAAACTATTGTTTGATTTTAAGAAAACTTCAGGGGATATTTTTGGTTTAAGGTTTAAAGATTATCTCAGGGCATGAACAATTGCCTCTCTTGCCATGAGACCAGAAGAAGTGGATGGTGCCCAGCCACCATTACTGAACATTTGATCAAAGATTCTATAGAAGAATCCTGATCAAAAGGGATAAAATGCAGAACAGAATTTCAAATTCTCATGGAATCCAGACTTTCTGGAGCCATGGAGGCTGGATGAATCCCTGAAACTATTGCCCAGGGGAATCTCTTTTAAAAACAAAAACGAGATAACATAACTCCCCTGCTTAAAATAGTTTAATGACTTCCCATTGCTTTTAGGATAAGATTCATAATCTTGAATTTGGTTTGAAAGATGCTACGCACTCTCATCCCTGTCTCTCTGCTCCCTATCTGACACTCCAGTCTTGCCCTGCTCTTCTCCTCCTTTTCCCTACCTAGCCAAATTTTTCTACTCTCAGTACCCCAGCTCGGGACCTCTACACTTAACCTTCTTGCTACCTGGAACATTCTTGCCCCCTCTCTTGGTCTTTCTACCTACTACTCATCATCCTTCTAAATCAAAAACCAAATCAGTCAATTCCGGCTCAGGAGAACCCCATGTGTTGTAGAGTAGACCTGTACTCCACAGGGTTTTCTTAGCTGTGATCTTTACAGAAGCAGATTGCCAGGTCCTTCTTCTGCAACATTGCTGGGTGAGTTTCAACAGCCACCTTTTTGGTTAGTAGCCAATCAACACACCATTTGTGCCACTCGGGGACCTTCATCATTCTTCTAGGCTCTGCCTAAGTGTTGCTCTTCCCCAAGAATCTCCGTGCCCTCCTCCTTTCACCGCCACCAAAACGATCCCCAGCTATTCTCTCTCCTGGCACCTTTTAACTTTTCTTCATAGCTCTCATCACTGTCTGAAATCACAAATGCATGTGTGTTACTATTTCTTCGTATCGTCTCTCCCTCCAGACCTGTGCAGTCCAATACAGTAACCACAAACCACCTATGGCTATAAAGCACTTGAAACATAGCTTGTCTAAACTGAGATGTGCGTAAGTGTAAAGTACACACTAATTTCAGGGACTTAATATGACAAAAAGAAAGTAAATTATCTCATTAATACTTTTATATTGACTACCTGTTGAAATGGTAATATTTTGGATATATTAGGTTAAATAAAGTATAGTATTAAAATTAATTTCACCTGTTTCTTTTTGATTTTTTTTTTAATGGGGCTGCTAGAAAAAATTAAAATTGTATCCATGGCTCACATCGCGTGTCTATTGGCCAGAGCTTCTCTGAGCTATCATCTGAGTGAAGGCAGGGACTCTGCCTACTGTCTTCCTGCTGTATCTCTAGAGCCTAGTACAGCCCCAGGGACACTATGAGCTGATTCCAGTAAATTGCAAAATGGGTGAGTGAGGGAGTGAATGAGTTAGGCAAGCAAAGGAAAACCTGGCTGGAAAGACAGTCATATGGACGTGGACACTACAGGCATGTAACCTCACTCTTATTCTGTGGGAGGTAATAAGAGGGAAGGAGCCCTGTGGCGCCATGGTTAAGCACTCTGCTACTAGCCAAAAGGTTGGCAGTTCAAACCCACCCAGTGGCTCCACAGGAGGAAGATCTGGTGATCTGCTCCCATAAACATTACACCCTAGAAAACTCTATGGAGCAATTCTGCTCTGTGACATGGGGTCACTATGAGTCAAAATTGACTCAACGGCACCTAACAATGATGATGAAAAGAGGGAGAAGTTTCTGACCAGGGTCAGAATAACAAGCTGAGGCCTTTCTGGAAGCCAAGCAGGGCTAACAGGTCATCTGTGGTTGAACAGAGGAAAGCATGGGAAGTGGGAAGGTAAAGAGAAACTGCTGATGAGTCTTTGACCCCAGATTGTCTCTCTATCCTGACCCCCAAAACCAGGAACACACCTGGCAACCCTTTTGACCTAAAAATTAAATGATAAAGATAACTTGACAAAAGCCTTCTACTGAAGCCAAAGACAACACAGTTGTTGTTGTTAGGTGCTGTCGAGTCGATTTTGACTCACAGTGACCCCATGTGACACAGTAGAACTACCCATAGGGTTTCCTAGGCTGTAACCTTTATAGGAGCAGATCACCAGGTCTTTTCTCCCACAGAGCCACTGGGTGGATTCGAACCGACAACCTTTTGGTTAGCAGCCGAGCACTTAACCATTGTGCCACCAAGACAACACGAGTGTTAAGCTGTGATTAGTGCCAGTTAAGGATTTCAGACAGAGGAACCAAGTCACACTTGCTGTTTGTTGTTCCCTCTCATGTACGAATCAACTTTTACCCCAGAGCTGCTCCAGCCTGTGTTCCGCAGCACACTGTTCTCACAAGGCTCCCTGGGAAGACGGAAAGGGAGCTCCCTAGACAAACGGTTTGGGAAATGCTACATACGTGCTACCTCCCTTCCTGGAGATTCCTGATGCACACCGGTTTAGAAAGGCCCTGCAAACACCTGCAATCGTACAACTTGTCCCCTTTGTTTAACCCAGCTCTTCCCAAACTTATTTGGCCTCAGAATACCTACTAACAGCCTGAGGAACTGGTGCACCGGAGAAACACGCTTTAGGAAATGCCAGCCTAAGCTTAGTCTTCAAAACCATAATTAGTGATAAATTGTTCTAATCTTGTGGATGATCCTACCTGTGGGAAAGCCAGCTATGATAACCAGAGTACCACTGTTCAACAGGCACAGCTGCCCTTTCCCGGGGTAAGAGATGAGCAGAGGGATAGCGGGGGTTCAGGGGCAGAATTCTCGCCTTCCATGTGGGAAACCCAGGTTCGATTCCCTGCCAGTGCACCTCATTCACAGCCACCACCTGTCAGTGGAGGCTTGCGTGTTGCTATGATGCTTAAGGTTTCAGGGGAGCTTCCAGACTAAGACAGACTAGGAAGAAAGACCTGGTGATCTACTTTTCATAATCAGCCAGTGAAAACCCTGTGGATCACAACCTTCCAATCCCCAAATGATCATGGGGATGGCATTTTGTCCTGTTGTGCATTGGATTGCCATGGCTCATTAGCAGCTAACAGCAAGAAGAGATGAGCACCTTCCACAGAAGCCTCACGAGGGGCTGTTGATAAATGTGTGTGGTTATCCATAACGACAGGCAAACAAGGAACTTTTAGGCTGTTGGCCTTACACACCCAAACTAATTATCCGACCCACCCATTGCCATCCAGCTGATTCTGACTCATAGTGACCTTACAGGACACAGCAGAACCGTCCCGTAAGATTTCCAAGGTTGTAAATGTTTACGGAAGCAGACTCCATGGAGCAGAGTGGTGAGTTCGAACACAACTTTTTCCTGTGGAGCAGCTGGTGGGTTTGAACTGCTGACCTTTAGGTTAGCAGCTGAGTGCTTAACCACTTTGCAACCAGCGCTCCTTAAACCAATTATAGGCCTCTCCATTTCTCCCAGTTTCGAGTGCAGAAGTGAGAAAGCAGTCCAGAATGAGAGGGAAATGATTTACCAGGTGGCACCGCCAGCCTGGACCAGGAGTTCCTGCCCTCAGACTTCACAACGGACCTGGGCTGCGGCCGGCACAGCCCTCACAAACCGAGGCTTCACAGGCTCACTCTCCGTGTGCTACTCTCAGCTAGGGCACAGAGATTCTAGGAAACCTACTTTTTACACCTTTTGAACTGCATTTTCATCCAAAGTCAGAACAATCCCAATTCCTTTCTCTATTCTACTTCGTACCAGTGGCCCTGGGTACGGCGCTATGGTTCAGGGCGCAGGCTCTGGAGTGAGGCGGCTGGTTCCAGGAGTCCTGGTATGCCATTTGCTAGCTGTGTGGTCTTGGGAAGTTACACACCCCCTCAGTTTCCTCAACCATAAAACAGACGAAATAGTAACAGTACTCACATTAAGGGACTATTGTGAGGTTTAGTGAGTGAAGATATGTCAACACTTACAAAAGCGAGTGATAGATAGTAGAGTTCAGTAAATGTTATGAGCAGCTCTCCCTTCAGATAGCATTCATTCGTGAACATGCGTTAAGCATCACCGTGGTTCTGGAGACGCCATGATGAGCAAGGCAGACCCAGCCCCTGCTCTCATGGAGGGCCAGCCTGGCATATCCCACACAGAGGACACACAATCTTTTCCTCTGTGAACAACCTCTGGAGAACACACCATCATCACCTGGGCCAACCAGATGGTGGCTGCAGGATTAGCTACTGCCCACAGTTTACCAAAAGTTTGACATCTGAGACTTCTCCAGAAGTCACAGCATTGCCATCTAGTTTAAAACCTCTGCTTATTCTATATTGGGTATATCGACTAACGGAAGGGCACACCATTTTTGTACACTTAGTATGTGCCAGATCACAACTCTAAGAAGTTTGCTGCGTATTACTTCAATAACATACATTATCCTACTTTCTGGATGGATAAGCAATGCAGGCACAGAGAGGTGAAGTAACTTGTCCAAAGTCACACAGCTAGTCAGTGGGAGAGGCAGATTTATACCTTGGTCTGTGGGGCTGCAAAGCTCATGCCTCCTTCCAGTTCATTCGACCAGTTCTAATATTCTATAATCCCTTGAAAATATAAGCTAACGAGCCTGCAAACTTTCAAGGAAGGGATACGGAGAACAGTTTATTCTGCAGTCAACAAACCTCAATTAATGCATTTTTGTTGAATGGCAGAGCCCCATGGCTTGGTGACCTCTCTCTCCTTTGGCCATTTGATGGGCAGGCACTCTTAGACTTGCTTTAAGACTGAGGACAGTGCTGGGCATAGGGGTGGCACTAAGAGAATATCTGTGGATGGATTTAGTTCCCTGAAATTGCCTGGCTGTCTAGCAGCAACGGCAGTGCAGAGAAGAGATGAACACTTTGGAAGTTCAGCCCTCGGACTTCTCCAGACCAGACAGTATTCGGAGGATCTGCCTCATCCAGTTAAGCTTTTCCTAAACGTGAACTTGGGCAGTGAAACTATGCTGTATGATACTGTAATGGTGGACAGATGACATTATGCACTTGTCAAGACCCATAAGACTATACGACAGAAAGAGTGAACTCGAATGTAAACTGTGGACTTTAGTTAATAATAATGTATTAATATTGGTTCATCCATTATAACAAATGTACGCAATGAATGCAAGATGTTAATAATAGGGAAACAGTGTGTGGGAGGAGAGGGTATAGAGAAATTCTGTACTTTCTGTGTGATTTTTCTGTAAACCCGAAACTGCTCAAAAAATAAAGTCTATTAAAACAAAAAACTTCAACTGGACCAGCGTCCTTCATGGTGACTACTCCCTCCTTTCCAAAGGTGACTCTTCATAAAAATTCTGTCCCTTGATCCCACTTTCCTTGTACCACCTCTGCTGTAGGTTGGGCAAACAAGACAATTAAGAATTGCCCAAGAATTTATGGAGCAAAACCTCTTACCCAAGGCGCTTGCGATAAATCAGCACAAAGGTCACAGGATGAGGACTGGTATGCTCCTGACCCCAGCTCTGAGACTAGATATAGAAAACAGACATGTGTCCATCTCAAGGCATATTGTTAGATAAGAATTTGGGATTATCAGTCCCAGAAATTCTTCCTCAAAGACTTGGAGATCTACCTGCAGAGGGGCCAGACCTCATGCTGGCTGTGACTTGGGCCACAGGATCCCTAAAACATTTCCAACTTGATGCTCTCCCTATTGCCTTCTGTTTAATAATTTCCGAATTCTGTTGGATCAGAAAGATGATAAATGGAAAAAATATTTAAGTTGGCAAGGATTTCATTTTACTTAGATCCACAATTAACTTCCATGGAAGCAGCAGTCAAGAAATCAAACAATGCATTGCACTGGGCAAACCTGCTGCAAAAGATCTCTTTAAAGTGTTGAAAAGCAAAGATGTCACTTTGAGGATTAAGGTGAGCCTGACCCAAGCCATGGTGTTTTCAATTGCCTCATACGCACGCAAAAAATACTGAATATACCATGGACTGCCGGAAGAACTAACAAGTCTGTCTTGGAAGAAGTACAGCCAGAGTGCTCCTTGAAGTAAGGACGGTGAGACTTCAGGAGGGACCAGTCCCTGGAGAACGTCACATGCTTGGTAAGGTGGAGGGTCAGGGATAAAGAGGATCTTCGATGAGATGGATGGACATGGTGGCTGTAACAATGGGCTCAAGCATGGGTCGGTGCAAGACCGGGCAGTGTTTCGTTCTGCTGTACGTAGGGTCGCTATGAGTTGCCAACTCGACGGCACCTAACGACAACAGTAACTATTGCCTGCATGCCCTGTTGCCCTGGTACCAATAATTGATTTGGGCAGGGCAGTTTTCCTTGTTGGTGATGAGTCTTTGCTGAGCCCTAGCAGCCACATTCCCTGCTAAGCTGGCCTTCTGAAATGGACTTCATGCCAAGAGCATCACCCTTGGGAGGGAGGAATACAGCCCAGCCCTAGACACGTCCAGCCACATGCCACCAGCAGCAACGTCCTAATGCCCATCTCCATCTCAAAGCCACCGAGGTTAAAGCCAGAACTCCCTGACTCAGTACCATCCCCACCTGGCCCCACCTTTACGATCTCATTAGGAGGATACTCCTAGCCCTTCCCTAAATATGCATTCTCTAGCTTCTCTGCATTTAATTCAGCCTATTCCTTTCTTCCTAACCCTCCCTTCTCTGGCCAGCAAATTGAACTTTCCTTCAAGGCCCAACCAAATATCGTTTCCTCCCTGTCCCTATCCCCAGAAGAGTTATTTACCGTCTCTCTGCCGCGCTTCTCTATCACTTCGTTCACACTTCTCTTACAGCAGAGATTGCAGGTAGTTGAACGTCTGTCTGTCGTCTGTCTGTCTGTCTGTCTGTCTGCATGTCTCACCAATTAGTCTGTGAGCTTCTCCAACGCAGGAGATACGATGGAGTCACTCCTAAATCCCAGGTGTCCAGAAACAATTGGTGAATCAACAATGAGTGCATCTGGGTTGCAATTACTCTCAAACTGCTTTCATATGAATCATAATGCCCTCTAAACATGCTTTCTCAAAATTCAAGAATTAAGTGCATCTGTCATTACAAAGAGCATGAGCTTCCGGACTCACCCAAACCTGAGTCCCGGTTCCTACGTCACCACCTTTAACTGAGTGACCTTGGGTGAGTCACATAAACTCACTGAGTCTTCATCTGTGAATGGGAAGACATCTTGCTCAGAGTTGTCAGGAGCATTAAACAGGCCGATGGAACATTTTTGCATGGTGACTAAACTTCGTTAAGTGCTCAGTAAACACTGAATATTAATAATAATGCTGGGAAGAGCCATAGGTCTACAGGAGTACAGACCTCTGAGAAAGTGACTGGTAGGCTCTGGTTTCTCTTTTAGAATCAATTCCCCGAGCAGAATACAGAAGAGTCAGCATTAAATTCATTCCACCAAGCAATGTATATGCTCGGAGGCTGGGGCTCAGATGCAGAACTCAATCATTTATATATTCAATAAATGTTTAAGTACCTATTATGTAGGTCTCAGGAGTCCCTGGGTGGTGCAAACAGCTGAGCATTCAACTGCTAGCCAAAAGGTTGGCAGTTCGGACCCATCCCTCGGAAGAAAGGCCTGGCAATCTTCTTCCAGAAGGTCACAGCCTTGCAAACTCTAGGGAGCGGTTCTATTTTGCACACGTGGGGTCACCATGAGTTGGAATCAACTCAGCAGCAACAAACAACAACATGTAGGTCCCTGAGTGGCACAAACAGTTTGCTCTTGGCTACTAACCAAAAGGTTGGCAGTTTGAACACACCCAGCAGTGCCACAGAAGAAAAGCCTGGCGATCTACTTCTGTAAAGATCACAGCCAAGAAAATCCTATGGTGCAGTTCTACCCTGTAACACCTAGGGCCACCATGAGGTCAGAACTGACTTGACAGCAACAGGTTTGGTTTCGGTTTTATCTACTACATGCCAGTCCTTGGGAATAAAGCAGACCATGAAAGAATCTCTGCCTTTGGGTCCAGTTGGGGTCCTGTCCTGAATGAAGAAATGGCTCTTCATTACATTGGGAAGTGGCTGAGATGGGAGTCACCCTGTACTTCACACTGGGGGAAACCACAGCCTCCTGCATCACGTTCCCAGAATGGCTGCCAAAGGGCCCTCCACGAACCCAACATACACCATTCAAACTTGACTCTACCCACTCTCTGTTCCCTCTAACCCTGGAGAGATGATGCCCTCAAACAACCTCAAGAGAGCAGAAGCTCAAGTTCATACTTACTGAGCAAGATTCAATAGAAGCATCAAATTTTTAATACTTAAAAATAGCTTCTTATTTAGGAATAACTGTATATGGAGATGTTTAAAGTACAAATGAACCTCACTACATAGTCACTCTCAGAAGATCCCAGGATGTGCTTATATGTTACCAACATTACCCAATGATTTTAAAATTTAAAGGAAATTTAAGCTCTTTCTCAGCCACCTGGAAAGCTCATGTATCTACACAACCCACAATTATGTGGTCAGAAAAATCTCTGAGCCCCTTCAAAGCTGTGAACCAAACAGACACCATCGAGATTAGGCATGCCTTCCTAGTTTTACAAAATCATTTAAACCCAAAGAACCCCTTGCATATTGAAATTCCAAAGTCAAAATCCTGTAACTGCTTTCTCTTTCACTACCAGGAACTGACTTCAGAAATCTGATGAACTTAGCGCTTTCTTAAGAAGTCACAGAAATAGCGACACTTCAGCCTATCAGAATCTGCCAAACAGTCTACTATTGTTGCTAGTGGTCGTCAAGTCAGCGCTAACTCACGGTGACCTTATGTATAACAGAACCATGATCCACTGGACTCAAACATACCAACATTCTACTATGGAACACCAGAATTCCTTCCCTCTCCAAAAGGGAAGGTACACAAGGGAGAAGGGACGAGAGAGGCTTCAGATCACAGGGCAGTCTGAAGATAACTCACACTCTCTTCTCCACTTTTCCCGAGAGCCCTACATCCCAAATTCAAATCTGCAGCTACATCAGGAGCCTGGAGGTGCCTTCAGCCTCACCAAAGCTTATTTGCCTTGTCACTAGCACAGAGCTCTACATCATAAAAGAGGAAAAGAACAGAAACAACACCCACTGTAAGGACTTTGACCTTCCAACCTGAATAAACCCTACAAGAAACCAAACACCAACCCAGTTGCTGTGGAGTTGATCCCAATTCACGGCGACCCTATGTGTGTTAAGGTAAAACTGCACTCCACAAGGTTTTCGATGGCTGATTTTTTGGAAGTTGACTGCCAGGCCTTTCCTCCGAGGCACCTCTGGGTGGACTCAAACCTCCAACCTTTTGGTTAGTAGCCAAGTGCAAACCATTTGTGCCACCCAGGAACTCCAGAAAAAGCCTGGAGAGGGGGTATTTACCATTACTGGGACTCGGGTGAGGCAAGTGCGGGTGAAAAATTGGAGAGGGCACTAAAAAAACGAGTGATCAGTATATGATATTTTAATGCAATATTTAAAAAATCATAATTCACCCCCCAAAATCCGTGACGAACAAACTATCAAAAATGTAAATGAAGACAGGGTCAGTATGACTATTTCTTCCTTTTGCCTCATGCTCCGATATGGCTCCACACGGCACTGGTGCTTATGCCAATTTGTCGCTAATAAAAGGCGGTAAATTGTACCAGTAAGAGAAGCTTGGGGATTGTGGCGGGAAGGAGAGAGGTGAGGAGTGAAGCACACTCACAGCTTTGCAATGCTGGTGAAAAACAACCTTTTGCTGAGTTACAAGGAAATGGATCTGAAACTTAAGGATTACATTCCTCTGGAAATAAACACAATTTTTAAAGGAAAGGAAAAGTACTTAGCCACTGTGCTTGAGGTTTTCTTGAACCCAAACCCTCAGAAAAATAGCAAAAAAGTAAATTACTCAGTGCCTGTAACACAGTCAGCCTTGCAAGAGGATGTCAGAAAACCACCAGTTTGTTTTTAAAAAAATGTTTTTTTGAATGGTTTGCCCAAATCTCCTCCCCCACTCGCTCCTCTTGGGCTTGCTCCTCCGGTTCCTTACAGGAAGGAGAACAGCTCTCACCGTGGCCTGAGAGGCTCTGGAGGCCCAGAGCACGGGGGGAGGACCCCTGAGGAGAGCCTTCAGCCAGCTGGAGGGAACAAGCTGGGAACCAGGGCCCCCACCTCACAGCTCAGACAAGGGCCCTGTGATGAAAGCAGGCAAGGGACGCATTGGACCAGGAGCCAGATGGGCTCCCAAGGGTACCCCTGCATCAGCTCTGTACCCCTGGGCCTCACTGTCCTCCTCTCCCAATGGGAGATACCACGGCCCCTTGGGGAGGGAGGCAGGGAGAGCACACAGGTGGTGAGAGCCCCAGGCAAAAGGCCCACCTTCAGGCTTACCCCCCAGGGGTGTTCCATGGGATCTAAAAAACCAATGCCTTGGTCACCTGTGAACCAGCCCAAGTCCAGTTCCTAAGGAAAAGCTTAGCAAGTGAGAGGTTGAATCCCCGTGGTTTGGAAGTAAAGTCCTCAGTTTCTGTGGCAATGCGACAGGCCCTTGAACTAGAGGACAGACACTTCCCTCTAGCCTCCCCCCCCCCCTTAGCCCCATCCCCATAATGAGGCTGCTGATCACCCACCAACACTCCAGCCTTCCCTGAAACTACCCAGTTCACCAGGTTGTTGGTGCCTGGGGCTTGGCCTGGCAGGCAGACCCAGCCCCCAGGGAACCGCAGGTGTCTGTCCTGGAGGGAACACCCATCTGCCCCTTCCCTTGGTTGGGGTTCATTATACACCCAGTAGGGTTCTGCCAATTTTCTAAATTTTCTAGCCTGAACCTGTCTTACCTGCGTCGTCTTAAATAATTCATATGATTAGACTTTCAGAGCTGGCTCAGTACCTAGGAGGGGCCATGCAGATCCTTCTAAGGATGGGACCACCCATCAGGGGGGGACAGGGCTCCTTCTGGGTGTTAAGTATCACTTTCCTCCTTGAGGAGAGCGTAGTAAAAGGCACACAGAAGCCACTGCCGTGGACTGGAGCCATCCCCCCATCACCCTGGGCTTTACGAGGGAGGCTCTTCCATTCCCACCTATGGGCTTACATTTCCTCCTCACACCCCACTTTCAAAATCATCCTGCATTCAAATTTGGCTACTTTAGATCAAGGAGAAGGGATGCAAGATCCTGGCTAAAATTCACCAAGTCTTACACTCTGCAAATAAACTACTTTTTCATATCGGATTTTATTGAATCAAAAAGATCTTGGGGTGTTTGACAAGATTGAAAATTAAAAAGCCCATTACTGCAAGAAGGTTACAGCTCTCTATTTGCCTCCTCGGTGGCCAGCTGGGGTCTCTGGGGGGTGCAAACGGTTAGCCGCTCTAACCCTAAGGTTGACAGATTGAACCCACTCAGGGGTGCATCAGAAGAAAGGCCTGGCAATCTGCTTCTGAAAGGTCACAACCTTGAAAACCCTAGGGACCACAGTTCTACTCTGATACATGTGGGGTGGCCATGAGTTGGAATCCACTCGACAGCAACTGGTTTTTTTTTGTTGTTGTTTTGGTGGCCAGCTACAGCTTGAAATTTCTGGACCAGTCACATATTCTTTCCCACTGGTAACCCATAGATCCCAAATTTGTTAGAAAGGGATTATTACACACAGGATAATTAAGGTTTTATTCCACTGAAAATAGTTGACCCAAAACCCAGCAAGACATCCAGAATATTAAAAATACATAGCAAAATAAGCCACTATCAAACTAAGATAACATTATTAATATGACTGCCGTAACAAAATGAAATGACCCAGGGCAGAGGTTTTCAACTCTGGTCCTTGGAACCCAGCCCTATGGAACCCCTCAGCAGCCTCAAGACAGAAATCCAGCTCCTACTCCCCAACCACAGCCGCTTTTTATCTGGTTTGTAAACTGGGATGTAGTAAGATTTTGTTGGAAAACATATTTTAAAGTCATTTTTTTTTCTTTTTTTACTGTGCTTTAGATGAGGGTTTACAGAGCTAATTAATTTCTCATTGGTTAAAGTCATTTTTAAACAACTGATCTAGGGGACTAAAGTCTCCGGAGACCTACAGCTGCTCAGGAGGATTCTCTCTTCTGTCAGGAGTAGCCCAAGTTCCGGGCAGGTAAGGGACCTTACACACCTGAGGCAGGTAAGGAGTTTCATGCATCTCAGAAATTGCAGGAGGTGAGGTGTTTAGGCCTGTGCATGCTTCCAGATCTTTCCCTGTGCCCTTCTTCTGGGTGGAATGCCTCCTAAACTCCACTGCCTGTATCTCACCTTTGCCTGACCAGAAAATCACTGAAAGCTCCAGCTAATCCTTCCAGACTCAGCTCATGTCTCCTTCTCAGTGAAGCTCCCTGGGATCCCCTCTGGCTGAGTTAATGGTCTCCTTTGCCTCCTCCAGCCTTGCCCTCCATGCCTCCTGAATGATATTTTTCCTGAGTGTCTTCATCATCTGTATGGCAACTGCTAACTTAGATGTCTGTCTCCCCACTAGACTGTTAACTCCTCAAGGGCAGAGACCACGTATGTGTTCCACTCTGCTTCCGGTGGCTAACACAGAGCCCACTACACAGAAGAATATCACAAAATTATAGTCAATTTATCTTCTGCTTCAGGACGTGGTGGATGACAGAACCCAAGTTCCCATCTGCCACTTGGGTTGACCAGAATGCATTTGTAATAACCAGCTCATCTCACAGAAATGCCACAGGGAGGGTCAGCTGAGGAAAATAATTGGGCTTAAAATTTCATTCTCAAGTGAAAAAAAGAAGTTGTGACCTTTAGAATCAAGTAGAGTTGTTCGAATGTAAACATGCATTCTCTGTGTCTGGAACCAGAGTTAGATGAAATTCCCCAAGTGATCTCTTAATACCACTGAAATTACATTCAAATGCCTCTGCCAGGCAAAGATAAATTGCCATTTGCACAATGGTCTTGCACTTAAAAGTAACTTGGTCCAAGGAGCTTTGGAAAATTTATTAAGACAGGGAGAAGGGGAAACTTAAAGGAGCGCGAGATATTCAGTCTACTGATAAGACAGTTTAGGAGTGACAATAGTTATCTCCAAGAATTTGAAAGGTCATTATAGGGTCATTAGGAGGGCACAAGCCAGCTGGGCTCCTTCTACGTGGACAACAGACACTGAATTAAACTACACCAAAAAGAGTCAGAATCTCAGAAAGTCAGCAGTGGTCCAGGCCCTCACAGCTCAAAGGGAGCCCCCTGGGACAGCAAGATCCGCATCACCTGGGAGCTTGTTAGAAAGGCAGAATCTCAAGCCCCATCTCAGACCTGCCTAAACAGAACTTGCATTTTAACAAGCTCCCTGTGATTCATTTACGTATTCAAGTTTCAGAAGCACTGGTCTAGCCTAGCCCCTTCATTTCACAGGTGATGAAACAGAGGTCCAAAGAAGCCAGGAAACCTACCCCAGGTCTCACATCTTGGCCAGGTAGGGAACAGAGTCACAACGGCCATCATCTTCTAATCCAGTCCAGGGACACTCCAATAGTCCCCATCTTTGCTGACTGGCAGAGCCACAAAAAAGGATGCCCGTATCCTGTCCTCAAGACCGCTGTCCTTCCCTCGGTCCCATGAGCTCTGTCCATGCCTTATAACAAAGACTCAGGCCAACAGCATGAACTCCTGACCCCAGAGAGGTCAAACAGACAGCAGGCTCCCGTTTAGAAACAGGAGACAGCAGTCTGGCGTGGGTATTCACATGCCACAAGGACCAGCCCCTGGACGTACCAGAAAATGCCTAATAGCTAAACTCTTCCATGGCCAGCTGAGAGAAGGAAACAAACAGGGCTTTCAAAAGCAGTTGTCTGGGCACTTTAAACTCAAGTTGTAGCTAAATGCA
The DNA here is from genome assembly GCA_030035585.1 of Dugong dugon. Taxonomy (NCBI): domain Eukaryota; kingdom Metazoa; phylum Chordata; class Mammalia; order Sirenia; family Dugongidae; genus Dugong; species Dugong dugon. The sequence goes on along the minus strand of CM057482.1, from coordinate 26,042,124 downwards.
CCACATGGCTGCCCTTGCAGAAGATCCAAAGATAACTCCTCAGCAATTTTCCAATGCAAAGAGCCAGACTGTCCGGGGCTGGAGGAAGGCCTGCCTGTGCCCCCTGAGGCTCACCCACCTGCAGGGAATGGGAAGGGAAGGAGGGATTCCTGGAGCCAAGCGGAGCCTAGAGGGAGGCCCTGGGAAAGGACAGAGACAAGGAGGAGCGGCAGCTCCTCTCCCTTCTCATTGTGGGGGGGTGGGGGGGCATATGTGCTTCCTGGCACAGAGGGAAGGAACTAAGCAGAGAGCATATCTATATTTGATGACATTTCTCTGCAAGCAGCCTCTCTTCTGAAGAACAAAGCTTGAAGAAAATCTGGCACCAGGGCAGATGGAGGAAAAAGACAAGGCTGGGGAACCCAGCAGAGAGGCTAGGATGGCCTCCAGAGGGAGGGCTGGCCGCAGGAGGCTGGGATAATATCTTACCCAAGCCTACCATCCTCCCCAGTCTTGCCAAGTCTCCATGTGCCAGGCTCTTGGGAGGAGAGGCTCAGGCCCAGCTGAGCAGGTGGCAAAATAGTAGAAAGGAACTTAGCACTAACAAGTCTCCCCCAGTGTCCACTGCCACTCCCATCCTCCCATCAACCTAACCTGATACAAGACAGGAAGAACGTGATCCTCTCCGATTCACTGCCAAAGGAATCTGACGTTGCCTTCATATGATGGTTAAAGCCAAGTGATGTGGAGACAGCTGATGCGTGACCCTGATATGATCAAGCATCTAGGTGTTTGCAGTCAGGTGGAAAGAAATGTCCAGGTGACAGCTGAGACTTTTAATGGATATGGATGTAGCATTACTTTGTTCCCTTTTAGGAACCCGACGCACGTGGTTGCATTTCACTTTTGAGCTATAACTACAAATGCAAAATGCATTTATCCTATCAGATCGTGCTACTCTGCAGACACCAGAGGAGGTACTGAGAGGGGGTCACTTAAGCGGTAGGCTTCAAGGGAGGCTCACAAGAGTAAGTGAATTCACCCCTCTCACCCGGCTGCTGAATGCCACTGTTGCCATTTTATCTGTCTGTCCCAGGCACTCAGACACTGCTTCAACAGACTGAACGCCACAGGACCGATGAAGAGTTCCTTTATACCACGCACAATAATTCCTCCCCTCATTGGCCCTGCACTCCAAAAATGTTCTGAAGCTAAATGAGTTTCTTACCAGAAGGTCGTGTGTGCTGGAAACTGGAACCTGTATGGGAGTCGGGACGAGAGATCCAGGACTTCAAGGTCAGCCAGGGGTCGTGTCCTCCTGCTCCATTCATGTCACTAGGTAGGTGAGAGGCACAGCAGGACTCCCAGCACCTGCAGACTGCATCCTTTAGCTCCACTCCTTGCAGATGGAGGGAGCTGAGATTCCTTTTGATCTACTACGGGGAAAAAAAAGAAGAAAAAGCTAAGAACACCGGAATGTCATACTAGCAGAAACTCACTCACGCACGGGCGGTTTCTCCCTTTCTCTTTCTCCTGTCTCTCCTTCTCTCTCTGTGTCTCTCTGTCCTCCCCTCTCTCTCATCTCTCTCCTCTTTCTCACTACTTGAAGAAGAATTTTAGCTGAAAACTTGAGCACATTATAACTCTATTATCCAAATTTCCATGGCATGTCATGATATTGTCTATCAGTGACTTCTATCAGACACAACCCTAGAATGTCGGAGCTGGAAGAGACCTTTAAATCCAGCTGGGACTAAATAAGTGCCTAGTGCTCCAGGCAAGCAGTGTTTTGATCAAGATCTCCCAGCCTGGCAAGGCTCAAACCCAGAGGAATGTGCATCCTACGTGGTAAGGACCACTTGGCAGTTTCCCAGACCAGGCTCTGTGCCAGGGCAAGTAACTGTCACGACATCCTGTAGTCACCCAGACATGGGGCCTTTGAGGCCAGCCCCCATCCATACCCAAGAGTACTTCACCCCCAGCAAGATCTTGAGGCCCCTTGGAGATCCTGCTTCCTCTTGGGAGAAGGAATAGGAGTAAGCGATCACCTGAAGTGGAGGACTATGACAATATTTTTTAAATAACTTACTTTTATCTTTCCTCCAAGTGGGTTTGGTAGAAAAACAGGCAACTGATTTGTCTCACACAAACATTCTTCCATTTATTCCTAAATAAGCTTTGGCTTTTCTGTTGTCGTGTTTTGGCGTTGTGACAACTTCGGCACTTTCATCAATTCCATCCTCGAGTTCTCAAATGCGAACAGAAAGTGGCGACGGAGTTCCTATCAAACAGCGACAAGGTTAGGAGAGAGGGCAGAGGGCTGGTGAACACAATTCAGAAGAAGTGCACATGGGTCTTTAAAATTCACCTGTAATTGCTACCATTTTAAAAGCTTTCTCTGCGTTCAGTACAGAGCTGTTTCCATTGTGCCACTTAATTCTCATAGCAACCCCAAGGTAGACAGTTATTCTCATCTTCTAGATGAGGAAACAGCACTGAGAACTTCAGTGACTTTCCCCAAGTCACACCCACCTTCTCAAGGAAAAAAAAAAGATGAGGATGTTCTTGATTGTTTTCACCATCGGTGAGCCTCCATCAGTCACAAACAGAGCAGACCTTCTGAAGTTCTTGCAATTTTTTTTTTTTTTTTAAATAAGAGAAGGATACACACTTCTGTATAGGTGAAGATGGCAAAAGGAAGAGCCCCGTCCAACGTCATTTCTTACCAGAGGAGGGAGATTTTTATTTGGTGCACAGATTAATCCCTACAGGTTCTCCTAGCCTGTTTCCAAGCAACCATCATCTACGAAGCCTTTGGAAGCTTCTTTAAGTTTGTTACACACTTTGGGGAAAACGAGTAACGATCAGAAAACAGCACAGTTGCTTTGCAAATGCATTCAAACACATTCTCTATAAACTTATTCTATTTGATTTCTTCTCCATTCTGTCACTGTAACTATGAAGCTAATATATACTCCTAATACCATATTTACTAAATAATTTAATAAAACAGAATACATGACCATAGGCACTGCACAGAAAGCATTTTGAGCTGGATCCCTAATTAGGTCTGGAATTATCTACCGCCTTGGTCAGATTCTCAGGGTTTGCATATTCGTAACACCTCTCAGGGGTTTCTGTGGTGCCGCAGAAAAGCCGAGAAAGCCCGGCACGATGCCGTGAGATACTGTACAGACCTCAACCGCAGCAGGCTGATCTAGAACCCGGTCACAAACCACAGGCTCCCGTGGGCTGGACTGTCTTTACCTTCCTAAGTGGTTCGTACTACCTTGGGACAAAATACCGACGGCCCCCGAGGACTACCAGTCCCTCTCATCCTTCCCGGTGCCCCAACGCCGGGGTGTGGAGCAAAGCTCACCACTTCCCGGGAGACCCGGGGCCGCAAACCTGGAGCGGAGGAAGCGGCTGGGAGCTGTCCATGGTGGCGCCGCGCCTGGGCATGCAGAGCCGCCGGCTCCCCGCCCCCGGGCGCGCCCGGTGTCGCTCTCCAAGCCCGGTGTCGCTCTCCAAGCCCCGGGATGGAGAGACGCGCTCCCGGACTAACTACCTCCGGAACGGTGCTGCAGCCAGGCACTGGCGCACTCATCAAAAGGTTTAAAAAGAGAGTTCTTACCGGTGGGCTGCGTTGACTGCATGAAGCAGGACTCAGGACCTCAAACCCGGCTGCTGGCGGTGCGCCTGGGATGGCTGTAGTGTCCGACCCTCCTGGACGGCGAGATGTAGCTGAGCTCCAGTATGCGGCTGAGGATCACGGGCGCACCGCACTCCTTTCTCACGAGCACACACGTCTCGTGGGGTCCACTCCAGAATGTCACTGGCCGTCGCTCCCGGAGCGGCGAGCTGAAGCCCTGGCCACAACTCTGGCGCGCGCTCTTCCAGGTCCCTGCCTTTGCCTAAATCGGACCATTTCTGGAGCCGACCTCCCTTGCCAGGGACCACCAAACCCTCTTCCGGCGCTTCCAGGTTTAGAATCTCAGTCGAAACACCTGCAGGAGCCCTTGAGGTCATCTAAAGTCCAACTGCCTCCTCCCGGCCCCGTGCCAGCGCGTCGCTGGGTACCCAGCGCTGTTCCGGAGTGCGCCAGCGGGGTAGCAGCAGGAGGCTGAGAGGGGAACCAGAAAGAAGACCGTGCGGAGGAAGCAGCAGCAGGCGCACAGACCTGTTGCGAGGCGCACGCCTACAAGTGCACAGTGTACGCGGGCCTCCTGTCGGCTGGGCTCCGCGACCTGACCCTTGGCGTAGACCCTCCTCGGCGAGACACTGTCCTGGTGCAAGCCCCCCGCGCTATTCAAAAGGGGAGAAACTACGGAAAGCAGGGCTCTGCTCTCGCCAGATGCGTTCCGGAGAGGCCGGCGCCCCCCGCACCTGCAGCTTGAAAAGCGTCGCGGGATTTCAGAGCAATCTCACAGAGGACAGTGGCAGGAGAGACAGACAGAGACGGACTGCACAACACAGGATGAACAGACAAACCGAAGCGACGGCAGGTTATGTTTTCCCTATGCACAGTGGAGACACGGGACCTGGTTCTTCCCTCCCCTCCGAGGCCCGGGCTGTCAGCGCAGCCCCGGCGCGCCCGGCTCAGCCCTCTTACCTCAGGATCGGTGGTCGAGGCAATGCCACGGCTCGCGGGCCAGGAGCGCAGCGTCCCGGGGATCTGATCGCGCACTGACTGGCACTGCGAGCTCCCAGGCGTCGGCAATCAAGGGAGCAGCTCGTCTGGGAAATCAAGGTTCAGCCTAGCCGCGCTCCTACCGCGGCTCCCCGCGCACCGCCTGCGCTCGCAGAGACCCGCTGGACTGAACTGCGCAGCGCTCTACCCAGCGCGCTCCTAGCCAACCAGCCGGAGCCGCCCCTTTTATAGCTGCCTCTCGGCCGGCAGCGCCTCGCTGACTCCTCCCAGGGGCCCCTGACGCCGGCGCGGCACCGACCCGCCCCCCACCGGAGCTCCCCCTCTTGCCCAAGTAGGGCGGGGGACCAGCGCCCCGGCCGGACCCGGGCGGGCTCTGGTGGCAGCTCTGGGAGGCGCAGACAGATCCCACCGAACCCCGGCCCGCGAAGTCTAGCCCGCAGCGGCCAGGTGAGGGCGCTGGAGCCCAGGACTCCGTAGAGCGGCGGTACCGAGCCGCCCAGAGCAAGTTCTCTGGCCTCAGAGGGGTTAGGATCGCCCGTGCACGGGCACAAAAACTCTGGCTTCCCCCGAGAACGAGAGGCAGTCGACGAGAGGACAAAGGCCTGCGCCTGCCACAAAATTGCGGAGGGATGGGGTTCAGAGCTACTAACTTACTGTGTGACCCAGAGTCAGTTAACTTCCCCTCTCTGGGTCTCAGTTTGGGTTTCTTTTTTTAATCTGTAAAATGAGTGCTTTCATACCAGTTCTCCCTCCCCTCCACTTCTCGGAGATTGCCACTCTGCCTCCTCACCTGTTTAGCTATGCTCACATTTCTTCTTCCTTCCAGCCAGTGCCCTGTGAGAGCCAGCTCTTCAGGGAAGGGCCTGATTCTAGCAGCACACGCTAGCTTGGGCATCTAGGTCTGGGCTGCAGAGCCAGGCTTCGGCCGGAACAGAAGCTGTGGGAGTTCGTGTCCGCATCCCCTGGGTGGGGAAGGAGGCTTCAGTCACCTGGGAAGCCCCACATTGCACCTTAAGACTTTCTGAAGAAGCTGGCCTTGCCACTCCCTGGAGACGGGTGTCAGGATTCTCAGGCCTTTCCCTGACCTCTTGGGAGATAACAAGCTGGTCCTATAGCAAGCTCCCCTCGACCGCCTTTCTCTTCCAGTAAAATAAAATGGGACCTATGCCTCACACATGACTTCCGGTTCCTTTCCTTTCTGTCTCTTGCTAGTGTTTTTTTGTTTGCTTAGCTTTTGTTTTTTAACTGTGGTAAATATGTATGTAACAAAACATTTGCCGTTTCAACACTCTTCATTGGTTTCTTTCCTTTCTTAAGTAGAAGCCCCCAGACACCAGACCCGCAAATATTTGTGAGTTTGTGTGCAGGTACAGGGTGCTGAACATTTGGTACAAATGAAGCAAGGTTGACCTTGAGCCAGTCTTGCTTGGAGCAGAGACAGAAGACATGCAGGGCTGTTCATTTTCCCAACAGCAGAGAACAGAGGCTGGCAAGGCGTGAGCAGAGCCAGGCAGCAATCTGGTGAGAGGTCGGCCCCACAGGTGGCTCAGAGGTGAAATGGTAAAGGAAGACTCTTGTTTCATGATGGCTTCTGAGAAGTGCTCAGTCATATTTTCTTAAGCACAGAAGTGCTCAGCACATTCCTCTGGTGTCCAGCTTTCTTTATCTCATACCAATGCCCAGGGGAAAATAGCAATGTTAATAAATTACAAACAGGCTCCATGTGTCTAAATCCAGATTCTTCAGCCAGATCTCCATTCAGCACTCAGTGATAGAGAGAGTGTGCCGAGTCATTCTTCTTGGATTAATGTTAGTAGCATTCCCCTTGTGGATTTACTACACACACATCCCTAATCCAAGGTCTTGGTCTTATAAATGCAGATACGGGAGCTGGTCAAGAACGGCTGATTTGGTTTTCTGGTTCTTGCCAGAATCTGCCAGCAGAGAGCCTCTATAGAAAGGGGCAAGGCTCATAAATGGTATGACCTGCCAACAGAAAGTCCACCCCTCCTCCATTCTTGGCATTTACTTCAGTTTTGCCTTCCACAAGTGCGAGGCAGCCCCCTCCACCACATCCTTGGGTAGTTAGAATGGCCTGCCTGCTCACCCCTCCGACAAGCTGCCCGAGTCTGGTGTTTTCAGTTTGCTGGCAGGTCCCAAAGTCGGCCTCTTAGAGCAAACGTCACCACACTGTAGTCTGCTAACCTGCAAAGCCAGCCCCCTGCCCCTACAGCAGCCTGCCAGTGTGACACTGGAAAGACTGGCCACACCTGTGGTTCCATCTTCTAAACCTTCAGACGTGGTTTCCCAGAAAAACCTGAGGTGTGAGGGGGTAAGGGGAGACGGGAAGCAAGATGCAGCCAGAGTAGGGCATGTGTAGCTGGTGGGCCACAAGGCTTCCAGTAGACCCACAACAAGTCAAAGCCTTAGGCATTCCAACCCATACAGAAAAAAACCGCTTAGCGTCAAGCAGACTCTGATTCATGGAGACCCCGTGAGTAACAGAGTAGGCCTGTGCTCCATAGAATTTTAAATGGCTGATTTTGCAGAACTAGATTTCCAGGTCTTTCTGCTGAGGTGCCTCTGGGTGGACTCAAACCACCACCCTTTTTGTTAGTAGCCAAGTGCATTAATTGTTTGCACCGCCCAGGGATTCCAACCCAAAGAGAGGAGGCTCACAAATAATAAAAACCCCAAAACCAAACCCCTTGCCGTCAAGTTGATTCTGAACTGCCCCACTGGGTTTCCAAGGCTGTAAATCTTTACAGAAGCAGACTACCACATCTTTCTCCCATAGGGCGGCTGGTGGGTTCAAACAGCCAACTTTTCCTTAGCAGTAGAGTCACTAGGGCTCCTTCACAAATAAGAGGCATATTTAAATTCCACCAGCAGGAGTCACTCTTGGACACCAAGCCTGAAGCTGGAATCTCAAAAGGGAAATTCCCAGCCCTGGGTCCTGGGACCAGATTTTCAGGACTGAGAGCTGCTGAGTTCCTGTTTTGTTGGACGCAGATAAGGCTGTCCAACCAAGGAGAGTGTCCTCAGTTTTTCTGGTGAGTGAAGATCTGTGCCGGAATTGGGGACAGGAAGTCCTAGGACACTGGCCAACCACTTAGGAGCTCTGAAAGTGGATTTCTACATCTTCGTCTTGAAACTCACCATCACTGTAGAGAAAGAACTCTTCTTTCTTGTATTTGTTATACCTAAAATATATGTGAACTTCTCTGTGGGTGCAATGTTTCCATATCATGCATTTCTTTTTCCTAATTGCAAAAATCATACCTGTTCCTTGCAAAATAACTTTGAAAATTCAGAAGTCGCACAAAGGAGAAACTGCCTAATTGCAAACATGATTCATGTATATTCTAAAAACTTGAAAAGTATAGGAAAGTACAAAGGAAAAAAATGACTTCTACTCAAAAACAATCTCTGTTAACCTCAGTGTATGGTCAAGTATTTTTCCACATATAATCCAGAAAACCAAACTCATTGCCGTCAAGTTGATTACAACTCATAGTGACCCAATAGGACAGACTGGAACTGCCCCACAGGGTTTCCAAGGAGCAGCTGGTGGATTCAAACTGCCAACCTTTTGGTTAGCAGCCGAGTTCTTAAGCACCGCGCCAGAAGTATTCCATAAATGATTCAATATTTAGTTTAAAATCCTTCTTCTCCCCCATATGGCAAGTTCTAGGTGAACAAGGGCCATAGCTTTCAAGTTCACTCCAGTACCTACAGTAGGTCCCACAGAGCCCAACATAGCATCAGTTTGTAATATAGTGAAATGTGTGAGAGCTGGAACTCGACGGGGCTGCCTTGTTTTTCCAGGTCTCGCAAGTTTTCTGCCTCTGACAGGGTGCAGTCTTACCACTTTTCCATCGCTCCTTTGAGTGGAACATATTTAGTTTTCCTTCTCTGACAGATTCCCGCCTTACAGTTTCCAGCTTTCACAGGTTTTACTGTAGTTACTTTGATAATGAATGAACACATGAATGAGCATTTTTAATAAAAATAATATACTTTAAATAGGTACTTCATGGAAAAGGACACCCAAATGGTTCATAACCATTTGAAAAGATGCTCAACTTTGCACATAAAACTATTCTGAAACACCTATCGGATAGGCAAGAAGTTCAAAAGTCTGCTATCACACTTTGTTGGGGGCTGGGGGACAGCTCCTCGCACATATCACTGATGAAAACAAGTTGGTACAACCTCTGAAAACAGTGTGTCAAGATTTATGACAATGTACGTGAGTTTTGACTTGGCAATTCCACTTCCTGGAATTTATCCCGCAGATATATTTGCACAATGTGTAAAATGACGTGTTCAAGGTTATATATTGCAGCCCTAATTGTAATAGTAAAAAATTGAAAACAGCCTAAATTCCTAATCGTGGGTTAATTAAATAAATCATATTATATCCATACAATGGAATACTGTTGTTGCTGTTGTTGGGAGCTGTCGAGTCAATTCCTACTCATAGCAATCCCATGTGACAGAGTAGAGCTGCCTCATAGGGTTTTCTTGGTTGTAATCTTTATGGGAGCAGATCGCCAGGTCTTTCTTTCGTGGAGCCACTGGGTGTGTTAGAACCGCCAACCTATAGGTTAGCAGCTGAGTGCTTGCTTAATCGTTGAACCACCAGGTCTTCTTAATGGAATACTATGCAGTCCTTAAAAAAATAAGGATAAATTTGGTGTACTAAAATGAAAAATTAAAGTGCAAAGCAATGTACATAAGCATGCTACCATTTATCCAAAATTATATACAGTAAAATCTGCAAAAGCCAGAAACTGTGTAAAGCGGAAACCTGTCATTGTATTTGCATTTACTTATAGATGTATAATAAATTATCTAGAATGACACATAAGAACCTAATAATGTGGTTTCTTGTCTGGTGCTGGGGATGCTGTTGGTGGGGGTGTGGGAAGACGGGAGGCAACAGTGGAAGGCTGACTTTTTCTTATGTATGCTTTTGTACTTTTTTTATTTTGAACCAATTGAGTTTATTAACTAGTCAAAAACTTAAGAATTTTTAAATGGCAAAAATTATATCAAATATAATAAGCCTATTCTTCACTTAGTTATATATTCATAAACATTTCCCAAGTCTTAAATCTCCTTCAGCATTATTTTACTAGTTGCATACCATTTCCTAATATTAACGTCATTTGTATAACTATTCCCTTATTACTGGTTTCAGCATTCTAAATAAGGCTGTGATTCTGAACATGTTTGTGCTTCTCTCTCATTACTTCTTTGGGATAAAATTCAGGTATGCAACTATTTAAGGCCAAGTAACCCTCTAGAAAAGTTGGACCAGTCTCCATTCTAGCAATCAATACATCTATTTCCCCATAAGGGAGCCCTGTGGTGCAGTGGTTAAAGCACTTGGCTGCTAACTGAAAGGTCAGCACTTGGAACCCACCAGCCGCTCCACAGGAGAAAGATGTAGCAGTTTGCTTCTGTAAAGATTTACCGCCCTGGGAACCCTGAGGGGCAGTTCTACTCTGTCCTATAGTGATGCTGTTGAGTCGGCATCAACTTGGCAGCAACAGGTTTGGTTTTGTGGTTTGGTATTTCTCCATAAAGAGCCCTGGTGGCACAACGGTTAAGCACTTGGATGCTAACCAAAAGGTTAGTTGTTTGAGCTCATCCAGTGGCTCCATAGGAGAAAGACTTGGCAATCTGTTCTGGTAAAGATTACAGCCTAGAAAACCCTATGGGGCAGTTTCACCCTGCCCTGTAGGGTCACTATGAGTTGGAAGTGACTTGACAGCACCTAACAACAACATTTCTCCATGGAGTTCCTGGGTTGTACAAACTGTGTGTGACTTAGGTTGGGTTCTCTAGAGAAGCAAAACCAGTGAAGTGTATATCTATAGAGAGAGATTTATATCAAGGAAACAGCTCACGCAATTGTAGAGGCTAAAACGTCCTAAGTCTGTGGATCAAGGTAGAGGCCTCTTTCAGTTCACAGAGCCTGGTGAATCCAAGATCGGCAGGTTGGAGAGGGGCTCCCGCTCACAGTCCATGAAAGTCAACAAATTCCAAGATCAGCAGACAAGACCGCAAGTTTTCTCCTGATTCACGTAGCTGCAGGGGCTGGCAAACTCAAGATCAGCAGGTCAGGGAACCTCACACCACCAAGAAAGCAGTGCCAGGAGCAGAGCACATCCTTTGGACCTGAGGTTCCTGCACAGAGAAGCTCCCAGACCAAGGGAAGATTGATGACACGGACTTTCCTCCAGAGCTGACAGGAAAAGCGTTCCCTTGGAGCTGATGTCCTGAATTTAGACTTGTAGCCTACTGGACTGTAAGAGAATAAACTTCCCTTTGTTAAAGCCATCCACTTGTGGTATTTCTGTTACAGCAGCACTAGATGACTAAGACAGTATGCTTGACTGCTAAACAAAAGTTTGAAAGTTCAAGTCCACCCAGAGGCACTTCAGAAGAAAGGCCTGTTGGTCTACTTCTGAGAAACCAGCCATTGACAAGCCTATGGAGCACAGTTCTATCCTGACGCACATGGGTCAGGATGATCAGAGTCATCTCAATAGCAGCTCGTTTTTTATTTCCTTACATCTGCTCTAACACTGAGTTGTTTTTTTCTTTCAAATTCTTTTGCCAATTTTTGTTGAAAAATATTATGTTTCATGGGGGTTTTAGTTTTCATTGCTTTTATTACCAGCACAGTTAAACACTTTTATGTGAATATTTGTAGACCTTCCTTTGGAAATTCCCTGGTCATGAAAGAGAATGTATCAGGGTTAGATAACACTAAGCGTTTGTGAGCTTGGTAGATGCTACCAAAGAATTGCTGCAGAGAGGGCTTCAGCATGCATCAATGTTATACAGTCCCCTGACACATCAATGAAGCATTGCAAAGAAATTGTAGCCAGACTTTCCATTCCGAAGCAGATAATGACCCTTCTCTCTACTCAAAGTCCTCCAATTTACCCCTCAGAGAAAAATCTGGAGACCTTACCATGGCTTCAAGGCCCTACGTGATGGGGCTGCCTGCTGCCACTCCAGCCACGGTTACTTTCCATCTTGCTCCCTCAACTTCAGCCACTCTTGCTTCCTTGCTGTTTCTTTAACACACCAAATCTGTTCCAGGCTCAAGCCCTTTGTACTTGCTGTTCCTTCTGCCTGCAGTGCTTTCCCACAAGCTGGCTTCTTCCCCAGATATCTACTCCACACCCCCTTACTAAATTCAGGTCACTGCTCAAAAATCACTCGCTTAGAAGGATCCTTCCTGTCTTCCCTGTATACATAGTCTTCATCACCATCACGCTCCAGTCCATCCTCTAGCTCCGATTTATTTCCCTTTTATTAGTTTGTGTATTGCCTATCTCCTAGCACCACTGGAATGCAAATGCCAACGGATCAGAAATATAGTCTGTTTTATTAACTGCTGTATTCCTCGCTCCTAGAATAGTGCCTCAACAGAACAGTAGGCACTCAATAAATCTTTGCTGATTGAGTGAACGAATTTTGATTACTCAACTATAGCATCAGTTGTACCAATAACCTATTTACAAGAATGTCTGCCTTGAGCATCGTGCCCTTTTAAAGAACTATCTATAAGGGATCAAATTGACAACAGGAACTTGAAAGGTTAGACAGAAAGCTTAGGGGGCAGTAAGTCTATGTCAACAGGGGAGGAGCAATTCAGAAAAGGAGGGTGCGAATGGCTGCAGAATTTGAAGAATGTAATCAATGTCATTGAATTGTACATGTAGAAACTGTTGAATTGATGTATGTTTTGCTGTGTATATTTTCAACAACAACAAAATAACCTATTTACAGAAAGTGGATATCATACATGTGATTTAGTTTGAACATTTAGACGCTTTTGATCATTCTCCAAAGAACTTAATGTCTTTCTCAGCACCACGTCATTCATTTTTAATTCCATAATGCTGTTGGGAGCAGAGTGTATGCAGCTGACAGCCCCACATTTGCATTTCAGGAAAATTAGGACACTGATCAAAAGAGAGCTCCTCACCTCTTTTCTGCAGGGCAAACACGGAACCACCATTCAAGACCCAACTCAAATGTCGCTGCCACAGAGAAACCTTTTCTGACCTCCCCCACCCTGAGTTCACATGGGACTTGTAGAGAATTCTATTATAGAATCACAGCAGTGTGTGTGTGTGTGTGTGTGCATGCGCACACATGAGATAACGTTTCTCCATTGAGATTTCTGCAACATTCCTAAAGAGAAACTTCTGGCATGAAGAGCCAAATATATGTGACATACCCCCTTTAAGGAATTTATAATAAATGATTTTAGATTAGAGGTTGGCAAGTGTTTTCTATAAAGAGCCAGATAACAAATATTTTAGGCTTTTTGGACCATACAGATCTCTGTACTGAATTCTGCTATTGTAGTGTGGAAGCAGCATAGACAATATATAAATGAATGAACGCGGCTGTGTTTCAATAAAAATGTATTTATAAAAACAGGTGGTGGGCCAAATTTGACATGAGAGCAGAGTTTGCCGATCCCTATCTTGCAAATTCTTCTTTTAAAACTTCTTATTGTTTGTGTTTCATCCCCACCCCACCTTCCAAATATATATGCTCATGGGGGAAAAATTTTAAAACAATGCAGTGATGACCACGTGACCAGTTGCCGAAATGATGACTGTGATTATTATGAGTATTTCTTCCTTGTATGTGTGCATCAAATATTTTTGTTTTCTTCACTTACAAAACGTAAGATGTAAATGGGGCTAGTGCATTTTCAGTTGTACATGTGTTAGTTGTATCATGTTAGGTGCAATTATGGCTTTGTAATTGTCTTTATTTAGAGATTGTATACGCTTTAAGGAGATGTGCTCAGGTGCTAAGTTGACAAGGGGTGGACTGTGATGGTTAAGGTTGTGTGTTAACTTGGCTGGGCCATGATTCTCAGTGGTTTGGCAGTTATGTAATGAGGTAGTTTGGCAGCTATGTAATGATGTGATTTGTTGTTGTTGTTAGGTGCCATCAAGTTGGTTCTGGCTCACAGCAACCCTATGTACAACAGAATGAAACACTGCCTAGTCCCGTGCCATCATCATGATCACTGTTATGCTTGAACCCCTTTTTGCAGCCACTGTGTCAGTCCATCACATTGAGGGTCTTCCCTTTTTTTGCTGACCGTTTACTTTACCAAGCATGATGTCCTTCTCAAAAGACTGATCCCTCCTGACAACATGTCCAAAGTATGTGAGACAAAGTCTTACCATCCTTGCTTCTAAGGAGTATTCTGGCTGTACTTCTTCCAAGACAGATTTGTTTGTTCTTTTGGCAGTGCATGGTATATTCAATATTCTTGGCCAACACCATAATTCAAAGGCATCAATTCTTCTTTGGTCTTCCTTATTCATGGTCCAGCTTTCACATGCATATGAGGTGATTGAAAACACCATGGCTTGAGTTAGGCACACCTTAGGCTTCAAGGTGACATCTTTGCTTTTTAAACACTTCAAAGAGGTTGTTTGCAGCAGATTTGTCCAACGCAATGCATTGTTTGATTTCTTGAATGATGCTTCCATGGATGTTGATTGTGGATCCAAGTAAAATGAAATCCTTGACCACTTCAGTCTTTTCTCCGTTTATCATGATGTTCCTTGTTGGTCCACTTGTGAGGGTTTTTGTTTTCTTTATGTTGAGGTGTAATCCTTTCTTAGTCACCTGGTGCTGCTCTAACAGAAATACCACAAGGGGATGACTTTAACAAAGAGAAATTTATTTTCTTGCAGTCTAGAAGGCTAGAAGTCCAAATTCAGGGTGTTAGCTCCAGGGGAAAGCTTTCTCTCTCTGTCGGCTCTGGAGGAAAGTCCTTCTCATCAATATTCCCCTGGACTAGGAGCTTCTTTGCACAGGACCCTACAATTCAGCAAGACTCAAAGGGGAGCCTTAGACCAGCATCACCTGGGAACTTGTTAGACATGTAGAACCTTGGGTTCTACTATGGACCTACTGAATTACAATCTGCATTTTAACAAGATCCCCAGGTGGTTCGTAGGCATATTAAAGATTGAGAAGCACCTCCTGGAACAGGAGTTCTCCACCTTGGATGCCCATAGAAACACTTGGGGAGCTTTTGAAAGTCCCCCCACCCAGCCTGCACCACAGACCAATTAAATCAGAATCTCTGAGGGTGGGACACAGGCATCAGTATTTTTTTAAAGCCCTCTAGGTAATTCCAATATGTAACTAAGGCGAAGAACCATCACCCGGATGTCTTTCTCATTATAAGGTGTACAAATATTACCTTTAATAACAAAAACCTAGAAAATAATGTAACTATACAACAACAGTAGATTGGATAAATAAACCTGGGTATATTTGTGCAACAAGAAAGGCCTGGCAATTTAATTCCGAAAACCAGCTGGCAAAAATCCTATGGGTGACAATCGTCCTAGCTGCACCTTCTCATGGGGATGACACAGGACTGAGTAGCATTTCGTTCTGTTGTGCACGGGGTGTCCATGAGTCAGGGTCGACTCAAAGGCAGCTAACAATATATTTATGCCATACTATTACAGCAATGAATATAAATAAACTATAGCTATATGGATTAACATGAATGTAAAAGGCATAATGTTGAGCAAAAGAGTAAAGTAAATCCAGAATACAGCAGGATGGCTACATTTATACACATTCTGAAAAGCAGGTATACAGACAGACACAGACACATACTATAAAGAAAAAGTATGGGAATGAGTAACAAGAAATTCAGAATAGTTGTGACTCTGAGGGATGCTGGAGGACAGGGAATGTGATTGGGAGAGACTTGGGGAGAAAGTAGGTTTCTACGATCCTGGACATCATGCTTGGTAAAGTAGAGGGTCAGCGAAAAAGAGGAAGACCCTCAACAAGATGGATTGACACAGTGGCTGCAACAAGGGACTCAAGCAAGGCAGTGATTGTGAGCATGGCGCAGGGCCAGGCAGTGTTTTGTTCTTAGTATGTAAGGTCGGTATGAGTCGGAATGGACTCGACAGCACCTAACAACAACACGATCCTGGTAATGCTCTGTTTCTTAGGATGGATAGTAGGGATATGGAATTTTTTTTTTTTAATTCCTTAAACTGTACAAATATGCTTTATCCACTCTTGGATAAAATGCTAAAATTAAAAAATATACAATTTTTTTAATTTATATTTTATTGTACTTCAGGTGAAAGCTTACAGAACAAATAGTTTCTCATGAAATAGTAGTACACATGTTGTTCTATGACATTGGTTAACAACCCCACAACATATTAAGCCTCTAAATTCTCAACCTTTTTTTTTTTTTTGATGAAAATACAGATAGCCAAAGATACACCGTTTCAAAAATTTCTGCATACACAGTTCAGTGACATTGACTACGCTCTTCCAACTGTGCTGTTATTCTCACTTAAGATGAAGGCTTGCAGAACAAAATAGTTTTTCATTTAACAGTTACTACACATGTTGCCCTATGACAATGGTTAACAATCTCACAACACATCAAGAATATCCTTACTCCACCTTGTGTTCCCTATCACCAGGGGACTTCCTTGTCCCCTTCTGTCTTCTGGCCCTTGTCACTGGACTACTGTACCTCATTAGTCTCATTTGTTGTTTTTTTTTTTTTTTAAATATATAATGTTTTTAAAAGGGCATTTTGCGTATAAGTTCTTCGAGTCCCGGTCTCAAATACAGCTTGCCCTTTCTCAGGCTTTTTGTGCTGCCCCCCTGCTGGCTTTCTGGGCCCTCAGTGTTTGGCTAAGGGGAGAGAGGAAAACAGATCGGTAGAATGTATTTGCAGTGTGAAATAAGTAATCAGTTTCCTGGGTCTTTCATCACAGAGCCCGAGGCCAGCTCCAGGCCAGTCCATGGCTTCTTGCCCATCTCAGAAAGTGCTGGGTCGACTCAGGAGCTACGTGCGCCTCACAGGCCCATGTGGGGGTCACCTAGAAGCCCAGAGAAGAGAGATATGGGGGAATTCAGAGAGGAGACTAGTGCCATCCAATGACTCTGTAACAAGTTGGTTCTGATGTTAAGTCAAATACCTCCTTTTTTTTTTTAGTTTTCATTATTGCCTGCTATACGGCAGGGTTTTGAACAGTGAATCACAACATTGATGTCTGCAAGTGAACGTCTGAGAATGATAACATCAGCAAATTACACGGTGAACATTGTATGTAATACAGATTACTAACAATAAGATGTACAAAAACAAAAACCAGACTGTCATAAGTGTGGTTCGTCGTAACTGGAACGCATCGTAAGTTGGGGACTACCTGCACTGTGCAAGCCTGAACGTGCTGAGTGGGTCTCCACCCACACCCAGACAGGGCCAGGCAGGGCCAGGTGTGGACAAGCTGGGACCAGCCAAATGCTAAATCATTTAGTAGCAGAGTAATGATTAAGTTACAATGTAGCCAGGGCACCAGCAGGGTAGAATGTTCTACTCTAGGACTTTCAACGTGTTTTCTGTTTTGTTCTGCCAACCTGGGCCGTGCACTTAATGAGTGGGTCCAAGCCCCATTACCTCTTGCAAAGCATTTATACCCACTGAACTTCATTCCATCCTCCCCTGACTGTGCCGCAAGTATTACTACCATTTTAGAGGAGGAGCAGGCTCAGAGCAGCTTAGCGATCTGTCCGAGGTCACAGGGTTGTCATGGGGTACAAACTCCCAGCCAGGCCTGCCGCCTTCCTGTCCCAGGCTTTTTCCACTGTCTATCTCCCTCCCTCCCGCACTCTAGCGAGTGTACCCAGGGACCCATGCCATATGCACAGAGCTCAGACAAACCAATGCCTCTTCCTGTTGTTGCTGCGTGCCAGCGAGTCTATTCCGACTCATAGTGACCCTTTAGGATAGAGTAGAACTGCCCTGTAGGGTTCCCTAGACTGTAACTTTGTATGGAAGGAGCTCTGGTAGGGCAGTGGTTAAGCACTCGGCTGCTCACCGCCAGCCACTCTGTGGGAGCTCTATGGGAGAAAGATGTGGTAGTCTGCTTCTGTAAAGAATTACAGCCTAGGAGATCCTATTGGGCAGTTGTACTCTGTCTTATAGGGTTGCTATGAGTTGGCATCAACTCAACTGCAATGGGTAATCTTTATGGGAGCAGATCATCGGGTCTTTTCTCTCACAGAATGCACTGGTGGGTTTGAACCACTGACCTTTCAGTTAGCAGTCAAGCACTTAACCATTGCGCCAGCAGGGCTCCTTTCCTGGGTGTAGAAACCTCCAAAGACCTCCCCCTGCCTGCAGCATAAACCCAGACTCCTAAACCTCTGCATAATCTACCCTCACAATTCTCAGAATCCTAAAATACTGGTTTTAAAAGAGCCCACAGATACCATCTAGGTCAGTGCTCCTAATCTTTTGATATTGCCGAGCCCTTCTAGAATTTGCAGAACCTGTGCCCTGAAAAAATGCTCAGAGGTACAGACATCCAAAGTATGGCATACAATTTCAGAGAGGTCACAGGCTCCAAGACTTCTGTTAAGAGTTGCAGGTAGAGAGAGCACAGGAGGATACTAAGGCCCAGGGAGGGGCCAGGTCCCTGACTGGGAAGAAACAGAGTTAGGGCCAGGCCAGGCCTCCTTGTTCCCGGTTCCAGGCTGATCTGCTGGCCCTCTGCCATGGAGCCCATCCACTGGGCAAGCTCGGGGCCTCTGCTTCTGCAGAAATGACTGTGTCACCTGCTGAAATCCTGGTGGGCAAGGCCTCAGGGAGGAGGTAGCATTGGAGCTAGGCCTTATGGGTAACACAAATATCACAAGTGGGTGGCTGTAAGTAACAGAAATTTATTTTCTCATAGTTCAGGGGGTTAAAAGTCCAAATCAGGGTCTTGACCACGTTGATTCCTTCCTTGTTGGTAGCCCCGGGCACTCCATGGCTCCTTGGCATCCCTCGGTTTGTAGACAATCCTTACATGGCATCTGTCTTCCCCGGCTTTGTGCATGTGTTTGTGTCTAATCTGCTCTTTTTATAACTCAAAAGTGATTAGGTTTAGGACGCACCCTACACTGGTATAGCCTCATTAACATAACAAAGAGAACCCTATTTCTAAATAGGATCATATCCAAAGTTATAGGAGTTAGAATTCCGACACATAATTTAGGGGGAAATAATTCAAATCCACAACAGATGGGATATTTATATGAGCCCCCACATATTGGCTTAGTTACCCTAGCAAATGAAGGTTGATGTTTACCCAGGATGACTCCTTCTTGCTAGTAAAAGCAGCATTTTCTGGGGGAGCAAGATAGTGCCATCCAATGGGATTCCAGACCAAATCAAAGTAACAAAAGACCCTGCTGATACTGATTCAGTAACCACTTTACTTGAATCCTGAAGGATGAGGTTGGAATTTCTTCTTTGTAAAGATTTATTTAAGATACAATTAAGCCTCACCACCAGAGATGGAGCCTCTGGTAACATTTTGTGTATATCCAGCTATTTGTCCATTCCAGTGTATGTAGGAGCGGGGAGGGAGGGAGGGGGAGGGAGGGGGAGGGCATCATACCACATAAGCTATTTGGTAACCAGCTTTATTATTTAACAATGTGTCTTGAAAGTCTCTTCACCCCACTAAATAGAATTCTATAGCATTAGTTATGATGGTTGCAGAGTCATACATTGTATGGACGTAGCTTAAATCCCTATTGCTGGAAACTTAAGCCTGTTGGCAGGTTTTCACCATGACTAACAGTGGTTACCTTTTATATATGCATCCCATCTCCTTGGTTATTACAGAAACATAAATTCCAAGAAGCCAAACTGCTAGATTAAAGGAATGAACATTTTTATGCTCTTGACTCCAACTATATTCTAGAAACTGTACCAATTTGTGATCTCATCAGCAGTATGAAATTGGAGCGCCCGTTATTTCAGGTTATAAAGTTGGCATCAATAGTTATTTAATGGGTATGATACTTAAAATAAATATTGATGCCAACTTTATAACTTAAAGTGACAACTTATTACTTAAATTTGAATTTATTTGATTATTATGGGCATCAGTCTCTTATGACAGCCTCTTCATGTCCTATGTTGTTACAAATGGGGTACCTCATCATTTGACAATTAAGTGTATTTTTACATTATCTGTCATATGCATTATAAATGTTTTCTGCCCAGTTTGTCACTAGATTTTCAATTTTGCTTGTGCCATTTTTTTTCCTATGGATGTTTTATATTTTTAATGAATCAAATCTAGAAATTTATTCCTTTGTGGTTTCAAGCAGTAATGATATGTTTAGGCAAGTATACAATGCTGTGGCAGCCCTTGGGAGGGGCAGCTAACCTACAGTCAGAGTTAAGCAGGGTTTCCAAACTCTAGATTCTAGAGAAGGAATCCTGCTGGCACAACGGTTAAGCGTTCTGTTGCTAACTGAAAGGTTCGCAGTTCAAACCCATCCAGCAAAAGACCTGGCGATCTCGTCCCGTAAAGATTACAGCTTAGGAAACCCTGTAGGACAGTTCTACTCTGTCACAGGAGGTCTCTATGAGTTGGAATTGACTTGATGGCACCCAACAACAATCACAGAATCTATGGGGACAGAGCCTCTTCAGTCTTGAGACTTCTCACCTGGAATTCTTTACATCTGGTAACACAAGTCTCCCTCCACCCTGTTCATCTTCAAATGCCCTGACTCTTCTTGGACCTTGGCTCTTCCAGACTAATTATAGGATCACCTTGTCAGGTTTCACACACACATACACAGCAAAACAAAAACCTCTTGGAACTTTGATTGGAATCACATTAGCTTTATAAATCTATTTTAGAAGAATCAACATATTTAAAATGTTGAGTCTCTACCCAGAATCACGGCTTATCTCTCACTAGTTTATGTTTTTTATTGTCTTTCAGTAAAGCGTTATCATTTTCCCCACAATGTGTTTTGTACACTGTGTGTTCGAGTATGCCTAGGTATGTTATATTTTTTAATGCTATTGTAAATTGTGCCCTCGTGGCACAAATGGTTAAGCACTCAGCTGCTAACTGAAAGGTTGTGGTTTGAACCCACCCAGCAGCTCCACAGGAGAAAGACCTGGTAATCTGCTTCTGTAAAGATTACAGCCAAGGAAACCCTATGGGCCAGTGCTACTCTGTCACATGGGGTTGCTATGAGTTGGAATTGCCTCAATAGCACCCAACAACAATAAATGGTATATTTTTTATTGAATTGTCAACTTTTTACTGATGTATAGAAATGAGATTGATTTTTGTATATTGATTTTGTGTCCAGAAACCTAACTAACTCTTATTAAATTTAATAGTTTGTAGATTCTTTCAGGTTTTCTAGATAGAGAATCATATAATCTGTGAATAATAATAGATTTATTTCTTCTTCTCCATTTCCTTTTTTATACTTTATTTTTGTTTCTGTTGTTAAGAATATACACAGCAGAATATACACCAACTCAACAATTTCTACAATTTGATGACATTGATTACATTCTTTGAGTTGTTCAACCAATTTTTAACCTCATTTTTGGAATTGTTCCTCCCCCATTAACACAAACTCACTGCCCCCTAAATTTCCTATCTAACCTTTCAAGTTGCTGTTGTCAATTTGATCCCATATAGATAGTTCTTAAAAGGGCACAATGCTCAGGGCAGACAGTCTTTACTAGTTAAGCTAAACTATTATTTGGTTTTAAGAAGACTTCAGGGGGATATTATTGGCTTAAGGTTTTAAGATTATCTCAGGGCTGTAGTTTCAGGGGTTCATCCACTCCTTTTTAAAAATGTATTAAGGTATAATTTACAATCATAAATTATTTGAATGCTTTTTAGTAAGTTTACTGAGTTATGCAACCACCACAATAGTTTAGTTTTAGAATCATTACTCTTTCTTTTCTATGTCTTATCTTTTTTTTTTTTTTTTTTTTTTTTGACTCTACTGCACTTGCTATGATCTTCTGTGTAATTTTGAACAGAAGTGAGAATAGTGGATACTCGTGGTCATTTCCAATCTGCATTGATGTTTTCCATGTTTCACCATTAGGTATGATGCTTGCTTGTTTGTTTTTTGAGATAACTCCCAGGTTCAAGAAGTTTCCTTCCATTCCCAGTTTGATGAGAGTTCTTTTAATTGTGAATGGGACATTGAATTTCATTAAATGTGTTGAGATGATCATGTGACTTTTCTCTTAAAATAGGGCAGCTTCCAATTAGACTCCCCACCTTGGGAGGGCGCTCTAGGTGCTGTTTATGGTCCCCTGAGCTCCACCAGGCTGAAAAACCAATGCTCAGGTTAACCTAGTTGAGCAAACTCCCTTCAAAGAGAAAACCAGTTACCATGTTTCTCTTCCCTCTTGGTTCTCATTTTAGCATTTGGCCTGCATATGCCTTATTTTCTTACCAGTTCATGCATCTGTTTAAGAAGATTTTTCCATTTTATTAAGTAGTGTTGTTTTCACTTGGGAGGGTTGGTCTACATTCCAAGTTCACCACAGAGCAGAAAATTCCTTGCTGGCTCATTATTAAGTATGTTTTATATCTGTTAATATGTGTTGTGAATGGGGTCTTTTGTCCATTATACCTTCTACCTTGCTACTACTAGTAAATGGGAGGTAGTTGGTTTCTGTACATTCATTTTGTCACTCACCATTTCACTAATCTCTCTTATTAATTCTAAGTCATTGTTCAGCTGATTCTCTTGGGGGTTTTTGTATGAGATATGCATCTCATTTCTTTTTCTTAATGCTTGGCCAGAACTTCTGGATTATGTCAAATAATCATGGCGATAATGTTCATCCTTGAACGTAGAGGGAATGTCGCTAGTATATCAACCTAAGTATGATGTTTACTATCGGTTTACGTTTTTGACTTTTCATACTAAGAAATTATCCTTCCCTACCTATTTTACTAAGAGATTTTAAAAATCAGAAGTGGATTTCTGAAAAATTCATTACTGCTTTTCTTACATCGATGAGATTACATGTTTGATGTATTAAAATTCATTATATTTTTTTCTAATGCTGTTTACATAGTCAGGAACTATTTGGTCATGCTGTTATTATTGTCTTTTTAACAGCGGATCGAGGGGCCCTGTTGGTGCAGTGGTTAAAGTGCTCAGCTGTTGAGAAGTTGGCAGTTTCAACCCACCGGCTGATTCGCGGGAGAAAAATGTAGCCGTCTACTTCTGTGAAGATTTACAGCCTTATAAACCCTATGGGGCAGTTCTGTTCTGTTCTACAGGGTGGCTATGAGTCAGAATTGACTTGACGGCAGTGGGTAATAGAGGATTAGATTTGATTTCCCGGTATTTTCTTTAGCACTTCTGCAGGTCTATATGAAATCAACTTAGGCTCTGTGTTTGTGTATGCGTACAGGTGTCTTTGGAACAATTTTTGTACTGTGGGATTAATAGTTTCCTAATGTTTGAAAGTATTTATCCGTAAAACACCTACACCTAATACATTGTTTTGAAGATAATTTGCTTTTTTTTTTTCATTTTCTTCGAAGGTTTACTGGTCTGTTCTTTTAAGAACTCCATCTTGATCAAGTAGCTCCGCTGTCTGCAGTACTGTCTACAGTGCTTTACAAAGCACTAAATGGACACTATTTTCATAGCCCGTATCTCACTTGATGCTTACGTGCCCCAAATGAGGTAAGCAAGGACAAAGAAATCAGAAACCCAGCGAATTTAGAGAACAAGGTCACAATCACCAGCTTGCAGATCAGACTATATATATGGTAGTCCCAATCCCCTGGAGCCTACTGTGTTCCTCATCTGGAAAATACTAGAAAACATAACCCTTGTATGCTCTGTACTTTTGAGTTCTAGTTCTAAGGAGCGGTAGAGGATGGCAGTTAACCTACAGGAAGGGAAGCAGTGAGAGGGGAGACATTGAATTTTTTACCTGAACACAACTATGGCTGTAATCTTTACAGGAGCAGATCTCCAGGTCTTTTCTCCCACAGAGCCACTGGGTGGGTTTGAACCACCAACCTTTTGGTTAGCAGCCGGGAGTGTAACCATTGCTCCACCAGGGCTCCTTAATTGAAAATTAACATCTCTCAGTTGGTTTTTTCCTAGTCAGATGGTCAAAGACTGAAAAGATTATGGAACACACTACTTTGGTTGATGATAGCATGCTCTTTCTTTTCCCAAGAAATAGGCACTGTCTTCCCTCCGAGCCAGGTCACTTCAAGATTGTCCTAATTAGTTTTGTCTTGTTTTATAGCCAGAACAGTATTTAGATAGTACCTGAACTTTACTGCTATGTTTTATATCACGGCTTCTTCCAAAAGTAATCTAGGGTTTCTTACAGAATAAAAGCATACACCTTGAAAACGATAGTGAAGTATGTAACTCCCAAGGGTTTCTTCTTAAACCAAGACAAAATGCTACTTTCTTTTTCACGGTTTTCTTTGACGGAGAGATGAAGGAAAGAAAACGCACAAACCCATGCATCCTGATCCATGTTTCCTTTATTCCATCACCAACCACTCTGCTGCATCCAGGCAACAGTACACAGACTGGCAATCAACCGCAATCCAGGTGTACAACAATCTGAGGCGTACAGTACATTTAAGGCTTTTAAATCGGAAAAGAATTCAAAATAGAACCAAAGAACCCCACCTCCCAAACCCAAACCCCCAACCAATACAAGTAGTGTAGCAATTTTAAGCATCTTACATTTCTGATGCTTGTTCCAGTGTCAAAAAAACAAATAACCCCTCAACGAAAAAGATTAGTTTAGTGAAATTTGAATTACATAAATTCTTTCAAAGCATAAACTTGGGATTTTTGTCTTGGAAATGTTATAAAATTTTTTTTTAATAGCAAAACATAGGAATAAAAACATATTAACAAAATGTATTCAATCATTTACATTACAAACAAGGGATTTGCAGTTCATTGTAGCCCGACAAAAGAATCTATGCACAATGTGATTGCAAATATGTACAGTACTTTTAAAAAAGCCACAAGGGGGACTTCACAGAAGGAAAGTCCACAAGGCTCTCTGTTAGATCAACCAATCAAAATATTAAAACTCTGTTGTCTAGTAGTAAATTTACACTTAAAAAAAAAAAAAACCAGTTTCATTTTGTTTAAGAATATTCCAGTTATATTTATATGGTTACAGTTGTTGAAGCTGTCCATGGAGAGTTCCAGTAAATTACCCTTCAGCTGATTTGTTTGGGGGAAGGATCAGCACGTTAACAAAAATTAACAAAAGATTTTTCATCACAAAGGTTTTCCAGTTACACTATCACAGCTTCACAAATGGATCGCACCCATGAATCCAGTGGCTGAAAGAGAGCTGCTTGTCAAATACTGAGAACACTGGTGGAGAGAGGGTTGAGTCCTGCATGAATGAATCGTAAATGATGGGTAAGGAGGAGAACACGGATGTGAGCACACTTTATACAGCACTAGAAAGCTGCCCCCACATTCAGCTCTCACCCCCACCCAGCAAGGTAATGAAGCTGGAGATCGTGCCTGTTCAGTTTACCATGGTGTGTGAATTAGTAGAACCAGCTCTAGATACAAAAGGCTGAGATGGCCTTAGCTCTTCGATTAGACACCCTAAAGGTTGAGCACTTCTTCATGGTTATCAAGCCATCATAGCGATCCAGTTAAAGCAGGTGTAAAACAGAGGACTCTTCTGTTCACAGTAAATGAGGTAAAATCCAGTTGCCTTCTTCAGGAATTAGGAAGTTCGTGTGATATGAACTGTTTTAGCCTTTCGAGGTATTGTGCATAAAGCTCTATGTCATTATGCCCAGCCCCTTCCACCCAGAGGGGCTCCACGGCTCGGGGGCAGCGCTCATACATGGCCAGGCCATGGGAGAAATCGATGACCTCATCCTCTGTACCGTGAATGACCAACACGGGAGAGGTGACTTTAGATATCTTGTCAATGCTGCAAAACAGAAAGGGGGCGGGGACAGAAAAGGGATTCCTTTAGTTATGCTCACTGATAACATGTATCATATTTAATAAATAAATCACCATGCACAGGCAAGAAAGTAAACACTGTCTTTTTCAATCCCTGGGTGGTGCAAATGGTTAACGAGCTAGGCTGCTAATTGAAAGGTTGGTTGGTGGTTTAAGTCCACCCAGAGGCACCTCAGAAGAAAGATCTGGTGATCTACTTCCGAAAAAATGAGCCATTGAAAACCCTATGGAGCACAGTTCTACTCTGACACACGTGGGGTCACCATGAGTCAGAATCGATTCCATGGCAACTGGTTATTGTTGTGGTCGTCGTTTTTAAGCATTCATTTTTTAAATAAACTTTTATTTTGGAATAACTTTAGATTTACAGAAAAGTTGCAAAGATAATACAGAGTTCCTATAGACCCCTAACCCATCTTTCCATGAGGCTAACATCTTATTAATGTTACCGTGGTACATCTGTCAAAACTAAGAAGCCCATGCTGGTACCGTTACTATTAACTGAACTCCAGACTGCATTCAGATTCCACCAGTTTTTCCACTAATGCCCCTTTTCTGTTCCAGGGTCCAACCCAGGATCCCACGTTACACTTAACCATTGTGTTTCTGTCAGAGTATTTTATTAAAAACAGAGCCCCTAAAAGCCATCAGACTGATAAACCAGTAACTATTTGATGTATTCATATTGATGAGATAGGACTTAAAAAAAAAATAAACAGGCCAGAATTTATATATCTGAACAAATGTCTCCTTCAGAAGTTGGACGCTTAATCCACTGCTACTCTAAATTTTTCAGAACTTTTTTGTTTTGAGATTTAGCTTCAGAGGCGACTGGCAAGATACTCACAAACCCCCATTCCATTAAAGCTAATGCCTCATGTTTGATCAAATACTGTACTACTTAGCTTGAAATTTTAACGTAATCCCTAGATTTGACTCCAAATGACTTCTGTTTACAAAAAATCAAATCTACCCTCCACGGATGAATATTTGAGGATCTTCAAAAGAATGAGATGCAGGCTCTGAAAGCATATTCCAAAGAGGAACTCAAAAGACGTTGGGCATTTCTGGGCTGGGTGTGTGGGAGACTCCTCCAATGGGGTAACAGTCATTTAGCGTATGAATAAATCAAACCTCTCTCCAATCTGTCCCCCTGCCAAAGTCCTTCTTAGCATTTACTTCTCTTCCCATATTTGATCCTTGTGAAAGTCACAAAATGATATTCGCTAGTACTATCTGTGGAATCTTTTTGTTAAAAGTAATGTTGTTAATTGTAGGCCAGCCGATTCTGACTCGTGATGACCCTATGTGTGCAGAGCAGAACTGCTCCACAGGGTTTTCAAGGCTATGATCTTCAGGAAGCAGATCCCCAAGCCTTTCTTCCGAGGCACCTCTGGGTGGGTTCAAACAGCTAACCTTTCTGTTAGTAGTCGAGTGCGTAACTGTGTGCACCGCCCAGGGATTTCTGTTCAAAGTAATAGCTAACATTTATTAAATAAACACTTACCATACCAGGTGCTTTGCAAGAAGCACTGTACAAACAAAATCTCATTTAATGTCAGTGAAACACAATGAGAGTCACCAGCGAGGAAAATGAAGCTCGGAGAGATTATTAAATTACAGGCATGAGTCAGGGAGATAATGAAGAGCTCTGACATCAATTACTCATTTCAAAGATCTACAAACAACTGTCAGATAGGCTTTATTAAAGACTCGTGAAGTGGCCAGCCACTTCAAGACATCACAGTACTTTAAGACAGCCCAGAAGACTGCAAAACTTGGTCAGCTGTGTAATTTGCAAAGATCAAAGCTGTTGGGGCGGTATTCAAATCTGCAGATTAAAACTCTTGTTTGGAAACCTACTTTCTATATTTAATTTCAAAGTGACTTCCTCTTCTAAGAATTCAGAGGGTTCAACTGTATTCCATTCAAAAAATATTTACTGCTCAACTACAATGAGCCTAGAGTCCCTGGGTGGCGCAAATGGTTAATGTGCTTGACTGTAACCCAAAGGTGGGAGGTTCGAGTCCACCCAGACGCACCACAGAAGAAAGGCCTGGTGATCTGCTTCTGAAAAATCAGCCATTAAAAACTCCATGGAGCGCTTCTAGTCTGACACATACGAGGTTGCTGTAAGTCGTAGACAGCTCGATGGCAACTGGTTTATAATGGGCCTGCAACTGGACAGAATGCCGCAAAATCTAGAAGAACCTTTCCTTCCAGTAGTTCATTTCTAAAGTTAAATAACACTGCCTGATCCGAAATGTGAAGGAAGCAAAGGAAAATAGACTACCATCACATAATCATTAGGATTCTTTTTGTTTTTACTTTTTTTTTTTTTTTTTAAGATTAAAGAGAAATGTGAAAGCATCTCCCTTGAAAGGGCTGAACTCACACAGAGACAATGTCGCCATTTGGCAGCAACCGACACCATGAGAAAATAGTTACCAAGTTCAATTAATGACAAAAATCAATGTGACCGTTAATGGTTTGAAATTTGCTGTATTAATAATTTATAGTATTGAATATGAGAAATGGCATTTATTTATTTGTTTGTTTAATTATTTACTGTTGCAACCCCAAACCTCTACTCATCAACCTTAATTAAGCAAATCCCTTAACCTCCCTAAGCCTCAGTTTCCTAATCTATAAAATGAGTACAGTAATCGGACCAGTTTTTTAAGGCTACTGGTAAGATTAAGTGGAATAATGAATGTAAAATGTTCAGCCCAGGGCCTGCTTTATTAGCTAAAGATTAGTTGCTAATTGATTATTAATTAATAAATTGCAATTAGTTGTCATAGCTGTATTTTAAGGTATATGCTAATTTAAGAGTTAGGGAAAAAAAAAAAACTATTCATTTTGTTGCCAAGGTAACTCCCGGCATTTCTTCCCACAGACATGCTAAATATCTGTCTTTCCACAAACTGGCCTCTCACTACCAATTCAGCACAAATAAAGCCACATTCAAGACGCACATTAGCGCTACTCAGCATTCCTAGCCATGTGCCACTAGAAAGCTGCAGCTCGACTTTCCCACGAAGTGGAATTTCATTGAATCCTGGCATAAACGGCACAGAACTGAGGTTCACCAAAGGTGCTAACAGGTTTCTTCTGTGAAATGAGACAGTCTGGGTAACAGATGCGTATGCAACCACATGACATTCTTTTTTTTTTTTGAAGCAGGGCATAGCAGAATGACAGCAATTAATGGGTCAATCAGAATCCTAAAACTGGACATTGTTTCTGCTGAAGCCTCTTCTCTTAAATAGCAGTACGAGCTGGCCAGTTCAGCCGTCAGAAGCGTAGGACACTGTAGCAGTGGATTTTGAAAAAGTTTAGGGGCATATACTTTTTATTAAAAACAGTATTTTCTTCAACTTAGATTTCTTCTTTTTTTTTTTAAAGTAGAACTTTTCAAACAGAGGTATTCAAGAAACCAATGTGCTGGGTGCTTTTGCATTTACAGTGAAGTTATCCATCTGCCTGCCTCCCTTCCTTCCTATCAGTGGTGACTAGAACACAGCAGGATTAGGTTGGTGGTGGCTCTGCCCCCTCCAGGAGAGGTGGGCAGGGGATAACCCTGGCTACCCTTGAGGGAGCAGGCCCCTCTGCAGGGGGACAGTTCTGGTAAAATGGGAGAGAAGGTGAGGTGAGCTGCTCTCAGGAGGTTTGGGGTTGTAGGTGGGTTTGCTCACCGACCCGGTCTCTGTGGCTGGTTTCCAAAGTAACTGACTTCACCTTTTTAATTCTATTTACAAAGATGAACCGAGCACGGCAGCTTTCCCCCTTACCTGGACTGTCTGACTGAAAATGGAAATTTCAAAATTGTGGATGCTTGTAGTTTTTATTTGAGTGTCTCTATCACTGCTGGCGCAGTGGTTAAGAGCTTGGCTGTTAACCAAAAAGTCAGCAGTTCCAATCTACCACCTGCTCCTTGGAAACCCTGTGGGACAGCTCTACTCTACCCTATAGGGTGGCTATAAGTCAGAATCTCCTTGATGGCAACCAGTTTGGTTTTTGGTTTTATATCACTGCTAAAGGAGCCCTGGTGGCACAGTGGTTAAGTGCTCAGCTGCTAACTGAAAGGTTGGCAGTTCAAACTCACCAACAGCTCTGCGGGAGAAAGATGTGGCAGTCTGCTTCCACAAACATCACAGCCTTGGCGGATGGAAGGAAACAGGGAAGGCAGGGCGGAAAGGGGGGAGTGCTGACACGTTGCGGGATAGCAAGTAATGTCACAGAACAATTTACGTATAAATTGTTGAAAGGAAAACTAATTTGCTGTATAAACTTTCACCTAAAACACAATAAAATGCTCAAAAAAAAAAAAAAATAGATTACAGCATTGGAAACCCTATGGGGCAGTTCTACTCTGTCTTGTGGGGTTACTATGCGTAGGAACCAACCTGACGGCCACAGGTTCTGTTTTTGGGTTTTTATATCACTGCTAATTGTCTCATCACATATTTTGCATCTTTTCCATTTTAGCTCCTTGTGAGTCAATAGGACACAACCATCTGAATGTACAAACAAATACTGAACTCCAAGTTCCTTTAGGATATGGGAATACTTCTTTTTATCCTGCACAGAGCCTGTACACAGCTGAATCAATCCTAGGATATCAGTGTAATCAAGGTCCTCAGACAACATCTGGTGGATTTTCACAAATCAATCAGGCCCACGGGATAAGGTTCTCACTAGGCTGTATGTCATGTTCACCTCCACGGCCCCTGTGGCACCCAGCACAGGGTCAGACGTATGGCTGCCTTCAGTAAATATCTATGTATTAGTGGCACACAGTTAATGGCCACATCAGGTCTGAACTCAAGTCTCTTGACTCTCTGTAATGTGATTCAATTGCTTAAAGTGGCTGCTTAGCACTTGTTTTATGAATGCGAACTTACCTGGGGAAAGCATCAAAGCAGTATGTTTTCCTGGTGTCGGGAAAGGCCACCCGCAAACCAGACATCAGAGGGGAGTGGAGAATGACTGCTGCGCACTCATACCGTGAGGCCAAGTCTACCGTGGGGACGGTCCCGATACTCTGACCGTATAGGATAATGTTCTCAGGACTTACGCCATACCTGGAGAAATCAGAGAGGGCAGCCATTAGCTAATGTACAGAGGAAAAGAGAGAGGGAGGGAAAAAGCCCACAGTGTCTTAAAGCCACAAAATTCCCACATTTATCATCTTCAAAATTACACCATTTAATTTGTACACTTCGGCTTAAGATGAATGTAAATTTGACAAACACAAATGTTAAGGGCCTATTTCAGGACACTCTCTAGTAATTAAGATTCCGTGCGTCTCAAAATGCTATAAAAATAACGAACATGACACCTTTTAATGGCCAGTTAATGAAACAAACGTATGTAAGTTTCATTTCAGTATCTACAGAGTCATCTCGTTTCCTATTAGACCTTCTTTATATTTTGATAATTATAAATGCACTTCTGAAATAAAAACAAAAGCATGTTTGGCAAATCATAATATTATTATTCAGAGCCCTTCAAGGTGAGGTTTTAATAAAACAGAAAAGCTATTTAAAATTATAACTTGAAGAAGCTATATTTTCCTTTAGCCTCTTCTTCTAAACCGTTCTAAGACTTTCAATCCATCAGTGGTCTCCTGATGCAGTCTCTTCCAGTTTTTATTTAGGTAATGTGGTGCAAATGGTTAAGCGCTTGACTGCTAACCAAAAGGGTGGCAGTTCAACTCCACCTAGCGGTGCCTTGGAAGGAAGCCCTGGTGATCTATTTCTGAAAGGTCACAGCCATTGAAAACCCTATGGAGCACAGATCTCTTCTGATTCCATTGTGTGTATGTGTGTGTATGTGTGTGTGGTGAAAATATACACAGCAGAACATTTACCAGCACAACTTCCACATTTATAATTCAATGACATTGATTAGATATTTCATGTTGTGCCGCCATTATTGCTATTCTTTTCCAAAGTATTCTACCACCATTAACATAAGCTCTGTGCCCCCTGTTATGGATTGAATTGTGTTCCCCCAAAATAAGCTGCTGTAAATCCTAAACTCCTGTGCCTGTGGGTATAATCCCCACCACCAGGAACTCATTAGTACATGAAAATACAAAGTCAATCCATGAGATATCATTTTATACCCATGAGATTGGCAAAAATGAAAAAGTCAGACAATGTCAAGGGATGTCAAAGACATGGCAACGTGGAACTCTGACACTGCTGTAAGGTGTAAATGAGTGCAATCACTTAGGAAGTCAATTTGACATTATCTGGTAAAGTTCAAGGCTTGTTGTTAGGTGCTGTCGAGTCGGTTCCGACTCATAGTGACCCTATGTACAACAGAAAGAAACGCTGCCTGGTCCTGCGCCATCCTCACAATTGTTGTTATGCTTGAGCCCACTGTTGCAGCCACTGTGTCAATCCATCACATTGAGGGTCTTCCTCTATTTTGCTGACCCTCTACTTTACCAAACATGAAGTCCTTCTCTAGGGACTAGTCCCTCCTGATAACATGTCAAAAGTATATGAGACAAAGTCTCGCCATCCTTGACTCTAAGGAGCGTTCTGGCTGTACTTCTTCCAAGACAGATCTGTTTGTTCTTCTGGCAGTCCATGGTATACTTAATATTCTTTGCCAACACCATAATTCAAAGGTGTCCATTCTTCTTTGGTTTTCCTTATTCATTGTCCAGCTTTCGCATGCATATGAGGTGACTGAAAACACCATGGCTTGGGTCAGGAGCACCTTAGTCCTTAAAGTGACATCTTTGCTTTTGAACACTTCAAAGAGGTCTTTTGCAGCAGATTTTCCCAATGCAATATGTCATTTAATTTCTTGACTGCTGCTTCCATGGGCGTTGATTGTGGATACAAGTAAAATGAAATCCTTGATGTCAATCCTTTCTCCGTTTATCATGATGTCGCTTATTGGTTCAGTTTTGAGGATTTCTGTTTTCTTTATTTGAGGTCTAATCCATACTGAAGGGTGTAGTCCTTGATCTTCCTCAGTAAGTGCTTCACGTCCTGTTCACTTACAGCAAGCAAGGTTGTGTCATCTGCATAACACAGGTTGTGAACGAGTCTTCCTCTAATCCTGGTGCCCTGCTCTTCTTCATACAGTCCACCTTCTAGGATTGTCTGCTCAGCACACAGACTGAATAAGTATGATGATCCAATAATTCCACATTTGGGTATAAATCCTACTGTAGTGTTGTTGTTGTGTGCCCTCGAGTCGATTCCGACTCACAGCGACCCTAAAGGACAGAGTAGAACTGCCCCATAGGGTTGCCTAGGCTGTAATCTTTATGGGAGATCACCACGTCGTTTTTTCCCTTTGGACGCTAGATAGGTTTGAACTGCCCACCTTTCCGTTATCAGCTGAGCACTTAACCATTGTGCTACCAGGGATCCTTTACTGTAGCTTAGACTGCCATATAAAATGTTTTCTGATAACAGCCTTCAGTGAAGAGAACTGTCAATCTATAGCTGAGGGGGATGGTGGGATTTCAGTCCAACTTCCTCCCCCTCAAGTGACCTGCAACTCCACAGGAAATGGGGACCCTTAAGAAATTTGAGGAGTACCTGGGTGGTGCAAAAAGTTAATGTGCTTTGCTGTTAACAAAAGGTTAAAGGTTCGAGTCCAGCCAGAGACACCTCAGAAGAAAGGCCTGGCAATCTCCTTCCCAAAAAATCAGCCATGAAAACCCTATGAGTACAGTTCTACTCTGACACACATGGGGTCGCCATGAGTTGGAGTCCACAACTGGTAGAACTGGTAGAAGGAATCTGAAGAGTGAATGGCTATCTCTGGCTAGCAAGCATAGGGGAGTGGTTTACAGAGAGCTGGCATCTGGGCTATGCCACGAAGGGCAGGCAGGATTTGAACACATGGAGATTGAAAAGTACTGTCTATGTGGGAGGGACAATGTGCATAAAAATGCAGCAGTGGGAAAGTGCAGGGAGAGTAAGGTGTCCCGTGTGGCTGCTGAGCCCGAGACCAAGCTAGGCAGGCTGGTGGGGACACGTCTTGGAAGGGCTTGAATGGGAAGCAAGAGGTTTAGAGCCCGTCCTGGAGATGATGAGGTGCTTCTGGGGGCATTCAAGGAAGAGGTGATGAGAACGAAGCTACGCTCTGAGAACACTAATCTTTCAGTGGCGGGCAGGATCAATTAACAGAAGCAAGGAAAGGAAGCAGGAAGATCAGTTAAAGGACTCTTAAGAATCGTATAGGGAAATGAAGCCGGTGCATGACTGGGCAACGTTTTGTTCTGTTATACATAAGGTCGCCATGAGTTGGAGCCGACTTGACAGCAGCAACAACGGGGAAGAGGAAACAAGAGTACAATAAAAAAGATATGCTCTCTCTTCTCCAGATGCAGGTGAGAAAATACCTGGTTCAGAACCAAGATCCGTTCTCTACTTTCTTTCTTTTCTTAAAATAATATTTTATTGTGTTTTCAGTAAAGGTTTACACAGCAATCGGGGCTCCCATTCAACAGTTTGTACGTAAGCTTTCAGTGACACTGGTTCTACTTCATTTCTAAAGTGAAGTCTCTGTGTGGCCCCAACCTCTGCACTTGACACGATCGCACAGAACTGTGCCTATGCAAGGGAGTCTCCCAAGATGCTGGTCTTGCCTGGGGCTTCACTTGCGTTGGCAAAAGTCTTCACGGTGAGGTTTGAAGAAGGAACTAAAAGCAGCAGCATTCTATGCAACATATTCATACGTCAGAGACCATGGATTTTAAAACACGGAATCTTCCAGTGAGGCTGATTTTTTGGAAGTAGGTCGCTAGGCCTTTCTTCTGAGGCACCTCTGCGTAGACTCAAAACTCCAACATTTCGTGCAGCCAAGCACATTAACTATTTGCACCACCCAGGCACTCTAAAAAACCAGTTATCATCAAGTTGATGCCAACTAAGCCCACTAAAATCCACTTCTGCTCCTACAACATCCTTCAAACTGCTCTCACAGAGGTACCACATCCAACAGCTTTTTTCTCGGTTCTCATCTGATTCAACTTCTCTTCAGCAGTTCACACTGAGAAGGATGCCTTTCTTCTTAAATCCATTCCTTGGTTTCGATGACATTGACTCACTTTTGGTCCCTCCTCCCTTCCCACCACAAAAGGCCTTTGTCTCTTTCACTGGCTTATCTTCCCTAACCACTAATGTTCATATTACACGCTTCCATTTTCTCTCCAGATGATTTTATTTAACTCATGACTTCAACTACTAACTCCATGCAGGTAATTCTCAGCTCTTCACTCCCAGCCCCAACCTTTCCCCTAAGATCCGGAGCAGAAGGCCCCCTCCCACCCCTCACCTAAAGGAAAGGAAGGTGGAAGAAATGAAATGAACCCTGTGCCTACCTCATTCTCAGTGCTTTCAGTGACCTCCCCTATCTCATTTAACCATCATGATGATCCTGAGAGGAGGTATCCCTGTCGCCATTTACACGCAAGACACCTGATGATAGGCTAAGCCAGCTCACTCAAGGTCCTATGCCTAGTGAGTGGCGGGGCTATGACTTTAATATAGGCCTGCCTCCAAAGCCCGTATTATTTGACGTGGATAAATT
Source organism: Dugong dugon (assembly GCA_030035585.1). Taxonomy (NCBI): domain Eukaryota; kingdom Metazoa; phylum Chordata; class Mammalia; order Sirenia; family Dugongidae; genus Dugong; species Dugong dugon. The sequence continues at coordinate 26,007,017 of CM057482.1, read as the reverse complement.
TCACATTCAACATGTCTAAAACCAAATTCATTATTGTCTCTCCTCAAAACCTTCTCAATGACTTGACCACCAGGTGAAATTCTAAAAATCATATTCCCCTCCGTTGCCAGTCCAGTATCCAAAACCAGGAGGAAGACAAATGAAAGGTAGTGACTTGTTAAATGACAAACAAAACTAAATATCTAAACTGGGTTCTGCCAGTGATCTGTTAAATCTGGTGATTTTGTGAGCCTTGGATGAGTTTCTATAGCTGAAAAATATCAATTTTCTTTCTTTTTTTTTTAATGCATTAAAAAAAATAGTTGTTGTGCATCTTGTTTGGACCAGGCATGGACCCTCTGGGGGACAGAAAAATGAATATACTATGGTTGATGGTTTCGAGGAGCATACAGTCTGGCTGAGAAGTCAAGCATGCACCCAAAAGTATGGGAGACAAGCAGAAGCAAGGTCTCAATGTCACAGCAGATGAAATAATAGAGTCAAGAGCAGGTCAGGGTAAGAGCTGGGAGGGTGAAGGGCCTTGTTTGCTCTCTGTCAACTACAGGCCTATCTTCATGTCTAAGTGAACACGTTTTTATCAGATTCTCTCTGGAATCTCTTCATTAAATCTGTGGCCTAAATGTGTAAGTAGATATTTTTTGCACACTGTTCTCTAGGGACAGTCTGGGTATGTTTATGAGACTAAGCATACTCATTTTATGATGGAGTCTCCAGTCAGAGTGTACCATATCTTGCTGGGATAAGCCCAAGACGACCACAGCTCGGGACCTGGGGTTCCACAGCAAGTTCTAACACTCTGAAATCTGACCCTCAGCATGTGGATAGCATGAATGGCTCAGACCTATGTAGAAAGGACTGGAAATAAGACGGGATGTTCTGCTATTAATGATCAGGATTCTGGGGCTGTCAGAGAACCATTAAGAGCCCTTAGTTTCACTGCATCTTAGATTTCATCACCACACAAAACTAAGATCTCCCATCTGAGGGTCTCCTTTTGACAACACCTGTTTCCCCTCCTCGACTGTCTTCCCCACTTGCCCTTCTTAGTTTCCTAGTGCTGTTATAATAGAAATACCACAAGTGGGCTGCTTTCATGGACAGAAATTTATTTTCTCACAGGTTAAGAAAAACCAAAACCAAACCCGTTGCTGTCAATTTCAACTCATGGCGACCATATAGGACAGAGTAGAACTACCCTAAGAGGGTTTCCAAGGAGTGGCTGGTGGATTCAAACTGCAAACCTTTTGGTTAGCAGCCGTTGCTCTTAACCACTGAGCCACCATAACTCTTAACCACTGTGCCACCGGGGCTCGTCTCACAGTTTAGGAGGCTACAAGTCTGAATTCAGGGCGCCAGCTCCAAGGGAAGGCTTCTCCGTCCGCTCTGGGGGAAAATCCTTGTCTCAGCTTCTCTAGCATTCTTCTTGGTGTTCTTTGGAGATATCCATGTGGTATCTGTCTTTCCCCCATTCCTGCTTGCTTGCTTCTGTGCCTAATCTGCTCTTTTACATCTCAAAAGTGACTGGTTTAAAATACACCCTACACTGATATGACCTCATTAACATAACAAAGGAAACCCTATTCCCAAATGGGATTACATCCATAGGTATAAGGGTTAGGATTTACAAGACAGATTTTAGGGGGACACAATTCAATCCACAACATGTTCCTTGACTTGATCATGATGTCTAGTCCCTCAAATTTCTTCCAGGCCAGCATTCTGATTTCATGTACCTCTATACGTGAGCAGAGTCCATTATCTTCAGCCCCCAGTGTTACAAGCTCCAGAATCCTTTGACCTCCTGACCATCCTAGTGTGCCAGTCCCCAGCCCTACGCCTAGGCTTAGGTAAGAGAATTTGCCAGAGGAGAAGGCAGGGAGGCAGGCTAGAGAGTTGGGGTCTTTTCCTCCTACCACCACCAACGGGCTGCATCTGAATTGCCAGAACAGCATGTACAGCCTAGAAAATAGAATCCATGATGTTTCTGATCAGGGCCCATTCAGTCCTGGGACATGCATTTCTTCTTAGGAGCTCAAGATGTAGTTCAGGAGAAAACATACTAATGTGGCAGCAATAGGCAGTATCATGCTGTAACTGGAGGGTCAGCCTGGAGAAGCTACAGGAGTCAGGATAAGCCATAGATCTGAGCAGGCGGAAAGATTAAAGCTGTTGGACACAGTATCAAGGGGCGAGGCAGGCAGTGGAATCGGGAAGTCTGCATGTGTAGGAAGGGTAGGACAAGAAAACCAAATAAACAAAAAACAAAACTAGGCAGAAGACTGGGAGGCAGTCATTCGAAAATCAGATGGGGAGCTAGTAGAGCCCAAACGTCAGAAACACACAAAGGCTCTGCAGAATAAGTACGTGGCACCAACAGTTTAAAGAGAAAGAAGAAGTCTAAACAGAAAAAGACTTAAGCCAGGAAGAACTCAGGCAGGAGCCCACCTATAAACCCAAAGGAAGACCTGGATGACAGGGTGAAGGTGGCAAACAGCAGGGTGGATAAAAACACGAGAAAACTCAAAATGTACAGCAGTAAATGAAGCATGCTAAATGAGTTGTGAGGTGGGCCACCTGGGGGTCAAGAAGAAAGCAAGCTCATTGGTAGGTTGTGGGTCTGGTGGTCAGGGAGGGCTTTACTGTCTTTAAAGAGAAGGTGTGAAGAATGATGTACTTTCAACATCAGTAAAAGGTGCTGAATAAAATTTGCTATCGACCACTGTCATTCCTAAAATGTTCTCCTGTGGCACCTCAATGTCACACTAGCTCGATTTATTCTTATCTCTCTGGGCACTCCTCTTCTGCTTCCTTTACTCATTCCTCTTTCTCTTCTCAGGCTTCAGCATTCCTCCAAGCTCAATCATCACTCTTTTCTGGAATTTCTTCTCTTCATATTTGCTTCTTTGTAGAACTCTTCAAATGTAAGTGCCTACCACAGTGCCTAACACACAGTAGGTGTGTAGTAAATATTTGTTAAGAGAATAAATGGGTGGCTGGGGTTTCTAAAAGGAGCCCTGGTGGTGCAATGGTTTAGCGTTCAAGTGCTAACCTGAAGGTCATCAGTTTGAACCCAGCAGCCGCACCATGGAAGAAGATGTGGCAATCTTCTCCGTAAAGATTATAGTCTTGGAAACCCTATACGGGAGTTTCTACTCTGTCCTGTAGGGTCACTCTGAGTTGGAATCAACTCAACAGCAATGGGTTTGCTTTTTTTGCTTTGAGTATGGGGTCTCCAAAATTTGTTTATTCATTCCTGATATCTCATCTTAGCTCCAGTACTCCCCTTTTTTCCCTCTCTATGGATATTTCTTCCTGAGTACCCCATCACTTCATACACAACACCTCTCAAACTTGATGTTTCATATTCCCTCCTCAACCTTTCCATTTCTACCAATCACCATTCCCTTTACCTCACAGGCTTGAGAATTAGGACTCATTTTTCACTCTCCTCTCCCTTTGCCTCCCCATATACTCTTAGTCACTAGTAATCCTGCCATTTCTATCTGTGAGGTATTTTCCATACTGATTACTCTTCTGACACCACTTCTGTCCCTTTGTGATTGGCTACACACGCGGTTGGCTGCTAACTGGAAGGCTGGAGGTTCACATCTACCCAAGGTGCCTCACAAGAAAGGCCGGGTGATATACTTCCAAAAAATCAGCTACTGGAAACCCTGTGGTGCACCATTCTACTATGACATACCTGGGGCCACCATGAGTCAGAATCAACTCAATGGCAACTAGTTTACATATAACAGTATCTGTGGTCAACCTGTCAGGATCTGCCTATCCAGTTCAGTATATGAATGAGTAAAGGTTGCCCAAAGATGAATGTCTCCACCCCAACTACCCAGGCTCTGTTACCCAGGTAGGTTCCTGGGATCCTTACTATTGCCATCTCTACATTCACCCCCTGTTGCTTGGTTGCTTAACTGCTCAAACTACCTGTCTGCTCTGTCCTATCCTTCGGGCTCCTCTGCATCATTCCATGGTTGATGAGGGCCAGGTGTCCTAGTTACTGACTACTGACCTGGACTCATTCCCCTGCCTTACTCTGACTCATGCTCTCTGACAGCTTCCCAGTTTCCCTCCTGACTTCTCCCTTGATAGACAACTCTGGGACTCCCTCATGCCTAATCAATTTCCACGTCTGACCTCTCCTCTTCTCTCCCAGACCTGCTTTCCTTCTGGTTCTAGCTATATAAACTGCTACATTCATGTTACTCTCCATTCCAATCCATCTTCCAATATCTTCCTTAAAAAAAAAAGGGAAAAAAATGTCATGTTAATTTCCTAGTGGAGCCCTGGTGGCTGCTAACTGAAAGGTTGGCAGTTCTAATCCACCAGCAGCACCGTGGATGACAGATGTGTCAGTCTGCTTCTGTAAAGATTTCAGCCTTGGAAACCATATGGGGCAGTTCTACTCTGTCCTACAGGGACACTAGGAATAAGAATTGACTCAGTGGCACTGGGTTTGGTTTTTGGGTTAAGGATAAAAAGCCCACATCCTCAGATTAACCTCAATAATCTGGCCCTGCTTTACCAGCCTGCCTTTTCCTCTCCACGTGAACCCTGTGCCTCTGTGGGTTAGACTCCCCACTGTCTCATAAACACCCTCTGCCTGGAATGTCCTCACTCCTCCCCATCACCTAGAAAACCCTGGGGCTCAGCAGGTCCACTTCAGTCCTACCTACTTCACACACTTCTCCTAACCACTCCAGTCTACTAGTGGTATTTTATTTTCTGAGCCATTCACTAGGATACTTAGTGATGTGACGGCATATGTGATTAACCATTTTGTGGCATGCCCTATACTGCCAATGAGGTTTGAAGCTCCACAAAGAATAGGCAGTGTTGTGTATTCTATTGGGAAATTTCACAACCTCAGGGAACTGGGACACAGGAGACACCTCTTCCTGTGAACTAAACGCGATTCTAGCCGAAGGATGTTTTTAAGCAAATTAAAACTAAAGTTCGTGTATTGTATCATTCAAAATGATAAAAGCCACTCGAAATTTAAGTTCTGCCGCTTGGGGATTTGAATAGGAGCAGAAGGTCTAGCTTGAACAACAAAAATGAGTTGGACCATCAAAGATCATAACAATAATTTAGTAAACACAAATTTCTAGGCATTAGATTGTTGTTGTTGGTTGCCATTGAGTCGGCTCTGACTCGTGGTGACCTTATGTGTAAGAGAACAGAACACTGCCTGGTCCTGTGCCAAAACACAATACAAGCAATTAGATTCTCCCAACTATTACCAAGGGGAAGCCGTGACCCTAAATAATGTCTTTCTGCATCAGGCTGTGTGATGAGTACAGTAACCCCAGTGGTTGACACCCACAATGTTTGCTCTCAACCTCTCCAAACATCTATCACCTAGTTCCGGTCACGAGCTATGCTGAGTACAGGCTGACCATCACAAATTGAGCCTTCAAATCCCACTCAGCCTATAGGACTAGCCCCCAGGAGCCCCGCAGCCAAGGGCATGGCGGCAGTATCAGAGCGAGAGCTGAAGTAGGACAAGCACACGGGGGAGCCTGAGTGTGAAGGAGAGGGGACCCTGCAGGCACACTCACTTATACAAGGTAAAATCTGTTCGTTTTCTCTGAATGCAAGGCTTTCTTTTCTTTCTCACAACGTGCACAAGGTTAGCTTCCCTAAGATACACTGCATCCTGTTGCAGTTAGTGGGCCTTGACTTTGTCCTTCAGTCAAGAGCCCTCCCATTTATTTTCAGAAGAAGCATGCTTGGCAACGTTCCACTTACTTTGAAGTCAACGTTTTAGATATTTCAGAGCTGGAATTCCTAGTGGGAATATTTTAAGACACAGGACAAAGATAAACACACAAAGTAACATGAATGTTAATTGAAAGGATGAGGTCTGTGGCTATCAAGAAACCCTAACAAACTTGAGAGCAAAGCTTCCAAGTTAAAGGATTGGCTGTAACAAGGGAAGCAGGTGTGTAAAACAGCCCTGCCAAAAAACACAAACTGCCACATGGCGTTCAGGGATATAAATGGCAGATCAATCTTTTACCTTTGGTAGCCCGAGCTTAACAAATGTGTGCTTTATATTTTAATTATGAGGAAGATAAAAAAGCATCAATAACATAAACCATGCTTATTCTTCTGTTATAAAAATACACCTTTGTAAGTTTAGAAAGCTTTTCAGTGTTACGCGAATTAATGTTTCACAAACAGACGTCTACTGGTTGTTAATTCCGATGGCAAAAGCAAAGGAAACACATTTTAAAGTGAGTATTTTGCTGCAGTGGTGCTGTTTGAGAAAATTCAAAAGTTTAAAGGCTAGTGATGCCAGCTGTGTGTTTGTTTTCTTTTTTTCTGACCAAGCCAATTAGGTTTAAAAGGACACTTACAAGCAAGATAATTATAATCTCTGGAAGTTTTAAAAACGTGGGCACAATCAAGGTACCCTTTTCACACTGGTTATAATAAAATGTACCACATACTAACGTTAACAGAAGTCTCATTCACTTCAAGAAACATTTAATGCAATGGGGGTAAACCATGTGCTCATCAGTTGCACGTCTTGGGGGGAACTAAGAAGGAAATGAGATTCACACTGAGAAATAACACCAAACCCAAGTATGTTGTTGTTAGGTGTCGTCGAGCTGATTTTTGATTCACAGCAACCTCGTGACAGAGGAGAACTGCCCGATAGGGTTTCCTAGGCTGTAATCTTTACGGCTTATAGCCATAAAGGATTGCTCATACTCATATAGGGTCGCTATGAGTCAGAATCGACTTGACAGCAATGGGTTTTGTTTTGTTTTTTGGTTAATCTTTACAGGAGCAGATTGCCAGATCTTTTCTCCCTGGAGCTGCTGGTGGGTTTGAACTACTGGCCTTCCAGTTAGCAGCCAAATGCTTAACCACAGCACCACCAGGGCTATTATCAATAAGTTTATTAAAATACAGTGAAAAGAATGATCAAAATGGAGACTGAGAAGTCAGGCAAGGCTTCGCATAGAGGTAGAACTTGAAGCAAATCTTGAAGGAAGGGAGATCTGAATTGGTCAAGAGAAGAAAAGGCAACAGTAGGAGAGGGGGAGCATCTCACGAACCAGGATCCTGGCCCGGCTGAAGTGAGGATTTCGCATCAGGAAGCAGCAGAACATAAAAAGAAGGTGGAGCCAGAATGTGGAAGCGCTTGGTAACGTGCCCGAGATGCCAAGGGCAGGCACAGCGGCTGAAAGTTGAGGCGATGGGAGGAGAAAACAGCCAGATAAGCAGTGTGTTGTGGAAGACAGAGTACTCAGATCAAACGCCTATGTAGCAGGTAGGAGTGAGGAAGGAAAGATTCAAGGATAATTCTACAGTTAAGTGCTGAGAAAACTGGCAGAAATAGGGAAGTTGGGAAGAAGATAATGAGTGGTTAGAATTTTGTTTGTTTCATAAGGAAATAAGTTCAGTTTGGGAATAGACTGAGTTTCAGGTAACTGCGGAAAACCCCAGCAGGGCATAACTGTCACCCTCTCAGGGTTAATTAAAAAGAAAACTCTTCCTGATTTTTTTTTTTTTAATTTTTAGTTGCTGTGAAATTAATATAACATAAAATTAACCATTAATCATTTTAAAGTGTGCAATTCAGCGGCATTTAGTACGTTCACAATGTAATACCACCTTTATCTAGTTCGAAAATTTTAATCACTTCAAAATAAAATCTGATACCCATTAAGCAGTCACTCCCCATTTCCTCCTCCCCCCAGCCTCTGGCAACCACCTATCCCTACCCTATGGATTGACCTTTTCTGGATATTTCATATAAAAAGAACTAGACACTATGTGACCTTCGTGGCTGGCTTCTTTCATTTAGCATGATATTTTCAAGGTTCATCCATGTTGAAGAATGTATCAGTACTTCTTTCCTTTTTTATGGATAAGTAACATCCCACTGGGTGGATATACCACAATTTGTGTATCCATTCATCCTTTGATGGGCATTTGGGTTGTGTCCACCTATTCTGGCTATTGTGATTAGTGCTACCATCAACCCTGGTGTGCAAGCGTTTGAGTACCTGTTTGCAATTCTTTTGATTCTGTTCCATATGTTTATGCTAGGCAGTCCACCCCCTGAGGTCTCCTCGCTCCATCTACTGCCAAAGTACAGTGAACAAGAGTGGCTGGGAAGAGGAAGAAGGCTGGAGAATATGTGTACAGGCAGCAGCGTAGTAATCAGGTACAACAACATTTGCACAGCCAACGGTGCTCTCTCTGTAAGCAGAGGCACTGGAGGAACCAGATGGGCCCAGGCCCCTATGCAATATGGACAGATCAAAACTTGAATGTACACAGAAAGACAATGTGTCCTTTTCCTAAATGGACTACTAAAACAATAACGTAACACACAGAATGAAAAAGGCATTCTAGGAAAATGCAATTTACCAAGAGGCTCTGTTATGGCAGAGAGCATGCTGATCACTGAAGCCTTTCTTAAACATTCATTTATTTCAAAACATACCAGGATACAAGTTATCTAACTTTTGTAAAGCAGCATCCACTCTTGTGTATGACATTAGAATGAGAGAATCAATTTGTGATTCTATCCCAGATGATGGAAATTTCCTTTCAAATGGTGGTTCAGGTGAGGGTTGTCTGTGTTAGGTCTAAATCGATCTTCAAAACGACTTAATTCTTTTTAACGTTCAAGACTGTTTTCTACTCAGACAACACTCTTTATCTGTGTCAAAGCAAAAATTAACAAGACGTGGTGTGAGGATTTAAAATGAACTCTCTTTGGGTCTATTACAATTAAAATAGAACAATTTGCTTGAACTTATTTGAGTATAATTGTGCATGAAATTGTTCTAATGATAACAGAATTTCTTGGCATTCTGTAATTATCTAATACACTGGAAAAGCCAGAAAATGCCAGCTCCCCACTACAGCTGCACAAATACCTGTTAAATGCTTATAATACTACCTACCCCACAGAATTTCTGAAAGGATTAAATGAGCTGGTTCATGTGAAATACCTAGCACAGGTATCTGACAAAACACGCGTTCAATACATGGCACTTCTCCGTCCACACCAAACACAGGTGATGAAAGACATTCTACCAAAATAGAACCTTAATAAACCCATTGCCATCAAGTCAATTTCAACTCATAGCGACCCTACAGGACAGAGTAGGGCTGCTCCACAAGGTTTCTAAGGAGCGGCTGGTGGATTTGAACTGCTGACCTTTTGGTCAGCAGCCGTGGCACGCCATAGCTCTGAACCACTGCGGCACCAGGGCCCCAGAGCCTTAATGAAGCCCCTTAATTTCACCTCCAAGAAATGTAGCTAAAAGTAAGGTAGAGATTACATGAAATCTCTATGATGAGGAAAAGCATTAAAAATCTAATTCAATTACCCACTTGATTTAACCCATAAATCAAAGCTGAAGTTTACTTCTTAGAATGAGAAATGCAAGTACCCAATTTCCAATTATTTTATCTCACTGTACGGTGAATTTTTACAACAGGTGTAGTAGACAAGACACCAAATGATTCATGAGTTTGACCTACTTGACAATGACTTAAATGACTGTGGATCTGAAGTTGCAACACTACAAATCTCTTTAGTTCCTGCACTGAAATTGCCAAGATGTCGACTATGAAATTCCTGGATGGTCCCATAATGGGGTAGAGGGCATTTCTGGCCCACGTATCTCACATATGTATATGTGTGTGTGTGTGTGTATATGAGAAATATATATACACACACACATGTATATATACATATATATATATACACATATATATATATATATACAGTGAAAGCCAGAACTCGACTGGACTGTCTTGTTCTTCTGGGTCTCACAAGTTTTCTACTTTTGACAGGGTGCAGTCTTACCACTTTCCTCTAGCTCATTTTAGAGGAAAATATTTAAGTTTTCCTTCTCCGACAGGTTTCCACCTTACATAAGTTCCAGCATTCGCAGGTTTTGTTGTTGTTAGGTGCCATCGAGTCAGTTCTGACTCACAGTGACCCTGTGTACAACAGAACAAAACACTGCCTGGTCCTGCGCCATCCTCACAATCATTGCTCCGCTTGAGCCCATTGTTGTGGCCACTGTGTCCAACCCGTCTCCTTGAGGGTCTTCCTCTTTTTCGTTGACCCTCTACCAAGCATGATGTCCTTCTCCAGGGACTGGTCCCTCTTGATAACATGTCCAAAGTACGTTAGACGGACAATCGCCATTCTTGCTTCAGAGAAGCATCTGGCTGTACTTCTTCCAAGACAGATTTGTTTGTTCTTCTGGCAGTTCATGGTATATTCAATATTCTTCACCAACACCGTAATTCAAAGGTGTCAATTCTTTGGACTTCCTTATTCGTTGTCCAGCTTTTGCATGCCTATAAGGTGATTGAAAAGACCATGGCTTGCGTCAGGCTCACCTTAGTCCTCAAAGTAACATCTTTGTTTCTGAACACTTTAAAGAGGTCTTTTGCAGCAGATTTGCCCAACGCAATATGTCATTTGATTTCATGACTGCTGCTTCCATGGGTGTTGATTATAGATCTAAGTAAAATGAAATCCTTGACAACTTCAGTATTTTCTCTGTTTACCATGATGATGATGTTGCTTATTGGTCCAGACGTGAGGATTTTGTTTTCTTTGTGTAATCTAGACAGAACACTATGGTCTTTGATCTTCATCTGTAGATGTTTCAAGTCCTCTTGACTTGCAGCAAGCAAGGCTGTGTCATCTGCATATCACAGGTTGTTAATAAGTCTTTCTCCAATCCAGATGCCGCATTATTCTTCATATAGTCCAGCTCCTTGGATTATTTGCCCAGCATACAGATTGAATAAGTATGGTGAAAGGGGTTGGTACGTAGGTGCCCTATATTGTTAGCTATTATCCCCTCAAATGTAAACATAAAAGCACTTTGGAATTAGAATGCCTAAAGCAGCAGCCTAAGCATTCCTAATGTAAATGGTGCTTTAAAAGTGAACACTTCTCTTAAATCTGATTTACACTAGCCATTTCCTTATCAGATGGTACAAAGGACAACTTAAGCCCTCCTGAGTTCTAAATGAGATGTTACTATGAAAGTAAAAAATAAAAAAACCCAGTACATAAAACAGAAATAGTAAAATTTGTTTTTTTACTTTATAGTAAAATCTCTAAAATCCAAAAGTATTAAAACTGACCAGTAACATAAAGAAAAAGGACTATCTAGATACACACGTGACTAACACTGTGTTCTTTTACAAATCTGGTAGAATAGTCTACTCAGGATAGATCTCAGAGGGGTGGCATAAACCTTCAGGGGAAGTGGGCAAGGAGCTGTGTAACAACTCTATTTATTTAAACATGTTGACCTCCTGCCTTGAAGAACTTGTTATCCTTTCTATTACCTGTCTACCTTGCCAGGATTTAAAAAAAAAAAAAGAAAGCAAAACAAAGGAAAGCCACCTCTGGGTACAGCACAAATACTCTGCTCCCCTTTTTCTCTTCTGAAGATGAAAGGATTCCCTGAGGAACATCACGAAAGGAAGCCAGGGCAGTAAGCGGAAAATACAGACCGATTTCTTCTAGCAGCGTCTTTCATTTCCCCTGAATTTGAATAAAACTGTAACAGAATTCCAAATTTGAATAAAACTGTAACAGAATTCCAATCTCCGTATTTGAACGCTCAAGGGCAGTTGTTAAGGAGGTCAGCTGTGTTCTAAAACATCACCTCTGCCAGACTGTCAAGGACATGTGATTTGGGATTCTATGCAACAGACCCATCCTCCGTGGCCTCCAAATAGCAGACCAGGACTGGGTGACTCAGGCTTGGATGCGGATATACTCCATTTCCTCTGTCAAGTCAATCTAAAATTTAAGACCCTGAAGCAAGTTCAACATCATTTTTGAATCAAATACTGTGTAGTGGACAAACATAATGAAGCAAACCCTACATCCTTATTTATCAAACACAGGAACATTTCCTGGTCACTAAGAACATCATGTATCTGACATTAATCCATCACCAATACCTGGCTAAGACAAATGGGAACAGCAGAGAACAGAGGACGCCCTGAGGCTATCGCCCTGAGACACTCTTTAAACCTCGAACCGAGCATGTCCCCCAGGATCATCTTTGAGCAAAATAGCGGAATGGCACACAAAATAAAGGATATTACCCATAAGATCAGTGCCCTACTTAAAAACCATCAGTTGAGACCAGAAGGTCAACGCTTATTCAAAAGCAAGGATGAGAGGATAAGGGGGCAGGGAAACTAGAGCACTGGAAAGGGAACAAAAAACACAATTAAAGAGAAGAGAATGTTGACACATTGTGATAAATGTAACTAATGTCACTGAACAATTTGTGTTGCAATTATCAAATGGGAACCTTACCTGCTGTGTAAACTTTCAACAAAAACTCAATAAAATATTATTTAAAAACAGAACACCATCTAGCCACATTCCAAGCCATACACTTTACTGTAACCAGTTAGGATGTCCTTATCCCCAGTCTTCGGAGCGCACTGCAGTAACCAAAGGTGTAGCAGCAGAAATAGCAGAGTCAGGCGTCCTCTGCAGGCAGCCCAAGCCCACAATAACGTATGCTCTTAAGTAAGGGATTCACGAGCGTTTTATCATCCAAGTCCATATTTCAAACCATGCTCTCTACTTCTATCTTACATTGATCTTGTTGGGGTAATGGCAGGGCATAAAATACCACAGGTCTCCTATTTTAAATCATTTCAGAAACAGAGACTTCGTGTAAGTTGCATGTCAACAATGCTTCAAACAGCTACAGATTGAGACCCAGGTTTCCCTTCTGAAATGAAACTTTTGTTGCTGCAAACACTTCCAACTAGACCAACATTTACATGTATGTGTTAGATACACTGATTAGATACCATGTATTCATTAGATATATACACTGAGGTGGCTGGCGCACAGGCGGTTCCCATCTCAGGAACCCAGGGAGGGCAGAGCAGACCAGCTCACCACAAGAACTGGATTCCATGGGCAATGGGAGGCGGGGACTTCGGGACCTACTGCAGGTACCCAGATGCTGGGCACACAATGCCTAACGAGAAAAAGGGGGATGAGAGAAGAGTGGTGGGGTAAGACATGGTCAGGGTAATCTGCTGCTGACATGTACCTTCCTTTGTTCTGAGCATATGAAATTTATTCACTTCCTCTGAGTGAGGCTTATCTATAGCCTACAGAGGTGCACTCCTGGATGCTCACCTCCATTCTCTGTTGACCCAGCTTTTACCGCTTTTCCAGCAGCCACTCCATTCCAAATCAGCTTCCCCTGGGTTCTTTCCTTTTTCTGAACCAACTGGATCTCAATCAATCCCACTCTCTCTAAAATTCCACCCAGGGTACCAATGTGTACTTTAACATATTAAACTTTCAAATTCTTTTTCTCAGCCCTGGAATGTTTCTACTTTACTATTTCTACTCATCTGACTCCCTGTTGACAACGTACTATGGTTTGATTTCCATTGTAATTTGGAAAACGAGAGTTTTCACTACAGAATTTTAAAGTCAGCCAAGAACTGTTTTTTCCCCAATTTGAAAAAAAATAAAAATGATATAAAAGCATTAACAAATGGTTTCAATACAATAGCTCTATTTAGATGCATTTTTATCTTGAAGAGCCAGCATATTACTGTCTTCTTCAACATATTAGAATTCCTCAGATTAGAAGGGAAAAAAAAAACAACTTGAACTAGAATATGGCCAAAATGTTTACAAAAATATATAATAATTAAGATTTTGTCAAGAATCAATACTCGATACTTCTTTGGCACAAAGCAAACTTCATGAGCAAGTTATAATTATTTTCATAAAGTGAATATTTTAACTGAATATGATATAAAAAATGCCACAATTTCAAGGCAAGCTTTTTTGCCCCACTGGTGACAGCTCTAGGAGTCCCTGGGTGGTGCAAAAACAGATACTGCGCTTAGCAGTTAACTGAAAGGCTGAAGTTTGAGTTCACCCAGAGGTGCCTTGGAAGAAAGGCCTGGCAATCTTCTGGAAAAAAAAAATGTCGAAAATGCTATGGAACACAGTTCTACTCCGACACACATGGGGTTGCAATGAGTCAGTCAACATGACGGCAAGTATTTTTTCGGGGGAGAAGGGGTGATAGCTCTGCATACATGCTGACTGGTAGGTTCTCTCTGTGAGCCTCCCAGGAACTGAGATAGAGACAGGAATAATCTATTCCTCTAATAGTTACTGAGCACCCTCTACATGCCTAGGGTGCCACGTGCTAAGGACACGATGAGGAACAAGGAGGATTTGGTTTTTGCCCTCATGGCACTCAGAGTCTAATGATCTGGTTATGTGTGCTGTTTCTACCCTAAAATAAGAAGGCCTGATTTTAAAGTCTTGCTATGTTGTTTCATATGGTTGTTGCTCATGTGCCTCATATTAACTCTTGGGAATAATACAGACCTTAGAAAATCTGTACTTTTAGAGATTTAGTTTGATTATTTGGGAGGAGATGCCACTTTATTTTTCAAAAATAGTCCCAATTTTATTCAGAAATTGGAAGACCCTTCCTCATGTTGAGTAAAAAGGTCCCTGAGTGGTGCAGATGGTTGGCACTTGTCTCCTAACTGAAAGGCTGGAAGTACGAACTTGCCCAGCGGCACCATGCAGGAAAGGCCTGGAGATCTGCTTCTGTAAAGATTACAGCCAAGAAAACCCTATGGAGCAGCTCACCTCTGTAACACATGGGGTCGTCATGAGTCAGAATCAATTCGATGGCAACTAGTTTCATTGACTTAAAACATGGATGTACCAAAGAAAGTGAGGTCAAGGACCTTGCAATTACAAATCACTAACCCTGACTCTAACACAGAGTCCCTGCAATTAGCCCTGAGGGATTTACCTGTCAAGTAAGAGAAATGGATTAGGGTGGAATCCGCCCTCTCAGCTAGAGTCACTGTCACTTTTCCCTACAGGCTCAGCCTTACAAGGGATCATGCAGATATGAAGGCTATTTTCCAGGGAAGGATGAGATCTCATCTGCTCATGAACAACAGTTCCCCTCCTCTTAGAGGTCTCCCTGTCAGCCAGGAACCATGCGGGGGGAGGTGGTTCACGATGGCAAAGCTCCTTACCCTATAGGACAAGGGAAGGACAAGGTAAAACTGCCGCCATAGGGAAATTCGGACGGGAGCTGATCGCCAGGTCTCTTCTCCCGTAGAGAAGGGCTGGTGGGTTTGAACCGCTGACCTTTTGGTTAGCAGACCAGAGCTTAACCACTGTGCCACCAGGGCTCCTTGGGCTTTACATACCTTATCTTAAATCCTAACAACAACCTGCAAGGTGGTATTATCAGCTGCATTGTGAAGACGTAAGGTTTCAAGCACTTAGGTGATTTGCCCAAGGCTGTGAAGCCAGTAGGCGGCAGAGCCTGGCTCTGAATCCAGGTCAGATGGCTGCCTCCAAACAAAGCTCAGCCCTCTGCCCTGGGCCACGTTTCCACAGAGTCACCAAAAATGGCTGCACACAGGGAGCGAGCAGAAGTCAGGAAGGCAGAGGCCTGAGGACCCCCCTCAGTCATTGTATGTAGAATGTCACCCAGGCCCTTCCTCCAGCTACACACACACTTTAAACTGATGCAGAACCAGAACCTTACTGGGAAACCACAGAAGTCACAGTGCAGCAGCAATCAGGCCAATGAGCAGCATGCACATTTCTAGACCAGTCATTGGTTCAGTCCAACAAGGACCTCTCCCAGACCCCTCTGAGTGCAGATCTGCGAAAAACACACATGGGCATCTTTCTTACAGGTCCTTTTTCGTGTCTTCTTCCCTTTCACTCACCTAATGCTTTCCCAGTTCTCTCAGGAAAACTGTCCGATTATATTCTTTTAAAATTGGATACCAACGATATGGCATTGATTGTTCATCAAAGGACTGAGAGTAGCTCAAAAGAATTTGGATTATTCAAACCTTTTATGATAGAAATGCTAGCTAAGGCACAGAGAACATTCCTTATCAAAGGTGCAATGAAGATATGAGGTGTTACCAACCATTTGAATTTCTCAGCTCAAATTTCTCAGGTAACCAGGTACTACAACATGCCCTCCACTGGCTAACTGTCCTAAATCTCTCCTCACATGCACTGAACTACTGAGCTACAGTAAGGGATTTAGATCCCTCAACACACGAGAAAAGAAAAAGGATTTAAAATTTAGTAATTCAAGAACCTGGAAAACAAATGAAGGCCAAGTCTACTCAAGAACTCATCATACCTACTACAACATTTTCAAGCAAGCTAATATTGTCTTGATTCTGCACTTTGAATTAAATGTTTCTTTCTCCCTTTGTCTTGGACTATAAGATTTGAGCGGGGACACACATAACCTCTGACTGGACAGAATTTATGTCAACTCCCAATACCAGGCAATTAAAGACACACTGAAAGACTAGGCAATCAGAGGAAAACCACTAGACATATGCAAAGATTCTATAAATTTTTAAAAAGGTACCAATCTTATGAATCAGAGTAAGTGAGAACTATGAAGTAGAAGCAATGCATAACACAGTCATTGAGCACAATGCAAATAATAATAATAGCAACAACAGAACGTGACACAGTTAACCAACAGAGGGGGAAAAAATCCTTGAAATTAAAAAAAAAAAAAAGCCCAGAAAAACTTTTCTAAACAACCCCTGAATCAAGGAGAAATCAAAATCACAATGACAGACCATTTAAATAATGAGAGCAGCAGCTATGGAGAGGCAATATGATAACTAAAGCTGTAATAATATTAAACTGGAATGTGAAATTCAGAGCTTGAAGAATACACAGCTATCCATACTTGAGGAATTCTCAGCTTTCCATGTCTGCAACAGTCCATCACTCTTGAACTCAGAGAACATCTGAGAAGGAAAAGACTTTCCATAACCTCTGTTCCAAGGGGACAGACATGGGCCTGTGAACTCTAAGAAATTGTAGACAAAATTTTCTGTGTCTATGCATTATGTGGAGTCCTGGTGGCACAGTGGCTAAGAGCTCAGGCTGCAAACCAAAAGGTCCACCAGTTCGAATCCACCAGCTGCTCCTTGGAAATGCTATGGGGCAGTTCTGCTCTGAGTAGAACTATGAGTCGGAATTGACTTGACGGCCCACAACAGCAACAATGGGTTTGCTGTTATGTGTTCTGGGCAAGTTTTAGTGAGTTATGTTTTATCCATTTTTGTATCCCCAATTAAACTAGAGCTTTATATCCAGTGGGCACTCAAACCCCTGAATGAAACTATCCCATATACTAAACATTGTTGGTTAGGCACACCTCCTTTGTGTCTTTGTGCTTTTTCCCTGCAATTCTCTATTTGACTCTGGTTATTCTGCAGACATTTGGAGCGTAAAAATCATAACAAGGAAATACTACTGGTGAAGGATTTAAAAAACCAATAAAGGGACTTGTAATAAAAACTGGCAAAGTAAAGGCATGTTACTCTATTCTCCCTCTCGAAATCCACGAAAGAAGATCCCAAGAAAGGGGGGAGGGAGCCAAAAACTCTAGCCTTGATTAAACTAGGAATAAAAAGAAAAATTAAAAAAAGAAGAAAAAGAATTACAAGACAAGAAAAAAGAATCACTCCAGGGCCGGTTAATGTAATAACCTCCAAATACCCGCAGCGCTTGAGGGCAACACTCCATTCCAGCCCAGACAGCACATAGCAAGCGGCAGGTCATTTCTGGCTCCATTTTATGTTTCCAGCCTTATTTTTCTCTTATTGTAATTTATCCTCTCTTATATTTTATCCACCACCCGTCTGTCAGTTTGTCATACGTGGTGGCCTGCATGTTGCTGTGATACTGGAAGCTATGCCACCAGTATTTCAAATAACAGCAGGGTCATCCATGGTGGACAGGTTTCAGCAGAGCTTCCAGACTCAGACAGACTAGGAAGAAAGGCCTGGCAATCAACGTCCAAAAATCAACCACAACAGAACACTGTCTGACTCCTTGCTTTGGACGCATCATCAGCAGGGATCAATCCCTGGAGGGCAACATGTTTGATGAAGTAGAGGGCCAGCAAGAGTCAAGAGGACCCTTGGTGAGGTGGACTGGCAAATAGCTTCAACGATGGACTCAAACATGCCTGCGACAGTGAGGATGACGCAGAACCAGGCAACCTTTAGTTCTGACGTACATAAGGTCACCATGAGTCGAAGTAGGCTTGACAGCAGCTGTCTGTCTATTCTATACATCATTCTAGGCAGGATATCAATCAACCATCAAAAATCACTGCATAGTACAATAACCAATTTCCATAATGATGACTCTGGGTTATCAATAAATGGTTATAGCATATACTTTCTGCTTAGGATGGAAAAGAAGCTCTTAAGATATTCTGAGACATTTTCATCACAAATTGTTTTAAGTTTTGATGTTTAAAAGGATATACACTAGACTAATCTGAAATGCTGCTGTCTAGAAGCAGACTGGACTCCCTGCCTCTCTCATCTCTGAACGTCTGGCCCTCAGCACTGTGCCCCCCAGACACAGACCACACAAATGCCTGATAAGTGAATGGAACCTTGAGAGTCCCAGAGAGTCAAAATTTTAACTCCACTGAAATATTATCACTTGGCTCAGTAAAAAAGATAAACTTACTCCAAAATTTCTATCTGGCTTGGAGAACTCTGTGATATAACCCTGTTGGGCAATAATGACTGGCCAGAGGTGAGTGCTTACCACCTTCCCCTGCTTTTAAACCTTCATCTGAAGCAGAGTCATCCTTGCAGCTTTTCCTGTCAGCTGCTGGCTTCCCTTCCTGGTCAGGTGATAACAAGCCTCCCTCGCTTCCAGGACTCTGTGGTGGAGACCAACAACCCATACTCGGTTTTGTTCTGTCAGAAGGGGCAATTCTCACAGATGTGCTGACCCTCTTTCTTTCATATATTCTTCCCTAGATTCAAAGTAAAAGCCTTGGTGGTGCAATGGTTAAGCCCTCAGCTGCTAACCAAAATGTCTGTGGTTCGAACCCACCTAGTGGCTCCATGGGAGAAAAGATCTGGCCATCCGCTCCTGTAAAGATTAAACCCCTTGCTATCGAGTCAATTTTGACTCATGGTGACGCTATAGAGCATGGTGACCCTACACAACAGAGTAGAGCTGGCCCATAGGGTTTCCAAGGAACAGCTGGTGGATTCGAACTGCTGACCTTCTGATTAGCAGCCAGTCTCTTAAACACTGTGTCACCAGATTATAATCTCATATAGATTATAGCCTAGGAAACCCTATGGAGCAGTTCTACTCTGTCACATGGGGTCACTATGAGTCAAAAACCAACTCGACAACACCTAACAACAAGAGATTCAAAGCGGAGCCCATTTCTGACTCACACCTGCCCTCCTTCAAAGTCATCTATTTAAAAACATCTGCAGTTGTAGTGCAGCAAAGAGCCAAGGGGACTGAGAGGAAGACCAACTTGGGCAACTAGCTATATATATAGAATGGCAAGTGAGTGACTGGGCCTCTTTTCAAAGGTTTGTGATTCAAACCCACCCAGCAGTACTGAGGAAGAAAAGGCCTGGCGATCTACTTCCATTAAGATTACCGCCAAGAAAACCCTATGGAGTAGCTGTACTCTGTAACACATGGGGTCACCATGAGTCGGCATCGACTCGTCAGCAACTAAAAACAACAAAGTGGAGCTCACAATCCCTACCTCAGAGGGCTGTGGTTTTGAGGACTGAATGAGAGAAAATAAAATACCTTCCATGGCACTTCCTCATAGTAAGTTCCCCAAGAATACTATTTCTCTTTACCTCCCCACGCCCTCCTTTTCCCTCTTGGCGGGGGGGTGGGGGGAACGGTAAAAAAAATACCCGTTGCTATTGAGTCAATTCCAACTTATAGCAACCCTATAGGACAGAGTAGAAATGTCCCACAGGCTTTCTAAGTAGCGGCTGGTAGATTCGAACTGAAGAGTTTTTGTTAGTGACCAAGCTCTTAAAGGGCTCAGTTGTGGGGGAGATTTGGGGGGGTGCTAAAAGTTGCCAGAATTACACTATTTCAAACCATTGTCTTTTGTTTTATTATTTAAACACATTTCAAATACAATATATAGAATACTTTCTAAATATTTATTAAGAATCACCTTAAAGCAATTCTATTCCACGGCCTGAACACCGTCCAGGAGACAGGCTAGTCTGACAGCAAATGGGCGCATCAAGTTCACCTCACATGTGTGGGGAATCCCTGCTCCTGGATGGGACCAGGAGTTAGGAGGGACTGATACCATTAACGGAAACCCTGGTGGCGCAGTGGTTAAGAGCTACGGCTGCTAACCAGAAGACTGGCAGTTCGAATCTACTAGGTGCTCCAAGTTGCTACAAGTAGGAATTGACTTGATGGCAATGGGTTTGGTTTGGGTTTTTTTGGATACCATTAACTACGCAAAGTATAAGCAACTCCTCTTGTTCCCATTCCATATGTCCCAAAAAACCTTTGGCAATTTGTCTTTCTTTGCATTTGCCTACAGAGAGACAATGTGTTTATAACAATGCGGGGTATTTGTTCTACTTCATTTTATCACTGTAAATTAATGAAGTGTCCCTTCAGAGTAACTTAGTGTGCACTGGCTGAGTCAGATCAACTCCGGAACACTGAGAAGATGGAATTTTGGAATTCCCAATGCCACCCATGATGAATTCCCCTTGGACCGTGTAAGTCAATAAGATATATAATGAACACAGGCACTAACAACACGATCTAGTCAGTTGCTTCACTGTTAGATACAAAGGAAACTGAAAGAGCTGTCAGCATGAACAAAATTACAGGAGACTCTCACCCATGGAAAAGTGCGCTTGTAGCTGCATAGGGTGTGTCCTAGGCAACTGGGGAGGGGGACATTCATACAAGCTGCAAAGTGGACAGTGACCCCTGGAGTCGTGTCGTGGGTGGCCCCGATCACCAACACACATCACAACCTTGGCAGCTCACAGTGAAAATCACTGGTTAATGAAAATGTAATTTAAAAGCTTCCTTTGGCTTCTGGTTCAAGATGATGACCCAAGCCCAAACATTCACTTCCCAACCATCCCAAACCCCGCTGAAAAAGAAGTACGAACATCCAGAAAGGAATGAATCCACAGTATCAGAGAGAATAGGAAGACAGGGCAAATATCAGGAGGCAAAAGACTGCGATACATTTCTGGTGGACAGAAAGCGACAATGGATGAAACAGAGTGCAGCAAGTCGCATACTGGAATATACTATGAGAGGGCTGCAGGGAAGGTGGGAGCCACCTGAATCCCAGACAGGCTTTTGGCTCAAAACGAGCACAGGAATAAAACTAGGTGAGTTCTAGAAAGTATGAATAGGGAATCATACAAATTCCCTCCAATCCCCAACATAGGACAGTGCCATCTAAGTTCTCAGGGGCAACGATCTTAGTACCTGTGCACCATAAATGTACCTATTAAGTGTGAGGGCATACAAAGGTGGTCTTTGGAAAGCTTCCCTCCTACTCTCCCAGTCCTTTGAAGATATTAAGAAGGTGCTTTAGCAAAACTAGAAAGAAAACAAAGAAAAGAACATATAGAACCTAGAAAACAGTGGGTCTAACCAAGGAGGGCAGTGGAGGGCAGACCCCAGACTACCACTAAGTCACAGGCAAGGAAGTAATCTAAAATGAGAGAGAAGACTCCAGGAGGCAAGGCAGGGGAGGGGGCGCAAAAGATGGTATAACAAGGAAGATGGACGCAAGAAAAAGAAAAGGTAATAAAAAAAAAAAATCCAGGAAAAGCAAAACACGGTACAAAGAAGTCATGATTAAAATAGGAAACAAACTATACAGCAGGTTTTTAAGCCTTTGTTAGAGCATAACTTTGCACTGATCTAGAATGATCTAGAAGCATTGCTCTTCAAGTGGTCCTGGTGGTCTGGAAGCCCTGAAATTGTATCTGCAGAGATGAAAACATTATTCTAGTGTATCACATGGCCCAACAATAACAGTATTCATTAATTTTTAACTTATAGGTTCAAATGATAGAAACCGAGTGGAAAACTCAGTTGTGGTTACCAGAAAGAATGTAAATGTTTACAACCTTGATATTGTAGTAGTAAAAGCTAAGCTGATATAAAGTCTCAGCTCCCCCAGCAGAGGAAGGTAAATAGAATTGAGATACTGACTAAAATGGACTGGAGCAAGAAAGAAAGTTTAAATATATTGCTTAAAAATCATGAACACTGCCAACAGAAGAATCAAAAATAACTATCAAACACTGAAAATAGGAAGAGGCAGTAAGCAAGATTGAATAATTAAGTTATTCAATCGACTGACAGGCAATGGCCTGACTAGAGGGCCCTGGGGGTCTGGGAAGGAGATGGGGGTAAGATACAGGGTGAAGGGGCTCCCGTTGTTAGAGCCCTAGAACCCCTCTGGTACCCATCTCCATACTGTGAAAGGAGAAGGGAAGTTCAGTTTCTGGAGAAATTGAATACAGAGGCCCCCAGATCCTCATGTTTCTTAGCAGAAGTCAATAAATACTGTTTAAAGTTGCACTGGAGTCCTGGTGGTGCAGTGGTTAAGAGCTTGGCTGCTAACCAAAAGGTCAGCAGTTCATATCCACCAGCCATTCCTTGGAAACCCTATGGGGGCAGTTCTATTCTGTCCTATAGGGTCACTATGAGTCAGAGTCAACTCGACGGCAACAGGATTGGTTTGGTTTGAAAGTTGCATTGGTGGTTCAGTGGTAGACTACTTACCTTCATGTGAGAGACCAGGGTTCAATTCCCGGCCAATGTACCTCATACACAGTCACCACCTGTCTATCAGTGGAGGCTTGTGTGTTGCTATGATGCTGAGCAGGTTTCAGCGGAGCTTCCAGACTAAGACTAGGAAGAAAAGCCTGGCAATCCACTTTGGAAAATCAGCCAATGAAAACCTTATGCATCACGAATGGTCCAATCTGCAACCGATCAGGGGGATGACACAGGCCTAGCAAGTTTGTTCAGTTGCGCGTGGGGTCTTCATGAGTCAGGGTCAACTCGATGGCAGCTAACAACATCAAAGTTACTCCTGAGTACTGGGAGTAAAGAGGAAGCAGAGTGACTTGTTCTTCATCATAATCTCTTGTTTGATTTGTTATCATACACATATGTTATTTGAGTAAAAATGCTATGCTAACTTCCTTCATGAAACGGTTATTCTCCCCCCATGTGGTTTATTACTATTTTTTCCTTGACACATTGGTGTATCTTGGTACCGAACAATATATATTACTGTATTTACTGGGACATATTCTCCAATGAGTATCCAAATGGCACTCTTTCTGTAATAAAAATGAGGGGGTGGTGGTTACCACCCGGTATTTCCCCAGTCACAGCTGTATGAAAAAATGAAACATAGGCATTATTCAGATGCATTCACAAAGTTATTACATTCCTCCCCTACCTTACTCTGCCCTTCACAAATCAACCACATCTCTCTGGCTGCAGCAAAACGATGCCACTGAATTAGAGTGACGCGGCAGCCCTCCAAGTCACCAGATGCTAATGTGCAGTAATTACATTTAAATATCTGATTTGAAAAGCAAGACTATATATTAATAAGGTCAATGGCAAGGAGATATTAATGGGCAAAACATGGAGCTTAAAAGTGGAAGAAGAAATTTAATACAGATGAATGTGAAAGTTGGAAACAAAGAGGAAGGATTGGTAGTTGGCAATATAGCCTTGGTGATAGAAACGACCCTGGAGATCGCATGACAGAATTTTGTAAGATCAATGACTTCTTCACTGGAAATACCCTTTTTCGACAACATAAATGGTGACTATTCACGTGGACCTCGCTGGATGGAATGCACAGGAATCAAATAGACTACATCTGTGGAAAGAGACGATGGAGAAGCTCAACATCATCAGTCAGAACAAGGCCAGGGGCCGACTGTGGAACAGACCATCAATTGTGAGTATGCAAGTTCAAGTTAAAGCTGAAGAAAATTAAAACAAGTCCATGCAAGCCAAAGTATGGCACTGAGTACACCCCACCTGAATTTAGAGGCCATTTCAAGAATAGATTTGATGCCTTGAACACTAATGACTGAAGACCAGACAAGTTGTGGGATAACATCAAGGACATCATACATGAAGAAAGAAAAGGGTTATTAAAAAGACAGAAAAGGAAAAAAAAAAAGATCAAAATGGTGTCAGAAGAGACTGTGAAATCTGCTCTTGAACACAGTAGCTAAAGCAAAAGGAAGACGTGATGAGGTAAAAGAGATGAACAGAAGATTTCAAGGGCAGCTTGAGAAGACAAAGTAAAGTATTATAATGATATGTGCAAAGATCTGGAGTTAGAAAATCAAGAAGGAAGAACACACTTGGCATTTCTCAAGCTGAAAGAATTGAAGAAAAAATTCAAGCCTTAAGATGCAGTACTGAAGAATTCTATGGGCAAAAAACTGAACAACACAGGAAGCATCAAAAGAAGATGAAAGGAACACACACAGTCACTGTACCAAAAAGAATTGGTCGACGTTCAAACATTTCAGGAGGTAGCATATGATCAAGGACCGACAGTACTGACGGAAGAAGTCCAAACAGCACTGAAAGCAGTGGTGAAAAACAAGGCGCCAGGAATGGGCGGAATACCAATTGAGATGTTTCAACAAACAGATGCAATGCTCATCTATGCCAAGAAATTTGAAAGAGCTAGCCAACCAACTGGAAGAGATTCATATTTGTGCCCATTCCAAAGAAAGGTGATCCAACAGAACATGGAAATTATCAAACAATATCATTACTGTAACACACAAGTAAAATTATGCTGAAGATAATTCAAAAATGGTTGCAGCAGTACATTGACAGGTAACTGCCAGAAATTCAAGCTAGATTCAGAAGAAGACGTGGAACAAGGGATATCACTGCTGATGATGGATCTTGGCTGAAAGCAGAGAATACCAGCAAGATGTTTACCCGTGTTTTATTGACTATGCAAAGGCATTCGACTGTGTGGATCACAACAAACTATGGATAACATTGTGAAGAATAAGAATTCCAGAAAACTTCATTGTGCTCATGCAGAACCTATACATAGACCAAGAGGTAGTTGTTCCAACAGAACAAGGGGACACCACATGGTTTAAAATCAGGAAGGGTGTGCATCAGGACTGTATCCTTTCACCATACTTATTCAATCTGTATGGTGAGCAAATAATTTGAGAAGCTGGACTATATGAAGAACGTGGCATCAGGATTGGAGGAAGACTCATTAATAACCTGCAATATGCAGATGACAGAAACTTGCCTGATGAAAGTGAAGAGGACTTGAAGCACTTACTGATGAAAGTCAAAGACTATACTGTTCAGTATGGATTACACCTTAACACAAAGAAAACAAAAATCCTCACAACTGGACCTATAAGCAACATCATGGTAAAGGGAGAAAATATTGGCGTTGTCAAGGATTTCATTTTACATGGATCCACAATCAACGCCATGGATACAGCAGTCAAGAAATCAAATGATGTATGGCATTGAGCAAACCTGCTGCAAAATACCTCTTTAAAGTGTTAAAAGGCAAAGAGGTCACTTTGAGGACCAAGGTGCAACTGACTCATGCCATGGCATTTTCAATCACCTCATATGCATGTGAAAGCTGGACAACGAATAAGGAAGACCAAAGAAGAATTGATGCCTTTGAGTTATGGTGTTGGTGAAGAATATTGAATATACCATGGACTGCCAGAAGAACAAATAAGTTTGTCTTGGAAGAAGTACAACCAGAACGCTCCTTAGAAGGGAGGATGGCAAGATTTCGTCTTATGTAATTTGGACATGTTATCAGGAGGGACCAGTCCCTGGAGAAGGACATCACGCTTGGTAAAGTAGAGGGTCAGGGAAAAAGAGGAAGACCCTCAGTGAGATGGATTGACACAGTGGCTGCAACAATGGGCTCAAGCTTAGCAGCGACTGTGAGGATGGCCCAGGACGGGGCAGTGTTTCATTCTGTCGTATATAGGGTTACTATGATAAGAACTGACTCTACAGCACCTAATAACAACAACCAAAAACCTTCAAGGTTGGTTTCAAAAATAACAAAACAAAATTAAACCACCAGCCAGAGACATAATTTCATAACAGTTATTATGGAAAAGAACAAAAACAAAAAAACTTGGGGGGAGGGTCCTATAATTGATCAAAAGCCCCAAACGATGCAAAAGTCCGATGCGGCTATCAAGAAAGTATACACAGGCAATCTTCAACTCTAAAACAAACCATCCTTTCCTACTCTATGCAGACTCCTAAACCACCCTGCTGACAACCCAGGTGGACTTCTGTATCTGATGCTGCTGATAGTACAAGCTAGTAGTTCAGTGAGGCAGTAGCAGCAGCCCTATTCAGCAGTACTGGTGAAATCATTTGAACATTTTATTGCAATGGTGTTAGAATTCTGCCCCAGGGCATCTTAGGCTCCTCAGGAACCTTGCCAAGTGGAGAAGGTGAAGCCTCCTACTCTAATTCAACCATAACTGATTTAAGGAAAAAGGATTCACTTGCCAAATAAGGATTGAAAAACCACTGTTCAAATGCATTTTGCTCTAATTTTATAAAATGAGGGGAAAATGGAAAAAAATCAAAGTGCTAACATGAATGAGAAGAAGCATAAGTCTCCTAATCTTAATGTGGCTGAGACAAAGATGAGAATTATTAGGTGTTCCAAAGCTTTGATTGTTTTGACCTCCATTGAAAGCCCACTGGCCTCTGGCTGTGTGTATTCAACTGTAAAAGACAAAAACACTCACAGAAGATGTATGAAATGCTAGAAATAAACATTTTTTTATTTTATTGTACTTTAAGTGAAAGTTTACAACTCAAGCTAGTCTCTCATACAAAAATTTATACATACACTGTTATGTGACCCTAATTGCTCTCCCCATATTGTGACAGCACACTCTTCCTTTCCACCTGAATTCCCGTGTCCGTTCAACCAGCTCCTGACCCTCTCTGCCTTCCCATCTCACCTCCAGACAGGAGCTGTCCGTTTAGTCTCTTGTATCTGCTTGAGCTAAGAAGCACACTTTTCACGAGTATCATTTTATGGCCCATAGTCCAGTCTAATCTTTGTCTGAAGAGTTGGCCTCGAGAATGGTTTTATTTCTGGGTTGTGTATTAGGGACCATTTAAAAGTCAAGATATAACTAGGGAATTAATTTTTTAAATTAGCACTCAGTGAATGAAATGCTCATCATAACACATAAATCTATCATTCTGCTCATGCCAATGCTTTCAGGCACGTATATGTACGAAAGTGGAGGGCTTCCTGCTCATTTTTAGGCCATGTTAGTCCATGGGAGGAACAGTTTCATTGCACAGCCCCCACCCTGGTCAAGCCATATCTGAAGTATTATTAACTCTAGGCATGTTTCAGGAGTCCCTGGATGGTATGAACAGTTAAGCACTGGGCTATTAACCGATAGGTTGGTGGATCAAACTCACAGAGGCATCTCGGAAGACAGGCCCGGAATCTGCTTCAAAAACGTGACAGCCATGAAAACCTGATGGAGCACAGTTCTACTCATGGGGTCGCCGTAGATCAGAATTGACTCAATGGCAACTGGTAGGCATGTCTTAGAAACATTGCTCAACTAACATGCATCCAGAAAGAACATCCGGAAAGATCTGGATACACCTCACACAAAGAACAATCAGAAGAATTGGGGATGTTTAGCATGCAACAGGATGATTAAGGAGAAAAATTTAATTTAAAATACATTTACTGAGGATCTACCTCGTGTTAGGGCTGTGGAGAATTAAAACAGAAATGAGATGCTACCTTTGCCCTCATGGAGCTTACATGATAGCAGTTTTCAAATATGTGACAGGATGTTAAATGGAATGACAACCAAAAATCAGGTCCAATGAAAAAAAATTAAAAGACAGAATTCAGCTTAACAGAAGAAAAACTGCTCTCCTTAGAAATATCCAACAGTTGCTATTCAGATACTAATTTAGTTATTCAAACAACATTTACTGAGACTGAATGGCTATCAACAAGATAAGAAATACTGGCAAAGATAAATGTGGGATTCAGGAGGATGGCTACCCTGGGGGTGCAGAGGGTGGGGAGGAGATGGATAGGGTTTTATGGTTAGAGGTAAATTGTTATCATTTCTCTAGCTTTCATGTAGGGTAAAGGATTTGATGTACTTAATTACCACACTTTTATGCAAATAACACATACTATACTTTTTTTTGCCAACTGTGCGAGCCCCTCATGTATTATTTTCCTAGATACCCTATATGTGCGTTATATGTGTAGGCATTATTTACGTGGGTATGTTATTTGCAAAAAAATACAGTACATCATTAAAACTAACGTAACAGCTTAAAAAAAAAAAGCCCATGAAAGTGTGGCCAAAATCTAAAATTATGATCGAATTTTGTACCTGATGTTAGAAAAAAATTTTAAAAGAATAAAGTCTTAAATCAAGTATGTGAGACTAAATGAGTAGATCCTGGATTTCTAGATTTCATACATTAGCCAAATGCCCCCCCTACATACACACAATAAAATGGGAAAATGATTTAGGTTGCCAAATAAAAACTTTCTAAAGACTATTTTAATAAAAAGCAGGAGAGGCAAAAATCTCAGAATATTGAATACATTTGGCTTCATGAAAAACTCCATTGCCCTTATTTTTCTTGTTTTACTGTCCCACCATCCATTGCCATAGAGTCGATTCTGACTCATAGAGACCCTACAGGACAGAGCAGAACTGCCCCATAAGGTTTCCAAGGCGGTAAATCTTTATGGAAGCAGACTGCCACATCTTTCTCCCAAGGAGGGGCTGGTGGGTTTGAACTGCTGACCTTTTCAATAGTAGCTAAGTGTTTTAACCACCGTGCCACCAGGGCTAACCCAAACCTACTGCCGCCGAGTTGATTCTGACTCTCAGCAACCCTAAGCACATTGCTGTGGATGAATAAAAATGTCTTCCTACACTGTGGATTGGCATCTGAGATCCACTAGATTACTTTAATGTCCTTTCCAATGATCATCTGACTATGCACTGCAATGGTTCCCTAGCAATGGAAGGGCTAAAACCTCAAAATCCATGAATAAATATGATGAATTTTATAGGACACATCATGGTTAACTAGAGAAACAACCACACCCCTTAATATCTCTGGCTATAATTCAAGAAGACTTAACTTTAATGGGGTGGGAGTGGGGAGGTGGTTAAAATGATCTTCCTTTTTAATGCAGTCTTAACACCAGGAATCCATTCTGCCAAGAAACTGACAGAAGCTCTGGAGACAACTTTAGCTCCTCTACTGCCAGAGACCTCCCATTTCAGGGGTAAAGGGGCTCTCTCACTTTTGAGAAATTGTGAGGGACCTAGAGCCTGGTAAGAACTCAAGAAGCAGGGTTGCTTCCAACAAGTTCATGAGACCCTTCCTACTTGATGTCCTCATGGTTGCAGGGACAGAAACTTGCCAGGAGTCTAGTGTGGGGTTAGTCAGTAAACTCTTACTAAGAACCGCCAAGTACCAGGCTCTTGAGCAGCTGGTTATGATAAACATTCTACACGCTCAGAGCACACATGACTGCAGGAAGCCACCTGCAATGGTAATTCAAGCTCTCAGAGGACGAGATTCCCCTTCCTGTTGTTGCCTCTCAAGGCTATGCACACTGGAGAGGCTCCGTCAACACCTCAGATTGATTTTTAATGATTTGGACTCTCCCAATTCAGTAGGAAAAACTGGTCCTTGTTTCAATGCCCAGGAATAAAATGTTTCTCCAGATCATTTGAAATAGTTCACCGTGACTCTTCAAAACTAATTTCAAGAATGACAATAAACAGACATATGAGAATTAAAACTACATTTGGTAAACTGCTGCAGTGGTCCCAGGGAGAGATAGTGGGTGCCTGAACTAATATAGCTGAACTAGAGCCCCCCCACCCCCCGCCAAAATACACCCATTGCTGTTGAGTCGATTCCAACTCATAGCAACCCTACAGGACAGAGTAGAACTGCCCCATAGGGTTTCCAAGAATGTAATCTTTACAGAAGCAGACTGCCACGTCTTTCTCCCACAGAGTGGCTAGTGGGTTCAAACCACTAACCTTTTGGTTAGCAGCCACGTGCTTTAACCACTATGTCACCAGAGCTCCTACATGAACCAGAAACCCAAACCAAACCAAATGCACTGCTGTTGAACCAATTCTGACTCATAGCAACCTTGTGGGACAGAGTAGAACTGCCCCACAGATATAAACAGATACGATATTTTAGAAAGAAAAAACGTGAGGGGGTGAGGAAGATGGATAAAGACATGGCTTTGGCAACTGCCAGGTGGAGATGCCAGAAATGAAATTAGAAGACCCAGGAGGGTACACAGACGAAAGAGAAAGCAGTAAGTTCCCTCTTTGACATGCTGTGTTTGAGAGTTTGAATTCTGAGGTAAAGCTGTCCAAACGGAAGCCATCAGGTTATCTAGCATCTCATCTAGTCCAGAATGGTGCCTGATGACCAATAAGTGCTCAACAAATATCTGTGAATGAATGAACAAAGAAGCTCTGAAGAGCAGTATGGACATGAATCTAGAAAAAGGAATCATCATCATATATCTGGGGCAAGTATGTTGTGGAAGTAAATCAGATCGGTGCTGCCCCAAGTGTGGAGTGTAGACAATGCTGGTCCTCAAACTGTCAGCTGTCTTTAATGAGAGTAGTACAGACATTGAAAGTATGCATTTGGGAACTTTTATGGTAATTTACAGAGTGACTGTATGTCTGTTGACTTTAATAATAATAAAGAAACTGGTTTCATAAAACAAAAGAAATATATGGAAAAACTACACTGCTGGACCATGTGAACACAACTGCTTTATTTACTGACTGACAAAATCATTAGAAAGCTAACTACAAAAATGACTACTAATGGCAACAACTTGAGAGAGGTGGCTGACACACTGGATAAATTTTAAAGTTAAAAAAAAAATTTGAAGGGAAGGACAACACACAATACAGGGGAAGTCAGCACAACTGTACTAAACCAAAAGCAAAGAAGTTTTCTAAACACAACCAAACACTTCGAGGGACAGAGTAGCAGGGGCGTAGGTCTGGGGACTATGGTTTTGGGGGACATCTAGGTCAACCGGCGTAACAAAGTTTATTAAGAAAATGTTCTGTATCTCATTTTGGTGAGTGGCATCTGGGGTCTTAAAAGCTTCTGAGTGGCCATCTAAGATGCAACAATTGGTCCCAACCTACCTGGAGCAAAGAAGAATGAAGAACACCAAAGACACAAGAAAAATATCAGCCCAAGAGACAATAAGGGCTACATAAACCAAAGACTCCATCAGCCTGAGACCAGCAGAACTAGATGGTGCCCAGCTACCACCAATGACTGCCCTGACAGGGAACACAACAGAGTCCCTAAGGGAGCAGGAGAAAAGTGTGGTGCAGAACTCAAATTCATGCAAAAAGACCAGACTTAACGGTCTGACTGAGACTAGAGGAACCCCAGAAGACATGGCCCCCAATTCTCTGTTAACCCAGAACTAAAACCATTCCCAAAGCCAACTCTTCAGACAAAGATTAGACTGAACTATAAACCATATAATAATACTCACAAAGAGTGTGCTTCTTAGCTCAAGTAGATACACAAGCCTAAATGGGCAGCTCCTGTCCAGAGGTGGGATGCGAGGGCAATAAGGAACAGGAGCTAGCTGAATGGACACCTGAAACCCAGGGTGGAAAGGAAGAGTGTGCTGTCACATTACAGGGGTTGCAACTAGGGTCACATAACAAAATGTGTATAAGTTTTTTTATGAGAAATTGAGCTGTAAACTTTCACCTAAAGCACACACACAAAACAAAATTCAAGCCTTTCACTCACTAGTTAACAGCTACATGGGCTGAGGTAAATCATTTGCTCTCCTTTAACTTTGTTTTACTAGTTTATCAAGTAGAAACAGCAGTATCTCTCCTATCTTTCCCACAGTACTGTTCTTAGGAACAACGAGTGTATGTAAAAGTGCTTTGAAGATTACAAAACAGTTGAGAAATACAGGGGTTGCCATTTTTTAAATGCCTTTCTTTAAATATGGAGCCCTAGTAGCTCATTGGTTAAGTGCTCAGCTGCTAAACTGAAAGGTCAGCAGTTCGAACCCACCAGCAGCTCTGAGGGAGAAAGATGTGGCAATCTGCTTCCATAAAGATTACAGCCTTGGAAACCCTATGAGGCAGTTCTACTCTGTCCTACAGGGTCACTATGAGTTGGAATTGCCTCGTTGGCAGTGGGTTTGGTTTTCGGTTCTTTAAATATATACTAATACAAACTTACTTATTCTTCCCTGTTTTCCTTTCAGTTTTTTAAAATTTATTTTATCATTTACTCATTGATTCAACCTTAATACATATCACTATCACTTTCCCACATTACAGAAGAGGAATCCAAAGCACAGGGTGGTTAAACAGGAGAGGTAGGATTCAAACCCAGGCAGCCTGGCTCCACTGTCCCTGATCTTAGCCTCTGCGCCAGGCTGCCTACCCAAAGCTTACAAGGATTGTTTACTAAGCCTTGGCCATCTTCCTATTATCAGAATCCTTAACAATACGGACGGCAAAGCAGTCAGAATCACCTCATCAAAGTGTTTAAAGGAAACCAGGTGGCCATCTCACCAGAAAAGAATCATTTCTTTATTCCTTTCAATTGATTTCCAGAGGTTCAGGAGACATTTTACATCTTCAGAATACTGTTAGACAAAAGTACAGAAATCCATGGAGAACAGTCTTTCCAAGGGTGTTCAAAGTCAGCTTTTAAAACGCAAATAGAAGTTGTTTTTTTTTAAAGTACTAGAGATCTGGTAACAATGAAAGATATTGTATCTAGCATCTAGCCCAGCACCTGACACCCATCAGACACTCAAATATTTGTTGAAGGATTGAAATTTCTAAAAATCTTAATTTCACATCATGTTCAGATGCTGCCATTCTGAGACAAGAAATCCAAAAATGTATTAAGTAACACTATAAACTTACAGCACTGGTGTCTAAACTTTTAATCATGCATCCTTTCTCATAAAAATGAAAGCGTGCACTCCGTGTGTGTGTACGTGCGCGCATGCGACTGTGTATGCACATACACACCAACAGTAGTCCCTCCTTATCCGAGGTTTCGCTTTCCGCAGTTTCAGTTACCCACAGTTAACAGCGATTCAAAAATGTTAAATGAGTACATAGCAGGATGAAATCTCACCCCGTCCCACTGTCACTCACGTAACTTTTATTACAGTACACAGCTATAATTGTTCTATTTTATTATTACTTTTGTTAATGTTTTACTGTGCCTAATTTATAAATTAAACTTTATCATAGGTATGTATGTAGAGAACAAATCATAGTATACGTAGAGTTCGGTACTATCCTCGGTTTCAGGCATCCATGGAAGGCCTTGGAACGTATCCTTCATGGATAAATGGGGACTACTGGTGTGTGTGTGTATATATATATGTATATATATATATATATATATATATGTATTTGTGTTTTTAAATAATACATATATGCCTCTACATAAAATTTAAAATAACAAATATACAATGAAAATGATAAATAATCAGCAGAAATGTAAGTTCTGATATTTTCTTTCTGTACCTCAGTGTATATATAGACCTGAGCATCTTCCAGAATGCTCACCGCCACCACCTTAGAAAATGACTTATGTGGAGAGTACCGTCTGATTTTGTCAAGTTGCCTGGGTTCCATTCCTGGCTTTCCGTTTACTCTGTGTGACCCTGGGCAAGTCATTCACTTTTCCTGATCCTTAGTTTCCACATCTGTAAAATAGAGATAACAGCAGTCCCTGCCTCACAACATTATTGTAATGATTAAAATTATGTAACGTGTGAATATGCTTGGGACAAAGCAGACTGTCAATGAACAATGGCTAAACCAGAACAAGCATCTAATGCAAACCTTCTAACTTAATGGAGGAAATGAGGTCCAAAGCCATTATGGGACTATCCAGGCCACACAGCTGTATTACACTGTGTCACACTGTATCACAACGGCGGTCTAGAAGCTACGTGTCCTAGATCTTTTAACTGCACCCCACTAAATCTAGATGCATGGGATGGACCCCTGGAGTTCCCACCCTATTTACGTATCTTTACAACTGTGATGCTGACTTGGCTCTGCAGCCTGCTTATTGTCATGCCAGAGTGCTGAAGGGCTGAGACTTACAGCAAGAAGATATTGCTGGGAAACAGGACAGCTAAGATGTCTACATTACAATGCATGCAAATTTTTTCTTAAAAAAAAAAAAAAACAACACCTGCAGAAAAGTAATAATAATAGAGATGTAGGGGAGGGGTGTAGGTACAGATGCTACAAGAATGGCAGAATGCTGACAACTGTTAAAAGACGGGTGATGAGGTTATGGGGTCCATTTTAATATTTTATTTACTTTGTATATAATTTGAAATTTTTCATAATAAAAGTTTCTGGATTTTTTTTTTTTTTTAATAAACAATACGACAAGGGGAAAAAAGATACAGTTGGCCACAGGTTTCATGGACCAGAACAGATGAAGCTAATAAACAGGCAGTCAGTGAAACCACACAGATAGAATGTCTCCTTCAAATCCTGCTTCTTTTAATTGTCAATATATGCATTCCTCAATAATAACAACACAACCACCTTTTCTTAACTATAAAAATATATCAGAATGAGATGGCTGTCAGTGTACATATTGAGAACTGTGTGTATGATAACTCTGCCGCCAGGAGGCTACAGGTTGACTTGTACACGCTCCTCTTCCCCCATGGACAAGGAAAGAAAGACAAGCATCCCCCTTCTCTGCGTACTCCTGATACCCTTCGTGGAGTGATCCCACAGTCGGGTGAGGTTTCTCTTAAGAAAACAGGCTTTGTCTTCCCTAAGGAAGGCGAGGCATTTGAGGGATCCTCTGGTGGGCTGTGGTTCCCTGGGTCCTTATCACCCCTTCTATCTCTCCTGGGCTGAGTTACACATTCACACCCAGTCCTGGAGAGAGACCTCAGCAGGAAGCTGGGGCTGCAACAGCTACTTGATGCATCCATTCTCAAAACTAAAGGAGATTAGGACCCCAAATCTTGAACCTGAAAAGAAAGAAAGAGCCATCAATACAAACACCACCTTTCAGCAATTCTGCCCATTTCTCCAACCAGCACTTGAGGATCTTCCACGTAAGGGGTACAGTCCCAGGCAGTGGGTGAGTCTAGGAAGAATCAGATACTGTTCCTGTCCTGGAGGAGACTATACTCCTGGGGAAGAGTCAGTGACAGTGACAACTAACCAAAAGCAAAATGAAAAACTAACCAAACAAAAAAACAACCAGTTGCAGTCGAATTGATTTGGACGTGTGATGACCCCATGTGTTGCACAGTAGAACTGTGCTCCACAGGGTTTTCATGACTACGGCCTTTCAGGAGCAGATCTTCTGATGTATCTGTTTTACTTAGTTTTTCTGGTCTTTGCTGCAGAGCGACAGCATGGTGCGTCTGTCTGTGGCGCCATGTTGGCTCTGCGCCCCTCTGAAGCAGATCTTCTGAGGCGCCTCTGGATGGTTTCAAACTGCCAATCTTTTGGATAATAGCCAAGCACTTAACCACTTGGGTGCCCTGGTGGTTCAGGAGTTAAGAGTTCGGCTGCTAACCAAAAGGTCGCCAGTTCGAATCTATCAGCCGCTCCTTGGAAACCCTACGACACAGTTGTATCCTGTCCCATAGGGTCCCTATGAGTCAGAATAAACTCGAAAGCAACAGGTTTTAACCATTTGAGCCACCCAACCCATTGCCATCCAGTCAATTCCAACTCATAGTGACCCAGGGACTTCTAAAACACACGGTGGTAAGAGCTATAATAGAATAGGAGTTATGGGTGCAGGGAAAGGAAAATCCGTGAGTCTTCCTGGCAAAGGCTTTATAAGGGAGCTGTCTGAATGGGTGCTTGAGGGATTCTGTACAGCAATCTGACAGCTGGAGAAGGGCATTTCAGGTAAAGCGCACAGAAGAAGCCAACGCATTTTTTTTTCCTTTCATAAACACACAGGAAGCAATCTTTCGTTCTAAGCAGCACTTCTCAGAAAAGAATTGCTGACAGAAGGGACAACTCCTAAGAGATTTAGATACCAATTGATTTGGGTGCAAATTAATTAGAGAACTTTTAATTAAAGAACCTTGCTGTTCTTTAGTAAATGTGATGAGAGGATAACTCAAAAATAATAGAATGGATTTTAGAGGAGTCAGATGCGTGCTAAAGCCTCTGTGAAATGCTTGTTCCATTTTCAGGTAAGAGAAAAAATACAGGGAAACAGACAGGCAGGAGGAATTATACAAATTAAAACTAATCTTCATAATACTTAATCCTGCAAAAGTAATTATGGCTCTCTCACATTTTACACACCAGGAAATGCTAGTCATCACTGGGCCAGTATAGGAGATTTTAGAAAACAATCTAGTGGAAGCCAGGATGCTTGCAGTAATGATGGGACTCTAGCATAACTGCAGTACACACAGGATTGCAGAGTCCTCTGTAGGACCTCACACCTGGGCTGCTGGAACGCTCGAATCTCCCACATCAGGAAACTTTCAGGAGCCAATAATCCAATCTCCTGCATCAGGAAACTTTCAGAAGTCTGATGTGGGAGACTGGATTATTGGCAGGACCGTAGAGAGAGACACACATTCAAAGCGGCATAGTCGGCTGCCATCTTTGAGTGGGACACTGCTGCCTGTTTCCTACTTGGGTCAAAAGCTGACACACAAGAGATTTGTTGCTATGCAACATGTACACTGCCTTTGTTTCAGTCGGCTACGACGGAACCACTTCAAACCAGTTCAAAGCCCTGATCCTTATGCCATGATGGTCCGTGCTAAAGAGAGAACAGTCATTCACCTGAGCCTCTAACCCTCCAACACTGGATTCTTTCAGAGGCCTTGTTGAAATGCTGACCAAAGATGCTGTGGAATCAGGTGAAGAGATTGAATAGGACTGTTACAGTGGGAGTAAAACAAAAAAGAACCAGTTTGCTATTAAGTTGATTCTGACTCATGATGACCCCATATGTGTCAGAGTGAAACTGTGCTTCATGGGGTTTTTAATGGCTGTCTTTTCAGGAATTGATCACCAGGCCTTTCTTCCAAGACAGCTCTGGGTGGACCTGAACCTCCAACCTTTTGGTTAGCAGTCAAGGGCGTTAACTGTTTGCACCACCTGGGGACTCCAAAGGTGGGGGCAGAAGCAGGGTTATCCTAGGCATAGCATTCATTTCTCCCAAGTTTGATATATGGTACATGATATGATATAATGTAATACAAGATTTAAATGAACAGAAAGAAAAGTTGCACAATGAATAACACGGCTCTAGGCAAAGGGGAATCACGGCAAATTCTAAAGGGGAGGGCAATATTTTATAACTTTGTGGCACTTGGCATACTAAAATGCCTGATACAGGTCTAGATCGAACTTCATTTTGTTTTAAACCCCTGCTGCTTATAAAGTACAAGCACCACTTTCAGGTAAACAAGTCTTGTTTTACAAACAAATGTGGTTATGCTTGCTTGACTATGATTCCAGGAAGTGTGTGTAGATTGTTCCCAGAAAACGCTTGCCCTCAGGAAGAATGCATAGGAAAATAGATTAACTGATATGAAGAAAAGTCTGTTTGTGGTTGCAGTCACACTAGCCTTCTTGCATAAAAACCATGCATCCCTTTGTGAACATCGAGTACTTTGTAATTTACTCAGTGCTGCCAAACTTTAGTTGTATTCCTCAATAAAAACTCTATCATTTCTCTCCACAGAGAGTTAGTGTTGTTTACACTTTTGACATTTTTGGTGTCAGAAGTAGGGATTTCGAAGGTACATTATCTTCTGTGACCCCTAAGACACCGAGGACTTGGGCTCCAGCACAAGCTGAGCTGCTTGGGCTCTTTGCCTCTTTGGATTCTCAGAAATTGTCTTAAGGTAAATAATCTCTCAAATCTAAGCTCCACTCTTTTGCGATGGTAGCTCTTCAAGTTTTATTGTTGGATTTGTTTTTGTCCTTGCAAGTAAGAACGGGAAACACAACGTCCAAGGGTATATCAAATCACCCTCTGGAACCCCACTCATTATATGAACAAGCATTTTGGCCCCTTAACATTCTTGTTCTTGTCTGCTTGGTATAACCTTACCAGAGATACTCTAGAAAATCAGTGGGCACTCTGGGGTTTGTTCAAAGTTTCTGAATTGGTTTTCCTGAGCAGCAAATTAGAAAACCAAGCCTCCCAAATCAACCTCAACAGGATGTCTATTTGGGTCGGCATTTAGAAGCTTCTAAAAGACATAAGGAGCCCTGGTGGTACAGTGGTTAAGAGCTCAGCTGCTAACCAAAAGGTCAGCAGTTCGAATCCACCAGCCATTCCTTGGAAACCCTATGGGGCAGTTCTATTCTGTCCTATTGGGTGTCTATGAGTCAGAATTGACTCGACGGCAATGTGTTTTAAAAAGACACCAGGAGAGTGAAATTGTCTTCCTGCGAAACACTGTTTCTAAACTGACTAAGCAAAATAAAGAATTGCAGGGTCAAAATCCTGTGTCTACCCTTTCTGTTCCACCCCAGCTGTTGCTCCTCTGTATTCTTCTCTGCCCTGTTATTCCTCTGATAACACTTGTCTAAATTTTCCTTCCCTAAAACACAACTGATAAACCTTTGCTTGAGATGCTCTTTAAAATCCATCCTGGTATGGAGGCTCAGGACCGTCCTCATATTACTTTTGCCCCTTGGACACCATTAGAACCGTGTGGTACTGTGACGGATTTTCTGAAACTGTGTGAAGATGTTATAAATTCGCAGAAGAATTTAAGATTCTTGTTGCGGCTTACCAGCTTGGGCTCCCTAATTTGTATACATTAATGCATATGATAACCAGGCCCAGCGAAGCCCAGTTATGGCTGCAGCAAGCTGAGTGGAACAACCTTAAAGACGGTTTGGCTTTAAATATAGATTACAGCTACCAAATGGTTGGAAGACTCCTGGGCCATGAGCAAAAGGCTGTTGGAGGCAATCCCCAGAGCCTTTCCCCTACCAATTGACTGGACAAAACTCCACTCTTGCAAACAGAATACATTCATGTGCCGCATAACGTCTGTTCGGGCAACATTCGACCACATATAAGTCCATGGTCCAGCGGGCATCCTCCAGGGAATATCCACAGCTCAACTCGGCAGTGAGCCCACCCCACCACCCCCCACCTGTGGAACAGGCACCCCTGCCACTGGGAGGAGTGGGTGCCCAATCCCGCTCCCGAGTGCCCAAGGTTGGCAGGCATCATGGGGCCCGGTTGGGATAGTGGTGCTAGGTCGCCAAGATGGCTCCCCTGCTGACCTGGCCCATGCCACAGCCTCCCTGCTGTAACCTTCTCAGGGTTGCAGGGCCACACGCCAGGTGGGACTCAGTCGAGCACTCACCTGAGCCATCCACAGCAGAAGCTAACCGGGCAGCACACCACACAGCAGGCCCCTGGCCCATGTGCCTGAGAGCCCTGTGCCCCACAGATCCAGGTGTTTATAAAACGTCTAAATCACATAATGTCCTATTTCACAGAATGTATCATGGATGTTTAGTGACACATGACTGTAAAGATGAGTGTTTATGATTACCATATCTAGTTACTCCAAAAACTTTCTGAACACTCTGGGCTTACTTTATCACCCAGGCACTACTGGAGCTTTTAATGCTGTTTTCATATCTGGCCTTAAGCCTAAAATTTCAGCCTTAGTAAAGAGACACTGACTGGAGAGGGAGAGAGCTCCTATTGTACTTTTAACTAATCTGGCCTACAAGCTTTCCCAGACTTTAGATGGCTAAAGGGTTTCTAAGGCTAATAAGTTGATGGCCCTCCAGCTGCAACAATTACAGTCTCCCAGTCAAAAGAAAAACCCCAAACCTTCAAATGGCACTAAAGCTGGCATCTGTCATTGCAAAAAACCCAGCCATTGGAAAAATAAGTGCTACAAATTAAAAAATAAAACAAAACACTCATCAGTGCAATCCCCTTCAATCTGACCTGGAATGAAGGGGTCCCGAGGACAACACAGGGACTTTTCCCATGGTGGCACTCAGCTCACAAGGGAAAACGATAATGTACATTAATGGAGAAATGTGCCAGTTTTTAACTGATACTGGAGTCACCCTGTCTGCCATTAACCCCACTTGTGTACAAAAGCCCCTGCCCCAGAGTATAAAAACCTCTAAAGTAGAGGGGGTTATTAACCAGGAACACACAATGATTCATTCCCAACCCATTCTGATATCTCTTGATCCCACTGAAGATTTACATTCCTTTTTGCTTAGCTCCGATACACCTGTTAATCTGCTAGAAGACATTTTTATACAAATGTAACTACCATTTACAATTCAGTGAAAAGGGAGAAGTATTATTAAGTTTGTCTGATATTCCTGAGTCAACAGAGAACGGCTCTGAATTAAATGACGTTCAAAAAAGAAAGCCATTTGCCATATGCAGGCACTTGTTATGCCTCCCCAAAGTTTAACACAGCCTAGTCCTCTCCCTTCTGACACTCTGTTCTCAGTCCCTGGAATCTTGTGGACTGCTACATCTAGAGATGTAGCCTAAGTGTTGTCAGCTGATCCATTAAAATCCAAATAGATTTATCTAAACTTCTGCCAAAAATTCCTCCGCATCCTATCAAATGAGAAGCTAAATAAGGACTTGCTCCTATCATACAAGACTTCTGTTCTAAAGGAACTAGCCCCTGTAACACTGCTATTTTTCCAGTTAAAAAGCCAAAAAACAGAGGTTGTGGATTTGTTCAAGACTTTCAAACAATCAGCTGCATTGTCATTCCTAGTTCCCAGTGGTCTCTAATCCACATTTATTACTTTCCAATGTCCCTGCAGATGCAACTCACTTCATGGTTGTAAATCTTTGTAGTGCCTTTTTTCAGCATCCCCAGGCATCCTGAAAGTATTTGTTTGCTTTTACCTGGGAAAACCAGCAATTTACCTGGACTGTAATGCTCCAAGGATTTACTGAGTCTCCTACTTATTTTTATCAGATTTTGCATGTTGATTTGCAGTCTTTACAATTTATAAACCAATCTACATTGCTACCGTATAGTGATGATTTATTAGTCTGCTCAGTCTCCCACCAATCTTGCCTTGAAGATAGTATAGCCTTATTAAAATATCTGGCTCCTGGAAGACATAGGGTTTCTAAGGAAAAACTGCAATTGGCCCAGCCTTCTCTGTTAAATATTTAGGCCACCTAATCTCTGAAGAAGGCCATCTCTATTGACCCTAAACAAAAAGGAACTATTCTTGTTTTGCCTATACCTGAAACAAAGAAACAACCGTGAGGTTTCTTAGGATTCTGTGGTTATTGCTGAACCTGGATACTCAATTTTTCTTTGATGGCT
Organism: Dugong dugon; assembly: GCA_030035585.1. Classification (NCBI taxonomy): domain Eukaryota; kingdom Metazoa; phylum Chordata; class Mammalia; order Sirenia; family Dugongidae; genus Dugong; species Dugong dugon. Next base: position 25,965,591 of record CM057482.1, on the reverse strand, counting down.
CAACCTCTGTACAAATATTTAAAGGCTTCTGAACTGGATGCATTCCAAATAACACCAGAAGATCAAGACTCAATAACTAAATTAAAAGAGGCTTTAATGAATCCTATGCTGTAGGATTTCCTAACTACCATTTAGATTTTCCTTACTTGTACATGAAGTATCTGGAAATGCTTTTGGTGTATTAACTCAGAAACACGGAGGACTGCAAAGACCGTAGGTTATTATAGCCTGCAGTTTGACTCAGTAGCCAGAGGGTACCCTCCCTGCTTTTGTGCTGCAGCTGCTGGTAGAAACCATGGCAGATGCAGTACTGGGAAACTTTCTGGATGTGTATGTGCCCCCATAAGGGAGCCCTAGTGGTGCAGTGGTTAAAGCACTCGGCTGTGAACCAAAAGGTTGGCAGTTTGAACCCACCAGCCACTCCATGGGAGAAAGATGTGGCAGTCTGCTTCTGTAAAGATTTATGGACTTAGAAACCCCATGAGGCAGTTCTACTCTGTCCTATAGGGTTGCTATGAGTTGGAATTGACTCAGCGGCAACAGGTTTGGTTTTTTGTTATGTGCCCCATCTGTGTCTGCCTTACTTAATTCTGTCTTAAAATCCTTCTACCAGCAGACTCACCTCCTATGAAGTCCTCCTCCTGGCCGCATTCAACATTAGGTTGCACTCTGTGGCTTGTTTAAATCCAGCCAACCTTCTCCCTGCAGTGAACGAAGACAGCTGTCCTGCACATGACTGTTTAGACCTAAACGAACAGCTTCTAATTCTCCAGAAGTATTTGAAGGAAACTCCTTTAATTAATCCTGATATGGTTCTGTTTGTAGTTGGTTTCTATTTAAAACCTAGTCTCAGTAAATGCCATTATCATGCAGCATATGCTGTCATAACTTCTACAGAAGTATTTGAAAGCCAAGCACTTCTAAAAGTCACTTCAGCCCAACAAGTTGAATTGATTGCTCTCACCAGAGCTTGTAAAATTGCTAAAGGAAAATCTATTAATAGTTACATGACTGGTAGATACTGTTTTGTGGTCATACATGACTTTGGTATGCTTTGGAAACAAAGAGGTTTTTTGACCTTGTCAGGGAATACTATAAAAAATGGACCTTTAGTAGCAGATCTTCTAGATGCTCTGTTACTCCCTTCTAAAATTGCTATGATACAAATACAGGCCCATCCACAAAAAGGGGTACCCAAACTGAAAAAATTAGAGGAGGTAATCTTGCTGATGCAGCAGCCAAACAAGCTGCTTCTCAAGTAATTCTTAAATAAAGGAGAATCTCCCAATTTGTTTATTGATTACTCCAAACTTCATGACTTAACTTTAGAAAAACTTTTAAAACATCAACAATTAACCCAAGCGGATGATGTACAGACATGGGGGAAAAGCAGGCTGTTACCAAGATTCTGTCACTAAACTGTGGATTGAGCCTAATAAGAAAACAGTTTTACCCAATTTTTTGCATGTTCCTATGATGCGAGCCTTACATAAAGGCTCTCACATGGGACGAGAAAAAATGATTGAGACCTTCAAAAAATAATGGTGGCAGAATTTTTTTTGAGGCTGTCAAACATATTGCTACTCACTATCCCATTTGTCTTCACTATAATCCCGGAAAACACCTTAAAGTCCTACCCGGACAATATCCCTTACCCTCTGGACCAATGCTTGAATGGCAGCTAGATTTCATTCAGCTCCTACCCTCAAATGGTTATAATTATGTATTAGTAATGGTTTGTAGATTTTCACACTGGGTAAAAGCCTTTCCTTGTCGTCATGCTACTGCAGCTTTTGTAGCAAAGAAACTTCTTGAAAACATCACACCCACCTGGGAAGCACCAGGCACTCTTTGCAGTGATCAGGGAACTCATTTCACTGGTCAAGTTATCTAAGAACTGTGCCAAGTTTTTGCCATTTACCAAAGATTACATTGCCCTTATCATCCCCAGTCTTCTCGTCTAGTAGAAAGAACTAAAGGAAACCCTGGTGGCGTAGTGGTTAAGAGTTTGGCTGCTAACCAAAAGATCAGCAGTTAGAATCCACCAGGTGCTCCTTGGAAACCCTATGGGGCAGTTCTACTCTGTCCTATAAGGTGGCTATGAGTAGGAATTAACTCGACGGTAACAGGTTTTCAGGTCCTTCCCTTTGTTCTTTTAAATCTGAGTTCCACACCAACTGGATCTCACAAGCTTACTCTCTATGGAATAACTACTGGGAGACCCATGGTACTTCCTATGTTGCCCGCACTGACCCTAACACTGTACAACTTGACCTACTGAAATACTGTCAGTTGTTAATGCAATATTCTAAGAAATATCTTTCACAGGTTAGAGAAGCATTTCATGACCAGAAATCGAACACCCAGAATCCACTTACCATCAATCCCGGTGAATACGTGTATTGGAAGAGACGTCAATTATAGGACTCACAGGAACCTCATTGGAAGGAACCCTACTTAGTTCTCCTCACCAACCCATGTGTGGCGAAGCTGGCAGGAGTTGAACCCTGGAACCATTTGTCACAACTTAAAGGGGGCTAAGACACCTCTTTGGACTTGTCAGCCCTCTGGAGATCTGAAAATTACATTTAAACACCCTTGTTGCGAGAAGCAGATGACCACAGAAGTAAACAGCTCATCCCAAGATCATGGAACAAGACCTCATGCATGTAACTGAATTTTATGGACTTTGCTTGGTGATTACAGCTATCCATCCTTATTTTATACTTGTGATTTTATTTCCTGGTAGTTTTATTCACTATGAAAGCCCGGTTAAATCTTATTCTTTTCTTCCTAACAGTTTCTTCTAACACTTGGAGAGAGACTGTATTTGTTAAATTAGCCCAATCAGTAGTTAGTGCCAGTAATCTGAATGAATGTTGGATCTGTCATCCCACTCCATGACATATGCATGAAAGATCAGATCCACTAGCATCTCTCATATTAAATTACAGTCTTGTATCCAATGCTACTGTTAACTTCAACCTCACCTTTAAACAGGCCAAACGTGTTAGACTCTGTAATCCCCCTGGATTACAGACGCAACCTCAGGCACCATTCTTTACTTTAACCCAAACTGTAAGCAAGAATTGCTCTAAAGGTGCTTGGGACCCTTCTGATTGCCAACATGATTTTCTAATTTCACATGATAGACCCCCTAGATTCTGGAAAAATGCCCATGCAGTAAATTTAACTTGCATGCCTGAGAGGATGAAGCCGTGTTTTTACTGAACTTTGGAACTGGCTAAAGTTGGAACACCTATCTATCCATAATAATTCTTCGGCAGAAAATTGGCTTGAGAAGGCCAATCAAAACATCCCCTTCCCAGACAACACCACCATAAACAGTAGGATTTGTGCCCCCATGGGTATGTATTATTATGTGGAGGATCAGGTTATGCTACAATAGAGGTGCCTACCCCACATGATCACCCTTATTCCTGGGCATTACCTTGCTTAGATGCTTGGAACATGACAGGTGAATGCACCTTAGGGACTTTAGAAGTCCTCTTAGATATCCACACCTATAATGAAAGTAAACACTGGACTAGTGATATAAAAATCCTCACACAGAATAAGAGAGACTCTATGTCACAAAATAACCCAACAGCTGATAAACCTGGGATGGGATGGCTATTCCTCCTAACAGTCTTACACTACTATGGTATTCCCCAGCTTGAAAGATCTATTAGCAATTTATCTGCTACAATGGCTCAAATTGCTAATAATATTGCAGATGGAATAGAAGCCCAACAGAAGTCTTTAGAATCCCTTGCTAAAGTAGTATCAGATTATAATTAGCACTCGATTTCCTCCTAGCTCAACAAGGAGGAGTCTGAGCCATTGCTAACATCTCTTGCTGTACTTGGATAAATACCACAGGAGAAGTAGAACAAGATATTAGAAAAACATGCCAGAAAACTACTTGGCTGAATTCAATACCTCCTATGCCTGGCTCTCCATTTTTAGACATTTTTAGTTGGTTACCCAATGGCATTGGTTCCTAGTTGTGCTCTATACTACATACTGAATTAATCATACTAATTGTTATAATTATTATTATAAACCCCATAAACTCATTGCCATCAAGTTGATTAGAACTAACAGCAATCCTATAGGACATAGAGTTTCCAAGGAGCAGTTGGTGTATTCAAACTGCCACACCTTTTGCTGAGCAGCCAACCTCTTAACTACCGCACTACCAGGGCTGCAATAATTACGGGTCTTGTTAAATATTGTATGAAATGCTTGTCTAATGCTTGTAATCAAACCGCAATCTTTCCTGCTATGCAGAGAATTATGTATCCTGAAGAAACTGAGTCCTTAAAGGAGATCAACTTCACACCTTAAGTTAGCTTTTTAGGGTGTCAAGTTGTTCCTCCAAATATGGCCTCGTTCCACATATACCCCAACTAGAGGATGACAAAAGTAGAGTGTCTGAGCTATGGCATGATGAAGAAGTGGATGAAGAATCCAATTTATGAAAAAGATCAATCCAATGAAAAAGCCCATGTGGAAGAAAACTTTCATAATCGTGATCAAAGAATCTTCGCGGAGATTCTTGATCAAAAGGGGGAAGTGTGAGAGAGCACTCTAACACTGAGGCACTTGGCATAACTAAAATGCCTGAGACAGGTCTGGATTAGACTCCATTTCGTTTTAAATCCCTGTTGCTGCTTGTAAAGTATGAATGGCACTTTTGGGTAAATATGTCTTGTTTTACAAACAAAAGTGGCTATGCTTGCTTGACTGTCATTCCAAGAAGTGTGTGCAGATTGTTCTTAAAAAAATTTTTTTGCCCTCAGGAAGAATGCATTTTAAAACAGATTAACTGATATGAAGAAAGGTCTGTTTGTGGCTGCAGTCACACTAGCCTTCTTGTATAAAAACCCTGCCTTCCTTTGTGAACATCAGAGCACTTTGTAATTTTACTCAGTGCTGCCCAACTCGAGTTGCATTCCTCAATAAAACTATCATTTCTCTCCATACAGAGGTAGTGTTGTTTATACTTTTGACAAGTCACAGTGTGGTCCTCCAATTGTGTCCCTAAAGCAACTTACACGTCCCAGTGTTTCTAAAATGTAGACCACCCACCCTTCACACCAGGCTTGCTAGCTTAAAATGCTAATATATCTGGTAATCTTTGAACCTTAAACCAAGAATACCCCCTGAAGTGTTCTTTAAACCAAACAGTAAGTTAGCTTATTTAGTAAAGAATATTGGCCTTGAAAATTGTGCTCTTTTGAAGAACTATCTATATGGGATCAAACTGACAACAGCAACTTGAAAGATCATATAGGAAGCTTAGGGACAGGGAGTTCATGTTAATGGGGGAGGAACAATTAGGAAAAAGAGGGTGAGAATGGTTGTACAACTTGAAGAATGTAATCAATGGCACTGAATTGTACATGTAGAAATTGTTGAATTGGTGTGTTTTGCTGTGTATACTTTCAACAACGATAAAATTTTTAAAATGCTGATATCTGGGCCCACTCCAGACTTAGCATATTAGAGTCTCTGAAGATGGGGTCCATGATCTACTTTAACAAGGATCTCATTCATTTATGTACTCAACAAATATTCAATGAGCTAAGCACAGATCCAAGTACTCCAGGTACTAGGAAGTACTGAGTAGAGCAGACAAAGCAGATTTAAACATGAACTAGGTACTGGATAGAGAAGAATGTGAGGCCGGGAGAACTGGCAGTGATTTAGGCACAGGTTATCAAGGGCCAAGATTAAGGAAACAAGATGGATAAGGAAAACACTCAAAGGAAAAACAATAGAACTTTGTGGCTATCCAGATATGCCATGAAGGAGAAGGAGGCATTCAAGAGGACTCTGAAGCTTGGAGCCTGGATAAGAGGAATGAGAGTTGTTTACAATACACTGAATCTGAGGCATGGCAGGACAGCCCAGTGGGCACAGTTGGAACCCAAAGGACTGGAAGTTTTACTGTGTCTCAGGAATGGGGATAGAGATTGAGAAGCCTTTTGCAGTCAGAGGATGGCCAAAACCCTCTTAATCCCTCTTCTGTAATTATATTTTTAATTTAATATGTTCTTAAGCAATCTGTCTAGGGTTTTCCTAAAGTTTTTGGTAGAAAAAAACTAATTTGTTCCAATTAAATATATGATGGTATGTTTGTTTTTAAAAATTACTTATTTTGCCCAGTCCTGTTATATAGTGGAGCCCTGATGGTGCAGTGGTTAAGCGCTCAGCTGCTAACCAAAAGGTCCACAGTTCAAACCCACCAGCCACTCCACAGTAGAAAGATGTGGCAGTCTGCTTCTGTAAAGATTTACAGCCTTGGAAACCCTATGGGACAGTTCTACTTTGTCCTACAGGGTCACTATGAGTCAGAATTGACTCGATGGCAACAGGTTTGGTGTTTTGGGGGGAGTTATATAATAGGAGTCCCTGGATGGTGCAAACAGTTAATGCACTCTGTTGCTAACCGAAAGCTTGGAGGTTTCAGCCTACCCAGAGGTGCCTCAGGAGGAAGGCCTGTGGATTTACTTCCAAAAAAATCAGCCATTGAAAACGCTATGGAGTTCAGGTCTACTCTGACACACATGGTGTCACCATGAGTTGGAACTGACTCGATGGTAACTGGTGTTGGTGCTAGTTATATAATATAGGATTAGAAGTGATTAGTATGTAAACTTTCGTTTCCTAATACATACACTAAAATCAACATGGCACGAATTTTACAAGTTATAAGGACAATAGTGATAGTTAAACATCATTACAACCAAATATTGCAGAATCGGAAATATCCTTGAGCTATTTGTGACAATAGGGACAAATCAAATTATTTAAGTTAAAACAGCCCACAAAAATCTTTTCCTGGCCTCAGAAATCTCTGCAGTCAATATAATCATCACTGCACACGGTGGTTATGTGTATAGCCATCACTAAAAACACTTTTGGATAAGTTGGAATTCTCATTTGATTACCAACCATAATAAGAGAGGCTTTAGCAAGGAGAGTTATAATTAACATCTGAAAACTGACTCTGTGTAGATATATTCTGAATACAGGCTTGCTTTACATTTTTTCCTCCCAAAGTAACTGCCCATTGTAACCATTTAAAAATATAAACCAAAGGAACAAACCAATAATCAGTACTGGGGGTTCTTTGTGCTCCCTTTCACGTGAAAACTTTTCAGCAGCTCTTTGTAAGTAAGCCATCTTGAGATGGGCTCTTCTCAGTGATTCAGCAAGTAACTGATACACCACAGTTAATTATTAGTCTGAGCGCTGAATTTGAACAACCCAGACTTCCTGGAGACCAAGGTTTCTAGTTTCATCATGGTGCCAGGGCCCTCTAACACGCGAAGGTAAATCAATAATGTGAAACTTATCAATGAGCACTCCATTACCCAGAACCTTGAAAACACAATATGAATCTGAATAAAAGGCATTGTGGGGGCATTCATCTTTTAAATGGAAGTATGCGATTCAGGTCCCCTGGCCAACTTGAGGGAAAGGGAACTATGACTGACTATTGAAGGTAATCTCACTATAGTAGAAAGCAACCAGGATGTACTGAGTGAGGAGACAAGAATGGGTTTCTCCTTCTCGTCCCCCTATCATGAACTCTGCTCAAACAAGTCTTCTGGTTCCTGCCAGAAAATACATGCCTACCTTTTGAGAGCTACACCCAGAAACAGCAAGGTGGAGGAAGGAAAAAGAGGAATGGTTTGCAAAGTAATTGCAAGGTGTGGGATTACATGTAAGGTTTCCTCTCCTTTTAAGATGTCCTTTGGAGATATAAACACGTTGGTAGACAAGTGCTATCAGACTGAAAATACTAATGCACAGCATTCCCCAAAGCTAAAATATGATACAGAGAGCCCTCAAGGCGAGAGGCAACAGATTCAAAACGCTTCTTCCTCTTAGCTACGTATAAAAATAAAACCTCTTTTTCTGTTCCTCTATATCCATACTCAGCAAAATAGGCTTGACCTGGGTATGACTTACATCTATGGAGAGAGAGAAGAGTAGATCCTTCTGACCTAAATGTCTGGTCTTCAGCATGATCTGAACATTTGGTTATTATCGCTCGAATAATTGTATTCCACCACCCGTCGGTCAGTTTGTTGTCCTCTGGGGGTCTGCATGTTGCTATGATGCTGGAAGCTATAGTCACCAGTATTTCAAATACCAACAGGGTCACCCATGGTGGACAGGTTTCAGCAGAGCTTACAGACTAAGACAGACTAGGAGAAAAAGAACCGGAAATTTACTTCTGAAAATCAGCCAATGAAAACCCTATGGATCAAAACAGAGTATTGTCCGAGATAGTGCTGGAAGATGAATGCCCTAGGCTGGAAGGCACTCAAAATACACAGTGCCTATGACAATGGATTCAAGCATACCAACGATTGCGAAGATGGTGCAGGACCAGACAGCATTTCATTCTGTTACGTGTGGTGTCGCCATGAGTGGGAGCTGACTTGATGGCAACTAACATCAATAACTGTATTAATAATCCTAAACAACAACTTTGGTAATAATAATAAAAGCAGCTCCCAATGGTTGTGCTCTTACCGTGTGTAAGGCATTCTGCTAAGAACCTGATATGAGGCAGTTATTATTATTATCATCATTAAACTGAGGCTCCAAGGATTAGGAAACTTGCCTGAGGTCAAGCAGCTAATAAGTGACAGGGGCAGGACCCAAACCCAGGTCTGTTTCACTCCAAAATCTGTTCCCTTAACCATAAAAAACATCACAGAAAGCTACTAAGAAGTGTAGGGAACATTCCTCACCAGGTTACCTTTGAAACAGCCTTGCCCGTGCTACTCTACGTAAGAGCCAGAAACGAGTTACAGGTGCAAATCATCGAAATGAAGAACTAAATCTTTAAATCACTTGAAGCCTGGGATCTTTAGCCCCAGCGACACAGAAGCCAGCCGGTCCCATGTGAGGTCCAGCCCTCTTCCTGCTTCTACCCTCTTTTAATCTGCCTTCCTTGCTCCACGCCTGCCAGTTCTCCCCTGCCACAGTTATGTCCACATTACAGACCACTTCTCACAAGTGGCCCCACCTCCCCATGGCGGATAACAAATTAACTGTAGGGCAGGAGAAAGGAGAGGCAACAAAATAGAGGAGACCTATTTTCTCCAGCTTTTCGTTTCCAGGCTTAAATGGGAGCCCAAATACGTGGTCACGAAAAGGCCACGACATCACTGCTCTACTGACCTGGTTTAAGAAATTAATTATGGTCTATTCTTTAAGTCCCATGCTCTCTTGTCAAAGTAAACTGTGTCACATAAGGGGCTGAGCAGAGATGATCCTGTGGAACTCTCCACAACTGGAAGAGCAGCAAGAACACGACTCAGGAATCAATAGTAACACCAGTGGACAGACGTGCCTGGGCATACTCGGTCAGGCACGACCGCTTCTCTCAGGACTGTTCCCTCTCATATCCCCCAGTAAGGCAGACATGCTTATTTCTACCACATCAGACCACTCACCATGCCCCAGGAGTACAACCGAGTGAACCATGAATGAGCACTAGCTATCTATAAACACAACAGATGCCAGCTCCAAGGCAGTGAAGTAAGCAGAAGCTGGAGTGGGGGGTGAGGTGATGTGCAAAGAACATGGATAAGAAGAAGAGGCTTGTCTGCAGAAAGGGCAATGGCACATGCATGCAGAGGAGACAGGAGAAGCCAAGACAGCTCACACACAGGAAACTCAACAGGGCTCCCAAGTTCCCAGTTTCCGGTCCCATGAGACTCGGGGAATTTTGTGAACATGAACTATTTCCCTTCAACAACTGCCCCTTCATTTGGCCTAAGATAGTGGGTTCCTTGCCACCAACAAGTTTTGACTAAAACCATATATATTAATGTATTAAAAAACCTTCTCTAACATTCTCTTTTCTTAACCACACAGTATTTTTAATCTACTAGGGAATTCTAAAGTGCAGCCAGGGTGGAGATTCATTGCACCAGATGGAATCCACTGAGTTTTACAGTGTAGTCTAGAAAAGTAAATTCAAGAACGTTAGGTGCTGTTCTTAAAAATCACGAAGCACAGACTTACAGAAGATACCTCAGAAGTGAGTCATGTAGTTTGGTCTCCTCCTTTTCAAACAATGGAAAATGAAGTCAAAATTGTGACATCCCTTGCTCAAGGTGACATAGCTGGAATTAGAACTGATTTCCCTAGTAAAAAATTCTGTGTTCATCAAACTTTTGTAAATCTAATTTTCTAGGCAAACTAGGGAAACTTGTTATTTAACACAATCCTGCAAAAAAAAAAAAAAAAAAAAAAAAGAACCATTCTGTCATCCAAATAATAATTTCCTAAGTATATCTATAAGGTTTCTTAAAATGGAACAGATATACAGCTTCAACACTAGCTTAAGTAAAATCCAATACAAAAGGTAAATCTGCTACTAAAAATGAACACTGCATTCCTAATGCCAGATTTTGGAATATTACGCGGGATGCTCAATATAGAATAGTTACTCGATTTGGCAAAAGAGTGAGTAGAAACAAGGAGAAACTTAATAGGTAAGTAGGGAGTGACCTTAATGGTATGTCTTAAATAGCCTCAGGGTAGTATGACTGAAATGACTTTTGCAGGGGCAGGGGGAAGCCTCTACACCAGTATCCCGTTGCACCATTAGAGTCTTAAGGCTGAATTTTAGTTATGATTGAGGCTCCAAGAGGACCCTGAATAAGAACATTCTTGGAAGAGAAAACACATTACGGAGTTATTGTCCATTAACACAGAACTGTGAAATTGTTTGTCAGAGCTCCTGTAACAGGATTATTGTAACAGGTACTTTCCCAAAACCAGTTGCTGCCAAGTCGATTCCGACACATGGTGGCCCTATGTGTATCAGAGCAGAACTGCACTCCCTAGAGTTTTCAATGGCTGTGATCTTTTGGAGGTAGATCACCAGGCCTTTCTTCAGAGGTGCCACTGGATGGACTCAAACCTCCAACTTTTTGGTTAGCAGCCAAGTACAACAACCATATGCACCACCCAGGGACACCGGAAGAAAGTAAAGCCTCTGAAAACAGAACTATGGTTAAGGAAGTTTTGATGGGATGGGAGTGAGAGCTCAGAACCTGGTGCTGCTTAAGAGAGGAAACCCGCATGCTGGCACGGTAAGGGGAGCGTGAAGAGCCAGGTATTGCAAAACGCATTGGAGGGGAGAGAGAGGACCCACCAAGGAGAAGGGCTCTGAGCAGATGCCCAAAACATACTTCACTTATTTCAGTTTCGTTAGGTCTGTTCTTAAGAAGAGTTACATTCTTCTCGACAGGATATTCTCACACCGGCTGCCTTGAATTGCAGGCCAATATTCTATTTCCTTTCTCCAACATCACTGTGCTTTCACCTTATGTCACGCAGCATTCGTGACGTGTTCTGTTTTTCTTGGCCCTAATCAGACTCAGGTAGAAATCCTAGATGTTCTTCCCTTAATGGCACTGTAGCATTCCTTCTGAGAAAGCTGGGAACAAAGAAGCTAGGTCATTGACCTCAGCACACCCAGGAAACTCACTCACTACTCCCAGGAGAAACCACCCTGAGCGTGGTAACTATAAACACCATTCACAACCAACATCAGGTGCTTCTCAAGGATCCCACCACCTGAGGGAATGCCACCACCACCACCTGAGGGAATGCCACCACAGCCCTGCCCAGCCTTATAGATTTTCCAATTACAGATCCTATGAAACTTGGAAACAAAAGCTATAAAACAGCAAAACATGATTACATATCCAAAATGCCTCTAAAACCTATCCCATCCATTTACAACAAAAAGAAACAGTTTTGGATTAATGACAGATGAGGGGAACCTAGTATAGTACCTGACACAAGCACAGTATCAACAGATGTGTGTCTAGTGGTTAAGGAGCCCCGCTGGCACCATGTTTAAGCGCTTGGCTACTAATCGAATGGTTGGCGAGTTGAACCCCCCCCCCAGTGGCTCCACAGGAGAAAAATCTGGAGAGCTGCTTCCGGAAAGATTACAGCCAAGAAAACCCTATGGGGCAGCTCCACTCTGTCACACTGGGTTGCTATGACCCAACAACAACAACAATAATGGTTAATGATTTGTTGGTTGAATGAGTGTAGGAAGTAGGGTTGTCACCCCAGATACGTGAATTCGAATCTACAGTTTAACAAGATCCCAGGTGATTCTTACGTATAATAAATTTTGAGAACCACTGCCCTACTAGTGGTTCTCAGAATTGTTCCCTAACCAGCAGCATTAGCATCACCTGGGAACTTGTTAGAGATGTAAATTCTTAGCAGGGGTTCAAACCAGAAAGAACCGGTTCTAAGCCCTGGTAGGAATGAAGGAAATATGTCTTTTGTAATTTGCGCTTGCATGTTGAGGTACTGGATGTCTCTTGTTTATCTTCCTCTCTCTGCGTTTGCTTTCTTTGACCGTGTAAATGTTTCTCTGCCTATGTTACAAATGTCTCTCTCCTCCAAGGTCTTTGTCACCAACATCAAACAGAAGGATCAAAGACTACTTCTATATATGGCATAGGTAAACACTGATAACAAATTCCATCCCAAATGCCTCTGGACAGGAGCTGCCCATTTAGTCTCATACATCTACTTGAGCTAAGAAGCACACTCTTTAGAAGTATCACTTTCTGTCTCACAGTCCAGTCTCATCTTTGAAGAGTTGGCCTCAGGAATGGTTTTAGTTCTGGGTTGACAAGAGAGTCCGGGGGCCATGCTTTCTGGGGTTCCTACAGCCTCAAACCATTAAGTCTGGTCTTTTTACTAGAATTTGAGTCTGCACCCCACTTTTCTCCTGCTCCATCAGGGACTCTCTGTGTTCCCTGTCAGGGTGGTCATTGGTGGTAGCCGGGCACCATCTAGTTCTTCTGGTCTCAGGATGATGAAGTCTCTGATTTATGTGGCCCTTTCTGTCTCTTGGGCTAATACTTTCCTTGTGTCTTTGGTGTTCTTCATTCTCCTTTACTCCAGGTGATTGGGACCAATTGATGCATCTTAGATGGCTGCTCGCTAGCTTTTAAGACCCCAGACGCCACTCACCAAGGCTGTAAATCTTTATGGAAGCAAAATGCCACATCTTTCTCCCACGGAGCAGCTGGTGGGTTCGAACCGCTGACCTTTTGGTTAGCAGTCGAGGGCTTTAACCACTGCACCACCAGGGCTCCTCGGAAGGTGGTTAGCAACTGATTAACTTCAGAATCCGATAACTCCTACATTATTAGAATAACCGAGGCACAAAAATGCCCCTCTTGAGAAATCTGATAAATATGACTACATGGTGTAGTGGAAAGAATACTCTTGACTATCAGTTAAGAATACCTACTGCTGATTCACTATTCAATTATCTCCCACAGGCCTCTGTCAAATGAAGTTGCAGGACAAGAAAAGTGTCCATAAACGGGTTAGGAAATATATTTAGTGGTTCACAACTGGCATTTTTTCTTCTTTTAAAAAGAACAAAACTAAAGCAGAACATATTCCGATACGCACATTGCCTACAGAAAAAATACTATTTTGTGAAACATTTATTTCAGTTATATAGACATAGATGTGTAGACGTATGCTTGGTCAAGATGTAAAATGTGCTTCCTACTGTGGGTCACAGTCAAAAAAGTTTGCAAAGCACAGGGCAAAGGATTTCTAAGGTTTCTTCAAATTCTAAGATTCCCCTTTAGGCTTTAAATTTTAAACTATTTTACAGGTGGATAAATCAATTTGGATATGAGCTTTGGCATAAAATTAAATAAGTCATGGTAAACTGTAGATAAACCATTGGACAAGTCAAAATTTTACATTATCCAAAACAATGTCATATAAAATGAAGTATGTCAAAAGTCTCCAGGAAATAACTACGCCTCACATATGTTGTAACACAAACACACCTACATATTCAGGGCAAAGGGTAAGCCTTATATCTGAAAGGCTTTCGTTTTAATACAGACACCTACACATAGGAACAGTGTTCTATGGACATTTTCATACTAAACCTACTCAAGGCAGGATTTTAAAATGTTGAATGCCAATCCTTATTTTTAACAGTAAATTTTAGCCACCCATTGATTGCGCATGACATATACTTTTGAAATCCTTTACCAAAGCAGGTGGCTTTTAACTACTTGTGGATTCTGACTCAATACATCTGCATATAATATATTCTCATCAGCCTAAACCATTTTCCAAACACTATACTTCAAATGAGGACATGAATAGGCAACATATGCTAAATACTAAGTGCATCCCTGTTGGACAAGCCATTTTCCCAGACATGCGAGGGGTAATTTATGAGTATATCCATGAACATGAATGGAGACAAATCATTAATGTTGGCGATCGGAATAAGCCAAGCAAATACGCATCAGATAAAAACTATATAATGTTCATAGCAGCAATGGTGCCCACTGTACTTGTTCTGGGGACCCTTTCATCTGAAGAAATCAAACCTCCTTATAGACATGACCTCAGGTATTTTCACTATGGCTGCTATGAAGTAGGCACGAAAGGTCATGAATAGAAAAACTGGAGCACAAAAAGGTGACCGGACCTGCCTGCTTACCAAACTTTGGTCTAAGTTGAGAACAAAACCCAAGTTTTTTGTGTGTTTTACCAGGTCTAACCCACTAAACCATGCCTCCAATCTGTGCCTGACAAAAAAAGGCCCTCCATAAATATTTTCCAGTCCTTCTGTGAATTCAAGGTCATGAGATTCCTCAAATCCTGTAAGATTCAAACTCTCCCTAGTCTGTTGCCGAGGCTCTGTGGAAGGTGCCAGCGGACAGCTACCAGCGAACTTCCTGCCCACACAGAGCCAGCTACTCTGCCCCACCAGGCGGCAAACTCCTCGCGCGATGCGACCCTCCAGTTGCCTCCAAGGCTGCCAAACACTGCCCCGCAGAGCACTTTACAACCGGAAAGCCCTTTTGGAGGTCATCCTGTCTCACCCCCTCATTTTACAGGGAAGGGAACAGAGGTCTAGAGAGAGACTCATGTGCTTTGCCCAAGGTCACTTCAGCCTCCGGCTGCCAGCTCATACAAACTCAACACAAACCAAGTTGTTTCTTTCTGCCCACTACCTAAGCACCCCCACGCTGCCACTTGCGGTGACCTGAGCCAGAAAAGACCCAGGCGCATGGAGCACCCAGGCGTGCCAAAGTGGGCAAAATCCTCCCAGTCCGAGCTCTCCCGGAACCTCAGGGCTGGCGGGGTATGTGGAGGGATTGGGAAAAGGCCAGGGATGGAGAAGAAAAGCAAACCGACTACGGCTGGGGGCTCTCTACACGCCCACAGCCAGGAGGCGGGGCCCCTCTCACCATAAGCCGCCCCAGAGGCCCCCAGGAGACCCGCACCCCGCCTCCCCACAGCGGCAGGCCGGGCCTGGCGACCCCACCGGGCTCACCGGGTGCGCAGCGCCTGCCACGCGGCGTCGATGTCGGCGTAGAGGTTCTTCTCCGAGGGCTTGCCCGAGCTGACGCCGTAGCCCGAGTAGTCGTAGGAGAAGATGTTGCAGTTGATGCGCGAGCCGAGGCCGATGTAGAAACTGCACATCTGGCCCAGGTCCACGGCGTTGCCGTGCGAGAAGAGCAGCGTGTAGCGGCTGGAGGGCGCGCAGCGCACGAACATGCAGCCAAGCCTGTTGTCCCGGGCCGTGCGCGAGAAGAAGACCTCGACGGCGTCCAGCTCGCGCTGCGAGTACTGCCAGTCGGCGCGCTCACTGAGGTGCAGGCTGCACGCGCCGGGCCCCGCGCCCGGTCCCTCCTCGGGCTGCTGCGGCGCCGGCTGGGCCGAGGCGGCCACCGGGGCCGAGGCGGGCGCGCCGGGCGTGCGCTGCTCCGGCGCCAGTACGGTGTATGTGGGCTCGGGCGGCAGGAAGGCCAGCTTGGCGGCGATGCGGCTTGGGCAGGGCGGGCAGCAGAAGAGCCAACACAGCTCGCCCAGCGAGAAGCCGTTCATCCTGGGGCCTGGCTCGGGCATCGGGGCGGCCTCTCACCCGCCGCCGCCGCCGGCCCGGCTGGCTGGCTGCCTGGCTCGGGGAGGGTGGTAGGGCGGGCGCGCAACGAGTGAGCGGGCCAGCGAGCGTGGAGGGCGGCGACAGCCCGCCCGCCCGGAGGAGGCGGAGGAGAAGGAGAGGAGGAGGCGGGGCCGGCCCAGCGGGCGCGGCGTTCAGAGCCGGGGCGGGTCAGCAGCGGCCCCGCAGCCCGGGCAAGGCGCGGGCGGCCGGGTCCCGCGCGCGGCACACAAAGCCCGCGGCAGCGGCCATGGCTGGCTGGTGCGCGCCGCCCCCAGCTCCCGCACGCCCGCCCGCCGCCGCCACTTCCGGGTTACAGCGCGGCCGCCGCAGCCCGGGGCCCGCGCGGTCGGCGGGCCCGCTGGGACGCGGCAGCAGGGCCCGGCATGTGGGGCGGGGCTCCCAGATCTCGCCCTTGGGCTCCCCCTTGCGAAGGCGCGGGCACCTTCGCGGGGCTGGGGAGCGCAGAAGCTGTCCTGGGTCCCGAGGCCGACAGGAGCTCTCCAGTAGCGCAGAGGCCCGGAGTAGCCGGGCGCCAGGCTTAGGAATCTGCGGACGACCGTGGAGAGGCCACGGGCACCTTAACCGGCCTGGGAAACGCGTCCCGAGGCCGACAGGAGCTCTGGAGGAGGACCAGGGCGCAGGACTCAGGGGTCTGCATACTGAATAGCTGGGCCATTCCCAGAGGGGACCGTAGAGGGGCCGCGGGCATCCTCCCGGAGCGGTCTGTTCCCCCTTGCTCCCTTCCCTCTGCCATTCCCTTCCCGAAATCTAAGTTTCTGTCAAGGATGGAGGTTCTTGAGAACTACTGAAAGGAAAATTATGGGAGAGAGTTGGGATGAACCCGAAATATTTGGTCCTTGGTGTCTGTGCTGCTTTCTGAACTGCCTCCTCCTAAATTTTCAGGACCATAAAGGGTACTGGTGTTGTGGGATGTGATGGTCATGGAGAATTTCCGTTTACCGGGCTGTTTGTGCATATGTAGCAACGGCGTTACGTTTCTAGGGACATGATTCCACCTTTAGTATGTCCCCTTTTCTAGAAAAATCGGCTGTTATAAAGGAGTTGCGCTGTATTTAGCACTAGACTATGTTGAGCTTGTCATTTCTAGTCCCTGGTTGCGGCAGATTTTCTGGTAGTAACTAGCTGTCCTTTGCTGTCCTAGTTTCTCTATACTTGTTGTTTTAGTTCCAGTATTTTTAGGTGGTCTTAGTCATGAAAGATTTCTTGTAATTATATAAATCCTGTAATCTTGGCAGTCAGCTTTAAATGACTTTTTGTCAAATACAACTTTCAGTGCCTTGAAACTGGGTGTGCTCTGCTGCCAAATACGCAGAACCTTCTATACTTCCTTTTCCCTCCGGATTTGGCAACTGAATTCTCATTGAGGAATTGACAGGAGATACCCTTCCTGGACTGCCAAGCAGGGCAGCTGGAGGCTCAGAAGTTGGCAGCATCACCACTCCGTACTTGTTTTAACTCAGAGGTGTCCAGAGAAGAATTTTAACTTTTGCTATGGCATTTGCAGAGAATTTGGGGGCTGCTGTATTCACAAATCAGGTGGCTTTAAACAACAGAAATTTATTGTTTCACAGTTCTGGTGGCTAGACATCCAAATCAGGGTATCAGCCATATTGATTTCTTCTGAGGGCTCTGAGACAGAAACTGTTTCATGCCTGTCTCCTAGCTTCGGTTGGCTCCTGGCAATCTTTGGCATTTCTTGGCTTGTAGATGCGTCTTCACATAGCTGTGTTTTGTGTGTGTGTGTGTGTGTGTGTGTGTGTGTGTGTGTGTGTCTTTTCTCCTCTTGTATAAGGATAGAACTCAGACTGGATTAGGGGCCATCCTACTCCAGTATGGCTTCATGTTAATTGAACTCATGACACCTTCAAAGACACTATTTCCAAACAAGGTCACGTTCACAGGTGTTAGGGCTTAGAAATTCAGCATATCTTTTTGGGGGACACACTTCAACCCACAACAAGTACCTTCATCCAAATGAGTTTGCCCATACTGATGTCATTAACTTTCAAGACTTGGTTTTAAAAGGCCTTTTCTTCACTAGAATTTATTGAAGTTACGAACACATGGTGAAATTATTCAACTAAAGCCAAAATTTTCATAGGATTAGGTTTCTTTTTACAAAAGCTTTATAACTTGCTGCAGGTGAGTATACTTGGGGACTTCATTTCTTATATTCAACATATATTTAGTTTCTCATGCTCGCCAAAACCAAACCAATCCCATTGCCGTCGAGTTGATTTCAACTCATAGCAGCCCTACAGGACAGAGTAGAACTGCCCCCTCGGATTTCCAAGGTTGTAATCTTTGTGGAAGCCGACTGTCACATTTTTCTCCTGCAGAGCGCTGGTGGGTTCAAACCGCAGATCTTTTGGTTAGTAGTCAAGCTTTTAACCACTGTGCCACCAGGGCTCCCTCATGCTCACAGTACCCACAATATTAGGTACACAAAATGGACAAGACATCCCAAATACCTTACAATCTAATTAGAAGGTTCAGAACAGTTTTTCATGTGCCTTTAAGGGAAAAAAAAAAGGATTAGCTTTTAAAAGCTGAGGACAAGGTTGGGAATGCTGGCTTAGTGGTAATATTTCTGTGGAGAGCTAAGGTGATAACCAGCTGTTACTTCCTAATGATCTCATTCAGAACAGGAATAGAACTTTCGGAACTGAGATGGAAGAACGCCTAACACACCCCTTAGTCGATCTTTCTCAAATCCCACTCCTCTCTCCTGTCTATTGATAAGTAGCTCACGGTTCATGAAAGGGAGCCATGGTGAGGTCTCAAGGGCATGTCTTCTGTACTGTTGATGGAAAAGACAGATGTTATGTTCCAGTAGCAGTGTTAACGTTGTTAGGAAAATTAAGAAGCCAGATATTTGTTTATTTATAACCTGCCTCGTTCCACAAAGGATTTATGGCATGTACTTCATATACTACTACTAAATAAGTAAAAGCCTGACATTTATTTTCATCCTGTTAGAAGCTACACAGAAGTGGGCTGAAAGAGCAGTTATTCCCCCCAGGAAAGTAAGTTGGTTCAGGTTTGAGTGGATATTAAATTGAGACCCTAAAGTTATGTGCCATAGAGCAGAGCTTCCCAACTGTTCTCACCTCGTGGCGCATGTAGGCAATGGTAATGCTTGTGTGGCACAGTGAGTTGGAAAGATGGATTGTCTAGAGACTTCAGCTGCCCAGAGGGCTGAGGGGTTCAGTATCTCAGTATACCTCTAGCACATGGACAAGTGTGCCAGTGGGCCTTGGCACATTGGTGGGGAAACTTCAACATGCAGCACAGAAAGAATAAATGCAATCAAAACCACAATGGGATACCATTTCACTCACTCACTCACACTAGGATGGATAAGATTACAAATTAAAAAAAAAAAAAAAAAAAAAAACCCCAGAAACTAACAGATGTTGATGAGAATGCAGGGAAGTTGGAACCCTTACCCAGTTTTGTGGCGGTTCCTCAAAAAAATTAAAAAATAGAGCTACCCTATGACCCAGCACTTCCACTCCTAGGTACATACCCAAAAGACTTGAAAGCAGAGACTCAAACAGAGACTTGTACACCAATGTTCATTGCAGTAGTCAAAAGGTGGAAACAAACTAAATGTCCATCATCAGATGAATGGATAAACAAAATGTGGTACATCCATACAGTGGAATACTACTCAGTAGGAGAAATGAACTCTTGATACATGCTACAGTATAGATGGAACTGGAAGACATTATGTTGAGTGAAATAAGTCAAACACAAAAGGACACATACTGTATGACCTCACTTACATAAAAAGACAAGAAAAAGCAAACGTATAGAAAACAAAGTTTATTAGTGGTTACGGGAAGGGGGGTTAATGGTGATGGAAAAATCACGTTGATTAAGGGTAGGGTGGCACAGCCAATTACTGTAATTATTGTCAATAAGTTGAACACCTGTAAAAAGTTGAATTGGCAAAAGTTGTGTGATATATTTACAGCAACGACCAAAAAAAAAAAAAAAAAAAAAGTAGTACTGAGGCTGCTTATGTCCAAGCAAAAACCTCATGGGATTTGTTTCACTGGTTTGAAGGTTTAGAATCATGGTTTCATGGGACATCCCAGTAAATTGGCCTAATAACATGTTTAATGCTTCTGTTCTACTTCCTAATTCATTTTGTAGTGCCTGGGGTCTTAAAAGTTTGTAAGAGGCCATGGAAGTCACAACAATTGGTCTCTATTCGCTGGGAACAACAGAGGAAGAAGGAGAGTCAGGAATAGGAGGAGGAAATGCATGGGTGGCTAATTGCTTCCATGAATAACTGCCTCCTTTGCCAGGACACCAGAGGAACTGAATGGTGCCTGGCTACCGTTACTGAACATTTTGATCAAAGATTCTACAGAAGAATCTTTGATCAAAATGGGGAAAATGCAGAACAGAATTTCAAATTCTCATGGACTCCAGACTTCTTGGAGCCATGAAGGTTGGATGAACCCCTGAAACTATTGCCCTGAGATAATCTTGAAACCTTAAACCAAAAATATCCCCTGAAGTCTTCTTAAAATCAAACAATACTCTAGCTTAATTAGTAAAAAAAAAAAAAGGTCTGTCTTCAGCATTATGCTCTTTTAAGATCTATATGGGATCAAACTGATAACAGCATCTTGAAAGATTAGCTAGGAACCTTAGGGGGCTGTGAATTTATGTCAATGGGGAAGGAACAACTCAGAAAAGGAGAGTGAGAATGACTGCACAACTCGAAGAATGTGATCCATGTCACTGAATGATACGTGTAGAATTGCTGTATATTTCACTGTGTCTATTCTCAGCAACAACAAAATAAATGAATTAATTTTAAAAAAGGAATAAATGCAAAAGTCAGAGATTACCAGCTACCCATTTTGATCTTAAAAGAATTTCTGTGTTGAGTCTTCACATCCCGGTGGAGGAAGGTCTAGCTTTGATTTGGTGTCACTTGTATACTTACTAATGTTAACCATGAGTCAGTCACTGAATTGGCCTTGGAATGCAAAGGTAGCTCTCTTAGTTATCTAGTGCTGCTGTAACAGAAATACCACAAGTGGATGGCTTCAACAAACAGAAGTTTATTCTCTCACAGTCTAGGAGGCTAGAAGTCCAAATTCAGGGCGTCAGCTCCAGGGGAAGGCTTTCTCTCTCTGTCCACTCTGGAGGAAGGTCCTCGTCATCTGTCTTCCCCGGGACTAGGAGCTTCTCCGTGCAGGAACCCCAGGTCCAAAGGACACACTGTGCTCCTGGCACTGCTTTCTTGGTGGTAAGAGGTCCCCCATCTCCCTGCTTGCTTCTCTCTTTTATATCTCAAAAGAGATTGGCTCAAGACACAGTCCAATCTTAGAGATTGAGTCCTGCCTCATTAACATAACTATATCACCTCATTAACATCATAGAGGTAGGATTTACAACACATAGGAAAATCACGTCAGATGACAAAATGTTGGACAATTACACAGTACTGGGAATCATGGCCTAGCCAAATTGCTACACGTATTTTTGGGGGACACAATTCAATCCATGACACCATGTTTGATTTTTTTAAGGGGGTACTGGATGCTCTGTGAAGGCAGAGATCATGTCTATTTTGTCCACCACTGTATCTCCCATGCCTGGCATAGAGAAGCTTCTCAATAAATATTCAGTAGATAAACTAAAGACTGAGTGATTTAGTGAGTGCGTTAATAGAACAGCCTATTCCTTTGGTTTGGGCAGCGTTATTGTAGTGTGGACTTTGAGGAAGATACAAAGCAGTCCAGAGCCAATGCCAGTATCACACTGCATGGTCTCTAATGTCCTCTGCCTAAGGAATTGTGGTATTCTCCCCTTTTTCCTTACTAACAGAACTTGAATTTTGTTCTGGGTGATGATGCACAGTCTCCCAGCCTCCCTTCTGTAAAGATGGCCACATGACATGGTTCTAGCCAACAGGCTCTTGGTGGAGAACATTGAGGAAGCTTCTGAGAAGACTGTTAACAGGACCAGACTTAGCTTGAATGTTTCCCTTTGTTTCGCTTGGGTTGCAGGCATTACTATTAGAGTTATAGCAGCTATCTTACAACCGTGAGGGTGAAACTCACAGTTGAAGATGTGAAGCAGAAACTAGCCTCTAAAGCACTTACGGCATTGCCGAAGGGCTGCCCCAGCTCTGGACTGCCTTTGTCTGAACTCGGTATTATATGAGAAAAATAAATCCTTTATGTCATTGTAGTTGCATCTTTTATTACCTGTATGTAGCCTAATGCAACACTAGCTGGTTCAGGCATCAAAAGCAAACAGTCTTATGTTGTTCTTAACTGCTCTGTCAATAAGGACAAAGAACATTTTATTGATCAACAGTGGAACAGCTATGCCTAAATCCTGTTTGTTCCCCATAGAAAAATATTAAACTATGACAAAATATGGGGTAGAGTTTTGAGGAGATGTCTATCAAACTAACACATCTGAAATGAAATGTAAAGAAAATAAAAGCTTTATATTTTTGAAACAGGATAAATGGTACTTGGAGGCTATTCTTAGGTGGCACCGTAACTAAGCACTCGCCTGCTAACCAGAAGGTCGGCAGTTCAAACCTACCAGCCACTCCACGGGAGAAAGATGTGGCAGTCTGCTTCTGTAAAGATTACAGCCTTAGAAACCCTACGGGGCGGTTCTACTCTGTTCTGTAGGGTCGCTATAAGTCAGAATAAACTCCACAGCAACCGGTTTTGGTTTTTGGTTTATGTCTGAAGCATTTAAATTAACTCCTCACCCATGCATGAGCTTTTGTCAATATACGAGGCATTTTCACCTAAAAGATGCTGTCACGCCCTTTTATAGATGGGGAAACTGAGTGTCTTAGTCATCTAGTGCTGCTATAACAGAAATACCACAAGTGGATGGCCTTAACAAAGAGAAATTTATTCTCTCACAGTCTAGTAGGCTACAAATCCAAAGTCAAGGCATCAGCTCCAGAGGAGGACTTTCTCTGTTGACCCTGGAGAAAGGTCCCTGTGATATATCAGTCTTTCCTTGATCTAGGAGCTTCTCTGCACTGGAACCTCAGGTCCAAAGGATATGCCCTGCTCCCAGCACTGCTTTCTTGGTGGTATGAGGTTCCCATGTGTCTCTGCTTGCTTCTCTCTTCTATAGCTCAAAAGAGATTGGATTAAGATACTATCTAATCTTGTAAACCTCATCAGTGTAACTGCCAGTAATCCATCTCATTAGATCATAGTCGTGGAGTTTACAACGCATAAGGAAATCACATTGATTACAAAATGCTACACAATCATACAATACTGGGAATCATGACCCAGCCAAATTGATACACACATTTTTGTGGGGACATAATTCAATCCATGACACTGAGGTTTAATTAGGGTAAGGGACTGTCATTCATCTAAAAGTTTCTGGAGGCAAAATATCTTTTCCCAGAACCTTTTTCAGCCTCAGGGCTCTTATTCAAAGTGTTGTAAATGAGGTCACTGGAACCCAGCTGGGGAGGGCACTGAGATCTACAAAATGCTGAGAAAGCACTACAGAGATAAGGATGGAAAGAAAGAAAACAACAGCCACCCACAGAAATGTGTTTTCACAGTTCCTGTGACTGAGGTCATTCCATGGATGATTATGTCCTCAAACCTGCATTTCTGACTAATCTCATCCTATCACCTATTCACTGGTTCTTAACAGGGGGCCCATGGAGTCCCTGAAATTGATCACGGAATTTTGCCTTGCTGAACTACTTAAGGATAGTAACTGTGCCCATCTTGTTTTTCCCTGTATAATTAGCACCAAACATGACCTAGCACAGAATAGGGGCTCAAAACATATTTGTCAGTTGATTGGAATTAAGTTTCTAGTAGTTTCTAATCAGTTTTTTTTTTTTTTTAAGGTACAAAGATGTAATAGTTAGACTAGGTTAAATAAGTAATTTTTTAAAATGGAAAGTGGGAAGTAACAGTCTCTTACATGCTAAACTTGCAAAGTCTTAATTTTAAAGTGATAATGATCAATATCATGGTATCAATTTAAGATTTTTTTCAGGGTTTTAGATAGTTGCACATTAAAACAGTGTACATGAATGATTTTGAGTCCCTGGGTCTCATACTGACACCTTAATATGCAACTCATCCCCCATACTTCTTGTCCCTTTTCTGTGCCCACTTTGCTAATCTCCTTCCCTGGTTAGATTAAATATTTAACAAAGTATGTTGAGTGTTTGCTTTGTGCCATGAGGATCAGTAAAGAGCTGGGATACCCAGATCTCATCATTTTTTAAAAACTACTTTTCTATTATTAAGTTTAATAAGACGGGAGTAGCTTGGTTCAGTGGAGGAGCCCAAGATTTAGAATGGGATAGATCTGGATTTGCATCCTAGTTTTGCCACTGATGAGCTATGTGACCTTGGGCAAACCACTTCTCTGAATCTAAATTTCCTCATCTATAAAAGGGTGTGGCAGCACCTTCTAGGTGAAAATGCCTTGTAAACTGACAAAAACTCGTGCATGGGTGAGGGGTTATAAATCTAAATACTTCAGGTTTCACTAGCTCCTCTGCCAGGTGACTCTTCTTCATATCTGCCTCTACCTTCTTACTCCCACTCTAACACCCTCTCTGAGCTTCCTTCCTATCCTAAAGAACCTGCCAAGGAACAGTTGGAGAAACCCATCACTGTTATCTTCCTGGAGATGGCTTTTAAGATAAGGTATCTGGAAGAACCAAATAAACCTCCCAATGTTACACTTACTCCTTGGTCTAAAGCAGAACTTGGAGCAATTCTATACGATTTTCCTAATCCTCACAAAGATTCCCAGAAATGTACCCAGGAATTTAGGTTTTAGTTGAAACATATGAGCCTAGACCAGCAGATTTATATAATTTAGTAGATATGCTAGTAGGACCAAACCAAACCAAAAAACCAAACTTGTTGCCATCAAGTAGATTCCAACTCATAGTGACCCTATATGACACAGTAGAAATGCCCCATAGGGTTTCCAAGGAGTGGCTGGTGGATTTGAACTGCTGACCTTTTGGTTAGCAGACAAACTCTTAAACACTGAGCCACCAGGGCTCCCAGTAGGACCAGGGGATGCCCCGAGATGGATGGAAGAGGCCAATTGGAAAAGGCCAGAAAGACCTTTGGCTATAAGAGCTAATGTCCTTGGTATGAAACTGCAACAAACTAAAGCCATTGTTAAGTTACCTATAGATACCATCCCCAAAGTTTTCCCCCAGAAAATTGACTGGGCTAACATTCAAAGCTGTAAACAAGAAAAGGATGAGAGTGTTTACAGCTATAGAGATTGTTTAACCAAGGTTTTGGTTAAACCTTCAGGTGTAAACTTAGAGGAGCTGGAAGCTGGAATAGCTTGCAACTCCATATTCCTAAATGGAATCTACCCTGACTTAGCCGAGCTTGTCAAACACCATAGGTTAGATTGGGAAAATGTCCCTAACCCATAATTGACTACCTTGGCCTATAATAGCCCAAACATTGGAAGAAAAAACTAAAGCATTAGAACAAAAGGCCAAAGCTAAACCAAAAAAAAAAGTATGGTACTGCTATTGCAGCAGTTATAAACCCAGCCCAGAGGAAAATTCCAAGCCCAGAGAAAGATTCCAAGAAACAATAATGATTCAAGGAATGCTGTTTGTTACTATTGTAAGAAAACTGGACATCTTAAAAAGGGTTGTATCAAATTAAAAATTAAATTGAATAACTTGCCGTCACTTGTCTGTCAGGTTATTATACCATGGTGGCTTGCATATTGCAGTGATGCTAGAAGCCATGCCACCAGTATTTCAAATACCAGCAGGGTCACCCACGTTGGACAGGTTTCAATGGAGCTTCCACACTAAAACAGACTAAGAAGGACCTGGCAGTCTACTTCTGAAAAGAACTGACCAGTGAAAACCTTACAAATAGAAGTGGAACATTGTCTGATACAGTGCCAGAAGCTGAGCCCCTCAGGTTGAATGGCACTCAAAATACAACTGGGGAAGAGCTGCCTCCTCAAAGTAGAGTTGACCTGGATAGAGTAAACTTTTGAGACCTTCATTTGCTGATGTGACACAGCTCAAAATGAGAAGAAACAGCTGCAAACATCCAATAATAATCAGAAGTGGACTGTACAAAGTATGAATCTAGGAAAATTGGGAGTAATAAAAAATGAAATACAATGCATAAAGATCAATATCCTAGGCATCAGTGAGCTAAAATAGACTGGGATTGGCCATTTTGAACTGGACAGTCATATGGTCTACTATGGCACGAATGACAAATTCAAGAGGAATGGTGTCACATTCATCATCAAAAAAGAATATTTCAAGCTCTATCCTAAGTACAATGCTGCCAGTGATAGGATAATATCCACGTGCTACAAGGAAGACAAGTTAATACCACTGTCTTAGTCATCTAGTGCTGCTATAACAGAAATACCACAAGTGGATGACTTTAAAAAACAGAAATGTATTCTCTCACAGCCTAGGAGGCTAGAAGTCCGAATTCAGAGTGCCAGCTCCAGGAGAAGGCTTTCTTTCTCTGTCAGCTCTGGGGGAAGGTCTTTGTCATCAATCTTCCCTGGGTCTAGGAGCTTCTCAGCGCAGGGACCCTGGATCCAAAGGACACGCTCCCCTCCTGGTTCTTCATTCTTGGTGGTAGGAGGTCCCTTTCATCTGTGCTCAATTCTGTCTTTTATATCTCAAAAGAGATTGACTCAGCATACAACCTAATCCTGTAGATTGAGTCCTGCCTCTTTAACATAACTGCCTCTAATCCTGCCTCATTAACATCACAGAGGTAGGATTTACAACACATAGGAAAATCACATCAGATCACAAAACTGTGGACAATCACACAATACTGGGAATCATGGCCTAGCCAAGTTGACACACATTTTTCAGGGAAACAATAAATCCATAACAACTATTATTCAAATTTGTATACCAACCACTAAGGCTAAAGATGAAGGAATTGAAGATTTTTACCAACTTCTGCAATCTAAGCTTCATCAAACATGCAATCAAGATGCACTGATAATTATTGGTGATTGGAATGCAAAAGTCGGAAAAAAAGAAGGATCAGTAGTTGAAAGATATGGCCTTGGTGATAGAAATGATGGCAGAAATCACACGATAGAATTTTTCAACTTACTCATTGGAAATATCATTTTTCAACAACATAAATGGTGACTATACATGTGGACCTTGCCAGATGGAATACACAGGAATCAAATTGACTACATCTGTAGAAAGAGAGGATGGAGAAGCTTAATATCATCAGTCAGAACAAGGCCAGGGGCCAACTGTGAAACAGACCATCAATTGTTCATATGCAAGTTCAAGTTGAAGCTGAAGAAAATTAAAAGGAGTTCACATGAGCCAAAACAACCTTTAGCATATCCCACCTGAATTTAGAGACTATCTCAAAAACAGATTTCATGCGTTGAACACTAATGACCAAAGACCAGACAATTTGTGGGATAACATCAAGGACATCATACATGAAGAAGGCAAAATGTCATTAAAAAGCCAGGGAAGAAAGAAAAGATCAAAATGGATGTCAGAAGAGACTCTGACACTTTCTCTTGAACGTAGAGTAGCTAAAGTGAATGGAAGAAACGATGAACTGAGAGTTGAACAGAAGATTTCAAAGGGTGGCTCCAGAAGACAAAGTAAAGTATTATAAAGAAATAAGCAAAGGCCTGGAAGTAGAACACCAAAAGGGAAGAACATACTTGGTATTTCTCAAGCTGAAAGACCTGAAGAAAAAATTCAAGCCTCAAGTTGCGATACTGAACGACTCTATGGGCAAGATATTGAACAACACAGGAAGCATCAAAAGAAGATGAAAGGAATAGACAGAATCACTGTACCAAAAAGAATTGGTTGATATCCAACCATTTCAGGAGGTTGGATATGAGCAAGAACCATTAGTACTGAAGGAAGAAGCCCAAGTTTTGCTAAAAGCATTGGCGAAAATCAAGGCTCCAGGAATTGACAGAATACCAATTGAAATGTTTCAACCATTGGATGCAGCGTTGAAGGTGCTCACTTGTCTATGCCAAGAAATTTGGAAAACAGCTACCTGGGCAACCAAATGGAAGAGATCCATATATGTGCCCATTCCAAACAAAGGTGATCCAACAGAATGTGGAAATTATTGAACAATATCATTAGTATCACATGCAAATAAAATTTAGAGAAGAAAATTCAAAAGAATTTGCGGCAGTATATTGACAGCAAACTGTCAGAAAGTCAGTAAGTGCTTCAAGTCCTCTTCACTTTCAGCAAGCAAGGTTGTGTCATCTACATATTGCAGGTTGCTAATGAGTCTTCCTCCAAGCCTGATGCTGTGTTCTTCTTCATATAGTCCGGCTTCTCAGAGTATTTGCTCGTTCCATGTCCTCTTATGAATCCAGCTTGAATTTCTGGCAGTTCCCTGTCGGTGTACTACTGCAACTGCTCTCTAGTTATCTTCAGAAAAATTTTATTTGTGTGTGTGATATTAATGATATTGTTCAATAATTTCTGCATTCAGTTGGATCACCTTTCTTTGGAATAGGCATAAATATAGATCTCTTCCAGTTGGTTGGCCAGGTAGCTGCCTTCCAAATTTCTTGGCATAGACGAGTGAGCACTTCCAGTGTTGCATCTGTTCATTGAAATATCTCAACTGGTATTCAGTCAATTCCTGGAGCCTTATTTTTCACCAATGTCTTCAGTGCAGCTTGGACTTTTTCCTTCAGTGCCATTGGTTCCTGATCATATGCTACCTCCTGAAATGATTGAATGTTGACCAATTCTTTTTTGTACAGTGACTCTGTATTCCTTCCGTCTTGTTTTGATGCTTTTTGCATTGTTCAGTATTTTGCCCATAGAATCCTTCACTATTGCAACTTGAGGCTTTAATTTTTTCTTCAGTTCTTTCAGCTTGAGAAATGCTGAGCCTGTTCTTCCCGTTTGGTTTTCTAACTCCAGGTCTTTGCATACTTTACTTTGTCATCTCAAGCCACCCTTTGAAATCTTCTGTTCAGCTCTTTTACTTCATCATTTCTTCTGTTCGCTTTATCTGTGTTCAAGAGCAAGTTTCAAAGTCTCTTCTAACATCCATTTTGGTCTTTTCTTTCTTTCCTGTCTTTTTAATGACCTCTTGCTTTCTTCATGTATTGTGTCCTTGATGTCATTTCACAACTCGTCTGGTCTTTGGTCATTAGTGTTCAACGAATGAAATCTGTTCTTGAAATGTCTCTAAATTCAGGTGAGATATACTCAAGGTCATACTTTGGCTCTCATGGACTTGTTCTAATTTTCTTCAGCTTCAACCTGAACTTGCATATGAGCAATTGATGGTCTGTTTCACAGTCAGCCACTGGCCTTGTTCTGATTGATGATATTGAGCTTTTCCATCATCTCTTTCCACAGAAAGTGGGTTTAGTGGGACATAATATGCAAAGTGGAGCCCTGGTGGCACAGTGGTTAAGTGATACAGCTGCTAACAAAAAGGTCAGCAGTTCTAATCCACCAGCTGCTCCTTGGAAACTCTATAGGGCAGTTCTACTTTATCCTCTAGGGTCGCTATGGGTCAGAATCGACTCGACAGCAACGGAGGGAGTAAGCAAAGTGGGGGCAGGACCTGGAACCTAGAAATGATGCACATTCTCTGACCTGGGATGGGCACCAGGAGGGTGGACTCAGCTCTGACAACAGAATGTCCTGCTGGGCGGGCAGAACTTGCTCATTCACTCAGCAACCATTTGGTTCCAGCTGTGTGCCACTGCAGTGAGGTAAGTGCTAATTGAGGTGAATATGCATGCCAAAGTTGGGCAATGAAAAAGGAAGACAGAGGAAGAATGGATGCATTCAAAATGGTGTTTGTGAAGAAGACTGAATATACTGTGGACTGCCAAAAAAACCCAAAACCATCAGCCTTAGAAGAACTACAACTAGAACCTTCCTTAGATGCCAGGATGGCAAGACTTCGGCTTGCTTACTTTGGACATGTCATCAGGAAAGTTCAATCACTATGAAAGGACGTCATATTTGGTAAAGCAGTTGTTTTTGGGTAACACTGAGTTTGCTTTGACTCATAGCAACCCATGTGACAGAGTAGAACTGCCCCATAGAGTTTTCTAGGCTGTACTCTTTATGGGAACGGTTGCCAGGTCTTTCTCCTCTGGAGCAGCTGGGTGGTTTTGAACCACCAACCTTTCAGTTAGCAGCATAGGTCTTAACAGTTGCATCACCAGAGCTCCTTTGGTAAAGTCGCGGGCCGACAAAAACGAGGGAAATCCTCAATGAGATGGATCGACACAATAGGCACAACAACGGCTCAGACGTACCAACGATCATGAAGACGTTAATTTTTGTTTGTTTTAGTTCCCCTTCCTTGAAGTCCTTCTACTATTAAGGCAAAACCATAGGCTTATTTGCCCACAGGAAGGAGAGGAGAGACACATAACAGAGCTTATGCAGCAGGGAGATAAGACTGGGGCATTACTGTCTAGCAGAAATGGAGCATAGTAAGCCCTTTGGTATTCAGAGGAGAGAAAGATCGGCAAGAGGAGAAATTGAGTGTCCTGCCGGTGCTGCCCATGATTCTGAAAGCTATGCCACTGGTATTTCAAATACCAGCACGGTCACCCATGGTGGACAGGTTTCAGTGGAGCTTCCAGACTAAGACAGACTAGGAAGAAAGGCCTGGCAATCTACTTCTGAAAATTAGCCTATGGAAACCTTATGGATCACAACAGAATATTGTCGAACATAGTGCTGGAAGATGAGCCCCCTAGGTTGGAAGGCACTACACAACAGTTGCAACAATGGACTCAAACAATAATGGACTCAATGATCATGAAGATGGTGCAGGACTGGGCAATATTTTGTTCTGTTATACATAAGGTCACCAGCTTGACAGCAACTAACAATAAAAAACAAATGAAGGATCAGAGAAGCAGTTACACTCCACCCTTGGGAAAGTAGGCAGTCAGAAATGGCTTCAAAGAAGGTGATTTTTGAGCAAACGAAAGTATCCAGAACACATAAGGACAGAGTATGAGTGGCAACCCAGAAAGTTGGTCAGAATCAGGAAGGAGAGAATGCACACGTATTGAGCCTTATCTCCCTGTGCCAAGCAGTAAGCAGGGCACTGTCACAGGTTATGCTCCCAGGAAGCTGACTCTGAGATAGAGATTAGTGTGCAGGAAGTTTATCAGGCAGTGCTCCGGGGATCAACACCTGTGAAAGGGAAGGAACAGAAACAAAATTGGGCGGAAGGAGAAGTTGGGCTGTGACGCAGCCTCAATGAAGTCCTCAGCTGCTTACATAGGGACCTCCAAAGATCAGAGAGTTTGAACAACTTCTCCATAGCCATACAGCTTGTACATCTTAGAGCGGAAATTTAAATCTGGTTCTGATTCCAATGTTTGTACTCACTCTAGGATGTGCATTCTCAGTGGGGGTGATATTTTGCCTCCAAGGGGGTTAAAACTAGTTCTTGGAAGACAAAACTATCTTAGATATTACAATGGGTTGTAGCCCTTCAAAGGGCCACAATATATGAACAGAAGATATACAGTTTATCTGTGGTATTAAAATTTCATTGTGTGTGTGTGGGGCAGGGTCAGGGGGTGATTAGGAAAAAATGTCTAAAAAGGCTCCTGTGGGGCTTGTGATAATGACATAAAGATTGGGAAACGCTGCTGTAGGGAACACTTAAAAAAAAAAAAATCCCAGTTGCTGTCAGGTCAGTTCTATCTCATGGCGATCCCATGTGTGTCAGAGTAGAACTGTACACTGTAGGGTTTTCAAAAGCTGATTTTTCAGAAATAGATTGCCAGGCCTTTCTTCTGGGGTGCCTATGGGTGGACTCAAACTTCCAACTCTTTGGTTAGCAGCCAAGCATGCTAGCCATTTGCACCACCCAGGGACTCCAGGGAATACTTAGGTGGAATTAAAAAGAATAATGTAAACCTAGGTTATACACATTGGGACTAAATTAAAGAGGAATTAGAATGCCAGGAGCAGCACCTTGAACTTCTCCTCTGGGCAATGGGAAACCATCTTGAATTTTAAATTAGGGAAATAACATTGTTATAGAAATATACCAGGAGGAGTAGTGTAAAGGATGGATTGGAGATGAGGGAAAAATGAAGGTTGGTAGACCAGTTAGAAACCCATTGCAACAAACCAAGAAAAAGGTAAAGAGAGTCTGACCCAACCATTGGTGGCAGGATAGAGAGGAGGGGGCAGATTTGCAAGAGACTAGGAAGGCAGGATCAATACGATATATAAATTAACTGGGTAATGGTCAAACGTGACCATGAAGCTTCGTTACTGGGAAGATGATGGTGCCATAATGAGAGAAAATCTAGAGCGTGAAGCACATTTGAAAGGGAGACACCAAGTGTGAGGTTCCTGCAGGACACCCTGAAGGAGAAATGCAAGAACAGGTGGCAGTACTGGTTTGAAATCCTCACAAGAGAACAGGGCTTTTGAGAGACGTTGGGGAGTTATTGAGGTACAAGTGATGATTGAATCCATGCAGATAGATGATTTCTCTGGGGAAGAGAGTGCAGAGGCAGAAGAAGGCTACGTCAATGCCACTGGGAAACACCTAAATTAAGGGATGAGTGGAAGAAGAGGAACAAGTAAAGACAAAGAATTAGGGCATAGTAGGAAATGAGTGCCTTTCCATGCCAAGGGAAGAGTTACAAGGAGAAGGGGATCAGCGCATCAGCACTGAGTAGAGGACAAAGGCATTTGATGTAGTTATTAAGAAATCTCTGCTATCTTCTGAGAGAACACATTTAATTGAGTGGTGAGGATGGAAGTCTGATTAAAAGCAATTGAAGATGTAGTGGCTAGTTGCTATCATGATTGAGAGTTTGGAGTATGGGGTCTATATTAGTTTCCTAAGGCTGATATAACAAATTACCACAAGCTTAGTAGCTTAAACAATACAAATTTATTATCTTATAGTTGTGGGGGTCACAAGTTCAAAATCAGTGTCACTGGACTAAAGTCAAGGTGTTGGTAGGAATGGTTCCTTTTGGAGCCTCTGAGAGAATACGTTTCTCTGCCGTTTTCAGCTTCTAGAGGCCTCCTGCATTCATTGGCTTGTAGCCACTTTCTCGCATCACTCCAACCTCTTGCTTCCATCATCACATCTCCTACTACTGACCCTGATCCTCCTTCCCCCCTGTATAAGGGCCCTTGTGATTACATTGGGCCCACAGATAATTCAGGATAATCTCCCCATCTCACCAGATAATTCAGGATAATCTCCCCATCTCAAGATCCTTCATTTAATCACACCTGCAAAGTCCTTTTACCATGGAAGGTAACATATTCACAGGTCCCAGAGATTAGGATATAGACATCTTTGGGGGTCATTAATATGTCTACACCGAGTCTGACCCTGGGTGGTGCAAACAGTTAACAATTTGACTGCTAACTGAAAGGTTGGAAGTTTAAGTGAACTCAGAGGCACCTTGGGAGAAAGGCTTGGCAATCTGCTTCTGAAAAATAAATGATTGAAAACCTTGTGTAGCATAGTTCTACTCTGGCACAGTGGGGTCAGTATGAGTCAGAATCGACTTG
The DNA here is from genome assembly GCA_030035585.1 of Dugong dugon. Lineage (NCBI taxonomy): Eukaryota > Metazoa > Chordata > Mammalia > Sirenia > Dugongidae > Dugong > Dugong dugon. The sequence continues at coordinate 25,931,962 of CM057482.1, read as the reverse complement.
CCGGCAACTGGTAGTGACAGAGTATGATAGACCTGAGTTTGAACCCTCACTCTACCACTACTAGCTGTGTGAGTTTCAGTAAGTTACTTTAAGCTTCAGTTACCTCATCTATGTAAATATGGATATTATTAGAACTTACCTCTAGGAGCTAGGAAGAAAGGCCTGATGATCTACTTCCATAAAATCAGCTATTGAAAACCCTATGGAGCACAGTTCTACTGTGACACACATGGGGTCGCCATGAGTCAGAATTGACTCAATGGCAGCTAGTGGTTTGCCGTTAAGAGACTAAAGATTAAAATGAAGTATATACATATAAATCCAAAAACCCGTTGCCCTCAAATCAATTCCAACACACAGTGACCCTATAGGACAGAGTAGAACTGCCCCATAGGCTTTCCAAGGAGCGACTGGTGGATTCGAACTGCCAATCTTTTGGTTAGCAACCAAGCTCTTAACCACTGCGCCACGAGGGCTCACATATACATATACATGTACATGTACACATACACATACACATACATATACATGTATATGAACTGAAGAAAAAACTGAAGCACTTACTAATGAAGATCAAAGTCTACAGCCTTCAGTATGGATTACACCCAACATAAAACAAAAATCCTCACAACTGGACCTATAACCAAAATCATGATAAATGGGGAAAAGATTGAAGTTGTCAAGGATTTCATTTTACTTGGATCCACAATCAACACCCATGGAAGCAGCAGTCAAGAAATCAAAAGATGCATTACATTAGGCAAATCTGCTGCAAAAGACCTCTTTAAAGTGTTAAAAAGCAAAGATGTCACTTTAAGGACTAAGGTGCACCTGACCCAACCCTTGGTGATTTCAATAGCCTCATATGCATGTGAAAGCTGGATGATGAATAACGAAGACCTAAGAAGAATCAATGCCTTCGCATTATGGTGTTGGCAAAGAATATTGAATATACCATGGACTGCCAGAAGAACAAACAAATCTGTCTTGGAAGAAGCACAACCAGAATGCTCCTTGGAAGCAAGGATGGTGAGACTACATCTCACATACTTCAGACATGTTATTAGGAGAGATCAGTCCCTGAAGAAAGACATCATGCTTGGTGAAGTAGAGGTCCAGTGAAAAAGAGGAAGACACTCAACGAGATGGATTGTCACAGTGGCTGCAACAATGGGCTCAAGTATGACAACAATTGTGAGGAAGGCACAGGACCAGGCAGTGTTTCATTCTGTTGTACATAGGGTCACTATGAGTCAGAACCGACTTGGTGGCACTTAATGACAACATACATATACATATGTGAATATGTATAGATATACAAAGAACTAGGAATATATTGGGTGTTCAATAAAATTTTAGTGTCGGTTCGTGATCAAGCATCTTGCAAGGAAGAAGAAGTGGATATAGAATGTGGTTAGAGGAATTTGGTGGTGAAGAGTAGAAGAGAAATATGACTATATTTTGGTTTTAGAGAAGGATGTTTCTTTTATAAGATAGAGGAGACTTCATACTTTTGCAGGCAGAGGAGAAGGATAGTGAGAAGAAATAGAAGATTTGGGAGGGGATGTTTGATGGAGCAAAGAGAAGAGAAGCAGAGCACTAGAGCATGAAGGGCATGAATGGAAGGGCCAGGCTTGACCAAAGACAACTCTTCACCTGCAAGGCCACTTGTGTGCAAAAGAGGAAAGGTAAAGACATGAAGAGTTTGAGCTCATAAGTAGTAAAGTTGAAGGACTTTTCAACCCGGCCAGTAAATTTTATGTCAGGTCATCTACTGAGAATAAGTGGGGGGAGAAGGAATTGGATGGATTAACAAGGAAAGCTGAGACTAGAACCGTTGCCTTAGAGTATATGACAATATGTGACCAGAGGTGAGCAGCAGTAAGGACTCAGCTGAGGGTCTGGAAAGGCTTTCATTGTAAAAGAACTTTGCTCAGTGATGACAGTTACAAAACCAGCCAGTTGTCATGCTTGATCACATTGAACTTTAGGAAGGGGTCTCAGGACAGATTCTTCTCCGTGAAAGTTACTTGTGTAATTAGGGAAAGCAAAAACTGAAGCATAATGTTCACCATTAAATCAGAAGAAAAACCAGATGATTCAACACTCATCTGGTTTCATATTCACTGCAGAGAAATAGGTCTAACAAAGCCAGCCCCATATCCAAATAATTTCCAGATCTACAAACTTGGGGGTGGGATTTATGATTTACCGTCAAAGTAAGGAATCTGGGAGAGTTGGGAGGGCAGTTAATTCCCTTGTGTTCTCTGTGAATCAGATATGGAATGGCAGAGGGCTATTACTTCCATATGGATTCTGCCATAGATTTTGTGAATGACTAGGCAAGGAATGTCATATATCTACATATATAACCACACAGATCAAACTGGCTGTGACTGAAGGAGCTGGCTGTTGTGATTTGCGTCATCATTTCTGTGGGGCTGCTGCAAATCAGAATGGTAACATTATCCACTTGTGAACAAATATAATACCTCGTCAGAATCTCTGCAATCAGGGTCCATGCTTAAGCCTTGCAGGGAGTCAGCAGAGAGAAGGTGTTTGGGGTTCTATATTCAGTATTTGAGATTCAGACCCTCTGCCACTCCCTCAAGGAGCCAGGCTGGCTCAAGTGTTAAGCGCTTGATGGCTAATGGAAAGGTAGTGGGTTCGAACTCACCAGCTGCTCCATGGGAGAAAGATGTGGCATTCTGCTTCCGTAAAGAGTATAACCTAGGAAACCCTATGGGGCAGTTTTACCCTGTCACATGGGGTTGCTATGAGTGAGAATGGACTTGATGGTATTTAACAACAATAACAACAACAATAAACCACCCCCTGTGCTCCACTGTCCAATCCAGAGAAGGTAGAAGAACTGCCAGGAGAGACCTCAGAACTGCTAGACCCAGGGGGGAGGGAATGAGGAAGCCAGAGTCACCTCAGCTGAAAAGGTAGCAGAAGCTGTATTACAGCTCTTGCCTTGATTGTCTGTGGGGTTGCCAGGACTCTAGACTCCATAGGTTCCACTGCACTAGCTGGCCAAGTCCATTGCTCATAACTTTGAACTACAGACGGTGTCTTTTTTGCACTTAGTCCAGTGGCCTAGCTTCCCTTTGACCTACTCAACTTTTCTGAGCAGATCTTTGCTTTGGCATCCTGACCTGAAAGGGACTGTAACTCTTAGGTGCTATCATTGGACAACTAGTCCATGCCTTGTTTCTCCATCTGGAAGAGCCAGAGAACAGGAACATCTGGTATCCCAAGTACCTTGAGTGATTTAGATTAACGCAACCCACATACGATATGATTAAAGAGCACTGTGGAAATTTCAAATGGTATAAATATGGATAATACAATGATAACTGAGAAGCAACTTGGCTAACTGAAGCCAGTACCCAGAGCGATCCTGTAATTAGTATGATTGTGCCTGGTGTGCCCTGAAGCACAGCATGGACCTTTAATGCGAAGAGGCAGGTGAAATAATGTCTAGCCTACTAATTTCTGAGATACAGCTTAAACCCAGGACATGATGAGATGGAGCCTTAGGAATTTTGATAAGTAAAAAGGATTTCTTGACTTGGACACAGTCTGTCTGCCTTTATGGCATGTGACCCTCAGTCACCAATTGGAAGTTCTAAGAAAGACTGGATCTTCTACTATACCTCAGGCCCTCAACAAATCCATTTGATTATGAAAAGACAGGAAAAGTTATTTTCTGACCAGGTAGTAGACAAGAAAGAAATTAAAAAAAAAAAAAAAAAAATCCAAGGATAAGGAATAAACACATTTTAAGGTCAACAATTTCTAAGTCAACAACTAGGACTCCAATGCTTACAATAAAGGCATTACCTTTTGTTGCAATTTGTGAAATTCAGAATGCAATTGTCTCATTTGGAGGGCATGGTGAACATCAGAGTCTGAATCTCTAGTAGAGCTAATAGATCTCCATTCTCCATTCAGGCCTTGATGTTTGCCATGCCCTCCAGATGAGACAATTGCATTCTGAATTTGACAGATTAAAGCCTCCAGGACACTAAACCCTTACAGATTTACTTATTTAAAAAATGTTGTGCCATGGCTGATGTAATTGGTGTCACTGAACTGCACACATGAAAAATGTTGAATGAGCAAATGTGCTATCTATATTTTTACAACAATAGGGAATGTTGTGGAAGGAATGAGTATGAATAGGATGGGTGTTAAAATATATAAGTATTCTGCAGTCTGCTTCCATACTCATTTCCCAGGTTTATGTGCAGATGTATAATTTCCTTCTTGGGCCTCTCTGGTAATCTCCTAAATCTTGAAGGCCAGTCAACCTCTTGATCCCCTAGGTCTTCACACTGCTATTCCACCTGCTTCCTCGACATCTCCGTTCGAATGACTCACAGGCCCCTTCTACTCAAAATGTCCAAAACTGTGCTCAGCATCTTCCCCCACTCCCACCCCATGAGCCAGGCCCTCCTCCGAGGTTCCCAACTCAATGAATGGTACTGCCCGGAAAGCAGTAATTTTGGTACTGTCTTTGATTCCTTCCTCTTTTTTCCACCATCTATTTCCAGTTGATTTTTATGTCTTGCCAATTTTAACTCCTGTCTTTGACTCCATTGCTACCTTAATCCAAACACCATTCTTTCTTGCCTAGATTGTTCTTAGCTTTGAGTCTCTGCCTCAATTACCGCCCCTCCCATAAAATGTGATCAGGTCATGTCCCTATTTAAATCCTTCAGTGATAATCCCTCGACATTAAAAGAAGATCTAAACTCCTTTATATAATTGCTGAGCCCTTGCTTGTCTCTCCAACCTCATCTCGAATCACTCCCCGCCTCACAATAACCTTCTCTCAATTCCTTAAAGAGATCATACTGTCTCTACCCACACTCCCATTAGACTGTAAGCTCCATGGAGGCAGGAACCATGTTTGTCTGAATTATCACTGCATCCCCAAGGCCCAGTACAGTGCCTCACCCTTGGTATATGGTTATTGGTTCGTAGTTCTGTAGCACAGATCCAGTTTGCATTCTAACTGTTCTTTTAAAGAATGTATACCTTTCAATCCTCATATTTCTATTTTGAGTTCCTGTCACATCAAGTCACCTTATGCTCAAAAGATTGTATATAGTATAATAATATATTATGATCTCAAATTCACATTGTTACCAGTGATATGTGCATTATTGTCTAGGCATCGGACATTGTATGTATGACTTACAGCCCCTTTCAAAATAGTTTCCTCATGTGAATCAGGAGGCTCCTCCTGCAAAAGTTGTATCTGTCTTCCACAGGAACTGGTTTTACAGGTTTAGCAAGGTGTTTGTCTCCCTCTTCTTTTAAATTCAGTCTAAAGCCCTTCTGATCTGGCGCCTTGTCTTGAGGACAGACATGTTCACCCCAACCCTCTTGAAGGACACTCCTTTCCTAGCCAAGTGTCGGTTTGCTAGTTCACAGAATGTTGATGTTTGGCCTCCTAGATTCTGATAGTCAGAAATTTCTTCCTTATGACTAACAAATTACTCCTTCTTTAATTGTTTTCCTAGTATTTTGTTTTATTATTTTGTTTGTTAATAAGATTTTATTGTGGTTTTGGTGAAAGTTTACATAGCAAGTTAGGTTCTAGTTTGACAATTTCCACACAAATTGATCAATAACATTAGTTACATTTTTCACACTGTGTCAGCATGCTCATTGATTGTGTTCTGGTTGTTCCATTTCCGGTACTTTAGTTTCCCTACTCACTTATCTTTTAATCTTTGCTTTGGATTAAATGCTGACCTTTTGGACTCATACAGATGATTTTCTTTTTAGTAGAGTACTGATCTAAGAGAGGAGCCCTGGTGGCACCGTGGTTAAGAACTTGACTGCTCACCAAAGGTGAGCAATACAAATCCACCAGCTGCTCGTTGGAACCCTATGGGGCAGTTCTACTCTATCCTATAGGGTCACTGTGAGTTGAAATTGACTTGATGGCAATGGGTTTGGGTTTTTTTGATCTAACGGGTATTATCCTTTACTTCATGTGTCACTCTCTCCTGCTGTGAGTCGAAATCAACTTGACGGCAATGGGGTTCATCCTTCGAAATGGTCATTCTAGGGGGTGAGAGCTCCACACATCTCTCCCATCCCCACCACCACCCACGTAGTCTTCCAGTCAAGAGCAGAGGTCTATGAGGCCCATTTCCCTCCTTTATGGCAGCTGGCCTTGGAGCATGATTCTCACACATTTACAAAAGAATCCCATTCGTGGATGACTTAGCAACTCCATTTTGTTTTTGAAAGTCTAGTGTAATATGGTTTATTTTGTTCACACATGTAATTCTATTAAAGGAGTCACTGATCTACCAATTTTTAAGAAATATTATTAGGAAAGTATTGTGAAAAAAATGTCTTGCCCTATATCAGGTCAAATAAGGAGGAAAGATTGATTTAAAAAAATACAGGACAATAAATTCTGAGAAGGTAGAGAAGAAAGTTTGAACAAGTTCACGTTAGATGTCAAAGTCTTCAAGGAATGAGGGGACTGTTCTGAAGATGAGAGTGGGAAGAAGATGGTATAACTGGGTGCAATGAATTTGGAAAGACGTTCTCTTTTCTACACCTACCTTGCCAATCCTTGGCTCTGGATAAACACAAACATTCTTCCTTGTCATGGGCTGACGAGCATTGCTATGAAAAACCATATACTCAAGTTATGCAATGTCAACTATGCCCTCAATACTCTCACCAGACTTCTTACTCATTCTTTGTTGACTGATGTCCTGTCCCAAATCAGACCACACCTGGGTATTGCATGCAATTCCAGTACCACATTTCCAGAGGGATGGAGACAGGCTCAGCAACTCAGAACCATGTGACATGAGGAATTCTTGAAGGAATGGTTGACATTTCGCCTGAAAAACATAAGAGCTTATTTCAGAAGTCTGAAAGTCCACCAGGAGATTCCAAGGAATAGAATTTGGACCAACGGGCAAAAGCTGCAGAGAAAGATTCATGGGTCAATATAAGGAAGAACTTCATAAAAGCTCTCCATAAGTAGAATGGGCTGCTTCACGAGAGAGTTCACTTTCACTAGAGCTGATTCTATGTCATGACTTAGAATTTATTAAAAAAATATTTACTCATTGCTTTGATGTGCAGGGGAGACACTTGTGATTCAAACTGCGTTTCTGCCTGGGAGTAGGAGGGGACGAGGGTTAACCGATAATTACCACATGGCATCAGAAGCGCTTAGTAAAAGGCTATCCAAGATAGTTCAGAGGAACCCTGGTGGCACATTGGTTAAGCTTTGGCTGATAATCGAAAGGCCAGCAGTTCAAACCTACCAGCCACTCTTCGGGAAAAAAGATCTGGCGATCCATCTGCTCCCATAAAGATTATAGCCTAGAAAACGCTATGGGGCAGTTCTACTCTGTCTTATACGGTCACTGTGAGTTGGAATTGACTTGGTGGCACACAACAACAAGATAATTCGAAGAGGAAGTGGCTTCTTCTGGAGGAGTCAGAGAAGGTTCTGATGAAGGAGGTGGGTTTGAAACTCAGTCTTGTAGAATGAGGCCGATGTGTTCAGATACAGAAAAGAGCATATGCAAAAATACAGAGGAATAAAAGTACATGGTGCACAAAGCCAAATGTGAACAAATGGCAAAAAGCTTTAAAAGTAGTTTAAGACCAGATTTTGAATGGCCTTAATGCTTTACGTTTATAATGGGACAACTAGGAGCCATTGAAGACTTGAAGCACAAGAATAAAATGATTATGTCACTGAATTGTACATGGAAAACACGTTGAAATGGCAATTTTTTGTTTTCTATATATATACATATATAAACCACAATTTAAAAATATACCAATCTGCCTAAAACCAGAAATTAAAAAAAAAAAAAGAATAAAACTATTAAATTAGTGTTATGGAAAGTTGTGAAGTGTTGAATGAGGCGGTATGTACTTCGAATCGAATGAGATTTGGAGCCTTCTGAATTGGGGCAATGGAGCCGGGAATAGGGAGAAAGAGGCAGATAAGATAATTATTTCAGAGGTAGAATTGACAAAACTGAGATATGGGGGTTGAGAGGAGGTAGGAGCAGTTGAATATGACTCAGAAGTTTCCAGCTGGAGTGACTGAGTGGAGGAGGAATACACTGCAGGAGCAGGAGACAATAATGAGATTTATTTTGAACTTAGAGGCACACATGGGACACCCAGTTGGGAAAACCTGATGATTCTCAGAAATATGGCCTACAGCCCAGAGGACAGACAGAGGCTGGCAAAAAAAAAAAAAAAAGTTAAGAGTCACCATGGAATGGATCCTCTCTTCCCAGGACTCCTCCCTTTCTTTTCTCTAGAAATACAACCCCCCTTTTTTCTGGGAATAGGTTCTTCCTTCCTAAAACCAGCTGCCACCAAGTTGACTCTGACTCATGGCAGCCCCATATGTGTCAGAGTAGAACTGTGCCCCATAAGGTTTTTAATGGTTGGTTTTTCAAATGTAGATCACCAGGCCTTTCTTTCGAGGCACCTCTGGGTACACTCAAACCTCCAACGTTTAGGCTAGCAGCTGAGAGTGTTAACCGTTTGCACCACCCAGGGACTCCTCCTACCCCCTAAACCCAAAAACCAAACCGTCGAGTCGATTCCAACTCATAGCAATCCTATAGGACAGGGTAGAACTGCCTCGTAGGGTTTCCAGGGAAAATCTGATGGATTCCAACTGCCAACATTTTGGTTAGCAGCCAAACTCTTAACCACTGCACCACCAGGACTCCCCTTCTACCCCATAGCCCCCATTATAAGGTTCTCACCAGAGCTACCAAGTGTTTACATGACACCATCCCCTGCTCACTGTTGCTTGGTCCAGAGACAGGTACCTGACTCAAGACAGACTAATATGATTCCTTCTCTGGGATTAAAAAAACCACTTTTTTACAGAAAAGTTCCAACATATGCAATCTTGTTTCAGCTATACTTCTGTCCACTTCCTCCTCTCTCATTTTATTTTGAAGCAAATATCAGGAATTTGGGTTAAACAAATGAACAACCAACAACCAGTAGTAAGAGAGGGAGAGAATCACTCTCTGGTGTTAGAAAGTGTAAGATGCAAATAAAAGAAAGGAGCTGTTTGTAGTCATGTTTCTATCACGATGAGCTAGTCAGTCTAAAGTAAGAAAGGATGAAACGTACATTCAGAAAAAAACAGGTAGACAGGTAGCTTTTCTGGGGGTGGGGCTCTTTTTCATTATGGTGAAAATATGCATAAGAACACACATACTATCTCAATAATTTCTACATGTAAATTTAGTGACATTGACTACATTCTTCAAGTAGAGCATCCATTCTCCCTATCCTTTTCCAAATCATTCCACCACCATTAATATAACCTCAGGGCCCCCTAAGCATAAACTCCCCCTTTCCTGTGTCCTTTCACCCCTGATAACCACTAATCATCTTCAGTTTCTATATATTTGCCTATTTCATATAAGTGAGATCATGCAGTATATGTCCTTTTGAGACTGACTGATTTCGCTCAGCATGATGTCCTCAAGGTTCATCCATGTGGCATGCATCAGGACATCAGTTCTCCTTATGTCTGAGTAGTAGTCCATTGTGTGTAGGTACCACATTTTCTTTACGGCATCTGTTGATGGACATTTTGGTTCTTTCCACTTTTTGGCTATTGTGAACAGCACTGCTTTGAACATTGGTGACGGGTGAATCTTAGTTGCTGTTGAGGCTGTGTTTCCTCATGTTCCAGAGGTCTCTCCAGTCTGGTTGTCCAACCCGCAGCTTCCGTAAGCCAGAAATCTCCCTTTCTGCCTTAACTGCGTCCCTTACAACCAAGAGTCCTGACTAATACACACCAGCATGTGCCTAATGACTGATGCCACCCTGGGGAGTGTGTTCTCTCCTATAAGAACAGCTTCTCTCCACGCCTGAATGTACAAATCCTTTGGCACCAGGCTCAAGGGCCACCTCCTTAATGACAACTTCCCTAATCCTAGTAGCAGGAAGTGACCTCTCCCGTCTCTGAATCATGGTACACTTTACCTAAGCACCCTTATGGCGTGCCTCATGTTTTCCATTGCTCTAGAGCAATTTGGGTGTGCCAATTATCTTTCTCCACCATTCATCTGTCAGTTTGTCCTACTATGGTGACTTGCATGTTGCTGCGATGTTGGAAGCTATGCCACTGGTATTTCAAATACCAGCAGGGTCACCCATGGTGGACAGGTTTCAGTGGAACTTCCAGACGAAGACAAACTAGGAAGAAAGGTCTGATGAAAATTACTTCTGAAAATTAGCCAATGAAAACCCTGTGGATCACAACAGAATATTGTCCAATATAATGCTGGAAGATGAGCCCCCTAGATTGGAAGGCACTCAAGATACAGAGTGGCTGCAACAATGGACTTGAGCACACCAGTGATCGTGAAGATGGCGCAGGACCGGACAACGTTTCATTCTGTTGTACGTGGGGTCGCCATGAGTTGGAGCTGACTCAACGGCAACTAACAACAACAACAACATCATCAACATCATCTTTCTGCCTTGAGCTGCAAGCCTTCTGAAAGCAGGAACTTTGTCATTCGTTTTTTATTCACCGTGTCACCCCCGAACATCACACACAGTATAAGTTCTCAGTAAAAATCCGCGGACCGAATGAGAAAAAAAAGTTGTTCTTATTTTTAAACAGAGGTTCAGTACCACTTAAAGTAGATGGAAAGAAATCTAGGCAGTTTCTCTAGAGCCTCTTTTAGTCAAGTCTATGAAATAGAAAAGGAGTACATACGAATCATTCAAAAAGACAGTCATAAAACCAAGAAAGCAGCATTATAGTTACATAATATTAATTTGATTAAAACCTAGAGGCTACCAACAGGAAGCCATAGCTACTTCCCTTTTCAATAAACCTCCATAATGAAAACGTACTGGGCTACATTGCCTTATATTTTAAAGCCAAGAGGTGTATTTTATATCAGTGCTTCTCAAAATTTAATGTGCACGGAATCATCTGGGAATCCTGTTTAAAGGTGGATTCTGACTCAGTAGGTCTGCCGAGGGCCTGAGATGATGCATTTCTGACAAGCTCCAGGTGATTCTGATGGTGCTGGTTTGTGGACCACAGTTTGGGTAACAGTAGGTATACCAGTGGTTCCCAGACGTGGCTGCCTATTGATACCACCTGGGGAGCTTCAAAAAGTACCCATCTCAGATACTGGGATTTAATTCATCTGGGGTGTGGCCTGGGCTTTGGAAATCTTAAAAGTTTCCCAAGTAATTCGAATGTGCAGACAAGTTTGGGAGCCACTGGTCTATTCAATACAGAATTAGACTCAGAAGGGGCTGATCTGAGTCCCGCCTCTTGTTACTTTCAGGCTGACTGGGTTACTTTGGGCAAATCAGCTCATTTGTCTGAGCTTCAGTTTGTTCATCTCTAACATGGAGATATGGTCCCTGGGTAGCACAAACAGTTTGCACTTGACCACTAACTGAAATACTTGGATCCACAATCAATGCCCATGGAAGCAGCAGTCAAGAAATAAAACAACATAGATGTATTGCGTTGGACAAATCTGCTGTAAAGTATTAAAAAGCAAAGAAGTTACCTTGAGGACAAAGGTGTGCCTGACCCAAGCCATGGTATTTTCAATTGCCTCATAGGCATGTGAGAGCTCTACAATGAATAAGGAAGACCCAAGAAGAACTGATGGCTTTGAATTATGGTGTTGATGCAGAATATTGATCATACCATGGACTGCCAGAAGAACGAACAAATCTGCCTTGGAAGAAATACAGCCAGAATGTTCCTTAGAAGCAAGGATGGCGAGACTACGTCTCACATACTTTGGACAGGTTATCAGGAGGGACCAGTCCCTGGAGAAGGACATCATGCTTGGTAAAGTAGAGGGTGAACAAAAACGAGGAAAACCCTCAACAAGATGGGTTGACACAGTGGCTACAACCATGGGCTCAAACATAGCCACAACTGTGAGGATGGCACAGGATCGGACAGTGTTTCGTTGTGTTGTACACAGGGTTGCTATGAGTCAGAACCAATCTGACAGCACCTAACAACAACTGCCTGAAAGATTGGCAGTTCAAATCCAACCAGCAACACCACAGAAGAAAGGCCTTCATGATCTGCTTCCATAAAGATTACATCCTAGAAAACCCTATGGAGCAGTTCTACTCTGTAACACATGGGGTCGCCATGAATTGGAGTCAACTTGATGGCAATGGCATTAGTTTTTTGTTTTTAACATGGAGGTGATAAAACCCACTTAATCTCTCCCTGGAACAAACTAGATAATGCATGGGGTCCATTTTGTAACCCCTAAAGTTTGGTATGGGGGTAGTGGTGGCTCAGTGGTTTAATTCTCACCTTCCTTGTGGGAGACCCAGGTTCGATTCCCAGCCAGTATATCTCAAGTACAGTCACTACCTGTCTGTCAGTGGAGGCTTTCATGGTGCTATGATGCTGAATAGGTTTCAGTGGAGCTTCCCAACTAAGAAAAACTAGGAAGAAAGGCCTGGCAATCTACTTCCAAAAAATTAAGTTCTGAAAACCCTATGGATCACAACAGTTCAATTCTGTTGTGCATAGGGTCACCAGGCGTTGGGGCCTGACTTGACAGCAGCTAACAACAACAACGTTTTGTATGGATATGAGGAATTACCGAGAATCGGCCTGGATTTGTGCTGTCTAATACAATAGCCACTAGCCACATGTGACTCTTAAGCACTTGAAATATGGCTAATGCCACCTGTTGAGAGTATCTTAGGTATACTGGGTCAAATAAAAGATAATATTAAATTGAACTTTACTTGTTTCATTTTTCTTTTATAATGTGGCTACTAAGAAATTAAAAATTACATACCTGGCTCACAATATATTTCTATTGGACAGTGCAGGCCTAGACTCTAAAAAGAAATGGTAGGTGACAAATAAAAAAATTATTTTACATTCCTAAACAATAATGTGGAATTCTAAGTTTCTAAAATGCAAAACAAATAAATATTGAAAAGAATAGCAGGGCACGAGTGGGCTATTTCTATGCAAGGCTAGTCTGTAAAATAAGCCATATTTAGTGTCAAGACGGTGCATACATGAAATTAGATTTTTGGAGGCTAAGTTCAAAGAAAAAGAGTAAATTCTATCCTTAAAGGGAGAAAGAGATGGAGTAACACCAAAATAGAAATTATGTGGAAAAGCACACAGGTTTTAAGGAGAAGGTGGCAAATGCAAGGAAATCTGAAACTGACTTCTCTGCCTCCCATCTTTCCCTGCCCACAGGCCCTAGATCTTCTCACAGTTCTGCAAGAGAGTCTGACTTCCTACAGCTGAGGGATTCCTGGCCAGAGCCCAGAGCAAGAGAGAATTCTGTCCTAGTTTCAGGGTGTGGTACAAGCAGCCCTGCCACTTGGCTACATAACCTGGTGGATTCCATGGGGCCAGAGAATTTCGTGGTAGATAAGGACACCATGGGAGTCCCTGGGTGATGCAAACTGTTAACACACTTGGGTGCTAGCCAAAAGGTTGGAGGATTTGAGTCCACCCAGAGGCACCTTGGAAGAAAGGCCTGGCGATCTACTTCTGAAAAATCAACCATTAAAAACCCTATACAGCATAGTTCTACTGTGACACATGTGGGGCCACCATGAGTCAGAGTTGACTTGACAACAACTGGTTAAGTACATCATGTGGAGTAGGAGAGTCCAGCATTGCTGCCTAGGGTTCTGGAACAAGGCTGTGCCGTCTGCAGCAGAGAACTAGTCACCACTGGAAAAGCAGGTCATGGCGTGCTACTGGGTCCTAGTGAGTCATCAAGGGACCAGAGCTGCCATCAGGATCTGTGCACTGTCAAACCCAAGTCATTAGGTTGGGTAAGCACAGCAGCAGTGCATAGTGGAAATGGTACATTTGAGATTAGGTCTGAGCAGGTCTGGAGGGTACAAGTAACTTCAGCTCCACCCAGCCTCTCAGTAGGCAGAGCTTCCAAAAGTACATCTGGTCATCAGCTTGCTACAGAGGGAGAAGCAGCCTAAGATAACAACGTTGTCATCTTGCAGAATAGAAAAGAAAATTGACTAGGGAAACAATGGGATTGCAATGTGGTATTGGTTGCTGTGATGGTTAATTGTATGTGTCAACTTGGCTAGGCCATGGTGCCCAGTTGTTTGGTCAAATACTATTCTAGATGCTGTTATGGAGTAGTTACATCTGATTAAAGCAATTAGATGCATTACCTTCCATCATGTGGGTGGGCTTCATCCAATCAGTTGAAGGATTTAAGAGCAAAAAGGAAGTTTTCCTTAGAGTGTATTCTGCCTTCAGACTATAAATGGACATCTTCCCAAAACTCCTCCACTCTCAATTCCCATTGCCTGACCTACAGATTTTGGGACACAAAACTGTAGGCATCTCTTCCCCTTCACCTGACCTACGCGTTTGGGGACACAGGGCTGATGGAATCTTCAGCCTGTTGCCTGACCTACAGATTTTGGACTTGGCCAACTGCCACTATCATGTGAGCTAATTCTTTAAAATCTGTGTACGTGTGCATGTGTATCTTGTTGTAGTTAATGGTGCCATTGAGTTGGCTCTGACTCACAGCAACCTAATGTATAACAGAACAAAATGTTGCCCAGTCCTGTGCCATCTTCATGGGCTCATTTTCGAGCACTGTATCGGACAATATTCTGTTGTGATCCATGAAGTTTTCATTGCTAATTTTTGGAAGAAGATCGGTAGGTCTTTCGTCCTAGTTTGTCTTAGTCTGGAAGCTCTGCTAAAACCTGTCCACCATGGTTGACCCTGCTGGTATTTGAAATACCAGTGGCATAGCTTCCAGCATCGCAGGAACAGGCAGGCCACCACAGTATGACAAACTGACAGATGGACAGTGGACATATATCTTACTGGTTCTGTTTCTCTAGAGGACCCTGACTAAGACAGTTGCCATTTGAGTTTGTGGTTATGACTTCTAAGCTGAACCAGTCATCCAGGTTCTGTACCTCTTCTCTAGCAACATTCAGGTAATCAGGAGCATGTACAAAGAAAGTCACAAGTTGGGGTCAATCAGGATTTGCATTTTTCCAGCTAAATAGAGAGAGGAAGAAGGAAAGGAAAGGTATGTTAAGGCACTGATTATAATGATGGGAAATGAAGACATAAAGGAGGTAAAATTTGAATGGGAAAAAGGAGGAGGGGAATCAAGGAGTTAAAGTCAAAGAACACTGAAGTAGTGTACTAGAGAAAGTAAGTTGGAAGGAGAGCAAATGCCTGAAACGAAGGTTTCAAAAAAGGTAAATTTATTGGTGGGTACTAGGTCAAGAGGGAGCCCTGGTGGTGCAGTGGTTAAGTGCTTGGCTGCTAACTAAAAAGTCAGCGGTTCGAACCCACCAGCGACTCCATGTAAGAGAAGACCTGGTGATCTGCTCCTGTAAAGATTTCAGCCTAGGAACTCCTATGGGGAAGTTCTATGCTGTCACATAGTGTCGCGATGAGTCATATAGAGGAGCCCTGGTGGTACAGTGGTTAAGGCACTTGGCTGCTAATGGGAAGGTCAAAGGTGCAAACCTACCAGCCACTCCACAAGAGAAAGATGTGGCAGCCTACTTTGGTAAAGATTACATCCTTGGATACCCTATAGGGCAGTTCTATTCCGTCCTATAGGGTTGCTATGAGTCAGAATCAACTTGATGACACACAACAACACCAGGTCTAGAGTGTGAGGGTGGGAAAAGGATGGTTGAGCTATAGTGGAAATAAGGAGACAAAGGAATTGAAAGGCCAAACATATCAAACAGATAGATATTGAAGTTACCAAGAATTAAGACAGAACTGAGGGTGGAGAGGAAGACAGCAAGCCAGGAGCCAGATTCCTTCACGAATATGGGAGGAGTGACTCAGAAGTCAGTCGGGTGACTGCAATGTGGTAGGTGGCAGGCCAGCTGTTAGTTGTCCTCGAGTAGATTCCGACTCATGGCGACCCTGTGTGTACAGAGTAGAACTGTGCTCCATAGGATTTCCAAGGTGGTGACCTTTCTGAAGCAGATTGCTAGGCCTGTATTCCGAGGTGCCTCTGGGTGGGTTCAAACTGCCAACCTTTTGGCTATTAGTAGAACACTCAATCGATTGCCACTCAGGGATCTTGGCAGTTCAGATAGCTGGGTGGAATGAACTGTAAAGGAGCTGGGTGTTGGGAAGGAGAGAGGAGAGGAATCTGGAGAAATGCCTTGGAAGGGGCAACAGGAATCAAAGAAGATAGCTTGACCTCCCCTCCTGACCTTCATCCTCCAGAACAATCGACATTCAGAAATGGGTCTTGATTTAAATAGCTACTGTTTAGTAAGAGTTTATTGCTAGACACTGGTAAAGCAGTACCCTCTAAGGCAAGTGGTATTATCCTCATTTTACAGATATGAAACAGTGAAAATCTCTCACTCATGTGCCTAAAATGGAAACACAATCCAATAAGCAAAGCAGGCATACTTGGCTTAAAATGAATAATTTTAAGTAGGAAAAAGACTTTCCATACATAAAAATGTCCAGATCTTTGTGATGTTGGGGAGGAGTTCTTATTATGTAAGCATTATACAGTATATTCATTACAAAAGCTATCTGTAAACCCAGAAAAGCAAAAGAACACCAAAAAAATCCACAATCCCACTCTACAGTGTCAAGCATCATTAACACATTGACCTAGAACATTCAGACTAAATATGTCCATATATTTGTATAAATAATTACATTTGTACCAAAATAGGCTTATATTCATACAGTTCTTTAATTCGTCACAATTTATTTAAGCAAACCACCCATTTGGAGACATTTATACTGTTTGAATTGCTAGTTATTTAAAGTATTCCATGCTTAATTTCTATGTGATGCTTATAGGTTTTTTAAAAAAAGTAGTCACCAATGACAGCCCTGACAGGGAACACAACAGACAGTCCCAGCCGGAGCAGGAGAAAAGTGTGAAGCAGAACTCAAATTCTAGTAAAAAAAAAACAGACTTAATGATCTAAGTGAGACTGGAGGAGCCCCCAAAGCCATGGCCCCTGGACACTGTTAACTCAGAACTAAAACCACTCCTGAAGCCACTCTTCAGACAAAGATTAGACCGGACTATAACATAATACTCATGAACAGTATGCTTCTTAGTTCAGTCGGATACAAGAGACCAAATGCGCAGCTACTGTCTGGAGGCAGGATGAGAAGGCAGAAGGGACAGGGACTGATTGAATGGACACAAGAAACCCGGGATGGAAAGGGGGAGTGTGCTGTCACATTATAGAGATTGCAACTAGGGTCACATAATAATATGTGCATAAATTTTTGTATGAGAAATTAACTTGAGCTGTAAACTTTCACCTAAAGCACAATTAAAAAAAATGAAAATGATAGTAAATAAAATAAAATGCATGATGTTAGAAAAAAAAAGTGGTAGCTAGTTGTTTAGTCTGCCTTTCTTTAAACTTTTTTTCTTATGATTTTGGCCATTTGCATTTCTTCTTCAAATTAAATGTCCTGTTTACTTCTTCTATCCATAATTATATTATGAAAGATCAAAATTCATGGATATAATTTTAAAAACCAAAGATTAAGTTCCGGCAAAATGGCACTCTAGGCAGAAGCACCACGCCATCCCTCCACAGCAAAGATCTAAAAAAGTAAGCCAAACAGAGAATACAACAATCCTGAAATCCTAAAACATTGAATGAAGAGATAAAGAACTCAGCCAAGCAACAAATGGAGTGAGAAAACTGACAGAATGGAGAGCAAGGAGAGATTCATGCAGAGGTCCCCTACCAGCTAATGCAGCGCAGATCCGTCATCTTGGACTCCTATCGGAGACCAGCAAACAGGGGGTACGAGAAAGCAGCCTCACGGAGCTTCCAGCAGGAGACAAAACAACTGGTAATTGGTGATATACTCTTTCCCACCCCCCACCCTTCTTCACACCGACTTGGCCTCCTCTGCTTCCCGCGGCCACAGTCTCTTGACCGGGAAACAGCGGCTGCTTGAATTCCACACACCCAGACTGGTGCCTGTCTGAGTGCCATTTGTTGGCTGCTGGTGTTGCTTTTTTTCCTGCCTCTTTTTATTTCTTCCTTGCCTCTCCCCACCTCCCCCTCCTTTAGCTCAAGTACCTCTCTCCGTGTGCCATCTTTGCTTCTTCCTGAGGGGCTGCAGAGCTCTGGTAATTTGTGATATATGCTTTCCCACTCTCTACCCTTCTTCACCCACACTCGGCCCCTCTGCTTCCCACAGACACAGTTTCTTGTCCAGAAACACCAGCCCGCACTAGCTGGCTCTCTGAGTGCCATTTGTTGGCTGCTAGTGTTCCTTCTTTTTTTCTGTTTCTTTTGACTTCTTACTTGCCTCTCGCCACCTCCCCCTCCATTCGCTCAAGTACCTGGCTCCATGCGCCAACTTTGCTTCTTCCTGAGGGGCTGCGGAGCTCCGTTTGAGTGTGGAGCTGCTTCCCGGTTTGGGCTACCGCGCTGGTGGGATCCCGGGGCTTTTGTTTGTTGGTTGGTTTTCAATTGTTTGTTTGTTTTCTTTTCCTTTTCTTGAGTTGGGAGCCCTTTCTGGCCAGGCTGAGCTGCGTGGCAGGGAGACTCCCCTTCGGCTTCCACAGATGTGCAGAGGGATCCCTGAGGACATTTCTTTTTACGTTGGTTTCTTTCTTCTTCTTTTTTTTTTTTTCTGTTTCTTTGGGGCACTGTCTTGTTTGTTTGTTTGTTTGTTTTTTTTAAATTTCTTTTGTTTTCTTTTTCCTCTTTTTCTCTTTTGGTATTTCTTCATTGCTCAGTTTCTCCTCTCTATATCTTCCCTCTCTTTCTGTTCCCTAAATACCTGGCGTTGTATACCTCTACGCTTTCTAGCCAGGCTGTACTGCAACACCTGAGACCGACTTCCCCAGACCTCATAGCTGCACCGGTGGGATCCCTGGGAACTTTGCGGTTCTTTAACCTTTCTGATTCTTATTTATTTGTTCTTTTCTTTTCTTCCTCCTCCCCTTTCTTTTTGACCATTTCATAGTCTCTTATCTCTCCACTCCAACGGCAAGCTCCCCTAGCATTCTTTTTTGTTTGTTTCTATGTTTTTGACTCCTGTTCCTCTCTCCTCTCTCCCATATCCATCTTAGCTCCACACATAACAATCTCCCCGCTGCATCCTGCCTACCTGCACTGTGCGCTTGACATCACACCACCAAGCAGCACAGGCACGGCCAACTGGAACCTGCCCTGCACTGATTACCAACCCGCTCTGGTGGCTGTAGGAGGTGCCACAAACAACCCGTCCCAGTAACTCCTATTCAGCTAAACCTGCCCTGCTGTACCATATCCAGTGACTGACCCTGCCAGTTGAAGAAGGAGGCGAAAAATATTGTGCCCACAGACGAGCAAACAACAAACAACACACAATCTGCCTGCTCAGACATAGTCAAATTTTTTTTTAAAAAAAGGGATGAAACAAACAAATCTACAATCAATAAATGAGAAAAATAACTATTGAATGCCCTGAAGACAGCAGACAATAACAAAACATTTACAAAAACAGGACAGGATGGTTCCAGTAGGCGTCCAAAATAAAACACAAGATGACTCTCCTCTGGAAGAAAATGCACTAGAACTACCTGATAGGGAATTCAAATCTCTAATACTCAGAATTCTCCAAGAACTGAGGCAAAAAGCTGACAAACATGAGGAAAAAATACACAAATTCATAGAAAATATGGACAAAAAATTGGAAGAATTCAGGAAAATAATGCAGGAACAAAATGCCAAAATAAATTCACAGCTAGAAATTATACAAAGACAACATTAGAAATCCAAAAGATAAACAACAAGATTTCAGAAATGGATGATGTCATCGAAGGGCTGAGAAGCAGATTTGAAATGGTGGAAGACAGGATCAGTGGAATTGAAGACAAACACTTGGATACAACTCTGTTTGAGGAAAACTCAGAAAAAAGAACAAAGAAAAACGAACAGACCCTGAGAGTTATGTGGGACACAATCAAAAGCAAAAATCTGCTAGTGATTGGAATTCCAGAACAGGGGGAGAAAACAGAAAACACAGAGAGGATCATTGAGGAACTCCTGACAGAAAACTTCCCCAATATCATGGAAGATGAAAAGCTGGCCATCCAAGAAGCTCAACGAACCCCATATAAAAGAGACCCCAAAAGAAAATCACCAAGGCATATCATATTCACACTCACCAAAACCAAAGACAAACAAAGAATCCTGAGAGCAGCTTATGAAAAACAAGAAGTCACATACAGAGGAGAAACAATAAGACTAAGCTCAGATTATTTGGCAGAAACCATTCAGGCAAGAAGGCAATGGGATGACATATATAAAATCTTGAAAGAAAAAACTAGCCAGCCAAGAATAATATATCCTGCAAAACTCTTGTTCAGATTTGATGGTGAAATTAGGTCATTTCCAGATAAACAGAAATTAAGGGAATATGTAAAAGTCAAACCAAACTTACAAGAATTATTAAAGGGAGTTCTTCGATCTGAGGACAAACAGCTTCAGCTCACAGGCAGAACCTAGGACTCAGGATCGTACCAGCCAGATGCCAATCTAGGAAATGAACTCTCGAGGACTATTCCAAACCAAAAGAAATACAACAGGGAATCAGAGCAATTAATCAGTAAATGACAACAACATCAAAACGATAAAAGAGGGAATAAACGGCATGGGTATAGAACCTTTTAATGGAGAGGAAGGCAAGGTGATACCAAGTAATGGTAGACTTCTTCAAGCTTAGAAAGATAAGGGTAAAATTTATGCTAACCACAAAGAAAGTTAACAAACATACTCATAAAAAAAAGAGGAAAAACATAAAGTCTCAGCAAAAACAAAAGAAATGAAAAAAAATCCACAAACAAAAGTAACTCAGCACAAGAGAGTAAGAAGAACAAAGAAAACTTCAGCACCAAAAAAAAAAGCACTACAAAATGACAGCAACAAACTCACATCTATCAATAATTACACTGAATGTAAATAGACTCAATGCACCCATAAAGAGACGGAGAGTGGCAGAATGGATAAGAAAACAGGATCCATCAATATGCTGTCTACAAGAGACACACCTTAGAAACAAAGATGTGAATTTATTAAAAGTCAAAGGTTGGAAAAAAATATATCAAGCTAACAACTACCAAAATAGAGCAGGAGTGGTAATTCTAATTTCAGATATATTAGATGTTAAAACAAAATCTACCATAAAAGACAAAGAAGGACACTATATAATGATTAAGGGGACTATCCATCATGAAGACATAACCATAATAAACATCTACGCACCCAATGACAGGGCTCCAAAATACATAAAACAAACTCTAACAACACTGAAAAGAGAAATTGCCAGTTCCACAATAATAGTAGGAGACTTCAACACAGCACTCTCAGTAAAGGACAGAACAACTAAGAAGAAGCTCAGTAAAGATACAGAAGACCTAAAGGGCACAATCAGCCAACTTGACCTCATAGACATATATAGAACAGTCCATCCAACCACTGCAAAGTACACATTCTTTTCCAATGCACGTGGAACGTTCTCCAGAATAGACCACATCGTAGGCCACAGAGCAATCCTCAACAAGATCCAAAATGTTGAGATAATTCGAAGTATCTTCTCTGACCACAATGCCATCAAGGTAGAAATTAACAACAGAAAGAACAAGGAAAATAAAAATCACCTACATGGAAACTGAATAATACCCTGCTTACGCATCACTGGGTAATAGAAGAAATCAGAGATGGAATCAAAAATTTCCTAGAATCAAAAGAGAATGAAAACACATCATACCAAAACCTTCCAGACACAGCAAAGGCAGTCCTCAGAGGACAATTTATAGCAATAGATGCACATATCAAAAAAGAAGAAAGGGACAAAATCAAAACATTAACTACAGAACTCATACAAATAGAAAGAGAACAGCAAAAATAGCTCACAACCACCGGAAGAAAGG
Organism: Dugong dugon; assembly: GCA_030035585.1. Lineage (NCBI taxonomy): Eukaryota > Metazoa > Chordata > Mammalia > Sirenia > Dugongidae > Dugong > Dugong dugon. Next base: position 25,909,973 of record CM057482.1, on the reverse strand, counting down.
AAATAGTAAAGATCAGAGCAGAAATAAATGAAATAGAGAACAGAAAAATGATAGAAAGAATCAGCAAAACCAAAAGTTGGTTCTTTGAAAGAATCCACAAAATCGACAAACCACTGGCCAGACTGACAAAAGAAAAACAGGAGAGGACACAAATAACCCAAATAAGAAATGAAATGGGGGACATTACAACAGACCCAACTGAAATAAAAAGCATTATAACAGAATATTATGAAAAACTATACTCCAACAAATTTGAAAACCTAGAGGAAATGGATAAATTCTAGAAACACACAGCCTACCCAAACTACAACAAAGTGATGTTGAAAATCTGAACAGACCCATAACAAGAGAAGAGATTGAAAAGGTAATAAAAAAAACTCCCAACCAAAAAAATCCCTGGTCCAGATGGCTTCACTGGAGAATTCTACAAAACATTTACAGAAGAGCTTGTACCAGTACTACTCAAGCTATTTCAGAGCATAGAAGAGGAAGCAACACTTCCAAATTCATTCTATGAAGCCAGCATAACGCTGATACCAAAACCAGGAAAAGATGTCACAAAAAAAGAAAATTACAGACCAATATCTCTCATGAATATAGATGCAAAAATTCTCAACAAAATTCTAGCCAATAGAATTCAGCATCGTATCAAAAAAATAATACACCATGACCAAGTAGGATTCATACCAGGTATGCAAGGATGGTTCAACATTAGAAAATCAATCAGTGTAATCCACCACATAAATAAAAGGAAAGAAAAGAATCACATGATCATCTCAATCAATGCAGAAAAGCCATTTGACAAAGTCCAACACCCATTCCTGATAACAACTCTCAATAAAATAGGTATAGAAGGGAAATTTCTCAACATAATAAAGGGCATCTATGCAAAACCAACGGCCAACATCATTCTTAATGGAGAGATACTGAAAACATTCTCCCTGAAAACAGGAACAAGACAAGGATACCCTTTATCACCACTCCTATTTAACACTGTGCTGGAAGTTCTAGCTAGAGCAATAAGGCAAGAAAAGGAAATAAAGGGCATCCAAATTGGTGATGAAGAAGTTAAACTGTCCCTGTTTGCAGATGATATGATACTATACACAGAAAACCCTAAAGACTCCACGAGAAATCTACTGGAACTAATAGAAAGATTCAGCAGAGTAGCAGGATACAAGATAAACATTCAAAAATCAGTTGGATTCCTATACACCAGTAAGCAGAACGATGAAAAGGAAATCAGGAAAACAATACCATTTTCAATAGCCCCTAAAAAGATAAAATACTTAGGAATAAATCTGATCAGGGATGTAAAAGACCTATACAAAGAAAACTACAAAACACTACTGCAAGAAACCCAAAGGGATCTACATAAATGGAAAAACATACCATGCTCTTGGATAGGCAGACACAACACTGTGAAAATAACAATTCTATCCAAAGCGATTTACAAATACAATGCAATCCCGATCCAAATACCAACAACATTCTTCAAAGAGATGGAAAAACTAATCATTAACTTTATATGCAAAGGGAAGAAGCCCCGAATAAGTAAAGCACCACTGAAGAAGAAGAATAAAGTTGGAGGACTCACACTACCTGACTTCAGAACCTACTATACAGCTACACTAGTCAAAACAGCCTGGTACTGGTACAACGACAGATACATTGACCAATGGAACAGAATTGAGAACCCAGATGTAAATCCATCCACCTACAGTCACCTGATCTTCGACAAGGGCCCAAAGTCTATCAAATGGAGAAAAGACAGTCTTTTTAACAAATGGTGCTGGCAAAACTGGATATCCATCTGCAAAACAATGAAACAGGACCCATACCTCACACCGTATACAAAAACTACTTCAAAATGGATCAAAGACCTGAATATAAAGCCTAAAACTATAAAGTTCATAGAAGAAAAAATAGGACCAACACTTCAGGCCTTAATACATGGCATTAACAGGATACAAACCATAACCATCAATGCCTAAAACCCAATAGATAAGCTAGATAACTGGGATCTTCTAAAAATCAAACACCTATGCTCTTCAAAAGACTTCACCAAAAGAGTAGAAAGAGAACCTACAGACTGGGAAAAAATTTTTGGACAGTACAAGTCAGACAAAGGTCTAATCTCCATAATCTACAAGAAAATCCAACACCTCTACAACAAAAAGATAAATAATCCTATTAAAAAATGGGCAAAGGAAATGAACAGACACTTCACCAAAGAAGACATTCAGATGGCCAACAGACACATGAGGAAATGCTCGTGATTACTAGCCATTAGAAAAATGGAAATTAAAACCACAATGAGATACCATCTCACCCTGGCATTATAGGCACGAATCAGAAACACTGCAAATAACAAATGTTGGAGGGGCTACGGGGAGATGGGAACTCTTATGCACTGCTGGTGGGAATGCAAAATGATACAACCATTTTGGAAAATGATATGGCGTTTCCTCAGAAAGCTAGAAATAGACATACCATTCGATCCAGCAATCCCACTACTAGGAATATATCCTAGAGAAATAAGAGTCGTCACTCGAATAGACATATGCACACCTATGTTCATGGCAGCATTGTTCACAGTAGCAAAACGATGGAAACAACCTAGATGCCCATCAACAGATGAATGGATAAACAAACTATGGTACATACACACAATTGAGTACTACGCAACGAGAAAGAACAACAATGCATCTGTGAAGCATCTCATAACATGGATGAAACTGGAGGACATCATGCTGAGTGAAATAAGTCACTCACAAAAGGACAAATATTGTATGAGACCTCTATTGTAAAAACCCATGAAAAAGTTCACACACAAAATATAACAATCTTTGCTGGTTACCAGGGATGGGAGGGGTTGGGGGGGAAATACTAAATAGATAATAGATAAGTGGTATCTTGGGTGAAGGTGAGACAGTACACAATACAGGGGAAACTAGCACAACTTGTACAAGGAAAGGTCATGGAAGCCCCATAGACAAATCCAAACTCCCTGAGGGACTCAATTGCTGGGCGGAGGGCTGTGGGGACCATGGTCTCGGGGAACATCTAGCTCAATTGGCATGACACAGCTTATAAAGACAATGCTCTACATTCTACCTTGGTGAGTAGTGTCTGGGGTCTTAAAAGCCTGTGAGTGACCATCGAAGATACTCCACTGGTCTCATCCCTTCGGGAGCAAGGGAGAATGAAGAGAACAGGATACAAGGAAAAGATTAATCCGAAGGACTAATTGTCCACAACTACCAAGGCCTCCACTGGACTGAGTCCAGTACAGCTAGATGGTGCCTGGCTACCACCACTGACTTCTCTGACCAGGATCACAACAGAGGGTTCTGGACAGAGCTGGAGAAGGATGTAGAACAAAATTCTAACTCACAAATAAAGACCAGATTTACTGGCCTAAAGGAGACTGGAGAAACCCTGAGAGTATGGCCCCCAGACACCCTTTTAGCTCAGCGGTGAAGTTACCTCCGAGGTTCACTGCTCAGCCTGGGAGTGGACAGCCCCGTAAAACCAAATGAGACTAACGAGGTACAGGAGTCCAGTGACAAGGGCCAGAAAGCAGAAGGGGACAAGGAAGCTGGTGATAGGGAGCCCAAGGTTGAGTAAGGATATTGTTGATGTGTTGTGAGATTGTTAACCATTGTCATAGGGCAACATTTGTAGTAACTGTTAAATGAGAAACTATTTTGTTCTGTAAGCCTTCATCTTAAGTGAGAATAACAGCACAATTGGAAGAGTGTAGTCAATGTCACTGAACTGTGTATGTAGACATTTTTGAAATGGTTTATCTTTGGCTATGTGTATTTTCGAGGTTGAGAAGTTGGAGGGTTGATATGTTGTGGGGTTGTTAACCAATGTTATAAAACAACATGTGTACTTCTGTTTCATGAGAAACTATTTGTTCTGTAAGCCTTCACCTGAAGTACAATAAAAAAAAAAAAAAAACCCCAAAGATTACTAGTGTTTTTAATGAAAAACTGCAGTGTCTTCTAGCTGTTTCCCCTGACAATGACTAAATTATCTAATTATTGTGTTTATGTGCTTATTTATTGGTTTGTCTATTTTAGATATTATCTATTGACTTTATGCCATGATGACTGAGAACTTAGCTTTCCCACAGGGCCACAGCTCACTGTTGTCCTCATCCCCAATCTCCCTCTCTCTCATTCACACACTTACATGCATACAGGTGCTTAGACCTGCGGGCGTGTGTGCGTGTGCGCGCACACGCGCGCACACGCACACACACGCACACACACACACTGATTTAGGAAATAATATTAGAATCATTTATTCCCTCTCCTTGAGCATAGAGAATGTGACCCAGCTGGAGCTGGGCTTACAAGGACTCACAAGGACACATCAACTGGGCCCTGAGGGATAAAGAGAATAGCTAAGATAATCTTGGAAAATATCTTTTAGGGAAATTTTCACATAAAGCGGATCAAACACAACACAAAAGACTTTCCACTCTTACCTTTTTCTATTAGCATTTAGTGAAAAGAAATTTGGTGGACCAATGAAGACCCTCCTGACTCTCCTTACTGAAACCTGTTCCAATGATTGTTTAAGAAAGACAATTCAAACTGTAGGATCACAGTTTCTAGCCAATCTGAAAAGGCTAAGCTTTCGATGGTTTTGCCCATTTGTAATGTTAATATATACTGATGGCTCTGTAACTGTTCTTTGGACTAGGCAGAATGTGGCAGCATGCCTGTCCGTTTTCCTGTTCCTGTCTATTCTGTAATATTCTTTGGATTCGGGCAACCATGGCTCTGGCAGCATGGTTGTCTGCTTCCCTCTTTTGCCTTTTTGAATATATGCCAAATGAAACTTTCTTTTTGCTTTACTCAACTTTATGATGTTTCTTCCCCTACAACAACACACACATGTCCCTTCCTCTAAACTTCCCATCATAGTTAAATATTACAATTTTTTGTTAAATCAATGATCGCTGCTGAGCTGTGCTTTCTTATACAGCCTTTTTTCCCTATGCTTTCGATTTTTTCCCCGTTACCTTAGTTTTGCATGAATTGTTCACTGTGTTCACGAGTCTTTGCGACTTCTCCTGTCATATTTTTTTATAAGTACAAGCACATCTGTTTTTTATTCCCTCATTCACGCACATTCCCTCCAATAGCTTCCTAAGAAAGGGAGTAAAAATTTTGAGGCCTCAGAAGATTGAACATATTTTTATTAACCCTTAATTTGATTGATTATCTGTCTGGGAAGAGACTCTGAGTGGGCAATGAGCGTTTCCTCATAACTGGAAAGGCTTGGCTCGCTGGTCTGCAGAGCTGCTGTGGAGGAGTTCCTTGCTATTCTTATTCTAACACTTTGTGCCCGAGTTCCTCTCGCTATAAACTTTAGGACTTTTCTCATCTTGATCTCTGGTATTGTGAAATTTTATGATGGTATTCCTTGGACTTAGTCTTTTTTTTTTTCATTCATTCTGGAGACACTTGTCCTTCAGTTCTGAGAAATCTTATGTCACTTCTTTGGTCATTTCCTTCTCCCCTCCCCCTTCACATTGGCTACCAACAGCAAAGAATGAGAAGAACTAAAGAACCCCACTGAGTTTTTATTTACTAGAAAGACCAGTCTGACCAGTTGGAGTCCCTCCTAGGGAGATAAAAGTTACAGCCAATGAAGAAAATGGAGTCCCAGTCCCCTTGTTATTCCAATAGGCCTTAAAATGAAGCTGGAAAGAGTTCTGCTTAGAGTAAGAGGCAGAAGGCGGTGCCTTGCCAATTAAGGAAATACATCCTTTAACCTGTGTCATCTCTTTCCACCACCTACTCCCACCCCCGATCTGTGTCTGTCCTTAGAAGACATGAAATTGCTTGCTCTTACGAGTTCAATTACTTTGTGTGTGTGTGTGTGTGTGTGTGTGTGTGTTTCAAATCCTAAAGAGTGTTGTGGAGGCCTAAAACTCACACTAGACAAAGACTAGAGGTGGGAGAAAAGGAGCCCTGGTGGCGCAACTGTTAAGACCTCAGCAGAGGCTGACAGTTCGAACCTACCCAGCCACTTTTCAGGAGACAGACCTGGAATCTGCTCCAGTAAAGATAACAGTCTTGAAAACCATATGGGATATTTCTACTCTGTCACATGAGGTCACTATGAGTATTATTAGACGGCACCTAACAACAACAAAGGTGTAGGAGGAAGGGGGAAATGGGGGGTTTTGCTTAGGGGGGATTGAGTTTCTGTTAATGGTGGTACAATGATTTGGAAAAGGACAAAGGAGAATGGTTGCACAACTTGAAGAATGTAAACAATGTCACTGAATTGTACATGTAAAAGTTATTGAGATGGAGTGTGTTTTGTTATGCATATTTTCACCACAAAAAAAGAAAAAAAAATCCACACCAGACCAGTGGTCCCAAAGTGTGGCCCCCAGACCAGTAGCCTCAGCATCACCTGGGAATTTGTTAGAAATGCAAATTCTCGGGCCCCAGTGCCCTGTCCCAGACCTACTGAATCAAAATCTCTAGGAGAAGGACCCAGCAATTGGTGTTTCAACAAGCTTTCCAAGCAATTATGACATACTGTAAAGTTCCAGAACCACAGCACCAAGGAACGTGGACTACGAAGCCTGCCCCAGCTCCCAAACTCTTCTGTAGACAAAGGCATCTACGGTATGTCTGGTTGCTCCCCTGCTCCTTATTCCAGATGGAATAATGTGCTGGATTGGAGATGCCTGGGGGGAAGGCAGTGGATCCAGGCTCTGTGGGTAGGGATAGCATGTCCTGAAGAGTTGTCGGTGGGGAGTCACTGTGAGATAGCAAAAAGAGGGTACTAGGCAGAGAGAGGCATTGGTGGTTCAGCCGTAGAATTCTTGCCTTCCATATTGGGCAGTGATTTTTTCCATTGTCTATCAGGTCACCCTGAGTTGGAGGTCGACTGAAAGGCAGCTAACAACAACCTGTATGGGGGATTCAGAGTGGAAACTTGGGGGTAAAAAATCTCACTCCTTAAGCACTTTTTTCTCTTGGGGACTGTGAAGTTATGGAAAATTAACTGCTGCTATCCCAAATTGGAATTCTTTGAAATGGAACTGTCACTCCACCTTCTTCTTTTCTACTAGAGAGGGACTAGAACACTATGGGGTGGGCTCTGGCCATGGACTCTGACCAGCAGTGAGGACTGGGGGGCCCACAGCCCTACAGACAGTGGGGTTGTAAAAGACTAAGTAGAGCTGGGAAGAGGTCATTGCTTCTATTTTATTAATGAAAAAGTGTCTAATGACTGAGGAGCCCTGGTGGTGCAGTGATTAGGTGCTTGGCTGGTAACTGAAAGGTTGGAGGTTCGACCCCACCAGCTGCTCCACAGGAAAAAGATGTGGCAGTCTGCATCCATAAAGATTTATAGCCTTGGAAACCCTATGGGGCAGTTCTACTCTGTCCTAAAGGGTCTCTGTGAGTTGGAACCAACTCGAAGGCAAGAGGTTTTGATCTAATGACTGCTCTTTGAAAAAATGAGCACTTCAGCATGCTCTTACTTTCCCCACCTACACCAACCACCTCCTGACCCTAAACTCCAATTTTGTTAAAATAATTTGGGATGTTACAGAGTATCAGTGTTAAACTTTTTAACTATATCTTCTTGTCTTAGTTATGTAGTGCTGCTTTCACAGAAATAATACAGGTGGGTGGCTTTAACAAACAGAAATTTATTTTCTCAGAGTTTAGGAGGCTAAAAGTTCAAATTCAGAGCTCCAGAAGGTCCTTGTCTCTTCACCTTCCGCTTCCTGGTTCCTTGGAGAGAGATCTCCACGTGCCTTGGCATCTATCTTACCCCATCTCTGGTTGCTAGCTTTTGTTTAATCTCTTTTTATATCTCAAAAGAGATTGACTCAAAACACACCATACGCTAATTATGCCTCATTAACAAAGGCAACCCACTGCCAAATGGGATTATACCCACAGGCAACGAAACCAAACTCATTGCTGTCAAGTTGATTCCAACTCATAGCGACCCTATAGAACAGAGTAGAACTGCCCCATAGGGTTTCCAAGAAGCAGCGGCTGGTGGATTTGAACTGCTGGCCTTTTGGTTAGCAGCCAAGCTCTTAACCACTGTGCCACCAGGGCTCCACCCACAAGCATAGAGGTTAGGATTTACAACACATGTTTTTGGGTGGTGACACAATTCAATCCATAGCACTTCTCTTTTAAGAGTTAGTTTTATCAGTTTCGTTAACGTTGTTAAGCATATTCATTCATTATTTGAATAAATATTTATTAAGTGCCTACTATGTGTTAGATACTATTCTGGGAACTTAGGATATATCAGTGGCCAAAACAGACAAAACTCCCTGCCGTTGTGGACTCGGTTATAGATCGGGGGAAGACACAATAGAAAAAGAATAATAAAAAAAAAAATTACAGATTATACCAGAAGGTTGTATGTGTTGAAAGAAAAAAAAAAAAAAAAAAAAAAAAACATCTATTTACAATGACCGGTTTCTGTGTGGATAATAGTTTTCTCCTAGAAACATCCTAAGAGTCTGGTATGTGCTAGGCACCGAGCAAGCTGTTGTCTTAGCTGGAAATGGGCCTTTTGTACTTGACCTTTTCTCATCAAAACTCAGTACACCTCCTCTGATTGTCTATCACTTAGTGTTGTTGAGAATCTAAGGTGAATATGATTCTTCAAACCATACGAATCATTTTCTGATTCAGTATTTTTAGCTTTTTTAATTTGGATTTCGTGTAAGACCTTTTTTTCTTTTTCTTCTCAGATTTGCTTGGGACGTGGTATCTGAAGACACATGGATTTCTTAATGATAAATGGAGAAGAAATAAAGCTCTAACATGCCGTTCCCCTAAGCTCAAGTAGCATTTTAGATAAAAAGGGGTGAGATTCAGATTTCCATCCTGTTTTTCTTCTGCAACAAGTTATGCTAGAATATGGAGATTTGACTACAAAAGTCTGAGGGAGAAAGATATTCTTTATCAAATCCTATTCTCAGCAAAATTATTATTTAAGTATGAAGGCAAAATTAAGGACATTTTCTGGTATTTAATGAATCAGAAACTGTAGTACCTGCCATAGATTGAATTGTGTCCCCCAAAAATATGGGTATCAATTTGGCTAGGCCTTGATTCCCAGTATTGTGTAATTGTCCACCATTTTGTCATCTGATGTGATTTTCCTATGTGTTGTAAACCTTACTTACCTCTATGATGTTAATGAGGCAAGATTAGCGGCAGTTATGTTAATGAGGCAGGACTCAATCTACAAGATTAGATTGTGTTTTAAGCCAATCTCTTTTGAAATATAAAAGAGAGAACTGAGCAGAGAAACATGGGGGACCTCATACCACCAAGAAAGCAGCTGGGAGCAGAGCTCATCCTTTGGTCCCAAGGTTCCTGTGCTGAGAAGCTCCCCAGCCAGGGAAGATTGATGACAAGGACCTTCCCTCAGAGCCAACACAGAGAGAAAGCTTTCCCCTGGAGCTGGCACCTTGAATTCGGACTTCTAGCCTCCTAGATTGTGAGAGAATAAATTTCTGTTTGTTGAAGTCATCAACTTGTGGTATTTCTGTTATAGCAGCACTAGATAACCAAGACAGTACCCATGACCAGTTCTGGAAAAATTACTTGAAGAAACGTTAGTAAAACAATTACTGTTAATGCAGCTGTGAAATTTAACGCATGGTCAAGTAAGGATTCCTGAAGAGAATTCCTGATGATTTCAACAGAACATGGTAGAACTGGAAGGAACAAAACCATCTAAAAGCCTTGCCTTATTGAAGGGAGCATATAGACCCTGGATTTTTAAATTAGATTTTTAATCATAAAGTAGTAAGAGCTTTAAAAAAAAATTCAAACACCACAGAAATGTATTAAGTGAAAAGTGGAACTACTTTAATCTCAGTTTTCAAAAATAACTACTGCTAGTAAGAATCCCTGGGGGTGCAATTAGTTAATGCACTCAGCCGCTAACAAAAAGGTTGGAGGTTCAGGCCCACCCGGAGACACCTCAGAAGAAAGGCCTGGTAATCTACTTCCGAAAAAACAGCCACTTGAAAACCCTTTGGAGCACAGTTGTACTCTGACACACATGGGGTTGCCATGAGTAGGAACTGATTTGACAGCAACTGGTTTAATAATTTCTAGAGTATCTGAGATAGTTTCTATGTGTATATATGAATAAAGAGAAAATACACTTTTCCCTGTTTTAATAAATGGGATCATACTATATATACATAGTATTCTGCAACTTACTTTATATATCTTGGAAAATTTTTTTATATTAGCACATATAAATCTACTTCATTCCTTTACAGAGTTGCATGGTATTCTACTGCAGTTTGTACTGCATTTACAAAAAAAAAAAAAAAAAATTAGCTTGCTTCCAGATTCTATTACTAACAATTCTTCAATAAATCCACACTTTCATAAATATATTTGTAAGAAAAATTCTTACCAAATATCTTATTTTTGCTAGTTTGGTGAAAATAACGCTTAATTAACATTTTAATTTATTTAACTTTTAGTGAAGTTTAATTTTCACATATTTATTAACTAGTTGTATTGCTTTTCCTTTGAGAATTTACTGTTAATGTCTTTTGTTAATTTTTCTTTTGACTCTTTGCTAGCCTTTTTCTTATGTAAGAGTTCTCTGTGTATTGAGGAGAAAAACTGATTTTCTGTCATATATATTGCAAATACATTTCTGCAATTTTTTTTTTGTTTGTTTATGGCATTTTTGCCATATGGAAGTTTTATATTTTTTATATGAGGAAAGTTTATAAATCTTCTCCCTTCCAGATTTTAATTTTTATATTGTGCTCAGACTCTATGGCAAGTTATTAAATACGTGGTTTGTCAAATCAGTGGGAAAAATGGTACTGAAGAAAATGACCATCCATTTGGAATACACACTGAGGCCACAGAAAGTAAAGAGAGGTTGGGAAGATGAATTGCATCCTGGGATGATTAGTTACCTCAGGATGGCAGAAGCTGAGACAGAGAGAGAAAGAACACAGGGAATTATACAAATTGGGTGTGGTTTTTGTGTGTTAAGTTATACTAAGGTAGTGAAAACTATTCTATCTGGAGCCTCAGGGTACACCAGATTGCTTATGTCAACAATGTGATTTATGATGTGGGCCTTAGACTGTGCTGTGTTAGTCTGACCTTTGGAGAAGCTGGAGACTAAGTAACTAAACTTAGTCACACGGATACCCCATGGCTATGTGACTAAGCCCCAATAACAACCTTAGACACTAAGGCTCAGGTGAGTTTCCCTGGTTGAGAATACCTTGTATGCATTGTCTAACATCGTTGCTAAGAGAACTAAGTTCTGTCTGTACAGCTCCACTGGGAAAAGACAACGTGATGCTCGTGCCTGGTCTCTTCTGGACTGTGCCCTATGTCTTTTTCGTTTGCTGATTTTAATCTATATCCTTTCACTGTAATGAACTGTAACAGTGAATATAATAGCTTTTCTGACCCTTCTGAGTCCTCATAGCAAATCATGGAACCTTAGGGTGGTCTTGGAGACCAAAACTGAAACTAAAATAATTGCTTTTATAACATCCTGTTAAAGTACTATGAAAATTTTCAAACTTTCATAAAATTACAGAGGTTAATATCACAAACTCTCATGTACCCATCACCCAGAATGAATAAATATATTTTGTCATATTTGCTTCAGGTCTGCCTTTCTTTTCTTTTTTTGATTAAGAAATAAAACGTAATAGATACAAATCAAGTTTCCTTTGTACCTCCTCTCCCCGCAGTACTGTTCCCTGTGGAAATAAGTACTTTCAGGTTGGTGTATAATTCTTCCTATTTGGGTTTTATACTTTTCCTGTGTATGTTTGTATCCCTTTATGGATTTGCCTGTTATCCTTACATGGGGCCTTGCTAATTGTCTCTGTATCACTCCAATTTTGGTGAATAAACTGGTGATGTGAGCATGCTTGACTTAATTTTATCCCAACAAATGTGTATTGGGTAGTGTTTATTAGGTGCCAGGCATTGTGCCAAGTGCTGTGTTCACAATGGTGTCAGTCTGCTACTCTCATCTAACTTCTAATCAGGTGACTATAACAAAGGCTTGCTGAATTCAATACGTGTTTTCTGAGTGGTCCATTCCCTCAGCACTTGAGGACTCTCCTACCAGGTCAGGCCTAAACATCACCACCACCACCACTACAAGTTGACATTGAATCGATTCTGACTCAAGATGACCCCATGTGTGTCGTATAGACCTATGCTCCATAGGGTTTTCAATGGCTGATTTTTCAGACGTAGGTCTCAAGACCTTTCTTCTGAGGCATCTCTGGGTGGACTCAAACCACTGAGCTAAAGTAAGCATCCAAGCTCATTAACCATTTGTACTACCCAGGGACTCCCTAAATATGACTGGGAAAGAATATTAGCAATTAAATGAAGAGTGTGGTTGAGGGCCAAGCATTTTTCATGCTTCTGGTTTCCCTGTTCAAAGCACTCACCCAATACCTTGGGCTGACTCAGATTCCCCATGGAGGTAAGCTCTGTAACTCAGCAGTCCAAGGGAGAAACAATGTGCCCCTCCTAGACTCAGTCACACGGACTCATTATATCACCTGTTCACTGCAGAGCAAGACAGAGTCAGACTCAACCATCAAATGCTGTTCTGTACTATAACTTGGTTAGACCTTACTATGTCTGTATATAGTGAGTGAATATAGCTAAGACTCATTTTACTGGCCATTGACTTGCCTTGAATGAATCATTCCGTCTTTCCAGACTCCTGTTTTTCAGTCTATAAGTGGCTTGATTAGATAATCTTTCAAGTCTGTGCCAATTCTCACTTTCAGATCTCTAACATTCTATGAACCTCTATAGCCAGTGAAAGGTAAAGATATTACACAGACAGGTGCTTCCGGTTCAGAACCTTCCCTGGATTCTTAGGGATATTTCTTTTCAGTGGAGGGGAAAAAATACTCCTGGTGCACAGCATCTTCCAAGATAATTCTTTCAATGTTACTGTGAACAGATTCAGCTCAGTTTTCAAATTACTTTCATTCGTGACTACTTACTGAGCAATTCCTAAGTGTAAGGCAGTTTGTTGGAATGGAAAACTGAAAAGGGATCAAGGTTAAAAGAGAGGCACAGATGGAGTACAGAGGAAGTCAGACGTAGAAATATCTTCCAGGTCGGAGGTATGTTAATCAAGGAGGTCTTCATGGAGAAAGTGGCATAGGGGAAAGATTCCTTTCATATATAGGTATATGCTTTTGTTCAATAAATATTTACTGAACCATTACTCTGTACCCTGCACTGTACAATACAAAGACAGTGGAGATACAGTAATTAACAAGACACAAATCTAGAATCCTTGACCATAAGAAGTATGATTTCATGTGAAAGAGGTGAATGGAGGGTGCTATAGCATTGGTGGTTCAATGGTAAAATTCTTGCCTTTCATGGAGGAGACCTGGGTTCGATTCCTAGACTATGTACCTCATGTGCAGCCACCACTCATCTGTCAGTGGAAGCTTGTGTGTTGCTATGATGCTGAACAGGTTTCAGCAGAGTTCAGACTAAGACGGACTAGGAAGGATGGCCCAGCCATCTACTTCTGAACAATCAACCAGTGAAAATCCTGTGGATCACACTGATCAATCTACAATCGACTGGGCAGGATTCTGTTCAGTTGTGCATGGGGTCACCTACTCGACAGGAGCCACCAACAATAAGCAGAACAGGGACATGTATCCCATCTCAGAGAGGGGCTATTGGAGACTCCCAGGAGAAGAGGTGGTTCTTGAACGATGGGTAGGAATAATCCAGACAGAGAATGAAAGGAAAAGCACTCCTCGCAAAGGGTACGGCATATGCAAAGTCTTGGGGATGGGAGAAAGCACAGCGCCCACCTAGAGGGTGATAAGTAATTCCGGATTTCTGAAGCGAAGTGTGTGTGAGTAGAAAGTGACAGGGTGAGTGGGGGGGCTTGTTCACAAAGAGCTATGCAATCAATAAACACACATAAATGCTCTGGTGAAGTGAACCTAATGGAATAGAAGATTAATGTCTTTAAAATAAAACTAGGTAAAAATGACAGAGAAAGATACCACAGAAATTCTGATGAGGCGTAAATATCTGCAGCCTGGTGTTTCACACATGATAATCATTCCTAACATGTGATTTAACAACTCATCTTTTAAAAAAGGAGAGAGAGGAAATAGGATTTATCATCTATCAAACACTTTGACTTTCCATTTTCTCCCGAAGTGGAATTTACTTCTCTGCCGGAAAACCACAATCCACACAGGAGAAGGATAAACGAGACATAAATACAACCATCACCCCCTTGAAGGGCAGTCAGCGCACAAAAGCCTTCTTTAGGAGCTAGGCCAGTTGATGTCATAGTGAAGTCAGATCAAATTACTCAGCACTGTTTGTTAATAAAACGAAAAGAGGAGAACACCGGGGAAGGCCATGAAAACTGCATCAACTACAGATGATTCCAGGCAAAGCCACTGTTTATCAGGCACCTTTAGTTTAGTGAGTAAACAAAGAAAATACTCTTTCGCAAGCTGCATTATTCTTTGCTCATCCTCGGAGCTCCCTCTGGGTTATGGCGTTCTTTGGACGTACCCTCATCCAAGCCCAGAATCCCACAGCAGGGCAGCATCTCAAAGGGGTCCAGCTCAGTCTCCCACCCGGAGCTTTACTCCAGGCATTGCAAACTGACCAGCATATGTTATCAATCTAATTTGTGGGCCTGAGTCCCGCCCCTAGTTCTCCACAGCCCTCACCAGTGCTGTTGCTTTGTGGGCCTCTTCACACTCCACACTTCGCCCCTGCACGCTCTGGGGCCTGTCCAGCCCACTGCCCCTGCCAAGCCCTGCAGGGTTGTGCATCTGTGGTAGGGGCAGGGTGGCTCTCCCACCCCCAGTTAGCCCAGCCAACACAGGCTTCATTTAGCTCTCTTTTGAGGCCCCTGACTCTCCTGTCTCTCTTCTCTGAACTCGCTTTAGTATTTCAGCGGATTTAAAAAAGAAAACACGATTTTAGTTTGCAGTAGTAGCAATATAGACCTCAAAAGGAGGGAGAGGATAGCCCAGCTCTGTCCTGCCGCGATAACTTATTCACAGGGTTGATGTTATACTGTGGTGGCTTTTGCGTTGCTCTGATGCTGGAAGCTGTGCCACTGGTATTTCAAATACCAGCAGGGTCACCGATGGTGGACGGGTTTCAGCGGATCTTCCAGACTAAAGATAGACAAGGAAGAAAGGCCTAGTGATGTACTTCCAAAAATTAGCCAGTGAAAACCTTATGGATCACGACAGAACACTGTCTAATATAGTATTGGAAGATGAGCCCCCTGGGTTGGAAGACACTCAAAACACGCAGTGGCTGCAACCATGGACTTAAACATGCCAACGGTATGAAGATGGTGCAGGACCCAGCAGCGTTTAATTCTGTTCTACATGGAATCTCCATGAGTCGGAGCCAACTCAACCAACAACAGCAAGGGTCACTGTGAAGATTAAAGGAAAACCACTTAGCACAACGTTCATATAGCACATAGAAAGTGCTACATAATATTTTAATTATTAGTATTCTGTCCTTAGAAAATAGATTCCTTTGCTATAAATAGCATAGGGAGTACACCTCTAAGGCATCGATCTGCCCTTATCTAAGGGGATACAGATTTGTTGAACTCCTGCAGATCAGGCAGGCACTGGGCATCAATGAGGCAGTGACTCTACCCTCCTGGAGTCCGAGCTCTACAGAGGGAGACAAGACCAGAGGGAATGGGGTAAGGATCTGAAGAGTTTAAAGGAAAGGCAGGTGGTGGAGATACCCGGAGGAGGGAGACAAATCGCTTTACAACAGCGAATTCTCCTGGGGCTTGTGCTGTTTTGTACAGAAACAGGTACTGAGTACAGACTCCCTCCACATGCTTTAGGTTCAGCTCCAGGCACAGTCTGATGGCAGAGGTCCTCAGCACCAGGCCCTCGGGGCTCTGGGACAGGTGGCGGGAGGCTTTACCCCCTTAAATAAAAGCTTTTATGCAGAGGTAGCGTGGCTTCGTCCGTCTTCAAAACATTGTCTGAAACGCGCGTACATTCCTTCACCTCTGATCTCAGCTTGCTGCGTCCTATGTGGCGCCTCGATCCATAGGCTTTAGGAAGAAGAGAGTGAAGAGGGGTAGTTTACACGGTCGTAGCCACTTACCCAACACAACGCACTGTGTCACTGAGAGCCACTGACATCCCGCGCCGGAGTGGATGGTATCTGGGAGCTCTCCGGCGGCTAGTCTCCCCAGTGAAGAAGTGGCAGACACGGTGAGGATGGCAGGAGCGTGTGAAATGACAACACAGACAAAGTTGAAAATTGTGAAGAGATGAACTCAGGTGATCACCAACCAGACTCTGGAATCGACTCGACGGCAATGGGCTCTAACAGAAATACCACAAGTGCGTGGCTTTAACAAAGCAAAATTTATTCTCTCAAAGTCTAGGAGGCTAGAAGTCCAACTTCAGGGTGCCAGCTCCAGGGGAAGGAATTCTCCCTCTGTCAGCTCTGGGGGAAGGTTCTTGTCATCAACCTTCCCCCGGTCTAGGAGCTTCTCAGCGCAGGGATGTGCTTACCTACTGGTTCCTCATTCTTGGTGGTAGGAGGTCCCCTGCCTCTCTGCTGGCTTCTCTCTTTTATGTCTCAAAAGAGATTGACTCAAGATACAAACTAATCTTGTAGATTAAGTCCTGCTTCATTAACATAACTACCTCTAATCTTGCCTCATTAACGTCACAGAAGTAGGATATACCACACATAGGAAAATCACATCAGATGACAAAATGGTGGATAATCCCACAATGCTGGATATCATGGCCTAGCCAAGGTGACACACATTTTGGGGGGACACAGCTCAACCCATAAGAGCAGCCAAGCACTTAACCACCGCCCCACCAGCGCTCCTCTTACCCGCTAGGAATCCCCATTTCTGTACGTGTGCGACGGAGGATTATTGGGTGGCTGCAATGATTAAAATTCTTGCAGTACCTAGGGTGACTGACCTTCCTGTCAGGACTGAGGGATTACTGGGATGTGGGACTTTCAGTGTAACGCCCAGGACGGTCCACGGAAAAACAGGATGATTGGTCATTGTAACTGTAATAAATTACCACAGACTTGATGGCTTAATGCAACAGGAATTTATTTTCTCACAGTCTTGGAGGCCAGAAGTTAAGAATCAAGATGTCCTTGCTTGCCACTTCCAGCTTCTGGTGGCTTCAAGCATTCCTTGGTTTGTGGCTGCATCACGTCGACCTCTGCCTCTGTCTTCACATGGTCTTCTCCTTTGTGTCTCTGTCTTCTCTTCTGTCTCTTCTAAGGACGCTTGTCATTGGGTTTAGGACCCACCCAGGTAATTCAAGACCATCTCGTCTCAAGATCCTTAATGTAATCACATCTACAAAGACCCTTTTTCCAAATAAGGTCACATTCACAGGTTCTGGGGGTTAGCATGTGGACATACCATTTTGGGGACTACCATCCAACCTACTACAGCCACCCTGGCAGGTTCTGACACGTAGCAGATGATCAACAGTGACAACTATTAATACATATTACTGCTATTTCTACCACTATGAATAGTAGCCAATACTTGGGGGCTTACTATTTCCAGGCCCTGTACTGAGTGCATTGCATGTATTAGCTCATTTAATCCTCATAACCACTCCCTGAGGCAGGTAGCTGTTAGCTCAGTTTTGCAGATGAGGAAACCAAGGAGCTGGGATTTGAACGCAAACAGTCTGATCCCATGTCACACACTCTAAGTCAATATGCCGTATTCTCTGCCTCCAAATTTATGAAGCACTAACTACTTGCTAGGTACTTTCTAAGTGCTTCGTTGTTGTTGTTAGTGGCCGTTGAGTCAGCCCTGATTCACGGCGAAACCCATGTACAACAGAATGAAATGTTGTCCATCCCTGCACCATCTTCACAATCGCTGGTGTGCTCAAGTCCATGGTTGTGGCCACTTGTGTATTTTGAATGTCTTCCAACCTAGGGGGCTCATCTTCCAGCACTATATAGGACAATATTCTGTTGTGAACCATAGGGTTTTCATTGGCTAATTTTCAGAAGTAGATTGCCAGCCCTTTCTTCCTAGTCTGTCTTAGTCTAGAAGCTGTGCTGAAACCTGTCTACCATGGGTGACCCTGCTGGTATTTGAATTACCGGTGGCACAGCTTCCAGCATCACAGCAACATGCAAGCCACCATAGTACGACAAACTGACAGACGGGTGGTAGTCAAGGTGCTTAACCTGTGCTAATTTATTTATTTGTTACGATGGCCCTGTTACTGCTCTTATAGAAGAAAAAGACAGGAAATCTCATTTGAGAGAGGGAAGGGGTGCATCAAGCGCTAACTGCACAAATGCTGAACTCATCCATCCCGTAAAGATAGGGTGACCGACTCGTCCCAGTTTTAGCCCTAAAAGTTCCACATCCTGGGAGCACCCTCAATCCTGGTCAAACCAGAAGTGTTGGTCACTCTGTATAGAGAGGTCATGTGCAGCAGCAGGTCCAGGGAAACTAAAGAATCCCAACAGTAATTTGAGCAAGAAATGATATAATTAGCAAACAAAAGAATAGATGCGTATTCAACCATCCTAGCTATCAACGAAATGCAAAAAATATATATAACGATGAGGTTTAATTTTCAGCAAATGAATAAGCGTTTCAAATAATAGTAATACCACTCAGCAACCAGGTTTCAGGAAATGGGTATGCTCATCTATCACTGGTGGCACCGGCAAAACACCCGAGGAAATATTGTGCAGCTATGAAACCGATGAAGTTTGTCTAGCAGCATGGAAACACACTCAGTATGTGAGGCTAACCGAAAACAGCTGAGTTCCGAATTGAGTCCGTGCTGTGTTTACCACAACACAATATTTTTGCTTAAATGCCATCAGGGCCTGGAAAGGGACTTAGAAAAATAAAAACAGCTGATGTGTTAAGGGGTGGGGCTCTGTTAATTTTTTTTCCCTTTTCCCTGATTTCTATCATTGCTGTTTAATTTGTGTAATAAATGCAAAAGAAAAGGATAACACCCGCATTGACCCACATTTCTGTCTTCAGAGGGCCTACAGCTTAATCCTGTCCCCACCCCTCCGAACTCGAGGGCTAACTCCAGGCTGAGCAAATCTTTTTTTTTTAAACCTCATTGCTCTCAGTGTATCCCTCTCCTGCGATGCTCATCCAGCTCCGCATAGGACTGGACTGTAGTTTTGGACCCTTGAAGGTGAGAATCATGACCCCTCACCCTCCTCGTTCACTCACAGTGTCAATGCCTGATAGACTATTGTCAATAAAGAAATATTGATTGAACCCAACACTTTACTGATTTTCTTCTTCTAGTTTCTCTCTCTGTAAGAGGAGAAGAGGAAAAATGGAAGCCTAGGTGAGGCAGAAAACCCTGACACGTCTCAAAGCTTTTGGAAGGTAGGTGATGGATGATGTGAGAAACTTTCTCGGTATCTCGGATCTCTCTAAGTAGAAGACAGAAAAGATGAAGGCAGAATAGCAGCATATTCTGAGGAAGAGCCACAGATTCACAGCTGTGTGTGCTGAGACTTCAGAGAAAAACAGAGTTGGAAGTTACCTCAGAGACCATCTAGTTCAGCCTTTCATTGTGAGATGGAGGAACTGAGGTCAGAGAGGGGAGCGAAGCGCCTGAGGTGAGTTAATCGTAGAAGTTCCTCAGGACTGAGCGCCTCCCCCTCTGCACAGGACAGCTTCAACAATATTAGCTGTTCCTCTGGCTGAGGTACCAGAAATTTCCATTGTCCATGAATCATTCCCTTTGGGGGTGGCATTTTGATGCCAGGAAGGCATGCTAAATATTAGTTTAGTTTCCTGAAAGTGGTAACTCCTGAGCCCATTTTGGATCATCATCATCTGAGGTAGGATCACTTTGTCTGCGGATCTAGTGTTAAACTAGGGTCTGGAGGAGATAGAAGTCTTCCATCTGAAGGGAAAGGTCTTTATGGAAAACAAGGGGCTGAGGAAAGAAGCCCTGAGTGGTTGGATATGGATGGTTGAGAGGAAGGATGAGGGTAATGAGAGCTAGACCATGGTGGCAGGTGCAAGACAATGGGGTGGTGTCAGAAGGACAATGTGGAATAGAAGACAGGCGTTGTAGCACCAGGTGGCTCTTCCACGTTCTAGACTACAGTCTCAGGCAAGGCTTTCTGGAACTTGGTTTCCTCATTCATAAGATAGGTAATAATACCTGCCCTCGCTACCAGTGTTATTATGAGTATCAAATGAGATAAGGTCATAGAATGTTACTACTGGTGGAGACCTTAGAAGCCATCTTTTCCCCCACGGGGCAGAGGGGGAGACTGGGCCAGAGAAGATGTCTAGCCCAAAGTTACATGGCATGCCAGGGGCAAAGCGGGGCTACAGTACAGGCTACCACTCCCAGTCCAAGCATCTGATGGTGGATGCCAAAGTTTCTGATGCCTGTAGAAAGTGCTAATGATTCTCACTGAACAAAAGCAATCATCCCAAGTGGTCTAGTCAGCAGTGTTTGGTGACAGGCTGAATGAACAATTGTTCTTCAGACAAGAGTGCTCAGAAACCACTCATCTTAAGGGTCCTTCTCCTTCCATTCTCAGGACCCAAGCCTTCCTCCCACTTCACCACAGGCTCAGCAGCCTTTCCTACTGTTTGGGTGTGAAGGCCCAGTCCCCTCAGGCACAGTACACAGGCTCTCAGGATACAGCGTGGGAGATGGACGCCGTGAGAGGGGTGTAAAGCTGAGGTGTAGGGAGACCTGGAGGTTGGTGAAAAGTCAGTGGGGGAAATGGCTGATACTTAATATGTACAAGCACTGTCATAAGTGCCTTACATGAATGAAGCCATTCAATCCCCACGAGAAACCTGTGAATCCCCATTTTACACATGTGGAAGCTCAGGCACAGAGAGGATAAATAACTTGTCAAAACTCTCACAACTAACTAGTTGGGCATGGATTTGAACTTCGGCATGCTGCTCCAAGAGGTCATGTACTCGGTGTTGCACTAGGCAACAATCTGGTGGCACTGGAGAAAGGTTCAGTGAAATGCTTATCGCCAACACAGTGTGGTCTGGAAGAAGTAGGGCTGAGGAGGGGACAGAAAGCCTGGTCCTATTCCCAGCCTGGCTACCAATATTCTGCATAATGCAAGAGGCCAACTAAGGCCTTTGGGTGCTCTGAAGCTCAGCTCCCCAGCCGTAAAGTGGAGGAAGGAGTTGCAGTGGGTGCTCTAAGTTCCCCTCAGTGCTCACATGAACAATTTCCCTGTTAAGTCAACAGCTTTCCCAGCAGCATTATGTGGCTGTCTGCTTAGGCCAGTAGAGACGAAACCTAGAGGAAGTTTGAAGCTTCCAAACTGGAGAAAAGCAGTTGTGCAAAATATTTGGAAAGATAAAGAGAGTGTGTAAAAAATAATTGAGGCATTTCTTTTATTTTCACAGGAAATGATTCAACCTAACCAAAGGTCACTAACGAAAGAGACCGGTTCAGTCACGTTATAAACATCAGAGGCTCGGCAACTCCACCCAGCCAGCTGGGCAGGCAGCTCTGGCTTCTGTTGGAGATGCTTTTGTGTGGTTTCTTTTTTAGGCTTGTGCTCAGAACGACCTTTCTTTCTTTCTTTTTTGAGATGCAAAACTTAAAACACTTTTTTATTTTTTAAAACAGTGGTTTGCAAACCTACCTGCATTAGAATCACCTGGAGAACTTCAAAAAAATACCAATGATTGAGCCTCACTCCAGGCAATTGAATTTCGGGGCCTGGGGTACAGGCATCAGTATTATTTAGCACGAAGTCTTCCCAGGAAGTTCTAACAAACAATCAGGGTTGAGAGCCATTGCTATAAAACCATGGTTCTCAAATTTTAGCACTCGGGGAATCACCTGGAGGGCATGTCAAGCAGGTTGCTGGGCTCCCTATCCCAGAGTCTCTAATTCAGCAGGTCTGGGTGCCTGGAGAGTCTACAGCCCTAACAAGTTTCTAGAAGATGCTGATGTTGATTCTGCCAGTCTCGGGACCCCACTTTGAGAACCTGCAACTTGAGCTGAGTTCAGCAAAAGTCTCTGCTGTTAAAGAGCCTTTCACATGCAGTGGAGCAGGGACCCTCAATAGTGGCTGCACCTTCGAGTCACTCAGGAAGCTTTGGAACAGTGCCCTGCCCTAGCAGCACCTCATGGTCCCTGGGTGGCGGAAATGGTTTGTGCTGGACTACTAACGGAAAGGTTGGCGGTTCGAACCCACACAGTGGCTCCGAGGAAGGCCTGGCAATCTGCTTCCATAAAGATCATGGCCAAGAAAACCCAACGGAGCAGTTCTACTCTGTAACACGTGGGGTTGCCATGAGTGGGAACTGACTTGACTGCAACAGGTTTGGTTTTGGTTTTGGTTTAGCAGCACCTCAGACACATTAAACATCATCGCTTGGTGTAGAGCCCAGGCATCAGAATATTTTATGACCCCTCGAGTGATTCTAAGGTGCAGCCAAGGTTAAGAACCACTGTAGTTCGCACACACACACGTACACACACAGAGAAAACTGGGAAAATCTTATTCTTACTTCATAGCTGAGAAAATTGAGAATTAGAAAGATTAAGTTCAGGCAGCTAGAAAGCAGAGGGACCCCTGGCTCCTCATCCCAAGCTCTTTGCTTCCACACAAAACACTCCTCCTTCACATTTGGCCAAGTTGGCAGCAGGCCGAGAGACCCAGAAACAGGCGTAACAATTGGTGTGGGGCTGTGGCTTTGGTCACAGGGAAGCAACACAACCCGGAAGTCTTTTGTGGAACTGTGGCAGATGGTAATTCCAGACAGATTTGGGTGTTGGGGAGGGAGTCCTGACAGCTGGCCCAAGCTGGGTGAGGCTGGACGAATCAGGCAGCTCTTCACCCTTCAGGAAGTTTCCACTTCCTCTTCCCCCCTACATGTTAATTTCATTGAGGTTCTTGGTGCCATTTTGATGTTTGAAAACATTGTCCTCCACCCACTCCTCCAGCAAATAATTGCACAGTGAAGTAGACAGTTGAGTCTACCCCATCTATGTTGTGCACCACCTACTTGCTTATGATGGAATACTTCTTAATGATGGAATAAATTGAGGGAGAACCTTACTTTAAAAAACCTGTTGCCACCGGGTCGATTCCGACTCATGGCAATCCGTGTGTTACAGAGCAGAGCTGTTCCACAGAGTTTTCTTGGCTGTGATCTTTATGGAAACAGATTGCCAGGCCTTTTTCCACAGTGCCACTGGGTAGGTTTGAACCGCCAACCTTTTGATTAGCAGGTGAGCGCAAAAACATTTATTCTACCCGGGATCTTTAGGATGCTAACAAACTATACCACGTAGGCTGTGCATTAGCTCAGCTGTTCACTCAGACTGGGTCAGGTGGGCTCTGGAGACCTGAGGTCATCTGTCAGTCCCCAGGCTTTCAGGATGGAAAACATTTCAGACACCAGATCATCAAGAGAAATCAGTTGCGAGCCACACGCAAAAACAGCACCTTCATCGTGGAGGTGAGAAAGAGAGTGGAGTACAGGGTGGGACGTGCTTAGAGCAGTGGTTTGCAAGTCTGACTGCACGTTGGAATCACTCAAGATGCTTTAAAAAATACTGAGGCCTGGGTCCCACCCAAAAAAAACAAACTTGTTGCTGTCGAGTCGATTCCGACTCATAGCAACCCTATAGGACAGGGTAGAATTGCCCTATAGTTTAACCTGACCCTGTGAATGCCAGTAAATTTCCATTAGTCCTTAAACTAGCCCAAGCCAGATTTGGTCCTCTCTGCATGCACAGAAGGGTCAGCTTTGACCACTAATTGACTTCAACAGAAGACACAGCAACAGGAGGAACGAATCAGAAGGAAAATCAGCACCCAGACCCTAAGCGAGAGGTCTGACAAGAACCATGTCGCCTTCTATTTCCTGGTCATCTTCTATAATTTTCACTCCCCAATATGCCTGTGTAGCCGCCATCTTGCTACCCAAATCACATATAAGCTGTGCTTCCTCCCTAGCTCAGGGAGCCAGATCTGAGGAACTTCCTCCCGGCCACTTGCAATAAAGTTACTTCCTCTTTCTCTAAGACCGGTGTCCAGATAATTGGCAAGCCTGAGCACACCGGACAAGGACCCACCTTTTACGGGTCGGTAACAACAGGATTTCCAAGAAGCAGCTGATAGATTTGAACTGCTGACCTTTTGTTAGCAGCCATAACTCTTAACCACTGTACCACCAGCAAATTATTATTATGATTTAACTGGTTTGGGGTGTGGCCAGAGCATAAGGACTTTCTAAAACTTCCCTTAAAAAGTATCTCTTTCAAATACAAATGTAGATATATAAATTTAAAACAAATTTATTGTGGTGAAATATATAAAACAAAACATTTGCCGTTTCAACCATTTTTATGTATGACATTGATCATATATATATTTCATATAAATAGTATCATACTAAATGTACATACTATTCATTTTAATTTGATTATTTTACTTAACAATTTACAGACTTTTTATATGTCAATAAATATTATTTACAAAATTATTTTAAATGTCTAAATAGTATTCTGTGGATTTACAGTAATTTACTTAATATCATTCTGTTGCTGGGTATATAAGTTGCTTTACATTTTTCACTATCATGAAAAACATTGTAATAATCCAGTACATAATCTGTTTTGTGCTCATCAATAATTATTTCCTTAGAATCAATGTTTAGAAGTGGATTTACTTGACCGTGGCTCAGGGTAGCTTTAAGCTTTTTGATATACCCAGGTAAACTATCTGGGTAGCTTTAAGCTTTTTGATATACCCAGGTAAACTATCTTCCAGAAAGTCTGTAACATTTATACTCCCACCAAAAGTATATGAATAGCTATTTCTCTAAACCCTTACTAACTGTGGTTATTATCATCCTCACCATGTAACACAGAAAATGGCATCTCAGTATTGGTTTTTTATTTCCTGTTTTTTTTTTTTTTTTTAATTATTGGCAAAGTTGAACCATTTGCATATGTGCATTTTTTTTTTTTTAAAGCTTGGCATAGTGGTTAAGAGCTACAGCTGCTAACCAAAAGTTTGAATCCACCAGGCTCTCCTTGGAAACTCTAGGGGGCAGTTCTACTCTGTCCAATAGGGTCACTGTGAGTCAGAATTGACTCGACAGCAGTGGGTTGGTTTTTTTTTTTTGGTTAGTAGTTGTTTTTCTGTGAGTTGCCTCTTTGTGTCCTCTGTCCTCTGTATTCAGGGGGATGACAGACAGGAAGTTGGCTTTTCAAACGTGCCTTAGTCCCATGCCCTGGTCTGCTTTCAGAACCTGACAAACGCATTTTAAATGACCTTCTAGCCCTCAGGCTATGGGTTTTTGGTTTGTTTTTTTTTCCCCCAGCTATGCTGCTAACGGGGCACATCACTTTCATTTCCTAGGCTTGTTTTCTTATCTATTTTTTTTTAAAAAAAGATTGTATTGGATGATTCCCAAGGCCTTTCCCAGCTCTAAAATTCTATGAAACTCTGGTTATTTCTCTGATGTCTCTCTATGTCTAAATGAGGGAATTTCTTCTTATATTAAATTTGGAATGTCAGTACAAATTAAATCAGCTTCTTGGCATTATCTAAAGGCTTCTTTGTCCCTGGATACTTAGAATAAAGAAACTATGAAGTCAAGTAGTTTCTCTGATTTCTTATGAATGGATTTCTCATGAATGGATTTCTCTCTCCATGTCTCTTGCATTGCTTTTTTTTTTTTTTTTTTAACTTAGGAATTCTACTTCTTATCCTGACTAGCAGGATCAAAAGTGCATCACCTGTCACTAAGAAAACTGGATGGGATATTCTTTTTTTTAAATAATATTTTATTGATTTTTTGGTGAAAGTTTACAGAGCAATTAGGTTCCTGTTTAACAATTTCTATACATATTGTTCAAGAAGACCTGGTTGCACAGTGGTTAAAGTCCTCGGCTGCTACCCAAAATGTTGGCAGTTCGAACCCACCAGCCTCTCCACCAGAGAAAGACGTGGCAGTCTGCTTCTGTGAAGATTACAGCCTTGGAAACCGTATGGGGCAGTTCTACTCTGTCCTATAGGGTTGCTATGAGTCAGAATCGACTCGATGGCAAAGGTTTGGCTTTTGGTATACATATTGTTCAGTGATATTGGTTACATTTTTCACAATGTGTCAACATTCTCATGACTTCCATTCTGGTTGTTCCGTTTCCATTAACCTAGTTTCCTTTTC
Organism: Dugong dugon; assembly: GCA_030035585.1. NCBI lineage: Eukaryota > Metazoa > Chordata > Mammalia > Sirenia > Dugongidae > Dugong > Dugong dugon. The sequence goes on along the minus strand of CM057482.1, from coordinate 25,883,672 downwards.
CCCCTCGCCCCCTTACCCTCTCATCTTTGCTTTATGGTAAATGTTGACCATTTGGGACTCAGGCTATGGCCTTTTGAGGCAATATCTTGATATACTGTTCAGACCAGGCATTCCATGAGCGAGAGTGAGCCAGCCTGATTCTGGGGGTGTTGAAAGAAACTGGAAGCTGGAGCCAGCTGTTACTGCTGGACTGATCCTGACAGGAACAGGAAGAAAGTCCTTCCTCGCCTCCCAATGCCTCCTTTTGGCAAAACCTAATAGGAGGCTGGAATCCCTGGGTGGTGCAAACAGTTAATATGCTCAGCTGCTAACTGAAAGTTTGGAGGTTTGAGTCCAACTACAGGCAGACTTGAAGTGGACTTGAAGTACTTACTGGTGAGGATCAAAGACCACAGCCTTCAGTATGGATTATACCTTAACATAAAGAAAACAATAATCCTCACAACTGGACCAATAAGCAACTTTATGACAAACAGAGAAAAGATTGAAGTTGTCAAGGATTTCATTTTACTTGGACCCACAATCAACACCCATGGAAGCAGCAGTCAGGAAATCAAGACACATTGCATTCGGCAAATCTGCTGCAAAAGACCTCTTTAAAGTGCTGAAAAGCGAAGATGCCACCTTGAAGACACAGGTGCGCCTGACCCCACCCATGGTATTTTCAATTGCCTCATATGCATGCAAAAGCTGGACAATGAATAAGGAAGACTGGAGAGGAATTGATGTATTTGAATTACAGTGTTGGCGAAGAATATTGAACATACCACGGACTGCCAGAAGAACAAACAAATCTGTCTTGGAAGATGTATAGCTGGAATATGCCTTGGAAGCGAGGATGGTGAGACTTCATATACTTCTGATATGTTATCAGGAGGGACCAGTTCCTGGGGAAGGACATCATGCTTGGTAAAAGCAGAGGGTCAGCAAAAAAGAGGAAGACCCTCAACGAGACAGACTGACACAGTGGCTGCAACAATGAGCTCAAATATAGCCATGACTGTAAGGATGGCACAGGACTGGGCAGAGTTTCATTCTGTTGTACATAGGGTCACTATGAGTCGGAACCGACTTGACGGCACCTAACAACAACAACAACATACTCCTGGGACATGAATAATCTGGATTTAATCTCACCCTACATTGTGCTCGTGACCCTCCAGTAGCTCCCCTCACCAGACAGTTCATTCCTTGTGCTGATAAACTCGCTGCCGTCAAGTAGATTCCAACTTATAGAGGCCCTTCCATCTATGGTCTTCTGAGTCACCACTGAGATGGTCTTCCTCTGACTGCTGATTTTGGAAGAAGATTCTATCAACCACCACCATGCCCCCCACCCCGCCCGCTCCCCTACCTGACTCATGTTCAGTCCAGATGGCAAAATGGCATATGCCAGCCAGGAAATGAAATGTTTTCACTGCCAGGTTGACCTTGAAAGAATTCTCATATAATGGCTTATCGGAGTCCTCCAACCAGAGTGTCACCATGCACACAGTTATGGCTTCCCCTGTCCTGCTGAGTCTCTGCATCACAGCGACGCTGGCCATAGAACACAGGCCTCTCTGCAGCCCAGGACTAGTAGAAGTGTGCTGACCAGCATTTGGCTCATCTGGGTGGGAGGTGTTCTCAGGCTCTCCTCCAGGATATGTGTTGTATTTTCTCTTGCAGAAATGAAATGGAGGTCACAAGCCCAGAGGCTTTCCAGCTCCACTTGCCTCTCATGTGAATTATTTCCACCTGTGGTGCAGTGGTTAAGCACTTGGCTGCTAACCGAAAGGTTGGCAGTTCGAATCCACTAGCTGCTCAATGGGGCAGTTCTATTCTGTCCTGTATGGTTGCTATGAGTTGGAATCGACTCAACAGCAATGGATTTCATTTGGTTTAATACACCTCATGCACAGCCACCACCTGTCTGTCAGTGGAGGCTTTGTGATGCTGAACAGGTTTCAGTGGAGCTTCTAGACTAAAATGAACTAGGTAGGAAGGAAGGCCTGGTGATCTACTTCCAAAACTCCATCAGTGAAAACCCTATGGATCACAACAGTCCATTGGATTGACTTCATGGCCGCTAACAACACTACACGAAGGAGCAGTAGTGGGAACCTACCTCTAGTATTCAAAATACCCCCTCAGAATATAGCTTTCTAACAGCTGAACCCGGGGAAGCTCTGGCCCCACCACCTTCATGAGGGAAGCCAAAGCAAAAGGTAGTGTTGCAATTAACTCTGTGACCTTGGACCCCCTTTTCTGCCCCTGCACACCCTTTCTTCCCTCCATACCTCTAAACCCTCTCACTTTATATTGCTTGTTCTCTGTCATTGACCCTTCACTTCAGATCCCTTTTCCATCTTTTATTTTCTCCTTTGGATGCAATTCTTGGACCTTCCCTTGCTTCCATGCCTACCCCACCGAAAAGTAGCTCACCAGGACCCGTCCAGCCACATCAGAGCCTGGAGACATGCAGCAATGCCCCTTAACCCATGGCCTGCAGGATCCGCTCACCAGGTCCACTCTGAACTACAGAGCGACCTCTTCCTCAGATACCTTCACTCCCTTCATTCAGAATTGCCCTGCTTGACTCACACAGAGGTTTTCTCTGACCATTTAAGGCTCTTTCCAGAGGAGCTGGAGGGGTGATTTTGAAGGAGGAGGATTTGCTGGGTGGGAGAGAGGGCCATTTTCTTTTGGGCACCAATCTTCCCTTGCCCCATGGGAAGAGCTGGAAACTGCAGGAAACAATTCGGCAGAGCTGACTACCCCTTAGTTCAACTCATTCCTGACACTTCTCAACAGCCAGCCAGAGGCTTCTCAAGGCAGCCATGTCGAACAAGAGGTGAGGTTTGAGTGTGCTTGGGGGCCTCATCTTATCACTGAGCCCTGCTCCCCTCAAGACATGTACTCATCCTCCAAACTCCCAAACACCTGCAGGGGCTGTTACTGTCACCAGACCCATCTCCTGCTGGCTCCTTGACTTTTCTCTGACATCTCCACCAGAAGTGGCCACACGGGCCCTACCTGGGTTTGCTGTGAAAAGGTGGGCGAGGACACTGTGCACTGTACCATTTCCTGTAGAAAACTCCGTATGACATATTCCTTTTAGAACCTGGCACCAGAGAAATCACCGCTCCCTCAACGAAAAGTGTGCTTCTGCATTTTTAATAAAAATAATGATGTGTACCCAACCTCGCCCTCCCCAGGGTACTCTGAGCCAGGAGTCACGACAGAACAGGTATTTCCTCATCTGCCCCCACAGGCCCAGCATGGCCCATTCAGGCAGTCCCCAGGGAGGATCGTCTGTGTACTTATGAACAGAGTCCCCTTGTTCCCACCACCGCCTCTTCTGTTGATGTTGGCTCCAATCCTTGGGCAGGACCAATGATCACAGGGAATACTAGAAGCTCACAAAGAACTGTGAGATGAGTAGGAGTGTAAAAGAAGAAAGGAGAGGAGCTAGTGTTATAGACACTTAATATTTGCTGGATTAGGGACTAACCAAATGAACAAATGTGTGAATTCTTTTATTCATGAGTGAATAAAAAGTGAGTGGGTAATTCTGTCTGTATTGGTAAGGCAAGGAGCCCTTGTGGTGAAATGGTATAACCGAAAAGCCAGCTGTTCGAACCCACACAGTGGCTCGGCAGGAGAAAAACCTGGCAATCTGCTTGTGTAAAAATCACAGCCTAAAAAACCCTGTGGGGGCAGTTCTACTCTATCCTACAGAGTTGCTATGGTAAGGTCAACTTTCTCCAAGCCTAAATTCTGCCTAGGGTGGGAATTAAGCACTTCCTGCCCTGTGTAGTTACTGCAGGTCATGAAAGACTCCACCACACCCTCTAGGCTGGTCATTTCTTGGCTCTCAGCCTCGTTCCCACTCCTCTGTGCTCTGCTCCGTGTCTCAGGAGGCTGGACCCTGCACACTGCATTTAGATCCTGCACCCTGGTTAGATTCTTCCCGTGGGAGGCACGGGCCCATTGAGAGACGGGGAGTGTCTCAGTTTCTGTGGTCTGCCATAATAAAAAATACCAAAAGAAAACACTTGCTGGCTTTAAAGAGCAAAAATTTGTTTTCTTGCAAATAAATCCCAATCAGGGTCTGTGTTGATCCCTCCTATGAGCCTGTCTCCCAGTTTCCAGTGACTGCCGGCAATCCTTGATGTCTGTCTCCCACTGTGTGCGTCTCCGTGTCTAGTCTGCTCTTTTTTATAAGACATCACTAATAAGTGATTGGACTCCCTGGGTGGTGACAATGGTTAAGAGCTTGACTACTAGCTGTAAGGATGGTGGTTCGAACCCACCCAGAGACACCCCAGGAGATAGGCCTAGTGATCTGCTTCTGAAAGGTCACAGCCTTGAAAACCCTATGGAGCAGTTCTGCTCTGCACACATGGGGTCGCCATGAGTAGGAATAGACTCCATGGCAACTAACAACAAGGATAAGAAGAGATTAGGTTTAGGACCAACCCTACTCTGATATAGCCTCATTAACATAACACAAGAAAACTCCTCTTCCCAAACAGGGTCACATTCACAGGTATAGGGGCTAGGACATCAATATAACTTTTTGGATGACACAATTCAATCCACAGCAGGGAGGAAGACAGAAGTCATTTTTTTTCTTTCTGGGTCTGGTGGCACCTACAGCAGTGGTGAGGATGGGCTGGCGGTGGGTACCTCAGCAGCCTGGACAGCATGGTGCCCCATGGGGTGCAGCTCAGGCGCGGTCTGACCAGCAGAGGTGATTCTGGTGGCCAGGCTCCAACAGCAGCGACTTCCTGCAGAGCCGTGGTATCAGCAGCTGCAGGGGCTCCAAGTAGACGCAACCTCCCAAAGATCTAGGTCCTAGACCCTAGTTATAACGCTGTTTTCCTTTAGCTCTCTAGCCTAGGGGTGGTAAGTTTCCTGTAGTTCTAATCTCTGGATAACCCCGTTTTTCTCTTTCTGCTCCTCCCACTTTTCCAGCACTTTTGTAACCAATATTAAATTCCATCTATTTGGATGCAAATGGTTAATGTGCTTGGCTGCTAACCCAAAGGCTGGAGGTTTGAGTTCACCCAGGGGTGCCTCAGAAGATAGGCCTGGAGATCTGCTTCCAAAAAATCACTGAAAACCCTATGGAGCACAGTTCTACTCTGACACACACGGGGTCATTGTGAGGCAGAGTCAACTTGATGGCAACTGGTATTTGCAACACACAGGGTGACTTCAGTTTCCCTGACTGGATGCTGACTGACTTATCCTCCTTCTACAGATCAAAAACAGCATTAAACACTTTCCTAGACATTATTCTCATGTATGTCTGATTCTCAACATTCATTCTGTGATTAAAAAATATTCCTCTCAGGCGTGTGTCTTCTCATATCCCTGTCCTTATCGTGAGGGCCAAGGAAAGCTGACTCTGGCTGAGGGTGTCTCCACTGGATTTTCATCATACAATCAGCTGCCGTTCTGCAGGGCCATCCCCACAAACTAAAAATAAATACATCCCTACATGGCTTGGAAGAATTAGGCTTGCCAATTTCATGTTATGTCACATTTATAGCTCCGCTGCATGAGATTAATGGCTGGAATAGAGCAAAGCAGGCAGAGTCCCTGGAAAGGGCCTCTGGGCAGCTGAGCGTCCCTCCCTTGGAACCTGGCTGGGCAGGATTTTAAACAAAAAGGTCCTGTTCTGTTGGTGTTTCCTCTGCATTTTCACATTCTGTATTTGCAAGACACTTGGACTCCAGACAACGTGTCTGTCTTTAGACCCATCTTCTCCCTGGCCTTAGAGAACAAATATTGGCAAAAATCTATGTGTTTTAGCCTCTGAAATACCAGTTGGTATCAGAGGGACTGTCACTGCATTTCTTTCTGTCCTGATTTTCTCCACAGTGAGAGAGATGGGATGTTTATATATTTGTTGCCAAGTGTGCAAGCCGTCTGTGTAGATATGTAGCTATGATTTTTTAAATTGTATATACTCAAGGTGTGCAAATCAGTGGTTTTTAGTATATTCACAAGGTTGTGCAATCATCTCCATTACCTAATTCCAGAATATCTTCATCACACCAGAAAAAAAAAACAAAGAAAACCCATATCAATTAAATCTCTCCCCGTTACCCCCCTCCCCCAGCCCCTGGCAACCACTAATCCACTTCCTGTCTCTAAGGATTTGCCTATTTTAGATAGTTCATATAAACGGGATCAACATTCATTATGCTAAATGAATCAGACACAGAAGACATACAATAGTCCTTTTGTGTCTGATTCATTTAGCATAATGTTTTCAAGGTTCATCCACATTATAGCATGTATCAGAACTTCATTCTTTTTCTACGGCTGAATAATATTCCATTGTATGAATAGACTACATTTTGCTTATCCACTCATGAATTGATGGACATTTCTACTTTTTGGCTATTATGAATAATGCCGCTATGAACACTCACAAACAAGCTTTGGTGTGGACACGTGTTTTCATTTCTCTTGGATATGTATCTAGAGGTAGAATTGCTGGGTCATATGGTAACTCTGTTTAAACTTTTGAGGAGCAGCCAGACTATTTTCCAAAGTTTCTGCACCATTTGAAATTCCCACTAGCAGTGGATGAGGGTTCCAATTTCTCTGTGTCTACAATTTGACAGTGATTTGACTTATATGCAGGGCTTCAAACTGGTTCTTTTTGGTTCACACTCTGCTGAGAATTTGCATTTCTAACAAGTTCCCACACAATGCTAATGCTGCTGGTTAGGGACCAGTCCTGAGAACCACTAGTAGAGCAGTGGTTCTCAAAATTTATTACACATAAGAATCATCTGGCGATCTTGTTAAAATGTTGATTCTGATTCCATACATTTGGGGTGGAAATGCAAATTCTCAGCAGAGGTTCGAACGGGACTGAACCAGTTCCAAGCCCTGCTTATTTGTACCTAAAGTACCCAGGATCTGAGATATTTTCCTTGAAGACAAGATCAAGATTGGCAGTGAGGTTTCCACCTGGAATCAGTGAGGCCTGTTTTCCTGGGGACGTACCTCCAGAAGCAGTTGTGGGAATAATATCAATGGCCACACTCATTTCCACACATAATTTCCAATTATTGAATGTCAGCTTATGGGATAGCTTCTGTGGTAGAGGCATCATAATAGACATTTGTAATTATTTTTACCCTTTTTGCATCTAAACTGTCTTCCTGTATTTGGAGGGTGCTGGACCACATGAGGCAAAATCCGAAAACGCCATTCACTGGGCTTTCCCAGGACCTGTGAGACCGACACACACCCTAGACTTTGAGGAGGGCTCAGTGACTGGGAAGAGTCCTCACTTCTCGTGGGGGGTGACCACAGCAGTATTTGGGCTCCAGAAGCACTTGTGGGCATGATGTTCACTTGCTTGTGGTGTTGCCAAATTTTTGTGTCCCATGTTAGGCACACTCATGCTAGATAAGGGCTATAAATCAGTAGCTTGTTGACTGAAGCTGACAGTGCATGCATTGTGGTTGGCTTTCACGGTTTCCTAAATATTGAGACATTTCTCTTAAATCCAGACTTTCGGTTTATCTAAAAAGTCTCAGAAGCTCTGGCAGCCCTGGGCCAGCATTCCCTACACGGCAGCACTTGGCTGGAGCTGAGTAGCTTCATAGGGTGTGCTTGGGTGGAGCTGGAACTCTTCAGTTCTCCCCTGTATCACCCTCCTGCTCCACTTCACTCCTTTACTTCACCTGCTTGGCCCCAAGAAGACATTTGAGTTGTGAGAAGTATGAGGATTCCTTCCCATATCTACATACAAGACTATCCTGCTGTTTGAATGCACACATCTTTGGATGAACAACCCCAGTAAGCACTCCCACTTAGGAATGGTGGTTCCCAAACTTGGCTGCACATTAGAATCACCTGAGGATTTTTAAAGACACTCCAAAGTCCAGGCCACTCCCCAGACCAATTAAATCACAATTTCTGCAATGGAACACAGGCAGTTGTGCCCTGGTAAACAACCAACAATGGGCTCTCTGGGGAAAAAGCCCTGATTTGTAGCATTTTCTAATTCCTGTAGTATAAATAGGAACCCTGGTGGTGTACTGGTTAAATGTTCATCTGCTAGCCGAAAGAAACAGCTGAACTGGTGTATGTTTTGCTATGTATAGTCTCAACAACAAGAACAAAATAAATAAAATTAAAAAAGAAAGGGATTTTTAAAAAACCAGACAATTTAGTGACATTCAGTATTTCACTGTTGTGCAATCATCACTACAATAAATTTTAGAACATTTTCATCACCCCAAAAAGAAATTCCATTAGCAGTTACTCCCCATTTTCCCCAAATTCCTTAGCCCTAGAAAATCACTTATATACTTTCTGTCTCTATAGATTTGCCTATTCTGGACATTTCATGTAAATGAAATCATACAATATCTGGCCTTTGTGACTGGGTCTTTCACTTAGAACAATGCTTTCGAAGTTGGTCCATGTTGTAGCATGGATCAGTACTTCATTCCTTTTATGGCTGAATACTATTCCACTGTATAAATATACCATATTCTATTTATCCATTCATCAGTTGATGGGCATTCGGGTTGTTTCTACTTTTTGGCTATTATGAATAATGCTGGTATGAATATAGTTGCATAAGTTTTTATATGGATCTAGAGCTTCATTTCTCTTAGGTATATTCCTTACAGTGGAATTGCGAGGCCGTATCATAATTCTATGTTTAACCTTTTGAAGAAATGCTATTTTGCTTTCCAAAGTAGCCGCACCATTTTACAATCCCACTGGGAGTGTCTAGGGGTCCCAGTTTCTCCATATCCTCCCCAACACTTATTATCTTTTTGGTTATAGCCATCCTTGAGGGTGGGAAGTGGTATCTCATTGTGGGTTTGATTGGCATTTCTCTGATGGCTGATGATATTGGACATTTTTTTCCTGTGCTTATTGACCATTTGTTCATCTTTTTTGGAGAAAAATCTAGTCATATCCTTTGCCCATTTTAAAATTGAGTTATTTTTCATTTAATTATTGAGTTATATTTTCTCCCACTCTGTGCGTTATTCTGTCACTTTCTTGATGGTGTCCTTTGAAGCACAGAATCTTTTAACTTTGCTGATGTCCGGTTCATCTATTTTTGTTGTTGTCATTACTTGTGCTTTTGACTTTCTATCCAAGAAACTATTGCCTAATCCAAGGTCATGAAGATTTCTGCCTATGTTTTCTTCTAAGAGTTTTATAGTTATAGCTCTTACATTAAGGTCTTGAATGCAGTTTTAGTTAATTTTTGTACATGGAATGAGGTAGGGAGTCAATTTTATTCTTTTGCATGTGGATATCCAGTTGTCCAGCACCATTTGTTGAAAAGACTATTCTTTGCCCATTGAGTTGTCTTGGCACCTTTGTAGAAAACCAATTGACCATCAACGTGAGGGTTTATTTCTGGCCTCTCAGTTGTAGTCCATTGATCTATATGTCTATCCTTATGCTAGTGCCACACTTTCTTGATTATTATAGCTTTGTAGTAAGCTTTGAAATCAGGAAATATAATTCCTCCAACTTTATCCTTTTTAAAAGATTCTTTGAGCTATTCTAGGTCTCTTAAATTTCCATATGAATATTAGAATCAGTCTGTCAATTCTGCAAAGAAGTCAGCTAGGATTCTGATAGAGATTGTGTTGAATCTGTAAATCAATTTGGGGAGTACTGCCATCTTAACAATATTATATCTTCCGATCTGTGAATATGGGATTTACTTCTAATTATTTAGATAGTCTTTCATTTCTTTCAGCAACGTTTTGTAGGTTTTGGAGTATAACTTTTATACTCCTTTTGTTCATAAAAGTTTTTGTCTTTATTTGTTTTTCTGTATTTTTCAAATATTCTTTAGTGAATATGTATTAATTATATAATCATTACAATATAATGTTAAAAAGCCAATTATTTTTTAATGTGTTCTGCAATGTAGATGGACATATGTTTTGGGAGCCTTTCAACAGCTCCCATTATCTGTGTTAATATATATTTACAATTGGAATTATATACTTAATAGATAAAATATAATATAAATACAATAACATACACTATATAAGTGCAATATAATGTATATTTAAATTTACAATATAATTCCAAATAATTTAATTTACAATTAACTTAATATGTATTTACAATTGAGTCAGTTTCAGGAAACCATGTGGTTTATGCAGGAATTTTGCTCCCAGGTTGGAAGCCTGTCTCATTCCTCCTTCAGATCCAGAAAACATATGTCAGAACAGGGCTGGTGTAAGAATCCTGGACTTCTTCTGTGGCCAGTAAGTCTAGGCACTTGTGTCTGCTCTACACCTCTCACCTCACTTTTATACCGTAGTGGCCCTATAATAGTAGGAACTCCAGAGAGAATTACAGCCATTCACAGGTGTGGGCCAGCTATGAAGAGTCCATTGACCTGCTGGTTAGTGACATCCTCTATCTTCTGACTCAGGCCCCTGCTATTTCCACAATAACCATGTGGTCTTCCTTTTCCCAGGCAGCCCACAAAGTGGAGAGGAACAGAGTTCAGCCATAAAGCTTTGGTGAACAAGCCAAGAAGCAAATGGGAACAAGAGCCCTGGGACTTTCCTAAGACAAACAGGATTTAAAACAAAAAACATCATTTAACAGAACTCAAAACTCCCATTTCCAGATTAAGAAAACAACTGGCTGCAAACTATTTAAAATACTATTTAAAAGTCACCCTACTTTCTACAAAAAACTCTCTTCCTCATCACAACACAAAAGATGGTACTTAAACTGAGCTAAGGAGCTCTGGTGGTGCAAGTGGTTAAGCACTCAGCTGCTAACTGAAAGGTTGGTGGTTCAAACCCACCTGCCCAGTGCTCTGCAGGAGAAAGACCTGGCGATCTGCTTTCATAAAGATTACAGTCAAGAAAACCCTATGGGGTAGTTCTACTCTGTCACATGGGGTCATTATGGGTTGAAAGTGACACAATGGCAGCGAAAAACAAGCTGAGTTTAAGAAATGTTTTTAAGATTGAAAAGAGCAATTTTTTATCTCGAGGAAGAACTACTCTTAACTGGTCCAACTCAATGGCCCATCCCGACCCTCAGTTCATTCCAGCCTCCCCAAGGGCCTGGTTTCCTGTTAACTTTCTACTGCTCCCTAACTTTCACGTTTCCTCTTAATCATGTTTCTTTCCGTCAGAAATGAATTCTCAGGCATTTACCCTTTTGCAATAATGAGTCAAAGCTCAAGGCAGCTTTCAAATGTTCTTCTTGTGTGGATCAGCCTTCCAAACAATGACACCACAACATTAAGACACAAATGGATGTGACGAGGTTGTTGTTGCTGGGCTTGGCACAGCCATGACCAGAGGAACAGAGCAGCAGGGGAAGAAACCATGCAGAGGCAGGATACATGTTATTTCCAGAAGCGTCATCAAGGATAGATGGAAGGCCCATATGGCCCAGATTTAAAGGCAAAAGATCAAGGTCCTTGGGAGATCATACAGTCAAGGGTCTCTCACCCCACCTAATGCTTGGGATCAGTAAACACTCTAGACCAAGGGTCTGCAAACTATGGCCCGAGGGCCAAGTCTGATCTACTGCTTGTTTTTGTACGGCTGGCAAGCTAAGAATGATGTTTAAAATTTAAATAGCTAAAAAAATAAAAAGAATGATATTTTGTGACATGTGAGAACTATATGAGGTTTAATTTCGGTGTCCATAAAGTTTTGTTGGGACACAGCCACCTATTTGCTTATGGCTATGTCCGTAGTCAGGGCCCTGGTGGTGCAGTGGTTAAGAGCCACGGCTGCTAACCAAAAGGTTGGCAGTTTGAATCTACTAGTTGTTCCTTGGAAACCCTTTGAGACAGTTCTACTCAGTCCAATAGCGTTGCTATAGGCTCACAATGAGTCAGAATCAACTCAACAACAAACATGTATGTCTGTGGCTGCTTATGTGTTTCAATGACAGTTAAGTAGTTCTGACAGAGACCAAATGGCCCACAAAGCTTGAAATATTTACTCTCTGGCCCTTTATAGAAAATGTTTACTATCCTCTGTTCTAAGCTCTTTTCCACAAAACCCAGCAGCAAGGGAAAAGAAAGAAGGAGAGGAAGAAAAAAACCAAGTCACGTTATCACCTCCAAGATAGGGAAACTAGCCTTGCAGATTAGGAGCAGGGTTTGGGAATCACTGATTATGTCTTGTCACCATGTTTCCATGAGCGACACCTGGGATGCATTGAAGGTTTGAGATATGCCCAGTGACTATCCCTATGGAGCCTCTATTGTACCTTCTTGCCCTCCTAGAGCCCCTCCTGCTCACTCAGTGTGTCCCTGGCCGCCATTATGAGGCTAGCCATTCCTATGCCAACCCCAAGGGAAGAACCAGGCTCCAATTCAGCACCATTTGAGAAAAAAAACCTTGGCAGATGGGAAATTTGAATGTTGGTTCGCATACTCTTGGCTACTAACCGAAAGATTGCCAGTGTGAACCCACCTGGCAGGGCTGCGAAAGAAAGGCCTGAAGATCTGCTTCCGTAAAGATCACAGCCAAGGAAACCCTATGGAACAGTTTTACTCTGTAATACTCAGAATCAACTCAATGACAACAGGCCTGGTGTTTTGTTTTGTTTTGTTTTGTTTTTTTTGATTCAACAAATACCTCATGTGTAGAGGCAGCAATGCTGAGTTCCATCCACATATTCGTGATCAGCCTCCTATCTTCTCCCTTTTAATCCAGCTTCTGCACTGGCTTAGTTCTGTGTTCTGGAACATCCCAACTTGTTCCAATTTGGCCTTTGTCTGAGTTCTGCTGGGGCTGCTGGCAGCTGCAAGTTTTTTTTCCTGGGAACCCATCCTAAAAGCCTGCCAGAATACTGTTTTTGGTTATGATGAACGACACTCAGACCTTACAAAGCAAATAGAAAGAGGCAAGTGAAGACACTGGAACCTGGAGTGTCCTGTGAGGAGGGGCTGAAGGCATTGTACAGGGGAGCCATCCTAGGTGTTGGCTAGGGGTGCCATTTTCAGACATCTCAAGGACCATCTTGTGCAAGAAGATTCAAGGGATCAAAACTAGTGCCAGAGGGTGGAGCAACAGTAGATTGGAACTCAACATGAGGAAGACCTTGCTCATGATTTTTGCTGGCCAGAGCTGGAACGAGCTGCCTTGGGAGGCAATGGGCTCGCTACTTTCACAGAAATGCCGTAAGTCATTGGAAATGTGGTTGTATCAGATGACCTCTGGGTAGGAGAATGTCTCCCGGCTCAAATATGCTAGGATTATATGAATCAGAAGAGGGGCATTGGTGGTTTAGTGGTAGAATTTTCGCCTTCCATGCAGGAGATCTGGGTCAAATTCCCGGTCAATGCACCTCATGTTTGGCCACCACCCATCTGTCATCGGAGGCTTGCGTGTTGCTACAATGTTGAACAGGTTTCGGTGTAGCTTTGAGACTAAGACAGACTAGGAAGAAAGGTCTGGTGATCCACTTCCAAAAATCAGCCAGTGAAAACCCTATAGAGCCCTGCAGTCCAAACCTGTTGTGTATGAGGCCAGGGGCTAACTCGATGGCAGGTAACAACAGCAAATGAATTAGAGGACTCATGGATTGAAGGACAGAGCTCGAGGACTCAGACACCGAATACAATGGCTAAGAGCATGGGCTTTGAAGTCAAAGCTGAACCAAGTTCAAATCGAGACTCCATTACTTTCTAGCTGTTGGTAAAATTAGTTAACTTGAGCTTCAGCTTCCTTATTTGTAAAATGGTGACCACAGCCCTTACCTTATAGAAATACTGTGAGGACTAAATTCTAGCATGTTTATTGATGCTGTTGCTGGGTGTCATTGAGTTGATTTTTGACTTACAGTGATCCCATGTGACAGAGTAGAACACCCCATAGGGCTTTTTAGGCTGTAATCTTTATGGAAGAAGATTGCCAGGTTTTTTCACCAGGTCTTTCTCCTGCAGAGCTGCTGGGTGCATTCGAACCACCAACCTTTCAGTTAGCAGCAGAGCACTTAACTGTTGTACCACCAAGGCTCCTTATAGCATGTTTAGTGCTCAGCAAATGATAGCAGTTGTTACTGAATATTTATTATAAGAAATCATCATGGGCTCCTGACTACCTTGTGTATCAGTTTAGTCCAAAACTTGGTAGGAAAATTTCTCTCTCTTTTTTTGTTTTTGTTTTTGTTTTTCTTCCTCAGTTTCAAAGTCATTTGCGGTCAGGGAAGAGGGGAAATGAAGAAATAAATAAAATAACTCTCTTGGATTACACACCAGTCCTCCGGTAGGAGATGGTGACTGTCCTGTGTGTGTGTCTTCCAGGGACCAGTGACATCAATGTGTACTTCATCAGGGCAATTGCCTCAAACTGGATGGTTGAATTTTTCTCCGAACTCAAGATGGTTGGGCAAAGAGGAGAGACACTCGTCAGATACTAAGACGGAAATATGTTACAGATGATGGTTGGCAGGGATTTGGGAATCAGAGAGCCTCACATTAACTTGTTTTTATATATTTCCCGAATGTTGTATAATGCCATTTATCAAGAAACTCATTTGGCTGAAAAACAAATGCTGGTGGTGAGTAATGAAAACCAGCTTCCGTCACATTTGCCCTTTTCTAGTAGTTTCTGCAGTTCTGGACTTCCTGACTTAACAGTTTAGCTACTACCAACGGAGGTTTTTATAAACCACAGGGTGTATCAGCTGCTTTACAGACCTCAGGGAGATAAGCCCACCTTTTAAAAAAGCATAAGACAAATAGAACAACCAGAACAGAAATAATGAGAATATTCATGCATTGTGAAGCAAGTAACCAATGCCTCTGAACAATCTGGGTAGAACTCCCTGAATGGAAACCTAAACTGCAGTGTAAACCTTCACCGAAAGCACAGTATTATCAAAAAAAAAAAAAAAAAAAAAAAAAAGTATGGGACAGGTCAGCTTAACATCTTGTGCTGGGATGCAAATTCTTTGAGTTCATTTTAATTCAGTTCACCTACTGGGTCCCAAGCACTATATGAGACTTTGGACATAAGGAGGTGTGTCAGACACAGTCCCTGACCTGGAGGGATTCACTGGGGAAGAAATGCTTCAATGGGCTGTTTCAATATGAAGTGGCCCCTACACGTGTGTGAGCAAGGTGTCAGGGGAGCTCAGAGGAGGAAGGCCTCACCCAGCCTGGGAGGGTCAGAGAAGGCTGACTAGAGGGATCGTCGCTGAGCTGAAGTTTAAGTCCCTGGGTAGCCCAGTTAATGTGCTTGACTGCTAACCGAAAGGTTGGAGGTTTGAGTTCACCCAGAGGCACCTTGGAAGAAAGACCTGGTGATCTACTTCCAAGAAATCAGCCATTGAAAACCCTATGGAGCACAGTTCTATTCTGACACACTTGAGGTCTCCATGAGTCAGAGTTGACTCCGTGGCAACTGGTTTTAGTTAAGAAGGGGACGGGCATCAGAAGCAGAGATGCTGCATGGTCAAAGGCATGGAGGCTAGAGATAGAGTGGTGCCTGCAGGAATAGCTGAGCGAAAGGAGTAGCTGGACATGAAGCTGAAGAGAAGGGTGGGGCCTTAAAGAAGGGCCTTGAATGCCACGTGAGACAGCATGGGGTCTCCTATAAGGGAGCCATGCAGGCTTTTAAGAAGAGGTATGAGTTGATCAGATTTGCATTTATAAAAAGACTCTTGGTGAGCCACAGTGTGAAGGATGAGCTAGAGGGAATGAGACCGGAGCTCGGAGGATGCCAAGAAGCTGGTGAGGCAGCAGGACAGAAAGACCCCCTTCCACTTTCCCACTGCAGCCCTTCAGGCAGTCTATCTGGGGTTGTGTCCACATCGGGAGTTGTGTCCACTCTGTGCTTGTTGACTTAGGAAGCTGTGTGGACAGTCCCGAAGTATCATGGGGAAGTGCTGGTAGTACAGGTGTGTGTGTGTATAATAGGAGTTTCCACTGACCTTGGCAATGAGAAGAAAACTAAGCCTGCTTGAGCTGTTCTGCACATCAAGGTTGAACGTGTATCTATTTGCATTTTGCATTCAAAAAGACCCTTATTTAAGTCTGTCAGGGGAGGTAAAATTGCTTCCTTCCTGAAGCCAGTTTAATCATGATCAAATTCAGGATTTGGTGTTATAGGTAAAGAACAGGACAGGCATGAAACACTAGGGTTGATACAAGGGTGGGGGCACATGAATGACAGGAGCCAGACTCCCAGGAGTATATAATGTTTCCCACAGGCTCACTGAATATTCAGAGTAGCATTCCATAACGCCACTGAGGCATTGTAGAGACACACATTAGGCTCATCATACGCCTTCTAAGAAATATCAGAAATCAGATGTCTCTTAAATCCCACTCCATACCCCACCCCTTATACTCACTGACTGTATGCACACAAAACGTATACATCAGGGCAACCAAGATGAACAGATGATTTTGATCCTCTTTTGTTCACCTCACATATTCTCACACATTTATGCGCATTACTCCCTACTTGTTACATAGATCACTTTTTAAAAATTTTCTTTTTTGTTGTTGAAAAAATACACAGCTAAACATAACACCAACTCAACAATTTCTACACGTACAATATTCAGTGACACTGATTACATTCTTCAAGTTGTGCAAACATTCTCACCCTCCTTTTCCGAATTGTTCCTCTCCCATTAACATAAACTCACTGCCCTGTAAGCTTCCCATCTAACCTTTCAAGTTGCTGTTGTCAATTTGATCCCATATAGATAGTTCTTTAAAAAAGCACAATGCTCAAGGCAGACATCCCTTACTAAATAAGCAAACCTATTAGACTTGAGAATAGGTCTGACACATTGAACACAAAGACCAAAGACCAGAAGAGTTGCGGAATGACATCAAGGTTATCATACAAGAAGAAAGCAAAAGGTCATTAAAAAGACAGAGAACAAAGAAAAAACCAAAATGGATGTCAGAAGAGACTCTTAAACCTGCTCTTGAATTTAAAATAGCTAAAGCAATAGGAAGAAATGATGAAGTAAAAGAGCTGAATAAAAGATTTCAAAGGACAGCTCAAGAAGACAAAGTAAAGTATTATAATGAAATGTGCAAAGACCTGGAGTCAGAAAACCAAAAGAGAAGAACATGCTCGGCATTTCTCAAGCTGAAAGAACTGGAGAAAAAATTCAAGCCTTGAGTTGCAATATTGAAGGATTCCATGGGAAAATACTGAATGACGCAGGATGCATCAAAAGAAGATGGAAGGAAAACACAGAGTCATGGTACCAAGAAGAGTTGGTCAATGTTCAATCATTTCAGGAGGAACCAATGGTATTGAAGGAAGAAGTCCAAACTGCACTGAAGGCATTGGCGAAAAACAAGGCTCCAGGAATTGACGGAATACCAACTGAGATGTTTCAACAAACGGATGCAGTGCTGGACATGCTCACTCATTTATGCCAAGAAATTTGGAAGATAGCTACCTGTACAACTGACTGGAAGAGATCCATATTTGTGCCCATTCCAAAGAAAGGTGACCCAACAAAATGTGGAAATTATTGAATAATGCCATCAATATCACACACACGTAAAATTTTGCTGAGGATCATTCAAAAGGGGCTGCAGCAGTACATTGACAGGGAACTGCCAGAAATTCAAGCCAGATTCAGAAGAGGACGTAGAATGGCGGATATCATTGCTGACGTCTGATGGATCTTGGCTGAAAGCAGAGAATACCAGAAAGATGTTTACTTGTGTTTTATTGACTGTCTTAGTCATCTAGTGCTGCTCTAACAGAAATACTACAAGTGGATGGTTTTAATAAGGAGAGATTTATTCTCTCACAGTCCAGTAGGCTACAAGTCCAAATTCAGGGCATCAGCTCCGGGGGAAGGCTTTCTGTTTCTGTCGGCTCTGGACGAAGGTCCTCATCATCATCAGTGTTCCCTCAGACTAGGAGCTTCTTTGCGCAGGAACCTCGGGTCCAAAGGACGCACTCTGGTCCCAGTGTTTCTTTCTTGGTGGTATGAGGTCCCCCAACTCTCCGCTTGCTTCCCTTTCCTTTTATCTCTTACAAGAGATAAAAGTTGGTGCAGGCCACACCTCAGGGAAGCTCCCTTTACATTGGATCAGGGATGTGACCTCAGTAAGTGTGGCCTTACAATTCCACTCTAATCCTCTTTAATGTAAAATTACAATAACAAAATGGAGGACAACCACATAACCCTGGAAATCATGGCCTAGCCAAATTGATTCACACATTTTTTGGGGGGGACACAGCTCTATCCATGACATTGACTATGCAAAGGCATTCAACTGTGTGGATCATAACAAATTATAGGCAACACTGAGAAGAATGAGAATTCCAGAACACTTAATTGTGCTCATGAGGAACCTGTACATAGATCAAGAGGCACTTATTCGAACAGAACAAGGGGATACTGCGTGGTTTAAAGTCAGGAATGGTGTGCGTCAGGGTTGTATTCTTTCACCATACTTATTCAATCTGTATGCTGAGCAAATAATCTGAGAAGCTGGACTATATGAAGAACTCGGCATCAGGATTGGAGGAAGACTCATTAATAACCTGCAATATGCAGATGACACAAACTTGTTTGCTGAAAGTAAAGAGGATTTGAAGCACTTACGGATGAAGATCAGAGACTACAGCCTTCAGTATGGATTACATCTCAACATAAAGAAAACGAAAATCCTCACAACTGGACCAATAAGTAACATCATGATAAATGGAGAAAATATTGACGTTTTCAAGGATCTCATTTTACTCGGATCCACAATCAATGCCCATGAAAGTACCAGTCAAGAAATCAGACAACATATTGCATTGGGCAAATCTGCAAAGACCTCTTTGAAGTGTTCAAAAGCAATGACATCACTTTGAGGACTAAGGTGCACCTGACCCAAGCCATGGTATTTTCAATCATCTCATCTGCATGCGAAAGCTGGACAATGAATAAGGAGGACCGAAGAAGAGTTGATGCCTTTGAGTTATGGTGTTGGCAAAGAATACTGAATATACCATGGACTACCAGAAGAACAAACAAATCTGTCTTGGAAGAAATACAGTCAGAATGCTCCTTAGAAGCAAGGATGGTGAGACTTTGTCTCATGTACCTTAGACATGCTATCATGAGGGACCAGCCCCTGAAGAAGGACATCATGCTTGGTAGAGGGTCAGTGAAAAAGAAGAAGACTCTCAATGAGATGAATCAACACAATGGCTGCAACAATGGGCTCAAGCATAGCAATGATTGTGAGGATGGGGCAGGACTGGGCAGTGTTTCATTCTGTTGTATATAGGGTTGCTGTGAGTGGGAATTGACTCAACGGCACCTAACAACAACAACATTGTTTGGTTTAAAGAAGACTTCAGGGGATATTTTTGGTTCAAGATTTCAAGATTATCTCAGGGCATTAGTTTCAGTGGTTCATCCAGCCTCCGTGGTTCCAAGAAGTCTGGATTCCATGAGGATTTGAAATTCCATTCTGCATTTTTCCCCTTTTGATCAGAATTCTTCTATAGAATTTTTGACATATAGACTACTTGTAATGACTGTAGTGCCTCATTTCTAAGTTTTCACTGCTGTAACTATAGCTCATTTAAAATGTACAACCATGCCTCTTATGTGCGTGAAGACCACTTTATTTTTCTGTGACTCAACTCAATAGTTCCACAAATGATAGAACACCCTTGTTCCTTCACTCACATCTGCTTTAAAAGTTAGTTATTTTGGGTCAATAGTGAAATTTAAGATTGCTTCTACTTGTCATCTCCTCCAAGGTAATCTAATTTCCAGGGAGTCGAGGGGCTATATTGGTGTGGGAGTGCTTCTTCTGTGCTATCTCTGTCCTCACCAGTCTCTGCTGTGTTGATGCTTGGCCTGCCTGGAATTAGACATTGGGTGCTAGTATTGGTGGCTGACATCCATGATCTCCATTTTTGGTCAATAGAGACCTATGCTCCCGGGATCACCCTTTTTCTGACCCCACGCACCTCACAGCCACCAGTTTTCTTAGCATTTATGCATCTCTGTTTGGAACCAGGGGACTTTTACTGCCTCCAGAGCACCACCCTGACCATTGCTGATCACTGCTTAGGGGCTGAACTGCCTTGATGTGCTTTGGGAAGGGAGGCATAAGCCCCGCTGGTCTGGGATCCCCTCAAACATTTGGGGAGGGTTTCTATCACTATAGGAGTCCCTGGGTGGTGCAAACAGTTATGCACTCAGCTATTAACTAAAAGACTCCTTTGAAGAAAGGTCTGGCAATCTACTTCCAAAAAAAAATCAGCCATTGAAAACTCTGGAAGAGTTTGACTCTGATACACATGGGGCATGGGGCTGCGATGAGTCAGAATAGACTCGACAACAACTGTTTTTTTTGGGTTTAGGTGGGGTGGGGGTTTGTATCATCACACCCATGGTTTGTATTCCACGAGCAGGCTGAAGCACCTGCTAACATCTGTACTCCAGTGTTGCCTGTTGGGAATCTCCTCTTCCTACCTGCTTGTCAAATTCTCACTTCCTTTTTGGGCATGAAGAGTATCCTTAGGTCATTGTCATGGTTTGAATTATGTCCCCCCAAAAATGTGTGTATCAATTTGGCTAGGCCATGATTCCTGGTACTGTGTGATTTTCCCGTATGTTGTAAACCTGCCTCTATGATGTTAATGAGGGAGGATGGGTGGCAGTTGTGTTAGTAAGGCAGGACTGGATCTACAAGACTGGATTGTGTCCTGAGGCAATCTCTTGAGATATAAAAGACAGAAGTGATCAGTGAGACAGGGGGACCTCACACCATCAAGAAAGCAGTGCCAGGAGCAGAGCGTGTCTTTTGGACCGGGGTCCCTGCGCAGAGATGCTCCTAGTCTGGGGGAACACTGATGAGAAGGCTGAGAGAGAAAGCCTTCCCCTGGAGCTGACGCCCTGAATTTGGACTTTTAGCCTACTTTGACTGCGAGGAAATAAACTTCTCTTTGTTAAAACCATCCACTTGTGCTATTTCTGTTATAGCAGCACTAGATGACTAAGACAGTCATCATGAGGTCTTCCTTACTCAATAGGAAGTAAAAACTCTACTCAGTCCTCCAAGCTTGCCTTTTTATTTTTGAAGTTCAGATTCTAGAATGTGTAGAAAATCTTTTTAACTTTAATAAAGACTGGCTCTTGCAAAATACTTTAACTATTATTTCTCTGTGTCGTTAAGTAATCCATTTCACTTTTTTAAAAAATGAATTTCATCGTTTTAGACTCTTTCTACTAAAAGCAGGGTATCAAAAGTTTTTTCCTGATGCCCGAGTGGGGAATGGGTAGGAAAGCAGAGGATAAAGGCCACAGAATGTCCGTAAGTTTAATATGAAATCATTTACCCTGTTACATAAATAAAACTGAAATGAACAATTTTTGTGGGTTTAGTTTTTCCTCCTATTGAATAATTTTTATAAAATAAATTCCCAGGGCCTGGATGAATGGGTTAAAGAGTATACACAGAAGTCTGCATGGCTTATGATATATCACTAGATGGCAGTAGAAAGTTGCAGGGGTCGTTTCCATGCCTCATGGGATCAATGCTACATCGCTGAGATCAATAATGATCTCTTAGCAGAGGAAGGACACCACACAGGTCCTATTTTTTATTCTTAAGACAGTCTGTACAATGCCACAGCCTCATTCTTTGAGGTGAAGCCCTTCATGGTTTAATACCTGAATCTTGGATTCTTGTAGATGTATGTGGTGATCCTAGCAGAAGTGGAACATCTACTTGTATGGTAAGAAGTGTCTGGCAGGGTTGCCCAGCTCCCTGATCCCAGCTCTCATCTTCCCATTGCTGTGACCCCTTGAATTCCACCTGCAGGCTCTGCAACCATTAGGTCAAACTTGCTGCTTGTTCCACTCATCATGCCTTGTTTTTGAAACTTCGGGGCTGTGGTGGTTAACTGGTAGAATTCTTGCCTTCCATGCAGAAGACCCCTGTTTGATTCCTGGCCAATGCACCTCACACGTAGCCGCTGCCTGTCTGACAGTGGAGGCTTGCGTGTTGCTACACTGTTGAGGTTTCAGTGGAGCTTCCAGCTAAGATGAACTAGGAGGAAAGGTTTAGCAATCTACTTCAGAAAATTGGCCAATAAAAACCGTATGGATCACAACAGTCCGATTTGTAACAGATAACGGGGATGGTGCAGGACTGAGCAGTGTTTCGTTCCATTGTGCATGCAGTCACCATGAGTTGGGGGCCAGCTCAACAGCAGTTGACAACAACAACAGACCTCATCTTGTGATCTGGGTCTGCTAACCAAGTTTGTATTTTTGTCCTGGTATCTACATCCTCATCTGAATAACCTTCAGAGGGTTAGTCCTTATATAAATGTCACTGTCAAGCTATGGCATCCTGGATGCTGCCTCTGCCTCACCACTGGACTTGCACTCACTGGGGTTCCCAGTGACTCATAATCTCCAAGCTAAGGGACACTTTTCAGAGCAGATATGATTTGGTAGCTCTGTATCACTTAACATCACTGATACTACTTCCTTAACACATGTCTATTAAAAAAATTTTATGATTCCTTTTTGGCTTTCTTAAGTGTTGGCAGCAACTTCACATTCATAAGACCAGAAGAAGGGCAGAAGGAAGGAGTTGGAAAAGCATTTTATAATTCATAAATATTTATACTGTACTGAAGCCTCATTTAAAGAAAAAAAACTTTTAATTTTGAAATAATTATAGCAGAGATTGGATATAAACATACAGAGAAGCCCCAGGCATTCTTCTTCCAACATCCCCCACCCAGTGTTAACAACTTACACAGCTACTGTACAATATTAAAATCAAGAAATTGACATTGGGGAGGGGGGCCAAGATGGCAGAGTAGTCAGACACTTCTAGTGCACCCTCTTACAACAAAGACCCTCCCAAAAAAGTGAATCAATTATATATGACAATCTAGGTGCCCTGAACATCTAAGACAAAGCTGAGGAACCAGATTGAGTGGCAAGGGGAGGGAGAGACAGTTCAGAAGCAGCCAGGAGATGCCAGACCTGACCTGGTGAGAGCCTGAGACCTTCAGGCCTGATCAGCTCACAGGTGAGCAGTGAGGCAGGCAGGCAAGCAGTGGTGCTTGGGGGCGTATTCCACACTGGGAGAGACCCAGCTGCAGAGAGTCTACTTGGCCACCCAGAACCAGTGAGAAGCAGCTCTAGATCAGCGAAAGATAAGTACTTGCATATGGCCTATCCCGCAGATCAAAAACAACCCCCTTAGGGAAAAAACCTCTCTCCCATTTACCTCCCCACTCTGCACTGGGTCCTGGATTGGCTTCAGCAATCGCTGAGTCCCCTGGGCCGAAAGTAGGATCCATCACGTGCCCTGAGCCATTCTCCCAGCCTTGGAGAGTGAACAAATTAACAAACAGGGGAAAAAATAAACTGCCGGCTCCCCTAAGCACAGACATAAGGGATCCATGGACTTTGAGTGCCTTTCCCCCTACAGAGACTTGCAGGGGCCCATTTCAATAGCATAGGCCCTCATTACCACAGTACAACAGGGTATATACCTAAAGTCTAACTTCAACTGTTTCAACTGTGAAGTGGCAGGTTTGTGACATTTGACACTGCTCTGCCCATTAAACAGGGTCTTCACCTACTCACATCAGGGGCCTGAGGACTGGTGGCTCCACCCACACCACGTAGCCACCTGTGATAGGGGTCCATGAATAAGAGGTCCCCCCACCCCAGTCCTTACAGCCAACAGCATTAGATGCTCATAGTCCGACTGCAAAACTCACTCACCTACACACTCTAGGGAAGAGGGACACGCCTTCCTCTTGCACACTCGAGGGCAGCCGTCAGCCCCCTGCCTTGCTGAGAGTGTGTCCCCCTGCTGCAGCCGGATGCCTGTGCCTAAACCAATCACGCATGCCTGTCTAGGACTGTAACTGAGAGCCTACACCACACACTTGGTGGCTATCTACCTGGGCACCAGAGCTGAAATCCATCTAGGAGGAGTGGGCAGACTTACCTAGTAACAGATCTAACTACCTGGTGACAGGACATTGAAGCTTCGAAGGTGCCAATAATCAAACTAGCTCATGTGAGCAGTCTATTTGGGAATATCAACACAAAACAAGAAGCTAGTATACAGTAAGCAAACATAAAATAAATAAATATAATAACTTATTGATGGCTCTGAGACAACAGTCAAAATCAAATCACATAAAGAGGCAATCCATGATGGCTTCAGCAAGCTCCCAAAATAAAGAATCTAGAAATTTTCCAAAATAGGAAAATTTCTTGGAATTACCAGAGGCAGAATACAAAAGATTAATATACAGAACTCTTCAAGAAATTAGGAAGGAAATTAAGCAAAACGCAGAACACACAATAGAGGAAATTAAAAAGATTAGAGAAGAGCATAATGACAAATTTAACAAGCTGCAAGTATCCATAGAGAGACAGCAATCAGAAATCCAGAGGACTAGCAATAAAATTTCAGAATTAGACAACTCAATAGAAAGTCATAGGAGAAGAATTGAGGAGATGGAAGTCAGAGTTAGTGAGACTGAAGATAAAGCACTTGACACCAACTTATATGAGGAAAAATAAGATAAAAGGATTTAAAAAAATGAAGAAACCCTAAGAATTATGTGGGACTCTATCAAGAGGAATAACCTATGAGTGATTGGAGTACCAGAACAGGGGGAATAACAGAAAATACAGAGATAATTGTTGAAGATTTGTTGGCAGAAAACTTCCCTGATACCATGAAAGCCGACAAGATATCTATCCAAGATGCTTATCAAACCCCACATAAGGTAGATCCCAAAAGAAAGTCACCAAGACATATTATAATCAAACTTGCCAAAACCAAAGATAAAGAGAGAATTTTAAGAGCAGTTAGGGATAAATGAAATTCATCTACAAAGGAGAGTCAATAAGACTAAGCTTGGACTACTCGGCAGAAACCATGCAGGCAAGAAGGCAATGGGATGACGTATATAAAGCCTTGAAGGAAAACAAACTGCCAGCCAAGAATTATATATCCAGCAAAACTGTCTCCCAAATACGATGGCAAAATTAGGGCATTTCCAGATAAACAGAAGTTTAGGGAATTTACAAAAACCAAACCAAAATTACAATAAATACTGAAGGGAGTTCTCCGATTAGAAAATCAGTAACATCAGATAACAACCCAAGACTAGAACACAGGACAGAGCAACCACATATCAACCCAGATAGGGAAGTCACAAAAGTAAATCAAAGCTAAAACACTGAAAACAGGGAAACAGATGTCAATATGTAAAAGATGACAACATTTGGGCTAATGGACCACAGCTACCAAGGCCTCCACCAAACTGAGTCCAGTACAGCTAGATGGTGCCTGGCTACCACCATTGAATGCTCTGACCAGGATCACAACAGAGGGTTCTGGACAGAGCTGGACAAGGATGTAGAACAAAATTGTAACTCACAAAAAAAAAAAAAAAAAAAAGACCAGATTTACTGGCCTACACGAGACTGGAGAAACGTCGAGAGTATGGCCCCCAGACACCCTTTTAGCTCAGTGGTGAAGTCATTTCCGAGGTTCATCATTCAGCTGGGAGTGGACAGCCCCATAAAACCAAATGGGACTAATGAGGCACAGCAGTCCAGCGACAAGGGCCAGAAGGCAGAAGGGGACAGGAAAGCTGGTGATAGGGAACCCAAGGTTAAGTAAGGATAGTGTTGATGTGTCGTGAGGTTGTTAACCATTGTCATAGGGCAACATGTGTACTGTTAAACGAGAAACCGTTTTGTTCTGTAAGCCTTCATCTAAAGTGAGAATAGCAGCACAATTGGAAGAGCGTAGTCGATGTCACTGAACTGTGCATGTAGAAATTTTTGAAATGGTGTATCTTTGGCTATATATATTTTCACCAAAAAAAAGAAAAAAAAAGGTTGAGAAGTTAGAGGGTTGACATGTTGTGGGGTTGTTAACCAATGTCATAAAACAATATGTGTACTTCTGTTTCATGAGAAACTATTTGTTCTGTAAGCCTTCACCTGAAGTACAATAAAAAATAAATAAATAACAAAAAATTAAAGCAAAAAAAAAAAGATGACAACATTAAAACAAAAAAGAGGGAATTAAAAAATGTAGACATAGACTTTGCATATGGAGAGGAAGTCAAGTCAATACCATTTACAAAAGCCCCCAAGAAGATAAAATACTTAGGAAGAAATCTAACCAGAGATGTAAAAGACCTATACAATGAAAACTACAAGACACTACTGCAAGAACAAAAAGAGACCTGCATAAGTGGAAAAACATACCTTGCTCATGGATAGGAAGACTCAACATTGTGAAAATGTCAGTTCTACCCAAAGTGATCTACAGATACAATGCAATCCCGATCCCAATTCCAATGGCATTTTTTAATGAGATAGAGAAACAAATCACCAACTTCATATGGAAAGGGAAGAGGCCCAGAATAAGTAAAGCATTACTCAAGAAGAACAAAGTGGGAGGCCTCACACGACCTGATTTTAGAACCTAGTGTACTGCCACAGTAGTCAAAACAACCTGGTACTGGTACAACAACAGATACATAGACCAATGGAACAGAATTGAGAATCCAGACATAAATTCATCCGCCTATGAGCAGCTGATATTTGATAAAGTCCCGAAGTCCGTTAATTGGGGAAAAGACAGTCTGTTTAACAAATGGTGCTGGCATAACTGGATATCCATCTTCAAAAACTGAAACAAGACCCATACCTCACACCATGCACAAAAACTAACTCAAAATGGATCAAAGACTTAAATATAAAATCAAAAACGATAAAGACCACGGAAGAAAAATTAGGGACAACGCTAGGAGCCCTAATACATGGCATAAACACAATACAAACCATAAGTAACAATGCACAAGCACCAGAAGAGAGACTAGATAAATGGGAGCTCCTAAAAATCAAACACCTATGCTCATCAACAGACTTCACCAAAAGAGTCAAAAGACAACCTACAGACTGGGAAAAAATTTTTTGGCTAAGACAAATCCAATCAGCGTCTAATCTGTAACATCTACAGAATACTGCAGAACCTCAACAACAAAAAGCAAATAACCCAATTAAAAAATGGGCAAAGGCTATGAACAGACACTTCACCAAAAAAGATATTCAGGCAGCTAACTGACATATGAAGAAATGCTCATGATCATTAGCCGTTAGAGAAATGCAGATCAAAACTACAATGAGATATCATCTCACCCCAACAAGGCTAGCATTCATCCAAAAAACACAAAATAATAAATGCTGGAGAGGTTGTGGAGAGACTGGAACACTTATACACTGTTGGTGGGAATGTAAAATGGTACAACTACTTTGGAAATTGATTTGGTGCTTCCTTAAAAAGCTAGAAATAGAAGTGCTATACAATCCAGCTATCCCACTCCTTGGAATATATCCTAGAGAAATAAGAGCTGTCACACGAACAGATGTATGTGCACCCATGTTCATTGCAGCACTGTTCACAGTAGCAAAAAGATGGGAACAACCTAGGTGCCCATCAATGGACAAATGGGTAAACAAATTATGGTATATCCACACAGTGGAATACTACGCAACGATAAAGAACAACGATGAACTTGGGAAACATCTTATTACATGGAGGAAGGTGGAGGTCATTATGCTGAGTGAATTTAGTCAGTCACAGAAAGACAAATATTGCATAAGACAACTATTATAAGAACTCAAGAAAAGGTTTAAACACAGAAGACAACATTCTTTGATGGTTACAAGGGTGGGGAGGGAGGGTGAGGGTTATTCACTAACTAGATAGCAGACAAGTATTAGGTGAAGGGAAGGACAGCACACACTACAGAGGAAGTCAGCACAACTGGACTAAACCAAAGCTAAGAAGTTTCCTGAATACAATCAAACACTTTGAGGGACAGAGTAGCAGGGGTAGGGATCTGGGGACCATGCTTTCAGGGGACATCTACGTCAATTGGCATAACAATGCTTATCAAGAAAATGTTCTGCATCCTGCTTCAGTGAGTGGCGTCTGGGGTCTTAAAAGCTTGCAAGCAGCTATCTAAGATGCATCAATTGGTCCCAACCACCTGGAGTAAAGGAGCATGAGGAAAACCAAAGACACAAGGAAAGTATTAGCCCAAGAGACAGAAAGGGCCACGTAAACCAGAGACTTCATCAGCTGAGACCAGAAGAACTAGATGGTTCCCAGCTACCACCAATGACCGCCCTGACAGGCAGCACAACAGAGAGTCCCTGATGGAGCAGGAGAAAGGTGGGGTGCAGAACTCAAATTCTCGTAAGAAGACTAGACTTAATGGTCTGACTGAGACTGGAGGAACCCCAGAAAGCATGGCCCCCGGATTCTCTATCAGCCCAGAATTAAAACAATTTCTTCAGACGGGGATTGGACAGGACAGTGAGACATAAAGTGATACTCATGAGGCATGTGCCTCTTAGCTCAAGTAGATACAAGAGACTAAATGTGCAGCTTCTGTCCAGAGGTGAGACGGGAAGGCAGAGAGAGTTAGGAGCTGGTTGAATGGACATGGGGAGTCAGGGGTGGAAAGGACGAGTGTGCCGTCACAGTATGGGGAGAGCAATTAGGGTCACATAACAATGTATGTATAAATTTTTGTATGGGAGGCTAACTTGAAATGTAAACTTCTTTTAAACTACAACAGGAAAAAAGAAAAAAGAAATTGGCATTGGCACAATCCGTAGAGCTCATTTAGATTTCACAAATTATACATGCATTCCTTTACAATTTTATCATGTGTAGCCTTGTGTAGGTGCCCCTAGGTGGTGCAAATGGCTAAGTGCTCAAATACTAACTGAAAGGTTGTTGGTTTGAACCCACCCAGAAGCTCCCAAGACAGGCCTGGCAATCTGCTTCTGAAAATCACAGCCTTGAAAACCCTACGGAGCAGTTCTACTCTGCCAACATGGGGTCGCCGTGAGTCAGAATCAACTTGATGGCAACTAACAACAACAGTCTTGTGTAACCACCACCATAATGAAGATAATCATGCCATCATCAAAAGACTTCCTTCCTATTACTTCTTTATAGCCACACCCATCACCTTTCTCCTATTCCTAAGTCCTGGCAATCACTGATGCATTCTCCATCTCTATAATTATGGTATTCCACGAATGTTGAATAAATAGAATCAAGCAATATGTATCCTTTTAAGACTGGCTTTTTTTCACTCAGCATAATTTCCTTGAGGTTCATCCAAGTTGCTGCATAAATTGATAGTTTTTTCCTTTTCATTGCTGAGCAGTATTCCAGGGTATGAATGCACCACAGTTTTTTAAATCCATTTACCCATTATAGAACATTTGGTAGGTTTCCAGTTTCTGGTTATTAAGAATAAAGCTGCTATGAATATTTGTGTAGAAGTTCCTGTGTGAGAATAAGTCTTCATTTTTCTGGGATAAATGCCCAAGAGTGCAATTGCTGGGTTGTATGTTAAGCCTATTTTTTTAGTTTTGAAAGAAACTACCAAGATATTTTTCAGAGTGGCTGCACCATTTTATATTCCCACCAGCAATGTATGAGTGATCCAGTTTCTCCACATTCTTGTAAGCATTTGGTTTCATCACTATTTTTCACTTAGCAATTCTGATAGGCATGTAGTGGCTAATGGCTAAAGATCTCACTCTCTCTCTTTTTAATTAAAAATAACTTAGTTTATAACTATAAAACAATCCAGATCAAAGAAATCTGTCCACTGCAACAACCCCAAATGCTTAAAGTATTGTTGACAATCTTTTTTATATACTACCTAATGACTTGTTTCTTTTAGCAATCTGAGTGTTTTCATTCTTCTGTTGGTCTTTCTACCACAACTGAATTCACGGCAACTTTAACCCCAAGAAATGGGAGAGTGACTGACATCTATAACAATAAAGCCTATTGTGTAGAGAAGAAGAAGGATATGATATAGAGGAAGTTCTTACCAAACAGGAAAAGGAAGTAGAAGCCAGTCTGGCAGGAGGGAAAGGGAGATTCAGAAATAATTCATTAATTAATTCAGCAAATATTGTTTATTTATGAAGTGCTAGGCAATATTCTCAGTGGTTAGGATACATCATGAACAACACAGACAAATATCCCTGCTCTTAAGGAGCTTGGAATACAAAAGTGCTATTTTTTTTTTTTTTCCTAATAAACAACCCAACAAAAGAAACCACTTGAAACACCAAATATACTGAGAGAGTATTCAAGGATGTTATGCATCCCATTATGCATCCCATTTCCCTGCTGCAGTCAGTCAGGTGCAGTGGTCCAAGTGCAGTCCAGCATAAGCAGATGGACATAGCTAGGTGGAAATGGTTTGAATTACTATTCAGTTCCTCACAGGACAGAGAGTAGGATACAGGAGACCCAGCAGCTCCCAAATGCTCAAACGGGGAATTGGAGGTGCAAGGAGACCAACAGATCGTCAGAGTCTGTGGCCTGGACAAAAGTAGAATTCATGGGGCATTGGAAATGAAGAACAAAGCCAGGTTCATAGACCTTAGAGTAGGTATTAGCCTGACTCATAAAATCATCAAGCAGACTTATGCGTCCAGCCAAGATGGAGAAACAGGGACTGGATTTATCCTCCCATGTGAATCAAATAAAAACACAGATACAATACAAGAAACAGTAGTTTTCAAATGCTGGTCACCAGGTTACAAAAGCTGGCGATTCCTGAGAGAGGGGAGAATATGAGATGAACCCTAAGATTTCCCTAACTTAGTACCTGAAGAGCATTTCTACAATGCATCACAGAGAGAGGAAATCCCAGCAAATCATACTAGCCTCCCTGAGTTGAGAAGACAGGGCTAGGACACCAGGGAAGAAAAAGAAGCTAGAGTTTGCAAGGCAAATTGTCAGAGAGCAGAGACCTGCACAGAGAGAGCTATGGAGACCTTCAGAGAGCCTCTCTTCAGTCTTGCTTTAGCTGAGTACTCATCAGTGAATGTTTGTGAGGAAACTATCTAACACTGGAGAAAGAAATACCCAAAAGGGGCAAAGGGAACAATCCTTGGTACACTCACAGGGTTAGGAATAATTCTTGTTTCCATTAGCTAGAGTGGGAACCCTCATAATTTATGGGACATTAGGTAGACTGCTCAGAAGGGTCTTACCTCACCAAAGGGGAAAATTAGACCTAGATTAAAGGCGGTTCTGATACCTAACAAAGCTTAAAAGCAAGACTCAAAAAGATCAACCTGTTTCCAAGTAACTTAACTGTGTACCAGAATGAAGTTCAAGAATATGTACAAGAATAGAAAAATATCCAACACTCAACAATATAACATTCACAATGTCTGCCATCCAGTAAAAAATTACTACGCATTCAAAGAAGCAAGAAAATATGATCTATAGTGAGTACAAAATTCAATCAATAGAAACATATCCAGAATTGATACAGATGACAGAATTAGTAGAAAAGGACATTAAATCTGCTTTTTATAACTATATGCCACATAGTCAATAAGATAGAAGAAAGATTAGAATATGTTAATTAGAAACATTTCACAAAAGTGGCATTGTGCTGATAGCTCTTTCAGACATTGTGTTAGAAAAATTTACCCACACCACATCCCAGGGAATTTGTATATTCTATGATATATCTGGGACATAATCGTGTCCGAGGAATAGTAGTTTCTAGAAAGATACAAGAATGCAATACATTTAAAGCAAAAAACAAAAACAAAAGAACACAGCCCCTCTCCTTTGCCAGTGAACCCATTAGTCTTAAACTGTGTGGATTTAGCTCTATTAGAACAATAGGTCTTTCCCTGTTGCATGATTTTCTTTACATCAGCCATGCTCTCTTCTCTGTATGTGGATGATGGGCAAGAAGAGAGGTGGTGTTGTTTCTAGGGATTTATACTCACTGGTCATATCCAGTCAGATCACTCCATTGCCCCATTTCCTTCATTGTTGTAGTTAGTTGCTGTGAAGTTGGCTTCAACTCATGGTGACCTTATGTATAACAGAAGAAAATGTTGCCTGGTTCTGTGCCATCTTCATGATCATCGGTGTGTTTGAATCCATTTCCTTTACTAAGCCATAATTCCTATCTTATCTCCATTTCTTTTCCCCTGTCCTAATAAACCACAGAGCGGGGGCTGCCTTTCTGGGAACTGTCTTCCTTCCACCTTCCATTTCCCAGTGAAAGCATATTCGAATCCCAAAAAGTAGTACAGCTAGCTCTCAACATCCTGAGGACCTTACTCTCCAGTTGTTGTTCTGGCTCCCATCTCTTCTCCTGCGTTGAGTTGTCCCTCTAAGCCTGCCCTGGTGTTTAAGGTCAGCTGTTCCAACCTCCTATGAGTATTCTATCTTCTAGACCTGTGCAATTGTGGTAGTAGAAGTGACAGCAGATGGAAGTACCTGGACTGGGTTTCTTGGAGAATAGACCTAAATCTCTCACTTCATCATTTGCATGAAGAGTCAAAGACCTCCTAAGCCTATTCCTGCCTAGCACTGAGGATGACCAGCTGTTTGTTGTCTCCCCAGGCTTGCTGTTTTCATATCCTGTCCATCTGTTGTTTCAGTTCATGCAACTGTTATCTCTGTTCACCCAAGTGCTTCTTAAGAAATTGACATATTTTTTCTTTGGCCTCCACTTCAATTAGTAAGTATTTTTTTAGCAGCTCCTTGCACTCCTAGATATTATATTTGGGCCTCCAGACTTCTGACACAAAGCATCTGGATTCCTGCATTTCTTTGTGGAAGATCTGGCAAATAGAACCCTCCCTCACCCTTGCTCCAAAATGTCCTCCTAGGTGCAAAACACAGCAGCAGGGCTACAGCACTCATGGTGGTCAGCCACTCTTTGGTTTCTGCCTGGACCTCTTCTCCTTCTCTTCTACAGCTTAGGATTTCAGCGCTCCTTCCTCGTCCTCAGATTCTCAGAGGGTCCAGCGGGACTGACCAGAAATCTTTTGTTGGTTATTCTCAGGGACAAAAACAGTGTTGTTCTCTTCAGAAAGTTCAGCCTCGATGACTCAGGATTTCCCTCAATAGACAAAATTGCTGGGTTGGTTTTGCATTCTGTTACCACTCTCTTTATGATATTGACTTGGATAAAACACACATATTTACAGTGGTCAGGCTTCTCAAGGTCAAAGTGGAAGGGTGATTCCACACAGGTCTAGTGAGTTGAATTTGAAGTAGAAGATTCTCAGCTTCTGGTGGGATCTTTGTGTGCCTGATTCTTAGCCTTTTTCATTTAGAAGGACCAACTTTCCTCTTTTGCTAAGCCTTCTTGAAACAAAATAAAAACTTTCTGCAGTTTCTGGATCCGTTTTCCTCGTCTGCTACCTGAGAACATTGGTCTCTGATCCTTGGAATCCCCTCCAGCTCTAGCCTTCTATGGTCCTACAAAGTCTCATCAGCTTTTCCTTCCTCTCCGAGTGCTCTATCTTCTCTGCCATCAAGTGTTGGATTCCTGGATGGGGTGATCAAATGTCCCAGATTTCCCTGGACTGAAGGGGTTTCCCAGGATGTCAGACTTTCACTGATAAAACTAGGAAAACTCACTGCCGTTGAGTCGATTCCGACTCATAGCAACCCTGTAGGAAAGAGTAGAACTGCCCCATAGGGTTTCCAAGGAGCGGCTGGTATATTCAAACTGCCGACCTTTTGGTCAGCAGCCAAGCTCTTAACCACTGCGCTACTAGGGCTCCAAAACTTGGAAAGTCTCAGGTAGACTGGGATGAGTTGACCATCCCAGTCCTGGGAGAAACAGAGGTATCGTTGAGGACAAAGTCCTCTCCACATCAACAGTAGCAAATATTAATAAAATTACTAATTTATTTTTGTGAAAAAGTAAAGACTAAATGTTTTGTATGCATAATTTTTAAAAAAATGTAGTTTTGCATTACTTCTTACTGGGAGTGGAGCCCCGGTGGCACAGTGGTTAGGCACTCGGCTAATTGAAAGGTTGGTGGTTTTGTTTGTTTATTGTTGTAATTGAAATGAAGTTTACATTTCAAGTTAGTCTCTCATACAAAAATTTATACATCATTGTTATGTGACCCTAATTGCTCTCCCCATACTGTGACAGCACACTCCTCCTTTCCACCCCTGATTCCCCATATCCATTTAAGTGTTGGTGGTTTGAACTCACAATGAACTGTTTATTATTTCTTATTCTGTCTTTTGCCACTTTTTAGTGTCTGTTATAGCAGTGTTATCTTAGTTTGGATTCTTCAGAAGTAGAATCTTAGGAAAATATTCATACGAAAGTGATTTGCTTAAGGAGACTTCCCAGGAAAAACAACCATGCTGCCTCCTCCCCTTCCACAAAAGGAGAATAGTTCTCTGGATAGTTCCTGCAGTAAAACCAGGGGCAAAGCCTAAGGACACCAGAGTTGAGGCTGCTCAGTTCTTCGTTCCTGCTTTGACACCCTCCAGACCCTGGAGTTCACCCCTTTCCCTTGAGATCAGCCAGTTTTCACCATAACCAAATGCCAACTACTTTTATCCCAGCTTTCTGATTCTTTCCATCTTCTCTGTTATGGATTGAATTGTGTTCCCCCAAAAGACACATAAGTCCTAATCTCCAGTACCTGTGAATGTGACCTTGTTTGAAAATAGGGTCTTTGAAGATGTTATCAGTTAACATGAGGTCATACTGAAGTAGGGCAAGTCCGAATCCAATATGTGTAGTGTCCTATGAAAGAGGAGAAGATACACTGAGACACACACAGAGGGAGACAGCCACATGAAGTTGAAGGCCTCGGATAGAATCAGCATGGCCGACATCCTGATTTTGAAGTCCTTGTCTCCAGAACTGTGAGACAAGAAATTTCTGTAGTTATAAGCCACCCACTTTGTAATACTTTGTTCTGCCTTCCAGGGGAGCCAGATCATCTCCATGCCTTACTACGCATACTTGGACAAAAGTCTCTCTTCCAGCCTTACCTGATAACTAGCTGTATTAGTCTTGAATTGACACTTCCTTCTGCCAGTGAAAAGTGAACCTAGGAAATGATAATTTCAAGGTCTCTAGAGTCTTCTTAGCATTAGGGATCCCAATTCCTCACTGAGTCTACATGACTAGGTAGCTATATGTGCTCTCCCCCAGGGAGCTCTCAGAACCACATCCTCTCAGTGGAGTAGTTGGGGTTTGAGGGATCACCAAGGTTTCCAATAACCCCTGAACAACATCACTGGTTGCAGGGTTCCATTTTGTGGGGCCAGCTTAAACTCACTCATAGCCACAATGAAAACTTGGGAATGAAGATTCCATGAGCAAAATGAATCAACGTGGTCTTTAGCTCTCAAGGTGCCTTGTGGAAGACAAATGCTTACACACTGATAAGTCTCTGTGATGTAATGTTGCTTTTTTTTTCCTATCAGCCCTAGGCCACTTGTCTTTATTTTTTGGCATACATACTTCACTCATAGTGAAATGTGTGAGAAGTTTAGAAGTTGGGGTGGTGGTGGTTGTAGATCAGAGGGAGGCTGTGCTCCAGTCATCTCAATATGGTGTCCCTACTGAGGGGTTGTACTTATTTCATGATTTAAAGGGTCTTGGATTTGGAGATGGGAACCCATTGAACATGTTTTACCAAAGTTGGAGTCCCTAGGTGGTGCAAATAGTTAATGCACTTGGCTGCATTGATGGTTAAGGTTATGTGTCAACTTGGCTGAAGCATGATTCTCAGTGGTTTAGCAGTTATGATGTAGTTTGGTAGTTATGTAATGATGTCATTTGGCAGTTATGTAATGATGTCATCAACATCAGTTGAACAATCAGTTGAAAAGGAGTTTCCTTGAGAGAGTGACCTACCTCCAGTATATAAATGGATGTTCCAGCAAGGCCCTTGCTCTGGATCCTGCATCTAGCTCTTCATCATCTGACCTCCAGTTCTTGGGACTTGATCTAGCAGATTACCTGACGATCGTGGGATTTGTCAGCCTCCACAGCCTGTGAGCCAGTGGCCTGCTTTCTTACTTGCTGATCTTGGAATTCATCAGCCTCTGCAGCTTGTGACCCAAATGCCTGTTGTCTGACCTGCTGATCTTGGGTTCGTCAGCCCCTGCAGCTATTTGAGTCAGGAGAAGCCTCCAGCCTGACACCTGACCCACAGAGTTGGGACTTTCCAACCTCTACAATCACGTGAGCAATTTCCTTGAGATAAAGCTCTCTCTGTATGTGTGTGTATATATATAATATATATACTACACATATATAGTGTGTATATATATATATATACATATACTATATATATACTTCACTGATTTTGCTTCTCTAGAGAACCCAGCCTAAGACATTTGGGACCAAGAGTGGTTCTAGAGAAACAAAATTGTAAGGATGAGTTTTCTGAATTGGTTCTCAAGTCTGATTAGTCTTAAAGATGTCGATGACTCTGCTTCTGGTAGTAAAGGGGGGTACTGATAATCCATGGTGTGAGATGGAAATGGAAATATGCAAAATATCAGCACCAATAGATCAAGTACTGGTGAGAGGTGAGGCTCTGTGTGATTGCATTTTTGATACTTTTCTACAATTTTGTCAGAATGAGAAGTATAAGGAAACTGGTTGGTTGGTTCAACTTTCGCTAGGAAAGTGCTGAAAGAGAAGAGCTCGGGGCTTCAGAGTCACAGCTCACTCATCACATAAACAACTTCAAAGTGGCCACTCATGCTCTGAAAGACAGCCTTATTTTTGTAGAACAGAGCTGATATTGCCGAAAACCAAACCTAGAGTCTTATCATAAGAGTGACCAAATTACAGCACCAATTGAATTCCCAACCTCGAATGGTGTCTGAAGTTAAAGAGAGGGCACTGATTGGGAAGAAATAGGATCCTGAAACTTGGGATGGGGACATATGGGCAGATAATCAGGAAGTGGGGACAATGAGCCCCTAAATTCCATTGAATCTCTCTTGCCAAAAGAACCAGACTTCTTACTCCCATCTGAAGAGATTACTCCATCTTTGTCTGCTAAACCACTGTCCCCAGTAAAACCATTAACCCCTCTACCCCCATCTAATGAGATTAAGCCA
Organism: Dugong dugon; assembly: GCA_030035585.1. NCBI lineage: Eukaryota > Metazoa > Chordata > Mammalia > Sirenia > Dugongidae > Dugong > Dugong dugon. The sequence goes on along the minus strand of CM057482.1, from coordinate 25,846,684 downwards.
GCTGTGTCTAACAACCCTTTGTCTGAGTCATTGTCTGGGGCATCGCCAGAGGCAGATGCCTAACAAGACATTGCTGAATGTTCTCAGAACACATCCCCACCACCCATTTTTGCTTCTAGACCTATAATTAGGCTTAAGTCACAGTGAGCCCCAAAAGGTGAAGTACAAACTGTGACCCAGGAGGAGGTATGCTATGCTCCAAAAGAACTGCTTGACTTTTCTAATATGTGCAAACAGAAACCTGGGGAATATGTGTGGGATTGGCCATTACGGGTGTGGGATAATGGTACAAAGAACAAAGATGGATCAGTCTGAGTTTACTGATATGATGGGTCACTGTCTTAGTCATCTAGTGCCGCTCCAACAGAAATACCACAAGTGGATGGATTTAGCAAAGAGAAGTTTATTCTCTCACAGTCCAGTAGGCTACAAGTCCAAATTCAGGGCGTCAGCTCCAAGGAATACTTTCTCTGTTGGCTTTGGAGGAAGGTCCATGTCATCAGTCTTCCCTTGGTCTGGGAGCTTCTCTGCGCAGGAGCCTCAGGCCCAAAGGATGTGCTCTGCTCCCAGCACTGCTTTCTTGGTGGTATAAAGTTCCCATGTGTTTCTGCTCACTTCTCTCTTTTATATCTCAAAAGAGATTGCATTAAGACACTATCTAATCTTGTCAACCTCATCAGTACAACCTCATCACAGTGATAGAATTTACAACACATAAGGAGATCATATATAATCTCATCATAGTGATAGAATTTACAACACATAAGGAAATCACATCAGATTATACAATCATACAATACTGGGAATCATGACCTAGCCAAGTTGCTACACACATTTTTTGGGGGACCCAATTCAATCCATGACTGTCATTAAGCACAGATTCCTCATTCAATGTTTCAGCTTGAGAAGTTAGGAAAAGATATAATAGTTTATTTGGTTGGATCACTGAGGCATGGATTATGTGGTGGCGTACACTAAATTGAGTTGAAGTGCCAGACCTTCCTTGGTATACTGTAGAAAAAGGTATCCAAAGGTTTAGGGAAATTGGCATACTAGAGTGGATTTATCAGGTTAGATCCATAGACCCACACATGGAGTGCCCAGAGGACACACCTTTTACCACAATGGTGAGGAACAAATTTGTGAAGGGAGCTCCAGCATCCTTGAAAACTGCTGATTGTTATTTTACATAAGTTAGATTTGACAGTGGGAACTGCCCTAATTGAATTAAGACACCTAACTACAATGGGGTTGATTGGACTCCATGCTGGTAGGGGCGAAGTGGTGGCACTCAATTGACAAAGACAAGGTGAGTGTGGTTACTGTATGTAATGAACAGTGGAGTCAAAGCAGTAATCAGAATAATCTGACTCATATGGACTTATGGCGTTGGCTACTTAGTCATGGTGTCCCTGGGAGTGAAACAGATAGGAAATCTACTATTTACTTGATCTGTACAAGCAGATGAATTCTAGGTCAAGAGAACAGCAGTCTAACTCAAAGCACCAAAATAGAGCGTCACGGTCCCTCAATCAATTTCCAGACTTGAGCGAGTTAAAAGACCCATAACTCCTTGAATGAAGGGGAGGCTGGGTCCCCTTGAGGAAGGGCTCCACTGCACTGCCACAAATTTATACTACCAATCATTCCCCCAGCCTTCCCCAAAGGGATCTACGGCCTTTTACGAGAGTGACTATTCACTGGGGAAAAGGAAATAATCAGACGTTTTGGAGAGTACTGGACACTGGCTCTGAACTGACACTAATTCCAGGAGACCAAAAATGTCACTGTGGCCTACCAGTCAGAGTAGGGGCATATGGAGGTCAGATGATTAATGGAGTCTTAGCTCATGTCCTTCTCACAGTGGGTCCAGTGGGTCCTCAAACCCATCCTGTAGTGATTTCCCCAGTTCCAGAATGCATAATTGGAATAGATATACTCAGCAACTGGCAGAACTGCCACACTGGATCCCTGACATGTGCAGTAAGTGCTATTTTGGTAAGAAAGACAAAGTGGAAGCCATTAGAACTGCCCCTAACAAGAAAACAGTAAACCAAAAGCAATGCCACATTCCTGGAGGGATTGTAGAGATTACTGCCACCATCAAGACTTTGAAAGAGGCAGAGGTGATAACTCCCACCCCATCCACATTCACCTCACCTATCTGGCCTGTGCAAAAAGCACATGAATCTTGGAATAACAGTGGATTATTGAAAACAACCAAGTGATGACTCCAATTGTAGCTGCTGTTCCAGATGTGGTTTCATTGCTTGAGCATATTAATACATCTTCTGGTACCTGGTATGCAGCTACTGATCTGGCTAATGCCTTTTTCTCCATATCTGTTTAGAAGGACCACAAGAAGCAGTTTGCCTTCAGCTGGCAAGGCCATCAATACACCTTCACTGCCCTACCTGAAGAATATATCAACTCTCCAGCCCTATGTCATAATTTAGTCCACAGAGATCTTGATTGCCTTTCCCTTCCACAAGACATAACACTGGTGCATTACATTGATTACATTATGCTGATTAGGCCTAGAAAGGAAGAAGTATCAATGACTCTAGACTTATTGGTAATACATTTTCTTGCTAGAGGGTGGGAAATTAACCCAACAAAAATTCATGTGCCTTCCACCTCAGTGAAATTTCTAGGGGTCCAGTGGTGTGGGGCGTGTCCAGATAGTCCTTCTAAAGTGAAGGATAAGATGTTACATCTGGCCCCTCTTATAACTAAAAAGGAGGCACAATGCCTAGAGGGCCTCTTTGGATTTTAGAGGCAGCATATCCTTCATTTGAGTATGCTATTCTGGTCTATTCATCAAGTGACTAAAAAAGCTGCCAGTTTTGAGTGGAGCCCAGAACAAGAGAAGGCTCTGCAAAAGGTTCAGGCCGTAATGCAAGCAGTTCTTCCACTTGGACCATATGATTCAGTTGATCCAACGGTGCTTGAGTGTCAGTGGGAGATAGGGATGCTGTTTGAAGTCTTTAGCAGGTCCCTACTGGTAAATCATAGTATAGATTCTTAGGATTTTGGAGCAAAGCTCTGGTATCCTCTGTAGATAACTACTCTCCTTTTGAGAAAGAGCTTTTGGCTTTTACTAGGCCTTAGTAGAGACTGAACACTTAACCATGGGCCACAAAGTCACCATGCAGTCTGAGCTGCCCGTCATGAATTGGGTGTTGTCTGACCCAAAGAGCCATAAATTTGGACGTGCACAGCAGCACTCCATCATTAAATGGAGTGGTATATATGAGATGGGGCCTAACCAGGACCTGAAGGCACAAGTAAGTTGCATAAGTGGCTGAAATTCCCTGTCTACTCCTGTCACATTGCCTGCTCTGTCTCAGTCTGCATCTATCGCCTCATGGGGAGTTCTTTATGATCAGCTGACTGAGGAAGAGAAAACTTGTACCTAGTTTACAGATGGTTCTATGCTATATGCAGGCACCACTTGAAAGTGGACAGTGGCATCACTACAGCCCCTTTCTGGGACCTCCCTGAAGGACAGTGGTGAAGGGAAATCCTCCCAGTGGGCAGAACTTCAAGCACTGCACCCAAGTTGTTCAGTTTGCTTAGAAGGAGAAATGGTCAGATGTGCAGTTGTATACTGATTCACGGACCGTGGCCAATGGTTTGGCTGGATAGTTAGGGACTTGGAAGGAACATGATTGGAAAATTGGTGACAAGGAGGTATGGAGAAGAGGTATGTGAATAGACCTCTTTGAATGGGCCAAAAAAGTGAATATATTTGTGTCTCATGTGAATGCTTACCAAGGGTGACCTCGACAGAAGGGGATTTTAAAAATCAAGTGGATAGGACTACACGTTCTGTGGAAACCAGTCATCCTCTTTCCCCAGCCACCTCTGTCACTGTCCATGGGTGCATGAACAAAGTGGCCATGGTAGCAAGGATAGAGGTTATGCATGGGCTTAGCAACATGGACTTTCACTCACCAAGGCTGACTTGGCTACAGCCACTGCCGAGTGTCCAATCTGCCAACAGCAGAGACCAACACTGAGTCCCCTATATGGCACCATTCCTTGAAGTCTTCAGCTAACAACCTGGTGGCAGGTTGATTACATTGGACCACTTCCATTATGGAATAGGCAGCATTTTGTTCTTACTGGGATAAACACCCTGGATATGGATTTGCCTTCCCTGCACGGAATGCTTATGCCAAAACTACCATTCGTGTACTTACAGAATGCCTTATCCACTGTCATAGTATCCCACATAGCATTGCCTCGGATCAAGGGATTCACTTCACAGCAAATGAAGTGTGGCAATGGGCCAGTCCATGCTCATGGAATTCACCAGTCTTACCATGTTCCCTATCATCTTGAAGCAGCTGGCTTGATAAGTTGATGGAATGGCCTTCTAAAGACACAATTATGGCACCAGCCAGGTGGCAATACCTTGCAGAGTGGGGCAATACTCCCCAGGATGCTGTATATGCTCTAAACCAGCATCCAAATATATGGTGCTGTTCTCCCATAGCCAGGATTCATGATTCCAGGAATCAAGGGGTGGAAACGGGAGTGGCACACTATTACCCCTAGTGATGCATTCAAGAAATTTTTGCTTCCTGTTCCCAAAACCCTGTGCTCTGTGGGTCTAGAGATCTTAGTTCCAAAGGGAGGAATGCTCCCATCTGGAGACACATCACTGATCTCACTGAACCAGCAGAATGCTACCTGGCCACTTTAGGGATCCTCATGCCTCTGGATCTATACACAAAGAAGGGAGTTACCATACTGGCTGTGTGATTGATCCTGATTACCAAGGGGAAATCAGATTGATATTATGTAATGGAGATAAATAAGAGTATGTCTGCAATACAGGAGATCTCTTAGGGCGTCTCTTACCACTACCATGCCTTGTGATTAGAGTCAATGGAAAACTACAGCAATTCAATTCCAACATGTCTACTAATGGCCCAGGGACTTCAGGAATGAAGGTTTGGGTCACCCCACCAGGCAAAGAACCATGACCAGTTTTAGTGCTTGCTGAGGGTAAAGGGAATATTGAATGGGTGGTGGAAGAAGGTAATTCTAAATACCAACTATGACCATGTGAACAGTTGCAGAAATGAGAACTGTAATTGTTACGAGTATTTCTTCCTTACATGTGTGCATCAATTTTTTTTTTCATGTATAACATGTAAATGGGGCCGGTGTGTTTTTGGTTGTACGTGTTAGTTGTATCATGTTATGTGTATGCGTGACTTCATAATTGTCTTTATTTAGAGATTACATATGGTTTAAGGAGATGTGTGCAGATGCCAGGTTGACAAGGGGTGGACTGTGATGGTTAAGGTTGTATGTCAGCTTGACTAGGCCATGATTCTCAGTGGTTTGGCAGTTATGTAATGATGTAGTTTGGCAGATACGTAATGATATAATCTGTTGGTTATGTAATGATGTAATCAACTCCAGGATGAGATCTGCTATGAGCTGCCAATCAGTTGAAAGGGGGTTTCCTTGAGGGTGTGGCCTGCCTCCAGTATTTAAATGGATGTTCCAGCAAAGCTCTTGCTCTGGATCCTGCATCCGGCTCTTCATCATCTGATCTCCTGTTCTTGAGACTTGAGCTAGTAACTTACCTCCCACCCTTTGGATTCATCAGCCTCTGCAGCCTGTGAGCCAGCAATCTGCCTGTCTTACCTCCTGATCTTGGGATTCATTGGCTTCCACAGCCTGTGAGCCGTAGGCCTGCCATTTGACCTGTGATCTTGGAGAGATGCAAGATGCCTGATCCAAGGTCTTGGAACTTTCCAGCCTCTAAAACCAAGTAAGCCATTTCCTTGAGAAAAACTTCCCTCTCTCTCTCTCTACATTACCTATATGCTTCACTGGTTTTGCTTCTCTAGAAAATTGAGCCTAAGACAGCTGCTAACCTAGTGTTTGGAGGTTTGAGTCCACCCACAAGCACCTCGGAAGAAAGACCTGGCGATACACTTCTGAAAAATCAGCCACTGAAAACCCTATGGAGTATCATTCTACTTTGACATACATGAGGTCGCCATGAGTTGGAGTAAACTGGTTTTGCAAAAGCTGAGTCAATAAGCTGTGAGTCCAGTGTGTAGGCCTCAGACCTGATGGACTCTACCTGGGACCAGGTGGTGAAGTCATGCTAATCACTACCTCATGAGCTATTCAGCCTTTTCCGAACTCCTTCTCCCCACCAGTGTTGGTGCAGGATGAGTGCCCACTACCTAAACCCTCACACACTCTGGAAAACCATGTTCTGTTTGCTTCTCTCTCTCCCCTGGCTGCTCTCTCTGTAGCCTCAGGCCCAGAACTGCACATGACAGGTCCAAAACCAAACCAAGCCTGTTACTGTTTAGTTGATCCCAACTCATAGCAACCCTATAGCACTGAGTAGAACTGCTCCATAGGGTTTCCTAGGCTGTAATCTTTACGGGAAGGAGCCCTGGTGGTGCAGTAGTTAAGCACTTGGCTGCTAACCAAAAGGTCGGTGATTCAAACTCACCAGCTGCTCCACAGGAGAAAGATGTGGCAGTCTGCTTCTGTAGAGATTTACAACCTCGGAAACCGTATGGGGTCACTATGAGTCAGACTCAACTTGATGGCAGTGGGTTTGGTTTTGCGTTTAATCTTTATGGAAGTAGACTGCCACACCTTTCTCCTGTGGAGCAGCTGGTGGTTTGAACCACTGACCTTTTGGTTAGCGGCCAAGTGCTTAACCACTACGTCAGTGGCAAGTGCTAAATAAGTGTTTACTGAGAAAACATGTTTGAGAGTGTTTGTGGGAAAAATAAGCTCACCACTGTCAGGCTTCAAAAAGGTCACAGGGAGATCACCTTAATTTTCTCTCAGTGGAAGATGAGAAGCCAACTCTTTCTTGCCACTCTCTGGGAGGGGAGGCTGAAGGTGAGTGGTGAAAGCTAAGGAAGAACTGCGAGAATTCATGCTGGCTCTTGTGTGGCTTTATTCCCAGCCCTGAATCTGAGCAGGCACAGCCTTTTCCTTTATCTTGGCTTTACCCCTTTCACTTCTCCCTATTCCCTTGTCCTATTAGTGAGACCCAATAACCAATAAAGGGGCCCTGGTGGAACAACAGTTAAGTGCTTGGCTGCTAACCAAAAGGCTGGTGGTTTGAAATTACCAGGTGCTCTGTGGGAGAAAGACCTAATGATCTATTCTCATAGATTCCAAACCAGACCCACTGCCATCTAGTTGATTCTGACCTTGTAGGACAGAGTAGAACTGCCCCACAGGGTTTTCAAGGCTGTAAATCTTTATGGAAGCAGACTACCACATCTTTCTCCTGTGGAGTGACTTACGGGCTCAAACCGCCAACCTTTTGGTTAGCAGCTCAGAGCTTTATCCACTGTGCCACCAGGGCTGATTCTATAAAAATTACAGCCCAGGAAAACACTATGGGGCAGTTCTACTCTGTGTCATATGGGGTTGCTGAGTCGGAATCGACTTGACGGCACCCAACAATCATCAAAAAGCATAAATTGGAATAAAACTTTTTCATTCTCAATGCTTTTCTATACTCTTCACCAAAAAAAAAACAAACAAAAACACAAAACAAAACCTAAACCAGTTGCCATTGAGTCAATTCCAAATAGCGACCCTATAGGACAGAGTAAAACTGCCCCATAGGGTTTCCAAGGAGCAGCTGGTGGATTTGAACTGCCGACCTTTTCGTGAGCAGGCAAGCTCTTAACCACTGTGCCACCAGGGCTCCTCACATAAAATACTGAGCCTGTATTATTGATAAGCTCAGGGAGATAATTGCTATTGTTCCATTTATGAAAAGGGCATATTTTTGTTTAATTATTCATTTTGTGTATTAGAGAGAGACTACAACTATAGTACCAGCACAGGTCATGGCAAATATTTGGTCTTTGTCAATATTTCTGCTCCCCTGTCCCTGCCCTAATAGGCTTTCACTTTCCGGCATCACACGTTTGCTCAGCTCTGGGCCATTCTACCACTGCCCAAGTGTGCACTTCTTTTTTACACCCCCTGGCCTCTAAATAGGTCCCCGGGTGGCATAATGGATATGGGTGGTGCAAGTGGTTTGCACTGACTGCTAACCTAAAGGTTGGTGGTTCCAACCCACCCAGCGGCTCAGTGGAAGAAAGGCCTGGCAATCTGCTTCCAGAAACATTACAGCCGGGAAAACCCTATAGTGCAATTCTACTCTGTAACACATGGGTTCTCTGTGAGTTGGAATAGACTCATTGGCAACGAGTTTGGTTTTCCTGGCCTCTAAATTCCTAAGTAACCTGCCCATAGATTTCAAGGTATTGTTGTGAATCATTTATTCTCTTCTTATTCTGACAAGAATTTTGCTTTTGGTTTTTTAAAAAATGATTTTATAAATATGTTCTTTGTAAAACAAGTCATATTAAAAGTTACAAGGATGGTAGGAAAATTCACCTAAAATTCCACCATGTCAAAACTAGCATTAAGCTATTTTTATACATCTATTATGCACAAGAATGGACACTCATAAAAATTCTTATGTAAATGTAATCATATTTAATGCCTTTAATTTTTGCTTACTCTGCTTCCTCACTCCCTGGGACTTGAATACAGTCTAATGAGAATATTTTGTTATTCAGCTGCCCCTGGGTGGGTTCAAATTGCCAACCTTTCAGCTAGTCGTCGAGCACTTAACCATTTGTGCCACACAGTCACATACTCACAGATGAACCTACTCAATGTGCTTTTGCAAATGTTTGTTTTATCAAAATGGATTCATATTATTTATACTTTCCTTGTTACTACTTTTATATATTAACATTATATTGAGGTAATGGTGACATAATCTTTAACAATACAGATGTATTCCAATTTATTCATCTATTTCTCTATCAGTAGGCTTTGTGTTAATTTACAATTTCCCCAACTATAAAATATTGCTTCAGTAAACATTCTCATGCATATGTTCTCTATATTTTGAGGATTTTATTTCACTAGGATGGGTCTCTTCAAGTGGGGTACCTGAGTCAAAGATATGTCATTGCTTTCTTTTTAATTTAATAGATACTGCCACATTACTTTTAAAATGAATTGTAAAAATTTACACTTCTACCAAAAATATGGGCAAATCTGCTGCAAAAGAACTTCTTTAAAGCGTTGAAAAGCAAAGATGTCACCTTGAGGATTAAGGTGCGCCTGACCCAAGCCATGGTGTTTTCAATCGCCTCATAAGCTGGACAATAAATAAGGAAGACGGAAGAAGAATTGACACCTCTGAATTGTGGTGCTGGCAAAGAATATTGAATATACCATGGGCTGCCAGAAGAACAAACAGGTCTGTCTTGGAAGAAATACAACCAGAATGCTCCTTAGAAGCCAGGATGGCGAGACGACGTCTTACATACGTTGGACATGTTGTCAGGATGGATCAGTCCCTGGAGAAGGATATCATGCTTGGTAAAGCAGAGGGTCAGCGAAAAAGAAGAAGACCCTCATCGAGATGGACTGACACAGTGGTTGCAACAATGGGCTCAAGCAAAATGATTGTGAGGATGGCACAGGACCGGGCAGTGTTTCGTTCTGTTGTTCACAGGGTCGCCATGAGTTGGAACCAACTCGACAGCACTTACCACCACCCAAAAATATGTAAGAAAAACCCTTTACATGCATTCTCACAAGTAGTAGGTATAATCAATCTTTTGTGCTTTTGCCAATCTACTGGGTGAGAAATATCAGTTTGTTACTTTAATTTGCATTTCCCTGACCATTTGTGAAATTAAGCATCCGTTTTCCCATGTACTGATTTATGTTTAATTATTAAATATTTCCATTATACAACAAATTTGAGAAAAGTTTAACAGACTTCTATATGCTTATCACTGTGCTCCTTTTCAAAGGCTGATTTTTCAGATCACCAGGCCCTTCTTCTGAGGCACCTCTAACCTTCGGGTTAGTAGCTGAGTATGTTAATCATTTGCACCACCCAAAGGGAGTGTAATTAGGCTATTTCTCATTTTTTTTACTGTTACAAACAGTGCAGTAGATATCCTTTACCGGTCTTCTGTGCATATGTGGGCATTTTTCTAGGATAGATACCAGGAATTGGGAACACTGAGTCACAGGGTTTGGGCATCTTTGATATTACTGGATATTGCCTAATACACTCCAAAGCATTATACCATTTCCCATCAGCAAGGGGAAAGAGTTCCTATCTCCCCATATCCTTACTAACAATTGAGTTATCAGACTCAATAATTTTTGCAAATCCGAGTGATATTCAAAGTTGTTTCGCTTTGATTTTGCATTTCCCTTAGTTACTAGTGAGCTTCAGCCTATTCCAATATATTTAATGCCACTCCAGTCTCTAGGAATTAACAATTCAAACCCTTTGAGCATTTATCTATTGATTTGTATTTTTCTTATTGGTTTTTATGATTTCTTTATGTACTCTAGATACTACTTGTTGGATATATAAATTTCAAATATTTTCAACTACTTTATTTACTGTCTTTTAAGTTTCTTTAAGGGGATCCCACACTTTCAATTATAAAGCTAAATGCTCCTTCTTTCTCCTCCTATTCTCTTCCTCTTTTCTTAAAATATCTTATTCAACAATATTTATTGGCTATTATTTTTCCTTTTCTGTTCCAGAGGAAATTTGGGATCACCATGTCAAATCCTGTAAGAAACTCTGCTCTGATTATTTTTACATCAACCTTATTTAGATGTAACTTATACACAATAAAGTGATTGTACCATTTTTGCACGTATGAAGGTTCTAGTTGCCCCATTTCCTGGACAACACTTGCTATCGTCAGTCTAAATTTTGGTCATGCTAATAGATGTGCACAGTGGTATCTCATTGTGGTCTTAATTTGCATTTCTCTGATGACTAGTGATGTTGAACATTTTTCGTATGCTTATTTGCCATTTGTATATCTTCTTTGGTGAAGTGTCTGTTCAAATTTTTTTTGTGTGCCTGTTTTGTACTGAGTTGTTTGTCTTATTAAGTTGTAAGGGTTCTGTATATACTCTGTATACATGTCCTTTGTCACTTATGATTGCAAATGTTTTCTCCCAGTCAGTGGCTTATCTTTCATTCTTTTAGCAGTGACTTCAGGAGAGCTGATATTTTTCATTTTGATTAAGTCCAATTTGTCAGTTTATTATTTTATGGCTCACTTTTGGTGCAGTATCTAAGAAATCTATGCCTAACTCAAGGTCACAAAGATTTTCTCCTATGGATGTATTTTAAATATGTGCAGTTTATTTTATGTCAGTGGAGCCTTAGTGATGCAGTGGTTAAGAGCTACAGCTGCTAACCAAAAGGCCGGCAGTTCAAATCCACCGGCCACTCCTTGGAAACCCTACGGGGCAGTTCTACTCTGATCTATAGGGTCGCTATGAGTCAGAATTGACTCAACGGCAACGACTTTAGTTTTTTTTTAAATACCTCAATAAAGCTGGAAAAAAATAGCTATGCTAGGCATTAGGTGGAAAAAGCCTTTCCAGTGATTTTAGTTTGCTCTTTTGCTAGAAGAAAAAAAGCAAAATAGCAAACTAAAATCTCCTGAAAGCCCCTTTTTCCACCTAATACCAAGATTATTATTTTTAGTTTGCTATTTTGCTAGAGGAAACCCTAGTGGCGTAGTGGTTAAGAGCTATGACTGCTAACCAAAAGGTTGGCAGTTCGAATTTACCAGGCACTCCTTGCACTAAGAGGCAGTTCTACTCTGTCCTACAGGGTTGCTAGGAGTCGGACTCAACAGCAATGGGTTTATTTTGCTAGAATGCAAATCATCCTCTTTTGACAAAAAAAGGTTAAGATTGGTAAGTATTTACTAGTGGTTTGAGCACATTAAAGTGCTAACTTAATTTTGGGAGAATCAAAATTGAAAGAGTGCTTGAAGAGGACAATACGTACAGGGTTTTGGAGTGAGAGCTGAGATCAAATCCTGGTTTTGCCATTTTCTTCTGTGTGTTCTTAGATAAGTTACTTAACTCCTCTGAGTGCCAGTTTCTTCATCTAGTGGTGTTGTTGGGTGCCACTGAGTTGATTCTGACCCATAGCGACCCCATGTGACACAGTATAACTACCCCATAGGGTTTCCTAGGCAGTAATCTTTACAGGAGATCGCCAGGTCTTTCTCCTGCAGAGCTCCTGGGTGGGTTCAAAATGCTAACCTTTAGGTTGGCAGCCAAGTGCTTAACTGTTGTGCCACTAGGGCTCCTTTTTTGCATGTTGTAAAACCAGGAATAATAGCCACATAAAAGGTTTATAATGATTAACAAAAACAGCATTTGCAAAGAGCCTTGTAGAGGGCCTTGCCTAACACAGAAGCTCAAGGAATGTTAGCTCCTTTTCTATCCTATGTAGTTACATCTCCCAAAAGGGTCCCTCTTTAGCATACCTGCACTCTACACCCTTTGCTGGCTACGAAAAGATACAGCACTTAAGAAGGTGTTCAAGGCACTTCACCAAAGAAGACATTCAAATGGCCAACAGACACATGAGGAAATGCTCGCAATCACTAGCCAACAGAGAAATGCAAATTACCATCTCACCCCGGCATTACTGGCACAGATCAAAAACACTGGAAATAACAAATGTTGGAGGGGCTGCGGGGAGATGGGAACTCTTATGCACTGCTGGTGGGAATGCAAAATGATACAACCATTTTGGAAAATGATATGGCGCTTCCTCAGAAAGCTAGAAATAGACATACCATTAGATCCAGCAATCCCACTCCTAGGAATATATCCTAGAGAAATAAGAGTCGTCACTCGAATAGACATATGCACACCTACGTTCATGGCAGCATTGTTCACAATAGCAAAATGATGGAAACAACCTAGATGCCCATCAACAGATGAATGGATAAACAAACTATGGTACATACATACAATGGAGTACTATGCAACGAGAAAGAACAACAATGAATCTGTGAAGCATCTCATGACATGGATGAAACTGGAGGACATCATGCTGAGTGAAATAAGTCAATCACAAAAGGACAAATATTGTATGAGACCCCTATTGTAAAAACCCACGGAAAAGTTCACATGCAAAATGTAACAATCTTTGTTAGTTACCAGGGATGGGAGGGGTGGGGTGGGGGAAATACTAAATAGGCAATAGATAAGTGGTATCTTGGGTGAAGGGTGAGACAGTACACAGTACAGGGGAAACCAGCAAAACTTGTAGAAGGAAAGGTCATGGAAGCTCCATAGACACATCCAAACTCCCTGAGGGACTGAACTGCTGGGTGAAGGGCTGTGGGGACCATTGTCTCGGGGAACATCTAGCTCAATTGGCATAACACAGTTTATAAAGACAACGTTCTACATTCTACCTTGGTGAGTAGCGTCTGGGGTCTTAAAAGCCTATGAGCAGCCATCTAAGATACTCCACTGGTCTCATCCCTTCAGGAGCAAGGGAGAAAGAAGAGAACAGGATAAAAGGAAAAGATTAGTCTGAAGGACTAATGAACCACAGCTACCAAGGCCTCCAATGGACTGAGTCCAGTACAGCTAGATGGTGCCTGGCTACCACGACTGACTGCTCTGACCAGGATCACAACAGAGGGTTCTGGACAGAGCTGGAGATGGATGTAGAACAAAATTCTAACCCACAAAAAAAAGACCAGATTTACTGGCCTAAAGGAGACTGGAGAAATCCCAAGAGTATGGCCCCCAGACACCCTTTTAGTTCGGTGGTGAAGTCATCTCCCAGGTTCACCGTTCAGCCGGGGAGTGGACAGCCCCATAAAACCAAATGGGACTAATGAGGTACAGCAGTCCAGGGACAAGGGCCAGAAGGCAGAAGGGGACAAGGAAGCTGGTGATAGGGAACCCGAGGTTGAGTAAGGACATTGTTGATATGTTGTGAGATTGTTAACCATTGTCATAGGGCAACATGTGTACTAACTGTTAAATGAGAAACTGTTTTGTTCTGTAAGCCTTCATCTAAAGTGAGAATAGCAGCATAACTGGAAGAGCGTAGTCGATGTCACTGAACTGTGCATGTAGAAATTTTTGAAATGGTGTATCTTTGGCTATGTATATTTTCACCAAAAAAAAAAAAAAGGTCGAGAAGGGAGAGGGTTGACATGTTGTGGGGTTGTTAACCAATGTCATAAAACAATATGTGTACTACTGTTTCATGAGAAACTATTTGTTCTGTAAGCCTTCACCTGAAGTACAATAAAAAAAACAAAAAATAAAGTTCAATAAAAAAGAAGGTGTTCATACAAGATACACCCCAAACTCCAAGGGACAGGTTACACAAATTGTTCAATTACAAGGTCAGCCTGGACCATTCATTGTTCTGAGCAAAGTCATTTTTATTGTAATGAAATTTTAAAAGGCAGTTACATTAGTTAAACATATACACAACCGACTTTATAACTGTTAGTCATAGAGAACATTCAAGAAATACAAATTATGATTTATCCACAGCACAGTTCACATCCATAAGAAAGGCTAAAAGGGAAATGATTAAGTGCTTCAATTGCTGACCAAAGCCTGTCTGGGAAATCTTTGTTTCTGAAGGAGAATTAGATTGTTACATGAAGCAAGCTGCCCTGTCCTGCACAGCCTGTGAAACCTTTGTTTTGGCACTTTCACAGTTAGTGTCCCGCAGACTTTGGCCAGTGGCTTGACCACAACTCCAGCTTCAGCCACAAGACCCAGACATACCTACAGGTGAAAATGGCCTGCGTGACTGCATGGGGCCTCAGGTTACCCCAGACTCCAGGTAGGCAAGGGGAAGTGAGCAGCCGGGTAGCTCACAGCTCCTTGGTACACAAAATCCCACTGCCGTTGGGTCGATTCCAACTCATAGCAACCCTATAAGACAGAGTAGAACTGCCCCATAGGGTTTCCAAGGAGCAGCTGGTAGATTCGAACTGCCCACCTTTTGGTTAGCAGTCGAGCTCTTAACCACTGTATACAAGATGGGGACATAAGGGGGCCACATAGACCCCTGGCAAGTCAGGACGCAGCTACTTAATGACCAAACCCTACCTTCTGGTAATACAGAGCATTTCTATTCTGACTTGTTACTGCCTAGAGCTGTTAGGTAACTAGCTTATTCCTGTTTATATGACAGGTAGTAACTGTGATGGAGCAGGTGGGCCTAGGGGCCGAGTGTTCACTGTTCCAGCCTAGCTCCTTTGCTGGCAAAACATTAAGGGGGAGGGGAAGAGCTGTCATTCATTTCCTCAGGGCCTGTCTCATCTTTTGGCTATGGCGAGTAGAAGCACTGATATCTGCAAGTGTGGCTAATCTGGGTAACACACAGCCACTTTATTGACATGGAAGTCGTAAGCTCCCCGATATAAGTTCCATCAGTTATCGGAATCCTTCGATATTCGCAACAGATATTCAAGAAATAACAAAAGGGCTGAATTTAATACACTGGAAAGCAGAGAAGAATATGGTTGGGGGTTTGTGATAGCTCTATCACTTCCTGAAATGAAAACTACAACCAAAACTAGTGAGGATTGGCATACAGGTAGAATGTTCTAGAACCATCCTTAGCTACTACCATAATCACTAACTCAATCTTAGCTGACCCTCAGTGTGGCTGCTTTTGCGTCCTAGCCAATGGCTCAGGCAGCCACCACATGGCCCTCTCTGTGGAAAACGATCTGCTTGTTTAGCCTACGGAAAGTCTAGTAGTTCAGATGAGGTGTGAAACAAAGTCATAAAGCATGACCTCAGGTGAGAAAGTGCCTCTCATCTTTCCAATCCAGGCTTCAACTCCATCCCTAGGTATGGGACAGGGATCTGGGCTGGGTCACTAGCTGAAGGACAAGCAGATAAGAAGGTCCATGAGCTTTCTGGCTGCCAAGGCTGGGCAGGACTGGTTTCGGAGGTTCTTTTGTGAACTGGGATAATCAAACCCTCTAGGTCTTTCTTACTCCAGTTTGCTCAAAAAATACATTGTGAGAGAATCCCTTGGGTGTAGGATTCTCCCAGTCCTGGGCTTCCTTCCTCCCTCTCTCCATCTATTTTCTTATTGGCCGTATGACGGCTTCTTAGAATCACATCCAAAAAGTGGAATAGGGGAATGGAAGAGATATGGAACTCAAGCCAGCCAATCAAATTCACTGCCGGTACTCCCAGGACAAAGCTGGAAGGTGGAACACTTGGACTATTTGGTTTTGATGTTCCCCAGTATGTCTGGCTTTTGATCACCCATGAATCTTCGCCTTCCAGGATCAAGAACTGAGCTGGCTGCAACCTAGACCCCTGTTTAAGTAGCAGAAGCCAGTGAAAGGTCCTTGGGAACAGGGATCTTCTCTCATTTCTTTTGTATTCCCTCGGTGCCCAGCACAGACCGGATACAAGGCAGGCTCACAGTAAATGTGTTAACAAATTTATTGCACCTAAGAAAAGCCCCCAACTTCCCAAAATCAGGAGGAAAAAACAAACGTCAAACCCTCTTAAACTTCCTAGCTCACAGGCTAAAGGTCACAACAAGTCTGTTTTCATTTCACCGAGAAATCTTTCTTTGATCCAAAACCTATTTTTGTGCCTTTTTGGGATATAATTATGCCCACTGCCTGGGGCAAGCTCAAGGCTGCAGGTGGCAGAAGTGGCCCTGGGTGGGGCAGGGCACATGCAGGGAGGCCTGCTCTGGGTCCCCCACTGTTGGGATGTGTGAAGGTGTGGAGTTTCAATCACCTGCCATTTCCCCAGAGAGAAAAGAGCAACACCAAGTGCATTTAAACTTAAGCCCCAATCATCACTATATACAAAAGGATCAAAAGCTGCTCTAAAACTGCAAAATTAATGTTAATTTAGAGTCTAGGAACTGAAATCACACAAAGCTGGCTACCAGCCAAAGGCAGTAGACAGAACCATGCTGGACTTTGACATGTGAAGCCACATAGGCAGGACTGGGGTTTAATGCAGAGCTTTCAAAGGGTCATGGAAACACTCTCTCCAGCTCCTGCCTGCATCATGCTGGGCTCGTTCTGCAGCCTAGAAGCAAATCTGCTTCCCATGGCCCTCTAGAACCTGTAAAGAGGGACACACTGATTGTTTCCAAGCATTTTCACCACTAAGCCACTGCCTGACAGGGTCTGCCTGGAGGGACTCTGGAAGCGGCACCAGGGTTTCTGGGGGATGGATCCTTGGCCCTGTCCCGAGGCAGCCCAGTGAAGTTTCTCTCCCATGAGGGATTCAATGGGCTGATGGGATGGCGATGTGAACAGGAGGCTGAATGTCACTAAAGGAGAAAACAGGAGAGGCAGAGAGAGCTTTTGCTAAAGGGCATAAGGGAAGGCAGAGGAAGTGAAAAATGGGAGATGGATTCTTGAAGTCATCTCCTCACAGCTTGGGAAAACCCAGTAAGCTCAGGGCCATGGGCAGAAGGTCCTAGAAGTCAGCTCTTTCTTCTGTCTTAAGACCACCTGAGGAAGTCACAGCCCTAGTGAGTGTGTGGCAGAAGCAGAGATGGAATCACACCTGGAACCCAAGTCTTCTGCTCCACAAACCTGCACTCTTGTCTTCCCAAGACCCTATTTGTTCCCCAGCTGGGCTGAAGAAAAAAGGCCCATGTGGCCCAGAGGAAGTGGTTCCAGGTGCCCATCTCCACACATGGGGTTGACCCCTTCAACCATCTTTAGTCACTGAGCAGAATGTGGCTACCGAGGCTGGTTCTGGGGAAGCACGGCCAGCATGGCCCAGAATGCATGAGGAGGCCAGTCCTGCCCACCCCATTCACCCCCGTACAGAGGGGCCTTGGTCTCCGTGACCACTTAGGGCAAGACAGAGGTATGCCTTTCTGCAGGCACTAACAGGGACAAGGTTTGCCTCCCACCGATGGAGTAAGGATGAAACCTGCTTATGTGTAACCAGGAAAAGAAGCTGTTCAGGCCCAAGTGGGAGACGGTGAGTGCTCCCATGGGGCCTCCTATAGGAGGAAGGGGCTGATTTCTCTAGAGGAGTCCTTGAATCTGCATCAGAGGCTTGGAGCAAAGAACGGTACCCAGCCGTGACTCCTGGTAACAGTGCTGACGTGCGGGCCTGCATCATGTCAGCCCGGCTCCCAGATCTTAGGCCAAGGCCAACGGGGCTGAAAACCAAGGAAGGGCCCAGGCACCCGCAGTCAGGGCACTGCTGGGCCTGGGGACAGGGGCTCCACATCGGGGTTCTCACACTCACGATACACTCTGGATTCTATACACTCACCCTGGCTGCACATGACAGACATGAGGCACAACACATCCATCACGACAGGAAGTCATGTCACACTGCACAAAGTACATACGTCCCACTGTGCAACCGATGCACAGACAGAGGAACCGGCACCCCTTGGCATCCCTGTGCTCTGTGCTCTTCACCGGCAGCTCACAGAACAAAGGCCATGCATCCTGCTTCCTCTTTGTCCAGCACCCCCTCAGCCCCATCCATCCGGCAAAAGTTAAACACGAGAAGGAACCAGATTTCAGAGTCTTGGGCCGGCCTGATGGTGCTGCCGATCACTCTGAGCCTTAAGTGGACTCTGTACAGGTGTAAGCTGTCTACTAAGAGGTTATTCACAATCACGTTTGAAGGTCTCCATACGCCCCTCTTCCAAGCAGACACAGATGAAATACAATAAATACAACCAATCCCCAAGCATCAACCAATACCCCCGCTAGTGCGGAGAGGCCGGTCCACCTGTTTGAGCTGGGCAATGAGGGCCTACGGGGACAGGGGTGAGGTGCCTTCTGGTGGGGGCCCTGCCCAGGGCAGGCAGGGTGAGGGTGGGCTCATTCACATCGGAGCTGATGTCACAGCGCGGCTAGCACTGCACAGGAGCCTCGCGCTGCCCACGACTACTCAGAAAAAGGTGGGAACATGCCCAGGTCGGCAAAGTCTTCGATATTATAGTTGCCAGTCCCCTGGGTTGGATCTCCTGGCATGGGCAGCATGTCCTGCAGAAGAGAAAAATGCCACAGGGAAGTTGGGTCATTCTACCATGCACTGGGCACGTCCCAGGAGCTCAGCCTGCTACTCACCCTCACTGTCATCTCTCTGGGGCAGCCCAGAATATTCCCCAGCCCTCTGAGGGGTGTCCTGTGGGGCCTCAACTGTCTGATACCCTGGGAAATGGTCCCCCCCACCCCCCCGAGAGCTGTCACTCTAGCAGTCAAACACAACTTCAGGACACAATCTTTGTCTATTTAATGCCGGGCCCAGGACATTTGGGGGAACCCTACCTGGCCCCAGCATGCACACAAATGCCTCAGAAACAAGATTTTTCACTGTGCAGTAAGGATGGGGCCAAATCCTCGCACGCTTATTGTACTTAGGTTTTAGACAAGTCCTTCACATTCTCTGGGCCTCAGACAACTCATCCAGAAAGTAGCAGTAGCAATATTCCAATTCCTTATGGCATATTTCCCAAGGTGTATTCTGTGGAATTCTAGGCCCTTGAGATATTCAGTGAAAAAAGAATTCTGTGGGAAAATAAGTTTCAGGAGCAAGGTGTACATTGCCTACCTTCTAGAAATTCACAGTCCTCATTAGTACAGGCAGTCCCCGGGTTACGAATGTCCAACTTACATACAACCCATAGTTAAAAAACAACCCCATAAAGATTATATTAAAAATTCGAGGTACATACAATGGTTCATAATAACAAACGTGCTACTTCGCCACACACACCAAAACATTATTATTACTGTATATTATGTTAAAGATGTTCTAATGTAGCTGGAAGTGTTTCTTTAATGTTTTTTATGCATAGTAAGGTACACTATATACTATACATTAAGACAAACATTTGACTAAATGACATTAGATATGTAACTGTTCTGACTTACGTACAAATTCAACTTAAAGACAGATTTAGGAAAGAAACTCATTTGTAATCTGGGGACTGCCTGTATAATAAAAACTCTCAGAAGTCCTGCAATAAAGAATCTGAATAACTGTGTTTAACTAGTGTGTGACCAAGAATTCTTCTTAGCATTGTGACGATTAAGATACACTTTAGGGATTTCTGCCTTACAGGGCTGAGGTGATGTATAAGGATGGCTAAGTGCCAGGACTTACACAGGAGGCAGGGGGAACAAGGGGGCCATCAGCAGGTCAGTACAGGCTAGGCTAAGGCCCTGGTGAGGCACTTCCTGCATATTTAAAAGAAGACTGCCCTTTGGGAAACCTGGAATGATACCTGGGCTCTAGATCGTTGTGTGTGAAGATGCTGGGTGGCCTGGCTGGAAAGAAGTTTGTGATGAGAGTGGGGGTCAGTGAAGAATTGGCCCTTAGAAAGGGGATTTATAATCCTAGGAGTCTCTCAGGCAGTCATGATACAATTCCTGTCCACGATCTTGCTTTGGGGGCACGCAGAGGCTCTGGGTAAGACAGAGGGAGCCTGGGCTCTTGTTACAGGGCCTTTTCCCTCATGCAGACCTGGTGGGATAGGCTGAGCACTTGGCTGAGGGGGAGTCAGTGGGCTTGTACCCCATTCAGAGCCTCCAATGAAAACATTTCTGGCTGACAGTGGGGTCCAAAGAAACCCTAAGGGGCAGAGTGCTGCTCTGCAGGGCTGTTGGGGGGCCTGCTGCAGCTGCGTTCAACCAGTAGGCTTAACTAGAAAGAAGAGCTGAACCAGAGTTGGGCTGGGCTGGGCCATCCTCCCCTCCTGGGTGGAGGCAGGGGTTAGGCAGTAGGTCTGGGCAGCCAGAGGCAGTCAGGTCTGAAGGAGCCTGCAGCTCCCAGGAGAGGATGCAGGTGCTGTATCCTGGGCAGGTTCCCCTCACGCAGCCTTCTGCCCTGTGTACCTCTCCCAGGCAGCCGTGGGGCTCGAGGCAGGGGAGAGTCTCCAGTCACAGCATCCTCTTTGTCTACCTCAGCTCAAAGGCGACAGGCCTCCTCACCTTTCCCGAGTGCACCTGAGGTTTCTTGCTGGGCAGGACAGGGCTGGCTATGCCTAGACTCCCCTCTAGCTCAGGACTACCATTTGACCCAGGCCAGGCCAGAACTCACGATCACTATTGGGTGGTCAGAGCTGTGGCAGAGACCCGAGGGGGAAAGGAAGCAGAGAGAAGGCGCCGGTACCTACGAGAAGGCGGTGCTCGCTCGATTTACCTGGAACACTTCAGTCTGACCGGGCTGCTGGTGGGAGTGCTGCTCACCGCTCTGCTGACCGTGGTGCTGGCTTTGCCACTGTGACCAGACCTCTGAGGGCCTCCCTGGAAACTGCCCGCTGCTTTGTCCACCTTCAGCTGAAAAAGCCGACGTACAGGACACTTCCTTTAAAAGCCATCTCGTGGTCCCATAAGCCCCAAGAACCACTGCAGCTCAGAGGGCCCCATACTTCTGAAAGGCTGGCTGGACGTGCTCCCGGCCCTGCTCTCTCACTCCATTCAACTCGGGTAGAAATGAGTCAGTTTAGCACTAGAGAGGCCAGTGGGTAACCTAGAAAGGACAGCCCTCTGAGGAACAGCACAGGTACTT
The DNA here is from genome assembly GCA_030035585.1 of Dugong dugon. Taxonomy (NCBI): domain Eukaryota; kingdom Metazoa; phylum Chordata; class Mammalia; order Sirenia; family Dugongidae; genus Dugong; species Dugong dugon. The sequence goes on along the minus strand of CM057482.1, from coordinate 25,825,258 downwards.
GGCCGGAGAGGGCAGTTCTCCCTGAAGTTCACCAGCCAGGGCACTGGGGCAGTTTAAGTCTTCAGTGCCCTTTGTGACCACTAACGGAGACTTCGGTTAGGTGGTTGGGGGCCAGATGCATGTCTATGGGACCCAAGCATGGGTAGGGCCAGTGCTGGCAGGAGAAAGGAGCAGCAGATCTTGCCACTTTCTAGGCTCTCCCGCCAAGGGTGACTTCTCAGCTCCAGGCTGATGTTTGAAGGGAGTCTGGCCCTCAGCATTTCCCTGACAACTGTCAATCTCACCGCCTGCTGAGTAACTCGGCTGAAGCTGTACATAACGTTCTACAGGGTCCTTCTTACAAGAAGCAAGAGCTGCGCTCTTTGACCGCTTATCCCTTCAGCTGAGTGTATCTTAGCATCAGTTTGTTTGGGAGGGGAGGAATTTGGCAGGAGGTGGGGGGGATAAGGATTTTCCGTGGGAATCAGCAAATTAATTTATAAATGAGAGCAACCGTGCTTTTGTCTACAGTTTAGAAGAATACCCAATGGAGAAACAGAAGGTTAGAAAAATAAGCAGAATTTTATCTAAAACTTTCTTTTTTTTTAAAGATTTACCCAAAAAGAATTCGTTCATCTTAAGGCACATCATAAATCCCAGGTTTTTTTTTTCTTGTTTCAAACCATTCAATAAAACTTTGGAGGTGATGGGCTCTCTCTGTAAAGCTCTGCGTGGTGGGACAGTCCCCATCAACAACCACAGTGACCACAGGCAACCTGACCCCACCTGATGGGTGGATACTGAGTGAAATCAATTGAGGGATTTAAATGCCAGTGGGCACTGAGTTAAATGTGTACATCTACACACACACATACATACATATACCCCATACATAGTGCCTGAGACTTAACAGGCTTTTAATAAAACAAATGTTGTTAGCTGCCAGCAAGTCATCCCCAACTCATGGTGTTATAGAGTAGAATTGCTCCACAGGGTTTTCTTGGCTGTAATCTTTATGGAAGCAGTTTGCCAGGCCTTTCTTTTGCAGAGCTGCTGGGTGGATTGAAACTGCCAACCTTTAGGTTCGAAGCCAATCACAAACTGCTCATGCCACTCAGGCTCCTCAATAAGCTCCCTTTAATGCCTCATTATTGGTGCTTTTCAAACTCTGCATGATGACAACAGTTGGTGAAAATTTCTGTGACATCGGGGAAGGGTACATTTCGTACTTCAGCACAAGAAGGATTTAAATCTACTGTGCACATGGAATTCGGTGGTAGAATATATGCGTCTGGTAATCTGAAATGTCTTTTCCTAATACCTGCATATGCGATTCCATGGGCCAGGAAGAAATCTTTCTAGAATCATGCCTACTGGCCTGATTTGGAAATTAAAAAATCTCAAATTGGCTGAGAGTAAAAGACAGGTCTGGCTCATAAACTGGCACAATTTGCAGCAGGCCCAGCTGGGGCAGTGAGGAAACTCAGCCTGCAGCCTGGAGAGGCAGAGCACAGGCTCAGCTCATGGATGGATGAACACAGTCACCACAGGAGGCTGAAGGTCAGGGCAGGGCAGACACGGGACCAGTCCTAACATATTCTGGAGCGGGGTGGGTGAATGACTTTCAGGAACCCTGAGGCCTCCTCCAAGATCTTGTTTCAACAATGACTTCCTGCTGCGGTCTTGCCCATCATTAATCAGTTCTCTCAATCCTTTCTCCTCTGGAGCTACATTTCTACCTCTCCTTCCCTTTGCCGTCAAAATTCTAAAGCCATCCATATACACAGCATTTTCTTCCTTATCTTTCCCTTCCTCCTCAACTCTTCTTAACTCCCTGCGGTCACTCCACAGCCAAGTCTGTACTGACAAGCCCAATCCAGCAGGCATTCCCAGAGTCCTTGTCAGTCTCTCTTGGGTGTCCAGCACTCTTGATGACGCTCTCGTTGAAACCGTTTTGTTGACTTCTAGGACTACATTCGCTTTCGAGTCCACTCTTGCTCAGGTGCAGCAAGGGTCTTACTTATTTCTCTGTCCCTCAACATATATGGAAAGCAAGGGTCTGAGCCAGGCCTTCCTTCTTATTAATGACACGATGGGGGCCATTACTTCTATTCCCATGAACTGACTGATTCATTCGTTCACTTGGCAAAAAGTCACTGACCTCCTACTCTAACCCAGGCTCTGAGTTGATATTATACACCCTGGACAACAAGACAGTCTCTTCTACAAGGAGCTAACAATATATGGCTGGGGAGAGAGGAGTAAGCAGATAATTCTGTAATTCTGTACAGCTGAGAGCTGCTACAATACGGGCAAGAGTCTCTGGGTGGTGCAAATGGTTAATACACTCAGCTGCTAACCAAAAGGTTGGCAGTTTGAGTCCACCCAGAGGTGCCTTGGAAGGAAGGTCTGGTGATCTACTTTAGAAAAATCAGTTATTGAAAATCCTATGGAGCACAATTCCACTCTGACACACATGGGGTAACCATAAGTCAGAATCGACTCCACAGCAACTGTTTTTTATAATAGAGGTAAGCAGAGCTAAAGGAGCCCTGGTGGTGCAAATAGTTAAGCGCTTGGCTACTAACTGAAAGGTTAGCGGTTCAAACCCACCCAGCAGCTCCACAGGAGAAAGACTTGGAGATCTGCTTCTGTAAAGATTACAGCCAAAAAAACACTATGCAGCAGTTCTACTGTGTCACACAGGGTCACTATAGGTCAAAATCGACTGGACAGCAGCCAACAAGTGGAGCTAGAAAGAAAACTCTTAGGAGGGACATCTAATCTAGTCATGGCAAGTAGAAAAGGTTTTCCAGAAATCTCAACTGAGATGGGGTTGAGAAGCATTTCAGACAAAAGGATCAGTTTGTGTAGAGCCCCAGCAGTACAGGAGGGCTTGATTCATCCAGGGACCTACCAGTGGCTCAGGATGGAGGCAGTAGGGAATGTGACAGGGTGAACGGTAAGAGATAAGTCTGGAAGGTAAGCTGGGGGGAAGGTTGCACGCCATGGAGTGTAACTGATTTTAGGGCAAAAACCACTGAAGGTTTCTAAGCAGGGGCGTGGCACACAGATTTGTTCCTTTGGAAAGGTCATTTTCCCAGTGGTGTGAGAAAGGAATGGAGCGTACAAGATGAGAGGGAAGGAGACCAACTAGGAGGAGGCTGCTGTAGTAATCCCTGCAAGAGATGATGGTAGCTTGAACCATGGAACCAAAAGTAAGGTGGGGAGAAGTGGGTGGATCTGCGATATTACAGAGAAGGAGGTGCCCAGACTTACTGATTAATTACTGGCTGTGCTGAGGGGTGTGAGTGGGAATTAGGGATGAGAAACTCAAGTTTCTGATGGTATTTACAATTCTGGCTTTTCTCCTAAGCTTTGGATCCACAGATTCAAGCCTAGGAGGTATGTCTATGTACTCCTCTGAAAGACACCTTAGACTCACCACATCTAAAACAACCATCTCACCTCTGAATATAGTTCAGTCTCAATGGATGGCAGTACCATTCCAGAGAAGAAAAACACGAGTGTTGACTCCTGTCTTCCACTCACCCCTCACAACCAGTCACTGAGTTCTGTTGAGTTCCCACTCCCCTAAGTACCATCCCTCATATTCCATCTCCTTCCCTTCCATTCCCACTGCCACTACCAGTACTGAGTCACGCCCCCACCCAGTATTTCCTAGGTCCACACAGCTATTGGTGTTATCTTCCTAAAACAGTAGTCCACTGCTTAAAAACTAACAGAGCCCACCACTGTCTATGAAACAAGGTCCATGTTCCTTGGAGTTGGCATACAAGATCCTTCATAAACTGGATTCTGCCTAAGCTTCCAGGCTCATCTCCCACTGCTGTTCTCTATAACACCAGCCCCTTTAACCCCAGTCCCATGACAATCCTTAGATTTCCCCCCAAACGCCGTGCTCTGTCACATCTCTGTGCTACTGCACCTGTGTTCACTCTGCCATGCACACCTTCTCCTTCTCCTACCTGGAGAATTCTACTCATGTTCAAAGCCCTAATGAAATGTGACCTCATATGAGAAAGCTTTGCTGACTCCCTCAGTCATTCTCTCCTCTTAGCTTTCCTGTGGCACATGCATCATCCCTTATGGAAGTACCCATTGCACTATATCCACTACACCCAAAATTGTGAGTAACTTAAGGTCAAGGACCATCTATGTCTATCTTAGTTTTTACTAGGATGAGCTGGGCACATAGGGAGCTTTAATAAGTATTTGCTGAAGGAAAGAATGAAGGAAGGAAGGGAGGGAAAGAGAGGACTAAGAAGGAAGCAACATGAACATCCCATAAACTTTTATTTCTATTCAAATTTGAGGCTTCCTGGGCATAGCCAAGCTGTGATGAAACAAGTGCACATTTTTTTTTTTTTCCAGTCTTCCCTCAGTGGCATTCAGAGATGGGGTAGGGTGGAAAGGATGCGGATTAGCAGAAGATTAGCTCTCTATTTATATCTGGGGAGGACTTGATGTAAAATTTCAGAATAAAAATTCTTAAGCTTCTGTGAGGTGCTTTTCTTACATGTTTCCAACAGATGTACAAGGCCTGGCAGTGATACTGTACACACAATGCAAATGCAGAAACAGGTACGCAGTAAACAAATCAATTATCTGGACTGCTTTGGGAAGGGCATGAGCTATTTAACCACAAAGAGGGAAAGGACTTAGTATTTTTGGATCACTGGCTATGTGCTAGGCATCGTGCTAGGTACTTTATGTGCATTATTTCATTTCATTTCCTCTTCACTATGACCCTAGGAGATGGGTCTATTATCCACATTTTTCACATAAGGAAACTGAGGTTCAAAGATACCAAGAAACGTGCCCACCTCACTTAATCATACTGCCAGAGCCAGGGTTTAAACCCAGGTTCTCTGACTCTGAAGAACTTGTGCATCCATTTGGTAAGTACAGTATATATGCTAAACACCAACTGTGTACGAGGCGCTGAGCAGTGTGTTGAGTGAATGGTGCAATCAACCCTGGCCCAATCCCGCGAGAAAAACAGATGAGTCACTAGGCAATTGGAACGATTAAGGGCTCTTCTGAAGGAAGTACAGGCAGCTGTGTAAGGATTTGAGTGTGGGACCTAATTCAGACTTGAGTCTTCCTAGAGAAAGTTACATATGAAGTGATGACCTGATGGATGAGGTCATTGGCCATGGGATGGAAGAGTTAAGGGGAAAATCCTCATTTCAGCCTCTGTGACTGAAATTATCTTTCCTGAATTGTATTAGTGACCTCTCTGACTAAATAATGAGCAACAACTACAATGTACCCTCTCCCGGAGCACTGTGGTTTCTCAGCCCAAACCTTGGCCCTGACTGACCTGCACTGCAGAGATGGTCAGCAGGGGCTGCACACGGCCTGTCCCCAAGATGAACCCACAAGCCTCTTTGTAGAATAAAACTCCGGTAGTCACCAACATTGTTGTGATTTGCCTTATTGTTCCAAAAGCCATGCATATGGGTATGGACTTTGTGGATCTTGGTGGGCACTGTGGGCTGGGTTCCAGCCATGCTGTATTGCTTTTGATCTTCTGGATTCTTCAGCAAGGCTGGGTGCGTGGGACACCTACCAGCCAAGGTGTCCAAACAGACTGTGTTAATGGCTGCCACTACTTGGGCCAGTCAGGTGGGCTTTTGGACTAAAGGTCAGAATCCTGAGGAGTTTGTGGATTTCTAGGCTGTAGAGGAAGTAGGATGACATCTTCCTTTTTTAAATTGGAGCTCAATGCTATAATTTCACTCCTGCTAACTAATATTTTTCCTTGTGAGATTCAGTTGATTTAGAAATTGCCCTAAGATTCAAAGCTCACTTGAAGTCCTGCTCAGTGGGCCCATGTGATTAGGTTTTAGCTCAATGGTTCTCTACTGATGTTGCCCCTCAGAGGCATCTAGAAAGGTCTGGAAACATTTCTGATGGTCATAAATGGAGTAGTGCTACTGGCATCTAGTGGGTAGAGGCCAAGGATGCTGCTAACACCCTACAATGCACAGAGTAGCCTCCATCCCCCCAGCAATAAAGAATTATCTAGTCTAAAATGACAATAGTGCTTAAGTTGAGAAACCCTGCTGGATAAAGTCAACAAAGAACACTCAAGAGATAGATGATTTTCTTAAAGATGGCCTTCAAGGCCAAAAGCACACTGTAGTTCTCAGTTAAGAACTGCGCTTCACAACAAGGATCATCAACTTCCCAAGATTTCTGGCTAAGATTTCCTATTTTCATCACTAACGAGTAGGGATGAGAAGGGCCTATGATTCCCTCAAATTTGCTGGTAAGCATACACAGGGCTTAGTCTGGGGTACAGGATCTGGTGTGTGAGAGGGGCCATGGTGTCTGCAAATATTTCAGGTTATTAAATGTTTTAAAATCCTGTCTCCTCCCTCACTGTGCTAATCCCATCCACTGCCCCATCTCCAATTTTTCATCCTATTTCTCACTGCAAGAATCTTCAGACGTTTTTGGAATGACAGATTCTTTCAATCACTATCTCTAAAATAAATCTGCTGGGGTGGGTGGGGCAGGCTGAGAGGTACATGGCTCTCTTGAGAAAGGGCAGTTGTGTTACAGATGTGTTTCTGGAGCTTTGTAAGGATGTTTGGGCTCAAAGTTGTTAGTGTAATCTGCTGTGACCTTGATTTGACCTGCTTCGACTTACAGTGACCTATGTCCTGCATGAATGAAATGCTTTAGCTACCTCTTCCTAAACTGAAAAGATTTCGGGGAACAAGAAGCAATGGACATGCTTGTGCTTGCCAAGCCAAATACATTTGGAAGCATACTGAGAAAAAAATAATGTATTTTAGACCCAACACTGAAAGTACATATATGTCACACTCACAGCAAACCAAAGAATAAATGTCTGGCCTGCCACAGCATCTCTGAGACACTTCTCACTGAGCAGCCTGTGTGCTTGGCTCTCTGCATTTCTCCAAGAGACACTGTAATGGCAATAAGCAGATGTCTAGTGGTGGCTGAGACAGACAGAAAGTGACTAATTTGGGGATTCAGGTCACATATCCCTCTACCAGTTACCATTTATTGCCTCTTAGCTCTAAACTCACCCTTCTTTGCTTTGCTTTGTGATACTGAAGCTGGACCCTGTAAACATTTCTCCTTTGACAGCTGGTGAAATGCTAGGCTTTGTCAATAGAGGCCGCTGGAGGGAAACCACATGCCATAGCAGAGGCTCCGGCTTCCCTTCCTGGTTAGGTTTTTTTTTTTCCCCTCTCATAGTGTGTTTCTCAACAATGTGCAGGAGGCCCAGTTTCACCATCACTCAGAGGGCTGCTTCCTGCAAACCAGCTCCAGCCTGCCAGCACTCTCCAGTGAAATTCTTGGCCACCTGGCGGGTGGTCCCTGTCCACAACTTCTGATCCACCTGCACCCTCTGGTGAGTTTCTCTGCCACCTGGCTGGCTGCTTCTATTGACCAACTGTAGCCCATACCATCTGGCAAGTTCGCTTACCATCAGCAGGTGTGCATTCCTGCCGCAGCAACCCTCTCCACAAGGTCCGACTCAGCCTTTGTGGAGGTGGGTCTCCTTTTCCAAGTTTTTAGTTCCTTTCTTGTCTACTTTCCCGCAGCCTTAGAGGTAGAAACTGCTTCCTGCATTTGCTATTTCTGTATTCCTTAGGTCTTCCTTCACCACCTTTTATTAGTTAAAAAAAAACAAAACTTTATATTCAAAATTCCCTGTTCAAATTCCCGGCGTGGTTTCTGTCTTCTGACGGTGACCTGACCAACACAACACCTTTCCCATTTCGTTTGTTAAGGAAATAAATGTGTGAATTTGTGAACGCTTACATAAATGGACTGTGTGATTTGTTTTTGGATGCCACACCTCTAAGAACTAGGTTTTTAGGTTTTTGAACTGTGACCTGAATCGAACTGAAACTGAAGGCAAGATTGGAAACACAAATGTAACAGTAGTATAACCCACCCATCCACTGCTGTGGGGTCGATTCTGACTCATAGCGACCCTGTAGGACAGAGCAGAACTGCCTCATAGCGTTTCCCAGGCTGTAATGTTTATGGAAGCAGATTGCCACATCTTTCTCCCGAAGAGCGGCTGGGGAGTTTGAACCACTGACCTTTCAGTTAGCAGCCGAGCACTTAACCACTGTGCTATCAGGGCTCCTTAACAGTATAGCATAGCTCAAGATAACTCAATAGGCCTGAAATGCAAAAAACTTTTGAGAACAGTCTCCTGAAAGCTCAGGGAACAAAACCAGCATGTGGTTCATGGAAAGGGGCTGGAAGCCAGGCAGGCCCATTTTCTCATTAAATGCATGAACTCAATCCACAAAGCTATCCCAAGGAATCCAGCTGAAGTCGAGCTACTGCTCAAAAGTGACATGTTATGCTTGCCGCCCCTTCATGTCAGCCACCTGGATCATCACCAGATGACATCCAGCAAGTGAGCTCAGCAGGCACTCCAGAACCGCTGCCTGCCTCAGCCAGGAAGGGGGAGGTCAGGGTCAACCACACTACCTCTCTGGAGTCAGGTATTGGGCTGTAGATAACTAACTGAAGACAAGTACTGTGGGGTGCTGTCATGTTTATGACCCCCCGGTGTTCAACTAGCAGGCCCCAGGCTGCAGCTGTCTCATACGAGCCCTCAAGAGGCCACTGGGGAAGGCACTCAGACCTGTTGTATAACCCGCTGCAAACGTAAACACTGCCTGTTGTTTTAACTGCTTTATGTTTATTTATCAGTGAACCTGCCCATTAGTGGAGGCTGCTCTGATGCCTTCTCCACCCACCCATTCTCATCTGCTCTCTTCCCTCACCCCTATCCACTGTGCCCCAGTAGCAACCATTTCGTTAATAAACAGCCCCTCAGGTCCTCTTACTCACATACCTTCTCTTCTCGTACCTTGACCAGAGCTGGGCTCCCTCTGATGACTCTGCTTCCTTGAAGCCCTCTGGCGTGGAGGCTGCTTGCTTCCCACCCAACAGATCTCACGGTCAGGGGGCCTGGCACCACCCCGCTCTCCAGGCCACCTCCCGGCCATGTTGTCCACCCTGATGTGACAGCCTGCACCATGAGCTGTCCTCAAGCAACCTCACCACTGATAATCCTGGCTCCCTCTTGCCTCAAGGTCTTCTTCTCCATCCTCACACCCGGTCTCCCTTCTCTCTCTCCGCTGCTTTCTGTCGCTATTCACCACCTGCTCACGCCACTACAGGCTGGCTTCAAACACTCCACCTGCATCCTAGTCCACTCAAATGCTTCATTTGGTCAAGGTTCACAAATGATTTACTGATGGTAAGGCCACGTGAAACTTATCAACCTGTAATTTAGATATTTTATAGTATCTTCCATGGCCTCTTTGGAAGGGTTTCAGCCCATTTCTCATTAATATGAATCAAGGGACAAACACTGAGACCTTCAGTATTGGCTTAATTCTAAGATCCCTGAACAACAGATGAGAAGACGATTGTAGGATGACAGAGCAGTGTGGACAGGAGTACACACTCGAATCACGCTGCCTGGGTGTGCATCTTGGCTCTACAGGCATGACTCTACCACTTACCTGCTCTGAGGCCTTGGGTAAGTTATTTGGCCTCTCTGTGCCTTAGTTTATTTACCTATAAAATGGGAATAATGGTATCTACCTCAATAGGGCTGCTGTGAGCACTAAATGAATTCAAATGTGTATTAATCATTATCATCATCTGAATGAGATACGTTGAAGGCAACTGTAAAAATAAAGGCTGCTAAGCCTTCAGGCCCCCTTTGTGTGACCCTGTCTTGGCCATCAGAGTTGTGCAGTGGCCTCAGCCCAGGGCATTGTTCTGCCTGGGTCCCATCCCCATGTACACTGCAGGGTCTGGCATTTGCTTAGCAGAGACTGGACAGATGGACAGACCTGCAGGCATCAGATCACTGTTGTTATGGCCACAGTGAAATGCTCCCAGGCCTTACCAAGGATGAGTGTTAGTCCTCCTTGGAGGCCTCTCCTGGCCTTGCTGGACACAAAGACTGTCCTGGCCTTCAGCCACCAGTGTACTTCCCTGGAGACCTTGGTGCTACACCTATACCCTTGACTGCCCTCCTCCGTTTACCTGACTCCTCTGTCTCAGTCTCTGGACTGTCATCTTCTCCAGGGTGGGGGCCCTCTGGAGAAGATCTGGCACTCGAGAATGCATGCTGAGTAAGTCAGTCCAGATGGGTCTCTCCTGTTGCCTGGAATGATTAGGTACCCGTGGTGTCTCAAGTCGGCAAAGCCTGCCTTCAGGAGGCAGCCAGGGGGTCTTATCACACCCAGGTGATGAAACAAGAGGAAGAGAATGTTTTCACATTTAAGGGAGGGGGAGGGTGTCCTGGGAATCAAAGACTCGGTGGTTCCTGCGTGGAGCACCTGGCTAACTTGGAAGGAACAGCCAGAGGGCTCCTCCTTCCTGAAGCAGGGGACTGTGCTTCTAAATTTCGTTTCGTTTAATAATAAGGATATTTAAAGGCTGAACATGAGGACATGCTGGAGAGACAAGGCTCAGGAAATGCTGGACCCCGAGGCCTCAGGCTGGTGAGGCACGAGTGCCGCTGTTAGTAGTGGAGGGAGGCGAGGAGGTGGGGTGCTGAGAACTCCACATCACTGGCTAGGACACGGCATGGGGTTTTTACTAGGGCTGACAGACAAATGGCTTAAATGGAAGCTTTTAACTTGCCCAGTGGAAATTCAGCTGTTTGGGCTCGGCTTCTGCACACCTGAGAATGATCAATTCCGCAGGGAAAAACGCCCTGTGAGCACACTATGGGATGTCACCTACGGCAGCACTGTGAGAAACGGGCACCAGCCTGGGCCTCTTATCAGTATCACAGGGCCTTGTTGGCCCCTCCTTATGTGAAATGGAACCCTGGCTGTGGGGATCTGCTGGGGGTTCATTAGACACACAAGGAGTGGGCAACAGTAAGGGCTCCAGAGAGATATGCAAGGGGGAGAGTGCCACCTAATCTTTTACGGCTGACGTTTCACTAAGCGAGAAAAGTTGTTCTTACTTGGGACAGCAACTTTCTGTAAGTACTAAAGAGAGAGAGAACTTCACAATGTTCACTACCACAATCGGTCAGCCCTGCATTTTCCAGTTTCTTTGCAACAAGACTACTGGGTTTTTTGACTTGGGGGATCTGGAAGTCCTTTGTAAGCAGCCATAATGGGTTAAAAAAATCATTCAAAATCACAACAGAGCACAAGAATATAGTCCCCAGTGCCTTTAAAGACAAATCACAAAAGCAAGGGCTAAGCACCCAGTCTCACAGGAATACCACTGGCCTCATCGTGGCCAGCAAGAACAGAGGATCTTGGGACCCTCCAGACCTCGTCCTGGGGTTCTGGGAGCTGGGGGCTAAGCCCCAGACTCAGGATGTTCAGGAAGTATTCTGCTCTGGCTGGCTCTCCTAAGACTTCTGTCCCCCATTCCCCACCTACCGAACCCTGGAGTCCTGTTGGAGAGACTGGAGTAGGCGTTCCCGCTTGGCGAGGAGGTAGCTGGGCTGGAGAGAGGACTGTAGGAAGATGGGTCAGTCGGGTAGGTGTGGCTTGTTCCAATCCCAAAGGGAGACGACTGAGTCTTGCCGGACTGAGATGGGATTTGCTAAAACCAGGAAAAACCAAACAGTCAGGAGCATCATCCAATGCCTCCACCCTGATGCTTGAGGCCTGTCACTGCTTCCACAGGGGCAGAAGGCAGTGCAAATGACCACTTGGAGCTAACACCAACCCCTGTGGCCCTCTTAGATGGCTGGTCACAGGCCTGGTATCAGCCCAATGTGTGCAGGCCCAAGAACTGCAGGACTTGTGCCGTGGATCTTTGGGGGCAGGTCTGGCTGAAATAACCCAGTGTGGGGACTCTGGTTTCCATGGTTATGGAGGCCTTGGCACTATAAATACCAAGAACTCCCTCAACCCAATCAGCACACATCCTCCCAGTGACTAGGAAGGAGCGGGATGGGTCAAAGAATTGGCATATTTTCATGCACTCCTGGGCCAGAGTGGTGTTGGGGGCTAATTCCGAATGGAGGGTCTCTTCGGGCCTGGCCTCTTCGTGTTAGTTTCCCCAGGTCAGGACTGTGAGGAGAGAAGGGTGCTGAAAGCAGATGTGGTAAGACTGTTAGGGACCCAGCTCTAAAGTGCCTGTAGGACGGCCAGAGTTCCTGGGTGCTCAGCTGTGGTTGGGGGAGGTCAGCTTCAGCTCTGAGCACAGGCCATCCTTGGAGCTGAGACCCAGAGAAAACATGTCCCTGGCAGCTCTGCCCATTCAGAAGGGAGGCACCTCTTGGCACCTGGGGGCAGCGCCCTCCCAGATGACCATACCTGTCCAGGAAAGGGTGGACGGCTCCCTGTCCATGCCACCTGACTCTGGTTTAGCTGCCGGGAGATCTGGGACATGTTCTGGCCTGTTGACGAGGACGACTGAATATCATTCACCCCAGGCACGTGGACCACTGAAGAGCTGGAAGAGAAGAGAATGTGTTTACCCTGAGGAATGCCTTGCCTTGGATGGCCCACGAGCCCAGCCCACAGGGCTGGCCCCTCACTTGGGCCACCTTCCTGCCTTCTCTGTCCCCAGTGCAGCACCTTACTAAATAAAAAGGCTACCACGTGGTGAGCCACAAAGCCACATGAGCTTCCTTCTCTGCCTTCCTCTACCAGCCCAAGTGGTCCTGGAACCATCTCTTATTTACTCGGCCTCATTCCCCCCACAGGGGTCTCCCTGCACTCTCCCTGACTCAAGCCCCAATCCTACTCCTGGGCATCCTTTGCTCACAACAGATGGTTTGGCTCTCATGAAGAGAGAAGCTTCCTAGAATAAAAATCAGGCTTGGCATTCACTTACCCCCTTGTGCTTCGTTAATCTGTCTCTCTGGGGGTGCTGTAAGGCTTAAGGGTTCCAGAATAGGATGCAGGCTGCCAGGTAGGTAATTTGAACAGAAATCAAAGTTGCCATGGAAACCTATTGGTGTGGCTAGTCCTGCTCCCCAAACCATGTTCCTGTTTACCTCTTCCACTTCCTATCAGTTCATCTTCAATTTAAATCAACCAGTCTTATTAGGCACCTGCTGTGTGCGTCACACTGTGCTCAATGCTCCTGCATGTGGTTTCACAGGCTCAATTCCTGATCCTTGAACTCTGTCCTCATGTTACCTTGTACTCCCTCCCTCTACCTTTCATCCAGATGGGGGCATAAGCAGCGAGTGTTACAAGGATTCAGTGAACATGTGAGCCTGGGCAGGGCGGGCACAGAGCCTGGCACCATCAGCCATCAGTGCATGTGGGTAATGCACAGCTCAGGTTAAGTCTGCGAGCCTGGCCCACTGCTCAACAGGTAGTGTGACGTGTAGTGATGGTGGCGCAGGGACAGCTCAGGGGAGGCTGCCATCTCATCCTGCATGTCTCCCTGCTGAGCCCCAGGGTTACCAGAGCCTAGGAGGACACAAACCAGAAAGGCCCAGCTACAGGGCTGGCCAGAGCCACTTCAAGATTTCAGAGTCTTGCTAACCTGGGGCACCACCTGCTTCTTCTCAAGGAGGCCTGCCCACAGATCAGTGTGTAAATGTGATCCTCACCGCAGTCCCCTGGCAGAGCCTCTCCCTCAGGTGACAGGCCCTGCCCGCCCTGCCCCAGTCCCTGCCTGTACCTGGAAGCTCGGCCTTGTCCCTGGTCAAGTTAGCCGGAGGCTGGGATATTTGAAGAGACCTCCTTGCTGGGGCAGGAAGCTAGAAGCTTCCCCGTGTGGGAAGCATGTGGTGGGTGGATGTAGTGAGTGCCCTCACACCCCTAAGGGCTGCGGTCTACCCTTCCAGCCAATCTTCCCAATTCATTCTGTCTCCCAGCAGGCACTGAAGCCAGGCCTTGTTTCCGGTGATTTTGTCGTGGCCTCAACTACCTACAAGATACCCTTGATGCTGAGAACCAAGCCTGGGAAAGCCAGTCATGCCACCTGTACCCCGGAGTGGCCCTTTAGACGGAGACCCCAGTGTGACAGGCCGAGCTGTCCACTCTCCTTTGGACTTGGTTCTGGCCTCTTGGGAACCAGGGGACAGGGAACTTCTGCTACCTCGTCAGCTGTCCCTGGCTCTGCCCTATCCAGGTCATCGCTGGAGGCTAACTTCTTCCCTCGCCCCTGCAGACACTCTACAGAACACACTGGCTGGCACCTTTCACATCAGAGAAGTCAGTGACAACAAGCGCCTATGGCAACTCATCAAAGTCTCACAGAACAAAACAGCCACCAAAGCCAGCCTGGCCCAAGGCCCGTGGGACAGTCACCACTACCGTTTGCTGCATTTGCAGCACACAGAGCCGAGCTCTGAGACCAGGGCCTCCCTAGTCAGGAGGCCACTTCCCTGCTGGCCTTTGCCCACTTCCCCCTCGCCAGCACGTACCCGAAGGCCTTCCCTGAATGTCCAGAGGGGAATGGGCTTCCTTGGGAGTAGATCTGCTGGGTGCCCGCTGCAGAAGCTGAGCTCATCATTTTCTTGTCCGCTAGGAAAACCAGAGCAGAGGGTTCACACACGAGAGTTCCCAGTCATAAGAATGGGTGTAGGCCCCAGCACCCCATTCCCATACAGCTTGCACTGCCCTCACCATGGCATATTCGTCTTTCCTGGGCCTTCCTGACACCTGAGAGCATCAACTGCTGTGTTCTGACTCCAAGGCTAGGCCAATGCCACCTGAAGGCAAGACCTTTTTTTGTTGGTTTGTTTTAGAGGAAGTCACTGTATGAAAAATATGTTGTTAGATTGTGGTTAGCTGTCATGGAGTAGGCCTCTGACTCAGGGTGGTCCCATGCACGATGGAATGAAACGCTGCTGGTCCTGCACAATCCCCATGACTGATTGTAGGTTGGGCCACTGTGATCCATAGGGTTTTCACTGGATGATTTTTGCAAGTAGATCACCAAGCCTTTCTTCTTAGTCTGTCTGAGTCTGGAAGCTCTGCTGAAACCTGTTCAGCATCATAGCAACATGCAAGCCTCCACTGACAGACAGGTAAGGTAGTGGCTGAGCTTGAGGTGCACTGGCTGGTATTGAACCCGGGTCTCTCGCATGGAAGGCGAGAATTCTACCACTGAACCACCACTGTCCCTTGAAAAATATACACCAAGCAAACTGATTCCTGAATAAGTGAAAGAATTCTAAAGCCTTGAAAGGTTAATAACTGGTATATGATGTTGAAAATCTAAAGTGAGGACCCCCACTGCCTCTTTTTTTTTAACTTTATTGTGGTAAAATACACATAGAACTTTCCATTTTAACTATTTCTATATATACAATTCAATGGCATCAATTATGTTCATAATATTATGCAATCGTCATCAATTACCTATTTCTAAAACTTTTTCATTAACTCAAACAGAAACTCTGTACCCCATTCCCTTCTGCCCTACCCCCAGGCCCTGGTAACCTCTAATCTACTTCCTTCTCTACTCATTTGCCTATTCTAGGTATTTCATGTAAGTGGGATCATACAATATTCATCCTTTTGTGACTGACTTATTTCACTCAGCAGAATGTTTTCAAGGTTCATCTGTGTCACAGTATGTAATAGAACTTCATTTCACTTTATGGCTGAATAACATTCCACTGTATGTATACAAAAGCAGCCCTGGTGGCACAGTGGTTACGTGCTCGGCTGCTAACTGAAAGGTCAGAGGTTCGAACCCACCAGCTGCTCCACAGGAGAAAGATGTGGCAGTCTGCTTCTGTAAAGATTACAGCCTAGGAAACCCTATAGGGCAGTTCCACTCTATCCTATAGGGTCGCTGTTAGTTGGAATCAACTCGATGGCAATGGGTTTGGTTTTGGTGTGGTATGTATACACCACATTTGACACTTGGGTTGTTTCCACCTTTTGGTTACTGTGAACAATGCTGCAGTGAACACTGATGGACATGCATCTGTCTGAGTCCCTGCTTTGAAGTCTCTTGGGCATACACCCGGGAGTGGAATTTCTGGTCATTCCATGCCTCACTTTCTGAGGAACCACCAAACTCTTTTCTAGCAAGAGCCTTTGTGAGTCAGGAAGATTAAAAGAACCAATGAAAGTACTTCCTTAGACACTACTTTAGTGACTCCTTCCCACCCCAGGGCTGGGTATGATGCATCCTTCTTTTGTGGGTGAGGCAGCACAGTGAAACGGTCCCGAGGACAGACTCTGAACCCCAGTTCTGCTGTACTTATCAGCTGTGCGGCCTTGGACATGTTATCTAACTCTGCCTTAGTTTCCTCACCTGAAAGCTGGAGATAATAGGATGTTGTGGGGATTAAATGAGCTAACCTAAATAAAGTGCTTATAGCAGTGCCTGATAACAGAGCAAGCAGTACCCAAAGGTTTGCTATCTTTAGTATTGTCACAGATGGGAACACTGAGGCACAGCTTGTCTGAGGTCATCAGCCAGTAAGGGAGGACCCAGGACTGGAATCCAAGCCCAGTGCTCGTTCCACTGCCCCAGAACTACCCTAGCCCTGCTTGCCCTCAGCCAGCAGGTGCTGACATGAGGCCACAGGCTGACTGAGCAGGGCCAACCCCTGACCTATGTTCCCGGGCTTTCCACGTGGGATGCTTTGAGAGACAGAGAGAGCCCCTCAGGCAGCAGAAGACACCCAGGCACAGGCTGGGATGCGTAATGATTAATGCTTTCTGCCCCACGAATGGTGAGCAGGAATCTTAGCTCAGCTGTCTAGCCCACAGAGGGAGGCTGAAGAAATGGGCTGAAATTCCAGCTGGGCTGTTAAGATTTTACAAGTGGAAGGAGGTGCTTTCTGTGGCGGTTTGAAAACAGGGATGGGAAAGCGATGGACCAGATTACTAGATAGATGTGCTCCACTGCAAGCACTGGAAGCCCTTATGGCTTCTTGTAATTGAGGTGCCGAAGCCTATCTGAAGGGAGTCCTGGTGGTGCAGTGGTTAAGGTGCTTGGCTGCTACCCAAAAGGTCGGCGGTTCAAACCCGGAGAAAGATGGGGCAGTCTACTTCTGTAAAGATTACAGCCTTGGAAATCCTATGGGGCAGTTCTACTCTGTCCTATAAGGTCGCTGTAAGTTGAAATTGATTCCATGGCAACAGGTTTGGTTTTTTTGGTTTTAAGGTTATCTGAAAGGAGCCCTGGTGACTCAATGGTTAAGTGTTCGGCTGTTAACCAGAAGGCCAGCAGTTCAAACCCACCAGCTGCTCTCTGGAACAGAAGACCTGATGATCTGTTCCCATAAAGATTATAGCCTTTGGAAACCTCTACTCTGTCCTACAGGGTCACTGAGTTGGAATC
Source organism: Dugong dugon (assembly GCA_030035585.1). Classification (NCBI taxonomy): domain Eukaryota; kingdom Metazoa; phylum Chordata; class Mammalia; order Sirenia; family Dugongidae; genus Dugong; species Dugong dugon. The sequence goes on along the minus strand of CM057482.1, from coordinate 25,807,981 downwards.
GACTCATGGGCATACAATCGACTCAATGCTATCTGACGCATCCCTCCCCCATCCTCTTATGGTGTGAAAATGCCAACATGTCTAGTTTCTACCAGTTGCCATCGAATCGACTCTGACTCATGGCGACCCCATGTGTGTCAGAGTAGAACTGTGCTCCATAGGGTTTTCAGTGGCTGATTTTTTGGAAGTAGATCACCAGGTCTTTCTCCTGAGGCACCTCTGGTTGGACTTGAACTACCAACCTTTTGGTTAGCAGCCAAGTGCGTTAACTGTTTGCAATACCCAGGGACTTCTGTCTTATTCCTACCCCTTGCCGTCAAGTAGATTCCAACTCATGGTGACCCTATAGGGCAAAACAGAACTGCCCCATAGGGTTTCCAAGGCTGTAATCTTTATGGAAGCAGACTGCTACATCCTTCTTCCCTGGAGTGGCTGGTGGGTTCAAATGGCCAGTCTTTCAGTTAGCAGCTGAGTGCTTAACCACTGCACCATCAGGGATCCTTGGTCTTATTCCTATAATTTCCTAAATCCTTCACCCCTGATGAGACACGTGAATAAGATAAATAAAGGTTAGTTACACGGCAATTATTTTGTGCTGAGACAGACCCCACATCTGAACTCATCTCTGGCTTGCTGGTGGTTGTGGGGCAGGCAGGCAGGCAGAGCAGGTGGGTCAGCTAATGAGGATACTTGGGCAGAGACGGATGCCCAGGCTGGTGGGCGTGGGGCTGAGAGGCCAGGCTTCAGGGACTCCGTGCTGCATCTCCCATACTCACAAACAACCTCTGTGACGTTGTTATAAAACAGAGTCACTGAGCAGCTTTTCTGGTCCATTTCCTTTTGCTGAAGTGACTAGGGAGCCAGGCAACGGGAAATCCTTACAGGAAGCGGCACCTTGGGTGGATGGAGTAGTGAAGGAGCTAGGGCTCTCTGGGTGTGTCTTTGAAACCCAATTCACATGCCTTGAATCTGGAGATAAAGAGCAAGCCTGGAGGAGAGGGGAGATGAGGCTAAAAGCCTTGGGAATAAGGTAGATTTAGGGAATTCTCTTGACTATAACTGGTACCTGGGTAGCATAAATGGTTTGTGCTCAGCTGCTAGGTAGCAATTAGAACCCACCCTGTGATGCTGCAGAAGAAAGGCCTGGTGATTTGCTTCCATAAAGATTACAGCCAAGAAAATCCTATGTAACTCCGTTCTAGTCTGTAACACATGAGGTCACCATGAGTTGGAATCAACTTAATGGCAATGGGTTTGTTTTTTGTTTTTTTTTTCCCCTTGGCTAGCCATTTTTTTCTCATGTATTTAAATTTTTTGTAATTGGGTAAATAACAATTTTTAAAAAACTGCTCCAGGACATTTGGAAGGTATAAAACTCAATATACATACATCAATATCCTTAATTATATTATTCAATCTTCTATATCTTCATTTTATTTTATGTTTTTGATCTATTTCATCTGGTAGAGATGAAGAAAGGCATACCGAAATCTTCCACTACAATTTGGCTTATCAGCATTTTCTCATACTTCTAATAATCCTGGCATCCATATGTTTCAACGTCTGTGACATTAGTATCTTCACGTCAGGTTGTATCTTTTATTTGTATAAAATAAACCTCTTTGCCCCACTGAACACCTTGGATTTTACTTTGTCTGGCAATACTAGTGTAGTGGTTAAGAGCTACAGCTGCTAACCAAAAGGTCGGGAATTTGAATCCACCAGGCGCTCCTTGGAAACCCTATGGGGCAGTTCTACTCTGTCCTATAGGGTTGCTATGAGTCAAAATAGACTGAATGGCAATGGGTTTGGTTTTGGGTTTTTTTTTTCGGCAATACTGGACTCTTCTTTCCTTCCTGGATTTGCAGAGCACCTGCCACCCAGTGTTTCAGGTTAAATAGTGCCATTTCACTTTGTTTTGTTGTATTAACATCATTTTTTGGCAGCATATTATTCATGGGAGGAGCCCTGTTGACACAACTATTAAGGGCCCACCTGCTAACCAAAAGGTTGGTGGTTTGAACCCACCCAGCAGCTCTGCAGGAGAAAGCCTGGCTATCTGCTCCTGTAAAGATTACAGCCTAGAAAACCCTACAGGGCAGGTCTACTCTGTCACACGGGATCACTATGAGTTGAAAATCGACTTGATGGGACCTAACAACATTATTCAGGGGTTATCAATCAGGAGCTTTTGCATTTCAATTTATCTTATTATTCTTGATTTTCATGCTTCCTTGCTATCTCCGTTTATGTATTTTTTTCCTGAGTATTTTGGGATTTTGCAAAAAATTGTTGTCTTTCACTTGGCGGTGAGCCTTCCTTCCTTCCTTTTTTTCTTCCACTAGTGGTTGTCTTTAAACGTATTTGAAACTATATTCTCTATAGTGTCAGGATAAAGTAGTACATTCTGAAAAGAAATCTCTGTTTACTACCCCACCCCGCAACTCCAAAATATGTCTGGATCTTTGCTGAATTGATTTCAGATTCTGGTTTCTATTTACTTTTTGTATCTTCTAATAATTTTTTATATTAATTCTAGATGTTAGTGGTTTCATTTTTCACCACCACTGCTTTTCCAACCTATCATCTCCATTCTTGTGTTCTATATTTTGATTCATTTTGCAGACAAGCGCAATCTTTCTGCAAGTGGTTTCTTCAGACATGTGAGTGGACAGCATACTTTCAGAGTCCTTGCATTTCTGAGGTCTTTCTGTTGTCCAAACATACGAGAGACAGCTTGGCTGGCGGAAAAGTTTTGGATCACACTCTGAATTCTCTAGTCATTCCTCTACTCACTTCTGACATTTAGTATTGCGGAGGAGTGTAGCTAAAGATTTTCCTTTGTAGTTAATGCATTTTTTTAATCTCTAGATGTTTGCAGGTTTTTTCTTTTATTCTTGAAATTTTTTTAAAAAAGCAAATATAACAGACCATGTCTAGGTGTGAATTTCTTTAAAAATTTTGGCTTGGTATTCATCGAACTCTTTCACAGTTGGAAGACCTAAGCTTTGCATTTTGGGAAAATCCATGCAATTGGCCTTTCTAAGTCACTGACTTGGAATTTTGCAACATTAAATCTGCTTCGTACTGACTCCACTTGGTTAGCACTCTACCTTTCTCCACCTCAGCATACTCGTTCTCAGAAATGCAATGATGCCCTCTGGAATCACCTTGAGAATAAACACCAGAGATTTTCAAAACTTTCTCCTCTTCATTATAAAAACGCATTTTCAAAGGAGGACATTGGTTCTGATTCCTCCCGTTGGAGCCAGCCCTCTTCTTTTTTCTTTTCTGTTAACTATTTTTTCTGATTTCTCATCTTTATGGGAAGGTATTTATGTTTGTACAGTATTAAAAGTTCAAATGGATTTCTCAGAGATGCTGTGGGTCTCCGGTCAACCATTTCCAGCTTATCCGAGAGGAGGAGACACCTTTTAGGTGCGCCATTGTTCTCCTTTAATGGATGAACTCCATTACTCAATAAAACAGCAAGATTGATGTAGGCTTGCTGTCTGATAATGAGGCACACCGGGCTAGCCAGTGGGAACCAAGAGCAGGGAGCTTCCCTTATTGCTAAAAGTCTAGTTTCTGTTTTCTGTTGGCAGCTGGACACTGGGTTGGGTTGGCGACTACTGCTCCCAGTGGGGGGTGGCTCTAGCAGCACCCCCCTTGCTTCTCAGCATTCTGCCCACAGCCAAGTGCAGATGCAGGCTACAGTCTCCCACTACATACACTGGTATCAGAAGATTGAGGCTTTCTCCCCTCTAACTGCCCAAAGGCCTGTCTTCACTTCAGTCAACACTGTCCACAACTTGTTCTTCTAGAGGATTCTACAGTGTTTCCCACACTTCTTTTCATGAGTCAATTGGTTTCTTCCTTCAATGGATCCTGCCTATCTTGGACCTTGCAGGAATTCTTTTAACCACATGGAAATGAAATCTTTTTCTGAATTGTGAAACAGATAGAAATGTTTCCAAATTTTATGTTTTGATCATCTCAGTGGTAATCTGTGTGGGAGAGTGAGACAGTTAAACACGTGGGGTCCATTAAAAAAAAACAAAAAAACCCCGTTGCTGTCCAGTCGATTCCAACTCACATGTGGCATCTTCAATTAGAACTGCACCAATCTCTCTAACAGCAACACTGACGTCTGTGGACAACCTTGTGACTACTATAAAGGGCTGACTGAATGAATTATGAGACATCCATATACTGGAACACTATGCAGGCCATAAACATGATTTAGATTGCTTAATGATCTGGAAAGATGTTCGTAATAAATTGTTGAGTAAAAAACATAAGCTACCAAATAGTGTCAGCTCAATTTTATATGGAAAAAGAATACAGTTTGAAAAACAAAAAGAATACAGTTAAAAGTTAAACAAAAAGTTAAAAATGATTATATCAGGTGGTGGGACAGTGGATCATTTTAATTTTTCTTTATACTTCATATTTTTATTTTAAAATGTGGTGGTATGTTCGGGCTTGAGATTTTTTTTTTTTTTTTTAAACAGGGACATGTCTTTAATAAAATGCAAAATTATAGATTAAATAGAGGTAATTTACTCTAGCCCCTTAAATTTTGAGGATGAGATGTCAGAGGCCCAGGAAGGATTCGTGGTTGCTCCAGGTAACCAGGCCAACAGTAGAGAGAATCCATCTTACTCCTATACTTAGTGATCTTTTTACACCTTGCAACAGTCACTCAAGACATCCCTCCCATGGCTCTCTGCCTTTACATGTGGCCGTCTCGAGAAAGCCTGAAAGCCACTGTAATTCCCACATCCTCACAACCTCAGTGCCTGACCGAGGAAACTTACATGCACTTATTCCTGCAAACATCTCAGCAAACCGAGGATCCCTTTCCTGGGAAAAGATTGTGTCTGCCTTTTCCACGGACTTCCCAGCCTCGTGAACACCGGCTGGTAGGTTGGGGACAGGAACCTGTTCGTATATTAAAACACAACAGCAACCCATTTGTGAAGCCCAGATAATATGTCTCCACCAGTCCCCAGTCCTTCTGCATCAACCCCCTTCCAGCTGGAATCACTGGCATTTCAGGCTTGGACACTCTGCAGGGCAGGGAGCTTTTCTATACAGAAAAGCCAAAAACAGCCAGGGTAGGGGGTATGAATTGAGGTCATAGAAAGGACGGGATTATACTGATTACTTTCTTAGAGACAGAGAAATGAAAAAATAATCAATTTACTCTAAATATCAAGAAAAGAGAACATCAAATTCAATTTAGGAAAGAGGCCAAATACCAACACATGCTTCAGTTTCTTTATGTGGCCAACTATCAGAAGCAGTGAGAGGAGAAAGTGGGGAGAGGGGAAGAAAAGAGATAAGAGAAGGAAAGGAGATAGACCGTGCAGGTAAAATGGGGAGACAGAGCATGACAGAAAGAGATGCACTGAGGAAGAGAGGGACACAGAGGGAAAAGGTGGGAGAAACAGCTAGAAAGCTAGAGGATTGAAAAGGTTCAGACTTGCTTTTATTGGCCTCTGAGTATGTTAGTGCTAGAGTTCATAGCCTTTTGAAATTTCCATCACCTTCTGGAATTCTCACTACTGGTTGATTACGGTTCATAGCTCTTCACATGTTTTATACTCTTCCTGGCTCAGTACTGTAGGGAAGAGTCACAGTCAACCACTAGAGGTTCAAAGTGCTCTTTGTCCTACAGTGAACAGATGGAGGCTGAGCACCCTTTGGGCTGAGGACCTTAAGCTAAGTGTTGAATTTAGTCCCCATTCCAGAAGTCCCCCATTTGGGCTGGAGACAGCTGTAACTGGGAAAGAGTTGCCCAAAAATTTACCTGAGATAAGTCATACGATGACAACCCATCTCTCTGGTGCACTTCCAGCTCTGCCTGCTGCTGCTGAAGCTGCCTGTGAAATGAAAGTCAACAGACAGTCACGAAGAACAAAAGAGGTGCCAACATGGTGGAACCAAAGCTTGCCCCGCTTCCCAAAGGCATGGTGGGAGCTACCTGATGGATCTCTAAATTATTTTCAATTTTTACTTTATATCCCAAATCAAGAGAAGCCCTGATGGCACAGTGGTTAAGTGCTCGGCTGCTAACCAGAAGGTCAGTGGTTTGAACCCACCAGCTCGCTCAGTGGGAGAAGACGTGGCAGCCTGCTTGCATAAAGATTTACAGCCTTGGAAACCCTATGGGGCAGTTCTACTCTGTCCTTTAGGGTCTCTATGTGTCAGCATCAACTCGACAGCAATGGGTTTGGTTTGATTTATACCAAATCAAAACTCTGAGCCCTGTATTTCAAGTGTAAGTTTATTTAAGAAATAAATTTTGAATTATGACATAATTTTATGCAAGGTAGAAAGATAACAAACCACCTGTTTTTTTAGGCAAAATTCAGAGAAGCAGTTGGGCTTACTGCTGAGGAAGCTCCTTTCACTGGGATGCAGAGGCCACCAAATGCCCAGGATCCTAACCTCACTGCTCTGTGGTCTGGCCATCAGCATCTCCACCCAGTCCTAGGTTTCCACTTCCACAGCTGAGTGTGTATGGAGGAGGTGCTGACCTGCAGGCCGCCCATCTCAAGAAAAGGCCTGAGAAGGTTTCTCAGACATTTCACAGCAAAGGTGTAAAAATAAACCTTGGTGTGCTTGCAAATTCCAGAGAGGGAGGAAGTACTGTTCGGGAGAAAGCTGACTGGGTGCTCATGCGAGGGACCAGGTCTCCACCGCAGGGAAGTGATGACCTCCATTAGCTGGTGGACAGGCTGGTTATGAGAAACCTGACGCATCAAGCCCGGGCCCTGGCTTCCTGTTGGCTGCCCTCCCTGCATCAGGGAGGTGCAGGATGCTGGGTAGATGCTGTCCATTATCTCTTACACTCCCCAAACAGGGGTTCTTACTAAGCCTGACTAACTGAGCACAGAGCCATTAGTGGTGCATTTGGAGACAGCAGGAAATAGCACCTCTGGGAGGAACTGGAATCTGGCTGGGAGGCACCTGGGGGCTCAATGAGCTCAGCTGACCAGAGTCTGGCTAATAATACTCACCACTGATTCAGCGCTGGCTGCATTCCTATGTGCATGGGCACGGATCATATGGGCTCTTGATGAATCCTTACTTCAACCCAGCGAAAAAGTGATTGGAAACCCATTTACATCTAAGGGGAGCTGGTTAAATGACCTGCCCAAAGTCACACAGCCAATAAATGCCCGAGCCTGGATTTAGACCCAGATATATCTGACTCCAAAGCCCATTCCATTAGCCAAGATGGCGTTCTGCCTAGTTCCTGGCTCCTTGAGGCTGAAGACTTGGGTGTTTCATGTCCTCTGAGGGTTCCTGATCCTGCTGCTCAGACCTGAGCATCAAAAGGCAGCACAACACTCTCCCTGCAGCTCCAGGGATGTCCCCTGACTTTTCCATCCACAGATTTGGAAGGTATTGTTATCGCTTCTCCACACTGTGTCCCTCCTGAGGTGTCATCCTTTCCCAGCTCAGAATGCCTGGCTTTCAGGGCGACTGGTCCAGTGCTCTAGTCACACGAGGCCTCACTGCCACCAGATAGGCATGGGAATCCCCTCCTTCTCTCCCTCCCATTCTCCTCACCTTCCTTCCTTCCTTTCTGGGTTCTCAGCTAGACACTGGGGGCACAGAGATGAACAAGACACACTTGCTGGTTCAGTCTGGTGAGGGGACAGGGAAACAAGGTGACAGGGGATGAGATGGTGTAAAAATGGCATGGCAGGGGCGCCTTCTGACCTCCTCTAACTTCTCAAGGGTGAAGAAAAATCAAGATCAACAGCTCAAGGCTGATTCCTATGAGGCAGAGGTCAGACATGCCTCCTCCCTCTCCCCTTTTTACCAACTCTGATACCAACCGTCCCTCCCACTGCACTCTCTACTTCTCTGCTAAGTTTGGTAATTTGTTGCAATGGTCACACGGAACTCATAGACAATACTCACAGTTATGGGGTTTATTAGGGAAGTCCCAGGTTACAATTCAGGTTCAGGAATGCTCTGGATACATTTCTTCCATCAGGACAGGCTCTTCCCAGCTGTGCCTGCAGGCACACCTCTCTCTGGCCCCTCAGCCTATGCCCTGCTCGGGCAAGTGTTACAAAGCTCCTTTAGCTCTGCGGTAAGTGCCCTGAGGCACCCCACTCTTGCCAGTAAGCCTCCGCCCAAAGGTGCTCAGCTCTAGCACCATGGGTTGGCAAACCTAGTTCCACCAAGTGCTGGAGGCAACCTACTTCACCAGCCAGCCTCCTGCCTGAAGGCACTCAGCTTTCTTGCTCTGTGGGCCAGGAAGCCTACTGTGTTGTCTCCTACTGGTTGCCGGTCCCCTGCCTCTGCTGCTGCCTTTCTATTCCTCCTCTCCTCACCGTCTTTGGTGTTATAGCTCTCTTTCTTAGTCTCCTGGTTCCAGAAGCTTCTCAGCACAAGGACCCCAAGTCCAAAGAATGTGCTCCCCATTCCTGTCTTCTTTCTTGGTGGTGGTAAGATCCTCTCTTCCTGCCTCTAGGATGGCTCACTTTAAGCCTAGTGGGATGGCAAAACTGACCAATCTCTTCATTATGTTTCCATATACCTTATTTACATAGTCCAACCCTCACAAGGGTGTCATGCACCTTATTTACATTATTAGCAAGCCAGCCAATCCCCTTGGTGGCCACAAGCATTTCATCTGCATAGTCCCACCCATTTTGTGGGAGTTACAAAGACTATGGCTAGAAGGGCCGTATTAAGTAATTCAACGCACTGCAGGTGTTACAGAGGTTGCTCTGAGATTACAGAGGAGCAAGGGATGAATCCTGGGGCTGTATTCCGGCATTTGTTGTTGTTGGTGTGGAGTTATTGGACAATGCTTCCCAGAGGAAATAAGATTTAAGCTGAGTCTTGAAAGAGCAACAGTTCTCTAGGCTCAGCCTGTTGCCACTGAGTGGACTCCAACTCATAGAGACCTCCAGGACAGAGTAGAACTGCCCCATAGGATTTCCAAGACTGTAATCTTTATGGAAGCAGATTCTTCCTGCAGATCGGATGGTGAGTTTGAATCACCGACCTTTAAGTTAGCAGCTGAACGCTTAACTACTAGGTCACCAGGGCTCCTTCTAGGTTCAAAGATGGAAGGAATTCCACAAAGATGGAACAGCATGTGCAAAGGTATAGGGGAGTGAAGGAAAGAACCACGTATGATTCCATGTGTTCTGAGTGTCAGACTCATGGAGGGAAGTGGCTGGTGATGATAGTGGCAAGGCAGGCTAGAGCCATATGGTGAAGAACTCTGAATGCCATGTTAATGTTGTTGTTGTTGTGTGCTGGCAAGTCAATTCTGAGTTATAGCGACCCTATAGGAAAGTAGAACTGCCCCATAGGGTTTCTTAGGCTGTAATCTTTATAGAACCTATACATAGACCAAGAGGCAGTCATCTGAATAGAACAAGGGGATACTGTGTGGTTTAAAATCACGAAAGGTGTGCATCAGGGTTATATCCTTTCACCATACTTATTCAATCTGTGTGCTCAGCAAATAATGTGAGAAGCTGGAGTATATGAAGAAGAATACAGCATCATGATTGGAGGAAGACTCATGAACAACCTGTGATATGCAGATGACACAGCCTTGCTTGCTGAAAATGAAAAGGACTTGAAGCACTTGCTGGTGAAGATCGAAGACCACAGCCTTCAGTATGGATTACACCTCAACATAAAGAAAACAAAAATCCTCACAACTGAACCAACAAGCAACATCATGATAAATGGAGAAAAGATTGACGTTTTTAAGGATTTCATTTTACTTGGATCCACAATCAATGCTCATGGTAGCAGCAGTCAAAAAATCAAACAATGCATTGCATTGGGCAAATCTGCTGCAAAGACCTCTTTAAAGTGTTAAAAAGCAAAGACATCACTTTGAGGACTAAGGTACGCTTGACCCAAACCATGGTATTTTCAATTGCCTCAGATGCATGCAAAAGCTGGACAATGAATAAGGACGACTGAAGAACAACTGATGCCTTTGAATTACGGTGTTGGTGAAGAATACTGAATATACCAGGGACTGCCAAAAGAATGAACAAAACTGTCTTGGAAGAACACAGCCAGAATGCACCTTGGAGACAAGGATGGTGAGACTTCGTCTCACATACTTTGGACATGTTATCAGGAGGGACCAGTCTTTGGAGAAGGACATCAGGCTTGGTAAAGCAGAGGGTCAGCGAAAAAGAAGATGATCCTCAAGGAGATGGACTGACACAGTGGCTGCAGCAATGGGCTCAAATACAGCAATGACTGTGAGGATGACGCAGGACCAGACAGTGTTTCATTCTGTTGTATATAGGGTCACTATGACTTGGTACTGACTCAATGGCACCTAACAACAACAATCTTTATGGGAGCAGATTGTCTGGTCTTTTCTCCTGCAGAGCTGCTGGCAGGTTTAAACTGTTGACCTTTCAGTTAACAGCCAAGCACTTAACCACTGTGCCACCAGAGCTCCTGTTACGGGGTTTGGAATTTACATACATGAGCAGCATGACCCTGTATGTGTTTTACAGAGATTCCTCCTTGGGCCATGTAGGTTGGGTCAACTGGGGCCAGACTGAAGGCAGGGGAATCTGGTTAGGGGAGGGTCTAGTGCTCATGAGAGATGGTGAAGGCCTCAACTGGGGAATGGTGGAAGGAGCAGAGAGGAGATGGACTAGAGAAAATCAGAGATAGGCTTCAGGTACTGTGACTGGCTGTCTGTAGCAGGTGAATGAAGGGAAGGAACTCAGGACAACTCTCAGGTTTGTGGCTTGGCCAGCTGGTGTTTCAGCCCCTTCTGGGTTCTAAGCTCTGAAGAGACCAGGAAGGCAGCTTTCTTGAACTTCTTTTGTACCCATTTCTACCCCTGCCCACTGCCCAATGCAGCAGGCATCATTGAACACTTGTGGATGAACAACTGGTTTTGAAAGATGTCAAATGTGACTCTAGGCACAGTGGAGCTGGAAAAAAACACAGACACAGGCAACAGCTCAACAAGCAGCTGTGGTTATAAAAACCTACAAAGGGTTTGAAACAAGTGCTGTCACAGGACAGCTGGCTCGGCCCAAGCAGATGCAAAGGGGACAACTTCAGATCACCCCCATAAAAAGGTTTTGGAAACGAAGAAAGCACAGAGGCTAGGTTGTGCGAATATAAAATCACTGAAATGATTCAGGTTCAGAAAGACCCCAGGACTTGTGTCCATAAGAGAGTGTTGATCCCAACCCCAAGACGGGCAGAGTTCAAAGCTGCGCGACCAGCAGGTTAACAGAAGTGTGTGTTTTCCTGAACTTTGTTCTGTATCAACAAGACAGGAAAAAAATGCAGAAGTGATAAACAGGCCTTCTTCTCAGCTGCTTCACACAAATGCTCAACATTAAATACTCAATTTCTCCAGGAAGTTTCTTTTGGATGCTCCTGACTGAAATGATGTCACATTTTCCCCCCAAGCACAGAGCATTCCAGGATCTTTCCATAGCAGCCTGCCTACTGCTGGCAAAGGTCAGTCTCACAAATTCAAAACGGGGGTGGACCGTCCATCTCCTCGGTTACCACTGCCCTCTGCTGTCCACAGCGAGCTTTCCCAGCCTCTGTTCAGAGGACACGCTAGTCCGGCTTCTTGGTGTAAGTCTGTGTCTGAGGAGGACTCTGATTCCACAGAACCTCAATGAGCTGCCAAGAGTGACTGACCTGGGACGATACGAATGTATACCTCACACACAGTGTTTCTTCTGTTTTGCTAGTGCTGCTTGAGTTTCAGAAAAAAGAAATCAAAACCTCTGCTGGGGAATGGGTTTTAAGAGAATCTTCTACTCTGTAACACATGGGGTCGTCATAAGTTGGAAACCACTTGATGGCAACAGGTTTTGGGTTTACTTTCCTCCCAGGCCCTGCTGCAGTGCTCCCTCCTCGGCATGTTGTCTCTGAGACCCAGGGGAAGTGTTTATTCTCTGCCTCCTCTGTGTCCTCCCAGCATTTTATATGTCCCTGCTTCTGGCCCTTCACACGCTTGCCATGCTGTTGAAGCCCACGTCTCAGTCTCCTCCCTGATGGCAGGGCCCATAAAAAGTCGTCTTGAACTTGCTTGACACCTGGCACAGGCCTGTGTGCTGCCAGGTGCCAGTGAGTGCCTGTTGTATTGAATTTAGTCTCAACATAAACGTGGATTTTGACATCTGAGCTTGTATAAAGGTTGGAAGTGAATGAAGAATGACAGAAAATGTAAAAATACCAAAAAACTCAAAAGACAGGAGCCCTGGTCTGCTCTTCTGAGCCAAATCTAAAGGATGCTACCAAGTATAGAAGAATCCTGATCAAGAGAGAGAAAATGCAGAACAGAATTTTAAATTCTCATGGACTCCAGACTTTCTGGAGCCATGAGGGATGGATAAACCCCTGAAACTACTGCCCTGAGATAATCTTTAAAACTTAAACCAAAAATATCCCCTGAAGTCTTCTTAAAACCAAACAGCACTTTAGCTTAACTAGTAAAAAATGTCTGCCTTGAGCAGTATGCTCTTTGAAGAACCGTCTATATGAGATCAAAGAAAGTGATCACAGCAACTTGAAAGATTAGACAGGAACCTTAGGGGGCAGTGAGTTTATGTTAATGGGGGAGGAACGACTCAGAAAAGGCGGGTGAGAATGGCTGCACAACTCACAGAATGTAATCAATGTCACTGAATTGTACATGTAGTAACAGTTAAATTGGTGTATGTTTTGCTATGTGTATTCTCAGTGACAACAAAATAAAATCAAAAATAAAGAAAGAAAGGACTCTGCACGTCCCCAGCCTGGGATCATGCTCTTCACTGCAGGGGGGACAGCCCAGACTAGCTGCAGAAGCAGCTTCACTGGCAGGTGGGACTCGGCTTGTGCTCACGTGCTCGCATGCAGGGCACGGGCTGACCTCATGACTCTGAAACACTTCTCTCTCATCACCAGGCAACAGACAGACTCAGCGCCCTGGTGAATGCCAGGTACCACAACCAGGGCTGTGAAAGTGAATGGGCTAGAAAAAAGGAGAAAAGGAAGTACAAAGGGATAAAGGGAAGAGAAGGGGAGACAGGAACATGACAGGAGGTAGTTCTCCCAGAGGATCATCAATATGTTGGCATAAAAAAGGTGAAAGTTCTAGAACACTGCCCATGACTCTAGATAGGTGGTGTGCTTGCCCATTTTCTGGATTCCAGCACAGGTGGCCTGTGACAGGAGGCATGAGCTTGGGGACAAAGGTGCAGCTTTAACAGACGTTAAGCAGATCGGGGCTGGTATTTTCCTCCTCCTCTTACTCTAGCCTCCTCCTCCTGTGCCCCTACTGCCCATACCTGTCTCCATCAGGTCAATGAGCACACCCTGTTACCTTAGTCCCCTTGATACTAAGAGTTCTGGAAAGACAGGTCTGCGCTCACCTCCCTCCAGGCCCCACCTGTTGAACAAAGACTAAGCAATGGTTACTGAGCTTGGTCTGTCTACTCTTACTGATATCTCAAGCTTCACTATTATCTTCAAGGCCAGGGCTGCCCCCTGAGTGAAGACACCGCCTTTGCCAAGTGGAAGAAATAAAAAGCCCTTAATTTGACTGAGGCTACCCAGTAGTGACTGGATAAATCCAATAGTGACTAGATAAACCCAGTAGTGACTAGATAAATGTGGGCCCCTCCCCAGCCACATCAGCCTCATCTCACACCCCTGCATGTCCCAGCCTCCCTGACATGCTGGGCATGGTTTGGACATGCTTACATACACTTGGACATCATTTTGTCTTCATTTGTGCTGGTTCTTTGGCCTTGAATTTCCTTGAGACTAAATCCAGAGATAAGGTGTGACCTGCCCAAGGTCATACACACTGTGCAGGGATTTGAACCCAGCATCTGGCCTGTATTCCGGAGTGTGACCTCATTTACCCCTCACAGCAACCCTGTGAGGTAGGCATTATCACGCCATTTCACAGATGAGAAGGTGAAGGCTAAGAAAAGAAGCAACTTGTTCAAGGTTACATGGCTAGGAAGTGGTGGGGCCAAGGACAGAGTGCAGGTCTGTATGCTAGCACCCATGGGGGGAGGGGGGTGAAGCCAGCAGAGGGTCTGGGCACCCCCAGGCCCAGAGCAGAAAGGACTGCTACAAGGACTGGGCTGCAGAGAAACCATGTGTCCTCAGTGAGGTGCCCAGCCCAGGCCACCCACCCCTGTGCCCTAGAGGGTCAGCCTCACTTCCTCCACCGCAGGTGTCAGCAGGACCCAGAAGCCAGGCACACGCAGCTGCCACACCAGGAGGCGGTGAGGGAGCGCCAGGCACAGCCCCACTCAGCCTGGCTCCGTGCTCAGGAGGGAGAAAGAGAGGAATGGAAATCAGAGTACCTTGGACTGACTATGGGGAGTAGAAGGGGGTTCTGTGGGGGTCATCCCTAGGCCCTTTGGGTTCTTTTAAATCAGGAGGGAAACAAGAAGTGGAAGCATGGGAGGGAAGCAGTGTTGGGGACTCACAGTCTCCCCCAGTCTTGCTTCTTACTCCCTACGGGGATTTCCTGCTGTAGCTAAAGCCTGCTTGAGAAACGAGCCCCAAAGTAAAATTACCAACCCTAGACCCAAGAAAGGGCGTCTTGAGCCCAGCAAAGGCAAGAGCCACATACGTACTTGACGTTGGTGTTGGTGCAGATGATGTATTCAATCTCATCCGAATAGGGGTTCTGAAACGTGAAGCTGCTGGTGCGGATCAACATCCACTCCCTGTTCTTGGTGCGAAATCGATACATGACCGACAGTACTTGGCCTTTCAGCTTGACCACCTGAGAAAACATTTGGAGAAGGAAGTCAGCAGGAGGAAGGATGGTGCCAGACAGAAGGAGGGAGAGGCAGAGGCAGTGTGGTCGCTGTGAGGGCTGTGGACCTCAGAATACGGGCTTTGTAGCTGAAGGGGAGTGGAAAAGAGGGAAAACGAAAGACAGACAGAGTGTGTGAGGGAGAGAGAGCCAGAAAGACAGAGAGAGAGTGAGAGAGCCAGAAAGACAGAGAGAGAGAGAGAGAGAGCCAGAAAGACATAGAGAGAGAGAGACAGAGGGAGAGTGAGTGAGGAGAGCAAGACAGAGGACACAGAGAGAGAGAGAGCGAGAAACACAGAGAGACAGAGACAGAGTGAGAGACAGAAAGAGAGAGAGAAAGGCAAAGGCGGAGAGAGAGAAAGACAGAGTGAGGGAGGGACCAAGGGAGAGTGAGTGAGTGCGTGCAAGACAGAGAGAGAGAGAGAAAGAGAGAGAGAGAGAGAGAGAGAGGGAGAGGGAGAGAGGGAGAGAATGCAAGCACACTGTCACTCTCCTCCTCCTCTGAAAGAGGGCACTGTATTTGGGCCATTCTGTCACCACCATGTGACAAACCAAATAGTTGGTGTCCATTTTATATCACGACTTTTTGGCTTTCACAAATCTGATCATGAAAACTCTACAAGCTGGAGTGTTTCTCTTTTTGCCTTGGCTGCTAAGGTACTCTGAGTTTAGTGCTCCCTCCTCCCCTAAGTTAATGTCTCAGGTAGGTACCTAGTCACACTGTATTCATGGATTGATTTCTTCATACATCGCATTAAAAATTTTAACCTCTGTGTACTATGTAAATTGGATCAAAAATACTACGAGAGGAGAGGTAATAAAATGATAAATCTGTATGTATTTTGTATTTGTATGTATGTATCTATGTACCTATTACTACTCTTATGCTGCAATATATTTTCCAAAATACTTTCAAATGTATTATCACCTCAGGTATATCCTCACAAGAGTTTGGAGAGAGCGGCCTTACTATTTACACATGATAATGCTGAGACTCAGAGAAATTAAATGACCTAAGATCAGACGACCTTGGCGGAAAAGCTGGGACAGGAACCATGGTCTTACTTCCAAATCACAAGATTGTCTCTCTGGACACAGCTCTCTCTTATGCTCAATGCAGACACACACAGACACTAAGACACACACGCTCTGTGTACCTGCAGAAACGTGAAGACATGTAAATAGGCATACATACGTTCACGAGGCGGCATTCAGAGCTGACTCACGAACAGGAGGAGAAAGGATGTAAGTGACTGTGGGCCTAGGTCTGGGGTGTGATTACAGCCTCAGGGCACACGGCAGCAAGCAGGGTTCTCCCCTCCACAGGCACCTGCAGACCTGCCTGACCCAGAGATCACAGTGTGACCACAGGTAAGAACAGGGACCTGGTCCCAGGGGCCACAGAAGGCTTGACTCCCAGTTCCTAAGATTCACTGCACTTGTAGCTCATTTCCTGTTTGACACCTGTTGTCTCTCCCAGACTACATGCAGCATGGGGGCAGGCACCTCTGGCACCCTGCCAGCCCACCCCTGGACCATGCCTGGCCCGGAGTGGGCACTCAGTGCACCTCCCCAACCACCCTGGTGGGCCTGTTGGCCCCGTGCGCTGGGCGATGCAACAGACCATCATTCTCTTTCTGAACCGCTCCGGGGAAGCCAGATGAGTTCCAAGCCCGAGGGTGTCAGACAAGGCTCCCTGGTAGGAAAGCCTGGAGTGACAGAGCAATCTAACCAAAAGGTCAAGGAGGGAGGGAGGCCTTGCCTGGAGCCACAGCTGTGGGTAAAGCAAGGCGGGGGCGCTCAGGGTTGTTGCCTGATGACAAGTCTGCCACCCCAAAACTAAAGATGCCAGAGACCTGTCACTGTCCCCAGAGGGGTCAGACGACAAGGCCATGTGCCCCCCAGGTCAGCGTTCCGAGGGGCGCTGCCAGGGGGACTCCCCTGTGTCTGCACAGAACACAGGACTAGACGGCCACCCCCATGTGCTCAGATACACACTTGCTCTCTGAAGATGTGGGTGCAGGGAGCCTTTACGTTTTTTTTCTAGCTGGAATGCCTGAGATGTGTGAAATTTTTCAGCTCCAGGTAACAAACCCTTGCAAGGCACCGCCTGTGTACAAAGCACGCCTCTTGAAGCTGTGGACAAAGAAAGAAGGAAGGGAGCCGGCAGTCTGGCACGCTCTGAGGGGCCAAGTTACATGCTAAGTACCTTATACATCTAGTCCCACGAGGACGAGGACGCTGTGTGGATCTGGAATGTGAGCCTCAAGGAAGTACATATGCTGCTCAAGGCCTCCTGACTAAGGAGTGGCAGAGCCAGGATCTGATCCCAGCTCTCCTTGACCCAGGGCCCACTGTCTTTTCATGCATCCCTACTGACAAGGCAAACGCCCTGTCCCCAGGGAGTTCCTCATCTGCCAGTGGGCAGGAGAGACATGTAGATAACTGCATCCCAGTAAGAGTGCGTTGGACACCCCCAAAAAAGATAGTGTAAGTGTCATGGGGTTACCAGCAGGGAAAGGGGACAGCCTGTTGCCAGGGTCCAGAAAGGGGTCCTGGATGGAGATGGGGTTTGGAATTCACATGGGGGGCGGGGGGATAAAATGTTGGCAAGTGAACATGTGCAGGGAGGCCCTCCTGGAGGAGGCACAGCATGAGCCAGTGTTTGGAGGCTGGGAAAGCTGACGTGTGATTGGGGATTAGCCATGTAACACAGACTAGGCCACGTGACTGGGGTGATGCATTTGACTGCACTTAACTCAGGACCCAGCATAAAACCTAGCCCAGAATGTTGCTGTCAGATGCTGTTGAGTCAAATCCTGATTCATGGCCACCTCATGCACAATGGGATCCAACCATTGTGACCAAAGGTTTTTATTGGCTGATTTTTGGAAGTAGATTGCCAGGCCTTTCTTCCTAGTCTACCTTAGTCTGGAAGCTCTGCTGAAACCTGTTCAGTGTCAGGGCAACACGCAACCCTCCACTGACAGATGGGTGGTGGCTGCACATGAGGTGCATCGGCTAGGAACTGAACCAAGGCCTTCTGCATAGAAGGCAAGAATTCTACCACTGAACCACCACTGGCCTCCAGCCCGACACAGCTCTTCATCAGAAAGTATCCATCATTATCAACATCACTATCGAAGAGATCTGAACAGAGAGGAGAGGGATGTGATGAGGACCTACTTTAAATCTCACTGGGTTCAAATCTTCCATGTGGCTTCCACATAAACCAAGGTGCAGAGACGGAACCCATGAGCAGAGCCAAGTGCAGGATGTGGGTTTCCCAGCCCCCAGGCCAGCATACAGTCACCTCAACAACTCAAATTCCTTCCAAGCTGAACATGCGCTAAGGTCTCATGTCTAGGCCATTGAGATGCTTTTGTTTAAATCCAGAGTTCACGGGATGACTTTTAGCTGACAGGGCCCTCTCCAAGCTTTTGCATGAATAAGCCACTTCCCTTTATCAACATTTGTCCCCAGCCCTCCTGCCAGTGGCCAGAGCCCAAAGAACACAGATGTGGGGCCGAGGCCCGATGCGCTCCAGGATGCCCCTGCGGCTGCTTGGCTGCTGCCCGCTGAGCCCTGGGACAGGCCGGGCTGCCGGCTCTCGGGCACTGCTGCCTTGGCTTCCCCTCCCGCCTGAGGAATGAAGCTGCCGCTCACAGAGCAAGAATCACTGAAGCTGGGTACCACGGCAGGGTCAGATGTGAAATTTCTTCTCTTTCTTTTCAAAATCAACCAGCTTCTGAGACTGCCAGCATTTTAAAGCCTCAGACATTCTGTCCGATGGAGTGGAAGCTTTGGAGGGAGGCAGGCCTGGGCCTCCACCTTAGTCTGTTACCAGGGCAGGATAATGAACCTCTCTGAGTCCCGGTTTCCACTGTGAACAAGTGGAGAAGACCACGTTTACCATGGGGGCCGAGAATTATGTCAGATAATGTACACCAAAGGGTCTGGTCCGCGATCAGGCATGTAGTGGAGGCCCAATCACTGTTAGAGCTTCCTTCCAGAAAAATGAAGCCAACTGATCCAAACCTGATTGCTATGGATTGAACTGTGTTGGAATCCTAATCCCTATACCTATGAATGTAATCGTGTTGGAAACTAGGGTTTTCTCTGTTATGTTAAGGAGCCCACAGGAATGCAGGGTGTGCCCTACACCTAATCACTTCTGAATTATAAAAAGAGCAGATTAGACTCAGAAGTGAGCACAAATGGGGAAAGATACGATGCCATGTGAAAATGCCAAGGAATTGAGAAACGCTGGGGCTACAGAAGCTGAAAGAGATAGGGATATTCCCCCAAAGATGACAGAGAGTCTTCCCCTACAGTCAGTGCCCTGAATTTAGACTTCTAGCCTCCTGAACTGTGCGAAAATAAATTTCTGTTCTTTAAAGCCACCCACTTCTGGTATTCTGTTACAGCAGAACTAGGTAACTAAGACATCTAAATTAAACCGATACAAAGTTCATAACAAACTGCACACATTTAGGAAAGACAGGGCAGACCAGGACATAACCTTGCACTGGTTAGCCATTCTAATTTCACCTTTTTCCAAAATGCAGTCCATCTGCTGGGGGTTATGATCAACGGAGACTGCTTTATTAAATCCCACTCAAGTGCCAGACTCCACGCTACATGGTGGAGATAATGGTGGAAAAGCTCAGTGACCCGTGCCCACAAGGAGCTTATGTTTTAAGAGAGAAGACAGAAGAAAAAAAAGCGAACAGACAAATAAAACAATTAAAAACTGGACAACTGGACTAGTTGTTATGCAGGAAAAGTAAGGGCTGAAAAAGAGGTTGGGGGATCTTAGCTAGGGGTTGTCTCAGATGGTATCTGTGAGATGACATGAGTTGAAACCTAAAGGATAAGAAGGCACCAGTCATGAAGAGTGAAGAGTGAGGGGAAAGCATCCCAGTTAGAGGGAACAACATGTGCAAAGGTCCTGAGGTGGGAAAAGGTGTGATGTGCTGAAGGAACTAGAAGGTGGCCAGCGTGACTGCAATGTGGTGAACGATGAAGACAAGACTGACAGGGCAGGGCCAGGCAGAGAATTCAGCATGGAAGGGAGCTTGGGTTTTATCCTAGATGCACACGAAGGCCACTGGCAGGTTTTAAGTGAACATGTGGCTAAACGTAGTTTATGTTTTAACAATGGCTTGGAGTGGGACAAGGGTAAAAGCAGAGGTGGTCAAGAAAGAGGCTACTGCCATTTCAAAATTAGAGATCAGGATGGCCTGCACAAAGTTGGTAGGAATGAAAGAGGGGAAGGGGATGGGTTGCAGATGTATGCGGAGATATGATAGGAGTTGCCCATGGGCTGGATGTGGGGAGTGAGATTAAGGGAAGCATGAAAGATGTCTCTTGATTTATGGCCTGAGGAACCAGGTGGATGGTGGGGTGAAGGAGGCTGGGGACTGTAAGAAGTGGAGGTGTGACGTAGGTGCCTGGATACAGGCAGGTGTGGAGCTAAGAGGACAGTCTGGACTACAGTCATCTGACCCATGGATAAGATCAGGAGGGACATAGTACAGAGAGGAAAGAAGGCAGCCAAGGCCAGACTCCTGGTGCACCATAGCTTGTCCGAGTGAGGCAGAAGAGGACGAACCAGCAAAGAAGTCTGAGAAGGAGCGTCCAGAGAGGTGGGAAGTAAACCAGGAGTGAATGTTTTGGCAGAAGAGAGAAGCACTGTGTAGGGATGAGGAGGGGGCAAGAGATGTGCCCACACATGTGGCGGACAACTGGAGCACTATGGCCATTCCTGCAGAGCCAGCATTGCCTTTGCTCCAGAGCTCGGCTGTGGGGCAGGCCCGTTCCAAAACGTGGGCAAAGCAGGATGTCAAGCACGGTTCTCTCAGATGAATGACTAAATAGGATTCATCCTTGAAAAGGAACTCAAAGGCCCCTTTTTTGTAACGTTGTCCATCCCATGTCTTTCCTAGGGCCGCAGCGAGACATCAGGGTCCTTTGAAGAAGTGTGCTCTGTCTCTCACGACAGCTCAGCTTGGGCTCCCAGTAAAAACTAGCTGCCATCAAGTCAATTCCAACTCATGGGGACTCCATGTGTGTCAGAATAGAACTGTGCTCCACAGGGTTTTCAATGGCTGTGATCTTTTAGAAGTAGATCACTAGGGCTTTCTTCTGAGGCACCTCTGGGTGGACTCAAACTACCAACATTTCAGTTAGCAGCTAAGCCCGTTTACTGTTTGTGCCATCCAGAGGCTTGGGCTTAGGCGGTGGCAAGCCCACAGTGTGAATCCTGGTTCTGTCACTCATTAACTGTGAAACCTTAAAGCACTGTTACTTCACAGAGCCTTACTTTCTTCACCTGTGAAATGTGACGGTTGTGAAGATTCAATAGGTAGTAAACATAAACGGGTTCTCCACAGTGCCTGACACCTAGTGGGTGCTCAGTAAAGAGCTAACAGTAGTGACATTTGTGATGCAGTTACCAGGGCAACTGTCCTCTCAGGCTCCCAAGAATCATCCCAAATTCCAATCTCACCCTCACCATCTCTATCCAAAGCATCATTAACCCAATAAGTATTTCCTCAAGTTGCCTCCTATTTTTAATTCCCACTATCTCTGCCCAATTTCCAACCTTATCACCTCTGATCTGGACAATTTAAACAGCCTCCCGACCTGTCTTTGTTTCCAGTAATTTCCCACATCTGTCTATTCAGTATACTGGGGCTGCCAAAGCTGTTTTCCAAAAACACTGCTCTGCTTGAAATCCTTAAAGAAATCCTCACGTACCCTTAAATGACTCAGGAGAGAATTCCAATTCCTTGGCATGGTGTCCATGGCCCTTCATAATTTGGCCTCACTTTTTGCCACTGCCCACCACCTCCCTGTAAGTTAGCCAGTGTCACACCAAGCCACAAGGAACTGCTTATAATTCTCCCAGTAGGCCATGACCCTTTGCATCTCTGGATGCTGCCCCTCAGTCTAGAATATTCTTTCAGATCCTGTATTGGGAAGCCTATGTTTCTGACCTCTCTGCCCACTGCGGCATTTTCCTCATGACCCATTAGAGCTTTTATCCCATTACTCAGTAATTACCTTCCTGATGTGTCTGTCTTCCCCACAAGCTCCTTCACGGCAGAGGCGATGACTAATGCCTTAGGGAGGGCCTTGCAACTGCCTGGCACACAGTAGGCCCTGATGTCCTGCCAGCCACACTCACATGTACTCAAGCCTCTAACTCAGTTATGGAAGTTGGCAGTACCTGCTGGAAGCTCTCGCGCAGATGGCTCTGATCCTCAGGGTGGCAGAATTCCAAAATGTCCTTTCCCAGAAGGTCCTAGATAAAACAGACAAGCTTTAATAATTCCAAAGTCCACTTTTCAATATTTATTTACTCACTATTAGAAAACAGTGTTCATCTGCATCTCCTTCAATTCACCCCACCATAGGGGAACACAAAGGTAGATGCAAATTTCCCCTTGGAGTGGTCGTGGAGCTGGCATCCTGGTATCCACTCTAAGTTCCCTTGGCATGTTCAATATCAATTTCTAATTTTGCTGAGGCACCAGATCAGCACCTTCAGAATGCAATTTTACCCTTGTTTGCCTTGGAGAGGTAAACTGTAATAAACATATTTTAATAAACATAAACAGAAAGCAAAATGACTGCGTAAGGACTGATGAGTGGAAGTTTTTAAATACGGTAACTGTAGCTCTCTTGTGGCTGAAGAAATGCTTTTATCATAGAATAACTGTACTTGTTAAAAGCCTGTTTACTCTCTACCTTCACTAGTCTATGTTTTATTCAAAGGACCTAGCATTAACCCAAAACAAAGTACATTTCATAACGAAACAGACTAGAATTAGATAAACCGTCAAAAGGCAACTCCAAATGTGTTACAGGAAATGCTCCAATTTGAAGTGTCTTAAATAGCAAAAGATTTAAACCAATTCATTCACCAGGACCCATGTCACCAATGGCCTAGGTGTGAGCTGATGCTGACAGTGGAGGGGAAGCCTTATCTGTGTGCCAATGACTGTCCAGATGCTGCGTGAGGTGCCAGTGGAAAAACGGATCTGGCTGGAATATTTGCCATTGGAGCTCATGGTGAGTTTGGAAACAGATCAAATTTCCCCTTTTATTTTGCCCAAGAATCTCAAGATTTGCATGAATCTAGAGACAGAGAGAAGGAGCCCTGGTGGTGCAATTGTTAAGTTCTTGGCTGCTAACCGAAAGGTTTATGGTTTGAACCCACCAGCTGCTCCATGGGAGAAAGACCTGGTGATCTGCTCCCATAAAGATTACAGCCTGGGAAACCCTACAGGGCAGTTCTACTCCGTCACATGGGGTCACTATGAGTGGAAAATTGACTTGATGGTACCTAACAACCTAACAGAGAGGCAGAATTACATGAAGGGTTCCAAAATTTCTGGTTCGGACTGTTTTTAGCTGTAAAATATACACATAAATAAAATGTTCATATCAACGTTGCCAAACTTTGTACCCCAGCCTTTTTAAAGAGCTTTTTTATTTTGAAAGAAATGTAAATCTATAAAAAAGTTGCAAGAGTAGTACAATGAACACCTTTACCTAGATTCAACAATTGTCAATATTTTGTCACATCTGCGTTCTTCAGGTATATACATGCAAATATATATATATACATACATAAATATGCACATATGTACACATACATATGTGTGTATATATTTTAAACATTTCTTGCTGAACCATTTGAAAGTAAGTTACAGACATCATGATACTTCTTCACTAAGTACTTTAGTATACATCTCACAAAAATGACATTAGCTTACAAAACCGCAATATACCATTATTATACCTAAACCAAAAAATACCAAACTTGTGGCTGTCGAGTCGATTCCAACTCATAGCGATAGGATAGGGTAGAACTGCCCCATAGGGTTTCAAAGGAGCAGCTGGTGGATTCAAACTGCTGATCTTTTGGTTAGCAGCCAAGCTCTTAACCACCACAGCACCAGGGCTCCATTACACCTAAGGTAGTTGATAATTATTCCATAAAATCACCCAAAATTCCATCCATGTTAACACTTCCTCAACTGTCTCCCAAGTGTCTTTTACAGCTGTACGTTTTCAGGCCCAGGACCCAATTAAGGTTCTCATGTTACAGATTGTTGTTTTATCTCCTTGATCTCCCTTAATTTGGAAGAATCCCTCCTGCCTTATGGTGTTGCTCATGACACAAAACTTTTTTTTTAAAATAAATTTATTTTTTTTTAATTGTACTTCAGGTGAAGGCTTACAGAACAAATAGTTTCTCATGAAACAGAAGTACACATGTTGTTTTATGACATTGGTTAACAACCCAACAACATATCAACCCTCTAACTTCTCAACCTTTTTTTTTTTGGTGAAAATACACAAAGCCAAAGATACACCATTGCAAAAATTTCTGTATGCACAGTTCAGTGACATTGACTACGCTCTTCCAATTGTGCTGTTATTCTCACTTAAGATGAAGGCTTACAGAACAAAATAGTTTCTCATTTAACAGTTACTACAACTGTTGCCCTATGACAATGGTTAACAATCTCACAACACATTAACAATATCCTTACTCAACCTTGGGTTCCCTATCACCAGCTTCCTTGTCCCCTTCTGCCTTCTGGCCCTTGTCACTGGACTCCTGTACCTCGTTAGTCTCATTTGGTTTTACGGGGCTGTCCACTCCCAGGCTGAGCAGTGAACCTCGGAGGTAACTTCACCACTGAGCTAAAAGGGTGTCTGGGGGCCATACTCTCAGGGTTTCTCCAGTCTCCTTTCGGCCAGTAAATCTGGTCTCTTTTTTGTGGGTTAGAATTTTGTTCTACATCCTTCTCCAGCTCTGTCCAGAACCCTCTGTCGTGATCCTGGTCAGAGCAGTCAGTGGTGGTAGCCAGGCACCATCTAGCTGTACTGGACTAGGTCCGGTGGAGGCCTTGGTAGCTGTGGACAATTAGTCCTTCAGACTAATCTTTTCCTTGTATCCTGTTCTCTTCATTCTCCCTTGCTCCCGAAGGGATGAGACCAGTAGAGTATCTTAGATGGCCGCTCACAGGCTTTTAAGACCCCAGACACAACTCACCAAGGTAGAATGTAGAGCATTGTCTTTATAAGTTGTGTCATGACAATTGAGCCAGATGTTCCCCGAGACCATGGTCCCCAGAGCCCTCCGCCCAGCAACTCAGTCCCTCAGGGAGTTTGGATGTGGCTATGGGGCTTCCATGACCTTTCCTTGTACAAGTTGAGCTAGTTTCTCCTGTATTGTGTACTGTCTCACCCTTCACCCAAGATACCACTTATCTATTGTCTATGTAATATTCCCCCCCCCCCCACCCCTCCCATCCCTGGTAACCAACAAAGATTGTTACATTTTGTGTGTGAACTTTTTCATGGGGTTTTACAATAGAGGTCTCATACAATATTTGTCCTTTTGTGATTGACTTATTTCACTCAGCATAATGTCCTCCAGTTTCATCCATGTTATGAGATGCTTCACAGATTCATTGTTGTTCTTTCTCGTTGCGTAGTACTCCATTGTGTGTATGTACCATAGTTTGTTTATCCATTCATCTGTTGATGGGCATCTAGGTTGTTTCCATCGTTTTGCTATTGTGAACAATGCTCTCATGAACATCGGTGTGCATATGTCTATTCGAGTGACGACTCTTAATTTCTCTAGGATATATTCCTAGGAGTGGGATTGCTGGATCAAATGGTATGACTATTTCTAGCTTTCTGAGGAAGCGCCATATCATTTTCCAAAATGGTTGTATCATTTTTTATTCCCACCAGCAGTGCGTAAGTGTTCCGATCTCCCTGCAGCCCCTCCAATGTTTGTTATTTCCAGTGTTTTTGATTCGTGCCAGTAATGCCAGGGTGAGATGGTATCTCACAGTGGTTTTAATTTGCATTTCTCTAATGGCTAGTGATTCCGAGCACCTCCTCATGTGTCTGTTGGTCATTTGAATGTCTTCTTTGGTGAAGTGTCTGTTCATTTCCTTTGCCCATTTTTTAATAGGATTATTTGTCTTTTTGTTGTAGAGGTGTTGGATTTTCTTGTAGATTAAGGAGATTAGACCTTTGTCTGACTTGTACTGTCCAAAAAATTTTTTCCAGTCTGTAGGTTCTCTTTTAACTCTTTTGGTGAAGTCTTTTGAAGAGCATAGGTGTTTGATTTTTAGAAGATCCCAGTTATCTAGCTTATCTATTGGGTTTTCAGCATTGATGATTATGGTTTGTATGCTGTTAATGCCATGTATTAAGGCCTGAAGTGTTGGTCCTATTTTTTCTTCTATGAACTTTATAGTTTTAGGCTTTATATTTAGGTCTTTGATCCACTTTGAAGTAGTTTTTGTATACGGTGTGAGGTATGGGTCCTGTTTCATTTTTTTTGCAGATGGATATCCAGTTTTGCCAGCACCATTTGTTAAAAAGACTGTCTTTTCCCCATCTGATGGACTTTGGGCCCTTGTAGAGGAAGGTGACCGTAGGTGGATGGATTTACATCTGGGTTCTCAATTCTGTTCCGTTGGTCAATGTATCTGTTGTTGTACCAGTACCAGGCTGTTTTGACTACTGTAGCTGTATAGTAGGTTCTGAAGTCAGGTAGTGTGAGTCCTCCAACTTTGTTCTTCTTCTTCAGTAGTGCTTACTTATTCGGGGCTTCTTCCCTTTCCATATAAAGTTAATGATTAGTTTTTCCATCTCTTTGAAGAATGTTGTTGGTATTTGGATCGGGATTGCATTGTATTTGTAAATCGCTTTGGGTAGAATTGTTATTTTCACAATGTTGTGTCTGCCTATCCATGAGCATGGTATGTTTTTCCATTTATGTAGATCCCTTTGGGTTTCTTGCAGTAGTGTTTTGTAGTTTTCTTTGTATAGGTCTTTTACATCCCTGATCAGATTTATTCCTAAGTATTTTATCTTTTTAGGGGCTATTGAAAATGGTATTGTTTTCCTGATCTCTTTTTCATCGTTCTCCTTATTGGTGTATAGGAATCCAACTGATTTTTGAATGTTTATCTTGTATCCTGCTACTCTGCTGAATCTTTCTATTAGTTCCAGTAGATTTCTCGTGGAGTCTTTAGGGTTTTCTGTGTATAGTATCATATCATCTGCAAACAGGGACAGTTTAACTTCTTCACTACCAATTTGGATGCCCTTATTTCTTTTTCTTGCCTTATAGCTCTAGATAGAACTTCCAGCACAATGTTAAATAGGAGTGGTGATAAAGGGCATCCTTGTCTTGTTCCTGTTTTCAAGGGGAATGTTTTCAGCCTCTCTCCATTAAGAATGATGTTGGCCATTGGTTTTGCATAGATGCCCTTTATTATGTTGAGAAATTTCCCTTCTACACCTATTTTATTGAGAGTTGTTATCAGGAATGGGTGTTGGACTTTGCCAAATGCCTTTTCTGCGTCAATTGAGATGATCATGTGATTCTTTTCTTTCCTTTTATTTATGTGGTGGATTACGATGATTGATTTTCTAAAGCTGAACCATCCTTGCATACCTGGTATGCATCCTACTTGGTTGTGGTGTATTATTTTTTTGATATGATGCTGAATTCTACTGGCTAGAATGTTGTTAAGAATTTTTGCATCTATATTCATGAGAGATATTGGTCTGTAATTTTCTTTTTTTGTGACATCTTTTCCTGGTTTTGGTATCAGCGTTATGCTGGCTTCATAGAATGAATTTGGAAGTGTTGCTTCCTCTTCTATGCTCTGAAATAGCTTGAGTAGTACTGGTACAAGCTCTTCTGTAAATGTTTTGTAGAATTCTCCAGTGAAGCCATCTGGACCAGGGATTTTTTTGGTTGGGAGTTTTTTTTATTACCTTTTCAATCTCTTCTCTTGTTATGGGTCTGTTCAGATTTTCAACATCACTTTGTTGTAGTTTGGGTAGGCCGTGTGTTTCTAGAAATTTATCCATTTCCTCTAGGTTTTCAAATTTGTTGGAGTATAGTTTTTCATAATATTCTGCTATAATCCTTTTTATTTCAATTGGGTCTGTTGTAATGTCCCCCATTTCATTTCTTATTTGGGTTATTTGTGTCCTCTCCTGTTTTTCTTTGTCAGTCTTGCCAGTGGTTTGTTGATTTTGTTGATTCTTTCAAAGAACCAACTTTTGGTTTGGTTGATTCTTTCTATTGTTTTTCTGTTCTCTATTTCATTTATTTCTGCTCTGATCTTTATTACTTCCTTTCTTCCGGTGGTTGTGGGCTTTTTTTTTGCTGTTCTCTTTCTATTTGATTGAGTTCTGTAGTTAATGTTTTGATTTTGTCCCTTTCTTCTTTTTTAATGTATGCATCTATTGCTATAAATTGTCCTCTGAGGACTGCCATTGCTATGTCCCAAAGGTTTTGGTATGATGTGTTTTCATTCTCATTTGATTCTAGGAATTTTTTGATTCCATCTCTGATTTCTTCTATTACCCACTGATGTGTAAGCAGGGTATTATTCAGTTTCCATGTAGTTGATTTTTTTTCCTTGCTCTTTCTATCGTTAATTTCTTCCTTGATGGCAGTGTGGTCAGAGAAGATACTTTGAATTATCTCAACGTTTTGGATCTTGTTGAGGATTGCTCTGTGGCCTAAGATGTGGTCCATTCTGGAGAACGTTCCATGTGCATTGGAAAAGAATATGTACTTCGCAGCGGTTGGATGGAGTGTTCTATATATGTCTATGAGGTCAAGTTGGCTGATTGTGCCCTTTAGGTCTTCTGTATTTTTGCTGAGTTTCTTCTTAGTTGTTCTGTCCTTTACTGAGAGTGCTGTGTTGAAGTCTCCTACTATTATCGTGGAACTGTCAATTTCTCTTTTCAGTGCTGTTAGAGTTTGTTTTATGTATGTTGGAGCCCTGTCATTGGGTGCATAGATGTTAATTATGGTTATGTCTTCATGATGGATTGTCCCCTTAATCATTATACAGTGTCCTTCTTTGTCTTTTATGGTAGATTTCGTTTTAAAATCTATTTTATCTGAGATTAGAATTGCCACTCCTGCTCTTTTTTGGTAGTTGTTAGCTTGATATATTTTTTTCCAACCTTTGACTTTTAATAAATTCACATCTTTGTTTCTACGGTGTGTCTCCTGTAGACAGCATATTGATGGATCCTGTTTTCTTATCCATTCTGCCACTCTCTGTCTCTTCATGGCTGCATTGAGTCCATTTACATTCAGTGTAATTATCGATAGATGTGGGTTTGTTGCTGTCATTTTGTAGTGCTTTTTTTTTGTGGTGCTGAAGTTTTCTTTGTCCTTACTCTCTTGCGCTGAGTTACTCTTGTTTGTGGATTTTTTTTTCATTTCTTTTGTTTTTGCAGGTTTTGTTTTTGCTGAGACTTTATGTTTTTCCTCTTTTTTTTATGAGTATGTTTGTTAACTTCCTTTGTGGTTACCATAAATTTTACCTTTATCTTTCTAAGTTCGAAGCAGTCTACCATTACTTGGTACCGCCTTGCCTTCCTCTCCATTAGAAGTTTCTATACCTATGCCGTTTATTCCTCTTTTATTGTTTTGATGTTATTGTCATGTACTGATTAACTGCTCTGATTCCCTGTTGTATTTCCTTTGGTTTTGGATAGTCCTCGAGAGTTCATTTCCTAGATTGGTATCTGGCTGGTACGATCCTGAGTCCTAGGTTCTGCCTGTGAGCTGAAGCTGTCTGTCCTCAGATTGAAGAACTCCCTTTAATAATTCTTGTAAGTTTGGTTTGACTTTTACATATTCCCTTAATTTCTGTTTATCTGGAAATGATCTAATTTCACCATCAAATCTGAACCAGAGTTTTGCAGGATATATTGTTCTTGGCTGACAATTTTTTTCTTTCAAGATTGTATATATGTCATCTCATTGCCTTCTTGCCTGCATGGTTTCTGCCAAATAATCTGAGCTTAGTCTTATTGTTTCTCCTCTGTATGTGACTTCTTGTTTTTCACAAGCTGCTCTCAGGATTCTTTTTTTGTCTTTGGTTTTGGCGATTGTGAATATGATACGCCTTGGTGATTTTCTTTTGGGGTCTCTTTTATATGGGGTTCATTGAGCTTCTTGGATGGCCAGCTTTTCATCTTTCATGATATTGGGGAAGTTTTCTGTCAGGAGTTCCTCAATGATCCTCTCTGTGTTTTCTGTTTTCTCCCCATTCTGGAATTCCAATCACTAGCAGATTTTTGCTTTTGATTGTGTCCCACATAACTCTCAGGGTCTCTTTATTTTTCTTTGTTCTTTTTTCTGAGGTTTCCTCAAACAGAGTTGTATCCAAGTGTTTGTCTTCAATTCCACTGATCCTGTCTTCCACGGTTTCAAATCTGCTTCTCAGCCCTTCGATGACATTGTCCATTTCTGAAATCTTGTTGTTTATCGTTTGGATTTCTAATTGTTGTCTTTGTATAATTTCCAGTTGTGAATTTATTTTGGCATTTTGTTCCTGCATTATTTTCCTGAATTCTTCCAATTTTTTGTCCACATTTTCTATGAATTTGTGTATTTTTTCCTCATGTTTGTCAGCTTTTTGCCTCAGTTCTTGGAGAATTCTGAGTATTAGAGATTTGATTCCCTACCAGGTAGTTCTAGTGCATTTTCTTCCAGAGGAGAGTCATCTGGTGTTTTATTCTGGATGCCTACTGGAACCATCCTGTCCTGTTTTTGTAAATTTTTTTTATTGTCTGCTGTCTTTGGGGAATTCAGTAGTTATTTTTCTTGTTTATTGATTGTAGGTTTGTTTGTTTCGCCCTTTAAAAAAAAATTGACTATGTCTGAGCAGGCAGACTGTGTGATCTTTGTTGTTTGCTCGTATGTGGGCACAATACTTTTCGCCTCCTTCTTCAACTGGCAGGGTCAGTCACTGGATATGGTATAGCAGGGCAGTTTTAGCTGAAGAGGAGTTACTGGGATGGGTTGTTTGTGGCACTTAATACAGCCACCAGAGCGGGTCGGTAATCAGTGCAGGGCAGGTTCCAGTAGGCCGTGCCTGTACTGCTTGGTGGTGTGATGTCAAGCGCACGATGCAGGTAGGCAGGACGCAGCGGGGAGATTGTTATGTGTGGAGCTAAGATGGATATGGGAGAGAGGAGAGAGGAACAGGAGCCAGAAACATACAAAGAAACAAAAAAGAATGCTAGGGGAGCTTGCTGTTGGAGTGGAGAGATGAGAGACTATGAAATGGACAAAAACAGAAAGGGGAGGAGGAAGAAAAGAAAAGAATGAATAAAGAAGAATCAGAAAGGTTAAAGAACAACAAAGTTCCCAGGGATCCCACCGGTGCAGCTATGAGGTCTGGGGAAGTCGCTGTCAGGTGTTGCAGTACAGCCTGGCTAGAAGGCATAGAGGTATACAACGGCAGGTATTCAGGGAACAGAAAGAGAAGGAAGATATAGAGAGATGAGAAAGTGAGCAATGAAGAAAGACAAAAAGGGAAAAAGAGGAAAAAGAAAACAAAACAAATTAAAAAACAAAAACAGAAACAAGAAAGGCTCCCAAAGAAACAGAAAAAAAAAACAACAAAAAAAGAAAAACGTAAAAAGAAATGCCCTCAGGGATCCCTCTGTGTGTCTGTGTAAGCCGAAGGGGAGTCTCCCTGCCACGCAGTTCAGCATGGCCAGAAAGGGCTCCCAACTCAAGAAAAGGAAAAGAAAACAAACAAACAAAAGCCCCAGGATCCCACCGGCACGGTAGCCCAAACCTGGAAGCAGCTCCACACTTGAACAGAGCTCTGCAGTCCCTCAGGAAGAAGCAAAGTTGACGCACGGAGCCAGGTACTTGAGCGAAGGGAGGGGGAGGTAGCGAGAGGCAAGTAAGAAATCAAAAGAAGCAGAAAAAAAAAAAGCAACACTAGCAGCCAACAAATGGCACTCAGAGAGCCAGCTAGTGCAGGCTGGTGAAAACTGTTCTTCTTTTTTTTTTTTTTTTAAAAGAATCTAGAACAAAGATTTGAAAAAGCGCCCCTATAAAACGGGTTTCCAAATACAGTCATGCGTTGCTTAACATCAACGATACATTCCGTGAAATAAAATGTTATACGATTTGGATGTTGTGAGAACGCCATGTTATGTACAACATTGCCTCCTAACAACACTGTCACGCTGTCTTGAAAAGCCTTAAAGCCTGGCATTGACTTGGCCTCCTTATGGATGAAGGTCCTTTCAGGCATTCACTTCTAGAATAAGGAAGTTTCATCCATATTAAAAATTTGCTGGGGAAAATAACCTCCCTCTACAATTAGTTTATCTAAAGTTTCAACAAATTCTTCTGCTGCTTTCACATCAGCACTTGCAGACTTACCACTCACTCTCACATTATGCAGTGAAAAATATTTGAAGCACCTGAACCACCCCAGCTAGCACTAAACTCCATATCGTAGCCCGGTCCTGCTTTTTCTTTAAGCATCTCGAACAAACTTTGTGCCTTAGCAGTGACTGTCAACATGCTGGGAGAGATTCGCTTTTGTGTTTGTGCCGCAATCCACGTCATTAGCAATTTCTCCATATCTGATACAAGTCCCTCTCAAATTTTCATTACCTTTTAGTTTTCAGTGGAGCCGATCCTTTAACAGCTTGGAGAACTTTTTCTCTGTTTCTGAGGATCATCATGAATAGTCAAGTGTGACATGCCTAAATCACGAGCAATAGCATTCACTGATTTTCCACCTTCGTATTGTTTAATAATTGTTTCACTTTCAAATCACTTTACCTTTGCTGCTACTATCACTAGCACTGGTTTTGCTGCGTTTGGGAGCCGTGATGCACGATAATGAGCCACTTCACAGTAATATTTTTGAAAGAAAATTAAACAGAAGGATAACGCTACAACATTTAAGAGACATGCGATACATGAGATTGGATGCTGCTGCCTACAAGTTGAAGCATACAGTTATACAGTAAACTTTTTATTTGTAAGTAGAGAAAGATCACATTAAAATAACAGTAGACAGTACATTACATACATAAGCCAGTAACTTAGGTGCTTATTATGACTATCAAGATACACGTGTTATAGGTTATAACTATAACCTATATCATTATACGGCTGGCAGTGCAAGTGCTTCATATACAAGAGACATGGGATACACGTGTTGCGTGCAGGAAGCTGTTGTCTTCACTACGTTCAGTTACATCGGCTACATCCTGTTCTCTGATTGGGATTTCTGAACTCTATTATAACCTTACGGGGCCATGGATATATATGTGATCAGACGTTGCCCTAATGGACATTACGTGGAGCATGACTGTACATTTGAGAAACACAGGGTTAGGCAAAGTTAAGTCGGCATCTTTACTGGAAGACTTTTCAGAGGCTTTCACATTTATGTGCTTGGTAAGAAGACTTGGTATTTATAAAAATTGATCAGAAGAATCCTTTTTAGTGAAAAATCAGCTAGAGAACTAGAGCAGTGAGGGCAAAGAATGAAGATCTAATTTTAAGCGGTACAGTTGCCTACAATGTCCTTTCTTGTTTGGAAGGGCATCACTCTCTCCAGGCAGGGAACATGGATTTTATGCTCTATTGTCATAGTGTTGTATCTAGAACAAATGAGATAAGTATGTTTAAAGGAAAGTTAAATCTCTAGCCAACTGTTATGAGCTCAAAACTCTCTACCCACCTGAGGCTGGTAGCCAATTACACTGATGCATCTTGGATCCACAAACGTGATGATCCCATCAGAGTTATGGCGGGATAAGAACTCCGTGGGCACCGACATCCCGTTCATGTCCATGCACACAGGAGAGCTGGTCACCTGGAATGGGGAAAATCCACAGTTGGGGTGATGCTGACAGAGACAGGGAGGGAGTTGGTGGCAGAAGCAGAGAATGGGAATAATCTGTGTGGATTTAATCTCACAGATCCTTCTGTGTCATTAGTACAATGAGTCTAAAGGGTTCAAATAGCTCTGGTCATACCTCTGACTAAGTGTGTAACAGTGGGCCTCTTCCTTTACATTTCGAGCTTCAGTTTCCTTATCAGTCAATGGGAATAATGAAACATATAATCTCGTAGGACGGTTGTGAAGTTCAAAAGAGATACTGGATGTTAAACCCTGGTACAATGTCTGGCATATAGCTGATGCTGAATAAATATTAATACCCTTCCTTTCTCTTGCCTTCCCTTTATTAATTATAGCAAATGAGTCTAAGGAACTGTTCAAAATATTTGGAAAGTATACATCAGCAGGCTGAATTTATTCAAGTACCTATCAGAGAGGACTACCCAATGTTTGTTAAGCATGAATGAAACTGCTTATTCATTTGCCTGAAAATGGCAAGACCCAGGAAACCAGAGACATGAAGATTAGTGTCCTCAGAATTATGTCTATCATGTTTCCACTCATCAGTATGGAGAAGGCTCTCAATGCCACAAGGAGAATGAACAGACCAGTTGATCGAGTGGCTACTGTGTGTGTCATTCACTGTGCCAGGGCCTTAATTTACATTATCTCTCTTCAACATACTCAGTTTTAACAATATAAACAAGACATATTCCCTGCTCTTAAGGAGCTTGCAG
The DNA here is from genome assembly GCA_030035585.1 of Dugong dugon. NCBI lineage: Eukaryota > Metazoa > Chordata > Mammalia > Sirenia > Dugongidae > Dugong > Dugong dugon. The sequence goes on along the minus strand of CM057482.1, from coordinate 25,773,662 downwards.
TTCAGTGGGGGACTGGGCATGCCTTCAACTAACCATACTAACACAGACAGTGAAACAATGGTAACTAGGGTGTGAACTCAGTGATGTAAGTATAGGGACAAGAGAATGATCACTTTTGGAAGGGAATAGGGAAGACATTTTAGCTGGGTCTTGAAGGATGAGTAGATAGGAAGTAAAGAGGAAAAGAAAGAATGTTGAAAGGAGAAGGGGAAAAAGGAAATGCCGGGCAGAAGAAACAACCTGTGGATGCCCACAGAGGTAGGGAAGTCAATGGTGGGTTTATGGAAAAGGGAATGGTGTGATTTGGGCAGTAGGGTGTGGAGAGAGAGGGAGGGAGAAAGGAAGGAGATGAGGTTGGATGACCTTATGATGAGTTTGGACTTTATCCTGTAGACCATGGGGAAACATTCAAGGTAATTAAACAGGGGCATGATGAAAACAGAACTCAGCTTTGCAATAACTGGCACAAGCATGGAGGACAGACTCATATAACCCCTCAATGCAGCAAGAACCTTGCTGCTTATAACTCATGGTCCTCTTCTGTTCTCCTAGATTCAGCCTCATCCTTGTCCCATTGCATGAGACATGAAGCCCAACAAATACTGAGTACACAGAGATTAGAACAGGCATTCAAACCTACAGTCTCTTGCTCTTTGTAATCATAAACCCTCTTTTGAGATTAAAAAGGCTATGAGTTGATTCTTACCTGGAGTCTCCCAATTGCCACAAGGCAATATTTACTGCCTTGTCCCACATCAGCATCTTCTTCAGGTATAGTCATTCCTGAAATGAGGAATGCCACTGTCATCACCAACTTGAGTAGAAAAGGGGCAAAAGTACCCATGATTTTCTTTATGCAATTGAAAATACAGATTCTCTATTGACTACTCAGGGTTGGAAAGTTAACCAATGAATTAACTGCCCCGCCCTCACTTTCTGCTCCTCTTCTGCATGTAGTAATTTGATAATTTCATGGTACACTATTATCTGTATTAGTGGACGACGAAGAGGAAATTAAGGAAAATGAAATGCAAATTACTCATCTTTGTATTTATGCAATTTGGCTCAAACATTTAGTTATGAAGGAAATTTCAGTAAGACACCCATATGGGCATTTCAAGTTATATATTTTCAATCACCTCATATGCATGCGAAAGCTGGACAACGAATAAGGAAGACTGAAGAAGAACTGATGTCCCTGAATTTTGGGGTTGGCAAAGAATATTGAAAATACCATGGACTACTAGAAGAATGAACAGATCTGTCTTGGAAGAAGTACGGCCAGAATGCTCCTTAGAAGGGAGAATGGCAAGACTTCATCTCACATACTTTGGACATGTTATCAGGGAGATTAGTCCCTGGAGAAGGACATTGTGTTTGGTAAGGTAGAGGGTCAGCAAAAAAGAGGAAGACCCTCAATGAGATGGACTGACACAGTGGCTGCAACAATAGGCTCAAACATAACAACGATTGTGAGGATGACACAGGACAGGGCAGTGTTTTGTTCTGTTGTACACAGGGTCACTATGAGTCGGAGCTGACTCGACAGCACCTAACAACAACAACAACAAAACATTTCAAGTATATGTTGTCAAAGAATAAAACAAAGACCATCAGAGGCAAAAGAAAAAAGCAAAATCAAAAACAAACAAATAAAAACCACCAAGGGAAAAGTTGTTAATTTGCCAGATGAGAGAACAAAACCAGTGCTTCCCCTTGGGGGGTGGGATTTAGGGTTTTTTTAATGGCTAGAAAGGAGAAATTGGTGATGGTTATTCTGATTAAGACCTGAAAGCTAATGCTCCGGATAGGAAGAAATTGATCACAACAATCCTTATTGTTCACTGGTCAGAAAGAGTCTGCAGTTAGGCTCAGTGAGGGTCTGCAGCCAAGGTCCCTCATAGTGCATGGCTCTCGAGCAGCTGTAGCTGCTTAGAGACACTCTGGTGAAACAAGCGTTTCATTTCGTTACCTCCTAGGCAAGTGCTGCTGCTGCGCAGATTTCCCTTTTACACTGCACAACACGTAACATAAATATTTCCACACTAGGTCAGACCAAAAGATCCACAGTGACAGTCACAAAAGCACGTGAGAGCCCATCACTACAGACCCTGAACTCACTGCCATCGAGTTGATTCCAACTCATAGCGACCCTATAGGACAGAGCAGAACTGCCTCATAGGATTTCCAAGGCTGTATTCTTTACAGAAGCTGACTGCCACATCTTTCTCCTGTGGAGTGGCTGGTGGATTCAAACTGCTGATCTTTCAGTTAACAGCCAAGTGCTTTAACCACTGTGCCACCAGGGCTCCTTATGTAGACCCTGTAGGACATGTAAAACATGACTCTGGTTCTAAGAGTCAGAGAAATGTCACTCCTTCCTCTTCCTGGGGATCTTACTCATCTAGTGCTGCTATAACAGAAATACCACAAGTAGATAGCTTTAACAAAGAGAAATTTATTCTCTCACAGTCTAGTAGGCTACAAGTCCAAATTTAGGGCATCAGCTCCAGGGGAAGGCTTTCTTTCTCTGTTGGCTCTGTAGGAAGGTCCCTGTCATCAATTTTCCCTTGCTCTAGGATCTTCTCCGCGCAGGAACCCCGGGTCCAAAGGATGAGTTCTGCTCCCAGCACTGCTTTCTTGGTCGTATGAGGTACCCTCCCCACCTCTGCTGGCTTCCCTGTCCTTTTATCTCTTGTAAAATAAAAGGTGGTACAGGCCACACCCCAGGGAAACCCCTTTTACATTGGATCAGGGATGTGACCGTAGTAAGGGTGTTATAATCCCACCCTAATCCTCTTTAACATAAAATTATAATCACAAAACGGAGGACAACCACACAATACTGGGAATCATGGCCTAACCAAGTTGACACATTATTTTTTGGGGGACACAATTCAATCCATGACACTGGGTATCCCTTCACTTTCCCCTTCTTTCCATCCTTTTCCCATCTACCTACCGTAGGTAACCAATCTCTAGTTTCTTACTGATCCTTTGTACATATGAGCAGTTTCATGTGTATTTTCTTATATCCCATTCTTTCTTATATGAAGGGAAGCAAACTGTAGATACTCTTGGATTTCACATATTTCACTTAACAGCATGTCCTGGAAATCACTCCTTATCCATTCATAGAGATCTTCCTCATTCTTTTTAAGAATTGCAGAGTATTGCATTGTATGGCTGTACCACGGTTTACTGAACCATTCTCCTATGTGTGAGCAATTAGATGTTTCCAATATTTTGTAATTACAAACAATGCTGCAATGAATAACCTTGCAGACATGTATTTTCATACTGTGGGAGGTGTATCTTCAGGGTAGATCCTTAGAAGTGGGATTGTTGGGTTGAATAATTTCCCTACAGAAGGGTTGTACCAATTTGCATTCCCACCAGCCATGCAGGAGAGGGCCTGTTTCCCTACCCCCTCACCAACAGAATGTGCTGTCACTTTTTTTAAATAATTGCTAGTCTGACAGGTAAGAAATGACATTTCAGTGTTGTCTTAATTTGCATTTGTTTAATGATGAGAAAGTCTGAATGCTATTTCATATGTTTGAGGACCATTTTAATTATCTTTTTTTTTTTTTTCAGTGAATTGTCTGTTCTTCTCTTTTCCCCATTTCTCTATTGGGTTTTTGGTCCATTGTGCCTCAATTTTTAGGAGTTCTTTACATATCAGAGATATTATGCCTTTGTGGCCTATGTTGTAAATATATCCTCCCAGCTGGTTGGTAGTCTTTTGACTTTGCTTATGGTTATTATTTTTTCTGTCACGCAAAATTTAAAATTTTTTATGCAGTCATATTTATCAGTCTTTTCTTTTATTGCCTCTGGATTTTGAGTCAAAGCTAGAAAGCCTTATCCCCTAGCAATGTTAAAGGAGTATCACCCATGATTTCCTCTGGTACTTCTACAGTTTCATTTTTTACATTCAGGTCCCTAATTCATTTGTAGTTATTCTTGTGGGGGGTGTAAGATATGGGTCTAATTTTATCCACTGGGGGGTTAAAAGTTGCACCATCAACTTTTATTAAGAAGTCTGCAGTGATTTAAGATGCCACCTTTATCATACAGAACATTTCCATATGTATTTGAGTCTAATCCTGGACTTTCTCTTCTAGTCCACTGGTTTATTTGTCTACTCAAGCACCAGTACCATACTGTTTTAATTATAAAAGCCTTATTGTATGTTCTAGTGTCTGATAGGGTTATCCTGCCCTTGCAGTTTTTCTTTTTCAGTGTTTTCTTAGCTACTCTGCATATTTGTTTTTCCACACAAACTTTATTGTAAAACTTATCTAAATCCAAAAAATAGCTTGTTGGTATTTTTATTAGGATTGCACTGAATTTATAAATTAACTTTGGGAGAACAGACATCTTTATAATGTTGAGTTGGCCTATCAAAGAACAGAGGATGTTTTTCCATTTGTTCAAGGTAGTTTTTATGTCTTCTAGAAGTATGTTAAAATTTCCTTGTATAGGTTTTGTACACTTGTTAAAATTATTCCTAAGTGTTTAGTCTTCTTTGTTGCTATTGCAAATTGTAGTTTCTCTACCATTATGTTCTCTATTTATTGTGTATGCAGATGAAGGCTACTGATTTCTATACATTTATGCTATACTATGCTACTTCACTGAGTTATTTTGTTTTCTCAGTTTTATCATTGATTCTCTGGGTTTTTCCAGGTATACTATCATACCATATGAAAACAGAGATAGTCTTCCTTCTTCTTTACACTTTTTTTTGTGTGCCTCTAACTGATTCTCGTTTAATTGCATTGCTAATATTTCTACTGTGATGCTGAATAATAACAAAGATAGTGGCATCTTTCCCTTGTTCCTGATCTTAATGGAAATGCCATAAAGCTTTCTCCAGGGATTAAGATACCACCTTTTGGATTAGAGTCCCTGGGTGGCACAACTGGTTTCCAGTTTGCACTCGACTACTAACCTAAAGGTTTTTGTTCAACATTTTTGCAAATTTCTTTAATATTTTGCTTAATAATAGATAGCTCGAGTCTGATATCTCCGTCTGCATGCAATCTGTTACAGCACATTGCTTTGGTTGAAGCATATGAAGAAAATCTGGCCTCACATAGATAGGTACCAGGAAAAGGAAGAAGCTTTTTTAGATAACTGTAGATATTCTTCTTTGGTATTACTCCAAAACTTGACAAGTGGTAGTCTCTTAAAGAGTAAGTGCAATGTGAAATCTGAAACTAATGTTACCGGTTGTTTTTTGTGTCCCACTGAAAGATATGTTTAAATCCTAACCTGTAGTATCTATGAATGTGACCTTATTTGAAAATGGAGTCCTTGCAGATGTAATTAGTTAACATGGGGTCAAACTGGAGTAGGCTGGTCCCTAATCCAATATGACTGGTGTCCTTAGAAAAAGAAGAGAAGAAACACAGAGAGACACAGATGGAAGATGGAGGCAGAGACTGGAGTTGTGCTGCCTCAAGCTAGGGAACACCAAGGACTGTGGGCTGTCACCGGAAGCTAGGAGAGAAGCATGGAAAAGATTCTCCCTCAGAACCCTCAGAAGAAACCAATAGAGCTGACATCCTGGTTTTAAACTTCTAGCCTCCAGAACTGAGGGACAATAAATTTCTATTGTTTAAGCCATGTACTTTGTGGTATTTTCTAACAGCAGCCCTAGGAAACTATTCGTTTAAATGAATTTCATACTCTGTTACATTAAATAGATTGATCTATCCAACACTTTCAATGGATTTCTTATCCATGTGTGCTTCTGAGCATCATGCATTGGTCATTTGGAAAATACTGGCTCACCAAATTATGCACATCTTCTAAATGTTGACATATTACATTATACCATATCAAAAAGTCAAACTTGTTAATATCACTATGTCTCATCAAAAATGTCTCTAGGTATTGGTCAAGCTCAGGATGGTGGATACATGTTTGCCAAAATTCTAACTTTCACTAGGAAGCTTGAACTTCATCACTGGCAACAAGGACTGTCAACCGTTTTCCTTGGAGTGATTAAAAACAAAAAAAACAACCCCTTGCTGTCGAGTCAATTCCGACTCATAGCAACCCTACAAGGCAGAGTAGAACTGCCCCATATGGTTTCCAAGAAGCAGCTGGTGGATTTGAACTGCCAACCTTTTGGTTAGCAGCCATAGCTCTTGATCACTACGCCACCAGGGTTTCCCTTTGAAGTGATAGGCTCACTTTATTCATTTTTGTGAAAATGTCTACCAAATACACAAGTTTTAATGACCATAGTTTGTCTGTTAATCATTCTTTCAAGTAAAAAAGGTAGTTTGTGAAAAAAGTGGCTAGTTTAGCTCACAACTCAGTCACACAAGAAGTGCTCTTCCTTGAGATGACCACCTTGCTTTGGTATGCAGAAGTGCTCTACAAATACATCCCATTTCAGAGTTTAATTAATACCTTACTGTTCGTCAAAGGACATTCTTAAGTGAAACCAGCCTTTAAAAATTTAAATTTTTATTTTATTTTTTTTACTGCAAGTATGTAGCGATGAAGAAATACAATGACTTCTAATACAGTTTCGTGCCCCTGCCTTGCATCGTGCTAAGGTGCCAGCAGTTCTTACCCACCAATAATCCTGCACCACCAGTATATATGCAGGCATGGTGAAAAGGGCAAACAATATCTTACTGTTATTATGTAAACAGTTTTGACTTTGTGAGCCCTGGAAACTGTCTCAGGGATCCAAGGTCCATGGGCCACACTTTGAGAACTGTGGCTTTCAGTGTTGCTGTTCCTCAGACTTTCACCCTTGCCTCTCTTCTGATCCTTTCCCCACTTCTAACTATACACTCATGAGACCCAAAACTATGTCTCCAGTCTAGATCTTCCTCTGGAGTTCCAGATCCTGACTCCAGTTGCCTACTAAAAATACCTACCTCAGCCTCAAAGGCCGTCCAATCTCAATATCATCCAAATCTTTCCTCCAAACCACTTCCTCTTTCTATTCTCCCGTGCAAAAGCCTGTTAGTGATCAACCCAGAACACACTGTCTCCTTCTTCCATGCTATTTATTCCAAGTGGCAATGTGCTCAGCTTGTCACTATTGTCTTAATAATGAATGAGTCTGAACATTATTTCATGTTCGTTATTTAAAAAAAAAAAAGTTTGCATTTCCATTGGAGTTAGAGGTGGTCAGGTGACACAGTTCTGGTCTGTGAGATGAAGGGGAAGTCCCTAAATGGGGCTTTCAGGAAAGCTCCTTCTCTCTGTGCGAAACACAAACACAACAATGGAACTCTAGCAGTCATCTTGAACACAGGAAAGCCAGAAGCACACAATAAAGATTGCGGAGTGAAAAAAAGCTAGGAGAATGTGTCCCTAATTTTATCATAGAGCCACTGTACTAACTCTGGACTGCCTACCTCTGGATTTCCTGAAAAAAAAAAGAAAAGTAGAAAGATATGCCAGCTTGATATGGGAAGCCATCAGCTTGAGGTGAAGTTGAGCTTGCATGAAACTGTCCACTGCAGCTGTGACTGAAATCAGAGTTGGGCCAACAGGATATGATGAGGGCACCAGAGGTATGTTACAGTGACTGAACCACTCTGACCCCCTGTTTCCTTATCTATAACATGGGTATGAGAATGCCCATCTCCTGGGTATGTTGTGAGGATTGAATGAGATGATAACATGTGGAGCACTCAGCCCAAGGCCAGAATGTTAGTTTCCTTCTCACTTCCCAACCTCATTCCCCAAGTGTTGATAAAGAGGTATATTTGTTGACAAAGAAGGCAGTGAGCACAAATTACTTTTGCCATAGTTATGAATCAGGATGCAATGCCAGAACTGGAAGCAGAGAGGATTGCACGAAGAACCCTGTAATCTAGCTGGAATGAAGAAAAATATGTTTTTCTAAGTACTATCCTTCAGAGGGACTCTTAGGTTTTAGACTTTCGCTTGTTAATACTCGAGAACAATTATCTAAGGCTATCACAATCCAGTTCATTAATTCATTCTCCATTCAACAAGTATTTATTGGGAACGGTTGGAGATTTTTAAAAATAGTCACACATCTTTTTTATCCTCCTTCATTGAAGAGTTGAAGTTAGATTCCCTTGTAACTACTCTGACCAATGAAGTACAGTGGAAATGACACAATGTGATTTCTAGGCATTGTGGAGCAGAAACACACCATCCTCACTGTGCCCTGACCAAATTCCTAACCCACAGAATCTGCAGACACAATAAATTGGTGGTTGTTTAATGCCAGTGTATGAATGAAGTCCATCCCAAATGAAAGATACACCAGCCTAGAAATATAGAAGAGACTTGATGGGGGCCCTAAGATACCAGTCCTTTAAACATATTAACAAGTTCATTTATAAGACAGTATTTTCATCCACCAAGTACAATAATGTTAATATAGCTATTTGGCTTTTCAGTAATGAAGGATAAAGTTGTAATTTATTAAACTAATAGCTTTGGCCTTAATGTGGACAAGTAATCTTTAGTTGTGAATGAGATCTAAGGGTGTGTTTACAATATTTCAGAAAATTTTCAGTAAACCCAAACTTCCTTAAAGGAATAAGTTCTCTATGTGCTCCAGCTTGAAGAGTCTCCTCAGGACACGGGGCTCAGCTTCCCTATGGAAGGGATGGCATCCAAGCTAGCAGGGTCAAACATTTGTAAAGGTGGCCTTGCCACCAACCCCCATAAGCAGCTGCAGAGATCAAACTACCAGTGAACCTGTCACCATCATCACTCAGATTACCAAGGTCTTGAGGTTGCAGTGGATGATCGACCACAGGGAGGGCAGGGGCATGGTTCTGGCATTAGCAGGCGGAAAGGATTTAGGATCAAGCTCTCATACGCTATTTGTAACAAAATGCTTCTGGGACAGGGCGTACTCTGCAATCTCTACTATCATCCACAGATTTGAATTTTTCTCTGTTTTCCAAGCATTGCTTATGCAACATTTTCAAATGCCCTATTTTTACGCAAATAACACATGCCTTGTACATTTGTTTGCCAACCACGCCCTCCCGCCACGAGGTATTTTCATAAGCAACGCTATGCCAATTTTTTTCACGTTGCTGTAAAAAAATTAGCACAGAGCCCTTACAAAAATACCTTGACTAGGGGAGGGCGTGGTTAGCAAACAGCAGGAGAAGGTGCGCATTATTTGCATAAAAATGCAGTAATATACGCTCTTTCAAAGTGAATTTGACTCTTCCAACTCAACAACAAAAAGATACATAACCCAAATAAAAAATGGGCAAAGGATCTGAACAGATAGTTTTAGGTCTTTTAAATTTGTTTAGTAATTTAATTTGTAAATTCCTTTATCATATTTTAATTATTTAGGCTTTAAAATATATTTTCATATCTGGTAGGGCATTTACTCCCCACTACTCTGTTCATCAAAATTTTATTAGCTACTCTTATATTTGTTTTTACGCATGAATTTCAGAACTTGTCATTTTAAAAGGAAATCCCATTGGAACAATCACTGGAATTGTATTAAATTCCAATGGGACAGATTAGTTTGGAAGGAAAGAAACTCTTTATACTACTAAACCTTCATCTAAAGGAATATGCATGAGTCTTCATTCAGTTAAGTCATTCATCTCCCTGAATGACATTCTGTAGTTTTAGGTAAAGGAATCTTATATATTTCATGCTAATACTATCAATATGTATTCTACATTGTTATTATTTTTATAAATGGACATTTATTATATTTTCTAGCTAGTTACTAATTTTTTTAGTATTTTCTAAGTTCCCTCATACTTACTCTTTTATTAGATTTTCAGTAGATTAGATTTTTCTTTCCAAGTAGATGATCATCTCATCTGCAAGTAGATATTAATTCTGTGTTCCTTTTCTTTCTTTTCTTCAAGTAATTTGCTTTTTTTAAAAAATTTACTGCATTGGCGAGATATTCCAAAACAACACCGAGTAATAGTGGTGACAGTGAGCATTCTGGGTATATTCCTCATGTTAATGAAAATCGTTCCCATATTTCATCATTCTGTAAGATACTGATTATTGGCTTCAGATATTCGTTTTTTCTATCTTAAGAAAGTGTGTTTCTACTCTTACTTTACAAAGGTTTTGTTTTAATTAAAAAAAAGAATACCTAAAATTAATTTTATTTGGTCATATAGCTTTTCTCCTTTGATTAATTACATTAATAGAGTTCTTAATGTTAAACCACCCAAATATTCTTATAATTAAATGTATATGTGCAACTATTAACTTGGTTTTCTAATATTTTATTTAGTTATCTTTATATTCATAAGTGAAATTGGGTCAATAGTTTTCTTTTATTGAAATACCCTTGTCATTTTTTGTATCAAAGTTGTGTTAACTTCAGAAAACAAACCAGTGCACTTCCTATGTTTTCCTATGTGGTGGCAGTCTTTAAATAATTTGCCCATAAAATCATCTAGACTTGGCACCATTTAGGGAGCAGTTCTTTGTCAACTTTTTCAATATCTTGCCTACCTTTTCACATTTTTTTTTAATTGTGCATTTAGTGAAAGTTCACAGTTCAAGTCAGTTTCTCATACAAAATTTTATACGTACATTGTTATGTGACCCTACTTGCTCTCCCTATAATGTGACAGCACACTCCTCCTTTCCACCCTGGATTTCCCACGTCCATTCAAGCAGCTCCTGTCCCTTTCTGACTTCTCATCTCGCCTCTGGACAGGAGCTGCCTATTTAGTCTCATGTATCCACTTGAGCTAAGAAACACTCTCTTCATGAGTATCATTTTATGTCTCATAGTCCAATATAATCTTTGCCTGAAGAGTTGGCTTCGGGAATGGTTTCAGGTCTGGGCTAACAGAGAGTCCGAGGGCCACGTCTTCTGGGGTCCCTCTAGTCTCAGTCAGACCATTAAGTCTGGTCTTTTTACTAAAATTTGAGTTCTGTACCCTGCTTTTCTCCTGCTTCATCAGGGACTCTGTTGTGTTCCCTGTCAGGGTAGTCAATCGTGGTAGCCGGGCACCATCTAGTTCTTCTGGTAACAGGCTGATGGAGTCTCTGGTTTATGTGGCCCTTTCTGTCTCTTGGGCTAATACTTCCCTTGTGTCTTTAATGTTCTTCATTCACCTTTGCTCCAGGTGGGCTGGGACCAATTGATGCATCTTAGATGGCCACTAGCTAGCTTTTAAGACCCCAGACGTCACTCACCAAAATGGGATGCAGAATACTTTCTTAATAAACTTTGTTATGCCAATTGACCTAGATGTCCCCTGAAACCATGGTCCCCAGATCCCTGGCTCTGCTACTCTGTACCTGGTAGTGTTTGTTTATATTCAGGAAACCCTTTAGCTTTTGGTTTAGTACAGTTGTGCTGACTTCCCCTGTATTGCCTTTTCACATTTTTAAAAAACTTTTTTTGATTCAAATTTGGTTACTCATTTTCCCAGAAATTAGCATTCTTCCCAAAGATTTTAACAAGTATAAATCTAAATTATACACACAACTAGTTTATAATTTTTTAAACTTTTTCTGTTAAATCTCTTCATTCTTAATACATATTTTTTACTCATTCTTTTTTTTTAAATCAGATTTAACCTTGCCAGAGGTTTTGCTTTATTAGTCTTGACGAAGAACCATTAACTGGATAATTCTTTGGTTTTCTGATTTAATTTTGCTCATTTTTTTCATTAAGTCCTTCTTCATTGTTTACCCATGTGATTTTATTATTCTTTTTCTAGTTTTGTAAGTTAAATTCATAGTTCATTTATTTTAATTCTCCACATTGAATCATAAAAGCATTTAGAGCCACAGCTTTCCTCTAAACACATCTTTAGCCATCTCTCTTCAGTTTTGATATGCAGTGAGGCCATGGTTGTTAATTACAAAATAGTCTGTAATTAGAGTTTTGATTTCCATCCTTTACCCAAAAGTTACCCAGGATAGGTTCCTTTATAGTTGATTTTTAAAAGATAACTGGGAGATGCAAAGAAAGATTTAGTCTCCAAATATTCACCAGGACTCTGGCTATGTTCTGAGCTCGGTGCTCAGTAGTTTAAATACAGAAATGTGTTATGATACAGTCCTTGCGATCCAGAAGCACAGGGGTAGCAGGAGAGACAAATAAATGTAAATACAGCTGTAATACAAAGTGACAACAAAAATCCCACTGCCATACAGTCTATTCCAACTCATGGGACCCCACATATGTTACAGAGTAGAACTGCTCCCTCCATAGGGTTTTCTTGGTTGTAATCTCCCCCCCACCCCCCCACCCCCCATTTATCATGCAACCAGGTAGATTTTCTTGTTGTTGCTGTTGGGTGCCATCGAGTGGATTCCAACTCATAGGAACTCCATGTGACAGAGCAGAACTGCCCCATAGGGTTTACTTGGCTATAATCTTTACGGAAGCAGATCACCAAGTCTTTCTCCTGTGGAGCCACTGTGGGTTCAAACCACTAACCTTTCAGTTAGCAGCTGAGCGCTTAACTGTGTATGTCACCAGGGCTATCATTTGGGTTGTAATCTTTATGGAAGCAAATTGACGGAACTTTCTTCTGCGGCACTGCTGGGTAGGTTCGAACTGCCAACCTTTAGGTTAGTAGCGAAGAGCAAACTGTTTGCACACCTAGGAACCTTTTACAAAGTGACAAAGTCCACACAAGTAAAGTGGCTGGGGAAACTGTTGGCAGAATACTGGAGAAGACTTTACGGTGAGGATTCACCAAACTGAGCTTTCTACATTTGGTAGGAGCAGAAGAGACTGAGGAAAGAGTGCTTCTGGCTAAGGGATGACACCGGGGGAAGGCAGCGCAGTGTGGTGGCAAGATGGGTCTATCCCAGATACAACATCACCCTCTGGGCAGCCAGACCAAGGCTCTGAGCCCCCACCAATCAGACGGGAGGCTTCAATGAATCACTTCTCAGTGATTCTCAAGGCTACGAAAGCACTTCCTTCCTCTGGAAATTATCCATTTATCAATCTCAGTTATCCAGAACCCAGTCTCTATGCAGGGCAAATAGATGTCCAAAGACCATTCACAAAAGCCCAGGTACGTTACGCTCAGAAAAGGCTGTCAGTTCCCAACTCATAGCCTAGTTTATTCCCTCTCATCCACGTTACTGACAAGTTGTACTCTTTGGCTTTCTAGACCACGAAGAATGAGAAGCAACAATCTCTGATTGGATGGGGCCAGAAAGAAACAAGAAGTGTCAGACACCAGCAGGGGAGAGGGCAGAGAATTCTTAAACAGCATGAAAGGAACTGAAAAAGAAACAAAGAAAACAACACCCGCCCTGCAGCAGTGGGCTGAAAGGCTCCCTATACTTCAAGAAGCCCTGAGGGTATCTTTGACTTGATGCCTCCCCAGCCCATGACTTTGCAATGAGAGCTCTGAGTCAGTAAGAAAAGATTAAATTGTGTTTTGCATCCTTTATTTAAAAAGACAAGAACTTTCCAAGTGATGAAAGGCAATATAAACAAAATTAAAAGGACAACTAACAAGGGGCAAGGAAATTACTTGCAACATAAATAATAAATAAGGGATTAACAGAACTGCCCCATAGGGTTTCCTAGGCTGTAAACTTTACGTAGCAGATCACCAGGTCTTTTCTCCCTTGGAGCTGCTGGTGGGTTCAAACTGCAGACCTTTCACCTGGCAGCTGAGTGTTTAACCACTGCACCACGAGGGCGCCTTTCAGCATGTTACAGAGACCTCCTATAAGTAAATAAGAAAAGCACAGATCCCGCCAGCAGGAAACTGAGCACACACCATGAACAAGCAATTCCCAGGAGAAATACAAATAAATAGTCAACTACCCTGGAAAGGTACTCAACGTCACTGAAGAACATCGAGTTTAAAACACGTCATTTCCCCCCAAACTATCAGACTGGTAAAACTTACAAAAGAATGAAAACATTCAGAGTGGGTAGGACAAGGAGCCCTGGTGGTGCAGTGGTAAAGCACTCCGCTGCTAATCGAAAGGTCAGCGGCTTGAACTCACCAGCTACTCCACGGGAGAAAGATACGGCAGTCTGCTTCTGTAAGATTACAGCCTTGGAAACCCTAAGGGGAAGTTTTGTTCTGTCCTATAGGGTCGCTATGAGTTGGAAATGACTCGACGGCAACGGGAGTGGGAGGACTATGGGAAAATGGACCCGCTCCTCTCCCTTTTTGCAGGGTAATTTGGTAGTTGTCTGTGAAAACTTAGGAGTCCCTGGCTGATGCAAATGGTTAATGCACTCGGCTGCTAACCAAAAGGTTGGAGGTTTGAGTCCACCCAGAGGCTTTTGTAATCAGAATTATTTAAAAAAAAAAAAAGGAAAAAAGAAGCCTGGTGCACGATGTTTTGGTACTTACAAAGACATGCTTCATGTACCAAAATTTTCTCACGTTGCACCTCATTCTCGAATAACGTCAGCAACTGACCTCAGCAGACATAAGTTCAGCCTTTAGGATTCTGCCCCGGGATGGCCACTACCAAACTGAGGGAAAATGTGCCTGGTGATGGTAGAAGTTTAATTCTAAAATATATGGCAAAGAGTTGCAACATTTCTTTGCAAATTTATTGCCACAAAACCATGAGAATTAACATACGTCTTCTTCTGCCTGAAGGGAAAGTTGCAAATAAGTATTTTCTACATAAACTTGGACTTAGAAACAGAGCTTCATTTCCAATAAATTGGAATCTGTAAACAAAGTGTTCGCTAAGAGGTTGCAATAACGAAGGCGTGCTGAGGTGTCGTGGAGATGCCAGGAGAAAGGAACAAGGAGGCATGAAGACCACTGGTAGAGAGAGAAGGGGGCCCTGAGGTCTTCCAGGCCCTGCCACTCTGAGACCTCTGAGTCCCTGTGATCATCACTTTCAGAGGATGGGTGGGCTTTCAGTGGGAAGGCAGTGGGCTCTTTTCCAAGGGAACTGAAAGAATGCTGAACCTCTAAACCTCCCCATGCCTCAGCTGTGGGATCCCATGGATCGTTTTCAACTGTGCAGTTGTACAAAGCTCGGAGATACAATGACATGATTCGTTGGCTGGGTTCTCCCTATTCCCCACTTCTAGAAGCTAAACCCCCCCCCCCCCAAGTGCAGGACGGGCATCTAGAAGGTAGGGCTGTGTTGGCAGTCCATCGGTCACCCAATCCTGCTGTGGGGCTATACCGTGACTCCAAGTTTCCAAGAATAATTCTGCCTTGGGGAACTTGGGGGCTGGCAGGTACCAACAGCTCCTCCATGACTTAGATCTTGCTCACTCAGCACTCACTGTCGCGTGCCCCTTCTGTAGCCCCTCCATCACTCTCCTGCTATCACCTGTCACTACCATCAGTGTCTGTTCAGTTCTCCCCCCCCCGTGAAGATCAGCCTCCACCTGCCCTTGCTCACCTTTCCCAAACTAACCAGTTCCCAAACAAGTTCTTTCTACTCAGCCCTTCTCTTAGGAAGTGTATTCTGTGTAACCAAAGGCCCACGGCCTGGCTGTCTACCACTTGCAGGCTGTGATCTGGCCTACCTCCATGGCCCCTCCCTGACAGGGATCACCTCCCCATCAGAAGCTGCTCCTTCTCCAAGGGCTGGCAGTGACAGACCCCCACCCCCAGTGCTGCCTCCACACAACTCGCTCTAAACAGGCAGCCCCCAACATCCACTCCCACCACTCACTCCTCTCTACTCTGTCTCTGCCTTTCATCTTCCCAAAGCACAGCCTTGACCATAGTTGAGACCCTTCTCAAAAAATCTCCAAGGCACCCCACCGGTCACCAATTTCAGGGCTATTCATTCCATCTGTAAAATATGATTCTAGTGAATATTCCCCCGGAAGCACATCTCTGATTCTGTTTTGGTGGTCAGCTCAGCCAAGTAAGAATGCTGATAGTGAGGAGGGGATAACTGATTGAAGAATAAAGCAACTTTCTACTACGGGCTGGCTGTGCTCTTTTTCCTATAGCATACTGACCACTCACAGGGGACTTTTAGAAAGTGGCAGAACTGGTCTCAGGAAAGGGTCCTTTAAAGGGAAGTCAGTCATTGTGCCTGGTGCTAATACTGATGTCCAGAAGGCAAGTCTCTGAGAGGCAGTGTGGCCTGATGGTTATTATGGGCTCTGGCTCTGGAATGACTTGGACACTGGACTGGATTGGAACCCTGACTCTACCATTTATACTAACTACAAAGCTTCAGTCTCTCTAGGCTTCAATTTCCTTATCTGTAAAGTCGAAATAATAATAATAGACCCTATTTTATAGGGCTGCTGTGGGCACCGGAGGAGAAAATATATAGCAAGCATATAATGCAGTGCCTGGCGTGGGGAGCTCAATGCGTTCTGGCTCTTGTTTTCACTGTGATGCTGATAATGCTGTCCTTGCCAATGGTCCAGAGGTGGAGTCATCCCACCACTGGGCTGCCTTCTGTAGGTGGCAGAGCTGTGCCTGGTACAGCTTCCTACGTAGGGTTTGGGCTGTAGACAGGTGCAGGGACACGCTGTGGAGTTGAGACGGTGGGTCAGCTGTGACTCAGAACCTTACAAGACTTCAGGCTCTCCCTCTGTGAGATAGCAGAGGCTGGCCCAAGATAGTCCCCAATGTTCCCTTTGGGTCTGATATTCTGTGGGTCCAAACAACAGGTCAAAGTTCAGCCCTCAGATCAGTCAAGTATGACACACATTCTGAGCACCTAGTAAAGGTTGGCAGTTTGAACCCACCCGGTGGTTCTGTGGAAGAAAAGGCCTGGTGATCTGCTTCCATAAAGATTATAGCCTAGAAAATCCTAGGGAGCAATTCTACTTTATAACACATCGGGTCACTACGAGTCAGAATACAACTCAACAGCAACTAAAAACAATAAAAACAATGGTATGTGCCAGGTAGCACTCTGCTACCGACAAAGGGGTTAGCAGTGAATGAGACCTGATTCCTACCCTCAAGAAGCTCACTGGCTGGTGGGGAAATGAATGCAGACCCAGATCATCACAAGGCCGTGTGGTTAGCGTTTCAGCAGAGAAAATAACGTGCTGCTTTGAGGACGGGCAGGCAGCCAAGGCTGGACACCAGGGCCAGGAGGAACGGTGTCAGGAGGGAGGGCTTCCTGGCAGGGATCACAATACTTATCAAAGTGGTTTTTAATATGAGCAAGATAATTCCAGCGATTTTAATGGATTTCAGTGATTCCCTAATCGGTTTCACAAGCTCATTTTGCTCTACGTTAAATCACCTTCTCTTTGGAAACACTGTTCACTAATGCCAGGCCTAAATAAACCCTGAGTAATATAAACAACCCACAAATGTAATGTAACTGGAAACTGTTGTTTGTTACGGAGCTCTGCATTGGCCAGAAACGCTTCTTCATTTCTCACCAAGGACTGCATTAACCCTGGGAAAACACTGATGGAAAGTTGTGTAGTAACCCTGGGTGGGATCTGTCCTGGGACCTACATCCTCAGATGTGAATCAGGATGTGCTTGTGAATTCCACAAAACACGGGGGGAGAAACCACCTTCTGCTATGGGTGATTCAGGGCACTTGTTCCCAGCATGCTCCCGAAGTGTTCCCAGGGGAGTATTAACAAGTTTCAGGCAAAAAATAGTACTTTGGCCAAATACGTTTGAGAAACATAGTTTTAACAAAGATAAAGAGGTTTCAAGACTACAGAATTCTGAGAATTTAATATGCAAACTGAATGTGGCTAAAAGGGGGATACAGAAAGCAAAGTTTCCCAAATTTTCTGACCATGGAACTCCTCTTTCATGCTGTATCTCTGTAGACTTGTGATCTTGAAATATACTTTGGGAAATGCTAAACTATAGATATTTTGCATCTCAGGGTTCCTGCTGGTGCCTCCAAAGGAAGGCGTTCCCCACTTTACAAAGCAAAGTTTTAAAGAAGAACTGGCGCTCTGGGCTCAAAAGAAAAAACTGAGACTACATGAGTGACTACTTACCCCTTCTAAATTACCGTGAAAATGACCAGAGTCTGAAATGGGGAGAAGTATACACCAGGATGGAGCCCTGGTGGCACAGTCGTTAAGTGTTCAACTGCTAACCCAAAGGTCAGCAGTTCAAATCTACCAGCCGCTCCTCGGAAACCCTATGGGGCAGTTCTACTCTGTCTTACAGGGTCATTATGAGTCAGAATCAACTTGATGGCAAAGGTTTTTTTTTTTAATATATCAGTACGGAGCCCTGGTGGCACAGTGGTTAAGGGTTCAGCTGCTAACCAAAAGGTTGGCAGTTCAAATTCACCAGCTGCTCCTTGGAAATCCTATGGGGCAGGTCTACTCTGTCCTATAGGGTCGCTGTGAGTCGGAATCGGCTAGATGGCAATGGATTTTTGGTTGGTATATATCAGTACAGGGACCCAGGTGGGAAAAATCACAAGCATATGAAAAAGAGGAGACTGAGTTAAGGAATCAGAGCAAATGTCCCCATTAGAAAAATGACTTTCATTATAAAAAGAGGCGGTGTCTTAGTCATCTAGTGCTGCCATAACAGAAGTACCACAAGTGGATGGTTTTAACAAAGAGAAGTTTATTTCCTCACAGTCAAAGTAGGCTAAAAGTTCAAATTCAGGGCGTCAGCTCCAGGGGAAGGCTTCTTCTCTCTCGGCCTTCTCATCGGTGTTCCCCCAGACTAGGAGCTTCTCAGCGCAGGGACCCTGGTCCAAAGGATGCGCTCTGCTCCTGGCACTGCTTTCTTGATGGTGTGAGGTCCCCCTGTCTCACTGATCACTTCTGTCTTATATCTCAAGAGATTGCCTCAGGACACAATCCAGTCTTGTAGATCAGGTCCTGCCTTACTAACACAACTGCCACCCATCCTCCCTCATTAACATCACAGAGGCAGTTTATAGCATACAGGAAAATCACACAGTACCAGGAATCATGGCCTAGCCAAATTGATACACACATTTTTGGGGGGACATAATTCAAACCATGACAGGAGGGGAAAAATCTAAATTGAACTTTTAGCACTACATAAGAGGACACTGTTGTTGTTAATTGCGATCGAATTGGCTCCGACTCATGGCAACATTGTGTGTAACAGAAATGAAATGCTGCCTGGGCCTGTGCCATCTTCATGATCACTGTATGTTTGAGTCCACTGCTGTGGATACTGCACTGAGGGTTTTGCTTGTTTTCGATGACTCTCTACTTTACCAACCGTGATGTCCTTTTCTAGTGACTGGTCTTTCCCGATGTGTCCAAAGTAAGCGAGCTGAAGTCCTGCCATCCTTGCTTCTAAGGAGCACTCTGGTTGTATTTTTTATGTGACTGATTTGCTCATTCTTTTGGCAGTCCGTGGTATATTCAATATTCTTTGCCAACATCACAGTTTGAATGCATCGATTCTTCTTCTGTCTTCCTTTCTCGTCATCCAGCTTTCGCATGCGTATGAGGTGACTGGAAAGAGTGTAGCTTTGAAAAAGGCACAACCTTAATTCAGCAAGGATTGAGTTCAGATGAAAAACATTCATTGCCAAATTAAACAAAAATTAAATGGGAACCACGAATAGAAGATTTGTATCGAGAAATTCTCCAAGAATTTGGAAGAAAAGAATAAAGAAATTAGTACAATGAGCAAAAATCCAGATGGTAGGGACAGCACATCCAAGAAACCAGTGTGGAACGTCCAGGAGTGAGCAGAGAGGCAACTTGGAAAAAGTAGAATTTCCCCTTGGTGAAGAAAGACTCAAGTCTGCAAACTGAAAGAGCCCACCCAGCACCAATTAAAATAATGAAAACAGACCTTCACTAGACATATCTGAGCAAAAGTCTTAAATTCCAGGGATAAAGAAAAAAACAACCTATGAGCGTCACAGTGGAACAAAGAAAAACAGGCTACCTAGAAAAAGAAATAAAGTTGGTCTCAGATCTCTCTACAACAGTAACTGCTAAAGATGATTGGGTGATATCCCCAGATTTCTGAGGAAGAACCCCGAAACCCAACGCTTCTACACACCGCGGTGTCTGCGCAACAAGAAGACCATCTCAAACTTGCAAGAAATCATAAAATGTAGCACCCACTCAACCTTCTTCAAAAAAAGCATTTAAAGAATCATCCTAGTACTCAGCAATGAAATAAACTAATGGGGAGAGAATGGTACAGAAATGCGGGGTGAGCAATGGTACCAGGGAGACTGGCTTAGAGTCTAAATAGCTGTAGGTATCACAGTCATAGAATGTAGTGCAAATGGCAAACATGTTTCTTGAAAATGGAATCGATAATATAAAATAATAAGACCAACTATCTGAAATTTAAATTCTAGATCTAAAGATTATTTTAACATTAATTGGCTGGGGTCCAGGGGAGGCAACCGAGTGGAATGCTTACGCAGGCTGATTCTGGGTCAGACTCCCTGCGTCACCATCCACCAGCTGCGGTCCTTGCTCAGTGCCAGCCCGGCTCATGGCCTGCTTTATCACAGCCATCTCATATCTCCCCCTCTCTCCACACTCCTCTCCATCTGCACAGCCACTGCTCTAATTCAGGCTTCACAACTTCTCCCTGGGTTATTGCAAAAGCTCTAGTCCTCTCCGGTCCCCTTGCCTCCAGGCCTATTCCTGCCCCTCCTCCCGCTTCAATCCACCTTCCAGAACCATCTTTAAAAACCTTCAGTGACTTTCAATTACCTCCATAGGCTGCAGAATCAGTTGTCGTTGAGTTGACTCTGAGTCATGGTGACCCCACGTGTTTCACAGTAGAACTACCTGTCATATGGTTTCAGTGGCTGATTTTTCAGAAGCAGATTACCAGGCCTTTCTTCTGAGATGCCTCTAGGTGGACTCGAATTTCAAATCTTTCAGTTAGCAGCCAAATGCACTGTTTATAACACCCAGGGACTCCACTGTCTGTAGGGAAGGGTCCAAACTCCCGGGCTTAGTCTCCCCTCTAGCCACAGTGAATTACATGCTGTTCCCAATACAGCATCTCTCTCCCACTGGAGAAAGCAGAGTATTATTGTAAGAGCATCAAGAAGATCTGGTTTTGTAACCCAGTGCTATTACTCACTAGCTGTGAATTGGGCGAATAATTTAACTATTCTAAACCTCAGGTGTCTCATCTGTAAAATGGAGCTAATAATAGTGCCTGCACCTCATGAGGCTGTTGTGAGGATTGTAAAGGGCTTTTCATGGTGCCTGGCACATAGCAAGCATTAACAAATGAAAACTATAATTATTATTACACCTCTCGTGCCCACACTATTTTCTATATCTGTGACACATTTTTTTTCAACTAGCAAATTCCTACTTCTCCTTTATGTTGCAGCTCAAACGTTACTCTCTCTTTGCCTCCTAGCCTCTGAGTAAGCCTTGGCCATAGTGCATGGGAGGGAGAAGGTAACCTTGTCGCTCCAGCAAATGGTATCACCCTGCTACGTGCTTCCCCTGGGCATGCTGGTTACAACCCTTGACCCAAGGCTTTGCAATCACCTGCATATCTACCTGTCCTCACCACCATACTGTCAGCTCCTTAGGGGCAAGAACTACGTCAGACTCACCTTAGGATCCCCAGGATCTAACAGAGTGCCGAGCCCATAGCAGCACCTCAGGTATTTACTGAAGGCACGGAGGAGTGACTTGGCCCTGCCGGAGAACAAGGAGGCTCGAACACTTGCTGTTATGAATTGAATTGTGTCCCTCAGAAATATGTATTAGAATCTAACCCCTGTACTTGGGGGAATGGAGCCCTGGTGGCGCATTGGCTAAGAGCTCAGCTGCTAACCAACAGGTCAGCAGTTTGAATCCACCAGCTGCTCCTTGGAAACCCTATGGGGCAGTTCTACTCTGTCCCATAGGGTCGTTATGAGTTGGAATTGATGGCAACAGGTTTCGTTTGTTTTTCTTATCCTGTGGGAACAGGGTGTTCCTTGTTATGTTAATGAGTCCATATCAACGTAGGGTGTGTCTTAAACCAACCACCTCTGAGATATAAAAAGAGCAGATTAGGCACAGAAGCAAGCAAGCACTTGATGTCATATCAAGATCTCCAAGAAACACTGAGAAGAATGCTAGAGAAGCTGAGACAAGGATTTTCCCCCAGAGCAGACAGAGGGCTTTCCTCTAGAGCTGGTGCCCTGAATTTGAACTTTTAACCTTCTAAACTGTAAGAAAATAAAATTCTGTTCATTAGAGCCATCTGCTTGTGGTATTTTTGTGACAGCAGCACTAGGTAGCTAAGGCACTTGCCAGCTGTCATTCTCCATCTTACAAGCTAAGGGCACGGCTTTGCTGTCTGGTGAGGTCCCGAGCAGGAGCCCGAAGCCTGATGCACGATGCAACATGGGCAGGAAAGAGCAGTACTGAAGTGGCCTCAATACAGACCAGCAGCTTCTGGAGATTTTCTAAGCAAGGAAGAACAAACACACTATGCTAAACAAGCAAACTGCAAGAACTGCAGGGCGGTTGTAGATGAACTCATGGCAGGAGTGAGCTGCCTGCTGAAGCGAAAGGCCTGGCCTGACCACTGCAAATTCTAGCCAAAACCCTAAAATAACCTCAGGCCTCTGGCATATGGTGGCCAAGGCTTATTGAAAGTCTAGCAGCAGAAGAAAGAGAAGCGTCAGTCTCATACATGAAGACGCCAGCACTGAACCCCTTCCTGACCCAGATAGTCCTGGTGTGAGGTCACCAGCTCTTGGTCAAGTGCCCCCTCCCTTGGGCCAGCTCTTGGCACTCCTGTGCAGACTCACTGCCAGTTAATCAGACATTTTCCATGGATTGTTGTGTGATGAACCAAGAGGATCAGACGTTACTGGAAAAGGAGATCTCTATTATAGAAATGGCTTCCCGCCCAAAGCTGTCAGTCTGTGAAATGCAATGAATTAATGAATTAACACCTTCAGAATTTCAAAGTTTCCTTTGGATTTTGAACATACCTCACAAAATGCAGAACACAATCTGTCATGGGTGATCTCTGTCAGACTAAAACAATGGAAGGATCAGACCAGGGGATCTGTGTACAATGGAACAAAACACTGCCCAGTTCTAAGCCATCTTCATGACTGGTTATAGATTGGACCATTGTGATCCACAGGGTTTTTACTGGCTGATTTTTGGAAGCAGATCACCAGGACTTTCTTCCTAGTCTATCTTAGTCTGGACACTCCACTGAAACCTGTTCAGCATCATAGAAACACACAAGCCTCCAATGACAGGTGGTGGCTGTGCATGAGGTGCACTGGCTGGGAATCAAACCTAGGTCTTCCACACAGATGGTGAGAAATCTACCACGGAACCACCAAATTTACATACTATAAAATTCTGTGAGGCAGAGAAAAGCATGGCTAATTGGGAAGGCTACTGTGAAACAGAAAGGGCTTCTGGAATTTATAAGAACACACTGTGTCATTTACCTTTCACATGGAAGCAACAGGCACCAGGAGAAGCACGAGTGTCCAACTCACTGTCTCAGGGATAAGCACATGTGTTGCAAGTGGGTTGCCAAAGGAATCAGCTTATAAAGCCCTTGTGTGTTCTACAAAGTATACCTCTTCTGTTCACATTTAGATATTTTCAAGGTCAGCTGTTGACATTTTTAGCAACTCTTGTACTTAGAAATCTTCACACTTCCTAACCAAGTCATTGTTTATAATTGAGGAGCTTGAGTTCATGAGCAAGCAAGCACAGCATTCTTTGTGAGCATTTACAAGGCATCATCCAATCATTAAGTGGGTTACTCCTTCAATTCCATATATTCTATAATAGGGTAAGGGTGCCAATAACATTATTTCAGCCACTTCATCTAGGCCAGATGACTGTCTCTACCATCTTAAAAGATTTCTGGGAAAACGGATTCTATAAACTCCTTCAGGAATTCTGGCAAGAAATTTTGTTAGGTACCCATCTTCCTAGGTCAAGTACTTCTTTTGTCTAGCCAAGAGGCCCTTTCCTCATCCATCCATCCACCCATCCATCCATCTGTCCATCCGTCCAACCATCCATCCGTCCATCCATCCATCCATCCATCCATCCATCCATCCATCCATCCATCCATCCATCCACCCATCCATCCACCCAATCCTCACTAAGTACATACTATGGTGCCAGACCTGAGCTAAGCACTGGGTTGAGAAGATGAACAAAGTACAACCCACGGTTTTGAGGGATCTACTGGCTGAACTATAAACACTAAGCACAAAATAGTGTTACATATGCTAAGGATGTAGTCATTTATCAAGAAGCAGAGCATTAACTGCCACAGAACACGCGACATCAGCTAAGTATCCTGTAGGCATGCTGGAACCATCATATGTTGGCAGACAGACTCGTTTTTCAGAACCTCAATCTTCATAAAAAACACAACCAAAAAAATATAAAAACAAAAAAGTACCACTTCGAAATTCACTGCAAACCACTTAATCCAATGGTCTGGAATGCCTCTTTAGAAAATTCATATTGATTTCTTAAAAATGTCATTTTTCTCTGATTTTAAAGTCATGTAAAAATCTGGAAAATGTGGAAATGAATAGAGAGGGGAAAAAAATGACCAATAATCTACTACACAGACAAAACAATGATTAATACTGAATGTAAAATTTTTCAATGTATAAAGACACTTTAGTAATTAATAATTTAAAAATAAAGTTGGGATCACGATACACATGCTTTATAACCTGCTACTTTTCTTTACACTTTTTAGCATTTTGCCTCATTTGTAAATATCTTTTGAAAGCATGCCTGTTTAATGGTTGCCTGGTATTCTATTATATAGATGTCCCATGCTATTGTTAACTGATTCTCCATCATTGAAATTTAGATTAATTTGAGTTTTTCACAATTACAGGCGGTCCTTGGTTACAAATATCAGACTTACAGACAACTGGTACTTGCCCTTTAATGTTATGGAAATTTGCCCTCACTTTGAAATGACTAAACCAACCCCTGCTGGAAACAAAGTCTTCATCACAATCACCTTGCTGCACATGCAGCTTTTAAATTATTGAAAAGGTTTCGAGCCTACTCTTGCACTAAACGAAGACTAAATAAGAACTGCATGCACCTGTTCCAGCTTACCAACAAGTTCGACTTAAAGACACAGTTAGGAACAGATCTTGTTCGTAACCTGGGGACTGCCTGTATAGTGATGCTTAAATGTACAACACACACACATTTCTAATTAATTCATTAGAATACATTCCTAGCAATGCAATTCCTCTATCTTAAGGAATGCACAGTTGAAGCCGTTTAATACACACTGCCAAATTATTCTTCAGAAGATTTGTACTAATTTATATTCCTACTAGCAGTACATAAAAGTGCCCATTTATCTGAACCTTACCAATACTGGCATTTTATTTTTTGTCATTGGTAGGTAATAAGAGATGATATCAAATTGTTTTCATTTGCAATTGTGATTAATAGTAAGGCTCAACTTTCTCCCATAAACTTAGTGTATATATACCCACACACATATATATATATATATATATATATATATATGCAAGTGTCATGGATTGAATTGTGTCCCCCAAAAATATCTGTCAACTTGGCTAGGTCATGATTCCCAGTATTATACGACTGTCTACCATTTTATCATCTGATGTGATTTCCCTATGTGTTGTATATCCTATCACTATGATGTAAAAAAATGGATTAGCAGCAGCAGTTGTATTGACGAGATCTACAAGATTAGATTATGTCTTGAGCCAATCTATTCTGAGATATAAAAGAGAGAAGCGAGCAGAAAGACATGGGGACCTCATACCACCAAGAAAGCAGCACCGGGAGCAGAGCATGTCCTTTGGACCTGAGGTTCCTGCACTGAGATGCTCCCAGACCAAGGGAAGACTGATGACAAGGACCTTCCTTCAGAGCCAACAGAAAGTCTTCCCCTGGAGCCAGTACCCTGAATTCGGACTACTAGCCTACTGGACTGTGGGAGAATAAACTTCTCTTTGTTAAAGCCATCCACTCATGGTATTTCTGTTACAGCAGCACTAGATAACCTAGAAAGCATGTGTGTGCGTGTATTTATATTTATATATTTTTTTAACATCCTGTTCATATCTTTTGTCCATTTCTCTCTACTGAGTAAAAATTAGCCTTTTGGTAACTTTCTCCCTTTGGTCCAAGTTATGCCTTCTAAAAGTATCCTAAATAAGTTTAATTCCTCCTTCAAATGACACCCCCTCAAATACTTGAAGACAAAAATCATGTCTCGCTTTCTCCAACACCCCCGGCTCCTTCAACCGTTTCCCCTGTGGCAGAGTTCCAAGTGCGGTTGATGAAGACTCACTGCCTCCATTACCCTGTACACGCCAACGTTCAAGTGGCACAAAACTACATATGCTCCCAAAGTTTGACACCAAGATGAGTAAGCCTAATTCCCACCTTCAAGGATCTCAGAGTGTAGTGGAAGTAATATGTAAAATAATAGATTATGCTCTGGATACAGTGGAGTCCCCCAAGGAGAAACTGATTGAATCTGTTGGGAGTGGGGGTGAAGGCTGGGGGAGGACGCAGGCCATTACCATGGGCCTCACCCTATAGGAAGGCCAACTGTCAATATCTACTGTAGCCTCTTTACAGACATATAATATGTTTAAGAGTCAGAAAACAGAGAGCACCATGTGGTACTTTCCCCCATTTTTTCTAGCTAAATGAAGTAAAAGTATGCTTGTTTGACTGTGGGGGTGGTGGGAAGAGCTACACATAAAAAGTAATGTGCTTCATAAATCTGGAACTTTGGTTTTTCGCAAGTTGAAGGAAAAATTAAAACGAGCAAAATAACTATAAAAACAAATCAAAAAACTACATGTGACTCCAGAAAAGCTTGCCCTGGGTCATTTTTTGCAGACTGTCAGGATACAGTCGCCTGCATGCACCTGGGGCCTCAGCCTCCTTCCTCCACCTGATCCACAGGATACTAAGTTTGTCTTACTATAATAATCGCATTCTCTTGTAATAACAGGACGGAACTCAAATAAAGTAGTGAGAAACACAGCATTTTGAAGCCAGAAACAGGAAGAGCAATTTGCCTGGTAGAATGAGAATGATTAACTAGTTAAAATAAGGAAAGCACCAGGAAGAATGAGATGGTCAGCTTGGAATGGGGTTCCTCACAGCAGAATTTGGCAGTGCCAATCCAGCACTATCACAAGCCTCCTCAGGAAGCCTCTCTTGATACCCCAAGTAGGGTAGGGTCCATCAACAAGGAACCTCACAGTATGAGTAAACTGCACTTGGTTTAAACATCAGCTTCTGGAAATTTCAAAATTGGAGAACTCTTTTGTTTGTACTCATGGAGGTACCTTTGTGCACGTCTGAGAGTTTCTTTTGTAGGGTATAAACCTAGACGTGGAATTGCCAGGTCATCAGAACTATGCATCTTCAATTTCTCTAAATAATGTCAAGCTACTCTCCCATGTGTCTGTATCTCTGGATACAGACCAGCATTGAATGAGATCTCCTGCTTCTCCATAACCTCTATCAGATTTTTAATGTTTTGACCAATATGATAAAAATGAGATAGCATCTCACCGTTGTTTTAATTAGCATGAATCTTACTAGTAGTGAAGTTGAGCATAATATCATATGGGTTTTCTTTTCTTGCCTGTTTATAGCTTTTGCCCATCTTTCCATTTGATTGTTCTTTAACTTATTGATTTGTGGAAGTTCTTTAAATCCTCCTAAACTAATGCTAATCCCTTTTCAGTTACATGCATTGGAAATATCTTCTCCTAGTCTGTGATTTACAGTTTATTTTTATGAATGATGTCTTATTATATAGAAATTCTAAACTTTGATGTAGTAAAATGCATTGATTTTTTAATTTTAGAATTTGTACCTTTTATGTCTTAAGAAATCTCTCCCTGATGTTAAAAAAATATAGTCCTCTATTTTTTCTGTTGTTGTTGTGTGTCATCGAGTCCATTCGGACTCATATCCACCCTATATGACACAGTAGAGCTGCCCCATAGGGTTTCCTCGGCTGAAACCTTTATGAGAGCAGATTGCCAGGTCTTTTCTCCTGAGGAGCACCTGGTAGGTTCAAACCACTAACCTTTCGGATAGCAGCTGAGCACTTACCCATTGTGCCACTAGGGCTAGGCTCCATTTCTTCAAATATCTGAAAATTTTGGTTTTCACAAACCCAAAATTTGTTTTTGAATATGGTATAAAGGAATAATCTAATGTTATCCAAGCCCTTGCCTCACTGAATTAGCTTAAAGCTACTTCTGTCAGATATGTGGATTTCCGAGATTTTATTTTGGTCCATTGGTTTACAAGCCTTTTATTTTCATTACTAATAGTTCATAAATAACTTTTGTAATTTGTAGGGTAAGTCATCCTCTTCCTCCTCCTCCTTCTTCAAATTCATCTTGAATAATCTAGGCTCTTTACCATTAAATATAAATTTGAGGATCAACCAGTCAAGCTCTGGAAAAATTAATTTATTTAAAAACATATTTTGATTGGGAACAAAATGAATTTTCAAAGAATGTAGTGTAACTCTTCCCATACATCAACATGGTAAACCTAGTCATTCGCTTAGATCTTCTTCCATGTCTTTTCATACAGCTTTATAGTTTACCTACCAAGTTCTTATATTACTTTCATTAGACTTATTCCTAAGAAATGGATACAATTTGTTATTAATAGAAATTGGATCTTTAAAAATGTATATGCTCTAGATTTTTGTGACTAATTCCTGTATATTTTTCTCATATTCAGCAACACTGTCAATTCTTATTATTTCCAATGGTTTATAGACTCCCTTGAACTTTTTTACATAAACATTATATCATGTGCAAATAATAACAATTTAGTATCTCTCATTCTAACTCTCAATTATTTTCAGATATTTTTCTTCTCTTATTGAACTAGGCTGGGATCTCCAGTACTATGTCAAATGAAAGTGGTAACAGAAGGCATTCTTTACTCATTTCCACTTTTGGAGAGAGTGCTTCTAATATTTAACCAGTAAGCATGATAGTTGCAACCGGTTTCTGATAGACACCCTTAATCAGATTAAGAAAGTACTCTTGTATTCTTAGTTTAAAAAAATTTTTTTGTTGTTGTTTCTGGTTTTGTTTTGTATTTTTTTACCACAAAGGAACTGACTTCAAGGAATAGGTTAAGACCCACTGAGGTTGGGGAAAGGGTAAAAGATAAAAATCCTCTACCCCTGGGGGAGGGGCAGAGAACTTTCCTGGGCTCAAACCAAACTATAGCTGAGGGAGAGGCAGGAAACTTTCTTCCACAGAAGACCTGTCAAAGATGTGAGGCAGTGTTTGACTGCCAAGGGGAAAGGAACAGGGTCACTGAGAAAACCCCATACTTGAGATCCAGGTACAAGGCCTTCCTAAGATTGAGGATAGATCAGACCACCCAATACCAGGCTAGCAAGCACTATCAGTGCTGTTGGTGAAGGGGCCAGAGTATGGAGAGATACCCTTTCAGAGACACAGGTAAATAGAGAAGGCTGAAAGATGAGGGTGGAGTAGGAACTTTGATAAGAACTCTCAGACAACCCAACCTCCATCCTAAGCACAATGTAATCCTAGAGCAGTGGTTCTCAGGGGACATTTGGCAATGTATGGAGATATTTTTGTCACAACTGGGGAAGTGTGCTACTGGAAACTAGTGGGTAGAGGCCAGGATACTCCTAAATACCCTACAATGCAAAAACAGCCCTTACAACAAAGATTATTCAGCCAAAAATTCGGTAACACAGGATCACAACAGAGGGTTCTGGACAGAGCTGGACAAGGATGTAGAGCATAATTCTAACTCACAAAAAAAAAAGACCAGATTTACTGGCGTAAAGGAGACTGGAGAAACCCTGAGAGTATGGCCCCCAGACACCCTATTAGCTCAGTGGTGAAGTTACCTCCCAGGTTCACTGTTCAGCCTAGGAGTGGACAGCCCCATAAAACCAAATGAGACTAACGAGGCACAGGAGTCCAGTGACAAGGGCCAGAAAGCAGAAGGGGACAAGGAAGCTGGTGATAGGGAACCCAAGGTTGAATAAGGATATTGCTGATGTGTTGTGAGATTGTTAACCATTGTCATAGGGCAACATTTGTAGTAACTGTTAAATGAGAAACTGTTTTGTTCTGTAAGCCTTCATCTTAAGTGAGAATAACAGCACAATTGGAAGAGCATAGTCAATGTCACTGAACTGCGCACGTAGAAATTTTTGAAATGGTGTATCTTTGGCTCTGTGTATTTTCACCAAAAAAAAAAAAAAAGAGGTTGAGAAGTTAGAGGGTTGATAATGTTGTGGGGTTGTTAACCAATGTCATAAAATAACATGTGTACTTCTGTTTCATGAGAAACTATTTGTTCTGTAAGCCTTCACCTGAAGTACAATAAAAAAACAAAAACAAACAAAACAAACAAACAAAAATTCGGTAACACTGAGGGTGAGAAACCTTGTGCTAGAGAAATTCAAAGCTAGTGGCATACTTCTAACCATAAACCTGTTGCTGTTGAGTCGATACCAACTCATAGCAACCCTACAGGACAGAGTAGAACTGCCCCATACAGTTTCCAAGAGTACCTGGTGGATTCGAACTGCCAACGTTTTGGTTAGCAGCCATAGCTCTTAACCACTATGCCACCAGGGTTTCCGGGGTAACCATAGCAACAACAAAATCCAGCTCAACTCTTCACTAGATTGATACAATCTCCCAGACTAATGGCCTAGCAGGAGAAAAGGCATGTCCATTTCCAGGCATAGATACTACGTACCTTAATCTCTATTAGTCTATACATGATGTGTAGCATTCTATTTAAATATATGAGACACACACAAAAAAGCAAGAAAGATAACCTCCTTTCAAGAGACAAAAAAAACAACAGACTGTCTCAGAAATAGTTCAGCTGTTAGGAATTTAAAATAATTATGATTGACACGTTAAAGGCTCTAGTGGGAAAGGTGGACAACATGCATAAATAGACAGGGACTTCCAGCAGAAAGATAGAAATTGTAAGAGTCGAATGGAAATGCTAGAAATAAAAACATGGTAATAGGGATAAAAATTTCCTTTGATGGGCTCATCAGTACACTTGAAAAAGCCAAAGAAAGAATCAGTGAACTTGGAGATAGGTCAATAGAAATTACCCAAACTGAAGCACAAGGAGGAAAAAAGAAAAAAAGAAAAAAAAAAAAAAGACAAAAATAGAACAGAGCCTCAAGAGCTGTGGGACAATATCAAATGGTTTAGCATAAGTGTAATTAAATCCTAGAAAGGAACGAAAGAGAAAATGAGAATGAATGAATGAATATATGAGAATTAATGAATATGAGCACAAGAAAGGTTTGAAGAAATAATGGATGAGAATATTCTACAGATAATGAAAGACATCAAACCACAGATCCAAGAATCTCAGAAAACCACAAACAGAATAAATACTAAAACACACACACATATGTTATGGAAATCATAGTCAAACTGCTGGAAAACCAAAGGTAAGGAGAAAATCTTGAGGGCATACAGGGGGGAAAAAAAGCACATTACATAGAGGAACAACAATAAGAAATACGGCAGACTTTGTTTCAGAAACTATGCATGCAGGAAGACAATGAAGTTATATTTTTAAAGGGCTGAAAGGGAAAAAAGAACAAAAAACAAACAAAAAAACCCTGTCAACTCAGAATTCCATACCTAGTGAAAATAAAATGAAGGAACAATAAAATGTGTGTACGTGTGTGCCTGTGTGTGAGAGAGAAAAAGACTCATGCCCCTCGGGCTGTAGAAATGTTCCTAACAGTGTACTTTCGATTTGCTTTTGTTAAGTGCTCTGAAGGGTTTCACTGGGTCAGAGGCAGATAGGACATGAGTTTCCCTGATTTTGATTCCTTCTTGATGCGGACTGTTTAAAGATGGCCTCCAACCCACATGCTGCACAGGTTTGGAGTTTTAATATCTCATAGGAGATTTTATTTCTGCACAGAACTCTGAGCAGAGACAAGCATTCTTATCCTTGCCCTGGGCCAACGGGTAAAATTTTTTCAGCTTCCCCTTACACAGCCCTCCCATAGTCTTGGCTTTATACAGGGGTATCAGCTACATTTTTCCATATTGCTCAGGTCCCAAAGCTCCTTTGCTTGTACTCATATGGATGTTAAGACCAAATCCCTTACCCATTAGGACTGTATCTGGATCTGATATCCTCCTGGGCTGCAATGCCGTCAGCTTGTGTACTTACCTTTCCAGCTATAAGCTCTCTCATTTTCGGCACCTGAGGATTTCCCTCTGTTTTGCAAGCTGGGCTATATAGTGATATCTATTTTCTGTTACGTTTTATTCAGCATTTCTACATTTTGTAGTAGGAACATGGGGGACGGTCATCAGTATTTACTAATTCCACTATGTAATATATTTCTTTTTAGCTGTAATTTTATACCTTTTTTCCAGGTTTCATAAATTAATGTTGGATATCCAGAACTTATTATTTCCTATTAGACTCTGAGAATACTATATTTACATGAGCAAAATAATGTGTTTTATTCTACAAAACATCTTTAATGCTAACTTCAATAAAAGCAGGTAATAAGTTAGTTTAAGGCCTTTTTCCCTTTAAAATTTACAGCATTTACTCCACTGACTTTCATGTATCAAAGACGGTGTACTAAGCCTTCGCTACAATTTCATTTCAAATTGCTATTTTGCCTTTCTAGAGTGCTCTGAGTGGCAGAATATAGGAATAACTTGCTAAGGCTCCGATCACTATTACAGAATCAGTTCTTTTCAGAAACATTTGTTTCAAATAGCAGGAACTTTTTACAATTACAAAGATCATTATGTTCTAAATACAGTGGAAAATGAGACCCTGCCTCTTTCTATAAGAACACATTTCTAACAGGATCCCACACATGGTAAGGTGATATGGAATCCAGTTCCCTTGGAACAAGTATGCAGGTTCTGCTTACCTGCTGGCGGCCAAGCCTTGATGTACCCTGTGCAGTGGACCACAGCATACTGGGCTTCTCCTTCTTTCACAGGGCCAAGGCCGTTCCTAAAGAAAGAACATTTGTGAAACTGTTTTTATCAGATGGGGCGGGGGTGGGGGCAAGGATTGCAATGACTCCTTTGACATCTAAGCTAATGTGTTTACTTGTTTGCCTTGTGACTTTGAATCCTGACTTCCTATTCTCCTCATTTCCCTTGAAAACCCTACGGAGCATAGTTCTGCTCTGACATATGTGGATGGGGTCGCCATGAGTTGGCATTAGCTCAACAGCAAGTGGTTTGGTTTTACACAGTCTGAGGGTTCAAAATAAATTCCATTTGACTCCCCATTCTCACTTCAGCCACTACAGCCCTGACGTAGGGATCTCTTGGTCCCCTCTACACTTAGTCCCCTCTTCCAGTTGGTACACTCCTTAGCTTAGGGGGTCTAAAGCTATCTACCAGCACAGCCCAAAAACAAACATCAGAAAGGCCTACTGACCTGAATCTTTTCCTCATGGTGGTTATTCTGTTCAGAGGAAGGTGGTCCAAAGGAGCATTTCCACACCTAAGATTTGATAAATTTATCAGAGTGAGTAAAGACCTAGGTAAGTTTATAAAACATACAGTGCTGCCATCAAGGAGATGGCAGATGGGCCTTAACTGATATTTACAGGTTTATTCAGGTGAGACCTACAGCCAATTTCCTCCCAAAGTGTAGAAGCAGGCTTGCATGCCTTTGAATTTCAACTGTCACTGAAGGCCAGCAGAGTGGGATCCACTTCGCAGTGCACATCGGAATTGTTTCAGGGCCCAACCCGCAATCTGGAGACCGACAGAAAGACTTAGGGGAGTCTGGTCATGCTCAGTCCTGTAGTTCAGTGTTAACTGGATGGCTTTCAGGAAACAAGAGAAGGGGGTGATGACAGCAACAGTGTCTCTCCAGGCCTGAGCAGAAACATCAACTCAAAACAGATGTTTCCAGTTGATGAACAGAAGCATCTTCTCAGGCCTTGGAATCACAGCTGTAGAAACTCTCCCTCCTCCCCTTCAATGTTCTGGCACTAAGAATGACTAGACAGCTGCAATCCTGTTGATGGCAGACGGAAAGTGGGGACAGAGGTCTTTCTGTGGGTCCTTCTCTGGGAGACAGGTATGTGAGGTGTCACACTGCCCACGGTGGCTTCTCCTCTCAGCATCCTGGGCTCTGAACGTCCAAAGCTGGCATCACGGGCAGGCTCTGACTGGTGTCTGATTTGCTCGCTCTTTACACGTGTTTCCATTTCCCAACTACATGACAAGTAATGTCCTGATATTTAATATTCAATACTGCAAAGAAAGAGGCCCTGGACAGCTACCAGCATGGGCATGGCTGTCACAGCAGGCTCAATCCATGCCACTGCTGCCCTTTCCTTGCAGACTGTCCCCAGTGTCTTGCTGAAACTAAGATGTCATATGCCGCTTTATTTGGAGGAGAAGGTCATGCTCTCAGAAGATGGCAGTGCTGCACACCGCAGAGGTAAAGCCAGGTAGTGTGGGCCTGGCATTGCAAAAAGCAACTTAGAAGCTGTCCCCAGAGGAGGACCAGGGCAGAGAGAGGATTTGGTTGACAGGGCAGTGCTAACAGCATTTCAAATAGGCTACTAATAGAAATGGTGTACTATGACACTTCTAATAAATTTACTAATAAGGGAATTGCTTAGATGGTGCAACTGAACATTTCTGCTGGTGCTGCACTAAATGTCACTGGTATTTCAAATACCAGCAGGGTCACCCATGGTGGACAGGTTTCAGTGGAGTTTCCAGACAAGGACAGACTAAGAAGAAAGGCCTGGTAATCTACTTCCAAAAATGAGCCAATGAAAACCTTATGAATCACAACAGAACACTGTCCAACTTGCTTGCTTTGGACAGAACATCAGAAAAGATCTAACTGCCAGAGGAGGACATCATGCTTGGTGAAGTAGCGGGCCAGCGAGGGGAAGGGAGACCCTCGGTGAGATGGACTGGCACAATGGTCACAATGATGGACTCCAACATGCTGGCAATTGTGAGGATGACACAGGACCAGGCAACATCTCACTCTGTCGTACATAAGATTGCCATGTCGGAGTTGACTTGTCAGCAGCTAGCAACAACAACATACGAAACGTCCACCAAGCTAGGCTATGCATTTACCCTATTGGCTAAAGTGCTGGGAGAAGGGCCCTGCTGTGACTGACTACGTTAACTGATGGTGGTTTATCCCGGGTGAGCACTGATATGTTTGAATCCTACTGCCCAGCTCTCCCTGCCAGCTGGACAGAGAGGCAGACGGTCTGCAGAGGCTCAATCCTTAGTCAAATGGAGACTCGCATGTATTCTGTCACTCTAACATCATCTTGTGACCAGAGGCAAGTGATGAAGGGGATTACATTTGTGTCTTCTGGAAGAATTCCAGATAGCCAGCCTGAAGTAGAACAGACTGGGAAGAAAGGATAGCTAGACTCAAATCCCTGCAGGGCCATTTTTTTTTTTTAAAAAAGGAGCAAAATGACTCTGCTGGCTCTGAAGGCCCAGCTAGAGATGAGAGAGGAGGAAGGTTCCATCTCAACACGGACAATCTTGATGATCTGAGGCCAACTCACCAGTCTGTAGATCAACAGATTTCTTTTAAAAAGAATGCTTCCTTTTAAAAAGAATGCTTCCTTTTAAAAGATGACTCTGAATTAGTGAAGATATATACTTATTTTAAAGTATCTGTTCTTTGGAACTTCATAGTGGCCAAAAGATGCTCAAGTAGCAAATCATAGTTCCAGCAGCAAACAATTGGGTGAAAAATGACATTAGTGAGAACTTCATCTGGGCCAGGGTCTGAGACCCTGAACATCAACAATGCAGGCACCTTGGCAGGGAAGAGAATGATGTCCAACAGTGCAGAACAGGGCTGAAGGCTAAGTCAAGGTCAGTGCTGTGTGGGATCAGTGGACGGGCTTTGTTTTAGCCATGATTTGGGGCCCTCTGTGACCTCCTCCCCTCTTTCTGTTCAGCCCCTATTCCTATTGCCTTGCTCACATGAAAGCTGACTACCAAAGGAAAGGACCTTTTAAATGAAAGCCAACACACCACAGGAAGGATGCAGGCTTTGGCATGAACCCCGTGTGAGGAGAGGTGCTTAAGAAGAACCTGAGAGAACCCAGGCCAGGGATGGCAGAGACAAGCTTCTTTTCTGGAGGAGGAGCCTTGCCTACCTGCCTGCCAACTCCAGCTCCTGCTGGCTCTCCCTCTTAGGTCTAGGGACTGAGCCTCAGTCTACATCTCCTGGACCTACCAGCAGCATTTGGCAACTGATCACTCCTTCCTCCTAGAAATTCTCGTGTTCTCCTCCCACCTCCCTAACTGTTCCTTCTCAGGCTCCTTTTCTTTACCTCCCTGCTGTGAGAATGCCCAAGGGCTTGGTCCTCTGACCTCCTCTCTTCTGTCTCTACACGTAGTTCCCAAGAAAGTTCACGTGATCTCAGCCTTTAAACACCACTTCCATGATGTCAATCCCCAGTCTTTATCTTCAGTCCCAACCTCTCCCTTGAATTCCAGAATTACATGTCCAACTGTCTACTGAATTTCTCGATATAGACATCTACAGGCATCTCGAACTGAAGATGCTTGAAATTCCCTTTCACTCCACACCAGCTCCTCCAACCATCTTCCCCATCTTAGTAAACAGTGACTCTGTGTTTCCAGTTGGGCAGGCAAAATTCTAGACTTCTCCCTGAATTCTGACTTTCTCTTACATCCTACATTCAGGCTGGCTCTATATGAAATATATTCAAAACCTGAGCACTTTTTACCATAATCACTATTAATGCTTCTCTCACCTGGATATTACAATACAGCCTCCTTACTTCCACCCTGTTCTCCCACTGCCTCTCCCCCATACCTCCTCCTCCTGCCTACCCCAGTCCATTCTCCATACAAAGCCAGAATGATTTTTTAAATGTAATTCAGAACCGGTCACTCATACGATCAAACTCCAATAGCCTCCCATCTCATTCAGAGTAAAAGCCAAAGTCTTATAAAGGCCGACAGATCTAACATCCAATACTTCTCAACTTCATCTCTTACCATTCCTCCCCAACCACATTTAGATGGTGTAATTAAACATTTATACTGCTGGTTACTCCCAAGAGAGTAACCTCCCTATTGTTCCCTGAACAGGCTGAGCACGTGCTTTTTTTTTTTTTAATTGTACTTTAGAAGAAGCTTTACAAAGCAAGTTAGTTTCTCATTAAACCATTAATACACATATTGTTTTGTGACATTGGTTACCAACCCCACGACATGTCAACACTCGCCCCTTTTCGACCCTGGGTTCCCCGTTACTAGCTTTCCTGTCCCCTCCTGCTTTCTCATCCTTGCCCCTGAGCTGGTGTGCCTACTTAGTCTCGTTTTGTTTTATGGGCCTGTCTAATCTGCAGCTGAAGGGTGAACCCCAGGAGCGACTTTAGTACTGAGTTAAAAGGGTGTCCAGGGGCCATACTCTCAGAGTTTCTTCAGTCTCTGTCAGTCCAGTAAATCTGGTCTCTTTTTTGTAAGTTAGAATTTTGTTCTACATTTTTCACCAGCTCTGTCTGGGACCCTCTATTGTGATCCCTGACAGAGCAGTCGGTGGTGGCAGCCAGGCACCATCTGTTGTGCTGGACTCAGGCTGTGGTAGCTGTGGTCCATTAATCCTTTGAACTACTCTTCTCCGTGTGTCTTTAGTTTTCTTCATTCTCCCTTGCTCTAGACGGGGTAAGACCAGTGAAGTATCTTAGATGTCCACTCACAAGCTTTTAAGACCCCAGACACTACTCACCAAAGTAGGACGTAATACGTTTTCTTTATAAACTATGTTATACCAATTGAGCTAGATGTCCCCCGAGACCATGGTCCCCAGGCTGAGCACATTCTTGCCGAAGGGCCTTTGCGCTTGCTACTCCTACTAGGTATTTCATGCCTCACGCCCTTACTTCCTTCAGGTCTCTACTCAAATGCCACCTGTCAGGTGTAACCACCTTAAATAACATATAAATTGATAGCCCCCTACTACTTCCTACTTCTTCTCAATTTCTTTTTTTTTCCATAGCAGCTATAACTGGCTGGCATACCATATATTTGCTAGGTATTTTTGTCTCTTGTGTACCTCTTCACTAAAATGAAGTTCTTTGATGGCAAGGATTTTGTCTGCTTTATTCAACACTGGATCCCCAGCACCTTGAAGAGTACCTGGCACAGGCAGGCCCCCAATATAAATCTGTTGAATAAATGAATAATGAATGAATGACAGGCACCAGTATATCACTGCTTCATGAATTCCATCCCCTAGCCAGAGTGGACTCTCTCCTGTACCTCCTACCTTGTAGCTAAAGTCCTCCACCCCTCTGGGGCCACATGGTTGAGGACATGGGAGTATCTGAACTGGATCTGAGGATTCAAGATTCTGGCTCTCCTTTGGGGATATGGCTAAACTCCCATGGTTACTCCAAAATTCAGTCACTCCTGCATTTTTTCAACAACCATGTATTAAGCAAGTACGTGCAGAACACTCTGCTAAATGTTGTAGAAGGCTCAAAGGGTATAAATCACAGTTCTATAGTCAGGGTAATTATAATCTACTTGTGGAGCCAAGACATTTACACTTAAAATAACAATCAAAATAAATAAATATAAAGACCAATTAAAATATATGAGTTGGCACAAGGAAATATAACGCTAAGTATGAAATTAGTAGGTCTTATATAAAACATACTGAAAAATATTGAGCCTGGGTGGGTGTTGGATTTCAGAAGGGCCCTGAAGGATGGGTAGAAAGTTGACAGACACAGTGGACAAGGGGAGGCCAATCTAGGGATGGGAAGAAATGGTGGGAGATTAGACAAGGCGGTATGGGAGCAAGGAGGCCCTTCTACGACAGACCAAGGAGCCTACTGCTCACGTGCTGAGGTCAAGAAGATGGAAGTTATAGGAGTGAAATCAAGTCTGCATGTGTATCTTAGCAGAGCCAGTCGAGGCTTTTAATTGCAGATAAGACCAGAGCAAACCAACCCCAGCCCCCTGTTCACCCACACAGACCTCATCCTGCAGATGAAGGACCTCCGTGAGCCCATGCACATCCTCATGGATGACTGCTGCCCTTCCTTCTTGACTGTCCCAGTCTTTAGGTCCAAGATCCGGCCTAAGTGAGAGAGAGAAGGACATTTGCATGAACACCTTTGCCCTTGATTGTGGGTGAGGTGGGGAGAGCGTTCCCCAAATGCTCTGTCAAATGAGGACAAGTGGGATTGTACATATTGTTTTGCTTCTTGGAATTCCCAACATTCTTTGGCAGAAAAAACACAAATCAATGAAATCCATATAATTCGAAATGCCTTGTTTTCTTCACAGAACAGAATATACTTGCTGTCTCTGCTTTGTCAGATTCCATTGCCTCAAGTCACTCTGATTTTGCTTTCTCTCCCCTCACCCCATGGAAACGGCTTATGCCAAGGCACCAACAACTTCTTTATTGCTAAATCCAAAGCATGTTTTTTCTTTATCTGATTGCTTTGCTGAACTGCACTCACATGATGATTTCTTCTAAAAAATTTTTCCTGTCCTTGGCTTCTGAGACACCACACTCTACTCTGTTCTCCTGTTTCCTCCTGAACTGCTATTGTGCCCCAGAGGCTCCATCCCCAGCCATCTTCTCTTCTCATTCTGTGTTCCCCTACACAAGTATATACACTCCAAGGTTTGAATGATCGCCTCTGTAGGCTAAGGATCCTACATCTTCACCTCCAGTACTGTTATGGATTAAGTTGTGTGTCCCCCCAAAATATGTGTTGGCATCCAAAGCCCTATACTTGTGGATGTAATCCTGTTTGGAAATAGGGTTTTCTCTTTCATGTTAATTAGATCATACCAGAGTAGGGTGGGTTCTAAATCTAATACTTCGAACTATTAAAAGAACAGATTATGTACAACTTGAAGAATGTAGTCAATGTCACTGAATTATACATGTAGAAATTGTTGACTTGGCACATGTTCTGTTGTGTATATTTTCATCACAAAAAAGAAAAAAAAAGAGCAGATTTGACACAGAGACACACGCACACACAGGGGAAGACAGATGCCACATAAGGACTGTTGACCAAGCAACCACCAAATGCCAGGGACTACCTACTAGGAAGGAACTGACACGGTTGAGACACTGATTTGGACTTTTACCCTCCAGAACTTCGAGAAAATTAATTTCTGTTCTTTAAAGCCACTCATGTGGTGTTTCTGTTAGAACAGCACTAGGAAACGAAGATAAGCACCAGCCCCTCCCTTGCCTGAGCTCCAGATTTATGCCACCAACAGCTCACTGTACATTTCAAAGGCAGCATCACCCACTCCTCCCACAAACACTCCACAAATATCACAAAAGCATTGACACAAACATGAAAAACTAAGCCAAAACTCTGGTTGTCATCTCTGATTCCTTCCTCTCCCTCACCTCCTGCACAGTTGGTTCTTTCTTCTCTCCCTCCTCTGCCTCAGTCATAGTGCCCCTCATTACCCCTCACCAGAAACCTGCAAGGGTGCCCTTTCTAGCTTCCAACTTTCAGCATCCTCTCCCCCGAGACCACCTTTCACAGGCCTGACAGTGATTCACACACATAAGACTGTGACTGCCTTGGCTTAAAACTTCATTGCTTATAGGGACTCTGCTTACAAAGTCCTTCACAATTTGGACCCTGTCTGTCTCTGAGACTCATATCTTCTCCATTTCCTGTTGCTCTCACATCTCATACTTTACACCAGCCCTGTCCAACAGAAATATAATACGAGCCACCTAAGTCATTTTAAATTTTCTAGTTGTTAGTTGCCATGGAGTCAATGCCGACACATGGTGACCCTACCTGTACAGAGTACAACTAGTATGCAGGATTTTCAAGGCTGTGGCCTTTTGGACTCATATAGGGTCGCTATGAGTTGGAATTGGAGCCCTGGTGGCACAGTGGTTAAGAGCTTGGCTGAGTTGGAATGGACTTGGTGCCAATGGGTTTGGCTTCTTTGGTTTTTTTACCTTTTGGAAGAAGATCACCAGGCCTGTCTTCTAAGATGCCTTTGGATGCATTTGAACTGCCAACCTTTCAGTTAGTAGCCAAGTGTTTAACCATTTGTACCACCTAGGGACTCCTTTAGGATGCACCGAAAACCCACTGCTGTTGAGCTGATTCTGACTCATAGTGACCTATAGGACAGAGTAGAATTACCCTGTAGGGTTTCCAAGATTGTAATCTTTTTTTTTCTTTAATTTTATTTTTTTTATTGTACTTCAGGTGAAGGTTTACAGAACAAATAGCTTCTCATTAAACAGTCGGTACACATATTGTTTTATGACACTGGTCAACAACCCCACGACATGTCAACCCTCTCCCTTCTCGATCTTTTTTTTTTTGGTGAAAATATACATAGCCAAAGATAAACCATTTCAAAAATTTCTACACGCTCAATTCAGTGACATTGACTACATTCTTCCAGTTGTGCTGCTATTAACACTTTAGATAAAGGTTTACAGAACAAAATAGTTTCTCATTAAAGTTAGTACACATTGCCCTATGACAATGGTTAACAATCCCACTACATGTCAACACTGTCCTTACACAACCTTGGATTCCCTATCACCAGCTTTCCTGTCCCTTCTGCTTTCTAGTCCTTGTCCTTGGACTGCTGTGCCTCATTAGTCCTGTTTTGTTTCATGGGGCTGTCCAATCCCCAGCTGAATGGTGCACCTCAGAAGTGACTTCACCACTGAGCTAAAAGGGTATCTAGGGGTTTCTCCAGTCTCTTTCAGGCCAGTAAGTCTGGTCTTTTTTGTGCGTGTTGCAATTTTGTTCTACATCCTTCTCCAGCTCTGTCCAGAACCCTCTGTTGTGATCCCGATCAGGGCAGTCAGTGGTGGAAGCTGGGCACCGTCTAGCTGTACTGGACTCAGTCTGGTGGAGGCCTTGGTAGCTGTGGTCTATTAGTCCTTTGGGCTAATCTTTTCCTTGTATCCTGTTCTCTTCATTCTCCTTTGCTCCCGAAGGGGTGAGACCAGTGGAGTATCTTAGATGGCTGCTTACAGGCTTTTAAGACCCCAGACACTACTCACCAAAGTAGAATGTAGAACATGGTCTTTATAAACTGTGTTATGCCAATTGAGCTAGATGTTCCCTGAGACCATGGTCCCCACAGCCCTCCACCCAGCAATTCAGTCCCTCAGGGAGTTTGGATGTGTCTATGGAGCTTCCATGGCCTTTCCTTGTACAAGTTGTGCTGGTTTCCCCAGTATTGTGTACTGTCTCACCCTTCACAAAGATACCACTTACCTATTGCCTATTTAGTATTTTCCCCCCAACCCTCCCATCCCTCGAAACCAACAAAGATTGTTACTTTTTCTGTGTAAACTTTTCCATGAGTTTTTACAGTAGAGGTCTCATACAATATTTGTCCTTTTGTGATTGACTCATTTCACTCAGCATAATGTCCTCCAGTTACATCCATGTTATGAGATGCTTCACAGATTCATCATTGTTCTATATCATTGCATAGTACTCCATTGTGTGTATGTACCAGTTTGTTTATCCATTTATCTGTTGATGGGCATCTAGGTTGTTTCCATCGTTTTGCTATTGTGAACAATGCTGCCATGAACATGGGTGTGCATATGTCTATTCGAGTGACGGCTCTTATTTCTCTAGGATATATTCCTAGGAGCGGGATTGCTGGATCATACGGTATGTTTATTTCTAGCTTTCTAAGGAAGTACCATATCATTTTCCAAAATTGTTGTATCATTTTGCATTCCCACCAGCAGTGCATAAGAGTTCCGATCTCCCCGCAGCCTCTCCAACATTTGTTATTTCCAGTGTTTTTGATTCATGCCAGTAATGCTGGGGTGAGATGGTATCTCACTGTGGTTTGAATTTGCATTTCTCTAATGGAGATTGTGATCTTTATGGAAGCAGACTGCCACATCTTTCTCCTACGGAGCGCCTGGTAGGTTCATATCACTGACCTTTCAGTTAGTCGCTGAGCCCTTAACCACTGTACCACCAAGGCTCCTGTAGGATGCAGCAAAATCAAACCAAATCCGTTGCCACTGAGTCAATTCTGACTCATAGCGACTCTACAGGACAGAGTAGAACTGCCCCATAGGGTTTCTAAGGAGTGGCTGGTGGATTCAAAATGCTGACCTTTTGGTTAGCAGCCGAACTCTTAATCACTGCGCCACCAGGGCTCTGTAGGATGCACAGCACCCTACAAAAACAAATACCAGTAATTATTATCATGCTCCAGACTGATCTGTACATCTTTAAGCAGGCTGTGTATACCAGAATTCCGCTCAGTTGAGAGGCTCAACTCCAGGTCTGTTGAAGCTCCAGCAGTGCCGCCATGGAGGAGGCCCGAGCATCTGCCGGTGCTGTGCTGTCATCTGCCGCCTGGTTTGACACCTGTCTGTCTCATTCACAGACGACTTCTTCTATAACAGCCGCGTTAGTGTAAATTGTCACTTGCTATATCATCTACCAAATGGCAAATGGTTTCAGCTGTGAAGTAGGCCAGCATGAGAGTCTGTCAAATTCCAAAGTGCGCTCTGAAAATAAATCCCAGCTGCGTAGCACATGAGCGGTGGAACATGAGGAAATGAAAAAACACATTTCCCTGGGCCGCTGTCATGACCCTGAGAGACAACTGCCTCCACCTTCACTTCTCTGTGTGACTCTCCGGTTTCCTCGGGCACAATGAAGCCCCTTTCCAGGCTCCTTTGGAATGAAAGCATGCCAAACTTTATACAGCAAGTGTGTTCTTGAAAAGTTGCATGTGAATTGGATTTTTGATAAATGTTATAGCAGTTAAGATGTCTGCAGGTAAGTGGCCATTCCCCGGCCCAGGGCAGTGAACCCCAGTATAATGGAAAGTGACTCGCTCCCTGTACCACACTCAACCTGTGCACTGGGTTTGCTT
Source organism: Dugong dugon (assembly GCA_030035585.1). Taxonomy (NCBI): domain Eukaryota; kingdom Metazoa; phylum Chordata; class Mammalia; order Sirenia; family Dugongidae; genus Dugong; species Dugong dugon. The sequence continues at coordinate 25,729,815 of CM057482.1, read as the reverse complement.
ATAATGGGACTTCCCAGCAAAGAAGCCAGCATGGAGCCGTAGCTGCTATTACAGTGCTCCAGATCTTCTTTCCTGACCTACAGAATCCTTAGGTCTGCTTAAAACCTTGGGTCTAGATTCTAGGGCTGGTTCCAGTAGGTCCCCAGAAGCACAATCATCCAGGTCAATGCTGACTCCTTCCCACCATATCGCATCCATGGGAGGACATGTTCTTGTGCAATCCTGTCCCTGGGCTATTCCCACCCCGATTCCCACCCTGCTTTCTTCAGCCAGTGCCGAAACTGCCACTCACCCTGCTCATCTCTCCTCTCTGTACTCTTAACCCGATTCAAGTCTCCCCACCACCCCATGTCATCTCCCTGCCTCCTAATCTCCTCTAGAGTGCCTTCTGCCATACATAACCTCAGCTTCTCCAGAAAATTCCTCCATCCCCTGTCTCCACAGAAACCAGTCTGGTCCAACTGCTTCCCACCAGTGATCCCCCTGGAGTGGAGGCTTGTTCTCTTGTGTCCCATATGACTTGGGTCAGGAGGCAGGCTTGGTGTCTTCCTCAGTCACCAAAGCTCTTCTAAGCCTCTGCTCTCATAAACCCGGGCTCCTTCTGACCAGGACATATGGCTAGTTCCCCTGTTACCCTCCTTGGTCCTGCAGCCTTCCAACCTCCAAGTCACCCCTCCTCACTCATTTTAGACTCTGGCACATCACTCATCGTCTTTCCCTTCACCCTAAACCTACTGTCATCTTACATGGTTTCAACATCCATGTGAAAGAACCACCTAACATCCTCACCTCTCAGGACTCTGACTTCAATTCCGATTATGTTTATCTCCTCTCCACAGCAGCCACCCACTCCCACCACCATACCCTGGAACTGTAGTCATGTATAACTGCTCCATCTGATACTTTAACTTCAAACATCCCTCACAGCACCGTAACTTTCGAAACTACTAGTCCTCTCACTCTGGTCCTCCCACTTTGCCTGTTCTTTGAATTCAGAGAGTCTTGTGCCATAATCCTCAACACCCTACCAGCTTCCTTCTTCCAGTACTCAATCTGGACCTGTGGCCCATCACTTCAACCACTCTCCTAGTGCAGATTGATCTCCTGACCCCCTGTTCTTTCTCTGAAGCCCTGGTGGTGCACTGGTTAAGAGCTTGGCTGCTAATCAAAAAGTCAGCAGTCTGAATCCACCAGCCGCTCCTTGGAAACCCTATGGGGCAGTTCTACTCTGTCCTATAGGTCACTATGAGCTGGAATCGACTTGACAGTAACGGGTTTGGTTGGTTTTGGTTCTTTCTTTGCAAAGCCCACCTGAAAAATCCTCAGTTTGGACCAATCCAATTCAGTTGTCTGCCTTCTCTACTCCTACACCAGGATGGCCAAATCACGTTGGGGAAAACCATGTATCATGCACTCTGGTGTCATAACAAATCCAAGGTTTCCAAACTCACTTCCCCGTCCCCTGATCAAGCACTCCTTGTTTCTAGAATTTGCTTTCTCCCATTCCTCCCAAAATGTAACCACTCTTTTAAACCCACCTAAGCTCTCCCTTCTTCCTCCTGCTCAATGACCCCACCTCCTATTTCGCAGAGAAAACAGAGCTGGCTGCACAGGAGCTTTTTCACTCTCTCTTGATCCATCTATAAGTACACAATGCCCTCCTCTGGTCTAGGCCTACTCTTTCTGTCCAGGCCTGCGTCCCATCCCCCTGCCCTCTACTCAACATCGGAACATCAGCCATCAGACAGATCCCTGAGTGAGCAACATGGGTCTCCATCAACAAAGGAGAACCTTTAAAAATGGAGGGAAACTAGGGCATACATTTGAGGGTTCAAACTCTCTAAGACCATGAAGCCGTACGAAAATCCTCTGGTGCTCTGGTCCAATCTCTCCCCATGCAAATTTCATTTCCCTAGTGTTTCAACAGATCATTGTCCAGCCTCTGCTTACCCATATCCAATGTCAGGTAGCTCACTACAAGCCAGAATGACTTGGCAGCTCAGACGGTTAGGAAGCTGTTTCTTACCCAGAGTCAAAATACATTTTCCTAGAACATCAATCCATAGTTCTAGTTCTTCCCTAAAGAGCAGTGAGGAGAACCTCTGCTTTTGTTTCTATAGGATTCTTACCTTCAGGTATTATGCTGCCTGCTATCAAGTTATCAGATCCACCCCCCCTTGCCCCAAGTCTTCCTTTTAATTCCAGTACCCCTGATTCCTCCTTTTGAAAACAACATGATTTTCAGGCTTCTCATCACACCGGTCACTGCTCCTGAACCTCCTGACCCTTTTAGCAGCACCAAATCTCAGACAAATGTGAACTTGCCAGCGTCCCTCAGGAGCCCTGGTGGCACAGTGGTTAAGAGCTCAGTTGCTAACCAAAAGGTTGGCAGTTTGAATCCACCAGTCATTCCATGGAAACCCTCTGGGGCAGTTCTACTCTGTCCTATAAGGTCGCTATGAGTCTGAATAGACACAACAGCAATAGTTTTTTTTTTTTTGGCTTAGTGTCTCCTCAAATTTTCCCATCCCTCCAGGAGACAGACACAGTAACAAATAACTGTACTTGCTTCACAGTTTCCTAAATATATTTGTTATTGTTGGGTGCTGTTTAGTCGACTCCGACTCGTAGTGATCCCATGTGATGGAGCAGAACTGTCCCAAAGGGTTTCCTAGGCTGTCATTTTTATGGGAGCAGACCACCAGAACTTTTCTCCCCCGGAGTCGCTGGGTGGGCTCAAACCAACAACCTTTCGGTTAGCAGCCAAGTTCTTAACCATTATGCTACCAGGGCTCATTAAATATATTTACACATACTAATTATTTAAGCCTCACAGCAACCCTGGCAAGTAGGTATTTATGGAATACCCATTTCAGAGATGTGGAAACTGAGGCTTATAAAATATAAGTGATTTGTCCCAGATTAAGCAGCTAGTGAGAAAGTAGGTACCTCTATCCAGGTTTTCTTACTCCCAGTCCCATGCTCCATCTACCACTCCCCAGAGCCTCAGCATTTTTTTCCTGTGCTATGTCAGAAAGACATCCAGTTATGGCAGACACTGCTGTTGAACCTGGGCACTGACTTAGTGCATTTTTTCCTTTTGGTCCCTTCTCAGAGCTAGGAACAATCATGTATCCATTACTCCAAGAGCATCTTGTGTACTTGGCCATATTCACTTTATGCCTCTGACCTAAACCCTAATGCCCTTATCAGATCGCTTGGCAAAACCCAAGCTGTCTTTCCTGCTTCTTAAGAATGTGGCCAAGAGTCACATGAGGAGGGAGTTGCTCCCGAAAACTGTCTGACTGAAAAGGCTGCCAAATTGCCTCTGTCCTCAGATTCCCATCTTTGATAGCAGGTGAGGTCTGTCGCCATGAGCTTCTCTCTGTGACACTGGTACCCAGTCTCCAGAGCAAGCGGATCTCAAGTCACACAATGGTTGCGTTTGCTGAAAAGGCCCTGTAAATCTTTCACAACCCAAACTGTAGAAGCAGATACTGTTCTGGATTTGATGTGCAAAGAAGAACGATTAGCCAGCTAGCAATATATCCCAAACCTGAAGCCTGTTATTTCTAAGTGAAAAAGGCAGCAAGGGTCCGAGCCATAGCTCTCTCATGGGCCAGCTGTGGGAGTTTGGGCAAGTCCCTTGATTTCTCCAAGTCTTTTCTGACTGAAAAATGGGACATGCCTACTTTGAAGGGTTATGTGAAGATCTGAGCATGAACTGGATGGTCCAGGGCTGAGGACTTCCCGGGTGCCCTTGGCAAAGAAACAACAGGGGATAAGGAAGTCAATGGAACTGCTAGAAGAGTAGCTGCAGTGATGGACCATAGGCCCAGGTTGAGTTCTGAAAGAAGGAAGCCGACAGGGTGTGGAGGGTTAAGGCACAAGACTCCAGGCAGGAACTTTGTGAGTTCTGAGACGGACAGCCTCCTGGACCAGAGAGCCACAGGCTGGGGGGATCTGCTCAGTCCTGGTCATCCAGCCCAGTCACCACCTCCTGGCAGCTCCAAGGACAGAGGGGAGGCTGGCCTGGTAGAGGTTAAAATGCAGAAGCAGTAGCCTCAGGCTAAAAGGCTGAAGGATTTGATCTGTGTGTGTGTGTGTATATGTGTGTATTTGTTTTTGTTGATAGGTGCCATCAAGTTGATTCTGACTCGTAGGGACCCTACGTACAACAGAACGAAACACTGCCTGGTCCTGCACTATCCTCACAACCATTGTATGTTTGACCCTACTGTTGCAGCCACTATATGTATATATACACATATATATACACACACACATATATATGCATATATATGTATATATATATATAATGTATGTATATATATTACACTGCTATAATGTATACATTAAAAAACAAAACAGAACAGAATCCACTGTCAACAAGTTGATTCCGACTCACAGTGACCCCACAGGGTTTCCAAGGCTGTAAACCTCTATGGAAGCAGACTGCTGCATCTTTCTCCCTCTGAGCGGCTGGTGGTTTTGAACCACTGACCTTTCAGTTAGCAGTCAATCACTTTAACACATACATATATATATATATATAAATATACATAATATATATACACATGCACACATATGCATGTGTGAAGTAAAAACTCCAGATTATCTTCCTCTTCAGAGAAAAACATTATTAATATTTAGATGTATTTCCTCTCAATCTTTTTCTATGCATGTCTACTCTTTATTTTAATTAACTGAGTTCTCATAGTATATGTTTTTCTACTTTATGTCATATAACATTTGCTCGTACTTTTTTTTATCATAAACATAATTTTAAAGGTTCTATCATATTATTTTGAGTAGATAATTGACTGTTGGACATTTACGTTGTTCTCAGGTTTTCTATACGGCAAATAATGCTGTAGTGAACATCTATCTACACAAAGACACAACAGCAGTCTTAGGATTACTGTGTGCCATCAAATAAACTCTGACTCACAGACACCCTATAGGACAGAGTAGAACTGCCCCATAGAGTTTTCTAGGCTGAAATATTTACAGGAGCAGATCACCATGTCTTTTCTCCTGCAGAGCAGCCTGTGGCTTCAAACCACTGACCTTTCAGTTACCAGCTGAGGGCTTAACCACTGTACCACCGGGGCTCCTTAGTCTTAGGATAGATTGCTAGAATTGAAATTCCTGCATCAAGTGAGAAGAATATTTTCAAGACCATTAATACCAAAATTCTAGTCTACTTCTAAAAGTCCTGGTGGGCCCTGCAGTCAACAAATGGACTGGTATTCCGTTTTTCTAATCAGTGAAATGGAAGTAGAAATCATTATCCATCTCTAAGTTTTCAACTATTATTTTTCTAAGACAGATGAAAAGCACAAATGCTTTAGAACAGGGGTTGGCAAACTATGATCTGTGGCCCAAATCTGGCCCACTGCTTGTTTTTATAAATAAAGTTTTATTGGAACACAGCCAGGACTATTCGTTTATGTATGGTCTGTGGGTCTTTTGTGCTACAACGGCAGAGGTGAGTAGTTGTGGCAAAGATTGTATAGCCCACAAAGCCTAAAGTATTTACTACCTGGCCCTTTACAAAAAAAATTTGCTAACTCCTGCTTTAGAAGAATGATTATAAAGATTCCAATGATGGAGTGTCTTTTTCTATCGGCTGAGCGTCCTTCCATAATTGTTTTCAGTAAGCAGATTTTTAAGTATTATTACGGTCAGCAGTAACTTTTTAAAAAGGAAGAATCTGAAGTTTGTCTTGGATAAGATCACAAAAGAAGGCCTTGTGCACATAAAAATGCTCCCCAGGCTACAACAGAAATAAAAATATAAAGTAGAATTATTTCATCAAAAGAATCCTTAAGAAAACTGGAAACATCTTATCTTGGTTAAGAAAGGAGGAAAACCAAGATAGCAAGGGAGGAAAACAAGAGAAAATGATTAGCAACAAAAGCAAAGCAATGGCCCCGTGATGCACATTTGATGTGATTCCAAAAATGTGTGTCCCCCAGAAATGGGGGCCCAGAGGCCGGAGGACGCTTCAGTTGCTGTTCCAGTGACAATGTGTTCCCATTCTCAGAAGGTTGACCCCAGCCATTACAGCAGCTGTAAACACAGGAAAAAACACCCACCACAGCACAGGAATCCAAGCAGTGTGCACGAGGCCTGCTTCTGAACAAACTCTGGAGCCATGAGCTTTGTCCAACAAACCTGAAAGAGAATGGGCCTTCTGCTATGAATGTGGGCACGTTTTCCTCACATTTCATGATCTCTGGCAGGTGTTTGGAAATGGCTAAGGGTATAAGTACACCAATTCACAAGGTGTAAACCAGTTACTGTTAAGGTGACTCGAACTCATGGCAACCCCATGTGTGTCAGAGTAGAACTATGCTCCATAGGGTTTTTAGTGGCTGATTTTTTGGAAGTAGACTGCAAGGCCTTTCTTCTGAGGTGCCTCTGGATGGACTCGAACCTCCAACCTTCTGGCTAGCAGCAGACTGCATTAACTGTTTGTACCACCAGGGACTCCTCAGGAATTGTAGCCAAAGCATTTTCTTTCCAAATCTAAGAAGGTGCTCTGTTTGGCTCTGGCAGCAGAGTTGCACAGGGATATCTACTACTCAACCACCCAGCACTCCCCTCACTGCAATGCTTTTTTGAGAAACAGCTCTCTTGCTTTTCCTTTATTAGGAAAGTAAAAAAGGAGCTGCCCTCTTCTTATGCAATTCCCACCTCTCTGGCCATAGTTATTAGTTGAGGGCTGGGTACCTGACACAAGTTGGGCCAATCATAGCACTTTATCCTCCACCTTGTCCATTGTGATTGGCCTGAAGATTGAAGACATGATCCAACCAGGCCAATGAGAGTCCTCTGCAGGCAAACCGTGACCTTTTCCACCTTTTCTCCCTTTATTATCTATAGGAATTTGAGCAGCAATGGAGAACTGGGTCTAAGAGAATGAAACTGACTCATAGAAAGAAGTGAAAACACAAAACAGTGGAAGAACACCCTTGTGGTGTTCAAGGTTTTTGTGCCAATAAATTCCCCTTTTATGCCTAAAGTAGTTCAATTTTAGCTTCCATCACTTGCAACCAGTGGTTGAGACTAAAACAATGATATCCAGCCTTTGACAGGAAGGGGAAGACCAAGGAAACTAACTTTTTACTTAGTGAGCACTTAACTTAGGGCCAGGTACCATGGAGGATTTTATATATTTTATCTACATACCAACCCTAGGAAGTGGGCCACATGTGGCAAGTGGGGTGGGGGAGGGACAGTGGGGAGCCATCAGTCTTAGGGGGAGAAGTATTTTATCACTGATATTGCCAAGAATAAGGACCCCTGATGGCTCAATGGTTAAACGCTCGGCTGCTAACGAAAAGGTTGGTGGTTCAAACTCACCCAGCAGCTCCACGGTAGAAAGACTTGGTGATCTGCTTCCATAAAGATTACAGCCAAGAAAACCCTATGGGGCAATTCTACTCTGTCACATGGGGTCACTATGAGTCAGAATCAACTCTACAGCACCTAACAACAAGTACATTGCCAGGAATTGTGCATGGTAATAATGAAAAGCAGACTAACTTTTCAGTAGGCTTTATCACTGCTTTCAAATTCTCCAAGGACATTGTACCTCCTCACTGCCTGCCCCTGGAGAGACTCTCTGAACACCACCACCTCCGTGGTAGCCCCTGAAGGATGTAGTGTTCCCATGAGGAAAGTGAAGCCCAGAGACTCTAAATGATACACCTGAGATTGGACTCACAGCTGCGGAGGGGGCGTCAGCCTGCCTGACTGCCAAGTTCTTATTCTTCTCCCAGTAGAAACTCTTCCTGGAAGCCGGGAGACTACTCCTCAGAGCCAAGAATAAGATCATGCCCACCAAACAGAAGCGGATGGGCATTTAGGGGACAAGAGGTTAGCAACCTGTAGGAGACTGTGGCCAGATCACAGCAGATTAAGGATCAGAAACTCAGACTGGGAAAACCCAGCGTTTTGTTCTCATTTTTTTGTGTGTGTGTTTGTTGCTTCTCAGCTTCTCCTTCTGACTTGGTAGAGACCTTCCAGTTGTTCTGGCCTGTCCCAGCCATTCCTAGGAGAACGAGTGGAAGCAGTTTGAGTCTATAATTTGGGAGGGTGCCTTGCACACACTGGTGGCCGAATCACAACTCCATGTACATTCCTATGAATATTCCATGTGTCTCTCTTACCTCTATTTTCTAGAGGATCCTTGAAGATTTAGGACTATGGCCTCTCTCTGAAGTACCCCCCCTTGAGCCTAACATAACAAAATAGCATTTTCTTTTGGGAGTAGGAATGCTGAGCAACTGTTAGAAGCCTAGCTCCTGCTACCTTTTCAATAACCAGAAGGTGGTAAACAGAGACCCTCTCCTAGCAATCTGAGTCACTAAATCAACTAATACATCTCTCCTCTTTTCTGGTTCTACATGGTTATCCAGGCAGGGAAGGCTGCTGACATCCAGTGAATGGCAGGCTACGTGTGTACGCCGACAGTTCACAATGATTCAGTCCACTGGGGACCCTGGCACTTGAGTCTGGAAGGGCTTTTGTAAGAAAGGGTGCATGGTTTACCAGCAGCAACAGAGTGACGCTTCCTTACCCAGCTCGATTTGCAGGTTGCATTAAACTCCATCTACCCACACCATAAGCTGGGTGGTGATCTCCCATATAACATGATACTCACGACTCAGGCTGGGAGGGAAGGAAAAGGTACTGGGATACGTCAGACAGGAATGGACTAGAAAGGACAGCCTAGCTACCCCTGGGATGGGAGTCAGCCTTAGAGCAACAGATTTTTTCACATGATTATTGTCAAAAAAGAGTGCATCTAACACGAAGAATGTAAGCGATGTCACTGAATTATACATGCAGAAATTGTTGAATTGGTGTATGTTTTGTGTATGTTTTCACCACAATAAAAAAATTGAAGAAGGGTGCACAGAGCTTCTAGAGGCTGGGTGGCAAGCAAGAACCTATCAACTGACTCCACCTAACAGAAAGCGCAAAGTGCAAGCTACAGCACCCAGCAAAGTGGCTCAGAGTCTGGGGAGAACAAGAGATTGTTCCCACCTAACTATAGAACCAATGCAGGAGAGGTCTAGAGGAGAAGTCTGGACAAAGTGCGAATGGAGCACAGAGCAGAGGGAGAAAGAGCTTGTGTTCAGAGACAGCAAAGTGGGTATCGGAACACTTCCTGCAAGAGGAGGAGTTAATGGAGCTCTGCAGGATGCAGAGGTGGAGCTGGAAGGGAAAGATACCCCAGGACAATGGATCAGGACCTGGTGCTGGGGAAGCGGAGAGAGGGGGTCTAGGATGGGGCAGAGTCCTGACTGGCTGGTGCGAGGTGGAGACGGATGGGAGACTGGCTTGAGAGGGGGCTCTCTGGGCCCCCAGAGGCTCCATAAACCCAGAAAGGCATGAGCAGAAGCAAGCAGAGGGTTCAAGCCTTCAGGGCTGTTTCACTGTCTCTCACGTGGAGGCAGGAAAGTCAGAGACTCCAGATGCTTAGGAAACGTGTGTCTGACAGACCCATCCATCCCTTGATCTCTTGATATTGTAGGCAATAAATATTAAGTACACTTTGCAAAGGTCAATCATGTTGTAAAAACAAAACTTCTACCATCCCAGGCTGGCTGGGGAAATTCACATGATTTGCATTTTAAACTCAATAATACCGATCATTTAGATTCTAGAAGCAAAAACTTCTAAGAGCAACATTAATATCCAATGCTGCCCTTATCTGATACTCAGGGAAAGAGAGACACCTTAGGGGCCTGTGTGTCCTAGCTATCTGGGAGAGTGCCAGTCTGAAGCACAAAGCATGCTGGGAAGTAGTAACAGGATGGCAATGGTGGGGATGTTCATTGAGCAGAATGGTGCTCCTGGCTGGCTGATATTTTTAGGGAGTGGGGATAAATTTGCTGGGAACCGTCTCCCACTCTCAAGCCCTCTTGATTTTTCTGGCCAAGGATGATGGTGGCTGGGTTAGGACTCCAGTCTTTGGTTATGGAATAACAAAAGAAACAAAAGAGCCTGCGGGGGGCCCTGACCAGGACTTGTGAAAAGGGACTGGGCACTGTGACTAACAGGCCCTGTAGACATTCTAAGAAAGCCTCTCTGCCAGGCAGCCTGGCTGGAGTGTCACTTCTCCCCTCTCCCCTCCCTGCCATCTGGGGAAGGTGCTAATGAGACGCTAACTAGGCAGGGAGCAGGCAGGGAGCAAAAGGAGTGAGCAAAAATCTGCACAGACATCAATGAGACAACCGCGTTATGAACAATGGAAAGACCAAGACTGGGACACTTGGGGGGTGAATCTGCACCAAAAGGCAGAGAACTCCAACATGGAGGACAGGCCACGCTACTTCTACCACCTTAACCACTGGGCTCTCCAAGCTCTCTGAAAGGCCAGAACTTCAGAACTTTCTCCAGCATTCACATTCTAAACACGACGTGGAATTGCTGGAGTGCAACGTGCGGCAGCCTGCTGCTCTGCTATTCATTATAAAATCATCACCCCACAGTTCCCCTGCGGCCAGCACCTCTTCTATTTAATCTGCAGACAAAAGTACAAATTCTTCATCCTGTTTAGAATGTGATGGAGTGTGATTTAAAGAAACACATGCCTCTTGGGGTATCATGCTACAAAAATGCCAGAAATGCAAGCCTGAGGGTTTTAATTTTAACAGTAAATGATTAACCCCTTTCTCCCTCTTTGGCTGTAGAAAAAGGCAGCTTGAGATATGGAAAGAGGCCAGGCTGACACAGAGTTCAAGAAGGCAATTTCAGCTCGTGTCTCCCTTCTATATAAGTTGCTAATGAAATGATTTAAAAAAATATAAAAATAGCAGGAAAAATCTGCTGTGCAGAAAAACAGTGGAACCAGTTGCTGTGGAGTTGATCCTGACTCGTGATGGCCCCATGTGTGTCAGAGTATAACTGCACTCCACAGGGTCTTCAATGGCTTATTTTTCGAAAGTAGATCACCAGGTCTTTCTTCTGAAATGCCTCTTGGTGGCCTCAAACCTCCAACCTTTCAGTTAGCAGCTGAGAGCACTTACAGTTTGAACCACTCAGGGACTCCAAAAACAGTGGAAGTGGGCTTCAACAGATCAGAGACATTGAGGAATTTCTGCAATAAACAGTACAGACGGGATGGGATGGAAGTAAGTACGAGCAGATCCATGGTTCAATAAATACAAAGGAAGGCCTGCCAGGGAAGGAAGTGACAAGGATCCCCAACAGAAGCTTCCAAAACCCAAGCAAGGGAGAGCCAACAGGGAGTCAGGAAGCAGAGGCGAAGTGGTCCAGGGTCTTGACATAGGAAGGTCAGGGGTAGAACTCTCACATCACCTTGACTGACACAGCCAACCTGCCAGGTCAAGAGGAGGTGAGGTTGCTTTGGCTGCTGCCAGGACAGCGTTCCAGTTAGAGAGTGGGCAACGCCCTGCTAACTTCTGGCTGCCATGGCCCATGCACACAGCTGTCTCTGGCTGCAGTTCCCTCCTGGATCTGCCCAGACAACTGGACCCCCAATCTAGAAAAATTAAGTTTCAAAAAAAAAACCACTGGTTATGTTAGGGCGTAATCACTGACAGAAACCATTTTAAGTCTTCATAAAATTTAGAAATATCAGATGGATTAAAAGGGAAAGGGGGATAGTTTGATGCATGAAAGGACTCAGTATTTAAAGAGAAAGGAACTGACCTGAAAAATTAGAATACCGTCCCATTCCATGAAACAGATTCCAAAAAGATGATATTTTCAAATACCAAATCTCAGCAAGATTGGAGAGGACCTTTCATAGATAAAAAAAATAACCTGAGACCAGGAAAGACTGCTTTTAGGTGGAAACATGATTTCAGACTTGAAAACCCAAATGCAGGCAGCAAAAAGTGACGCCGCTGAACTCAATCAATGAGTTAAAGAAACATTTGAGACATTCTCCCAGAAACCACAAGAAAGAGAAAGGGTATGAATGTGATAAGCAAAGGGGTAACATTCCTTGAGAATAGAGTCAGGAGATTCATCGAGGAACTGCAGAAGAGAGCTGACAGGGGAGACAAAGAAGCATTAAAAGAAATATTAGAAGGATGTCTGCTTCCAATGAAGACAGAGTAACAGGGTACAGATTTTACCTTCCTTTCTGAAACAATCAAACACCAGACAAAACATAGAACAATAGTTCTCAAGACACTGGACATCAGGCAATAAGAAGAGTGATCCCTGAGAGATGGGAAAACAACAAGGATCACCCTACAATCACCCCACCTTACTGCCTGAGAGCACTTCCAAGCTGCAGCACAAGGAGAGGGAACCCAGATGGAGCCCAGCAGACTCCTTGAGTTGAGGAAATGGAACTTGTCTGAGGCTGGGTTCTCTAAAGAAGCAAAACCAGTGAAGCGAATATGTATATATAGACAGACAGATGTATAGGTATATATAGATAGATATAAATACATATATAAAGAGAGAGAGAGAGACTGATTTATCTCAAGGAAATGGCTCACATGGTTTCAGAGGCTGGGAAGTTCCAAGTCTGTGGGTTAGGCATCAGGCTGGAGGGTCCTCCTGGGTCATGTAGCTGCAAGGGCTGATAAACCCAAGATTGGCAGGTCAGACAGCCGGCTGCTGGCTCACAAGCTGCAGAGGGTGACGAGTCCCAAGACTGGCAGGTAATACGGCAGGCCACTGGCTCATGTCCCAAGAACAAGAGGTGAGATGATGATGTGTGGGATGTAGGATCGAGAACAAGCAAAAGCCAGTGAGCTTTGCCAGAATGTCCTTATGTATTGGATGTAGGCCACATTCCTGAGGAAACTCCCCTTACAACTGATTGGCTAATCACATAAAATCATATCATGGAGGTGATTACACTGTATCATAAAATGGAAGGTGGCTACATCACTACATAACTGCCAAACCACTAAGAATCATGGCCCAGCCAAGCTGACACACAACCTTAACCATCATAGAACTGAAGGTCCAGAGGGACTAAGACAGCTAGAGTTCACAGGACAAAGTATCAGAGTGGAGAGAGGTGCTCAGAGAAAGAACTCTGGAGATCTGCAGAGGGGCCCCCTTGAATATCCTCCAGAGTTCTAATCAGTGCCTGTACATGAGGAAATTATCCTAGGTCAAGGAAAGAACCAACAGAAAGGATTAGAAAGAACAGTACCCAGAACTCACATGTGGCTGGGGACGATGCCAGTTCTCATCAGTCAGATGGAAAAGTCTCACAACTCACAAGGCACTGAGTATATTACTGAAAAGCATCCTGACTTAGTAAAAACCAGTTGACATTGACTTGATCCCAACTCATGGCGACCCTACATGTGTCAGAGTAGAACCGTGCCCCATGAGACTTTCAATGGCTGTTATTTTCAGAAGCAGATCACCAACCCTTTCTTAGGAGGCACCTCTGGGTGGACTTAAACTTCCAACCTTTCGGTTAGCAGTCGAGTATGTTAACATTTGCATAACCCAGGGGTGCCAGCTAATATCATACTTGATGGTAAAAGACCGAATTCTTTCTATGATTAGGAAAAAGACAAAGACATCTGCTCTCATTACTTCTTTTCTGCATTATATACTCATATATACTGCATTATTATACTCATAGTGATCCTATGTACCACAACGAAACATTACCCAGTCCTGCACCATCCTAACAATCATTGCTTTGTTTGAGCCCATTGTTGCAGCCACTGTGTCAATCTATCTTGTCAAGGATCTTCCTCTTTTCCCCTGACCCTCTACTTTACCGAGAATGATGTCCTTCTCCAGGGACTGGTCCCTCTTGATAACATGTCCAAAGTACATGAGACTCACTATCCTTGCTTCTAAGGTGCATTCTGGCTGTACTTCTTCCAAGACAGATTTATCCATTCTTCTGGCAGTCCATGGTATATTCAATATTCTTCACCAACACCATAATTCAAAGGCATCAATTCTTCTTTAGTACTCCTTATTTATTGTCCAGCTTTTGGATGCATATAGGTGACTGAAAATATCATGGCTTAGGTCAGGCACACCTTAGTCCTCACAATGACATCTTTGCTTTTTAACACTTTAAAGAGGTCTTTTGCAGCAGATTTGCCCAATGCAGTATGTCACTGGATTTCCTGACTGCTGCTTCCACGGGCATTGATTGTGGATCCAAGTAAAATGAAATCCTTGACAACTTCAATCTTTTCTCCATTTATCATGGTGTTGCTTATTGGTCCAGTTGTGAGAATTTTGGTTTTCTTTATGTTGAGGTGTAATCCATACAGAAGGCTGTAGTCTTTGATCTTCATCAGCAAGTGCTTCAAGTTCTCTTCACTTTCTGCAAGCTATGTTGTGTCATCCACATATTGCAGGTTGTTAACGAGTCTTCCAATCCTGACGCCGCGTTGTTCTTCACATAGTTCAGCTTCTTGGATTATTTGCTCAACATACAGACTGAATAAGTATAGTAAAAGGATATACACCCTGATGCACAACTATTCTGATTTTAAATCAAACAATACCCTCTTGTTCTGTTCTAACAACTGCCTCTTGGCCTATGTAAAGGTTCTGCATGAACACAATTAAGTGTTCTGGAATTCCCTTTCCTCGTAATGTTATCCATAATTTGTTATGATGCACACAGTTGAATGCCTTTGCGTAGTCAATACACAGGTAAACACCTTTCAATATTAATGATACTGTTCAATAATTTCCGCATCCTGTTGTATCACGTTTCTTTGGAATGGGCACATATATGGACCTCTTCTAGTCAGTTGGCTAGTATCTTACTTAATTACCTAGTGCTGCTAGAACAGAAATACCACAAATGGGTGGCTTTAAAAAACAGAAATTCATTTTCTCACAGTTTAGGAGGTTAGAAGTCCAAATTCAGGGTGCTGGCTCTAGGGGAAAGCTTTCATTCTCTGTCGGCTCTAAATGAAGGTCCTTGTCTTTTCTGCGCTTCTGCTCCTGGGCAGTCTTCATGTGGCTTGGAATCTTTCTTCTCCCATCTCTGCTTCTCCTGCTTGCTTGTTTAATTTCTTTCTATATCTCAAAAGAGATTGACCCAAGATACACCCTAATCCTGTCTCTTTAACATAACCTAATCCTCACTCACATAACCTAATCCTGCCCTGGTGGTGCAGTGGTCAAGAGCTCGGCTGCTAACCAAAAGGTCGGCAATTTGAATCCACTAGACGTTCCTTGGAAACCTTATGGGGCAGTTCTACTCTGTTCTGTAGGGTCACTATGAGTCAGAATCAACTCAATGGCAAAGGGTTTGGTTTTCTTTTTTTTTTAATCCTGCCTCAATTAACGTAAAAACACAACCCATTCACAAATGGAATGATAACCACAGGCAGAGGTTAGTATTTATAACACATTTTGGGGGGACACAATTCAATCTATAACAGCAGATAGCTGTCTCCCAAATTTCTTAGCACAGACGAGTGAGCACTTCCAGTGCTGCACTCATTTGTTAAAACATCTTAACTGGTATTCCATCAATTCTTGGAGCCTTGTTTTTCGCCAATGCCTTCAATGCTTGGATTTCTTCCTTCAGTATCATTGGTTCTTGATCTTAAGCTACCTCCTGAAATGGCTGAACACTGACCAATTCTTTTTGATTCCATGACTCCGTGTATTCATTCCATTTTCTTTTGATGCTTCCTGTGTTGTTCAATATTTTGCCTACAGAATCCTTCAAAATTGCAACTCGAGGCTTGAATTTTTTCTTCAGTTTTTCAGCTTGAGAAATGCCAAGGATGTTCTTCCCTTTTGGTTTTCTAACTCCAGGTCTTAGCACATTTCATTATAATACTTTACTACGTCTTCTCAAGTCTCCCTTTGAAATCTTCTGCTAAGCTCTTTTACTTCACTACTTCTTTGGTTCGCTTTAGCTACTCTACATTCATGAGCAAGTCTCAGGGTCTCTTCTGACATCCATTTTGGTCTTTTCTCCGTTTTTAATGACGTTCTGCTCTCTTCACATATGATGTCCTTGATGTCATCCCACAACTTGTCTGGCCTTTGGTCATTAGTTTTCCATGCATCAAATCTATTCTTGAGATGGTCTCTAAATTCAGGTGGAATATACTCAAGGTCATACTTTCGCTTTCGTGGACTTGTTTTAATTTTCTTCAGCTTCAACTTGAACTTGTATATGAGCAATTGATGGTCTGTTCCACTGGTGGCCCCTGGCCTTGTTCTGACTGATGATACTGAGCTTCTCCATCATCTCTTTCCACAAATGTAGTTGATTTGATTCCTGTGTTTTCCATCTGGCGAGGTCCACGTGTATACTCACCGTTGAAAAAAGGCATTTCTGATTATAATCTACATATGATGGAGATTCTAGCTAGTGCAATCAAGGCAAGAAAAATAAATAGGAAAGGAAGAAGTAAAACTGGCTTTATTTGAAGATGATCTTATATGTGGAAAATCTGATGGAGTTTATACAAAAGATGCTAGAACTAGTGAGTGAGTTTGCCAAGTCTTCAGGATACAAGATCAATATATAAAAAGAGGCCTTTCCCTGTCCCACTCTCCCCACGACCTCCAACATGTGAATCAGACTCCCTGTTACTGTTTTTGGAGCCCTGGCGGCACCGTGGTTAAGTGTTCAGCTGCTAACCAAAAGGTCGGTGGTTCAAATCCACCAGCTGCTCCTTGGAAACCCTATGGGGCAGTTCTACTCTGTTCTATAGGGTAGCTATGAGTTGGAAACGACTCGACGGCAATGGGTTTTTTTTTTTTTTGGTTACTGTTTTTATAGCTTCTTGTTCCTTTCCCTGAGAACACATCACAGTTTTAATTCTATGTTCACTGTATGACCATTCATCTGCCCAGTTCCCCGCAATAACACCGGAAGCCCCCTAACTGGTGGTGACCATGTTTGCTGCATTCACTGCTTTGTTTGCAGTATCTAGCGCAGTGCTGGGCACTCAATATTTACTGAAGAGATACTTGTTTAATTAAACAAAAGCATGCAATGTGCCTTATATAAAGAGGTCTCCCCTCTATCCATGAAGACTTGTTGGCCAAGCCCCAGAGAAGCCCTGAGGAGAAGTGAAGTGGGCAGTGGGGTCCACATCAACATGACTCTGGCGCTATGGCTCCAAGACTTGCTTTGACAAGTTGTCTTGGACAAACCTCAGCTGCTCCTGTGGGAAAGCCTGAGAGTCATCACTCCATCCATGTGCTGCAGTAGATATGGCTGGTATCTCACCCAGATCTCTTGGATCCCAGTTTGGCTGGTGGGTCTCTCCCCCAGCTGCTGAGGGTGCTTCAGATAATGGCTCACACATGCACCTTCTCCAAAGGATTGCTCCTGAAACCTCCTTGAAACCGCCTTGCCTGAAGATGCGTGGGATTATATCTACCACCCCAGTTACACATACCACTTAAGACCCATGGCCAATGACTGACTGGGATAAGGTTACAAAAGCCCACTCCTCTGCCTCCAGGTGGAACAAACTCTGTGGTGCAATTTATACTCCAGAACTCCCTGCGGAATCAGGCTGAGGCTAGACCTCTTCTGAACCATATCTTTGCCTGGTTGCTTCTCTGACCTAACTTGCTTCTCTCTCACCAGCTCTCTCCATAAATGTGTGCACAAATCCCCATCCAGGTTCTGTGTCTACAGAACTCAACCTAAGACAGAGACTGTCTACAGTTGGGAAAAGGAAGCAACCAACATTTTCTTGTGGTTGTTAGTTGCTGCTGAGTTGGCTCTGACTCATGGCAACCCCATGTATAACGGAATAACACACTGCCTGGTCCTGTTCCATGTTCATGATCTTTTGTATGTGTGAGTCCAGTGTTGCAGCCATTGTATCAACCCATCTCACTGAGGGTTTCCCTCTCCTTCACTGGTCCTCCACTTTACCAAACATGATGTCCCTCTCCAGCTGTTGGTCCCTCCTGATGACACAACCAAAATAAGTAAGAAAGTCAAAGTCTCGGATAGTATTCTGTGATCCATAGGATTTTCACTGGCTAATTTCTGAAAGTAGATTGCTAGGCCTTTCTTCCTGGTTTGTTTTAGTCTGGAAGCTCCTCTGAAATCGGTTCACCATGGGTGACCCTGCTGGTATTTGAAATACTGGTGATATAGTCTCCAGCATCACAGCAACATGCAAGCCAACCCAGTATGACAAATTGACAGTCAGGTGGTGGAACCAACATTTTCTGAGCGCCTACCTAATACATGCCAGGCACTGTTCTAGGCACCAACCCTATGAGGAAACAAAGGCTCAGAGAAAACCTGAACCTTGTTCAAGATTACCCAGCTGGTCATAGATAGAACTAGAACTAAAACCCTTGGCAGAATCTGTCTCCAAAGTCCATGCCCTTAACACACTGGGCTGGCAGTCCATGTGTACAGACTCCTAGTCCTACCAAAGAATGTGACCTGTGCTGTTTCAAACAGTGGCAGGAGTTGTAAGTGGCAGATGTGGGGTCGGGGTGGGGCTTCAAGCTCAGTACAATTATATTTTGTTCCAAAGTAGAAAGGGCTACCTCCTAAGGTGACCAGCTCAGCCACTGCAGATATGCAAGAAGAAGCCACATGACCACTTTATAGGACAGATGGAGGGAAATGTATGACCAAGAGAAGAGGTGGGCTGTGTGACCTGAGTTCTTGTAACTCTCAGTCCTCAGAGTATGCACTCAGTTCAAGGTTAAAGAATGACATTGTAAATAGCTCACTGGAGAGTAATTTATGTCAACACCCGAAAGTGGAAGACTGAAATCCATCCATCGGATAACTGCCTGAGTAAACCACGGTCAAGGGAGGCTTTGCGTTGGAATACAAGAAAAGAATGTACAAAAATAAAGGGAAAACTGAATGCAGATGTTTTCCTCAAATTAACTTCTACTGAAAAAGCAAAAAACAGGAAAGAACGGTGTAATACGTGAATTCTTATTTAACCATTTGGTGTGAGTCATGACATTTCAGAGGGAAATGCGTCTCTCTTTTTTGTGTTTCAGTGAAGCAAAAGGAAACTATTTTAATTTTCTTGATCATGCTGGGGTTTTTACAATCAGCTATTTTTAACCAAAGCATTACAAAATATGACCATCACGTGAGAATATTACTGAAATCTAAATCATACCAGCAGGAAGCAAACGATTCGTCTTTTTAAACGTTCTAAAGTACCTCAAAACAGTTTTATATGCCTAAAAACAATACTACTTCTAGGTTATTTTTGTTAGAGTTTTCTTTCATATATGGAAAAAAAGTGCTTGTCTAGTTACTTCTTGAGTATCAAAGCTAGGATAAAAGATACTTCATTAAGAAGTCGAGACTCTTCCAAAGAGGGTTTAAAATGCTAATGCTGCTCATTTTTCAATTGTGTTGCTGATTACATTTTTAACATTCTGTGTGTTGGTGGTGGTAAATTTAAAAAGTTACTTTATTTTACTTTGTTGAAATTTCTCTCCTATAGGTAGGATAGGTTGGGTTGTATTATTTTATTTTGTGTTTTTTCTTTTCTTTATTCCAGGAGTGGATTGGGGTTCAGTGGTTTTCAACCTGTGGTTCATACCCAAATCACCAGAGCTGCTTTTTGAAAATACAGAAGCCTAGGCTTCACCACAAGAGAGTGGATTCACAGAACAGGGTTGAGCCCTGGCATCAGAATTTTTAAAAGATCCAGTGGGATTATGGTGTGTCTTGAGGTTAAGAACTACTGTTTTTAGGGCTGGAGATTTTTAACGCTTATTTACAAAGCTGTAATGTTTTCCAGGTGCTCCTTGGATATTCCTTCATTCAAACGCCAGATGCAAAAATGAGAATGAAGAGAACAGTTCTTTAGGAGGTGATTCTTGGCACTACAAAGAAAGACACCAATTTTTTTTTTTTAATATGATTAAATCTCTGTGTGAATTTAAGGCAATATT
Organism: Dugong dugon; assembly: GCA_030035585.1. Taxonomy (NCBI): domain Eukaryota; kingdom Metazoa; phylum Chordata; class Mammalia; order Sirenia; family Dugongidae; genus Dugong; species Dugong dugon. Next base: position 25,709,937 of record CM057482.1, on the reverse strand, counting down.
TAGAGATCTCAAGTCTAACTCACGTACATTTATCATGGGATGTAAGACATGGGCACTGACCCCTTTAAGAGAACTTTAATCTCTCCCCTTTACCCAGGACAGAGGCAAGCTGCTCTCGCTGGGGAAAGAGAAAAGACTACTTCTCCACTGGACTCTGCAGAAGCACCACTCCCCCTCCTCCCAAACCTGGCTAAGGCTGGAGAAGGGGCGTGGGGTCAGGAGTCAGGAGCCTGCAGATGGAGTTCAACAATTTTACTTCCTAGCCTGGCAACCTTTAGCAAATTGTTTAACTATATGAGCCTCAGTTTCTTCATCTGTAAAATAAGGGTAACATATTTGCCACTTATGAAATTAAAATTCGATTATGAGTTGGAGTGTGCCTTGTAAACAGGAAGATGCTGTGCAAAGTAATGTCTAGGTCTGATGTTTTCTGGAACCCCTGCCCTCTCATCTCCCTCAGGACCCTAGAAACCACTTCGCTTACTGTGGTCTGAAGCACGAAGCAGACAGCACAGCTCAGGCAGGGACTGGAGGTTTCTCCAGATTTAATTATAAATCTCATTTGATGGGAGAGGATGGTCCTCTAGTGCCAAAGGGCAGAATTCAGGGGGTTGTGTATAAATGAAATGAACTCACACTGGTGAGTTCTACTTGTGTCCTGGGCTGCCTCCTTGCTCCCTTCTCCCTGTAAGCCCCTTGCTGGAGGTGGCTGTGTGTGGCTCGATTCCTTCCCTTGCAGAGGAATGCTCTATGAATGGAATGGAAAACCCTGTCATTCATTGACATTACTGGGCAAGACTCCTCTTCAAGTCTTGCAAAGCCTGGGCACCCTCCAGTTCTAGTGTGAGCCCTTCCCTCACAAGTTGCTACTCTGGACAAAGTGTGTTAAGCCCTCAGACATGGGGGGGGGGATAGAAAGAAGAGAAAGGAGCTTGGGACTGGGGAGGGGATGGGGTATCCTGGCCTGGCTTCAGGGGCCAGCTACAAAGAAGCCTCAGAAAGTCTAGGCAAAGTGGCTGAGTGTCAATCATCTAATTCCTACCTCTGGCAAAAGCTTCTGTACCCTGCACACTGGCAGAGACAATCTCAGGGGACCTGGTTCCTGCTAAGGCAATACATGTCCTGAGCTGGAGGTCAAACTTCCATCCCCTCTCCGGTGTGCATGCCTCCTGGCATCATCCTCCTCTCTCTCTTGCTTCAGCTCCTGACCTGCACCCTCCACTAGCACCACCTAACCCGTGCTTTGCTGTGGCCACCTTCCACTGCTCTCACGGAAGTCGTTTGGGCACTCTGGCTCTGGACTGTGTCTGGCTCTGCTTCTGTGCCGACAGCTCAAAGTGGCAGTTCTGGTCCAAGGCAGTGGGGGAGATGGGCAAGACTCAGGCACCAGACGATGAATTAAGTCAGAGCACAGGCAGGTGAAGAGAGGCAGAAGCCCAGGCTTAGGGCTGGAGCCAGCATGAGAGGCAGGGAGAATGATGGTGAGGAACATGCCAGAGGAATTAAACTGCCTGCCCAGCTTTAGACGGACGATGGAATTCCAAGCCCCACCAGATCTGAGAGGTGTGAAGGAGGGTAGAAAGTGTGGCTTTTTATCTTGCCTCAGGGCAGACTTAAGTCTATTTCAGATTGTTGAAGGGTGAATAATAGTAGGTCCAGCTGGAAGGAAATGAGGAGGTAGAGACAGGAAAAATGAAGCAGAGGAATTGATACAATCTGGCACAGCCTATATTGATGCCCACATCTGAGTCAGCACCATGCAAAGATGGTGGGGCTAGTACAGTCACACACTCCCCACAGTCCTTGGATTGTGACATTGTTGACTCACAGAGTAGGGTGACTGATGGTTATGTAAAATTAACAACTCTGAGTATTCTTACTTCCCGGCAGGGAAAACTGAGCACATTCTGCATTGCAGCCAATTTGACCTGTGAAAATAGGCTGATGGGTCTCCATCAGTGAATGCAAACCATCAAAGGAAGTGACAGGAGTTTGCAGTTTGATTGAATGTGGCAAGCTGGGGCCACTGAGGAGGTGCTTCCTGCTCTCCATGGTTAAACTCATTCCTGGTAGAAGAGATGTGTCAATGAGAACATACAGTAAAAACAAAGGGTCACCAAAGACCCTACAAGCTAGTTCTTTAACACTATTTGGGTGGAGAAAGAACTAGAGTGAGTGGATCAACGCTTCCTTGTTGGTTTTGCTGCCAAAACAGTTCTTAAATCTACCCACTTTTCTCCACTGCCACCACCCTAACCCAACCTTGTATCATCTCTTGTCTGGATAACTCCAACACCCTCCTAACATGGATTCTTTCCAGCCACTCTGCCCCCCTACAACATGCTCTCCACTCTGTAGTCATGAAATCTTCTGGTTAGAAAGCTTTAGTGGCCTGCTATTGCTCTGAAAACAAGTACCCACCTTCTACCACCTCCTCACTGGTTATCTTTGGCTCTTCTATCAGATCTCACTGAACATCACTCATTCATGAGAACCTTCTCCAACATGCCCAGAACAAGTCAGGTGCCCATATTATGTGTTCTCATTGCACCACAGACTTTCCTTCCATACCACTAATGACGTGTCATTATGTGTGATCGTTTGTCTGATGTCACTCTTCCTCACTCAACTGTAGACTCCATGAAAGCTAGGCTACATCAGTCTTATTCCCTAGTCTATCCCCAACACTTAACCCAACATCTCCCACAGAGTTAGTACTCCATAAACATGTGCTGGATGGATGAATAGGAGAAAGAGAGTCAGCACACCTTCTCAGCTCCCCTTGTCCTCCATCTGAACATGTGATGGACGTTCTGAAGCACAGTGTGGAAGGGAGAACGTCACCCTTTGATATACGGGCAAAACTAATAAAGGTTAACATTCACCCATTTTCCCTTGTCAACAGTATCAAAACACATTTTAGAGGGGCAAGGAGAGTAATAAAGCAGAGCAAGATCTAGATCAGTGTTTAAATATAATCCTCAGTCGTTAAAAATGAATGAAATCTCTACAATTCCCATATGCCATCTCGTGTGTGCTTCAAAGCAGTCTCACAGGAGACATGTTATTGTCTGCGCTTATAGGTGAGGAAACTGAGGCCCAGGGAGATTAAGTCATTTGCCCAAGGTGACACAGCTGGTCAAGTGGAAGAGTCATGAACTGTAGGTGTTGCTGGGTCCACGTGGCTCCCGGTACAGGGACACTTCAGACACCCTCCTCTTCCTTACCAAGCCCTCATGCCCACCCCATCTTCTCCCCTTAGTCTCCATGGTTAGCACTCCCGGGTTGGTGTGTGCCCTCTCTGCATGTAGGGAGAGCCTGGCCTCCAACTGGAGTCTGTGATGTGTGCAGAAACACTGCTCTGACTCCTCTATCTGCTGTGACACCAGAGTGATAATGAACCCAGCCGCCGGGCTGGCCAGATTCATGAAATATCTTTCAATGTAAAGTACGAGCAAAAAACACAAACAGTTGAGCAGCATCAGCATGCTATGTATGTAGCAAAGCAAAACAAGGCAGGTTGTATAAATATTTAACAATGAGAAAGAACTGAACCGGCGCCAAAGGAACATCTGGGATAACAGATTTAAGTCGGCTGTGGTTTCTAGCGGGAGAGTTACTGAGAAGACACAAAAAATAACCAGCCCGTGACTCTCAGATTTCACTCTCACATGTGTTCACCAGGCACCTCTGGCAACCCAACTTGGAATGCTTTTTCCAGTGGCCTAAGTGTTTACTACACAACTGGGCAATTTCCAAGAGGCCTAAGACAAATAAACATGGTTTGCTTGCCACTAAAATACTTCATTTTTATTTCAAACATCAGAAACCCAATAACAGTGTTAACAGCTGACTCAAGGTAAAATTGGGACTTTTTTTTTTTTTTTTTTGCCACATTTATCTATGTTACCTAATAAGGCAAGAAACAGATTGATGGATGTATTTAGGATTTCAGATGCTGGCATTTGTCCAAAGATGAAGTTTGGGTATTCCAAAGAAAATAACTTAAACATTTGGAAGTATGGTTTTCATGAAGTTACCTTCATGACCGACATTTGGAAACAGACGATCTTTTTCCAGAACTGATACCACGGGGGTAGATTTCATAGTTCACAGGACCCCTGTGGGACTAATTATCTGCCTTACATTCTTCCACTGAAGGATTCAACTGCTTTGCTGAGCTCAACACGGTTTTGTCCTTGCCCTCTTTTGCAAAGTGTTATGAAGAAGGCACAGCTGCCTTGGGTGGGCTGAGACTGGATGTTGACAACTGTCCGCTATTTTCCCAGGCACACACACTGCATGACAAGCATGCTGTCCTTTGTGGTGACATGCATACTTGGGTTCATTTCTGCTCTGGCCTGGGTCTTCAGAGGGCGACAGTGTGGGAATACCCTTGATTCCTCGTTCTCCCTCTATTCAGCAGTCCAGGATGCCACTCACTAACCCTGTAAACCTCCTACTGACCTCCATGGAGATTCTGGGACGCGTGAGCTGATGGAGTGGTTTTCAGGGCTGCTGCACGCAGCTCTGCTGCCATGCACATTCCCCATGTCCTGGACAGCAAGGAGAGGCCAGCAAGCCTACAGGGACGGCTTCTCTGACTGCTCCCCTCGAAGGCCTGACCCTGTCACCCCCCAGAGCTGGGCAGCACAAGCTGGGCAGCACAACTCATTGGAGGCAGATCTCATCACTTCATGCTGAAGTATGATATCCCAGACCCCATCTGCCGCAACCCTTGCGCCCCTCTGCCCCCAGCTCATTAAGTTCTTTAGTTTAGGGTTTCTCAAACTTTCATGTGTATATAAATCCCTTGGAGAGCTTATTTCAATGCAGATCCTGATTGAGCAGGCCTGGGGTGGGGCCTGGATTCTGCTGGTCCACAGACCACATTTACCAGATCTTACCAGGGTTTACCACCCAAGTAACATCTCTCATAGTTCACGCTTAGCTGGTAACCAAAAAGTTGGTGGTTCAAACCTACCCACCAGCACCATGGAAGAAAAGGGCTGGCGATCTGCTTCCGTAAAGATTACAGCCAAGACAACCCTACAAAGCAGTTTTACTGTGTAACACATGGGGTCCCTATGAGTCAGAATCGACTTGACCAAACAACAACAACAACCTTCCAAGTACAAATAGACGCTTGCATCAACTGTTATAGTAAGACATTGGTGGCGCAGTGGTTAAGTGCTCAGCTGCTAACCAGAAGGTTGGTGGTTCCTGCTCAGCAGGAGAAAGATGTGGCAGTTCCACTCTGTCCTATAACATTGCTATGAGTTGGAATTGACTAGATGGCAATGGGTTTTGCTTTTGTATTTGGAAGATGTCACACAAAACTACACAGTCCCCATCTTGCTGAGAAGGGAATTTAAACTCAGGGACCAAAGTGCTTGATAAGGTCAAGCAGATAGGTGGACTCAATCCAGGTCTTGATTTCAATTCCCAGGATGGCTTCACTAAACCAATGGCTATTAAACTGGAACATGCATCAGGATTACCTGGAGGGTGGGTAAAAATATAGATTACTGGATCCTCAGAATTTCTGACTTAAGAGGTCTAGGATAGAGTGGAGAATGTCCATCTCCAACAAGTTCACAGGTGATGCTCAGGCAGATGGTCCAGAGACCATACTTTGAGAACCACTGCACTAGACCATGCAGGACCCTGGAGACATCACAGGTGTCCGACTTTAGTCTTGAAGCTCTGATACCATTCACCACTCCTATGTCCTGAACCCCACTGAGTGCAGCCCTGGTTTGCCTCTATGAACCAGGGTCCCTGAAGCCCTGGGTTGAGTTACCCTGCCTGGATTGACTTCTGGGGCCCCAGGAACATAGGGCTATGCTGAGGCTTTCGAGTTTTCTTTGTATCTAGATGCCCCGAAAGGCAATAAGTTTCATCTGCATTGAGTACAAGCTCAGCTTGGCAGCAGCGGTTTGGCCTGAGCTGTGTGACCTTGGAATCCTCTCAACAATTTCATGCCTCACGCTCCTCATCTGTGAAATGGGGTCGACAACCCCATAGGCACAGGACTGGGATCAGGTCCAAAGGATCAATGGTTCTCAACCCTACTCGTGCATCAGAATCACCAGGGAAGCTTTTACAAAACACAAGTGCCCAGGCCCCTCCCCAAATCCTGGGCAAGTGTATCTGCAAAATCTCCCCAGGTTACTGATTTTAGTAGGTAGGAAGTACTACAAAAATGCATAGAACTCATTAATATTTCACTATTATTTTGTTGAATGAGAAAATAAAAGCAAAAGGTATCCAAGGTCCCACAGGTGTCTTCTCTCCAAACAAGCAGGGAGACTCCAAAGGGAATGTGCTACCTTTAAACGCTTGCAGGCGCCCAGCCTGATGAAAGGTATCTGAGTGGAGCTGCAGAGCTGGCTGAGTATAGGCTCCCCGGGGGCCTGCATCGTGAGCTGCTATCTGTGCCCAGACCACAGCCCAGTCAGAGCCTGTGATCCAAGGCTGCAAGCATCTCTGGACTCTGGCTGAGTCTCTCGGGGAGGTAGGGAAGCTCCATCACAGCTAATGGGGGCCTGTAAGTCATGCACAGGGGTTGTCAGGCCCAAGCCCTCCAGGATCGACCTGGCTCAGCTCTTTCCAAATTATCACCAAGAATCTGGGCTAGAATGGCTAAAATATGGAGCTCATTCATTCCACAACAGCTGGGGGATACTATCAGTTTTTCTGCCTGGACCAGCCCCTAGACCCCTTTGCACATCCCTCCAGGGGCTGCTCAATGTCCATGAGGGCCAGGCAGGGGCAGTGGAGAGCACTTGGCCAGGGCCTCTGCTCAGCCACTCATGCCCCTCGCTGCTGGACAGAAGAACAGAGGAAAAGGTGGCTTCTGGAAGCCTAGGGTGGGTCTCTGATGTTCTTTGTGAAGACTGAAACACGGTGGGGAGTAGAAGCGGGGTGAAGGAGAGGCTGATCATCAGGTGAGCTGCATCCCAGATGACGTTTCCACAGTCATGCAAAAGAAGCATTTATTGAATGGATAAATAAATGATTAAATGAAACAGTGACTGGAGAGACAGAGGGAAGAAGGGAGGAAGGAAGGGAAAGAAAAAGAGAGAGAAAGGAAGGAAAGGAAGGAAGAAAGAAAACAGTTCTGCCTCTGCTGGCATCCTAGTCCACCTTCGGACAGTTCTGACTATTGCGAAGTTCTTCCCTATATGAATCAAAGTGCTGACTCAATTCTCTGAAAGAAGGAAGAGTCCAGGGGAAACAGAACCACAGAAGTGCAATGCGGAGAAATGGGCCAAATAAACCTTGTCTTTGAAAGGCCATGACTTATCCTTTTCCACATAAGCTTCCCAGCCAGGGAATCTAGACAACTTCTACCCAGAGCAGCGTTTGAGGTCACTTAAAGGTAGGTGCCTCCAGCTTCTGCTCACCAAGATCAAGGTTTTCCAGAGTTCAGCAGCCACAGGGATTATTTGGGAAAGGCCATCGGAAGACACAGAGGAGAGTTCACTCACTCTGGCTCCCGTGGAGGACCCTGCCCAGTGTACTGCTGCTCCCTGCTTGCCCTTGACCCTACCCTGTGGGCATATCCAGTTACAGCCACAGGCTCAGACATGACCTCGAATGCCCTGGAACTTGCCTGGGCTCCCCTCCTTCGCCACAGCGAGCTGGGGCTCGGTCATTCAGAGATCCACATATTTATTTCTGCAGTCCCTCCCCCTACAACATTTAATTTGATCCCTGGCCTCATCCTTACCTGACATCTGGTCCATCTGCTCAGAATCCTATAACCCTCAAATCCCTAGCATTCCCAGTGAGAGGAGAGTATCACTCCCCCTTCTCCAGGGTAACACCCGATCCTTGCCCCTCAGAAACCACTGAGGCTTGCTCTTCTAGGCCAGCCAGTGCAGACTTGTTGTTTCATCTGCCCAGCATCCCTTCCTCCTTCTTTTAGTGACAATACCCTGATTTCCTCTGGACAACCACCTCTCCCCAACTCTTGGGTCCAGGTGTCTTAAGTGGTGAGGCTGACCTAACACCCTGGCTCAGTGACTGCTCAGGTAGGCAGGTGGCCCAAGCTGAGCTAGGACAGCCAGCCCGGGATATTTGCTAGGACAAGCGGGGAAAGGCATGCTGTTTCTCCTTGTGTTGCTAAGCTAATAGGATGGAAGCCCAGAGCTGGAAGCTGAGTACCTTTGCCAACATATGAGGAGAGCCTGCCCAAGAATCAACTCTGCACAAGGAAAGTAAAGCTGGCACCTGGAGACGACAGAGCTTTGTTAGCAGTGTCTGATCACCTGGATCCTTCTGTACCTAGAGCCAATTAACCCTTTTCAGTCATGTGAGCCAACAAATGTCCTTTTGCACTTAAGCTAGTATGTGTTGGTTTTCTGTCACTGGAACCCAGTCTGGTTCCACAGCTGCTCTTTTTTATAAGCATGCAGGCCTGTGGGAGGAAGGCCTTGGCTCCCTCTGACCAGCCCTTCAAACCATCTAGGACCCCCAGAGTCCTCAACAACCTTGTCACTCCTACAAAGTGAAAGTTCAATCATCCCCAGACATTGTTTGTGGAGAGATTTTTCCAGGTTTACATCCCACCCAGAGTTACTCAGCTGGAAATGGCAGACTCCTTTCACCCCCACCTGCCAAAGTATACCCTTGAACGGAGTAGGGTTCTTCTCCCTGTGAGCCACCTTCAACCCTTTATCAACTCGAGTCCTAGGGAATGGACACACTTTCTGCACTGCTCTTGAGCTTCCAGGACCATTGCTACAGGTTTTACCTCCCCACAGGTTTTGTCAATCAGCAATCAACAGGTCCACAGGTGTGGGGCTCAGCAGGGGCTTGGGCTCAGGGCTTTGTGCCATGCAACTTGGTTTTATTTCATTTTTCATCAGTTCTTAGTTCTTCTCTTCCAGCCTTCCACCACTTCTTAGACTGGTGAATTAAAATGTATACTGGGGCTTTGGGCAAGAGAGTAGAATCAGCATCCCCTCAGAGCTAGAAGGGTCCTTAAGGATTTTCTGGGCTGGGATCAAGAGAATGAGGGTCTGAGAAGAAAGGAACTTGCCAAGATCACAGAGGGAAAACCAGAACACAGGGTTCCCAACTCCGTTTCCAGAACTCTCTCTACTATACGTTGCTGATGCTAGTTGAGGACTCCACACAATCTCTCCCAACATTGGTAAATCCCAATTTTAATTCACAGACAAATCAAATAAGTCATTGCTTTGGTCCACACCATTCCATGGTGCTTCTAAGGAGACTTTATATGTCTTCTGCCCACCCTCTGTCACCACCTCTCCACCTAGGGAAAAATTTAATTCAACAAAGAACAACACTATCACTGCCATTCAAGTTACTGCAATTCTGTGTAACCATGGCTTTGCTGGGATCCCCAAGTCAAGTCTCAGAGTCTACAGGCCCCACAGAGGTTCGGCTTCTTGCCACCATCTGCCACATCACACACACAACCCCTACCAGCCCGCCTCCCTTCAGAACAGGTGACTCCTCAAGTCTCATGATTGAGGCATTAACTCACTACTGACTGAGGGGCTCACAAAAGGGGAACCCCCCCCTGGGGCAAGTGGGCTGAGTAGCCCCAGTTAAAGTACCTCCTGTCTGTCAGGCTCTCACCCTACCTCCCACCAACAGGACCATGTCATCTTTTACTGTGACTGAAACCAAACAAGCCTGGGGACACAGGAGAGTATGAAAGACCCTAGTCCAAAAATCGAAGGTGTCAAGTCATCCCTGAGGCCAGGCTGTGGCGAGTTATCATTACACCCACACTTTGGCTGGTTATGAAACCCATCTCCATCCCTGTCCTGAGCATCAGTGAAATCCTGAGGCCCTGTCTTAGTAGCAGTCCTGCTGCAGTTAGCTCTTCCAAGCTCCCCCTGACCAGATCAACAAAGCTTTTATGTTGCACGTCCTGGAAGATTCACATCACATTCTCTCTGGTTCACAGACAGACTCAGTCCTCTCTTCTGCTCTATGAATAAAGACCCACTTCTCCAGCCCCCTCTTGTTCCTCACAAGAGAAGCTGACCAGAGGAAGAACTCAGAGTGCTTGGCGGCTCACTTGTCACGGGTCTTCACTGGCATCTTGGAGGACTTCCTCCATTGCATAAGCTCTGATGGCAGTGGCCACCATCCAGTGTCTACTCCAAGGATATTTCTCTCCAAATATAGTTCACACTGCCCCTTTAAATTCTGCCAGGCACATTAAGACTTCAAATGGGCAGAAATGTCCACCCAACTCTGGTGAGCCAGTTAGCTAAACCCTTGGCCTGAACCTGACCCGCCCTTGACCATCACTTCCGCTGCTATCTGCCCCAGCTGTGTCTTCTGACTGGGTCTCAAAAAGCCACATCCTGTGGTCGGATACAGACGTCTGGGGAAACACAGATCTTTCCAGAGAAAGTAATTTCAGCTGTCAAACCAACACTTTCTGGTTGATTTATTGATCTCTCTCTCATTCCTCCCATATATTTGACTGTATAAACTGGTACATTCTTTGAGGATTTCTACGAGGAGTTCTCTATATTCTATATGAGAAGGGGCAGCAGAGCAAGTCTTTTTCTGCCTCTGTTGTGGCACTGTTGCTTTACAGGCACGAAGATCTCGCTGCCAGGTCACGTGTTACATGTTACATGAGACACAGAGATGACTATGACACAGACCCTGTCTTCACACCTTAGTTCTCTATCCTCTTTCTCCCTTATATAGTACATCATTGACAACCAATACTGAGAAAGTTTCTATTATCGTTTTGAAATAGTTGTACTTTTGTCAGTGGTGACAACATCTGATTCAGTCTCTTTGATGCTCAGAAGCAAAATACTGACCCACTTATTCATTAGACTTCTGCTGAACACATATTATGTGCAAAGCACTGAGTTAGGCACTGTGGGCAGCCACAAACGCTCAGTATTCTCAGGGAGAACGGATCAGCACAAACATATCCACACAAATAATCAGCACAAATGTATCCATCGGACTATGGAACACAAAACTTACAGTATAGTCACTTCTGCTATAATGCTTCTTTTGAAAATGCAAATTGGGTCCAATTCAATTGATATTTAGGGAACAATTTGCACATAATCCAACATTTGCTTATGCATGATTTCATCTGCGAGAAATACTAGAAGAACCCAGAAAACTATATGCAGCTAAACCAGGCCACATCCTGTTGCTATCAAGCTGACTTCAACGCATAGCAACCCTATAGGACATAGTAGAACTGCCCCACAGGGTTTCCAAGGCTGTAATCTTTACGGAAGCAGACTGTCACATATTTCTCCCACAGAGCAGCTGGTAGGTTTGAACCGCTGACCTTCCAGTTAGCATCCAAGTGCTTAGCCACTGCGCCACCAGAGCTCCTTCCAAGCCACGTAGGAATACACAAAACGCACACACCTGAAACGTCTAGGAGCAACCTCAGTTCACCATGTGTTATCAGCTGCACCCATACACATCTGGTGTTACAATTTTCCTTCTGATTTCAAGTAACGCTCCTTCCAACATTTCACAGTAAGGCAGAAGGTGCAACCCTTGCAAGACCCACTTCCACAAGCAAACTTCAGGTTGTTTTCAAGGCAAAGGCCCATTTTTATGGTAGTGTTTATAAATTTCTTAACCATTAACATGTGTAAAGCTATGCTACCATTTTTATTAGGCTCCTATTTTTGTTTCTATGTCTCACTAATGAAATGTTTGAGTGTTGTGCTCCTAATGCTTTTTATTCTCATAAACCCTGTGGTTTTTATTGCATGATTTTGTACAGTGCAATGATTTTTAGGAATGCATGTGTTTTGTTATTTAACTGTATTTAAATGTTTCAATAACCCAGGTAACTGAGGCCTGGGTAATGAATGCCTATCATCAGGATCACAAATAACCACACACTTGCTGTGTGAACTTTATTACAGAGCACATGGATCCGACTAAAGTATCAACACTGACTCCTAGTGGCAATGTATACTAATTGCAGGTAAAATACAGGAAAAAAATGGTGTATTAAAAATAAAAATTTCAAATGTTATAGGGTGAATGAAGCCTTTATAAAAGCCAAGCCAAATATATCCCCTCTCCTTTAGGCACATTTGTATACCTTCAGCTTCCTGGCCTTTTTACTAAAAGAAGTTTTGGTCTCTAGAGTCAAACAGCCTCCTAGAAGGAGTTACACTGACCTGTCATTGAATTCTCTGAGGTGCACAGCTGCTCTCTCAGCTTCTCCACATCATCAGGATGCACCTGTTCATAGAGGGTGCTTCCAAACCACTCTGACTGGGGCTGGTTCAGAACGGGAGTGACAGAGTCAGATACGTAAATCACTCGTCCTGTCTCAGCTGCCACAACAAACAGAAATCCATCAGCTGCTTCAAGGATGAGATGCTTCAGTTCCTGGGAAGAAAAGATTACGATAAGGACACAGCACTGACAAAGCCCAATTAAACTTTCTTATTAGCAATCCTCAACTTTTATTCAGACACTTGTTCTGGTACACAAATAGTGTTAGAAACTCTGTCTGCTTTTTCACTAGTAGATAAGCTATAAAAATACACAAAGCTTGCACCATCCTTAAGATACAGCCATTCTAAACACTGTTGTTGCTGTTAGCCCTGTCTTAACTAGCCCTCTCAGGAAGAAAGGGAATTTCCTGCCCAGAGGAATGGAAGAGCAAAGAGTGATTACCAGAAGACTTTGGGCTGTCAGAGGTGTGAACAGCCTCATTCAAATATTTAAACCACTGTCATGCCTCTAGAGCAGAAGCACCCAGGACACAGTGCTTGGCACAAAAGGTGCTCAATGGAAGGAAGAGAAGGAATATGCGAAAATCTGAAGAGAGAAGGACAGGGACGATGTGTTTCCCTACCCACTGCTTGCCACAATGACAGTGCACGCTGTTCCTCTTCTCTGCCTGTCCTTTCTGAGCTGAATGCTGGCACTGGTGATAAGCGTATCAGCTTACATCTGCATGTCTGTCAGAATTCCAGAACTCTGACAACCATCATCTCACCAGAGTCTCAGGATAACCCTCGGAGGCAGAGGGACTAAAGCATGGCCCGTATCAGTTTACAGTGAGTACAGAGGTTAGGAGCACCACCCCTGGGGTCACTCTGACTCACCAGGGTCACGAGTGGCACTGAAGGCAGGAAAGAAGCTGCTTGGGGTCCATGAATGGGTCGCAGGAAGTCTTGCATCATCCCGAGAGGGACGGGAATGGGGTAAAATCAACTTTGTTAAAATGATAGGCTTTATCTTTGCAGAGCCTGAAGGCAGCTCAAGTTTAGCTACCCATGTCATTCTCCCAAAGCTAAACAGCTCCTTCCTGCTGAATGAAATGGGTTCTGTTCCTGCAGGAGCTGTTGAAGTAACTCTTGCCCAGTGTTGGGAGTCCACAGCCACCCTCCATCCACCTCACACACGGCTCAGCACCAAAGAACAAAGGTATACTTCCAGGTCAGCAATCAGTAAACATTTTTTGCTGTGAATCCTTTGTTCAAATGTAATCTTATGTAGAAGCCCCACTGGAAAAGAGATTAAAGCCCAGCTAAGTGGAGGTAAAATGTGGGGGAGTCTAGAGTGTCTAGCCCTGCCCTAAATCCCAGTCCCCGAGGGGGCGCCAAGGTCCCATAGGTAAGAAAATGTTGATCAGCTGGTAAGCAGAACCTGGGGAGCTTTTTAAGTGTCTCTAAGCACTTGGCCAGGTGGAAATTCTAACATCTTCTGGCTGGGAAACTAGCGTGGAAGCCGATTACACGAGCTTTTTTAAGGAAAAGTTTGCTCATTTCTCCTGCATTGCCTTCTGCTGTTCTGTGTCTTAGACCTGTTCTGAGTTCAGAGGGCTGATCGTATTTTTATTTTCAGTATTGGGAAGATCTTTCCAACAGTAAGGGCTGCAAAACTGGACGAGGATTCCTGTGGAGGCAGGGAATTCTCTATCATAGAGGAGAGTAAGTGGAGACTGCACAGCTTCGCTTAGGTTTTCATATTTTCTTCCAGTTGACAAATAACTATTTGTGGAAAGGCCATATGGGACAGGGCCCCACCCTCACCACAAACCCCTCTTTCTACCAGCCACCTCCCCAATTTTCATCTTCTGGGAGCGTGCCCCTCATTACCAAGATCCTGCACCCGGAACCCAGAACCAGCCTTGCCTCTATTCTCCAGTGAAATAAACAGTAAAGGTTAAGAGCGTGGAGTTTGGAGTAAAAGAGACTCATCCATGGTTCTTCCACTTAGCTGTGCAGTTGTGGGCAAGTTACTTAACCTTCTCAGCTTCTGTCTGTTCATGCAGGTTTTTTTTCAGTGAGTTTGTGGGAGGTTAAATGAGATCCTTCATGTAAAGGACTTAGTAAGGGCCAGGCACACAGTAAGTGCTCAATAAATGTAATTGTTATTGTCATCATTCAAGTCACTGAGAGAAATATGGGCAGGACCCATATGATCTGGACAACTGCTTTCTCTTTCCATTCCACTTTCATAATCCTTAGTTCCTTAGAGATAAAGAGATTACTTTCAGTATTGACCTAGGAAGATCTTTGTAAGGTTTAAAGAAAAATAGAGAAAAAGCCTTTACTAACCCTGGCAGTTCACAGGCACTTCATAAATTTGTACCTGGTTGCCTAGCAGTTATTCAGCCTGTTCATATACTCCAAGCCCCATGTTAAACATCCTGCACTCACAGACTTCCTGATTCTTCATCACTACTACAAGAGATGGGGGCTATCATTGCATTCGTTTTTACAGAGGGGGAAGTGAGGCTTGAAGCCCATGCCCTTAACCACTGAGCTCACTGTCCTTCCAGGAGCAGACACGACTACCACCGCTGTACTTCCCAACACCTGCAAGGTGGAGTATCACAGGGCCATTGTGTCATTAAAGGAGGGACCAAGGATGTAAAGTACTTGGCAAAATGTCTGCCACAAAACTAGTATCAGTACCAGCTTCCATGGAGTCAACTCTGACTCATGACAACCCCATGTGTGTAAGAGTAGAACTGTGTTCCATAGGGTTTCAAGTGCTGAATTTTTTCAAAAGTAGATCGCCTTTCCTCTGAGGCACCTCTGGGTAGACTCGAACTCCCAACCTTTTGATTAGCAGCTAAGTACATTAACTGTCTGCACCACCTAAGGACTCTCTGCCTCAGAACCAGGAGTAACCAGTGCTACTCCTCTTTCCTTGTTCTTTTTCTAAACCTAACTCTCACACATGAACACAGATTCTCAGCTCCAGCAGAATAAGTGACTATCTCTCCACCATGCCTTTTCCATTTCTGCCTCTGATGCTCCGTTGCCCTTATGGAGAACCCCCCTTGCTCCCTTCTTTCTGTCCACACTGTGTTACTCCTTCAGAGGCCGCTAATGCTGTCTTTTCTCTGAGAAGTTCTCCTTGATACCAGACCATTCCGCTCCCTTTCATTTTGGCCACACACTCTGTGCCTCACTAAATACTCCACTGCTTTTAGGTGTGCCCCCTATGTGATTCTGCACAGCCGTATCCCTGGATTTTTGCCCCCACTATATAAAAATTCAAAGATACTGAATGTACCTTGTATTGCCAGAAGAACAAACAACTCTGTCTTGGAAGAAGTACAACCAGCATACTCCTTAGAAGCAAGGATGGTCAGACTGTCTCATATACTTTGGGCATATTATCAGGAGGGATCAGTCCCCGGAGAAGGACATCATGCTTGGCAAAGTAGAGGGTCAGCAAAAAGAGGAAGACCCTCCACAAGATGGACTGACACAGTGGCTGCAACAAAGGGCTGAAGCATAACAACGATGGTGAGGACGGCGCAGGACCAGGCAGTGTTTCGTTCTGTTGTGCACAGGGTTGCTATGAGTCAGAACTGACTCGACAGCACCTAACAACAGCAGCATACAAATGCCTGCTAAGTGTTGGCTATTATTATTCTCGTTTCTATTATTACTACGACTGCTGCCATTCCTCTCACCTGTTCATGATCAGCACTAGTCTAGTGCATAAGGACTGTACTTTTTACTTACTTTTTCCGGTGTCCTATGGCATGATGCTAAGCACACTGTTCAGATGCTCAATATTTTTTTTTTTTTTTTTTTTTGAGTGATGCCTCATTAGGTATAAATGGGAAAAATAAAATCAGGAGACACAAAGATCTGACAAACATTCTCTTGAAGAGGGCTTCTCAGTGAAGATTAGAAAGAGAATTTCCTCAAACTTTAACCCCATTTCCCCACACACTTTAGTTCATCTTGGGACACTGTTAGTTATTCTCCCGGCCTTCCAACGATGACATCATCTGGGAGAAAGGATGAGTGACGAACAGGGTACCTGCTCCGTCAGGAACGAAGGCTTGTATGCGCCATCCGTAGACTTGTTCCCTGTGCCCCTCATGGACTTCATGTGCGAGACAGCCATGCGGAGGATGGTGAGCTTGTCCGGCTTCCGGGCCAGCGCGCTGCACGTGGGGACCATGTCGGAAAGCTCTGTGATGTACTGGGTCATCTTGTTCCGCCTGCGCCTTTCAATCTCACTGTGATTCTCTCTTCCCAGAAAGCACAAGATTGGGGGCGGGGGAGGGAAGAGAGAAGTATCAGACTAGGGTTTACTGTCTAATGGGTTAGAACAGCACATTGCTAACACCAAGTGACCAAGAAACAGGGACCAACTCGCAACAGCTGGGTGCCTTGAACAGATACTGGGCAGAGCAGCTCTTCAGATGACTCAGCAAGTTAGGTTTCTGTGGGTGGCAAGCAAAGGCTTCTGTAATTCCTCCGTCTCAATCTATAAATATTTATTGAAATCTCCTAATTGTTTCAAAGAATCTATGTGCTTTTGAATGAGCATAAAGAATTAAAATATTATACTTCAGCAGTCTAAAATTAACCCATGTTTTCCATGTGCCACATGAATCCCTACGTGGGTGTGCACACATACGTATATATATGCACACACACGCATGCATGCATACATACATACATACACACACTGAATGTAGTTATTGCCTGCTTGAATATGTGGTGTACACTGACCCTGTAATAAGAAGCATCATAGAGCCTTGCTATTCTCGTGTCACTAAGCAGACTGTAACGCCACAAATTTACTTCACATAAAGTTATGAACATGCCTTTGTTCTAAGCCCAACACATTTTCTGCAGCACAGTAACAGAACAGGTGCACTCTTGGCTTATTAAACAACAAAGAGCCAGTTTGAGGAAGGAAAAAAACCACTGCAAGGAATTACGGAAATCAATCTCTGTGATATATGTTAAGATGAAAAACTGGCAGAGGCATGGTAGAATGTTTCCATCTCGGGGTTCTTACCTTTAGGCTTGTACAGAGAATAACAGCTGACCCAGTTCAACAGCACTAGGGCAAAGCCCTTACTTGGGATAAAAGAATGATAAAAGCACACCCTGTGTCTGTTGTAGGATTTAGGGTTTCATCAGTGCTCAAAGAATGCGAGCCATACTACTAGGGAGAAAGGAACGAGCTCAGGCAAGGCTGCCTCCAACAATGCACATATTAATTAGGCTTAACACCTCATCCTCCCGCATCTGGGGAGCAGACTTGCCAATCATGCCTAATTACATGAAGGCACACATTGTAAGGCCCTCTGTGAACACGGGAACCTCAGGGAAAGTAAGATTGGGGTAGTGGTCACTGTGGGGAGCTGACCTAGGCCATCGAATGAGCACCTTCTATACAAGAGCACTGAGCCGGGCACCTGAGAGGAGGAGGGTGGCAGAGGAAACAAGTAACGCCTAATTCCTCTCCTTCAGCAGTAGGGGTTCAAGTAAGAAAATAAAACATATCCCTGGCATAGCAGAAATGAAAGGCAGAATATGATTAAATGCTCCAAGGAAGTGGACTGCAGGTCTAGTTGCCTTTATGAACTACTACCTCCTTTGCCATAAGACCAGAAGAAATGGATGGTGCCTGGATACCACTGCTGAACATTTTGATTAAGGACCCAATAGATGGATCCTGATCAAAAGGAGGAAAATCGTGGAACAGAACTTCAAATTCACCTGGAAACCAGACTTACTGGATCCATTGAGACTGGGGGACTCCTGAATCTTCTGCCCCGAAATAGTCTTTAAACCTTGAATCAAAATTATCCCACGATGCCATTGTTAAACTAAGCAACAGTTTAGCTCAGTTAACAAAGAATGCTTGCCTTGAACATTGCGCTTTTATAAAGAAGTATCTACATGAGTTCAAACTGACAACAGTTAATCTAAAGCACAGATGAGAACTTTAAGGGGCGGAGAGTCTAAATTAATGATGCTGAAACAATATGGTAGAGACACTGAGAATGGTGACAGAATGTGATATAATGTCACTGAACCGTATGTGTAGAAACTGTGGATGGATGGATGTTTGGCTGCGTATATTGCCACCAAGAATAAATTAATTAATTAAAAAAGGATACGATTAAATGGTCTGAAAGGCACACAGAAAGTAAACACCACAAGCCATAAGAGATAAGGGGAGGAAGTGGTCCTGGGTGGGGGTACAGGGGCTGAAGAGGCAAAGGAGCAGGGAGAACCTAAAGGAAGTATCTTCTGGGAAGAGGAACAGTATAAGCAAAGGGAGCAAGCCTCTGAGGGCAGTGAGGAGACAGGCCCACATGGAGGGTGGGCAGAGGCTTGGAGTGACGCTTGTTGTCAGATCACAAAGAGACAGCTGTGATGGTGACCACGCTGACAACAGGGCCCTGATCTTCCCAGCGTCTGTGGCTGGTTTCTGGGGAGGGGTTTGGAGGTGGGTGAGTCTTGTTTGATGGCAGAGGCCTGGAGGCTTAGCCCAGCAAGGAGAGTCCTAAGGATAGTCCTCCTGCCCTAGCCACAGTGATACCCCTCAGGGCTGACTCACTGGCCTAAAGAGACATACAGGAAATAGCACAGATGCTACTGCTTCACAGGGCAAAGACACCAGCTTTCAGGTAATTGGGCATGGCTGTTTACTGGGGGAGAACAACCATAACCAGAGAAAACCAAAAAACAAAACCAAACCTGTTAGTGTCGAGCTGATTCCGATTCACAGCGATCCTAAAGGACAGAGAACTGCTCTGTAGGGTTTCCAAGGAGGGCCTCGTGGATTCCAACTGCCGACCTTTTGGTTAGCAGCCATAGCACTTAACCACTATGCTACCAGGGTTTCCAACCAGAGAAAGGGGTGAGCAATTACAGAGAGGGTGGGACAGTGATGACAAATGGCAGATTTGGTTCAGGATTCCTGGATTCCATGGCAGATGCAGGAATCCTTTCCCAGGAGAGGCAGATGAGCTCCTTGCCTCTCTCTCCACAATTCCACAGGCAGGTAAGTAAATGGTGGCAGCAAACCCTGAATCAGGTCTGTCATCAGGGACTCCTGCACCTGTCACTATAATAGCCTGTCACAGAAGGCGGCATCAGGAAAGGCCTGAGTGAGCTCTCTGAGGTGAGTGCCCCCCCTCGCTGCCTGCACCTCATCAGGCAGACCAGGTAGGGTGAAGGTATGCATAAAATGCTGGGCTGCTCAAGTGCTCACTTGTGGACACTCATCACGCAGGGGTAGGAGCTCGCGTCTCCACCCCACCACCCTGCCCACTCCTCCTGCCCAGAACACTGGAGCACAGGCTTTCCTCTCGTCTCCTGCTCCAAGCAACTGCCTTAGGCCACTCCTTCCCACCACCTGGAGTCTGAATTCCTCAGCCTTTTAGGATCTTCCTAATCAGGCCTCACCTACTTCTTCCCACTAGATTCCAACAAACATTCAGCTACTCAACTCCTCCCAGCATCACAAGAATACCCTGTCCACTCCTACTTATCTTCACTTCAACCTCCTTGCCCCCATCAAAGGAAAAAAAAAAAACCAAACCAGTAGCGACCCTATAGGACAGAGTAGAACTTCCCCCTAGGGTTTCCAAGGAGTGGCTAGTGGATTCGAACTGCTGACCTTTTGGTTAGCAGCCGAGCTCTTAACCACCGCGCCACAAGGGCCCCAATCTTCATTTTAATACTCTCCAAACTGCCTTTTCTCCTCAAACTTATCATTGTGTCAAATCTCTTATAAATATCTCTGGAGTCTCTTCCACCTTCTCCACACCCCTGCCCACTGTAGCTGTCATCACACTGCACCTCACTGCTCATGGCCACCTGCAGTCACCTGTCTCCAGGCCCATCTCCCTCCAGGTCAGTCTTCATGTTGTAGCTACACTAGTATCTCTAAAAATGCAAATCCGACCCTTGCCTTAAAGTGCATCCTTCAATGGCCCCCCAACCCTACAGAGGCAGTTTCAAACCTCTCAGCTACTTAACCATGGCAACCGCTCCAGCACCGGGCCAGAAGCAAACGTGCTTCTGATCCTACCTTCCAAGAGAGCTTGTACCATATGGACACAGACATTGTTGTTTTATAAATATTTCGGGGGAAAAACATCTTTGTGAGGTTCTTAAACAGAAATCTAAAGCAATTTCCTCACAGTGATAGTGCTCAATGAACCCAACTTAGGGGATAAGGGGCATGAAGAAGATGATGGTAGAGGAGCTGTTTAAAAACCAACTGTGTTCACTAACCAGGCCATTTTATGAACCAGGACTGGAAGTGTTAGCGGCAGAACGTCAAAATGACAGAGAGCTGCCAGTTATCTAGCAACAAGATTTGATAAACAAGGTACTGTAGCTGTTGAGCTTATAAAATATGCGGGTATGTGTGTCTGTCTAGAGAAAGACTGATTGATTGACTCATTTTGAAGACTTCATGGGGATGGGGGGAGGGGGAAAAAGTATTGATAAAATAGGACATCATTCCAGGCCAAGGTGTGCTGGGCCAAGGCCATCTCCTTCACAGGTGAGGGGGATCTAGGGTCTGCTTGGAGGAGCTGCAGGGGTCGGGTGCGGGGAGCTGTGAGTTGCCTGAGCCCTACACACTTGCTGGGAGCTGAGCAGCATCAATAAAGAAATAGCCCCTATAGGGAGTAGACCCAGGGGCTCTCCAGGAAAGACCCCTGGGGAGGCAGGCGGAGCCCTCAGTTTCAAAGAAGCCTCTGCTGGCCCAGGAGGACCCAGAGCCGGGCCTCGGGACAGAACTGTGGAAATTAAAGGTAAAGAAAGAAGAGGTGCAACTGCCTGCTGACTTTGCTTTCTTTTCTAAGTCTCTCCAAAGCGGACCTCCTCAGTTTCACCAGAACAGTGAGGTATAATTCTATCTTGATTAAAAAGAAAAAAGAGTTTCACAAAATCTCAAGAAAGATCATCCTTAACCTCTGCTGGTGGCCGTGGGTTCCTCCATCTCCTATGGGAAGGGAACCACAGACCCGGCACAGGCAGACTGAGTGAGACGGCTCCATGCTGGGGGCTGTCCGCTCACTGCAGACCCAAGACTCCTGGGGCATCGCAGGATCCAGGAGGCACTATGCTGTGTGCTGGGGTTGGGCTGTAGACAGACAGACAGCTCACAGACAAGCAGGGGAACAAAGACTGAGCAAGGCATGACACACTGATGTCCCCACTGTCCCCACTGTGCTCAGTGCTCTAGAGGATGAGTGGTGTGAGGGGGACATGCGGAAGCAGGGAGACATCCCTGGAGGATGGTGTTTAAGCAGAGACCCAAGCAGAAGTCTCAGGGAAACAGCCAGGAATGCAAGGGTCCTGAGACACTGAACAGTCTGCACAGGCCTAGGTGGGAGGAGGCACACAGCAATCATAAGTACCTTTTGTTGTGTCTCTTTGCTGATGTCAAGGGTACTGGCTGTGTGCACCTGAAGGCAGCAGTCATCAACACTGTACACCATCAGAGACAAATCCAGGTCCTATGTCTAGCCTGGCTGCCTACACTGTTATGGTCCAAATCTGAAAAGCCAGCAGCACTTGAAACAGTATCACTGCTGACTTAGCAGCCATCCGGGGCAGGGGCTGTTTGCAGAGTGGCCCTGCTGCATTTAGCATTGATACCTCGCTTCTCTACAACAGTTCAGCTTCCACTTCTACCTCCCGATACGCATGCCACCTGTCGGATCACTGCAGTTTCAAGGAACAGACCCGCAGAAAACCAGCCCAATGGCTCTCCCTCCACTTGGATATGCTCAAGAAGCAGCAGATTTGGCGAGAAGCCCCGCGTGGGGTGGGGTGTGTGTTCACTACCCCAGATGGCGTTAGGACTGGAGGACTGGTCGCCAGGAGTTTTTTTCCTTCTCGTAACTCACACAGCAGTCACCTCTGCTCTTGGACAATTCACCCAACTGTGCATGACCTGAATGACTGGATAAACGGACAAGGCTTCTTGCATGCAATTCCTGATTTGGTAAAGGGCTTCACGACTTCTTATGCAAAACAAGCCTTAATCGCTTTCTCACCCTACTGCCCTTTGCAGAGGCGCAGCCCACGTGGCCTGCAGAGTTAGCCTGGGGGAACCATCCAGACCAAGAGTGACAGCTACAAGAGTCCTTGGGGGGCTACAAGAGTCCTTCTCCAGCTGTTAGCAGCCTCTGGTGCGGTTCTGCATGCAAGGTGGCCCTGGCCCTCCCTGACACTCAGGATGGAAGAGCAAATCTTTCACTGCTTTTGGGGAATGTCCCTCGAGTCCTGGCCAGCCGTTCTTGGGCAGCAGGGCAGGGTGTTGTGATAGCATGCCAGGCAGAGCAAAGCCATCCTGTGGAGCCCCAGATTGAGGAGACCCCCCAGACGCATGTCCAGTTCAGCAGCTTCTCTGGCTTCTGAGTCTTCTCCAGAAAGGGCAAAGGGTGTTCTCTCTTTGGGAAGAAGGCAGGTACCCGCTTCCCAGAAGCTAACCAGGGCATGGTTTCCCGCCATGCTTAGGCTGAAAACAAGGCTCATCCTAAACTTAGGGAGAAGGAGTGTGAGGAAGCCCAGATCCTCCAAAGATGGGTCCCAGACCTGGGGTATCTGATAATGCCTGTCCCCAGTGGGACACACATCCTCCATGTTTATACGGCACCTTGCTGCTCATCAAGTCATTACACAGGTATCACTACATTAGATCCTCACAACCACTCTGTAAAGAAATATCTCCTCTCTTTACGGATGAAGAACCTGTGGCTCAGAGAGGCACAATCACTCATCTAAGACGACGCAGCTTGTTGTAAGCGGCCAAGCCAGGACACGAACCAGTACTACTAAATACCTGCTGTGTCTCTCTCACTGTCTTTCCTCAGCAGAGTGCTAACTGGTCCTAGATTCAGAGCTAGAACACCCAGGGAGCCTGAGAGACAAAGGTATTTAAGACCTAAAACACCAAAACCAAACCCGTTACTGTAGAGTTGATTCAAGTAGAACTGCTCCATAGGGTTTTCTTGGCTGTGATCTTAACAGATGCAGATCACCAGGCCTTTCTTGCATAGTGCTCCTGGATGGGTTCGAACTGCCAACCTTTAAGTTAGTAACTGAGCACTGAACTGTTTGCACCACCCAGGGACCCAGGACTAGAGGGGAAGAAAATGCCTGGCAGTTTCCAAAAAGACACAGTTCAGGACTACTTAGAAATCTAGAAATGATTTCCTCCCCTTTCTCCAAAAAGCCCCAGTGTTATCCAGGAAACCCTGGTGGCATAGTGGTTAAGAGTTTAGCTGGTAACCAAAAGGTTGGCAGTTTGAGTCTACCAGGTGCTCCTTGGAAACCCTATGGGGCAGCTCTACTCTGTCCTATAGGGTCGCCATGAGTCAGAATTGACTCAACAGCAATGGGTTTGGGTTTTTTTTTTTTTTTTTTTTTTTTTTTGTATCATTTCAAAGCAAGGTTAATCTTGTGAGGAGAAAAATGGAAGGTGGGTAGAGTAGTTGAATAAGGTAAAAATGCATCAAAAATGATGCAGGTCATCTGACCAGGATCACAACAGAGGGTTCTGGACAGAGCTGGAGAAGGATGTAAAGCATAATTCTAACTCACAAAAAAAAGACCAAATTTACTGGCCTAAAGGAGACTGGAGAAACCCCGAGAGTATGGCCCCCAGACACCCTTTTAGCTCAGTGGTGAAGTTACCTCTGAGGTTCACTGTTCAACCTGGGTGTGGATAGCCCTGTAAAACCAAATGAGACTAACGAGGTACAGGAGTCCAGTGACAGGGGCCAGAAGGCAGAAGGGGACAAGGAAGCTGGTGATAGGGAACCCAAGGTTGAGTAAGGATATTGTTGATGTGTTGTGAGATTGTTAACCATTGTCACAGGGCAACATTTGTAGTAACTGTTAAATGAGAAACTACTTTGTTCTGTAAGCCTTCATCTTAAGTGAGAATAACAGCACAATTGGAAGAGCGCAGTCAATGTCACTGAGCTGTGCATGTAGAAATTTTTGAAATGGTGTATCTTTGGCTATGTGTATTTTCACCAAAAAAAAAAAAAAAAGGTTGAGAAGTTAGAGGATTGATATGTTGTGGGGTTGTTAACCAATGTCATAAAACAACATGTGTACTACTGTTTCATGAGAAACTATTTGTTCTGTAAGCCTTCACCTGAAGTACAATAAAAAAAAAAAAATGAAGCAGGTCAATTATATGAGGGACAACACATCTCGTATAAAGAATCAACTGATCCATGTCAGCATGATGTCAGACAACTGGTTCGATCTGACAAACAGTTCATTAAGACGTGTTCTAGCCCTAACAGACATATGAGGAAATGCTCAGGATCATTAGCCATTAGAGAAATGCAAATCAAAACTACAATGAGATACCATCTCACCCCAACGAGGCTAGTTTTAATCCAAAAAACACAAAATGTTGGAGAGGCTGTGGAGAGACTGGAACACTTATACACTGTTGGTGGGAATGTAAAATAGAACAACCACTTTGGCAATCAATTTGGTGCTTCCTTAAAAAGCTAGAAATAGAAGTACCATACGATCCAGCAATTCCACTCCTTGCAATATATCCCAGAGAAATAAGAGCCATCACACCAATAGATATATGCATACCCATGTTCATTGCAACACTGTTCACAAGAGGAAAAAGATGGAAACAACCTAGGTGTCCATTAACAGACAAATAGATTAAACAAATTATGGTACATTCACACAATGGAACACTACGCAATGATAAAGAACAAGGATGAATCCGTGAAACATCTCATAACATGGATGAAATCTGGAAGGCATTATGCTGGGTGAATTCAGTCAGTCACAAAAGGGCAAATATTGTATAAGATCACTATCATAAGAACTCAAGAAAAGGTTTAAACACAGAAGAAAACATTCTTTGATGGTTATGAGGGTGGGGAGGGAGGGAGATGGGTATTCACTAACTAGATAGTAGACAAGAATTATCTTAGGTGAAGGGAAGGACAACACACACCACAGGGAAGTCAGCACAACTGGACTAAACCAAAGCTAAGACGTTTCCTGAATATAACCAAACACTTCAAGGGACAGAGTAGCAGGGGCGGGGGTCTGGGGACCATGGTTTCAGGGGACATCTAGGTCAACTGGCATAACAAAGTTTATTAAGAAAATGTCCTGCATCCCATTTTGGTGAGTGTTGTCTGGGGTCTTAAAAGCTAGCCAGCGGCCATCTAAGGATGCATCCATTGGTCCTAACCTACCTGAAGCAAAGGAGAATGAAGAACACCAAAGACACAAGGAAAATATTAGCCCAAGAGACAGAAAGGGCCACACAAACCAGAGACTCCATCAGCCTGAGACCAGAAGAACTAGATGGTGCCCGGCTACCACCAATGACCGCCCTGACAGGGAATACAACAGAGATTCCCTGAAGGAGCAGGAGAAAAGTAGGATGCAGAACTCAAATTCAAATAGAAAGACTTAATGTTTTAACTGAGACTGGAGGGACCCTGGAAGACATGGCCCCTGGACTCTCTGTTAGCCCAAAACTAAAACCATTCCAGAGGCCAACTCTTCAGACAAGGATTAGACTGGACTATGGGACATAAAATGATACTCATGAAGAGTGTGCTTCTTAGCTCAAGTAGATACATGAGACTAAATGGGCAGCTCCTGTCCAGAGGCAAGATGAGAAGGAAGAGAGGGTCGGGGCTGGCTGAATGGACACGGGAAACCCAGGGAGGAAAGGAGGAGTGTGCTGTCACAGTATTGGGAGAGCAACTAGGGTCACATAACAATGTGTGTATAAATTTTTATATGAGAAACTAATTTGAATTGTAAACTTTCACTTAAAGCACAACAAAGAATTTGTTCTAGCCCTAACCCTAACCCTAGCTCTAACCCTAATCCTAACCCACTAAAACAACACAAACTTTTCAAACTAAGCTCCCTAGTTACTTGGCTGCTCATGGGCTACACCTTGCCAGGGTCTACCCAATTTATCTGCTACACTTTCCTGGTTAATAATAACGGAGGATGTCGAGGCTGGGAGAAAGTATGAAAAGTTCAAAAGTGCTTGGGTGTTTACTCTGCAAAATCAGAAACACCTGGCAGAGACGCCTCCTGCTTTGAAGAGAAGAGTGACAACATCTGGTGAAACAAAAAGGGCAATCCTTGCTCCTACCTGGCCATCCTCTCTGCATCAGAAGTACTCTGAGCATCTTACCACCTAGAAACGAAATAACCAGCTCTCTAAGCTAAGATGCGGAGACTAAGAATTCTGGGAAATGGCAATCCTCTTCTTTTTCTGTCGGGGACAAATCTCTGCAGAACACACCTACCTTGCACAGTTCTCCTTATCAACAGGGTTTTGATCATCATACCTAAAAACAAAACAGAGCAGTAAGTTCAGACCAGAAGATTAAAGCTAAAACAGCATCATGACATACAAAGCCAAAAAAAAAAAAAAAAAAAAGCATGCAAGCATAAACCACACAAATCACAAGGAAAGGATCAGACTGGGCATGGTGAAAACTAAAAGGTCAATTTTCCTGAGACTTTTCTGATTATCGTGAATATTTTTACTTTTAGATAACTTTAAAGGTTCACTGGCTTAAGAAAAAAAAACCAACCAACCATTGCTGTTGATTCTGACTCATGGTGACTCCATGTGTTACAGAGTATAACTGTGCTCCATAGGGTTTTTGCCAGGCTTTTCTCTAGTGCCGTTGGGTGGGTTCGAACCATTAACCTTTAGGTTAGTAGTTGAGAGCAAATCATTAACTCCTATAAAAAATAAGGAATACTTTTGGACTGGTGCCTTTGTGGGCTATAACCTCACCAGGAAACAGGCGAGTAAGCCACGCAGCTAATGGGGCCTCAGGCAGATCACTTAGAGCTGTTCTTCCAAGGGTGAAAGAGAGGCTAATAAACCCATCAACCAAGGCTACCTGGCCCTGGACTTGGAGCTAGGATGCCCAGTCAGCCTGCGAGGCAAACATATTTAAGGCCTATGGGGGAAGAAAATGCCCCTCTCTCTCAGGAGGCCCCAAGCACTGGAGCCAAATCCATGGTAACAGATATGAGAATTCCTTGCACGGTCTTTTGGGTCTTTTGGAAGGGGTACAGATAGAGTCAGAACACAGCAAAAATCAGGTTGATAACATACAGCGAAGATAACTAAAGGTTTGGGAGTGAATGCTTGGTTGTTCCTAAGTTATAAATCTCACATTAAAAAATATTTTAATGAGTCATGTTTCCATTCTTCTGTTTTAATGAAGAATATTACAGACACGCACATACATGCATACATATATGTAAGTCACATGAAGAGTATGGTGTGTAATCTTTGACTCCGTAGATGACAGCTCTGGGAGGTCAGCTGTCCCAACTATGAAATGTATTCAAGACGCCACTACCCACCGGTGGCAGCTGACCCCAAATGCAGGCACAGAAGAGATCCTAGTACTCCCTAGAAAACATATCTACCCAGAGGGCTGTGAAAGTAGGCGCATGCGCCTGAACTGCTCTGCGTGTGGAACCGGTCTTTGGGGTTACAGGCTCTGCTGGGCGGGATGAGTGCTACCCTGACCCTCCAGGTACACCAGGGCCATCTACCAGGGATGAGATTAGAAAGGCCTTGTTTTAATGGCCTTCAAGGAGGTGCGGCCCCACTGCCAGCTGCCGGGGAAGTTTGTCTGCCAAGGACCACTTTCTGGTGCGTAATCAGAGTTCCCCGAGATGGAGAGTTCACCACCGCCCACTGTAGGATAGGTGATAACTGGCCTTCAAGCTGAGTGGTCTCAAATGGAGGCTGCTTTCTCCAGGCCCAGCCTGAAGAAAGGCCAGCTCTGCAGCCCCACTTCTTACTGCCTCTTTGGCAAAAAGCCCCTCCTTTGTAGCTCACATGTCCATCTCCTCCAGCCTCGAGGCTCCTTATCGTGTCATCCATTGGCTGTCGACAAAGAGAGGGGGCCTCCATCCCAGCACCTTCAACAGCTTCGTGGGTGAGGCGGCACATAGCCCACCCTTCTGTCTCTTTCAGTCCCTTCTCCAATGCCTTCCCCTCCTCCCCATGACCTCAGTCAACCTCTGCCATGGTTGCAACTTTTCACTATTTGCCCACAACTTCCTACTTTTCTAGCTCTCTAAGACTCGCACAAAATTAGAACTACTCTTTGACAACGTTCCAAGTTTCAGTCTCTGGCCTCCTCCGCTTTCTCCTGGCTCCTGGCCTTACTCTATTCCCTCTGCAGGTGGACCTACAGCTTAGCCTCTTCCAGTGCCCTCCATCAGCTCTTAACTGCCTCAGCCCCTGTGTGCACGTGTGTGTGCGTGTCTGTGACTGATGGGGGCATGCAGTATGGCAGCAGGCAGCTTCACGTCTACTATTTTGTTTAATCTAAGGCCGGGTATGATGGGCCTGGCTGTGACAAGGTAGCAAACTGGCTATGACTTACTCCTATGTGACTGTGACCACTTGTCTCAAATCAAAAACTGAGACATGAGACCTAATGATACGCAGGGCATTTGAATTTGGGTCCCCCTGGAGACCCAAGGGAAGCTGGCTGAACAGACATCAGGGGACAGAAATCATGGCACTGCACCAGGCTGGCACTGAGTCATCAACTGCATTGGGTGCTGGCACACATCTCAGCCATTATTTCCACCAGGGCCTCACCTGAGGGGCTCTCTTGACTGATTGTAACAGGAGAGGCCCCAGGGCATGTCATGCACAAAGCACACTCTCCCCCTGCTTCCCTGGGTGGCAGCCACAGCCACCGGCAAGGAGGGAGGGGTGGGGGTAGACAGTTGCCTCGTCCAGCTCTAAGCAGCTCCAGTGTGCCCATCAGCTGGTGGGCCCATCGCTATCCAACTGTGATAGAGTAATGCGGCCTCTGGAGTCCTGCAAACTCAACCCTATAAGTAACAACGTATGGTGGAAACACAGCCCATCTTCCTCTCTTATTTTTAACGTTGGGGAGAGGACATGATTCATAGAAGCCTAGGTTTGAACCCTGACTATGTGTAAGCTGACTCATTGACAGGCTTATGAGATAGTTGCCCTGGGTCTAGGGTTTCTGCTTCTTAATGACTGGGCCTAACACAATGAGCTCTTTGAATCACTGCAATGTTATTTCATCACTGACACTGATCTTCAATGTCAAACAAATGTGCCTCCTCATCGCACTTCCTCTTTATGTTCTGAGACCCCAGGAATCATCATTTCCGGGGGTTAACATGGTATGGAATGTTATCAGAAGGGAAATTTTGATACAGAGGAATCAAAAGTCATTGTTTCTTTATGAAGGGAGGCTGTGTAAGGCAAGCGTACACTAGGACTGGGAAATATGTATCCACATTTCCGAGGCTAGCTCAGTTTCAGGAAAAAAGTGCTCCCTGCTATTAAAAATGTATCCTAAGAAATGGGTAGACATGCAAGCTGGGTTCTGCCTGCACCAAGGGCGAAACAATACAAGCTTTTGTCATTGAAACTCACGTCTTGTTTTGATTAGAAACTCCAGGGTCGTTAGAGATCAAAATGTTCTAGATCTCCTATCTACTCTTTCACCCAAAGCTGAGGCCAGGTGCCACTGGCAAAAGGAAAAGTTGCCAGGGAGGAGAGCTTATCTAATGACAAAGAATTTACTACGGGCCTGGAGACTGGGAATCCTTGTAAAGTAACAAGGTGAATGTTCCTCTTGGATTTATGGGAATGCGTGTTTAATTCACAACCACCCATGGATAAAAGGAACCATAACCAAAACCAAAGTATTGCTGGTTATGTTGTTGTTCAGTGGGTCCAGGGCTTGATGTGGCCACTCACTCTTCTAAACACTTTTTAAAAACAACCGAGGCTGTCAGTTTAAATTGTGGACCATGCAGACAGGAGAAAAGACACCATCACCTGTGGCAGGTTTTCAAGTTCACTGACAATCAAGAATTCAGGAAGGCTTAGATGACGGAATGAATGTCAAGGCAGGCCCTTACATAAGTAAACTGAACGCAGCTGGGAATTTGCTAGACCTGACTGGATGATTTGCGCATTCCTGCCAATACTGCCAAATTTCTTACCAAAACAAAAGAGCCATGCGGATGAGTCCACCTTATCCCATATGTATGTCATGTATACGACACCATAGGCACCCTGATTCAGTATCCTTTCTATGAGGTGGTCTGTACTCAGGACAGCCTCACAGAGCCCAGCTAAAGCTGCTGTCATGGGGCCAGTTTAGGAACTCAAAATCAAGTTTTATGTCCTGCATTCAGAGCAGGGCCACCCAGGTTTCTCATAATTCTCCTTATTTTCCACGGTGTAAAACGAGGCCTTATCTTGATAGTTTTTTCTAAACTTGAACTCTAGGTCTGTCTTTTAAATATGAATCCATTAAAATCAGAAGTCACTGTTTAATTTAAAAAGTAAACAGAGTTAAGAACTTATTATTTAACTTTTGATAATCTAGACTGGGATATTGCAGGGTTGTTCACAGCTAGCTGCCATTGGACCAAATAGTGACACGGAATGAGGGACAAGTAAGAGGGTCAAACTTTAGACAATGGCTTTTAAAATGACAAAGGACATTCAATTCCAGTACATTTCAAAAAGGTGATTGCTGGCTATTGGCTTCTTTAAGGAAAATAAGGTCAACTCACCTTGAAAATTTGCTGGGACCTTCACCATCTTCATCATCAAA
The DNA here is from genome assembly GCA_030035585.1 of Dugong dugon. Lineage (NCBI taxonomy): Eukaryota > Metazoa > Chordata > Mammalia > Sirenia > Dugongidae > Dugong > Dugong dugon. The sequence continues at coordinate 25,678,997 of CM057482.1, read as the reverse complement.
GTCCATTCTGAAAAATCAAGATCACAAGTGAGCACTGATTATAGGCAGAACATTGTAACTGGTAACATGGGCTGCTGGCACATGATGGGCTTTATTCAACCAGATTGCTGTCCAACAGTCCCAACCCTTGGCAGTGCTAAACAAAATGTCTCCATGTAGTCATTTAATGGGTTCAGGACAGGAAGAGGCAAAAGGAAAGGTTTTCAATATGGGAACCATTAATTCTATGGCTGGGAACTTTTGCAAAAGTGTTTAAGTATCAACTCATCCCCCCTAGGACCCTATACAGGATGCCAATGGATTGCTTAGGCTGTGCTGGAAAGTCGACATTCCTTATCTTCCATATCTTAGGGGGATACCTGCTCCACATCATTTACTCCACATTGAGCTTCCTTTTTCTGTTACTTTATTCTATGGTATATTAATAGACTACAAAATCTCAAGGAATTTTGAAGACAGGAAGTTTTGAGGGTGATAAAGGAACAATGAGGAAAAGAAGACATTACATAAATGGCTGTTGAGAGAAAATGGTTGTCTGGGACACAAACTACTCAAACTGGCCGTCTGCTTATTGAAATGCACCAAATAATGATTCACATTCCTACCTTACTGGGCCTCTAAACATAAACATAAACCAAAAAGTCTAGATAGATACTTGTTTAATTAATATCCCAAGCATCCCTTCTCAAAAAACCAAGCCTCTCTTAACGTCAATTAATATTGCCCGTGCAGATGTGAGGGCAGAGATGGGGCTGAGCTGGGATAAAGTGTACCCAGAGACACTGGGGAACAAAATGAGAAGTAATGCAGATGTCTTGGCTCTCCCGGACATCCAGGGTGAGTGAGGTTCCTGGGGAAAGAATGCCTCACAGCCCCCACATTCGCCTTCTTACTCTTGGTGGGACTGGAAGGATGGAGTGAAACACAGTTCTCACAGAGTTCAAGCAGAAGGGAAGCCAGTCTTCCCGGCAGCCAGAAGGAGAAGCTCCTTGTCTGAGCAGCTTGGTATAAGGACAGAGTGTGTGCTGCCAGCCTCAGAGAGGGTACCACCCTACCCCAGGCTTTAAGGGCAAGTCTTCAACAGTGGGTGACCTACGAAGGCACAGGATACCTAGGCCACCAGGAAACAGCCAGCTTGTGAACAAAGAGCCATCCCTGCAACAAGCACACCCAAGAGGGCCCTAACGAGACCAATCAGCTTCTCCAGGCTTTTGAGGAACTTGTGGGACTGGGATCAGATGGGGCAAAGGAGTACTTTTTTTCTTCTTAAAAATATCCTTTGTTTGCTTTTGTTTTGTTTTATGTGCAGTGTGGCCAGAGTTCTAATCTGGGCATCATCTTGCTCAGGATGACCTGAAGGGGTTCCCTGCCAACGTGGACACAACCTCAGACACAAGGGTTGCACTAGCTGCTAAGGAAAGAATAAAAGCAATTAGAGAAAATGACACTAACTTACCAAAAATACCTATGCACAAAGACAAGTGGGGCTGGGGAAGAAAATCAATGAGAAAGGGAAAGAACAGTTAAAAAACCATATACACACCACTAGGGCAAAAGACATGTCCTCCCCACAGTGCAGTTTGTGAAGCCAGACACCAGCAGCTGTGGCAGAGTCGTCTATGTGTGAACAAACAGGGGCTGAATACATAACTTTCTAAATGAAGCAGTGCTGTCAATATTATGCATAACTACTAAGCCACCGCCTCATCCTTCCTGAAAGTTACATTAGGAAGCTACCACCAAAAACAGTGCTACCAAAGCCTTTTGGTATTCTGCTGAGCCGCGGAGCCACACTGCCACCCAGTGTTCATTATGGGAAATAGCGGTTTTTGCGGCCAACATGAAGATTTCTTAACATCCTTGTGCTGTCAAAAACAATTCAGGGTTAAGAAAAAGAAATAACGTTTTCAAACTTCCAAGGAATTCATGCTGCATTTAACAAAACCTCAGGTGGGTGTGAGATGTGGATTTATCTCCAAAATGCGTTTTAGCTCAAACCGCACAATCTTTTGGGTTTTAGGGTGTCAAACCGTCCAGGTTTTTCCAGGACTGAGGGGATTCCTAGGATACAGGACTCCAGTGCTAAAATTGCAATGGTTGGTCACCTGGTTATAGCAAAGACAGCTCTGTTTTTTACCAGGATCCTCCAGGAGCAGAATAAGGGAGACGTGGGCCATGTGGTCAAGGGCCCCAGCTTGGTCCAGGTCAGCTGAGGCTCCATCACACAGAGGGTATAAGGCAGGGACAAACAGCCTTGCGCTGAGGCCAAAGTTCTCTGAAATCTGCAGGGACGTTGGGAACCAGGATTCGTCTATGAAAAATCAGGGACCAAGAAACCATACCTCCCCACCTCTGCATGTATGTGATCACTCGTGTACCACAAATAGATTTAGTAATTCAGAAAAGCATAAAGTAGGGTAGAACCCAAGAGTTAAATCAGGACACAAACGATTGCTCAAATCCTCAGGATAATTCACCTGTCCCCAACACAGTCTCCCCTCTCATACAGGACAGGAAGCATACAGAACACAGAAAAACGCAACTCCCGGTGGCACAAAGTACCTTTCAGAGCAACGCTAGCCCAGACGCTGGCTTTGTGTCTCCTGCCACCACTTTCATTTCTCCACTTTAAATACAACCACGATCAGCCATGCTTCTTTCTTTTGCTATAAAAAGCCTAAGTAAATCATCCTTCGCTTTATGTCTTTTATGTATCTCTATTATAATAATAAAGCATCTGGGTAATAAGGAAGAGAAATCAAAATATGACTTTAAGTCCTATTGTATTCACGTTAAGGAATTCAGTACAATGAGTGGATGATATAAGAGCTCTCCAAAGGTGGGCTGAGAATGCTTTTTGCCTCCTTTTCCTGTTAAAGAGCATGAGTTCTCACTTTGATAAAAGGCCGTGAAAGGCATTTCTGAGCTTGCACTAGTTAGGAGCGAGCAATGTGAACCTTCCTACCAGTGGCTGTGCACTAATAACAATGCACCATCAAATACAACTCATGAAGGAGAAGACACTTACGCTCTCATGAGAAAGGATAAAAGGCCCTGCCGGCAGGGCCAGGTGGCAGGAGCGACCCTGAGCCAGCCTGAAGCTTCTGCCAACCAAAGGGGAAGTGGCACAGGTGCTGCCAACAGTCCTCCTCAGAGCCCTGCCAGGGGCTACCTGGCTCTGGTGAATCTGACTTCTATCAGGGTCTCCTTTGTACTTAGGCAGCGAAATGTTTAGGTCATGGTCAAAGACATGTTATCAAGAGGTTCTAGAACAGCACTGGCCTCGAGCACAGAACTTCAGCAAAACATGTAAAAATGTCAGACGCGTGAATTTCTTTGGAAACAACAGCTTAAAAATGGAGATTTTTTTGCGTAGACACAGAGGATAAATCCTTTGTAAGTCATGGGGCCCAGCAAAAAGAACCAGGGCTGGCTTGCTCCCTTCCCTTGAAGTGGAAAAGGGAGCAGGCATGTGGACCCCACAGCTGAGGATGTTGCTGTTATTATTATTGTCTAGGACAAGTATCCTAGAAAAGAGCACGCTGGCTGATCTGCCTTCAAGGAGATCAAAGCGTCGAGATCCTTGGGACGGTACCCGTACCCTCACTTTTGGGTGGTGTGTCATCAGTTGCTATTCATTCTCTTTTATCTCTATTTCTTCTCTTGATGTTTTACTTCTTATAAGTGGACCTGGACTCTGAACTCTGCCTCCAATGCCATGGGGTTTGTGGGTATGGGCATGTGGGGGGTGGGGTGTGTGTGTGAGAGAGAGAAAGGAAGAGAGAAGTAACACATCCATGTGTTTCTAACAGGTCTTTCATCAGCTCCAGGAACAATCAGAAATCAGGGTCTGAACGCCAGGCCAGGGTCAGAAACACCAAGGTTCAAAGAAGGAAGGAGCCTCAGCTCACTTAGCCCAGGCCCTTGCAGAGCACAGACCCAACACACCTGCTGCAGGAGGGGTGGAGGAGCTCTGGCAGGAACTGGAAGACAAGCGCCCAGTGCAGAGAGGATTCCTTGTCCTGGGAATACTGGGCTGGGCCTGGGTATCCGTGCAGCACTTGGCCCTGACCCAGCCCACCCAACCTCATCAAAGACTCCTGTGTTGGCCACATCTTAAAAAGAACTTGGGCTAGCAATGGGCCTTTGTCCCCAGGGAATGAAAGTCAGAGAGTACACATACACTAATTTTAAAAGACCTGAAATTTTTTTAAAACCAGTCAGTTGCTATGTTGACAGCACATGCCTTCTTCCTTTAGCGACTCAGATTCCCAAGTTTCTGAGCCTTGTTAGCAAGAGTAGCTAGCTAAAACAGGATGGCTGTGTTTGCAGGAAGCCCCAGAGGCTAGCTGCATCATTTCTTACAAAGTTAATTTGAGTTTTGCCCCAGGCACCCACACAGCTCCTTACAGCTCAGCTCATTCTGTTGGAAAGACTATGGCAGCTGCAGAGAGAGACCTGGCCGCATCAGCTCCACGCCCGTAAATCAGGGCATCGCTGGTCAAACCACTGAGCCCAGTTTCTCAGGATTTTTTAACCCTCTCAATAATCGTAAAAATCTTGGGTCCTCCTTTAATAACTGTACTACCCAAACAACAGGCTTTTTACAATCCACATTTATTATAATGAATATGCATTTTCAAACTACCCCCACTCTATCCCAGATTTTGACAGAGAGCTGTCCTCACTGCCCTTAAGAATCCCATTGCTTTGGAGGATATTCTCAGGTTTAAAACGACCATTAAAACATGGACCCATGCTGCTGGCCTTGGTGTAGTGTGACAGTGGCAATGCTGAGGAGCCACGTGTGATCAGAAATTGCATTCAAAGTAAAAATGGATTCCAATTCCTGAGAAACCTTGTTGATCAGATATTGCACTGAAAATAAAATTGATTCAGTGGGGAAACGAAGTTAGGTGATACGGTGGGTCTGAAGCAGTCAGTTATGTTTTCCTGCAGGGATATTGTTTGTTCTTCAGATCTATGTACAGCAACAAACAGATACATAAGGAGATGGGGTTTTTGGTTCCTTCTGCTAAGACTGATGGTCTTTCTGGTCCTATTAGGGCCAGCACAGTCCACAGTATTTATCACTATTACCTACGTACCTTAAGAGCAGCATGCAACGCAAGCCGCCTGGCCTTTAGGTGCTAGGCTTTATCCGGTTCTTTAGAAAGGAGTTCCTGCAAACCACCTAACAAAGACGGGCAGCCTGAGAAAAGGACGAGAAGGTACCAGGGTGGATCCATCCTTTGCAGCCCCAGGGGCTGGAGCTCTGCTGGGCAGTGCTGCTCTCTGGCTTGTGGGGGGTGGGCAGGGATAATGCGTGAGATCCCTCCCTGCAGAAAGATGGCCTGAGCAAGGCCCGGCAGGATCACAAAGCAAATTCTCACCACAAGGACAAGCAAACAGAAGTCCCCAGCTGGGGGCCGAGGCCCAAAACACTTAAGAGGCAAATCATGTGCATATTTAGGGATCTTGCAAAATCTAAACAGGATGGAAACTGCTGAGCTTTACAGAACGGGGAGAAACAATATTTTCCTAACAATATTTTCCTTATGTGTTGCTCAACACGTCCTGGAAACCCTGAGGTTGCTTACCCGGAACGCCGCTTTCCTCCACGTGCAGGCATGGCCCCCGCCATCCTCACCTGTCCAGTGGCCGCCATGGGGGCAACGGGCAACGTCACCGATCCAGGTATGTCTGAAGCCATTTCTGGAATTCAGCAAACATGAGAGGTTTTATCAATGCCAGAAAAGCCTCGTAATAAATCAGATGGTTGCCGTGCAGTACCAAAAGCACCACCTGGGAGGAAAGCCCGAGGACCGGGTCCTGGGGGCCACTCTGCCCATCACCCTCTCTCTGGGTTCTGTCTTTCTTCCCTGGAAAACAATGTCTCTGGGCCAAAAAAAAGAACAAAAAAACTAGTTGCCATGGAATTGATTCCGACTCACGGTGACCCCATGTATGTCAGAGTAGAACTGCGCGGCATAAGGTTTTCAAGGCTAGGACCTATTGGAAGCAGACTGCCAGGTCTTTCTTCTGAGGCACCTGAGTGGATCTGAACCTCCAACCTTTCAGCTGGTAACTGAGCACTTAACCATTTGCACTGTCCAGGGACTCCTGTCTTCAGGGAGTACTCCTATATTTAGTGCTTGAAACAGTGACTAAAAAGAACGCAGTTTAGCAGCCTTCATAAGGAACTTGTGTCTCCTAGTTCCCTGGAGAGAGGTAAGACATCCAGGAATCCAAGCAGCATGACCAAAGCCTGAGAGGAAAGAGCTAGTGCTGGTTCCTGTCAGTGACACAGATGGAGCACACTAACTCACTGAGAGTCAGTCCCCTGTGGCAGCGTTGGCTGATGCTTACTCTCTATATGGAATCAGAACCTTCGAAAGTCTGAGCCCCACTTGGCCCCGCCATCTACTCGCGATAAGGACCAAGAAGTCCGGGGGCATTAAAAGCACAGCTTCAGGCCGCACACTGAGCCAGGGACCATGCCAGTTCAGGCCTTCCTGGGAATAAATACTAATTTAAAGAATAAGAAGGGCTGGCATTAGATGAAAGTACCCTTCTTGAGTATCTCTGTCAAAACCTATAATTTCTTAATAAGCTAGACCCTCTGGGAAGCCCATTAAGGCAATGTTACGCAGCCCTAATTTCAAAGCAACCACACAGTTAAAAAGTTTATCCTTCTCACTTTCTGGAAGGTTCATAAATTCAGACCATTAAATGGCAAGATAAATATTTCAAGCGGCATCTCTGATTCTGTTTATTGTTCTTGGAAACGACTTCCACAGTGTTTGCTTTTATTAGCCCAACTCCTACCCGAGGAAGAAGACAAGCAACAGTCTACAAAAACGTATTTCAAAAAGACACTTAGGGATGCATAGGGGAATCTGAGCCCGTTAGTGGAGTGACATTGGTGGCACACACACAGTGTGGGTCACTGCTCTTTGTCATCTGACAGTTGACACACAATCATGTCCAAAGACGTCATGTTTAATAAACACACCATAAGGTCAACTTGGAAACCCTGGTGTAGCTAAGAGCTATGGCTGCTGAGCAAAAGGTTGGCAGTTCAAATCTACCAGGTGCTCCTTGGAAACCTATGGGGCCATTCTATTCTCTCCTATAGGGTCACTATGAGTTGGAATTGACTTGACAGCAATGGGTTTGGTTTTTTTGGTAATGTAAACTTGAACTATTCCACTCAAAATTTTTGAAGAAGAATTTTAAAAGACATATAAAATCTTAACTTAGTTATTCTGTAAAGTTCACAAAAATTTAAGAACTGTCAGTTTTTTGTTTTTTTTTTTTTTTTAAAAAAAAAACAATGTATACACTGAAAAGTAGTCAAGAAAAAAACTCCTTTCTTAAGTCATCCTCTCCCTTTAGACAAATTACTGTACTGGGTTTGTGACCGGCTAGATAATACTAATAGCGATGATCTAACAACCTTTTTATCTGCCTGCTTCTGATAAGAAATTTACATTTTTTCTGAAATGAAAGCTAAAGCACATTAAGCCCATTAAGTCCTAAAACTGAAGGGTAGATTCACTGCTAAAGCAAACGTGGGTGAAAATGAAAGTTACCGTTTCTTAAAACAAGTTCCACAGAACACTAGTCCCTCAAGGTTCCCCCCAAAAAGGGGGTTCCATGGTCAAACCAGTTTGGGAAGAGGTATGCACTTATTCCCCTTCTTGGAGATTCAAACACCATTAAAAATACATGGAGAAGCTTGTTTAACTTTGATTAACCCAGCATATCATAAACGTCTCTAATTGTGGAAACTTACAAAATTTATTAAACCTTTCCAAATTTATTAGCACAGCTGGTGCTCTACAGAACACCAGTTTAAGTACTTTAAAGCCAAATACCTCACTCCTGCCTTTGAGGTAAAGAAATTTCAGGCAGGATCTTAGCCATCATCTGTAAATCTAGAAAGGTCCATTCCTTCCTGTAACCCAATTCCCTGCCAGCTCAGAGGTGGGGGGCTTGGGGAGGGGGGGAGGGGGGAACGGAAATCAATATGTAGTTTGAAAAAAAGCATATGCATCAAATTTTATTTTGGGAAAACAAAAACAATCCCAGTTATTTCTGTGATACAAGTTACGGAAAACAAAACTCCACAAAATCTCAGCTGTTGGGGAGCAAATGTTGAGGAATACTCAAAATCTAAACCATTCCATAGAGAGATGAGGGAAGCAGGGCCCAGAGAGGGTAAGGTACTTTTGCACAGGGGTCCCCAGCAAGGCAGCCATTAGGCTGCCCAGTCTTCCTGTCACATCAGCATCTCTGCTCCCCTGGCTGTTCTCCTGGTTAAGTTTCGTCTGCTCAGCAAAAGGGCCAGCTTTGTATGGGCAGGCCCACAACCAGCCTGCCTCTCACAGATCCCACTGTGTGTTTCCCAGTGTCCTCCACACTTGGTGGAAGATACCATACTTGTCGACAGGTGGACGAAGCTGGCTTCTACCTGGGGAAATTTTACACTTAATGAAGGTGATGTGGCAGGCAGCTATGCACAGAGATAGCTACCTGTTTGCATGTGCAATGCACATGTCCTAATGCCAATGCACTGTGGAAAGGGGAGGGGAGGGAGGGAGCTTAATATACAAAGGTGTCACCACAATTTCAAAAGGAGAGGCTCATACACATTTCCTGCAAAGGGGACTAAAGAAGCAAGAACAGAAAGATTGTGGTTCATCATCTCCAGTATCATCACAAAGCATTTCTTAAGAAGGCCTGACTCATTCTAGTTCCATTTCTTCTTTCATAAACTGCACTTGTATACCTTGTGTCCATTTCTCTACTAAGATCCAGAGTGTCGTATTTATTTGCATTATCTCTTTTTATGATAAAGAAATTTGACAACATTTTTTTCCAATCTGTCACTTCCTTCTCATGGTGAAAAAAAAATTTTTATACTAAAGTTTTAAGAAGTGGAGTTTTAAGGAGATGAGATCAATTGACCCAACCCCATTTATTCAGGATTTCTTCCTTTCCCCATAAGTTTTATGATGCACCCTCTACCCTATATTTGCTCATAGAAAAACTATCTGTTTCTAGACTTATCTATTTCTTTGTCAATTATCTAGTTATCTATTCTTGCTCTAGTATTGCACTATTATAACATACTTACTAGTGCAAGCTTCTCTCACTTTTCATAACTGTTTTTTTCTTCTTCCTAGTTTATAGAGTAATGTGATTAATATATAAAATTTAACCTCAAATTTGGGAATTAATTGTATTACCTTGAACCTACAAATTAATTCTGGGGAAAACTGACATTTTTACAATGTTAGAATTTTCGATCAAGAATTGACATATGCTTATAATTAATTTACTTGTTGCTGTTAGGAGCTGTTGAGTTGGTTCCAACTCACAGTGATCCTATGCGCAACAGAACAAAACACTGCCCAGTCCTGCGCCATCCTCACAGTCGTTGTTATGCTTGAGCCCACTGCTGCAGCCACTGTGTCAGTCTATCTCACTGAGGTCTTCCTCTTTTCACTGACCCTCCACTTTACCAAGCATGATATTTTTTAGCTCAATAAAGTTTTTCATTTTCATCACACAGGTCTCCAACATTTCTCGTTGGGTTTATTTCTAGGTATTTTGTATTGTTGTTATGATGTATTATTGTGTTGTGTGTTATTATCATTGCTACTCGTGTGAATGATATTTTCTTTCCCAGTTTATTGTCCAACTAGTTAGTTGCTATGAAGACAACTGAACTGCAACAACTCTGTCAAAACTAATTTCAACTGATCTGACTGGCGGCTACAGTTGGTGTTGCCCTCCCCTCCCCCTCACTGCTATGGGTATTATCTTTTCAGAATATACATTCCTGGTTAGAGAGTTTCGCAGGTCATTATCATGTTTCCTGACAGTTCATCAAATTCTCTCATTTGTTCTAATACCTTTCCCTTGATTCTTTTAAATTTCCTATTTACAAATCCTATTGACTGCAAATAATGATACTTTTTACTCCTTTTGAATGGTTAAATGTTTAATTTGTTTTTCATGTCTTACTTCAGAAGCCAGAACTTCCACACAATATTCCTAATAATGACCTAAAATGAGGTAAGAAAAGACCATGGGTCTTAGCAGTTGGACACACTTGATTTTAAATCCCTACTCAAACACTCCCTAGCTATGAGAATGACGGCCAGCCCAAGTTATAGTGTCGTCCATGGAATGTTGATAATATCCACCTTGAAGGGTCATTTTCAGAGTTAAGAATAATATAAGCAAAGAGCATAGCACAGTGCCTGGAAAAGCATAAACACTCCAACAATGATAATTAAAATTATCATAATCATGGTGATGATAAGCAACCTTGTTTGGTCCTTGAATTTAGTTGGAATTAGCTGCTGGTTTAAGGCAGACATTCCTTACGATGTCAAGGAAATCTGCTCCTATTATTACTTTTTAAAGTTTATTTAACGAATGGCTGTCTCATTTTTATCAAACGTGGTTTTGGTAACTGTCATGGATTGAACTGTGTCCCCCAAAAATACGTGTATCAATTTCACTAGGCCATGATTCCCAGTATTGTGTGACTGTCCACCATTTTGTCATCTGATGTGATTTTCCTATGTGTGGTAAATCCTATCTCTATGATGTTAATGAGATGGGATTAGTGGCACTTATGTTTATGAGGCAGGACTCAATCTACAAGATTAGATTATGTCTTAAACCAATCTCTTTCGAGATATAAAAGAGAGAAGCAAGCGGAGAGACACACAGACCTCATACCACCAAGAAACAAGAGCTAGGTGAATAGAGCGTCCTTTGGACCCAGGGTCCCTGCGCTGAGAAGCTCCTGGACCAGGGAAGATTGATGACAAGGACCTTCCCCCAGAGCCAAAAAAGAAAGCCCTCCCCTGGAGATGGCACTCTGATTTTGGACTTCTAGCCTCCGAGACTGAGAGAATAAATTTCTTTTTGTTAAAGCCATTCACTTGTGGTATTTCTGTTACAGCAGCACTAGGTAACTAAAACAGTGTTTTATATACCAAATAAACCAAATGGAAAATGCAATCAATGAAACCCAAATTCACTTTAAAAGTTAAATATTTTATCAAATGTCTCTTAGGAACGACCCTTAACAAATTCAAACAAAAGTAAAAAACAGGTCTCTCTCCTCTATAATCTACGTCCATATCTACCAATTTGATCAGCTGTTGACCTTCCCTGGAAAAGTGACAACATGCCTCCCAAATCCGGCAACTTTTGTATATGACTCAAGTATAAGCAAAGCTCTGGGTCACCCCAAAAGTGCCTCTACTCAGGGAAAGTAGCTAGAGGAAGTCACTCACTGGGTGGAGGTGAAGGTTTCCGAAGGCAGGGCCTGGTATACAGTGGAGCAGAGGATGCTACATGTTTATACGGAAAGTAGCTCTGGCCCTGGGAGCATGTTGTGGATTTGCTCTAGGATTTCTGTATTGCACTCAGAAGGGAAGCAAAGGGGAACCTGACTGCAGCACTGTACAGAGGAAACCGCACCACAGATATCTACATGGTGACCATGTGTCCACAGTCACACCCTGAGGCTAGGTGTGTACAGCTCTTCTAGAGGACTACTCAGCTGTGTATATCAAGAGACCTTAAAATACTTATGCCTCACAAGAGGATCCTAGCGGGTGGGAGGTGTATGTGTGTATCTACAGTTTGTTATACGCACAGAAAAAACACTGGAAGGTGGACAGAAGTCCATCAATGTGCTAACCTTGGCTATTTCTGTTCTGGGCTTAGAGGTGTGTTATATTCTCCTAAAAACTCTTTTTGTCTTTAGAATATTCTAGTTTTTTTTTTTTTTTAATGTGTGAATGATCACAAAAAGAATAATAAATATTTTCAAAGAGTTCCATGTGGAAGATAAAATAGAAAGTATATATAGCTGGAGAACTAGAAGCAAGGGATGAATGAGATGGAAACAAAGGAAAGGAAAACCCTGTTTAATAACCTGAGTATCCAACAATGGAATGGAGTGGCTTAATAATGATGATAAGACTTTGTCTAAACCAGGATTTGTATTGGGTGCTAACTGTGATCCCAGCACTCCACCATGTGTTTCAAGTGTGCTTTACATCCACCCTATGAGGCAGGCATAACATCATCCCATTTACAAAGGAACTTGGGCAGAGAAAGGTCAGTGACACTCCAGCCACAGAACCAGTGAAGTTTTACGGTGTACTCTAACACATTTAGCCACTGTGATAGTTAATGTTATGTGTCAACTTGTCTAGGCCATGATTCTCAGCATTGTGTAATTGTCCTCCATTTTGTGATCGGATGTAATTGTCCTCCATTTTGTGGTATTGTGTACTTATCCTCCATTTTATGTGTTGTAAATCTTAGACCTCTATAGGTTAATGAGGCAGATTGGTGTGTGGTGTATATTGAGTCACTCCCTTACTAAAAGGCTTGACTCAAGTCACACCCTTACTCAAGTCACATCCTTATGCAAATATCTGATGTAAGGGGCGTATCCTTAAGGGTGTGACCTACATCCAACATATATGGATGCTCTGGTAAAGCTCGCTCTTGCTCTGTATCCCACATCCAGCTCATCATCATCTGACCTCTGGTTCTTGGGACTTGAGCCAGCACGCTGCCATCTGACCTGCCGATTCTGGGATTCACCAGCTTCCAGCAGCCTCTGTAGCCGTGTGAGCCAGCAGCCTGCCGTCTGACCTGCTCATTCTGGGATTTGTCGGCCTCTATAGCCTTGGGGGCCAGCAGCCTGTTGTATGACCTACCAGTGTGGGATTCATCAGCCTCTGCAACCACTTGAGTCAGGAGAAGCCTCCAGCCTAACACCTGACCCACGAATTGGAGACTTGCCAGCCTTCACAACCATGTGAGCCATTTCCTTTTGAGGAATCTATATACGTATCTATCTATCTATCTATCTACCTATTTACCTACTTATCTACCTACCTACCTATCTATTCTCACCCCTCACTTAGCGACATGGTTAAGTTCCAAAGACCAGGCCATTAAGCAAAAATTGATGTTATGCAAAAATGGAGGATGACCACACTGGATCACAAAATGCAGCATGACTACATCATTATATAACTGCCAGATTACATCATTATATAACTGCCAAACCACTGAGAATCATAGCCCAGCTAAGTTGACAAATAACCTTAACCATCACAGCCAATGTTACTCTCACCTTGGCACCTTGGCGTTCGTTACTGCCAGACGTGCGTTATTAACGCGCAAAATAGTCGGATAGATTTTTTTCACTATTGTCGTAAATGCAAAATGTCGCATAATGAGATTGCTGATAAGTAAGTGTATATATGTATACGTATATATATATACACACGTGTGTGTGTATATATATATACATGCATTTATATATATGCTTCATTGGTTTGGCTTCTCTAGAGAACCCAGCCTAAGACAGCCACTCCGCTGTGGGGCCCTCTTAGGAACAAGCTCCTCACACCCATGGTGTTCAGGCAGAAGCTGGGTGGCCTAGATGGTTCCTCCCCAGGGGAGTCGTCCTAATGCTGAGGTTTATATCACCAGCCCAGGTGGAAGCTGTGTAGCACACAGGAAATGCTCATGCTTTGGGGTCACTTTTATCCAGCTATGGGGTCATGGGTGAACTATACAATCTCTCTCATCCTTCGACTGCACATTTATAAACTAAGAAGAATACCTACATCACAGGGCTATTGTGAGGATTAAAGAAGATAGCTCATTTAAGAGGCTGGCACAGTGCTGAGCAAAAGTGATTTTTCTTCTCCTTTTTTACTTCCCCCCAAGAAAAGAATGTCTTTCAAAGGAGACAGTTTATACATACACATATACATACATAAAAATATATATATCATTGTTGTCTTGTGCTGTCAAGTCAATTCCAACTCATGGCGACCCCATGTGTTAACAGAGTAGAACTGCTCCACAAGGTTTTCTTGGCTGTAATATTTACGGAAGCAGATCACCAGCCCTTTCTTCCACGGTACCACTGGGTGGGTTCTAACTGCCGAGCACAAACTGTTTGAGGTCACCCAGGGACCTCTGTGTTTATGTGTGTGTGTGTGTGTGTGTGTGTGTGTGTGTGTATGTGTGTGCACGCCCCTGAGCAAATAACCTCTCTGTGCCTCACTTCTTTATCTAAAATGGGGATAATAATAGTATGTACCGCATGGTTATTATGAGGATTCGAGATTAATTGTAAAGCATGTAGAACAGTGGTGCCTGGTACACAGTAAACACATAAATGTGTTTGTTAAATTAACACCCACAGATACTAATACAACTTACAATCATTTCTTCCTGTAAGGAATTAAGTCACTTTGATGATTTTATTTTTATGGTCCCGTATCTCACAGAAGTGCAGGAAAGGGAATGACAGGCACAGGAGAGGGATGTGGCTGTACATTCCTCAGTACCCTCTACTCCTAAAACATTCACCTTGGTGATGCTGTTGAAAACGGATGCAAAGGGATTGGCACCAACATGGGCAGCCTGAGAGGGGTTCTCTCTATGCCACCTCATGCTGCCTCACTATGCAGAGTGCTGCCTTTAAACTGGCTAGCAGCCCCCGCCCCTTTATCATAGGGCTGGATTCGGCGGACAAGCCCTGGGCCCTCCCTAGTGCAGAGCCGGGTCCTGAGTTGTGTGCCTCCATCCACCTCTGCTCCACCCAGCAAGCTGTCTTGCTCTCCCCACTCCTCAGTCTCCAACTCATGTTTTCTCAGGACTTCAACCCAACTCCCCACCGTGAACCTGACAAAGGCACAGCTTCTCCCTTACTGATGACATGTTCTCACCCCGACGAGAGCTTCACCCACGCGGAGAAGAATGTGCTGGCACCCTCACAGCCCTGGGGACCCCACAGCCCACCCGGCCCTTAGTAGTTGACCCAGGCCAGCAAGTGACCCCAGGAGAAAATGTCCCTCACTCTCTACTCCAGCTCCCCTGTGGGCAACCCAAGCAGAGACTGGTACAAAGTTCAACTGAAAGAAGAGAAAGGACATGACCTCGGTTTTCCCATGCAGTTGAGGGTTTACCACATTTAAAGAGGAAAGAGGCCTGGTGCAGCACTGAAAGAGAAATGCATTCCACGGATGAGAACACTACCACACACCAAAATTCAGATCAATCATGAAAATGGATGCAGACTTTTTAATCGTACAAGTATGCAACCGTGGCAAAGGTTTCTGCTCCCTTCATGGAGCAAAACTCCATGGAAGAGCTTTCTCTCCTCACAGCCTTCACTTCCCACCTCCCTGTCACCCCACTGGAGAGCTCCCTTCATCACTAGGCCAGCACCCTATAAAGGCAGATGGTCACTCCTTGGCCCCCAAGCTTCTCTGTGGACATGGTTCCCCAGTCTCTCATCTCAAACTCATGAACACTCTCTGGGTTTCCAGGAGCAATATCCCCTCACCTTGTGCCTCACGGGTCCCTCCTTCTCAGTCTCTTTTGCTGGCTCCTCTTCCTCTACGAGACCTCAGCCTTCTTGGGTAGCTTCCTTCCTCTCTTCTCTACCCTCTTCTCTCCCCACATGATCTTATCCAGGTGTTTGACATGCTTTGCTGATTCCCAAATTCAGCCATCAAGCTCTGCTGTAACCTCTAAGGTCTCCCATCTCCTGGGCTCTGCCCCGGCCCACCTCAGGAGCACCCCACTGCTCTCCCTGCATCTACTCTCCCCTTCCATTCCTTCCCCACACAGCAAATCTGGTCAGGATGGCCCTTGCTTATATCCTTTAATGGCTCCTCTGTGCTAAATGGCATCTTTGTTCTCTTAGCACAAACAGCAAGCACCCTGCCATGACCAACCAGGCCCTACATGGCTGGGTCACTGCCCAACCCTCCTGCCCACCTCTCCAGCTCCAGCCACATGGCCCAATCAGTTCCTGAACACACCATGTTCCCTCCTACCTCAGGGCCTTTGCACATGCTATGCCGTCTGTCAACAGCACTCTCTTCACCTAGTTAACTCCTAATTACTTTTAGATTCAACTCATACATCACTTTCTCAACAAAGCCTGTTCCTGACTAACCTCCTACCCAAGTGATTCATTCTTATTATACTTGTACCTGTCCTATGAATGGATGAAGGTCACAGCAGTCCAGGTGAAAGATGATAGGGGCCTGAATAAAGGCAATGACGTGAGACTGGAGCAGCGAGAAGGGAGCTCAGAAGGTGAAGAGATGATGTCACTGCCTCAAAATACACACTGTGTCAGCTTCAGACCCAAAAAGGGAAGATTCTAAAAAACTCTGGTCACCTGATCCTCCTACACTGAGTCTCATGGGACAGGCATTTTCGGGAACAGGAAGAAAAGTACAGATGGGCTGGCTGCCTATTCACCTCCATCATGCCACACATGCTTGATACATGGGATTTCTGCAGCAAGGCAGAGGTACAACCATTCACGCCTTCCTCCATCCACTTACTCAGAGGGCCCAGCGCTCAGCAGGAGTCTGGTTCCAGTTCTGGCTCCTTCAACATCTGATCCTCAGTTTCTCCATCTACTCTACATCTGAGAAATTGGGTTAGTCAGGCCATTACTTTCTTCTGCAGAGGTTGCTGTTTCAATTCTAAGAAGCATGTGCAAAGCTCATGTTTTGAGCCAAGGGCTGTGCTAGAAGCTGAACAATGGTCAGAGATGAAAGGGGCCTGCTTCTGGCCTCTGACAAGTCCTGTCTTGAGTGGGATGGAGGCACGCAGCCAGGCAATTTCATACTGAGAGATGCGTGCCAGGAGACAGGACTAGGCACCGGGTTGTGGGAACGGCCTGGGGGATCCGAGGCTTCTGGGAGGAGGCCATGTCATGCTAACCTGGTCACAGACTGCAGAAATGCTTTGGGAGGAATGAAACTCTATATAAATGATGCGCTTTTCCTAAATGTATTCCTTGGGTTGCTACAGAATTTCTATGCACACGCATTCATCCACCCTTTGAGGGACATACTCTTATTCACTTCCAGTCACAAGGGCTTTCTGGCCTTTTACCCCAACAGCAACTACCGACAAGATGTAGAATGAATGCCCCCTCCTCAAATGCAATCTTCCCGTAAAGGTCTCCGCTCAGGGTCCCTGATCATAACCAATTCCAAGTGCAAAAACTAGCAGAAATACCTTTCTTTACAGCAATCTGACCCCAAACGCAAATATCTCCACAGGAACTGTATTTCCCATGACGCACAGGGGTGAAATGAATGCCTGCCCGCTCTCAGACAAAGTTACAGTGAGGTGTGCAGCTCCTTTTAAATCGTTTTAAAATCAGCACAAGCTAAAAATTTTGAAAGCTTACCAGTACAACACGAAGAAAATCTATCTGGCCTATGATGCAGTATCTAGATACTGACTATTTCACATTTCAAATGCAGACATATTGTGTAGAATTTCCATGATGCAGTACAGGAAGCAATAACCAGGAAAAATGTAAAACTTGAGAACATTACAGATGAAAGGAACATGAGAAATGAAAAGAGACACCCTCCCACACACTATTTTATCTGAACCTAAATAAGAAAAATATCCCTTGATCTTCACATTGGAAAAAAAAATTAATCACATGCCGACTTTCACAATACAACAACAAAATATTTTCACGATCGCTGAAATCAATGAAAAACCAAAAGACTCTCTCTATGGGTGGGGGTGGGGGGGGAGCAAGGGGCAGCAGCTCACCGAAGAAAAACATTCTCTTCAATATTCATCTCTCTTAGAACAATTCTTTTCACAGAAAGGACATCAAATATCACAGCCCTACCTTTTCAGAGGGATTAAACAAAGATCTTTCTTCCTTGTGGCCAACACCTTCTTGGGAGAATCTGTTATCCGTGCAGAGGAAATGTCAGAAACCTCTGGGAGGAAACTAGCTGCATTTGTATTCTGCTCAGAAAATGTCATCACAGATCTGTTTACCTTAACTGTGGACCATGATTCAGCGGTGACAACTGTCTTGCATACTGATCAATTTATTTGCAGCAAAATTTCTAGCATTAACTGCTTAGGTTCTGAAAAAAAGAAAACGGTTACTTGGATTGCTTGTGCAACCATAACAGATGTACATTTGAAACATCTAGATTGTTATCATTTAGTGATAACCACTTCAGTGAGACACTATAAAGGATTCTTCCTCAAGTACAAGCGAGGGAGGGTCCCTCCCACTTCTGGAACGAAGGCATGCACACGATTCCCAAAGGTCCTCCATAGGGTGGGGTTTCTGTAGTACAACGTACAGAAAAATCATCAGACTGGGAGTCAGGTTTCAGACTACCAGGTCCTTGCTAGGCTTTAGCCAGCAGTGTGAGCCTCTGTAAGACATCCCTTACCTGAAGGCAGGCTGGGTCAGGGGCTCTGCAACAGGGCAGGAAGTGGCAGAATGGGAAAAAGATGGCTAATGGACCCAGAAGGAGGAAGAGGCCAGTTCCTGCCTCCCCCAGCTGGTGCCTCCAGCCTAGACACAGCCCTGGCTGTGTACCTGAGCCACTCCTCAGCAGGCAGGCAGGTGCTGACAGTAGGGAACAGGAACTAGTCCCAAAGCAGCCTGGTGAGATGCCCTCCTGCCTTGGCCAACAACGCTGGCTTAGCAGAGCCCTGGTTCCCTAGGACCCACTGGGCACTCTGGTGTGCCCTTTGGAACTTGGACACTGGCACTACAGCCCACTAATGTGTCAGTACCCATGTTCCCAGTAGTGTCTGAGCCCCACTAACTCCAACTTCCTTCCATGCCCTGCTCGCTGAAGTCCAAGCACCCTGTGCTGGACTTTATTAAAGGGGTAAAAACAAATACCCAGCAAGCAGATGACCAACCAATAAGTCTAATGGAAGAAAGGCAGGGAGGTTATCGTTGAATAACTCTTGTGATTCTGGAGTAAAACAATAAGGGTGAACGCCACATTCAACTTGCCCCCAACTTTAGAGATGATGAACAAGGGTCCACGGGTCTAACCAAAATGGGGACATCCACCCATGACCGGCCTCACACCTGAGCCAAATCCAACAGTCGGAGACCATTGGAGGAAAGTGGGTGTCATCAGCCAAGCAGAAGACAGGCCAGAAACACCTTGGTTGGCAAGCTCGGGTTCTATCAGTGCACAGGTTGCCCCTAACAAGGTCTCAGAGGGAGCCACAGTGCAAACCCAGGCTGGTGCTCACCAAGGCCTGGGTCTACAGAGTAGGAGCCTAGTACAGCAGGACAGATCTCACAGGACAAAGTGTAGTGTGTGGGCTGGTGGTGGTAGAGCTTGCAAGGAGCTCAAAGCTCTGATTCTCCATGTTCAAAAATATATGAGAGCCATGTGGGATGGCAAAGGGTTCAAATACTACAACAAGGAGACTCTTCTGACGAGACAAAGCTTGTCCACCTGAAGCAGAGTCCTTGAGGCAGGAGGGGAGATGAAACTGTCTTCAAATGACTGAGGGACCTTCATGTACAAAAGGGAAGGGACTGCTCTTGATTGCTGCAGAGACCTCCTCATGGAATTCAAGGACATGAAAGGTCAGGGAAAAAAAATGAATGACCCAGATGTGTTGACTGTCCAGATAACAGTTTAAACTTGACCAGAAACCAAACGAGCTCAAATGTCTAATATTAGAGAAATGTTAATAAATTATGGAATAACCATACAGATGAAAATTACTCAGCCATTAAATATCATGATTTCACAGAACAATGTCACAGGAAAATGCTAAGGGTAAGTTCACAGAGCTGGATACAAATTCTTACATGCAAACATATATTTATTGGGGATCCATCCAAGTTCAGCTTCAGCCATGATATTTGTCCAAAACCTACCATTTGGCCTTGGCTTCTGAATGAATGCCTTGGCTTCTGAAAGGACAAATCTCTGAACATCTACTTCAATATCATTTCTGGCATCTGTGAACTTGCACATTATCAATGACTATGAGACCATGCAGGTCACCATCGTAATCAGTGTAATAACATCAGTACAACGTATGCTATAGGAATTTATTGTTCGAGTCTGAATATTTACTTTCTGTTACAGATGCAGAGCTCTGGTGGTGCAGTGGGTTAAGAGCTCGGCTGCTAACCAAAAGGTCAGCAGTTCGAATCCACCAGCCGCTCCTTGGACACCCTGTGGGATAGTTCTACTCTATTCTATAGGGTCGCTATGAGTCAGAACTGACTCAACAGCAACGGGTTTATTACAGATATGTATTCTAGATGTACTTAGATTGAAAATCTCCTTGCATGTATATGTTGCAATTCTATCAAACAGATGTATTACTGCAAGAGTAAAATGTGTGATAATCCATGACCTTTTATAAAAGCTATTAATTATATGTGAAAAATCAATTATTAAGAACTTCTGAGTAGTTAGATGAAAAAGAAAATGGGAAAATAATACAAATATTAAGAGAGCATGTATTAGTTTGTTACTTTCAGGAAGACCATTATATCTATTTTGAGCCAAGAAATGTGTACAGAACAATTATTAAATAAGAATACAAAGCAGAATAATAGAGATTAGATTTTATCATAATTCATTTTTGTGGAATTGCTTGGCATAATGGCCCTGATAACATTAAACAGCATTTAAAATTTTAAAAAAATAATTTATTTCTATTTAGGACATGCATCTTTCAAGAAAAGGTTTTATTTTGGAGTTTTTATATCTTTAGAAGGATGACTTTATAGCAAATTTTGTCAACTTTGCTAACTCAAAAATTCATAAGGAGGAAAAACTCTAAAATCATGTATAATAACATCTACAATAAATTATCTTCAATCCAGACATAATCAAGAAAACAAGAAGAACAAAGGAAAGAAGAAAATGTTTGAGAAATATGAAGTATCCCCAACATATCTCATTCCCCGACTAAACTCACTTGCAAACGAGCATCCATTCAGTATCACAAACACAGCATGTGAGTGCAGGAGCTATCTAATGTAGGACAGTGCCCAGGTCTGATGGTTTCTGACCTAGATGTCAAACTTTTACAGTGCGACTACTGACGAGCAATTATAAAACAGTAATAACACTTATTTTTGTAAAAATGCCAGATTTTCATTCTACGATGGTGATATCCAGCTTCAGCCTCAATCATGGCCGAACATTAACGCTCAGCCATTCAGCATTCAGTCAAACTGTGGATTAATTCAGTGCATCTCTAATATATATACACATACAGACAGACATTTTTTATGTATGGGGTGTGTGTGTATGTGTGTGTCTGTGTGTGTCTTGAAGTAAATACACTAAAAAATGAGCAAAGCCACGCTCTGGATGGTAAGATTACACATGCTTTTCATTTTCCACTTATTATTTTCTATAACCTCCCAATTTATTAAATTTAGAATGCAATGATCAGGAGCAAATATAAGTTGTTTAGTTGAAAATAAATATCCAGACCTAAGAAGTGGGTCTCCGTGGGCAGAAAGCTTGGGAACTCAGCAGAATGGGACACTGGAGGAGTGGAACAGGAGACAGAGTCGTGAGTCCTGAAGCATGTAGCCACCTACGTACGGCTGAGCAAACGTATCACAAGGGAAAGGAAGGGAGTTGGTGGGAGGGGAGAGGGCACGATTCCAAGATGAAGCATCTACTGCACTCCAAAGAGGCTCGTTAATCCTCACCACAGGCTGTGAGAGAGACATCACTACCATCAAATCCCAGGTGCGCTCATATTTATTATTTTCTGATTAGAATAGTAGTAAGTAAATGTGCACGGCAAACTATCTGAAATATTGAGGAAAGTATAAAAAATGGGGAGATGAGGCCAGATAAGAGGAGGAGATAGAAAGGGTGAGAAACCACCAAAAAAATACTGGAAGCTTAGATATTCAAGATGGAGGAGAAGCTGCGGCCAGTTCAGAAGCCTGGGCAAGGAATAATAGTGGTTAGACGAACATGTGTGTTCCTCCCAAGAGCCACCCTGTCCTCACTTCCCTACCTTGTGACTTCCTGACACCAGTGGTGGTGAAGAGGAAAGGCTCCCAACCCTCCACAGAGCGGGGGACACAGTAATTCCACCCTGTACCATTCAGAAACCTGATCTGGTCACGAACTCCTCACAGCCTTACCCTCCTCTCAAACATTCTGTTTCCACACTTATCTAGCACTTACTGGGTACCAGGCACAGTGCTTCTTGTTGTTGGGTGTCTTCAAGTCGATTTCGACTCATACCAACCCCATGTGACAGAGCAGAACTGCCCCAAAGGGTTTTCTAGACTGTAATCTTTATGGGAGCAGATCACCAGGTCTTTCTCCCAAGGAGCTGCTGGGTGGGTTCCAATCGTCAACCTTTTCAGTTAGCAGCCAAGTGCTTAATCATTGAGCCACCAAGGTTCCCTGGTACAGTGTTAGACCCTGACTATACCAGTCTGTTACTTTTAGGAAGACCAGTATATCTATTTTGAGCCAAGAAATGTGTACAGAACAATTATTAAATAATAATACATATATAGAAAGAAAAGATGCCCTCCAGTCCATGAGGTGCCCACCGAGATCAGGGAAGAAAAACCAGCAAACAACAAGAAAAGGGCTGTGTGAATAAGTGATAGGACAGGTAAGTCCAGAGCGCTCTGGGGACTGAAGGTACCAGCCAAAGCAAGCCAGGTATGGCAATTAGTAGGCAGAATCCAAAAGACTTCTGGAGGAGATGATGAGCTGGTGGAATTGTACTAAACATTGTTTAACCTGTAAATAACAGACAAGGTGAAGCAGATCTTAATCCTGCCTCCTGGACTCACCTTTGAAGGAGGGTGGGACAAATCTTAAACCAGCTAGCATGCAGAGATGTTACAGTCCCAGGCATAAACGGGCTGTGCAGACAAACCAGACATACGGTCACTCAGCATGTGGATTGTTGGCTCAATCACAATTAAAGAAGCTCCTGTCTCGGGTTCCAGGACTTGTATAAATCACGGAACATGATTTATATAGAAGCCCCCACCAGGACACCAGATTTTTAATAATCTGGGGGCTATTAGTGACCCGGCAATTTTGTTATTGTTAGCTGCCATCAAGTTGACCCTTGAATCATGGCAACCTCAGGCTCAACAGAATGTAACGCTGCCTGATCCTGCAGCATTCCCATGATGGGTTATGGATCAGACCGTTGTGATCCATAGGGTTTTCACTGGCTGATTTTCAGAAGTAGATCACCAGGACTTTCTTCCTCGTCATCTGAGTCTGGACGCTCCACTGAAACCTGTTCAGCATCATAGCAACACTCAATCTCCACTGACAGATGGATGGTAGCTGCACATGAGGTGTGCTGGTTAGGAATCAAACCTGGATTTCCCTCATGGAAGGTGAGAATTCTACCACTGAACCACCAATGCCCCCTCCCAAACCACCCAGCAACCAAGACCTCCCACACATTTCTATCAAAACTGGAGGAGATGGCACCGTGACTGGGACACCTGGATGGATGCAGTGAAAGCAACATTCAATTACTACAATCCACCATTGGCTAGGTGTGTGTCTGTCACTCAGGTCAAGATAAGTTCCCTGAGGACAGGGAGCAGTTTATCTTTTCATTTTTCTTACGGAATTGTCACGTCCTTCAATGACTGCCATGTTTTCCTTGTTCCAGGGTCCCTGGAAACCTTGGCAAGCTCTCAGATCAGTGCTCAGTTTGCACATTAGTGCCACCCACTGGCCTGGACAGGCTGAGCGACTGCTTCCCAGGTTGTGGGTGTTGTGGGGCAGGGGTAGCGGGAGTATGGGAGATGTTTTCATTTCCTAGGACTGCTACAAAAAACTACAAAACAGTAGATAGCTTTAAAGACCATATTTACAGGTACAAGGGTTGGGAATTCAACATAACTTTTTGGGAGACACAATTCAGTCCATAACAGGTTATGATCTTTCACTCTCAATTCTGACATTTTCTCTGTGTCACTAAGGCCTAAGAGACCACCCAAGCTGAGAAAACCCCAAAGGTCACAACCAATACCCTGGAAGATCAAGCAGATCCCTGCCCATCAGAGACACAACGAGAGCAAGAGCATGAAGAAGCCAGGAGGGAGGGCCTGAGACTATTTACATCTCAAAGTGAGGCTGGACAGGTGGTATCTACAGTTGCTTTGGGGGCTTTGGGTTGTTTCCTTTGGGATCATTCATCCCAAGAGGAAACACCTCCAAAGAGTTTACGAGTGAGAAGGACTTTGACTTAAGAGCTTTGTTATGGATTTGACTGTCTGGTTTGATCATACCAATGACATATATTTGATCCTTCTATTTTCCCATGGACTACCTTAGATCTGAAGTGGGAAAGAAAACTGACCAGTCATACCTGCTGAACAGGTAAGACTGGAGGCAGGTTGGGCTTGGGAAGTAGGGAGTCCAGATTTCAGAGCTGGAGTCATGGCCAAGTAGCCATGTGGCCTATTGTATCTAGCTTATAGGGTAGCCCAGGGAAGCCCAGTTTACAACTGTGATATCAAGTCAGGGGGTCTAGGAAGTCTTGGTGGTACCAGGAAAAGCAGCTTTCTTCCTGGGAAAGGAGACCCAAGGAGGCACAGAGAAGCCTTCTGAGGGGATGGAATGATCCTGATGATGGCTGATGGGGCCTCAAAACTGAGCACATTCATCCACAGGCTTCCCTATTGGTATTTCTCAGCTGACAATGATATTCTGTGAGTGTGACTGCTACAGGAGAGAAGAATGGTAAAAAGAAGGAGATGCCTGGCTGGGGGTGCAGTGGGTATCTGCTGCTTGCTAGGACTGAAGGGTAGCCATGACATCAGCAGTACAGAGAAAGGGCTGGTGTTTCTCAGTGGGCAGGGGCTCTGTTGGGAACTTCAGCTGGGCAGTACTAGGCCATAGCATTTCTTCATTCTGAAAAGCTGTATCAATCAAGGTAATTTCCTCTGCTTTGGAGGCCTGGCATATAGAAAACGTATTCTGAGAAATGGTGGTAACACATTAGTTTTATAAACTCTTCCAGTAACATATATTGTATCAAATAAGTCCTACATCTTTTCCAATCCACTTGCTGGCATACAGAAAAGGCCAAACAATTGTTGAGGATTCAGTTCACCGCACAATACAAAATTAGTTTTGTCCATTTCTACATCCAGAGGCCAGATGTGGACACGAGCAGGTAAAAGAGAAAAAAGAGTTGGGAATTGTATATTAAAGAAATAATGTTTGCAAATTATGGTATATTCACACAACGGAATATTACACAATGATAAAGAACAACGATGAGGGACAGAGTAGCAGAGGTGGGGGTCTGGGGACCATGCTTTCAGCGGACATCTAGGTCAACTGGCATAACGAAGTTTATTAAGAAAATGTTCTGCATCCTACTTTGGTGAGTAGTGTCTGGGGTCTTAAAAGCTAGCAAGCAGCCATCTAAGATGCATCAATTGGTCCCAACAACCTGAAGTAAAGAATGAAGAACACCAAAGACACAAGGAAAGTATTAGCCCCAGAGACAGAAAGGGCCACATAAACCAGAGACTCCATCATCCTGAGACCAGAGAACTAGATGGTGCCCGGCTACCACCAATGAACGCCCTGACAGGGAACACAACAGAGAGTCCCTGATGGAGCAAGAGAAAGCTAGAGTGCAGAATTCAAATTCTAGTAAAAAGACCAGACTTAATGGTCTGACTGAGACTGGAGGAACCCCAGAAAGCATGGCCCCTGGAATCTCTGTCAACCCAGAACTAAACAATTCCCAAGGCCAGTCTTTCAGACAAAGATTGGACTGGACTGTGAGACATATAATGATACTTGTGAAGAGTGTACTTCTTAGCTCAAGTTGATACATGAGACTAAATGGCCAGCTTCTGTCCACAGGTGAAATGAGAAGGCAGAGAGGGTTAGGAGCTGGTTGAATAGACATGGGAAATCAAGGGTGGAAGGGAGTGTGCTGTCAGAATATAGGGAGAGCAATTAGGGTCACATAACAATGTATGTATAAATTTTTGTATGAGAAACTAACTGGAAATGTAAACTTTCACTTAAACTACAACAATAAACAAAAAAAGAAAGAAAGAAATAATGTTTGCTTTGAACCAGCGGTGGTCCTCTGCTTTCTTCAAAATCCTCCTCACTTCTCTTCCAGAAGAGAGCCAACTTGGACCTATGAAACTGAAAAAAGGTGCTTGAAAAAGGAGCACTTGGAAGATAAAGTTTATAGTCACAGTCTGTGATGGAGTGAATTGTGTCCCTCAAAAAGATATGTTGGAATCCTAACCCCTGGTACCTGTGAATGTGACCTTGTTTGGAAACGGGGTCTTTGAAGATGTTATCAGTTAACATGAGTTCATACTGGAATAGGGTGGATCCTAATCCAGTACGACTGGTGTCCTTATAAAAAGAGAAGAGAGAGAGAGAGGCAGAGGAAAGACAGCCACATAAAGGCAGAAGCAGAGACTGGAGTTTTGCTGCCACAAGCCAAGGAATGCCTGTCAAAGAACATGGCCTGCTAACACCTTGATTTCGGACTTATAGCCTCCAAAACTATGACAGAATAAATTTCTGTTGTTTGAAGCCACTCAGGTTGTGATATTTTGTCATAGCAGCCCTAGGAAACAAATGCACAGTTCTACCAGTTCCTTATCCCTTGTGACCTCGGCCCTCCTTCAGTCTCAGCTTCCACATTTATCAGTTGAGGGCACTTCAGTAGACAGTGGTTTCAAGCAAATCAGATAGCTCCTGCACAATTACCATGTAAGATTTAACACCCAGAGTAGCTGGGTCCACCCTCAGGTTCCTCACTTGCTCGTCCATGAAACTGGGTGAGTCTTAATCTGATTCCCTTCCATCTGTAAATTATGGATCACAAATATTACTGTTGCATGAGACAATGTCCAAGAAAATGCAAATAAGGTCAAATTGTCAATGCCCATTACAGAATGAATTTAGCTGTGAACCAAAAATACTTTTTAAACATGTCTTAGTAGAGAAGTAGACAAGGGACAGAAAGCACATGTGTTTAAGTCTTTGCAGAAAAAGTACCCACCACACAGCCCTGGCCTCACAGGTCAGGCACTCTGCTGACTCCCCTTTGTGATATCTGTCTTTTCTCACCTTTTCTACACTAGCTTAGGACCTTACTGCCCCATGCATGGAGCACTACAATATCATCCTAGCAAAAACAATTTTGTGCTGGTCAACAGCACCCAGCCAGAAGGATGTTTTTCATTTGTGAAATGCATCCCTCAAAAAAAAAAGATACTTTAACCAGGTCAATAGTAGTGAAATCTCATTTCCTCATCATGCATCCCAAAAGAAAACAATCTAATGAGAGATGATCATGTCCTGGCAATCTGGGGACCAGCACGACCAAGGTGTGGTTGAGGAGTTATCAATAAGCCACATTTATCTTAAGAAGCAGCACAGACCTCAAGAACTTCCTACCCTGTGCACAGAAGGAGCTAGGCAACCAGTCACAGTTCTATCTTTTCATTTTTATCCATGCACCCCAAAAATGGTATTCTCTTTTTTTTATATGTTCAGTTCTAACGAGTACTTAATTCATTTGAGCTGTGTGGGTAGACTCGGGAACCTGAAATAGGGAATGAATTCTGAAACACGACCCTCGGAAGTCATGCTGCAACAACGCTGCTCCACTGAAATAGCAATCTCCATTGAAGAGGGTAGAAAAAATGTATCCATCAGGATTCCAAATAATAAAACAATGGTCACTTAGAAGCCATACTTGCAGAAACAGAAAGCATGCTATACATGCAAGTCAAAGATTATATAATGTTTCAGACTCCTGGGAAGGACATTCTTGCTGTGAACTATTTAAAAACAAGCCGGAGCTCCCTGCTCATCTCTGTTGATAGAAACAGGGCTATTCCGAGCAGAGCTTCAATACCACACAACAGAAATACAATGTGCCAAGACTTGGTCAAGAGTGGTTGGGTATGCCCAATATCCCAAGTTACTTTGCAAAAATATCTCTAAGATATGTTTTGATTTTAATAACTTATCTGTTGGTTGGTTTGTTTATGTGATCTTTCAACTTCAACCCTTTCTGCTGCATAACAGGGTTTACTTTTCATAAGGAGTTGTACCAAACTCATGTCAGGTTGTTAGAAGCAGCCATAGATAGGGACAGCTCACTTTCACATCTTCAAAACAAAGATCGCGGGCTTCAATTGTTTCTGGAAGCCTGAGTCTGTGAGACAAATTAGAAATCCATTCTCTGTTTGCTTATTTGTTTTTTGGGACTGTTTTGGAGGAAAACAGTAAAAGCTGTTTTGTCAATAAACCAAAGATAAATCATGACTCAGAGGACTGGAAGGGAAAGGTTCCAGGTAATAGTGAAGCAGGAAGAGTAACAATCCTATTGGGCTTCCACCCACAGGTGAAATTTTACCTGATTATTACAGTCAATGGGTACCATAAGTACACCAAGAAGGGGATCGGCAATGACATAGCAGCCATAAGTGGCTAATAAGGTGCTCAGAAAGGTGACACAGGGCGTCCTGACTGGAAAGTAGCCCCACTGAGGGAAAGGCACCACTTTATTGTCCTTCTCAGTGGGCAAGCCTTTGCACCTCTCTAAGGCTGTCTCCTCGATAAAAATGGTGATAAAATGTCATAAAATAAAACTTCACAGAAAGCGGTGTGAAACCCTAATAAAGTAACCAAACCTGTGACACACCAAGCACTTGACCAATCAGCGCGCGGTGTAGACATCTGCTGTACTGCCTGCCCTGTGCCTTTCTCCCTGCAGGTGGCAGTACTGACAGCCTCTTTGAGGAGTGTCCCTTCTCTCAGTTGTAGCCCACTGGCACAGGTAAGTCTGGACCTATGAGAGCTCCTGGGGTTGGCACATGCCCAAATCTATACTCAGTCGGAGCACCGCATCCCCTAGCAACAGGGATTGGTTCAGGGATATCATGTGAGTATTCTACCCAATGACTTCTGCTGGAGTTTCCACTGATAAGATGTAACTATGCCACTACTTGGGTACAGCCTGTCTGCGAATAAAGTCAACACCAGGGAAAAAGGGCTGATGGACCAAGAGAAAGATCAACAGTGTCTCAAGTACATTGTTAGTATCCCCTGGATCGTTAGCTGAACCCAAACGCTCACCTGCATAGTGTAGTTTTATGAACAATTCCTTTATGATTTGTTTAAGCTATTTTGAAATGGGGTGAATGTGTTTTGGCACTGAAAGAATCCTGGCAAATATACTGTGATTTTGTTTTTTCTTTCTCTCTCTCCCTCCCTATCTCTCTCTCACACACATGATAAATATTTGTTATTTGTATATATGATGAATTATTTTGACAAGCACAATTCTCCCCCAGCTATAAAACAAATTCTAGTGTATCTGCAGAAAAATCTCACCTATTTATATGGATGGGAAATCCTAAATAAATCTTAGCAAATTAAACCCAGCATATCTTTAAATAATAATATCAAAAGAACAATGCAGTGTTCACATGTACCTTTTATCCCAGGAATATATGGGAAGTTCAACATTGGGAAACCTATCAATAGCTTAAAAAAGAAAAAAAAAGTGCTTATCTCTATAGACAGTAAAAAGACATTTCACAAAGTTGATTACGTCTCATTACTTTGACAGAAGTGCATTCCTAGTGTTAAGAACTCCTGTGTGTTTCCATACTTCTTCCTCAATGCTGCCATTGCTCCGATCATCAAAGTTTATCAGTTCTCAACTCCTCGGTGGAAACGGTCCTCAGATCCAGGATGATGGTGATGACGATCCCAGCGATGGTAATACCAAAATCAAAACCAAACCCGTTGCCATCGAGTCGATTCCAACTCACAGTGACCCTACAGGACAGAGTAGAACTGCCCCTTAGGGTTTCCAACGAGCAGCTAGTGTATTTGAACTGCTAAGTTTTTTGGCTAGCAGCCTGAGATCTTAACCACTACGCCAACAGGGCTCCAATGATGGTAATAGGTAAGGTTTATTGGGCATGGACTCTGCTAGGTACCATACTAAAAATATTATGTGCATTATCTTCTTTACACACAACTGCTCTATAAGGTGGGTACTATTATTATTTCCAGCCACCTAGGGAATGCAAATAGTTAAGCACTCAGCTACTAACCAAAAAAAGCTGGTAGTTAAGAGTCCACTCACGGGCATCTTAGAAAAAGTTCTGGCGATCTACTTCCAAAAGGCCACAGCCACTGAAAACCATATGGAGCACAGTTCTACTCTGACACACATAGGGTTGTCGTGAGTCAGAGTCGACTCAGCGGCAACTGGTCTGGTTGTTTTTGCTTGGTTATTATTATTCTCACTTTACCAATAAGGAAATTTAAGTTGAGAGGTTAAGTAATATGCCCAAAGTCACATAGCTAAGTAAATCACAGCTGAAATGCAAACCAAGGCGTATTTGATTTAAAAGCTAATGGTTTTAATTACACAATACAAAATATGATACATAAGTTAGGAACATATTCTCTTTTCTAAATTTTTACTCTACTTATAAATTATAAGACCAAAAGGCTACAAAATAAAACCACACAACAAGAAATAATTCTAGTTAATTTTTTGGCATCTGTGAATCCAGACACTTTTCCATACACATATAAATCTAAATATATACAGATATATTTAATATGCACGTTGTATGTATATTGTGTGCCATCAAGTCAATCTGGACTCATAGCGACCCTGTGTGATGGAGTAGAAATGCCCCATAGGGTTTCCTAGGCTGTAATCTTTACAGGAACAGATCGCCAGGTCTTTTCTCCTGTGGAGTCACCAGTGGTTCAAACTACCAACATTTCCATCAGCAGCCAAGTGCTTAACCATTGTGCCACCGGGGCCCTTTATATTTAATATAAATGGGATCATATTATATAATTTACTTTCTCAATTAATAAATCTTGAAGCTTTTCCTTATCGATGAAAACAGAACGATAGCATCATTGTAACACTTAAATGATAGGCCACTAAAAATATATACAAACTTAAACATTACTTGTCATTACTGGACATTTAGATTGTTTCCATTTTTATAAACAATACAACAAAAAATCATTTCTGTAGGACATTTTTTCTCACTCTGATTATTTCCTTAAAATTTATTAGTACAGTACACTAGAATTACTGAGTCAAAGAGTTTACAAATTTACTACCATCAGAAAGAAACAAACTTCCTGGCCAGCCCAAGATATTATACCCATTGCCATCAAGTCAATTACAACTCATAGTGCCCTTATAGGACTGAGCAGAACTGCCCCAAAGGGTTTCCAAGGAGCACCTGGTAGATTCGAACTGCTGACCTTGTGGTTAGCAGCTGAGCTCTTAACCACTGCACCACCAGGGCTCCCAAGAGATTATAATGCTTTTCAATTATTGACAAATTGACAAGCAAAAAAAGTATATTTTGTCTCAACTTTTATTTCATTAGTATTAATGAATCTAAACATGTTTTCATGTAATTTTTATTTCCACCACCCATCTGTCAGTTTGTTCTACTGTGGTGGCTTGCATGTTGCTATGATGCTGGAAGCTATGCCACTGGTTATTTCAAATACCAGCAGGATCACCCATGGTGGATAGGCTTCAGTGACGCTTCTAGAGTAAGAAAAACTAGGAAGAAAGGCCTGGCAATCTACTTCCGATAAATTAGCCAGTGAAAACCTTATAGATCACAACAGAATACTGTTCGATATAGTGCGGGAAGATGAGCCTCCTGAGTTGGAAGGCACTACACAATAGCTGCAGCAATGGACTCAAACATACCGATGATCATGAAGACGGTGCAGGACTGGGAAACGTTCTGTTCTGTTATACATAAGGTCACCATGAGTTGCAGCTTATTTGGAGGCAACTAACAACAATGTATTTATTTTCTAAACTGTATAATTTTACTTTTGATAAAATGTTCCTTTCAGGGTTTTAGTCTTCCTTTTATTGTTTATACACACACAACATAGATTCACACACTCATACATATACAAACACACACACACACAGAGTGGTGAAATGAGTTCCTTTAAGTGGTCTTTTGCCTTAGTTCTTTGGAAAAACAGCTTGAGAGATTTTCTCCCTAAGCCCTGAGGAGTTACCTTTGCCCTTGTTTTCTACCCCCAGAGGGTTTGTTATTTTTGTCTAGGTTGATTGACATTTCCTGGGTAAGCCGTAAACAACTTGGTTTGATACTTTTTTGTCTGGCCTTAGACTGCAGCCTGTCCTGTGATTGGTATACACCTTGCAAGGACTGGTCAACAGACTATGCAAATGAGATGTCTGTACTCTACTATGCAAATGGCTATCTGTGCCCTACTGAGAGTGGATCCATTTATGGCCCTGGTGGGAGGGCCATGCCTTGAAATTGACAAGGAGAGGGGTGTGGGGGTGTGTGTGTGTGTGTGCGCGCGCGCGTGCGTGTGCGTGTGCATGTGTATACATATATATGCAGCCAGCCCCACAGAGGTTTTTCAGACAGAAAAAAGCAGGAAGAGAAGCACAGGAAGAAGCAGAGAAAGGAGAGACAGAGAGAGGAGGCAGTGAACCTCCTGAAAGAGCTATAACACAGGTCAAGGGCTGTAACACTGAAGGCGGTGATGGGCCCCAAAGGAACCCAGTGGTAGATCTTGCGGCAGCAGGCCCAGAAGGGGCCCTGCAGCAGAGTCAATGGTGACAGATGGCAGGGCCAAGAGAAGCCTGTCCTCTGGGGGCTGAGAGGAGGCCTGCATGGCCAGGAGGAGCTGGGAGCGCTATCCTGCACTGAAGAAGGGAGACTTTGCCTACGTGCTTCCTGATTCTGAATTGTACCCAGTTACTTCCTTAATAAGCTACTTAACTGTAAGTATGGTCTGTGAGTTATAGGTGGCCATTGCAACGAATTACTGAACCCAGAAGAAAAGTAGAGAGTGCTGTGGGAGGGATAACTGGTGTCAGAACTGGCAAAAAGGCAGGAGAGTGGAGGTATGTTTGACCTCCGTCTCATGGGAATCAGCTTTGGGTTGATCCTGGTCATTATCTTCCCTGAAGTTTTAGACAGGTTCTAATGATACTAGTACAACTATACTACCCTTTTTACACACACACATACACACACAGACATACACACACGAAGTACAACCTGGCAGAGCCGGAACTCGCCAGGACTGCCTTGGTTTTCTGGGTCTCGCAAGTTTTCTGCCTGCGACAGGGTGCAGTCCTACCCCTTTTCTGTCACTCTTTGTTAGTAGGAAATACCTGAGTTTTCCCTCTCTGACAGGTTTATGCCTTACACAGGTTACGGCTGTCACAGGTCTTACCGTATATACATTTGAAATTAACTATTGTATACTTTGAAAACATTTTTGTCTATTCTCACTTTTGTATAAGATGAATTTCATAATTCAACATTATAAAAATTTTAAGAGATATAAAAAGGAGTGAAAATTTATACCAATTCCCACATTAAGAATAAACCATTACCTACACAGCTAAAGCTGTAAGCTTTCCTAGTGGAATCCCTACATTATATTTTAAATATGTCTCTTGTAAAAAGCATATGGCTAGAATTTTTAATGAAGTCCCTGAGTGATGCAAATGCCTTGGCTGCTAACCAAAAGGCTGAAGGTTTAGGTCCACCCGGAGGCAACTCTACTTCCAAAATATCAATCATTGAAAACCTTATGGAGCCCAGTTCTACTCTGACACACATGGGCAGCCATGAATCAGAATTGGCTCCGTGGCAACTGGTAACTGGTACATTTTTTAAAAACTCAATTTGATCGTGTTTTTCTAACCTGGAAAATTAATCCATTTATTAGGACTATTTATATATACAGATTTATTTCTACTACTTCTTTTTTGCTTTCCATTTGTCCCACTTCTTCTGTTTCTTTATCCTTTCTCTGCTATTGCTTTGTTGGAGCAAGGGATTATAGTCTTTACACCATTATTTGTTGCTCTACTAGTTTAGAAGTTATACATTCTATGTACATTAATTGTTCCTCTATAAATATTATCATGCATACTTAAGCCATTGCTGTTGAGTCATTTTCCAACTCATACTGAGCCTACAGGACAGACTAGAACTGCCCCACAGGGTTTCCAAGGAGTGGTCGGTGGATTTGAACTGCCAACCTTTTGGCTAGCAGCCAAACATACGCATACTTAGCAAAGTTTAAAATCAACAAAAACCTTTGTCCTCCTCCTGAACTACACAAGGACCTTAAAATGCTTTACCTATGGTCAACTTGATAAAGTAAATATTATTATTTATACTCAAAGTAGACTTAGATTTACTCTTGTGTTTATTATTGTCTTTGCTTACTTTTCCTTCTTACATCTCAAAACTTCCACCTGGGGTCAATTACCATCTTCCAGAAGTAGATCCTTTAGAAGTGCTTTTTTAAAAAAAGAAGTGCTTTTTAATGAGGTCTCTGTCTTGATTTGTCTGTCTGAAAATGTTCTTATTTCCCTATCATTCTTAAAATACACATTTTCTAAATACAGAACTCTAGGTTTACAATAACTTTCAACTAGTTTATAGAAAATATTCTATTGTCCTCACGTTTGCATTATTGCTGTTGAGAAATCATTTGTCAGTCTAGTCATTTCTGTGTAGGTGATCTGTTAGTTCTCTGTTACTGCTTTTAAGATTTTATCTTTGGTATTCTATATTTTCACTACACTTTGTTTAGGTTTGGATTTCTTTGTATATTTATCTTGCTTTGGATTTGCTGTAGCTTCTGAATCTGGGGATCTGTATTTTTCATTAGTTCTCTAAAGTTATCAACCTCTTCTCTGTTCTCCCTACTAGCTCTGGCTGGAATTCTAATTTATGTACATAAGAAGGAGGAGATCTAGCTTCTTTGTCTCATAGCCACTCTTTCATATGTTCTAACTCTGTCTCTGTGCTCAATTCTCTGTAACTTCTTTAACTCTACTTTCTAATTCATTAATTCTCTATTCATCTGTGTTTAATAGCTGTTTAACCCACCCACTGATTTCCTAATTTTGTTTATTTTTCAGTGCTAGAATTTCCTGACAGCTCACTTGGGTAAACCAATAGCCAGCCATCTGGCTACCTTCAATTGGACCCTGAGGGCCTAGTTAATGAGTATCTCACTAGGAACCACAATTAAAGGAAGACTAGATTTCCAATTTTCCTGAGCTGCATAAGGCCCAGGGTGTCATAAATGACCTAGGGAAAAGGTGCACCTTCCACAGGACAAATGATGAGATTGTGTTCCATCAGCCAAGCTGGTAGGCATAAGATGGATTTAATTGATTGGCCAAAAGAAAGCAATATGATGGATTTGCACCCAACTATCATCAGACAATTCATATGAGTTATAAAATCTGTTTTGTGCATTAAGTTTAAAAACCAGTGAATTACAGAATAAAAATGACCCTTGTACCATTAGATGCTTTTTGACATTCATTTTCTTTATACTGATTTTAACATTGTAACCAAGGCTTTCTTTGTGTCTGCATTGGCCTGACATACCATGACCAATCCTTTTATTTTTAGACTTTTAATCACTTTTTTCAAGTTGTAAATAGTAGTACATAATTACATAGTCTGGCTTTTATTGTTTTTACCCAATTAGAGAATCTTTGTCTTTTAAAAGAAAAATTAAACTAAGCACTTCTTTTAAAAGCTACTATTTTCCACTTAAAGATGTTACACTAAATATTTGCCTTCATCTCTCCTCCTTCCTGACACCCCAGTAATGACACTAAAGGAAATCTAATCCCTAATGCTGACAAACTGACACCAACCCCTGGGGAAGGTTTATTTCCTAAAGCAATTAAAATTTCCCTAAAGCAATCAAAAAGCTAGGGGGGTAAATGAGAGAAAAGGTAGGAGATGAAGGATCAATCCAGGAGGGCCAGACCTAACTAACAGGATTTCCTGAAACAGAGAAGAGAAGAGAGAAAACGAATTTATTTTGGGAAAAAAAAAAAAAATTACTCAGTCGTGGAGTCCCTGGGTGATGTGCATGGTTAACACACTTGAGCTGCTAACCAGAAGGCTGGCAGCTTGAATCCACCCAGAGATGCCTCAGAAGAAAGGCCTGGTGATCTACTTCTGAGAAATCAGCCACTGAAAACCCTGTGGAGCACAGTTCTACTCTGATACACATGGGGTCACTATGAGTCAGAGTCAACTTGACAGAAACTGGCGGTAGTGGTGGAAAGTCAGAGTCTCCAGATTACAAGAGCCCACTGAGAACCCAGCACAATAAATGAAAAACGATACACACACCAAGGACAAAGAGAAGATACAGACTGTTCAGTGTGTGTATGGCAGAGGGGGGTGGAGTTATTTATATAGGAAAGCAATCAGGATGGTACTCAGCTTTCAACAGTAGCACTAGATGCTCCAAGACAGTGGAGAAGTAGCTTTAGCATTCTGAGAAAAACTGATCTGAAGCCTAGCATTCTGCAACCACCAATTCATCAAGCACGTGTGAGGGCAAAATAAAGACATTTCTAGACATCCAAGGACTCAGAAAATTTATCCCCCATGCACAACGAATTTCAGCAAAATGAGAGAGTAAACCAAGAAAGAGGAAGGCACAGGACCCAGGGTGCCTTCCAGTGGACCCTGAAACCTGGGTCCCACTCACTCGGGAGAGGTGAAAAGCCTAGAGCTTGGCCTGTCGGAAAGGGTGGACACAGGGCTCTGGTGGCTCAACTGTCAATGTTGCTAAAATATATCTAAGGATATTCTAAAAATCCACTGGAGAAGCTCCATCGTAAATTGCCAGCAGCAGAGCATATCAAATGGCCAAGCTCACCCCAGAGAAGGTGGCAACACTCAAGGGGATCCTCACTATTCAGCAGCTTGGGAAAGTAAAGCTCAGATATCTGGATGACTGCCTAGGACAGCTGACAGCTGTTGTTAGGTGCCATCAAGTCGATTTTGACTCAGAGACCTCATGTGACAGAGTAGAATTGCCCCCACAGGGTTTTCTAAGCTGTAATCTTTCCAGGTAGGAGCCCTGGTGGTGCAGTGGTTAAGTGCTCAGATACTAACTGAAAGGTTGGCAGTTCAAACCCACCTGCTGCTTGGCAAGAGAAAGATGTGGCTGTCTGCTTCCGTAAAGATTACAGCCTTGGAAACCCTATGGGGCAGTTCTACTCTGTCCTATAGGGTCACTATGAGTTAGAATTGACTTGACTGCAATCGTTTTTTTTTTTTTTATTGTTGTTAAAATCTTTACGGGAGACTAACTAAAACAATGGACTCCAACACCACCAGTGATCATGAGGATGCAGGACTGGGCAATGTTTCCTTCACTGTGTTGTACATAAAGTTGCCAAGAACTGGGAGTCAGCTCAAAAGCAGCTATCTATCCACCTGTCTGTCTTTTTATTTATCTATATGTATGTTCATAAAATCTTTTTTCTTTCAACCAAGAACAGGATCTCATAGAAAAAGAGTTAAAAGATGGCTCCTGAACATGGGTTCTGGTGTGAGAGGGTAGAACTGGGAGAGAGGCTCAGAGAAATGGGTGGAGGTGGGGGCCAAATGGGAAAGTGGGGGTGCCCTGTGGCCATCTGCTGACAATCTCCTCACCTGCCCCCGGACTTGCACACACAGACAGAGGCTCTTCTTAAGTGATGGCCTATCTAAAGAGCCCCCAGGGAGCCTTACTTTGGATTCCAAAGCCAAGTGCATTCTGCTATTCAGGGTGTCCTTCTGCCTAGAGACTTAGGGAGAAGATCACCTTCGTTAACTCTCCAAATACCGTGAAATTTCCCTGGGAACTGGGACTGTGTCCTTCAGCTTTGTTCTCCTGGGACTCTTCAGGAACATGCCACATCAGAGGGGCTTCATGACCAATCCTTCCTTTGACAGATGCAGAAACCAAGGTCCAGAGAGAAAAAGTGGTGTGTTCAAGACCACAGAGCCAGGCCAATGCCAGTCAAAGTCTGGACTAGGGTCTTTCCACCCTCCCACACCCAGTGCAGTTCACTCATTAACCCACTCCCTTCTCTCCTCAACCTGCCCAGGGGAGCCAAAGAGACAATGAAAAAAGGGTGCACTTAGGATCAGGGGAATGGGTTCCAAGCCTCAGCTCTGCCACTCACCTGCCATGCAACCTTGGGCAAAGCTATCGACCATCTAAGTCCCCATTTCCTCATCAGTTAAATGGGGCTATTAAACCCAACTATCAAGAAAATCAAGAGTTCATGAATACAGAAGACCTGAAGCAGGTGAGTTAGTTGGCAGTGGATGCAGATTTGCTGAGTGTTGCCCCTGCCTCAGTGGATCTCAAAGTGTGGCCCCTGGGTCAGCAACATCAGCATCACCTGGACACTTGTCAAAAGTTTCAAATCTTGCCCACCCCGTCCCCCAACCCTGACCTATTAAACCAGAAACTCTCAGAGGGGGAGAGGGCTAGCATTCTGTTTACAAATCCTCCTTGTGATTCTGATGAATGGCTAGGTTTGAGAGCCAGCGATGTACCTATTTGAAAGCGCCTTCTAGTGGTAGGAGGCCTAACAGATTCTGCATTCTGGAAAATGGTTGGTTTTCAGTGCTTGAGCATTCACCGTGGAGGGCTTAGCGTAAGCAGCTGTCCTCTAGAAGACTGTACTGCATGACGGTACAGACTGTCTTTCTTTCTAACCAGTCTATTCCTGGTACCTAAGCACCGTGACTAACAGACAGCAGACATTTCGTAGATATTTGTTGACTGAATGAGTGAAGACAAATGGATAAACCTGAACAAGACAGTCCTAACTTCCAGTCTGTCCATGAGGGCTTGTACAAAACTATCATCTTAGGTCTCAGCCTGAGGCCAACAGGGCCAGATGAAGAGATGAAAGGGGATGGGCACCCAGCCGGCTACGGAGGTAAGGTCCAGGTGCCCAGGCAGGCCAGGCATAGCATTCACAGCCACAGCCCTCCGCCTTCAACAGGGATCCACAT
The DNA here is from genome assembly GCA_030035585.1 of Dugong dugon. Lineage (NCBI taxonomy): Eukaryota > Metazoa > Chordata > Mammalia > Sirenia > Dugongidae > Dugong > Dugong dugon. The sequence goes on along the minus strand of CM057482.1, from coordinate 25,640,182 downwards.
GGGTGGTCAGAACCCACCCTGGTCTGTCAAGAGCATGGGAGGAATCAGAAGGGGGAACAGTCCTTGGGAATGGGACCCTCCAGTTAGGACAGGGACGAGAGAGGAGTGCGTAACGAGGGACTTGCTGCTCTGAAGTCAGCAGCTACGCCCAGGGCACATGGCCTGTCTAGCAAATGGGGAGGGGCAGCGAGAACGAAATCACAACACGGCAGGAAGAAGCAGCCTGGAGTCCAGCAGGGTCAGGGAGGAGACTATCCCAAGGCTGCTGACGTCCTTCTTCCCAAGGCTGTGGGAGGTGGGGACAGCAGATGCAGGGCCTGGAGGCTTTCCCCACAATGAGACCTGGAAGGACGAAAGCCAAGAGCAGAGACAGCTTACAATCTCTGCACAGGCTGAAGAGCCCCCGTCAACATGAGCCCCAAGTACCCCAAGGTGCCAAGGGAAGATGGGGGCTTCCTGTTTCACAAGAGACCTCTTCTCTTCAATAAGCACAGTTGGTGACTTGTTCCCCAAGCTTTCACTGACCAGCTGGAATGATGCCCTCGGGTTTTAACCCTGTGCTGTGTTCCACACTATGAAGGCCCTGAGAAAATCAATTATGAGAAAAGCCAACACTTACAGAGTGCTCACTGCATGGACGGTACTGTCTTAAACATTGATAGATAGAACCACTTAATCCTCACACCAACCAAATGAGGCAAATACTATTATCACCCCCATTTTACATATAAGACAGACCAGGTGCTGCAAACGGTTAAGCACTTGGCTACCCGAAAGGTTGGTTCGAACCCACCCAGAGGTGCCTCATAAGAAAGGCCTGGTGATCTACTTCTGAAAGGTCACATCCTTGAAAACCCTATGGAGCAGTTCTACTCTGTACACATGGGGTCGCCGTGAGTCAGAGGTGATTCAATAGCAATGGGTTTCTTTGTTCGTTTTTTAACATATAAGGAAACAGTGGCAATCAGACGGTAACCAGCTAGCCCAAGAGCCACAGTCGCCAAGTCCACCATGCCCTGCCACGAGGGCAAGGCCAGTGTCTCGCTCACCTTGAATCCTGAGCAAACAGAACAGGCCCAAGTGCACAGGGGGTACCCAATAAATGAGTCACCTTATTTGACAGATGGAAAAACTGAGGCCTTCAGGATCTGTACTGTCTCCCAGTAGATGGTGTTCCCATCCGCACCGTGCTCAGAGTATGAAGAAATGGGGATTTTTTTTTCCTGTGGTGAAAATATACATAACAAAACACACACCATCTCAACAATTTCTACACGTACAATTCAGTGACACTAGTCACACTCTTCACGTTGTACAAACAGTATTGCTATCCTTTTAAAAGTGGGGATTTACAGATACCTGTCCAGCAAGACAAACTACTGGGTAGACCAAACATTTCCATCCTGTCCCGTTCCTATCAGTCTGCAATAAAACAAAGGGAGAGTAAAGGGGAGGAGGAAGAAATTCTAAAATGCTTAGCAAACTTTGGAATGCTCATTAAGCTTCTCCAGGCAAATTATGCAAAACAAACAAAAATCTGATTTTTAAGTCACTAAGGAAAAAAAAAGGATGGTCTCATTTTATGAAGCCACAGTAAAACACAAACTTTTTTTAAGGAGGCCTTAGCAAAAGTAGCAAATTAACTTTCTAAAATAAATGCAAATACACACTGAAATCTGGATATGCACCAGCAACAAAGAATTGGACAAATTACACACTAATTACTGTTTGAATGAAAATCCAGTTGTTAACTGCAGTGTTTCAGGCATTCCACATGAGCAACTCACCTGAAAAGCTTTTCAATTTGTATGTCAGGAAAGTTGGTAATTAAACACTCCAACTCCCTACTGACTTTATTGTTGTTGTTAGGTGCCATCCAGTCGCTTCTGACCCAGGGCAGCCCTATGTGCAACAGAATGGAACACTGCACGGTCCTGCACCATCCTCACAGTCTTGTTATGTTTGAGCCCATTGTTACAGACACTGTGTCAATCCATCTCATTGAGGGTTTTCCTCTTTTAAACTGACCCTCTACTTTACCAAGCATGATATCCTTCTCCAGGAACTGTTCCCTCCTAATAACTCTCCAAAGTGGGTAAGACAAAGTCTTGCCATCCTCCCTTCTAAGGAGCATTCTGGCTGTACATCTTCCAAGACAGATTTGTTCGTTCTTCTGGCAGTCCATGGCATATTCAGTATTCTTTGCCAACACCATAATTCAAAGGCATCGATTCTTCTTCGGTCTACCTTCCTCACTGTTCAACTTTCTACATACGAGGCAGTTAAAAATACCATGGCTTGGGTCAGGTGCACCTTAGCCCTCAAAGTGACATCTTTGCTTTTGAACCCTTTAAAGATGTCTTTCGCAGCAGATTTATCCAATGCAATACGTTGTTTGATTTCTTGATTGCTGCTTCCATGGGCACTGGTTGTGGATCCAAGTAAAATGAAATCCTTAAGTACTTCAATATTTTCTGTTTATCATGATGTTTCTTATTGGTCGAGTTGTGAGGATTTTTGTTTTTTTTATGTTGAGGTGGAATCTACACTGAAGGCTGCAGTCTTTGATCTTCCTCAGTAAGTGCTTCAAGTCCTCTTCACTTTCAGCAGGCAATGTTGTGTCATCTGCATAACGCAGCTTGTTAATGAGTCTTCCTCCAATCCTGATGCCCCGTCCTTCATATAGGCCAGCTTCTTGGACTTTTGATTAGCATACAGACTGAGTAAGTATAGTGAAAGGATACAACTCTGACGCACACCTTTCCTGACTTTAAACCATGTGGTATTCCCTTTTTCCGTTCGAACAACTGACTCTTGGTCTATGTGCAGGTTCGGCATGAGCACAATTAAGTGTTCTGGAATTCCCATTCTTTGCAATTTTATCCATAATTCGTTATGATCCATACAGTTGAATGCCTCTGCATAGTCAATAAAACACAAGGAAACATCCTTCTGGTATTTTCTGCTTTCAGCCAAGATCCATCTGACATCAGCAATGACATCCTTGGTTCCACATCCTCTTCTGAATCCGGTTTGAATTTCTGGCAGTTCCCTGTCAGTGTACTGCTACAATCGTTTTGAATTATCGTCAGCAAAATTTTACTTGGACGTGATATTAATTATATTGTTTGATAATTTCCACATTCTGTTGGATCACCTTTCTTTGGAATGGGCACAAATATGGATCTCTTCCAGTTGGTTGGCCAGGTTGCTGTCTTCCAAATTTCTTGGCATAGACGAGTGAGCACCTCCAGCGCTGCATCCGTTAGCTGAACATCTCAATTGGTATTCTGTCAATTCCTGGAGCCCTGTTTTTCACCAATGCCTTCAGTGCAGCTTGCACTTCTTCCTTCAATACCATCGGTTCTTGATCATATGACACCTCCTGAAATGGCTGAATGTTGCCCAATTCTTTTTGGTATAAGGACACTGTGTATTCCTTCCATCTTCTTTTGATGCTTCCTGCGTTGTTCTATATTTTGCCCACAGAATCATTCAATATTGCAACTCGAGGCTTGAATTTTGTCTACAGTTCTTTCAGTTTGAGAAATGCTTCTTCCCTTTTGGTTTTCTAACTCCAGGTCTTTGAACATTTCATTATAATATTTTATCTTCTAGAGTCACCCTTTGAAATATCCTGTTCAGCTCTTTTACTTCATCATTTCTTCCACTTGCTTTAGCTACTCTACATTCAAGAGCAAGTTTCAGAGTCCCTTCTGACGTCCATTTTGGTCTACTCTTCCTTTTCTGTCTCTTTAATGACCTTTTGCTGTCTTCATGTATGATGTCCTTGATGTCTTTCCACACCTCATCTGGTCTTCAGTCATTAGTGTTCAATGAGTCACTCTATTCTTGACATGGTCTCTAAATTCAGGTGGGATATACTCAAGGTCGTATCTTGGCTTTTGTGGAGTTGTTTTAATTTTCTTCAGCTTCAGTCTGGACTTGCATATGAGCAACTAACTGATGGTCCATCTGTTCCGTGGCTAGCCCCGGCTTTGTTCTGACTGATGATATTGAGCTTCTGTGTCTCTTTCCATAGATGTAGTTGATTTGATTCCTGTGTATTCCATCCAGTGAGGTCCACATGTATAGTCGAAGTTTATGTTGTTGAAAAAAGGTATTTGCAATGAATAGGTCATTAGTATTGCAAAATTCTATCATGCTATCTCCTTTATCGTTTCTATCATCAAGGCCATATTTTCCAACTACTGATCCTTCTTCTGTTTTCAACTTTTACATTCTAACCACCAGTAATTATCAACGTATGTTGATTGCATATTTGATCAATTTCAGACTGCAGAAGTTGGTAAAAATCTTCAATTTCTTCATTTTTGGCATTAGTGGTTTGTGTGTAAATTTGAATAATAGTCATATTAACTGGTCTTCCTTGTAGGCGTATGTACATTATCCTATCACTGACAGCGTTGTACTTCAGGATAGACCTTGAAATGTTCTTTTTGATGATGAATACAATGCCATTCCTCTTCAGTTTGTCATTCCCAGCATAGTAGACCATATCATTGTCCGATTCAAAATGTCCAATACCAGTCCATTTCAGCTCACTAATGCCTAGGATATCAATCTTTATTTGTTCCATTTCATTTTTGGTGACTTCCAAATTTCCTAAATTCATACCTCATATATTCCACGTCTGTTTATTAATGGATGTTTGCAGCTATTTCTTCTCATTTTGAGTCATGCCACATCAGCAAATGAAGGTCCCAAAAGCTTTACTCAATCTACATCATTAAGGCCAACTCTACTTTGGGAGGCAGCTTTCCCCAGTCGTACTCTGAGTACCTTTCAACCTGAGGGACTCATCTTCCAGCACAATCTCAGACAATGTTCCACTGCTATTCATAAGGTCTGCACTGGCAAATTTTTTTAGAAGTATATCAGGAGGTCCTTCTTCCTAGTCTTAGTCTGAAAGCTCTGCTGAAACCTGTCCACCATGGGTGACACTGCTGGTATTTGACATACCAGTGGCATAGCTTCCAGCATCACAGCAACATGCAAGCCACCACAGTATGACAAACTGACAAACAAGTAGTGGACTGAATTTATTAGAGATATGATAATCCTTATATAGTTCTATTATAATTATTTTATTTGTCAAATTAAGTTGATATTTAGTTTACAGAGATTTTTTTAAAAAATCCCCTGGAACCTGTATTTGATAAGGAGCACCTGAAGCTGCCTATATCTGGTGTGTAGAGCCCAAAGAAGAGGCTTGCCAAGCATGCAGGGAACAGCATCTTAAATCACTAATCACCCTCCTTTAGGTCTATCTACACACAACCCTGACTTGATCAACTAAGAGACTCACTTTTAAATAATTACCTTTCTGGAACCATTGAAGCAAGATGAGCTCCAGAAACTATTGCCCTAAGATAATCTTTAAACCTTAAACCAAAAATATCCCCTGAAGTCTTTTTCAAACCAAACAGTAAAAAACCAACAACCAAACTCACTGCCGTCGAGTCGATTCCGACTCACACTGACCCTATAGGACAAAGTAAAACTTCCCTATAGGGTTTCCAGGGAGCAGCTGGTGGATTTGAACTGCGGACCTTTTGGTTAGCAACCAAGCTCTTAACCACTGCATCACCAGGGCTTCAACCAAACGACAGTTTAGCTTAATTAGTAAAGAATGTCTGCCTTAGCATTGCACTTTTAAAGAACTGTCTATATGGGATCAAACTGACAACAGCAACTTAGGAAAGGTTAGATAGGAAGTGTAGGGGGCAGTGAGTTTATAATGATGGAGGAACCACTTGGAAACGAAAGGTAAGAATGGTTGCACAACTCGAAGAATGTCATCAATGTCACTGTATTGTACATGCAGAAACCGAACTGGTGTGTGTTCTGCTGTGTATATTTTCAACAACTAAAAAAAATAAATTATAAAAAAAAATAGGAAGAAGAACATAAAGATAAAATCCTTAAAAAATAATAAAAGGTAACCTTGTGATACATCACTTTTGTGGTATTCCTGGAAGGAAGGGAAGATGTAAAGCAGGAAGGGGGTAGGGGGAGGATAGCAGGGAAAGAAGGAGAGTGAGCGCGCAGAACCCCACTGTAATTGTTATGCAACATCAAACAAAACCAAATTGAGGGATATCCTCCAAAAAAAAAAAAAAAACAACCTACGAAAATGTTAAGATCGAGAAAGACAAAGGACTGTGGAATTATTCCAGAATTAAAGGAGACTAAAGAGACATCACAACTGTGATCCTGGATTGAACACTGAACCCCAAAAAGTTTGTTTTGTTTTGCATTTTGCTATGTAAAACAATGGGTGCAATATGAAAAAGGTCTGTGAATTAAATAATTTAAAAACAAAACCAAACACTGCTGCTACTGAGTAGACGTCTGACTCACGGTGACCCCGTGTGTGCCGGAGTAGAACCATGCTCCATAGGATTTTCAATGGCTGATTTTTCAGAAGCAGATCACCAGGGCTTTCTTCTGAGGTGCCTCTGGGTAGATCTGAATCACCAACCTTTAGGTTAGTAGCCAAGCACTTGATGGTTTGTGCCACCCAGGGACTCCTTGATTTAAATAATACTAATATGTATTAAGTATACTGACCCAAGCCATGTTGTCTTCAATCACCTCACATGCACGCGAAAGTTGGACGATGAATAAGGCAGACCGAAGAATTGACGCCTTTGAATTGCGGTGTTGGCAAAGAATACTGAATATACCATGGACTGCCAAAAGAACGAACAGATCTGTCTTGGGAGAAGTACAACCACAATGCTCCTCAAAAAATAGGATGGCAAGACTACGTCTCACATACTCTGGACATGTTATCAGGAGGGATCAGTCCCTGGCGAAGGACATCATGCTTGGTAAAGTAGAGGGTCAGCGAAAAGACAAGATGGACCGACACAGTGGCTGCAACAATGGGCTGAAGCATAACAATTGTTAGGATGGTGCAGGACCAGACAGTGTTTCGTTCTGTTGTACCCAGGATCACTATGAGTCGGAACCAACTCGATAGCACCTAACAACAACACCAGCAATATATTAATATAAACTTCCTGTTTTTGGTCATAAATTGCAGTTATGTAGGAGAATGTCCTTATCTTAAGAAGTAGATATTGCATTATTTTGAGGTAAAAGAGGCATTGTGTCTGTCACTTATTCTCCAGTGATTCAGAAAAGAAAAAAAAAAATGAGAGAAATCAGTAAGGCCAATGTAGTACAATGTTAACAACTCAGTAATTCGGATGACATGTATACAGGAGTTCTTTGTACTATTCTTGCAACTTTTGTGTAAGCCTGAAATTATTTCAGAATAAAAGGTTACCAAAAACTAAAACGTAACCTTGTGGTACAGACACATTTGTTTTCATTGGTTTAGGGCTGGAGGGAGTTGGAGATCAATTCATTCATTCATTCACCAAATATTTATTAAGCACCAATTATGTCCCAGGCATTGTTCAAGGTTCGGAGGATACAGCAGTGAACAAAGCAGGCAAAGTCCCTGACTCCAGGGAACTTCAGTAGCTTCTGTGCTATGATGGCACTGAGAAAAACCATCATCTGTGTCATCACAGTAGCACAGAAGCATCTCAGAAGCTATTGCCAAATCCCCATCTCCCCTGCATGTCTGAAGGTATCTTAAACTCAACATGTCCAAGGCCAAACTCATGGTCTCCTCCCAACCCCCACCAAAAAAACTCCAAACACCCCAAACCGCATCCAGTGTTCTCTATCTTAGGAAATGGCACGGTATCCACCTCGCTTTCACCTCCTGTAACCAATCCATCACCCAGCTCAGTTGGTTTTAGCTCCTAAATATCTCAAATATTCATCGACTTCTCTCCATGTCCACTGTCACCTGGAATAGGTCTCCATTACTGCCCTGCTGAAACAGCCTCCCAGCAGGTTCCCTTTGCCTGATCCAACCTGCTGCAAATACATCCATCACTCAGCAGCCAGAGCAGTCCTTTCAAAATACACCTCTGATTACATCACATCCCTGCTCACAGCACTTCAATGGCTCCCTGCTGCATTCGGACATAAAGACTCCTTTCTTTCATAACACTTACTTTAATGATATCCTCATGCATGTTTATTATTGGATAAATGGCCCACTCTTCCACCACACAGTAAGTGCCAAGAAAGCAGAGCCACGCCTGGGTGTGCACACCACTGTGAGCACACACACACAGTTGGTATTCAATTAATGTTTGTTAATTAGGTGGATAAGCAATTAAAATAATTAATGCCTGGCTTGGGCCAGTGAACGGAGAGTGGTGCCATTCACTGCCACAGGGACTCCGGGGGAGGAGTCGATGTAGGAGCTTCGGGCTTTGCACAATCAGCGGGACACATGGATAGAGATACCAGCAGGCATAGAAGTAAAGACCTGCAGTAGGGATTTTAGGAAAAGGCACACACTCTGGTCCTGATATGTGCTGCATGCCCCTAAATCATTTCTACAGAGTTCTTTCTTGGCTGGTGGGGAGGAAATAGCAGGGTCTACCTTCTTTTCTGCTTTCTAGCATGCCATCAATCATTTCCATAAAAGTGTCCCAAAGTTACCTGTCTTACAGACTGGCTAAAACACACATGTAGCCAACCTGTTTCACTCGGTCTCTTCCCTTCCACCCAGCACTGAGCACAGTACCCTTTGCACACGGGGGTGGGAGTGGGCATTGTTCAGGGAAGGTTAGCTGAATGGAATTGAAGTTTTCTGGTGTGAAATGCTTTCAAAAAGAGAGAACACAGCTGTGATCCTTGATCACATTCATTCATTTTATTCTTTTGGGGACTTGGAACCCATCAAGCATATCAAATTATGGCAAATGATTCCAGACTGTGCCTCATTTCAAACTGCTGATGTGACAGAAACATCAATGCTGTTCTAAAAATAGTAATAAAAAATTTCTTGCAGTCCTATTATTTCACATTTAAATTAACTCCCATCACGAATATCATAATTATCTTAAAAGCACCATCTTGTTTTCAGAGCCACAGTGTTTTCTTATACTGACCTGGTGGTCCTGGCCAGCCCCTTTGCTCTCTGCCTGCTGCCTACTTCTCTGGAACTCCTGGGTTCCTTCTCAGGTTGCTACTGCCCAGTTGTTGTTGTTGGGGGTTGTCAGGTCAATTTCGACTTATAGCAACCCCATGTGACAGAGCAGAACTGCCCCATAGGTTTTCCTAGGCTGTTATCTTTATGGAAGCAGACTGCTAGGCCTTTCTCCCAAGGCGCTGCTTGTGGCGGGGGGGGGGGGGGGGGGGGGGGTTCAAACTGCTTGATTAGCAGCCGAACACCTAACCATTGCACCACTAGGGCTCCTTCCACTGCCAAAAGACCTGCAAAAAGTCCTGTCCCCGTAGACCAGGGCTTCTCAACCTGAGCACCACTGACATTTGGAGCTGTATGATCCTGTGTTGTAGGGGGCTGTCCTGTGCATTGTAGGATGTTTAGCAGAATCCCTGGCCTCTACCCACTAGATGCCAGTGTAGTACACTTCTGTACCCTTGCTGTGACAACCAAGTGTCTCCAGACATTGTAAATGTGCCCTGTGGGGGTAAAACTGCCCCCAGTTAGAAGCATGGTGGTGGTCACACCTCTGGCCTCCCTGTGGCCGAGTTCTTCAGATGTTCTTCCTCCTGACTCGTGAGAGCTCTATTCTAGATAAAAAAGAGAGTACATTTGTTTATAGCTATGAATAAAAATATCAGGGAGAAATTAACTTCAGGCTTCTTGTTGCTTCAAAGTTTGCAACTCAGCTCATCTACTGGTGTCTGTATACATATATATAAAAAAAGTAGCTGTAAGGTCGATTCTGACTCATGGCAACCCCACATGTTGCCGAGTAAAACTGCTCTGTAGAGTTTCCACGGCTGTGACCTTTCAGAAGATTGCCACGCCTTTCTTCTGGGGCACCTTCAGATGAGTCTGAACTGCCAATCTTTTGGTCAGCAGCAGAGCACTTAACCTTCTGAACCACCTAGGGACTCCTGATGTCTATACCAAAAAAACCAAACCCACTGCTGTCGAGTCAATTCTGACTCATAGCGACCCTATATGACAGAGTAGAACTGCCCCATACGGTTTCTAAGGAGCAGCTGGTGGATTTGAACTGCTGACCTTCTGGTAAGCAGCCAAGCTCTTAACCAGTATGGTTCCAGGGTTCCACTGATGTCTATGGGGCAACCATTTACCTTTCCTAGGCTCCCCTCAATCATCTGTCGATTTCTGTGGCTTTTTCCTCAACTGCTATTGGGGAAATTCAGGGGACCAGGGACAGCAGGCAGGAAGGTGACTCACTCAATAGTCAGCCTCTGAGTGGTCAGAATGGCCAGGGTCGCAGTGACTGCCCTGTGTGCAGAAGATGACCCTCCTCTCTGTTAGTCCCATCTCCCCGCTCAGCTATCAGCAAGGCCCTCAGTGAGTCTGGCTCTCAGATCTAGCCAACGAACTTGGTTTCAGCTTAGGCCAGCTCCCCTGGGCCCTCCCAGGCTGTCCTACTTCCAAGCCATTCCTTTTGCCACTGGAGTCTGAATAGAAAGGTGTCTGCCTGGTTCCACCTGCAGCTGCTCTCTACTTTTTTAGAGTTGTGGAAGGAAAGCAAGGATCACCAAATCAAAAGCAAAACACATTTATCCTCAGTTATTACAACTTACTGACTGCATTTGAAACGGGAATAACTACCACGACTTATCTAACACCACAAAATGCCAGGAGAAAGGGCGGCAAATCACCTTCCGCTGTGCTATGCCCTGAGACTGGACTCCAGGCATTGCCAGACGTCTTCTGGGGCAAAATCATCCAAGTTGAGAAACACTGGTTTAGCTTTTGTGGAGAGCAATATAAAATTATATATAATTGGTCTGTTCAACTCCAATTCCAGGATGTCACCTTAGGAAATTAATCGTGTATTTATAGACTGTTGTTGGCTGCTGTCAAGTTGGCCCCCAACTCATGGCAACTCCATGCACAACAGAACAAAATGCTGCCCAGTCCTTCACCATCCCCATAATCAGTTGTGGCTCTGACCATTGTGATCAACGGGGTTTTCACTGACTGATTTTTGGAAGTATATTGCTACGTCTTTCTTTCTAGTCCATCTTAGTCTGGAAGCTCCTCTGAAACCTGTCCAGCATCTAGCAGCGTGCAAGCCTTCACTGACAGACGGGTGGTAGTTATGCATGAGGTGCACTGGCCAGGAATCGAACCCAGATCTCCTGCATGGAAGGCGAGAATTATACCACCGAACCATCAATGTTCCCATGTTGATTACAATGTTGTGTATAATACTGACAAATGGGAAAATACAATTACATGCCTAATATAAGAGAAAGAAGCACTACTGGCATGGTGGTTAAGCACTCAGTTGCTACTACTCTGGGCAGTACTACTCTGTCCTGTAGGGTCACTATGAGTCAGAATAGACTCGATGGCAGTGGGTTAATATAAGAGACAGAGTTAATAAATTATGACACAGCCATATAACAAAATATAGCACAGCTTCTCAAATTGGTCTCCCTGTTAGGATACACTGTTAATGAAGGAAAAACAGTAATGAAGCAATATGGTCAGAAAAATTCTATTTTGTCTATATATGTGTATGTATGTATATTATATTATAATATTATGAAAAAAATCTGTCAGCACATATGAAAAAATGCTAATAGTGGGTAGAACTATCTTAGTGATTTTATATAATTTCTCAATTTTTTAAAGTTAACACGTATCTTCACTGTTGTATTTGGGGACGAAGGGAGTGGTTCTGGTGATGAAAGAAGCTGACTCCTCAGTAAGGGAAGCAGAGAACCGGAAGTTCTGCTTTGGCTTCTCTCACAACACAACCAAAACAGCGGAAGATGCCCAGTGTTTCCACACAACATACAAAGGCAGGAACTACCTACATGCACCCATGGAAGCAGGAGTTGAGAAATCAAACACGCACTGCATTGGGCAAATCTGCTGCAAAAGATCTCTTTAAAGTGTTAAAAAGCAAAGATGTCACTTTAAGGACTAAGGTGACCTGACCCAAGCCATGGTGTTTTCAATCATCTCATATGCATTTGAAAGCTGGACGATGAATGAAGAAGACTGATGAAGAACTGATGACTCTGAATTACGGTGTTGACAAAGAATATTGAATACACCATGGACTGCCAGAACAACAAAAAAATCTGTCTTGGAAAAAGTACAGCTAGAATGCTCCTCAGAAGCAAGGATGGCGAGACTTCATCTCACGTGGTTTGGACATGTATCAGAAGGGACCAGTCCCTGGAGGAGGACATCATGCTCGGTAAAGTAGAGGGTCAGTGACAAAGAAGACCCTCAACGAGATGGATTGACACAGTGGCTGCAACAATGGGTTCAAACATAGCAACAATTGTGAGGATGGTGCAGGACCAGGCAGTGTTTCATTCTGTTGTACACTGGGTTGCTATGAGTGGGAACCGACTTGACGGCACCTAACAACAACCTACTTGTAAACATTTTGTCTTTTTTGGATTGGTCTGACAAATGTTCAAACTGGCACAGTCTAGAAGCCACAGGGTCTCATCTTATCTGCCAAGGGCCTCAGCTTCTAACTTTAGAGCCTGCAGCGTTCTATCGAAGCACAGCAAGTACATCCTTTGAACTTGATGCTGCCTTCCTGAGTCCCACTTCAACCAAAGCCAGCTGGGAGTCGGCCTCATCTGTAACTGCAGGTAATTAAGCAAGGCATATGAACTGTCCCCCATATAAAATAGAGGAAAGTTGATGGGAGGACCCCTTCTGAGATGACCCTAGTGGGACTTTAACAAGGAACCTGGTAGAGATGGGCCTTCTATGCCTACCAGTGGGTCTCCAGGTTATTACCAGTTCAACCTACCCTCCCCCTGTGGAGAATTATAGGAGGCTCAACTGCCTTAGTTTGGGTGTCTCCAAGGCTCCCTTACCTTTTTATAAAATCTAGAGGAACTAGCTCGGGTACGGATTATCATGGTAAGATTTTCAGATCAAAATCAGTTCCCACAAATAAAAATCTGAATCTAAATTAAGCAGTTCTGGCCCATTTTGTTTCAGAGACCCATAAATACACAGTGTATCTTTCTTTTCTTCAAGACATTTAAAAGCAACCACATACAACAGTATAATATAATCCCCTGGTGTCCACACACTCATTCACTAGCAGAACTTTACTGGATACCTACTGTATGTGAGGCCATATGGTATGTGCTAGACAGTGAATGATACATTCCCTGCCCTCTTGGAGCTTCCAGGCAGGAGACACAGGCATTGATCAAATAACTGCACAATTTACCACTTAACTGCAGGTGAGGGGAAGTGCATCAAAGGCAAAGTAGAGGTGGGTCCTGGCAGAATGAATTACAGGTGCACTGTTCATGGGTAGAGGGGTTAGGAGAGGTCTTCAATGGAGTGAGAATTCAAGCTGAGACCCAAAGGACAAAAAGGAGTTGAACAGAGAAATGGCTAGGTGTGGAGAGAGGCAGGAGTGGAAAAGGAGGAACAGGTGAGTAATTAAGCCTTCCAGGAAGAAGGGAAGAGCAGAAGCAAAAGCCCTCAAGTGGGAAGGAGCTTGACTAGAAATGGGAAATAAGTTTTACTCACTGTACACCACTGTATCCCCAGAACCTAACTCAATACTCAGCACACAGTAGTTGCTTAATAAAAGTGACTGAAAGAATAAATAAACCTTCTTTTCAGATATCATGCTTTTCTTCTGATGGAAGCTAAAAGGCCATCAGTTCATCACTGGGCTCCCTGACACGTGCCTACAAGGCAAACTTTATAGTATTTATAGTTCAAAGTCATGCCAGTCAACTTTTTCTTAACATACAGTATTTTACTGATTCTAAGACACACATTTCTAAACATCCCTGAACTCGAGGTGCCTATGACAACTGATAATATGCCAGAGTTCAACTGGCAGCAGTTCTTTTCTTAGAGGTACATAAAATAATGATGTGTCTTGCAATCCATGGGCTGACAGATTCAGTGAAATGCAGTATGTTAAGAAATCTGATCTCTACTTTCAGCTAGATTGGGCATTTGCCTCTGCCCAAGGCAATGCTACTAGACAGTTAACAAGCAATGCCAATATTTCTCTCAAGAGCTCTGTAACAGTTCCACATCTGTGGGGACCAGCTTGGCCCCCAAGAGCACTGAGGAGACAACCACTTTGGAATTCTCATTCTCTAACGGTATCTCATACTTCCGCAAGTCTATCCACATCCCCAGCTTGAAATGACTCCTCCTAAATTCTCTATAGAAGTCTGTGGGCAGCATAAATGGCTAAGCGCTCGACTACTAACCAAAAAGTTGCTGATTCAAACTCACCCAGAGGTGCTGTGGAAGAAAGACCTGACGATCTGCTTCCAAAAGGTCACAGCCTCAAAAACCCAGGGAGTACAATTCTACTCTGACACATATGGGGTCACGATGAGTTGGATGGACTCAATGGTAACTGATTTGGTTTTTTTTTTTTAATTATAGGCCAAAATCTCTGTCTTCCAAAGGCCTATTATCAGAAGCTACCTCACCATCATGATACGTATACACCAAATCAACATACATTTCATTCCACCTTCTGTTTATAAAGTTAGACTACTTATGCTTCCCCTCTTAGACTCAACTTTCTGAGGTCAGAGAACATTCTTCCTCATCTCTGCATTGTCCCAAGAACCCAAAAGAGTGCTTGGCACATAAAGGTGTTCAATATGTTTGCTGCGCCAACCCAAATGGCCCTGCATCTAAGGCAATTTGCCCAGAGAATCTTCCTGTATGCAACAATCAACTCCAAATTAAAATACCAATAACCAGAAACCTGGAAAAAAGTCTAATAACTGATTTCAGGGGAAAAAAAAGAAATTCTAAATTTCTTAAAACATACCTTTGAATTCCATTAAAATATGCAAGCCTTATTAATTTCTCAGCAATTACTCATTTCAGAGGATGTTCAGAGAATGCATAATTCCTAACAACTGTTAGTCTGAATTTGTACCTGATTTCCTCATAAGTTCCAAAAGACTGAGATGGAACAATGGCAATGGAAAAACAACCCTGTTTAATTGCAACATTTCAGCTGCCAAGACCCTTTGATGCATGTAATCAATTCAAACCTTCACTATTTCATATAAATAAGAAATGTTAAAATATCACCCAAAAAGGTAGTAAAACAAATAATACACACACGTGCGTGTGCATGCATACACACATAACAGAAGACTCTAAGACTCAGTTTTCTAGTCTAGAGGACAAATGTCCCTGGCCAGAGGTGGGGGGGGTGGGGGTGGGGAGGATCAGCCAATATAACATTACCGGTGATGAGTGCAGAGACTGGGAATAACCCAAAAGTGTGACAGATGTCACATACCATGGAAGATGGAAACTAGATCAGGCCCGCCATGGCAGAGCCATAGAACGCCTGGGATAGAAATCCTTCTTTTTCCACTCCTTAGCCAGTGTAACTGGTAGAATCCTAACCCAAAAGCCAAACAGGAGATCTAGAATGGGGCGGATTAGAGTTTGAACCTGGCTCATATCAACTGAACAGCATGAGAGAATAAAGACTTCAACATCATCTGCCATAACCTAACACCCCAAGTACCCCCACTATACACTACTGAGAAGCGTAACTGCAGTGGGTCTGCTGGTGTGCAGTGGTCATCTGGAAAAAGGGGGAATAAGTGGATGGGGGTGGGGAGGCAACAAGCTGTCGCCTTTGTACCCTGGGCACACGCTGGCAGCAGAAATAAATCCTAATGTCTCCCAGTCCATTTGCCTGTGTTTACCAAGCTCTTACTTTTTGCAAAGCAACATTTGGGGAGATGGGTGAGGCAGGAACTCAAAGAAGCAACACATGACTCCTGCTCATAAGAGGTAGGCTTTTGTTGACAAGCTCAGGTGCCTTGTCTCTTTTTGATGTAAACTGCCTGTAGAATCTGAAATCTCTCTCTTCAGGTTAAACCTTTAGTGATATCCCTTGAGTCTAAACCTTTTTACGCAAAGAAGTTAGAGATTCAGATGGGGCAAGGACAACATGTCCCACAGATGGATAAGAGAACAGGTGATCACCCCAAGGAATTTTTACAGTTACAGATTGGGGCACTTGAGAAATTCTCACCATGCTCAAGATCTCTGCTTATCTCCACCAACAGAGAAAAGACACAGAAATCACTGTTTGCCAAGCAGGCCAGGTGTTTACAAACAATACCCCGCACTTGCACCCCAGTCTCCTATGGTCCAGACACAGGCAGCCGTGTGCTCAGCACCACCAGCCAGGGAGCTGCCCCTTATTTATTCAGTAGCTCACAGAACAGTGTCATGGACAAAATAGTTTTAAATCGTGATGTAATGATGTATCAGTTATGTAAATTGCCCCTGTGTTTTTTTTCCGATTCCTCATCTTAACCTACATTAGACTGAAATATCTTAATTTAACATTTTTTGCTTTTTCTAATTTAATAGCATTTAAATCTATCAATTTGCTGGCGGTTTTTTTGTTTGTTTGTTTTGTTTTTTGGCCATTGATTTTTAAGCAGCTGAGCGGGTTGAAATTGCAAGCTTCAGTTGCAAGCAAACTGGCCAGCTGTGCTTTTCACCCGGCCCTGCTACCACTCAGTCCCCTGGACAGTGGACTCCCTGTCTGTTTGTCCAGGGCTCCCTATTTCTGTTTATGGAACCTCCTTCCTTAGAGTTACTCAGGCACGTCACCTCTATGGACACCTTACCTCTGTATCTCCTTGACCTCCTCCTTCTCCCTTACCCCAAATCTAATCAGCTGTCAAGTCTGAACTCCTTTACCTGCCCAAAGGGTCTTTCTTTCCTCTCTGTTCCCAGCCACCTCAGCTAACTAGGACCTCCCCAGCACCTGTTTCATTTCAACCTGGCCTCTCTTGCCTCCAGTCTTACCCCTCCTACGTATGGTGGACAAATTACTCTTCCAGAAGAACAAAGATCACATGACTTCCTTGTTTAAAACCATTGAGGGCTTTCCCAGAAGTGGAGGGACAGAATCCATACTCCTGAGCCTGTCACTGAAAGTTCTCTAAAGCCTGGCCACAATGAAACAATTCCATACAGAATCCTGCTGCTCCCTTTGATATCCCCAGTGCACCAACCACTCACCAAACCCTAGGCATGCTTAGAGCAAGTCACCATCCCTTATGCTGTCCCTCCTGCCTGCAATGCCCTGCAGCCCCCTGCTCTCTCTACTCAAACTTTCTAGTTCTTCAAGATCTCACTACAATATCCAATCTCCAAAAAGTCTTTTCTCACCACCTGAGATGGAAGGGGTACTTCATTTCTAACTCTCTGATGACAGTTGCTAGGCATTTAGACTATTCCCCCGCCACATCCCACCCCCAACAGACGACCTCCCTCTTCTAGGAATTCTCCCCAAAACCGGCCTCTGTCTGACTTTTCCCTGCTTCCATCCCATGCCCACAGCAGTCAGTGCACATCACCCGAAACTTTGCGACAGCCAGCCTAGGTGGCCCCTTCCCGCCCTCGGGCACCCTGCAGGCAGCCCTATTCAGGGAACTCTCCCTGATACAATTCCCAAACAGGTAACTATTGCCACTTTATTATGAACTCTTTCCATTTTCAAACTACCGAAATGAGTACAGATGTCACAGTTCGGCCCCAGAAAGCAAAGAATGTGACTTGGGCAGGACCGGGGATGCCCCGCGCTGTTGTCGCAGGCTGTGCGCACTAGTGATTAGGATACACGGTAGCCAGTTGCCAAGGGCGCAAAGGACCAGCGCTTGGTGGCTAGGCGGCCAGGGGAAAATCTGGGGACCGAAGTTCTACCCTGTTGAATCCTAACTTCAAACTTTTCCCTCGGTCAGCGTGGCACGCTACTACCCGCTGAGACCAACTGACGCTGAGATGCCACAGGGGCCGGGACCGGAAGAGAAAAATGCGTGGGATGGAAAAGGCAAATGTGGTTTTTTGGAACTTAAGGGGACCCAGGGCCAGTCCTCCTCGCTGCCGAGGCTGCAGAGTCAGGCGTCCTGCGGCCCGCGGGTCCGGGCAGGCGCGTCCCGGGGTCTGGGATGGGGCAGAGAGAGAGGGATGAAGATGCTGCTGCTGGTGCTGATGCTGAGGCAGCTGCGCAGAGTGACAGCCGCTCCCCAACCCCAGCCGGGGACTGAGCGCCCGGCTCCGGGGCCCGAGGACGCCCGCCACGCCTCGCCCATTCTGGCCCGCTCTGGCCCCGGGGCAGGGCCTGTAGGCTGCGGCCGGGCGGCGGGGCCGCGCCGTTACTCACCCGGAGGGTTGACCGCCGCCGGGGTTGCCATCTTGACGGGGAAGTATGGGCGCGCGCCGCCGGGAAGCAGGAGGGGTGCGCTGAGCTGGGCGCCCCCCGGGGTCAGGCGCGGCCGGCGCAGGCCCAGGCGCCGCCGCCGCCACACAAAGGACGGCGCGGGCGGACGCTGCTTGCGCGCTCTCCCGCCGCCACTGCCGCCGCTCGCCGCCCCGCCTTTATCTCCTCCTCCTGCTCCTCGGCCACCTCCTCTCGGTTCAGCCTTTGTCGCGCGGCGGGGGGCGCGCAGTACGCGCCACTCGGAAGCCCGGCTCGCGGCTCCCCGGTACGAGCCGTAGCACCGCGAGACTTCGGGTTGTGGGTGGCGGGACCCCCGAAGTTTGGGGCCGCTGGCTGGAGGGGGCGCCCCAGCGGGCCGGGGAGAGCAGGCGGGCGTCCGCCCCCTCGGGCCCTCGTGGGTGCTTGGGCCTGTCTAGACTGGGGACTTAAGGCTCACCCCCTCCCGTGCCGCCTTAGTCTTAGTTTGCCCCCCACACCCACACCCCTGATGTCCAGGGATGCATCACCGAGGGGCTCCGTCCCCAGGCTTGGGGGCCAGGGCGGAGCGGGTGGAGCAGAAGCCCATTAAGATTCAAGAGGGAAGCGGGGTCGTTAGAGATGGCCGCGAGAAACAAAGGCGTTCCAGTGCTGCCCACTTAGCATGCTAGGGCCGCGCCGCTAGGCTCCCAGGGCCAGAGACCTGGTCCTGGTGCTGAAGGAAGGACGCCCAGAAATTCCTAAGGCCCCCGACACCTCCAAGGCCATTGCAACACAAAGCTTGAAGGTGCACTCAGTAAACACGTCCAGGTAGAGGCCGCTGGGCCCAAGCTCTGCCTACCTTCCGGCCATGGTGATTGTTGTTGGTTATCATCCGAGGTTGCTGCAAGAGCTTTATTTACTCCGTATTTACAGTTTTAAGCTGATCGTTTAAAAGATTTTTTTAAATGGTTTGATCTGCATATAGTGGTGGAGTTAGGCTGCAGAGAGCTTGGCGGATTGTTTTCTACCAGACACTAGGATCTGTGTGAAAGGTCATGGCTCTTAGGGAGAAAACATCACCATAGTGGTGAATTGACAAACAAATGAGTATCATTAAGCGCCTATTAGTCAGATCAATAGTGACAAATACTCCTGAAGAAAATACCGATTTGAAAATACATCCCAAGCATTGTTTCTCCACCCCACCAGATTAGCCCCCACAGTTCGCAGATAAGGAAACTGAGGCTCAGGGTAGAGAAGTGCCTTTCCCAAGGTCATGCAGCTCAACAGTGGGACAAGGCTTAGAAGTGGGTCACCCACAATGCTGGGATTTGGTGGCCCAGGGAGGTAGGGTAGGTTGGGGTGAGAGGGGTAGAAGAATGGGTGATTTGAGCCCTTGCCTTCTCTCTTGTCTCTGGGTGTTAAATAGTTTAAATACCCAGAAACATTGATTGTGTGTGAAAGCCTCCACTCTTAAGTAAACAGTCTGAAATGGAGCAGTTATTCATTGTTGAATACTGAGTGGCATTTATACAACACAGTGGTCTCGTGCTAATTATGAGAGTTAGTAGACTGTGACCAGTTAACAGGCTCAGGAATTCCACTCAACCTTTAAACAACCTAGAATGCCTTTAAAATCCAAAGGAGGTTGTTGAATTTGAAGCTGAGATTTGCATTTTTAAAAAAAAGTTAAGCAGACTCACTGGGCCCATACCACATAATGCAGGACAAAGTACTGTCGAAAATGAGCAGAGTTTGCAAGCCACAGTGCTGAAAAATACAGGAATTTTTATTTTCTGTTAACTTCACTTTGAGATATCAAGGGACTAGGAATGGAAGCATGGCTTGCTGTGGATGTAGAGGGAGTGATAGGGCAAATAATGGTCTACCACGTTGTTGCCCGATTTTAGAGTCCGTGCCCTGAAGCAGTCGAGCCAATGAAACGTACTCCAAGTCAGAAAGAGTGAGAAAGTTTATTCAGGAGGTGTCCACCAACAGGGAGTCCAGCTGCAATGCAGGCTGTCTCTATGGAGTCCCAGAAGACGTTTTTACATTAGAGCTTATATATGATTTTTACAAAGATTAGAAGTGTCTTTGTAGCCCACAGATGGCATGGCCAGATGAATTATTCATTACAAGGCAATTACAAGAGACTCTTTATCAAACTAAAGAGATATATGCCATACATCTCCTTATCAGGCTAAAGATATACATGGCAGACATCTGGGCTCTAATCTTCCTGTGGGTGGGGGGGGGTTGTAAGTCACAGGTGGCCAGACAGAGCAAAACAAAGTCCTTAACAAAGGTACATGGAAAGGAGAAGGCAGGCAGAAAAAACTTACAGGTGCATCATGGCATTAGTTATGTCAAGTTCTCAACCGCCCATTTTGAAAAGGAGAAAATATGCTGTGGAGTATTAGGGTCACAACGTCTGTAACTGGGGCCCTGGTGGGCAGTGGTTAAAGAACTCCACTGCTAACCAAAAGATCAGCAACTCAAATCCACCAGCCTATCCTTGGAAATCCTATGGGACAGTTCTGCTCTGTTCTATAGGGTCGCTATTAGTTGTAATTGACTCCACGGCAATGGGTTTACGTCTATAACTACATCCCTGGTAGTACAATGGTTAAGCACTCAGCTGCTAACTGAAAGATTGGTAGTTTGATCCCACTCAGTGGCTCTGTGGAAAGAGACCTGGCAATCTGTTTCCATAAAGATTACAGCCTAGGAAACACTAAGGCACAGCTCTCCTCTGTCAGATGGGGTCACTATGAGTTGGAATCAACTCAGAGGTACCCAACAACATGTCTATAACTACAAGCTTTTCCTCCCTCTGTGCCTACATGTTTCTCACAACCCTTCCTCCTCCATTCTTTCTAACTTCTTTCTCTTCGCTGTACAGAAAGGCTTGTAGGTCTGTGTTACCCACCCCCCACCTCTTTATCTTTAGTTCTACATAGGTGACAACTGCCCAAACCCTCCCCATAAGGCTTCCTCTAGGCTTCATCATGATGCACATCACGCCCACTCCCTCTCTCCTCCCTCTCCAACAGGTCCTTCCTTAACACTCAAAATCACAGACTTATAAAAGGTCAGGGGTGGGGGAGATCTGAGTTTTCTACAAAAAGGGCACAATTACTGGCCTTTGAAGCAGAAAGCCTGGTGCTCTGTCCCTAACCTACTGTATTACCCCCAGAACTCAATTAAACCTAAGTCTCACTTTTTCCATATGTAAAATGGGGAGACTGTTACCTACTGTGTTGAGTTATACTGAAGATTAACTGAATGAGGCAACACATGTGCTCTACATACTTTTGTTGTTGGTTGCTGTGATGTTATATGTCAGCTTGGCTAAGCCATGATTCTCAGTATTATGTAATTATCCTCCGTTTTGTGATCTCCCATAAGTAACGTAATATAATCACCTCCACAATGTGATCAGCCAATCAGTTGTAAGGGCTGTGGCCTGCACCCAATATATTTATATATGGATGTTCTGGCAAAGCTCTTTCCTTGTTCTGAATCCTGTTTCCAGCTAGTCATCATCTGACCTCTGGTTCTTAGGATTTGAGCTAGCAGCTTGTCACCTGACCTGTCGACTTTGGAATTCACCATCTCTGCAGCCCTGTGAGCCAGCAGCCTGTTGTCTGACTTGCCGATTCTGGGCTAATCAGCCCCTGCAATCATGTGAGTCAGGAGAAGCCTCCAGCTGATGCCTGAACCACGGACTTTGGGACTTGCGAGCCTCCACAGCCACATGAGCCACTTCATTGAGATAATTAATCTCTGTGTCTCTGTCTCTGTACATATACATATGTTTCGCTAGTTTTGCTTCTCTAGAGAACCCAGCTGTCTTAGTTATTTAGGACTTCTATAATAGAAATACCACAAGTGGATGGCTTTAACAAACAGAAGTTTATTCTCTTACAGTCTAGTAGGCTAGAAGTCCGAATTCAGGGCATCAGCTCCAGGGGAATGCTTTCTCTGTCTGTCAGCTCTGGAGGAAGGTCATGGTCTAGGAGCTTTTCAGTGCAGGAACCCCAGGTTCAAAGGACGTGGGCTCCTGGCTCTGCTTTCTTGGTGGTATAAGGCCCCCCGTCTCTCTGCTCGCTTCTCTCTCTTATATCTCAAAAGAGATTGGCTAGAGACACAACCTAATATTATAGATTGAGTCCTGTCTCATTAACATGACTGCTGCTAATTCCATCTCATCAACATCATAAAGATAGGATTTACAACACATAGTAAAATCATATCAGATGACAAAATGGTGGACAATCACACAATACTGGGAATCATGGCCCAGCCACGTTGACAGATATTTTGGGGGGACACAATTCAGTCTATGTCACCAGCCTAAGACAGTTGCCATCCAGTCCGCTCTGACTCATGTTGACCGTATGTATGAAACATTGCATGGTCATGCATCATCTTCATGATCAAGTCACCATCTTCATGTTTGAGTCCATTATTGTGGTTATCTGTATACTTTAGAGACTTTAAAATGCTATTCTGGTAGTATTACAAATGGAAGAAGAAAACTATGATAAGTACCAGCCCAGAAGAGATAGGAAGGGGATGTTCATCATAGTTTGCCTTCATAGAGAGTGGGCAACAGGCAGTCAGATCCATGTGTCCTGACTTCCATTTTCTGGGCCCAAGTCTCAGGGAGGGCGTATCAAACAAGTTGGTGGAAAAGCCAAACGCAGAGGAATTTTTGACTGCTCCCCATTTGGAAGCCTAGCAGGAGACTGCCACACAGGGTGGTTCAGCAGAGATGGAGAGACGTGGTCAGATAGTCGGATCTGACGTGGTGCTCTCCCTACCCACCCACGGCCTCTGTGTTGTGGTACAGACTCAAGTTCCACAGGTGAGAGGACACAGAGGTAGTGAGGGAGTCTAGACCAATGGATGCCTGGGTCAGGACTAAGAGGCTGAGATGGGTGATCAATGAACAAACACAAAAAACCAGGGCCACAGATTTCAACCACCCATGTAAGACCTCCTAACAACACCTTAATGGTCACTAGCCAGATGACCAGTCTAGCTAATCAGAGCAGAGATGAGCAAGGATCCAAGGCTTACCTCTCCCCTACTGCCTCCACTATGGCCACCCAGACACCATCTAGAAAAGGCAAGGAGTGGGAGGATGAGGACACTGGAAAGACTGCACATTGACCTGGAAGAGACTGAGCTATCCAAGAGTGTGATTGTTAAGGTTGTGTGTCAACTTGGCTGGGCCATGATTCTTAGTGGTTTGGCAGTCATATGATGATGAGATTACTTCCATAATGAGATTTGACATAATGTGATCACCCCCATGATGGAATCTGCTGTGAGTAGCCAATCAGTTGAAAGGGAGTTTCCTTGAGGTTGTGGCCTACATTGTATATAAGTGGCCTTTGGGGCAAGGCTCGAGGGCTTTTGCTCACTCTGGATCCTGCAGCTGGCTCCTGTTCATCTGCCCTCCAGTTCTTGGGACTTGAGCTAGCAGCTTGCCTGGCGTCTTGCCTGCCAGTCTTGGACTCGTCAGTCTTCGCAGCCTGTGAACAAGGGCCCTGCTGTCTGACTTGCTGAACTTGGGTTCACCAGCCTCTGTGGCTACGTGAATCAGGAGAAGTCTCCAGCCTGGCCCACGTTCCAGCCTCTACAACTGCATGAACCATTTCCTTGATATAAATCTTTCCCTCTATATATATTTATATGCATTATTGGTTTTGCTTCTCTAGAGAACCCAGCCTAAGACAAAGAGAGATGATTTAAACCAAAGAGATACCGTTAGTTGTCCAGGTTAAAGTTCATTTGGTTCAAATGAGTATGGTATGAGTAAATTTCTGACCCTGCTACATGGATAAAGAGGGACAATCTAAAGTAAAGATATAACAGATATGAACATATCTACAGTGAAAATATATCATCCATGAACTTTTAGGAATAAAAACCAAATAACACCCCAAACCACCCATCTGTCAGTTTGTCATACTGTGGTGGCATGCATGTTGCTATGATGCTGGAAGCTATGCTACCAGTATTTCAAATACCAGCAAGGCCACCCATGGTGGACAGGTTTCAGCAGAGCTTCTGGATTAAGATGGAGTTGGAAGGAAGTCCTGACAATTTACTTCTGAAAATTAGTCAGTGAAAATTCTGTGGATCACAACAGAATATTGTCCAATATTTGCTGGAAGATGAGTCCCCTAGGTTGGAAGGTCCTCAATATACACAGTGGCTGCAGCAAAGGACTCGAGCATACAAATGATCATGAGGATGACTCGGGACTGGGCAGCATTTTATTCTGTTGTACATGGCATTGCCATGAGTCGGAGCTGACTCAATGGCAACCAAGAACAACAAAAATAATACTATATTAAAATATATAAACCAAAAACTTCTAGATATTTGAGAAGAAGCTGGCAGATATTACAATGGCAGTGGAGACTTTACCCAATCTTTTCTCGTTTTTGAAAGATCAAATAAACAACAGAGGATAAATGTAAAAAATGTGAGGTTTGTTGTTTACTCTTGGCCATCTCATAGGACCCTAAGACTCTGCTGCACCTCCCCTTTCCCAACTCCTTCCCTAAGCACGGGTCAAAATCACCCTAGCTCCAAGGGGAAGGTGGGTGTCTATGATTGAGTGAGTCCAGAGACAATAATTGGGCCATCATGCTACAGGCATCATCTTCTTCCCTGAAGTAGTCTGGTTCTTAGGAGTCACTCCCTTGCTAAAAGAAGCTAGTGCCTTGAGACCTGAGCTTTGTTAAGGTATTGGGGCAGCACATACTTACCCTGGCCCTTTTGCTGGGTTTTCTGGCTTTCTCGGTTGCTTGGGCATCTCAATTGGCCTTCTGTGCCATATAAAGGAATCATGGCATAGCAACTTAGACTCTAAGCTGCTCGCAGAGCATGGCCTTGGAAGTCAGAGAGTCCCTGATAAAATCTCAGCAATCTACTTACCTTTATGAGTTAAACTCTCTGTGCCTCAGTTTCCTCATCTGTGAAATAGGGATAATAATAGTACTTATCTCCTAGGGTTTTTGTAGGAACTAGATGAGTTCACATTTGTAAAAAGCTTAGAACATTATCTGGCATGTGGTTGGTATAACGTACTGACTGATAGTATTAAAAGAGTGGCAAGACTGCATAGCCAAAGATGAGATGGGGCAAATTAAAAAAAGAAATTCAAAACCACAGCAATGGGCAATTTGGAAAATAATTTAACAATGCCTCTCTGTATCAGAGAAAAATTTACAACTGCAAATACTTGATTATTAAACAGGAATAAATGAAAATAAGTGAACTCAGCATTCAACTCTTTTGGGCAATTAACAAGGGTTTATTTCTTTGTACATAAAAGCATCCCAACTCAAATTAGCTCAGACTAGCCCTGTTTGGAAATAGGAGTTTTCAATGGTTGATTTTTTGGAAGTTGGTCACGAGGCCTATTTTCTGAGGTGCCTTTGGGTAGACTCAAACAGCCAACCTTTCAGTTAGCAGTTGATCACATTAACCATTTGTACCACCATTTAGCAAGCACAAAAAGAAAACTAATTCAAAGGGCTGAGTCTTTGGAAAGAATCTCTGTGTATCTGGCTCCACATACCTGTCTATTTTTACCTTTTGACACCCACTACCCCAACTGATAATTATAACCCAATAAAACCCAGCTACTTGTCATTTTCTACATGAACCATGTTATGGATTGAATTGTGTCCCACAAAAATATGTGTTGGAACCCTGACACCTATACCAATGGCTGTAATCTTACTTGGAATAGGGTTTTCTTTGTTATGTTAATTAGGCCATATTAGCGTGGGGTGTATCTTAAACCTAATCTCTTTTGAGATATAAAATGAGCAGATTAGGCTCAGAGACAAGCAAGCACAAATGGGGAAAAGACACATGCCACTTGGAGATCTCCAAGGAACAGGAGAATGTAGGGGCTAGAGAAGCTGAGAAAAGGAATTTTCCCCGCGGCAGACAGACTTTTTTAAGAGCCGGTGCCCTGAATTTGGACTTTCAGCTTCCTGAACTGTGAAAAAATAAATTTCTGTTCTTTCAAAACACCCACTTGTGGCATTTCCGTTACAGAAGTGCTAGGAAACTAAGACGCATCATGATATTTGCTTTCCCAAAATGTCCCTCTCTCCAGTGAACTAGAATAATTATCGTCTTCTCTTTCCTCAATTTATTAATTGCCTCTTTTCTCTCAGGCAACGTATGCGTCAATTCTTCCATGAAAGAGTTCCAAATCCTTCCTTTTCCCCTGTTATATATATAATTCACAGTATTAGAAATGTCTTTTTTTTTCTTTCACTAAGCTGTGAGCTACTTCAGGGCAGAGACTCTGGCTTCATCATTGATTTGCTTCCCCAGTACCTAGCTCATAGCCTGGCCCGTACAAAGTATTCTACTCATGTTTATGAGTGAGTGGTTGAATATCTTACCAGTCAGCAATGATCTCATAAGCCAGTGTTTCTCCTTCCTTTTGTGTCTTTCATGACGGTACACAGAGCTAAACATTGCTTTCCTCTGCAACAGCTAACTCATTCCCAGTGCTTGGGTACACCAGTATCTCTATAGCTTTTAACCCCTCTTTGCTGGATTTTTATTTTTAATTTCCTGCCATAATTATGATCATGTTGAAAGCTACATCAATTACTCTTGGGGAGCAAGAGGCAAATGAGTATCAAAAATATTCTACTCAGTGCAATTCTTCATTTTTTCCAAGTGCATGGGAAAGATTTCAGTAACTGGCTTTGTTGTTGTTAGGTGCCGTGGCTCATAGCGACTCTATAGGACAGAGCAAAACTGCCCCATGTGGTTTTCTTGGCTGTAATATTTACGGAGGAGCCCTGGTTGCTCAGTGGTTAAGTGGTCGGATGCTAACTGAAAGGTCCGTGGTTCATTCGGCTTCCGTAAAGATTACAGCCTTGGAAACACTATGGGATAGTTCTACTCCACCCTGTTGTTGTTGTTGTCAGGTGTTGTCAAGTCAGTTCCAAATAATAGTGACACTATATACAATAGAACGAAACACTGCCCGGTCCTACACCATCCTCACAATCCTTGTTACGTTTGAGCCCATTGTTGCAGCCACTGTGTCAGTCCGTCTCATTGAGGGTCTTCCTCTTTTTTGCTGATCTTCTACTTTACCAAGCATGATGTCTTTCTCCAGGGACTGATCCCTCCTGATAACATGTCCAAAGTGTGTAAGACATAGTCTCGCCATCCTTGCTTCTAAGGAGCTTTCTGGTTGTACTTCTTCCAAGACAGAGTTGTTCTTTCTTTTGGCAGTCCATGATATATGTAATATTCTTCACCAGCACCATAATTCAAAGGCATCAATTATTCTTCGGTCTTCCTTATTCATTGTCCAGCTTTTGCAAGCATATGCGGTGATTGAAAACACCATGGCTTGGGTCAGGCACACCTTAGTCTCCAAGGTGACCTGTTTGCTTTTTAACACTATAAAGAGGTCTTCTGTTGCTGATTTGCCCAATGCAACGTGTAGTTTGATTTCTTGACCGCTATTTCCATGGGTGTTAATTGTGGATCCAAGTAAAATGAAATCCTTGAGATCTTGAATGTTTTCTGTTTATCATGACGTTGCTTATTGGTCCCGTTATGAGGATTTTTGTTTTCTTTATATTGAGGTGTAATCCATACTGAAGGCTGTGGTCTTTGATATTCATCAGTAAGGGCTTCAAGTCCTCTTCACTTTCAGCAAGCAAGGTTGTGTCATCTGTGTAACACAGGTTGTTAATGAGTCTTCCTCCAATCCTGATGCCACGTTCTTCTTCATATAGTCCAGCTTCTTGAATTATTTGCTCAGCATACAGATTGAATAAGTATGGTGAAAGGATACAACCCTGATGCACACCTTTCCTAACTTTAAACCATGCAGTATTCCTCTTGATCTATGTATAGGTTCCTCATGAGCACAATTAAGTGTTCTGGAATTCCCATTCTTCACAATGTTATCCATAATTTGTTATGATCCACACAGTTGAATGCCTTTACATAGTCAATAAAACACAGGTAAACATCTTTCTGGTATTCTCTGCTTTCAGCTAGGATCCATCTGAGATCAGCAATGATATTCCTTGTTCCACATCCTCTTCTGAATCCGACTTGAATTTCTGGCAGTTCCCTGTTGATGTACTGCTGCGGCTGCTTTTGAATGATCTTCAGCAAAATTTGACTTGCCTGTGATATTAGTGATATTGTTCAATAACTTGCACATTTGGTTGGCTCACTTTTCTTTGGAATAGGCATAAATATGGATCTCTTCCAATCAGTTGGCCAGGTAGCTGTCTTCCAAATTTCTTGGCATAGGCAAGTGAGCACTTCCAGTGCTGCATCTGTTTGTTGAAACATCTCAATTGATATTCTGTTAATTCCTGGAGCCTTATTTTTTTGCCAGTACCTTCAGTGCAGCTTGGGCCTCTTCCTTCAGTACCATCAGTTCCTGATCATATGCTACCTCCTGAAATGGTTGAATGTCAATCAGTTCTTTTTGATATAGTGACTGCATATTCCTTCCATCTTCTTTTGATGCTTCCTGTATTGTTTAATATTTCTCCATAGAATCCTTCAGTATTACAACTTGAGGTTCTTCAGTTCTTTCAGCTTGAAAAATGCTGAGCGTGCTCTTCCCTTTTGGTTTTCTAACTCCAGGTCTTTGCATATGTCGTTATAATACTTTACTTTGTCTTCTCGAGCTGCCCTTTGAAATTTTCTGTTCAGCTCTTTTACTTCATCATTTTCGTTTTCCTTTAGCTACTTGATGTTCAAGAGCAAGTTTCAGAGTCTCCTCTAATATCCATTTTGGTCTTTTCTTTCTTTCCTGTCTTTTTAATGCCCCCATAGAGTCGCCATGAATCAGAATTGACTCAACGGCACACAACAACAACAATCTTTACAGGAGCAGATCACCACGTCTTTCTCCCACAGAGCTGCTGGGTGGATTCAAAGCCACCAAATGAGCTCTTAAACTGTTGCATCACTAGACTTCCTTAGTAATTATACTAATTCCTCACCTTTGTACAGCACATACAGCATGCTTTGATTTTCAAACCACTTTAACACCATTATTTCAATGGCTTGGGCATTTTCAACTTGCTTTTATTAGTGAAGAAATGCCACATATATAAAATTATTCAGATTTTAATAGAAATCCCTTTCCCGTTTGGGGAGCCCTGGTGGTGCAGTGGTTAAGAGCTTAGCTGCTAACCAAAAGGTTAGCAGTTCCAGTCTACCAGCTGCTCCTTGGAAACCCTATGGGGCATTTCTACTCTGTCCTATAGGGTCGCTATGAGCCTGAATTGACTCGCCGGCAACAGCTTTGGTTTGTTTGTTTTCCTGTTTGGAAATCACCCTCACAAATGAGAACAATTTTATTTCAGCCTAATATGGTTCTCTGGCAGTTCTAGCAGGCAATGCTAAAGTATGTGCATTTGATCCTTTCCTTATGTTATATGTAAAGAGGTATTTTTCCCTACAAATGCCAAGGGACTTAATTGGATTGGTTAACGATTAATTTCTCATTCCATTGTCGTCTGCGTTGGTTACACTGATACAATATGGCTAGACCAAGTTCATTATCCAACTGACTGGTCTGCGACTGCTCAATCATTAACATACAAATTACCACAAATGAAGGACAGGTGAGAATGACTTCCTTGCCTGTAGGTCACATCATTGGGGGAAACCAAGCAAGCTTCTGCTTAAGAAAATTTACTTTAAGAACACTCAATCTAACTCATTAAGGAGTTAAATTTTGGCCTTTTGAACATCTGTTTTAAAGAGTCATAGAATTTTAGAGGTAAGCTTCTAGCTCATGTTTTAGAGGTTAACTATCTAGTTCATATTTTAGAGGTAAACCTTAGAAACTTTCTAGTTGTGCTGCTTATTGTATTTATTAGGAAATTAAAGGTTAAGGATGAAACAAAGATGTACCACTTTAGCATGCTGAGGGAGAGGAGGGCATTGCAATTGCTATTACTCCATTAAAACTAAAACCCATTGATATCAAGTCAATTCTGACTCATACCGATCCTAGAGGACAGAGTAGACCTGCCCCACAGGCCTTCCAAAACTGTAAATCTTTACAGAAGCAGACTACCATCTTTCTCCTGCAGAGCGACTGGTGGATTGAAACCACAGACCTTTCAGTTAGCAGCTGAGTGCTTATCCACTGTGATACCCATTACTGGATCTCAAAATATAACACAAATATCCACCATTCCCTTTTATTCCCCTGTTGTTGTTGTTGTTAGGTGCCATCAAGTCAGTTCTGACTCATAGCAACCTTTTGCACAACGGAATGAAACACTACCTGGTCCTTCAACATCCTCACAGTTATAGCTTCTAGCATCACAGCAACAGGCAAGCCATCACAGTAAGACAAATTGACAGCTGAGTGGTGGATTATTCCCCTATTAACAGGAAATCTAGTCTTTCATAAGTTTTCCTACCCCCAGGCATTTCTGGGTGGTCCTCAAGAAATTCTAATTTTCCAGAAATCTGTCTTGGTTGGCTTTTGCCAACCCAGTCAGCCATCTCCCTGTGACCTCTAATCCAGACTCCTTTCCTGGTGAACACCTGTCTCTTCTGGCAACTCTGCTAAATTTCCGCTCTGCTGGACACTGCTGTCAACACAGTTCGTCGTAGCTGCTGTCCCTCACCAGCCTTAAGGCAGGCTTCTGCTCCCTCTCTTACAAGGGGCTGTTCCTGTTGGTTCTTATCACCTGCTGATGGGGCCAGAGCTTTGACATACCTCCAGCTACAACCCCAGTTGCTGACTACTCTGGAAACTGGCCCTTTGTCTGTGCTGCTAATTCATCTGTTTCTTACCTGCAACCAGCTGCAAACCAAACTCTTGCTGCTGGCCTGTCTCCATGTGTACCCCGCTGACCACTCAAGTGCTCTAGCCCTCCCTATCCCTTCAAGTCCAGAGTTCCAAACTCTTCCAGCTTCTAGAAAGAAGAGTGTCTTAGCTTCCAAATGCTGCTGTAACACAAATACCACAAGTAGGTGGCTTTAAAGAACAGAAATTTATTTTCTCACAGTTCTGGAGGCTACAAGTCCAAACAAGTATCTTGGCTATGTCAATTCTTTCCTTGTCAGTAGCCCTGGGCGTCCCTTGGTTCCTTGGTGATCCTCACGTGATATCTCTCTTCCCCCTTGTGTGCTTGCCTCTGTGTCTAATCTGCTCTTTTTATAACTCAGAAGTTTAGGATCCACCCTACACTGGTATGACCTCATCAACATAACATAAAAAAGAAAATCTTATTACCAAACATGATTACATCACAAGTATAGGGGTTAGGATTCCAACATATATTTTGGGGGGACACAGTTTAATCCATAATAAGGGAGAAGTCCTCCCTCATTCAGTCCAGACCAGAACATACCTCTATTTATGGCCCAAGATTACCTACTTTCCTAGAAGACCGAAAGTGGGGACAGCCATTCTCTTCCTGACCTACCAGGATGTGGATTTCCCCTTGTCCTCAAAAAGACGATGATAAGAGACTAATCATGGCACATTCCCCAAGGTCTGGGTTTCTCAGTCTTACACATGTTATAACTTTGTATTTCCTTGTAACAGAGAAAAACAGTAGTAAAAATGTGGGATAAGAGCAAGGGTAGGCTGGGGTGAAGGACTCCTCATTCCCAAGTCCCTGCTTGTGACTTGTGCATCACTGAGGAAAAATGAGCAAGAAAACACGAATCCTCAAGGAGTCCCTATTTTATCACATGAACTCCTCAAAATAACATTTAAACAGAATATTTGTCTATCAAAACATATTTGTCTTATATTGTCACTGAACGGACAAGTCACACTGACAAGTCCCAATACTCACTGTGAGAACCGTTCTGCGTTTGGCCCTGTACAGTACTTTAATTTGTTTACACGATCCTTATGGGTGAGAATTTGGTCAATTGGAGAGCCAACTTACCGGGTGTTCGCAGCCTTACTGATTGATATCTTCCCCCCAAAAACCAAACCAAACCAGTTGCTGTGGAGTCAATTCAGACTCATGGCACAGCCATGTGTTGCAGAATAGAACTACACTCAATAGGACTTTCAAGGTTGTGACATTTCTGAAGCAGATCTCCAGGCCCTTCTTCTGAGAAGCCTCTGGGTAGGTTCAAACCACCAACCTTTTGGATAGTAGACAAGTGCTTAACTGCACCACCCAGGGACTACTGTTAATATGAGGTGTCTTTGAAACCCTCACTGATTTCTTTTTCTTGGGGGTTGAGTCCATTCCTGATTGGGAGTTTCCCCACTCACCCTTCTCACAGTGCCCAAAGAGAGGAGGAGTTGATTGCTGAGTGGCATGATAGTTTCTGAAGTTGACTCTGAATTTCTGACCACAGCAGCAGGACATTGAATTCAGGACACTGGGATGAGAATGAAACACCGCAGAACTCCAGGCTCAACCTGGGGATGGGAAATCAATGCAAAATGGACGATATTGTTTATGGTAGAAGCTGACTTAAAAGAAGATGTTTCTTGGGTCAAACAGAAAAGGATGGGACTAGACAATCTAAGCAAGACCTACTAAAGACAAATACATATTAGAAGAATAAGGACTTGTCACAACTAACAATTAAAATCTAAAAAACTAATAAACAAACATACTCAGGAACTTCTTTGTGAGCAGGAAGGAATAGTCTATGAGGTGCCTGGTCAAGGAACTTTCAAGAAGCGCGATGTGTCCGAGGGCTCAGAGTGGTCCCTGGTCATGTAGCCAAGTCTGCCCTTGGAGGGGGATGCATTAGGCTGTCATGGCTCAGTGACATTGACCACAAAGCTATGCTTCTAATCCCTCCACACTCCACTTCTAGCTCACACACACACACACACACACACACGGACACACACGGACACACACACACACACACACGCATGTCATCCTGCCCCAGCAGCACTCAGGATATAATCTTGCTTCCTAAAGAGGCTTTTCCATAAGGAGGTGATGAACTGCCCAGCCCACAGGATCACTCTGGCCTACTTGCCATTTATGTTCCCAATTAAAAATAAATTGTGATTTAGTCAGTTAAATTTTTCCCTCAGGGTCAGATCAGCAATGCTTGACCTAAAAAAACCAAGGTTACAGGCCACGCGCAGTGGTTACACCCCAAGGTAACCACTTCCTGGAGAGCATCTTTGTCTCATTGATTTCTGGTTTTAATCGATACAATCTATCTAGCAAAAGCATCACATTTATATGAGTGAACAAACAACAAAAAGACACTTGTCATTGAGGCAACTCTGATTCATGGTGACTCCTTGTGTGTCAGAGTGGAACTGTGCTCCATAGGGTTTTCAGTGGCAGATTTTTCAAATGTAGATCACCAGACCTTTCTTCTTAGGCACCTCTGGGTGGACTCAAACCACCAGTCTTTCAGTTTGCAGCCAAGTGTTTAATTGTTTGCACCACTCAGGGACATTTCTGTGAATAACTACGTCTACACATAAGTATATAAAGTGCCTTTGTGTTCCTTGGCTTGTTCTGCTTTTTGAATGATCTATTTCTTAATATCTTGAAGAGTTCTGTATATTAATCTTTTGTATTCTACTTCCAGTAATTCTAAGAAGTTCTCTTCCTCCAGAAGATTTCTTGATTCTTTGTTTTGGGAGCTTGCTGAAGCCATCATGGTCTGCCTGTTAATGTGATTTGATATTAACAGTTGTCTCTGAGTCATCAATAAGTTATTATATTTATTTTGTTTGCTTACTGTGTCCTAGCTTCTTGTTTTGTTTTGTTTTGATATGCCCAAATAGGCTACTTGTGTTAGTTTGATTATTGGCACCTTTGAAGCTCTAACATCCTGTCACCAGGTGGTTAGATTGGTGCTAGGTATGTGACCCCAGGAGCCTGTTTACTTTTCTTGTATGGATTCAGTTCAGGTGTCTAGGTAGTCGGTCACCAAGTGTGTGATGCAGGCTCTCACCTACAGTCCTAGATGGGCAGGGGTGATTGGAGTAGGCACAGGTATCTGGCTGCAGTAGGAGGTCATGTGCTGAGCAAGGCAGGGGTCTGACAGCTGTCCCTGAGTGTCTGAGAGGAAGGTGTGTCCCTGTTCCCTAGAGTGCATATATGGGTGGGTTTTGCAGCCAGACTATGGGCACCCAGTGCTGTTGGCTGTAAGGACTGGCAGGCACCACTTATTCTTGGACCCCTGTCAAAGGTGGCTAGTTGGCATGGGTGGAGCCACCAGTCCTCAGTCCCCTGATGTGGGTAGGTGAGGCTCCTGCTTAGTGGACATGGCGGTGTCAAATGTCACAAACATGCCACTCCACCATATAGCTAATACAGTTGAAGTTAGGCTTCAGGTATATACCCTGTTGTATTGTGCTAATGAGGGCCTACACTGTTGAAATTGGCCCACACAGGTCTGTGCAGAGGTGAAAGGCATTCAAAGTCCATGGACCCACTATGCCTGCTCCTAGGCAAAGGAGCTGAGCCTGCCCTGAGTTCCCGACTTAGGGGAGCTGGCAGATTATTTTTCCCTGTTTGTTAATTTGTTCCCTCTCCAAGGCCAGGAGAATGGCTCAGGGCATGTGACAGGTCCTACTTCTGGCCCAGGAGACGTGGCAATTGCTGAAGCCAGTCCAGGACCCGGTGCAGAGTGGGGAGGAGGCAGGTAAATGGGAGACAGGTTCTTCCCAAATGGGGTGTTTTTTGATCCACATGGTGGTTTAGACACATGTACTTATCTTCCGCTGATCAAGTGCCGCTTTTCACTGGTTCTGGAGGCCTGAGTAGACTCTCTGCTGCTTGGTCTCTCCTGACGTGGAAAATGCATCCTGAGAACACTGCTTGCCTCACTGAGCATGCCAGCTGATCCAGCCCACAGGTTCTGGGTTAGATCTGGCAACTACTCACTGCTTCTGAGCTGCCTCTCCCTCCCCCTGCCACTCAGTCCAATTCTTCAACTCTGCCTTTGATGTTCAGGGCTCCTAGATTGTCATATATAATCTATTCACTTGTTTTTTTGGGTCTTTGTTGTAAGAGGGACCACGGAAAGCATTGGACTACTCCACCATCTTGGCCCTACCTCCCCTAAATAACTTTCTTAAGATTATACAGCTAGTAAGTGACATGGTCAAGATTAAAAATCAAGTCTGTGAAAATACTAATAAAAAAGAGAGGGGAGAAGGGAAAGTAGGGAAGCAAAGAGGAAGGAAAAAATGGAGAGAGGAAGGAAGGGAGGAAGGAAAGCTTGTATGTATTACACACGGACACTGCCAATTTGTATAAAGATGCTGATGACAGCATTTTATTTAATAGTCCCAAACCAAAAGCTACCCAAATATCCACAGTTAAGAGAATGAACAAATACAATATGGTATAGTCACAGAATGTAATACTTTTTTTTTCTTGTTGCTCATAGTGACCATATAGGACAGAGTAGAAATGCCCCATAGAGATTCCAAGGCTGTAAATTTTTATGGAAGCAGACTCCCACATGTTTCTCCTGTGAAGCAGCTGGTGGGTTTGAACCATGGACCTTTTGGTTAGCAGCTGAGCGCTTAACCACTGCACCACCAGGGCTCATGGAATACTATACAACAGTGAAAATGAATGAACTACAGCTACTAACATCAACATGTGGAGTCCTAAAAATATAATTTTAAATGATAAAAAGAAAGTTGTGGAATACATGATTTAGATTATATAATGTTAAAAAAGCAAGCATGCTTAAGGGGTACATACATACGTGGTAAAAATAAAAAGGAAGCAGAGGGAAAATAAGCATAAAACTCAGAATAGCAGGGAGGGAGGGAGAGAAAACAGATCCAGAGAGGGCACGCAGGGTACCTCAAAGATATAGGTAATGTTTTATTCTTTAAGCTGGGTGGTGGATACGCAGGTTACACAGGTGGGCAAACATTTTCCTGCTATTCCTTATACTTTACATATATGCTATAATAAAAGATATAACATGTTCCTTTCAAAGTAAAATGTGTAATGAACACATTTCCTCCTCTGCTCCCACATACATACATCTGCTTACCAACATTAACATTCCCATCTCTTCCATTCGCTCAGGCTAGCAACATGTTTGCACGCAGAGAATTGGACTAATCTGCATGCCCTGTCACCAAAAAGTATGAAGGGCATTTGTGCCAAGAGAGGCTATTCCAGTACAGGCATACTTAATTTTATTGTGCTTCTCTTTACTGTGGTTTGCAGATACTGTGTTTTTTATAAATCAAAGATCTGTGGCAACTCTGCGTCAAGCAAGTCTATCGGTGCCATTTTTCCAACAGCATGTGCTCACTTCATGTCTGTCTGTCACATTTTGGTAATCCTCATAATATTTCAAATTTTTTGATTACTTTTGTATCTGTTAGGGTGATCTATGATCAGTGATCTTTGACGTTACTATTGTAATTGTTTTTGGGTGCCATGAACCGTGCCTGTATAAGATGGCAAACTTAATTGATAAATATTGTGTGTTTTGACTGTCCACCAACCAGCCATTCTTCCATCTCTCTCCCTCTCCTCAGATGTCCCTATTCCCTGAGAAATGGTGATACTGAAATTAGGCCAATTAATAACCCCACAATGGCATCTAAGTGTTCAAGTGAAAAGAAGATTCACATATCTCTCACTTTAAATCAAAAGCTAGAAGTGATTAAGCTTAGTGAGAAAGGCATGTTGAAAGCTGAGATTGGCCAAAAGCTAGGGTTCTTGTGCCCAACAGTTAGCCAGGTTGTGAATGCAAAGGAAGAGTTCTTGAAGGAAATTAGAAGTGCTACTCCAGTGAACACAAGAATAATAAGAAAGCAAAACAGCCTTATTGCTGATATGGAGAAAGTTTTAGTGGTCTGGATAGATCAAAGTAGCCACAACATTCCCTTAAACCAAAGCCTAATCCAGAGCAAAGCCTTAACTTTTATTGTATGAAGGCTGAGAGAGATGAGGAAGCTATAGAAGAAAAGCGTGAAGCTAGCAGAGATTGGTTCATGAGGTTTAAGGAAAGAAGCCGTCTCCACAACATAAAAGTGCGAGGTGAAGCAGCAAGTGCTGATGTAGAAGCTGTAGCAAATTATCCAGAAGATCTGCCTAAGATAATCATTGAAGGTGATTACACTAAACAATAGATTTTCAGTGTTGATGAACAGCCTTCTATTGGAAGAAGATGCTGTCTAGGACTTTCATAGCTAGAGAGGAGAGATCAGTGCCTGACTTCAAAGCTTCTAAGGACAAGCTGACTCTCGTTAGGGGCTAATGCAGCTGGTGATTTTAAGTTGAAGCTAATGCTCATTTATCATTCCAAAAATCCTACGGCCCTTAGGAATTATGCTAAATCTACTCTCCCTGTGCTCTATAAATGGAACAACAAAGCCTAGATGACAGCACATCTGTTTGCAACATGGTTGACTGAATATTTTAAGCCCACTGTTGAGACCTACTGCTCAGAATAAAAGATTCCTTTTAAAATATTACTGCTCATTAACAATGCACCTGGTCACCCAAGAGCTCTGATGGAGATGTACAAGGAGATTAATGTTATTTTCATGCCTGCTAACACAACATCTATTCTGCAGCCCTTGGATCAAGGAGTAATTTTGACTTTCAAGTCTTACTATTTAAGAAAAACATTTCATAAGGCTATAGCTGCCACAGAGATAGTTATTCCTCTGATGGATCTGGGCAAAGTAAACTGGAAAACTTCTAGAAAGGATTCACCATTCTAGATGCCATTAAGAACATTCGTGATTCACAGGAGGAGGTCAAAATATCAGCATTAACGGGAGTTTGGAAGAAGTTGATTCTAACCCTCATAGATGACTTTGAGGGGTTTAAGGCTTCAGTGGAGGAAGTAACTGCAGATGTGGTGGAAACAGCAGGAGAACTAGAAGTGGAGCCTGAAGATGTGACTGAATTGCTGCAATCTCATGATAAAATTTGAATGGATGAGGAGTTGCAGCTTACGCAGGAGCAAAGAAAGTGGTTTCTTGCGATGGAATCTACTCCTGGTGAAGATGCTGTGAACATTGCTGAAATGACAAGAAAGGATTTAGAATATTACATAAACCTAGTTGATAAAGCAGCAGCAAGGTTTGAGAGGATTGACTCTGATTTTGAAAGAAGTTCTATTGTGGGTAAAATGCTATCAAACAGCATCGCATGCTATGGAAAAATCTTGGTGAAAGGAAGAGTCAATCGATGCGGCAACCTTCATTGTTGTCTTATCTTAAGAAATGTCCACAGCCACTTTAACCTTCAGCAACCACCACCCTGATCAGCCAGCAGCCATCAACATTGAGGCAAGATCCTCCGCCAGCAAAAAGATTACGACTCACTGAAAGCCCAGATGATGGTTAATATTTTTTTTAGCAATTAGACATAATGCTGTTGAACACTTAATAGACTACAGTACAGTATAAAGGTAACTTTTACATGCCCTGAGAAACCAAAAATTTGGTGTGACTCGCTTTATTACAATGTTCACTTTATTGCAGTGGTCTGGAACTGAACCCACAATATCTCCAAGGGATGCCTGTAGTCATTCTATTTTGTGTTTATAAGGAATATCTTATGACCTATATGTGGCGCTTAGTGTGATGTGCATGGGCCAGAACTCACAAATTCAGTAAGGAAGTGGGGGCAGGTGTAAGGACAGTGAACATGGAGCTAAGGTAGGGGGGTGTAGACAGACATTTTATAATTAATGATGGCATTAGTACTAACATGATTTTTTTTTCTGCCTGTACAGTAAAATAAAAGCACTGAGGAATCAATAATTGTCTGAGGAATAACTAAAATCCCCCATTGGTGGCTAAGGTACCAAGGTACAGCCCCGCAGTGGGGTTCTGAACTGACCCCAGAAAGTAACATATTTCATGCAAATCAAGTTGTTTATAGGAAAGAACGTTGAGTCAAAAAAAAGAAGAAAAGAAAAAGGCAGAAAGAAACAAACACTGTGATTATACTTCTGTGAGTGTGCATGTCAATATTAGAAAAGTTAGGGAAGGAATCTGGAATGCTATTATTGGTTCAAAATGAGCTGAATATTCTTTAAGTGTGCATGTTTTTAAATTTCCTTTGAAGTGGATACTTCTGCTAATTTTTTGCATTTTTAAATTTTGAAGTAATTTCAAACTTACAGTAGGGATATAAAAATAGTAGAAAGAACTCTCATATACTCTTTACTCCAATCGTTAACATTTTTTACCACATTTGCTTCATCATTTTCTCTCTTTATAAATATTCATATTATTATTAATCATTTGAGAGTACATTGGAAACGTTATAGCTCTTTCTGCTAAATACTCCAGTGTGAATTTCCTAAGCACATGGATTTTTTATTATATGTTGTTGTTGTTGTGGTGGTGCTTCTGAGTCGATTCCAACGCGTAGTGACTCCCTGTGACAGAGCAGAACTGCCCCATAAAATTTTCTAGGCTGTAATTGTTACGGAAGCAGATCGCCAGGTCCTTTCTCCTTCAGAGCTGCTGGGTGAATTCGAAATGCCAACCTTTCAGTTTGTAGCTGAGTACTTAACCATTGTATCTCCAGGGCTCCTTTTTTCTTACATAGCTACAGTACAATGATCAAAATTAGAAAATTACCATTAATACTATATAATTATCTAAGTTACAGATGTTATTCATTTTTCCCCCAATTGTCTCCAAAATTGTCCTTTATGGAAAAAGAAAACCATTATGTTCCAGGGTCCTGTTCAGGATTATACATCGCATTTAGTTGTCATATCTCTTTATGTCTCTTTAGTCTCCTTTAATCCAGAAATGTTCTTAATTTTTAAAGCATAAAAATCCTTGTCCATGGATCATATCTCTGAGCCTATGGCTATAACAATGGCTTTGCCATTTGTGCATTAAACTCACTGCTGGTACAGTGACTTTAATTAACCATGACGAAAGGAGCCCTTATGGTGTAGTGGTTAAGAGCTTGGCTACTAACCAAAAGGTCGGCAGTTCAAATCCACCAGCCACTCCTTGGAAACCCTATGGGGCAGTTCTGCTCTGTCCTATAGGGTGGCTGTGAGAGCAATGAGTTTAACATAACAATGGGAGTTCCTGGTGGTGAAAATGGTTAAGGAGCTCAGCTGCTAACCAAAAGGTTGACACTCTGATCCATCCAGAGGCACCTCAGAAGAAATACCGGGCAATCTACTTCCAAAAAAAAAACAGCTATTGAAAACTCTGTTGAGAATAGTTCTACTCTGACACACACGGGGTCTCCATGAGTTGGAATCAACTTACAGCAACTGGTTTTAACATAACTAACTGAATCTTTATTCCAAGTTGGGGTCCAGTACACCTAAATTGCCCTCATAATTTAGTATAAACTAAGCATCATGTCATGGTTTAATTAGTAGTGTGTTATTCCTTTCATTGTGGTACATAAATTAATGGTGCGTTTTATAACTGATAGTGTCTATAAAACATAGTATTATTCCCATTTGTTTACATGAGACTGAGGATAGTTAACTACCCTACAAAGCAAATAAGAGAAGAGCTAAGACTTATACTCAGGTCTGTCTGACTCCATATCCCAGCTCTTAACATTTTAAAATTGTTTTTGACATTGTAGCATCAACTTCATTTGCCATAAGATTCACCGAATGCAGAGTGCTTGTTGTTGTTAGGTGCCATTGAGTTGATTTTTGATGTACAGCAACCCCATGTGACAGAGTGGAACTGCCCCATAAGGTTTTCTAGGCTGTAATCTTTGCAGGAGCAGATCGCCAGGTCTTTTTCCTGTGGAGCCGCTGGGTGGGTTTGAAGCACCAATCTTTTTTTTTTTTCAAACAAACAAATGAGTTTATTCCTCTCCCACGTAACAGTGTTTGCCTAGGCAGGTGCTCTAGGGATCATAGATGGATCTGCTTCAGGAGGTCATTCGGAAACTTAATTCCTTCTGGATTACTACTCTACCATTCTCTGGGGGTATTGCCCTCATCCTCATGATTGAAACTGGCTCTCTATCGATTCCACGTTGCAGCCCACTTTGAGGAGATCTCTGGCTCAGCAACATTTTTGGATTCTGTCCCTGAATTTGTCACCTGTGTGGTCTTGGACATATCCCATCACATCTCCAGGCTTCAATGTCACCATTGATAAAATGAGGGATGTGGATGTTGATATTCTTTAAATTCTCTTCTGTTTGGGATTTCTACTTCTCAGTTTCTCAACTTGGACCTTTACTGAGTATTTTGGGCGAGTGCTAGCTGATACAATCCATTTTACCGAGAAAGTTATCTGATGGCACTTTAGCTGAGTTTCTAAATGTGCAGTATTGTCTTACTTTTGCAGATCTTATGAAGCAGTGTTCAAAATCTCCTGTTCGTTTTCACATCTGGCCTTTCAGAGTCAAATGTAAAAGGAGTGGTGCGGAGAAGGAGAGACTCAGACGCTCTCTTAGCTGATATCATTAGAGCGATGGAACGCTGGTAAAGAAAATACAAGGCTTCCTCTCTGATTTGGCCCTTCAACCAGTTATGAGTCTTGGAACGTTAACTCATTTACTCAGAAGCTCAACATCTAAAGTCCTTTTTTATTCTTATCAATTTGGTAGATAAGGAACATAGTAAATGTTTTTTCACACACTTTTTTATTATGAGGGCATAGAACATTTATATATGTTTAATGGTCATTTGCATTTTTCTTTTGTAAGTTGTAGAGAACCGTCAATCTCTTGGTTAGCAGCTGAGCGCTTAACGGTTGTGTCACCAGGGCTCCTGAATGCAGGGTACTCACGCACAAACATTTGGCAGTGTCTTGGGGCAGTACAAGTTATCCAGACATGCTCAGGACCATTCAGATGATCCCACAGGTAGGAAACTGGTATCCCTGGGTCTTCCTATCCGTTCAATCATTCTGCAACTGGGAACAATTGACCCTGTCTCTTTTAAGTAGTATTCATTATCCCAGATGAGAACTGAGCCTCAGACTTTTTTCTAAAATTTCAAGATGAAAATCAGAAGCAATACCAATACGCAAAATAATGAAAGTATCTGCATAAACTGAGTCAAGGAAAAGAAACTAGAATGATAAAAATTCAAGTTAAAGGTGGCCTTGGTGAAACATGTAAGCAGAATATTCTCTGCTACTGCTTCCTGGGGTGTCCTGGAAAAAAAACAACAACAAAAAACCTGGCCCACATACATACAGGCTTACAGTTGTTTCCGCTTGAATGTGAAAGCAATGCAGAGTACATAGCCTGAATGTGCCTTTTTGTTTGCTTCTTGCACCTTATAAATACATTCAATTGTTCAAATTAAATTCTATCTAAGCCAGCTCAAATCAAAAGATAATATTTACTGCTCTTACATGGTATTTGCCCTATTTATTCCAGAACAAACTCAAGGGAAACATACTTCTCATAGCATTTTTTTTTTTTTACTGAAAGAAGAATGTACAATAAAAGATGCAAAACTTAATAAGCACATTAACATAATCACATCAAGCATAGACATGGCACTTATTGAGTAAATCAGTGCAAATGATTTCAGTTCCATTCTCTATAATTAGGGGGAAAAACAGAAGAGTGCTTAAATGCCATCAGATGTATTTGCTATGGTTGTTTCTAATTCACAAGGTTGGAATTGTTGACATCAAAAGGGTGCTTAAATTTATCTTCATATTTAAATGAATCAAATTTCAAGCACACATATTTTTCTACTTAGAGGCTTTTTTTGTTGTGTTTTTATTGTACTTTAGATGGTTTACAGAGCAAATTAGCTTCTCATTAAACGATTAATACAGATATTGTTTTGTGACATTGGTTGCCAACCCTATGACATGTCAACATTCTCCACTTCACGACCTTGGGTTCCCCAGTACCAGCTTTCCTGCGCCCACCTCCGGCCCCCCGCCTTCTAGTCCTTGCCCCTGGTCTGGTGTGTCCATTTAGTTTCTATTTATGTGCCTGTCTAATCTTTGGCTGAAGGGTGAACCTCAGGAGTGACTTCATTACTGAGCTAAAAGAGTGTCCGGGGGCCATACTATTGGGGTTTCTCCATTTCCTGTCAGACCAGTAAGTCTGGTCTTTTTTTGTGAGTTAAGAATTTTGTTCTGCATTTTTCTCCAGCTCTGTCTGGGACCCTCTATTGTGATCCCTGTCAGAGCAGTTAGTGATGGTAGCTGGGCACCATCTAGTTGTGCTGGACTCAGTCTGGTGGAGGCTGTGGTAGTTGTGGTCCATTAGTCCTTTGG
Source organism: Dugong dugon (assembly GCA_030035585.1). Classification (NCBI taxonomy): domain Eukaryota; kingdom Metazoa; phylum Chordata; class Mammalia; order Sirenia; family Dugongidae; genus Dugong; species Dugong dugon. Next base: position 25,596,688 of record CM057482.1, on the reverse strand, counting down.
ACTAAGCTTTCCCTTGTGTCTTTGGTTTTCTTCATTCTCCCCTGCTCTAGGTGGGATGAGACCAGTCAAATATCTTAGATGGCCACTCACAAGCTTTAAAGACCCCAGATGCTACTCACCAAAGTAGAATGTAGAACATTTTCCTTATAAACGATGTTATGCCAATTGAGCTAGATATTCCCTGAGACCATGGTGAGAGGCTTCTTTTTGACCTTTGACATTGTATGTAGATGTTCTTTCACTTTCAAAAGCATTCACCAAAGCGATAATGCTATTGTGGGAAGTTTTGCAAATGAAATCGGTGCTCATGCCAATTTCTAGAGCGCAGGACCCAAAAGACATAAAGTTGGTAAAAACCTGAGGGAAATTTTCCAGGCTCAGCCTGTCTTTTATTTTGCACCAGATTTTTTTCCAGAAATTTGCATGGATTTACCATCTCCAGCCACTTTTACTCAACTAATTTAGGCACTCTGCGATTACAGGTCTTTTTCTTAGTGGAGACAAAGTTATCTGATGTGAGACTGGAGAAATCTTGCGAGTATGGCCCCCGGACACTCTTATAGCTCAGTAATGAAGTCACTCCTGAGGTTCACCCTTCAGCCAAAGATTAGACAAAACAAGACTCAACAGTCACATAAGCCCAGGGGCAAGGATGAGAAGGTAGGATGGGACAGGAAAGCTGGCAATGGGGAACCCAGGGTCGAGAAGGGGAGAGTGTTGACATGTCATGGGGTTGGCAACCAATGTCACAAAACAATATGTGTATTAATTATTTAATGAGAAACTTATTTGCTCTGTAAACCTTCATCTAAAGTACAATAAAAAAATTTTTTAAAAAAGTTATCTGATGAAATTTGATGCATCAGATGTGAGTTGTATCACAATCTAGAAGTTGACAGATGTCTTAGTCATCTAGTGCTGCTATAACAGAAATACCACAAGTGGATTGCTTTAACAAAGAGAAATTTATTTTCTCACAGTCTACCAGGCTAGAAGTACAAATTCAGGGTGTCAGCTCCAGGCGAAGACTTTCTCTTTCTGTCAGCTCTGGAGGAAGGTCCTTCTTATCAATCTTTCCCTGGACTAGGAGCTTCTGTGCACAGGAACCCCAGGACCAAAGGACGCACTCTGATCCTGGTGCTTCTTTCTTGAAGGTATGAGGTCCCCAACTCTCTGCTTGCTTACCTTTCATCTCTTGTAAGATAAAATGTGGTGCAGGCCACACCCTAGGGAAACTCCCTTTACATTGCATCAAGTATGTGACCTTAGTAAGGGTGTTATACAATCTCACCCTAATCCTCTTTAACATAAAATTACAATCACAAAATGGAGGACAACCACACAGTACTGGGAATCATAGCCTAGCCCAATTGACACACACATTTTGGGGGGGGGGGGGACATAATTCAATCCATGACAACAGATAAGACAGAATGCATGGAGGGCAGATACTTTTGTTTTGTTGTTAGTTGCCATCCTGTGGGCTCTGACTCATGGTAATCTTACATATAACAGAACAAAATGTAGCAACGTGGTGTTGGTACATTTGAGTCCATTGTGGTGGATGTTGTGTCAATCCTTCTCATGGAGGTTTCCCTTGTTTTCGCTGACACTCTACCAAACACAATGTCCTGTTCTAGTGATTGGTCTTTCCTGTGTCCAAAGTAAGTAAGCCAAAGCCTAGCCATCCTCCTTTCTAAGGAGCATCTGGTTGTATTTCTTCTAAGACTGATTTGTTTGTTCTTTTGGCAGTCCATGATATATTCAGTATGTGTGACCTTAAGCAAATTGCTTTATCTCTCTGAACCTGTTTTCTCATGTGTAAAATGGAAACAATGATACCTATTTCATTGCTTTAGATATAATACAATTGTATAATACAGAGTCTGGCACATGGTAAACTGCTCAAAAGATATTAACTAGCCAGAACAAGAATGAGATGACCATTACAGGCCTAAGATGTGAGTGACTAGTTGGAGATGTACCTGGGGAATGGGCGCTGAACAGCTCTGCACAGCTAGCCCCTTTGAAGAATCACAACTTTCCTTATGCAGATCATCAAAGAGAAACTCCAGAACAAACCCATTCCCAGCTTTTGTGCTTACCTCTGTGAATTCCAAGGAGCCCTGATGCCACAACAGTTAGACACTTGGCTGCTAACTGCAAGGTTGGCAGTTTGAACCCACCCAGTCATTCAAACCCACCTAGAAGCTCAGCAGGAGAAAGACCTGGCAATCTACTCCTGTAGAGATTACAGCCTCCAGGCTGTAAAAGATTACAGTCTTTTCCAACAAGACTCTAGGGAATATTTTTTTAGCTGATGTCTTTTCTAATATACATGATCCTTTGGAACAATATCAGGCAGATTTTGGGATTTTGGGTTTTGGTCATCAAAAGCTTCTTTAACCTGTTAACACATTTCTTAGAGTATTGGAATAAAGATGATAATGTTTAACAATAGTAGAGCTGGTTTATGTAATATAATATAGGGTTGTTTAGTTTGAAGAACTACTTTTCTTATTTTAATTACTTCAGTATTCATTTCTTGGAGTCCATAGGTGGGATCATTTAAAACATTCTGAATGTACTTAATTATAACTTTAATATGTGTTATAACATCTTTTAATTTATAGGATATTCTGTAATTAACACAATGTTCTTAGTTACTGAAATAACTGATTCATATATTAAAAGAGGGAGAGGAAAATAAAAATGGTTTCTTATACCTAAAAATTAGAAGATTGAACATCATCAATATTTTCATAAAAAGCCTTATGGTAATTCTTTCAGTTACTCAGTCCTATTTAGCTAATTGTGGCTCCACGTTATTCTGGATTAGCAGCAATTTGAAAAACTTCATCAGTTTCTACACAAGAGTTCTAAAAAAAACCCTGATCCAGTCCAATAGCATCTATGTCTGAAATATTATAGTCCTTTTTATAAGTTGATATAGTCCATTTTCTGTTGAAACACCGTTCAAGTGCTCTCAGCAAGTCAGCAAAGTAAAGCCTATTTGTAGATGACAAAACTTAATATGGCCATGATTAACTTATAATACTTCTTAAAAGTGAAAGACTTGATGGAAATTACAAAAGTAATGCAAAACAAGATAAAGTCAGTTCAAAGACCTTCAGATATAACACATAATAATCTTGAGACATAATACTACACAGTCAAAATATACTAAGATATACCAAGATTATCATATCTCTAAACAGCTGAAATGATGTGAATGTCCCTAGATAAACCACTGGCTTGATGATGCTAGATTTAAATTAAGTTGTGACCAAATTAGCAATTGAAACAATAAAATTATGACAGAATATCACGTGCTTGTTTGTTTAGCATCATGCAAATATTACTGACATATAAATTTTAATTCAAAGAAAGTTTGCCACTTTTTCTGATTTGATAACATGTTTTATGTAACCCCTAACATATTAAATAAACCTTTTCTATATTATTATTTTTTTATAAAGCAGAAACAAATCCTTCACAGCTTTCTATAAAGTTTTAATGTTGTCAAGAGTTTATTATAGATTGCCAAGAAACAATACTTAAGTTATTTAAAGCAAATATTTTAAAGGAAAAAACCTTAGTTTTTTTTTTTTAAACTATGTAGCTTGGTTTTAACTCAGAATTTTTATTTTAATGAGAAACTGAAACTTTATTTTCAAGGCAGATTACATAAAGAATAAATCAACTCTTTAACTTAGTAATTAAAGAAAAATTTGTTATTTTAATAGTGAGAAACCCAATTTTCTATGATTTAACCCTTAAACCTTTAGTTGCAATAAATAAGAACTTTGAATATATCAAACAAAAATTTTTAACAAACTTTCTAAATTCCTTATCTTTGTTATATATTTTTCATAGCATGAATTTTAGTGTTAAGCACATTCATTATTAGACCCAAACATACATACATATATTTTTCCTCTGTGGCATAAGTTTAGTCTTTCTTATTTAGTGCTTTTAACTTTTTATTTAATTTTCTTCTGATCTTTTACTATTTATTATATATATATCTAAATTTTTCTTTTCTTTTTCTCGATTTGAAACAACCAGTCTTTTTTTTTTTTTTTATTTCAAGACAACATTACTATCTTTTCTTTTAACAAAACATATTCCATATATTTAATTCAGCTTAAGTTACCAGAAAGATCTTGGAAACTATTTTAAGTTGACATATGATAAAACATAAAAACTTCACTAGAATGGATTTATTTTTATCAGTTTCTGGGAATATCAGGACTATTTAATTTATATAAGTGCTTGTTTATCATTAAACAAATAAAAGTAAGTTCCTTGAAGAAATACTGTAATCTAATTTAATAATACCATCCTCAGGTAAAAAAAAATTATTATATGTTTAGAACCTCATAGGATCTGTTAAATCAGTGATTTATAGTAATTTATTTCTTTTTAAGACCTTTTCATATCAATTAAAATAAACAATTCATCTTTTTTTAGTGCACTGTTTAAATATATTAATTTATATCAAAGTTTCTCAGAGTAATTACCAAAAGCCCAGGCACAAAAAGTACTTTTTCTTGGAAAAGAAAAGATAGTCTCATGAAGAACAGTAACTGCTAACCATGCCTTTAACTTGATGAAATACAGAAACTCAAACATAACATTAGAGGCAAGTTATCAACACAAAGTCAAACAGGAAAACTACATAAATTTATCGACCTGTGAGATCCACTCCAGACTCAGGATTATATAATACTATACAACATAAGTAATTTAGTTTCTTAGCATCAAACAGAAGTTCCTCAGAGGAAAGAGAAAACAATGCAAAATGGGAACTCAGGGAACTCATTTTCTTAAAGTGCTCACTAAGATTTTAGCTTCTAAGTATATTCAACTAACAGTTTTTAACATATTTTTTAAACATGAACTTTAAATCAGCACCCTGGTAATTAATTTCAAAAGTTAGAAGCTTTGGGTAAAGTTTGCAGGGCTCTGAATTATTTATGAAATTGCCTCCAATATCTTAAATGCAGACAGCACAGTCAGCCTGGTTGCTTGGTAACACAGAGGCAGTCCCTCCTTTTGCCTGATTAGCATACAGACTAGCTGGTGTAAATAAGGGAGTTCCAGTTTTAACAAGGATTTAACCAACTTTAAATCGCTTACAAATAAACTAGTCAAAATAGGCACACTCGCAAAAACTATTAACCTGCACGTGCAAGGGAAAAACAAACAAATAAATGAAAACAGAAACAAGAGCAGAAAGTTTAAAAGATTCTCAAAGTTTCCAGCAACTTAAAAGGGTCTGTAATCAGGTAGTGCTACATTATGGGACCAAAGTACAAGATGGGCAGGAGCTGCCACCTTTCCCCTGTGAATTAGCATTCCTGAGGATTGTGGGCTCAAACAAATACCCTCTTTGAGGTCCTTATCCTTAGGTGTACACTTGAAAGGAAAGAGCAAGTAACTTTACAAAACAGGCAGGAGTTGCCTCCTCCTGTGAATCTGCAACTCATCAGAACCTTAGAAAAAGTGAACTGAAAAATAAAAATACAGAAGAGAAACACAGACAGATAACCAACCATAAATCTCCAGGAACTCAATGCAGAGGGCAGAGTTCAATTCAGGGGGCTGTTTACCTGAGGCAACTTTGCCAGGACCCTGGGAAAGCAGAGAGGGCACAAAAGGCCTGTTCCAATTTCATGATGTTTTGAAAGGTCACCGAAAGGTGAAGTGCCTCCAAGTCCCTTTATGGTCACCATTTTTATGTCTAAGAGTAATAAATGTTTCTTTATTAAAGTAAAGCAAGGAGATTTATTGAAGTTTTGATAACAGTTTGGGTTGGGGAAAACATCTGATTTTACAGATAGAACAAATGCTTCCAAAATGGTGAAGCTGCAGACTTTTTAAAGGGTGAGAATAAAGAACTTGAGGTATACTACTTTGATTGGAAATTACAAGCTTAGATTAACACAAGGTGGGCTTACTGGAAGCAGGGGCTAGGAGAGGGGAGGTTACAAGACATTTCTCTCAGAAACAGCTTGCTCAAATGAAATATTTCTTGTAAGCAGTTGCCTGGAAGGCCTAGGTAAGAGTCATCATCAAGGCCTTCTTCCTGAGATATTGTTTTGGGAAGGACCTTGGTAGCTCCTGGGAAACAGTTTATTATTGTTCTCTTAGCTTAGCCACAGAGAAAAGGAGAAAATTTTCTTTAGTTTACATTTAGTCACAGGCCTTAAAGAATAAATCAGGGGTTTGCATATATCAAAAGAAAGGCAAGATGGAGTAGGGTCCCAAACTCTAAAGCATCCATTTTTACTTTAGTCAAGTACCTCTGTTTATTTGCTATTACTCAACCACCATTAGCATAAACTCAATGCCCCCTAAGCAAAAACTCCCTCTGGCCCCCTCCCTCCCATCCCTGGTAATCACTAATAATCTTTGGTTTCTATTTATTTGCTTATTTCATATGAGTGAGATCATACAGTGCTTGTCCTTTTGTGACTAATTTATTTGGCTCAGCATAATGTTTTTAAGTTTCATCCATGTTGTGGCCACCACTTCTTTTTTACAGAGAACCCCTCACCAGGGAATGGTGGGGGAAGATTGCAGTAGTTCCATGATGCTGCTGGGTGGCAGCCCCTTCAGAATACTAGTGGAAGAGAAGGGTGTGTACCAGGCTAGGCTTCCCTCTAGGGTTGAATCTTTTAGGTAACTGGTATTTCAAGCCACTGGCACATAGGGGATTGTGCTGGTGAATGTTTAAAATAGGCCCTTGGGGATGGGGTAGGGAGGACCCTTAATCTGTAGCATTTGCTGATTTCTGTGGTATAAATATTTACCCTATTGCTGACTGGAAGCTACCCACCCATGTCAACTGGCTCTCAAAAATCCTGAAAATTTAACAATGGGCTCTCAAGAGCCATTCATTATGAGCACACCACTGCTTGGCACTCTAATATGCTAGATGGAAACCCTATTTTTTGCATTATTCCTATCGATCCTGGTCTCATAGGTAGCCCTCTATGCCTTTACTCCTTGTTCCTTTCTTATCAATTTCTTGAAATGGCCTGTCTCTAGCATGCCACCATTTCTGCTCTGCACCCCTGAATTGGTCCTGCCCCTTCCTCCCAGGGGGTGTCCTTCGGGCTTTAGCACTTGGTCCAGCCTGCGCAAGGCCTTCTTGGTCTCTGCTTGCTGGCTTCCCTGCTCTGCTGTGAGTTCTCCACAATCTTGCGTGCTTCCCTGCCACCCCTCCCCCTGGTCAGCCCTCACTGTGCTCCCAGCGTCCCTCTGCCTTGAGGGAGAATCTGACACAGGGTTCAGACCGGCTTCTCTTCCACATTTTATTCAGGAATTACATTTCACACATCATCTTCCTAATTGTTTCCAGATTCAAAAGGGAAGATATTAATCCATGGAAGAGGTTCACTATTAGAAAATGCCAAGGAGTTCACAGAAGCACAGCTAACTAATGTGTCAGGAAGCTTATGGTTTCTCCTTTTTTAACTGTTGTGATGTTACTTGAACCTGAGGTGCAGGGGAGGAGAGAAGTGAGTTCACGCATCTGTGTCATACCCAAACCTGAGGGGCAAAAGGAGAGAGAACAGAGTTTATGCTTCTATGTCACCCAGAAAAGCTGCCAAAATGTGATTAAGCTTTTTGAGTTAGAACTTAATAAAAATGCCTTTGCTATTGGTTTCTATGGTTGTCTGATGAATAGAGTGAATACAATTAAGAAACACAAAAGGCAGTTTCAAAGCTGGGCAGGTTGGAAGACGTATTTTTTCTACTATTTGCGCCTGTGATTTTGATACCACAGACCAGCTTAGAAGTCTAGAAGATGCCGGTGGAAGCATTTTCTTTCCAAACCCTGGCATGTTTGAACTGCTTCCTACATATAGATTAAAAGACCTAGATCTTCAGGAAGATCCAGTTCCTTGTTATTGTTCGGTGCTGCTGAGTTGGCTTTCACTCATAGCAACCCCAATAACATAATGCCCTCTTCTGTGACATCCTCACAATCGTTGCTATGTATGAGCCCACTGCTGCAGCCGCTGTGTCAATCCATCTTACTGAGGGTCTTCTTCTTTTTGGCTGACCCTCTACTTTACCAAGAATATGTCCTTCTCCAGGGATTGGTCCCTCCTGATAATCAGTCCTAAGTGAGACAAAGTCTCACCAGCCTTGCTTCTAAGGAGCATTCTGGCTGTACTTCCTTCAAGACAGATTTGTTTGTTCTTCTGGCAGTCTGTGGTATATTCAATATTCTTCACCAACACCACAATTCTCATGCAACAATTCTTCAGTCTTCCATTTTCATTGTCCAGCTTTTGCATGCATATGAGATGACTGAAAATATCATGGCTTGGTTAGGCTCACCTTAGTCATCAAAGTGACATCATTGCTTTTCAAGATTTTAAAGAGGTCCTTTGCGGCAGATTTTCTCAATGCAGTATGTCATTGATTTCTTGACTGCTGAGTTTACTGCTTCTTTTGAAACAGCTTGCTCTGATGAAGATGCCCTCATGGGCTCCCAGATCTTAGGAAAGCTTTCTCATTCCAGGGGGCTTCGGTCACAGGGAAGATCCCACAGCTCTTTACACCACTTCCCTTGGCCACCAGCCAGGTAAGCAGGTCCTTGTCCAGGACCCACGGTGGAGGAAAGCATAAGAAAGGCAGGAGAGATCAATGGTGGGCTAAACTCGTTGCCTTCAAGGCGATTCAGACTCATAGCAACCCTATAGAACATAATAGAACTGCCCCATAGGGTTTCCAAGGAGAGGCTAGTGGATGCGAATTGCTGACCTTTTGGTGAGCAGCTGTAGCTCTTAATGACCGCACCACCAGGGCTCCAATTGTGGGCTGCTGTTGCTGTTAGGTGCCGTCGAGCCGGTTCTGACTCATAGTGACCCTATGTACTACAGAACTAAACACTGCCCAGTCCTCCACCATGCTCACAATCGTTGTTATGCTTGAGCCCATTGTTGCAGCCACTGTGTCAATCAATCTCGTTGAGGGTCTTCTTCTTTTTCACTGACCCTGTAGTTTACCAAGCATGATGTCCTTCTCTAGGGGGTGATCCCCTCCTGATAACATGTCCAACATATGTAAGATGTAGTCTCACCATCTTTACTCCTGAGAAGCATTCTGGTTGTACTTCTTCCAAGACAGATTTGTTCATTCTTTTGGCAGTCCATGGTATATTCAATTTTGTTCGCCAACACAATTCAAAGGCGTCAATTCTTCTTCGGTCTTTTCATTCATTGTCCAGCTTTTGCATGCATATGATGAGATCGAAAACACCAGGGCTTGCATCAGGTGCACCTTAGTCTTCAAGGTGACATCTTTGCTTTTTAACACTTTAAAGAAGTCTTTTACAGCAGATTTGCCCAATGCAATGCATCTTTTGATTTCTTGACTGCTGCTTCCAGGGTGGTTGATTGTGGATCCAAGTAAAATGAAATCCTTGACCACTTCAATCTTTTCTCCATTTATTGTGATGTTGCTTATTGGTCCAGTTGTGAAGATTTTTGTTTTCTTTATGTTGAGGTGTAATTCATACTGAAGGCTGTGGTCTTTGATCTTCATCAGTAAGTGCTTCAAGTCCTCTTCACTTTCAGCAAGCAAGGTTGTGTCATCTGCATATCGCAGGTTGTTAATGAGTCTTCCTCCAATCCTGATGCCCCATTCTTCTTCCTATAGTCCAGCTTCTCAGATTATTTGCTCAGCATACAGATTGAATAGGTACAGTGAAAGGATACAACCCTGACAAGCACCTTTCCTGACTTTAAACCACACGGTATCTCCTTGTTCTGTTCGAACAACTGCCTGTTGATCTATGTAGAAGTTCCTCATGAGCACAATTAAGTGTTCTGGAATTCCCATTTTTCACAATGTTATCCATAATTTTTTATGATCCACACAGTCGAATGCCTTTGCATAGTCAATAAAACACAAGTAAACTTCTTTCTGGTATTCTCTGCTTTCCGTCAGGATCCATCTGACATCAAAAATGATGTCCTTGGTTCCACGTCCTCTTCTGAATTGGGCCTGAATTTCTGGCAGTTCCCTGTAGAAGTACTGCTGCAGCCACTTTTGAATGATCTTCAGCAAAATTTTACTTGCCTGTGATATTAATGATATTGTTCAATAATTTCCACATTCAGTTGGATCACCTTTCTTGCGAACAGGCATAAATATGGATCTCTTCCAGTTGGTTGGCCAGGTAGCTGTCTTCCAAATTTCTTGGCATAGATGGGCAAGCACTTCCAGCGCTGCATCCATTTGTTGAAACATCTCAACTGATATTCCGACAATTCCTGGAGTCTTGTTTTTTGCCAGTACCTTCAGTGCAGCTGGGACTTCTCTCTTCAGTACCATCGGTTCCTGATCATATGCTACCTCTTGAAATGGTTGAATGTCAACCAATTCTTTTTGGTATAATGATTCTGTGTATTCCTCCCATCTTCTTTTGATGCTTCCTGTGTAGTTTAATATTTCCCTATAGAATCCTTCACTATTGCAACTCAAGGCTTGAATTTTTTCTTCAGTTCTTTCAGCTTGAGAAATGATGAGCGTGTTCTTCCCTTTTGGTTTTCTATCTCCAGCTCTTTGCCCATGCCATTATAATACTTGACTTTGTCTTCTTGAGCCACCCTTTGAAATCTTCTGTTCAGCTCTTTGGCTTCATCATTTCTTCCTTTTGTTTTAGCTACTTGACTTTCAAGAGCAAGTTTTAGAGTCTCTTCTGACATCCATTTTGGTCTTTTCTTTCTTTCCTGTCTTTTTAATGACCTCTTGCTTTCTTCATGTATGATGTCCAATGTAATCCCACAACTTGTCTGTTCTTCAGTCATTAATGTTCAACACGTCAAATCAATTCTTGAGATAGTCTCTAATTCAGGTGGGATATACTCAAGGTCGTACTTCGGCTCTTGTGGACTTGTTCTAATTTTCTTCAGTTTCCACGTGTCTGTCAGTTTGTGGTACTGTGTGGGCTTGTGTGTTGCTGTGATGCTGGAAGCTATGCCACTGGTATTCAGATACCAGCAGGGTCATCCACAGCAAACAGGTTTCAGCTGAGCTTCCAGACTAAGACAGACTAGGAAGAAGGACCCGGCAGTCTACTTCTGAAAAGAATTAGCCAAAGAAAACCTTATGAATAGTAGTGGAACATTGTCTGATATAGTGCCGGAAGATGGGCCCCCCAGGTTGGAAGGCACTCAAAAGATGACTGTGGAAGAGCTGCCTCCTCAAAGTAGAGTCGACCTTAATGATGTGGATCGAGGCAAGCTTTCGGGACCTTCATCTGCTGATGTGGCATGACTCAAAATGAGAAGAAACAGCTGCAAACATCCATTAATAATTGTAATGTGGAATGTACTAAGTATGAATCTAGGGAAATTGGAAATCGTCAAATATGAAATGGAACGCACAAACATCGATATCCTAAGCATTAGTGAGCTGAAATGGACTGGTAATGGCCATTCTGAATAAGACAATCATATGATCTACTATGCCCGGAATGACAACTTGAAGAGGAATGGCGTTGCATTTATTGTCAAAAAGAACATTTCAAGATCTATCCTGAAGTACAGCACTGTCAGTGACAGCATAATATCCATACGCCTACAAGGAAGACCAGTTAATACGACTACTATTCAAATTTATGCACCAACCACTAGGCCACAGATGAAGAAACTAAAGATTTTTACCAGCTTCTGCAGTCTGAAACTGATCGAACATGCAGTCAGTTTGCATTGATAATTACTGGTGATTGGAACGTGGAAGTTGGAAACAAAGAAGGATCAGTAGTTGGAAAATATGGCCTTGGTGATAGAAACGATGCCAGAGATCGCATGATAGAATTTTGCAAGACCAATGACTTCATTGCAAATACCTTTCTTCACCAACATAATCAGCGACTATACACATGGACGTCGCCAGATGGGATACACAGGAATCAAATTGACTACATCTGTGGAAAGAGACGGTGGAAAAGCTCAATATCATCAGTCAATGGTAGGCTAGGTGGCAAAAAAAAACATTGCCATCAAGTCAATTCCGAGTCATAGGCTAGGTGGTAGTGTAGAGTAATTAAAAAGGCTGTGTGTTGGCAGGTCTGAATTCAAGTCCCATCTCTCTTTTCTTCCCAGAGGACTGGATCTCTAAATAGTCACTGCTCTGATCCAACCAGCGTCTCCAGTGACTTGACGGGGACAGCCTCTATCTTCTTCCACCTGTTCCATTTATAAATCATGTCTCTTAGCTCTGAGAGGTAACTGACTCAGCGTTCCAGTTTACTTAACCTCTCTGTCCCCTAGTTTCCTCATGTGTGAAATGGGCATAATAGCGGAACTCTAGTGTCATACCTCTAACATGACATCACACTTATGTCTAAGAGGATCTTAACATTATCATGGCCAACCCACAACTCTTGATTCTTCCACCTCTAAGGCTGCTCTTCCCCATCTGGTCCCCTTATTAGTTAGTGACACTGCCATTCATCCAGTGGCTTATGCTAAAACTTTGGCCTCCTGTCTTCTGCTCACACCCCACATCCCAATCCATCAGCAAATCCTGTTAGATGTATTTTCAACATACATACCAAACTGGACCTCTTCTCCCCTCTTCCATCACAACCCTAGTCCATATGCCAAGCCACCAACACTTGTCACTTGGATTCTGCAATGCCCCTGCTGTGGATTCAGTTGTGTCCCTCCCCAAATATGTACTGAAGTCCCGGTCCCTCTACCTATGGATATGATCCTGTTTGGAAATAGGGTTTTTATTATGTTAATGAGGTCATTCCAGAGTAGAGTGGGTCCTAAGCCTAATCATTTCTGAATTATAAGAAGAGCAGAATAGATACAGATACACACACTGGGGGAAACAGACCTCAGAAACAAATGCACCTACAAGCCCAGAAATGCCAAGGATCACTTGGCAGACACCAGAAACTAGGAGAGAGGCCCACAGACAGAATCAACACAGCTGATACCCTGAGTTTTATCTTCCAGAACTGTGAAAAAATAAATGTCTGTTTTTTAAAACCACCCACTTGTGGTATTTGTGTAACGGCAGCACTAGGAAACTAAGGGTCTCTGGGTGGTACAAATGGTTTGCGCTCGGCTACTAACCTAAAGGTTGGCATTCAAACCCAACCAGTAGCACCATGGAAGAAAGGCCTGGCAATCTGCTTCCATTAAGGTTACAGCCAAGAAAATCTTATGAAGCAGTTCTACTCTATAACACATGGGGTCGCCATGAGTCGGAACTGACTCTATGGCAACAGCTTCGGTGCTGATTTTAGGTAACTAAGTAAGACAGCCCCTTGTGGCCCTCCCTGCCTCCACCCTTGACCTCTTCACTGCAGGAAGAGGAATACTCAAATTATAAGCCTGATCATAGGAATTCTCTGCCTTCAACCTTCCAATGGTCTCTCATCACATTTACAGTAAAAGCAAATGTCCTAACCAGGGACACAAAGTCCTCCATATCTGGCCGCTACCTCTCCTGCCTCCTTTCCTTCCACCCTTGCCCTTGTTTGCGCTGCCTCAGACACACTGGCCTCCTCGTGGTTCTCGAGCATACTGGGCCACTTGCCACCTCGAGGTCCTGGCACTCCTGTTCTGCCTGCAATGCTTGTTCTCCTGATATTTGCATAGCTCACTATCTCACTTCCTTTTCGTCTCTGACACCTTGCACATCCTACCTTACAACAGCACCCCGTCCCTCTCTGCCTTGCTCCACTGCTTTACTTTTCTCACGGTGCTTATCACTTCTGACATAACAATTTTTTTTTTTTTTTTAGTGCATATAGTTTATTTGGGAAAAAGGGTTAATGCTGGAAATAGTGGTAATAGGAAATAGCGATAGGAGAGTGGGAGGTCAGACAGGAAGGAGACGGAGGCCACTGCAGGGAGCACAGCCTAACCAGTAACCTGTATGGGCAACTGGAGCTTAATCCTGCTGGGGAACGCACGTCAGTTACCCCACCCAAGAGGTGAGGGAGCTGGGGTACTAATTCACCCCTTCTGGAACGTTCGTTCCTGGTACTTCTCACCACTCAGGCAGAGCAGACCCCCAGGAGCCAGGGAAGGTTTGCAGGCAGAGACACAGGTGGGAAGCCAGGACATGCACTGAGATGGTGAGGACCGAGGGACATCCCAACATAACAATTTTTAATTTGTCTCTCCAACTAGACTGTAAGCTCCACGAAGACAGGGACTTTGGGTGCCTTATTCTCTGCTCTATCTTCAATACCCTAAATAAACCTCTAACACACAATAGGTGCTTAATAAATATTTATAAGATGAATGAACCACTATGAATAGTGCCTAGCACATAGTTAAGTGTTCAGTAAGTGTTAGTTATTACTGTGGGCATTACTTCCAAGTTGCTGCCTAGTCACTTCTTCCATTCTCCCAGGGAGAGGAAATTCCTTATCTCATCATTCAAATGGACTATCAATTTATTGAGTTAATACAATAATAGGAACTTTAATATCCATTACTTCATTTAATCCTCACATAAGCCTTGTGAATAAGTTTTACTTTCCCCACTTTGTAGATAAGGATACGGAGGATCAAAGATGTCAAATGATTCCCCCCAGCCCAAGGTCACAAGCTGGAAGAGGAGAGCTAGGAGTTAAACCTCTCATCCTAACTGCAGTGCTGTTGACCACTCCCTAGCTTCTGCTCCAGGATGCCCAGGAACGAAGCTCTCCTCCCTCAGGATGCCCATAGCCCCCTCTTTTCACGTTTGATAAAAGTCTGCATGCATCCTGTCATGCACTGTCCTTAGAGGTCTCTCCCTCTACCGGTTGAGTTCCTTGAGAGCAGAGACCATGTCTTGTTGACTTGACTTGGGGCTGATGGAAGAAGTGGAAGAAGAAGGGGAGGACACTGCACTTTGCATGGGGGGAATTCTTCACCTCTAAAAGAAGGCATCTACTGCAGCTCTTGCTGAATGTGAATTTTCTAAATCCTCAGTTTGGCCAGGTAGGGCACTCAGAGAGAAAGGAGAGCTGGAATGCTCTGTGCGGGGGTTCCCCAGTCAATATCATTTGGGGCGAATAGTCTTCCCCAAAGTTTGCAAGTCTATGGAAGCCCAGGGAAAACAAGAAGCCTTTTGGGAATGCCAAGGTGGCCGGTGTGCACCTACCTGCTGTGACAGTCCCTGGGATGAGCTTCTCCTCTTTGAATAGCAGGAGTTGTGAGGGGTGGAGATACCCTGAAATAATGGTTCTTGAACTGCAGAAAAAAGCTGGGTGTGACTCTACCATCTGTTAAGAAGAGTATGTCACTGTCACTGGAACAGAAGCTTGAGAATAAGCCCATGCTATTTATAAACTGGAGGCCCTGGTGGCGTAGTGGTTAAGCGTACAGCTGCTAACAAAAAGGTTGGCAGTTTGAATCCACCAGGCGCTCCTTGGAAACTCTATGGGGCAGTTCTACTCTGTCCTGTAGGGTTGCTATGAGTTGGAACTGACTTGACGGCAATGGGATTTTTTGGTTTTATTTATAAATTAGGAGAAAAAAATAAACCAGGGACATCTTGTTTGACATCAGCAGTATTTTCAAGGATCTCTAAAGAGCATTAGAAGTGTAGAACTTAAAACAAGTAAGGACCTAACAAAAAACCAGAACCTGATTTTCAATTGTATTTTGACCTGAAAATGGAATAAGAGCTTCTATAGCAAGTTGTGGAAACCCCAGTGGCGTAGTAGTTGAGAGCTACAGTTGCTAATGAAAAGGTCAGCAGTTGGAATCCACCAGGTGCTCCTTGGAAACCATATGGGGCAGTTCTACTCTGTCTAATAGGGTCGCTCTGAGTCAGAATTGACTTGACAGCAACGGGTACAGCAAGTAGTGGCTTGCTAACTCCTTGCCCCTGCAGCTCTCCTCTTTGCACAGTTGAAGTTCATTTCCCTGGGTATCTTCCACCCTTCTCCAGACTCTGGAGTTCATCTTCTGCCAGGTTGAAAGCAGAAAGAAGTCTGGGTCTAATACCTCCCAAGAAGACGCCTTTAATGGAAGCAGAAGTGTTCAGCATGAAGACATTTTAATACAGGATTCTGGGAGGTTCGTATGCATCCCATTATGTTTCTCATTTGGTACCAATTTTATGGCCTCTGATTTCCTCTAATATTTGTTTGTGTAATTCTAGTCTATACATAAAAACTGAAATTAATTATTGATGAGTTTGCAGTTCTGTTGGATGTGTACAAGAGTTATTTAAAGAGCAGTTAAAAAGGAAACCCATGAAAAGATAAACATTATTCTCATGAATTTTTGCTATGTGGCTTTCAAAGAATGTTCTGGATTTATGCATTTATATAAGGATATTAGTTTTGTGAATTATTTTTGGAATTATATGCTTAATATTTTAATATTCCTGTTTATTTTCCTTTGATAAGGAACTATTTCTGCTTGATAAAATTCTTCTCTAAAGTTTTTAAGATTTAGCCTTATAATTTAACCACATCAGATCCTCTCCTGCTTGCTTGAAATCTTACTAAAAAAATCCTTATTTCCTTCGCATGTTATTAAATACGAGTTAGGATGGGATGTTTTGTTGACTATCATCATTTTTTCACCATTTTGTGCATTATTTGTTATATCTACTACTAAATATAGCATTTATAGTTTTTAAATTGGAGAATAATATTGTAAAATTTTTTTACCATTTATATAAAGTTTATAAACATCCAAAATAATATTATATATTGTTTAAGTTTAAATATATATATATATATACGTAGATGTATATATGATTTTTAATATGAAGAAATGCTTAAAGAAATTAACACCCAATTAAGATAAACTCATGGAGAATGACAAAAGCATAATTTGGAGACCTTTAATACAACTATTTCAGAATCAGACCTATCTAACAGACAAAAATTATAAAGGGTATATTGAAACAGAATACAAACAACAAATTTGTTTTAATTGATACATGTAGAACCTTTGAATAGGGCAAGTTTTCTCATTTGCTGCTTAGGTATGACATTCTCTTCTGGTATCCAGATCTAGAATGACAAAAAATATTTGTGATATTTAGTATAAGTACACCACAAACATTTAGTGAACATATCTGATGTGCAATTCAGTGGACTCGACAGGCAGTGAAATATGCTTTGTCAATCTGTGTCACTGAAATAATTTCTGTAATAGATGTGTTACTACATCCTGGTTCTAGAACATGCACTTTTAGAAACACACCTACTATGCCCGGGACTTACTTTCAAGAGAGAAAACGGAGAGTGCTTTTCAGAACACAGAACGCCATCAGTCTGCCATGTGTCCCTCATGCAGTTGCAGTTCCCAGCACAGCCTCTGCTCACCACCAGGAATGCCAGACACTGTCTTTGTAGCCCAGGTCAGCCTGGAGTTGCTCCTCTGAGCCTTGAGAATGTGCAGAGTCCTCTCTGAGGTGGGTACCTCTCCCCCGGTCTTATTTTCCAGGTGGCAAACATCTCCAGGATGCCACTGTCAGTGTGAGGAACAAACATGGTAACGTGTAGATGAACGTGCCAGCTCTTCATATTACTTCTACCTCCCATCTGTCTCCCATTTCAGGTCTAATCTCCCAGGAAAAGAGTAACTCCGGAAAACTTAGAAGATTCCCAGAGCCTCACATTTGATGATATAACTCTAGTGGCCTTTCCTAATCACCCTCTAAACTGAAGACAGTAGTCCAAAGGAATGCACGTCCCATCCGACCACTGAAATCTTGGGTGTCTCTTCCTTTTTCTGGGGTCCAGCTAGCCTCATCTCTCCCTTGCTCCCCCAGAAATAGATGGGCTGTCTTTCTTACAGTCTTATGATCTCAGAACCATGAAGGAAAAAAAAAAAAGCAATCCAACTATGTGTTATTTCAATGTTAATAGCTAGAAACTCAAACAAAAAAAGATCCTGAGTTATAACCATTCCCATCCAAGGAGCTTCCAGGGGATGTATATTGGACAGCCCAGGACCTAGCATTGTTCATGGAGTTCTGAGTTCTGCTCAGAAAGTCTGAGTCAGCAAGCAGAGCCCAGACAGTCGAGACATGTTCTCAATCCACTCTCTGAGTAAGATAGTAATATATTTTCTGACTTCTATGATGTTTTTCTTCTCTTTTCTATGATGCTGGGTTTAGCCCTGAGCCTCTGTAAGCCTGGTCACATCCTTCTGGCTCAACTCTCCACTGATGGCCTCTTTTGCCTTAGAGATAGAGAATCCATCAGAATGGGGATTAGGAACAGTCTTCACCATCACTCCTTCTCCTCATCCCCATCGCTACCTCACATGTGGAGAGCCTACTGGCAAAAGGCATTTACAGAGCTCTGGGCACCAGTGAGAGAAAAACTCAGTGACCAACTGGGAAAGCAAAGAGCACCACCACTCATTCCTGCCAATACCAAACCAACAATGACAATCACCAAGCAAGCAACACCCCTCAATCATGGATGGAATGAGTCTACTAACCTTGGACTTTGTGAACTCACAATTCTTACTGACAGCAGGTCCTCCTCTCCTCTTGGCAGGTCCTCTTCTCATGGGCCAGATTCCCTTCTCTGCATGCTGGGAAGGAGGAGGAACATGGAAGCACATGGTTATAGGGATATTAGATCTTTTTCTTGTGCCTCATCAGATTTCCCATGGCCTTTTCTGATCAGGTTCCTTCACACTACACGAAGCCAAGTCAAAACATCCCCCAATTCCCTCCCATCCCCTGCCAGGTCTCAGAGCTGCCTTTCCTGGGCCCTCCTCCCACTTCCCCTTTTCCCCCCTCTGAAGCCATGTTCTTCTCTCCACTAATAATTTAGCCCACCTTTAGCATCCTGAAGACTTGACAACCAAATGAGGCCTGCTTTCTGCCACTCTCCTCCTGGGCTCAGGTGTTGCTCTGAGGTTGGCCTCTGAAGTCATTATTTGACCCTCCTGCTGGTACACCTGTTCCTGGACCCTGTGTTCCTGGTGCAGTTGGGGCAAGGGAAATTGGAAGAAATTGTGGCTTGACTGGAGGATTGCACAGAAGGAGACTGCTCATTCCCATTCTATTGATTGCTCTTTGGAGGTCTAAGGGTCATTTGGTGAGATCTCTTTAAGCGTTTTCCCCTCGGGTGTGGGTGACGATAGGTGGGGGCTTCTCTCTGCCTCTTCTCTCTCCTCCGCATTTTGGACAGTTCTTTTTCCAGCCTTTGCAGCTGTTGAGTTTCCTCGTCCAGCTGCTCCTGGAGCATTTGAGATGCTCTCTGCATTTTTTCTATATCTGCCGCTATGGCTACCATTTGGCGATGCTGGCCCATCAGGTCTTTCCGCCTGGGCCTCCAAGGTTCTGAGGCAGGCCGCCGCATCTCCAGCATCTCCTCGTAGAAAACACGGCAGCTGAATCCTTCCCTCACTCCATGCTGGGCATGTTCCAAGATGGCTTCCCTAGATGGAAACACACGGCAGCAGGCCATGCAGCGGAAGCCATGCTCCCTAGTCATCAGCCACTCTGGTGTCACTGCACGGGGCCTCTCGTAGTTGTTGTCATCCTCCTCCTCTTCCTCTTTCATCTCTGGGACAAGCTCAGGTGTTTCAGCCTCTGCCTCCTCCTCCCAAGACCTGACGGAACTGACTTGGGATCTTGTGTGAGTTATACTGAGAGGAGGACTAATGCTGCTCTCATTTGAAAGCTCAGCTTCAAAGATTCGGGGAGTATTTTCCGTATGTGAAAATGCAGCGTCTGTTTCCCATTCAACTGCTACCCCCTTTACGGTGCTGACTTTAGTGAAATATGCACACCTGACCCATTGTTCCACCCGCTTCTCTGGGGCCACATGAGAAGAAGATGGCTTACAGGTGGGAGGCGTTGGATCCAAGTCAGAAAATGGGTCAGTGACCTGCTGGTTCTTGCTGGCACTGTATGGCTTTCTTTTTCTAGAGGGTCCAGATCCTGGTGAGCTTTCCTCTAGGAAATAAAGAGAATCCCATGAGCTCTCTGGGCCTCTGTATTGCTATCTATAAATTAGAGCTTTGTGCTCAGTGATCCCCAGGTTGCCTCTAGCCAGGTGTTCTATCGTTCTATGAAATATTGTATATAGCATTAAAAAACAAAACAAAACAAAACCCACTGCCGTAGAGTCGATTCTGACTCATAGTGACCCCATAGGATTTCCAAGGCTGTAAATCTCTATGAAGCAGACTGCCACATCTTTCTCCCGAGGAGCCGCTGACGGTTTTGAACTGCCAACCTTTCGTTTAGTAGTCAAGCGCCTTAACCACTGTGCCAACAGGACTCCCTTGTATACAGTATATATATATGAACGATCAGATCCTATCTCCCTCCCTAGGAGCTCAGTATTCCCTACCTTGAAACATTGGAGCCCAGGCAGAAGTTTGGCCCAGGAAGGTCAAATTCTCATTCCCAGTCTGCAGTATCCAACAGGACTAATCAGAGCCATATCTCATTACCAAAAGTTATTCATGTGAAGAGAAACAGTGTTAATCCCTTGTACGTTCTGGTAAATTTTGAATCCTTTAACACTTTTATATTACGATATGTTTTTGTGAAATGATGAATTTGTAGTTTTGTTTTAAACATGGAAACCACTTTCTTTCATTGACTCTTCATAATATGAACTTTCTTCTATAAACAAATATAAAGTTTTCTTAGTAAATTTTTAATGTAAGATGGGGAGAATATCTATTTTTTTATGGGCAGTCACTTTCCCCCAAAGAAATTATAGATAAAGAACCAGAAGTAGTCTTAACATTTTCTTATAGGTTGTCCAAGATTTTATGATTCAGGAGTTCTTGCTTTCTGCCTTAATAGTGTAAGAATGTTCACCTCTAAACATGTGAATCACAAACTTATTTTCCTAAATGTATTCTCCGAATAAGTATTTCTTTAACAAAGATCATCCTCCTCAGAGAAAGCAAGTATGTGATGATTATGTCTAAAAACTTTGATGCCAGAAGTCAAGTTCTGAGTGGAAAGAAATCAAACAGAAAGTGTGTGTTGTATGTGTGATACATGTGCATGCATGCACGCATGCATGAGTGTGTGTGTATAAGTTGGGAGTACTGAAGAGAACTTGAAGATTTAGGATAGGAAGTCAATGAGAAGAGAATGAAAAAAAATACATGCTGAGGCAGACAGAAAAAGACTGTCAGTGTGTTAGGGGAGAGGATGGGGCAAGAGACCAAGGAGGGCACAGGGAGTGACAGGGAAGATAGGGTATGGGACATAGAAATAGGCAGGGGGACAATGTTGAAGCAGAAATTATATCAGAGACCTAATATTATGAACTGAATTGTGTCCTCCCAAAATATGAGTTGAGATCCTAGCCCCCGTACCTGTAAATATGACCCTGTTTGAAAACAGGGTTTTTTGTATATAAATGAGGTCATACCAGAGTAGGATGAGTCCTGTACCTAATTACTTCTGAGTTATAAAAAAAGCAGAATAGACAGAGACATACACAAGAGGGAGACAGATGCCAAGGAATGCCAAGGATCGCTGGCAGACATCAGAAACTAGGAGAAGGAATTGACAGTGCTGAGATCCTGATTTGGACTTTTCAGCCTCCAGAACTGTGAAAGAATAAATTTTGTTTTTTAAAGCCACTCACTTGTGGTATATCTGTTATGACAGCACTAAGTAACTGAAACTGGTAAGTTATAAACAAAAATCTATGAAGTGTTCTGAAGCCCTGGGGGAGGGATAGTGAGGCCAGGGTAGACGGAAGGTAAAAGGTAAATGGAGATCAGAGAGGCCTGGAGACAAGCTGTGAGGCTCCTGCCAACATCAGCTTCTCTTTGAGCTATCAAACTGCAGCATCTGCTGTACCAGCTCTCGGATCCTTCCTTACAGTCAAAGGAATTACAGGGGTCTCAGCACCTGGATCCCACCTGACTCTCAGAAAGTACTTCTTTATATTTTTATTTTTAAAATCACTCAAATACTGGTAAGTGTATTTTCTGTATAAAGTATAGAAATAAAGACAAATTAAATGCCTCCTGTTGACACCCTAGTCACCTTCAAGAAGGTGTACACAATTCCAAAACTTTAGGTATGTGCATGTATTGTCTACCTACCTACCTATCTACCCACACACACACACACACACACACACACACACACACACACACACACACATATTATATATCAGGAATGGATGGTTTGTTTTATTCCTATTTTGTTTTTTAAATAAATTGCTTCATGTTCTGCCATTTGTGTTTTTCCTTTACTTTTAAATGCCTGCTAGTTCCCAATTCCCTGGAGATCTGAGCACTGGGTGTCCACATCGCTATGGGCCCGCACACAGTGAAGATCAGCAGGGCCGCTGTGGGGTCCCTGCCACAGCCCCGAGCCCGACCCTCTATTCATCTCCCAAGTCTTGTTTTTCTCCAGGTCTTGCCTCAGGGTCACCCTGTCTCTGGCTCCCCAGGCACCTGAGTCATCGTGGTTCTCTTTCTTCGTCAGGGTGATAGACGTCTTAGAACACCTTCTCCTTTGCCCATTGGTTTCCAACTCTCCCTGAATCTTCACTTTGAGCATCTTTGATGGGCCCCAGGTTGTAAATGCCTTGGAGAGAGCAGTTCTCTAGCTGGTTTGTGCTGCAGAATCAGGGCTTAGGCCCTGGGATAGCAGAGCTGGGAAAGTGCAGTCATGTCTGTAGTATCCCCCATCCTCGAGACCCTGGTTCTCTGTGCTGCCTCTCCAACCCCCTCCTATCTTTCCCTATTTCCCCAGTTTCCCTCATTTAAACACCAATCTTCTTTTTTGGGGCCCATTTCAGATCACCTAACGCTCCCTGCACCCTGTTCAGTTCCAGTGTTCTCTCCCCAACACCAATTCAAAGCTATTCATGGTAAAAACACACTTCTACAAGCCCACAAGAGTATATATGTGAAGGACGGTGTCCTTTCCTGAGACATCTTTGAAGCTGATACTGACCATTGTACAGAGACTGCAGGTCTGAGTAACTGAGAATATGTCTGTGCCTACGTGGGCAGATCCAATACTCAAGGTAAGACTCATGTATTCATGTTCTCTCTCCTTCCCTCCCTTTTCTTTCCTTCACATATTCATTTGTTCGTTCATATACAAATGTTGTTAACAGCTCAGAGACCATGCTATGCTGCTGTGCTGCATGCCTCCAAAAGCCTCCCCATAATCATACCCCATCCTTTTCTTCCCTCTATCTGATTCTCTCTTCCTGGAGAAATTGGACCATCTGCCCAGTACCCACCCCTGGAGAAACAGATCTCCCCTTATCTTACCAGAAGAGTTGGGGGTAGGCCTGTTCGTCTTGAATCGACGCTTCATTCTACCAGGGTGAACCTGAGCCTGGGAGGAAGTCTGGGCTCAGAGTGATGTCCCCCCTTCTATTCTGGTGGGGATGCTGGTTTCTCTAATTTTTTGGAAATTGATTATCTAAAGTCACTGTCCCACAGAAACTCTTAGAGATAACACCTCCAGTTGGGTTCTGAGTGAACACTAAGGTCCCCGGAACCCTTGTGTGATATCATCACTGACACAGCTCCGTTCCGTGGTCTAGGTTTAAACTCAACCACGGCAAAAAGATAACACTGAAGCGGTCAGGAGGAAAACGAATAGACATTGGCCCTTGTCTTCCTTAAGGAAGAGAAATACACACATAGTGAATGATTCAGGGGTCAGCAAGCATTTTCTGAAGGAATCAGACAGTCAATAGTTTAGGCTTTGTGGACCATGAGTGGTCTCTGTCACAACCACTCAACTCTGCAAGTGTAGGGCATGAGCAGCCATTGACAATATGTAAATGGGATTCCACAGAGGACACTGTTTGACAAAAATTTTTTTTCTTAAGCCTGAAAATCACAACAATGAACAATACTCTAAACTCCAATCCACTGGCCCAATGACAAGGGAGTGTCTAAGTCAATGATCACCAATTAGTGGCTCTCTGGCAGATCTGATTCAGTTTGGGCTGTAGAGTGGCTTTTAGAGTAGTCTTGCTTTAATTTGAAAGTGTTGCCCATTGGAATGTTTCACATAAAAACTGAGATTTCTGCTTTTGTAAAGTGGTCAGATCTGGCTACACTGGGCCTGCATTTCTGCTTGGCAACATGCAGCTGGAGCTGAGTTGCTGGTGTCCCCTTCACTCTGCTCATGTGTCTCACTTCCCACACTCCCCACCGCTCCCTCATCTTAAATCCAGCCCACTTCAGTCATTTATATCACCTGCCTGGCCTCTGTAGGCATTTGATTCTGCCATCCCAGATCCTTTGGTGGTCTGGCAATTATTGCTTTAAATAAGCAGGGCATCATTTAGAACCTGCAAGTCTGTTATACAGGTGCACCTGGAGTCTTGTATGAGTGAAGAATTTGATCTCTTGCCACTTGAACTACAGGTTGCATCTGCGAACCCTTTAGTTCTTTTTAACCACCTCCTCTTCACTCAGGAGGGAGGCTGGGGAAATGTCTCTGCCCCATTTCCCTTGACCTGCCAATCAGGACAGATGCCAGTCAGCGCTACCAGAAAGGCCTGGCTTTCGGAGCCGTCAGGGTCTCTACTGTGACCTGATTTTGGGGCTCTTGGAAGCCATACAAGCTTAGTGAGCACAACATTAGATTTCCCCAAGTGTCTTAGTTTCTTAGTGTTGCTGTAAAAAAATACCATAAGTGGATGGTTTTAAAGAACAGAAATTAATTTTCTCACATCTTCTTGGCATTCCTGGACTTGCAGACTATCCTCAGATGGCATCTGTCTTCCCCTGTGTGTGCATGTATCTGTGTCTAATCTGCTCTTTTTAAACTCAGAAGTGACTAGATTTAGAACCCACCCTATGGTGTATGATCTGACTAACTGAACAAAGAAAACTCTATTTCCAAACAAGATTAGATCCACATAAGTGTTAGAATTCAAACACATATTTTTGGGGTACCATTTGGTTTTGGTATGTCTTCTACCTTTTTTGTCCTACATTTCCTCCATTACTGCCTTTATGGTGTTTAGTTGATTTTTTGTAGTGAACCATTTTGATTCACTTCTTATTTCATTTAGTGTAAAATTTTTAGATATTTTCTTTGTTGTGACCATGAGGATTACATTTAACATCCTAAATTTATAATACCTAGATCAAATTTTGCATGTGAAAGCTGGACAGTGAATAAGAAAGACTGAAGAAGAATTGATGCCTTTGAATTATGGTGTTGGCAAAGAATACTGAATATACCATAGACTGCCAGAAGAACGAACAAATCTGTCTTGGAAGAAGTACAGCCAGAATGCTTCTTATAAGTGAGGATGGTGAAACCTCGTCTCACATACTTTGGACACATTATCAGGAGGGACCAGTCCCTGGAGAAGGACATCACGCTTGGTAAGGCAGAGGGTCAGTGAAAAAGAGGAAGACCCTCAATGAGATTAACACAGTGGCTGCAACGATGGGCTCAAGCATAATAACAATTGTGAGGTATTTTGTTCTGTTGTGCATGAGGTTACTATGAGGAGAACTGACCTGACAGCGTCTAACAATAACAACGGATTGAATTTATTCCAACTTAACTTCAGTAGCTTACAAATACTGTTCCTATACAGCTCTGTCCTCTTCCCCTTTTATATTGTTGTAAAAAGTTACATCTTTACAGTGTGTGACCAATAACAGAGATTTATAAATATTTTTTGTGCTTTTATTTTTAAATCACGTAGGAAATAAAAAGTGGAGTTACAAATCAAAAATACTAGAAAAGTGGCTTTTATATTTACCCATGTAACTACCTTTACTGGAGATCTTTATTTCTTACATAAGGCTCTGAGTTACTGTCTAGTGTACTTTCATTTTAACCTGAAGGACTCCTTTTAGAATTTCTTGTGGGGGGGGGGGGGGCGGAAGTCTAGTGGAAACAAACTCCCTTAGTTTTTTTTTTTTTTAAATCTGGGAAATGTCTTAATTTCTCCTTCATTTTTTAAGGACAGCTTTGTTGAATACAAAATTCTTGGTTGACATTTTCTTTTCTTTCGGCACTTTAAATATGTCAGCCCGCTTTTTCTGGCCTCCATAATTTCTAACGAGAAATTGGCCGTTAACCTTATTGAGGATCGCTTGTATGTAATAAGTCATTTTTCTCTTGCTGCTTTCAAGATGTTCTCTTTGTTTTTAGCTTCCAACAGTTTGATAATAATGTCTATGTGGATTTCTTTGAGTTTATCTTACTTGGAATTTGTTGAGCTTCGTCGATGTGTATATTCATCCAAGAAACTCATCAAATTTGAGAAGTTTTTGTCCCTTATTTCTTCAAATATTCTTTCTGCCCCTTTCTCTCTCTCCTCTCCTTCTGGGACTCCCATAATGCATATATTGTTCTGTTTGATGGTGTCCCACAAGTTCTTTAGGTTCTGTTCACTTTTTTCTTTTTGCTCCTCAGACTCAATAATTTCAATTGTCCTAACTTTGAATTCATTTATTCTTTTTTTCTGCAGCTCAGATCATTTGGCAGATTTTTTTTTTTTTTTAATTCCTTTAGTGACGTTTTCATTTGAGTTATTGCACTTTTCAGTTCTAATATTTGTGTGTGGTTCCTTTTTAAAATTTCTATCTCTTTATTGATATTCTCATTTTGTTCCTGTATCATTTTCCTGATTTCTTTGCCTGTGTTTTCCTTTAGCTGTTTTAACATATTTAATACTTTTATTTTAAAGTCTTTCTCTAGTAAGTCCATTATTGTCCTTCCTCAGGGACAGTTTCTGTCACTTTATTTTGTTCTTTTGATGGACCATTTATTCCTGTGTTTTTGTGTGCCTCATGATTTTATTTTGAAACTGGGGCATCTGACTATCTATCTGGAAATTAGATTCATCCCCTTCTCCAGGCCTTGCTTTTTTGTTATTGTGGTTGTTTAATTACTGAAGGCCACAGTTGTCTGCCTATTTAGTGACTTTCCCTAAATATTTTTGCAAAGACTGACTTCATGTATGTGTGTGGACACTGAAGGCTGTTTCTTAGCTTGAGTTTAGATAGTGTTTTGACAGAATTTTCCTTGAATGCTGGGGGAAGAAATGTTGGGCAAAAGAAACAAAACAAAAACACTCTCCCTGTCTTTGAAAATTGGCTGTGTGCTGGGGGGTCTCCTTCAGCACTTAGCCAGGATTGCACTGAGCCTAGGGATCAGCCTGAGGTGAATGTGTAGGGTCTTTTCAGGTAATTTCTGAGCATGAATATTGTTTTGAGCATACATGTGGCTTTCTCAATTCTCCCATATACATGATGCTTTTGAAAACTTTAATTTCAGTCCTTCAGGCAATACCCAGACAAGCTTAAACATACACATGCAGTAGTTTGGCTATCAAGTCTGCTCTGATCAGCCTAGAGCCAGAAACCAAGCTCCTTTTCTAGGAATGCAGGCCAAAGTGCCACTTTAAGTCAGCCAAAAAAGCCAGGGAGTGGATGGGGCACAAGCAAGTAAAAAATCAAAGTTTTCTTGTCATTTATATGTCACCTTTTTCTTGATTTAGCATTCACTTAGTTGCTATAAGTCTTTAGTGGGGTTCTAGGTTCTGAGACTGTAGATTATGCCAGGTTCTGCTTACTTTGTGTGTGTGTGTGTGTGTGGAGGGATGGAACCATGCAGCTGCTTACATGGCCATTTTTCTCTGCCCTCTCTTTGTTACATTCTTACAGTATGAGTTACAGCCTCACAATCAGAGTCAGATTCCCCACACATTTCTCTGGACCTTCCTGTGACAGGCATAGTACTAGTTAATGTCACATATTCTCCTCTGTAAGCTCCTCCAAAAATTTAGGAGGTCAGTATTCCTATCTCCATTTTACCAATGAGAAAACAGCAGTTCAGAGCAGTGGGGGTGATGGTCTGTAGTCACACAGCTGTAAGGGGTAGAGTTAAGAATTGAAGCCAGGTCAGGGGAGTTTGGCAACCAGAGACTTTTTGTGTTCCCCCTCAGAGAATATCTCCAAGGTTCCATAATCTTTGAGTCCAACCAAGGATTGTTGGGTCAGTAAGGTATTGATTACTGAATCAGTCCCTTCTCCGTTCTTCCACCATTGTGACCACCGCCCACATGTAGGAGGCACTTTCCTAAATTGCCCTTCATTCCCGGCCACCTCTGCTTCTGAGGTGCCTCTCAGAGGGGATCTTTTGTCTTGTGAGCATAGTCAAAGGTTAAATGAAAAGGGCTTTGGCTGCAGGCTTCCAGTGGAGACAGAAGTCCTTTCCTTGGAGCCACAGGTGAAGGAACACCTCCTCTGAATGGGCTGGGCTGGGGTTAAGGTGAGAGTTTAATTCTAGATACTAATCTGACCCTTTCAGCACTGCAAATCTGCCCTCCCCTCACTAACAGAGATACTCATTGTCTTTCTAAGGAGTATTCTCAGAAATCAGAGGAATTGCTTAACAATAAGATACATTTCAGAAGATTTAGCTTTCCTTGGGCAAGTATACTGATTAACAATAATGTCTTTGTTCACTCAGAGATGTGGCTGCTGAGGAGAGGTAGCTATCTTCATAGATTAGTTTGCTAAAGTTAGCACAATTCTTCTCTATTCTTCTGCAGACGCTGAGAATAAATATATTAATATGTTAACTGCAGCACAGGGAAGGGAGACACATGCTGTGACCATCATTAACAATTCTGCCTTATAGTTGTGACCGATGGATCCCAGGTCACTTCTATGGAGTGGAGTCCAGAATGTACACTTGCCAAGACACTTGGCCCCATGAAGAACAGTACCTCCCCCTAAACATCAGTTAATAGAGGGTAACAGGCAGTTTTCTGAGGAAGAGCTGAAGAGCCAGAAGTGTTTCTGTTGGAGGTTTGGTTGGCAGGAGCACCCGAGCCCTTCAGGGACTTGGTGCTGGTGCTGTTCCATGTGTGGGGCCTCATTGCTGGGCCAGCCTTGCCTACACCCTCTCAGACACAAACGGTCCAGGTCTCAGTCTCAGTCCCTCGGGTGTCCTGGTCATGGGAGTCACACCTGATTCAAGGTGAGCAGCTGGAAGAGGGCACCACACACTCCCTCAGGCCCAGAGGAAGCACTGCATCAGGACCACCCGGGGTTTGCACGTCTGTCCTGGGGAGTCTTGGGCAATCTTGGTTGCACAAGAGTAGTTTTTATTGATGCTCCTCTGGCTTATAGGAAGGGCAGAGGGCAGGAGTGGGAGGGTTAGGAAAGATGGGTGTATGGGGAAACACTTTCATGATTTTGACATCACATTACTCCCCTGGCTTAAGACCCTTCAATGTGCTCCCATTGTCTTAAGTACCCAACTAGACACCACTTCATGAGCCAACGCCAGTCAGTTTTAAGAAGGATTCTGAGGTCTCACTCTTGCTCCATGGGAGAGTGTCATAATTGATTAGCAATGTCTGCTCTGAGAAAAGGAAGAGTATGACATCAGGGGTGCCATATATTTGCTCTCCCGGCCAACAGGCTCAAGGGAGCTCCTCAGCTGAACCTTTTATGATCTGCCCCCTTTTTCCAGTCTCTTCTCTCTTAGGACACCCTCCCCATGCCCTCCATTCATCCATATCAAATTTCTCACCCTTATCTGAACACATCAGCCTCCTCTGTGTCTCTCTATCTTTGTACATATTTCACCTGCCTAGAATAGTGGTGCACTGGTTAAGAGCTTGGCTGCTAAACAAAAGTGGTTTGAAGCTACCAGCCACTCCTTGGAAACCCTATGGAGCAGTTCTATTCTGTGCTATAGGGTTGCTATGAGTCACAATTGACTCAACGACAATGGTTTTTTTTTTTTTTTAAGAATAGTTAAATCCCCTATAAGAGTCCTAGTCTTCCACTGAAAATACCCAAATTCCACCTCCCTATGATGGGAGTAGGGCTCCTTGTCCACTCTCTCCCATTTGTCCCTCCCCGCTCCATGTACCTTGCATGTCATTCTCCCAAAGGAATACACCACACTGTGAGTGTTTGTCAGTCATTTGTTCCACTGCCTTTGTTGTAAACTTCTTGAGAGTAGTGTCAGTGCTTAAACCATGTTGTATTCCCCAGCACTCAGCAACTGACTAGGCTCCACATCCATTGCTGAATGAATGAGCAGGTGCTCACTGCAACCTCGTTTTGTTGTTAGTTGCCGTTGAGTTGATTCCAACCATGGTGACCACATGAATGGTGCAAACAGTTATGTGCTTGAGTGTTAGCTGAAAGGTTGGTGGTTTGAACCCACCCAGAGGTGCCTCGGAAGACAGGCCTGGTGATCTGCTTTAGAAAAGTCACAGCCTTGAAAACCCTATGGGGCACAGTTCTACTCTGACACACATGGGGTTGCCATGAGCAACCTCCTAGAACCCAGAAAACTCTGTCTAAGCCAAAGAGAAGTGAGTGTAGCTGGAGGAGGTGCATATGATGATAAAGGCCATGCTGTGTGGGACCACTTGCTGGCTACAAATGCCAACCCTTAGATGACAGACAGGTGTCATTACAACTCTGGTCAACTCGTCGTGGTTACCTGAAGCATGAAAATTCATGTCCATGCTGATATCAACAGAAAGAACACTGCATTTCAATCACTAATGTCTATCATGGGCCTGGATACAGGAGTGCTGGCTTGGTTCCCTGTGTTTCCTGGCCCTGCTCCAACCTCTAGGGGGAATTCAGGATTCCTTCTCTTCTGACCATTCAAGAATGTGGATGGAAGGCCATTGTGGAATCCACTGGGTTCTACTGGGGCCATGGCACTAGGAGTCAGATCTTGTAGAGGAAGGATACAAATGGCCTAGGGTCTTGCCTCCCAAACTGGGGCTTACTTCACAGAGAGGGCAGCAGCTACGGTCTCACACAACAGGGTACTTCTTCTCAGAGTGGTGGTGGTGGAGGGCTGCTTTGCTTTATATTAAAACAAATACGCATGATTGAGCAGAACAAAACATTCCCATAAATACATAATATACACACTGAATATAAAACGTTTGCCCTGCAGCCAGACATTCAGGTGTAGAATCAGGTCATTTCCTCTCCTCTGTCTTTAGTGGGTTCAGTAGGAAAGTCCAAGGAGCTCTAGTCTATGTGGGAAATGCCATTTCTTTTCATTCCGCTGTCTGTGCCTGCCTTTGCTATTTGAGTGGAAAAACCTTGAGGCCAAGGTGAGGACATGGGCCCTGAGGAAAGGGGCAGGGAGGCACCTAATCTGTTTTTGGGTTAGACCTCAATTGAGGGGCAAAGCAGTCCTGGGCCAGCTACCAGGGCCAGACACCACTATAGGAAACTGAGGCCAAAGTTGCAGGGCCAATGAAGAAGGATCCTTTGGGTGGAAGTCCCACTGTGCTACCAGGAATCCTAGAAGCCTGAGGCTCAAGGAGTAAGTGATGAGCTGGGGATTCTGGGATTAAGTATCCCAACCTGATCTCTTCCTATCTATGACATTAGCCTTCTATGTTTCCCTTGGAATAAGTTTCTCATGGGGGGCTCTACTTGGGAGGGCTTGAAGCATCATAACATCAATGGGGACACAGAAGAGATCCTTCTGGGATGGCCTGCCATAGAGGCATCTGTTTAAGAACACACAGAGGAATCTACTGAGCACTTTTTTAGTCAGAGTTCTCCAGAGAAACAGAACCATAAGACATATGTATGTATGCAGAGAGACAGATTTGTTTGAAGCCAGTTGGCTCATGCAATTGTGGGGGCTGCCACATCCAAAATCCATAGATCATGCAACCAGCTGGAAACTTTAGCAGTCTTGTGTCTGAAACAGGTGGCCAGGCGGTGGGCTGGAAACCCCAGCAGGATGTCTACAGTCTTGAGGTAGAATCCTTCTTCCTAGGGAAACCTTGGTTTTTGCCCTTAAGGTCTACAACTGATGGGATGAGGCCCATCCACATTATGGAGGGTAATCTGCTTTACTTAAGGTTAACTGATTTAAATGTTAATCACATGTAAATACTTTCATAGTATCATCTAGTCTAGTCTTTAACCAAATAACTGGGCACAATAGCCTAGCGAAGTTTACACATAAAATTAACCATCACAAGCACCAATGTCCACAGTGAAATGATGGGAACAGGCTATGGAAGGGAATGGTTAACAAGGACTATTGTTTCTAAAACAACGACTACCTGCTAGGCTGTTTCACTTACATCAGCACATATGACTCCCACAGAACCCAGCGAGGAAGGCAAGATTTTTCCATGTGTATATATGGGGGAAACTGAGTCTCAGAAGGAGTGAGGATCTTCCACAGGATAGCTGATCATAGCCACAGAATTTACACAGGAGCCCACTCCCTAGGTCCATTCCCATGAACTATCTCCTTTAATTTAATCCATCTTAACCACTGTGCCACGAGGGCCCCGATTTAATCCTTACAAAATGGAACCAGCTGGTAATAATAGTTAAGTCCAGCTACAGTTTTCTCCTTGACAATGATTGTAAATCAAGGACTTTTTCCTTTGAGCAACCTCATACAATAGATACAACATAGCAGGCGAGAAGAACGTGGCTTCAAAGTCAGACGACCCTGGTTTGGAATCCCAGCTCCCCAACCCTGAATTAACTTTGGGTAATTCGAGTTGCTTCTCTGATCATTAGCTTCCTCACCTCAACAATGAAGATATTAACTGCTACTCTGAGATTTAGATGACAGAATACATAAAATGCTTCATAAATGGAACTAACTTTAGGTATTGATGATGCCCAGATTTTACAAATGAGAGAACTAAAACCCAAAAGGTCACTGGTGTAAGGTCTTCTTCTGCCTCATGGCAGAACCAGGACTAAATGCTGATCTGTCTGATGCAAACGCCAGGGTTCTTTCCGCCCTAGGTACACAAACAACTGGTTTCACAGGGCTGGTCCTGCGTTGTCAGGAAACACATACATTCCCACTCACTGTAGGAGCGTGTAATGCACTTTAGGAAAATTTCCCTCCAAAACAGTTAAAACATTTGAAAATGTTGACACTTTTAAGGGTGAACTTCAGTGATCTCAAATATTCACTGACATGGACCAGCTCCAGAACCTTCACTGCCCAAATCCAGAACCATTCAGCCTTCCTCCACATCAGTGCTTATTAGAACATTAACCTTAGAGTCCTGGAAACCTGTAAATTTTATAAACACTGTTCTTGGTCTTGTGGCCGGACAGGATAATTTAAGAACATTTTCTTTGATTCTATTTCAGTTTTGTATTTAAGTCGTGGAAATAGTGTTGAATTTGAATGATACTATATACAAACTAGCAAAGGTATGCATCAGGGTTGTATCTTTTTACCATCATTATTCAGTCTGTATGCCGAGCAAATAATCCAAGAAGTTGGACTATATGAGGAAGAACGCAGCATCCGGATTGGAGGAAGACTCATTAACTCCCTGCGATATGCAGATGAGACAACCTTGCTTGCTGAAAGTGAAGACAACTTGAAGCACATACTGATGAAGAGCAAAGACTACATTACATCCCAACAAAGAAAACAAAAATCCTCACAACAGGACCAATAAGCAACATCATGATAAACAGAGAAAATAGTGAAGTTGTCAAGGATTTCATTTTACTTGGATCCACAATCATGGAAACAGCAGTCAAAAAATCAAACGATGCATTGCATTGGGCAAATCTGCTGCAAAAGACCTCGTTAAAGTGTTAAAAAGCAAAGATGTCACTTGGAGGACTAAGGTGCACCTGACCCAAGCCATGGTATTTTCAATTGCCTTTTATGCATGCGAAAGCTGGACAAAGAATAAAGAGGACCGAAGAAGAATTGATGCTTTTGACTTCTGGTGTTGGCGAAGAATGTTAAATATACTATGGATTGCCAGAAAAATGAAAAAATCTGTCTTGGAAGGAACAAATCTGTCTTGGAAGAAGTACAGCCAGAATGCTCCTTAGAAGCAAGGATGGTGAGACTTCAGCTCATTTACTTTGGACATGTTACCAGGAGGGGCCAGTCCCTGGAGACAGACAGCATGCTTGGTAAAGTAGAGGGTCAGCCAAAAAAAAAGACCCGCAGTGAGATGGACTGACACAGTGACTACAGCAATGGGCTCAAACACAGCAATGATTGTGAGGATGGCGCAGGACCCAGCAGTGTTTTGCTCTGTTGTACACAGGGTTGCTATGTGTCAGAGCCAACTCAACAGCACCTAACAATGACAACAACATACAAACCACCTTGTTATTGCAGATTTAAAAACAGTATTTATTTTATTTTTGGTGAAAAAATACACAGCAAAACATATACTCATTCAATGATTTCTACATGTACAATTAATTAACATAGGTTACATTCTTTATACTGTGTCATCATTCTCTACCCAAATTATTTCACCACATTTGAGTTAGATTCAGTGGCCCCTAAACTTTCCATCTATGCTTTAGAGTTACTGTTGTCATTTTAATGTCATATAGTTGATTCTTTAAAAGAGGGCCATGCTCAAGATAAACATTTTTTACTAATTGAGCCAAACTGTTGTTTGGTTTAATGAGGACTTCAGGGGATAGTTTTGGTTCACAGTTTTATTTCAGGGCATTAGATTCGGGGATTCTTCCAGTCTCAATGAGTCCAGTAAGTCTGGATTCCATAAGAATTTTCAATCCTGTTCCACATTTCCCCCGTTTTGATCAGGATCCATCTATGGAGACCCTGATGAAAGCACTCAGTAATGGTAGCCAGGATGCTGTAGATTTTGAGTCTGTGCTGAGAGTGTGGCCAGGGAGTGTAAATATGGGCTGGAGAATATTAACTAGCAAGGCAGTATTTTCAGAATGGCTGCCTCTTTCATTAACACCCTAAGGAAATAAACTGGAGAAATAAACAGTTTACTAAATCACAACTTAAAAACAGTCACTGAACTTCTAGTTTAAATTTTTTTCAGGCTAATTAAAGTTAATGCTATTTTGAAAATATAACCTCTCTGCCACCATAACCTTGATGATTTCAAACTTACATCTTAGACATCTAATTGCCAGAAATTTGCTACAATTTGCCACACTTATTTGAGCTCGGAGTCACATTATACTTTATGCATCCCATTACTTGAATGTCATTCAGAAATCATAAATACAACTAGAAAATGCAATTGGGAAGTTAACTGTTTGGAATAAGAACACATTAATGCAAAGATTACATGAAATAAATGGGTAGCTTACCTATATTTTCTGTTTTGGAAAACATAAAGTCATTTCTTTCAGAGCAATTTTCCAAGGTAAGTTTTTGCCTGCACCTTTTTTCCCCTAATGTGTCCTAAAAAGGAGGCACACATCTTATGCTGAGCCAGGCTTGTAAATAAGCCTTAAGCAACATTCAATTTGTAAATCACACGTAAGGCCGCAGGTTGTTTGGCTTCATGATGCTCTAAATCCACTTTGAAGGTTCACAAAGATCACAAATCAGGTGATTATAGTTCATCTCAAGAGGTGCGTTGAGGAGGGGAGGGAAGAACAGGAGACCTGGGTACCAGTTTTCAGTAGCAGATCTGTTAATTTACTCGATAAATATTTTGATGTGAAAAAGTAAGACGGCATCAAAGTATTAAGCCAAATACTCTGGTTCTCTTGTTGGAATCAGGAGACTCAGGTAACTCCACACAATGATTGAGAAGAACCTGCAGGTTGATGCAGATGTGGGTTAACATGGACCCTTTCCCAGTGAAGGTGGCAGGGAGGTCTTGCCAGGCATTTTTTTTTATATTCTGGGTCCAGAGCCACATCCTTACAACCCACTGTGACCCTTAACTGTGCATCTAGTGAGAACATCCATCACTTGGGTCTTTCCCTTCCAGAATTTTCCCTGCCAACTCAGCTCCATAATACAACCCCAAGAATATTACCCGGTGCCCTTATCCACTGAAATGGAAAGTATTTGAAAACTTGGATTAGGGTGTTGGTATAACTGGATATCCATCTGCAAAAAAACAAAACAAGACCCATACCTCATACCATGCACAAAAACTAACTCAAAATGGGTCAA
Source organism: Dugong dugon (assembly GCA_030035585.1). Classification (NCBI taxonomy): domain Eukaryota; kingdom Metazoa; phylum Chordata; class Mammalia; order Sirenia; family Dugongidae; genus Dugong; species Dugong dugon. Next base: position 25,560,802 of record CM057482.1, on the reverse strand, counting down.
AGACCTAAATATAAAATCTAAAATGATAAAGACCATGGAAGAAAAAATAGGGACAATGCTAGGAGCCCTAATACATGGCATAAACACAATACGAACCATAAGTAACAATGCACAAACACCAGAAGAGAAACTAGATAACTGGGAGCTCCTAAAAATCAAACACTTAGGCTCATCAAAAGACTTCACCAAAAGAGTCAAAAGACAACCTACACACTGGGAAAAATTTTTTGGCTACGACACATTCGATAAGGGTTTAATCTCTAAAATCTACAAGATACTGCAACATCTCAACAACCAAAAGACAAATAACCCAATTAGAAAATGGGCAAAGGATATGAACAGGTACTTCACCAAAGAAGACATTGAGGCAGCTAAAAGATACATGAGGAAATGCTCACGATCATTAGCCATTAGAGAAATGCAGATCAAAAGTACCATGAGATACTACCTCACCCCAACAAGGCTGGCACTAATCCAAAAAACACAAAATAATAAATGTTGGAGAGGTTGTGGAGAGACTGGAACACTTATGCACTGCTGGTGGGAATGTAAAATGTTATAACCACTTTGGAAATGGATTTGGTGCTTCCTTAAAAAGCTAGAAACAGAAGTTCCATATGATCCAGCAATCCCACTCCTTGAAATATATCCTAGACAAATAAGAGCCATCACACAAATAGATATATGCACATCCCTGTTCATTGCAGCACTGTTCACAATAGCAAAAAGATGGAAACATCCTAGGTGCCCATCAATGGATGAATGGATAAACAAATTATGGTACATACACACAATGGAATACTACACAACGATAAAGAACAATGATGAATCCCCAAAACATCTCACAACATGGATGAATCTGGAGCGCATTATGTTGAGTGAAATTAGTCAGTCTCAAAAGGACAAGCATTGTATGAGACCACTATTACAAGAACTCAAGAAAAGGTTGAAACACAGAAGAAAACATTCTTTGATGGTTATGAGGGTGGGGAGGGAGAGGATTATTCACTAACTAGATAGTAGACAAGAATTATCTTAGGTGAAGGGAAGGACAACACACACTACAGGGGAAGTCAGCACAACTGGAATAAAGCAAAAGCTAAGAAGTTTCCTGAACACAATCAAACACTTTGTGGGAAAGAGTAGCTAGGGCTGGGATCTGGGGACCATGGTATCGGGGGTCATCTAGGTCAATTGGCACAACAAAGTTTATTAAGAAAATGTCCTGCATCCCACTTGGGTGAGTGGCATCTGGGGTCTAAAAAGCTAGCAAGCGGCCATCTAAGATGCATCAATTGGTCCCAAACCATCTGGAGCAGAGGAGAATAATGAACACCAAAGACACAAGGAAAATATTAGCCCAAGAGACAAAAGGGCCACATAAACCAGAGACTTCATCAACCTGAGACCAGAACAACTAGATGGTACCCGGCTAACATCAATGACCGCCCTGACAGATAACACAACACGGAGTCCCTGAGCGGGAGAAAAGCATGGAGCAGAACTCAAATTCACATAAAAAGACCAGACTTAATGGTCTGACTGAGACTGAAGGAACTCCCAAAGCCATGGCCACCAGATGCTCTGTTAACCCAGAACTAAAACCATTCCCAAAGCCCACTCTTCAGACAAAGATTAGACTGGGCTATAAAACATAAAATATTCGTGAAGAGCGTGCTTCTTAGTTCAAGCTGATACACGAGACCAAATGGGCAGCTTCTGAACTGATTGAGACACAAGAAACCCGGGGGTGGAAAGGGGGAGGGTGCTGTCACATCATGGGGATTGCAGCTAGTGTCACATAACCATATGTGTACAAGTTTTTGTATAAGAAATTGACTGGAGCTGTAAACTTTCACCTAAAGCATAATTAAAAAAAAAAAAAAATTACAGCCAAAAAAAAAAAAAAACTTGGATTAGGCTTTTAGCAGGTCGGGACAAAACTCCAACCAAGACTTGATGACTCTTCAGAAAGGCTGCTACTAACAGAACCTTTCCGTAGAAGTTACATCAGTTGTGACGTTCACTAGCTACACCAAGAAAAATTGGTCTATGTTACTGGAGCCACCAAATCAAACCAAACTCGTTGCCCTCGAGTGGATTCGGACTCACGGCGACCCTACAGGACAGAGACCTGCTCCCATAGGTGTTTCCCAGGATGTAAATGTTTACGGAAGCAGACTACCACACCCGGAGTGTCTGGCGGATTCGAACCGCTGACCTTTTGATCAGCAGCCAAGTGCTTAACCACGCCACCAGGGCTCCAGAGACTAAATTTCAGGCTCTGAATTTAGCGAGAAAAAACTTCTAACTCGGATTCAGTTTTAATTACACCTCTCAATATAGAGGGCTAGCGGCCCCCAAACTGGGAGTCGATGGCTCACTATAATCACCATGCCTGACCACAGCTCAGCCTAGCTCGCCCATAGCCCCGCAGACCCTGGGGTGCTGCAACCCGGCGCGCGGCGCGGCTTCCACCCAGTCAGCCCAGGGCTGCTGTTACCTGCCTGCGCCGTAGAATCCCACCTCCTGATCCGGCGCCGCGCTGCGGAGGACAGTCTCGGCCTGGGTGCCCACGCGGGTCCCTTCGCGGCCGCGGCGGGTTCGGCCCGACTACCGCGGGCACAGCTCCGTCTGCGGCCGGCGGGCTCGCTTCGCTGTGGGGACCGCGCGCCGTCCTCGCCGCGCCGACGAGGTTGCACTCCAGCCCCGCAGGCGCCAAGGCGGCCGGTCCGGGAAGCTCCGCAGCCCTTACCTGGCGCGGCCCGTCCCGTGCGCCTCGGGGCCCTGGCCCGGCCGTCGCCGAGCCTGCGGTGGCCGCAGGTCTCCCGCTGCGGCGCTTCCCGCAGCGCCCAGGAGGCGCGGGCGAGCCCGGGCCAGCCACTGAGTGGGGGGCTCTGAGCGGAGCCGCGGGCGCCCTGGCATTTTAAATGCGAGGCAGCAGGATGCCGTTCAAGCGGAAACGCAGGGAGAAACCTGGGCCCCCCTGGCCAGAGCGTGGGCGGGGGGCAGGGAGGGAACCCGACAGCCCCTCGGAGGCGCTGGAGCCTATTTAGGGTATTCCGACTTGCTCTACAAAAGCATTCCATTCAACACCTCCTTTACACTGGAAAACGCCGCTTTCAAGGCATCCGCTTGTATTATGCTAAATAGCAAGACGTTAAAAACATTTCCCTTAAAGTTAGGGCAAGAACAGGAGTCCGGCCACCACCACTGTTATTAAACGTTACCAGAAAGCTCTGGAGCCCTGGTGGCCCAGTAGTTAACAGCTATGGCTGCTAACCAAAAGGTTGGCAGTTCGAATCCTTGGAAACCCTATGGGGCAATTCTACTCTGTCCCATAGGGTCCCTAAGAGTTGGAATCGACAGCAGTGGGTTTGGGTTTTTTGATTGTTTAGGAAAGTCTAGTCAGTACAATTAGACAAAAGAAAGAAATAAAATGTAAAAATATTGGAGGTATGCCTGTGTAAAAAAAAAAATTACTATTATTTTTTAGAAAGCAGGAGAAAACGATCACTATTTGCAGTTGATGGGATTGTCTAGTTGGAAAACCCAAGTGGATCATTTGAAGATTAATGGAAATAATAGTTTTTTCCCCCATAAACTGACAGATTACTAAGAAAGCCTACGAAATAGTATTCTTACATACTTACTAACCAGTTAGAAAGCAGAATGAAAGTTTCATTCTCACTATAACAGAACCCTAAATAGATAGGAATATAAACTTCCTGGAGAAATGTGTTCTATTATTTGGAAAAAAATACCCTCTGCTGGGGGACTAAAGACTTGAATCTATTAAGTCACAAGACTTATTCTTGGGCAAAGAGAAATAAACATTGTAACCTTATCACTTTTTCCTTATCTTTAATTCAAAGCAATCTCCATCAAATTCCTGGGAGGATTTTCTCTATAACTTGACATAAGGATTCTGCTTCTCATCTGGAAGTTTAGAGACGGACCAGCCAAGAAAAAATGTTGATAAAAAGAGTATAAGGGAAACCAGCTCACTGGATATGAAAATGAAGGAATGCATGCACGAATGAATGAATGAGTAAATAAACTTACTGAGTGCTTACTGTTTAAGGAATGTTTAAGGAAGTACTTTACATGTGTTCATGCGTTTTATTCATCACAACAACCCTATGAGGCAGGCACTAATATTACCACCATTTTCAGATGAGAAAACTGAGGTGCATGAAGGGTAAGTATCTCACCCAAGGTCACACAGGGATAAGTGGATTAGGGATTTCGTGCAGGCTTTCTGCTTCCAGATCCTATGGGTTTGTGTGCTTAAACCTCTGCTACATATCACCACCTGTACTGTAAAGCAACAGTAATTAAAACAGTATTCTACAAGCCCAAAGATGACTGTTCGGCACGGGCAGAGAGCCCAACATTAGACCAAAGTACGTAAGAATATGTGATTATGATAAAGTAGCACTTCAATTTGATAGGAATGATGGATTTTTCAATAGATGATATTGGAGTAACTGGATAGCCATTAGTGGAAGGCGACTAGCTGTTTTCCTACCTGTTCCCCAGAAAGAAAAAAATACCAGATCCATCAAATATCAAACACAGAAGTGTAAAGCCATAAAGTAATTAGATGAAAATATAGGCAAATAATTATCATAAACCCGGGTAGAGCCCTGGTGGCATAGTGGTTAAGAGCTTGTCTGGTAACCAAAAGGTAGGCAGTTTGAATCCTCTACCAGCAGCTCCCTGGAAACCCTAGGGGGCAGTTCTACTCTGTCCTATAGGTTGCTATGAGTGGAGATTGACTGGACAGCAACAGGTTTGGGTTTTGGGCTCGTGGGAGCATTCCTAAAAATATCATGAAAGCCATAAAGGTAAAGACTAATAGATATGATTACCAAAAAATCGGAATAAACTTCTTCATGGAAAAAGACACCATAAATAGAACTGAAAAGCAAACGACAAACCGGAAAAGAAATGCTTGCTATATATGACATAGGGGTGTCAAATTTAGAAGAAAAAAAAAAAAAATGACCAGCTAAATTTGAATTTCAGTATAATGAAAAAAATTTTTTAGTATAAATATTTTCCATTTGTTGTTTATTTAAAATTCAGACATAAAGAAGGTACTGTTAGAATCTCTATTTTCCAGAAGAGGAAACAGGACAGAGAAGTTAAACAACTTTCCCAAGCTCTCACAGCTGGATAATAGGGAAACTGGGGTTTAAACCAACGCAGGTTATCTTCAGGGTTATTCTCCAACTGTTATGCTATGCTGTGTACTTCATGGAATACCATGGATAGCCTGCTAGGAAGAACTGGTCCACAGGGTGCAATACTATGTAGCCATTAAAAATGACAATATAACTCTATACTTATTACATAGAAAACACTCATGATATATTTATTGTTAAGCAAAAAAAAACAAGTTTTCAAAACTGCATATATAGTATGATCTCATTTATGTAAAATTTAATCTATTTCTATATGGCCATATATATAGACGTAGAGAAATATCTGGATGAATAATCACCAATATATTAACAACCTTTCTTTCTGAGTGATGGGATTTCAAGTAATATTTACTTTCTTCTCTCTACTTTTCAAGATGACTTAGGCTTTTAAAATTATAAACATGTATCATTTAAGTTCAGAAAAAAGCAAAACAAAATCTTGAGGGGATATTCCCATTTCAATCTTTTAGTATCTCGATATTCCAGGCTTTTCCTAGCTGATTGTTTCTTCGTTCAAATTCCAAAAGGTAAGATCCCTGGCTGGGAACACAGACTAAAGAATCATGAGAATTCTTGGCTTCAAGTAAGCCCCAAGCATCCCTCAGGCACCTCTCACCTGGCCTCTGGCTGAAGGAGGAGGAAAGTGCACTGGTCCATGTCAAGTAAGGTCTAGGTGCTGTCACAAAGGGCCTTGAGCACCTAGGCTTGGACTATCAATTCTCTGGGCCTCAGTGACTCCATCTATAAAATGAAATGTACAAATTAGAGTTTTTCTATTTGCAAGGGACAGAAATCCAAGTTAAACTAGCTTAAGCAATAAGGAATATTCTTAGAGAATCCAAGGAAGTAAGACAACCATGGCACAGTAAGGACTGAGATAGAAATTGGTCTAAGGGACTGGAACCATTGACTGTAAGGCTTCTCTTTCCACTTCTTGTCTCTGCTTCTCTCTGTACATCTGTTTCATTCTCTTTACCTCTACACTGGCTTCCTCTCCTCCTCAACCCATGAAATATGGTAGGCTCTCGAGTTTTATATAATGGCTTCATTTACCCAAAGAGATCAACTTTCTTGGTACTTTGTTTTAAAATTTCCAAATCAGGACTTCATTGACCCATCAACCCATTGGCATGAGTATCAGTCAGGACTAGACTGGGTTATGCTGTGGTAACAAATGTCCCCCAAATCTCAGTATATTACAACAGAGTTTCTTACACTGAATGTCCGTTCTGGGTTGGCAGTGGCTTGGCTCCATTTTGGGAACCCTACTTAGGACACCGGACAGAAGAAGTAGCTGTTATCTGGAGCATTGTTGGTTTTGTGGCAGAGCAAAAGAGAGGGACAATGCAATCCATGGGCTGGCTCTTAAAGATGCTGCCAGGGTAAGTCACATAGCTGAGCCTAATGTCACTGGGAAAAGGACAGCTACTACTCCCTAGAACAATGATGCAGCCAACAAGGAAGCCTCCCATACACAGTAAACTATGGCCCAGGTTGTGAGAGAACATGGCATTGCTGACCATAACCATTGGATGGAGCAGGCAGAGAGGCCATGTCTTACTTGTCTCCACCCTGGAAAAAAGGGGTGAGAACATTGGGCAGACAATGGCATTAATCTTGACCAGAGTGATCACTAATTCAAGACCTTGTGAAGCTGTAAGTGGGCTAAATGGTCCCAGGGGCAGCTGGGGGCACTGGAAAGAAAAGTGGCCTTGAAGCCAGATAGCCCTGGGTTCAAGTTCTCCCTCTGCAACTCGCTAGGTGTATCACCAAGTCACGGCATTTAACTCCTCTGGGTCTCATCTTCTCAAACATGAAAGAGAGAGGACAGTCCCTGCAAGACTGCTGTAGAGATCACATGCAACATCACATGTGAACCACCTAGCAGAGGGCCACAGGGTGGGCTCAGCACTTCGTGTTAACATTTAGAAAGACATCAAGAGGAAGCAGACCACACACTCTTATCCAGTGTAAATCTGGGTAGTCCCTTGTGAAGGGATGTCTGCTCTCTGAATATAACTATGCCCCTTTTGCTCTCATTCCCAAAGTTCAGCCATAGCAATCACCTTCAACAGGGGTAGTGAAGTCTCACTCACTTGCACTCTGTTTAGCGGAGATCTGAGAACCTCTGTCTGCTTATGTGGAAGTCCCCACTTTTGTGGAAGGAGAAAAAGCTCTAGACAGGCACCAACCCTGCCCTCCACACCATGTCCCTTTTCTCTGCCCTGCATGGAGGTGTCACCGTTGGCATCACCTAAGACCACAGAGATGCCATCAAAGGCCCAGAAATGGCACCTGTGGGTACCTGGCACCTTCATAGGTATCACCACCTTCCATGCAGCAGGTGTCAAGCATCTGTGACTGCCACATAGCAGCCATGTTCTTCTAGCTTCCCTCATCTGAGCCCTTCTTCCTGCTGAGGAACAAGGGCTTTCTTTATTTTGGTGATGAAATTCACAAGGAGCCATTGGAAAAAAATTTCTCAAGCCTCTGGTTCTAGCCAGGATGTAATGGATTGTGACAAAATGCAGCAGGTTTTCTTTCTGATGAGGTATTCAGCAACAGGGTGGAGGGCAGTGGTGTGTGGAGCCTGCCTATAATGGTTTGCAAGAGCGAATTGTTACATTTTAGGAATTTTGGGAGCAGATTTTAAATCATTGTAGCTTGAAATCAGCCAAAGTTGAAGTATTTACACCACAGAAACTGGCAGATGCTACAAATCAGGGTTTCCTTTCCCCTCTTTTCCCCTATAAACCCAAAAATAACCAAACCAGTTTCTGTCAAGTTTATTCCAACTCATGGTGACCCCATGTACTTCAGAGTAGAAGCGGATTGCCACGTCTTTCTTCCACTGTGCCTCTGGATGAATTTGAACTGCCAACCTTTCAGTTAGTTGCCGAGCCCTTAACCATTTGCACCTAGGGACTCCTGCCCCACCCAGAACCAGTTGTTAAGCACTTTCCAGCACAGCACTGGTGGGTGGCCCCTACCTGGAGGGCTGCTGAGGGGCTTCAGCTCTGGTGTAGGGCGAGGTAGGTTGTACTGGGTAGTCTCTAAGTTTCCTTCCAGGCCTGAGGTTTCACAATTGCCCTGAGTCTGGGTGAGGCAGCTTGTTGTCTGTGGATGGCAGGCACATGGTTCAGTCAACCGCAGCCTTCTCTTGAGCCCACAGGGTAGCACGCCAGAGACATCAGTTCTGCTATGCGTAGAGAGGCTCAGGGAGCAGATTTCATTCTGCCTCAAAACCCAGAGTCATAATCTCCTCTCATCCTCAGTTCATTTTGATCTCCAGGCCTTTGCACGCGCAGCTCCTTCTGCCAGGATTGCTCTTCTGCCAGAGACGTACGGGGGTCGTTTCCTTCCTTCTTTCTTTACTCAAACGTCAGGAAAGATCCAGCATCATTCCAAGTAAAATAGCAACTCTCACCCTTTCACTCTGTGGCTCTCTTATTTGTGTATGGCATTTTCCCACCTATCATGTTGTATACTTACTTGTACCTTTACTTGTGGTCCACCTCCATCCACTGGAATAAGGCTCCATGAGGGCAGAGACTTGCTTTGTTCAGCCATTAGCAACTGGCCCAGAGTTGAGTAGCTGACTGACTGGATGGCGGCAGGAGAGAGCCAGCTGCCTCAGGTGGTTGGAGAGCGCTGCCCTGGACTGCTGGGGGCTAGGTGCTGACTCTTGTAGAGGGTCTGCCTGAGAAAGCACAACTTTGGGCTTCTGTTCTGATGGGCATGTCCTCTCCCAGAGGAGCAGGGCTAGTGGTCCCTTGGACTCAAGGAGAGGGACCCGGAGACCCTCAGGAAGGATACTGGGGCTGCTCAGGAGGCAGTTAGGAAGGGCACCCTGGACTGGGCTCCATCCCCGCATGTGGACCAGCCCCCTGCTTTCTCTGGTCTCTCTCTCCATTGGATCAGGGTGTGGGGGCTCTGAGCTCCCTATCAACTCTGGCATCCGTGTTCCTCCCCAGACGTGAAGAGCCCGCTTTGGAGGGAAAGCTCTGGAAATCCCCAGATGCCATTAAATGTCTGCATCACAGTGCTGCTTCTGCCTCTACTCTGGGCTCCCTGCCTTTGCCCGGCCTCGAGTCAGCTCTGGGGTCAGCTCATCCTTCCCTCCCTCGCCCTGTGCTTCCGGACCAGAGCTTCAGGCTGGATTTTAGAACCATCGGGGTAGGCCCTGGGTAGCAGAAACGGTTAAGTGCTCGGCTAGTACTAGCTAGAATGTTGGTGGTTCAAACCCACCCAGAGGTGCCTCAGAAGATAGGCGTGGTGATCTGCTTCTGAAAGGTCACAGCCTTGAAAACCCTATGGAATAGTTCTACTCTGCACAGATGGGGTCACCATGAGTCAGAATTGACTGTAGTGTAACTAACAACAACAAAATAACATCTCTATCTATCTGTTAATTTATCTAGAACCAGTGAGAAGCAGACGTGGTGATGGCCTATACCCTCTTCACACTCTGGGGAAGCTGATTGACGACCTGTTCCTAGGTGAATGGGCTCCAGGGAAAGAGCTGGCCCTGCCAGCTGGCCCAGCCCATTGGGGTGCAAGCCTTTGCCTGAGCATCTTGTGTCTCAGAATCACGCTATATGGAGGGCAGAGCAGGAGCACAGGGTACCTGTTTTGCAGACGAGGAAACTGAGGCCCAGAACTGAATCTTGGAGAAACTAGAATTGGAACCCAAGTCCCCCGAGTCCTTGTCTGGTGCAGGTTCTGCCACATTGCTCGCCTGGCGTGGCACACTGTCAAATTGTCACACTGGAAATTGCTACAATGTGGTCGAGTGGCATGAGACCGGAAGGTCTAGTGTCCCCTTAGGATTTGACAAGCCAAGGACTGAGGACATTCAGCTGGAGAGGGGAGAGTGAAGGGCGCCGCCGCCCAGAGTCCCTGAAGGCCTGCCGTGCAGAGAAGGGAGCAGAGCCCAGGGAGGGGCAGGCGCGGGGTTGGGGGAGATGTGCTGCTCAGCCCAGGATCACTGTCCGTCACGCTTACTGTCACCTGGAGAAGGGAGGCACTGCTCTTCTAGGCCCTAAGAAACAAACCCAAGTGTGGAAAGAGGTGTGACATGAAAAAACACCCTATTAGTTTGTAAGTATTTGCTCTACCTTCTGTCACCTCTTAAAGAGGAAGCGCTCTTAGCTCCATTGGCTGGAGGGTTTCTGAGGTGCTGCCCTCAGACTTCCTCTTCACTGCACAGGCCTGAGGGACAAGCTCAGTCACCAAGGGAGTCCAATCTAAGGTACTGAGGCCATCAACATGTCCCCTCTGCCCTGTGTGAAGCTTGTATGACAAAGGTCATGTCACTGGAATATCCCTCAAGTTCTGTTTCTCTCTGAGATGCTTCCTCTCTGCATCCTGTCCGCCATTATGGCTGGTGTGAGTGGTCAGGATGATGCCATCTCAGGAAGGAAGGGGTACAGAGCAGGGAAAGGGAAAGCTGTCCCTTCCAGACTGTGGGCTGTGAGAAGGGCACTGGGGAGAGGGGGGCTGGCAGCAGGACCAGGGCACAAGGTTCTCAACTAGGACTTTGGACATTATCTCCAAATGAGGTTTATATATAGATGCATTATGTTTGTGCATGTATATGCAGCAAACATTTAAAATATATCATAATTTTTACAAATACATTTTGACACTTTTTAACTTTTTTTATATATACTGGCAGCCTAAAAAAAGAAAAAAATCGGCTGGAGATCTTTCCAATGAAAGGCCCTGGCAAATTATATTAATCAGTCAGCAAATATTCACATATTCATAAAACATCCACTGGGTACACATATGAATAAAAAATACAGCTTATACAAATCAGACATTTCCATCATTTCTAAATAATTTCCTATCCATATGGGTCCTATTGTTCTAGGTTTCAAATGATACAACTTGTCATTGGCCTGTCGTCCTGCTTCACTCTCTGTGAGCTGCAGCCACCCAGGAGCTGTCAAAGCCCAGCTAGCTGTGGGGTTTCCTTGCCCAGGTGGGTGTCCCTTAGTTCATGCTGGACCCCCGAGCAAACTCACCCTTTACTTCAAAACAGGGCCAAGAAGCTCTATCGTTGGGCAATGTGATAAGAGGTTTGGTAAAAGAGATGATTCTGCCATAGTTTTGCAACACCCCCTCCTCCCAAATAAAACAAATAGGGGCTACAGATGCTGATACTTCTTAGACATAACCAGTCACCTCCTGGCACTGGTGTTTTTGGTTTGGAGACTTAGGGTCATAGTCTCATGGGACAACTCGGTCAATTGGTATAATGAAGTTCACGTTCTACATCCTAGTTTGGCGAGTAGTTGGGTAGTGTCTAGGGTTTTACAAACTTGTGAGTGGCCATCTAAGACACTATTATTGGTCTCCATTCACCTGGAGCAAAAGAGAAAGAAGGAAACCCAACAAGCAGAGAAGGAACCAGTCTACAGGACTAACTGTCTCCATGAACTTCAAATTCTCAAAAAATCCAGACTTTCTGGACTCATTGAGACTAGAAGGATCCTTAAGGCTATTGCCCTGAGATACACTTTAAACCTTGAACTGAAACTATCCCCTCAAGTCACCTCTTAACTAAGTAAATAGCAGGTTACGTCAAAAAGTAAAGAATGTTCTGTAAGCCTTCACCTGAAGTACAATAAAAAAAAGAAAAAAAAAAAGTAAAGAATGTTACCCTTGAGTACTGACTGCTTTAAAAAAATTATCTATATGAGACCAAATGGTCAACAGTTACTCTGAAGTATGCTTTAGATGAGAAGGTTGTGGGGTGGGGTGCAGTGAGCCTAAGTTAATAGGAATGGAACAACTAGAATGGAAATAATGAGAACGCTGATATCATGTGAAGAATGTAACCAATGTCACTGAACAATGTGTGTAGAAATTGTTGAACGGGAGCCTGTTTTGCTGTGTATATGTTCACCAAAAATACAATAAAATATTTTTTTAAAAAAGGAGATGATCCTGTTTTAACTCATCATTTGAGAGGCTTGTCTGAGTGTCACTGAGGATGGAATAGTAGCAATGAGGTGGCTCAACTCAGGTCTCCCGACTCCTGCTCCTGTGTACTTTCCAGTAAACATTGTACAGGTTTGTGCATATAAGCTCAAGTCCCTAAGAGCATCTGCAGTAAGAATGCAGGTGCTACCCCACCTTCAGTCTTCCAAGCTGTGGAGCCCAAGTCTTGGGTCACTTGCCGATAGTGCGTCCAAAGTGTTAACCTGAAGATCACCCTTGCTTTCCCTGGTGGAAGCTCTTTTCTGATTTTGAGAATGTCCTCACCTTTCAACCACCAACTCCAACAGCTCACCTGCAGCTGTGCTGACATGTTCTGCTTTCCTGCCTGATACAAGGGCTTGACTGTCCATGCCTCCTCAGCCATCCCTTCCACTTCTGCTCTGGGCCTGTCCACCACACCCCCCAGAACTTTGTATCTGCACTTCTTCCCTCCTCCTTGAATCATTAGTCTTCCCCTCCTCCGGGTCCATCTTAAGCATCAAGCTGTAAGGCTGATCCCTGAGGGTGACCGCATGGGTGTGTGCTTGGGAATGGTAGAGAGGGTTTTATAGGACAGGGTCGGAGGGGATTCTAGAGTCCAGGGGAGCAGGCGTTTACGTGTGGCCTGAGTCGGCAGCCAGAGGGTTTCCTTCCCTCACCCAGTCCACCCAGGTGCCCATTCCTCCAGGTGGTCAGGAAATGTTTATCTGGAGCCTGTCATGTGCCAGGCTCCATGCTAGGAGCAGGGGCTACAGCTGGGAAGAGAGACAATCAGTCCTACCCTCTGGAGCTTACCTTCTATTGGAGGAGGGTTGGGAATAGACTGACAGCAGGCAAACAATAAGTACATGATGTCCAGGAAGTGACAAGTGCTATGAAGAACAAACAGGGAATGAGTGATCGGGAACGATGGAAGGGGGCGGGCTGCTGTTCATGTGGAGTTGTCTGGGAGGCCTGTGTGAATGCTCTTTCCCAGACGCCCCATCATCCTTCAGAACTCAACTCAAATGTCCCCTCTTCCAAATGCGTTTATCGACTTCCCTGCCCAGGTCACCTCCCATTATTAGCTCTCACAGCACCACACGCTCTTATTAGAACATATCAGCATTTCCATTTTATATTATTTAAGAGGTTGTTAGGGAGACCTGGTGGTGCAGTGGTTAAAGCACTTGGCTGCTAACCGAAATGTCAGTGGTTCAAACTCATCAGCCGCTCCACGGGAGAAAGATGTGGCAGCCTGCTTCTGCAAAGATTTACCGCCTTGGAAACCATATGGGGCTGTTCTACTCTGTCCTACGGGGTTGTTATGAGCTGGAATCGACTCGATGGCAGTGGGTTTGGTTTAGAAGAGGCTGTTGGATTGTGGCACAGTGGTTAAGAGCTATGGCTGCGAACCAAAAGATCAGCAGTGCAAATCCACCAGCCTTCCTCTTACTCCCTCAACCACTCTTTGAGCAAAGACCCTGATTATGTCTATCTACTCTCTATTGCCACTTTCCTGGGGTAACCGTGCCTGTCCCTCTGTGCTGAAATCACTGAGCCGTTTTGTTTTGTCATGTCTCTGGTTAACACTAGAATTAGATTTTATTGTTGTTGTTTATAATCTGTTCTGGGAGTGTGTCTTTTAAAAGGAGAAGAGGATCAATTAGGACTTGATGTAATAACTGGTAAGGTAATGTGATAAGGGATAAGTTAATGTGAAATGGGGAAGCAAATGTGCAAAGAGGCAGTTCTGTGCCATTAATGTTGTTGTTAGTTGTCTCGTGGCAACCCCACGTACAACAGAATAAAACAGTGTCCAGTCCTGTACCATCTTCACAATTGTTGGTATGCTCAAGTCCACTGTTGCCACCACCATGCACTTTGAGTGCCTTCCATCTGGACCTAGGGGCTCATCTTCCAGCCCTATAGTAGACAACATTCTCTTGTGATTCAGAGGGTTTTCCTTGGCTAATTTTCAGAGGTAGATCGCCAGGCCTTTCTTCCCAGTCTGTCTTAGTCTAAAGACTCTGAAACCTGCCCACCATGGGTGACCCTGGTGGTGTTTGAAATATTGATGACACAGCTTCCACTATCATTAACAACACACAAGCCACCCACAGTACCACAAACTGACATATCGGTGGTGGTGCCATTAGCATAAAACCCAAAACCAAATCCGTTGCCATTGAGTCGATTCCAACTCATAGCGACCCTATAGGATAGAGTAGAACTGCCCCATAGAGTTTTCAAGGATTGGGTGGTGGATTCATACTGCTGACCTTCTGGTTAGCAGCCAAGCTCTTAACCACTGTACCACCAGAGCTCTGCCATTAGTATAGTGGAGTTTTAAGAACATGAGCTTTAGACTCTGACTCTCTGGGTTCAAATCTCATCTCTGCCTTTTATTAGCTGCAGGAACTCAGACAAATTATTTAAACACCTCAGTTTCCTCTTCTATAAAATGGGAAAATAATAGTCCTACCTAAAGAAGTTGTTACATGAATTAAGCTAACACACGCAAAGCTCACAGAACATCACCTGGCCCTCAATACGTGTCTGCTATGACTCTCTCACTTTATTCTTTTGCTTTTCTGCCAACTTACTTTTTCTAATTATTCCTTGTCATATTGCTAACATTTTTCACATTACTTTTCCTCAAGTGTTTTGGAAGTAACATATTTTATTTTATTGTACTAGTGCTTACCTTTAAATAAAAGCATATATTTGAACTTGAATTTCTCTACCAAAATGAAAAATAACTCCAAATAAAGTAAGAAGTTTAACATGCTTTTAATTCTCTCACTCTTTCCCCATTTAGCACTCTATTTTGTTGGAATAATCTATGCTTTTAGACAGATTATTATTCACAGTTTTACTTTTTTCTATAACTTTTTTTTGAGAATATATTTAATGTTTGCATTAAGTTAATATCCATAGTAATAGGAGTTATTTAAATACAGCCACATATTTTACAGGTTTCACTTGTCATGTCTATTATAATTTGCCTCCCTGGAATGGAGGGTGCACTGCACTTAGCACAGCCTTAGTTCCTCACCCCTCCCTGCATCCACACCTCTGCCGTGACCTCGAGGGGAGGGGTGCACTTCCCCTTCCCTTGACTTTGGCCTTGACCATGTGACTTGCTTCAGTCAGTGATGTATCAGCTGCAATGAAGAGTTATCAGTTCTGAGTCTGCACTGCAAAAGGCCCTGCCCTATTCTGCTTGCTTTCTTTGCCCTCGGCCGTCATGAAGCTAGGAGAAACCCCGGCTGGCCCGCAAGTCCCAGGCAGAGGATGAGAGACACGTAGAGCGGAGCCTTCCACTGACCCACAGCCTGCAGTGACAGGAGCCGTCCAGCCACGTCCCTCCTGAAGCCACCAAACCCAGTGACCACTGCGAGTGAGAGTTATGACCGGTGTTTGGAGTAGTGTGTTATGGAGTAATAGGTAACCAACATACAAATTCTTCAAGTAATTTCTCTTAGGGAGGACAAATGATATAATTTCTGAGCTCTTTCTCATTAGAAAAATCTCTTCTTCTATCGTCTCTTGGCATTTAACTTTGTGGAGAAGCAGCCTGATATTACCTGGTTTTCTTCCTTTGATAGGTAATCTTCCCCAACCCCTATCGCACCCAAACTGGATGCTTGTTCTTTTTTTCCCTTAGGTTTTGTCTGGGTGTTAATCCGTTTTCATTACCTTTGCCTTTTCTGTTGTCTTTTTTCTTTTTTTTCATTGCAGGAAAGTGTTTTTTCTTTGAACAGTGTTCCTTCCCCACCTCCTCAGTCTCTACTTCTGGAATTACGTTTGTACATTTATTGCAGGTCCGATCTAACCACTTCATCACAGACCTTTATCGTCACACTCGTCCATCGGTTCTTTCTTCTGCCCGTGGGAAAGGGGCTGAGCCCATCGTATTCAGTGATGCTGTTCCTGTAGAACGCAATCTGCTCTCTGTCACTGTTATGGACTGAATTTTGTGTCCCCCTAAAATATGTGTTGTAAACCCTAACCCCCATACCTGTGGTTATAATCCCATTTGGGAATGGGTTTTCTTTGTTATGTTAATGAGACAGTGTTAGTGTTGGGTGTGTCTTGAGTAAATCTCTTCTGAGATATAAAAGGAGCAGATGAAGCAAGGAGGCAAGGAAGCAGACATGGGGGAGACAGATGCCAGACCACATGGAGATCACCAAGGAACCGAGAAAGACAAGGACCTTCCCCAGAGACCACAGAAAAAGAAAGCCTACCCCTAGAGCTGGGGCCTTGAATTTGGACTTCTAGCCCCCTAAACTGTGAGAAAATGAATTTCTGTTTGTTCAAGCCTCCCACTTGGGGTATTTCTGTTACAGCAGCACTGGATAACTAAGATAGTAACCACTGAATGTTCTTCCCTAACTTTCTTCACCACTGAATTTTAAAATTTGGTAATAACATTTTCATCTGGAAGCAATCTTTCCTGTTGTCAGACTGTTTACTCTGCATATTTATGTTTTTTTAACTGAGTATCATTAAAAGAAGAAATTAGAGATTTTTGAAAGTTTTCTTCCATTTCTTGAAGTAAATGTGCTTGGGCCCTGCTTAGGGAGCAGCATGTATAAGGGTGACCAGCATGGGCTCTGGGCCCAGACTGCCTGGGTTCAAGGCCAACTCCACCATGTTAAGCTGTGTGGCGTTGGGCAAGTGATTTAACTGCTCTGAGCCTCAGCTTCCTCATCTGTAAAATGAGTGCAGAAATCGTACCTGCTTCAGAACTATTATGGTCATTAAATGAGTTTAATACTCGTAAAGCCGTTACAACAGTGCCTGACAATTTGCATCCCTACATCAATGTCTGACAAATAAAACAAAACTGTGGAATCATTTCACTCTCCTCTTTGTTAGCCTTCATCTTGCCCTGTACTGAGGGTTCGTATGAGTTCTGCCCAACATAAAGATGACGGAGAAGCTCAGGGTTTACATATTTTTATACCGCTGGCTTGGCGGTCCAGCGGGGCGGGAGCAGGAGTAGGGACACACAGCCACATGGCAGCGAAGTTCTCAGCGTGCTGGGTGGTTCCCTTGTCATATCTGTGGTAGCCCCTGGTGAGCAGAGCGGGACACCCTCAGAGGCATCCAGACTCAGGGTGCCCCTGTCGCACGCAGCTCAGGACCAGCCCTGAGGGAAGGCTCCAGGGAGCCCTGTGGCCACCACTACAAGGCCAGGCACTAGGCCACCCTGATGGACTCCACTTTGCACCCCCGCCCACCCTCATCCCAGCCTCTGCTGTGCCTCTGTGGGAGAAGACAGCCATGGAAGGAGACCCTGGACCAGTGGGCACGTCATTCGTCTTTAGTAGAACCTGGAGAAACGTCC
Organism: Dugong dugon; assembly: GCA_030035585.1. NCBI lineage: Eukaryota > Metazoa > Chordata > Mammalia > Sirenia > Dugongidae > Dugong > Dugong dugon. The sequence goes on along the minus strand of CM057482.1, from coordinate 25,543,267 downwards.
TTTCTTCTGGCCTCTTGATGGCACCCTTCCATTTTTTTTCTGGCATCAATGCAGATCTTTTCCTTTTTAAAAATTAAAAACAAGTATATCTTTGTTCATTTCAAGGAGAATTTGGGATGAAGTAGACTTTAGCCTCGGAACTCAAATCCCTGTCTTGAAACAGAATCTTCCCCAGCCTCCCAATGGCCTTCTTGGTCCTGGCATCCCTCTCCTTCCACGTGCCCACAGTAGCTGGAGGGACCTTCCAGGACCAGTCTGACAGGCTCTGTCTTCTGATTAAGATCCTTTAGTGGCATCTACCTAGTGGTAGACCAGCACCTCAGCAAGGCCACAAGGACAGCCCCACCCCAAGCTCTGGCTCTCTCCAGTTCATATCCTACTATCCCCATCTCTCCAGCCACATGGATTTACTGTGTGCCCCCCCCCCACCCCAACTTGTTCCTTTCTGACTTCTCGCCTGCTGTCCTCGCTGCCAGAAATCCTTCCACTCATCTTCCTCACAGGCCTGTCAGACTCCAGCTCATCCATCAAGACTTAGCTCTGGGAACCTTCACGTGGGCCCAGGCCAGCATCAATGCTCCCCGTCCTGTGATGTCATCAAGGTATTTCCCGGGGCCTTGCAGTTGTTTACCTATCAGCCAGTCCCCACCACTAAAGTATTCTTAGAGAGCTGAAAAGGTGCCCTGTTTAGTTTTGGGTTCCTAGTGCTTGTCATAGGGTTTAATACCTCAGGGTCTTTTTCTGAGTATTTCACCATTCCCTAGAACCCCAGCATGAGCCATGCCTCCTTGGTTGGCTGCCTGGTGTTCAACATTTCTGGAATGAGGAATGAGATTACCTAGCTTCCTCTGAACCCTGCCCTAGCTGCCTGGCCACCTTGTCTGGGTCGAGCCCTACTTGTCCAGAGATGGCAGGAACGTACAAACATCAGGAACTGCTCCCCAGACAGTCTGGACGATGGAGTGAGATCATTTATAATTCATGTGAAGGCATCTGATACACAGTCCTCTATCGGCCAGCCGTCTGCATTTAAACTATGTCCCTGGCACTGCTGGGAGCACCCTGAGCTGCATGTTAATGGAGCCCAAGCCACACCAGGGAGGGGAAGAATGCAGCACGTGCTCACTCACGGCTGTCTCCCTGTGGATGACCAAGGTGGGATGTGCAAGTGGTCACGGCTCCTTAGTTGACTCCGTCAATGTGTTCAGGAATAAATGCTTGAGCTTAAGATGCTGAATGCCTAAGTGTGGGTCAGAGGAAAAGAGAAATGAAGCTGCTTGGAGAAGCTCATCAAGACCAAGAAGGCTGGAGTGACATCACAAAATACGGTAGAGTGTTGTTTTTAGGTGCTGTCGAGTCGATTCCGACTCACAGCAACCCTGTGTACAACGGAACGAAACACTTACCGGTCCTGCGTCATCCTCACAATCCTGGTTATGCTTGAGCCCATTGTTGCAGCCACTGTGTCAATCCATCTCATTGAGGGTCTTCTTCTTTTTCACTGACCCTCTACTTTAGCAAGCATGCCGTCCTCCTCCAGGGACTGCCCCTCCTAATAACATGTCCAAAGTATGTGTGGTGAAGTCTCACCATCCTCGCTCCTAAGGAGCATTCTGGCTGTACTTCTTTCAAGACAGTTTTGTTAGTTCTTCTGGCAGTCCATGGTATAGTCAATATTCTTTGTCAACACCCTAATTCAAAGGCATCAATTCCTCTTCAATCTTCCTTATTCATTGTCCAGCTTTCGCATGCATATAAAGCAATTGAAAATACCGTGGCTTGCTTGCGTCAGGCACACCTTAGTCCTCAAAGTGACATCTTTGCTTTTGAACACTTTAAAGAGATCTTTTGCAGCAGATTTGCCCAAAGCAATGTGTCATTTGATTTCTCGATTGCTGCTTCCATGGGAGTTGATTGTGAATCCAAGTAAAATGAAATCCTTGACAACTTAAATATTTTCCTGCTTATCATGATGTTGCTTATTGGTCCAGTTGTGAGGATTTTTGTTTTCTTTATGTTGAGGTGCAATGTATACTGAAGGCTGTGGTCTTTGCTCTTCAACAGTAAGTGCTTCAAGTCCTCTTCACTTTCAGCAAGCAAGGTTGTGTCACCTGCATATCACATTTTGAATCAGTTTTTGTGTGTGGCATGAGGTATGGATCTTTTTCATTTTTATGCATGTGGAAATTCAGTTTTGCCAGCACCATTTGAAGAGACTGTTCTTTCCCTATTGAATGGATTTGGCTCCCTTGTTGAAAATCAATTGACCATAGATGTTTAGATTTCTTTCTAGGTTTTCAATTCTATTCCATTGGTCTATGTGTCTGTCTATCATTAAACCAGTACCAGGCTGTTTTGATTACTGTAGCTCTGTAATATGTTTTGAAGTCAGGAAGTGTGAGGCCACCTCCTTTTTTTCCCTCAAAATTGCTTTGGTTATTCGGGGTCTCTTGTCTTTCCATATAAAACTGAGGATTAGTTTTTCCATTTCATTAAGGAATGCTGTTGGAATTTTGATTGAAATTACATTGTATCTGTAGATTGCTTTGGGTAATACTGACATCTTGACTACATTAAGTCTTCCAATCTTTTTGTATGGTAACATTTACTTTATTTTTTTCTATTTTTTAAAAATCTTTTTTTACTGGTATGATTGAGTATATATGTGAAGTTCAATAGAAGAAAAAAATAACTGCATTACTTTTCTGGCCATGCTGATAAATTTTTTGTTTCATTCCAGTTTTACTAAACGTAATTTGTATGTATAGAGGAGGGGTATCAAACATGATCTGCTCTGGTGTCAAAATATTCCTGATACGCCTCTGTTCCCACAAAACTATCTAAGGGGCTTCTCCCCTTGTCATTAAACTGTAGGATGTCCACCAATCTGAAAGTTGGGAAATGACATCTCAGGGTTGCCTTCATTTGTATTTCTCTTATCACAACTAAGGGAGCATTTTTTTTCATATGCTTAACAGCCACTTACATTTCCTCTAGTTTTCTAGACTTGGGGCACTACCTCCTCAGTTCTTGCAGTTGTTCCCTCTCCTTAGTTTCTTCTGGACAAGTTTCACTTGATTAACCTTCCTCACAGTGTGGCACCCAGAACCGAATGCAGTAACTTCAGGAGCTGTCTGATCACTGAGAAAAGACCGAGGCCATCTACTCTCTTCTTCTGGACACTCTGTTTCTATTAATACAGTCTCAGCATTCATTTTTAGCAGCTTCCTCACACTATTGACCGATACTTAGTTTAGAGTCAACCCAATCTCTTAATTCCTTTGGAAAATTCCATTGCATGGCTCTAATATTCCCGTTTCTGTAGATGTGCAATTAGCTTTTTGTGAACCCAATTAAGAGTACATTGTTTCATTTGAACACTGAGTTTCTTTAGATTCATGCCATCATACAAGCTGGTTGAGATTATTTCGGCTTCTGCCTCTGGCACCTGAAGTAGCCTCTAAGGTTTTCAGCTTCAAATCAATGACAAATTTGAAAAGTCAGAACCATCCATCCTCATTTTGATCACTGAAAAAAACAAACGGCAATGAATGCCAAGGACAGAACCTGGGACAGACTGGGATATATTTCCCATCATGTGGCATTAACTCATTAATGAGCACTCTTTAGGAATGGCCTTAACAGACTTTTTAGTGCTTTATCATTATTTTAGGAAAAACATACATGCTCATTATTGAGAATTTAGAATAAATAGGAAAATATCAAGCAGAAAATAAAATGCTCCCTCCAGAGGGCTGTAGGGACCATGGTCTTGGGAGACATCTAGCTCAGTTGGCGTAACACAGTTTATAAAGACAAATGTTCTACATTCTACCTTGGTGAGTAGTGTCTGGGGTCTTAAAAGCTTCTGAGCGGCCATCTAAGATACTCCACTGGTCTCATCCCTTCGGGAGCAAGGGAGAATGAAGAGAACAGGATACAAGGGAAAGATTAGTCCGAAGGACTAATGAACCACAGCTTCTAAGGCCTCCACCAGACTGAGTCCAGTACAGCTAGATGGTGCCCGGCTACCACCGACTGCTCTGACCAGGATCACAACAGAGGGTTCTGGACAGAGCTGGAGAAGGATGTAGAGCAAAATCCTAACACACACAAAAAAGACCAGATTTACTGGCCTAAAGGAGACTGGAGAAACCCCGAGAGTATGGCTCCCAGACACCCTTTCAGCTCAGTGGTGAAGTCACTTCCAAGGTTCACCGTTCAGCTGGGGAGTGGACAGCCCCATAAAACCAAATGGGACTAATGAAGCACAGCAGTCCAGGGACAAGGGCTAGAAGGCAGAAGGGAACAGGAAAGCTGGTGATAGGGAACCCAAGGTTGAGTAAGGACAGTGTTGATGTGTTGTGAGGTTGTTAACCATTGTCATAGGGCAACATGTACTGTTTAATGAGAAACAATTTTGTTCTGTAAACCTTCATCTAAAGTGAGAATAGCAGCACAACTGGAAGAGCGTAGTCCGTGTCACTGAACTGTGCATGTAGAAATTTTTGAAATGATGTATTTTTGGCTATGTATATTTTCACCAAAAAAAAAAAAAAAAAGGTCAAGAAGGGAGAGGGTTGACCTGTCGTGGGGTTGTTAACCAATGTCATAAAACAATATGTGTACTACTGTTTAATGAGAAACTATTTGTTCTGTAAACCTTCACCTGAAGTACAATTTAAAAAAAGAAAAAAAAAAAAAGCTTCCAGAAAAGACACTGGTAACATTTTAGTGTCTTCTTTATAGAAGACTGTCCAATTGAGCTGTCCAGTATGGTAGCCACCAGCCACATGTGTCTATTAAGCACATGAAATATGGCTTGTCCAAGGTTTGATGTGCTGTTAGTACAAAATTCACACTGGATTTTGAAGGCTTAACAGAAAAAATGTAAAATACAGCTTTAATAATTTCTTATATTGATAAACGTTGAAATAATATTATGTGGGATTATACTGGATGAAATAAATTATATTATTAAAATTAACTCGAGCGGTTTCTTTTTACTTTTTTAATGAGTCTACTCGGAAAATTCTTTTTTCATTTTTGAAAAAATTTTATTTTGTTGTTGAGAATATATATAAAGAAAAACATATGCTAATTCAATCATTTCTATCTGTACAATTCAGTGACATTGATTATACTCTTCGAGTTGTGCAATCATGCTCACCCTCCTTTTCGGGGTCGTTCCTCCCCCATTAACGTAAACTCACTGCCCCCTAAGGTTCCTATTTAATCTTTAGCATTGCTAAAGTAACTTTGATCCCACATAGATAGTTCCTAAAAGAGCACAATGCTCAAGGCAGACTCTGCTAGGAAATATTAAATCACATACTTAGCTTGCACTATATTCTTGTTGGACCGTACTACTATATATTTTCTGTACATTAGATCGTCATGATACCACTGTATACATACACACACACATGCACACACACACACATATATATAATCCTGAAGGTCCTTGATATGAGGTCATCTATATTCTTGTTTAGGTATGTATCTGATCACATGTGCTAGAAGAGGCAACCTTTTTAAAATTGTCCAGCACCCCCCTCCCTGGGAAGCACCTCACCACCGTCTTAGTCCATGTGACTCGGGTGGCAATGAATCCACCCCTAGCTCAGAGACGCACAACTCGTCCAGGCCTGGCTAATTGGCCTATTCCAGTCTCTTATCCGCATTGGGCATGTGACCCCAGTCAGGCCAACTGGAGTAGTTCCTGGACTTCTACAACTGTTAGAGAAAATTGTGCTTTGTCTGCTAGGGTGGCCCATCTGATAGAACACAAGTCTGCATTTCCTGGTGACCATGTTAACCTCTCACAGAGAATGGCTGCCTAACAAGCCTACAGAGAGGGAAGTGGCACAAGAGATGGACAGGGACAGACTACCTTGTTTGGGCACCTGGTCAGACCCCTCAGATATATAAGTTGATATATTCCACTTCGCACCTTTTTCACCCCTTAATTCAGCTTGAGGCAGGTTTCTGCACTTGCATCATGAACAGTCCTGGCCAGTAAATGTGCTATGAGGCTTTTGTGTGGGTTCAAATGCTTTGGCTGGTAAGAGAGCCCAACAATGGTCCAGCATCTGTGACCCATTGGCATTGCCATTCTTTACCCATTTTGTTATGCTGTTAACTCCTCTGAAGTAATAACAGCATGATTTCTGGGGAAATGCCCCCCACCACCACACCCTTACCACAAGCCAACTAATACGCTGATGATGTAACTAAAGAAAAAGTAAAATGTTATAATACTTCATTGTATTTTTGTGCAGTTATTAATTCTATTAGCAGAGCTAGAGGATGCTGAAGATATTAGGACATATTTTTGGACAAAGCCAAGGGTCTACTTTATCTTTACCTTTCCCTATCCACACCTACGAGCAAAAGACCTCTTTAAAGTGTTCAAGAGCAAAGACGTCACTTTGAGGACTGAGGTGTGCCTGACCCAAGCCATGGTATTTTCAATCACCTCATATGCATGTGAAAGCTGGACAATGAATAAAAAAGAGCGAAGATGAATTGACGCCTTTGAATTATGGTGTTGGCAAAGAATACTGAATATATCGTGGACTGCCAGAAGAATGAACAAATCTGTCTTGGAAGAAGTACAGCCAGAATGTTCCTTAGGAGAGAGGATGGCGAGACTTCATCTTATGTATATTGGACATGTTATCAGAAGGGACCAGTCCCTGCAGAAGGACATCATGCTTGGTAAAGTAGACAGTCAGTGAAAAAGAGGAAGACCCTCAATGGGACAGATTGACACAGTGGCTGCAACAATGGGCTTAAGCATAACAACGATTGTGAGGGTGGTGCAGGGCTGAGCATCATTTCTTTCCTTTGTTCTTTGGGTCGCTATGAGTCGGAACTGACTTAATAGCACCTAACAACATCCATACCCATGAGTCCTTGGGTGGCACAAATGGTTAAGTGTTGGACTACAAACTGAAAGGTTTGAGGTTCAAACCCACCCACAGACACCTTGGAAGTAAGGCCTGACAATCTGCTTCTGAAAGGTCATAGCCTTGAAAACCTTGTGGAGCAGTTCTATTCTGTACACTTGGGTTGCCATGAGTAGGAATCGACTAGACAGCAACTAACAACAGCAACATCCATACTCATTCTATTCGTGATCACACACTCTGTAGAGATTGTTTATGATTTTTTTTTAACTCGAGTTTATATCACAAACATTTTCCTATGTCAAAAACATTTGAAAATGTAATTTTTAATGCCTGATTACACTCAATTATATTAACGTAGTAGCCCCGGTGGCGCAGCGGTTAAGAGCTTGGCTGTTAACCAAAAGGTCGGCAGTTTCAATCCACCAGCTGCTCCTTGGAAACCCCATGGGGGCAGTTCTACTCTGTCCTGTAGGGTCGCTGAGTTGGAATCGACTCAACAGGCAACTGATAATATTAACATAGCAACTTTAATCCTTCTTTTACCGAGTAGAATTTGGGGGAGTGCTTTTTAATAGCCATTTGGATTTTTTATTTATGGCTTTATGGCTTTATTGCATCATGACTATTAAATATGTCCCCCTAATTCCTACTTTTTGGATCTTGAAATCTAAGATAATATTTGTAAATGCTTACTTGTCACTTAAAAATATCATGTGTTATCCTAGAAGTTACGAAGTTTGAGATATATTCACACATATATACAATACGTACACACACACACAGATTTCTACCCATTCAACAATAGTGCAATTAGCAATGGTCACTTTGGTCTGCTTTGTCTGTAATGCATTGACAGTGCTGTGTTAACATCTCCCAGTTCTAAGGGTAATATCAATGGGTGGCTTTGGAAATGGTCTTTATTCCTCCACATACTCTATCAGCCACCAACTCCCAAAATCACTCCAAAGAAACATACAATTTAAATAAAAACTCTGTAAAGCTTCAAGATAAGTCCCCTAGTCCTTACTTCAAACCAGAGTGCCACTGTTGTTGTTGTTAAGTGCAGTCATACCGATTTTGACTCATAGAGACCCCATGTGACAGAATAGAATTGTCCCATAGGGTTTTCTTGGCTGTAATCTGTATGGAAGCAGATTGTCAGGTCTTTCTCCAGAGGAGCTGCTGGGTGAGTTTGAATTGTCAATCCTTCAGTTAGTAGCTGAGTGCTTAACCTTTGCGCCACCAGGGCTCCTAGAGCTATGGATAATTTGGAGGCTATTTCAATTGTGGTTCTGGAAAATTGCTTTAAAAAATCGTTCAAGAGATATTTATTGAGCCCCCACTATATTTTAGACACTGCATGATTTTAGTTCATCTTTGTTTATCCAAGTTTTGCTTTATGTATTTTTATGCTATTATTTTTTGTATAGTCTCATGATTATTAAACTTTTATTGTTGATTATAACTCCCCCAATTTAACTTTCTTTTCATGACTTTCTTTTTTCCAGTGTACCAGGTATCAATGTATTTCCTCCAAACTTCCCATGTATCTTTCAATCCTCTGTGTTATGGATTGAATTGTGTCCCCGCAAAAATATGTGTTGTAAATCCTAACCCCTATATCTACGTATGTAATCCCATTTGGGAACATAGTTTTCTTTGTTATGCTAATGAGGTCATATAGTGTAGGGTGTGTCTTCAGCCAATCATTTTTGAGATATAAAAAGAGTAAGTTAGGAACAGAAGAAAGTAAACACAGAAGGGGAAGATAGATGCTGTCTTTGTATGGGTTCTGTAGAGCAGCAAAACCAGCGAAACATACATAGACATATACAGTATAGAGAGATTTACTTCAAAGAAATGGCTCATGCGATTGTGGGGGTTGGTAAGTCCCAAATCTGTTGGTCAGCCGACAGGCTGACGACTTCCATTGGCTCACGGGGTTGCAGGGGCTGAGGAATCCAAAATCTGCGGATCAGGCAATAGGCTGGAGGCTCCTGCTGGCTTACGTCCTAGAAGCCAGGATCAGACGCTGAGAAGATTGCAGGATCCAGAAGACAACAAGCTTTGTCAAAACATTTGTTTGTATCATGGATACAGGCCACACCCCTAAAGAAGTTCCTCTTCCAACTGATTGGCTGCTCACATCAGATCACAAAAAGGAAGGTGATACATAGTGTCTGTCAAACCACTGAGAATTATAACCTAGCCAAATTGACACATAATGTAACCATCACAGATGCCTATAGATGGGAAGGACCCTCCCCCAGAGCCAACAGAGAGAGAGCCTTCCCCTCCCCTAGAGCCAGGGCCCTGAATTTGGACTTCTAGCCTACTGAACTGTGAGCAAATAAATTTCAGTTTGTTAAAGCCACCCACTTGTGGTATTTCTGTTACAGGAGCACCAGGTAACTAAGACATTCTACTTTGTAACAATGGAGATAGATCCCGTAACCATTCTTCTTTTGAGAACTGGCACTATGTTAAACTTGTCAGAAGAGGTTCCTGGAGTGATACTGGAGGAGGAAGGGGCTTCTATTCTTATTTCTGGTGAGCTTGCCTCTCCTCTAGCTCCTATGGTGCTTGGCAGGTGTGCGAGACATTCAGTAACACTCACACCCGACGAGTTTCAGCAGCAGCCCATCGGCAGTTCTGCCAGTGACCCAGTCAGCTTCCCAGTAAGTTCACTGACATCCCCATGGATGGCTTTCCTGCAAATGTCAGACTCCCAGCACCGCTTGTCAATGGGAAGATCTCCAGCAAGTTCTGCCAGCACCCCAGAGGGCATCTTCCTGGCGGGTGTTGCTGGCACTTTAGTGATGGTTTCCACTTGCCTCCCTCGGTTTATGGCACCTCAGCAAATTTCTCCACCATCCAGGGGGCTATAGCCACACCCTCTCTAACAGGGTCTGAATCTCACCCATGGGGTGGCAGGGAAGCCCTCTTCCAAGTGTGTGCTTTCCTGATTACTGTGCCTCAGTCCTAGAAGAAGCAGCTGCTCCTTATATCTGCTATTGGTATTGTCTTTAGAATGCTCTTTACCCCTTAGTAGTTAATACCCTATTACCCAGTAAATAATTTTCCTATTATACCTTCCTTGTTCAAATGACTATGCAGTTTCTGTTTCCTGACTCATCCTGACTGATGTACTTGTTCAATGCTTTTTGCCTTGAACTATATCCATCCCTGCTCTCTTCTGGTTTATTTTAACCTGATATTTACTTTATCCATCATCTCATTTTAAATCTTGATGTCATTTTGTTTAAGTAATTCTCATGTAAGTAACATATAGCCTGGCAATCTGAGAATTTTTTCCTTGGTAATAGGTGAGTTTAACACATATACATTTGTAGCAATAACTGATATGTTTGGCCTTGGCTGTCTTTTTGTGATCCATTAATATATCTTCTCTGTGTGCACACAATGTTATATAGATTATCTTACATGCTTTTGCCTTTCTGGTATTTCAAAGGTTGTAGTTGTTAGATGCTGTTGAGTTGGTTCTGACTCATAGTGACCCTATGTGCAACAGAAGGAAACACTGCCCAGTCCTGCGCCATCCTCACAATCATTGCTATGTTTCCAAGCCCATTGTTGCAGCCCCTGTGTCAATAATTTTTTAAGGATTGTCTTTAGGTTTAAAAAATAAATATCAAATCTACTTTTAAAAAAAGCTTCAAGACTTCCGGGCAACATGGAGCTATAGACAGAAGCACCGTGCCGTCCCTCCACAGCAAAGACTTGAAAAACTAAGTCAGATAGAGACAAACGTTAATCCTGGAACCCTAAACATCAAATGAAGAGATAAAGAACTCAGCCAAGCACTGAATGGAGTAAGAAACTGACAGATAACAGAGAGCAAGGAGACATACCTGCAGAGGTCTCCTATCACCTAATGCAGCACAGATTCACCATCCTGGACTCCTGCTGGAGATCGACAGACAGAGTATATGGGAAAGCAGCTTCATGGAGCTTCCAGCAGGAGACACAACAATTGCTTCCTTAGCACTATTTTATTTTTGTTCATTTTTGGCTCCTGTTTCTCTCTCCTCTTTCCCATACCCATCTGATCTCAACATATCACAATCTCCACTCTCCTTCCTGCCTGCCTGCACCATGCACTGAACATCACACCCCTGAGCAGCACAGGTATGGCCTGCCAGAACCTGCCCTGCACTGATTCCTGGCCCTCCCTGTTGGCCCTAGAACATGCCACACAACCCATCCCAGCAACTCCCCTTCACATGGACCTGCCCCGCTGCATCATAGCTGAGTGACTGTCCCTGCCCATTGGACAAGGAGGTGAAAAGTACCGTGCCCATAGATGAGCAAACAACAAAAAACACACAGCCTGCCTGCTCAGATATAACCAAATTAAACAAAAAAGCAGGATAAAACAAATAAATCTACAATCAATAAATGAAGAAAATAACTACTGAATGTCCCAAAGACAGCGGACAATATCAAAACATATGGAAAAACAGGACAGGATGGTTCCCGTAGGTGTACAAAATAAAATACCAGATGACTTTCCAGTTGAAGAAAAGGCACTACAACTACCTGATAAGGGATTCAAATCTCTAAAATTCAGAGCTATCCAAGAGTTGAAGCAAAAAGGAGACAAAAAAAATAAAGAAAAAACAGACAAATTCATGGAAAATACAGACAAAAAAAATAGGAGAATTCAGGAAACTAATACAGGAACAAAATGCCAAAATAAATTCACAACTAGAAATCATACAAAAACAACAGTTAGAAATCCAAAAGATAAACAATAAAATGTCAGAAATGGACAGTGTCATACAATGGCTGAGGAGCAGGTTTGAAATGATGTAAGATGAGATCAGCGAAATTGAAGACAAACACTTGGATACAACACTGTTTGAGGAAAATTCAGAAGAAAAATGAAGAAACCCTGATAATTATGTGGGATACAATTAAAAGCAAAAATTTGAGAATGATCAGAGTTCCAGAACAGGGGGAGAAAACAGAAAACACAGAGAGGATCACTGAAGAACTGATGACAGAAAACTTCCCCAATCTCATGAAAGATGAAAAGATGACCATCCAACAAGCTCCATGAACCCCATATAGGATAGACCCCAAAAGAAAATCACCAAGGCATATCATAATCACACTTGCTAAAACCAAAGACAAAGAAAGAATCCTGAGAGCAGATTGTGAAAAACAGAAAGTCACATACAGAGGAGAAACAATAAGACTAAGTTCAGATTATTTGACAGAAACCATATAGGCAAGAAAGCAATGGGATCACATATATAAAAAAATTGCCAACCAAGAATAATATATCCTGCAAAACTCTCGTTCAAATATGATGGTGAAATTAGGACATTTCGTGGTAAACAAATTATGGGACTATGTAAAAACCAAACCAAACTTATGAGAATTATTAAAGGGAGTCCTGTGGTCTGAGAACAAACAACATCAGACCACAGGATGAATCTAGGATGCAAGATCATACCAGATACCAACCTAGGAAATGAACTCTCAAGGACTATCCAAAACTAAAAGAATACAACAGGGAACAAGAGAGGTTAATTTGTAAATGACAATAAAATCTGTAAATGACAACAACATCATAACAATAAAATGGTGTAGGTATAGAACCTTCTAATGGAGAGGAAGACAAGGTGATACCAACTAATAATAGACTGGTTCAAACCTAGGAAGATAAGCGCGATTTTCAAGGTAACACAAAGAAAGTTAACAAACCTACTCATCAAAATAAAGCAAAACATAAAGTCTCAGTAAAAACAAAACCTACAAAAATAAAAGAAATGAAAAAAAATCCACGAACAAAAGGAATTCAGCACAGGAGAGTAAGAGGAACAAAGAAAACGTCAGCACCACAAAAAAAAACACTACAAAATGACAGCAATAAACTCACACCTATCAATAACTACACTGAATGTAAATGCCTAAATACACCCATAAAGAGACAGAGAGCGACAGAATGGATAAAAAAAACAGAATACATCAATATACTGTCTACAAGAGACACATCTTAGAAACAAAGATGTGAATTTATTAAAAGTCAAATGTTGGAAAAAATATATCAAGCTAACAACTACCAAAAAAGAGCAGGAGTGGCAATACTAATCTCAGATAAAATAGACTTTAGAACAAAATCCACCGTAAAAGACAAAAAAGGGCACTACATAGTGATTAAGGGGACAAACTATCATGAAGACATAACCACAATAAACATCTACGGACCCAATGACAGGGCTCCAAAATACATAAAAAAAACTCTAACAACACTGAAAAGAGAAATTGACAGTTCCACAATAATAGTAGGAGACTTCAACACACCACTCTCAGTAAAGGACAGAACAACTAAAAAAAAAACTCAGCAAAGATACAGAAGACCTAAAGAGCACAGTCAGCCAACTTGACCTCATAGACATATATAGAACACTCCATCCAACAGCTGCAAAGTACACATTCTTTTCCAATGCACATGGAACATTCTCCAGAATAGACCACATCTTAGGCCACGGAGCAATACTCACCAAGATCCAAAACACTGAGATAATACAAAGTATCTTCTCTCACCACAACGCCATCAAGGTAGAAATTAACAACAGAAAGAGCAAGGAAAAAAAGTCAATTACATGGAAACTGAATAACGCCCTGCTTACAAACCACTGGGTAATAGAAGATATCAGAGATGGAATCAAAAAATTCCTTGAATCAAATGAGAATGAAAACACATCATACAAAAACCTTTGGGACACAGCAAAGGCAGTTGTCCGAGGACAATTTATAGCAGTAGATGGACACATCAAAAAGGAAGAAAGGTACAAAATCAAAACATTAACTACACAACTCGAATAAATAGAAAGAGGACAGCAAAAGAAGCTCGCAGCCACCAGAAGAAAGGAAATACGAAAGAACAGGGCAGAAATAAATGAAATAGAGAATAGAAAAACAATAGAAAGAATCAACAAAACCAAAAGTTGGTTCTTTGAAAGGATCAACAAAGTTAACAAACCACTGGCCACACTGACAAAAGAAATGAAATGGGGGACACTAAAACAGACCCAACTGAAATAAAAAGGATCATAACAGACTGTTATGAAAAACTATACTCTAAAAAATTTGAAAACTTAGAGGAAATGGATAAATTTCTAGAAACACACTACCTACCCAAACTACAACAAAGTGATGTTGAAAATCTGAACAGACTCAGAACAAGAGAAGAGATTCAAAAAATAATAAAAAAAACTCCCAACAACAACAACAAAAAGCCCTGGCCCAGATGGCTTCACTGGAGAATTCTACAAAACATTCAGAGAAGAACTTACACCAGTACTAGTCAAACTAGTTCAGAACATAGAAAAGGAAGCAACACTTCCGAATTCATTCTATGAAGCCAGCATAACCCTGATACCAAACCCAGGCGAAGATGCCAGAAAAAAAGAAAATTACAGACCAGTATCTCTCATGAATATAGATGCAAAAATTCTCAACAAAATTCTAGCCAATAGAATATCAAAACAATAATACACCACAACCAAGTAGGATTCATTCCAGGTATGCAAGGATGGTTCAACATTAGGAAATCAATCAACATAATCCACCACATAAATGAAAGGAAAGAAAAGAATCACACGATCATCTCAATTGACACAGAAAAAGCATTTGACAAAGTCTAACATCCATTCCTGATAAAAACTCTCAATAAAATATGTATAGAAGGGAAATTTATCAACATTCTAAAGGGCATCTATGCAAAACCAACGGCCAACATCATTCTTTTGTTTTTGCGTTTTTTTTTAACTTGTACTTCAGGTGAAGGTTTACAGAACAAATAGCTTCTCATTAAACAGTAGTACACATGTTGTTTTATGACATTGGTTAACAACCCACGACATGTCAACCCTCTCCCTTCACGACCTTTTTTTTTTTTTGGTGAAAATATTCATAGCCAAAGATGCAAAATAGTTTCTCATTAAACAGTTAGAACACATGTTGCCCTATGACAATGGTTAACAACCTCACTACACATCAACACTGTCCTTACTCAACCTTGGGTTCCCTATTACCAGCTTTCCTGTCCCCTTTTGACTTCTAGCCCTTGTCCCTGGACTGCTGTGCCACATTAGTCCTTTTTTGTTTTATGGGGCTGTCCAATCCCCGGCTGAAGGGTGAACCTCGGAAGTGACTTCACCACTGAACTAAAAGGGTGGCTGGGGGCCATACTCTCCAGGTTTCTCCAGTCTCCTTTAGGCCAGTAAATCTGGTCTTTTTTGTGTGTGTTAGAATTTTGTTCTACATCGTTCTCCAGCTCTGTCCAGAACCCTCTGTTGTGATACCGGTCAGACCTGTGAGTGGTGGTAGCCGGGCACCATCTAGCTGTAATGGACTCAGTCTGATGGAGGCCTTGGTAGCTGTGGTCCATTAGTCCTTTGGACTAACGTTTTCCTTGTATCCTGTTCTCTTCATTCTCCCTTGCTCCCAAACGGATTAGACCAGTGGAGTATCTTAGATGGCTGCTCACAGGCTTTTAAGACCCCAGATGCTACTCACCAAGGTAGAATGTAGAACACTGTCCTTATAAACTGTGTTATGCCAATTGAGCTAGATGTTTCCTGAGGCCATAGTCCCCACAGCCCTCAGCACAGCAATTCAATCCCTCAGGGAGTTTGGATGTGCCTACGGAGCTTCCATGGCCTTTCCTTGTACAAGTTGTGCTGGTTTCCCCAGTATTGTGTACTGTCTCACCGTTCACCAAAGATACCACTTATCTATTCCCTATTTAGTATTCCCCCCCGCCCCAACCCTGGTAACCAACAAAGATTGTTACTTTTTGTGTGTAAACTTTTCCATGGGTTTTTACAATAGAGGTCTCATACAATATTTTTCCTTTTGTAATTGACTCATTTCACTCAGCATAATGTCATCCAGATTCATCCATGTTATGAGATGCTTCACAGATTCATCATTGTTCTTTCTCGTTGCATAGTACTCCATTGTGTGTATGTACCCGTTTGTTTATCCATTCATCTGTTGATAGGCATCTGGGTTGTTTCCATCTTTTTGCTATTGTGAACAATGCTGCCATAAACATAGGTGTGCATATGTCTATTCGACTGACTTCTCCTATTTCTCTAGGATATATTCCTAGGAGTGGGATTGCTATTTCTATTTCTAGCTTTCTAAGGAAGTGCCATATCAGTTTCCAAAATGGTTTTATCATTTTGCATTCCCACCAGCAGTGCATAAGAGTTCCAATCTCCCCGCAGCCCCACCAACATTTGTTATTTCCAGTGTTTTTGATTCGTGCCACTGATGCCGGGGTGAGATGGTATCTCATTGTGGTTTTAATTTGCATTTCTCTAATGGCTATTGATCGCGAGCATTTCCTCAAGTGTCTGTTGGCCATTTGAATGTCTTCTTTGGTGAAGTGTCTATTCATCTCCTTTGCCCATTTTTTAATAGGATTATTTGTCTTTTTATTGTAGAGGTGTTGGATTTTCTTGTAGATTATGGAGATTAGACCTTTGTCTGACTTGTACGGTCCAAAAATTTTTTCCCAGTCTGTAGGTTCTCTTTTTACTCCTTTGGCGAAGTCTTTTGAAGAGCATAGGTGTTTGATTTTTAGAAGATCCCAGCTATTTAGCTTGTCTTCTGGTGTTTGTGTGTTGATGGTTATAGTTTGTATCCTGTTAATGCTGTCTAGTAGGGCCTGTAGCATTGGTACTATTTTTTCTTCTATGAACTTTATAGTTTCTGGCTTTATATTTACGTCTTTGATCCATTTTGAATTAGTTTTTGTATATGGCGTGAGACATGGGTTCTGCTTCATTTTTTTGTGGATGGATATCCAGTTTTGCCAGCACCATTTGTTAAAAAGACTGTCTTTTCCCCATTTGATGGACTTTGGGCCTTTGTCGAAGATCAGGTGACCGTAGGTGGATGGATTTACATCTGGGTTCTCAATTCTGTTCCATTGGTCAATGTATCTGTCGTCGTACCAGTACCAGGATATTTTGACTACCGCAGCTGTATAGTAGGTTCTGGAGTCAGGTAGTGCGAGTCCTCCTACTTTATTCTTCTTCTCCAATAGGGCTTTACTTACTCGTGGCTTCTTTTCTTTCCATATAAAGTTAATGATTAGTTTTTCCATCTCTTTGAAGAATGTTGTTGGTATTTGGATTGGGATTACATTGTATTTGTAAATTGCTTTGGGTAGAACTGTCATTTTCACAATGTTGAGTCTGCCTATCCATGAGCATGGTATGTTTTTCCATTTATGTAGATCCCTTTGGGTTTCTTGCAGTAGTGTTTTGTAGTTTTCTTTGTATAGGTCTTTTACAACCCTGGTTAGATTTGTTTCTAAGTACTTTATTTTTTTAGGGGCTATTATAAACGGTATTGTTTTCCTGATTTCCTTTTCATGGTTCTGTTTATTGGTGTATAGGAATCCAACTGATTTTTGTACGTTTATCTTGTATCCTGCTACTCTGCTGAATCTTTCTATTAGTTCCAGTAGATTTCTCATGGAGTCTTTAGGGTTTTCTATGTATAGTATCATATCATCTGCAAACAGGGACAGTTTAACTTCTTCACTACCAATTTGGATGCCCTTTATTTCTTTTTCTTGCCTTACTGCTCTAGCTAGAACTTCCAGCACAATGTTAAATAGGAGTGGTAATAAAGGGCATCCTTGTCTTGTTCCTGTTCTTAAGGGGAATGTTTTCAGCCTCTCTCCATTAAGAATGATGTTGGCCGTTGGTTTTGCATAGATGCCCTTTATTATGTTGAGAAATTTCCCTTCCATACCTGTTTTATTGAGAGTTTGTATCGGGAATGGGTGTTGGACTTTGTCAAATGCATTTTCTGCATCAACTGAGATGATCGTGTGATTCTTTTCTTTCCTTTTATTTATGTGGTGGATTATGATGATTGATTTTCTAATGTTGAACTATCCTTGCATACCAGGTATGAATCCTACTTGGTCGTGGTGTATTATTTTTTTGATATGATGCTGAATTTTGTTGGCTAGAATTTTGTTGAGAATTTTTGCATCTATATTCATGAGGGATACTGGTCTGTAATTTTCTTTTTTTGTGGCTTCTTTGCCTGGATTTGGTATCAGTGATATGCTGGCTTCATAGAATGAATTTGAAAGTGTTGCTTCCTTTTCTATGCTCTGAAATAGCTTGAGTAGTACTGGTACAAGCTCTTCTGCAAATGTTTTGTAGAATTCTCCAGTGAAGCCATCTGGGCCAGGGCTTTCTTTTGTTGGGAGTTTGTTTTTATTACCTTTTCAATCTCTTCTCTTGTTATGGATCTTTTCAGATTTTCAACATCACTTTGTTGTAGTTTGGGTAGGCAGTGTGTTTCTAGAGATTTCTCCATTTCCTCTAGGTTTTTTAAATTTGTGAGAGTATAGTTTTTGATAACACTCTTATGATCGTTTTTATTTCAGTTGGGTCTGTTGTAATGTCGCCCATTTCATTTCTTATTTGGGTTATTTGCATCCTCTCCTGTTTTTCTTTTGTCAGTCTGGCCAGTGGTTTGTTGATTTTGTTGATTCTTTCAAAGAACCAACTTTTGGTTTTGATGATTCTTTCTATTTTTTCTCTGTTCTCTATTTCATTTGTTTCTGCTCTGATCTTTACTATTTCCTTTCTTCTGGTGGCTGTGGGCTTTTTCTGCTGTTCTCTTTCTATTTGTTGGAGTTGTGTAGTTAATGTTTTCATTGTGTCCCTTTCTTCTGTTTTGATGTAGGCATCTATTGCTATAAATTGTCCTCTGAGGACTGCCATTGCTGTGTCCCAAAGGTTTTGGTATGATGTGTTTTCATTCTCACTTGATTCAAGGAATTTTCTGATTCCATCTCTGACTTATTCTATTACCCAGTGATGTGTAAGAAGGGCGTTATTCAGTTTCCATGTAATTGACTTTTTTTCCTTGCTCTTTCTGTTGTTAATTTCTACCTTGATGGCGTTGTGGTGAGAGAAGATACTTTGTATTATCTCAGTGTTTTGGATCTTGGTGAGTATTGCTCCGTGGCCTAAGATGTGGTCTATTCTGGAGAATGTTCCATGTGCATTGGAAAAGAATGTGTACTTTGCAGCTGTTGGATGGAGTGTTCTATATATGTCTATGAGGTCAAGTTGGCTGACTGTGCTCTTTAGGTCTTCTGTATCTTTGCTGAGTTTTTTTTTTTAGTTGTTCTGTCCTTTACTGAGAGTGGTGTGTTGAAGTCTCCTACTATTATTGTGGAACTGTCAATTTCTCTTTTCAGTGTTGTTAGAGTTTTTTTTATGTATTTTGGAGCCCTGTCATTGGGTCCGTAGATGTTTATTGTGGTTATGTCTTCATGATAGTTTGTCCCCTTAATCACTATGTAGTGCCCTTTTTTGTCTTTTACGGTGGATTTTGTTCTAAAGTCTATTTTATCTGAGATTAGTATTGCCACTCCTGCTCTTTTTTGGTAGTTGTTAGCTTGATATATTTTTTCCAACATTTGACTTTTAATAAATTCACATCTTTGTTTCTAAGATGTGTCTCTTGTAGACAGTATATTGATGTATTCTGTTTTTTTAATCCATTCTGTCGCTCTCTGTCTCTTTATGGGTGTATTTAGGCATTTACATTCAGTGTAGTTATTGATAGGTGTGAGTTTATTGCTGTCATTTTGTACTGCTTTTTTTGTGGTGCTGACGTTTTCTTTGTTCTGCTTACCCTCCTGTGCTGAATTCCTTTTGTTTGTAGATTTCTTTTTCATTTCTTTTGTTTTTGTATGTTTTGTTTTTGCTGATACTTTATGTTTTTCCTCTTTATTTTTATTAGTGTGTTTGTTAACTTTCTTTGTGGTTACCGTGAAATTTACTCTTATGTTTCTAAGTTTGAAGCAGTCTATTATTACTTGGTATCGCCTTGAGTTCCTCTCCATTAGAAAGTTCTGTACCTACACCATTTATTCCCTCTTTTATTGTTCTGATGTTGTTGTCATTTACAGATTAGCTGCTCTGATTCCCTGTTGCATTTCTTTTGGTTTTGAATAGTCCTTGAGAATTCATTTCCTACATTGCTATCTGGCTGGTAGAATCCTGCATCCTAGATTCATCCTGTGAGCTGAAGTTGTTTGTACTTAGATCAAAGAACTCCCTTTAATAATTCTTTTAAGTTTTTTTGGTTTTTAAATATTCCCTTAATTTCTGTTTATCTGGAAATGTCCTAACTTCACCATCATATTTGAATGAAAGTTTTGCAGGATATATTATTCTGGCTGGCAATTTTTTTCTTTCAAGGTTTTATATATGTCATCCCATTGCCTTCTTGCCTACATGGTTTCTACTGGATACTCTGAGCTTATTCTTATTGTTTCTCCTCTGTATGTGACTTCTTGTTTATCATGAGCTGCTGTCAGGATTCTTTGTTTGTCTTTGGTTTTGGTGAGTGTGATTATGATATGCCTTGGTGATTTTCTTTTGTGGTCTATCCTATATGGGGTTCATGGAGCTTCTTGGATGGTCAGCTTTTCATCTTTCATGATATTGGGGAAGTTTTCTGTCAGCAGTTCTTCAATGATCCTCTCTGTGTTTTCCGTTTTCTCCCCCTGTTCTGGAACTCTGATCACTTGTAAATTTTTGCTTTTGATTGTATCCCACGTAACTCTCAGGGTCTCTTAATTTTTGTTTGTTCTTTTTTCTGAGTTTTCCTCAAACCGAGCTGTATCCAAGTTTTTGTCTTCAATTCCACTGATCCTGTCTTCCACAGTTTCAAATCTGCTCCTCAGCCCTCTATGACACTGTCCATTTCTGAAATCTTGTTGTTTATCTTTTGGATTTCTAATTGTTGTTTTTGTATAATTTCTAGTTGTGAATTTATTTTGGCATTTTGTTCCTGCATTATTTTCCTGAACTCTTCCATTTTTTGGTCTGTATTTTCCATGAATTTGTCTGCCTTTTCCATGAATTTGTCTATTTTTCCCTCATTTTTGTTTGCTTTTTTCTTCAACTGTTGGATACTTCTGAGTATTAGAGATTTTAATTCCCTATCAGGTAGTTCTAGTGCCTTTTCTTCCACTGGAAAGTCATCTGGTGTTTTATTTTGGAAGCCTACTGGAACTATCCTGTCCTGTTTTTGTAAATGTTTTGATATTGTCTGCTGTCTTTGGGGCATTCAGTAGTTATTTTTCTCATTAACTGATTGTAGATTTGTTTGTTTCATCTTTTTTTTTATTTGGCTATGTCTGAGCAGGCGGGCTGTGTGTTCTTTGTTGTTTGCTCAACTGTGGGCATGATAGTTTTCATCTCCTTCTCCAATTGGCAGGGTCAGTTGCTCAGATATGGTACAGCAGGGCAGGTCTAGCTGAAGAGGAGTTGCTGGGTTGGGTTGTTTGTGGCACTTACTACAGCCACCAGGGTGGGCCGGTAATCAGTACAGGGTAGGTTCTGGTAGGTCATGCCTGTGCTGCTTCGTGGTGTGATGTTAAGCGCACGGTGCAGGTAGGCAGGATGGAGGTGGGAGATTGTTATGTGTGGAGCTAAGATGGATATGGAAGAGAGGAGAGTGGAAGAGGAGCCAGAAGCATACAAACAAACAAAAAAAGTGCTAGGGGAGCTTGTTGTTAGAGTGGAGAGATCAGAGACTATGAAATGGAGAAAATCAAAAAGGGGAAGAAGAACGAAAAAAGAAAAGAATGAATAAATAAAAATTAGAAAGAAAAAACAACAGCAAAGCTCCCAGGGATCCTACTGGTGCAACTACCAGGTCTGGGGAAGTTGTTTCCATGTGTTGCAGTACAGCCTGGCTAGAAGGAATAGAAGTATTCAGAGCCAGGTATTCAGGAAACAGGAAGAGAAGGAAGGTATAGAGAGATGAGAAACTGAGTAATGAAGAAAGACAAAAAGGGAAAAATAGGGAAAAGAAAAGAAAACAAATTAAAAAAAAAAAAAAAAGAGCAGGAAAAGCCCCCCCCAAAAAAACAGAAAAAAAAAAAAACTACGAAATAAGAAATGTGCTCAGGTATCCCTCTGCACGTCTGCACAACCTGAGGGGGTAGGTTCCAAGCCATGTGGCACTGCCCAGCCAGAACAGGCTCCCAACTCAAGGAAAAGAAAAGAAAACAAATAAACAATTCAAAACAAACAAACAAACAAAAGCCCCGGGATCCCACCGGCATGGCAGCCCAGACTGGGAAGCAGTTCCTCATTCGAACGGAGCTCCACAACCCCTTAGGAAGAAGCAAAGATGGTGTACGGAGCCAGGTATTTGAGCGAAAGGAGGGGGAGGTGGTGAGAGGTAAGGAAGAAATCAAAAGAAGCAGAAAAAAGCAACACCAGCAGCCACCAAATGGCACTCAGGGAGCTGGCCAGTGTGGGCAGGTGGAATCCAAGCAGCTGGTGCTTCCCAGCCAAGAGACTGTGGCTGCAGGAAGCAGAGGAGACCGAGTGGGGTGAAGAAGGGTGGGGGGTGGGAAAGCACATATCACAAATCACCGGTTGTTTTGTCTCCTTCTAGAAACTCCGTGAAGCTGCTTTATCGTACCCCCTATTTGCTGGTCTCTGACAGGAGTCCAAGATGGGGGACCTCTGCATGAATCTCTCCTCACTCTCCATTCTCTGTCAGTTTTCTCACTCCATTTGGTGCTTGGCTGAGTTCTTTATCTCTTCATTTGATGTTTTATGGTTTCAGGATTGTTATTTTCTCTGTTTGGCTTAGTTTTTTGGATCTTTGCTCTGGAGGGATGGCATGGTGCTTCTGCCTAGAGGGCCATTTTGCCAGAAGTCTCCAACATTATTCTTAATGGAGAGGAGCTGAAAACACTCTCCTTGAGAACAGGAACAAGACAAGGATGCCCTTTATCACCACTCCTATTTAACATTGTGCTGGAAGTCCTAGCTAGAGCAAAAAGGCAAGAAAAAGAAATACAGGGTATCCAAATTTGTAATGAAGAAGTTAAACTGTCCCTCTTGGTGGATGATATGATATGATACTATACATAAAAAACCCTAAAGTCTCCATGAGAAAACTACCAGAACTAATAGAAAGATTCAACAGAGAAGCAGGATACAAGATAAACATACAAAAATCAGTTGGAATCCTATACACCAATAAACAGAACCATGAAAAGGAAATCAGGAAAACAATACCATTTATAATAGCCCCTAAAAAAAATAAAGTACTTAGAAACAAATCTAACCAGGGATGTAAAAGACCTTTACAAAGAAAACTACAAAACACTACTGCAAGAAACCCAAAGGGGTCTACATAAATGGAAAAACATACCATGCTCATGGATAGGCAGACTCAACATTGTGAAAATGACAATTCTACCCAAAGCAATTTACAAATACAATGCAATCCCAATCTAAATACCAACAACATTCTTCAAAAAGATGGAAAAACTAATCATTAACTTTATATGGAAAGAAAAGAAGCCACGAGTAAGTAAAGCCCTATTGAAGAAGAAGAATAAAGTAGGAGGACTCGCACTACCTGACTCCAGAACCTACTGTACAGCTACGGTAGTCAAAACAGCCTGGCACTGTTACGATGACAGATACATTGACCAATGGAACAGAATTGAGAACCCAAATGTAAATCCATCCACCTACGGTCACCTGATCTTCAACAAGGGCCCAAAGTCCATCAAATGGGGAAAAGACAGTCTTTTTAAAAAATGCTGCTAGCAAAGCTGGATGTCTAGCTGCTAAAAAATGAAACAGGACCCATAATCACACCATATACAAAAACTAATCAAAGATCCAAATATAAAGCTGAAAACTATGAAGTTCATAGAAGAATAAACAGGATCAACACTAGAGGCCCTAACACATGGCATTAACAGGATACAAACCATAACTAACAACACACAAACTCCAGAAGATAAGCTAGATAACTAGGATCTTCTAAAAATTAAACACTTATGCTCATCAAAAGACTTCACCAAAAGAGTAAAAAGAGAACCTACAGACTGGGAAAAAAAATTTGGACATTACAAATCAGACAAAAGTCTAATCTCTAAAATCTACAAGAAAATCCAACACCTCTACAGCAAAAAGACAAATAAACCAATTAAAAAATGGGCAAAGGAAATGAACAGACTGTTCACCAAAAAGGACATTCAAGCGGCCAACAGACACATGAGGAAATGCTCACGATCACTAGTCATTAGAGAAATGCAAATTAAAACCACAATGAGAAACCATCTCTCCCCAGCATTACCGGCGTGAATCAAAAAAACTGGAAATAAGAAATGTTGGAGATGTTGCTGGGAAATCTGAACTCTTATACACCACTGGTAGGAATGCAAAATGATACAACCATTTTGGAAAACAATATAGCGCTTCCTTAGAAAGCTAGAAATAGAAATACCATACAATCCAGCAATCCCACTCCTAGGAATATATCCTAGAGAAATAAGAGCCATCATATGAATAGACACATGCACACTCATGTTCATTGTTCACAATAGCAAAAAGACGGAAACAAGCTAGATGCCCATCAACAAGTGAATGGATAAACAAACTATGGTACATACATACAATGGAGTATTATGCAATGATAAAGAACAATGATGAATCTGCGAAGCATCTCATAACATGGATGAATCTGGAGGGTATTATGCTGAGTGAAATAAGTAAATCACAAAAGGACAAATATTGTACGAGATCACTACTGTAAAAACACATGAAAAGGTTTACACACAAAAAGAAACAATCTTTGATGGTTACGAGGGAGGGGAGGGGTGGGGGGAGGGAAACACTAAATAGACAATAGCTAAGTGGTAACTTCGGTGAAGGGTAAGACAGTACACAATACTGGGGAAGCCAGCATAATTTGTACAAGGAAAGGTCATGGAAGTTCTATAGATACATCCAAACTCCCTGAGGGACCGAATCACTGGGCTGAGGGCTATGGGACCATGGTCTCAGGGAACATCTAGCTCAGTTGGCATAACATAGTTTATAAAGAAAATGTTCTACATTCTACCTTGGTAAGTAGCGTCTGGGGTCGTAAAAGCCTGTAAGCAGCCATCTAAGATATTCCACTTCTCTCACCCCTTCGGGAGCAAGGAAGAATGAAGAAAACTAAAGAAACAAAGGAAAGATTAGTCCAAAGGACTAATGGACTACAACTACTACGCCTCCATCAGACAAAGTCCAGTACAACTAGATGATGTCCGGCTACCACCACTGACTGCTCTGACAGGAATCACAATAGACAGTCCCGGACAGAGCTGGAGAAAAATGTAGAACAAAATTCTAACTCACAAAAAAAGACCAGATTTACTGGCCTGACAGAGACTGGATAAATCCCAAGAGTATGGTCCCAGGACATCTTTTTAGCTCAGCAATGAAGTCACTCCCAAGGTTCACCCTTAAGCCAAAGATTAGACAGCCCCATAAACAAAATGAGACTAATGGGGCACAACAGCCCAGGGACAAGGACTAGAAAGCAGGAGGGAACAGGAAAGCTGGTAATAGGGAACTCAGGTTCGAGAAGGGACAGTGTTGATATGTTGTGGGGTTGTTAACCAATGTCATAAAACAATATGTGTACTGTTTACTGAGAAACTTTTTGTTCTGTAAACCTTCATCTAAAGTATAATAAAAAATAAAAAAAAAACTGCACAAGGATTCTAGTCTATACGTTGTCAAATGAGTTTTGACCCAATGTTTACATATTGTTGTCGGCTGCGGTTGAGTCGCCTCCCAACTCATGGCGACCCCATACACAACAGAACGCAATGCTGCCCAGTACAGACTGAAAAATACTGGCCTTGTTGTTATAGTAATGATTTATGTTAGATTACAAAAATCAAATGTCAGGGGCAGTAGGGAGAGGGACAGGGGTGCCATTGTTTGGGAAGCAGTGAGTTTCTGTTTATGGTGATGGAAAATTTGACATTGATTAAGGGTAATGGTTGCACAACATGATTAATATAGTTGACATCACCAAGCTGTACACCTGAAAAAGGATGAATTGTCAAATGTTGTGTTAAATATATAGTTTTACAACAATATCAATAAAAAGAGCAGCTACTGATGCTGCTAATGTTTAACCAAAAAAAAAAAAATTTCAAGTCAAAAGCCAAAAAATAATTCCTGAGACTCTTCATGGCAAGGAATCTATGAAGCTCATACTTTCCCTCCTTCCCCTCCTCTCACTTCCCAGTCTTCATTAACTAAACCAGACATCAGGAATCCAGCTTATGGTTATATTTGAAAACAGTAGCTTCATCTGTAAAAACAGTTATTTTTTATATTACCCTATTATTTCATTAATTTAGCGCATGACCAAGAAAGGCAGATTCAACAGGTATATAAGTGAGAGATGATGGCTGGTCAAAGGCAGTGAAACTATCTGGGCTTTACACCATTCACTCTTTTAGCTCAGTGGTTTCAAAACCAGAGAGTAATACATGAAGAGCAACTGAGCAAGAAAATGTAAAATGTAAAATAAATGATTTGTGCCTGGATAAGACTGATTCATAGGCTGCTATTTAGTGTTTAATTCCCAACAAGCTTGCCTAATCTCAGTTCCTGTGCCATCAACTGAAATGTTAAGTATGATTTCATCACATTTATTCCTAGTGATATTCAATAAAACTGAAAGCTCCACAGCAGATTAATATGCATTCAGAGTGTGGTCTAATTACTAAGCCTAATTTAAAAGAACCTAGGATGTGACATTTATCTTCTAATTATATAAAACAAAGAACACAGATGTATTCTCTTCAGCCAGTATGTCCCATCCCTTCTTTAAATAAACCTCTATCGTTCCCTCCAGCTACATGCTATAAAAATGTACATCTCCTAAAGCTTACACTTTAATTTCTAACGCTGGGATCAATAATGTACGAACATAAGGCTTAGAGATTGTCTAGATGGAAAATCACAGGATCCTAAATGTCAGAGCTGGAAAGGACCGAGATGTCATTTCACCCCACCCCTCATTAAACAAATGAAGGATCGGGCAGGGCCTGGGTAGGTGACTGACCCGAGGTGAACAGCACCCAGCTCTCCAGGGCCCAGACAAAGTGAAGAAGACGTGATTTGGAGAGTGTTATGCATTGACTTGTGTCCCCCAAAAATATGTGTTGTAAATCCTAACCTTATACCTGTGGTTATAATCCCCTTTGGGAATGGGGCTTCTTTGTTATGTGAATGAGGCACTATTAGTGTAGGATGTGTTTAAAGCCAATCTCTTTTAAGATATTTTCAAAAAAGCAGATTGAGCAAGCAACCAAGCAAACAAACACGGCTGGGGGAAGATAGTTGCCACGTCATATGAGATCTCCAAGGAACCAGGAAACAGAAGCTGAGAAGAGACAAGGACCTTCTCCCAGAACAGAGAGAGACAGAGAGAGAGAGAGAGAGAGAGCCTTCCCCTAGAGCCAGAGTCCTGAATTCACACTTCTAGCCTTCTAAACTGTGAGAGAATAAAATTGTTTGTTAAAGCCACCCACTTGTGGTATTTCTGTTATAGCGACTTCTAGATAGAAAGCAACATTAGGACAGAGAACAACAAGGCACCCAGCTCAAACCAAAGAAAAAATAGGGCTTCTAAATCAAACCTCAAAATGTTTTACTAAAAATTAAATGTTAGAGCAACTCGAGAGAAATTTTCGTTTAGAAGTTTATTTCAGTTGAGGCCATTTGTCTTCCTTTTGTACTACTCTCAAGCGTGAATTTAATATCTTTACTCTCAAACAAATAGCTCCTGTAAGACTCAGAGGACAAGAGAGATATTGCAATCCACCAAGTCCAATAACATCATTAATTATTTTGCTGACTGCTAAGCACTGGTCCTTAGTTGACTGAAAGGTTACGGGCTAAATGATATTATCTTCAGCATGTCCTGCATTATAAGAACCCATTGCCCATACACTGAGTGTGTTAAAAAAAAATTAAAAAAAAAAAACCAAACCCATTGACATTAAGTCGATTCTGACTCATAGTGACCCTGTAGGACATAGTGACCCCATAGGATTTCTAAGGAGTGGCTGGTGGATTCAAACTGCCAACCTTTTGGTTAGCAGCCAAGCTCTTAACCACTGTGCCATCAGGGCTCTACTGAGTGGATTATGGGTTTTCAATACATCCACTACCCACCTGTTGCTCGACACCATCTCTGAACACTGTTTGTACCCTTGTCTTTCCTTCTGGTTTTTCCCGGAGCTCAGCCCTTAGAGTTTGTCAACATCTCCTGGCTCTGGATTACGCCTTTCCCTAATCTTAAATTGGGCTCCTACCCCCTGGTCTGACAGTCACTTCCGACTGCTTCAAACAAATCCCACCAGCCCAGGCCCCAGAAGACCTTCTCCTGAGTACTTTGTGAGCCTCCCCAAATGGGAACGTCTGTCCTTCCAAGCTACACTCCCACCCCCAGCTCTGCTCCCATACAGGGTCTGGACATAGGTGGATTGCCCAGTGAATTTGCATTTTCCACTTTTCTGCAGTGCAGACTTTACAAACCACAACCCAGGAGATTCCTGATTGCCTTAGAATAACCTGCAGAGAGTGATTCAAAGCACTGAACACTTGGCAAGAATCCTTCGATCTCAAAGAACCTTAAAATATTTTTAGGGAGAAATAAGATATAACCAGAAAAGAAAGGATATCTGAGTAATTGGGTGAAGTTTTCCAGGAGGAACTCAGAACAAACTATATTGCTTTTCCTTCCTTAAACCAGATAGGAGAAGCCCTTTTCAGCATAACAGTAGGCATGCGTGTGAGAAGAATGTAAATTCCCCATTGCACTAAGTCTTGAAATGCTAAAAGGAAGAGAAATTCAGGCGCTAATCTCTGCACAGTCAAGGCAGAAAGTTTCTACTGTAGGGATCATGCTTAGGGAATGTGCTCACCAAAATGCTGAGAATGTTCTGGAGCTAGACTGTCAGCCCTCTGGGAAGTAGGAAGAGATAACACAATTGGAAACAGAATAATGCAGAGCAAAAAGGATGAAATAAGTCGAGGGCCCGGGCACAACCAGAACCTTCTAGTGTCTGACCTTCTCCTGGCTGAGACTTATGTTAGTTCCAAAGGAAGGAGGGATTGCAAGACCGACACTGCCATTGTCTTGCTGCGGGGCCTCAGATGAGTGAATTCCACATCTCCAGGTATAGGTTAAGGCTTCTTTTGGAAAGAAGGAATTTACAAAGATAAGGCTAGCAAGGGAAGAGGTTCGGGGTCCGTCTCCTCCAACAGTCCCCGTGGAGAGAGGTACAGGCGGAGGAGGGAGGCATTCTGCCAGACACACAGTGTGGGTTTGTGTATTGCAGATGAAATCCTGCTCCCTCCCGCTCATCTTTCTTACTGGGAAATGTGAGCAGCTTTACCAGTGAAGAAAATACAAAAGGCCTGGACGCCAGGCAGTGTGCAGTTGGGTGCAGCTGTTATAGGAGTTGTCTGGAGATGTGGATCCCCAGAACGTGGAAATGTTAGGTCCCATGGGAAATTGGAGCCCTGGCGGCTCAGTGGTTAAGCACTACAGCTGCTAATCAAAAGGTTAGCAGTTCAAATCCACCAGGCGCTCCCTGGAAACCCTATGGGGCAGTTCTATTCTGTCCTATAGGGTCACTATGAGTGAGAATCGACTCGATGGCAACAGGTTTGATTTTTTTTCTTTGTTTGTTTACCCTCGGTCCAGTTCCCAGAGGGGCCCTGGCCCTTGTTAGCTCATTGTCTGGGCAATCAGAGAGAGCCCAGGGTTATTTTTCAATAATCCTTGTTCCTTGAGCACAGTAAATCAGAAAGTTGTTGTCTTGAGTCAGCCCCCAACTCATGATGACCCCATGCACAATGGAATGGAACACTGCCTGGCCCTATGCCATCTCCGTGATCGGTTGCAGATTAAACCTTTGTGATCCACAGGTTTTTCATTAGCTGATTTTCAGAAGTAGATCACCAGGCCTTTCTTCCTAGTCTATCTTAGTCTGAAAGCTCCACTGAAACCTGTTCAGCATCATAGCAACACACAAACCACCACGGTCAGATGGGTGGTGGCTGTGATAAAGTGCATTGGCCGGGATCAGGATTTGAATACTGGTCTGCAACATGCAAGGCAAGAATTCTATCACTGAGCCACCACTGTCCTCAAAGCAGTTACTGTCAAGTCGATTCCAGCCCACGGAGACCCCATGTGTGTCAGGGTAGAACTGTGCTCCATAGAGTTTTCAATGGCTGATGTGTAGAAGTAGATTGTCAGGCCTTTCTTCTGAGGCACATCTAGGTGGACTTGAACCTCCAAACTTCTGGTTAGCAGATGAGCATGTTAACCTTTTGTACCAGCCAGGGACTCAGGGACTGTCTAGAATGACAGCAGAAGGTAGGTAGGTGACATGATGAAGTGCCAAGATGGGAAGCATGGGAAACCGGAGGGCATGATTTCCAGTCAAAATGGCAGCCACCATGTGGCTCTGGCCAAAGTTTTTTATGTGGGAATGTGGGCCCAGCGTTGGCATTTGGGTTTTGCAAAAAAAGCCTGAGCTCCAGATCTTTTGAAAAGTGCAATCTCATGGTATTTAATGTTTTCTTTCTCTTGAAATGTGCAACGTCATGGTTTTGTTTTTTTTTTCCTATTACTAGTTCTACTTTTGTAAATTTCTCCTTTCCAAAATAAAACCTTAACCTATACCTGGTGATGTGGAATTCATTTTTACAAACACTACCTATGCCTAAACGTCCTAAAATGCCTAAAACGTTCATTTTTGTAAATTTCATTTTATCTGCATAACAGACATATCAATCTATTCTTCCAAAATTGTGTGGGCTTCCGGAGGAGGGAGGAAGACCTTGTTGTCTAGGGCGGTGCTTTGCAGATATTTTTCATAATAGAGCTTTTTTTTTTTTTTTTTTTCCAAGTGAAACCGTCTCTAGAGCTCCAATATATAAAGCCAATAAAAGTGATAAATGGGTTCTTTTATTTCCACAGTAAAAATAGCTTTGTTTTTGTCCCCTGATTATATGAATAATACATGTTTGTTGGGGGAAAAAATTAAATACAAAACAGTATGAGGGAAAATAACTGAAAGCTCCTGGAGTCAGATTTCCTAAGAGCGGCACCATGATATTTTTGTCACTGTCTATTAATGCATCTCCTTAAGCACATACACACCTACAGTCAAGTTTACGCAAATGGGATCACATTGCCTTTACTGTGGAGACCATTCTAAATGCACTCTCTCTCCCTCTTGCCTCCCTCTTTCCTCTCTTCTGTCCCTCCTTCACTCTTCCCACAGCTCTGTCTCCATTCCAACCCCCAACATACGTTAAGAACCCGATGGGTATTTTTCCATTTCTCTCTCGTGCTCCTTCTCTATTCTTTTTCTCTATCTCAATACCCGTACCTATGCCTGTATCTTTGTATGTGTAAATAAAACAGGATTTGGGGATCACTGTTTTCTAAAAATGAATGAGACTGTATCACTCATGCTTCTCTGCACTTTGCTTTTCTCTTTCCACACGCACACTGACACACAACCTCATTTTAAATGCAGAGAACAATGTACCCAACTTATTCAACCTTTCTGTTACTGACGCACATTCACATTCTTTCTAGGTTTGGCCACTACAAGTATGCTGTAATTAACAGCCTTGTAGGTGAATCTTTGGAGCCCTCGTGGCATAAAGAGCTAGGCTGCTAACCAAAAAGTTGGCTGTTCAGATATCACCAGCTGCTCCTTGGAAATCCTATGGGGCAGTTCTACTCTGTCCTATAGGGTCACTATGAGTCAGAACCGACTGACAGCACCTAACAACAACAGGTGAATTTTTTTTTAAATTTTATTTTATTGTTGTACTTTAAGTGAAAGTTTACAATTCAAGTTAGTCTCTCATAAAAAAAATTTTACATGCATTGTTATGTGACCCTAATTGCTCTCCTTATATTGTGACAGCACATTCCTCCTTTCCACCCGATTTCCTGTGTGCATTCAACCAGCTCTTGACCTTCTCTGCCTTCTCATCTCACCTCTGGACAGGAGCTGCCCATTTAGTCTCTTGTATCTACTTGAGCTAAGAAGCACACTCTTCATGAGTATCATCTTATGTCCCATAGTCCAGTCTAAGCTTTGGCTGAAGAGTTGGCCTCGGGAATGGTTTTAGTGCTGGGTTGACAGAGAGTCCGGGGGCCATGCTCTCTGGGGTTCTTCCAGTGTCAGTCAGACCATTAAATCTGGTCTTTTCACTAGAATTTGAGTCCTGTACCCCACTTTTCTCCTGTTCCAACAGGGACCCTATTTTGTTCCCCGTCAGGGGAGGTCATTGGTGGTAGCTGGGCACCATCTAGTTCTTCTGGTCTCAGGCTGTTGTAGTCTCTGGTTTACGCAGCCCTTTCTGTCTCCTGGGCTAATGCTTTCCTTGTGACTTTGGTGTTCTTCATTCTCCTTTACTCCAGGTGGGTTGGGACCAATTGATGCATCTTAGATGACTGCTTGCTAGATTTTAAGACCCCAGACGCCACTCACCAAAGTAGGATGCAGAATATTTTCTTAATAAACTTTGTTATGCCAATTGACCTAGATGTCCCCTGAAAGCATGGTCCCTAGACCTCCGCCCCAACAACAGGTGAATCTTTATGTTTTGGTGCATTTGTTCCCCTATGGAGTATAATTCTAGGAGTAGGATTATAGGGTCAAAGAGTATGTTTTTAAATTTTTTTAAAGTTACTGCTAGATTATTATCTAGTGGTTTAAAACAATTCTCATTTCTGTCAGTACTGTATCAGACTCCTCTTTTCCCCGACAACCTATGTGTGTCAGAATAGAACTATGCTCTGTAGGGTTTTCAATGGCTGCTTATTGGAAGTAGACTGCCAGGCCTTTCTTCCAAGGCACCTCTGGGTGGACTCAAACCTCTAATCTTTTGGTTAGCAGCCAAACATGTTAACTCTTTGCATCACGCACAGTGACTGAGAAATACAATGTGTATGTACTTCTATTTTTCAAGGAACATAGTAGTTTTGTTCTGAAGTAGCAGTTCTTGTTGCTTTTTTTTTTCTCTTTTTTGTTTCGCTCTCTAGACTTTTATGAAAACTTATTGCACTCTTTCTCCCCCCACCCCCCCATGTATTAATAAACATATCTTCAAACGCCAGCATTAATCCAAAGGCTGATTTTGGGAACCAGTGGCCTAGAAGTTTCTTTCTGGTTTTCAAACTCCATTACTACTCTAGCCAGATAATAACTTCCAGATGCTGCAGTGCTCAACAATGTGCATTACCTCCATTACAAGCATGTCTTTTATCATCTAATGAAGCTGCTTAGGACTTAGTGAGCAGAGAGCCCTTAGCTGTGCTTGATCTTTTATGCAGATGCTGCTTTGTGTGCCTTTTGAAGCTGTTTCACTGACTTTTTATATTTTCATTCCAAAAAGAAAGACTTTAGCCGTGCAAACGACATCAAAATAAAAACTCAGCTTAGTACTAAGCAAAGAAATGTGAAAATTAATCATGCTTCAAGGAAATCACACATTACACTAACAGATATTTTCTTGGACATCAAATGCTTATGCAAAATACAAAACTAAAGATGAAGTTCATTATGCATTTATCACTGTGTAGCTGTGCATATTTCTCTTTGTTTACTTGCTAAAGTTACAATAACTGGATAGAATGTTGTTTGGAAGCTACCTAGAGAACCAAGCAGTAGTGAAAAGAAGTTTTATTTTCTTGTGAGGAAAATATCCATATTAAGATGGTATTAGCGTTAGGATGCTGTTTTTGAAGGGCATACAAAATATTCAGGAAACATACGGTAAGAGATTTTTTAAAAATCAAAAGTGTTTTTGTTCACTGAAGTCAACTATATGACTTAAAATGATTTCAAGAGAATAACTGTTTGCATGGTTAAGCTAGAAGTATAGATATTAGGTAAACAGAAGGGTGACAGATTTATTTAAGAATTAAAGTAATGAAGCTAAAAAAGCATGTTAGACATTTTTGAAAATGTGTATTTTCTTGGTATTCAAAGACACATGACCAAATACAGACCCCTGGTGGCACAGTAGTTAAGAGCTTGACTGCTAACCAAAAGGTCGGCAGTTTGAATCCACCAGCCACTCCTTAGAAACCCTATGGAGCAGTTCTCGTCTGTGCTACAGGGTCACTACGTGTTGGAATCGACTCGACGGCAACGGGTTTGGTTTTTTTGGTTTTGACCAAATACACACACTCACCCATTTATTTTTAATTTATTTTAAATGTTTATAGCTTTATTGAGGTATAATTGACAGTGAACAAATTGTACATTTTAAAATGTACAGTTAGATGAGTTTTGATCTGTGCACATACATGAAACCATCACCACAATCAAAATAATAAAAATTTAAATTATCACAGAAAGTTTCTTGGTGTGTTTTGTATTCATCCTCCATCAATTACCCTTCACACCTCATGCACCCCCATGACCCCCACACAACCACTGGTCTGCTTTCTGTCACTATAGGTTAGTTTACTTTATCTAGAATTTTATATAAATGGAATGATCCAATATGTACTCTTTTTTTTAATCTGGCTTCTTTCACAATTAAAATTATTTTGAGATTCTATCACGCTATTGTGTGTATCACTAGCTTATTCCTTATTTATTGCTGAGTAGTATTCAGTTGTATGAATATGTCAAGATTTGTTTATCCATTCACCTGTTAATGGACATTTGGGTTGTTTCTAGTTCGGGGCTATAAATACATAGAGCTGCTATGACAAAAATGGTTTGCACGAAACCACTAACCTAAAGGTTGGCTCTTTGAATCCACCCAGTGGTACCATGGAAGACAGGCCTGGCAATCTGCTTCCATTAAGATTACAGTCAAGCAAACCCTATGCAGCAGTTCTACTCTGTAACCCAGGGGGTCGCCATGAGTCAGAATCAACTGGACAGCAACCAACAACAACAACACAATATACATTCATGTACAAGTATTTTTGTGGACATATGCTTTCATTTCTTTTGTGTAAATATTAAGCAGTAGGATGGGTGGGTTGTACAGTTGGTGCATGCTTAACTTTTTAGTAAACTGTCAAACTATTTTCCAAAGTGGTTGTGCCATTTTACATTCCCACCAGCAGTGTATAAGAGTTTCATTTCCTCTACACCCTTGCCAATGCTTGTGGAAATATTTTCATAAATGCAGATTTCTTTAACACCGACAGAACCCATTACGAACTAATGTTGCCACATACACACAATTTCCATTTAATTTAGTGAGGCTCAAAAGGATTCTATTTTAATTTGAAGAGTTCTTTTCTTTAAAACCAACATCACACATTTGTGTGTGTGTGTGTCTGTACAGTGCACTAAGGGGGTGGGCTCTGTAATCATATTGCCTAGTTTGAAATCCAGTTCTTTCATTAATAACTGTTTAACCTCAGTTTCCTCAGCTATAAAAAGCACATAATAATTATGTCTATCTTATAGGATTGTTAGGAAGATAAATAATTTACTGTATCTAAGGTACCATGTGCTGGGCACACAGTAATTAATCAATAAAAGTTAGCTAGATATGATGCAGATGAACTACAGTCTTCTCTTTGTTCTTATGAAAAAAAGAGCCCTTGAGTCTTCATCCTAAGGATTGTGAAAGGGGTATTTGTAAAATAATTGTGTCTCCAATTTAATAAATAACTTCTTACTGATTCTAAAAGTAATATACATTCCTTGCAGAGAATTTGTCTCTGGGGGGTAGAAATGGTTTGTGCTCAACTACTAATCGAAAGGTTAGCAGTTTAAACTTACCCAATGGCATCACAGAAGAAAGGCCTGGCAATCTGCTTCTGTAAAGATTATAGCCAAGAAAATCGTATGGAACTCAGTTCTACTCTGTAACACATGAGGTGCCCATGAGTGGAAATTGACTCCAACGTAATTGTTACAGAGAACTGGGGAAGCGGGGTTCTAGCAACACAGTTGCTAACACAGTTCAGGCTGAGTTGACACGGGCGTTATTTCTGTTACAACTACATAGAAATGTTGGATGAAATAAAACAAAACAATTTTGAAAAAACACATAGCTGAGTCTCTGGTAATGGTGAACTAGGATATTCAGGCGAATATTCTTGCTGAGGAAAACTACAAATGCTGGGCAAAATATTAAAATCAAAACATAAACACCTGTTTGAGACTTCAGATTGTTACGATACACCAGGATTACTGGGCCATGAACCAGGGGAGGCTGGAGCCCTGGAGAGCACCTCTGGCTTTGGGGTGGGGCCTTAAGTACTGCACAGTAAGATTAAGTGAGAGCGAGAAGCAGGTATGCTGTCACTAAGACTGAACTCAGTGTACACCAATGTTCATTGCAACACTATTCACAATAGTCAAAAGGTGAGAACAACCCAAGTGTCCATCAACAGATGAATGCATAAAGAAAATGTGGTATGAACATACAATGGAATATTACTCAGCCACAAAGAGAGATGAAGTCCTGATACATGCTATAACATGGATGAACCTTGAAAACATTATGCTGAATGAAATAAGTCAGACACAAAACACAACATATTGCATGCTGCCACTTAAATAAAATATTTAGAAGAGGCAAATGAATAGAGACAAAAGCTTGTTAGTGACTACTACTGGCTGGGAGGGAAGATGGAATGGGAAATATTGCGGAAGGAGTACTGAGTTTCTATTTGGGGTGATACAAAACTTTTGGAAATGGATAATAGTGATAGTATATAATGTCACCAAACTGTACACTTAAAAATGGTTAAAGTGGCAAGTTTTTTGTTATATATATTTTACCACAATTAAAAAAAAAAAACAAAACCATGATGCCATATGTTGGATTGGGGTTGGCCAGGGGAAAAGACTGAGCTCAGCTTCAAATCACCTAAGTCCTGGTAACTGGTTTGAAGGAATCCTGGATTGATCTTATTCCTAGAAGGCTGGCAGAAACAAAGAAATTCTCTCTGGAGGAAGATAAGAACGCCCTGTTGTTGTTGTTAGTTGCTGTCAAGTTGATTCCCACCCATGGTGACCCTATGTGTGTCAGAGTAGAACTGCTCCATAGGGTTGTCAAGGCTATGACTTTTGGAAGCAGGTTACCAGGCCTATCTCCCGAGGCGCCTCTGGGTGTGTTCAAATAGTCAACCTTTCAGCTGGTAGTGGAGTGCTTAACTGTTTGCACCACCCAGAGATGCCAAGAACCCCTTAGGCCTCAAATTATTCCTATGGACGGTTTTGAGAGAACAACTTCTGACACAAATTAAGAATAACCAGGCCAGGAGGAGACAAGGCAACATGAACAAAATATAGCAGATTAACAACAGACAGGAGAAACAGGCTGACAGGGGTTCAGGTACCGGTATTATAAGATACAGACTTTCAAATAACCATACTTTTTATGTACAAGAAGATAAAAAATAAGATTGAGAATTTTTTGCAGAGAACGCAAAACTATAAAATAGAACAAAATATAAATTCTAACATGCAAAAAAATAATCACAATAATAAACCTTAACAGGTGAGATTAACAGTATATTAGGCACAACTGAAGGCAGAATTAGTGACTTAGAATAAGGTCAGAAAAAAATACCCAAAATGAAGCCTGGAGAGACAAGGATAGTAAGCACAGCACAGTAGATAAAAACATAGAAGACATAGTAAGAAATGCTAACATACGTGTAACTGAAGTCCCAGAAGGAAAGGAGAGAGAATAGAGAAGACATCCTTGAAGTGAAAATGGCTGAGTACTTTACAAAACTAATGAAAGACATCAAGCTACTGATTCAAATTCCTTTGAACCCTAAGCAGAGGTTTAATTAAAAAATAATTAAGGACGAAAAACAAACAAATGAAAAACCAATACAACAGCAACAAAAGAAAACACCTAACATACCATAGAACAGTGCGGAAAACCAACATTAAAAACCAGAGGAAAAAATATATATATATTTTTCCAGATAAGTAACAACTAGACTTATTGCTGAGCTCTTAACAGAAACAATGGAAGATAGCAAAACTATAATTCCACAGTGAG
Source organism: Dugong dugon (assembly GCA_030035585.1). Taxonomy (NCBI): domain Eukaryota; kingdom Metazoa; phylum Chordata; class Mammalia; order Sirenia; family Dugongidae; genus Dugong; species Dugong dugon. Next base: position 25,505,382 of record CM057482.1, on the reverse strand, counting down.
GACGAAAAACATTTTCCGAAAAAGACCGACAGTGTTTATTACTAACAGATCATCACTGAAAGAACCACTAAAGAAATATGCTACTGTAATGAAGAAATCGGGCCCAGAAGGAAGGTGAGGGTACAAGTAACAAAAGTGAGAAATGAATTGGCTAAACATGTTGTTAAATCTAAATGAAATATGACTACTGAAAATAAAACACTACTAATTAACCTGGGAGTTTTCAAAATGATGTTCCTCTAAAAAACAGTCCCTTATACTGAAAGAAAAGACCAAAATGGATGTTAGAAGAGACTCTGAAACTTGCTTTTGAACATCGAGTAGCTAAAGCAAATGGAAGAAATGATGAAGTAAAAGAGTTCAACAGAAGATTTCAAAGGGTGGCTTGAGAAGACAAAGTAAAGGATTATCATGACATGTGCAAAGACCTGGAGTTAGAAAATCAAAAGGGAAGAACATGGTCAACATTTCTCAAGCTAAAAGAATTGAAGAAAAAATTCAAGCCTCGAGTTGAAATTTTGAAGGATTCTATGGGCAAAATATTGAACAATGCAAGAAGCATCAGAGTCACTGTACCAACAAAATTGGTCGATGTTCAACCATTTCAGGAGGTAGCATATGATCAAGAACCGATGGTATTGAAGGAAGAAGTCCAAGCTGCACTGAAGGCACTGGGGAAAAACAAGGCTCCAAGAATTGACAGAATACCAACTGAGATGTTTCAATAAACAGATGCAGCGCTGGAGTTCCTCACTCGTCTACGTCAAGAAATTTCCCAACCGACTGGAAGAGATCCATATTTGTGCCTATTCCAAAGAAAGGTTGACTCAACAAAATGTGGAAATTATTGAACGATATCATTAATATCACACAGAAGTAAAATTTTGCTGAAGATAGTTAAAAAGCAGTTGCAGCAGTGCATTGACAGGGAACTGCCAGAAATTCAAGCCGGATTCAGAAGAAGATAAGGAATGAGGAGTATCAGTGCTGATGTCAGATGGATCTTGGCTGAAAGCAGAGAATACCAGCAAGACGTTTACCTGTGTTTTATTGGCTATGAAAAGGCTGTGTGGATCATAACAAATTATGAATAACACTGCGAAGAATGGGAATTCCAGAACACTTAATTGTGCTTATGTGAAACTTGTACATAGATCAAGAAGCACTTGTTCGGACAGAACAAAGGGATACTGCGTGGTTTAAAATCAGGAAAAATGTGTGTCGGGGTTGTATCCTTTCACCATACTTATTCAATCTGTACGCTGAGCAAAGACTCCAAAAAGCTGCACTATATGAAGAAGAACATGGCATCGGGTTTGGAGGAAGATTTATTAACAACCTATGATATGCAGATGACACAATCTTGCTGAAAGTGATGAAGACTTGAAGCACTTACTGATGAAGATCAAAGACTACAGCCTTCAGTATGGATTGCACTTCACCATAAAGAAAACAAAAATCCTCACAAGCGGACCAATAAGCAACATCACAATAAAAGGAGAGAAGACTAAAGTTATCAAGGATTTCATTTTACTTGGTTCCACAATCAATGCTCACGGAAGCAGCTGTCAAGAAATCAAATGATGTATTGCAAATCTGCTGCAAAAAAACTCTTTAAAGTGTTGAAAAGCAAAGATGTCACTTGGAGGACTAAGGTATGTCTGACCCAGGCCATGGTATTTTCAATTGCCTCATATGCATGTGAAAGCTGTACGATAAATAAGGAAGACTGAAGAATTGATGCCTTTGAATTATGGTGTTGGTGAACAACACTGAATATACCACGGACTGCCAGAAGAACAAACAAATCTGTCATGGAAGAAGTACAGCCAGGATGCTCCTTAGAAGCAAGGATGGCAAGTCTTCATCTCACATACTTTGGACATGTTATCAGGAGACACCAATCCCTGGAGAAGGACACCATGCTTGGTAAAGTAGAGAGCAAAAAAGTGGAAGACCCTCAATGAAATGGATTGACACAGTGGCAGCAACAATGGGCTCTAGCATAATGATGATTGTGAGGATGGCACAGGACTGGGCAATGTTTTTTTCTGCTATATATAGGGTCGCTATGAGTCAGAACTGACTTGATGGCACCTAACGACAACAACATACTGTTTGGTTCACCACCAGTCTGACAATTTGTTGTACTGTGGTGGTTTGCACATTGCTATGATGCTGGAAGCTAGGCCGCCAGTATTTTAAATACCAGCAGGATCATCCATAGTGGACAGGTTTCAGTGCAGCTTCCGTACTAAGACAGAGTAGGAAGAAAGGCCCAAGATCTGCTTCTGAAAATTAGCCAATGAAAACCTTATGGATCTCAAGAGAATACTGTCCAATTCACTTGCTTTGGACATGTCATCGGGAGGGATGAATCCATCCTAGAAGAGGATATCATGGTTGGTGAAGTAGAAGGCCAACAATGGTGTGGGAGACCCTTAGTGAGATGGACTGGCACATTAGCCATAATGATAGACTCTAAATTGCTGGTAATTGTGAAGAATGACACAGGACCTGGCAGTGTTTACTTCTGTCATACAGAAGTTCACCATTAGTCCAAGTCGACTCAGAGGCAGCTAGCAACAACATACTGTTTGAGAGGAGAACTGAGATATGAACTTTATACAGTATACCACATATACGCGTTAAAAGATTTAATGGTAACTATTAAAGAATAGGCATTGAAAATATAACTTTCAAACCACTAGAAAGAAAAAGGAAATAAGAAAAATTTGATCATTCCAAAAAAGAAAAAAAAAGAAACAGGGAAGGTAGAATAATAAAAAAAAATCAACAGTAAATATAAAGTATCATATTAGAATTAGGCCTACATGTATGAGTAATAGCAAGATAAAAGGATTAATACCTTAGAAAAAAATATGTATGCTCAGCTAAGACTTTTAAATCCAGCCATATTTTATTTATAAAACAAAATTAAAATATAACGACAGAAACTATTAAAGTAAATAAACGAAGAAATTTCTACTGTCTAACGGCCACATGTCCGACCCTATGCCAGATACGATTAATACACAAATTATTAAGAAAAGATTTCTTGCAGCTGGTGAGAGAAACAGCACAGTTAACAAATCTATCAGTTATTGATTGCTGTGTAACAAATGACCCCAAAATGAAGTGGCTTAAAACAACAACCAGTTACTTAGCTCACGGTTTTGCAGGTTGGCAGTTCGGGGTTCTTCTGGTCTGGGCCAGACTCGGTCGCTCTCAGCTGGGCTCCCTCATGTATCTGCAATCAGTCACCATGTCAGCTGGGGGCCAGAGGGTCTGAAATCTTCTCAGCTGGATTCTCTATTTAATGGTCTCTTGTCATCCAGCAGGCTGGCCTGGGCTGTTCTCATGGTTTGAAGAGCAGCAAGAGGGCAAACAGGAGCCCTGGTGGTGCAGTGGTTAAGCACTCGGTTGCTAATGGAAAGGCCATCAGTTGGAACCCACCAGCTGCTCCACGGGAGAAACATGTGGCAGTTTGCTTCTGTAAAGATTACAGCCTTGGAAACCCTATGGGGCAGTTCTACTCTGTCCTATAGGGTCACTAGGAGTCAGAATATACTTGATGGCAATGTATTTGTTTTTGGTAAGAGGGCAAGCCCCAGTGTGACCGCCCATTTCAAGTCTCTGCTTCCCGCAGTCTTGGTAGTGTCCCAATGGCCAAAGCGATCATAGATCAGTCCCAGTTCAAGGGCTGGAGAAAGACACCTGCTCTTGATAAAAGAAGCTGCAGTCATATAAGAATGCAAGGATATAGAGAGAGGAGAATGTGTGGCCATTTTTGCAAATCCATCACAACAAGTAAATGCAATCAAGTTTGTTCTGAGTTGTGGCAGAAGCGTTTTTTAAATACAATGGAGTACAAACCAGAGGTGGGAAATTCTACTAGGTGTAGCATCAGGAAAGGCTTCCACCAGGAAGTGAGGCTTGACCTAAATTTGGAAAATATGAGTGGATGGTTAGGAGATTGTCTTTTTGTGCTTCCAACCATTTGTCCCTATTCTACTCTCTGCAGCCACACGAATGAGCCCCCTCTCCTCCCCATGTTGACAGCTTTCATTTTTCTTCAAATCCTCAGGCTGTCCTTTGCCTACCAACCACAGCTTTCTAAACTCCTCCTCAAATTGTTTCAACAATTTGCTTGTTCCTTTTCTAAATGTCCTCCAGGACAAAAGCAGACATCCAGGCCAAGCAGAGGACAGTGGGCTTTTCCCTGAAGACTCTCCTAAGCCTCCCAGGCAGGTTAACCATGGAGGTCCTGAGTCTCAGTGCTTTCCTGTGATGCTGTAATCCTACCCTTCTTTAGTGGCTCCAAGGGGGAAACATGTGGATGGGCCAAGGAGCTCCACAGTAACACTTCCTGGGGCTTAGAGTCAGGAGGTCAAGAGAGAGTGGCCTAGACTGCACCAGTGAGTGACGGTACCTTCAGGCAACAGATCAAAAAACTCCATTCTGCACTGGATGCCTACGAAGGGTGGGTCTTTTGGAGAAGTCTTCATTCATTTAATCAACACATGTATATTGAGTATCTCCTATGGGTTAGGCACTGTCACACTTTCTGGGACTGCCAAATATGAGGCAGACCCCATCTTTGTCCCCAAGTTATTTATAGTCCATTTGGAAGGCAACAATTTGAAAATGAGCATCTCCTGTGAACCAGGAGGAGTGTTATGATGGAAGATTATTAGGTGTTCTGAATACATAAAGCAGGAGCACAGACTGCGTACCATGGAGGAGGAACCAGTAAAGAGGAAGGGAGAGAACGTCCAGTAGTCAGAGGGAACAGCCTGTGTGAAGCCCAAGAGGCAAAGGAGACCTGAGAGGTATTCAGAGTGGACATTGTGTTTCCAGGGCTGGAGAGATGTGATTCAGTGTCAGAGGGGAGGTTTGGGAGAAACAACGGCTCATCACACTCTGCTATTCCCTGAACCCAGAGTTCTCTTCCCTAGGGATGACAACCTCTTTGAGGGAAAAGTTTCAATTCTTTTTTAAAATATAATTTCCCTCCTCCCAACTTCCTAACTCCTGCCACAACAGTTGCCATAATTTTTCTTGTTACTGTGTTTAGGTTCAAACTGGACCCTTGGAACTGAGTGATGTCAGCGATGATGTCACACAGGGGTTACTGGAAGCCTTGGTGCTCACTCAGATCCCAACTGCTCTTTGGAGAGGTTGTTGATCTGAGGTCTCCTGTGGGAGAGCGACTTAAGCGACCAAATCACAGAGAGTGATTCCTACATCGGAGTCCCTGACTTGTGAGAGTTCGGGACATCATCTCTAACTGGGAGGAGGAGAAACATCTTGCCAGTGACCATCCTTGTTGGCTCATCTTCACCCAGCCAGGATGGAACGGCAATACGGGGGCAAGAGGCCTTTCTCTAAGACTCGAGGTAAGGGTGGGAGGAAAATTCAGTCAGTGATGGTTGCTGGGCAGCAAGAGGTTTGATATCCCCTGGAAACCAGGACCACAAGGGATCACTGAGGCTTTCACCTGAAAAAACTTCCTGTCGGTTAGTAGACAACAAGAATTTGTAATGTGAATAAGTAAATTAAGGAATAAATACCTGAGAGAACTATCGAATTCTACTGTGATCCGAGGGCTTTCCAGAACAGGAGCAGACAAGTCACTCAATTGTTCAGATCTGTGAACTCCTCTGCTTTGTTAGCGGAAAGGAAGCAAACGGGCAACTGGGGCAATGGGTATAGGATCAGGGAGAAGGGTGGTTACAGAGACTTGTACTTAATTTTTTAATGAGATTGAATTAATATGTCATGTGAATCAAGAAAATATATAAAATTTATTGGGAGGTTTTGGGAGTGGGTGGTGTGAGGGAGCACAGCACCGCGCGCTCATCCAGAGTTCCCAGTCACTGTGAGCTGTGACAGCCCTCAGCGTGGACTCAAGCAGAAGGTCTGGGAAGGCCCTGCCCCACTAGCTCCGGGGATTTCCCTTCTCCTCCAAGGTCTCTTGTCCATCTTTTCCCAAGGACCTAACAACCTTTCAAAGCAAAGATAGCTATAGATTTATTTTTTAATCTCAAACTTTTTTTTTTGTTGTGGTGAAAATATACATAAAACATAACAACTCAACAATTCCCACACGTATAATTCAGTGACACTGATTACACTCTTCATGTTATGTAACTATTCTCACTATCCTTTTCCAAATCATTCTATGACCATTAACATAACCTCAATGCGCCCTAGGGAAAAACTTCCCCTTTCGCCCTCCCTCTGGCCCCTGGCAATCACCAACAATCTTTGGTTTCTATATATTTGTTTATTTCATATAAATAAGATCATACAGTATTTGTCCTTTTGTGACTAACTTATTTCATTCAGCATGATGTTTTCAAGGTCCATCAGGAAAGAATTTTAAAATTCCAACTACAGCTAACCTCAGTTTCTGCTATCATTCCTAGTTCTCCGCCCTTTCTCCAGCTAGTGTGCCGTCCCCTCACCCTTTGTCTTCTCTGTTGCTGCCCTGTTCTGCCCTTCGGTGGCTGAGCCCTCCTTTCTGCTCCCTCCTTGGTCTCTGTATCCCTCTAACACACTCCTGGGAGGTTCCTCCCCTCAATCTCGTGTCTCTCTCTGGAACTTTCCCTCCATCCAACACACACAACCTATCTCCACTCTTTCTGCATCTTGAACTCTCCGGTCCTTCTCTCATATTCAGAAACGTGCACAGACCTTTAGGTTGACATGTACCACCCACCAAGAGACAACCAGATGAGGTGGTTGTGTGCTGTCCATCTGAGGTTTGTGGCATCAAGGTTCTCAGATACGGATATCTATTTCTGCCTCACCCTGAAGGTGTTCGCCTAGTAGGGACATGGGCTTCTAATCAGAGAGAAGCAATTTTAATTTTCTACTGTGGCTTGGTTAAGAAGGGTACAAGGAAGATGTATACATGTAAGAGTTTTAACTAAACCTACCAATTATTCTCTTTAAGTATAACTTCTCTAAAAATAGCCTTTCTGTAAAAAGAGGTTAAAAAGAGGTGAGCAGTGCTCCTGTTTGAGTGTTTACATACTAAATTTATTAAGAAATTCAGCTCCATAGAAAATGTCTTTCAATGAAGTCACACTCTTATTATGAAAGTTCAGGGGAATGAGGTCATTTCCAAGTTCCAAAGGAACAAACCCATTGGAATTCAACAAATGTGGAACTGAAGAAATATAATTTTTTTTATAAAGTACTATAAATAGTGCTACTTTACAAAGGAGACTTTGTCTTCCACAGCAGTGCTCCCAAACGATGGTAGGTCCCTGGGGAAGAAGAAAGAAACGATGGGGCTACAGAGGTGGAGGACGGTAGCGACAGAGAGGCCTCGAGGGTTCCCTGAGACTAGAGCCTTCGGCTCAGAGATGAGGATTCAGCGCACTGAGGGGAAAACAAAAAACAAAAAACAAAAAAACCCGTTGCCGTTGAGTCGATTCCGACTCATAGCGACCCTATAGGACAGAGTAGAACTGCCCCATACAGTTTCCAAAAAACGCCTGGTGGATTCAAACTGCTGACCTTTTGGTTAGCAGCCATAGCACTTAACTACTATGCCACCAGTGCACTGAGAGAGCTCATGTAAATTTACTCTCTATTCTCAGAGGTCTCAACCCAAGAGGAACACACCACACAGCCAAAAACATCCGCAGCAAAAAGCCCAAGCGCCAGGCCCAGGAATATTCCACGACAGTCAGAGAGGTCTTTTTCCTCACCTTCCACTGAGCAGACCTCTCACTCATCCAGCTACGAGGCTGCTCCAGAGAAGCGATGGGTCAGGTGCGCGTACTTCACCCAGGTGCGCACAGTCAAGGGGGTGGCCGTGGCCTGGCGGACCAAAACCTCGTTTGCCCCTGTGGGCAAGATGCCCCAGGTCTTTGAGGCCGAGCTCTCAGAGGAGAGCACCATCGGCTCTGCCCCCAGTCTGGCCAACACCGAGTCCCTGGTCAGTGCCCTGGAGCCCTGGCAGGAGGGGCCCGAGGCCCGCACCCCAGAGCCCAGTGTCCACAGGCAGGAGCACGGGGAGAGGTCCCGCGCCACCACCCCGGAGTGGCTGGTGACCTGTAAGCGCGGCTTCCGCTGCGTGGCCTGCTGCCGCGTGTTCCAGTCCCGGGAGGCTCTGGTGGCGCATGCGGAGCATGGCGTCAGCCAGGGCTTCAGCTGCCGGGTCTACTATGAAGAGCTGCTGGAGAGGCGGCTGCCACCCTCAGCCCAACGCAGGTCCCGACGCTGCCACCAGCTGGCCAGGCGCTGCCTAATGGCTGCCAAGAAGAGGGAGGTGAGGGAGAAGAGAGCTGTCTGCAGGCGCCTGGAGGAGCAGCTGGAGAAGCAGAGAGAGGAGCTGAGGAGGCTGAGGCACCAGCTGGAGAGGCTGGAGAGGCAGGAGGCCAGGCTGCAGAGGGCACAGGCACAGCACCAAGGCCAGAGGGGGAAGCGCCAGAAGACCCACTAGCACCCTAGGACTGGGAGGAGCAGGGCCTTTGGGCTGGAAATTGGGCCCTTTGGGAGAGACCACCATTCAGGCTCCTTTAACCCAGCTCCCCTGGAAGATCGTTTATACCAGCGCGTGTGCCCCCCACCTGCCCACCCCAACTGCATGGAGAGCTCCAATCATAGGGGGATCTGGATGCAAGAAGCCCCAGGACAGCTGACCGCAGACACCAGGTCCGCTCAGAGGCTCCCCTGGCCCAGGAGAGGAGAGGACAGGCCTCATCTGGATGATGAGGTCTCTGGACCCTGAGGACAAGCACAGTGTAAGTAGGGAAAGAGAAACGGCATTTCAGTGGGACTTGGAGAATGAGAGGGGGCCCCTGCAAAGACAGCTGTAAGGGAGGTGTGATGCTGAAGGGGGTGTCACTGAGTTCTCTGCAGTAGAAGGAACCAGAGAGATGGCAGGCTGTGGGGAAACCTGCCTGCAGGTGAGCAGTGGGCGTAAAACCCTAAACTAAGGACTCTGGGTCCCTTCCCAGCAGCCTGCAGGCAGAGAAAGAAGCAGGGCTTGGCAGGAGGAGAGGAGGGCGGGGTGAAGGAAAAGGAGCTCCTCTATCCATGCCTTCTGGCCTTCCAGGGTGAATTTGGGTTGATGATTGTGATGCATCGTCGTTGTCTCATTAGGGGAGTGTAAGTGGGAGCTGGTGTAGAAAAATCCCCCTGGGTGTTATCCTCTTCTGGATAAGAGTCGATCCAGTACTTACTGGATAATTCCTATAGAGCATCTCCTAGGGTAAGGGGTAGAGCTTCGGAACTTTTTCTCTCCTTTAAAACAAGTTGTTCTCTCTGGTTTTTGACATATCAGTCAATCTTGCTAATTTTTTTCTTTTTTCTGTGGTCTAACCTGACCTGTCCTGAGATCAAAGAACTGGAAGAAAAAGCCTGACTGCGATGAAAGGAGCAAACAGGAGGGCAGTCTTCTAAACCCAGAAAGAACAGCGAGAACACAGATGATCAGAGGTGAGGGTGGGAAGGGGCAGATTCAGGCCCACTCTCAATAATGGACAGAAAAGCCCAAGTCAGCCACAGCATCAAGTCCCACGTCTGAGGATGCCCTGGACGTGATGAAGCATGCCCATCTCCCTGGGAGATGAGACCGGGAGTGTCACAGCAAAGCCTTCAGGGACATAGGAAGGGAGAGCAGGGCCTCTAGGATGGGCATCTCCATCCATAAGCTGCCCTATGGGTATTTCTCACAGTGACAAAGAGACAGCTCCTGTGAGAGACAGCATCAGAGGCAGAGGAGAGCGAAGGCTTTCAGGCAGGGTGAATTCTGCAGTCTCCTAAGGATCCAAAAGGACGATCAGAGATTCTCAGAGGTATCAGAGTGGGAGGGGTTGGCATTCCCAGGTTGGGGAGAGGCTAGCTGGGGAGGTACTGCTTACTGAAATCTTTCGACCAAAATCTTACTTCTTAAAAGCCATCTTCCCAGTTAACTTCTCTATGTTCAGTCCTGAAAAGACTCTAGAATGTACAAGGGTGGGTTATCCAGTGGGGCAATGTAGGGAGGAAGTGGTAGCAGCGTATCAGGGAAAGAGAATCTTCTCGTGGTGCATGAGTTACCTAGTGAATTGCACATGATGTCCAGCCTTCTTCATTTAGCTGTAGAAGTGTGCTTGTAAGAGATGTTGGAGGGGTAACTCTATTGATCCTCCCCAAATTATTTTTGTCCGTTTCCAGGCATAGAGACCAGAAGAGCTCATTGGCTCCAAGAACAAGCAAGAAATCCACTGTGTCTGATTAAGTACTGTCTGTGGTGTGCTCTTCTTCTGGTGATTAAAATCTTTGTGTCTGTCATTTAAGAGAATTTTCACCTATTTAAAAAATATCTAACAAAAAAATTTGAAAATATGTATCTGTGTTGTTTATTAATTCCCAAAGCTATGAAATTTTTTATTACATGTATAAGAATACAAATTTGTATAATGAAAAAGTTATAAACAGAGTCCCACCCTCATGTATATTTTGTTCTTGCTTCCCCAAGGTATCCAATGTTAATAGACACATGTGTATCCCTCCCTTCATTTCTCTGCTGGGACATACATACACAGTCACAGGTTCACAAGTAGATCTGCTGCGGTGTTTGCTTTTATGGAAACTTGGTCACATTCTACCCACATTGCTCTCGCCCCTTCTTTCAATTGACATTCTGTCTTCATTCTCTGTAAGTCATTAGATATTGCACTAACACTATCTTTTTGAAGTCTTCTAAGTTTTAACTCATATTTACACAAATAATTTAAATAGATGATAACAATTACAGTACACATTACCTAGACTTATACATGTTGTTGTTAGGTGCTGGCGAGTCAGTTCTGACTCACAGTGACCCTATGTACAACAGAATGAAACACTGCTTGGTCCTGTACCATCCTCACAGTTGTTGCTGTGTGCGAGCCCACTGTTGCAGCCACTGAGTCAATCCATCTCATTGAGGGTCTTCCTGTTTTTTGCTGATCTTCTACTTTACCAAGCATGACATCCATCTCCAGGGTCTGGTCCCTACTGATAATATATCCAAGGTCATCATCCCTTCTAAGGAACATTCTTCCAAGACAGATTTGTTCATTTCATATATAACACTACTAAAATGGAAACACATATCATCTATGCTTCTTAAGTCCACTCTTACTGCATGTTCTACCTCTCCTCCCCCCGTCCTTTCCCACAAGTGAATCCAAGGTAATTCATAGTAACAATCTGGTAAGTAGTCTATCTTATCCTTGTGTAAACAAACACACACAGATATATCCTCATCTGCTCATTTATATACACACATAAATAGGTATTCAAGCATATTCAAATGTTTGTTATTATTTTACTCAAATGTGCTCATTTTATATATACTTCTCTGCACCTTGATTTTCTCCTTCAATAATACTTCACAGAGATTTCTCCTACTCAATGACTACAACTCTTTTTCATTCTAATGACTCCCTAATTTTATTGATGATGTAGCTTTACCATAAATTATCATTCCACCTTCAATGGACAGTCAATTTTTTGTCATTATTAATTATAACCATCCTTTGTGTATTACAGGTTCTTTTTGTGTGTGTGTGTGTGGTATAGATTCTAAAGAGTGAAATTTCCAGTTCAAAGGATGGTTTAAAAGTATAGAACCATGTCCGTGTCTTTTCCCTAAAAGGCTGTTGTAATACATCTTCCCAGCCATGTCTGAGGGTATCCTTCTCCCCACAGCCCAGCCAGCCATAGGTGGTGTTGATTTTTAAATTGTGCCAGTTTCACTGGGACTTGGATATTTTCTTAACTACCAGTGATTTTTTTTTTTAACAACTTTGATTATGTTTATTGGGCATGTGGATTTGCTCTGAATAGTCTGCTTGAATTCACTGCTCATTTTTCAAGTGCTTAACTTTTATCCTTCTTGTATAAAATGGAAATCATTATTAATCCTTGTCATCTACATTTCACATAATTTTCCAGATCTATGATTTGTGTATCACATTTTTTGCAAGCTCTGTGCCCCAGAATGATCAGTTGAGTCAGCACCATTTATTAAATAAATATAATTGTCTTGAAATACCACCTTTGTATCAATGGTTATTGTGATTTCTTAGTAGATTTTCTGTTTCACTGGTCTACTTGTCAGTTTCTATGCTATGTAATATTGATGTTCTGCTACTTGCTGAGGTCGACACCTGTAACTATCCTGCTTTTCCATGTTTATTCTTTGGTAAAGGAGCCCTGGTGTTGCAATGATTAAGCACTGGACTGCTAATGGAAAGAAAGGTTGGCAGGTCAAACCTATCCATCAGCTCTGCGGGAGAAAGACCTACTACCTACTGCCTAGAAAACCCTATGGGGCAGTCAAATGGGGTCTCTATGTGCCAAAACTTGACTTGGTGGCTCCTAAAAATAACACTGTTTGTTATATATTATACTATTTGTAGCTTAAGATTACTGTATATAATTCAAAAACAACTATGTAAATGTTCTAACTGGAAATGCATTACATTCATCTATTAGTTTGGGGGGCTTCCATTTATTTGACAAGACCCCTCGTTTGGAAATATGGCATATTTTTTGCACATATTCAGGTTTCATTTGATTTAATACATTAGTTTTCTTCATATAGGTCCTTTGCTGTCCTAGTCAAAACAATGTTTTCCTAAATATTTTATAGTTTTGGAGACAATTTGATACAGTAAAGAAGTAGGGGAAAGAGAACGGTCTGTATCTCCCACCCTTGCCCATTTTAGACTCTTACGTCTACATTGGAGCCCTGGTGGTGCAGTGATTAAGAGCTTGGCTGCTAATCAGAAGGTCAACAGTTGAAACCCACCAGCCGATCCTTGGAAACCCTATGAGGCAGTTCTACTCTATCCTATAGGGTCACTATGAGTCAGAATTGACTCAACAGCAACGGGTTTGGTTTGTTTTTTGGATGTCTACACTGGGGAGAAACCACTTATTTTAATATAGTTGCCTTGTAGCCAGGTATGCAATTATATCAACAGTAAAAAAAAAACAATCTCTTTTAATACTTATACTAGTTACTTAAATTTTTTAGTTTATTCTTTCACCTTAAAACTATGTTGAACCATACCAAAATCTATGTCACTTCCAAATTTATCAGCATGAGTTGAATATTTTTCCATTTATCTCACACATGCTAAGTTTTGGGATAATTTGTTTTGCTCCAATAGATAACTAACACTTCGACCTACCAACCATTATGGTAATTACACACATCTTGTTTCTGACAGTTAAGTACTTCTACCTGGCCTCCATTGCACAGGGATTCCATTATTTGCATTGCTACTAGGCAGTCCAGCTCCCACTAACAACCTGAGCCTACAGAAATTATTTTGTTGTTAGCTGCCATCAGGTCAGTTCAGACTCATGATGACCTCATGTTGCAGAGTAGAACTGCTCAATAGGGTTTTCAAGGCTGTGACCTTTCAGAAGCAGATCGCCAGGCCTGTCTTCTGAGGTGCCTCTGGGTGGGTTGAAAGTGCCAAACTTTCAGCTAGCAGTCAAGCACTTAACGTTTGTGGCACCCAGGGACACCCTATAGAGAAGAGATATCAGTAAGCTCACTGTTGCTGGTGCTCTCCCCAACTCTACATTCCTTACTGATTTGATAAAATGGGTGTCCTTCAGGACCTCCAAGAAATGGTCTTACAGAAAACTAACTCTGGCATACCCACATATTGGAGACTTTTATCCTGTCTTCCAACAACTGACATAACAGTTCTAGCATTTCTATTTCATAGAATACGGGCCATTGTCTTTTCCAAGCTTCCAAGAGCAATCCCAGCAGCATATTAAACCCATTCCCAGAGCTTTGCTATGGCAATAAGTCCTTGTTAGGGGAGAGTTCCCTCATACCAACAAACTCTCCTTCACCCAACTTCCTATTAACTCCCCTTGATTCAGCACCTTCAGCATTCGTTCCTAAGCACACCCCTGTCCTGCTCACACAAGTTAGCCAGATCTTGCAGCTCCTTCCGTGTAGAGTCCTTCTCCCCCTTACCACAGCCAACACTTCCCTGGGTAGGCTATGCTGATATTTGACAACTAAGTATCTGGACAAATGCATGGGACCGCTATCTAAGGACTCTCTCTGCAAAGGAAATGGCTGAAGGTGGCTGGGGAGGAAACCAGAACATAAAGTATGAACATTCTGGAGGCTGACATTAAATGAGCCCAAATCCTATGACTACACACCAGTTGTGGATAGAAACAGCTCCAAGAGAAGCCCTTTCTCATATCGAGTGGGAAAGAGGGTCCGTAAAGGAGAGAGGGAGGCAGGTGGGCAAACACCTAAAACTCTGGAAGAGGAGAATTCTTCTCTCTTGCCAGACTATATTTCTCTCTCTCTCTCCTTGCTATTAGTTGACGTCTAGTCACTTCTGCCTCAAAGTGTGTGTGTGACTTTTCGAAAGCAGATTCCCAGGCTTATCTTCAAGGTGCTACTTTGTGGGTTCAAACTGCCAAGCTTTTGGCTGGTTGTTGAGTGCTTTGGCCCCATAGGCAGAACCAGTCACTTAAGTGCACGACATAAGGAAGAGATTAAAGCCCCAGCATTCTTGCCACTAGGCCAGGAAAGCACTCCTTCAGAACTCAGAGAGCTAAAGAGAGGAGGCAGTGCAAGAAAGAGGTTCCATAAAATTGTCATGAACTCCTGGTTCACCCCCCGGTTGCATATGCCTTGCTCTGACCCTAAGAAGCATATCAAATCCTTTAAGAGCTACACTATGGGTTAGAACACCATCAAGGTCCCAAACTGAGTGGCACTCACATAGATTAGACCTGAATATCACTGCAAAGCCTTCAAAAATTGAACTAACATTTGAGCCACAGAATACAGAAGACGGGATAGAACTTGCAGCCTGAACATAACTGAGTCAGGTGAATGCTAAAACAAAAAATACCACCATTTTCTATAAAATATAAGAAGAACTATAGTCTTAAAATCACAAAACACAAATTTTAAAATGCGATTCTAATCATGCACCAAGAAATAACAGGAATACTTTTTAAATAAATGGAAAGATAAATAGACGCTATTTGCAAAGGAAAATTTTACATGTTAAACATACAATGGTAGAAATAAAAAATTCATTCGAAAGTCTCACCAGCAGAATGGTGATGACAGAGAAAAAAACTAAATGAGTTGAAAGTAGATCAATAGAAAATATCCACTCTGGAAACAGAGAGAAAAAATATGGAAAAAAAGAAGGAACAGAGCCTCAAGAACTATGCAAAAAGCTATGTATTTATTGGAACTCCAGAAGAAGTGGAGAAAATGTGTGGTGTAGAAAAAAGTCTTTGAAGAAATACTGGCTGAACACTTTCCAAATCTGGTGAAAGACATAAACTTACAGATTCAAGAAGCTCAGCAACCCCAACAAGTTAAATTTAAAGAACGCTATGCCTAAATACTATATTTCTACAAAAATATTGCACTTGTTATGCATTTTTTGCCAACCGGGCCTTCCCCCCTCCTCCCTAGGTATATTTGTAAGCACGCTTTGCTAATTTTTTTTACATTTTACATCAGCATGTAAAAAAAAAAATTAGCGTAGGAGTCTGTCTTAGTTATCTAGTGCTGCTCTAACAGAAATACCACAAGTGGATGGCTTTAACAAAGAGAAATTTATTCTCTCACAGTCTAGGGACTATAAGAGTCTGAATTTAGGGTGCCAGCTCCAGGGGAAGGCCTTCTGTCTCTGTCAGCTCTGGAGGAAGGTCCTTGCCATCAATCTTCCCCTAGACTAGGAGCTTCTCAGCGCAGGGACCGCAGGTCCAAAAGACAAGCACTCTTGCTCTTCTTTCTTGGTGGTATGAGGTCTCCCGTCTCTCTGCTCACTTCTCTCTTTTATTTCTCAAAAGAGATTGGCTTAAACTGTAGATTAATCTTGTAGATTGAGTTCACATAACTGCCGCTAATCGCATCTCATCAACATCATAGAGATAGAATTCACAACACATAGGGAAATAACATCAGATAACAAAATGGTGGACAATCATACAATACTGGGAATCATGGCCCAGCCAAATTGATACATGTATTTTTGGGGGACACAATTTCATCCATGACAGGTGCTTATGAAAATACCTGGGAGGGGGAAAGTGCAGTTGGCAATATATATATATATGTATATATATATATATGTATATATATATGTGTGTGTGTGTGTGTGTGTGTGTATATACATATATATATATAAAACATGTGAGTTATTTGCATAAAAATATAGTGTATCATAATCACCTGCAGAATAACAAAGATCAAGAAAATACTCAGGAAGAAGGTAGAGAGAAAACAACACATTTCACATGGGAAAAATAATTTGAATGACTCTGTATTCATTATCAGAAGCCACAGAGGCCAAAAGGTTGTGAAACAACATTTTTTCAAACACTGACAGATCAGAAACACCAACCCAGAATTCTATATCCAGTTATTACCTTCAGGAGTAAAGAAGAAATAACATCATTTTTTGGAGAAGGAAAACTAAGAGAAATCATCACCACCAGACTTATCTCAAATGAAACACTAGAGGAAGTGCTTCAGGTGGTAGACTTGGAATGTCAGTAGTATTTATGGAGAGCAGAAGACGTGGTAGCTATGTGGGTAAATACACTATTTCAACACTGTAGACACTGCACAACATGGCGCTGGACATGCCTCTTTGGAAAGTTTTTCCAGTCTCTTGGAAACCCTTGGGAATATACTCTTGGTGGCAAATCATTATTAGAGAATGGAATTCATTTTGAAAATATCTGAGAGATGTCTGTAGTCAAGTCTGGTGAATAAACTGGAAAATAAATTTTTGGACCCAAAATAAGGTATGGTAACAAAAAAATGAGTCTTAATTCCCATGTGGCCATGAGCCAGCTCTGAAGGCCTTCCTCAAAGAGGCATTTCAGGCACATCGGGAGCAATGGCTTGTTGTTGTTGTTGCTAGGTGCCATCGGGTGGATTTATGAGTCACTGAGACCCAGTGTGATAGCAGAACTGCCCCATAGGGTTTTCTGGTTTGTAATCTTAACCGGAGCAGATCGCCAGATCTTTACTCCTTAGAGCCTCTGAGTGGGTTCAAACCACTCACCTTTTGGTTAGCAGTGGAGCACTTAAACTTTGTACCACCAGGGCTCTTTGGAGCAATGGCAGCACCACAGAATTGGGGTATAAACCTCCCATGGGCATTCTCTGAGAGGTAACCACTTGCTTAAGTACCCAGCTTAGTTTTCGAATATAGTAATTCTGCATAAAGTCTAGATAAGAATTAAAGTGCTTCATTGAGTGGGCAAGATTTTATATGCGCTCCCTGAACCAAATACCTCAAGGGCAAAGTTTAAGAGTAAACCAAGGCATTTCCCATCAGTCCTTACCTGAGAAGGTCTTTGTGAGGATTTCCTGAGACTCTTGGAAAAGGACTTAGTAGCCGCTGCCTTCTTTTTCCCTCTTCCCTCCACAGCAAACAGGGACTGGTGCTAAGACGTCAGGGATCAAGCTCCGAAACCCTCTTCTTGTCTCCTATGTGGGCTGTGTAATAAGACCAGGAACCAGGCATTCAGCTGTGTGAAGAGAACTCAGGAGTATTTCCCGTCTTAGACGCCTTCAAGTTCCAGTGAAGTCTTGTTACAAGTCACCAGATCAGCCAAGGAGCTGGAAAACTGAAATTCCTGCTCCACTGACAAGCAGGAAGGATGGGGTGGCGGCTGGGCACAGCCTTGCCCTCTGTGGCCTTAGGCTTCCCCTTGTTCTAGTGGGATCTGCCAGCCTGGTGAGTCTGAGGTCTAGGCAGGGCTGGATGAGCTGGGCCTGTCGCAAAACGCTGGCGAAGCCAACTCTGTCCTGCTGCCCGGGAGCTTGCCGTGGGGCAGCACGGGATCTCGCGCCTCCCTCAGGAGCCGCTCTGCACGCAGAGCCCCCTCCCAACTGCCGCCTCCCCGCCTTCTAGCTCTGGAGGCACGTTCTCTTGATGCACAGATGCAGCTGGGTACCTCATGGCAATGCACACAGATTCAGTCCCAGTTAGACTACAGACCTGAACCCGAAATGCACAACTTTAAACCTGCTAGATAGGTGGGAAATGAAAAAAAAAAGTAAACAAAAAAAATTTAACAAAAAGAACAGTTACCAAAAAAAAATTACGTAATGTGAGACAGTATCCTCACATTATGGACTCAAGGAGGCTGGGTTGTATCTTTCTTTGCAAATAAATCTTAAATAAGGGAATTGGTACCAGGAGTAGGTGTAGACTCTGACTTTTGGAAAATGGGGGGTGGGGATCAGGGATTGATTAATCGGCCTGAATGAGGCTGAAAACAGTGATAATCCACATAATACTTAAAGATGAAATCCTAGCAGCCTAAAACATGCAGTGGAAATTTTTCTAAGTAAATTAGCACCAGAAGAGGCCTTTAATCACTACAAAATGGGTCAACAGTTCAAGCTCTCCCTATAAAGACAGAATCTACCAGACAGCAATGGGTTTTGGGTTTGGTAGATCACTTTCAGTCAGGTTCCAGCAAACATCCAAGAAACCGATCATTTTAATCTTGTACGTAGTCAACAAAGAAGAGAAAAATATGAGATGCTCCCCAACTTGATCCTGAAGGCTAGTTTAATATTGATACCGAATTAGGAAAGGAGGGTAGAAGAAGTGTTACAGGACAAGCAGACTAAGTAATCGAGATGCCAAAACCTACATAAAATGCTGGCCAAGGAAATCCAGCAAGGTCTAAACCATGTACTATGCCATGATCAAGGTGGTCTATTGTAGGCATGCAAGTTTGAGTGAACATTAAAGATTTAACAATTTAATTCACCATATGCACAGTTAAGGAAGAAAAGACATATTCTCACCTCAAGAGATGGGGACAAAGCAGTTGATAAAATCCACACTGAGAGAGAAGAACTCTGAGCAAACTAGGAACAGAGAAGGAGTTCCCTGACCTGGAAAACTACAGCTGGTATGATAGTTCATGGTGAAATGTGGGACGTTCTCTGCAAAATTAATTAGCGATAAAATGAGGGTGCTTTCTATGTGATTTCTATGAAATATTTAACACTGGAGGTCCAAGCTAGTACAAAAAGTCAAGAAAAAGAAAGAAAAGGTATAACTGTTATTTTTCATAGATTATAGGAATGTCTCCACAGAAAAATTTAAAAACCATAGAAAATATTGGAATTAATAGTAGTTAATCGTAAAGTAAAAAATAAATTAAATTTCTATGCATCAGCATCAAGCTGATGGTTGTAGGTCTTAGTGAATGCAGAGGACACCGACAGGGAAATAGCAGGATTCCGGTGCGCTAGACCAAGGAGGAGAGAATATTATTTTGCACTGGGCTGAATTTATAAGCTTGGGTATGTGTGTTGGTCACCTAGTGCTGCCATAAGAAAAAAAGAACACAGTTGGGTGGCTTTAAAGAACAGAAACATATTTTCTCACAGTTCAGAAGCTAGAAGTCTGAGCTCAGGGCATAGCTCATGTCTACTTCAGCTTCTAGTAGCTTCCAGAAATCCTTTGTGTTCCTGGCCTTGTAGATGCATCTGTCTCCTTTGTCTGTCTTCCTCCTCCCCTGTTTGCCTGTTTGTGTCTGTGTCTATTCTGCTCTTTTTCATAAGGGACTAGGTTTGGGACCCACCATACACTTCTATGGCCTCATTAACATAATTTTAATAATCCCCTATTTCCAAGTCAGGTCAAATTTATAGGTCCGGGGTTAGGATTTCAACATACCTTTTGGGGTTACACAAGTCAATCCATAATAGCACCCTAACCAGGTATTCTGGATTGAGAGTACTAGCGTGAGCAGCTGAGAGTGGTGCTAATTTTTTTTCTACATTAGTTAGCTGGAATTTGTCTCAATGGTCACCCATATGAATGTTGGAGCAACGGACTATGAAGGACCTGGCCAGTCTTTTCTAACCATGTCCATTGTGTAGAAAAACACACACATTCCCATCACTGAAGCCTTGAGAAATTCATAATAAGAGTGGAATAGGGGTTGGAACCAAGAATTGTTTCAAGGCCTTGATAACATGCCATAGCTGTTAGACATCCACATGGAGATGTCAGGTAATAATCCTAACAGCTAACACTTACTGGGTACATGCACTGGTGCCAGGCACTCTTGTAAGTGCTTCTCCTTTCTTAAGATACTTGCTCTGCATGACAGCCATATGAGAAATTTGTCATTATAATGCACATTTTACAGATGAAGAGGTCAATACAGACAGTTAGGCCAATATTTGAATATATGAGTCTGGCTCCAGGGGGAGTTGAAATGGCTGGAGGTGTAAACCCCCACATCCTTAGCTACAGACAGACAGCCGTGGACTCATTGAGGCATCCCAGAGAGAGGGTGTCAATAGAGAGAGAGGACTGAGCACCTGAGCCTGAGGGCACTCTGATATCTAGAAGCCCGCCAGATGAACGGTGGCCAGCAAAGCTCTCTGAAGTCAGTGTGGTTCCTGGAAGGTGCTCTGCGCTTTCTCTCGGCTGCATTCACCAGTGCCCCTCCCACCCGCACTGGGTTGTCCCGGTCACCCTGGCAGGAACAGTGTGTACCATTCACCACTGTATCCAAATAACGTAGACTATTCCTGGCACGTGGAAGCTGTATAAATACTGATTGAATGAAAAATGAAAAAGGAAATAATCAATGAAATTAGTGAATGAAATCATAGTTGCTACCTTTGAATACTTCAAGGGGCTTCATGTGTAAGAGGGAGAATATTTGATCTGAGGTGAATCTGAGACTATCTCTCAGGGTTAAAGAATGCTGAACAACAATTAAATAAAAAGGTTTAATGGCAGAGTTATATGTTAAAAGGTGTAAGCATAGGTTGAAGATTATTAGAAACGTGCACATTTAATATTTCCACTATAGTCAAATTGCTAAAAATATATAGTACACGCACACAGCAGAAAGTAAAGCAATTCAACGTCCTCTTTAAAAAAAAAAAAAAAAAAACATTATCCTGGAAAAGGCTAATACTGAGTGAAAAGAGCAGGATATAATATTTGTGTGAATAAACATAAATATGTGTGATAATACACATATAAAACCGGTTGCCATGGAGTCGATTCTGACTCCTGGTGTTCCCATGTGTGTCAGAGTACTTTCCAAGTTTTCTATGAATGGAATGTACTTCTTCTATTAAAAACAAAAAAACATTGCCTTTGAGTCGATTCTGACTCATAGCAACCCTATAGGACAGAGTAGAACTGCCGCATAGACTTTCCAAGGAGCGCCTGGTGGATTCGAACTGCCGACCTTTTGGTTAGCAGCCGTCGCTCTTAACCACTACACCCCCAGGGTTTCCACTTCTTCTATAAGAAGGAAAAATTAAAGGAATATATCTAAATAATAATTAATAGAAATGAAAGGATTAAACCTCTGGAGAGGGTGCCCAGGAACCCAAGATTACAATAACATTGGTTTGGAAGGCAGAATTATGGAGTCGGGAAGTCCAGTGGTCCCATGCAGCCAGCTGGAAAGAGAAAAGAGCAAATAAACACAGGGAGAAGACAGTGAGCTAGAGGAGTGGGAGAAATGAAGTATTTCTCAAGTGCTGAGAAAGGCTGGGCGTCTGTTGTTGGCATGTAGTTCCTCATTTAAACTTCAGAGGGACATAGGTGGTGGGATAGATACTATTATTCACTTTGATCACGCAAACATTTTATTATCTTTGATTTTAACAGTAACATATGCTATAAAAACAAACGAGAAAATAGAGAAAAGTATAATAAAAGAGTAAGTCTCGTCAGTGAAGTATTATTATTTTACCTCAGCAGCTGCACATTTTTGTTGTTGTTGTAAATATACCACACAACTTTTGCTAATTGAACAAGTTGTACAGGTGTTCAACATATTGACAGCAATTACATTAGTAGGCTGTGCATCTCTACCCTTAATCAGTATGATTTTTTCTGTCACCATAAACCAAAATCCGGTACTCCATATGCAATAACACTGCTTTATTCCCTCCCTCTTGCCCCTGGTAACCCCGGAAGAACTTTCGTCTGTATACATTTGCCTGTTCTTGTAAAAAACAGGTTTTTTAAACTGAAAGTTCATGACAAGCCACAAGGGTGAATTCATGTGATAGCAGAAGTTATTTGCAGTACATATATCTACTACGGACTTGGTTCTAGAATATATAAAGAACGATCCAAAAAGAAAAAGGGCGGGGGGAGTAGGCAGTTCAATAAAAAAATGAACAAATACTTCAATGCTCTGTAAAAGAAGATTTCTATATGGCCAACAAACATATGAAAAGGGACTAAACTTCATTAGTTATCAGACAAACTCTAATAAAAAGTCACGATGTGATACTATCCCCCACACATCAGAATCGCTAAAATGAAAGAGACAGAAAACACCAACTCTTGGGTAGAACATGGAGCAATTGGAATTCTAATCTACTGCTAGTGGAAATGTAAACTGGTACAACCACTTAAAAAATGTCTTGACTGTAATCTACTAAAGCTGTGAACATACGTATATCCTATGACCCAGCAATTCTACTTCTAGATATATACCCAATAGAAATGGGTACGTGTGTTCACCAAAACACATATACTTCTAAGCATCTGCTAAGGAATGAACACCCTCCTTATGAATGCCTAACTTTCAAAGCATTATTCTTTGTCTGTTGTATGGTGATGTCCATATATGATGATATGTTTTTATAGAAAAGTCTAGAGCTTTCTGTGAAATTCAGCAGCAAACCTCTAGAGGCTCATGCTCTTACAGCTTCTGCTGCCTCTGGAGCTACGGCTTCTATCTGTCTTACTGCTGGGCTGCAGCACATGGAAACAGTTATAAAATTCAACCCCATCTTAAAAATTCACAAAAATTCTACTTACACAAAATTTTTATTAGCTTCTAAGAAGAGGTGTGTAGATAAGATAGAGAAAGGATTTATATTGCAGCAAAGCAAAAGCTTTAAATGAAACGGCTGGGAATGGTGGGCCTCCCTTTGTAAAACTGCTTTTTTATATGGAATATGGGAAAATGCAGTGAAAATGTGGGTTATGCAAAAAGGCAAAAAGGAGTGTTTGCAGCAATTTGGTAATCACTTAGATCACTTGTAAAAATATTTTCATCCTTTTTTTCATAGGTTACACATTTGATTAGTACACTTTATTTTTTTCTATCTCTTCATTATACAAGTTCTATTCCCATTTATATAACTAAATTATATGAGTAATAGTCACCATTTCCATAACCTGTTTTTTAACTGGTGTAACTAAATAAAGAGAGCAACACAGTGTCTTTTTAATAAAAAGCCACCCACACTCATTCATTGACTCAAATCATTTTTGAGCACTTCTTAGATGCCAGGCACCGAGATACTCTGACAAACACAACACACAAGGTCCTGCCTGCGTGGACCTTCTGTTTTTGTGGAGCTGGCAAATGATCAACCAGCCAAAGCGCATAATGTATGTAACCTAACATCAGGGAGGGAGATGCGTAATTTTGGAGGTGTCCCCAGCTGTGTCTCTTTGCTCTGAACCCAGTGAAAAGTAAACACTTCAAAGGAATTCTGTGGGGTCCATAAATGTGAAAAAGAGATTTCATTTCCGTTTCCTTTTGTTGGTTTTATCTGCTACCCTGTCAGCATTTTTCAAGAATGATTATGCAGCTGACATTAAAGCCCCCAAAATTCCAACTCATTGCTGTCAAGTCAATTCCGACTGCCCCATAGGGTTTCCAAAGAGCGGCTGGTGTTAGGACACAAATAATTACTGCATATGAGAATCTGAAAGCTGTTCACTGTGGATGTCTGAGGGACACAGTAATACCTGCAGTGATTTCCACGTGCGTGGGGTGCTCTAGTGTGAAAATCAGGAGGAATGGACCCCATGTGTACTTTGCATCCTTCCTGCAGATTATGACACGATCAAAAATTCCCTTTTCATTGTCTTGCAACTTGTAAGAGAACAGAGGGAATTTTTAGGCAGGACCCTTTGAAAACACAGGGCAAGAAAATTTACTGGAACATTAAATTCAAAATAATATCTTCCTATATTTTTCTTCCTTCCCTTCCTCATTTCAAGGAAGAAGTTGGACTCACAGGTTTGAAGCCCTGAAACTCTGAGATTCTGAAAAGTCTGTTGTAAAAGCCTCAGCTCACTGGAGTAATCACACTGTGTGAACTGGAGCCCAGGGGAAGAGCGAGAGTCCTAGACATTGGGAAGGGGTGGGCCATGCTTCTTGATAGTGCCCTGGGGTAGGTGGCAGCACCTCAAAGGGTAATGCAGGTACACAGGTAGACAAACCCCATCATGGTGTTCGAAGCCCTGCCAAGGTTCTCGTGCTCCAGCTGAGAAAGGAAGCAGCAGAGACAATGCTTCCAGAGAGATCACCCACATTGGCTGGGGCAATGGGTGTGTTTAGGCTCTTCTCCAAGCCTTGGTCCTTTATTAGGCCCTGGGAATTATTGCATATCTGGGTGACAGGGCACCCTAAAAATAAGTAAGGTTAAAATTTCCCCACAAATTTGTAACAAGAGATCTCTGAGGTGTAAATCAGTTTATTTACAGAAATATGCTTTTTTGCACACGATTTTGTGCAGATTCACACAATTCATATTATTCATTCATTCCTTAAGTCAACAAAGATTTACTGTTTAATGGCTACATGTCTGATCCTATGCCAGATGCTCTTGAGGATGAAATGACTCAGAGAATGTCCTTCACTGTCTGGAGAGAAAACAAGCCAAGTAAACAGGTGTATTAGTTACATATTGCTGTGTAACAAAAGCCCCCAAAATGGAGTGTCTGAAAAGAACAATAATTTACTAAACTCACAGTTTTTCCGGTTGTCACTTTGGGGCAGCGGCTCACACCAGGGCTTACTCATGTGTCTACAATTTGCTTCCAGGTCAGCTTGGAGCCAGTTAGTCTCAAATCAACTCAGTGAAACCACTGGGTCCTCTCTCCAATGGTCTCTCATCATCCAGCAGGCTGGCCTGGTTTCGTTCCCATGGGTTCTCAGGATTTAGGAGCGACAAAAGGGTAAGTCTCAACGTAAAGTCCTTTCAATTCTCTCCTTGTATCATGTTTGCTACTGTCCCACTGGACAAAACAACCGTAAGGTCAGCCCCAACTAAGGCATGGAGAAAGACTCCTATTGATAATGAAAAGAGCTCTGGAGTCTCATAAAAGGCATGAGAACAGAGAGAGGAAGAATGTGTAGACATTTCTTAAACCGACCACAACAGTAAACAGTAAACGGTATCTTGAGTAAAACGGAGTACAGAGCAAGAAGTAGACAAACCTACCAGGAGAAGAGTCAGGGAAGACTACAACCAGGAAGTGATGTCTGAACCAAGTTGGGAATATGACTGGATAGTTAACGGGCAACAAAAGGCCCAGGGTCAGGAAACGCCATGTTTTCTCCAGAGGCTTCAGTACAAGGTGATGGATGGCTTGATGAGAAAAGTCTGAGGAGACAGGGTGAAGCCACTGGGGCACTTGCTACATTTGTGAACAGGCACAGATCATCTTTTGTTCTATTGTTTTCCAACCAGTCCTCCCTGTTTTACCATTTGGAGTCACACAAAATGAGCCCCTAGCATCCCTGTGTTGAAACTTTTATTTTCCTCCGAGAAGTCAGCTCCTTCCTCATCACCAAGCCAACTTTCTTAATTTCTTCCTCAAATAGTCTCCCCATTTGCTAGATCCTTTTCTAAATGGCCTCCAGAACAAAAGCAGAGTCAGAAGAAGCCGAGGTAATGGGCTTTCCCCAACTCAACTGCTAAATCTCCCATTCTGGCTGACCACAAAAATCTTGAGTCTTAGTGCTTTTTGGTGAGGTTATAAGCCTAGCCTGTTCCAACGGGGTCAGTTCTCTTCACCACCATGCTTCACCAGACAGTAGGCCAGCAGATGGGAGGGGAGAGAACATCTTGTAGGAAGAGGGAAGGGCCCATGTGAAGTCTCAGAGGCTAAGGAGAACTGAGAGGGGTTCAGAGTGGACATTGTATGACCAGGGTTGGAAAGACTTGATTCAAACAGAGTCAAGAGAGACATGTGGGAGAAAGCAACTGCCCATCACAGTGTTATCATTCCCTGTACTCTCTCTCTCCCCACCAAGGGATAGTAACCCCTTTGAGGGAAGGAAAAGTAGCAATGCATTTTTAATATCTAATCTCCATCTTCCCAGTTCTGGAGTGACAATCCCCAAGCTGCTTCTTCAACACATGTCATGCTTTTCTTGTTGCCCCATTTTGCTTCTGACTGGACCCACGGAATAGAGCAATGTCAGCAATCATGTCATGCAGGGTTATGGAAGCCTTGGTGCTCACTCAGATCCCAACTACCCTTTGGAGAGGGTGTCAATCTGAGGTCCTGTGGGAGAGCGTCTTTAGCTACTGAATCATGGAAATTCAGGATTAAATTAGAATACCCAGGTCATCAAATGTTCATGCATCATCAATAACTGGGAGAGGGATAAAGATCCTTCAGGAGACATTACTTTTGGACTTCTTCACCGAGACTGCATGAAACACAGATACGTGAGGAAGGGGCCTTTTTCTAAGACTCTAGATAAGTATGGGAGGAAAATTCTTCCAGATTGACATGTGCTAGGGAACAGAGGGTCTGATCTCCACCAGAAAAGAGAGAGATGATAAGACAAGATGAAGGATTTGGGGTGAATGGATAAGGTCATAAGGGGGCTTATTCTGAGAAAGCACTTCATGTCGTTTAGTAGAAAATTAAACAAGGTTTGCAGTGTCAATAAGAAATGTAGGAATAAATGTGGGATCAAACTAAAACATTCCATTGTGAGTCTGATAGCTTTCCAGAATAGGTGCAGACAATGCGCTCTATTGTTCAGGATCTGAACCTGATGGAAAGGAAAGAAACCAGCGGAGAACGGGGGCAGAAAGTGTGAGACTGAGGAAAGACTGGCTAGGGAGAAGCATACATAATTATTATATTTTCTGATGAGAAGGAATTAATATGCCATGTGAAGAATTAAGAAAACTTCTCAGGAGTTTCTGGGAGTCGGTGGTTGAAGGAGCCCAGAGCCCACATCATCAAGGTCAGAAGAAGGTCTTGCAGACTCTTCCTCTAGATCCAGGAACTCCACTTCTCTTCCTATGCCTCCTCCCCGCCTCTACCCAAGGGACTAACAACCCCTCATAGCAAAGATAGCTTTAGGATAGAATTTTTTACATTTACACTTTACTTAACCTGAGCTTTGTCTAGGACTACTAATTCCCCACTGTATCCCAAGCCTGTTTTGTTGTCATCCTCACTATCATTATCTATGCTGCCCCACATCCCCCATCCCACCCTGTGCTGCCTTCCACTGGCCCAGCGCTGCTTCCTCTTCCTTCTTGCTTTTCTGACTGGCCTCGAACACCCTCTTGAGAGGTCTCCCATCCCATCTTCTGTCTATCACTGGAGCTTTGACTCCCCTTCCAAACTGCTTCCATCTCTTTCTTCCTTAACTGGCCAATCATACCCTCATATTCAGAAAAATACAGATCCTCATGTTGACATATACAACCCACCCAGACACACTCAGGTGAGGTGGTTGTGTCTTGGCCACTGAGGTTTGTGCCATCAAGGCTGTCAGATACAGACATCTGTTTCTGCCTCACCTTGAAGGAGTCGTTCTAATAAGGACATGGTAAGGAGGCCTGGTGGTGCAGTGGTTAAGAGCTATGGATGCTAACCAAAAGATTGGCTGTTCAAATCCACCACCTGCTCCTTGGAAAGCCTACAGGGAAGTTCTACTCTGTCCTAAAAGTTCACCGTGAGTCAGAATTAATTCAACAGCAATGGGTTTGGTTTTGGTTTTGGTTTTGGTTTTTTTAAGGGCCTTCTGTTCAGAGAAAGGTGATTTTAATTTCCTGCTGTGGCTTGGTTAAGGACACAAGTAGAAGTTTCAAATACACATAAATATACAAATTATTCTCTCTCTTTAAGTATAATTCCTTCTACAAAAAGCCTTCTCTTAAAAGGAGGTTGAAAAGAGGTTAAAAAAGAAGTGACCATTTCTCCTATTTCACTGTTTACATTCTAAATTTACTAAGAAAATCACCTTCATAGAAAACATCTTTCAGAGAAGTCATCTGTTATTATGAAGGTTCAGAGAAGTGAGGTCATTTCTATTTTCCAAAGGAGCAAATTCATTTGGCATTCAACAAATGCCAAAAAAAAAAAAAAATTAACGTGGAGATCCTCTGTTTATAATATAAACTATCAATGTATTATTGTTCTTTGAAAAACTATAGACTTTTGCTATAAGGCAGTACTATCACTGAAATTTTCCAGAGGAGACTTTATTACCCAAAGTCCACAAAGATTGTGGGTCCTTGGGGAAAAAGAAAGAAACTATAGGGTCTGCATAGGTGAAGTATGGTGGTGACAGAGAGGCCTCCAGAGATCCCTGAGACCAGATCCTTAGGTCACAGTTGAAGACTCAGGGCAGAGAGGGCTGGTATAAATTAACTCTCTATTATCATAGGTCTCAATCCAAGAGGAAAATGCCACTCAGGCTAGAACATCAAAATCAAAAAGCCCAAGCTCCTGGCCCAGGAAGACTCCTTAAGAAACAGAGAGGTCTTTTTCCTCAGCTTCCACTGAGCAGATTTCTCACTCATCAGGCTATTCCAGAGAAGCAATGGGTCAACTGCGTGTATTTCACCCAAGTGTGTAAAGTCAAGGGGGTGGCCGTTGTCTGGTAGACCAAAACATCTCATGCCCCTGTGGGCAATTGACCCCTGGTCTTGAGGCTGAGTTCTCAAACAAAGTCGGCGCCATATGCTCTGTTCCCAGTCTAGCCAACACCAAGTCCCTGGTCGGCATCCTGGAGTCCTCACAAAAAGAGCTGGGCACCTCTAGGAGCATCTGGAGGAGCAGAGACAGGGGCTGAAGAGGTAACAGCACCTACTGGTGTTGTTGCAGATGTGGGAGACCTGGCTGTAGATGGTGTGGGCGTGGCCTAAAGGTCAAAAGAGGAAGCACCTGAAGACCCTCTAGGACTCTCAGACTGGGAGAAGCAGAGTGCTTGGGCTTGAAATATGGGCTGTTCAGGAAAGAACTCCATTTAGGTTTTTTGAATCCACCTCGCCTGGAAAATCCATCCCTTCAGCCCTGTGTCCCCTACCATACTCCCCTCTACTGCATGGAGCGATCCAGCCCCATGGGCACCAGGATGGAAGAAGCTTCAGGATAACTGACCTAAGACACCAGTTCCACTCAGAAGGACCCCGGGCCCAGGAGAGAAGAGGACAGGTTTCATCTGGAAATGAGGTCTAAGCACACTGAAGATGAGCACAGTGTAGGTAGAGAAAGAAAAATGGGGTTTCAGTGTGGGACATGTAAGTCTGAGAGAGGGCCTCTGCAAAGATAGCTCTAAGGGAGGTGTGATTGTGAAGGCAAATGTCACTGAGTTAACTGCAGTAGAAGGAACCAGAGATGTGCCAGGCCACAGGGGAAACCTGCCTGAAGATGAGCAGTGAACATAAAACCCTAAACCAGTAAGAGTCCATTCCCTTCCCACCAGCCTCCGTGCATATCAGTGCCACTTGCTTGATCTCTCTCTAACCTGATCTAACCTGGTCTAGCCTGATCTGTCCTGAGATCAGAGAACTGGAGTAGAAAAGCCTGACTGAGATGAAATGAGCAAAAGAGTGGGCAAAAGACCTCCTAAACCTGGTGAAGATAACTAGAACACAGCTAACCAAAGCTGAGAATAAGAAGGGGGCAGACTGAGGCCCAGACTCCATAGTGGGCAGAAAATCCCAAGTCCCATCCACAGTATTAAGTCCCAGGGCCTGGGAAGCCTGGGAGATGCCAGAGGTATGTCCTCTTTGGGAGATTAGAAATGAAGTGGCACAAGGAAGCCCTCAGGGGCAAGGAACGGAGCGCAGAGCCTCCAGGACAGGCACCTCCATCTACAGGCTCCCCTGTTTGTATTTCTCAGATTGACTGGGAATGTGTCTTAAGAGGGACAGAACTGAAGCAGAGGAAAGCAAGTGTTCTGGAGAGGGGTGAATTCTGCAGTCTCCTGATAACGAAACTGAAAACCCGTGATGCTCAGAGGTACTGAGTGGGAGGAATTGTGAATTCCCATCCTGCACAGAGGCCGGCTGGGAGGTCCAACTGTCTAAAGAACCTGAGGCCAAAATCTTCTTTGTCTTTAAAAGATACAACTTCCTTGTTAACGTCTTGCAAATTCAATCCCGAAAAAAGGGCCTAGAGTACAGAAGCATGGGTTTTCCATAAAACAACAAGGGGAGGAGAAAGTGGTAGTGGTATATCGGGGAAAGAGAATGGTAGTCTAATGGCCTATGTATTACTTAACGAATTGTACATGGTATCCAGCATTCTTCCTTACCTGTATACACGCATATACAGTAGATGTTTGAGCAACGACTGAATAAATCCTGAGAGAATTCTTTTTAGCCATTTCCAGGTATAGAGATCAGAAGAGGGCATTAGTTCCAAGAGCAAGCAAGAAATTTGCTGGGTCTGACCCTTGTTCAATCTCTGGGTTTGCTCTTCATCTGGTGATGAAATTCTCTGAATCTGGCATTGAAGATAGTATTGCCCCTATTGTTATGGATTGAATTGTGTCCCCAAAAAATGTATGTCAACTTGGTAGGTCATGATTCCCAGTATTGTGTGGTTGTCCTCATTTTGTGATCTGATGTAATTACCTATGTCTTGTAAATCCTACCTCTATGAAGTTAATGAGGCAGGATAAGAGGCAGTTCTCTTAATGAAGCAGGACACAATCTACAGGATTACGATGTATCTTGAGTCAATTCCTTTTGAGATATAAAAGAGAAAAGTGAGCAGAGAGGAGAGGGACCTCATACCATCAAGAAAGAAGTGCTGGGAGCGAAGCACGTCCTTTGGACCGGAGATCCCTGTGCTGAGAAGTTCCTACACCAGGGGAAGACTGAGGATAAGGACCTTCCTGTACAGCCGACAAAGAGAAACAGCCTTCTCCTAGAGCTAGTGCCCTGAATTTGGACTTCTAGATTCTTAAACTGTGAGAGAATAAATTTTGTCTTTGTTGAAGCCATCGACTTGTGGCATTTCTCTTCTAATAGCACTAGATAACTAAGACACCTACATAAAACAATAGCCAACAAAAATGTTTTAAATATTTACATAAGTGTGTGTGATGTTTTTCAACTTTAAAAGGTCTTACATTCTTATTATAACACATTTACAAGTAGAGATTTGTACACAGAAAGTATAAAAGCCATCTTCACATAGGTAAATTTCAACTGCTACCCCAAGGTGTCCGATGTTCAATGATACATATGCACCCTTTCATATATTTCTTTTTGCTGGGAAATGTATGTATAGTCATGGGTACACATGTAGTTCTGTTGGTTTGCTTGCTTTTATGGAAATTATGTCATACTCTACCCACATTTTTCTCTGACTCATTCTTTACTTGACAATTTCTCATGGTTCCTCTAAGTCAGTAGACATGGCAGTAACACTATCTTTTGGATTCTTTCAATTTTTAACTCCCACCACTCGTCTGTCAGTTCGTTGTACTGTGGTGGCTTGCATATTGCTGTGATGTTGGAAGCTATGCCACCAGTATTTCACATACCAGCAGGGTCACCCATGGTGGACAAGTTTGAGTGGAACTTTAGACTAAGATAGACTAGGAAGAAGGACGTAGAGATCTACTTCTAAAAAAACTGGCCAGTGAAAACTCTATGAATAGCAGCGGAACACTGTCTGATATAGTGCTGGAGGATGAGCCCGTTAGGTTGGAAGGCATTCAGAATATGAATGGAGAAGAGCTGCCGCCTTCATCCTCCTTAATGACATGGATGGAGTAAAGTTTTTGGGACCTTCATTTGCTGACGTGGCATGACTCAAAATGAGAAGAAACAGCTGCAAAGATCCATTCATACTTGTAATGTGGAATGAATGAAGTAAGAGTCTTGGAAAATTGGAAGTTGTCAAAAATGAAATGGGACACTTGAAGATAGATATCCTAGGCATTAGTGAGCTGAAATGGACTGGTATTGGACATTTTTAATCAGTCAATTATATGGTCTACTACGCCTGAATTGAGAAATTGAAGAGGAATGGAATCACATTCATCGATAAAAAGAACATTTCAAGATCTACCCTGAAGTACAATGCTGGCAGTGATAGGATAATATTCATACACCAGCAAGGAAGACTAGTTAATATTACTATTATTCAAATTTATGCACAAACCATGAATGCCAAAGATGAAGAAATTGAAGATTTTTACCAACTTTTGTGGTTTGAAATTAATCACACATGATGCATTGATCAATCACGATGCATTGGTACTTGGAATGTGAAAACTGAAAACGAAGAGGGGTCAGTAGTTGGAAAACATGGCATTGGTGATAGAATCAACACTGGAGATCCCATGATAAATTTTGCAAGACCAACAACTTCTTCACTGCAAATACCTTTTTTCAACAACATAAACAGTGACTATACATGTGGACCAATCCAGACGGAATACACAGGAATCAAATCTGTGGAAAGAGGCAATGGAGAAGCTCCATACCGTCAGTCAGAACAAGGCCAGGGGCTGACTGCGGAACAGACCATCAATCGCTCATATGTGAGTTCAAGTTGAAGCTGAAGAAAATTTAAACAAGTCCAGGAGAGCCAACGTATGACCTTCAGTATATCAAACCTGAATATAGAGACCATCTCAAGAATAGACTTGACGCATCGAACACTACCGACCGAAGACCAGATGAGTAGTGGGATAACATCAAGGAAATTATACATGATAAAAATAAAATGTAATTAAACAGACAAGAAAGAAAGAGCAAAGTGGATGTCAGATGAGACTCTGACTTGCTCTTCAATGTAGAGTAGCTAAAGTGAACGGAAGGAATGATGAATTAAAAGAGTTGAACAGAAGATTTCAAAGGACAGCTTGAGAAGACCAAGTAAAATATATAATGAAATGTGCAATGACCTAGAGTCAGAAAACCAAAAGGGAAGAAAAGGCTTGGCAATTCTACAGCTGAAAGAATGGAGGAAAAATTCAAGCCTCAAGTTGCAATACTGAAGGATTCTATGGGCTACATATTGAATGATGCAGGAAGCATTAAAAGAAGATGGAAGGTTCACCGACACATCCAAACTCCCTGAGGGACAAATTACTGAGCTGAGAGCTGGGGACCATGGTCTCGGAGGACATCTAGCTCAACTGGCATAACTTAGTTTATAAAGAAAATGTTCTACATTCTACTTTGGTAAGTAGTGTCTGGGGTCTTAAAAGCTTGTGAGCGGCCATCTAAGATTCTCCATTGGTCCCACCCTGTCTGGAGCAAGGTAGAATGAAGAAAACCAAAGACATAAGGGAATGATTAGTCCAAAGGACTAATAGACCACAACTACCATACCCTCCAGCAGACTGAGTCCAGCAAAACTAGATGGTGCAGGGCTACCACCATTGACTGCTCTGACAGGGATCACAATAGAAGGTCCTGGGCAGAGCTGGAGAAAAATGTAGAACAAAATTCAAACTCATACACACACACAAAAGGGCAGATTTAATGGTCTGACAGAGACTGGAGAAACCCCAAGAGTATGGTTCCCAGACTCCCTTTTACCTCAGTACTGAAGATACTCCTGCGTGCCTCCTTCAGCCAAAGATTAGACACGCCCATAAAATGAATAGCAATACACGTAGCTCAACCACGTATAGGAGACTAAATGGGCACAACAGTCCAGGGGCAAAGATGAGAAGGCAAGAGGGGACAAGAAAGCTGGACAAATGGAAACGGGGAACCCAACATCAAGAAGAGGAGAGTGTTGACACATCTCAGGGTTGGCAACCAATGTTACAAAACAATGTGTATTAATTGTTTAATGAGAAACTACTCTGCTATGTAAACTTTCATCTCAATCACAATAAAAAATTAAAAAAAAAAAAAGAAGAAGACGGAAGGAATACCAAGTGTCACTGTACCAAAAAAAATTAGTTGACATTTAACCATTTCAGGATATAGTATATGATCAAGGACCGATGGTACTGAAGGAAGAAGTACAAGCTCTACTTAATGCACTGGTGAAAAACAAGGCTCCAGGAATTGACGGAATGCCAATTGAGATGTTTTAACAAACAGATGCAGAGCTGTACGTGCTCGCTCGTCTATGTCCAATCACTGATTGGAAGAGAACCATATTGGTGCCCATTCCAAAGAAAGGTGACCCAACAGAATGCAAAAAATTATCAAACAACATCATTAATATCACACACAAGTAAAACTTTGCTGAAGGTCATTCAAAAACGGTTGTAGCAGTACATCGACAGGGAACTGCCAGAAATTCAAGCCGGATTCAGAAGAGGACGTGGAACAAGGGATATAATTATTGATGTCAGATAAATCCTAGATGAAAGCAAAGAATACCAGAAAGGTGTTAACCTGTGTTTCATTGACTTTGCAAAGGCATTCCACCGAGTGGATCATAACAAATTATGGATAACATTGTGAAGAATAGGAATTTCAGAACACTTAATTGTGCTCCTGTGGAACCTGTATGTAGACCACAAGGCAATGGTTTGAACAGGACAAAGGGATACTGTGTAGTTCAGATCAAGAAAGGTGTATGTCGGGATGGTATCCTTTCACTGTACTTATTCAGTTTGTATGCTGAGCAAATAATCTGAGAAGCTGGACTACATGAAGAAGAATGAGACATCAGGATTGGAGGAAGATTCATTAACAACCTGCAATATGCAGATGATACAACCTTGCTTGCTGCAAGTGAAGAGGATTTGAAGTACTTATTGATGAAGATCAAAGACCACAGGCTTCCGTATGGATCAGTCTTCAACATAAAGAAAACAAAAATCCTCACAATTTGACCAGTAAGTAACATCATGATAAACAGAGAAAAGACTGAAGTTGTCAAGGATTTAATTTCACTCGGATCTGAAATCAACGCTCATGCAAACAGCAGTCAAGAAATCAAATGACGTATGGTATGGGACAAATATGTTCCAAAAGACCTCTTTAGAGTATTAAAAAGCAAAGATGTCACTTTGTCCAGCATGTGAAAGCTGGACAATGAATAAGGAAGATCAAGGAAGAACTGATTCATTTAAAATATGGTGAAAAGATGGAAGCAACCCAGGTGCCCATCAACAGATGAATGGATAAACAAACTATGGTACACACACACAATGGAATATTACACAACAATAAAAAACAATGATAAATCTGCAAAGCATCTCACAACGTGGATGGATCTGGAGGGCATTATGCTGAGTGAAATAAGTCAATCACAAAAAGAAAAATATTGTATGAGACCACTACTATACAAACTCATGAAAAGATTTACACACACAAAAAAAAAACAATCATTGACAGTTACGAGGGAGGGGAGGGGTAGGAAGTGAAAAATACTAAACAGACAATAGATAAGTGGTAACTTTGGTGAAGGGTAAAATAGTACACGATACTGGGGAAGCCAGCACAACTTGTACAACGCAAGGTCATGGAAGCTCCATAGACACATCCAAACTCCCTGAGGGACCAAATTACAGGGCTAAGGGCTGTGGGGACCATGGTCTTGGGGAACATCTGGCTCAATTGGCATAACATCGTTTATAAAGAAAATGTTCTACATTCTACTTTGGTGAGCAGCATCTGGGGTCTTAGAAGACTGTGAGCAGCCATCTTAGATACTCTATTGGTATCACCCCATCTGGAGGAAGGGAGAATGAAGAAAACCAAAGACACAAGGGAAATATTAGTCCAGAGGACTAACGAGCCACAAGTACCACAGTTTCCACCAGACTGAGTCCAGCACAACTAGATGGCG
The DNA here is from genome assembly GCA_030035585.1 of Dugong dugon. Taxonomy (NCBI): domain Eukaryota; kingdom Metazoa; phylum Chordata; class Mammalia; order Sirenia; family Dugongidae; genus Dugong; species Dugong dugon. Next base: position 25,469,554 of record CM057482.1, on the reverse strand, counting down.
CCCGGCTATCACCAGGGATCACAACAGAGGTTCCTGGACAGGGCTGGAGAAAAACGTAGAACAAAACTGTAACTCACAGAAAAAAAGAAAAGAAAAGGACCAGACCTACTAGTCTGACAGAGACTGGAGAAACCCCGAATTATGGTCCCTGGACACCCTAGTAGCTCAGTAATGAACTCACTCTGAGGTTCACCTTTCAGCCAAAGATTAGACATACCCATAAAACAAAACGAGACTAAATGGACACACCAGACCAGGGCAAGGACGAGAAGGCAGGAGGAGACAGGAAAGCTGGTAATGGGGACCTCAAGGTTGAGAAGGAGAAAGTGTTGATATGTCACGGGGTTGTCAACCAATGTCACAAAACAATATGTGTATTAATTGTTTAATGAGAAACTAGTTTTCTCTGTAAACCATCTAAAGTATAATAAAAAAAATGAAGAAAAAAATTTCAAAATAGACAGTGGTGATGGTTGTACATGATAAGTGAAATTAATGCCACTAATTTGTACATGCAAAAAAATGTTGAAATGACAAATGTTTTTATATATATCTCTACCACAATAAAAAAAATAGATGGAAAAACCTACATAAAATGCTGGGAAACTGAATACAGCAAAATGTAAAACAGACAATATTCTAATCCTTTGCCAGATTAGTGGGTCAAATGTGACTGAATGGCTACCAATAGTAACGTCTGAGCAATTTATAATGTTCAACTATGCCAACCTGGTTTAAAGAATATTGAATATACCATGGACTGCCAAAATAAAGAACAAATCTGTGCTGGAATAAGTATAGCCAAAATGCTCCTTAGAAGTGAGGATGGTGAGACTTTGCCTCACATATTTTCGACAGGTTATCAGTAAGGATCAGTCTCTGGAGAAGGACATCATGCTTGGTAAAGTAGAGGGTCAGCAAAAATAGGAAGACCCTCAACAGGATGGACTGATACAGTGGCTGCAACAATGGGCTCAAGCATGACAACAATCATGAGGATGTGATGAAAAACGTGAAATTATTCGCTACAGATTAATAAGTAAGCACAAGTAAGCCCATGCTTACCTTGCTGACTGGATAATCCGTCTCTGTCAGAGACTGTGAATTTTGAAAAGAGGCTTTGATTCTGTTAGATGATGCTGTGAGGTTGGGACAGAGACTGATGCCAGTCATGCCAAGAAGCAGAATATTTGATGTAGTGAAAAAATATGAAATTGTTCACTACAGAAGATCTGGTAAACAAGGTAAGCACCGTGCTTATCTTGTCTACTGGATAATCTGCCCCTGCAAAGGAGGCTGGGCCCTGTGCTATGATGACATGTAGTTGCTCATTTAATCCATAAGTCAATACAGTGGGTGGGACAGATATTAATATCCATTTTAAACTTGAAAGTTTTCTTTTCTCTGATTTTGACAGTAATAAATGTTTATTGAACCAAATTAGAAAATAGAGAAAGGTATAATCAAAGGGGAAATCTCATCAATTGGCTACAATTATTTTGCCAGGCCACTGAAGAGGACAGGAGATATATATGGGAAAAGAAGATACAACATCATTATAGAGTCAAGCAGAGTGGTGAGGGAAGCATTTCTAAATACATGGTTTAACCGCCACCAGCTAGGAAAGCAGACAGAATTGCACAACTTGCCAGAAGAAATGACACCTTATTTCTGAGTCTTACCCCAGCCCTCACCCTCCCCTCCCTGTTTGCCCAGTCCAATGGGAAAGTTGGCTCAAAGATGACTGTCATTCTCTACAGAGTTCCTCATAGGGTCATTCTGCTTTCACCATGTGATTCCTGATTTGGTTGTAGAATTATAGCTTCCTCATCTTCTCAGCAAATGTTTTTTCATAACGAAAGCTTTTTGAAAAAATCACTAAGGAATTATAGAGTGAAACCCCCTCTTATATCAAAGTGTTTCTCAAAGGGGCAGTAGTTTGAGATTACTAAAAAAGGGTTGTGTGTGTCAGTAGGAGTATAAATTTGAGGGGAGGAATGCATAACTAACAATGAATACACTCCTTATGAAGGCCTAACTATTAAATTATTAAAATTTAGGGTTTCTATTAATCAAAAGACAGCAGTAGAGACTGAAAAATGTGTTCCCCAGAGTAGGAGAAATTATCTGAAATACATGTATTTTACTGAAGACTTCATAATAGAATATGAAAAGAATTCTCAAAAATCAACAAGAAAAAAAGCAGATAGCTAAAGAGAAAAATGGGCAAATACTTGAATAGACAGTCTATAAGACCAACACTTCTAAGAAAGGGGCTAAATATCTTTAGTCATCAGGGAAATGCAAATTCAGAGCCACAAGGTGTTACTTTCCCATACCAAACAGGAATGGTAAAATATACACCGCTGGCAATGCTGGCTTCTCTCTCTACCTGACATCATTTTCCTTGGAGCTGTCATGTTCTTCTCTGTCCATCAACAACAACTTTCTAAAACCGCTACTCAAATGGGTTCAACAGTTTACTAGTTCCTTTTCTAAATAGCATCCATAACAAAAGCAAATGTGAATCCAAGCAGATTAACAGTGAGACTTTCCCCGAGGGCTCTCCTCGACATTCCATGTAGGTTGTTGACCATGGAGATCCTAAGCCTCACTGCTTTTCTGTGAGGCCATAATCCTAACCCTTTTCCAGAAGGCCCAAGGGAAAGCATTGAAAGCTGGTAAGTGTAGCAAATCCTGGATCTCAGAGCCAGGAAGGTCAGTGAATTGGGGTCAACAGCCTACCCACGAGTGATGGTGCCTTCAGTCTCCACATCAAAGAGTTCTATTCAGCACTGGTTGTCTATAAAGGATGGGTAATTTGGTAGAGTTATCATTCATTCATTCATTAATCCAACTAATATATATCCAGTATCTATATAAGGGAGCTCTGGTGATGCAGTGGTTAAAACGCTTGGCTAGTAACCTAAAGGTCGGCAGTTCTAACCCATAAGGCGCTCCATGGGTGAAAGATGTGGCAGTCTGCTTCTGTAAAGATTTACAGCCTTTGAAACCCTATGGGGCAGTTCTACTCTGTCCTACAGGGTGCCTATGTGTCAGAATCGACTTGAATGCAATGGGTTTACCTACTATGTGTCAGACACTGTCTTTATGGGTCTATGAAGATAAGGCAGACCTTGTGTTTAACCCCAAGATGTTTATATTCCTTTTAAAGGAGACAGATTTTTAAATGAGGGTCTCCCATGAACCAGGAGTGGAATGCTATGATGGGGGATTATACTGTGCTCTGAATACATAAAGCAGGGAAACCTCACCAGGCTGTGACCTGAAGTAAAACAATGTTGTGGTTAGATGTCTTTGAGTAGATTCTAACTCGTGTCGACCCCATGTGACAGAGTACAACTGCCCCATAGGGTTTCCTAGGCTGTAATCTTTACAGGAAACTGACACAGTGGCTACAACAATGAGCTCATGCATAGCAACAATTGTCAGGATGGCACAGGACCAGGCAGCGTTTAGTTCTGTTCTACATAGGCTCACTATGAGTCGGAACCAACTTGACAGCACCTAACAAATATTTACAGGAGCTGATAACCAGGTCTTTCTCTTGTGGAGCCACTAGGTGAGTTTGAACCAACACCCTTTTGGTTAGAAGCTGAGCACTTAATCACTGCACCACCAGGGCTCCTCTAACAGTGAGCATTCACACAGTCTTAGTCTGTAGCAGTCACTGTTGTCAATTGTTGTATCCTCTCAACAACCCTATGAGAAGGATAGAGTTCTCTAAACCTTACAGATGATGGACGTGAGTCATGGAGAGGTTAAATGCCGCATCCAAGCTCACTCGGCCTGTAAGTAGAGAATTTGGAACTGAAACACAGAAGTTTGGCTGAGGTCTGCTCTCTTCACCACCATGCTTCACCAGGGAGAGTGGATCAGCAGAGGGGAGGGGAGAGAACACCTTCCAGTCAAAGGGAACAGCCTATGTGAAGCCTCAGCTGAAAAGGAGGCCTGAGAGGGCTTCAGAGTGGACATGTGTTTCCAGGACTGTATTGATGTGGTTCAAACAAAGTCAGAGGAGATATTTGCAGGAAACAACAACCATCACACTGTTATCCCCTATACTCTCATGCCATCCCAATGGACGGTAACCAGTTTGAGGGCAGGGGAAAGGTTCAATTCATATTTTCTGTATTATTTCCCTTATAACAACTTCCTAACCCCCACCACAAGAGTTGCCACATTTTTCTTGTTGCCATATTTAGATTCAAACTGGGTCCTCGGAACTGAGCAATGTCAGTGATGATGTCAAAGAAAGATTATGCAAGTTTTGGTGCTCACTCAGATCCCAACTGCTCTTTGGAGAGGTTGTTGATCTGAGGTCTCCTGTGGAAGAGCAACATAAGCTACCAAATCACAGAGACTGATTCCTACATTGGAGTCCCCAACTTGTGAGAGTTTGGGACATCATCTCTAATTGGGAGGAGGGAGAAACATCTTACCAGCGACCATCCTTTCTGGTTCATCTTCACCCAGCCAGGATGGAACGGCAATAAAGGAGGAAGAGGCCTTTCTCTAAGACTCGAGGTAAAGGTGGGAGGAAAATTCTCCCTGATTAATAGGAGCTGGCAGTGAGGGGTTGTATTTCCCTGGAAAAGAGGGCCACAAGGAGAGAAGATGAAGGCTTTGATGTGCGGTGATGGGGCTCATGAAGGCTTTCCCTGAGAAACTACTTCCTGCCATTTAGTAGACAATTAACCACAGTGCACGATATGAATGAATAAATGAAGGCATAAACGGGTTAATCATAACAGTCTACTGTGATCTGAGGGCTTTCCAGAGTAGGAAGAAGTCACTCAACGTTTTAGGCCTATAATATTCCTGCTGATGTCTCTGAGATTGAAGGAGGCAAGTGGTTACCTGGAGTAGTGGGTGTAGAACCAGGGAGAAGGGTGGTTATGGAGATTTATACTTATTTTTAATACTTTCTAATGAGATTGAATTGATAAATCATGTGATAAATTTAAAAAATAAAATATATCGAGGGGTTTTGGGAGTAGGTGGCGTGAGAGAACACAGTACCCCACACTGACCCAGAGTTCCCAGTCACTGTGAGCTCCAGCACTCCCCAGGCTGGACTCAGGCAGCAGCAGGTCTGGGCAGGCCATGTCCCATGAGCTCCGGGGACTTCCCTTTTCCTCCAAGTTCTAAAGTTCTCTTCAGAATTGAAGTTTTAAGTTCTTACCACAGTGAACCTGAGCTTTTGCTATAATTCCTAGTGGTGCACCCTCACCTTACCCAGTGTCCTCCTCCTCCACCCATACCTTTTTCTTCTCTGCCGCTCTCCTGTGCTGCCCTGCCGTGGCAGAGCTCTCTTTTCTGTTCCCTCCTTGGTCCTGTATCCATCTAACATACTCCTGGGAGGTTCCTCCTCTGTATACTCTGTCTCTCCCACGAACTTGCCTTCCATCCAACACACATATGCTACCTCCATATCTTCACTCAGAACTCTCCAGTCCTTCCCTCATATTCAGAAACATTTACAGACCTTTAGCCTGACTTGGAAACTCACCCAGACACAGCCAGGTGAGGTGGTTATATTTGACCACTGATGTTTGTGGAATCAAGGCTCTCAGACATAGCCATCTGTTTTCTGCCTAAGGACCCTAAAGGAGTTTATCTAATAAGGACCTGTTATGGGGCTTCTGTTTACAGAGAGGCAACTTTAACCTTCTATGGTTGCTTGTTTAGGAAGGGTACAAGGAAGAGGTATATGTGTAAAAGTCTTAACAAAATAAACGAATTATTTTTTTGCTTTAAGTATAATTTGTCTATAAAAATCTTTCCCATAAAAGAGGTTAAGGAGGTGAGCATTTCTCCTGTTTGAGTGTTTACACAATAAATTTACTAAGAAAATCATCCTCATAGAAAGGTTCTTCAAGAGAAGTTTCACAGTATTATGAAGGTTCAGGAAAATGAGATTTTATATGTTCCAAAGGAGCAAATTCATTTGAAATCCAACAAATAAATACCAAAAAAAGAAAAAGAAAAAGAAAGTGACTTGAAGATTCTTTATTTACCAATGTAAAATCCCAAGACAATATCTTCAAAGAACATAAGCTTTTATTATAAGGTCCTATCATCATTAGTAGGGTTTTGGGTGGCACAGATGGTTGCCCAGGACCACGAAACAAAAGGTTGGTGGTTTGAACCACTCAGGAGCATAGCCAAGAAAGGCCTGGCATCTGCTTCCATAAAGATTACATACAAGAAAACACTGTGGAGCACAATTCTACTAAGTAACACATGGGGTCTCCATAAGTTGGAATCAACTTCATGGCAATGGGTAATATCATTAGTACCATCTGCAAAGATTTTATCAACCATAGCAATGCCCCCAAAAGAGGGTGGAGCTCTCTCGAAAAAGAAAGGAAGGAGGGTGTCTCCCCAGATTGAAGGATGTGGTGATGGAGAGGCCTCCAGGGGTCCCCATGACCAAATCTTTGGGCTCATAGATGAGGACCCAGGACCTGAAGTCTCATGTAAATTAACTCTGTTCTCAGAAGTACCTATCCAAGAGGAAAATGCCCAAGAGTCAACAACATCTGCAGCAAAAAGCCCAAGCTCCAGGCCCAGAAAGATTCCACGACGATCAAAGAGGTCTTGTCCCTCAGCTTCCACTGAGCAGACCTCTCACTCATCCACTAAGGGCTGCTCCAAAGAAGTGATGGGTGAGGTGCGCATATTTCATGCAGGTGTGCACAGTCAAGGGGGTGGCAGTGGCCTGGCAGACCAAAACCTCCTTTGCCCCCAGGGGCAAGATGCCCCAGGTCTTTGAAGCGGAGCTCTTGGAGGAGAGCACCATCGGCTCTGCCCCTAGTCTGGCCAACTCCAAGTCCCTGGTCAGTGCCCTGGAGCCCTGGCAGAGGGGTGCGAAAGGCATGTACCCCAAGCCCAGCATCCAGAAGGAGGAGCGCGGGGAGAGGTCCCACGCTGCCACCTTGCAGTGGCTGGTGACCCACGAGCGCGGCTTCTGCTGTGTGGCCTGCTGCCGCATGTTCCAGTCCCAGGAGGCCCTGGTGGCATACGCGGAGCATGGTGTGAGCCAGGTTTCAGTTTCTGCATCTTCCATGAGGAACTGCTGGAGAGGAGGCTGCCGCCCTCAGCCTAGTGCAGACCCTGGGACTACCACCAGTGGCCAGGCACCACCTAATGGCCGCCAAGAAGATGAAGGTGAGGGAGAAGAGAGCTGTCTGCAGGTGCCTGGAGGAGCAGCTGGAGAAGCAGAGAGAGGAGCTGAAGAGGCTGAGGCACCAGCAGGCACAGTGGCATAGGCGGGAGGCCAGGCTACAGAAAGCACAGACTCAGCACCAAGGCCAGAGGGGGAAACGCCTAGGACTTGAGAGGAACAGGGCATTTGGGCTGGAAATGTGGGCCCTTTGGGAGATACCTCCATTCAAGCTCCTTTAACCTAGCTTCCCTGGAAGATCCTTTATACCAGCTCCTGTACCGCCTGAACCGCCCACCCCAAGTGCATGGAGAACTGCAATCCTAGGGGTGGAAGAAGCCCCAGGACAGCTGACTGCAGACACCAGGTCCACTCAGAGGCTCCCCTGACCCAGGAGAGGAGAGAACAGGGCTCATCTGGATGATGAGGTCTCTGGACCCTGAGGACAAGCACAGTGTAAGTAGGGAAAGAGAAACGGCATTTCAGTGGGACTTGGAGAATGAGAGGGGGCCCCTGCAAAGACAGCTGTAAGGGAGGTGTGATGCTAAAGGGGGTGTCACTGAGTTCTCTGCAGCAGAAGGAACCAGAGAGATGGCAGGCTGTGGGGAAACCTGCCTGCAGGTGAGCAGTGGGCATAAAGCCCTAAACCAAGGACTCTGGGTCCCTTCACAGCAGCCTGCAGGCAGAGAAAGAAGCAGGGCTTGGCAGGAGGAGAGGAGGGCGGGGTGAAGGAAAAGGAGCTCCTCTATCCATGCCTTCTGGCCTTCCAGGGTGAATTTGGGTTGATGATTGTGATGCATCGTCGTTGTCTCATTAGGGGAGTGTAAGTGGGAGCTGGTGTAGAAAAATCCCCCTGGGTGTTATCCTCTTCTGGATAAGAGTCGATCCAGTACTTACTGGATAATTCCTATAGAGCATCTCCTAGGGTAAGGGGTAGAGCTTCGGAACTTTTTCTCTCCTTTAAAACAAGTTGTTCTCTCTGGTTTTTGACATATCAGTCAATCTCGCTAATTTTTTTCTTTTTTGTGTGGTCTAACCTGACCTACCCTGAGATTAAAGAACTGGAAGAAAAAGCCTGACTGAGATAAAAGGAGCAAACGGGAGGGCAGTCTTCTAAACCCAGAAAGAACAGCGAGAACACAGATGGTCAGAGGTGAGGGTGGGAAGGGGTGGATTCAGGCCCAGACTCAATAGTGGACAGAAAAGCCCAAGTCTCAGCCACAGCATCAAGTCCCAGGTCTGGGGAGGTCCTGGATGTGACGAGGCTTGTCCATCTCCCTGGGAGATGAGACCCCCACATGTCACAGGGCAATCTTCAGGGGCACAAGAAGGGAGGGCAGGGCCTCTAGAGTGGGCACCTTCATCTACAGGCTGTCCTGTATTTCTCAGTGACAGAGGCAGCTCCTGCGAGGGACAGTGTCAGAGGCAGAGGAGGCAGGGTGAATTCTGCAGTCTTCTGAGGATCCAAAAGGACAATCAGAGACTCCCAGAGATATCAGAGTGGGAGGGGTCGTCATTCCTAAACTGGGGAGAGGCTGGCTGGGGAGGTACTGCTTTCTAAAATCTTCTCACCAAAATATTTCTTCTTAAAAGCTATCTTCCCAGTTAACTTCTCTATGTTCAGTCCTGAAAAGACGCTAGAATGCACAAGGTGGGTTATCCAGTGGGGCAATGTGAGGAGGAGGTGGTAGCAGCGTATCAGGGAAAGAGAATCTTCTAGTGGTGCATGAGTTACCTAGTGAATTGCACATGGTGTTCAGCCTTCTTCATTTAGCTGTAGACGTGTACATGCAAGACATGTTTGCAGGGTAACTCTATTGATCCTCACAAAATTATTTCTGGTCATTCCCAGATACAGAGACCAGAAAAGCTCATTGGCTCCATGATCAAGCAAGAATTCCACTGGGTCTGACTGTCGTACAGTCTGTGGTGTGCTCTTCTTCCAGTGATTAAAATCTTCGCGTCTGTCATTAAAGAGAATTTTCACCTATTTAAAAAAAAAACTAACAAAAAGTTAAAATATATATATCTGTGGTGTTTATTAATTTTCAAAGCTCTGAAATTCTTTTTATCACATCTCTAAGATTACAGATTTGTATGATGAAAAAGTTACAATCAGATTCCCACCCTCATATGTAATTTGCTCCTGCCCCCCAAAGTGTCCAATGTTAAAACACACGTGTATCCTTCCCTACATTTCTCTGCTGGGACACATATACACAGTCACGCAAGTAGATCTTCTGGGGTGTTTGCTTTTATGGAAACTTGGGCACACTCTTGCCCCTTCTTTCACTTGACATTCTATCTTGATTCTCTGTAAGTCATTAGATACGGCACTAACACTATCTTTTTGGGTCTTTGAAGTTTTAACTCATATTTACACAAATAATTTAAATAGATAACAACTACAGTACAGATTATCTGGACTTACACATGCTGTTGTTCAGTGCTGTTGAGTCAGTTCTGACACACAGTGACCCTGTGTACAACAGAACAAAACACTGCCTGGTCCTGTGCCATCCTCACAATTGTTGCTATGTGTGAGCCCACTGTTGCAGGCAGTGTGTCAATCCATCTCAATGAGGGTCTTCCTCTTTTTCACTGCACCTCTGCTTTACCAAGCATGATGTCCTTGTCCAGGGACTGGTCCCTCCTGATCACATGTCCAAAGCCATCCTTGCTTCTTAGGAGCATTCTGACTGTACTTCTTCCAAAACAGATTTGTCTAATACACAACACTACTAAAATAGAAACGCATATCATCCTTGCTTTTTAAGTCCACTCTTGCTGCATGTTCTACCTCTCCTCCCCTAGTCCTTTCCTACAAGTGAATCCAAGGTACTTCATGTCAACAATCTGGTAAGTAGTCTCTCTTATCCTTGCTTAAACAAGCACACACAGACATACATGTATTCTCATCTGCTCATTTATACACACATGAACATAAACAGATACTCAAGCATATTCAGATGATTGCTATTGTTTTACCCAAATGGGCTCCTTTTACATATACTTCTCTGCATCTTGATTTTCTCCTTCAATAATACTTCACAGAAATTTCTCCTACTCAACTACCATAATTCTTTCTCGTTCTAATGACTCCCTAATTTTATGGATGATGTAGCTTTACCATAAATTCTCTCTCATTCCACCAGCAATGGGCAGTCAATTTTTTGTCATTAGAAATTATAACCATCCTTTGTACACTACAGGATTTTTTTTGTGTGTGGGATAGAGTCTAACCAGTGAGATTTCCAGTTCAAAGAATGTTTTAAAAGTATAGAGCCATGTCCACGTCTTTCCCCTAAAAGACTGTAATAATGCACCTTCCCAGCCATGTCTGAGGATATCTTTCTTCCCACAGCCCAGCCAGCCATAGGTAGTGTTGATTTTTAAATTGTGCCGGTTTCACTGGAACTTGGCTATTTTCTTAACTACCCATGTTTTTGAACAACTTTGATTATGTTTACTGGACATGTGAATTTGCTCTGAATGGTCTGTTTGAATTCATTGCTCATTTCTCAAGTGGTTAACTTTTATCTTTCTTGTATAAAATGGAAACTGTTATTAATCCTTGTCAGCTACATTTCACATAATCTTCCAAATCCATTACTTGTCTATTATATTCCTAGAAGTACTTTTCACCCAGAATGATCAGTTGCCTCAGCACCGTTTATTAGATAAACCATAATTTTCCTGAGTTGAAATACAACCTTTGTATTAAGGTTTATTATGATATTTCTGTGGATTCGCTACCTTTTTTTCATTGGTCTAGTCTTCAGTTCCTATGCTGTGTAATATTTGTTCTGTTACTTGGTGAGGCAGCCTCCTTGTTTTTCACATTTTTGTTGTCTGTTCTTTAGTAACTATTATACTATTTGTATCTTAAGATTGCTCTATACAATTCAACAAACAACTATGTAAATATTCCAATGGGAATGGCAATACATTTATATATTGATTTCTGGGGACTGACATTTATTAGACAAGCCTTCCCATTTGGGAAAATGGCATATTTTTTGCACTATTAAGGCTTCATTCTATTTGCTTCACTACATGAACTTTCTTCAAGTAGGTTCTTTTCTGTTCCTGTCAAAACAACGTTTTCCGAAATATTTTATGGTTTTGTACACAATTCAGTGCAATCATGTAGTAAAAAGAATGGTCTATTCCTCCCACCCTGACTTCCAATTTTGGGTGCTTTGTCTACATTTGAGAGAAGTCACTAATTTTGGTGTTATTTGGCTTGTCACTTTATTAAAACTTTTATTTTCATTTTCTAGGTATGCAATTATATCATCATTAAAAAAAAGAAGAAAACATCTTTTACAGTTTTACCCATTACTTCTAGTTTATTTATTCACCTAGAAAACTATGTTGGGTCATAAAAGTAATAACAGTATCTTTGTCTAGTTCCAAATTTTATTAGCATGAATTGAGTATTTTTCCATTTATCTAGCATCTGCTATGTTCTGCGATAATTTGTTATACTCCAGGAGATAACTAATATATTGACCTGCTGACCATTATGGTAATTACACACACCTTGTTTCTGATAGTTAAGTGCTTCTACCTGCCTTCTGCTGCTCTGGAACCCTATTATTCCCACTGGTACTAGGCAGCTATCTCCTACCCACAACCTAAGTGTCTCCAGAGGACAGACATCACTAAGCTCAGTGTTGCTGGTGCTCCTCTCAACTGTGCATTCCTTATTACTTTGATGAAAGGAGTGTCCTTCAGGACTTCCCAAGACATGGTCTTATAGAAAACCCACTCTGGCATGCCCACATATTGCAGACTTTTACCCGTCTTCCAACATCTGATACAGCAGTTCTGGCATTTCTATTTCATAGAATGTGGGCCATTGCCTTTTCCAAGCTTCCAAGAGCAATCCCAGCAGCATATTAAACCCATTTCCAGAGCCTTGCTATGGCAATAAATCCTTGTTAGGGGAGAGTTCCCCCATACCAACAAACTTACCTTGATCCAACTTTATATTAAACCCCCCTTGATTCAGCACCTTCAGCATTCATTCCTAAGCACACCCCCATCCTGCTCACATAAGTTAGCCAGATCTTGCAGCTCCTTCCATATACAGTCCCTCTCCACCTTCCCACAACCAACACTTCGCCGGGTGGGCTGTGCTGATATTTCACAACTAAGTATTTGCACAAATGCATGGGACAGCTATCTAAGAACTCTGCAAAGGAAATGGTTGAAGGTGGATAGGGGAGGAAACCAGAACATAAAGTAAGAACATTCCGGAGGCTGAAATTAAATGAACTCATAACCCATAACTGCACACCAGTTGTGGATAGAAATAAGTCCAAGACAATCCTTCTCTCTTTCTCTGGTCAAAGGGGGAAGAGGGTCTGTAAAGGAGAGAGATGGGCAGGCAGGCAGGTGGGCAGACAACTAAAACTCTGAGGGAGGCAAATCCTTCTCTTTGACCAGAGTATATAAGGTCCAAAGAGTGTAGAGGAATTTCCGTTATATTTTCTCTCTCTATCCTACCATGGTTTGGCCCCATAGGCAGACCCAGTCACTTAATTGCATGGCGGAATGAAGAGATTAAAGCCCCAACATTCTTGCCAGTGGACCAGGAAGGCCTCCCCTCAGAAGTCAGAGAGCCTCAGAGACATAGAGAAGATGCAGCTCAAGAAAAAGATTTCATAAAGTCATGTATGAATTTCTGGTTCACCTGCAAGTTGCACCCGTAGATCTGATCCTAAGAAGCATTCCAAATCCTTTGAGTGCTGCACTATGCGTTGACCACCATCTAGGTCCCAGACTGAGTGGCACTCGCACAGATTAGATCTGAACGTGTCTGCAAAGGCTTCAAAAAATGAAGTGACATTTGAGCCACAGCATACAGGAGATGGGACAGAACTTGCAGCCTGAACATAACTGGGTCTATTTTTTGTTAAAACAAACAAAAAATTGACATTTTCCATAAGATTTAAGCAAGACCAATAGTCTTGGAATCATAACAGAAAAACTGTAAAAAGCTATTGTAACCATGCTCTAAGAATAACAGGAACACTGTTTTAAACAAATGACAACGTAAATATTATCACCGAAGAAACAGATGGTAATTTTGGATGTGAGAAAATGTTACATGTGAATACAATAATAGAAATTAAAAATTCACTTGATGGTCTCAATAGCAGAATGTAAAAGACATTCTGTGTAGATGTAGAAAAAAGTATTTGAAAAAATATGGGCTGAGCACTTACCAGTTTTGGTGAAAGACATAAACTTTCAGATTTAAAAAGCTCAGGACATGACAACAAGTTAAATTCAAAGAACTTTATGTCCAAGTAAGTCATAATCAACTGCAGAATAACAAAGACAATGAAAATGCCTTGGAAGAAGCTAGAGAGGAAACATCGAATTTCATGTAGGAGAAAACAATTTGAATAACTCTATAGTTATCATCAGAAACCATGGAGGTCAAAAGACTGTGAAACAACATTTTTTCCATGCTGAAAGAAAAGAATCATTAACTCAGAATTCTATATCCAGTGAAAACATCCTTCAGGAATACAGGGAAAATAATGACATTCTCGGTTGAAGAAACTCTAAGAGAATTCATAACCACCAGACTTAGTCCAACCACTAAAGGAAGTTCTTCGGATGGGAAATTTGGAATTTCAGGAATTATGGAAAGCAATAAAAGTGGTAAGTGTCTGGGTAAACATACTATGCCAACCCTGCTGTCACTGCACAACACTGCACAGGACTCCCCTCTTGGAAAGTCTTTCCAGCCTATTGGAAACATTTTGGAATACACTCTTCTTGGCAAATCAGTATTAGAGAAAGAAATTAACTTTGAAAATATATGAGAGATGTCTGCAGTCAAGTCTGCTAAATAAACTGGATAATAACATTTTGGACCCCAAATGAGAAATGGTAACAAAGAAAAAATGAGTCTGAATTTCCTTGTGGCCACAAGCTGGTTCCGAAGGCCTTTGCAAGGGAGGCATTTCAAACACGTCTGGAGCAATGGCAGCACCAGGGAATGGACGATATAAACCTCCCCTCTGGCCTTCTCTGAGGGTAACCACTGGCTTAAGTATCCAGCTGAGGGCTGAATATGTAGTCATTCTGCAGACAGTCTAGCTAAGAATTAGCATGTTTCCTTGAGTGGATAATATTTTATATGCATGACATAAACAAGTGGCTCAAGGACAAAGTTTAATAGTAAACCAAGGCATTTCCCATCAGTCCTTAATTGAGAAGGTCTTTGTGAGGATTTCCTGTGGCTCAGGAAAAAGAACATAGTGAACTCTGCTTTCTTTTTTAACCTCTTCCCTCCTCAAGAAACAGGAACTGGTGCCAAGATATCAGTCGTCAAGCCCCAGACTCCTCTTCTCGTCCCATATGTAAATTGTGGAATAAATTCAGGCAATTAGCTGTGAGAAGATAAACCCAAGAAGTATTTCCAGTCTGCGACACGTTTGCATTCCAATGAAATCCTGTTCCAAATCGCTAGATCAGTGGAGGAGCTCTGGGCTTCTGACCTGAGAGAAGGACAGGGTGGGGTTGGCAGAGCCTCCTTGACCATCATTTGCCCCAGGAGGCTCTGGAGGCTCGTTCATGTCCTAACTCAAAGGCCATTAGGGCCCAGTTGCATAAGTGCAGAAAAAGACTTTCTCCTTTGAAGGAGAAAAGGGCCCAGGAGTGGCAGGTGTGAGGTCTTCCCTCTTAGGTCAGCATTGTGACTTCAGGACACTGGCCTCTGGCCACCTTCACAACCGGGCCGTTCTAACTCCTCCTCCTCTCTCCCCCCAAATTCCCCCAGCACCCTGGGCCGCGGCTTCCGCCAGTTTCAACAGTGTCCTTTCAGCAGCTCCTTGTCCCCACCAGAGTGGCAGGTTTTCAGCGTGCAGGCAAAAACCCACAGTGCCCTTAACTGTCCTTCAACAGAAACGCTGCTGAGGGGACACAATAGACTGACAGATTCTTAGATCCAGATGGGGAAAATTTTGGCCGGGGTGGGGGGTCAATGTCTTCAGGAAGTCTCAGCATCCTCTAAGTGCCTCTGAACCTCGGTGTATTGACTGTCCAATACACAGTCCCAGGAAACTTCTGGAGGATTCTCAGTCCTTAGTGTAACCCAGCACTGGGGAAACCCTCACTGGGGAAGAGTAGTGATATTCCTGGGGATCTTTCTTCTAAAACTCTCTAAGCAGATGATACAGTCTTAAGAGGTTAGAGATGAGACCAAGGGAGGCTAGCAAAGGAAAGAGGCTCCTATCACTTCCTCTGCGGTCTTGATCAGGCTGGCCAACCCCCTCCACCCCTTCCTCCCTCTCCCCATTTCCTCCCTTCCTCCTCCCTTTCTTTCTTTCTAATGCATTTTGGGCTCCAAAACCAAAAAAATACAACCAAACCCATTGCCAGGGAGTCAGTTTCCACCCACAGCGACCCTAGAGGACAGAGGGGTTTCCAAGGAGTGGCTGGTGGAGTCGAACTGCTGACCTTTTCGTTAGCAACCGTATCACCTAACCGCTGCGACACCAGGGCTCCACCCAAACAAGCACTTATGCTAAAGTCGTATTTCTCTGTGTTAATTTATCATATTTAAGTCAAATCTGGCATCTCGAGCTCATTTTGATAATTCCTCTTTAGTCTGCGGAGACAAGAGTCTGCTCACAGCCAGTGATGAGAGTGGAGGAAACAAATTCCCTAGCCCAGACCAGGGCGGGCTTTGCTGCTCTTCAAACTAGGGGTGACGACCCTGGGGAGCCCTTCCAAGGGCAGCACAAGCCACTAGTGAGTCCAGCCTGGAGAGAGGGGGGTGGGGTCCAGGCAGTGTGGCCTCTGTGGCTTTGCTTTCTCCTCCTGGAAGGGCACCCAAGGGCTTCCAGTGGGTGGACACTGAGTCCATGGGTGACCACAACTCACCCACCCTCTTGGGTCATCGTCCGGACCCACGTACTCTTGTGCCTCCTGCCCTCCTTACCAGCATAAACGCTGTGACAGGGAGGCAGAAGGAGTCCTCAGGTCTGCACCCTGGGCCCTTGGCTTCCCCTCCTTCTGTAGGACCTGGTAGCCTGGCGGGGTCTGAGGGTCTGCCGGGGTGGACGGTCAGGCCTGTGGCAAAAACTGCATGGGGCCAGGCTCTTCCTCAGCTCCGCGGGCTTGTGGTGGGGTGGCCTGGGACGTCGCGCCACCCTCAGGGGATCCTCTCTGCACAGCCCCGCCCCCAACCGCCCAACCACTGCCCTCCCTGCCTTCTTGTTCTACAAATGTGTTCTTTGGCTGCATAGATGCAACTTGGCACCGCTGCATACAGAGTTAATCCCAGCTGGATTAAAGACCTGAACATAAAATGCACAAGTTTAATACTACCAGGTGGAGGAGGAGGGAAAGGATGGAAAAAAGGAAGTAAAAATTTTTTTTTAGAAAAAGAACAATTAGAAAAAAAGTGTTAGAAGACTGTATTCTCACATTATGGACTCAAGGAGGCTGTGGGCACAAAACTGCTTGGATAGCATACTGTTGTATCTTTTTTTGCCAATTAGACTTAGATAAGGGGATTGGTACCAGGAATAGTTGCAGAGTCTGTCTCTCAGAAAATAGGGGAAATCTGAGATTGATTAATTGGTCTGAATGAGGCTGAAAACCTTGAAAATCAAGGTAATATTTATAGATGGGATTCTAGCAGCCTAGGATATGCAGCAGAAATTTTTCTAAGTAAGTTAGTACCAAAAGAGGCCTTTACCCACTAAACAAAATAGATCAGTAGTTTAAGATCTCCATACAAAGAAAATAATTGGTCTAGATAATTTTCAGATAGGTTACCGCCAAACATGCAAGGAACAGGTAATTTTAAACTTGTAAATAGGCCACAAAGAATAGAAAACCCCGAAAGCTGGATGTTAAGGCTGGTTTAATAATGATACCAAATTAGAAAAGGATGGTATAAGAAAACAGCTACGGGACAAGCACACCAAGTAACTGAGACGCAAAAACCTACATAAAATGCCGGCAAAGGAAATTCAGCAAAGTATAACCCATGTACCATGCCATGATCAAGGTGGTTTATCGTAGGCATGCAAGTTTGAGTGAACATTAAAGATTTAATAATTTAATTCACCACATGCACAGGTGAAAGAAGAAAAGACATATACTTATCTCAAGGGATGGACAAAGCAGTAGACAAAGTCCAACCACACTGAGAGGTAAGAACTCTCAGCAAACATGGAACAGTTAAGAAGTTCCCTGCCCTGGAAAACTATAATTACTATGGTATTTATGTAAAATGCTGCACATTTCCTTTACAATTAGCAATACGATTAGAATGCTTTCTATCACTATTTTTATTAAACATTGAAGATGGGGATCTAAGTTCATACAATAAGACAAGAAAAAGAAAAAGTATAGCTTTTATTGTACGTAGATTAAAGCACAGCCTCCAAAGAAAAAATTTAAAACTATAGAAAGTATTATAATTAATACAAGTTAATTATAAATATAAGGAGCCCTCGTGGCACAGTAGTTAAATGCTTGGTTGCTAACTGAATGGTTGGAGGTTCAAACCCACCAGCGGCTCCACTGCAGAAAGATGTGGCCGTCAGCGTCCTTAAAAATTTGCTGCCTTGAAAAATATATGGGGCAGTTCTACTCAGTCCTTTAGGGTCACTATGAGTTGGAATCAACTCAAAGGCAATAGATAATCATAAATATAAGATAGGAAAATATATTTTCACCACACGTAAACATCAATCAATCAGTAGAATTTCAATGCATCAGCATCAAGCTGACCCCGTCATAGCTCTTAGGTGAAAGCAGAGGACACTGACAGGGAAAGAGCGGGCTGCTGGCGGCCACACCAAGGAGGAAGGGGGCAGTGGTGCTTCTGTGGTAGAGTTCTTGCCTTCCATGCAGGAGACCCCAGTTCAATTCCTGGCCAATGCACCTCAAGCACAGTCACACTCATTTGAACAGGTTTCAGCAGAGCTTCCAGACTAAGACGAATGAGGAAGAAAGGGCTGGCCATCTACTTTTGAAAATCAGCAAGTGAAAACCCTGTGGATCACAACGGTCCCATTCCAG
Organism: Dugong dugon; assembly: GCA_030035585.1. Taxonomy (NCBI): domain Eukaryota; kingdom Metazoa; phylum Chordata; class Mammalia; order Sirenia; family Dugongidae; genus Dugong; species Dugong dugon. Next base: position 25,451,301 of record CM057482.1, on the reverse strand, counting down.
CATGCACGGGGTTGTTGTGAGTCAGGGGCTGACTAAACGGCAGCTAACACCAACAACTAACACCAACGAGGAAAGAACATTCTTTTACATTGGGCTGAATTTGTCATCACCTGGTACCTGTGTTAGTTACCATGACAAAAACACGACAATTGGTGGCATTACAAGAGAAATGTATTTTCTCACAGTTCAGGAGGCTAGAAGTCTGAATGCAGAGCACAGCTCTAGGGGGAGGGCCTTCCTCCTCTATTTCAGCTTCTAGAAGCTGCCAGCAATCCTTAGAGTTCCTGTGCTCTAGACGCATTTGTCTCCATGGTCTGCCTTCCTCTCCCGCCGTGTGTCTCTGTGTCTATTCCACACTTTTTAATAACTCAGAAGTGACTAGATTTAGGACCCACCATACACTGGTATGGCCTCATTAACATAACAAAAGGAACCCCCAATTTCCAAATACGGTCATATTTACAATTGCAGGGCTTAGAATTTCAACACACATTTTTGTGGGACATGATTCAGTCTTTAACACTACTCTTACCAGATATTCTGGATTGAGAGTCCTAGCATGAGCAGCTAAGAGTGATTCTAATTCTTTGCTACATTAGTTGGCTGAAACTTGTCTCAAAGATTGCCCATAGGAATGTCGGAGCAATTCATTAGGTAGGATCCAGTCAAACATTCCTAAACATATCCATTGTGTGGAAGAAAACACACAATGCCATCACAGAAGTCTTGTGATATTCATTAGTAAGAGTGGAATAGGAGTTGGAACCAAGAATTGTTTCATGGTCTGGATAACTTCGCCTAGCTGTTCGACGTCCATGTGGAGATGTCAGGTAATAATACTAACAGCTAACACCTACTGAGTACATACAGTGGCGCCAGGCACTCTTGTAAGTGCTTCTCCTTTCTTAAGATATTTGCTCTGCATGATAGCCATATGAGGAATTTGTCATTATAATGCACATTTTATAGATGATGACCCCAGACAGAGAGTTAGGCTGGTATTTGAATATATGAGTCTTTGCCGCAGGAGGAAATTAAATGGCTGGACGTGTAAACCTCCACATCCATCCTTAGCTACAGACAGACAGCCGTGGACTCACTGAGGCATCCTAGAGAGAGGGTGTCAATAGACAGGATATGCACTGAGCCCGAAGGCACTGTGAAATCTAGAAGTCCCCCCAGATAAATGGCTGCCAACGAAGCTCTCTCAATTCCAGAGTGGTTCCTGGAAGGTGGTCTGTCTTTTCTCTTCGCTGCATTTCCCCATTGCTCCTCCCCACAGCACTGGGTTGTCCCCTTCATTATGGCAGGGACAGTGTGTACCATTCGCACTTGTATCCACATAACATAGACTATTCCAGGCACATGGAATCTCTATAAATATTGATTGAACTAAAAATAAACAAAGGATGAGTGCATGAAATCATAGTTGCTACCTTCAAATACTTTAAGAAACTTCGTGAGCAAGAGGAAGAAAACTTGATCAGGGCCTCTCCTGAGTCCATCACTAGTAGTAAAGAATATTGAACACTAATTAAATGAAGTTTTAATGGCTGATAAGTATGTCAAAAGTTGCAATATAGGCTAAAGATTACTAGAAACGTGCACATTTAACATTTCAACTACAGTCAAATTACTAAAAATATCTATAATACTTGCATATAGAAGAATATTATAAAGCAATTTAATGACCTTTTTAAAAAAATTACCATGGGAAAAGGCTAATATTGAGTAAAAGAGAAGTATATAACATTTATATGAATATGCATAAATATGTGTGCTAATACATATATAAAACCAGTTGCCATTGAGTTGATTCTGACTCATGGCAACCCCATATGTGTCAGAACTATACTCCATAAGGTTTTCATTGCTTTTCTGTGAGTCTATAATCCTGACCTTTTTACAGAAGGCCCAAAGTAAACCATGAGAAGGGGGTAAGTGTAACATATTCTGGGTCTCACAGTAAATAAGGTCAATGAATTGAGGTCAACAGTCTACCCATGAGTGATGGTGCCCTCAGGTACCACAATGAAGAGTTCTATTCTGCACTAGCTGTCTATAAAGGATAGGTTTTTTTTTTTTTTTGTAGGAGTCATCATTCATTCATTCATTCATTGATCCAACTAATATATATCCAATACCTACTATGCATCATATACTATCCAACTTTCTGGGACTACAAAGAAAAGGCAGACCTTTGTTTGTCCCCAAGTTGTTTATAGTTCTTTCAAACGAGACAGATTTTTAAATGAAGATCTCTCAAGAACAGTTGGGGAGTGGAGGGTGTTATCATGTGGGGATTATAGAGTGATCTGATACTTATAGCAGGGACATCAAGGAGTTTAGGCACCCTCAGCAAGCTGTGACCTGAAGTATAACAATGTTGTCGTTATGTGCTATCGACTTGATTCCGACTCCTAATGACCCCATGTGACCCAGTAGAACAGCCCCACAGGGTTTCCAAGACTGTAATCTTTATGGGAGCAGACATCCAGATCTTTCTCCAAGGGAGCTACTAGATGGGTTTGAATCGACCCTTTGGGTTAGTAGCCAGCCCTTAACCGTCACGCCAGCAGGGCTCCCCTAACAGTGAGCGTTCGCACAGTCTTAGTCTGTAGCTGTCACTGTTGTCAGTGGGTGCATCCTCTCAACAACCTCTGAGTAAGATAGAGTTCTCTTAGTCTTGCAGTGATGGAAGTGAGGCATAGAGAGGTTAAATGCCTTGTCCAAGGTCACACGGCCAGTAAGTGGACATGTTGGGACTCAAACCCAGGAGTTTGGTTAGGGTCTGCTCTCTTCACCACTATGCTTCACCAGGAAGAAGGGAGGGGAGAGAACATATTCCTGTCAAAGGAAAGAGTCCATGAGAAGCTTCAGCTGCAAAGGAGGCCTCAGAATGGTTCAGAGTGGACTTGTGTTTCCAGGACTGGAGCGACGTGCTTCAAACAGAGTCAGAGGAGTTGTCTGGGGGAAACAATGGCCCGACACACTGTTATCATTCCCTGCACACGCATGTCACCCCAGTGGAAGGTAACCTGTTCGAGGGCAGGGAAAATGTTCAATTCATTTTTTTGTATATAATTTCCCTTATACTAACATCCTAAACCCGGCCACAAGAGTTGCCACAGTTTTCCTGTTGCCGTGTTTAGATTCAAACTGGGCCCTCAGAACTGTCATGTCAGCGATAACGTCACACAAGGGTTACTGGAAGCCTCAGTGCTCACTCAGATCCCGACTGCTCTTTGGAGAGGTTGTCGATCTGAGGTCTCCTGTGGGAGAGCGACTTAAGCTACCAAAACACAGACAGTGATTCTTAAGTAGGAGTTCCAAACTTGTGAGAGTTTGGGACACTATCTCTAACTGAGAGGAGGAAGAAACATCTTTCAGAAGACCATCCTTTCTCATCTTCACCCAGCCGGGATGGAGCGGCAATACGGGAGGAAGAGGCCTTTCTCTGAGACTCGAGGTAAGGGTGGGAGGGAAACCCTCCCTGATCAATGGGAGCTGGTGGTGAGGGGTTGTATTTCCCTGGATATGAGGGCCACAAGGAGAGAAGATGAAGGCTTTGATGTTCAGTGATGGGCTCACTAAGGTTTTCCCTGAAAAAGTACTTCCTGCCGTTTAGTAGACAATTTCCCAAAGTGTTGATGTGAATGAATAAATGAAGGTATAAATGGGTTAATCGTAACATTCTACTGTGATCTGAGGGCTTTCCAGACTAGGGAGGAGAAGTCACTCAACATTTCAGGCCTACAATATTTCTGTGTATGTCTCTGGGATTGAAGGAGGCAAGTGGTCAATTGGGGTAGCAGGTGGGGGATGAGGGAGAAGGGTGGTTATAGAGAAAGGTACTTATTTTTAATACATTCTAATGAGATTGAGAAGCCCTGGTGGCACAGTGGTTAAGAGTTACAGCGAGCTACAGCTGCTAATCAAAAAGGCTGGCAGCTTGAATCTACCAGTCGCTCCTTAGAAACACTATGGGGCAGTTCTACTCTGTCCTATACGGTTGTTATGAACCGATTTGACAGCACCTAACAACAATGAGATGGAACTGTTAAGTCATGTGATGAATTAAAAGAAATGTAACCACAGGTTTTGGGAGTGGGCGGTGTGAGAGAACACGGTGCCTTACACTGACCCAGCATTCCCAGTCACTGTGAGCTACAACAGTACCCAGGCTGGACTCAGGCAGCAGAAGATCTGGGCAGGCCATGCCCCATGAGCTCTGGGGACTTCCCTTTACTCCAAGTTCTAAATTTCTCTTTAGAATTGAAGTTTCAAATTCTTACCACACTTAATATGAGCTTTTTCTATAATCCCTGATGGTGCACCCTCATCCTACCCAGGGGCCTTCTCCTCCAACCACCTGTTTTTCTCTGCTGCTTTCCTGTGCTCCCTGCAGTGGCTGAGCCCTGCCTTCTGCTCCCTCCTTGATCTCTGTATCCCTCTAACATACTCCTGGGAGGTTCCTCCTCTCCATGTTGTGTCTCTCCCTGGAGCCTTCCTTCCATCCATGACACACACACTACCTCCATCTCTTTCTTCACTCTGAACTCTCCAGTCCTTCTGTCATATTCAGAAAGATGTACAGACCTTTAGCCTGACGTGGAAACCCACGCAGACAAACCCAGGTGAGGTGGTTGTGTTTGACCACTGATGTTTGTGGAATCAAGGCTCTCAGGTACATACAGTTGTCTAATTTCTGCCTAAGAACCTTGAAGAAGTTCATCTAATATGGACCTGTAGAGGGGACTTCTATTTACAAAAAGGCAACTTTAGCCTACTGGTGCTTGTTTAGGAAGGCTATAAGGAAAAGGTATACATGTAAGACTTTTAACAAAGTATTCAAATTTTTCCTTCAGTTTAAGTATATTGCCTCTATAAAAAGTTTTCCCTTCAGAGATTTAAAAGAGATGAGCATTTCTCCTGTTTGAGGGTTTACTTGTGAAATACACTAAGAAAATCACCCTTGTAGAAGAAATCTTTAGGAGAAGTCTCAGACTATTATGAAGGTTCAGGAAAAGGAGGACATTTACATGTTTCAAAGGGGCAAAATCATTTGACATTCAATATATAAACAAATGCCGTGAAAAAATTAACTTAAAGATTCTTTATCTACAAATATGAAACCCACGATACTATCCTCAAACAGCATAAGCTTTTATTATAAGGTACTACTGTCACTAGTAGGGGTCCTCCAGTGGCACAAACCGTTTGCTCTACACTACTAAAGGAAAAAGGTTAGTGGTTCGAACTCACGTAGGCTCGTCCTGAAAGGCCGGTTTCCATAATGATTACAGCCAAGAACACCCTATGGAGCACAGTTCTACTCTGTAACAAACACATGGGATAGCCATGAGTCAGAATCCACTACTTGGAAATGGGTACTGTCATTAGTACTATTTTGCAGAGATTTTATTGCTCACAGCAATGCCCCCAAATGGATGGTAGGCTCTGTGGAAAAGAAAGAAGGGATGAGGTCTGCAGAGGTGGAGGATGGTGGTGATGGAGAGGCCTCTAGGGATCCTTGGGAACAGAGCCTTGGGCTCAGAGATGAGGATCCTGGGCCCTGAGAGCTCAGGTAAATGAACTCTCTATTCTCAGAGGTCTCACCCCAAGGGGAAAATGTGACACAGTCAACAACATCCGCAGCAAAAAAGCCCAAGCTCCAGGTCCAGAGAAGATTCCAGGACAATAAGAGAGGTCTTTCCCCTCAGCTTCCACTGAGCAGAACTCTCACTCATCCAGCTACGAGGCTGCTCCAGAGAAACGATGGGTCAGGTGCACATACTTCACCCAGGTGGGCACAGTCAAGGGGGTGGCTGTGGCCTGGTGGACAAAAACCTCCTTTGCCCCTGCGGGCAAGATGCCCCAGGTCTTTGAGGCCAAGTTCTCAGAGGAGAGCACCATCGACTCTGCCCCCAGTCTGGCCAACTCTGAGTCCCTGGTCAGTGCCCTGGAGCCCTAGAAAGAGGGGCCCAAGGCCCGCACCCCAGAGCCCAGTGTCCATGGGGAGGAGCATGGGGAGAGGTCCTGAGCAGCCACACTGGAGTGGCTGGTGACCCTTAAGCGCGGCTTCGACTGCGTGGCCTGCTGCCACGTGTTCTGGTCCGGGGAGGCTCTGGTTGTGCACACGGAGCATGGTGTGAACCAGGTTTCAGCTGCAGCGTCTTCTATGAGGAGCTTCTGGAGAGGTGGCAGCCACTCTCAGCCCAGTGCAGGCCCTGATGCTGCCACCAGCTGGCCAGGTACCACCTGATGGCTGCCAAGAAGAGGGAGGTAAGGGAGAACAGAGCAGTCTGCAGGCGTCTGGAGGAGCAGCTGGAGAAGCAGAGAGAGGAACTGAGGAGGCTGAGGCACCAGCTGGAGAGGCTGCAGAGGCTGGACAACAGGCTGCAGAGGGCACAGACCCAGCACCAAGGCCAGAGAGGGAAGCGCCTTAAGACCCGCTAGTGCCCTCGGACTGGGAGGAGCAAAGCATTTTGTGCTCAGAAATGTGGGTCCTGTCATCAGCTACTACCCAAAAGGTTTGTGGTTTCAACCTACCCAACGGCCCACGGAAGAAACACCTAGTGATCTACTTCCATTTTATCACAGTCATTGAAAACTCTACTGAGTGAAGTTCTACTCTGAAAGAAGTGGGGTCTCCATGAGTTGCAATCGATACCACAGAAACAGGTTTTTGGTCTGTCAAGACCTCCATTCAGGGTCCTATAACTCACCTCCCCTGTAAGAACCTCCCCTCCAGGCCTTGTGCCCTCACCCTCCCACCCCAAGTGCATGGAAATTTCCAGCCCTAGGGGGACCTGAATGGAAGAAGCCCCAGGACAGCTGACCTCAGACACTGAGTTCACCTCAGAGGCTCCCACGGTCCAGGAGAGGAGAGGACAGGCCTCACCTGGATAGTGAGGTCTCAGGACCCTTAGGATGAGTACAGTGTAAGTCAAGAAAGAGAAATGGGATTTCAGTGGGACATGAGAGACTGAGAGGAACCCCTCCAGAGACAGTTCTAAGGGAGGTGTGATTGTGATGGGGGTGTCACTGAGTTCTTTATAGTAGAAGGAAGCTGAAGAAGCCAGGCTGTGTGGAAACCTGCCTGCAGGTGAGCAGCTGGCATAAAGCCCTAAACCAAGGACTGCAGGTTCCCTTCCTAGCAGCCTCCAGGCAAAGGAGAAGAAGGGCCTTTCAGGAGGAGAGAAGGACTGGTAAAGTAAAGTGAGCTCACTGCATCCAATACTGGCCTCACAGGGGAATATGGGTTTATGATTAGGATGCACTGTTGTTGCTTCTATGGGGAAGTATACTGGGAGATGGTTTAGAATAATTCCACTGGGTGGTATCATTTTCTAGATAACAGTAGATCCAGTAATTATGGGGTAATTCCTGCACAGCATCTCCCAGCCTGTAAGGGGTAGAGCTTTGGAACTCTTTTCTTTAAAACAGGTTTTACCCTCTTTCTGTAGTATAACTGATCTGTCCTGAGACAAAAGGACTAGAATAAAAATGTCGGCTGAGATGAAAATAGAAAAAGTGAGTGCGAAGCCTCCTAACCCTTACAGAAGACCAAGAACACAGATGATCAGAGGTGAGCGTTGGAAGGGGCAGATTCAGGCCCAGACTCAATAATGAGCAGAAAAGCCCAAGTCTCAGCCACAACAGCAAGTAGTAGGACCTGGGAAACCCTGCAGGTGCCAGGGGCATGTCCACCCTCCCGGGAAACAACACGCCAAGTGGCACAGGGAAGCCTTCAGGGGCAAAGAACAGAGGGCAAGGCCTCCAAAACAGGCATCTCCATCCACAGGCTGCCGTGTTTGTATTTCTCAGAGTGACAGATGCTCTTGTGAGGGACAAGGTCAGAGGCAGAGGAAGGGAGGGCTTTCAGGCAAGGTGAATTCTGCAGTCTCATGATGATCAAAACAGAAAGCCCTGGATGCTCAGAGGTACTAGAGCATGAGGCGGCTGGCAGTCTCCAAGTGAGCATAGGCTGGCTGGGGAGGTCCTAGTCTCCCTAGACCTTTTGGTCAAAATCTTTTTCCTTAAAAGCTGCATCTTCCCAGTTATTGTCTTCTATGTTCTGTCCAAGAAGAAGTCTAGCATGCAAACAGGAGATTTTCCAGTAGAGCAACAAGTGGAAGAAGGTGGTAGTGGCATATCAGGGAAAGAGAATCTTCTAGTGGTCTATCAGTTACCTATTGAATTGCACATGTTGTCCAGCCTTCTTCATTTACCTGTAGATGTGTACTTGCAAGAGATGTTTGAGGAGTAACTTCACTGATCCTTACAAATTGCTTTTCGTCCAGGTATAGAGAACAGAGCTCACTGGCTCCAGGATCAAGCAAGAATTCCGCTGGGTCTGACTGTTCAACTGTCTGCGGTTTGCTCTTCTTCCAGTGATTAAAATCTTTGTGTCTATCATTAAAGATATTTTCCACCTATTTAAAAAAAAAAACCAACAAAAAAGTTTTAAAAATATATATCTATGATGTTTATCAACTTTAAAAGCTCTAAAAGTCTTTTTTTTATAACACCTCTAAGAATACTGACCTGTATAATAAAAAAGGTGCAATCAGAGTCCCATCCTCATATGTAATTTGCTCCTGTTCCCCCAGGGTGTCTGTCTTAGTGATCTAGTGCTGCTATAACAGGAATACCACAGGTGGATGGATTTCACAAAGAGAAATTTATTTTCTCACAGTCTAGTAGGTTACAAGTCCAACTTTAGGGTGTCAGATCCAGGGGAAGATTTTCTGTTGGCTCTGAAGGAAGGTCCGTGTCATCAATCTTCCCTTGGTCTGGGAGCATCTCAGTGCAGGAACCTCAGGTCCAAAGCACATGCTCTGCTCCCGGCGCTTTTTTCTTGGTGGTATGAGGCTCCCCTGTCTCTCTGCTCACTTCCCTCTTTTATATCTCAAAAGACATCGGCTTCAGACACTACCTAATCTTGTAGACCTCATCGGTATAACTGCCGGTAATCCATCTTATTACATCATAGTGATAGAGTTTACAACACATAAGGAAATCACATCAGATTACAAAATGGTATACAATACTGGGACTCATGACCCAACCAAGTTTACAGATATTTTTGGGGGACACAATTCAATCCATGACAGTGTCCAGTGTTAAAAGACACACGCATATCCTTCCCTACATCTCTGCTGGGACACATATACACAGTCACAAGTACACAAGCAGATCTCTTGGTTTGTTTGCTTTAATGGAAAATGGGTCATACTCTACCCACATTGCTCTGTAAATTGCTTGAGTCCCTGTAGGTCATGACATATGGCACTAACACTACCTTTTCGGGTCTTCTAAGCTTTAACTCATATTTACACATAAAGTATTTAAATAGATGAGAACAATTACGGTACACGTTATCTAGACTCCTACACGACACTACTAAAATGGAAACACATATCATCCTTGCTTTTTAAGTCCACTCTTCCTGCATGTTCTACCTCTCCTCCCGCAGTCCTTTCCCACAAGTGAATCCAAGGTAATTCACGTGAACAATCTGGTAAGTAGTGTGTGTTATCCTTGCTTAAACAAGCACACACAGACATACATGTATCCTCATCTGCTCATTTATACACACACATAAATAGCTTTCAAACATATTCAAACATTTGTTATTGTTTTACCTAAATGTGCTGATTTTACATATACTTCTCTGTACCTTGATTTTCTCCAATAACACTTCAGAGATTTCTCCTACTTAACTACTATAATTCTTTTTCATTGTAATGACTCTTTAATTTTATTGATGAGTAGCTTTATCATAAATTATCTATCATTCTACCATCGATGGGCAGTCAATATTTTGCCATTGTTAACAATAACCATCCTTTGTATTCTACAGGATTTGTTTCTGTGGAATAGATTCCAAAGAGTGAGATTTCCAGGTGAAAGAATATTTTAAAACTACAGAGCCATGTCCATGTCTTCCCCCTAAAGGCTGTAATAACGCACCTTTCCAGCCATGTCTGAGGTACCCTACTTCCCACAGCCCAGCCAGCCAGCCAGAGCTGGTGTGGATTTTTAATTGTGCCAGTTTCACTGGGACTTGGGTATTTTCTTAACTAGCAGTGTTTTTGAACAGCTTTGATTATGTTTATTGGGCATGTGGATTTGCTCTGAATGGTCTTTTGAATTCATTCCTCATTGTGCAAGTCCTTAATTTTTGTCTTCCTTGTATAAAATGGTAACAGTTATAATCCTTATCATCTACATTTCTCATAATTTTCCAAATCCATTACTTGTGTATCACATACTTGGAAGCTTTTATCCTCCAGAGTGATCAGTTGAGTCACAAAACATTTATCTGATAAATCATAATTTTCCTGAGTTGAAATATCACTTTTGTACTAAGGGCCATTATGGTATCTCTGTGGATTCGCTACTCTGTTTCACTGGTCTTGTCTTCAGTTTGTATGCTAGGGAGTATTTGTTCCGTTACTTGATGAGGCAGCCTCCTTCTTTTTCACATTTTTGTTGTCTGTTGTTTGGTATCTATCATACTACTTGCATCTTAAGATTACCGTATACAACTCAACAAACAACTATGTAAACATTCTAATGGGAATTGCAATACGTTTATATATTCATTTTTTGGGGACTGACATTTATTAGACAAGACTTCCCATGCGGGAAAATAGCATATTTGTTGCATTTATTAAGATTTCATATTATTTCCTTCACTACATGAACTGTCTTCAAATAGTCTCTTTTCTGTTCCTGTCAAAACAACATTTTCCTAAATATTTTATGGTTTTGGACACAATTTGATGCAGTCCTGTAGCAGAGGAAAGAGAATGGTCTATTTCTCCCACCCTGGCTTCCAATTTTGGGTGCTGTGTCTAGATTGGAGAGAACTCATTGATTGTGGTGTATTTGGCTTGTCACTTTATCCAAATTTTTATTTTCATTTTCTGGGTATGCAATTATATCTTCATTAAAAAAAGAAGAAAATCTTTTAAAATTTTGTTCCTTACCTAACTTTTCTAGCTTATTTACCTGGTAAACTATGTTGATCTTAAAATTAATAACAGTATCTTTGTCTAGTTCCAAATTTGATTAGCATGAATTGAGTACTTTTCCATTTGTTTAACATCGGCTATGTTTTGCGATGATTTGTTATGCCCCAATAGATAACTAACATATTGACTTGCTGACTATTACGGTATTTACACACACTTTAGTTCTGATAGTTAAGTGCTTCTACCTGGCTTCTGCTGGTCAGGGACCCCATTATTCCCATTGCTACTAGGCAGCTATCTACTACCCACAACCTAAGCCTCCACAGGAAAGACATCACTAAGCTCAGTGTTGCTGGTGCTGCCTGTGACTATCCTTCAGGACCTCCGAGAAATGGTCTTACAGAAAACTAACTCTGGCATGCCCACGTATTGGAGACTTTACCCCGTCCTCCAACATCTGACACAGCAGTCCTGGCATTTCTATTTCATAGAATGTGGGCCATTGCCTTTTCCAAGCTTCCAAGAGCAATCCCAGCAGCATATTACACCCATTTCCAGAGCCTTGCTATGGCAATAAATCCTCGTTAGAGGAGAGTTCCCTCATATCAACAAATTCTCCTTGACCCAACTTTATATTTAACTCCCCCTTGATTGAGCACCTTCAGCATTCATTCCTAAGCACACCCCCGTCCTGCTCACATAAGTTAGCCAGATCTTGCAGCTCCTTCAGTATACAGTCCCTCTCCCCCTTACAACCAACACTTTGCCGGGTGGACTATGCTGATAGTTGACAACTAAGTATCTGGACAAACGCATGGGACAGCTATCTAAGGACTCTGCAAAGGAAATGGCTGAAGGTGGATGAGGGAGGAAACCAGAACATAAATTATGAATATTCCGGAGGCTGAAATTAAATGAGCCCAAATCGTATAATTGGACACTAGTAGACAGCAACAGCTCCAAGAGAAGCCCTCTCTCATATCGAGTGGGAAAGACGATCTGTGAAGGAGAGAGGTGGGCAGATAGGCAGATGGGCAGACACGTAAAATTCTAAAGGAGGAGGATCCTTCTCTCTGACCAGAGTATATATAAGGTCCAAAGAGTGTAGAAGAATCTCCGTCACCTTTTCTCTCTCTATCTTACCATTATTTGGCCCCACAGACAGACTTAGTCGCTTAATTGCATGGAGGAATGAAGAGATTTAAGCCCCAACATTCTTCTCAGTTGATTAGAAAGTAGACTCTCAGAAGTCAGAAAACTTCAAAGAGATAGAGAGGAGGCAGCTCAAGAAAAGGATTTCATAAAGTCATGTGTGAACTCCTGGATCATCCACAAGCTTCACGTGCATAGATCTGGTCCTAAGAAGCATTCCAAATCCCGTGAGCGGGGCACAATGGGTTAGAACACCATCTAGGTCCCAGACTGAGTGGCACTCACATAGATTAGACCTGAACATGTCTGCAAAGGCTTCAAAAGATGAAGTGACATTTGTGCCACAGCATACAGGAGATGGGACCAAACTTGCAGCCTAAACATAAGTGGGTCTATTTTTTGCTAAAACAAACAAAAAATTGACATTTTCCATAAGATTTAAGCGAGACCAATAGTCTTGGAATCATAACAAAAAAAAACTGTAAAAAACTAATGTAACTATGCTCTAAGAAGTAAAGAAACCAAAAAAAAAAAACCCAAACCCATTGTCGTCGAGTCGATTCCGACTCATTGTGACCTACAGCCACCGAGTTAAATTCAAAGAATTTTATGCCCAAATAAGTCATAATAAACTGCAGAATAACAGAGACAAGGAAAATGCCTTGGAAGAAGCTAGAGAGAAAACGACACATTTCACATAGCGAAAAAAAATTTGAACTGCTCTATAGTTATTATCAGAAACCATGGAGGTCAAAAGACTGCGAAAGAACATTTTTTTCCATGCGGAAAGAAAAGAATTAGTGACTCAGAATTCTATATCCGGTGAAAATATCCTTCAGGAATAAAGGAAAAATAATGCCATTCTCAGTTGAAGAAACTCTAAGAGAATTCATAATCACCAGACTTAGCCTAAACACTAAAGGAAATTCTTCAGATGGGAGACTTGGAATTTCAGGAATCATAGAAAGCAATAAAAGTGTGGTAAGTATCTGCGTAAACACACTATGCCAACTCTGCTGTCACTGCACAACATGGCGCTGGACTCTTCACTCTGGAAAATCTTTTCAGCCTATTGGAAACATTTTAGAATACACTTCTGGTGTCAAATCAGGATTAAATAAAGAAATTAAATTTGAAAATATCCTCGAGACGACTGTAGCCAGGTCTGGTGAAAAACTGGACAATAACATTTTGGACCGCAAATGAGAGATGGTAGCAAAAAAAAAGAAGAAGAAAAAGAATCTGAATTCCCATTTGTCCAAGAGCAGGCTCTGAAGACCTTCCCCAGGGAGGCATTTCAAACTATTGGAGCAATGGCAGCACCAGGGAATGGACGATATAAACCTCCCCTCTGGCCTTCTCTGAGGGTAACCACTGGCTTAAGTATGAAGCTTAGTGCTTAACATGTAGTCATTCTGCAGACAGTCTAGCTAAGAATTAGAATGCTTCCTTGAGTGGAAAATATTTTATATGATTGACATAAACAAATGTCTCAAGGACAAAGTTTAATAGTAAGCCAAGGCATTTCTCATCAGTCCTTACCTGAGAGGGTCTTTGTGAGGATTTCCTGTGGCTCAGGAAAAAGAACAGAGCGAACTTCTTTTTTAACCTCTTCTCTCCTTAAGAAACAGGAACTGGTGCTAGGATGTCAGGCATCAAGCCCCAAACTCCTCTCCTCGTCCTGTATCTAAGTTATGTAATAAAACCAGATAATCAGCTGTGAGAAGATGAACTCAAAAAGTATTTCCAGTCTGTGACGTGTTTGCATTCCAATGAAATCCTGTTCCAGATCCCTAGATCAGTGGAGGAGCTCTGGGCTGCTGACCTGAGAGAAGGACAGGGTGGGGTTGGCAGAGCCTCCTTGACCATCATTTGCCCCAAGAGGCTCTGGAGGCTCGTTCATGTCCTAACTCAAAGGCCATTAGGGCCCAGTTGCATAAGTGCAGAAAAAGACTTTCTCCTTTGAAGGAGAAAAGGGCCCAGGAGTGGCAGGTGTGAGGCTTCTCCTCTTAGGTCAGCTTTGTGACTTCAGGACACTGGCCCCTGGCCACCTTCACAACTGGGCCTTCTAACTCATCCTCCTCTCTCCCCCCAAATTCCCCCAGCACCCTGGGCCATGGCTTCTGCCAGTTTCAACGGTGTCCTTTCAGCAGCTCCTTGTTCCCACCAGAGTGGCAGGTTTTCAGCGTGCAGGCAAAAACTCACAGTGGTATTAAGTGTCCTTCAACGGAAATGCTGCTGAGGGGACACAATGGCCTTAAAGATCTTTAGACCCAGATGGGGAGAACTTGCGGGGTGGTTATTGTATTCAAGAAGTCTCAGGATCCTCTAAGTGGCTCCGAAAACAGCAGTGCTTTGATCTTCCAGTACACAGGCCTGGAAGCCTCTGGAGGATTCTCAGTCCTTAGTGTAACCCAGCACTGGGGAAACTCTTGGGGGTGGGGGGAAGCAGTCATATTCCTGGGGATCTTTATTCTAAAACTCTTAAAGCAGTAGATACAGTATTGAGAGGTGGGAGTTGAGAAAGCTTGAGACCAAGGGAGGGTGGCAAAAGAAGGCGGCTCCTATCATTGCTTCTGGGGTCTTTATCAGGCCTGCCTGCCTGCCTTCCCTGCCTGCCTTCTCTGCCTGCCTGCCTGCTTGCTGGCCTGCCTTCCCTGCTTGCTTTCCCTGCCTGCCTGACTTCCTTGCCTTCCCTGCCTGCCTTTTCTGCCTTCCCTACCTGCCTTCCTGCCTGCCTTCCTCCCTGCCTGCCTTGCCTGCCTTCCCTGTCTTCCCTGCTTGCCTGCCTGCCTGCCTTCCTTGCCTTCCTTGCCTTCCCTGCCTGTCTGCCTTAACTGTCTTCCCTGTCTGCCTGCCTGCCTTCCCTGCTTGCCTGCCTTCTTCCCTGCCTGTCTGCCCTAGCTGTCTTCCCTGTCTGCCTGCCTGCCTTCCCTGCCTTTCCTGCCTGCCTGCCTCCCTTCCCTGCCTTCCCTGCCTGCCGGCTTGCCTTCCCTGGCTACCTGCCTTCCTTCCTTGCCTGCCTGCCTGCCTGCCTTCCTTGTCTGCCTGCCAGCCAGCCTGTCTGCCTGCCTGCCTGCCTGCCTTCCCTGCCTTCCCCTTCCTCCCTTCTTTCCTCCCTCCCTCATGCATTTTGGCTCCAAAACCAAAAAATATAACCAAACCCATTGCAGGGGAGTCAATTTCCACCCATAGTGACTCTAGAGGACAGATCAGAACTGCCCTATAGGGTTTCCAAGGAGCGGCTGGCGGAGTTGAACTGCCCACCTTTTGCTTAGCAGCCATATCACTTAACCACTGAGCCACCAGGGCTCACCCAAACAAGCACTTATTGCTAAAGTCCTATTTCCCGGTGTTAATTTATCATATTTAAGTCAAATCTGGAGTCTCAAGCTCATTTTGATCATTCATCTTTAGTCTGGGGAGACAAGAGTCTGCTCACAGCCAGTGATGAGAGTGGAGGAAACAAATTCCCTAGCCCAGACCAGGGCAGGATTTGCTGCTCTTCAAACTAGGGGTGACGCCCCTGTGGAGCCCTTCAGGGGGTAGGGCAGGCCACTAGTGAGTCCAGTCTGGAGAGTTGGGGGTGGGGTCCAGGCAGTGTGCCCGCTGTGACTTTGATTTTTCCTTCTGGAAGGGCAACCCGTGAGCTTCCCATGGGGGGACCCTGAGTCCGTGGGTGACCACAATTCACCCAGCCTTCCAGGATCATCGTGTAGACCCACGTCCCGATGTGCTGCCTACCCTCCTGTCCCCGTATAATAGCTGTGATCCGCGTGAAGGAGTCCTCAGGGGCGCACCCTGGCCCTTTGACTCCATGGCCGTTGGCTTACCCTCCTTCTGTGGGACCTGCCAGTCCGGAGAGGGTCCAAGGGCCCGTGCCGGGGGTGGACCTCTGGGCCAGTTGCAAAAGCCGCAAGAGGCCGGGGGCTCTGTTCCGCAGCACCGGGGGCTTGTGGTGGGGCGACCCGGGACATTGCGCCACCACCCTGCGGCCCTCGGTGCGCAGCCCCGCCCCCCAACCACTCAACCGCCGCCTACTGGACTTCTGGTTCTAGAAGTGTGTTCTCTTGATGCATGGATGCAAGTGGGCGCTGCACCGCACCACAAAGTCAGTCCCAGCTGGGCGGAAGACCTGAACATAAAATGCGCAAGTTTAATACTACCAGATGGGGGAGCAGGGAAGGGATGAAAAAAAGAAAGTAAAAATATTTTTTAGAAAAAGAGCAATTGCAAAAAAAGTGTTAGAAGACTGTATCCTCACGTTATGGACTCAAGGAGGCTGTGACCACAAAAGTGCGTGGATAGCACGCTGTTGTGTCTTTCTTTGCAGATAAGACTTAGATAAGCGGATTGGTACCAGGAAGAGCTGCGGTGTCTGACTCTCGGAAAATGGGGGAAATCTGGGACAGATTACTTGGCCTGAATGAGGCTGAAAACCGTGAAAATCAAGACAATATTTAAAGATGGGATTCTAGCAGCCTAGGATATGCAGCAGAAATTTTTCTAAGTAAGTTAGTACCGAAAGAGGCCTTTAATCGATCAACAAAATGGACCGGTAGTTCAAGATCTCCATACAAAGGAAAATAATTAGCCTAGATAATTTTCAGGCAGGTTACCACCAAACATGCAAGGAACAGATAATTTTAAACTTGTACATAGGCCACAAGAATAGAAAACCCCGAAAAACACCCCCAACTGGATCTTAAGGCTAGTTTAATACTGTTACCAAATTGGAAGAGGATGATATAAGAGTTACAGGACAAGCACACCAAGTAAATTGAGATGCAAAAACCTACATAAAATGCCGGCAAAGGAAATCCAGCAAAGTATAACCCATGTACCATGCCATGATCAAGATGGTTTATCGTAGGCATGCAAGTTTGAGTGAACATTAAAGATTTAACAATTTAATTCACCACATGCACAGGTGAAAGAAGAAAAGACATATACTTATCTCAAGGGATGGACAAAGCAGATAAAGTCCAGTCACACTGAGAGGTAAGAACTCTCAGCAAACATGGAACAGTTAAGAAGTTCCCCGCCCTGGAAAACTACAATTAATATGGTATTTATGTGAAATGTTGGACTTTTCCTTTAAAATTAGCAATATGATTAGAACGCTTTCTATCATTATTTTTATTAAACATTGAAAATGGGGATCTAAGTTCCTACAATAAGACAAGAAAAAGACAGAAAAGGCATATCATTTATTATACATTGATTACAGGGCAGCCTCCACAGGAAAGCTTTAAAACTATAGGAAGTATTATAATTAATAAAAGTTAATCATAAATATAAGGAACCCTCATGGCCCAGTAGTTAAGTGCTCGGCTGCTAACTGAATGGTCAGTGGGTCAAACCCACCAGCTGCTCCGCTGCAGAAAGATGTGGCAGTCGGCTTCGTTAAAAACTTACTGCCTTGGAAACCATATGGGCAGTTCTGCTCTGTCCTATAGGGTCACTATGAGTTGGAATCAACTCAAAGGCAATAGGTAATCATAAATATAGAATAGGAAAATATATTTTCACCACACGTAAAAATCAATCAATCAGTAGAATTTCAATGCATCAGCATCAAGCTGACCCCGTCATAGCTCTTAGGTGAAAGCAGAGGACACTGACAGGGAAAGAGCGGGCTGCTGGCGGCCACACCAAGGAGGAAGGGGGCAGTGGTGCTTCTGTGGTAGAGTTCTTGCCTTCCATGCAGGAGACCCCAGTTCAATTCCTGGCCAATGCACCTCAAGCACAGTCACACTCATTTGAACAGGTTTCAGCAGAGCTTCCAGACTAAGACGAATGAGGAAGAAAGGGCTGGCCATCTACTTTTGAAAATCAGCAAGTGAAAACCCTGTGGATCACAACGGTCCCATTCCGGCATGCACGGGGTTGCTGTGTGTCAGGGGCTGACTAAACGGCAGCTAACACCAACAACTAACACCAACGAGGAAAGATCATTCTTTTACATTGGGCTGAATATGTCATCACCAAGTACCTGTGTTAGTTACCATGACAAAAAACATGTCAATTGGGTGGCTATAAAAGAGAAATGTATTTTCTCACAGTTCAGGAGGCTAGAAGTCTGAATGCAGAGCACAGCTCTAGGGGGAGGGCCTTCCTCCTCTATTTCAGCTTCTAGAAGCTGCCAGCAATCCTTAGAGTTCCTGTGCTCTAGATGCATTTGTCTCCATGGTCTGCCTTCCTCTCCCACCGTGTGTCTCTGTGTCTATTCCACACTTTTTAATAACTTAGAAGTGACTAGATTTAGGACCCACCATACACTGGTCTGTCCTCACTAACACAACAAAAGGAACCTCCTATTTCCAAACAGGGTCATATTTACAATTGCAGGAGTTAGAATTTCAACATATATTTTTGTGGGACACAATGCAGTCTATAACACTACTCTTACAAGATATTCTGGATTGAGAGCACTAGCATGAGCAGCTGAGAGTGATTCTAATTCCTTGCTACATTAGTTGGCTGAAACTTGTCCCAAAGGTTGCCCATAGGAGTGTCAGGGCAATTCATTAGGTAGGACCCGGTCAGACTTTCCTAAACATATACATTGTGTGGAAGAAAACACATACTGCCATCACAGAAGTCTTGAGAAATTCATTAATAAGATGGAGTAGTGTTGGAACCAAGAATTGTTTCATGGTCTTTGGTAAAATGACATAGCTGTTAGACATTCACGTGGAAATGTCAGGTTATAATACTAACTGCTAACACTGAGTACATGCACTGGTGCCAGGCACGCTTGTAAGTGCTTCTCCTTTCTTAAGATACTTGTTCTACATGATAACCTTATGAATAATTCATCATTATAACGCAAATTTTACAGATGAAGACGTCCAGACAGATAGTTAGGCCAACGTTTGAATATATATGTTTGTATCCAGTAGGAGTTGAAATGGCTGGAAGTGGAACCTTGATTTAGATAATATATAAGTTAATAGAAATGGAAGGATTAAATCTGTGGAGAGGCTGCCCATAAGCCCACGATTATAGTACACTGGTATGGAAAACAGAATTGGGAAGTTGTGAGACCTGTAGCCATACATAGCCCCCAAGGTTTTAACAGAGCAGTAAGGAAAAGACAGAGGGCCAGAGGAGAGAAGAACACATTCCTGAGTGTCATAGGAGGCTGGGCCCTCTGCTATGTTCACATGTAGTTCCTCATTTAATCCTTCCATCTATACAGTGGGTGAGAAAGATATTATTATCCACTATTAACCTTGCAAAAGTTTTGTTTTCTCTGATTTAACAGTGATAAGAGTTTATTGAAACAAATGAGAAAATAGGGAAAAGTATAACCAAGAGGGAAACTACACCAATTGACTGCTATTATTTAGTCAGACCACTGAGGACCTTGTTGTTGTTAGGTGCCATCGAATCATTTTTGACTCATAGTGACTTGATATGACAGAATAGAACTGCTCCATAGGTTTTTCTAGGTTAAACAATCTTTACAGAAGTAGATTGCTGGGTCTTTCTCCTATGGAGTCACTGTGTTGGTTTGAAGTGCCAGCCTTTCAGTTAGCAGGGAGTGCTCAGCCTTTTGCCACCAGGGCTCAGGAGATATGTACGGGAAAAGAAAATAAAGCATCATTAAAAGAGTCAAGCAGAGTGGTGATGGGAGTATTTCTAACACAGGGCTTAGCTATTACCAGTTAGGAAAGCAGACAGAAGTACATGACTTGCAAGAAGAAATGGCATGTTATTTCTGACTCCTACCCTAGCTCTTACCCTCACCTCCCAGTTTGGCCCATCCAGTGAGAGAATTGGCTCAAAGATGACTTTCACCCTCTACAGAGTCCTAACAGGGTCATCCTGCTTCTACCATTGCCATCTCCGATTTGGTTGTAGAAGTATGAATTCCTCATTTCCTAACAAATGTTTTCTTATAGCAAACACATTTTGTGAAATCCCCTAAGGAATTATGGAGTGAATCTCCCTCCCATATAAAGATAAGTGTTTCTTAAAGGGGCAGTAGTTCTGAGATTACTAGTAAAGTGTCGTTGTATTGGTGGTAGGAGTGTACAGTTGAGAGAAGGAATGCATAACCAAGAATGAATACTCTCTTTATGAAGACTTAACTATCAAAATTTTTTAAAATTAAGGACTTCTGTCATTCAAAAGATGCCAGTAAGGGAGTGAAAATGTGTTCCCCTGAGTAGGGGAAGTTACTTTTCCTACATATATTGTACTAACGACTTGGTTATGGGATACAAAAAGAATTCTGGAAAATCAATGAGAAAAAAAAAGCAGACAACTGAGTTTAAAAATGGGCAAAGGAAATGAACAGACACTTCACCAAAGAAGACATTCAAGCGGCCAACAGACACATGAGGAAATGCTTGCAATCACTAGCCATTAGAAAAATGCAAATTAAAACCACAATGAGATACCATCTCACTCGGGCATTACCAGCACAAATCAAAAACACTGGATATAACAAATGTTGGCGAGGCTGTGGGGAGATTGAAACTCTTACACACTGCTGGTGGGAATGCAAAATGACACAAACATTTTGGAAAATGATATGGGCTTCCTTAGAAAGCTAGAAATAGAAATACATATGATCCAGCAATCCCACTCCCAGAAATATATACTAGAGAAATAAGAGCCATCACATGAACAGACATATGCACACCCATATTCATTGCAGCACTGTTCACAATATCAAAAAGATGGAAACAACCTAGATGCCCATCAACAGATGAATGGATAAACAAACTATGGTACACACACACAATGGAGTATTATGCAAAGATAAAGAACAATGATGAATCTGTGAAGCATCTCATAACATGGATCAAACTGGAGGACATTATGCTGAGTGAAATAAGTCAGTCACAAAAGGACGAATATTGTATGAGACCTCTATTGTAAAAACTCATGAAAAAGTTTACACAAAAAAAAGTAACAATCTTTGTTGGTTATGAGGGATGGGAGGGGTGAGGGGGAACTAAATAGACAATAGATAAGTGGTAACTTTGGTGAAGGGTAAGACGGTACACAATACTGGGGAAGCCAGCACAACTTGTACAAGGAAAGGTCATGGAAGCTCCATAGACACATCCTCCCTGAGGGACTGAAGTGCTGGGCAGAGGGCTGTGGGACCATAGTCTCAGCGAACATCTAGCTCAATTGGCATAGCACAGTTTATAAAGACAATGTTCAACATTCTACCTTGGTGAGTAGCGTCTGGGGTCTTAAAAGCCTGTAAGCAGCCATCTAAGATATTCTACTGGTGTCATCCCTTCCGGAGCAAGGGAGAATGAAGAGAACAGGATACAAGGAAAAGATTAGTCCAAAGGACTAATGGACCACAGCTACCACGGCCTCCACCAGACTGAGTCCAGTACAGCTAGACGGTGCCTGGCTACCACCACTGACAGCTTTGACCAGGATCACAACAGAGGGTCCTGGACAGAGCTGGAAAAGCATGTAGAAGAAATTTCTAACTCACAAAAAAAGACCAGATTTACTGGCCTGATAGACTGGAGAAACCCCGAGAGTATGGCCCCCAGACACCCTTTTAGCTCAGTGGTGAAGTCACTCCCGAGGTTCACCATTCAGCCAGGGATTGGACAACCCCATAAAACAAAACGGGACCAATGAGGCACAGCAGTCCAGGGACAAAGACTAGTAGGGAGGAGGGGACAAGAAAGCTGGTGATAGGGAACCCAAGGTTGAGAAGGGACAGTGTTGACATGTTGTGGAGTTGTTAACCATTGTCATGAGGCAATATGTGTACTGTTTAACGAGAAAGTATTTGTTCTGCAAACCTTCATCTAAGGTACAAAAAAAAAGAATTATCTATGTGAGATCAAATTGACAACAGCAACTCAAAAAGTTTGATGGGTATCCTAGGGGGCAGTGAGTTGAAGATAATGGTGATAGAATAATTTGGAAAAGGATAGTGAGAATAGCAGCACAACTGGAAGAATGTCACTGAATTGTACATGTAGAAACTTTTGCAATGGTGTAACTTTGGCTATGTGTATTTTCACCAGAAAAAAAGATTTTCCAAGGTCAAGAAGGCAGAGTGTTGACATGTTGTGGGGTTGTTAACCAATGTCATAAAACTATATGTGTACTGACTGTTTAATGGGAAACTATTTGTTCTGTAAACCTTCACCTAAAGTACAATTTAAAAAAAGGAAAAAAAATGGACAAATACTTGAATAGATAGTCTACAAAAGAAGGTATGTATAAGACCAATAAACATAAGATAAGGGGCTAGACACCTTTGGTCATCAAGCAAATGCAAATACAAAGTGACAATAAGATACTACCACATACCACCAGGATGGGTAAAAGGAAACATCAACATCATTGGTCATTAGAGAAATGACAATAAAACCACAAAGAGATTCTACTTCATACCCACTAGGATGGACCAATCAAAGGGATAGGCAACAAAAAGTGTTGGGAAGTATGTGGAGTAATTGGAACCCTCATTCATCATTGGTGGGAATGTAAAATGGTGCAGCCATTTTGAAAACTGAGTATAGTTGAAAAAGCTTAATGTCATGAAAAATGGCAGAGTAGAAAGCTCCAAGTGATGGTCCCTCCAGCAAAAAACCCACTAAGCTGGGAAAAAAAAAAATCAGAATTATCTATTTTGGAACTCTGGAATCTAATAAAATACTTAGGTCAACCAGAGGAGTGCTTGATGAAGGAAGAGGCTGCTGAACTTTAGTAAGAAGCCAACATGGTGGAAACAGTTTATACCAGCTTCCATTCCTCAGGGCTATCACATACATGGGGACAGTAGCTTTTATTCCTGGAGTAGCTAACTGGTGCCAGCATGGACAATAAGAACCTTGTCCTCCAAAAATTTGGGATTGTGTATTTTAGTGGGGTAGGGGACTACTTAAGGGATCACTGAGGATATTTGCCTTGTTTCAGCTTATTCGGGATCTAGTGGCTACCCCAGGACCACCTATGGAAAGATGTAAAGAGATATAAACTCATTAATCCCATTGCTGTCTTGTTGACTCCGACACATATCCATCCTATATAGGGATACACACATCTTTAAAAAAATCTCCACATTAAAGGAAATATCTGTAAGGTCACAAACTGACCACAGAAATAATGGAACAGATACTTGAGTAACCACTCACAGGTGAAATACAGACTTTGCATGTATAATTTGAAAAAGTCACTATGTAAATGGAAAGCTAAAGCCCTCAACAAGCAACAGCAGTAACCCCTAAAGAGGGGGAGAATGTGATTTCCAGAGTTACTACATTTTAATAGTAAAAATTTCCATTTCTCTTCAAAATATTCCAAAGCATACAAAGAAATAGGAAATATGGCTCATACATAGGAAAGAAAAAATCTGACAGAAACGATCCATGAGGAAGTCCAGACATTGGAATTACTAGTCAAAAACATTAAATCAAATATCTTAAATATGCTCAATGAAGTAAAGAAAACCATGGACAAAGAGGTAAATCAGGAGAACAATGTATGAACAAATAGCAAATGTCAATAAAGGCTTAGAAACTACAAAAATCAATCAAATGGAAATTATGAAACTGAAAAGCATAACAGCCAAAATAAAAAATTCACTAGAGTGGCTCAGTGACAGATTTGAGCAGGCAGAACAAAGAATCAGCAAATTTGAAAACAAGGCAATTGAAACTATCCAGTCACAGGGGCAAGAAAAAAAGAAAACAAGAAAAACGAAGAGAATCTGAGGGCTCTGTAGGACACCATCAAACATGCCAGCAAACATATTATGGGTTTCCAAAAGGAGAGGAGAGAGAGAACGGTGTATAAAAAATATTTGAAAAAATGATGGCCAGATATTTTTCATATTTGATGAAAGACATAAATCACGTAGCAGAGTGGCCTTGGCTCAAACCTGTGTGTTTTCAGGATTCGAAGAGCAGCTATAGGGCAAGCCCCAAAGCCCAAGTCCTTTCGATTCTCTGCTTGTATCAGGTTTGGTATTGTCCAATGGCCAAAGCAGTCATAAGTTCAGCTGCAATTCAAGAGGTGAATAAAGACTTCTCCCTTGCCAAAAAGAGTTGCCAGGTCATTTTATAAGGGCATGGTAAAGAAATACAAAGAATATATGGTCATACTGTATTCAATTATAATAAATAAAAGTACTCAAGTGTATTCTGAACTATAGAAAGACATTAGTTGAGTACAAGAACTTCCCAGAGTAGGGAGTAGGATATTCTACCAGGAATAGTGTCAAGGAAGGCTTCAAGCAAGAAGTGATATTTGAACCAAATTTGGAATATAAGTGCATGGTTAGGGGGTGAAAAATGGCTCAAGAATTCATGAAAAATTAAAAGGGCATGGATACAGAGACAGCAAGATCATCTCCCATGAACGGGGCCAAGGGTGTGTCGCCATGTGGGGAATATAGAGTGATATGACACATAAAGCTGGGACATCAAGTCGTTTAGGCACCCTCAGCAAGCTGTGACCCGAAGTATAACAATGTTGTTGTTTTTAGGAGCTATCAACTCGACTCTGACTCCTACTGACCCCATGTGACTGAAGAGAACAGCCACTTACGGTTTCCAAGGCCATAATCTTTATGGGAGCAGATCCCCAGGTCTCTCTCTCCCGGAGCCATTATGTGAATATGAACATTTTGGTTAGTAGCCAGCATTTAACCATTGCCCTACCTGGGCTCCTCTAACAGTGAGCATTCACATAGTCTTAGTCTGTAGCAGTTACTGTTGTCAGTGTTTGCACCCTCTCAACAACCTTATGAGAAGGGTAGAGTTCTCTAAATCTTACAGATAATGAAAGTGAGGCATGGAGAAGTTAAACACCTAGTCCAACATCACACTGCCAGTAAGTGGAGAAGTTAGGCCTCAAACCAGGAGTTTGGCTGAGGTCTGTTCTCTTCACCACCATGCTTTACCAGGGAGAGTGGATCAACAGGAGAGGGGAAAGAACATCTTCCAGTCAAAGGGAACGGCCTATGTGAAGCCTCAGCTGCAAAGAAGGCCAGAGAGGGCTTCAGGGTGGTCAGCTTTCCAGGATTGGAGTGATGTGGTTCAGACAGTGTCAGAGGAGAGGTTTGGAGGAAACAACAGCCATCACACTGTTATCATTCCCTGGACTCTCATGTCACCCCAATGGATGGTATCCTGTCTGAGGGCAGGAAAAGTTCGATTCATTTTGTCTGTATTATTTCCCTTATAACAACTTCCTAACCCCTGTCACAAGAGTTGCCACATTTTTCTTGTTGCCATATTTAGATTCAAACTGGGCCCTTGGAACTGAGTACCGTCAGCAATGACATCATACAAGGGTTATGGAAGCCTTGGTGATCACTCAGATCCCAACTGCTCTTTGGAGAGGTTGTCGATCTGAGGTCTCCTGTGGGAGAGTGACTTAAGTGACCAAATCACAGAGAGTTAGTCCTAACTAACTCTCTGTGTTGGAGTCTCCAACTTGTGAGATATTGGGACACAATCTCTAAGTGGGAGGAGGGAAAAACATCCTTCAGATGACCATCCTTTTTGGCTCATCTTCAGTCAGCCAGGAGGAAGGGGCCTTTCTCTAAGACTCGAAGTAAGGGTGGGAGGAAAAGTCTCCCTGATCACTCAGAGCTGGCAGTGAGGGGTTGTATTTCCCTGGATAAGAGGGCCACAAGGACAGAAGATGAAGGCTTCGATGTGCGGTGATGGGGTTCACTAAGGCTTTCACTGCCATTTAATAGACCATTTCCCAAAGTGTGTGATGTGAAGGAATAAATGGGTTAATCATAACATTCTACTGTGATCTGAGGGCTTTCCAGAGTAAGGAGGAGAAGTCACTCAATGTTTTAGGCCCACAATATTCCTGCTTATATCTCTGGGCTAGAAGGAGGGAAGTGGTCACCTGGGGCAGTGGGTGTAAGATGAGGGAGAAGGGTGGTTATGGAGACTTGTACTTATTTGTGTATGTTCTAATGAGATTGAATTGACAAGTCATGTGATGAATTAAATAAATTGTATCCAAGGGTTTTGGGAGTGGGTGGTATGAGGGAACACAGGGTGCTACACTGACCCAGAGTTCCCAGTCGCTGTGAGCTGCAGCAGTCCCCAGTCTGGACTCAGATAGCAGACGGTCTGGGCAGGCCTTCCCCCGTGAGCTCCAGGAACTTCCTTTTTCTTCCAAGTTCTAAAGTTCTCTTTAGAATTAAAATTTTAAAATCTTACCACACTTAACCTGAGCTTTTGCTGTAATTCTTGGTGGTGCACCCTCACCCTACCCAGTGTCCTTCTCCTCCACCCACCCCTTTTTCTGCTCTGCCGCTCTCCTGTGCCCCCTGCAGTGGCTGAGCCCTGCTTTCTGCTCCCTACTTGGTCTCTGTGTCCTTCTAATATACTCCTGGGAGGTTCCTCCTCTCCATCTTGTGTCTCTCCCTTGAGCTTTCCTTCCATTCAACTCACATAGACTACCTCCATCTCCTTCTTCACTCTGAAATCTCCAGTCCTTCCCTCATATTCAGAATCACATACAGACCTTTAGGCTGACATAGACAACCCACCCAGGTGAGGTGGTTGTATTTGGCGACTGACATTTGTGGAATCAAGGCTCTCAGATATAGTCATCTGTTTTCTGCTTAAGGACCTTGAAAGAGTTTATCTAATGAGGACCTCTTACAGGGGCTTCTGTTTTCAGAAAGGCAGCTTTAACCTTCTGCTGTTGCTTGTTTGGAAGGGTACAGGGAAGAGGTATATTTGTAAGATTCTTAACAAAATATACTAATTATTCTTTCACTTTAAGTATAATTTGTCTATAAAGAGCCTTCCCAAAAAAGAGGTTAAAGAGGTGAGCATTTCTCCTGTTTGAGTGTTTACACCATAAATTTACTAAGAAAATCATCCTAATAGAAAAGTTCTTCAAGAGTAGTCTCAGACTATTATGAAGGTTGAGGAAAATGAGGTTTTATGTGTTTCAAAGGAGCCAATTTATTTGGAATACAACAAATGAATGTCAGAAAAAAAATAAGTGACTAGAAAACTCTTTATTATAAATATAAAATCCCAAGATACTTTCTTCAAAGAACATAAGCTTTTATTATAAGGTCCTACCATCACTAGTAGGGTCTTGGGTGGCACAAATAGTTGCCCAGGACCATGAAACAAAAGGTTGGTGGTTTGAACCACCAGCGGCATAGCCAAGAAAGGCCTGGCATCTGCTTCCATAAAGATTACATACAAGAAAACACTGTGGAGCACAATTCTACTAAGTAACACACAGGGTCGCCGTAAGTTGGAATCAACTCCATGGCAATGGGTAATATCATTAGTACCACCTGCAAAGATTTTAGCAACCATAGCAATACCCCCAAAGGAGGGTGGAGCTCTCTCAAAAAAGAAAGGAAGGAGGGTGTCTCCCCAAATTGGAGGATGTGGTGATGGAGAGGCCTCCAGGGTTCCCTATGACCAAATCTTTGGGCTCATAGATGAGGACCCAGGACCTTGAAAGCTCATGTAAATTAACTCTGTTCTCAGAGGTCTCTATACAAGGGGAAAATGCCCAAGAGTTGACAACATCCCAAGCAAAAAGCCCAAGCTCCAGGCCCAGGAAGATTCCATGACAATCAGAAAGGTCTTGTCCCTCAGCTTCTACTGAGAAGACCTCTCACTCATGCAGCTACTGGGATGCTCCAGAGAAGTGATGAGTCAGGTGCACATGTTTCACCCAAATGTGCATAGTCAAGGGGGTGGCTGTGGCCTGGTAGAACAAAACCTCCTTTGCCCCTGTAGGTAAGATGCCCCAGGTCTTTGAGGCTGAGCTCTCAGAGGAGAACACCATCTGCTCTGCCCCCTGTCTCGGCCAACACCGAGTCCCTGGTCAGCGCCTTGGAGCCTTGGCAGGAGGAGACCGAGGCCTGCACCCCAGAGCCCAGTGTCCAGGAGGAGCACGAGGAGAGGTCCTGCGTGGCCACCCCGGCGTGGATGGTGACCAGCGAGCGAGGCTTCTGCTGCGTGGCCTGCTGCCACGTGTTCCAGTCCCGGGAGGCTCTGGTGGCGCACTGGGAGCATGGCGTGAGCCAGGGCTTCAGCTGCTGTGTCTTCTCTAAAGAGCTGCTGGAGAGGCGGCTGCCACCCTCAACCCAGTGCAGGCCCTGATGCTGCCACCAGCTGGTCAGGTGCCGCCTGATGGCCACCAAGAAGAGGGAGGTGAGGGAGAAGAGAGCAGTCTGCTGGAGCTTGGAGGAGCAGCTGGAGAAGCAGAGAGAGAAGCTGAAGAGGCTGAGGCACCAGCTGGAGAGGCAGAAGGCCAGGCTGTAGAGGTTTCTGCTGTAGCCTCAAGGCCAGAGGGGAAGTGCCTGAAGACCTGCTAGCACCCTAGGACTGAGAGGAGCAGGGCCTTTGGGCTGGAAATGTGGGCCCTTCTGAAGAGACATCCATTCAGGCTCCTTTAACCCAGCTCCCCTGGAAGGTCCTTTATACCACCTCCTGTTCACCACCCCCCACCTGCCCACCCCAGTTACATGGAGAGCTGCAACCCTAAGGGACCTGGGTGGAAGAAGCCCCAGGACAGCTGACTGCAGCCACCAGGTCTGCTCAGAAGGTCCCCTGGCCCAGGAGAGGAGAGGACAGACCTCATCTTGGGAGGTCTCAGGACACTGAGGATGAGCACAGGTAAGTAGGGGAAGAGAAATGGCATTTTAGTGGGACTTGGGAGGCTGAGAGGGGGCCTCTGCAAAGACAGCTGTAAGGGAGACGTGATGCTGAAGGGGGTGTCACTGAGTTCTTTGCAGTAGAAGGAACCAGAGAGATGGCAGGCTGTGGGGAAACCTGCCTGCAGGTGAGCACTGGGCATAAAGCCCTAAAGCAAGGACTCTGGGTCCCTTCCCAGCAGCCTGCAGGCAGAGAAAGAAGCAGGGCTTGGCAGGAGGAGAGGAGGGCGGGGTGAAGGAAAAGGAGCTCACCCCATCCAGGTCTTCTGGCCTCCCAGGATGAATCTGGGTTGATGATTATGAGGCATCATCGTTGCCTCATTAGGGGAGTGTAAGTGGGAGCTGGTGTAGAAAACCCCCCCTGGGTGTTATCCTCTTCTGGATAAGAGTCGATCCAGTACTTACTGGATAATTCCTGTAGAGCATCTCCTCGGGTCAGGGGTAGAGCTTTGGAACTTTTCCTTTCCTTTAAAACAAGTTACACTCTCTGGTTTTTGACATATCAATCAAACTTGCTCATTATTTTCTTTTTTCTGTGGTCTAACCTGACCTGTCCTGAGATCAAAGAACTTAAAGAAAAAGCCTGACTGAGAACATCGGAGCAAAAGACCGGGCAGTCTTCTAAACCCAGAGAGAACAGCAAGAACAGAGATAATCAGAGGTGAGGGTGGGAAGGGGCAGATTCAGGCCC
The DNA here is from genome assembly GCA_030035585.1 of Dugong dugon. Lineage (NCBI taxonomy): Eukaryota > Metazoa > Chordata > Mammalia > Sirenia > Dugongidae > Dugong > Dugong dugon. The sequence goes on along the minus strand of CM057482.1, from coordinate 25,421,804 downwards.
AGACTCAAAACTGAGCAGAAGAGCCCAAGTCTCAACCTAGCATCAAGTCCTTGGAGGTGCCAGTGGTGTGTCCACCCTTTGAAATGAGACTGTGAGTGGCACAGGGAAGTCTTCAGCCACAGGAAGGGAGGGCAAAGCCTCCAGTACGGGCACCTCAATCCACAGGCTGCCCTGCGTGTGTTTCTTGGAGTGACAGTGTGGCTACCGCAAGTGAGAGGGTCAGAGGCAGACGGAAGCCAGAGTAGTCAAGTGGGGTGATTTCTGCAGTCTCCTGATGATCAAAAAAGGAAAATCAGAGATTCTCTGAGGTACTGAAGTGGGAGGGGTTGGAATTCCCAGGGGAGAGGCTGGCTCAGGAGGTCCTAGTTTCTGAATTCTTTTAGTCAAAATCTTTCTTCTCAAAAGTTATCTTTCCAGTGAATGTCCTCTATGATCAATCCTGAAAAGGGTCATACACAAGGGTGGGTTATCCAGTCGAGCAATTTGGGGAGGAGATGGTAGCAGCATATCAGGGAAAGAGAATCCTCTAGTGGTGCATGAGTTACCTAGTGAATTGCACATGGCGTCCAGCCTTCTTCATTTACCTGTAGACATGTACTTGCCAGAGATGTTTGAAGGGTAACTCTACTGACCCTTCCAAAATTATTCCTGGCTTTTTCCAGGTATAGAGATCAGAAGAGCTCATTGGCTCCAAGAACAAGCAAGAAATCTGCTGGCTCTGACTTTTGTACCATCTGTTGTGTGCTCTTCTAGTGATTAAAATCTTTTGTGTCTGTGGTTAAAGAGAATTTTTCCCCTATTAAAAAAAAAAATCTAACAAAAAGGTTTTAGAAATATATAATGTTGTTTATCAACTTTCAAATCTTTAGAATTCTCTTTATAATATCTCTAAGAATATAGATTTGTATAATGAAAAATTATAATCAGAGTCCCACCCTCATATGTAATTTGCTCCTGCTCACCCAAGGTGTCCAAAGTTAAAAGACACACACGTACCCTTCCATACATTTCTCTTTGCTGGGACACATATACACAGTCACAGGTACACAAGTAGATCTGATGAGGTGTGTGCTTTTACGGAAACATGGTCACACTTTACCCACATTGCTCTCGCCCCTTCTTTCACTTGACATTCTATCTTGCTTCTGTGTAAGTCATTAGACATGGCACTAACAGTATCTTTTGAGTCTTCTAAGCTTTAACTCATACTTACACTTAAATCATTTAAATAGATGAGAACAATTACAGTACACGTTATCTAGACTCCTACACAACACTACTAAAATGGAAACGCATATCATCCTTGCTTTTTAAGTCCACTCTTGCTGCATGTTCTAACTCTCCTCCCCCAGTCCTTTCCCACAAGTGAATCCAAGGTACTTCATGTCAACAATCTGGTAAGTAGTGTCTCTTATCCTTGCTTGAACAAGCACACACAGATACACATGTATCCTTGTCTGCTCATTTATACACACACACATAATCAGGTATTCAAGCATATTCAAACTATTGTTATTGTTTTACCCAAATGGCTCCTTTTGTATATCGTACTTCTTTGCACCTCTATTTTCTCCTTTATAATACTTCATGGAGATTTCTCTCGCTCAACTACTGTAACTCTTTTCCATTCAAATAACTCCCTAATTTTATTGATGATGTAGTTTACCATAAATTATTTCTCATTCCACCAGCAATGGCCGGTCAATTTTTTACCATTCTTAACAATAACCATCCTTTGTATGCTACAGGATTTGTTTCTGTGGAATAGATTCTGAAGAGTGAGATTTCCAGTTCGAAGAATGTTTTAAAAGTATAGAGCCATGTCCATGACTTTCCCCTAAAGTCTGTAATACTGCACCTTTCCAGCCATGTCTGAGGGCATCCTCCCCACAGCCCAGCCAGCCATAGGTGGTGTTGACTTTTAAATTATGTCAGTTTCACTGGTACTTTGATTGATATTTTCTTAACTGCCAATGTTTTTTAACGACGTTGATTATGTCTGTTGGGCATTTGGATTTGCTTTGAATGGTCCGTTTGAATTCACTGCGTGTGTTTCAAGTCCCCAATTTTTGTTATCCTTGTATAAAATGGAAATAGTTATTAATCCTTGTCATCTACATTTCACATAATTTTCTAAGATCTATTACTTGTGTCCCACATTTTTACAAGCTTTTGCCTCCTGAACAATCAGTTTTCTCCTGAACAACCATTTATTAAACAAATCATAATTTTCCTGAGTTGAAATAACACCTTTGTACTAATGGTTATTGTGATTTCTTAGTAGATTCTGTGCATTACTGTTTTGATAAAAGGAGTGTCCTTCAGGACCTCCTGAGAAATGTTCTTATAGAAGACCCACTCTGGTATGTCCACATATTTGAGACCTTTATCCCATCTTCCAACATCTGACATAACAGTTCTGGCATTTCTATTTCATAGAATGTGGGCCATTGCCTTTTCCAAGCTTCCAAGAGGAATCCCAGCGGCATATTCAATTCATTTCCATAGCCCTTGCTATGGCAATAAATCCTTGCTGGGGGACAGTTCCCCCATATCAACAAACTCTCCTTGACCCAACTTCCTGTTAACTCCTCTTGATTCAGCACCTTCAGCATTCATTCCTAAGCACACCCCCGTCCTGCTCACATAAGTTAGCCAGATCTTGCAGCTCCTTCACTGTACAGTCCTTCTCCCCCTAACCACAACCAACACTTCCCCGAGTGGGTTATGCTGATATTTGACAACTAAGTATCTCGACAAATGCAAGGGGCAGCTATCTAAGGACTCTGCAAAGAATATGGTTGAAGGTAGCTCGGGGAGTAAACCAGAACACAAAGTATGAACATTCTGGAGGCTGAAATTAAACAAGCCCAAATCCCATAATTGCACACCAGTTGTGAATAGAAATAGGTCCAAGAGAATCCCTCTCTCTCTCTCTCTCAAATCGAGGGGGAAAGAGGGCCCATAATGGAGAGAGGTGGGCAGGTAGACTGGTGTGCAGACACCTAAAACTGTGAAGGAGGAGAATCCTTCTCTCTGACCAGAGTATATAAGGTCCAAAGAGTGTAGAGGAATCTCTGTTATGTTTTCTCTCTCTATCCTACTTTATTTGGCCCCATAGGCAAACCCAGTCACTTATTTGCATGGCAGAATGAAGAGATTAAAGCCCCAATATTCTTGCCAGTGGACCAGGAAGGTAGCCCTTCAGAAGTCAGAGAGCTTCAGAGAGATATAGAGTGGGCAGTTCAAGAAAGGGATTTCATAAAATCATGGTTCACACCCCCAGTTGCATATGCATTGCTCTGTCCCTAAGAAGTAAATCCATCCTTTGAGAACTGCATTATGGGCTAGAAAGCCATCAAGGTCCCAGACTGAGTGACACTTACATAGATTAGATCCAAATACCACTGTACAGGCTTCACAATCCAAACTGACATTTGAGCCACAGCATACAGAAGACAGGACAGAACTTGTAACCTGAACTTAACTGGGTCTGTTGACTGCTAAAACAAACAACATCAACATTTTCCATAAAATTTAAGTAAGACCCACAGTCTCGGAATCATAGGCAAAAACTTTAAAAAGCTATTTTAACCATGCTCAAGAAGTAACAGGAACTCTTTTTAAATAAATAGAAAAAAGAAACTATGGCAAGACTACATCTCACATACTTTGGACATGTTATCAGGAGGGATCAATCCCTGGAGAAGGACATCATGCTTGGTAAAGTAGAGGGCTAGAAAAAAAGAGGAAGGTCCTCAACAAGATGGGTTGACACAGTGGCTGCAACAATGGACTCAAGCATAACAATGATTGTGAGGACGGCACAGGACTGAGCAGTTTCATTCTGTTGTACATAGGGTCACTATAAGTCAGAACTGACTCGATGGAGCCTAACAACAACATTTACAAATGAACATTTTAGACATGAAAAATACAATAATAGAAATATAAAATTCACCTGATCATCTCAACAGCAGAATGCTGTTGACAGAGAAAAGAATCAATGAGCTGAAAATAGTTCAATAGAAAATATCCAATCTGAAAACAGAGAAAAAATATTTTTAAAAAAATGACCAGAGCTTCAAGAACAATCCAGAAATATCTATCATGGGCGGAGAAAATGTGTGGTGTAGAAAAAAGTATTTGAAGAAATACTGGCTGAACACTTTCCAAATTTGATGAAAGACATAAACCTACAGACTCAAGAAGCTCAGCAAACCCAACAAGTTAAACTCAAATGATTCTGTGCCCAAATGCCTCATTCTCAACTGTGGAATAACAAAGACCAAGAATATATCTTGAAAGAAAAAGTCTAGAGAACTCTGGATTTTCAATCACCTCATATGCATGTGAAAGCTGGACAATGAATAAGAACTGATGCCTTTGAATTATGGTGTTGGCAAAGAATTACTGAGTGTACCACGGACTGCCAGAAGAGCAAACAAATCTGTCTTGGTAGAAGTACAGCCAGAATGTTCCTTAGAAGCAAGGATGGCGAGACTTCATCTCACATATTTGGACATGTTATCAGGAGGAACCAGTCCCTGGAGAAGGATACAATGCTTGGTAAAGCAGAGTGTCAGCAAAAAAGAGGAAGACCCTCAATGAGATGGACTGACACAGTGGCTGCAACACTGGGCATAAATTTGAATAAAAGTTGCATTAAGCTGGTCTTCCTTGTTGGCATATGGATATTATCCTATCACTGACAGCGTTGTACTTCAGGGTAGATCTTGAAATGTTCTTTTTAATGAGGAATGCAATGCCATTCCTCTTCAATTTGTCATTCCTAGCATAGCAGACCATATGATTTTCAGATTCAAAATGGCCAATACCAGTCCATTTCAGCTCCCTAGTGCCTAGGATATCGATCTTTATGCATTCTATTTCATTTTTGACGATTTCCAATTTTCCTAGATTCATACTTCGTACATTATTATTATTATTAATGGATGTTTGCAGCTGTTTATTCTCATTTTGAGCAGTGCCACATCAGCAAATGAAGGTCCTGGAAGCTCTACTCCATCCATATCATTAAAGTCAACTCTACTTTGAGAAGGTAGTTCTTCCCAAGTCATATTCTGAGTCCCTTCCAATCTGAAAGGGTCATCTTCCAGCACTATATCCGACAATGTTTGCTATTCATAAGGTTTTCTCTGGTTAATTTTTTTTTTTCAGAAGTAGACCACCGAGTCCTTCTTCCTAGTCTGTCTTAGTTTGGAAGTTCCACTGAAACCTGCCCACCATGGGTGACCCTGCTGGTATTTGAATACCGGTGACATAGCGTACAGCATCACAGCAACATGCAAGCCCCCACAGTACGACAAATTGTGTTGTTGGAACAAGGTATTCGGGGGCTTAATTGTATTTATTTGCTAATCTGTGGTGCCTCCATTTGTGTGTCAGTTTGTCGTACTGTGGTGGTTTGCATGTTGTTGTGATGCTGGAAGCTATTCTACTGATTTTTCAAATATCAGCAGGGTTACCCATTATCTTAGGCTGGGCTCTCTAGAGAAGCAAAACCAGTAAAGCGTATAAATATATACATATATAGAGAGAGATTTATATCGAGGAAATGGCTCGCGCAGTTGTAGAGGCTGGAACATCCCAGGCCTGTGGGTTAGGATAGAGGTTTCTCCTGATTAATGTAGCTGCAGGGGCTGGCCAATCCAAGATAGGCAAGTTGGAAAGCAGGGCTCTTGCACATAGGCTGTGAAGATCGATGAATCTGAAGATTGGCAGGCAAGACAGCAAGTAAGCTGCTAACTCAAGTCTCAAGAATAAGAGGTCAGATGAACAAGAGCCAGCTGCAGGATCCTGAATAAGCAAATGCCCACAAGCCCTGCCAGAATATCTGCTTATATTCAATGCAGGCCACGTGCCCAAGGAAAATCCCTCTCAACTGTTTGGCTACTCACCACAGATCCCATTATGGAGGTGATCACATCATATCAAATCTCATCAGGGAGTGATCATAACATCATATGACTGTCAAACCACTGAGAATAATGGCCCAGCCAAGTTGACACACAACCCTAACCATCACACTCACAGTGGACAGATTTCAACAGAGCTTCCAGACTAAGACAGACTAGGAAGAAGGACCTGGAGATCTACTTGTAAAAAGACTGGCCAGTGAAAACCTTATGAATAGCAGTGGAACACTGTCTGATACAGTGCTGGAAGATGAGCCCCTCAGTTTGGAAGCCACTCAAAATACGACTGGGGAGGAACTGCCTCTTCAAAGTAAAGTTGACCTTAATGACATGGATGGAGTAAAGCTTTCCAGAACTTCATGGGTTGATGTGGCATGAGTCAAAATGAGAAGAAACAGCTGCAAACATCCATTAAAAATTGGAGCATGGAATGTACAATGTATGAAAATAGGAAAATTGTAAGTTGTCAAAAATGAAATGGAACGCATCAAGATCAATAGCCTAGGCATTAGTGAGCTGAAATAGAATGGTATTGGCCATGTTGAATCTGAAAATCACATGGTCTACTACACTGGGAATGACAAATTGGAGAGGAATGGAGTTGAATTCATTGTCAAAAACAACATTTCAGAATCTATCCTGAAGTACAATGCTGTCAGTGATAGGATAATATTCGTATGTCAACAAGGAAGACTGGTTAATGTGACTATTATTCAAATTTACCCACCAAATACAAATGCCAAAGGTGAAGAAATTGAGGTTTTTACCAACATCTGCAGTCTGAAAATGATCAAACATGCAATCAAGATGCATTGATAACTGCTGGTGATTGGAATGTTCAAGTTGGAAACAAAGAAGAAGGATCAGTAATTGGAAAATATGGCCTTGTTGACAGAAACAATGCCAGAGACCCCATGATAGAATTTTGCAAGACCAATGACTTTCATTGCAAATACCTTTTTTCAACAACATAAATGGAGACTATAGATGTGGACCTCACCAGATGGAATACACAGGAATCAAATAGACTACATCTGTAGAAAGAGATGGTGCGAAAGCTCAATATCATCAGTCAGAACAAGGCTGGGAGCCAACTGTAGAACAGACCATAAATTGCTTATGTACAAGTTCAAGCTGAAGCTGTAGAAAATTAGAGCAAGTTCACGAGAGCCAAAATATGACCTTAAGTATATCCCACCTGAATTTAAAGACCATCTCAAGAATAAATCTGACTCATTGAACACTAATGACTGAAGACCAGATGAGGTGTGGAATGACATCAAGGACATCCTACATGAAGAAAGCAAAAGGTCATTAAAAAGAAAAGACCAAAATGGATGTTAGAAGAGACTCTGAAACTTGCTCTTGAACTAAAAGTAGCTAAAGCAAAAGGAAGAAATGATGAAGTAAAAGACCTGAACAGAAGATTTAAAAGGGTGGCTCGAGAAGACAAAGTAAAGAATTATAATGACCTGTGCAAAGACTTGGCGTTAGAAAACCAAAAGAGAAGAAAACGCTCAGCATTTCTCAAGGTGAAAGAACTAAAGAAAAAATTCAAGCTTCAAGTGGCAATATTGAAGGATTCTATGGGCAATACACTGAATGACGCCAGAAGCTTCAAAAGAAGAAGGAAGGAATACACAGAGTCACTGTACCAAAAAGAATTGGTCGATGTTTAACCATTTCAGGAGGTAGCATATGCTCAAGAACCAATGGTAGCGAAGGAAGAAGTACAAGCTGTACTGAAGGCATTGGTGAAAAACAAGGCTCCAGGAATTGATGGAATACCAACTGAGATGTTTCAACAAACAGATGGAGAGCTGTAGGTGCGCACTCGTCTATGTCAAGAAATTTGGAAGACAGCTTCCTGGCCAACTGACTGGAAGAGATTCATATCTGTGCCCATTCCAAAGAAAGGTGACCTAACAGAATGCAAAAATTTATCAAACAATATCATTAATATCACACTCAAGTAAAATTTTGCTGAAGGTCATTCAAAAACAGTTGCAGCAGTACTTGGACAGGGAAATGCCAGAAATTCAAGCCAGATTCAGAAGAGGATGTGGAACAAGGGATATCATTGTTGATGTCAGATGGATCTTGTCTGAAAGCAGAGACTATCAGAAAGATGCTTATTTGTGTTTTATTGAATATGCAAAGGCATTTGACTGTGTGGATCATAACAAATTATGGATAACATTGCTAAGAATGGGAATTCCAGAACACTTAATTGTGCTCATGAGGAAGCTCTACATACACCTAGAGGCGTTCAAGGGGATATTGCTTGGTTTAAAGTCAGGAAAGGTGAGTGTCAGGGTTGTATCCTTTCACTATACTCATTCATTCTGTATGTTGAGCAAATAATCCAAAAAACTGGACTATGTGAAGAAGAACGGGGCATCAGGATTGGAGGAAGACTCATTAACAACCTGCGATACGCAGATGACATGACCTTCCTTGATGAAAGCGAACAGGACTTGAAGCATTTATTGATGAAGATGAAAGACTCCAGCCTTCAGTATGGATTACACCTCAGCATAAAGAAAACAAAAATCCTCACAACTGGACCAATAAGCAACATCATGATAAATGGAGAAAACACTGAAGTTGTCAAGGATTTCATTTCACTTGTAGCCACAGTCAACAGCCAGGGAAGCAGCAGTCAAAAAAATCAAACGACTTATTGTATTGGGAAAATTGGCTGCAAAAAACCTCTTTAAATTGTTGAAAAGCAAAGACATCATTTTGAGGACTAAGGTGGGCCTGACTCAAGCCGTGGTATTTTCAATCGCCTCATATGCATACAAAAGCTGGACAATGAATAAGGAAGGTGAAAGAAGAATTGACACCTTTGAATTATGATGTTGGCAAAGAATATTGAATATGCCATGGACTGCCAGAAGAATGAACAAATCTGTCTTGGAAAGAAGTGTGACCAGAATGCTCCTTAGAAGCGAGGATGGTGAGACTTCGCCTCAGGTACTTTGGACATGTTATTAGGAGGGACCAGTTCCTGGAGAAGGGTATCATGCTTGATAAAGCACAGGGTCTGCATCGAAGAGGAAGATCCTCAATGAGATGGATTGACAGTGTCTGCAACAGTGGGCTCAAACATGGTGATGACTATGAGGATCGTACAGGGCTGGGCAGTGTTTCCTTCTGTGGTACATAGGGTCACTATAAGTGGAAACTGACTAGATGCATCTAACAACTACAATCTGTGGTGAGCAATTTCACATGGGTTTCACATCTTTGATGGGGCAGGGGACAGATGATATTGTGCACTGCAGATTAGTGGAAGGCACAACTGGGCCCATGCATACCTTGCTTGTTGGGTCATCTGGCTGTGACACCAATAATTCCTGCTTATGAAAATCTGAAAGCTGTTCATTGTAGATGTGTGAGGGACACAGTAATACTTGCAGTGATTTCCAAGTAGGTGGAGGACTCTAGTGTGAGCATCAGGAGGAATGGACCCCATGTGTAATTCAGCATCCTTCCTGCAGATTAGGACACAATCAAAAATTCCCTTTTTATTATCTTGCAACTTGTAAGAGAACAGAGGGAATTTTTAGGCAGGATGCTTTAAAAACGCATGGTAAGAAAATTTATTGAAACATTAAATTCAAAATGAAATCTTCCTATATTTTTCTTCTTTCCCTCCCTCATTTCAAGGAGGAGGTTGGACTTACAGGGTTGAAGCCCTGAAACTTTGAGACTCTGAAGAGTCTGTTGTAAAAGCCTCAGCTCACTGGAGTAATCACACTGTGTGAACTGGAGCCCAGGGGAAGAGTGAGAGTCCTAGACATTGGGAAGGGGTGGGCCCTGCTTCTTGATAGTGCCCTGGGGTAGGTGGCAGCACCTCAAAGGGTAATGCAGGCATATAGGTTCACAAACCGTGTCATGGCAGTCGTAGTTAAGGTTCTCATTCTTCAGCTGGGAATGGAAGCAGCAGAGCCAATGCTTCCAGAGAGATTACTCATATAGGCTGGGGCAACGGATGTGTTTAGGCTCTTCTCCAAGCTTTGGTCTTTCATTAGACCCTGGGAATTACTGCATATTTGGGTGCGGGGGCATCCTAAAGATAAGTAAGTTTAAAATCTTCCCCCACCCCCCGCACAATTTTGTAAGCAGAGAGCTCTAAGCTGGAATTCAGTTTATTTAAAGAAATATCATGCTTTTTTGCACACATGATTTTGTGCAGATTCACACTTACAATTCATATTATTCATTCATCCATTAAGTCAACAAAGATTTACTGTGTAACAGCTACATGTCAGACCCTATGGCAGATACTCTTGATGATGAAATGACTCAGAGAAGGTCCCTCACTGCTTGGTGAGAGAAATAACCAAGTTAATAGGTGTATCCATTATGTGTTGCTGTGTAACAAATAACCCCAAAATGTAGTGTCTTAAAAGAACAGCCATTTACTAAGCTCACAGTTATTAAGGTTGTCAATCTGGCGCTCTCCTGACTCGCAGCAGAGCTTACTCATGTGTCAACAATTTGCTTCCAGGTCAGCTTGGAGCCAGTTAGTCTAAAATCAAATCAGTGAAACCACTGGGTCTCTCTCCAATGGTCTTTCATCACCCAGCAGACTGGCCTGGGTCTATTCCCACGGGTTCTCAGGGTTTAAGAGCAACAAAAGAGCAAGTCTCAATGCAAAGTCCTTTCAACTTTCTTGTATCAGGTTTGCTACTATCCCAATGGCCAAAGCAACCATAAGGTCAGCCTCAACTGAGGGGTGGAGAAAGACCCCTGCTGCTAATGAAAGGAGCTCCGGAGTCTCACAGAAGGCATAAGTACAGAGAGAGGAAGACTGTGTAGACACTTCTTAAATGGACCACAACAAGTAAATGCAATTGTGTTTTATGCTGTGGTAAAGGGTATCTTGAGTACAAAGGAGTACAGAGCAAGAAGTGGACAAATCTACCAGAAGAAGAGTCAGGGAAGACCACAACCAGGAAGTGATGCCTGAACCAAGCTGGGGATATGATGAGTAGTTAAGGGGTGGCAAAAGGCCTGGGATCCAGGAAACCCCAAGTGTTCTCCAGAGGCTTCAGTACAAGGTGAGGGATGGCTTGATGAGAAAAGTCTGAGGAGATAGGGTGAAGCCATTGGGACATTTGCTATATTTGTGAACAGGCACAGATCATCTTTTGTTCTATTGTTCTCCAACCAGTCCTCCCTGTTCTACAGTTTGGAGTCACAAAAAATGAGCCCTTAGCATCCCTGTGTTGAAACTTTTATTTTCCACCAAGAAGTCAGCTCCTCCCTCATCACCACCTCAACTTTCCTAATTTCTACCATAATAGGTCTCCCCATTTCCTAGATCTTTTTCTAAATGGCATCCAGAACAAAAGCAGAGTCTGGAAGAAGCAGAGGTCATGGGCTTTCCCAAGTTAACTCCTAAATCTCCCATTCTGGCTGACCATAAAAAGTCCCGAGTCTTAGTACTTTTTGGTGAGGTCATAAGGCTAACCTTTTCCAATGGTGTCAGTTCTCTTTACCACTATGTTTCACCAGAAGTGTAGGCCAGCAAATGGGAGGGGAGAGAACATCTTCTAGCCAGAGGGAAGAGCCTGTATGAAGCCTCAGAAGCTAAGGAGACCTGAGAGGGGTTCAGAGTGGACACTGTATGACCAGGGCCGGAGAGATGATTCAAACTAAGTTAAATGAGAGGACTGGGAGAAAACAACCACCCATCACACTGTTTTCATTCCCTGTATGCTCTCTCTCCCTGCCAAGGAATGGTAACCTCTTTGAGTGCAGGGAAAAGTTTTAATTCATTTTTAATACATAATCTCCCTCCTCCCAGTCCCCAAACCCCTACTTTAACAGTTGCCATATTTTTCTTTTTGCTCGCTTTCACTTCTAACTGGGCCCATGGAACTGAGCAATTGTCAGCAATGATGTCACACAAGTGCTATGGAAGCCTTGGTGCTTACTCAGATCTCAACTGCTCCTTGGAGAAGGTGTCAATCTGAGGTCCTGTGGGAGAGCATCTTTATATACCAAATCATGGAAATTAAGGACTACATTAGAGTCTCCAAGTCATGAAAGATTCAGGTATCATCAGTAACTGGGAGGAGGGATAAAGATCCTTCAGAAGACAATTATTTTCGGACATCTTCACCCAGCCAGGATGAAACAGTGATACAGGAGGAAAAGGCCTTTCTCTAAGACTCTAGATAAGGGCAGAAGGAAAATTCTCCCAGACTGATGAGTGCTCAGGAACTAGGGGTCTGATTTCCACAGAAAAGAGAGCCATGAGAGGACAAGATGAAGCATTTGTGGGTGAATGGATAAGGTCATAAGGAAGATTGTCCTAAGAAAGCACTTCCTGTCATTTAGTAGATAATTATCCAAAGTTTATAATGTCAATTAGAAATGCAGGAATAAATAAGTGATCAAACTAAAGAATTCCTTTGTGATTCTGAGGAATTTCTGGAATAGGTACAGAAAAGGTACTCAACTGTTCTGGCCTCTGAATCTGATGGGAAGTAAGGAAGCTACTGGACAACTGGGGCAGAGAGTGTAGGACTGGGGAAAGCATGGTTAGGGAGGCAGATACTTCATTATGATATTTTCTAATGAGATGGAATTAATATACCATGTGAAGAATTAAGAAAATTTCTCAGGAAGTTCTAGGAGTGGGTGGTGTGAAGGAGCACAGGGCCTACATCATTGTGAACTATGCAGCCCCAGCCTGTTAAGGCAGAAAAAGGTCTTGTAGACTCCTCCCCTAGATCCAGGAACTCCCCTTCTCCTCTTATTTCTCCTCCCTACCTCTCCCCATGGGCCTAACAACCCCTCACAGGAAAGATAGCTTCAGGTAGAATTTTTTACATTCATACTTTACTTAACCTGAGCTTTGTCAAGGATTACTAATTTCCCACTGTATGCCAGGCCAGTTTTGTTGCCTTCCACACTACCATTATCTCCGCTGCCCCCCTGCCCCCCGCCCCAGTGCTGCCTTCCACTGGCCCTGCTTCCTGCTGCATTCTGGTTTTCTGACACCCTCTTGAAAAGTCTCCCATCCCATCTTCTGTCTGTCCCTGGAGCTTCCACTCCCCTCCCAAACTACTTCCATCTGTTTCTTCGTTAATTCACCAATCCTATCTTCATATTCAGAAATGTACACAGACCCTTAGGCTAACATACACAACACACCCAGACACACTCAGGTGAGGTGCTTATGTGTTGCCCATCTGAGGTTTGTGGCATCAAAACTCTCAGAAATGGACATCTGTTTCTGCCTCACCCTGAAGGAGTTCTTCTAACAAGGACATGGTAAGGGCCTTCTGTTCAGAGGAAGACAATTGTAATTTCCTACTGTGGTTTGCTTAAGGTTATAAGGAGAATCCTGATATATATGTATGTATAGCTTCTCCTTGTGCCCTTACATATATATATATATATAAAATACAAATTATTCTAAGTATACTAAGTATACTTCCCTTAAAAGGAGGTTGAAAAGAGTTTAAAAGAGGTGGCCATTTCTCCTGTTTCACTGCTTATACTCTAAATTTACTATGAAAATCACTTTCATAGAAAACCTCTTTCAGAGAAGTCATGTGTTGTCATGAAGGTTCAGGGAAATGAGGTCATTTTCATGTTCTAAAGGAACAACTTCATTTGGCATTCAACAAATGCCAAAAAAATTAATGTGGAGATCCTCTATTTGCAATATAAACTATCAATGTATAATAGTTCTGTGAAAGACTATAGACTTCTGTTATAAAGTACTAATATCACAAAAATTTTCCAGAGAACACTTTGTTTCCCACAGTAATGTTCCCAAAAGATGGTGCGTCCCTAGGGAAAAAGGAAGAAACCACGGGTCCTGCAGAGGTGGAGGACAGTGACGATTGAGAGGCCCCCAGGGACACCTGAAACCAGGGTCTTAGGTCACAGTTGAGGACCCAGTGCCCAGAGGGTTCGTGTAAATTAACTTTCTATTATCAGAGGTCTCAATCCAAGAGGAAAATGCCACTCAGGCTAGAGCATCAGAAGCAAAAAGCCCAAGCTCCAGGCCCAGGAAGACTCCTCAGGAATCAAAAAGGTCTTTTTCCTCATCTTCTGCTGAGCAGACTTCTCACTCATCAAGCTACTCCAGAGAAGCAATGGGTCAAGTAAGCGTATTTCACCCAAGTGTGAACAGCCAAGGGAGTGGCCATGGTCTAGCAGACCAACACATCCAATGCCCCCATGAACAAGATGCCCCTAGGCTTGAGGCCGAGTTCTCAAAGAAAGAGAGCCCCATCAGCTCTGCCCCCAGTCTAGACAGCACCTAGTCCCTGGTCAGCATCCTGGAGTCCCGGCAGGAGGAGCAGGGCACCTCCAGGAGCATCTGGAGGAGCAGAGATAGGGGCTGACGAGGATACAGCACCCACTGGTGCTGTTGCAGAGGGTGCAGGCACAGCCTCAAGGCCGAAAGGGGCATCACCTGAAGAACCTCTAGGACATTCGGACTGAGGGGTTTGGGGCTTTGAAATGTGCACCCACTGCACCTGTAAGATCCTCACATGTGCCCTCCTCCCTACCCCAACCCCTCAACTGCATGGAGAGCTCCAGCCCTAGGGGAACCTGGATGGAAGAAGCCTCAGGACAGCTGATGGAAGACAACAGGTCTACTCAGAGGCTCTCTCCGCCCAGGAGAGGAAAGGACAGGCTCATTTGGACGGTGAGGTCTTGAGACCTTGAGGATGAGCACAGCATAAGCAGGGAAAGAGAAATGGGATTTCAGTGGGACACGGGAGGCTGAGAGGGGGCCTCTGCAAAGACAGCTGTAAGGGAGATATGATGGTAAAGGAGGTGGCACTGAGTTCATTACAGTAGAAGGAACCAGAGAGAAGGGAGGCTGTGGAGAAACCTGCCTGCAGGTGAGAGGTGGGCATAAAGCCCTAAAACAATGACAGTTAGTTCCCTTCCCAGAAGCCTCCATACATATCAATGACACTTGCTTGGTCTTTCTCTTTTCTGTGGTCTAATCTGACCTGTCATGAGATCAGAGAACTGGAATTGAAAAGCCTGACTGAGATGAAAGGAGCAAAAGAGAGGGCAAGGCCTCCTAAACCTGGGGAAGACAGAACACAGATAACCAAAGATGAGGATAGGAAGAGGCAGATCGAGGCCCAGACTCCAAAGTGGGCAGAAAAGCCCAAGTCTCATCCACAACACAAAGTTCCAGGGCCTGGGAAGTCCTGGAGGTACCAGAGGTATGTCCACCCTAGGAGATGAGACCCCAGCTGGCACAGGGAAGCCCTCAGGGGCAGGGAAGGATAGACAGGGCCTCTAGGACAGTCACCTTCACCCACAGGCTGTCCAACTTTTATTTCTCAGAGTGGCAGCGAGGGGTCCTAAAGGGACTGGTGGAGGTTGATGGCAGCAAGGGTTCTGAAGCAGGGTAAGTTCTGCAGTCTCCTGATACTGAAACAGAAAGCCTGTAATGCTCGAGACACTGAATGGGAGGGGTCTTGCATTCCTACCCTGTGCAGAGGCTGGCTGGGAGGTCCACCTGTCTAAAGACCTTGTGGACAAAATCTTCTTTATCTTTAAAAGATACATCTTCCCAGTTAACTTTCTCTATGTTCAGTCCTGAAAAAAGGGCTAGAATGCACAAGGGTGGGTTTTCCAGTAGAGCAACAAAGGGAGCAATGTGGTAGTGGCACATTAGGGAAAGAATAATCTAATGGTCCATGTGTTACTTCACGAATTGCACATTGTGTCCAGCATTCTTCCTTACCCCTTAGACATGTACATGCAGTAGATATTTGATCAATGACTGCATTAATCCTGACAGAATTCTTTTTGGCCATTTCCAAGTACAGAGACCAGAAAAGGTCATTAGCTCAAAAGCAAGCAAGAGATTCACTGGGACTTTTGTTCCATCTCTGGGTTTGCTCTTCATCGAGGGATGAAAGTCTCTGGATCCAGTATTGAAGAGAGTTTTTTCCCTATATAAAATAATAGCCAACAAATCTTTTTAAAAATATATACATATTAAAATCTCTATGATGTTTTTAAACTTTGAAAGGTCTTGTATTCTTATTATAACACATTTAACAATACAGATTTCTATAAAAGAGTTATAAATAAGAGCAATCCCCACATATGTAAATTTTACCTGCTCCTCCAAGGTGTCCATGTTCAAAGACACATATGTACCTTTCATACATTTCTTTTTGCTGGGACACGTATATACAGTCACAGTTACACATGTAGATATGTTGGTTTGTTTGCTTTTATGGAAGTTAGATCATACTCTACCCACATGTTTCTCTACACCGTTCTTCACTTGACAATTTATCTTGGTTCCTGTCAGTCAGTAGACATGGCAGTAACACTAACTTTTTGGTTCTTCTAATTTTTAACTCGTATCTACTCATAAACAATTTAAATAAATAGGAACATACCAAAAAACAAAGAAAACAAAAACAAAAAACCCAAATCTGTTGCGGTCGAGTTGATTCCGACTCATAGCAGCCCTACAGGACAGAGTAGGACTTCCCCATGGGGTTTCCAAGGAACAGCTGGTGGATTCAAACTGCCATCCTTTTGGTTAGCAGGCAAGCTCTTAACCACAGTGCCACCAGGGCAGTACACACTATATACAGTCACAGATAATTCTACAGAAAAGAAAACACATATCATCAATGCTGTTGAAGTATACTCTCTCCTACATGTTTTAACTCTCCCCTACCTGTCTTTTCCCACAAGTGAATCCAAGGGAATTCATACTAACAATGTGGTAAGTGGTTTATCTCATTATCCTTGCTTAAACCATTATACACACATATACAAGTCTGCAGATTCTCTATTTACATTACACGTTCATGAAGAAATGTGTATCTTCTTCCTGAAATAATATGATAAACTCATATTATCAAGGTTGAGAAAATCAGTGCTGTTTCCATTTCCCAATGATAGACTTTAATTCAGGAGTCAATTAACAAAAAATGTTTTAACAAAATTATCTAAGCTGTGCATTACTCTAAGATTGAAACTATACCAAGTATAAATGCAACATGTTGCACGGAGTTTTTCTCCTGGAAAGAACACATTTTTCTTTCAAGTTTATTTTTCATGTCCTTTGATACTAAGAACTTCTCTCTAAGACCCCAACTAGAAGGCTGGGAAGGCTTATCTCTTGCGGAGGAACCAAAGAGGTTTCATTTACTGACAGAAAGATGGGATCAGACCAGACCTCAGGGATGAGAGTCTATTTTGCAATGGGCCCAAGTACTCACATGCATTATATCTGGTTTCTCTGAGATCTCAGCAGGAGGAGAGACTGGATCAGTCATGATGCTTCCCAAACTTCAATGTGCACCTGAATCACCTGGGGATCCTTTTAAAATGCAGAGTCTGAGTAGCAGGTTTGGGTTGGGGCCCATGAGTCTACCTTTCTGTCAAGGTTCCAGGTGCTGCCAGTGCTGCTGGTCCATGGATCACAGTCTCAGGAGAGAGGGCCTAGAATATCAAAATGAAGAATTCAGGTTCAAGAAGATCCAGGGAATAAAAAGGAGGCATCTACATCAATTTAACTGGCCAGACCTCAGAGACGGGCGGGGATCAGAGGGGCCTACAGCAACCATCCTTCATTCCCAACCCCAACTGGGACATCAGAGCAGTAGCCGGAGCCATGGCTGGTTTCCCAGAAGCTCCTGACTGAGCCCAGCCTGTCAAGGTACAGAAGAGAGTAATAGGGATTGGTGAAGTCAGAAGTGGCCAAGTCTACTTCTACCTTAAGTACAGGCGTGAGTGCTGCCCTCAGTCCATGCCGGCCCAACTTGTGACTTCTTCCTCCTAGAGCTGGTAAGGCTCCATGACCTATGGTCAGCCCAGGGTTCTTCTACAGGGGCCCCTCTGAGACATCTTTGATGAGAAGATCTGTGGACTTGGGATTTTCTAATGGGTTGGGTGTCTGTTTTGGGGCACAGATCTGACACAAAGGGGGATCTCCGACCCTTGCCGACACCAGAAGACCAGATGTAGAGTGCTCAAAGGAGCAGAAAAGAGAGGATGTTGGTTGGGCCCTGGGTGAGGGGTGTCAACTTGGATCTCAGTGGTGGGAGGGGGACATGGAGCATTTTGGTTGTCTCCAGCTTAAAGAGTATTCAGGAAATCCCGACCTACAGCTTCAGTATCAAGTGAAAGGCACTGAAAACCCTGGAGACACCAGAGATGTGACAGTTGTCCCTGGAGGTCAGACCTGAAGTGGCAGAGGAAGCCTTCTGAGGGGCCACAGAGACTCCAGTAGAGGGTGGGCAGGGCCCCGTCGGTGTTTCCCAGAGACAGTGAAGTCTCTTCAATGGCCCCGATATTGGAGAGAAGAGATATGAGAGAGTTTCCCAGTTTGAGTGTCTTTCATTGGATTCATGCATCTATTCCACAAATATTTAACTACCTAAAACATAGTATACTAGGCAGTGTTCTATGACATGGGGATATATCAGTGCCTAAGGCACACACAAATTCCTGTCCTAACTAAGCTTATATTCCACTGGGGAGACAATAGATAACAAACGTAATAAACTAGGAAAATATTTAATATGTTAAAGGTGACAAGTGCTAGTAATAAAATAGGGCAGGGTTACAAAGTACATGAGTGTGAGTGGGAGGGAAGTGTTTGCTAGTTGCAATTTTAAAAGGGTGCTCAGGTTAACCCTTATTGAGGAAGTGGCTTTTGAGCAATAAGTTTTACAAGACGAGCTACTTAGTCATGTCAAATCCCAAGATCCTGGGGGCCAGGGGTGGTGCTGGAATGCGCCAGGGCAGGGCCAGAGCTGGGAGCTCATCTCAGGGAACCACGGGGATTTCCCCCTCGATATGGCCAAGCTGTGCCACCTTGAGATAGTCTATAGGATTTCAGGGCTGGCCCCAGGGAGCTGGACAGGTGGTCAGCCCATCTGAGCACTGCATGGGTTTTCCCTTTGATTTTCTCCTCTTGGATAGCAGACACTTGTTTCGAGAAGCTGAACTAAGGGAAATGCTCTCCAAACTGCGCTCCATAAGGTCACTTGGCTTTTTCATTTAACTAGAAGCAGAACCAAGGTGTTCCGGGCAGCTCTGATCAAAGGCACGCAGGACACCGAGCAGGCCCCAGTGGTGGAACAGACTGAGCCCCTTTTCCCGGTCATAGTTTCATAAGTCATGTTCATTGCAGGGTCCCGGCCCTGGACTGCTCCTTGTGGGTAGGAAGGACTCTTCTGTTGTGGTCTCTGTGCAGATCTCTGATTACTTCTGAAAAGGAGACTGTGTTTATAGGCCATTTTAGGTGCGTCTTCTATAAGCTGCCTGCTAGTGACCCCTCTCCATTCAGTTTTTGCCTTTTTTCTATTCATTGGGAGAGATCTTAATATATTCTGCTTATCTATCCTTAGGCAGTTATGTTCCTTGCAAATATCTCCCTCCGAGTTTGTGGCATTTTTTTTTCCTCTTCCTCCAACCCCCGCTTTTCAGTAAAAATGAGAAGTTTATTGGTTTAAAAAATACTGAATTTAAAAAGTACCTCCTTGCAGGATTTTCTAAGAATTCATGTATTTTCTCTCAGTCACACTCACAACAGAGACGTTGGAAATGGGAAACTGGTTAATATCATTTTGGACCCCAAATGAGTGGTGTTAACAGAAACACGGGACTGAATTCCCATGTGGTCACGAGCCAGCCCTGAAGGCCTTCCCCAGAGAGGCATTCTAAAGACCTCCAGAGCAATGGGAGCACCTTGGAATGCAGGTATGTATCTCCCCACAGGCCTGCTCTGAGGGGTCACCACTCGCTTAACTACCAAGCTTAGTGCTTAATCGCCATTCTGGATAGAGTGTAGGTAAGAATTAGAGCGCTTCCCTGAGTGGAAAATACTTCATATGTGCTCCATAATCAAAGTGTCTCAAGGACAAAGTTTAAAAGAAAAGCAAGGCCCTTCCCACCAGTCTTTACCTGAGAGGATCTTTGTAAGGATTTTGTGAGATTGACAGAAAAGGACACAGTAAACGCTGCCTTCTTCTTACCTCTTCTCTCCTCAAGAAAATAAAACTGGCACTAAGATGCCAGGCCATTCTCCAATCTCCTCTTCTTGTCCTGCACCTAAGTTTTGTAATAAAACTAGGAACCAGGCAATCAGCTGTGGAAGAGAACCCAAGAGTATTTCCAGTCTGCTTAACCTCTGAACTTCAGTGAAATCCTCTTCTAAGTCACTAGATCAGCGGAGGAGCTGAAAGACTGAAATTCCTGGCCCTCTGAGCTGCAGGAAGGATGGGGTAGGGATGGCAGAGCCTCCTGGACCATCGTTTGCCGCAAGAGGCTTTGGAGGCTTGTGCTTGTTAAAGCAAAGGCCTTTCAGGCCCAGCCGATAAGAGCAGCGAAAGACTTTCTTCTTTGAAAGAAGAAATGGGCTCAGGAGCAGCAAGTCTGAAGCTTTCATTTTGGATCAGCTTTGTGGCTTCAGGTCACTCCGGCCCCTGGCTGCCTGTAGAAGTAGGCCTTTCTAAGTCATCCACCTCTCTCTCCCTCCCAGCTTTCCCTCAGCATCATGGGCTGTGGCTTCTGCCAGTTACAAGGGTGTCCTTTCAGTAGCTCCTTGTACCTTTCAGAGGGAACAGGTTCTCGGGGTACGGAGCACAAACCCACATTGCCCTTAAAAACCCAAACCCACTGCTATCGAGTCAATTCCTACTCATAGCGACCCTATAGGACAGAGTAGAACTGTCCCATAGGGTTTCCAAGGCTGTAAATCTTTACAGAAGCAGATTGCCAAATCTTCTCCCGTGGAGTGGCTGGTAGGCTTGAACCACCACCCTTTTGGTTAGTAGCTGAGCACTTTAACCACTGAGCCACCAGAGCTCCTTGCAGTGCTCTTAGGTGTCCTTTAACAGAAATGCTGCTGAGGGGACACAAGGCCTGACTGATCCTGAGGCCCAGATGGGGAGAAACCTGAGGGGTTGGGTGGGGGTATTGACTTCAGGAAGTGTCAGCATCCTCAGAGTCAGGTCCCTGGGATCAAGCCCAGTTGTTGGAAGACTGAAGTGGTTCTGAACCTTGGCGTGTTGAATATCCAGTACACGGGCCTGGGCAGCCCTGGAAGGATTCTCAGGCCTTACTCTAACCAGCACCGGAGAAACCCTCACGGGATAAAAGCAGCAATCTCCCTGGGGATCTTTATTCCGGGATCTGAAATCAGTTTATACAGTCTTGGGAGGTAGAAGATGAGAAAGTTTGGGACCAGGGAAGGTGGCAAAAGAGGAGGGTCATTTCACATCCTTTGGGTTCTTGCCTCCCTCCTCGTTTTAGCAACTAGGGCTCCAAGCAGGCATTTATTGTTTCAAGCTCAATTTGTTAGTTCCTCTTTAGTCTGAGCAGAGAACAGTCTGCTCACAGCTAGTGAGGAGAGCTGGGGAAACAAATTCCTTAGCCCAGACCAGGGCAGGCTTTGCTGCAGGAAATCCTTACAGTTTAGCTCCCTCATCTACTTCTTTGTCTCCCCACAAACTGCGCAAAGCAGGGGATGCCTGGGAAACCTGCCACAGCCATGCTCAGAAGGGGGCCTGCTCACAGCTGACCTCTAAAACAAAGTCTTCCATTTCATCAGGACCAGAATTACCTGAAGAGCTTCTTAGAAGTGTAGATCCGTAGGGGACCCCCTTACCCAATTCCTGAGCAGCTGGAGGCCATGGACCACTCTCTAGTACCTTCCACGAGGCTCTTACAGAGTGGGGTCTACAGTGGCAGAGTCATGGGAGGGTGGGGACAAAATAACTGATAGGTGCCGCCGGCGCCAATACAATGGAGGTGGGAGAAGAATACAGAAATACATAGAGCTCAGAAGAAAGTCTAGGAAAACATGTCATTGGAAAGAAACCATCCAATTAAAATCATGGGGCCTCATGCGGGGAATGCACAGGCTCAGGACCTCAGTGCAAAGCAGCTTCATGAACGAACTGTCCCTGCAGCGTCTGTTCCAGAATGCCAGGCTGCTGGAAAAACAGTTCAAAAAATTCCAGGTTGGTAAATGGGTCACATGCAGGAGGAATTGCTGCCAGGTCGGTAGCTCCGTAAGCACTATCCCACCGTCCTCTTGCGGTGCAGCAGCTCTGGGAGCCTGGGGATCAGCACAGTCTGGTGATGGCCCTCAACCTAGGGGTGAGCCCTTGGAAGGCCTCTTCCGCGTACAGTGCAAGCAGTGAGTCCAGCCTGATGAGAGCGGCTCTACCCGGCAGGGCGGCCTCTGTGGCATGGCCTTTTCCTCCCGGAAGTGCACCCCTGGGACCTCCTATGGGTGGATTTAGAAATCCACGTGCGATTGCAACTTACCCACCCTTACTGGGTCGTCGTGGGGTTACAGGACAGCTGACCAACCCCTCCACTGTCTCCCTCCTATCGCAGCGGAAGTGCTGCAGGCCGGGCTGCGCCTGGAGCTCCAGAAGTCTGGGTCCTGGGCCTCCTCTTCCGTGGCGTAGGCTTCCCCCGACTCTTAGGGGTAGCAAAAACGAGAGAGAATGGCGAGGGAAACCCGGAAGGATGAGGGCGGGGGTTGGTGGCCGGCTGGCCTGTATAAGGCGAACTGGCCCTTCACCAGAGGCGCACAACCCAGGCTCCAGTCCTCTGCCAGCCTGGCTGGGCCCAGGACCCCGTGAAGCCCTGGAGTGCTTTTCTCCGCGCGCGCGCAGCACCCGCTGTTGCCGCCCTAACTGCCCTAACCGTCGCCCTCCCCGCCTCTTAGTTCTAAAAATGTGTGTGTGTGTGTGTGTTGGTTTTTTGGGGAACACTTTTGTGCTTTAGGTGCAAATTTACATAGTAAATTAGTTTGCCATTCACTAATGCATACACAAATTGTTCCGTGACATTGGTTGCAATCCCCGCAATGTGTCAGCAGTCTCCCCATTTCCACCCTGGTAAAAAAAGGTGTTCTTTCCATCCCCAGCTGCAACTGGTCACCACACCACACCATACACAAAGGCAGTCCCAGCTGGATTTCAGACCTGGACTTGGAAAACACAACTTTAAAACAATTAGGATAAAATACGAAAACAACATTAATCAGTAAAGACAAAAATAGAAAATAAAAGAATATTTGAAGACTATACCCTCCCTATTTTGGACTCTGGGAGGCTGTGAACACAAAACTGCTTGGATAGCATACACTCATTTCTTTTCAGAAAATATGAAGTCTGAGATGAGGGAATTGGTAGCAGGAGTGGATACAGGAAAGGACCTTTGAGAAAATGGGAAAATCTGGTATGATTAATGGGTTTGCATAAAGCTGAAAAGAGTGAATATCCACATAATCTTTAAAGATGGGTTTCTAGCAGTCTAGCACACATACTGGAAGCTTATCTAATAAATTATTACTAGAAGATTCCTATAACTGTTAAGCAAAATGGATTGTTGTTGTTAGTTGCCATTGAGTTGAAAATGGATAGTAGTTAAAAATCTTCCTGCAAAGAAAGTAACAGGCCTGAATGCTTTCAGCAGATTTCACCAAACATGCAAAGAACAAATAATTTTAGACAGGATCCATCAAAGAATAGAAAAAGATGGAACACTCCCCAACTTGCCCACAAAGCTACATATAATAATGGTAGGCAAAGTCAGTGTATTAGTTATCTATTGGTACACAACAAATTATCCTAAAACTTAGCAGATGTGGGATAAACTACAAAATATTCCATTCATTTAGATAAAATTTGCAACTAAACAAAGACAGTGATAATTACTTCTACCACAGAATATAGTTTTGATGGTGAATGAATAAGCCAAAAATTTGAAATAACAAGGGTAAATATTAAAAGATTCAAAAACTTTTTTTAACGCTGATATAATTGCATACCTAGGTAACTAATATAAAATTACTGATAAAGTGGCAGGATATAGGACGAATATAACAAAATCAGTGGCTTCTCTCCAACCACAAATAAGCACCCAAAAAATGGAAATGGGAGGGATAAACTGTCATAGTCGTCTAGTGCCGCTACAACAGAAATACCACAAGTGGATGGTTTTAATGAAGAGAAGTTTATTTCCTTATAGTCAAAGTAGGCTAAAAGTCCAAATTCAGGGCATCAGCTCCAGGGGAAGCCTTTTTTTCTCTGTCGGCCTTCTTCTCTCCAGTGTTCCCCGGACTAGGAGCTTCTCAGCGCAGGGACCCCTGTCCAAAGGACACGCTCTGCTCCCGGCACTGCTTTCTTGATGGTATGAGGTCCCCCTGTCTCACTGCTCTCTTCTGTCTTTTATATCTCAAGAGATTGCCTGAGGACACAATCCAGTCTTGTAGATCAGCTCCTGCCTTACTAACACAACTGCCACCCATCCTCCCTCATTAACATCATAGAGGCAGGTTTACAACATACAGAAAATCACACAGTACCAGGAATCATGGCCTAGCCAAACTGATACACACATTTTTTGGGGGACATAATTCAAACCATGACATAAACCATTCTCTTTTCTCTGCTATTTGACTGTACCAAATAGTGTCAAAAACAATAAGATATTTAGGGAAATGTTTTGATAGAAACAGTGAGGGACTTAAATGAAGAAAATAATCTATTGAAGTAAATAACACAAAACCTGATTGAATGCAAAAAATATACCTGATCCTGAATGGGAAGACTTGTCAAACAAAAGTCAGGTGTTCCAAAACTTAAGATATATATATATATATATATAATGCCATTGCCATTAGAATATCAGCATACTTGTCTTTTGAATTGTATACAGAGTGGAACTGCCCCATAGAGTTTTTTTCTGGGGGGGGGGGCTGGTGGGGAGGGCTGTAATCTTTATAGAAGCAGATCCCCAGGTCTTTCTCCTGTAGAGATGCTGGGTGGGTTCGAACCACCAACCTTTCAATTAGCAGCCAAGCGTTTAACCATTGCACCACCAGGGTACCTTATACCAACGAACAATCAAAATATGAAAAAGAAAGATAGTTAAGTGTAGCCTTGCTTCATCAAATAGCAGACTGAATTAATATATTATATTAGGAACTGAGAAATAGATCAATGGAACAAAATAGAAAAGTCATACCCCGTTGCTGTTGAGTTGATTCTGACTCATAGCGACCCTATAGGACAGGGTAGAACTGCCTCATGGAGTTTCCAAGAAGCCACTGGTGGATTCAAACTGCCGACCTTTTGATTAGCAGCCATAGCTCTTAACCACTATGCCACTAGTCCAATTCATAGGGAGATCCTAATAACCAAGAATACAGAGTTGGTATTTCAACTAGAGAAAATCAAGATTTATTTAATAAACGGTGCTGACTTGACTGACTGTCCTTCTGGAAAAGTATACCAAAATACCATATAGATTTACAGATTTAAAATACAAATCAACAACAATCTTAATAGAAAATTAGGAAGTTACATATAAGATTTTCTTAACCTGTATAGGAAATCAAGAAACTATAAGAGAAAACGTAGATGTAATTGAGCATAAAACACTTAAATTATTGAAGAGGGGAAAATAGCTTGCAAAAAAAAAGTGATGAACAAGCAAAAGATTTAGAAATTTTAAATGTAGTTGACAAAGGGCTAGTAACTATTTCTACTTTATATGAAGGAGACACAAAAATTTGGCACTTGGAAAATGAGCAATAATTTTTTTAAATAAAATTTTACTGTGTTTTTAGTAAAACTTTACCCAGCAAATTAGGTTCCCATTTGACAATTTCTACACAAATGTTCAGTGACACTAGATTTTTCACGATGTGTTAACATTATCTTTGTGTTCTAGTTGTTCCCTTTCCAGTACTCTAGTTTCCCTGCCCCCTTATCTTGTCATCTTTTCTTTAGAGTAATCGTTGACCTTTTGGTCTCATACAGTGATTTTTTAATGGAGTGCCATACTCATGGATAATACCCTTTATTTTGTGTGCCAATCTGCTATTTTGCTAAAAGGTGACCTCAGGGGATATTTTCAGTTCTAGGTTTAAAGAGTATCCCAGGGAGTCCTCTAGTCTTAACTGGTCCAGTAAGTCTGGCCTTTTTAAGAATTTGAGTTCTGTTCTTCATTTTACTCCCCTTTTTTCAGTGTCTGTCTGTTGTGGCCCTGATCAGAACTGTTGGTAATGAGCAATGAATTCAAACAGACCATTCAGAAAAAATCCAAATGCTCAATAAACATAATCAAAGTTGTTCAAAAACACTGCTAGTTAAGAAAATATCAATCAAAGTACCAGTGAAACTCAGACATGGCTGGAAAGGTGCATCATTACAGCCTTTTAGGGGAAAGACATGGACATGCCTCTATACTTTTAAAACATTCTTTGAACTGGAAATCTCACTCATTGGAATCTATCCCTCGGAAACAAATCCTGTAGTATATAGCGACCCTATAGGACAGAGTAGAACTGCCCCATATGGTTTCCAAGGAGCTGCTGGTGGATTTGAACTGCCAACCTTTTGGTTAGCAGCCAGGCTCTTAACCACTGTGCCACCAAGGCTCCATGTAGTATATACAAAGGATGGTTATTGTTAATGACAAAAAAGGAAAAATAAAATTACTGCCCATTGATGGTGGGATATTACAATAAAATTTTAATACGTAATATATAATATTCTAATAATATTAGAATAATAATATAATAACCATATCATGCAATAATACATGGTAGTCATTAGAATGAAATAGAGCTGCAGAAGATAAGTGAAATCACTGTGAAATATCATTGAAGAAAAAAAGCAAGATGCAGAGAAGTATATATATAAAATGAGCCCACATGGGTAGAACAATAACAATTGAATGTATTTGAATACCAGTATATGTATATTTGTGTGCATAAATGAGTAGACGCATTTATTTGCATGTGTGTGTATGATAGTTTCAGCAAGAATAATAAGATAGAACACTTACCTGACTGTTGATATGAACTACCTTGGATTCAACTATGGGAAGAGACAAGGGGAGGAGAGTTAGAACATATTGAAAAGACTATGTTTAACCAGCATAGATGATATGTGTTTTCATTTCTGTAGAGTTTAAATGAAAGTGTTTAGGTCGCACACTGTAATTGTTCCCATTTATTTACATTCTTTGTGTATAAATATGAGTTAAAAGATTAGAAGAACCAAAAAGACAGCATCAGTGCCATGTCTACCGACTTACAGGAGAACCATGATTGAACGTCAAGTGAAGAAAGGGGCAAGGAACAATGTGGGTACACTGTATCACAGGTTCTGTAAAAGCAAACATACAAATAAATCTACATGTGTACCTATGACTCTAACACGTGTCCCAGAAAAGAGAAATGTATGGAAAGATACACACGTGTCTTTGAACGTTGGACACCTTGGGGAAGCAGGAGCAAAATACCTATGTAGGGATGGCTCTTATTGTAACTTCTTTACAAATCTGTACTGTTATATATGTCATATTAAGGTTATAAGATCTTTGCAAGTTGTAAAATATCACAGATATATATTTTTAAAACTTTTTTTATGTCGTTGTTGTTAGGTGCCATCAGGTCGGTTCCGACTCGTAATGCCCCTATGTACAACAGAACGAAACACTACCCTGTCCTGCACCATCCTCACAGTTGTTGCTGTGTTTGATCCCATTGTTGCAGTCACCGTGTCAATCCATCTTGTTGAGGGTCTTCCTCTTTTCTTATAGGGAAAAAAACAATCTTTAACGTCAGATCAAAGATTTTAATCACTGGATAGAGAACACAAACACAGATTGTACAAAAGTCAGACTCTGCAGATTTCATGCTTGGTATATGGAGCCAATGACCACTCTGGTCTCTGTTCTTAGAAAGGACCAAAAAGGATTCTATAAGGCTCAATATAGTTACTCTTCATGCATGTACATGTGTATAGGCAAAGATGAAGGCTGGACACCATGTGCAATTCAGTAGGTAACATAAGGAACAAAGAAGAGTCTCTTTCTCTGATACGCTGATTCTTCTGATAACGAAGACTATGGCCACAAGTCTTTAGACTCCTCGGCCCACCTTGTGTATATCAGGCCCCTTCCATTCCTGTACCTCTGAAAATCACAGGCTTTCCTTTTTCATCATCAGGCACCGGCAGAGTTAACTGTGTCAAAGCTCTTGCTTCTGTCTGCCTCTGACCCTCTCCCTCACAGTAGCCATTACTGTCACTGACAAATACACACAGGGCAGCCTGTGGATGGAGATCCCTGTCCTGGAGACCCTGCCCTCCCTTCCTTGCCCCTGAAGGCTTCCCTGTGCCACTTGGGGTCTTGTCTCCCAGGAGGATCGACATGCCCTTGGCACCTCCAGGACTTCCCAGGCCTGGGACTTGATGATGTGTCTGAGACTTAGGCTTTTCTGCTCATTATAGAGTCTGGGCCTGAATCTGCCCCGTCCCGGCCCCACCTCTGATCATCTGTGTTCTCCCAGGGTTAGGAGGCTTCGTCTAGCTTTTGTTCCTATAGTTTCAGCCCAGTGTTTTCCTTCCAGTTGTCTGATCTCAGAATAGGCCAGATTATATCACAGAAAAAAGAAAGAACAAGCTAGTGGTACTGATATGTGCAAAATCAAACAGAAAAAGCTATTTTAAAAGAAAGAAAAAGTTCCCTTACATCCTAGGAGATCTTTTGCATGAGTTATTCAGACACAAGTGGATCTACTATTACCCAGGAAAGGGCGACAGCCAGGAGAATTTTTCTAAACCATCATCCACTCCTCCACAGAGGCAACAACACTAAATCACAGCAATAAACCCAAATTCCCCCAGTGAGGCCAGTAGACTTGAATGGGGTGAGGTCTTTACCTCACCACCTCCTCTTTTTTTCCCAACCAGGAACTCCTCCTTCTTTCTCTGCCTGCAGGCTGCTACGAAGGGACCCAGAGTCCTTGGTTTATGGCTTTATGCCTCCTGCTCACCCACAGGCAGGTTTCCCCACAGCCTGCAGTCTCTCTGGTTCCTTCTATTACAAACAACTCAGTGACACCCCCTTCACCATCATATCTCCCTAAAGCTACCTTTGCAGAGGCCCCCTCTCAGCCTCCTGAGTCCCACTGAAATACCATTTCTCTTCCCTACTTGCACTGTGCTCATCCTCAGGGTCCCAAGACCTCACCATCCAGATGAGGCCTGTCCTCGCCTCTCCTGGGCCAGGGGAGCCTCTGAGGTGAACTTGATGTCTGAAGTCAGCAGTCCTGGGGCTTCTTCCATCCAGGTTCCCCTAGAGCTGGAACTCTCCATGCACTTGGGGTGGGAGGGTAGGGGCACAGAGGCTGGAGAAGAGTTTCTTACAGGGCAGGTGGGCTAAAGGAGCCTGAATAGAGGTCTTAACAGAACAAAAACGTATAGCCCTGTTGTTTATTGCACCGCATGGTGAACCCACTTGTTTCAGAGTAGAACTGCACTGTATAGGGTTGTCAATGACTGTGATAGGCCTTTCTTCAGTGAGCCATAGGTGGATTCAAACCACATACCTTTTGGGTAGCAGCCAATAACAGGATCCACATTTCCCAGCGCAAATGCCCTGCTCCTCCCAGTCCGAAGGCGCTAGCTGGTCTTCAGGCGCTTCCGCTTCTGGCCTTGGTGCCGCGCCTGCACCCTCTGCAGCCTGTCCTCCCGCCTCTGCAGCCTCACCAGCTGGTGCCTCAGCCTCTTCAGCTCCCCTCTCTGCTTCTCCAGCTGCTCCTCCAGGCGCCTGCAGACAGCTCTCTTCTTCCTCATCTCCCTCTTCTTGGCGGCCATCAGGTGGCACCTGGCCAGCTGGTGGCAGTATCCGGGCCTGCACTGGGCTGAGGGCGGCAGCTGCCTCTCCAGCAGCACCTCATAGAAGAGCCGGCAGCTGAAGCCCTGGCTCACGCCATGCTCCGCGTGAGCCACCAGAGCCTCCCGGGACTGGAACACGAAACAGCGGGCCACACAATGGAAGCAGCGCTTGCGGGTAACCAGCCACTTGGGAGTGGCAGCGCGGGTCCTCTCCCCTTGCTCTTCCCACCCCCGAACGATGGCCTCCAGGGTGCGGGCCTTGGGCCCCTCCTGCCAGGGCTCCAGGGCACTGACAAGGGACGCGGTGTTGGCCAGACTGGGGGCAGAGCTGATGGTGCTCTCCTCTGAGAGCTCGGCCTCAAAGACCTGGGGCATCTTGCCCACGGGGGCAAAGGAGGTTTTGGTCCGCCAGGCCACGGCCATCCCCTTGACTGTGCGCACCATGGGGAAATAAGTGCACCTGACCCATCGCTTCTCTGGAGCAGCCCTGTAGCTGGATGCATGAGAGGTCTGCTCAGTGGAAGGTGAAGGAAAAGACCTCTCTGACTGTCGTGGAATCTTCCAGGCCTGGAGCTTGGGCTTTTTTCTTGGGATGTTGTCAGCTGGGTGGCACAAGCCCCTTGGGTTGAGACCTCTGAGAATAGAGCTTTCTGTTCTCAAGGATCTCTGGAGGCCTCTCTGTCACCACCATCCACCACCTCTGCAGACCTCCTCCCTTCTTTCTTTTCCACATAGCCTACCATCCTTTTGGGGGCACTGCTGTGAGCAATAAAATCTCTGCAATATAGTACTAATGATGGTACCCATTTCCAAACAGTGTGTTCTGACTCATGGCTACCCCATGTGTTACAGAGTAGAACTGTGCTCCATAGGGTTTTCTTGGCTGTAATCATTACGGAAGCAGAAGCAAGGCCTCTCTTTCAGGACGTGCCTGCATGAGTTCGAACCACTAACCTCTCTCCTTTAGTTGTGGAGCACAAACGGTTTGTGCCACTGGAGGACCCCTGCTAATGTAGCAGTACCTTATAATAAAAGCTTATGTTCTTTGAAGATAGTATTGTGGGGTTTCATATTTGTAAATAAAGTATCTTCAAGTTAATTTTTTCATGGCATTTGTTTATATATTGAATGCCAAATGATTTCACTCCTTTGGAACATGTAAATGTCCTCATTTCCCTGAACCTTCATGATAGTCTGAGACTTCTCCTAAAGATTTCTTTTACAAGGGTGATTTTCTTAGTATATTTAGCAAGTAAACACTCAGACAGGAGATATGCTCATCTCTTTTAAACCTCTTTGAAGGGAAGAATTTTATAGAGGCAATATACTTAAACTGAAGGAAAAATTTGAATACTTTGTTAAAAGTCTTATGTGTATACCTTTTCCTTGTAGCCTTCCTAAACGAGCAACAGTAGGTTAAAGTTGCCTTTTTGTAAACAGAACGGTCACTGTTAGAGGATCCCTGGTGGCGCAACGGTTAAGGGCTGGCTACTAACCCAAACGGTGTCGATTCAAACCCATCTAGTAGCTCTCGGGGAGAAAGACCTGGCTATCTGCTCCCCTAAAGATTACAGCCTTGGAAACCCTGTGGGGCTGTTCTACTGTGTCACATGGGGTCAGTAGGAGTCGGAATCAAGTTGATAGCACATAACAGTAACAACAACATTGTTATACTTCAGGTCACAGCTTGCTAAGTGTGCCTAAACTCCTTGATGTCCCTGCTGTAAGTATCCAATCACTCTATAATCCCCACATGATAACGCTCCCCACCCCCACCCCCAACTGTTCTTGAGAGATCCTCATTTAAAAATGTGTCTCCTTTGAAAGAATTATAAAAAACTTGGGTCAAACACAAGGCCTGCCTTTTCTTTGTAGTCCCAGAAAATTGGATGGTATCTGACACATAGTAGGTACTGGATATGTATTAGTTGGATCAATGAATGAATGAATGATGACTCCCACAGGAAAAAAAAAAAATATCCTTTATAGACAATGAGTGCAGAACAGAACCCTTTATTGTGGCACCTGATTGCACCATCCCTCACGGGTAGACTGTTAACCCCAATTCATTGACCTTGCTTGCTGTGAGCCCCAGAATATGTTACACTTAATCCTTGGGCCTCTTGGAAAAGGATCAGGATTATGGACTCACAGAAGAGCAGTGAAAACTTTATGGAGGACAGTTCTGACATATTGGGGTAGCCATAAGAATCAACTTAGTGGCAACTGGTTTTATATACATATTAGCACACACATTTATGTGTATTCACACAAATATTATATGGTGCTCTTTTACTCAATATTAGCCTTTTCCCATGGTAATATTTTAAAGAGGTCATTAAATTGCTTCATAATATTTTTCTGTGTGCATGTATTATATATGTTTTTAGTAATTTGACTGTACTTGAAACGTAAAATGTTTCTAGTTTCTTTAATCTTTCTAGTTTCTAGTAATCTTTAACCTATACTGCAAGTTTTGACATACATATCAGCCATTAAAACTTCATTTAATTAGTGTTCCACATTCTTTACCACTAGAAATGGACTCAGGAGTGGCCCTGATCAAGTTTTCTTCCTCTTACTCATGAAGCCTCTTTAAGTATTTAGAGATAGCAAGTACGATTTCATGCACTCATCCTTTGTTTATTTTTAATTCAGTCAATATTTATAGAGATTCCATGTGCCTGGAATAGTCTGTGTTATGTGGATACAGTGGTGAATGGTACACACTGTTCCTGCCACCGTGATGGGGACAACCCAGTGCGGGTGGGAGGGGCACTGGTGAATGCAGCCAAGAGAAAGCACAGAGCACCTTCAGGAACCACATTGGACTTCAGAAAGCTTTGCTGGCCGCCATTCATCTAGCGGGCTTCTAGATATCAGAGTGCCCTCAGGCTCAGGTGCTTAGTCGTCTCTCTCTATTGACACCCTCTCCCTAGGAGGCCTCAGCGAGTCCACGGCTGGCTGTCTGTAGCTAAGGATGTGGAAGTTTACACCTCCAGCCATTTCACCTCCTCCTGGGTCCAGACTCATATATTCAAATGTCAGCCTAACTCTCTGTCTGGGGGTCTTCATCTGTAAAATGTGCATTATAATGACAAATTCCTCATATGGCTATCATGCAAAGCAAACATCTCAAGAAAGGAGAGGCAAATACAAGAGTACCTGGCACCAGTGCATGTACTCAGTAAATGTTAGCTGTTAGAATTATTACCTGACATCTCCATGTGGATGTCTAACAGCTATGCCATGTTATCAAGGCTGTGAAACAATTCTTGGTTCCAACCCCTATTCCACTCTTACTAATGAAATTCTCAAGACTTCTGTGATGTTTTCTTCCACACAATGTATATGTTTAGGAATGTTTGACCAGATCCTACCTAATGAATTGCTCTGACATTCCTATCGGTAACCTTTGAGACAAGTTCCAGCCAACTAATCTAGCAAAGAATTAGAATCACTCTCAGCTGCTCATGCTAGTGCTCTCAATCCAGAATATCTGGTAAGAGTAGTGTTATAGACTGGATTGTGTCCCACAAAAATATATGTTGAAATTCTAACTCCTGCAATTGTAAATATGACCCTGTTTGGAAATAGGAGGTTCCTTTTGTTATGTTAATGAGGCCATACCAGTGTATGGCGGGTCCTTAACCTAGTCACTTCTGAGTTATTAAAAAGCGTGGAATAGACACGGAGACACACGGCGGGGAGAGGAAAGCAGGCGATGGAGACAAATGTGTCTAGAGCACAGGAACTCTAAGGATTGCTGGCAGCTTCTAGAAGCTGAAATAGAGGAGGAAGGCCCTCCCCCTACAGCTGTGCTCTGCATTCAGACTTCTAGCCTCCTGAACTGTGAGAAAATACATTTCTCTTGTAAAGCCACCAATTGTCGTGTTTTTTGTCATGGTAACTAACACAGGTACCAGGTGATGACAAATTCAGCCCAATGTAAAAGAATGTTCTTTCCTCGTTGGTGTTAGTTGTTGGTGTTAGCTGCCGTTTAGTCAGCCCCTGACTCACAACAACCCCGTGCATGCCGGAATGGGACCGTTGTGATCCACAGGGTTTTCACTTGCTGATTTTCAAAAGTAGATGGCCAGCCCTTTCTTCCTCATTTGTCTTAGTCTGGAAGTTCTGCTGAAACCTGTTCAGCATCACAGCAACAAGCAAGCCTCCATTGACAGATGAGTGTGACTGTGCTTGAGGTGCATTGGCCAGGAATTGAACTGGGGTCTCCTGCATGGAAGGCAAGAACTCTACCACAGAAGCACCACTGCCCCCTTCCTCCTTGGTGTGGCCGCCAGCAGCCCGCTCTTTCCCTGTCAGTGTCCTCTGCTTTCACCTAAGAGCTATGACGGGGTCAGCTTGATGCTGATGCATTGAAATTCTACTGATTGATTGATGTTTACTTGTGGTGAAAATATATTTTCCTATCTTATATTTATGATTATCTATTGCCTTTGAGTTGATTCCAACTCATAGTGACCCTATAGGACAGAGTGGAACTGCCCCATATGGTTTCCAAGGCAGTAAGTTTTTAATGAAGCCGACTGCCGCATCTTTCTGCAGCAGAGCAGCTGGAGGGTTTGAACCACTGACCATTCAGGTAGCAATATAGCACATAACTACTGGGCCACAAGGGCTCCTTATATTTATGATTAACTTTTATTAATTATAGTACTTTCTGTAGTTTTAAGATTTTCCTATGGAGGCTGCCCTGTAATCGATGTATAATAAAAAATATGCCTTTTCTGTCTTTTTTTTTTTTTTTTGTCTTATTGTAGGAACTTAGATCCCCATTTTCAATGTTTAATAAAAATAATGATAGAAAGCGTTCTAATCATATTGCTAATTTTAAAGGAAATGTCCAACATTTCACATAAATACCATATTAATTGTAGTTTTCCAGGGCAGGGAACTTCTTAACTGTTCCATGTTTGCTGAGAGTTCTTACCTCTCAGTGTGACTGGACTTTATCTGCTTTGTCCATCCCTTGAGATAAGTATATGTCTTTTCTTCTTTCACCTGTGCATGTAGTGAATTAAATTGTTAAATCTTTAATGTTCACTCAAACTTGCATGCCTACGATAAACCACCTTGATCATGGCATGGTACATGGGTTATACTTTGCTGGATTTCCTTTGCCGGCATTTTATGTAGGTTTTTGCATCTCAATTTACTTGGTGTGCTTGTCCTGTAACTCTTATATCATCCTCTTCCAATTTGGTAACAGTATTAAACTAGCCTTAAGATCCAGCTGGGGGTGTTTTTCGGGGTTTTCTATTCTTTGTGGCCTATGTACAAGTTTAAAATTATCTGTTCCTTGCATGTTTGGTGGTAACCTGCCTGAAAATTATCTAGGCTAATTATTTTCCTTTGTATGGAGATCTTGAACTACTGGTCCATTTTGTTTAGCGATTAAAGGCCTCTTTTGGTACTAACTTACTTAGAAAAATTTCTGCTGCATATCCTAGGCTGCTAGAATCCCATCTTTAAATATTGTCTTGATTTTCACGGTTTTCAGCCTCATTCAGGCTAATTAATCAATCCCAGATTTCCCCCATTTTTCCAAAGTCAGACTCTGCAACTCTTCCTGGTACCAATCCGCTTATCTAAGTCTTATCCGCAAAGAAAGACACAACAGGGTGCTATCCACGCGCTTTTGTGGTCACAGCCTCCTTGAGTCCATAATGTGAAGATACAGTCTTCTAATACTTTTTTTCTAATTGTCCTTTTTCTAAAAAATTTTTTTTACTTTTATTCATTCTTTCCCTCCGCCCCATCTAGTAGTCTTAAAGTTGTGCATTCTACGTTCAGGTCTTTAATTCCGCTGGGATTGACTCTGTGGGGTACGGTGCAGCGCCCATTTGCATGTATGCATGAAGAGAGCACACTTCTAGAACCAGAAGGCAGGGAGGCGGGCGGTTGGGCGGTTGGGCGGTTGGGGGCAGGGCTGCGCACGGAGAGGCTCGCCACGGTGGCGCGATGTCCCGGGCCGCCCTACCACAGGCCCGCGGGGCTGCAGATCAGAGCCCGGCCTCGTGTGGCTTTTGCGACAGTCCCAGCAGTCCACCCCCCGCAAGCCCTCAGACCCTCGCCGGACTCGCAGGTCCCACAGAAGAAGGGTAAGCCAACGGCCATGGAGGGCAAGGGCCAGGGTGCGCACCTGAGGACTCCTTCACGCGGATCAGAGCGCTTATGCTGGGACAGGAGGGCAAAAGGCACATGGGAACGTGGGTCCCCACGATGACCCTGAAGGGTGGGTGAGTTGTGGTCACCCAAGCACCCAGGGTTCGCCCAGGGGGTGCCCTTCCAGGAGGAGAAAGCAAAGCCAGCGAGGCCACACTGCTTGGACCGCACCCCCGCCCCCGCCCCCGGCTGAACTCACTAGTGGCCTGCGCTGCCCTTGGAAGGGCAGGGGTGTCCTGGGGTGTCACCCCTAGTTTGAAAAGCAGCAAAGCCCGCCCTGGTCTGGGCTAGGGAATTTGTTTCCTCCACTGTCATCACGAGCTGTGAGCAGACTCTTGTCTCCGCAGACTAAAGAGGAATTATCAAAATGAGCTTGAGACGCCAGATTTGACTTAAATATGATAAATTGACACAGAAAAATACGACTTTAGCAATAAGTGCTTGTTTGGGTGAGCCCTGGTGGCACGGTGGTTAGGTGCTATGGCTGCTAACCAAAAAGGTGGACACTTCAAATCCACCAGCCGCTCCTTGGAAACCCCATAGGGCAATTCTGCTCTGTCCTCTGAGTCCCTATAGGTGGAGGTCAACTTCTCGGCAACGAGTTTGGTTATGTTTTTTTGTTTTGGAGCCCAAAATGCATGAGGGAGGGAGGAAAGAGGGGAGGAAGGGAAGGCAGGCCTGATCAAGACCCCATAGGAAGTGATAGGAGCTGCCTTCTTTTGCCACCCTCCCTTGGTCTCAAGCTTTCTCATCTCCCACCTCTTAAAACGGTATCAACTGCTTTGAGAGTTTTACAGTAAAGATTCCCAGGAATATGACTACTCTCCTTCCCTGAGGGTCTGTTTCCCCAGTGCTGTGTTAGACTAAGAACTGAGAATCTTCCAGGGGCTTCCTGGGCCTGTGTTCCGGACAGTCAATACACTGAGGTTTGGAACCACTTAGAGGATGCTGAGACTTCCCAAAGTCAATGACACCCTCCCCCCAAAGTTCTCCCCATCTGGTCTAAGGATCTGTAAGGTCATTGTGTCCCTCAGCAGCATTTCTGTTGAAGGACACTTCAGGGCACTGTGGGTTTTTGCCTGCACGCTGAAAACCTACCACTGTAGGGGAGCAAGGAGCTACTGAAAGGACACCATTGAAACTGGCGGAAGCCACAGCCCAAGGTGCTGGGGGAATTTGGGGGGAGAGAGGAGGATGAGTTACAGAGGCCCGGTTGTGAAGGTGGCCAGGGGCCAGTGTCCTGAAGCCACAAAGCTGACCTAAGGGGAAAAGCCTCACACCTGCCACTCCTGGGCCCATTTCTCCTTCAAAGGAGAAAGTCTTTTTCTGCACTTCTGAGACTGGGCCCTAATGGCCTTTGAGTTATGACATGAATGAGCCTCCAGAGCCTCTTGGGGCAAATGATGGTCAAGGAGGCTCTGCCAACTGCACCCTGTCCTTCTCTCAGGTCAGTGGCCCAGAGCTCCTCCGCCGAACTAGCGATTTGGAACAGGATTTCATTGGAACGCAAACGTGTCACAGACTAGAAATACTTCTTGGGTTCATCTTTTCACAGCTAATTGTCTGGTTTTATTACACAACTTAGATACGGGACGAGGAGAGGAGTTTGGGGCTTGATGCCTGACATCTTAGCGGCGGTTCCTGTTTCTTGAGGAGGGAAGAGGTAAAAAGAAGGCAGAGTTTACTATGTTCTTTTTCCTGAGCTAAAAGAAATCCTCATAAAGACCCTCTCAGGTAAGGACTGAGGGGAAATGTCTTGGTTTACTATTAAACTTTGTCCTTGAGGCACTTGTTTATGTCATGCATATAAAATATTTTCCACTCAAGGAAGCATTCTAATTCTTAGCTAGACTGTCTACAGAATGACTACATATTAAGCACTGAGCTGGGTACTTAAGTAAGTGGTGACCCCTCAGAGAAGGCCAGAGGGGAGTTTTATATTGTACATTCCGTGGTGCAGGCATTGCTCCAGACCTGTTTGAAATGCCTCCCAGTGGAAGGCCTTCACATCTGGCTCATGGCAACATGGGAATTCACTTTTTTTTTTGGTTACCATCTCTCATTTGGGATCCAAAATGTTATTATCTGGTTTATTCACCAGACTTGACTACAGACATCTCTTGGATATTTTCAAAATTAATTTCATTATCTAAAACTGATTTGCCACCAGGAGTGTATTCCACAATGTCTCCTATAGGTTGGAAAGACTTTCCAAAAAGGGGAGTCCTGTGCCATGTTGTGCAGTGACAGCAAGGTTGGCATAGTATGTTTACCCAGATACTTACCACTTTTATTGCTTTCCATAATTCCTGAAATTCCAAGTCTCCCATCTGAAGAACTTCCTTTAGTGTTTAGACTAAGTCTGGTGGTTATGAATTCTCTTAGAGTTTCTTCAGCTGAGAATATCATTATTTTTCCTTCATTACTGAAGGATATTTTCACTGGATATAGAATTCTGAGTCAGTGATTCTTTTCTTTCAGCATCGAAAAAAATGTTTCACAGTCGTTTGACCTCCATAGTGTCTGATAATAACTATAGATTATTCAAATCATTTTTCCTATGTGAAATGTATTGTTCTCTCTCTGGCTTCTTCCAAGGCATTTTCATTGTCTTTGTTATTCTGCAGTTGATTATGACTTATTTGGGCATAAAATTCTTCAAAGTTAACTTTGTGGCATGTCCTAAGCTTCTTAAATCCATAGGTTTATGTCTTTCACCAAAATTAGGAAGAGTTCTGCCCATATTTTTTCAAATTCTTTTTTCTACATATACAGAATATCATCTACATTCTGCTATTGAGACTGTAAAAATTAAGGTGAATTTTTAATTTCTATTAGTGTATTCACATGTAAAATTGTCTCACATCCAAAATTACCATTTTCAAATAGCTTCTGTTTATTTAGTGATAATATTTATGTTGCCATTTGTTTAAAAATATGTTCCTGTTACTTCTTAGAGCATGGTTACAATAGCTTTTTACAGTTTTTCTGTTAAGATTCCAAGACTATGGGTCTTCCTTAAATCTTATGGAAAATGTTAATTTTTTGTTTGTTTTAGCAGGAAATTGACCCAGTTATGTTCAGACTGCAAGTTCTGTCCCATCTTTTGTATGCTGTGTCTCCAATGTCTTTTGAGTTTTCAAAGCCTCTAATCTATGTGAATGTCACTCCGTCTGTGACCTAGGTGGTGTTCTAACCCATAGGACAGCGCTCAAAGGATTTGGAATGCTTCTTATGATCAGACATATGCATGTGCAGCTTCGGGGTGAACCAGAAGTTCATACATGACTTTATGAAATGCCTTTCTTGAGTTACCTCTTCTCTGTCTCTCTGAGGCTCCCTGACTTCTTGAGAGGCTACCTTCCTGGTTCACTGGCAAGAATATTGGGGCTTTAATCTTTTCATTCTGCCATGCAGTTAAGTGACTGGGCCTGCCTATGAGGCTGAATAATGGTAGGATAGAGAGAGAAAACGTAACGGAGATTCGTCTACACTCTTTGGACATTATATACTGGTCAGAAAGGATTCTTCTCCCTCAGAGATTTAGGTGTCTGTCTATCTTCCCACCTCTCTCCTTTACAGACCCTCTTCCTACATCAATGAGAGAGAGGGTGGGATTGTCTTGGACTTATTTCTGTCCACAACTGGTGTGCAGTTATGGGATTTGGGCTCATTTAATTTCAGCCTTTGGATTGTTCATACTTTATGTTCTGGTTTCCTCCCCCATCTACTTTCAACCATATTCTTTGCAGAGTCCTTAGGTAGCTGTCCCATGCATTTGTCCAGATACTTAGTTGTCATATATCAGCATAACCCACTCAGGGAAGTATTTGTTGTGGTAAGGCAGAGAGGGACTGTACACTGAAGGAGCTGCAACATCTGGCTAACTTATGTGAGCAGGATGGGGGTGTGTTTAGGAATGAATGCTGAAGGTGCTGAATCAAGGGGGGTTTAATATAAAGTTGAGTCAAGGAGAATTTGTTGATATGGGGAAACTCTCCCCTAACAAGGATTTATTGCCATAGCAAGGGGGTTGGAAATGGGTTTAATACGCTGCTGCGATTGCTCTTGGAAACTTGGAAAAGGCCATGGGCCACAAATCTATGAAACAGAAATGCCAGGACTGCTGTGTCAGATGTTGGAAGACGGGTAAAAGTCTCCAGTACGTGGGCATGCCAGAGTGGGTTTTCTATAAGACCATTTTGGGGAAGTCCTGAAGGACACTCCTTTCATCAAAACAATGAGGAATGCACAGTCGAGAGGAGCACCAGCAACGTTGAGCTTAATGATGTCTGTCCTCTGGAGACACTTAGGTTGTGGGTAGGAGATAGCGGCTTAGTAGCAATGGGAATAATGAGGTCCCTGACCAGAAGAAGCCAGGTAGAAGCACTTAACTATTGGAAATAAGGTGTGTATAAATACCATAATAGTCAGCAAGTCAATATGTTAGTTATCTACTGGGACATAACAAATTATCACAGAACATAGCAGATGTTAGATAAATGGAAAATTCTCAATTTGTGATAATAAAATTTAGAACTACACAAAGATACTATTATTACTTTTATGACCCAACATAGTTTTCTAGGTAAATGAATAAGCTAGAAGTTAAGTAACGAATAAAATAGTAAAAGATTTTCTTCTTTTTTTATGTGATATAATTGCATACCTGGAAAATTAAAATAAAAATTTTGATAAAGTGACAAGCCAGATATACCAAAATCAATGACTTCTCTCCAATCTAGACACAGCACCCAAAATTGGAAGTCAGGGTGGGAGAAGTAGACCATTCTCTTTCCTCTGCTACAGGACTGCATCAAATGGTGTCCAAAACCATAAAATATTTAGGAAAACATTGTTTTGACAGGAACGGAAAAGACCCTATTTGTAGAAAATTCATGTAGTGAAGGAAATAAAATGAAACCCTAATAAATGGGGGGGAAAAAAAAAAAAGCCATTTTCCCAAGTGGGAAGTCTTGTCTAATAAAGGTCACTCTTCAAAAATCAATATACTGGAATTCCACTAGAATATTTACGTACTTATTTGTTGAACTGTATACAGGGATCTTAAGATGCAATAGTATCATAGATTCCAAAGAACAGAAAACAAAAACATGAAAATGGAGGAGGCTGCCTCATCAAGTCAC
The DNA here is from genome assembly GCA_030035585.1 of Dugong dugon. Lineage (NCBI taxonomy): Eukaryota > Metazoa > Chordata > Mammalia > Sirenia > Dugongidae > Dugong > Dugong dugon. The sequence goes on along the minus strand of CM057482.1, from coordinate 25,380,830 downwards.
AGAATATTACACCACATAGGAAATGAAGACTAAACCAATGAAACAAAGGAGCGAATCCACAGAGCTAGAGTAATAACTGCTAATACAAAGGTGGGATTTCAACTCAGGAAAATTATGATTTATCTAATAAATGGTGCTGACTCAACTGATCATTCTGGGGGGAAAAAACTTCCAAGACTGTGATACGGAGGCAATGGATTTGGAAAATTACGAGAAGTGTAGATGACAAGGATTACTATTTCCATTTTATACAAGGAAGACAAAAATTGAGGACTCGCAAAATTAGCAATGAATTCAAAAGACCGTTCAGAGCAAACACAAATACCCAATAAACATAAACAAGTTGTTCAAAAACACTGGTAGTTAAGAAAATATCACAGTCCCAGTGAAACTAGCACAATTTAAAAATCAGTACCACCTATGAAGGTCTGGGCTGGGGGAGAAGGACGCCCTCAGACATGGCTGGAAAGGTGCATTATCACTGACTTTTAGGGGAAAGACATGGACATGGGTCTATACTTTTAAAACATTCTTTGAACTGGAAATCTCACTCATTGCAATCTATTCCACAGAAACAAATCCTGTAGAATACAAAGGATGGTTGTCATTAGTAATGGCAAAAATTTGACTGGCAGTTGATGGTGGAATGTTAGATACTTTCTGGTAAAGCTACATCGATAAAATTAGGGAGTCATAAGAATGAAAAATTAGTAGTTGAGTAAGAGAAAGCTTTGTAAAGTATTATTGAAGGAGAAAATCAAGGTGCAGAGAAGTATATATAAAATGAGCACATGTGGGTAAAACGATAAGAAATGTGTGAATATGCCTGAATATCTGTTTAGGTTTATGTGTGTATATAAATGAGCAGATGAGGATACATGTGTGTCTGTGTGTGCTTGTTCAAGCAAAGGTAGACTACTTACCATATTGTTCACGTGAATTACCTTGGATTCACTTGTGGGAGAGGACTGGGGGAGGAGACGTAGAACATGCAGGAAGAGTGGACTTAAAAAGCATGGATGATATGCGTTTCCATTTTAGTAGTGTTGTGTAGGAGTCTAGATAACGTGTACCGTAATTGTTCTCATCTATTTAAATACTTTATGTGTAAATATGAGTTAAAGCTTAGAAGACCCAGAAAGGTAGTGTTGGTGCCATGTCATGACCTATAAGGAATCAAACAATTTACAGACCAATGTGGGTAGAGTATGACCCAGTTTCCATTAAAGCAAACAAACCAAGAGATCTACTTGTGTATCTGTGACTGTATATGTGTGTCCCAGCAGAAAAATACAGGGAAGGATACACGTGTCTTTTAACATTGAACACCTTGGGGGAGCAGAAACAAATTACGTATGAGGGTGGAATTCTGATTGTAACTTTTTCATTACACTAATCTGTAACTTTTTCATTACACAAATCTGTATTCTTAGAGGTGTTATAAAAAAGATTTTAGAGCTTTGAAAATTGATAAATATCATAGATACATGTTTTAAAACTTTGTGTTGGATTTTTTTAACAGGGAAAATATCTTTAATGACAAATAAAAAGATTTTAATCCCTGGAAGAAGAGCACAACACAGACTGTTCAACAGTCAGACCCAGTGGATTTCTGGTTTGTTCTTGGAGTCAGTGACCTCTTCTGGTCTCTATACCTGGAAATGACCAACAGGAATTTGTAAGGGTCAACGAAGCTACTCCTCAAACATCTCTTGCAAGTACACGTCTACAGGGAACTGAAAAAGGCTGGACACCGTGTGCAATTCACTAGGTAACTCACAGACCACTAGAAGATTCTCTTTCCCTGATACGCCACTACCACCTTCTTCCACTTGTTGCTCTACTGGAAATCCTCCTGTTTGCATGCTAGACCTCTTCCTGGACAGAACATAGAAGATGATAACTGGGAAGATGCAGCTTTTAAGGAAAAAGATTTTGACCAATAGTTCTAGGGAGAGTAGGACCTTCCCAGCCAGCCTCTGCCCACCGTGGGACTGCCGGCCCCATCATGCTGTAGTACCTCTGAGCATCCAGGGCTTTCTGTTTCGATCATCAGGAGACTGCACAATTCACCTTGCCTGAAAATTCTCATTTCCTCTGCCTCTGACCCTATCCCTCGCAGGAGAGTCTGTCACTCTGAGAAAAACAAACAGGGCAGCCTGTGGATAGAGATGCCCATCCTGGAGGTCCTGCCCTCCCTTCTTTGCCCCTGAATCTTCCCTGTGCCGTGGGGGTCTCACATGCCCCTGCACCTGCAGGGTTTCCCAGGTCCTAGTACTTGCTGTTGTGGCTGAGACTTGGACTTTTCTGCTCATTATTGAGTCTGGGCCTGAATCTGCCCCTTCCCACCCTCACCTCTGATCATCTGTGTTCTTGGTCTTCTATAAGAGGTAGGAGGCCTCACCCTCTCTTTTGCTAGTTTCATCTCAGTCACCTTTTTTCTTCCAGTCCCCTTGTCTCAGGACAGATCAGGTTATACCGCAGAAAAAGGAAAAACCAAACAGATGTCATTGACATGTTCACAGCCAGAGGGTAAAGCCTGTTTTAAAGAAAAGAAAGAGTTCCAAAGCTGTACCCCTAACCTCCTGGGAGATGCTGTGCAGGAATTACCCCATAATTACTGGATCTGCTGTTATCCAGAAATGGATACTATCCAGTAGAATTCTTCTAAACCATCTCCCACTATACTCCCCCAAAAAGGGAACAACAGTGTATCATAACTGTAAACCCAAATCCCCCTGTGAGGCCAGTATTGGATGCGGTGAGCTCACTTTGCCAGTCCTTCTCTCCTCCTGAAAGGCCCTTCTTCTCCTTTGCCTGGAGGCTGCTGGGGAGGGAACCTGGAGTCCTTGATTTAGGGCTTTATGCCAACTGCTCACCTGCAGGCAGGTTTCCACATAGCCTGGCTTCTTCAGCTTCCTTCTACTGCAAAGAGCTCAGTGACACCCCCTTCACAACCACACCTCCCTTAGAGCTGTCTTTGCAGGGATCCCTTGTCAGTCTCCCATGTCCCACTGAAATCCCGTTTCTCTTTCTCGACTTACACGGTGCTCATCCTAAGAGTCCCAAGACCTCACCATCCAGATGAAGCCAGTCCTCTCCTCTCCTGGGTCACAGGAACCTCTGAGGTGGACCTGGTGTCTGCAGTCACCTGTCTTGGAGCTTCTTCCATCCAGGTCCCCCTAGGGCTGCAGCTCCACATGCCCTTGGGCTGGGAAGGTGGGGGCACGGGGGCTGGAGGGGAGGTTATTACAGGGCAGGTGGGTTAAAGGACCTTGAATGGAGGTCTTGACAGACCAAAAACCTGTTTCTGTGGTGCTGATTGCAACTAATGGAGACCCCACTTGTTTCAGAGCAGAACTGCACTCAGTAGGGTTTTCAATGACTGTGATAATTAAGGAAGTAGGTTGCCAGGCCTTTCTTCTGTGGGCCATTGGGTGGGTTGAACCCATAAACCTTTTGGGTAGTTGCTGACGACAACACCCACATTTCCTAGTGCAAAGGCCCTGCTGCTCCCAGTCTGAGGGTGCCAGCAGGTCTTCAGGTGCTTCCCCATCTGGCCTTGAGGCCATGCCAGCACCCTCTGCATCCTGGCCTCCTGGCTCTGCAGCTGTGCCAGCTGGTGCCTCAGCCTCTTCAGCTCCTCTCTCTGCTTCTCCAGTTGCTGCTCCTCCAGGTGCCTGCAGACTGTTCTCTTCTCGCTCACCTCCCTCTTCTTGGCAGCTGTCAGGTGGCACCTGGCCAGCTGATGGCAGCATTGGGGCCTGCACTGGGCTGAGGGCAGCTGCCACCTCTCCAGCAGCTCCTCATAGAATACGCGGCAGCTGAAGCCCTGGCTGACACCATGCTCCATGAGCTCGCGGGCCACCAGCCACTCCGGGGTGGCTGCGTGGGACCTCTCCCCGTGCTCTTCCCCCCAGACACTGGGCTCTGGGGTGTGGGTTTCGGGCCTCTCCTGCCAGGGCTCCAGGGCACTCACCAGGGACTTGATGTAGGCCAGACTGGGGGCAGAGCCGATGGTGCTGTCCTCTGAGAGCCTGGCCTCAAAGACCTGGGGCATCTTGCCCACAGGAGCAAAGGAGGTTTTGGTCCGCCAGGCCACGGCCACCCTCTTGACTGTGCGCACCTGGGTGAAGTATGTGCACCTGACCCATCGCTTCTCTGGAGCAGCCCCGTAGCTGAATGAGGGAGAGGTCTGCTCAGTGGAAGCTGACGGAAAAGAGCTCTCTGATTGTTGTGGAATCTTCCTGGGACTGGAGCTTAGACTTTTTGTTTGGGATATTGTCAACTCTTGGGCATTTTCCTCTTGTATAGAGACCTCTGAGAACAGAGTTAATTTACGTGATCTCTGGGTATTGGGAAGATTCATCTGTGAGCCCAAGGATTTGGTTTTAGGGACCCCTGGGGCCTGTCCATCACCTCCGTCCTCCACCTCTGGGAAATCCCATCAATTCTGTCTTCTTCCTGGGGCTGTTGTTGGAGACAAAATCCCCTGGGCACAATAACACTAATGATAGTAGTACCTTATAACAAAAATGTATACTCTGAAAACACTATAATACATCTTGGGATTTTATGTTTGTAAATAGAGGATCATCAGATGTGCCCCCTCCCCCCTTCATTTGCCAGTGAAACTGCTCCTTTGGAACATGCAAATGACCTCATTTTCCTGAACTTTTCTAATATTGTGTGATTTCTCCAAAAGAAGTTTTCTGTGAAAGTGATTTACTTCATAAATTTATACAGGCAAATGGGAAAAATTCTCACCTCTTTTTAAGGGAAGCCTTTCATAGAAGGAATTATACTTAACATTAGAGAATAATTTTTATATTTAGTTAAGACTCTCACACATATGCCTCTTCCTAGTACCCTTCCTAACCAAGCCACAGTAATAGGTTAGAATTGTTTTCTCTTGAAAACAATTGAACAGAAGCCCCTTACCATGTCCTTATTAGATGAGTGACTTCAGAGTGATGCAGAAAACATATATTTGGCTGAGAGCCTTGATGCCATAAACCTCAGAGGCCAAGACACAACCACCTCACCTGTGTGTGTTTAGGAGGGTTGTATATGTCAACATAAGGTCTATCTATGTATGTTTCTGAATATGAGGAAAAGATTGGAGAGCTCAGGATGAAGAAAGAAAAAGAAAGAGGCAGGTTGGGGTGTGAGTGTGGGGTAGGGTTGGAGGGTAGTGAAAGCTCTCAGAAGCGAGTTAGCGGCCAGGTAGGGGACCACGGAGGAAGCAGGAGGCAGGACTGGGGCAGTACAGGGCAGCATGGGGGAGCAGCTGAGAAGATGGAGGAAGGGGGTGGAGGCGGAAACTGGCTGGTGAAAGGGTGCAGACCTAGGAATCACAGAAGCTCAGGTTAAGTAAGTTGCTGTCAGTTGCTGTCGAGCCAATTCTGACTCATGGCTACCCCATGTGTTACAGAGTAGAACTTCTCCATTGGGTTTTCTTGACTGTAATCTTAATAGAAGCAGATTGCCAGGCCTTTTCTTCCCAGTACTTCTGGGTGAGTTCAAACCACTGATCTTTAGGTTAGCTGTCGAGCACAAACTGTTTGCCCCACCTACGGACCTCCACCACTTAACCTATACTTCAGGTTAAGTAGAGTAGGAATTTAAAATGCTATCCTGAAGTGAGGCTTTGCTGTGACTGGTTGTTAAGTCTTGGAAGAGGAGAAGGGAAGTCCCTGGATCTAGGGGGATGGGGTCTGTTCTGAACTTCTTCTGCCCAAGCCCAGGCTGGGGACAGCATAGCTCACAATGCTGTGGATGCAGTGCTTCCTCATGCCACTCACTCTCATAAGCTCCTGAGAAATTTGACTTCTTTCGTTATTCCTGACATGAAATATTAATTCAGTTTCATTTGAAAATATGATAAAAATGAACAACACATCGCCCTAAACACCCTTCACCCTCTGCCTCAGTTACCCAGTGGCTTCCTCCTTTTACTTCAGCATAAAGCAGAAGGTTCCTAAGCCTGAACAATTGAGTAACTTGTCTGTGCCTATTCCAGAAAGGTCCTTCGAGTTACAGTGGAGTTCTTTGGTTCACTCACTCATTCCTTTATTTATTCACATCACAGTTTTGTTAATTTTCTACTAAATGACAGGAAGTATTTTCTCTAGGAAACCACCTCATCCCCTCAAAATCCATATCTTGTCTCCAAATCTTGTCTTTTTTTTAACTACGATGAGATACCATCTCACCCCAACAAGGCTAGTGTTAATCAAAAAAACACAAAATAATAAATGTTGGAGAGGTTGCCGAGAGACTGGAACACTTCTACACTGCTGGTGGGAACGTAAAATGGTACAACCACTTTGGAAATCGATTTGGTGCTTCCTTAAAAAGCTAAAAATAGAAGTACCAGAAATAAGAGCTGTCATACGAATAGATACATGCACACCCATGTTTGTTGCAGCACTGTTCACAATAGCAAAAAGATGGAAGCAACCTAGGTGCCCATCAACAGACGAATGGATCACCAAATTATGGTATATTCACACAATGGAATACTACACAATAATAAAGAACAACGATGAATCTGCAAAACATCTCACAACATGGGTGAATCTGGAAGGCATTAGGCTGAGTGAAATTAGTCACAAAAGGACAAATATTGTATGAGACCACTATTATAAGAACTCAAGATTTAAACACAGAAGAAAATATTCTTCGATGGTTATGAGGGTGGGGAGGGAGGGAGAGGGGAATTCACCAACTAGATTGTAGACAAGAATTAGGTGAAGGGAAGGACTACACACAATACAGGGAAAGTCAGCACAACTGAACTAAACCAAAAGCTAAGAAGTTTCCTGAACACAACCAAACACTTTGAGGGACAGAGTAGCAGGGGCAGGGGGCTGGGGACCATGGTTTCAGGGAACATCTAGGTCAATTGGCATAACAGAGTTTATTGAGAAAATGTTCTGCATCCCACTTTGGTGAGTGGCATCTGGAGTCTTAAAAGCTTGCGAGCGACCATCTAAGATGCGTCAATTGGTCCTAGCCCACCTGGAGCAAAGGAGGATGAGGAACACCATGGACACAAGGAAAGTATTAGCCCAAGAGACAAAAGGGCCACATAAACCAGAGACTCCATCAGCCTGAGACCAGAAGAACTAGATGGTGCCCGGCTACCACCAATGACCACCCTGACAGGGAACACAACAGAAAGTCCTTGACCGAGCAGGAGAAAAGTGGGGTACAGAACTCAAATTTCACATTAAAAGACCAGACTTAATGGTCTAACTGAGACTAGAGAAACCCCAGAAGATATGGCCCCCGGACTCTCTGTTAACCCAGAACTAAAACCATTCCCAAAGCCAACTCTTCAGACAAAGATTAGACTGGACTATAAAACATAATACTCATGAGGAGTGTGCTTCTTAGTTCAAGTAGATACACGAGACTGAATGGGCAGCTGCTGTCTGGAGGCAGGATGAGAAGGCAGAAAGGGATAGGAGCTGGTTGAATGGACACGGGAAACCCAGGGTGGAAAGGGGGATGTGCTGTCACATTATAGGGATTGCAACTAGGATCACATAACAATATGTGTATAAATTTTTGTATGAGAAATTAAGTTGAGCTGTAAACTTTCATGTAAAGCACATACACACACACAAAAAACACAAAAACCCACAAATCTTGTCTTTTTTAAGGGAAATCAGACTCCTTGCTGCCTACCTCTTATCAATCAGGGAGAATTTTCCTCCCACCCTTACCTTGAGTCTTAGAGAGAGGCCTCTTCTTCCTGTATTGCCATTTTATCCTGTCTGGGTGAAGGTAAAAAAAAAAACAAAGGTCCCCCAAAAGGTGTTTAGCCCTCTGTCCCAAGCTCTCCCGAGCTGGGGACTCTGATTTAGGACTAACTGTCTGTAATTTGGTAGCTTAAGTCACTGTCCCACAGGAGACCTTAGGTTGACAACCTCTCCAAAGAGCAGTTGGGTTCTGAGTGAGCACCAAGGCTTCCATAAGCCTTGTGTGACATCATCGCTGATATCGCTCAGTTCCCAGGGCACAGTTTGAATCTAAACACGGCAACAAGAAAAATGTGGCAACTGTTGGGAGGTATTGGGAGGATTGGGGGAAACTTTGTAATAATTGTATAATAAAAATGAATGGAAACTTTTCCCTGCCTTCAAAGAGGTTACCATTCCATTGGGAAGAGAATTATGAGTTCAGGGAATGATAACAGAGTGTGATGGGCTGTTGTTTCTCCCAAACCCCTTATCTGTTTGAATCATGTCTCTCCAGCCCTGGTCACAGAACATCCAATCTGAAGCCCTCTCAGGTCTCCGTTGCCTCTGAGGCTTCAAACAGGCTGTTCCCCCTGACCGGAAGATGGTCTCTTCCCGCCCCTCTGCTCGCCCACCTTCCCTGGTGAAGTATGGTGGTGAAAAGAGCAGACCCTAGTCAAACTCCTGGGTTTGAGCCACAACTTCTCCACTTACTGGCAGTGTGACCTTGGACAAGGCAGTTAACCTCTTCATGCCTCACTTCTATCATCTGTAAGATAAAGAAAACTATCCTTTTCATAGGATTGTTGAGAGGATGCAATTGGTTATTATGTGTAAACCACTGAACAGTGGCTGCTACCAACTAAGACCATGTGAGTGCTCACTGGTCTTTGGCAACTTGGGGCCAAAGACCAGGTCTATTAGTCTATCTATCTCACTTTGTAATTTGAGAAAGTTGGACAATGCCTAACATATAGGAGGTACTCAATATACATTAGTTAGATCAGTGAATGAATGAATGATGACTCTCCCACAAGACTCATTCTTCATAAGCATGCAGTGCAGAATGGGACCCTTTGATCTGGCCCCTGGAGGTGCAATTACTCAGGGGTGGGCCCTGATCCACTGTTTCTTGACCCTCTGGCCCAAAACCCCAGGAGGTGTTGTTATGAAGCCCTTCCCCCATGCTTCTCCTCATGGCCACTGGAGAAGGGTTAGAATTATGGCATTGCATGGAAGCACTGAGGCTGAAGATTCTGGTCAACATTCCTGGGAGATTTAGAGGAGCCCTTGAAAAATTCCACTGTCCTCTGCTTCTTCCAGACCTCTGGTTTTGTTCTGGGGGCCATTTAGAAGAGGGACCAGCAAACTATGGCAAACATTTGAGGAGGGGGTTGAGAAAGTTAAAAGTGATGAATAGGGAGGAGCCTGAGAATGCAGAAGGAAACGAAAGTTCTCTCGTGGGTTGAGAGAGGCCTTGTTTTGTGTGACTTCAAAGGGTAGAACAGGGACAAGTGATTGGGAACACAGTAGTAGAAAAGAAGACCTGTGCCTGTTCAGAATTTATCAAAATGCCCAAGTGGCTTCACCCTATCTCCTCGAACTTTTCTTACTCCATGCCATCCTCATTTGTACTGTGGCCTCAGAAGATGACTTGGGGAATTCTGAAGGCACCAAGTCATTTCTCATATTGTAACCATCCACTTATATTTCCAAATTTGGTTCAAGAATCATTTCTTGATTGAAGGCTTTCCTGACCCTACCCCCGGTAGAATTTCCCACCTCTTGCTCTGTACTCTGTTGTAGTCATGAAACAATTTGCCATAGCTGAGAACACAATTTCATTTACTTGTTGTGATATGTTGAGAAAATGGTTGCACATTCTTCTTCTCTCTGTGCCCGTGCCTTCTAATGAGACTCTGCAGCTCCCTTCATTAGGAGTATGCATCTTTCTCTACCCCTCAGTTGAGGCTGACCTCACGGTTGCTTTGGCCATTGGGACAGTAGCAAACCTGATACAAGGAGAGATTGAAAGGACATTACTTTGAGGCTTGCCCTCTTGCTGCTCTTCAAACCCTGAGAACCCATGGGAAGAGCCCAGTCCAGTCTGCTGGAGATGAGAGACCATTGGAGAGAACATCGATCCAGCATTTGCAGCTGAGACAACTTCAGACTCGCTGGCCCCCAGCTGACCTGGCAGCTGATTGCAGATACATAAGGGAGCCCAGGTGAGAGAAACTGAGCCTGGTCCAGACCAGAAGAACCCCAAATTGGCAACCTGAAAAATCACGAGCTCAGTAAATGGTTGTTATGGTTGTTATTTTAAGCCACTAACTACATTTTGGATTTACTTGTTACACAGCAAAGATAACTGATAAACTTGTTAACTTGGCTCTTTCTCTCACCAGACTGCAAGGGATCTTTTCTTAATCATGTATGTATCTTAGTATCATAGCATAGGGTCTGACATGTAGCCATTACAGGCAGTCCCTAGGTTACAAATGAGATCCATTCCTAACTGTGCCTTTAACTCCAATTTGTAAGTTGGTAACAGGTGCATGGAGTTCTTATTTAGCCTTACTTTAGTCCAAGAAAATGCTCAAAGCCTTTTCAGTTATTTAAAAGCTGCACATATAGCAAGTGAAGGTGATTGCAATTAAGTATTTGTTGCTAGCAGGGGTTGGTTAGGAGCCCTGGTGGCACAGTGGTTAAAGTGGTTGGTTGCTAACTGAAAGTTTGGCAGTTTGAACCCACCAGTCCACTCCCCAGGAAAGAGATGTGACAGTCTGCTTCATAAAGATTACAGCCTTGGAAAAGTTCTACTCAGTCCTATAGGGTCACTAGGGGTCGGAACGGATTTTATGGCAGTGGTTGTTGTGTAGCGGTTGGTTCAGTTGTTTCAAAGTGAGGGCAGATTTACATAACATTAAAGGGCAAGTATGAGTTGTCTGTAAGTCAGAAGATCCTAACCCAGGGACTGCCTGTATACAATAAATCTTTGTTGACTGAATTCATGAATGGTTAATACATATTTATAAGTGTGAATCTGTGCACAAAATCATGTGTGCTAGAAGTATCTTATTTATGATATTCCCTTAAATAAACTAATTCCACCTCAGAGCTCCCTGCTTCCCAAATTGGTGGAAAATTTAGCCTTATTTATTTTTAGGGTAACCCTCATTCGGATTCACACAATAGTCCCAGAGTGTAATGAAGGACTAAGACATTGGAGAAGAGCCTCAACACACCCATTGTCCCAGCCTATGTGGGTGGTCTCTCTAGAGGCATTCACTCTGCTGCTTCCATTCTCAGCTGGAGCACGAGAACCTGGGCTGTGAACACCATGATGGGGTTTGACTACTTATGTGCCCACATTTGCCTTTGAGATGATGCCAGCTACCCAAAGCACCATCAAGAAGCAAGGTGCACCCCTTCCCAATGTCTAGTTCTCTCCTCTCCCACTCCACCCCCTACCTCCCTCCCCCTGCCCTTCCCTCAGCCCCCAATTCACTCATTGTGATCACTGAGCTAAGGCTTCTATAACAGACCCTAGGAGTCTTCTATTTTCATTAGCTTCTGCCTTGCAGAGCCCAACTATTTCTGTGAAATGAAGTAGGGAAGAAAAATATAGGAAGATTTTATATCCAATTTAATGTTTCAATAAATTATCTTGCCGTGCATGTTCAAAGAACCCTGCAAAAAAAATCCCCTCAGGCCTCTTAAAAGTTGCAAGTCAATGAAAACAGAATTTTTAATTGTGTCATGATCTACAGGCAAGGAGGCAAAGATCAGAGACAGCATTGTGTGAAGCTCCTGCAATAACTCCCATCCCCTCCTTATGGTGTCTTTACCCTCACACCCAGCCCCTCTTAGATGTCACTGGAAGTATTACTTAATCCCTCACATCTCCACAAAGGGCATCTTTCTGATTCCCACAAATAATTGCTATGTGTCCCACTGTTAGCTGCATAATTTTGTTTAAAAAAAAAAAAGCTGACAGGGCAGCAGGTAAAACCAATAAAATGAAACTGAAATAAAATTTCTTTTTCATATTCATTGAAATCACAGAGTCCATTTGGAAGAATTTACTCTTCACTGGGTTCACAAGGAAGAGGACTTTTGGTGAAGGAGAGACAGCTTGGGATGTCTATAGGATAACACGGATCCCTCCCTAATGTTATATTATGTATGTGGTATTTGCTTGTTTATCATCTGATCTGCCTCCTCATGAAGGTTCATGAGGACAAGAACTTGTCTGTTCTGTTTGTTAGTGTATCCTGGTGCCTAGAACAGTGCCTGGCACCTAGGAAGTGCTCAAAAATGTTTGTTGAATGAATGAATAAATGTTGATGGGTTGTTAGTTTTGCACTGCTCTTTTTATTTATTTACATTAGTAAGAATAGGAATAAGGGAATGGGGGCTATTAGTCACAGTATACCTCGTTGTTTTTCTTGGCTGCCATCGAGTCAATTTTTGATTCATAGCGACTCCATGTGTTACAGAGTAGAACTGCCCCATAGGGGTTTTCTAGGCTGTTATCTTCATGGGAGCAGATCACCAGGTCTTTCTCCTGTGGAACCATTGTGGGGGGAGGGGGGTTGAACTGCCAACCGTTTGGTTAGCAGTCAAGGAACTTTTGCACCACCAAAGCTCTTCACAATATACCTTTGGATAAAATAAAACGAGAGACCATCCTGTATGATGAAGTGATGGAAAAAAATAAGACTCACTCTGCACTAGTTAAATACACTCCCCTTCACTTTGCTCTGAAGAGGGACAGGGCTGCTTCTTCCACTCATGTTGTAGGATGTCCAGACACTGAGCTCCCTTGGCCTGCACAAAGTCATTCAATCCAAAAAAGAAAGAAAGAAAATCCTGCTCCAGCTCAAGCATTACACTACAGAAGTTTTAAAAGTGAGTAAACATAGACTAACAGAACACATTAAAATCTGTACATTTTCTTACTTCCAATTTTGTAAAAGAGGGGTGCCAGGGTGGTAGCTTTAATGTGAAAAATCAGCAGATCTGTAAGTTGTTATAGAGAGAGATTTCAATGACTTTCTACTGTGAATGATTAAATGCCCATGACATAGACGGCAGTGTTACACAACCCAGGGGTTGCTATTACATCTTAGTCTATGCAAATGACACTTCCTGGGGTTGTGCAGTACACAACCTTCACAACTGTATGTGGTGGCTCTACCTACGGTGTGTCTCACAAAGTCCTATCTGTATATTCACTTGTATTCCCAAAGCCACTCTTCAAAGTAAGGGTGATTATTTCTCTTGTGGGAGAAGAGCAGACTATGACTCAGAGAAGGTTAACTGCCTTGTTCAAAGCCAGGGAGCTAGTCATTGCAATCTACTAAACTTTCCTGCCTTCTTCAGTGCAACTTGTCATGAAATTACCTGGAAGGGACACTAGGAATTAACAAGTCCAGTCACCTCATTTTTAGTATGTGTTCTACCTGAGGCCATACAGCTAGTCAGCCAGTTCTCATAATTCCCAACCAGTACTCCTGGTCTGATAACCTGCCGCTAGGCGAAGAAGCCCTACTGAAGGATCACGCTGGAGTGAAGGATGTGGGAAAACTGAATTCCACTTAGAGCACAAATTCCCACTCAGAGGAACACAATGCCTGGATTCAAATTCCACCAAATAATTTCACCAGGAGATTTGGCTTGTTCTTACAAGTTGCTTCTTCTCTATAACCCAAGTCTCCACCTCAGCACTAGAAGATGACCTCTGAGAAGGCTGAGCAGAGCTGAGGGATCCAAGCAGCAGTGATAAGGGAGTCCGGTTGTACCCTTCTAGATGGAGGCTGACTCTGTGTGTGGCCCAGCACTTGTCCCTGGAAAATTCAGGAATCTCTAATCCAGTTCACAGGACAACAGAATGTGCAGGGCTCTTGGTAGAAAGTCATGCCCAAAATGTGACTCTTCCAAAATGTCCCCAGAACAAGAAGAATGGCCAGCCCTTCTCAACACATGGTTCTCAGTACACGTAAGCTGAATAGATGTTGTTATTGGTACAAGGGCTTTCTGTCTCTTGCTAGTTTCCTGGGAGAAAAAATTTCATTTCTTTACTTTAAAATTTTCTGTCATTATGTTTTAATTTTGTTTCATATAAGTAGAATATGACTGGACTTGAGAGTCTAATCTGAGACTTTTTTCTGAGATCTTTAATCTTTCTGCCTTGTTGCTATTATGGATACCTTTAGGCTTAATTCCAATATCATATTTTATATTTTCTTCTTATATTTTTTCATTAGTCTGCCTTTCCTGCTTTTTTATTAGAGTGATCAAATTTCCCTTGTTCCTTCTAACGGTTTTAAAATTTATTTCCAATTCCTATTTGTTAGTAGTTACTCTTAAATCAAGAAGCCTTGGTGGCACAACAGTTAAGCACTTGGCTGCAGACTGAAAGGTCAATGGTTCAAACCCACTAGCTACTCACTGGGAGAAAAGACCTGGCAATCTGTGCCTGTAAAGATTTAAGCATAGGAAACCCTATAGGGCAGTTGTACTCTGTCCTATAGTGTTGTTATGAGTTGGGATCGACTCAATGGCACACAGCAACAACCCTCAGATCTTTTAACATGTGTGTTTGATTTAATTATGGACAAAGTTCATATCTCTGTTCTCCTCACAAACAGTATAAGGACTGTATTTTAGGGGACCATTATTTTTAAAACTCCTAATTAATTAGTAGTGGCAATAGTATTTTATTTTCAGTAGTCAAATCTCATTTAGATTTAACAATATGTTTAGCCATTTTTGCTCACTATTGTTACTTCTACCCACACCTTACTTCTGGTTTTAATTTCCCCATTACAGGAGCATATTCCTTCAGTGGTTCTTTAAGTGATTATCAATTAGTAATATTTCTATTGTCCATTGTTGCTGCTATGTCTTTTCATGTTGCTTTGTCTTCCACTCATCACCTGTCTGTCAGTGTGTTGTACTATGGTGGCTTTCATGTTGCTGTGATGCTGCAAGCTATGCCACCAATATTTCAAATAACAGGGTTACCTGTAGTGGACAGGTTTCAGCAGAGCTTCCAGTCTAAGACAGACTAGGAAAAAAGACGTGGTGATCTACTTCTGATAATTAGCAATGAAAACTTATGGATCACAACAGAACATTGTCCAACTCACTTACTTTGGACATGTTATTAGGAGGGATCAATTGCTGGAGGAGGACATCATGCTTGGTGAAGTAGAGGGCTAGCAAGAGTGAGGGAGACCCGCAGTGAGACGGTTTGGCACACTAGCCATAACGTTAGACTCAAACATGCTAGTGATAGTGAGGATGATGCAAGACCTGGCAACATTTAGTTTTGCTTTACGTAAGGTTGCCATGAGTTGGAGTTGACTTGACGGCAGGTATCTGTATCTGTCTGTCTCTGGTTATTCTTAATTGGTGCCAGATATTGTTTCTACAAATTACTTAAAGAATAATTTGAGGTAAGGGATTCTTATCTTCTTCCAGAGATGATTTATGTTTGTTTGTGCCAGCCTCCTAGGATTAATAGCAATCCAGGATTCCATCAACCAAGTTGTAAGACATGAGGTGATTTGAAGTTGAGCTCAGTCCTAATGAGTGCCTGGCTGCGTCCAGCTCTCACTTACTCCTATTGTGCAGTCCCTTAACCACTAACCTCAAACAAAGGTGCTCACCAGGGCTCCATCCTCCCTTGGACTGTGGCCCAGTCATTCTACTCTATCTTAGAAATCTGAAGCCACAAGCACATCTATTTGTTTTGATTTTAGTATTTTGTTCAGATTTTACAGTTGTCCTCCGCAAAAAATATAGTTTTGTATTTCCTAGTTCACCATTACCAGAGGCTTTCTATATATTTTTTCATAATTGTTTTATAGTTTTTATCCAACATTTTTATGTAATTGTAACAGGAGAAATAGCCGTGTCCGCCCAGCCTGGTGTGTTGCCACAACTCTGCTTTCCAAATTCTCTGTAAGGAGTATGTATTACTACTAGAGTCAGTAAAAAGTTATTTGTGAAAATGGAGATCCAGTTACTTTAAAAATAACCCCTTTCATAATCCATAGGATGAAAGTTTGAGGACTATTTTATCCATAAGAACAAAGGAAGGACTGTAATCATCTGCATTATAACTAGCCAACTTTTATTGAGTAATTATTTCCCGTGTGCCCAGCACATGTTGCCTTACACCCACATTAAAGTATTTATCTTTTCAACAATACCATAAAGTACACACAATTATTAAATTATTATTAAATGCATTTTACAGCTGAGGAAACTGAAGGCTACACAGTTGTCTTAGTCATCTGGTGCTGCTCTAACAGGAATACCACAAGTGGATGGCTTTAACAAAGACAGGTTTATTCTGTCACAGTCCAGTAGGCTACAAGTCCAAATTCAGGGAGTCAGCTCCAGGGGAACGCTTTCACCATTGGCTCTGGGGGAAGGTCCATGTCATCAGTCTCCCTTGGTCTAGGAGCTTCTCTGCGTAGGAACCTCAGGTCCAAAGGACGCACTCTGCTCCCAGCACTGCTTTCTTGGTGGTGTGAGGTTCCCGTGTCTCTGCTCACTTCTCTCTTTTATGTCTCAAAAGAGATTGCATTAAGACATTATCTAATCTTGTCAACGTCATCTGTATAACCTCATCACAGTGACAGAATTTACAACACATAAGGAAATCACATCAGATTACCCAATCATACAACACTGGGAATCATGACCCAGCCAAGTAGCTACACACATTTTTCGGGGGACACAATTCAATCCATGACAACAGTTATTAGTGGCAAGACTGAGGTTCAGACTAGGCAATCTAATTTCAAAGCCCATACTCATAACTACACACACACACTAATATGTGATGCTGATTAAAAAAAGAACTCTTCAAATTAAAATAGGATCATTTTGAATCTCATGTATTAAAAATAAACGGGGCACTGAATGGCACATTAGAAACTTGAATTGGGTGTATGTTTTGCAATGTATATTCTCAACAACAACAAAAAATAGAATAAATTCTTTTTTAAAAAAATGAGGACTGTGTATATTAAACAACGTTAGTTGGTAAGTTATTCAGTACGTGCCAAAGAAATCCTCATTTATGAAAATCATTGTACAAGTATTGGCAAGCATGCAGAGAAGCTGGCATTCTCATATACTGCTGGTGATAGTATAAAATGGTGCAACCACTTTGAAAAATGCTTTGGCAGCTGATTAAAAATGTAAACAGGTACCTACCATAAAACCCACCCATCCCATTGTGAAATATAGACCCCAAGAGAAATGAAAGCATGTCTTTGCAAATACTTGTACATGAATAACCACTCTGTTTATTTATAGCACAAAATTGGATACAACCCAAATGTCCATTGACAGGTGAATGGGTAGCAAAGTTTGGTGTGTTCATACTATAGAATACTACTCGCAATACAAAGGAACTAAATACGTATGCACAAATAGCATGACTGACTCTCAAAATAATTACCCTGGTGAAAGAAGCCAGACAAAAAAGAATGCATACTGGATGATTCCAATTATATAAACTTCTAGAAAATGCAAACCGATCTGTAGTAACAGAAAGCAGACCAGTGGTTGTCTAAGGATAGTGGGTGGTGAGGTATTAGGGTAATTGAGGGAGAATCAGTAAATGGTCACAAAAGATGACGTGAAAGTTTATTTTCTTGATTATGATGATGGCTTCATGTATATAAACATAGCAAAACTCATCTAACTGTACACTTTAAAATGCTTAATTTATTGTGTGTCAATTATTCCTTAACAAAGCTCTGAAAACTTAAATCAAATGAGAATGTGTATATTTGGCAGCATGAAATGGTCAGGTATTTTGTGAGTAGGGGGAATCTCTAATGTGCCTTGTTAGTTTCTGATTACTTTAATTCTTAAATAAATCTGTCACCCCTTTGTTTATTTGATGCCTATACTTCTAGCTTAATTATGAAGGTATACTCTTGAAATGATTTAAAGTATGTAGTGTAATTGATCTCAGTGAACAAAGGCTACTTTTGATGATAAAAATCTCTCACCATATGCTTCATGGAGATTTGTTTGTACCTCAAATGTAGCATTGTTGTTGTTTTTGTTGTTGTGTGTCAGTGAGTCGATTCTGACTCATAGTGACCCTGTAAGACAAAGTCGAACTGTCCCACAGGTTTCCTAAGCTGCAACAATGGGTTCAAGCATAACGATTGTGAGGACGGCACAGGATCGGGCAGTGTTTCATTCTGTTGTACATAGGGTCGCTAGGAGTCGGAACCGACTCCACGGCAACTAACAACAACAACAGTCTTTTCCAGAGTAGACTGCCAGGTCCTTTCTCCCAGGGAGCAACAGGTGGATTCAAACCGCTGACCTTTCGGTTAGCAGCCAAGCACTTAACCATTGTGCCACCAGGGCTCCTAAATACAGCATAAAGCACCCGAAATACGAATATTTTCCTCACATAGAAATAAATCCTCTTTTCTCTATGCTTGATTTTCTAGGCAGCTTCTAAATAACATTCTACCCTGGTTATTGTAAATTCAGCAGATAAACAAACAGACACAAATATGCACAGCTAAATAAAGTTATGGATAAATAATAATGCCCTTCAGGTTTAGTTTTGTGTTTTGAATAAACATTTACTCCCCCAGAAAATATCTGTTTAAGTATATTCTTTGATTTCATTTGAGCTTGATTAAGTCTCTCCTTTCTGTGCCTATTGCTAAGCTGAGTTTTTATTTGGATGTAGTTTGAGCAGTTAGTCCTTCTGTTGGGAATGAAAATATAAAAAGTCAGTGAAACATCTTCAAAAGGCACAGGAAGCAGCATCTGCGTAATGAATGGAAGAGGAAGCACAGCTAAGCACTCTCTGTTCACTAAACGCAAAACAGCTGAGATGATAAAAGATGTGTCTGTTATGGAGGAAATGCACATTGTTGAGCACTGCTGCATTTATCTGGAAGTAACCATCTGACTAGACAAGTGACAGAGTTTGAAACCAGAAAGAAACTTCTAGGCCACTGGTTTCCAAAGTCAGTCTTTAGATTAACGCTGGTTCTTGAAGATTAGTTTATTAAAACACAGCAAGAAAAAAAAGCGCAGTAATTTTTCCTAAAAGTGAACTGACTCAATTTCAAGTCTGAAGGCCTAAACAAACAAAACAAGCACCACTACTTTAGGACAGAGCTACTATTCTTGAAAAAAAGAAGCATATACACATTGTGCTTCTCAGTCACTGTGGCAGACAGACTTCTAAGATGGCCCCCAAGGATCCCCACCTCCCAGTATTCATGCCCTTATGTTATCTCCCTGCCCCCCAACTTGATTGTGGGCTGGACCTGGTGATGTGCTTCTAATGAATAGAATACAGCAAGAGTGATTGATGCCACGTCCAAGATTCAGTTATTAAAGACTATGACTCGCTAGCACTCTCTATGGCTCTTCTCATCTGCTTGATCTGATGAACCATGTTGTGAGCTGCCCTATGGAGACTGAATCCTGCCAACAACTACGTGAGCTTGGAAGCCATCCATAGCCCCAGGTGACACACTGATTGCAGCCTTGAGAAAGAGCCTGAAGCCGATGACCCAGCTAAGCCACACCCAGAATTCTGACCCACAGGAGCTGTGAAATAATATATTTTGTTGTGCTAAACCACAGAGTTTTGCGGTAATTTGTCAACAGCAACAGATAACTAGTATAGGTACTATTGCTCCTAGTGCAGTCCCAACCAGTTATGTATATACAGTCATACCCCATTGCTGTAGAGTCCATTCCAACTCACAGCAACCCTAAAGAACACAGGCAGAACTCCACGACAGCGTTTCCAGGGCTGTAAATTTTTAGGGAAGCAGACTGCCACATCCTTCTCCCATGGAACAGCTGGTGGGTTCAAACCACTGAGCTTTTCAGTTAGCAGGTGAGCGCTTAACCACTGCGCAACCAGGGCTCATAGGGTCACAGGAGCACCTATTTAAACAAGACAAGGAGTCAAGTTATAAACAGTAAAAAACTAAAACAAAAACCAGACTGTCGCTGTTGAGTCTATTCTGACTCATAGCGATCCTATAGGACAGAGCAGAACTGCCCCATAGAGTTTCCAAGGAGCGCCTGGTGGATTCGAATTGCTGACCTTTTGGTTAGCAGCCATAGCACTTAACCACTGCACCAGCAGAGTTTCCAAATAAACATGTTTATTTAAATATAGGATAGTATTTTAATGTTATATGACAAAAGATTTCAAATTCGAAGCAACTTCTACTTCATAGAGGAAACTGGGTATAGTAAGTTCAACAGATAAGTGGTAGACTTTATAGTTTTTGGTGTGCGATTCTTTCACCTCCCTGGTTAAAGTTACTGCTAGGTATTTTATTCTTTTAAATGCTATTGTAAATGGAATTATTTTCCTTAATTTTCTTTTCAGAATGCTCACTGCTGATGTGTACAAACCCAACTGACTTTTGTGTGTCAACCTTGTACCCTGCCACCTTGTTGAATTCACTTATTAGCCCTGGTAGCTTTCTTGTGGACTCCTTGGGATGTCCTATGTATAGGATCTTGTCATCTACGAAAAGGGATAATTTTACTTCCTTCTTCCCAATCTGGATGCCTTTTATTTCTTTTTTCCCCTAATTATTCTCACTGGTACTTAAAAGTAGAATATTGAATAGCAGCGTTGAGAGCAGGCATCCTTTTCTTGTTCCATCTTAAGGGGAAACTCTCAGTCTTTCCCCATTGAGTGTGATGTCAGCTGTGGGTTTTTCATAAATGCCCTTTATTTCCCTTCTATTCCTATCTTGTTGAATGTTTTTGTTATGAAAGGGTGTTGATCTTCGTCCTGTTCAGTATTGTTTTACATTGTTCCCCCAATAAACATGCATTATTTATATAATCGGGGGAAGAAAAAACAGTAAAGCTAGTCACTGTGGAAATAAAAACCTATTTATCACTTTTATCCGCTAGATATATTGGAGTTCTGCAGAAGGTTTCATTGGAAAGAGTCTCACTGCAAAAAAATGTTTGCCTTGACTGTGCAGAGTTTAGCAATTGAATGTCTCTTGCTCTTAGCGTTTCATGACTTAGGGCAATGGGGAACTCCCTTGTTTCTCGTTGGCATTATGCTACAGGGAAGGGGTTTCTCCTATCTGATTTAAGGAAGGAAAAGAAAGATATTTGGGCTGAGTCTTCCCGGAAGAATCCATGCAATTATTTAAACATTCTTTCTTTTCTGGTTGTTTCTTATTTTCCCCCAAAAATGTCTTGAGGTTGTTTGAGGTTGAGGGCTTCTTGCCAAGTTTTAAGTGCTTTGAACCACTCTCTGCAGGTTATTATAAGGCAATCAGGAATCTCTTGGGTTGTGGTTTGTAAGGTCTGCACTGCAGAAAAATGGAAAATGTAAATTCACTGTGGCAATCTACCTATGTCCGGACCAGGGGCGGATTAACCAGTAAGCATGGTATGCGCTGGTTTACAGTAAGCAAGGTACACATGTGCTTAATTTGAGGTGGTGAAAACCAGGTGAAATTGTGCCCTACAGATTAGTAAGTAAGCACAATCAAGCCCGTGAGTACCTTGCTTATTGGGTAATCTGTCCCTGGCCCAGACCCTGTTGTTTAGGAACAGAGCTGGGGGTGGGGGTGTACGTTGGAGGGACAGACATTCCCATTTGGGGAGGCTCACAAAGCACTCAGGAGAAGGTCTTCTGGGGCCTCAGCTGGTGGGACTTGTTTGAAGCAGTCTGAAGTGACTGTCAGACCAGGGGGTAGGAGCCCAATTTAAGATTAGGGAGAGGTGTGTCCAGAGCCAGAAGATGTTGATAAACTCTAAGGGCTGAGCCCCTGGAAAAGCCAAAAGTAAAGACAAGGGTCCAAACAGTGTTCAAAGATGGTGTGGAGCAACAGGTGGGTAGAGGGTGTACTGGAGACCTGTAATACACTCAGTGTATGGGTAATGGGTTCTTATAACGAAGGACATGCTGAAGATGATATCATTTATCCCATAACTCTTCAATCAACTGAAGGAACAGTGCTTAGCAGTAAGCAAAATAATTAATGATCTTATTGGAGTTGGTGGATTGCAATCTCTCTCTTGTCCTTCGAGCCCTATAGGAGCTATTTGTTTTAGAGTAAAGATATGAAATTCATGCTTGAAAGTAGTACAGAAGGAAGACAAATGGCCTCAGCTGAAATAAACTTCTTCTAAAGGAAATTTCTCTTTGAATTGATCTAACATCTAATATTGAAAAGCAAACAAGCAAACAAGATTTTGGGGTTTGAATTAGAAGCCCTATTTTTTCTTGCTTTTGTTTGGACTGGGTGTCTTGTTGCTTTCCAAATCAGCTCTTTTTTACTTTGTCTGGGCCTTGGAGGTTGGTCACTGACTGTCTTAGGCTGGATTCTCCAGAGAAGTAAAACCAGTGAAGTGTATAAATATATATATATAGAGAGAGATTTATATCAAGAAAATAGCTCACATGGTTATGTAGGCTGAAACGTCCTAAGTTCATGGGTCATGCTGGAGTCTTCTGATTCATGTGGCCACAGGAGCTGGTGAACCCAAGTCAGAGAGCAGGGCTCTGGCTCACAGGCTGTGAAGACTGACAAATTCTCAGATCTGCAGGCAAGATGGCAGGTGAGCTACTAGCTCAAGTCCCAAGAACCGGAGGTCAGACGAACAGGAGCCAGCTGCAGGATCCAGAGTGAGCAAAAGCCCACGAACTTTGCCAGAAAGTCCATCTATACTGGACACAGCCACACCCCCAAGGAAACTCCCCTTCAACTGATAGGCTCCTCACAGCAGATCCCATCATGGAAGTGATAATATTATATCAAATGTCATCATGGAGGTGATCACATCATTATACAATTGCCAAACTACTTCATAACTGCCAAACCACTGAGAATCATGGCCCAGCTAAGCTGACACCCAAGCTTAACAATTACACCAACCTTGGCCCTGCCTGGTCCTTCTTCTGTATAACAAGGGATGGGGTGAAATGATGTCTCAGTCCTTTCCAGCTCTAACATTTCGGATCCTGTGATTTTTTTCCATCTAGACAATCTCTAAACCTTATGTTTGTACATTATTGATCACAGCATTAGAAACTGAAGTGTAAGCTTTAAGAGATACACATTTTTATAGCATGCAGCTAGAGGGAAACATAGAGGTTTCTTTAAAGAAGGGACATATTTGCTCAAGAGAATACATCTAATTTCTTTGTTTTATATAATTAGAAGATAAATGTCACATCCTAGGTTCTTTTAAATTGGACTTATTAAATTAGACCACACTCTGAGTACATATTAATATACTATTGAGCTTTCAGTTTTATTTAATATCACGAGGAATAAGTGTGATGAAATCATACTTAATAGTTAAGTTGATGGCACGGGAACTGAGATTAGGCAAATTTACTGAGAATTAAACGTGAAATAGCAACCTATGAATCACTCTTATCCAGGCACAAATCATTTCTTCTCCATTTTCTGTTTTCTTACTCAACTGCTCTTCAAGTATCATTCTCTGATTTTGAAATCACTGAGCTAAAAGAATGAACAGTGTAAAACCCAAATAATCCCCCTACCTTTGCCCTGCCATCATCTGTCAAGTCTGCCTTTCTTGGTCAAGTGTTTGTCACTAACTAAATTAACTAAATTGTGGAGTAATATAAACTAAAATAACTATTACATATATATGAAGCTACTGTTTTCAAATACAACCCTAAGCTGGGTTCCTGATGCCTGGTTTAGTTAATGAAGATTGGGCAGTGAGAGGTGGGGAAGTAGGGAAGGTGTGAGCATCATAAACTCCTTGCCCTGAAGAGTCTCAGGAATGATTTTTTAGTTTTTGAATTGAATTTTTTAATAATTGGTGTCATGTTTATTTGTGAAATCTGAAGACAACCATGAGAATCTTTAAAGCATCATGTCTACCTGTAAAATACCACAAAAGACAAAAACATATAACACTATGCACACACAGAGAGAAGACTTAGTAATAAGCCCCAAAAAACAGAAAACAAAAAGACAGACCTAAGGCCAAACATACTGACGTATGTTAGTTAAATTCTATTGCCAAGGAAAAGCCCTGAGATTGCCTACTATATGTCACTTAGGCGATAATTGCTTAAACAAAATGGCACATCAAGATTTTCAATGAAGCGGTGGATAAAATAAACATCAGGTTAATGTAAACCAGAAGAGAGCAAGGGTGTATATAGTTCAAGGTAAAAGGCACTGAACAAATACGTCAGTCAGGGTGAGTTAGAAGACAAAAACCACACAGTCGTTTGAACAAGGAAGGTTTAATAGACAAAATCATGTACTAGGCAGTTGTTGTTAGTTGTTAAGTCAGTTCCTACTCAGCGACCCGACATGTGTCAGAGTAGAACTGCTCCATCGTGTTTTCAAGGCTGTGACCTTTAGGAAGCAGATTGCCAGGGCTTTCTTCCAAGGTGTCTCTGGGTGGGTTCAAACCACCAACCTTTTGGCTAGTAGTCAATCACTTAACCATTTGCCACACCCAGTGACACCATTAACTGGTAACAGTAGATTAATTACTAAGGGGTAAAGAGAATTCTAAAGACAATAACAATAGCAGACATAGCAAGCAGTTATTATCTCTGGAGCCCTGGTGGCACAGTGGTTAAGAGCTATGGCTGCTAACCAAAATGCCGGCAGTCTGAATCCACCAGCCACTCCTTGGAAACCCTGTGGGCAGAATTATCTCTAGGACTGAAGTACAGTAATCAGGAAAGAATAAGCTTGGAAGAACCCCCTCCCCCATGACTGAGATTCTGACCCCACTGGAGAGAGGGTTGCCGTAGCCCCCTGGATGGTGGAGAAATTTACTGAAGTACCATAGACTGAGGCTGGCAAGCAGACACCACCACTAGGGTGCCAGCAACACTCACCGGGAAGCTGCCCTCTGGGGTACGGGCAGAACTTACTGGAAATCCACTGGGGTGTTGCGGGGCACTGAAATTTGCTGGCATACCAGCTGTGGTGCCTGTAGAACTCGCTGGGAGTCTGCCCACTGGGAGACCTGCAAGCCGTGCTGGGAGGCCGGCTGGTACAGACAGAACTTGCAGGGAAGCCATCCTTGGAGTGTCAGTGAACTCGCTGGAAAGGTGCCCAGTGGAGGCGTCGGTGAGTGTCTCGCACACGTGCCAAGCGCTGTAGGAACAAGGAGAGAGGAAAGCACGCCAGAAGCAGGATAGAAGGCGTCCTTCCTCCAGTGGCCCTCCACCACTCCCTTCGGGCAGAGTCTAACACTCCGCCAGCTGGAAAAA
This sequence comes from Dugong dugon, assembly GCA_030035585.1. Taxonomy (NCBI): domain Eukaryota; kingdom Metazoa; phylum Chordata; class Mammalia; order Sirenia; family Dugongidae; genus Dugong; species Dugong dugon. The sequence goes on along the minus strand of CM057482.1, from coordinate 25,355,792 downwards.
AGAAAATGTTAAAGGGCCTAGCTCATCACGAAGGAGAGCAATTGAAGGTATATTTGGAGCAGAGAGAAAATGAACTTGCACACTGGGGACGAGAGTAATTTAAACTGAGAGACGTATGACCAGCAATAAAGGTATAACAGTCATGAGACTATACACAGAATGATAAAGTAAGAATCTATTAAGCAAAACTTATTTGATAAAGAGAAACTTAAATCTTGCACAGTGCCTAAAATACTGTCAGTGCAGAGTAAATGTTTCTTGAATAATTTTTTAACCAACTTTCCAGAATCACAGTAGAAATGGACTCCAAATTATCTACATAGAAGGGACTTACAGTAGCACTCTGTTTGGAAAAAGGAACTGGAAGGACTTGAAGTTATACTCACATAGCAAGCCAAGGTTTTATTTAGATTGTGTATTATTTGGAACGAATTTGGGAACTGGTGGTTGATGAAGTACATGGAGAAATAAAAGCGCTTCTCAACTGGCATGACCAATAAAAACCCACTGCTATCACCTTTAATAATGAGTGATTGTAACACAGCACCATCAGTGCAACGTAGTAAAACAGACGAAACAAGAGACTGAGGAGTTAAATAATATAATTGTTGAATCAACAGAACTATGTGAGTATGTGTATATATGTTTATAAAACCAGTTGCCATCGAGTCACCTCCAACTCATGACAACCCCATGTGTGTCAGAGTAGAACTATGCTCCATAGGGTTTTCAATGCTGATGTTTCTGTAGTAGAATGCCAGGTCTTTATTTCAAGGCACCTGTTGGTGGACTTGAATCACCAACCTTTCAGTTAGCAGCCAGGCACATTAACCTTTTATGCCACTCAGGGACAATATATAATAATAATAATATAAATATATATATATATTTTACAGATACTGTGTATCAGGTATTTGTACAGCAAATACATCAGAACAGTACAAACATATATGTCAAACTGTGTACCCTGCAGAATAACACACCATATTTTCAAGTTACAATTAAACATCTACAAAAATTGTTCTTAAAATTTAAGTTCCAAAAGTTAGGAACTGCAGGGACCACATTTAACAATTATGATGCGAGGGAAGCTAAAAAGCTCAAAATCAAAAATCCAACCAGATATTAGGAAAACACTCTCCCAAATTCTACAGGATAAAATGGGAGGGGGAATATGATTATGTTAATGTAATTGAGTATCATCAGTCATTTAAAATTACATTTTCAAATATTTCTGACATGGGAAAATATGTATAATCACGAGTTTAAAAATCATATAAAAAATATTTACCGAGTACGTAATCTCAAATAGACATAGACAAGGGCAATATGGCTGTGGGTATGGATAAACCTGTTGTGGTTCAGTCAATTCCGACTCCTAGTGACCCTACAGGAGAGAGTACAACTACCCCATAGGGTTTCCAAGGAGCAGCTAGTGGATGTAAACTGCCGACCTTCTGGTTAGCAGACAAGCTCTTAACCTTTATGCCACCAGGGCTCCATGGGTATGGATAGGGACAGGTAAAGATATAGTAGAGCTTTAGCTTGGGGAAGGGATATGTCCTGATAGCTTCAGCATCTTCTAGCACTGCTGATAGCATTTAATAACTGCATAAAACACAATAAAGTTATAGAACACTTTACTTTTTCCTCACATCATCAACATAGCAATTGGCTTGGGGCCAGGGACAGGGGAACAATTCTCAAGAAATCATGTTTTCATTACTTCAGAGGAGTTAACAGCATAACAAAATGAGTAAAGAGTGGCAATGCCAGTAAATCATAGATAGTGGACCATTGCTAGGCTCTGTCACCAGCCAAAGCATTCGATCCCACAAAAAAGGCTCACAGGACATGTATTGGTCAGGATTATTCAGGTTGCAAGTGCAGAAACCTGCCTCAAACTGAATTAAGGGGAAAAGGTGGGAAGTGGAATATATCGACTCGCTGTATTAATTTCCTTCCCAGAGCTGCCATAACAAAGTTCCACCAGCTGGGTAGCTCACAAGAAACAGAAATGTATTGTCTCACAGCTCTGGAGGCTAGGAGTCTGAGTTCAGGGTGTCAGCAGAGCCGTGTTCTCTCTGAAAGCTCTAGGTAAGATCCTTGCCTCTCCTGGTTTCTGGCACCCAAGGCATTCCTTGGCTTGCAGCTGCAGCATAACTCTGTCCTCACATTGCCTTCTTCTCTCTGCCTATCTCTCTGTGTCTCTTCTCTTTTATAGATCACTCAGATTAACTATGGACCTGCCCTACTCCAGTATGGCCTCATGTTAACTGAGAACATCTTCAAAGACCCTACTTCCAAATAAAGTCATGCTTACAGGTACAGGGTTAAAAATCCAACATAAATTTTTGGAGGACACAATTCAATCTATAACATTCATGGAACTGAAAAGTCCAGGGATCACTGGCCTCAGGCATGACTAAATCCAGGTGCCCAGATAAGGCAGTCTGTCCCTGTCCATCTCTTGTGCCACTTCACTCTCTGTTGGCTTCTTTCTTAGGCAGCCATTCTCTGTGAGTGGTTAACAGTGATCACCAGAAAATGCAGACTTGTGTTGTATCAGATGAGCCACCTCAGTAGACAGAGCACAACTTTCTCCAACAGCTGTAGAAGTCCAGGAACTACTCCAGTTGGCCTGACTGGGGTCACATGCTCAGTGCAGATAAGAGAGTGGAATCGGCCAATTAGCCAGGCCTGGACGAGTTGTGCTTCTCTCAGCCAGGGGTAGATTCAGGGTCGCCCAAGTCACATGGACTTTAGTGGTGAGGTGCTTCCTCAGGAGGTGCTGGACAGTTAAAAAACATTTTTCTTTTTTTGCCCTCTCTAGCACATGTGATAGGTCTCTTGGTGGTACAAATAGTTTGCGCTCAACTACCAACGTAAAGGTTGGTGGTTCAAACCCACCCAGTGCTGCCATGGAAGAAAGCCCTGGAGATCTGCTTCCCTAAAGATTACAGCCAAGAAAACATTATGAATCTCAGTTCTACTCTGTAATACATGGGGCCACCATAAGTCGGAATCAACTCGACAGCAGTGGGCAGCACGTGTGAACAGATATATATCTAAACATACCTAAATATACAAACGTAAAGAAGAACATAGGTGCTTTTCAAGGGCCTTGAAGAGTACTCCGATATAGTCAAACCATGAAGGTCTAACGTAAAGAATATATATATTTCTGTTCAACAGAAATACACCCTCTCCTCATTTATTGACATGGTTAGGTTCCAGAGACCAGGTAGTTATGCAAAATCGGTGTAATGCAAAAATGGAGGATGACTACATCATTATATAACTGCCAAACCACTGAGAATCATGGCCCAGCCAAGCTGACACATAACCTTAACTATCACAGCCAGTGTTACTCTTGCCTTGCACCTTGGTATTTGTTACTGCCAGACATGTCGTTAATGTGCAAAATAGTCGGATAGTAGATTTTTTGCTATTGTCATAAATGTGAAATGTTGGATAATGAGATAGTTGATAAGTGAGAAGGTGTATAATGTGAGCCACATATGTAATTTTAAATTTTCTAGCAACTACTTAAAAAAGTGAAAAGAAACAAGTAAAGTTAATTTAAAAAATATATAATTTATTCAAACCAGTATATCCAAAATAGTATCATTTCAACTTGTAATCAATATAAAAGATTAGTAATGAGATATTTTACATTCTGTTTTTCATACTAGTCTTCAAAACAAACAAACAAAAAAAGACAGTGTGTATTTTACACTTACAGCACATCTCAGTTTGGAGCCATATTTCAGTTGCTCATGAGCACATGTAGCAAGCGGCTGCCATATTGGACGGCATAGATACATACTATAAAGAAGACAACAAAATGTTAAAACACTGTCTTTTTTGGAGGAGGAATTTAATTTTCTTCTTCATATTTTCCTGTATCTTCTAAATTTTCTGTAATGACCATATATTTCTTCCAAACTAAAGCAGTAAAAATTCTGTTAAGGCCATTCCTGAAGAATGTTCATTAAAGGGTTAATGCCACGTAATGGGAAATACCTCCCAGTCTGTCCCAGGTTCTGTCCTTGGCATTCACTGCCCCGTTTTGTTTTGTTTTTTCAGTGATCTGGAGGAGGATGGATGGGTCTGACCATTCAAGTTTGCAATTGATGTGAAGCCGAAAGCCTTAGAAACCACCTCAGGTGCCAGAGGCAGAAGCCAAAATAATCTTAGCAAGCTAAGATGATGGGGTGAATCTAAGAAAACAAAATTTACAAATGAAACAATATACTCTTAATTGGGTTTAAAAAGCCAATTGCACATGTACAGAAATGAAGATGTTATAGCCAAACTGGACAGCATTATCCAAAGAAATTTAAGGGAGTGTGTTGACTGTATACTCAGTATCAAACAATAGTGTGAGGAAGCTGCTAAACGTGCAAGATGGGACTATTGATAGAAGCAGAGTGTCCGGAACAAGAGAGCAGATGGCCTTGGTGTTCTCTCAGTGTTCAGACAGCTAGTGAAGTTATTATGTTCAGTTATGGGCACCATGCTTTGAGGGAATTAATCAAGTGAAACTTTCCCAGGAGAAAACGAAGAGAGGGAACCAGTTCAAGAAATGAAGAGGTAGAGTCCCAAGTTTAGAAAACTAGAAGAAATGTGAAGGGCTCTTAAGCAAAGGAAAAAAGGCTCACTCTCATTCACGATAGGAGAAATACAAACTAAGACAACACCGAGATTCTATTTTCCAGCTTTCAAGCTGGTGGACAGTGCAATGACATAATCCACTGTAAAGTTATAAATTGGAAGACCCTTATACACTGTTGTGGGAACAGTAGTATACTAAGCATATTTTGACACTCATAGTGGGTCATTTTTGATAACCTCCTCCTCTGTATTTACAAAATTATTTTCAGTAAAAAAAAGGAAATGAAACAAAAAGTTGTTGTTATGCCCAGAAAAGAAATGCAGGTATTTTTTTCTTTTATTGAACTTCACATTCATAATCCTATAAAAATCCCATGGAGGGATTAGCATCCTCAGTTCTTCTTGACATAAATCACTTAAACAGTTTACACCTTTTGCAAAACATTATAAACAACACTCAGCCCAGAGATGCTTTGCCATACTGACTTTATGGCATGGATAAATAGTAGCTGTGAATTTTTATCTGTGGAGTTTTTGTTTTTAATTAAGTACACATTCAGTTTTTCTCTCAGACAAATGAATTTAACCTCACCTTCATAAACTTGGAAATGTCTCCAATGATTTTCATAAATCAGTTCTGGTGAGCTGAGTACTGTTGAACCTTGAACGTATAAGGGGAAAAAAAGGGTTTATGAAAACTCACATTCATTCTCTACTTCATTTGACACCAGAATTCATTCCTCACAATGCAACAGAATCAGTATTCTTTTCAGGCCAAAGTGACATGTAATCACCCATAACTGGTAATTCATTGCATTGTACAGAAAGGTTTTTCATCGTTGTTCTTCAGCTATTCTAGCTGCCTGAGGTTAATTGCATTTTATCTGCACATCTGCAAAAGCAGAATAAGAGATGACATGGACTTCAGATATTGCCATAAAGAGAACTAAGTAAAATGAGAATAGCAGATTCTCGAGAGGAAAACGTCTAGCCTAGGAGTCACAAAACATTGTCCTCATACTGATTCTGCCACTGACTTTGGGACAAAAAGCAATTAACTCCTTGGGTTTCAATGTCCTTCTTTGTACAACAGGCACCAAAGATGGACTTTAAACCATGTAGCCTCTCAGATGCCTTCCAGTACCCAAAGTGTATGAGTCTATGTCATGTCACATAGAAATCTCATTCCCATTGTTTAAAAAAAAGTAATAATGCATGAACAAACGAAAAAGTTGAATACTATCAAAGAGAGACATACATTTTAGGGGACTTATCTAAATCTGCAATGAGAAGAAAAAATATGGCATGTGGTGTATTATTTAATTCTCCTGTTAAATGACCAATGTGCTCTCATTTTAAAAGGAGTAAAGGGATCAAAGAATAATTCAGGTTGGCAAAAAGTTAAAATTAGTCTTGAGTGACCAGAAGTCCTAGGGCAAGAAGGAATGATGGTGGATATAGTAGGGAAGGTTCTGGGAGAGGGGTCCAGGCTCAGGCACTGGGATCTCTTGTGAATAGACTTCAGGACCTGGGGACAGTGTGGGATGTGGACTAACTTGGGTACTCATGCCAGGGCCTGCACACCAAGACTGACCCCGACTGGGAAGCCTTGGCCCCTTCTACTGACGGCATCGGCACTTCCTTCTCTTGCTCGCCTCTCTTAGAACCTCATCTCAAGGCAAGTGTCTGCATTTCCCTTAGACAATGAGCTCCTCCGGCCTGGTACTTTGCCTTTTTTATAAAAAAAAAAAAAATCTCATTTTTTCCTTATCACGTAAGTATTTTTTGCACAAATCATAGAAATTTTAGAAATTTACAGAGGAGTGAAAAGAAAAATCATCTACAACCCCACTACACAGATTAAGCGCCTATCTAGTCAGTCTATTTTAATGCAAATGTAAATGTGGTATTTTTTGTAAATGGCATAAAACTCAGCATGCACACCGTTTTGTGTGACCCTTCTTACACTTCGAGGCTTGGCCTGGCCATTTTTCCAGAATGTTGTTTTCTTTTGCAGCATCACTTCTAATGAAGGCCGTTCTCTCTCATATGGATCTATCATAGAGTATTTAAACAGTATTTTATTGTGGGGCATTTAGTTTCATTGCCATGAGCATCCTTGTTAAATCTGAGGGCACATCCATGAGAGTAGGTAAAATTCCTAAAAGAAAACTGCCGACTCATGTGATGTAACCATACACCTTCCCCTGCAGTTTTTCCGAATCAAATTGCCTTCCAGACAAGGAGTCAGCCAACTCCGCCCCCCAGCGTTTAAGAGGCTCTGTGTTCCTACAACTTCACCAACACTTGCTATCTTCCCATTGGTGTTTTGTTGTTTTAAGATTTGTATTTCCAAGAAGGATGAGTATTCTTTTACATTTTTATTAGCCATTTTAATATGCCTTCTTTTGTAAAGTGCTCATTTTTATTGAGGGAGGGTTATCATTGTATTATTGATTCGAAAGTTTTTCTTTAGATCTATTATATAAAAGAATCAAAGATGATCTCTGTGTATTGACCCCAGGTTGTTTACTTCTTCATACCAAGCTGAGGTCAGCCCCAAAAGCCCTCTGGTACCAAACTCAAATTTGTACACCTCCAGTTTTTAAAGTTGCCCAGATGAACAGATTTTTGACCCCTCAGAGCCTGCCTACTTTACATACCCTGTAAAACTGCACCTAACGTCTGCTAACTCCGGAGAAAACAAAAACTTGTAGTTATAAGGATACCAAGTTGCTACTGTCCGTAGAGCTCTCTGACCCACGGACTCCCTACCTTGCTGCAGAAGGACATCACCTGGGGACACAGAAGGCTATCCCCCCACCCTTCTATCCACCATCTCCTCTACCTCCCCCACTCCCCCCACCCCCACCCCCCGCAACTACTTTTCCCCTTCGCTGGGAGTTTCTCTGCCATCTTCCCCTTCTGGTGGCTCCCTATGCTGCTGGCCTCAATAAAGAGCTTGTTGTGCAACCCTGCTATCTCACGGTCATCACTTTCTCCTTAATGAGCCCCGAGCACCCTCAAACTCACTACAATATACTAAAGATAATCTTTCTTTTTCTAAAAAGTTATTTTATTTTTTTATTGTACTTTAGACGAAGGTTTGCAGAACAGATAGTTTCTCATTAAACAGTACGCATATTGTTTTATGACAATGGTTAACAATCCCATGACATGTCAACGCTCTCCCTTCTCGACCTTGGGTTCCCTCCTGCCTTCTAGTCCTTGTCCCTGGGCTGTTGTGCCCCTTTAGTCACGTTCTGTTTTATGGGGCTGTCTAATCTTTGGCTGAAGGGTGAACCTCAGGAATGACTTCATTACTGAGCTAAAAGGGTGTCCGGGGGCCATACTCTCGGGGTTTCTCCAGTCTCTGTCAGGCCAGTAAGTCTCATCTTTTTTTGTGAGTTAGAATTTTGTTCTCCGTTTTTCTCCAGCTCTGTCTGGGACCTTCTGTTGTGATCCCTGTGAGAGCAGTCAGTGGTGGTAGCTGGGCACCGTCTAGTTGTACTGGACTCAGTCTGGTGGAGGTTGTGGTAGTAAAGTTAATCTTTCTTTATTGCATATACTGAAAATATCTTTTCTAGTGGGGACTTAACTTTTACATGTTTTGTTGTTGCTTTTATGTTAAAACCAGCAGAAGCTTTAGATGACTGGACTCATAGCGATTCTACAGTTGCTGTGATTCGGAATCAACTCAACGACAACCGTTTGGTTTGGTTTTTTGGTACTGAAATTTATTCATTCATTCTTTCAACAAGCATGTATTTCTTGCTACTGTTAAACCAGGTGCTGTCTTAGGCACTGGGTCAGAGCAGGCTACCACAAAATCTGCATTGTAGTGATAATATCAGTCAGATAAATAGCAATATTTCCTTGTGGTACTTCTATGATTTCATTTATAACATTTTATTTTTAACATTTAAACATTTCATCCCTCTGGAATTTATTTTGACACATTATATATATCACAGGTTTTAGCTTTGTTTTTTCCATTTTGTAAAGAAGACTTTTTATTTTACCCATAGCTATGAAACACCATCTTTATCATATACTAATTTCTTTATTATATTTAGTTTCTTTTCCTTTTATCTGCCTATTCCTATCATAGGTTTACATCAATACTAGTAACACAAACCCCAGTCTCATTCTTCTTTAGAAAAAAAAAAAATTATTGGCTATTTTTTGTCATTTATTCGTTCAGGTGAGTTTATGATCTATTTAACAAATTCCATAAACAAGTTTCCTACAATTTTCATAAGAATCAATTTATAAAATAGTTTGACAGAATTGCTATCTTGATAAGAACTGTCCCATCCCTTTGGTATACCTCTTTTATTATTTAAGTTGATTACATGTCTCTCAAATTTGTACATACCCAACTGTAAAAATTGGATGTAAAAGTTTATCATTTTTAAAAATAAAGACTCAGCTGATTTCTTGCTAAGTTTACTCTTAAGTATTTTATAAATTGTACTCCTATTGTGCATTGAGCCCATTATATTTTCTACCTGATTATTACTGGGATAGCTATGGAATTTGAGTATTTACTTTGTTACCAGCCACTTTATAGAAAGCTTATTAATTCTTATAGTTTTTAAATTTCTTCTCCAAAATGTTCTAGCTGGGCATTTGTATTACTTGTAAATAAACCAAGCCAAACTCATTGCTGTCAAGTCGATTCCAACTCATAGCGACCCTATTATAGACAGAGTAAAACTGCGCCATAGTGTTTCCAAGGAGCCGCCGGTGGATTTAAACCGCCAGTCTTTCAATTAGCAGCCATAATATTTTTCATTCTCCTTCTTGATGATAATACTGCTTTCACTTCCTTGGTTTAAGGATAGAGAACCTTACAGAACAATGTTAAGTGATAGTGGTGATAGTAACAGGCATCCTAGTTTTTGTTCCTGGCTCTAATGGGAAAGACATCATACATTGACTGTTGTTTTGAGAGTGATTCCTCATCGTGTGGAAAAAACCATCTAACCCAGGTATGTCCGTCTCTGGGTGGAGCCCACATCCTTGTGGAGCTTTCCTCATGGAGATAACACTGAATGTAATGGGCCAAGGCCAGGCGCCACCCCACTGCTTTCCCTGCATTCGTTATAATTGACTTGAAGACACTGGATGTAGAACTATGGCACTATGGCAGGACCCAGCTACCTCACTGATCAGTGCTGCAAGAGAAAGAAAAAGTAACTGACATTATGGTTGGTCAGACCATGGCTCTCTTCACAGGGACACAGAAGCACAAAATAGAAAGTGCCTGCCTTTTTTTATTATTATTCTTTTAAGGGCTCTTTTTGTCTTGAAGGAAGGCATAAGTGGGTGTTTTCTTAGTCAACTCCATCTGTCTAATGTAACCAAGATGTGTCCATACTTCCCTTTTACATATTATTTTTTAACTGACTGTGCACCCCTTAAGATATCTTCAGCCCCAGGGGGGTGATATTCCTGTAGAAACATCTCATTCTGACCTCCCATTCCCAGTGAACTCTGCATCCTACTTGCCTTTTACATCTTGGGGTTCTTCTATCCTCTCCAAGCTGCTCTGATCTGAAAAAGTACCAGCTCCTTCCTTTAACTCTCTTTAACAGGCCTAAAGCTAGCATGTGTACAGCAGAAACTTACTGAAGGTTTGGGCTGTGGGAGAGAAGATTACTCCATACAAAAGCAAACAACTTAAATTGAATATTTTTCTCTTCCTCTCTCTTGCTGTCTGTCTATGAATATTCTTGCAGCAAATTGGGAGAGGCAGTGTCAGAATCTTCTCACCAGACAGCATTTTGAGCCAGACACCCAGGGACCAGGTCTTGATCTTCAATGCATGTTTGTTTTATTGAGAAGTGAGGGTGGTAGCTTCACGCCCTAACCTAGCTCAGGGTCATAAAAAACCTCCCCCGCTCCAATAAAGAACAGAATCTGGAGTAACTACTCCAAGTAATTGTTAGAAGAGTTTATAAAATTTCATGGTTGAAACTGCTAATTGTCCCCCAATATTTGTTCTTCCTTTGAAATTTATATGTTACTTCATAACAAACTACCTTAACACTAAATGACTTGAAACAATAATTTAATATTTCTCAAAATCCAATGGGCTGGCAGGGTTCAGCTGGGCTGTTCTTCTGTTCCACATGGTATTGTCTGCAGGCACTCATGTGCCTATGTCCAGCTAGAAGCTAGATCTGGCGCCTTAGCTGGGGTGGCTAGAATGGCTGGGCCTCTCTATCTCTCCATCCAGTCTCTCATATTGTAGTAGCCTGACCTGAGCTTCTTTACATGGAGGCTGGATCCTACATAGTAACAAAGAGAGCTTCCAGGTCTCTTACAGACCTGACAGAAAGAGTGCCAAATTCTATTGTTTAAAGCAAATCACAAGGCCAGTGCAGATTGAAAGGTAAAATAGACTCCACCCCTCAATAAGAGAAGTAGGATGAACATACAGGGTTGTGAGGAATTTTGCTGACCGTCTTTGAAAACACTCTACCACATTTCCCTACTTCTATTGTAATAGGAATTTTAGCTAGGCACGTGGCCACCCAAAACAATAGGTTACATTTAACAGCCTCCTTTGCAGGCAGATATGGCCATGGCATCAGTTCTGGCCAACAGGGTGTAAGAGGAAGTTGTGTGTGACCGCCTCCTTCCCTTTTCTGCCTGGAATATGATTGTGGTGATGAGCTGTCTGGGGCTGTGAAGATAAAACGGCCTAGGAATGGTAAAATAACAAGACAGAAGGATCCTGGGCCCCTGCCACCAAAGAGTGCCCTATCAGCACACTGAGCACACTGTGTGATGACCCTGTGAGCAGAACTGCCATACCAGCCTAGACTTATGGAGAAACATACCTCTGTCATTTTCCATGTCTGGGTTTTGAGTCTCTGTTATATGCAATAGAACATGTATTCCAACTAACAGATATGTGTTCTAACTTTTCCTTCCATTTGAATTTCTATTTTTTAGCTCTGTTTCATTTTATACTTATGCAAATGTAATTATTATATATTAGGTACTTTACATGAATATTTATATTTGTAAGCTGAATAAATTCTTTATGGAGAGTGATAAATAAATTTTACGATTAGATATTAGGTATAAAGTCATTCATAAACTGAACAGTACCATGCTACTGTCAGAATTTGTCATAATTCCTATAACAATAACTTCCCACATCCATTGGCAAATTTAAAACCCAGCCTAATCTCCCAAGTTCCTCCTCTACTAGTTGCTGTAGCCCCACGTGTGTCAGAATAGTAGTGTGTCCCATAGGGTTTTTAATGGCTGATTTCTTGGAAGTAGATCTTACCTCTAAGATGCCTCTGGGTGGACTTGAACCTCCAACCTTTCGGTTATCACGTTAACCGTTCGCACCACCCAGGGACTGAAGTATTCCCTCCCTGACCACACCCCACATGTCTCTAAATCACCTTCTACTCTTCCTGCTTGGTTTGGATGAGCTTTTCTAAGCAGCTTCCTTTCTCTTTTCCTCTGATCCACCCTCTCAAATGCAGTTAGGCACTCAGCATCTTAAGCTCAAATTTTCATTCCTCAACACATTAATCAGCCCAACTAAGGAGCCGTGACCACTTGCACATCCCACCTTGGTCATCCACAGGGAGACAGCCGTGAGTGAGCACGTGCTGCATTCTTCCCCTCCCTGGTGTGGCTTGGGCTCCATTAACATGCAGCTCAGGGTGCTCCCAGCAGTGCTGGGGACGAAGTTTAAATGCAGACGGCTGGCCGATAGAGGACTGTGTACCAGATGCCCTTCACGTGAATTATAAATGATCCCTCCCCATCATCCAGACTGTCTGTAGGGAGCAGTTCCTGGTGTTTGTTCATTCCTGGTGTCTCTGTCATTAGACAGGCCTCTGCATAAAGGTGCTGCATCAATGCTGGAGAGAGAACCAAGACCAAGACAAGTAGGGCTCGACCCAGATAGGGTGGCCAAGCGGCTAGGGCAGGAGTCAGAGGGAGCTAGATAATCTCATTCCTCATTCCAGAAATGGAGAACGCCAGGCAGCCAACCAAGTAGGCGTGGCTCATGCTGGGGTTCTAGGGAATGGTGAAATACTCAGAAAAAGACCCTGAGGTATTACACCCTATGACAAGCACTAGGAACCCAAAACTAAACAGGGCACCTTTTCAGCTCTCAAAGAATACTTTAGTGGTGGGGACTGGCTGATAGGTAAATAACTGCAAGGCCCCGGGAAATACCTTGATAACATCACAGGATGGGGAGCATTGATGCTGGCCTGGGCCCCAGTGAAGTTTCCCAGAGCTAAGTCTTGATGGATGAGTTGGAGTCTGACAGGGCTGTGAGGAAGATGAGTGGAAGGATTTCTGGCAGCGAGGACAGCAGGCAAGAAGTCAGAATGGAACAAGCTGGGGGTGGGGGCACAGTGAATCCATGTGGTTAGAGAAATGGAGATGGCAAGATATGAACTGGAGAGAGCCAGAGCTTGGGGTTGGGCTGTTCTTGTAGCCTTGCTGAGGTGCTAGTCTACCACGAGGTGGATCCCACTGAAGGCTCTTAATCAAAAGAAAGAGCCCTGTCAGACTGGTCCTAGAAGGTCCTTCCAGATGCAGTAGGGCAGGTGGAGGGAGAGGAAGACCAGGACCAAGAAGGCCGTTAGGAGACTGGGGAAGATTCTGTTTCAAAATCCGGATTTGAGTTCATAGGCTAAGCTTCCCTTCCTCCCAAATTTTCCTTGAAATGAACAAATATATATATATATATATATATATATATATATATATATATATATATATATATATATATATATTTAATTTTTAAAAAGGAAAAAATCTGCATCAATGCCAGAAAAAAAGAAAAAAAAAAACAAAAAAGAAACAGAAGGGTGCCATCAAGAGACCAGAAGAAAGGACATTTCTCCAGGTTTTACTAAAGACTAACTAAGTGCCCACTGGTCCAGGGTCCCCTTCCATGGCTGCCTTCTCCCACGGAGGCACAGCAGAAACTGGGATGAGGGTGGGTGGGGGAGCAAAGTGGAGTCCATCAGGATGGCCCAGTACCTGGACGGCCACAGGGCTCCCTAGAGCCTTCCCTCAGGGAGGGTCCTGAGCTGGGTGTGGGTGGGTACCCTAAGTCAGGATGCCTCTGAGAATGTCCCACTCTGCTTTCCAGGGGCTACCACAGATATGAGAAGGGAACGGCCCACCGCGATGAGAACTTCACTGCCATGTGGCTCTGCGTCCCTACTCCCGCCGGACCGCCAAGTCAGCAATATAAAAATATGTAAAACGTGAGCTTCTCCATCATCTTTATGTTGGGCAGAACTCATATGAACCCTCAGTACTGGGCAAGATGAAGGCTAACAAAGAGAAAAATGAAAAGATTTCACAGTTTTGTTTATCAGACATTGATGTAGCGATGCAAAGTGTCAGGCACTGTCCTAAAGGCTTTACGAGTATTAAACTCATTTAATGTCGGAATCGACTCGACTGCAACTGGTTTAACGACCATAATAGTTCTGAGGCAGGTACTATTGCTGTCCTCATTCTCAGATGAAGAGGCTGAGGCTCAGAGCAGTTAAGTCATTTGCCAAAGGCCACACAGCTTGACGTGGTGGAGTTGGCCTTGAACCCAGGCGGTGTGGGCCCAGAGCCCATGCTGCTGGCCGGTACACATGCTGCCTCCCTCAGCAGGGCCCAAGCTGATGAACAACAGCACGTGCCCCCACGAAGCACATTTACTAAAGAAATGGAAGAAAACTCTCAAAAAACTATAATTTCATTATTCATCCACAAAGAGAAATGAAGTCCTGATACATGGTACAACATGGATGAACCTTGAAAACATCATGCTGAGTGAAATAAGTCAGACCAAAAAAAAATATATATATATATATATAGTAAGATTCCACCCATATGAAATATCTAGAATAGGCAAATGCGGAGAGACAAAAGTTTATTAGTGATTATCAGGGACTGGGAAGAGGATGAAAAACTTTGGGAAATGGATAGTAGTGATAGTTGCACGATATGGTGAATGTAATTAATGTCATTGAATTATACACTTAAAAATGATTAAAATGGCAAAAAATTTTATTATATATATATCTCATCCCAATAAAATTTAAAAGTAAATTAAAATTTAAAAAATTTAAATCTATAATTTCCCTTTTTTAGTGATACTCAGTAGGAAAAAATATAAATTTGCAGAGAAAACACTCTGACAACAGAAAAGATTATTTCCAGATAAAGAATACTATTGTCAAATTTTAACATATAGCAGTAAAGAAAGTTAGGGGAAAACATTCAGAGGTGACAGAGAGCTGATTGGGTTCTGCAGGAAGAGCATCGCTGAATACGATGAGCTCAGTCCCTTTCCCACAGGCAGAAGAAAAAACCGATGGATGAGTGTGACGACGAAGGTCTGTGATGAAGTGGTTATATCGGGCCTACAATAAATGTACGAACATAATTCCAGAAGTAGAGACTGAGGGAGTGAGGAAAGAAACTTCTTCCAAGAAAAAATATGTTCCTGCACTTAAAAAAAGAGAGAGTGAAATAAGATTAAAAGAGCAAAAAATAATGAAAATAGATTTATATCAAGCCTTAGCCTGAAGAAAAATAATAAAAGTACAAGCACCCAGTTTGGGGAAAAGACTGAGGGAAGATTACCTATGAAGGGGAAAAAAAAAAAACAGGTGATATCAGATTCTTCTCCACAGTGTTAAATGCCGAAAGACAATCGAGGAAGAGATTTTTCTGATGTGAAGGAGCTCAGAAATTATACCCTTTATCCTTTCTAGAAAAAAATTAATTGAAGAATTTATGCATTGGTTACCTATTACATAATAACACGCTATCCCAAATGACAGTCTTATTGCTCATACCTGATGGACGCTGGGTTTGTCTGATCTGACGTGTTTAAGTAACTTGTCCAAGTTCATACAGCAGAGATGGGACCTGAGCCCACGACATCAGAGTCTAAAGCCCATGCTCTTAAAACTCCACTATACTACAGTGTCACTCTGTGAGTTAGTCAGTAACTCCTCGAAGGCAATGAGTTTATACTAATGACACAGACTTGAATATTCTCACATTTGCTTACCCACTTCACTCTTTAATTTACCCCTTATCGTATTAGTTGACCAGTTATTACATTAAGTCCTAATTTGTTCTCTTCCTGTTAAAAAGCAGACTCCCAGAACAAATGATAAAACAATAACAACAACAGTAAGAGACACAGCTAAAAGCAAAATGGCCCAGAGATTTCAACGTAGAGGGACAGGCGTAGTTACACCAGGAGAGTGGAAATAGAGAGAAGACACAATAAGGGTCTATGCTCAAACTGTGGTCAAGGGACGAAGAGAAAGGGCTGATGAAGCAAGGAAGGAAGGAGAACTGACAGCACATGTGAGGCAAAGACTGAGAAAGAAGGGAGACTTGAAAATGGCTTGTGGGTAAATGGCATCGTGGGCCAGCTTAAGAGGCCCAAGAAGAAGAGCAGGTCTGGGAAGAGATCTGGAGCCACCCAGCCATCCTTCACTGAACAAACATTTGCAGTAGAGATGCAAGGGGGCAAACTCAGCCACTTCCCTGCCCTACAATCCAACAACCTCTTAAATAATATAAAATGGAAATGCTGATATGTTTTAATAAGAAAGAGCACGCGGTGCTATAAGAGCTAATAATGGGAGGTGACCTGGGCAGGGAAGTCAACAAATGTGTTTGGAAGAAGGGACATTTGAGATGAGCTCTGAGGGATGATGGGGCGTCTGGGAAAGAGCATTCACACAGGCCTCCCAGACAACTCCACATGAACAGCAGCCTGCCCCCTTCCATCGTTCCCGATCACTCATTCCCTGTTTGTTCTTCATAGCACTTGTCACTTCCTGAACATCACGTACTTATTGTTTGCCTGCTGTCAGTCTATTCCCAACCCTCCTCCAATAGAATGTCAGCTCCAAAGAGTAGGACTGATTGTCTCTCTTCCTAGCAGTAGCCCCTGCCCCTAGCATGGAGCCTGGCACATGACAGGCTCTGGATAAACATTTCCTGACTACATGGAGGAACTGACGCTTGGGTGGACTGGGTTAGGGAAGGACATCCTCTGGCTGCAGACTCAGGCCACCCATAAAGGCCTGCTCCTTGTACTGTAGGATCCTGTCTGTCCCTTACCTGTGAAACTCCCTCTACCATTTCCAAGCACACCCACGTGGTCACCCTTGGAGAGCAACATTACAACTTGATTCTGCAGGACAGACGAGGGGAAGGGGAAGATGGATGATGCAGGGGGGAGGGGAGAAATGCAGGCACAAGTCCTGGGGGGTGGGGTAGACCAGCCCAGGGCAGAAGTGGACAGGTTACTATAGAATTGTGGTTGATCCCTTGCGCCATACAGGAAGCAGACATGTGAGCACAGCTGCTGGTGAGCTTCTGGAATTGGTTGAAAGGTGAGGACGTTCTCAGAATCAGAAAAGAGCTTCTACCCAGGGAAGGTAAGGGTGAGCTTGAGAGTAAGACTTTGAACCCACCACTGACAAGTGACACAAGACAGCTCCATGGCTTGGAGAACTGAAGTCGGGGTAGTGCCTGCATTCTTATTGCAGAAGGTCACAGAGACTGGAGGTAATATGCACAAATCGATACAGTGTTAACTGTAAAGTGCCCAGAAGCAGGAGCTGGAGACCTGAGCTGAGCCCCCTCATTGCCACTACTCTATCCTCCGTGACACTTGAATAAGCCCCTCAAATGATGAGTTAAAGCAGGATAATCTCTGTTGCCAAATCCCCTCATCTCACTGCCCAACGATGAGAGATTCCTGTTTTGATGTAAAAGGTGAGTGTGCTAGGGGGTCCAGCATGGACTAAGGGACACCCACCTGGGCAGGGAGACCTTACAGCTTGCTGGGCTTTGACATAGCTCCTGGGCCGCTGCAGCTCACAGAGAGTGAAGAAGGACAATGGGCCAATGACACTTTGTGTCATTTGGTTGAAACTTAGAACAACAGGATCCATATGAGTAGGAAATTATTTAGAAATTATCTAAATGTCTAATTTGCATGAGCTGTATTTCTTGTTCATATATGTACCCAGTGGGTGTTTTATGAATATGTGAATATTTGCTGACTGATTAGTATAATTTTCTAGGGCCTCTTGTTCTTGAGAAGGTTTGAACTAATTGTCTTCAAAGTCCTAGTTGAGAACCATGTGCCCTGGTCCTCCTGCCAACCCACTTCTCTCCCAACACCCCAGCCACCTCCCTGCCCAATGTCAGGTCTTGTGATTTACATCACACACTTGTTCAGTTGGTGACCATCCTTCTTCAGTTGCTAAAAACCCTCCAGATCAAACTCATAAAGGACTGGCCATCAGAAGACAGAGGACCACCTCCTGGCTCTGTCACTCCTTCCATGCATCACTTTGGGCAGCACTGTCCCTGGCCTGGGGATGAAAGGATGGCTGGGATGATACTTAACAAGGGGCTGAAGTTCACAGTTGACTTCCCATAGGTCTTGTTCATCAAGAATTGTGATTTGTAATTAAAAAAAAAAAGAATTGTGATTTTTTCCAACCCCACAGAGCTGGTTTTATTGAGACCAAATTAAACTTCAGATAAATGTTTGTTTCTCCCTTTCACCCACGTTTCCCTTGCTTCATGGTATCCTCCTCAGTGTGTCTGGAGCACATCTTGACCTCTGCCTTCGCCCTTGCCTTTGATCAGTTTGTGCTCCTCCCAGCATGCTCCTCTTCACTCCTCTTTGTGTGAATCCCGTCACCCTTCATGATCCAGCTGAATTTCAGCTCCCCCAAGATGCCTTCTTTGACCAGGGCAGCCGCACACTTTTTCATAGTCTTTAGTGCACCCTCAATCATTTATTTATTTATTCACCACTCTATTCATGCATTTATTCATATGCTTATTATGTTTATTCAACGACTCTTTATTGAGCACCTGCTACGGTCCTATTTCTGTATTGCATGCAGGGACACAGCCACAAAAAAGAGAGAGACATGCACCTTGCTCTTAGGGGGCTTACAGTTTAGCAAAAATGAGACAGGTAATTACAATGAGGGATGCCAAGTGCCATAATAATGATTATGATATGCTGAGCACTTACCGAGAGCCAGGCCCTGCTCAGAGACTTTAATTGTGTGAACTATCCCTTTCCCGACTGCAACAGGGCTCAGGGAATATCTCCCTGAAGAAGCGGCCCTTAGCTGAGACCTGAGGACTGAGACGAATTGAGAGTGATGGGCAGGTCCCCGCATGCACATGCAGGGCTCCAGAGGACAGGGAGTGTGGCTCCCATGAGGAACCGCAGAAAGTTGAGAGTAGCTGTGGCAGGAAGAAAGAGTGTGAGCAGAAAAGGTGGTAGTGTGTGGGGTAAAAAAGGCAGCAGCAGCCAGATGGAGCAAAGGCCTAAAACTCTTCCCGGAAGACTCTTGGTCAAACCCCCACTAGCCTATGTCCCCCTAACACTCACCACGTACTGTTAACATTTTTTCCTCTCTCATGGGAAAAAAAGAGATTAGCAAATTGTGTCTTTGAACTTGTCTAAAGCATGGCAAGATCTGTGTATACATTTTCTGGACAAATGTATTTCACATATGTGGCAAATAGCACACAGGTAGTCCTAGACTTACGACTGGATTCCTTTCTGGCAACTCCATTGTAAGTCAGTTCTGAAGTAAGTCCAATGCCTCATTTCTTTTAAGTTTTTATGATTATTATTATATTTGATTTTATTATTATTGCCTTTTATTATCAGTATCTTTATAAATCCAGCAGTGTTTTGAACAGTAAATCCTAAGATTGAACATCTGCAAGTGAACATCTGAGAGTGATAACATCAGCAAATTATGCACCGCAACTAATTCCTAACGATAAGATGTACAGAAACAAAAACAGAAAAACACACGACCGTAAGTACAGTTTGTTGTAACTCCGATATGTTGTAAGTCAGGAACTAAAACAACCGAACCAAACCCACTGCCATCGAATCGATTCCGGCTCATGGTTACACTACAGAACAAAGCAGAACCGCCCTGTAGGGTTTCCAAGGCTATAAAACTTCATGAAAGCAAACTGCCATATCTTTCTCCTGCAGAGTGGCTGGTGGGTTCAAACCACAGACCTTTTCGTTAGCAGCTGAGCGGTTTAACCACTGTGCCACCAGGGCTCCTTAGTCGGGACAGCCTGTATGTAATGTTCACAAAATTCCTGTGGGAAAACTTTCCAGGTAGGAATTATGTGGCTTTGTGATTATTACTAACTCCTTGAACCCACATCAAATGAAATAATGGAGTGGTCATCAAATCTCATCATGGCTAATCAATCAGTTGTGCCTCCAAGAGGTAACAAAAGCATCAAAACATCTTCTACCCTCAAGGCAGTTGTCCCGTTGCTGGCAAAAGCCTCTGAGTGTGACCATTTCTATTTATTTACTTACTTACTTACTAAGTAAATACAATAGAAGTGCCCAGAATTGCTCATGTTTTTTTAAAAATCAGTTCACCAGCAGAGGGCTGAAATCAGGTAGACAACATCTGAATGTTGTTTGATGTTGTTCTACGTAGATGGCAAAGATGTAGTAGAAAACTCCTTTGACTAGTCTCCGTCTTTGTGCCTTGAAATTTCCTCCATATTACTTTATTAGAAAAGAACCAAAATTAGGTCTGGGCCAAAGAAAAGATTTAACGTGAATTTCACTAAGGTCCTAAAATGTCTCTATTAATGGATTTTACTTTAACCCAAGGGCAATTGGAGACATTAAAGGGCTTTAAGAAGAGGAGTGACAACTGATTTACGTTTTTGAAAGATCGTTCTAGCTACACAATGAAGAAATGGGATGGGGGAGGGTCCAGCCTACAAATAAAACAGTTACAATAGTCTAAGTGAGAGACGATGATGGGTGATGGGAACAGAGATGGAGAGAGGTGGATAAGTACAAGGGCATGATTGCTGGACACGTGGAGTAAGAGTGAAGGAAATCTAATGACTCATTCCCCATTTCTGATCTGAGAAATTGGGTGGGGAATGGTTGTTGTTATTGTTAGGTTCTGCTAAGTCAGTTCCGACTCAAAGCAACCCTACCTATGTACAACAGAATGAAACACTGCCCAGTCCTATGCCATCCCCACAATCACTGCCACCATATGTCTAGTGCTGACAATGACTGGGAGGTTGAAGTTTCCAGCTCCCCACAAGCCCCAGGATAGACTAGAACTGAGGGTTACAAATACAACACAATAAGAGCTGGAAGAGGCTTTACAGCCTGCTTGGTCCAGACCCTAAAGATCTAATAATGCTGCTTTGGCAACAGCTGTCCCAGAGCTCTGGGGTCCTTCTGTGAAAAGTTCTCATGTAGATGCACTTGCTTCCACACTGCTCAGGGTGGTGGGCCCTGAGGTTCTGCCCCCACTGGCCTAGGAGCTCCCAGTCCCTTTGCAACTCTCATCCACTCATCCCTCACAACCTCAAGGGTAGCCGAGACCACAACATATTCCATGTTGTTCTCCTGCACTATCTGGTAGAGTAAGAAAAGCATGGGCCTGGAAGGCAAGCAGATCAAGGTTATCTCCCAACTCTGAATTCAAATGATGCCCAAACAGTACTGTCAACCAGAGATTGGGTCTCAATGGGGTCATTCAATGGGGCATATGGGAGGATGCAGGAACCATGGGGTCTTCTGTGTTTGAGTGCCTCACTAGTCCCTCTTCCTAGCCCCCATCACAGCCCTGCCTAACTAGAGACCAAGACACACCCTTTTGCTAAATGTACGACTCGCACACATCATATGATGTGGTCAAGAGACTCCAGAGGCTGAACTCTGAAACCTTTTGAATTTTCTGCCATGTGACAAATGTGAATCAAATGAAAAACAAATATGCTGTGAGGGCAAGGATTCCATTGAACTTGCTGCATTTTTTTTCTCATGTTAAGTTTTCATTTTGGATCTTTTTTGTGTGTGTGTGAAAATATACACAACAAAACATGTACCATTTCAACGATTTCCACACGTACAATTCAGTAACATTGGTTACATTCAAGTTGTGCCATTTTTCTCAACAACATTTTCCAATCTATTTCACCCTCATTAAAACAAATTCACTGTCCTCCTAAGCTTCTCATCTATTCTTTTGAGTTGCTCTTGTCAAATTGATCACAAGTAGATAATTATTTAAAAGTGTATAATACTTAATGCAGGCATTCTTTCCTAGTTAGGCTAAACCATTATATGGTTCAAAGATGACTTCAGGGGATAGTTTTGGCTGAAAGTTTAAAGATTTCCTCATGGTAATAGTTTTGGGTTCATCTGGCCTCAATGGCTCCAGAAAGTCTGGATTCCATGAAAATTTAAAATTCTGTGCCTCATTTTCAGCCTTTTGATCAGAATTCTTCTATAGAATCCTAGATCCAAATGTTCAGTAATGATAGCACCTGCTGCATTTTTTCCAAAAAAGGAAAATTAAGACAAATACAGCAAAAAGTTAATATTTGTTAAATTTGAGTGGCAGGTACATGGACATTGGTTATTTTAAGCTTTGTACTTTCCTGTGGATTTTGAAATGTCCCCATGCAGTGGAGAAGGAGATGAAGACCGCAATGGCAATGGACAGAGATGGGGGAGAGTGAGTGGTGGCGTTTAGAGGGATAATGGAACTGCTCTGGTGACTGATGGCAATTAGGGGGTTAGAGAGGAGTGATTCTGGGCTGACTTTTGGGCTTATATCCTAGAAAGCTGACTTGGGTTGTGGTACCAGAATTGAGCTAAGGAATCCAGCAGTGAATTTGAAAGGAGAAGGTGATCCATTTAATTTAGGCAGTGCCTGAGGGCCACTGAAGGGGAATCCTTTCATTATCACCAAAAGTGCTAAACTCTGACCAACAGATATTGTCACTAAGTCTGCAGATGCATCTGTCTCAAGTGAAGGGCATAGTGACAACCACTCTTCAAGGGCAAGGCTGCGTGAAGGATATCAGCAGCAGCAGCATTTAGTGTTTTTGAGAGCCCATTTCCCTCACAGCAGCCTGAGAGGTAAGCAGGACAACAAATGTCCTCCCCATTTTACAGATGAGGAAATCAAGGCTGGGGAAATGACATGCTCAAGGCCACCAGCCAGTAAGTCCAAGAGCAACATCATTCAGTTCCAAGACCAAACTCTTTTTTGTGTGCATCTTCCTGGTCCTGTAACCCTGTCTTCATGAAATTGACATACAACTTATTAAGTCTTAATAAAATATGCAAAAGGACAAAGAAGTAGGAGAGGAAATACGGAGGCGAGGCAGAAAGCATGTTCCAAAAGGCATGAAAAGTAGCAAATGGGAACCCAGTGGGGTGGGGGAGGCAGATGGCTTTCCCAGATGACACCACTTGGAGAAGGGAGCTCCATGAGAGGGTCTGGTGGGAAAAGGACCTGCAAGACAAGCAAACTAGGAGAGGAGCAGCTGGAGCTCAGAGCACAGGGCTATGGCCCCTTTCCTGCAGGAACCCTGCTGACCCATGTTCTACTCTCTGCTCTGCCCCCAGCTTGCTAGGTGGCCTCCAGCTTTTTACCTGTTGCCTCTAGAGCCAGATTTTCCCCTCAGTAAATGAGGTGTCAGCCATCCTGCTGGCTTCCCAGGGCCGTGGTGAGGATTAGATGAAGTGGTTTATGTGGACCACATAAAGACTTGTAAACTGTTAAATACCATACCTATATAAGAGATTCTTTTTGCTATCACCATTTCACTCTTTCTTCCCAGGAAAGAAAAGCAGAGGTTAAGATGTGCCCACCAGCCATGTGTCATCGCCTTCTCCTTCTCCCTCTTTCCCTTCCTCCCTTCCCTTTGATTCTCTTTGTGGTAATAAGTATTTCACCCTCCATCTCCGTCACTGTAAGAGGATAAACTTGCCTCATTCTTCATAGAGGAGAGAAGGCACCAGAGAGCCCTTGGCATCCTGCTACCCCATCCACGGACTGTCTTTACCTGTACTCATGCTGCGTCTGTCCACCTGCTACCACCATCCGCAGAGTGCCTTTACCTGCTCTCATGCTGCGTCTGTCCACCTGCTACATCATCCACAGACTGCCTTTACCTGCGCTCATGCTGCATCTGTCCACGTGCTATATCATCCACAGACTGCCCTTACCTGCAGTCATGAGGCATCTGTCCACCTGCTGTATCATCCACAGACTGCCCTTACCCACGTTCATGCTGCGTCTGTCCACCATGTCACAGTGGAGAGGCCAGCCCCCTTTAGAGGAAAGCTCTTCCTCCTGCACCTGGACCCCACCCCAGTTTTCTCAGGGTTCTAGAACCATCAGCGACCCTCTCCACATTCTGCATTGCCAGAAGCTCCTTTCTGCTGGATCCATCCCATCAGCACCCAACGTGCTCAAGTCACTCCCACCTGAAGAAACAAACAAAATAACAACAAAGTAAAACCGACAACAAAAAGCATCTTTAACCCCACACACCCCCACCTTCTTCACGTCTCAAGAGTTTTCTGATGTTTATTTCTCCTTCTCGTTACTTCCTGCTCCTCTGCTGCCGACACCAACCTGAGTTCCCTGCAATCAATCACTCGGCTGCAGCTGTTAGTGCGAGGATCACAACGACCTCAGTGCTGCTGTGCTGCAGGGGTGCTTTCCCAGTCCCCGCTGTTCACGACTTTCTGCAGATTTCAGTGGAGCACCCTTGCCCTTCTTCTTGAAGCTGCCTCCATTGACCTAGGCGGTACTGCCTCCAGAGGCCTCTCACACCTCTCTGTCACTCCAGTCCCCTCCCCTTAGCCAGCTCATTCCCCTCCACTGATACTTAAACATGAGCGTCCCCGGGTGAGTCCTCTGACCACACCTCTTGCAGCCTCTCTTTCTGCCAGGCAGTCTCATTCAGGTGCAGTCCCCACAACAGGCCCCAACTTTGTCTCTTCCGAGCTCCACCCTGATGTTTCTAACTGCATCCATGAAATTTCCACTTGAAACATCTCAAACTTGACATATCAAGTCTGAACTAATGATTCAACACCTCCAAATATGCTTCTCTGCAGTGTTTCCTACCTTAGGAAATGGCCTTCTCTACCCTTTCCCAAAGGAGCCCTAGTAGCGCAGTTGTTAAGCACCTGGCCGCTAAATGAAAAGTTGGTGGTTTGAACCCACCAGCCGCTCAGTGGGAGAAAGATGTGGCTCTCAGCTTTGGCAAAGATTTACAGCCTTGGAAACCTTATGAGGCATTTCTACTGTGTCCGATAGGGTTGCTATGAGTTGGAATTGACTCCATAGCAACAGGTCTGGTTTTGGTTTTACCCTCTCCCAATTGATCAAGCTAGAAGCCTGAGCACGACCCTTGACAGGCCCCCCTCCCTAGACCCCTATGTCGAGTTCATCAGCAAGTCCAGTTGGCTCTACCTGAAGACAGTCTGAGAGCCTCCTTGTGTGGCACCGTCCCTACCCCTACTCTGGTCCAGGCCATCGCCTGGAGTCTCCTGGTTGGGTTTCTGTGGTTCATTCTCCTCAAGCTTCTTTAAGATGCAAATCTGACCAAGTCACTCCCTCCTTAGAGCCAATCTCAAACCATCCCCTGCTCTTAGGATAAGGCCAAATCCTGAACCAGGTCTCTAAGGCTACTCATCTTGACCCTGGTCACCAGTCTGGCTTCATTTTCTGCCATACTCACCCCTGCCAGAGCCTTCTCTCTGCTCCTTTACCCCAAGCTCCTTATTACTCCAGGGCTTTGGCTCACATTGCTGTCTGGGTCTACTTTCCCCCTTTCCATGTCTTTCTAGCTCCTACTCATGCAGCAAGTCTCAACATGAAAGCCACTTCCTCCAGGCAGCTTCTCACGGGCCCAGATCTGGTCAGGTCTCCCACTATATCTCTCCCAGCACCTGTTCTTCTCCATTGGGCACTGATCACAATCATAACCAGACACTGTGTGAGCGGTTCTCTGATGTCTTACTCACCCATGGGATTGTAAATTCCATGAGAGCATGGACAATGCCTTCTTTATTCACTGAATCTATGGACGGAACTCAGTAAGAGCTTGTTAAATGAAGGAATGTGTGTGTGTGTGAGAGAGAGAGAGACAGAGAGGCCTGCATGTATTGACAAGGAAGATGAAGAAGACAGAATGAGAGAGTGAGAGAAATAGTTGGCCTCCTTGGTAAGCTTGTGAGTAATATGGAATTGCCAGGCACAGCAATGGGGAGTAGCAGATGGGCAGAAATGGGTCCCCTCTGTCTTCCTGACTAGAGATGGCAGGTCATCCCCCTTGTAGCCTGGTTTCCTGGGGCAGATCAACCCAAGGGACATCAATGGTGGGGTGGAATCATGATGAAGGACCTCTGGGACTTAACTCACATCCACTGCTGACTGACACTTTCCAATGCCTTATTAGCCTTAGGAGATAAGGCAAGGAGAGATCACAGGCAGAAATGGAGCAGCCCAAGATTCCACTTCAGTCTCTCTCCCTTCCTGTCCCTGGCTGAAAGCTTTTTAAACTTCTTATCTCCCAGATTTTCCTCTCTACTGTCTGGGCATACTCTCATGTGGACATAACCTGCCCTACCTACTAGATACTGCTGAGATTTGGAGTATGGATTAGATGATAGGGGACGCCAGCACTGCCTGGACTGCCCCCTCAGACTTAGCCGTGGTGGGAGAGAAGGATGGAAGAGGAGAGAACAGGCAAAGGACCCTGGCCTGATTCTCCCTGAGGGTACCTAGCAGCTTCCTAAGGACCAAGGGGCTCTGAGCAGGCAGTGCCTCCTGGGAAACATCAGCCCTGACTGGGCCAGAGGAGAGTCAGGAAACAGACCCAGGACCAGGACTGTGAGGACTCTTTGAGCTCTGGAAACTTTGCCACTCCCCTACCCCTGCCATTTGTCACTACTTCTGGCTGCCCATAGGATCAGCTGCCGTGGTTGTTTCTGTAGGTGATGCAGGAAGAAAACAGGGATTGGTCCCACTCCAAGAAAACTGCCAACAGACAGAGCTGGGGTAGAGGGTGATGCTCCCAAAGGAGGAGGAGCCACCACAAAGACTGCAGCAAGGTTGGAAAGAGCTCATGGTAGACTTGGGGCTCCTGTGGGGCTTCACCAATGCCAATCATCTCCTCCTGGAAGCAAGTACATCTCAGCACCCCATTAAACACACACATACACACTACACACATTCATACACACACCCTCACACATGTACACACTGTGCACACATATACACACATATGCACACACACACACATACATTACACATGTGCTTACACGGGCACATGCACACACACACAGTCACCCATTCTGGCTGAAGGAGGAGCCAAGGGGCTCAATGATCCAGGCACACTCTGCCTTGAATGACCCAGATCTCAAAAGGAGCAGAGCCCTCAAGGAGATGCTTCTCAACCCTTACTACACATACAGATCACCTGGGGATCTTGTTAGAACTAAGAGAGCCCAGTCCCACCCTCCAGAGATTCTGATACAGGGATTCTGGATGGGACCTATGAATTTGCATTTCCAACAAGAATGCCAATCCCTGGTGTGCTGTTGCTGCTGGCCTGAGAATCACGCTTTGAGAGACTGTGTGGTCTGGCTGTAGGATGATCACTCTGAGGACGGACAACTGAAGTGGTCTTGGGAGAACCTGGAGACCAGAGAGGAGGAGTCAAGGAAACTGGGGTGTCTATCTGTCTCTCTATCCCTCTCTTGCCCCCTCCCTCCCTCTCTCCAGAGACCTCCCTCTTGCTCTGCTCTAGCCACATCTTCAAAGCCACTTTCAGAGTCACCTCCTTCCTGCCAAGCCTGTTCTCCACCTCTGTGTCCACTTCACTCCTAGATATTTTCCTCTGACTGCCTCTCTATCTCGTTCTCGGGCAGAAGGCTGTATCCCTATCTTGGCTTCTCCAGGTCATCTCCACCCCACATCCCATTCAGCAAGATGCAACCCTAGATGTAATCCAAGGTGCAGGCCAGCGAACAGCCCTTCCTCTTTAAGAGGTGACAGAGGGTAGAGCAAATACTTAC
This sequence comes from Dugong dugon, assembly GCA_030035585.1. Lineage (NCBI taxonomy): Eukaryota > Metazoa > Chordata > Mammalia > Sirenia > Dugongidae > Dugong > Dugong dugon. The sequence goes on along the minus strand of CM057482.1, from coordinate 25,328,197 downwards.
AAGCTAATAGGGTGCTTTTTCATGCCACACTGTTTCCCACACTTGGGTTTGTTTCTTAGGGCCCATCCCTAACACCTGGAAACAGACGATGGAAGAGCAGCGCCTGTCTTCTCCATGCAACAGTAAGGATGAGGGACAGTGATCCTGGGCTGAGCAGCATGTCCTCCCAGCACCTGCCCCTCACTGAGCTCCACTCCTTTCTCTGCACGGCAGGCCCTTCAGTCTCCCCTCCCTTCAGTCTACCTTCTCCAGCTGAATGTCCTCAGTCTTTGGCTTATCAGAGCCTAAGGGGACACTAGACCTGGAGGTCTCATGCCACTTGACCACACTGTAGCAATTTCCAGTGTGACAAATTGACAGTGTGCCACGTGAGGCAGGGGATGTGGCAGCACCAACCCCAGGTAAGAACTCAGAGGACTTGTGTTCTAGTTATGGCTTCTCCAAGACTCAGTCTCTGGACCTCAGTTTCCTCGTCTGAAAAACAGGTACCATATGCTCCTGCTCTGCCCTCCGTATAGCATGGTCCTGAGACAGAAGATGCCTGGGCGAAGGCTCGCACCCCATCAGGCTGAGCCAGCTGGCAGAGCCCGCTCCTTCCCAGGAGCCCATTCACCTAGGAACAGGTCATCAGTCAGCCTCCCTAGAGTGTGAAGGGGAGGCATGGGCTGGCACCATGCCTACTTCCTGCTGTCTTTCCAGAATCAAAGTGGAGCTCTGGCCCTGAAGCTCAGGGTGAGGGAGGAAAGGGTCAGCTGACCCGAGAAAACGCTGTATCATCAGGCAGAGGCAGGAAGCTCAGAGCAGAGTGGAAGCAGCTCCGTGAGGCAGACACTGACTGGCAGCTGAGGATTTTCCAGAGCTTTCTCTCCAAAGCAGCTTCCTCAGCATGTCCAGGGAGGAACAGGGATGCCAGAGTTGACAGGGAGCTCAGAGCACCCCACAACCTGGTCCAACCGAGAGAGAGACCAGAGAGAGCAGGGGGCTGATCTAAAGGTGTGGATGGAGCCCTGTCCAGGGTGCCCTTCCAAGCTGCCTCCTGAGTAGCCCCGATATCCTTCTTGAGGTTCTCTGGGTCCCGCTCCTTGAGTCCACGGGACCACTAGCCCAGCTCCTCTGGGAGAGGACCTGCCAGTCAGGACAGAAGCCCAAAGTTGTGCTTTCTCAGGCTGACCCTCTACAAGAGCCAACACCTAGGCCCCAGCACTCCAGGGCAGCAGCTCTCCAACCACATGAGGCAGCTGGCTGTCTCCTGCAGCAGGCCCCCATCCGGGCAGTCAGCTACTCAACTCTGGGCCAGTCGCTAATGATACAGACTAAACAAAACAAGTCCTTGCCCTCATGGAGCCTTATTCCAGTGGATGGAGACAGACCACAAGTAAAGGTACAAGTAGGTGGGGAAATGCTATAAACAAAGATAGATAAGAGAGATACAGAGTGAAAGGCAGACTATGGGGCATGGGGGTGATGAGGAGGAATCAGGGACATGAATTAGGATCTATTATAACAGTTCAAGGAGAAATGAGGGTTTCTTGGACAAGGTGATAGCATTAGGGATGGTAAGAAGTGGTTGAATTTAGAATACATTTTGTAGGTAGAGCTAATTTAATTTACTGGTAATCACAAGTGGAGAGTAAGAGAAAGAGCATCAAAGATGATGCCAGGTTTTGAGGTGGAGTGGAATCTGCTCCCTGAGTCTCTCTATGCATGGCAGAACTGAGGAGTCTGGTGTGCTCCCGTCTGGGCTCAAGAGAAGGCTGTGGTTGACTGAACCATGAGCCTGTCATCCACAGACAATAAGCTGCCTTGCCCTGACCCAGGGCAATAGTGGAATCTCAGGCCTTGGGCCTGGAAAGAACCTCAGAGACCACCCAGTACAACCTACCCAACCCTGCGCCAGAGCTGAAGCCCCTCAGCAGCCCCCAGGCTGGGGCCACCCACCAGTACTGTGCTGGAAAGTGCTTAACAACTGGCTCTTGGTAGGCAGGGGAGAGGACAGGGAGGCTGATTCATAGCATCTGCCAATTTCTGTGGTGCAAATGCTCCCACTGTGGCTGATTTCAAGCTACCAATTGTTTAAAATTTGCTCATAAAAATCCTGAAAATTTAACAACTGCTCCAGCAAGCCAGTACAGGCAGGCTCCGCTTACCACTACCCTCCTCCCTCTTGCTGACAGAAAGCCTGCTGCATTCAGCCAAAATCCAACCCATTTTTCTTAGAGCCATAGGCTTGGGAATTTTTTCCCCAGTCATCAAAATAAAGAAAGCCCTTGTTCCTCAGCAGGAAGAAGGGCTCAGTTGAGGGCAGCTAGAAGGACATGGCTGCTTTGTGATGCGGTGGTCACAGATGCTTGACACCTGGTGCATGGAAGGTAATGATACCTATGAAGGTGCCAGGGGCCCACAGGTGTCATTTCTGGGCCTTTGATGGCATCTCTGCGATCTAAGGTGATGCCAACAGTGACACCTCCATGCAGGGCAGAGAAAAGGGACACAGTGTGGAGGGCAGGGTTGGTGCCTGTCTAAGGCTTTATCTCCTTCCACAGAAGTGGGGACTTCCACGTAAGCAGACAGGGGTTCTCAGATCCCCACTAAACAGAGTGTGAGTGAGTGAGACTCCACTACTGCTGTTGAAGGTGACTGCTGTGGCTGCACTTTGGGAGTGAGAGGGAAAGGAGCATAGTTATAAATTCAGAGAGCAGACATCCCTTCACAAGGGACTACCCAGATTTACACTGGATGGGAGTGTGTGGTCTGCTTCCTCTTGATGTCTTTCTAAATGTTAACACTAAGTGCTGAGCCCACCCTGTGATCCTCTACAGCAGTCTTACAGGGACTGTCCTCTCTGTTTCATGTTTGAGAAGATGAGACCCAGAGGAGTTAAATGCCGTGACTTGGTGATACACCTAGAGAGTTGCAGAGGGAGAACTTGAACCCAGGGCTATCTGGCTCCAAGGCCACTCTTCTTTCCAGTGCCCCCAGCTGTCCCTGAGACCATTTATCCCACTTACAGCTTCACAAGGTCTTGCATTAGTGATCACTCTGGTCAAGATTAATGCCATTGTCTGTCCAATGCTCTCACCCCTTTTTTCCTGGGGGGAGACAAGTAAGACATGGCCTCTTTGCCTGCTACATCCAATTACCATGGTCAGCAATGCCATATTCTCTCATGGCCCCATCTCCTTGGCCACAGTTTACTGGATGTGGGAGGCTGCATTGATGACTGTATTACTGCTCTCAGAAGCAGTAGATGTCCTTCCCCAATAACATTAGGCTCAGCTACGTGACTTGCTCTGGCAGCATCTTTAACAGCCAGCCCATGGATTGCCTCGTTGCTGCTTTTGCTTCATCTCGAGACCAACAATGCACCAGACAACAGCTGCTTCTATAGCCCAGATTCCTGAGTGAGGCTCCCAACACAAAGCCACCGCCAACCCATAATGGATGTGCAGTGTGAATGTGAAATAAACTCTGTGTTATACACTGAAATTTGGGAGTCACTTGTTACCACAGCATAACCCAGCCTATCAACGAAACCCTGATTTGGAAATTTTAAAACAAAGGACCAAGAAAGTTAATCTTTTTGGGTGAATGAAGCCATTATATAAAACTCAGGAGCCTACTATGTTTTCATGGATAGAAGAGGAGAGGAAGCCAGTGTAGAGTTGAAGAATGAAACAGATACACAGAGAGAAGCAGAGACAAGAAGTGGAAAGAGAAGCCTTAGAATCAATGGTTCCAGTCCCTTAGGCCAATTTCCACCTCAGTCCTTACTGTGCCATGTTGTCTTACTTCCTTGGATTCTCTGAGAATATTCCTTATTGCTTAAGCTAGTTTCACTTGGATTTCTGTCCCTTGCAAATAGAAAAACTCTAATTTGTACATTTCATCTTATAGATGGAGTCACTGAGGCCCAGAGAATGGATAGGCCAAGCCTGGGTGCTTAGGGCCCTTTGTGACGGCACCTAGACTTTACCTGACATGGCCCAGTGCACTTTCCTCCTTCTTCAGCCAGAGGCCAGGTGGGAGGTGACTGAGGGATGCTTGGGGTTTACCTGGGTCCTCAGTCAGGGAACTTAGCTGACAGTACTTTGCAATAAAAGACACCAAGCTACGGGAAAGCCTAGAATATCAAGATGCTGAAAGACTGAATCATTAAATAGGAATTTCTCCTCAATATTTGTTTTCCTTTTTTCTGGATATTTAAATAATGTATCATTGCCTTAATCTCTTAGTGCTGCTATAACAGAAATAACCACAAGTGAGTGACTTTAACGAACAGAAGTTTATTTTCTCATAGTTTAGGAGGCTAGAAGTTCAAATTCAGGGTGTCAGCTCTAGGGAAAGTCTCTCCTCAACTGTTCTAGGAGAAAATCCTTGTCTCTTTCAGCTTCTGTTCCTTGATTTCGGGCTGATCTCCACATGGCATCAATCTTTCTCCATTTGTGCTCCCTTGCTTCTGTGCCTAACTTGCTCTTTCTATATCTCAAAAGTGATTGGCTTAAGACACACCCTACACTGATGTGGCCTCATTAACATAACAAAGAAAACCCTATTCCCAAATGGGATTACATCCACAAATATAGGGATTAGGATTTACAGCACATATTTTGGGGAAACACAATTCAATCCATAACAATCATCATAATTCTAAAAACCCAAGTAATATTAGAAAGTTATAACAAAGAAAGTAAAAATCACTGATATCTCATCACTCAGAAAGAAGGGCTATTAATATGCTAGTTGTCTTCATTGAATAATTTCTCAATCTGTATACATATCACCATATATAAATAGATTCAATTTTACATGAACGGTATCATACTATATATGTGGTTTTGAAAACTTCTTTTTTCATTTAAGAATATGTCATGAGTATTTTCTATGTCGATAATTATAGAGTTATACTGTCATTTTTAATGGCTACATAGTATTGCACTCTATGGATGAATTCATCCAGACATGCTATCTACGGTATTCCATTAAGTACACAGCATAGCATCACGGTTAACAGCACGGTCTCTGGAGCAAAACTGCCTTGGTTTATGCCCCATTTCCCAGCTGTGAGACCTTGGGAAAGTTGCTTAACCTCTCTGTCCTGCTTCCTTTTCTGTAAAATGGAGATTCTAACAGTACCCTTCTACTCACTGGGTTTTGTCGATGATTAAATAAGGCAATGCATAGAAAGTGCTTTTGTGATATCTTTAGGAAGGCTTCACAAGCCCATGTTTATCACATATATCCACCTGTATTTTCATCTAATTGCTTTATGGCTTCATCTTTTTACATTTAATATTTAATGAATCTGGAATTCATATTGGTCTGGGGAACAAGGTAAGAAATCAGCTCCCCACCTCCCACTAATGGCAATCCAGTTATTCCTATATCTACTAAAAAATCCATCTTTCCTATCAATATGAAGTGCCACCTTTATCAATTTTTCATGTACTTTGGCAGAGTTTGGGGGTCTCTGTCCTGCTCCATTAAATGGTTGTCTCTGGGCCTATAGCATACTATTTACTTACTGTTACTTTATGATAGAGCCAGCAGAGTGTGACAAAGTTTAAGACCCATAGGTTCTGGAAGCAGAATGCTTGCACCAAATCCCTGATCCACTTCTCCTTGTGTGACCTTGGTAAGATACTTACCCTTCCTGGGCGTTAGTTTTCTTAAAGGGTTGTGGTGATGAATAAAATCCATGAACACATGGAAAGCACTTCCTTAAATAGTAAGCACTCAGCCAATGTTGTATTTATTTACTCATTCATTCATTCGTGCATGCATTCCTTCATTTTCATATCCAGCAGAGCTGGTTTCCCTTATACGCTTCTTTATCAACATTTTTTCTTGGCTGGTCTGTCTTTAAACTTCTCGATGAGACCTAGAATCCCTATGCTAAGTTAAAGGGAAAATCCTACCAGGAATTTGATTAAGAGTGCATTGAATTTACAGACAAGGAGGAAATGAGAGGGTTACAACACTCCTTGCCCAAGAATAAGGCTTGTGACTTAATAGATCCAAGTCTTCTTTAGTAGAAAGTAGAGAGTAGGAGTTTTCTTTTTTTCCAAAAAGGACACTTTTCCCTAATAAGTATATTTTCCTGTCATTTATGGTTCTATTATAGTGAGAATGGGATTTTTTATTCTCTTTTCCAACTGGTTTGTAAGTACACTATTGATTTGGTGTGCTTATTTTGTAATCTGCCAATTTGTTGTAAAAAACGTATTATTTCCATTAACCTTCATTTGCTGTACTTGGGTTTTCCAGCTAAACAATTACATATGCTTCAAGTAATAATTGTTTTCTCCTGCCTTCATATATATAAACCAAACCTGTTGCCGTCCATTTGATTTCAACTCGTAGTGACCCTACAGGAAAGAGTAGAACTGCCCCATAGGGTTTCAAAGGAGCAGCTGGTGGATTCGAACTGCCGACCTTAGCCCCTAGGGCTTTATATATCTGTGTGTGTGTCTATATATATATATATATGGAAACCAAAAGAGAAGAACACGCTCGGCACTTCTCACGCTGAAAGAACTAAAGAAAAAATTCAAGCCTCAAGTTGCAATAGTGAAGGATTCTATGGGCAAAATACTGAAAAACACAGGAAACATCAAAAGAAGATGGAAGAAATATACAGTCCCTGTACCAAAAAGAATTTGTCGACATTCAACCATTTCAGGAGGTAGCATATGATCAGGAACCAATGGTACTGAAGGAAGAAGTCCAAGCTGCACTGAAGGCATTGGAAAAAGCAAGGTTCCAGGAATTGATGGAATACCAATTGAGATGTTTCAACAAATGGATGCAGCACTGGAAGTGCTCACTCATCTATGCCTAGAAATTTGGAAGACAGCTACCTGGCCAACTGACTGGAAAAGATCCATATTTATGCCTATTCTAAAGAAAGGCGATCCAACCGAATGCAGAAATTATCAAACAATATCATTAATATCACACGCAAGTAAAATTTCGCTGAAGATCATTCAAAAGCAATTGCAGTGGTACATCGACAGGGAACTGCCAGAAATTCAAGCCAGATTCAGAAGAGAACCTGGAACCAAGGATGTTATTGCTGATGTCACATGGATCCTGGCTGAAAGCAGAGAATACCAGAAAGATGTTTACCTCTGTTTTATTGACTATGCAAAGGCATTCGACTGTGTGGATCATAACAAATTATGGATAACATTGTGAAGAATGGGAGTTCCAGAACACTTAATTGTGCTCATGAGGAACCTGTACATAGATCAAGAGGCAGTTGTTAGAACAGAACAAGGGGATACTGTGTGGTTTAAAATTAGGAAATGTGTGCGTCAGGGTTGTATCCTTTCACCATACATTGAATCTGTATGCTGAGCAAATAATCCAAGAAACTGGGCTATGTGAAGAAGAACGAGGCATCAGAATTGGAGGAGGACTACTTAACAGCCTGCGTTGTGCAGATGATACAACCTTGCTTGCTGAAAGTGAAGAGGACTTTAAGCACTTACTGATGAAGATCAAAGATTACAGCCTTCAGTATGGATTGCACATCAGTATAAAGAAAACGAAACCCCTCACAACTGGACCAATAAGCAAAATGAAAAATGGAGAGGAGATTAAAGTTGTCAAGGACTTCATTTTACTTGGATCCACAATCAACACCCATGGCAGCAGCAGTCAAGAAATCAAAAGACACATTGCATTAGGCAAATCTGCTGCAAGAGACCTGTTTAAAGTGTTAAAAAGCAAGGACGTCACCTTGAAGACTAAGGTGTGCCTGACCCAAGTCATGGTATTTTCAATTACCTCATATGCATGCGAAAGCTGGGCAATAAATAAGGAAGACCAAAGAAGAATTGATGCCTTTGGATTATGGTGTTGGCAAAGAATATTGAATATACCATGGACTGCCAAAAGAACAAACCAACCTGTCTTGGAAGAAGTACCGCCAGAATGCTCCTTAGAAGCGTGGATGGGGAGACTTTGTCTCACACACTTTGGACATATTATCAGGAGGGACCAGTCCCTGGAGAAGGACATCATGCTAGGTAAAGCAGAGGGTCAGTGAAAAAGAGAAAGAGCCTCAAAGAGACAGATCCACACAGTAACAACGACTGTGAAGATGGCGCAGGATCAGAGCAGTGTTTCTTCTGTTGTGCATAGGGTCGCTATAAGTCGGAACCGACTGGACGACACTTAACAACAACATACGTATATGTGTATATAGATACATGTATACATTTTTTAGAGGAGTAACTCCAATATTTTTACATCTTATTTCCTTCTCTTGTCTAATTGCATCGACTAGACTTTGCCAATAACGTTTAATACCAGTGGTGGTGGCCAGCGTCCTGATCTTGCTCCTAACTTCAAGAGAAATGTTTGTAAGGTCTCGCTATAGGGTTGCTTTGAGTCAGAATCAACTCCAAGGCAACGTGGCTTTTTTTTTTTTTTTTTTTTAATAGGGTCACTAGGAGACCTGGTGTCACAGTGGTTAAGAGCTATGGCTGCCATGTTAAACGCTGGCAGTTCGAATCCACCAGCCGCTCCTTGGAAACCCTATGGGGTGGATCTTTCGCGTCCTATAAGATCACTACGAATTGGAATCGACGACAATGGGTTTTGTGGTTTTTTAAATAGGGTCTCTATGAGTTGGAGTAGACTCGCGGCAACTGCTTTGGCTTTTGGCTTTATTTAGCATAAATGCAGGCGGATACTTTGAGAGTGATATGTTTTCTGGTGTAAAGGAGGTTTCGGAAGGGGATGCTTTTGAAGAGCAAGTCGGAATAGCCCAGGTTGGCTCGTGCGCTTCCAAGGGGCCGTCGGGCCCCCTCCCCCGCTGACCACGCTCTGGCCCAGGGACCCAAGTTTCTCCCTGCGTTTCCGCTTGAACAGCATCCAGCTGCCTCGCTTTTAAAATGCCAGGGCGCCCGCGGCTCTGCTCAGAGCCCCCTCTGGGCGGCTGACCCGGGCTTGCCCGCGCCTCCCGGGCGCCGACTCAGTCGCAGCTCGGCCGCTGCCCGCCAAGCCGGGCCTGGGCAGCGCTTCGCGCCCGCGCCCCCCGCGCCGGGAAGCGCCGCAGTGGGAGACCCACGGCCGCCGCAGGCTCGGCGCCGGCCGGGCCAGGGCCCCGGGGCGCACGGGACGGGCCGCGCCAGGTAAGGGCTGCGGAGCTTCCCGGACCCGCCGCCTTGGCGCCTGCGGGGCTGGAGTGCAACCTCGTCGGCGCGGCGAGGGCGGCGCGCGGTCCCCAACTCGGAGGGTGCCCGCCGGCCGCAGGCGGAGCTGTGCCGGTGGTGGTCCGGCCGAACCTGCCGTGGCCGCGAAGGGACCCGAGTGGGCACCCGGGCCAGGACCCTCCTCCGCAGCGCTGCGTCGGATCGGCCGGTAGGGCCGGACCGCCGCGCGGACAGGTAACAGCAGCCCTGAGCTGCCTGGGTGGGAGCCGCGCGGGGCTCGGGATTGCAGCACCCCAATATCTGCGGGGCTCATTTCTCCAAGACCTGGGGGCGAGCTGGGCTGGGCTGTGGTCGGGCGCGGCGGTTATACTGAGCCTTCGCCTCTGCATTTGGGGGCCCTTGGCCCTCTGCATTGAGGGGTGTGATTGAAACTGAATCAAAGTTAGAAATTCCTTCTTGGAAAGTTCAGTGCCTGAAATTTAGTCTCTTGTGGCTCCAGTAACACAGACCAGGTTTTTCTCTGTGTAGCTGGTGAAGGTCACAATTGACGTAACTTCTGGGAAAAGTTCTGTTGGTAGAAGCCTTTCTAAAGAATTGTTAAGTCTTGGTTGTATTTCTGTCCAGATGGGCTAAAAGCCTAATCCAAGCTTTCAAATATTTTTCCATCTTGGTGGAAAAGTGGAGAGGGCTCTGGGTAATATTCTTGGGAATGTTGGAGCTGAGTTTGATAAGGGCCTCTATTGCCTGCAGGGAAAATTCTGGAAAGGAAAGACCATCAGGAAAGACCAAGGTGATGCATGTTCCCACTAGATGCACAGTTAAGGGTCACAATGGGGTGTGAGGATATGGCTCTGGACCCAGGAAAAAAAATGCCCAACCTCCCTCCCACCTTCACTGGGTGCATGTTAACCCACATCTGCATCAACCTGCAGGTTCTTCTCAATCATTATGTGGCGTTGTCTGAGCCTCCTGATTCCAACCAGAGGATCAGAGCATCTGGCTTGACACTGTCTTCCTCTCTTACATCAACATATTTATCTAGTGAATTAACAGATCTGTTACTAGAAACTGGTACTCAGGTCTCCTGTACTCCCCTCCTCTCCTCAACGTGCCTCTTGAGATGAACCGTAATAACCTGATTTGTGGTCTTTGTGAACCTTCAGAGTGGGTTTAGCGCATCATAAAGCCAAATGACCAGTGAATGACCTTAGAATGACTTACAAATTGGATTTTGGTTAAAGCTACATTCTCGAAGAGGGCTCAGCATCAGACGCGTGCCTCCTTTGAGGACGGGTGGGCGGGGGGCAGGAAGTGCAGGTAAAAACTTACCTTGGAAAACTGCTCTGAAAGAAATGACTTTAAGCTTCTCTAAAACAAAAAACTGTGGATAAGCTGTTCATTTATTCCCTGTGATCTTTGGATTAATATATTCTCGTTCCAAATGATTATCTTCCCAATCACGTTTTCCAGTTGTATTTATTATTTCTGAATGATACTCAGGTAATGGGATGCGTGAAGTAAAATGTGACTCTGAGCTCAAAGAAGCGTGGAAAATTGTAGCACATTTCTGGCAGTTACATGTCTAAGATGTAAATGTAAAATAAAATACGGTGGAAGAGGTTTTTTCTTTATTATTATTAAAGTAGTGTTAGCCTCAGTCTGAAAAAAAATGGTTAAACTAGAAGTTCAATGACTGCTTCCAAGTTGTGATTTAGGGAACTTCTTATCCCTCCAGTGATTTCCTTAGAGTGTTAAAGAAGGAGGCAGCCATTCGGAATATACTGCCTTGCCGATTAATCTTCTCCAACCAGTATTTACACTACCCGGCCACACTCTCAGCCCAGACTCAAAATATGCAACAGCTAAGTGGTTTGTGTATAATATTGTTCAAATTCGACACTATTTCACCGACTTAAATGAAATCCAAAATGGTGTAAAGGAAAATGTCCTTAAATTATCCTGTCCAGCCACAATAGGAAGAGCAGTGTTTATAAAATTGACAGGTTTCCAGGACTCTGAGGTTAATGTTCTCATAAGCTCTGATGTGGAGGAAGGCTGAATGGCTCTGGATTTTGGCAGTGTAGGTTCTGGAGCTGGTCCATGTCAGTGAATGTTTGAGATCACTGAAGTTCACTCTTAAAAGTGTCAACATTTTCAAATGTTTTAACTGTTTTGGAGGGAAATTTTCCTGAAGTGTATTACACGCTTCCTACAGTCAGAGAGTGGGAATGTATGTTTCCTGATGATGGAGGACCAGCACTGTGAAACCAGTTGTTTGTGTACCTAGGGTGGAAAGAACCCTGGCGTTTGTGTCAGACAGATCAGCGTTTAGTCCTGGCTCTTCCATGAGGCAGATGACCTTGAGCCAGTGACCTTTTGGGCTTCAGTTCTCTCATTTGTGAAGCTCGGGGAACATCAATACCTAAAGTTAGTTCCATTTATGAAGCTCTTCCTACATGCTGAGCATTTTATACATTCTGTCACTTAAATCTCAGAGTAGCAGTTACTATCCCCATTGTCCAGATAAGGAGACTAATGATCAGAGAAGCAACTCGAATTACCCAAGGCTATTTCAGGTGGGAGAGCTGGGTTTCCAAACCAGGTCATCTGATTTTGAAGCCATGTTCTTCTTACCTGCTATGTTATATCCATGAGCTCAAAGGAAAAATTGCTTGATTTATGGTCATCATCGAAAAGAAAGATGTAGCTGTCCTTAACTGTTATTACCAGCTGGTTCCATTTTGTGAGGATTAAATTAAAGGAGATAATGTAAGGTAATGGACCTACAGAATGGACTTCTCTAAATGCTTGTGACCACGGTCAGTTACTCCGTGGAAGCTCCTCTTTCTTCTGAGACCCAGCTTTCCTCCATTTCTACACTTAGGGAAATCTTGCCTTCCTTGACGGATTGTGTGGGAATAGGTGATGAGGTATGTAGAAGAGACCAGCATGTAGTAGGTATTTTGCAAATGGTAGTCCTTGTTAACCATTCCCTTTCATAGTCTGTTCGTATCACTTCACTGTGGATGTTGGTGCTCAGTAGATTTCTTCTGTGTGTCCTTGAACAGATACCTCTATGGCTGGTCATCCCAGAAGGGTCTCTTCTGTGTTCCCAGTGATGCTTCAAGTCCTTCCAGGTGGAGCATCATATTCTGAGGGAAACATAGGAGGCAAGTGTCACAGATAGGAAGAGATCAGGTTGGGATACCTCATCCCAGAATCCCCAGTCCATCACTTACTCCTTGAGCCTCAGGCTTCTAGGAGGCCCTGTAACACAGAGGAGCTTCCACACAAAGGAGCTTTCTTCATTGGCCCAACAACTTTGACCTCAAACTCTGTTATTCATGTCCAGCCCAGGGAGCTGGTCCTGGACTGCTTTGCCCCTCAATTAAGGTCTAACCTGAAAGCAGATCAGGTCCATCCCTGCCCTTTTCCTCAGGGCCCATGTCATCACCTTGGCCTTAAAGTTTTTCCACTCAAATAGCAAAGGCAGGTACAGACAAAGGAATGAAAAGAAATGGCATTTCTCACATAGACTAGAGCTCCTTGGACTTTCCTACTGAACCCACTAAAGACAGAGGAGAGGACGGGACCAGTTCTACACCTGAATGACTGGCCTCAGGGCAAACATGTTATGTTGTTGTTGTTAGTTGCCATCCTGTCAGTTCTGACTCATGGTGACCCCATGTGTGTCAGAGTAGACCTGTGCTGCGTAGGGCTTTCAAGGCTGTGACTTTCAGACGCAGAACACCTGGCCTGTTTTCCAAGGAGCCTCTGGGTGGGTTCGAACTGCCAGTCTTTCAGCTAGTAGTCGAGGACTTAATCATTTGTACCACCCAGGGGCTCCAAACATTCTTTATTCAGTGTTTATAGTCTGTCTTTATGGGAGTGTTTTATTCTACTCCATCATTTGTCTTTGCTTTAATATAAAGCAAAGCAGCCCTCCACCACCACCACTCCAGGAAGAAGTACCCTGTTGTCCGGGTCCGCAGCTGCTGCCCTCTCTGTGGTGCAGGCCCCGGTTTGGGAGGCAAGGTCCTGGGCCATTTGTATCCTTCCTCAAAAACATCTGACTCCTAGTGCCATGGCCACAAGAGAATTCTGTGGATTCCAAAATGGCCTTCCATCCATCTTCTTGAGTGGTCTGAAGAAAAGGAAATCTGAGTTCCCCTAGAGACTGGAGCAGAGACAAAAAACACAGAACCAGCCCACCACTCCTGCATTTCAGGCCCTTGGCAGACATTAGTGATTGAAATACAATGTTCTTTCCATGTGTATGGACATAGACATGACTGTTCATGCTTCAGGTGGCCATGATGAGTTAATAAGGGAGGGCAGGCATGATGACAGCTGTGAGCCATCCAGCAGTTGGCATTTGTAGCCAACAAGTTGCCCCACACAGTATGGCCTTTATCATCATATCTGGCTAAACTGACTTCTTCTCAGCTCAGATGGAACTCGCTGTGTTCTAGGAGGTTGCAGTGACCACCTGCTCATTCATTCAGCAAGAATGTGGAGCCTAGTAAGTGCTGAGTCCTGGGGACTACAACACTATTAAAACACTGACCCCACTTCCAAGAAGTTTACAACCAAGCCAGTGGGACAAACGATCCACAAACACTCACAGTGCAGTGTATTCCTGTGGGAAAACAACATGCAATGAACATGGGAGGCAAATGGGAGACAGTGGGTGAGGAGCCCTACCTGGAGAAGCATCATAAGGGAGGTGGAATTTGGGTAGTTTTGATGGAAGATTAAGACTCTTCTAGGGAAGTAAACTATTCTAAGCAGGTGAAATATCATTTACAAAGATACAGAGACACAAAGGAGGCTGGTGTGTTCAGATCACGGTGAGAAATTTGGTATGGATGAATGGAGGGCATTGGGAAAGATGAGCCTAGAAAAGGGGGCAGATCATTAAGGTCTCAGCTGAGGAGCTTCCTTGACCCTGCTGGCTGGGAGAGAAAATAGCTGGCACTGCTGTCACACCGCTCCTTTGCCCAGAGCAGACATTGCTAATCAATCATGATACTCTTTCCCATGGAACAAGAGTGAGGCCTCAGAATCCTTCTCAAAATTGATTGGAGTTGGCTTATGAAGTGATATCTAGTTGGGTACTTAAGACAATGGGGGCATATTGAGGGGACTTAAGCCAGGGGAGTAATGTGATGTCAAAATCATGAAAGTGTTTCCCCATATACCCATCTTTCCTAACCCTCTCACTCCTGCCCCCTGCCCTTCCTATAAGCCAGAGGAGCATCAATAAAAACTACCCCGTGCAACCAAGATTTGCCCAAGACTCCCCAGGACAGACGTGCAAACTGCATGTTGTTGGGCCCCCGGGTGGTCCTGATGCAGTGCTGCCTCTGGGCCTGAGGGAGCTTGTGGTGCCCTCTTCCAGCTGCTGGCCTTGAATCAGGTGTGACTCCTATGACCAGGACATCCGAGGCTGAGACTGAGACCTGGACCGTTTGTGTCTGAGAGGGTGCAGGCAAGGCTGGCCCAGCAGTGAGGCCCCATGCATGGAACAGCATCAGCATCATGTCCCTGGAGGGCTCAGGTGCTCCTGCCAACCGAACCTCCATCAGAAGTGTGGCCCTTCGGCTCTTCCTCAGAAAACTGCCTGGAACCCTCTATTAACTGATGTTTAGGGGAGGTGCTTTTCTTCATGGAGCCAATTGACTTGGCAAATGGACATTTTGGACTCCACTCCATAGAAGTGACCTGGGTTCCATTGGTCACAACTGTAAGGCAGAATTGTTCAGTGATGGTCACAGCGTGTGTCCCCTTTCCGTGCCCCAGTTAATGTATTAATATACTGATTCTCAGTGTCTGCAGAAGAGTAGGGAAAAGTTCCTTTTAGCAAACTGAGCTGTGAAAATGGCTGCCTCTCCCCGGCAGCTACATCTCCAAGTGAACAAGGGCATTGTTGGTAATCAGTGTACATGCCCAGGCTGAGGGCCGGGGCCATGGTCTCGGGGGACATCTAGCTCAATTGGCACGACATAGTTTATAAAGAAAATGTTCTACAAAAAAAAAAAGAAAATGTTCTACAAAAAAAAAGAAAATCATCTATATGAGACCAACTGGTTGACATTTACCCTAAAGCAAAGATGAGAAGGTTGGTGGGGACAGGGAAGCTAGATTAATGGGAATGGATCAACCACAACAGAAATAATGAGAATGTTGACACGATGTGGAAAATGTAACCAATGTCATTGAACAATATGTATAGAAATTGTTAAATGGGAACCTAATTTGCTGTGTAAACTTTCACTAAAAACACAATAAAATATTTATATATATATATGTGTGTGTATATATATATATATATATATATATATATATATATACACACACACATATACATGCCCAGGGAAGCTAAATCTCCTAAAATTTGTCTTCTTGTTCAGCAGTTTCTCTGATTGCTGAGAATAACTTTATAAAGACAATGGGTATCTCTGTTAGTGTCAGGAGGGCAGATTTGCAGTGCTCAAAGGGTCAGATTAGTATCTAGAATTAAACTCTCACCTTAACCACAGCCCAGCCCATTCAGAAGAGATGTTCCTTCCCCTGTGACTCCAAGAAAAGAACTTCTGTCTCCCCTAGAAGCCTGCAGCCAAAGCCCTGTTCATTTAACCTTTGACTATGCTCACAAGACAGAAGGTTCCCTCTGAGAGGCACCTCAGAAGCAGAAGTGGTGGGGAATGAGGGACAGTTTAGGAAAGTGCTTCCTACATGTGGGTGGTGGTCACAATGGCGGAAGGATGGAGAAGGGGGCTGATTCAGTAATCAGTACCCTACTGACTCAGCAGTCCTTGGTTGGACTCAAGGATTATGGAACCTTGGAGATATTCTCCCAAGGGAAACATGAGCGTCTCTGTTGCCAAACTCCCCTGACCTGGTATCAAATCCTTACCTCTTACAGCTGTGTGACCATGGACCCTCACCCCGCTGCTCTGAGCCGTTGTTTTCGCATGCAAAATGGAGATAGGAGTACTGACCTCCTAAGTTTTGGAAGGAGCTTGCAGAGGAGCATATGTGACACTAACTGGCAGGGTGCTTGTCACACAGAAGGCCTGGAGAAATGTGTGTGAAATCTGGATCGGGCTGCAAGAATATAATTCACAGTGTAAGAATGTTGCAAAGAAATTCTCAAAGAATCATCTGGAGGCTCATTTTAAAATGCAGATTCGGGGACACGACCCCAAAAGCCCTGAATCAGAATTTCCAGGCGCCAGAGCTGAGAATGGGTGTTTTCGTTTTGTTTTGTTTTAGGTTTTTTTTTTTTACATTATTGTTTGTTTTGTTTTCATTGTGATGCAGGCGAAAGTTTTCACAGGAAACTAGTTTCTCATCCAACAGTTAATACACAGATTGTTTTCTGACATTGGCTGCCAACCCTACAATGTGTCAGTACTCTCTCCTTCCCCAACCCGGGTTCCCTGTTTCTATTTGTCCAGTTTTCCTGTCCCTTCCTACCTTCTCATCTTTGCTTTTGGGCTGGTGTACCCATTATTCTTGTACGCGTGATTAAACTATGAAGCACATCCTTCACGTACGTTATTGTTGACCCAATGGGAATGGGCATTTTAAACAGCGTCTGAGACAGATTATTGATCACTGTAAACATTTATAGAGTCTGAAGTTTGAGAATCGCTGAACTGGCTTGAGGAAATTAGCACAGTTTCCACATTTGCCTGATTTAAACTCCGAATCCCCCAAAGTCCACAGCTTATTCTTTCTGGACAGAAAAGCAAATGCCCTCTTTCTCCTTCTAGACCTAGAGACAATCATTAATTCCCACAACGAGCTTCATGCAAGGTCGTTTCACGATTTCCTGGTTTCCACAAAAGTCACAACAGGGATGGCTGTCAGCACTGCTTGAGTCCAGAGCTTGCGGGTCCAGGCTGACTTGGCCCCGATCTCCATTGTGGCAGCCCTGCAAAATCACAGAACGACAAACCGCAAAGCCGTACCGGGAAAGAAACCACTATGTTCTTGGGTCTGGAGCGATCCTATCTTTTAGCCATTCCACCTTCACAACAAAAATCCAGAATTGCTCCTGTTAGAGTCTGTATATTATAAAGAATTTGGTCATCTCTGATCTGTCTTATGGGATTTTTTTCACCTTTTTATAAAGTAAACTTTAGAATTATAGGCAATTTGCATCTTTGGAGGACAGAGATTTTAATAGCTTAATAACTGAGTACTTTGGATTCAGATCAAGAAATGTATTTACCATCTATTTTAATATTTTTTCTGCTAAAATATTTTCCTGATTATAGAAGTTATAGATGTACTTTGTAGAAGTTTTAGAAAATACTGAAAAATATAGACAAAGAAAATAACAACTACCGATGATCCCAGACTCATAACTATCATTTGAGTGTGTTTCCTCCAGTCTTTTTCCCTTGCTTATGTATAACTTTTTTGTCTGTTATTGTTGTCTGTTTGTGTTTTTTGTTTTTTACAAAATTGAGATCGTACCGTACTTTCATACTGTGTTGATTTCACTCAACAGTACATTGCAAGCATTTTTCAAGTTGTTAATTATTCTTTAAAAATTCAATAAGATTTAATCTTAGGAATGTGCCACATTTGTGCCAGGTCAGCCCCCATGAACTTCATGATGCAATTCCTTTTCTTTTGTTAGGATCACTCCTTATTCTATAAAGACATGGATTTACAAAAAAAAAAAAGACATGGAATTACAAAATCAAAAAGTATTAATATTTTAAGCCTTTTGATATATATTGCTTACCATTTTTCCCACACCCTTACCAACAGTAAACCCACTGTTGTCGAGTCGATTCCGTCTCACAGCGACCCCATAGGACAGAGTAGAACTGCCCATAGGGTTTCCAAGGAGCACCTGGTGGATTTGAACTGCTGGCCTTTTGGTTAGCAGCCAAGCTCTTAACCACTGTGCCTGCAGGGTTTTCTCATCAACAGTAGTAGTATCTTATTTGGTTGGTGTTGATTTCATTGGCCAGGAGTGAAATTCCATCGATGATTTCATATGTCTTTGTTTACCAATAAAGTTGTGCTTTCTCATAGTATTACGGGCCATTCATATTTATTTTTAAATGAATTTTCTATGCATGTACTTTGTCCATTTATTCAGTTGGGCGCTCGTCTATTTTGTATAAATATGCAAGAAATCGTTATATATTAAGGATATTAACCTTTTGTCTGTCTGTATTGCAAATATATTCAGAGTTTTCCATTTGCCTTTTAATTTTGTTTATGAGGAGTGTTTGGGAGGGTTGGTTTTGTGTTTTTACATTCTGGGGTTGGTTATCAACCACTTTTACCTGGGGAGGGATTTAAGCCTTCAATGAATTGGACAACATCCCACTTTCTTAGCTGGCAGGGCTCCAGAACTCGTCAG
Organism: Dugong dugon; assembly: GCA_030035585.1. Taxonomy (NCBI): domain Eukaryota; kingdom Metazoa; phylum Chordata; class Mammalia; order Sirenia; family Dugongidae; genus Dugong; species Dugong dugon. The sequence goes on along the minus strand of CM057482.1, from coordinate 25,309,642 downwards.
TCGAGCAAGGTCTCTATGCTAGGTAGGCGTTATCTCCTTGAACACAGTTAGCACAGCATCCTTCCAATGAGAAATCACACCATACTTTGGGGCCTCCACACAGCTTCCAAGTGGCCTGTGGTCCAAGCACTCTTAAACTGAGAAAGTGCCTGCGGCCTCAGCAATAGAATTTTCACCCTCGGCAGAGGAGCCCTCTGATGTCTGGTCATTGTTACGAGAACAAAGGGCCAGTCTCTAGCCTCCCGATTCTCTGTAGTTGTACTGTAATAGTAAAAGCCTGTAGGGAAGTTTCACAGAGGGAAAACAAAACAAAATGTTGTAACAGTTCCACACCCATCGAGAGAGACAGCGTCTATTAGATTAAAGGAGACCTTAGAGGTGGGCAGTACAGGGTCCTCAGGGATGCTGCGGGGGGCGAGTGAAGACACGTGGGGGCCCTCCCACTCCATCCTCCTGCAGTTTGAACAGATGTTTGTATACTGGGGGCCGGTGCAGGATTTTGATTATTCTAAAGACGTGCTGCTTTTTAAATAAACTGGAATACACTGTTCTATCCCAACCCCCTTACCTTACAAACGGGGAAACTGAGAACCTCCTTAGGTGCAGAAATGGAACCAGACTCCAGGCCCTGTGCCAAGGCCGCACACTCTTCTCTCCACCCGCCTCTTGCCGCTCCGGTCAGAAGAGAAGCTGCCCAAGCTCCAAGTGAGCTACCGAGATAAGCTCAGAGGAAGGGCTGCTCTGGGGAAGAACTTGATCCAAATTTGGCACTATCAGTGCTTGGATATGAAGAACACTGCCTGTCTCTCCCTCCCTTTATGACAAGGTGGCGTTTGAGCTGCAGACATTCACCTGGGCCTGTTCTGTGCCTGGCCTTGGGTTCGGTGCTGGGGCTGCAGAACAGACAGACCAGTGTCTGCCCTTGGGTCTAGTGGGAGACATGGACAAGTGCTCACATGACCTGCTGGGTAGGTTCACACCACCAACCTTTCAGTTAGCAGCAGAGCACTTAACTGTTACACCCCCAAGGCTCCTTCCTCCCTAAGCAGCCAGACAGAAACATTCCCTAAGTCCACCTCTCTTCAGCCATGGGATTTTGAACAATTCACTTACCCTCTCTGGGACTCAAGGTCCCCTCTTTGAAATGCATATAAAAATCATCAGCTACATCACTGGGATGTTGTGGACTCAAAGGAGACCACAGACATCAGTGCCCTTTGAGAAGCGTGTAGTGTATAAGGAGCAGTGCGGTCGTTGTGAGCACCGTGGGTTCTCTGTGGGCAGTGATGACTACCTGCTAGGGCAGACATCCATTCATTTCACAAGTGGTTATTGATCCCTATTATGCACTAGGCCAGGGCATTGAGGAGTGAATCAAACAGACTGCTCTTTGGAGCTTATCATCTACAGAGAGAAACATTAAGCAAATAAATACACAAATAATATGTAATTACAAATAATGAAAGTATGATACAGGAAGAGAACAGGGTGCTGTGATGGAGAGCAACGGGGGACCTACTTTAGATGAGGGTGTCAGGGAAGGCCTCTGTGATAAAGCGGCCCTTGGAATGGGTCCTGAGGGAAGAGAAGAAGAAAGAATGTTCTAGACATTCTAAGGAGAAGAATGGTCACGAGGCTGAAGAGAAAATGGCCCATCTCAGGAACTGAACAAAGGCCAGTGAGGCTGGGGCTCCAGGAAAGAGGGGGCATTAACGTGAGAGGAAGCTGGGGAGGGAGGCAGGAGTCAGATCACCTGGGGCTTGATGGGGGCTGCCTTGAAGCCCATTCACTTGGACCTGCTCTGTGTGCAAAAAAGGTGATCCCATGTGTTACAAAAAGTAGAATGGCTCTGTAGGGTTTTCTTGGAGCCCTGGTGGTGCAGTGGTTAAGAGCTACGGCTGCTAACCAAAAGGTCAGCAGTTCAAATCCATCAGCAGCTCCTTGGAAACCCTATGGGGCAGCTCTACTCTGCCCTATAGGACTACTGTGAGTTGGAATTGACTCGACGGCAACAGGTTTTTTGGTTTAATCTTTGTGAAAGCAGATCACCAACCCCCCACCCCCTAGTGCTGCTGGGTGAGTTCAAACCACCAACCTTTAGGTTTGTATCAAGTACAAAGATCTCAGTTTTCAGAGATGTGTGAGGATGAAACCCAACTATCTGTGGTCATGAGCAAACAGGAAGCTGTGGGGTTCAGTGGTAGCATGTCACAGAGGGGACAAGGAAAGATCTTGGAGTGGAGTTTGATGAGGACTTTGAACAATGGACAGGATTTTGGCAGCAGAGGTAAGCATGGTGGCATTTGAAGTAAAGAATATGATGGCAGAAAAGAATGGCGGGAGGAAGACACAGAGCCTCAGGGTGATGTTAAAATATGCCCGCAAATTCTGCATCACCCTTTGGTGTTAGTCCTGCAGAGACTCAGGGTAGAGTCTACCCTCCCTTCAACAGGAGCAATTCTTTACTTTTCCTAAGATATCACCTGCTGCTGTCCAGTCAATTCTGACTCATGGCAACCCTGTGTGTTACAAAGTAGAACTGCTCCATGGAGTTCTCTTGGCTGTAATTTTTCTGGAAGCAGATTGCCAGGCCTTTCTTCTGCAGTGCCACTGGCTGGGTTCAGGCCACTAACCTTCGGGTTAGTAGCTGAGTGTAAACCACTTGCACCACCTGGGGACCTTTCCTAAGATACAGGCTTCTTAATATGCTGCACATCCTCCTTAGCACCTGGGGTCTGGTTCTCCCCAGCCAGCGTCTCCCTGAGGATCAGACGGACACTGGCCCAGCCTCCCGCGGCCAAACCTGTGTCACCCTGTACCTCCTCACGGTTTGCTTTAGCAAGAAAAATGCAGCAATGTTTATAGTGTTTATTGATTTCAGCTCATCCTTCAACACTGTCCTGAGCGTGAAGCTTTGCACATAATTTCTTGAGCCTCAGCTGTTCATTTGACCCTTGCTTGCAGGACTTGGAGGAAAGAAAGCATTAGCAGAGTAGAAGTAGGATTCCTTTGCGTGCAGCAGAAAACAAGCAGACATTTTCAAGCATTCTGAACAGAGAAGGGTAATTAATAAGAATGGGCTGGATTGATCTTCTCATTTCCCACACCCTTGGTGACTATGATGTGCAAAGTCTGCCTGGTGCTGAATGTTCCACTCAGCACCAGGCAGAGATCCAGAAGATGGCTGTGGTGGACGGGGGATGGTTGAGCCTAGTGCACTGCATTGGACTCTAGCAAAGCCTGATTCCTTTCCACTCTCCAGATGGCCCAGAGCATCCGACTCATTCAATACCCACTGCTCTTCCTCCCTGGAGCCCTAACGTAACACTTTCCACCTAGACAAAGATGCTCTTCCACATTGACTACTCCACTGAAGCCGTCAGCCCTGGCAGATGGAGTGTCATTACCCCATTCTCATGGTGAGTGAAGGGGCTCACCCCAGTCACCCCACTGGTGATTGTGGACTAAGCCCACGCTTGAGACCACCTGCCAAGTCTGCAGTTTTCTCCACCTCATCTCTCTGGCTCTCGGGTGGGAGACATTTCCCTGGAAGAGACAAAGACAGAGATGCCTTTGCATCTGGAATTTTGCAGGAAAGACGGAAGGAAGACAATGATGGTCAATAATCTGGGTTCTCTTAATGAGTTGGGAGACATTTCCCTGGGAGAGACAAAGACAGAGATGCCTTTGCATCTGGAATTTTGCAGGAAAGACGGAAGGAAGACAATGATGGTCAATAATCTGGGTTCTCTTAATGAGTTGGGAGACATTCCTCTGGGAGAGACAAAGACAGAGATGCCTTTGCATCTGGAATTTTGAAGGAAAGATGGATGGAAGGAAGATGATGATGGTCAATAATCTGGATTCTCTTAAGGAGTTACTACAGCCTAGTGCTAGAGAATAACTCTTGTCCCTTGTCAAGGCATTTGCTGTAGCTACTGGAACACCAACCTGGGAAGACTGTGCCATTGCAGGGTTCCTCCCCGCCCCCCACCTGTCACTGCTCCCTCCCCAAGTGGCCACCCATGCATTCCTTTCTAGGCCTCCTGGGGCCTGGCCCAGAGTTCACATGATCATTGATTGGCAAAAGGAATGCCTGGCAGTAAAGTGTCTTGGTACCCATTTGAGTGCCACTGCCTGATGTATAACTTACACCTTGCTCCAGGGTTGGAGGTATAACTTAAGGAAATCTAATTTTGTGTTCACTAAGCTGGGATGGTGCCCAACAGCCCCCAATGACATGGCCACAGCAGAGATACGGAAAGCTCCCAAAGCCAGGTCTTTCAGCAGCACTGACTGGCAGCTGTCCTGAGTGGCAGGCCAAGGGCAATGAGCAGAGACACAGCCTCCTGAGTAAAGAGGAGGTGGTTGAAAAGGAACCAGAGGGTTGGCAGATGCAAGCTGGAGCTCAAGTGGTCACAGCTCAAATCGTTTACCAGCCTAGGAGTCCCAGTCTCCTGTATAACACAGACATGCAGGTTCTAACTGACACCCTGCTTATTTAAAGAAACACTTGCTGGGCCACTAAAGGATCTGGGATGGCGAAACCAAATGTCAACTACAAAGGCCAGGCAGGTGGCATAAATGATGTGGGCTGGATTAGGACAACAGGGAGCGGTGAGGACTGTGGGAAGTGAGACACATGAGTGGGGTAAAGGGGGCACTGGCCACTCAGCTCCAGCTGCTCGTTGCCAAGCAGAAATGGAGGCCCAGTGCAGCCAGAGCTGACCATTGTCCAAAAGCGAAAAGCCTGAATTTTATGCAAAATCTTCAAATGGGCAACTCTTTCAGCAAAACTAAACTAAAAGCCCCGCTGCAGCCCAAACAGAACATATCTTTGGGGACGATCTACCTGAGAGTCACTAGTTTGTGGCCTTTGATTTAGACACTCCCTTGTCATTGCCTAGTGGAGTGGAGTTTGATGTGTTCATCAAGTCATTTTCAAAGTTAAATTTAAAAAAAAAATACCTTTTTCAAACAAAGTCCTTTGTGGACCCCCAGTTTTGAAAGCAGACGACGCGGAGCTCTTCTGGTTGAAGAGGAGCTGGATGGGGCTACATCTTGGTGTCCCCCTGCAGCCCCAGGGTAACCAGACCCTGAGGCCTCAATACTAACCTAACCAATCCAGGTGCCACCAAGTCAATTCCGACTCACAGCAGCCCGCTGTGTTTCAGAGTAAAACTGCACTCCGTAGGGTTTTCAATGGCTGTGACCTTTCAGAAATAGATTGCCAAGCCTTTCTTCTGAGGTGTTTCTGGGTGGGTTGGAACCACCAACCTTTCGGTCATTCTAAACTTGTTTGGTGACTTCTTCCTGAAGCTCACAGGAGCCCCTCTGTGGGCCAGAAGAGTTTCCGCAGATTTCAAGAATGTCTAACTTGCCACTAAGTCCCTGAAAGCACAGAGTGGAGTGGAGACATCCAGGGTACAGAAACTCGCTTTAGGACCCCTTCCTCCCTCTTGCCTGTCAGCAGAGGGGATGGTCACCCAGCGTGACCATGATGCAGGTCAAAGGGCAGCCTCTCCACTTATCTTTGTGCTGTCCCCCGAGTCTTCTCAACCTAGTAACAGATGATAGATTACAGTTATCTCCTCAGATCAGGTCACCCCTCTAACCCTCAGTTTCCTCATCTACAAAACAGGAATCCTAATGCCTGCCCTGATCACCTCACAGAGTGTTAAGGGAATGAAAAAGTGTGATATGGACGTGAAAGTGGTTCAGGTGGTGAAGCTAGACAGAAGACAGGGCTTATTATCATTTTGCACAGCTGCGTTCTTTATTCGCAAGATGCTAAGAACTTGTCTTTGGTATTTCTGCTCCTCCTTCCCCCATCTGCACTAGGCTGGCTTCCAGAAAGTGGGCACAGTCGTGGATTTCTGGACACCCTGGCTGTGCTCGTCAGCTGTGGGTGGAAGGGGAGGCCTGCCAAGAAGGGCGACAGCTAGCTTCTGTGACCACCTGTGTCTCCACAGCCCTGATGGGCCTGTTCAATCCCCTCAATACTGTTGGGGGAGAGTGGAACGCAGGGCAGGGGTGCTATCCCCACTGTAGGCAATTACTGAGCACCCACTCTGCACCACGGCAGGGAAGCACAGGTGCATGGAGGGTCCCTGCCCTCGAATGGAGGGCTGGGGTGGGAAGTGGTGAGGGGTGGAAATGGACACGTGGCCGCTGAAACCTTCATATGTTCGAGCACAGCACGAGCTTGAAGCCAAGTGTCACAGGAAACCCAGAAGAGGGACCCTTAACTCAGATCAGGGGAGATGGCATTTGAACTTGACCTTGAAATGTTTGCTAAGGGGAGGAGGCTCCCTAGGCTGAAGGGTCTGCGAGAACAAAGGTGTGGAAGTGAAAAAGCCCATACTGTGTTTAGAGCATAATATATGAGAAAGAGAGGGGAAGGGCAGGAAGGAAAGGAGAAGAGAGGGGAAGGGAGGGGATGAGAGGGGTGGGAGATGGACCTTCTGCCTAGAGCACCCACTACCCTTGGGAAAGTGGAATGTGAAAAATTGGAATGCCTTTCTTGCTGTCTTCCCCACATCCAAATCCCACTCATTCTCCCAGGCTGGCCCCAGACCCTCTTTCTGGGAGCCTTCTCAGGCAGACCCCTGCAGGGCTTCTCCTGCCCTGACCCCCCAAACCCTGACTCAGGGAGGCGTCTAGGTGAGCAGTCACACCCAAGGGCCTTGCTGCCCACAGACTTGCGTTGAGCTCCCAGCTCCACCTCTCAGTTGCTGCTGGCTTGCAAATAGCCTTGATTCCTTAGTTTCTAAAGCAGGGTCACATGCCCTCCCTTCCAAGGCTGGGGTGAGGGCGCGGTGAGTGTGCACCACGAGTTTAGTGCAGTGAGTGTGCACCACGAGTTTAGCACGGTGAGTGTGCACCACGAGTTTAGCACAATACCCAGCACAGCATAAGGATTCCATGAACAACAACTGGTATTTGCTATATTTTGGCACTTCTCACCCTGTAGAGTTTGTCTCTGTAGAGCTTGTCTCCCCAGCGGGTTGCCCTTGGGCCTGGCACATTGCAGCACAAAAAGGCAAATAAAGCCAGGTTTCTCTTGGGGACACTCTGGGTCCCAGAATGTCCAGGTGCCTTGCTGGCAACGCTGATTTAGAATCATACTGCTGCCTGATTCTGAGAAAATAATGCTCCTTGTTAGCAGCTGCTAAAGTCCTTATTCATTGGATCTATTTTCACTGAAATGTGACATTTGCCACTAATTTTTAGATCTTGAACAAAATGACTCTATAAAACAGACGCATTTTGAAGAGCTCTTCGTGAATCAAGGAGACAAATTAGCTTCTAAAATCCTGTTCCCCTTAACAGATGTCAGGAAAGTTCTCAGGACTTCCAGAAGGGAGTCTTCATGGAGAGACTTTTCGCTTTGCACAGTGGTTAGGAACAGATTCCATTGCTAAGAGCTTTTTATTTGGTGGGTGTGTTGGCAGGCAGCACATCAGTAGGTCAAGCATGCAATTCAATTTAACAAATACTGTCAGCTCATGCTTCAATTTAGTGCGAGATCTGAGTGCGCGCCTGGCAGAACAAGTGAAACAAGAGAGAGGTATTGGGAGGGAGAACTTGGTCCTAAAGGGTATAAGGGACAGGGGCAAATCCAGGTTTTATGGGGCCTAAAGTTTATGGCTTCCCCACGCGTCTGTCAGCCACTGTGGTGGCTTGCGTGTTGCTGTGAGGCTGGAAGCTTTGTCACCGGTATTTTAAATACCAGCAGGGTCACCCATGGAGGACCGGTTTCAGCTAAGCTTCCAGACTAAGACGACTAGGAAGAAGGACCTGGCGGTCTTGTCTGAAAAAAAATTAGCTGGTGAAAACCTTATGAACAGCAGCGGAGCATTGTCTGATATAGCGCTGGAAGATGAGCCCCTCAGGTTGGAAGGCACCAAAATATGACAGGGGAAGAGCTGCCTCCTCAAATAGAGTTGACTTTGATGACGTGGATGCAGTCACGTTTTGGGGACCTTCATGTGCTGATGCGGCATGACTCAAAATGAGAAGAAACAGCTGCAAACATCCATTAATGATAAGAACATGGAACGTACAGAGTATGAATCTGGGAAAATTGGAAATCATCAAAAATGAAATGGAACGCATAAAAATCAATATCCTAGGCATTAGTGAGCTGAAATGGACTGGTACTGGCCATTCTCAATTGAACAATCATATGGTCTATGATGCCCGGAACGACAAATTGAAGAGGAATGGCGCTGCATTCATTGTCAAAAAGAACATTTCAAGATCCATCCTGAAGTACAAGGCTGTCAGTGATGGGATAATATCCATACGCCTACAGGGATGACCAGTTAATACAACTATTATTCAAATTTACGCACCAACCACTAAGGCCAAAGCTGAAGAAATTGAAGATTTTACTAATTTCTGCAGTCTGAAATTGATCAAACATGCAATCAAGAGGCACCGATAATCACTGGTGATTGGAATGCAAAAGTTGGAAACGAAGAAGGATCAGTAGTTGGAAAATTGGCCTTGGTGATAGAAACAGTGCCGGAGATTGCATGATAGAATTTTGCAAGCCCAACGACTTCTTCACTGCAGATACCCTTTTAAACAACACAAACTGCGACTATACACGTGGACCTCGCCAGATGGGCTACACAGGAATCAAATCAACTACATCTTGGGAAAAAGACGATGGAGAAGCTCAATATCATCAGTAAGAACAAGGCCAGGGGCCGACTGCAGAACAGACCATCAGTTGCTCATATGCAAGTTCATGTTGAAGGTGAAGAAAATTAGAACAAACTCCAAGTCAATTTTGACTCATAACAACCTACAGGATGGAGTAGAACTGTACCATAGAGATTCCAGGACTATAATCTTTATGGAAGCAGACTGCCACATCCAAGGCTGTAATCTTTACAGACTGCCACATCTTTCTCCTGCAGAGTGGCTGGTGGGTTCGAACTGCCCACCTTTGGGTGAGCAGCCAAGCACTTTAACCACTGCACCACTAGGACTCCCTTGCTGGATTATAAAACCAAAAAAGCAAACCTGTTATGTCAATTCCAACTCATAGTGACCCTATAGGACAGAGTAGAACTGCCCCATAGGGTTTCCAAGGAGTGGCTGGTGGATTTGAGCTGCTGACCTTTCGGTTAGCAGCAATAGCTATTAACCACTGAGCCACCGTGGCTCCCTTGCTGGATTGTAGTTCCTGGTTAATCCCAGTGAGGGCCACTGCCAGGAATGAGACTGGAGGCTGGCTTGTTGGAGCAGCCGAACCGCCACGTCATCAGTCTCTGCGGCCTCTCTCTGCAGCTGGGCTCGGGGAGCAGACAGGCTTCCTGACCACTGTGCTGAAAGGGAACACTGAGTTCTCTTGCTCTCTGCCCAACCCTCATCATCTCAGCCCTAGAGACAGGGTGACGAAAAGAGAGAAGAAATGGACTCAAAGGACCAGGGTCACAGGTCCTGCCTGCTATGCCATCTTGAACAGGTGACCTGACTTTGGTCTCTAGCTCCATTTCCTCATCCGATAAATGGGGATAAAATATAAACCTGCCTTCCCAGCTTAAATCCATGTCAGGATGCTCTTAAACTTGGAGCACCCACCAATGGTAGGCACTTGAATCAGCAGTGGACACAGTAACCAAACCAAAAACCTACTGCCGTCAAGTCAATTCTGATTCATAGCGACCCTATAGGACAGAGTAGAACTGCCCCATAGGGTTTCCAAGGCTGTTAATCTTTACGAGATGCAGACTGCACATCTTTCTCCCATGTAATTAGTAACACATCTGTGGAAAGAGACAATAGAAAAGCTCAAGCTCATCAGTCAGAACAAGGCCAGGGGCTGACTCTGGAACAGACCATCAATTGCTCATATGCAAGTTCAAGTTGAAGGTGAAGAAAATTAGAACAAGTCCACGACAGCCAAAGTATGACCTTGAGTATATCCCACCTGAATTTAGAGACTGTCTCAAGAATAGATTTGATTCGTTGAACACTAATGACAGAAGACCAGACGAGTTGTAGGATGACATCAAGGACATCATACATGAAGAAAGCAAGAGGTCATTAAAAAGACAGGAAGGAAAGAAAAGACCAAAATGGATGTCAGAAGAGACACTGAAACTTGCTCTTGAATGTAGAATAGCTAAAGTGAAAGGAAGAAATGATGAAGTGAAAGAACTGAACAGAAGATTTCAAAGGGCAGCTCGAGAAGACAAAGTAAAGTATTATAATGAAATGTGAAGGACCTGGAGTTAGAAAATCAAAAGGGAAGAACTGAAGAAAAAGTTCAAGCCTCGTGTTGCAATATTGAAGGATTCTATGAGGAAAATATTAAATAACGCAGGAAACATCAAAAGAAGATGGAAAGAATCCGCAGAGTTACTGTACCACAAAGAATTGGCTGACATTCAGCCATTTCAGGAGGTAACATGTGATCAAGAACTGGTGGTACTAAAGGAAGAAGTCCAAGCTGCACTGAAGGCACTGGCAAAAAACAAGGCTCCAGGAACTGATAGAATACCAGTTGAGATATGTCTATGCCAAGAAATCTGGCCAACCGACTGGAAGAGATCCATATATGTGCCCATTCCAAAGAAAGGTGATCTAAGAGAATGCGAAAATCATCAAACAATATCATTAATACCACACGCAAGTAAAACTACGCTGAAGATCACTCAAAAGTGGTTTCAGCAGGACATCCACAGGGAACTGCCAGAGATTCAAGCCGGATGCAGACGAGGATGTGGAACCAGGGATATTATTGCTGATGTCAGATGGATCTTGGCTAAAGCAGAGAATATCAGAAAGATGTTTACCTGTGTTTTATTGACTATGCAAAGGCATTTGACTGTGTGGATGGTAACAAATTATGGATAACATTGCAAAGAATGGGAATTACAGAACACTTAATTATGCTCATGAGCAACCTGTACATAGACCAAGAGACGGTCGTTAGAACAGAATAAGGGGATACTGCCTGGTTTAAAGTTAGGAAACGTGTGAGTCAGGGTTGTACCCTTTCACCATACTTATTCAGTCTGTGTGCTGAGCGAGTAATCTGAGAAGCTGGACTATATAAAGAATATGATATCAGGATTGGAGGAAGACTCATTAACAACCTACATTGTGCAGATTACACAACCTTGCTTGCTGGAAGTGAAGAGGACTTGAAGCACTTACTGATGAAGATCAAAGACCACAGCCTTCAGGGTGGATTTACACCTCAACATAAATAAAACAAAAATCCTCACAACTGGACCAGTAAGCAACATCATGATAAATGGAGAAAATATTAAAGTTGTCACGGATTTCATTTTACTTGGATCCACACTCAATGCCCATGGAAGCACCAGTCTAGAAATCAAATGCCAATCATTGCATTGGGCAAATCTGCTACAAACGACTTCTTTGAAGTGTAAAAAGCAAAGACGTCACTTTGAGGACTATGATGCTCCTGACCCAAACCATGGTGTTTTCAATTGCCTCATATGCATGTGAAAGCTGGGCAATGAATAAGGAAGACTGATTAAGAATTGATGCCTTTGAATTATGGAGTAGGCAAAGAATATTGAATATACCTTGGACTGCCAGAAGAACAAACAAATCTGTCCTGGAAGAAGTATAGCCAGAATGCTCCATAGAAGCAAGGATGGCGAGATTTCGTCTCACATACTTTTGGATATGTTATCAGAAGGAACCAGTCCCTGGAGAAGGACATCATGCTTGGTAAAGTAGAGGATCAGCGAAAAAGAGGAAGACCCTCAGGGAGATGGATTAACACAGTGGCTGCAAAAATGGGCTCAAACATAACAACCATTGTGAGGATGGTGCAGGACCAAGCAGTGTTTCGTTCTGTTGTACATAGGGTTGCTATGCGTCAGAAACGACTAAATGGCACCTAACAAGAAGAATGACAAAGTTTTTACCTTAGGAGCCCTGGTGGGGCAACGGTTTAAGCACTGGACTGCTAACTGAAGGTGGCAGTTTGAACTCACCCAGTGGCTCTGTGGGAGAAACCCATAAAGATTACAACCTAGGAAATCCTACAGGGCAGTTCTACTCTGTCACATGAGGTCGCTCTGAGTCAGAATCGATTCAGGGCCACACAGCAATGACAAAATTTATGCAATTTGGAGAGCCCTCCTTAATAAAGCAATACCAAATTTTGAAAACAAAATTAAATACAAAAGTGACTCTTAGAATTGAGAAAATATATCACAGAAAATTACAAATAATAAAAAGATTTTTTAAAAAAAGAGATCACAAATCCATTAACAATTAACATATTTTGTTGTTAGTTACTTTTTGATTCACCTCTGTGAGATTTTTATTCCTATATTTTTTGGCTGATCTTTAATATCCTCCTCATATTTCAACTATTTTGTAAAATCCTTTCTATAGAAAATAAAAAGTGTCAGTCTTTCCTCTTGCATAGTTGATCAAACTGTGATTTTTATTACTGCTAGTGTAGAAACGTTTCTTTAGCTTCACAAGTCATTACAGATAATGTCATGCAAATTATCCTATGTGAAGAAACCTCTATCAAAGTTCTTTCGTATAGAAGCTGAAAGATGTCAGGTGTTTCCAATTTTCTTAGGTAGTGACTAATCTTAACTGCTTTGAATTGATGACACTCATTAAACTGTGTCTTTGATGTCCACACAACAGTGGTATGCGTTTTATCTTATCTCCATGGATGTCAGTATTTCATATTAACCCGCAAGAAATCACGAAGAGCCACCTAGATGATTGGGCCAGGCCATTTCAGGTCACAGGAAGAGCGTGAGCAAGATGGAGGCAAGGAGCCCAGTTTGGGGCAGGGTGGTGTCTAGGCAGACACAGTGGGTGATGAGGTAAGGAAGCACATTGGAGCAGGTGGGGTTTAGGAAGTGGTGTCAAAAATGCTGGCACACCACACATACCCGTTGCCGTCGAGTCAATCTCCACTCATAGTGAGCCTATAAGACAGAGTAGAACTGTCCCATAGGGTTTCCAAGGAGTAGCTGGTGGATTCGAACTGCCAGCCTTTTGGTTAGCAGCCAAGCTCTTAACCACAGCGCCACCAGGGCTCCTTTAACCCTGCCTTTAGATTAAGTAACCAAAGGCCCGTTGATGAATTTCTAAGCGTATAAAAGTCAGTACAGAGTACTCTTAAAGATCATTAGCCAACAGAGTCAGACAAACCTTGGTTGGAATCCTCCCTGCTATTTAATAGCCTGTGAAACTTTGCTACAGATAACCTCTTTATATGGAAGTCACTAGACCAGATACGTATATTCCGCTAAACCCAAACTCAACTTCTCCTTGGCCCGATCTTGAAAATGCTGTAGCTTCTTGGGGGCCTCCAGACTGGAGGGTAAGTGTGCCCAGTAGTGGGGAGTTGGAGGAGAAGGAGGCAGTAGTCTTACTCAATTGTGGTTAATACGAGGGTAAGTCAAAAAGCATTGTTACAAAATCATAGAAATCTTTATTAAACAAAACGTGAAGTTATTGTTTCTCAACATAGCCTCTATCTAAGTCTATACACTTCTTAAGGTGGTGCTTCCAACTCTCTAACTCCTCCACGAAGAATTCTGTGCACTTCGATTTACTCCACGTCAAAACAGCAGTTTTGGCATCCTCGAGGGACTCAAATCATGTTCCTTTTAAATGTTCTTTGAGTTTTTGGAACATCCATGGAGATAAGATAAAACGCATACCACTGTTGTGTGGACATTAAAGACACAGTTTAATGAGTGTCATCAATCCAAAGCAGTTAAGATTAGTCACTACCTAGGAAAACTGGAAACACCTGACATCTTACAGCTCATAAATGAAAGAAATTTGATAGAGGTTTCCTCACATAGGATAATTTGCGTGACATTATCTGTAATGACTTGTGAAGCTAAAGAAATGTTTCTACACTAACAGTAATTAAAAAAAGAAGTCTGAAGGAACAATATCAGGGTTCTAGGGTGGATGAGATAAAGTTTCCCAGTGAAATTCTCATAGGACAGCCCTTGCTACCCTCGAAGAATGAGTAGGTGCGTTGTTGTGATAGAAAAAATTCCTCCACACAACTTTCCTGTCCTTTTTCTCACCAATGCAGTTTTCAACGTTCTTAAAACTTCTTCATAATAAGCCCTTCATGATCATCTCTTCTCTCCTTCGAGAAAATTACCCCTTTGGAATCCCAAAAATACAGTCGCCATAACCTTCTCCGCGGTCTTCCCTCTCTTGGTTCATCTTCCCGACCTTCCTTAAAACACTTGATCCATCTAAAAACTGTTGTTTTATGTGGGGCAGCATTCCCATAAACTTGTTACAAAGCTTCAGTAATTTGGGAAGATGTTCACTTGAGTTTTGTTAAAAATTTGATAGTAGTCCTGACCTCAAAATCGTTTTTTCCCAGGGCACAAAAAGTGTCTTTTTCTTGAAGGCACCCTTATGAGACTAAGACAAGTGTGTCACTGAGAGAACTTGTCCGCAGCTGTCTGCTGACCCCAGAGACATGTTGAAACGTGTTTTGTTTGGAATAAACCCGTGCATGGATAACTGGAACCCTCGTAGCAATACTTTTTGACTTACTCTCATGTATCTTACTTTCGAAAATTTTACTACCACTTGAAAATATTGTTAGGGCACACTTCCAGGGGCCTTGAAAGGGGCCCGTGCAAGTGAGGGGCCTTGAAACATAAGCCCCATTAGCCTCATGGTAAATGCACCTCTGAAATGGGACATGAAAAGTCCTGCGGGAAGCAGCAGTTGAGCCAGACCTTGGAGACTTTGGCTGGTCAGTGAGAGTGGGCGTTTCAGGTGCAAGGATTAATATGAACAAAGCATTCCGTGTGTTCTGGAGCAATGGAGAAGAGCAGATGGGCTAATGGGGATACATACAGGAGAAGAAGCAGGGACGCTTGGGTGGAGCCAGGCCATGGTGGGCCTTGGATTCTAAGCCAAGGGGATGGACTTCATACTGGGGACAATGAGAAGCCACAGCAAGTAGGCAATTAATGCAGCCATTTGGGCTGGTTCATCTGGCAGTGGGCATAGGATAGAGAGGTTGGCAGCTGGAGACCATGACGAGGGACCCAAGTACAGAGTACTGTGGGGCTTATGGAGGCCCTGGAAAGAAGAGCTGAGTGAGAAGAGATTTAGAAAGCACAGCTTCCAGGGATGTGGGTGGATAGAGAGTGAAAGGTCAAGGAGGACTCTAAGGCAGCCATGCTCAGTCACTAACTGCCCAGAATCTTATTTGAAAGAAAAAATATATATTTAGGAAACGCTGATTGTAAAATAGCTAAACTGGATCTCTCAGAACCTCTAACACAGAGAACAGCACACTTTTTCTGGAAAGGGCAAGAGAGTAGATATGTTAGGTTTGCCACTCAGACAGTCTCTGTCACAACTACTCAGCTCTGCCTTTGTAATGTGCACGCAGCCACAGACAACACATGAATGACTGTGACGACATCCCAGTAAAAGTGTACTTACGGACACTGAAATCTGAATTTCATATCATTTTCACATGCTATGAGTTTTTTCAACTATTTAAAAATGTAAAAGGTATTCTTATGAGCCATACAAAAACAAGCAGTGGGCCAGATTCAGCCCGCAGGCTGTAGTTTGCTGACCCCCACTCTAACATGTCTGAGTGCATTGAGAGTATCTCGGGATCCATGAGACACCGACTGACCAACACTCAGAGTGATCCCACCCTGTTCTACCAAATACATTCTGGGAAATGATGCACTAAGAATTTGACCCTGCAGGATTTAGGATGATTTCCAACAAAAGGTAAGTCCAGGGAACAGTTGTTTAAGGGATATGTATTTACTTACTATTAATCAGACGTTTTTCAAAGTGCTTTATGTATATTAATCCTTTTGAATCCTTGCCACCACCCAGAGGTGCCTCAGAAAAAAGGCTTGGTGATCTACTTCCCAAAGATCAGCCATTGAAAACCCTATAGAGCACAGTTCTACTCTGACACACATGGGGTCAGTGTTGACTTGACAGCAACCAGTTTACACAGGAGCTAGTTACTGTTGCTATCCCCATTTTGCAGATGAGCAAGCTGAGGTTCAGAGAGGTTAAGCATTTGCCTCCAGGATACCCAGCTCATATGGGGCAGAGCTAAATTCAAGCCTGTTGAGGAGAGAAGAGGGTTTTTATGGTCACATAGTGATGGTGGAGCAAGGGAAGGGCTCTGGGTCTGGGATCTTACTACAGAACTGTGCCATGCTGACTTCATGGAGCTGGGAGTACTATCCCAGGACATCCTGGTGAAGATGTCCAACTGGCAGCATGGGTCCTCAGAGGTCAAGCTGGAAATAGAACTGGGACTTGAGTTCCCCTGCAGCCTTCCACTGTCTCCTCATGCCACTCCCAGCATGCCTGCTGCCCCTGGCCAGCCCAGCCTACAACTAAATTATGCAAATGAGCACAATTTAGGGTGAGCCTGTTTGGGATGCGGCGCCAAGGGGGCCCACCATCCTGGTCAGCACTCTACCAGGGACACCTGTCCTGCATCCATTCTGCAACTCACCCTAGATGTACTTCAGGCACCAGGAGAGAGAGTCCCCTTCTCTGGAATCCATTGTGCAGGTTCTGTGTTAGGTCCCTGCCAGCTACTGGGGTTGACCCCACAAGACACCCAGGATGAAGGTACCCAGGAGGCCCATTCCAGGCAGGGAGTGTGAGAACCCCTTCCCCTGCCTCACCATCTCCCCATGACCCTCCAGGGAAGAGCAGTGAAAAGCAGGGGAGGAGCCCCAGTAGTGAGGCAAAGAGAGGTCATGCAAACTGCCCAAGGTCACACGGCAGCCAGGAGGCAGAGCCATTGCTCAAACCCTGGGCGGCAGACCTTCAGCCTGCTGCTCTGTTGCTGCTTCATTGAAGAAGGTCATGGCTGAAGAGCAGGGAATTGAATGTGGCAGGTTTGTGTCCAGAACTGGCCTAAGTGGTTGTCCATTGTGGGGTATTGGGAGGAAAGAGGAGCAGACCATTCGATGTAGTGGTTTTGATGAGGGGGACATATTGACAGAGGCAGTTTAACACAGTTCCTTCAAAGGGCATGTGTGGAATCACAGATCTTATTTCTAACAGTGCATAATAGACAGCCTCATCTCACCCTATCCTTGACCCTACCTCTGCCCTGCTTCTTATCCATCCCTGCCCTAATCACTCTATGAACTCAGCATATTGCTTGATTAAAAAAATTAAAAAAAAAAAAGTTTAACAGTTTGTTTTCTAAGTGTCATCCAATGCCTCTGGTCTCAGAGGAGCAGCATCCAAAATGTCAGGTTTCCAGAATCAATCCATATGTCCCAAGTCCTTCCCCCCAAAAGTTTGTAAGGGCACTGAAGAAAGAAGGCTGGGTTTTATTTGTTCCCTGATTTTTGCATGACTGCATGATGCGCTGCACAGAAGGGCTGAATCCTCAAACAGCCTGCTGGTTTTGCTGGTGAGGACCCAGGCTCAGTGACTTGTTCAAGGTCACTCAGCATTTTCCATGCAGATTGGCTTCTATGCTAAGGGACACTCTTTCCTTCTGTTTGTGGGGATAGAGGAGACAGGCGGGGATCCCTGTGATGGTGGTCCCACTCACAAGCACTTACAGAACCGTGGACAAGCCCCAACAATTCCAGAGGGCCACTGGGACCACAGGTGCATTTTCTTTTACTCTTTGCAGATGCAGGTGGTCCTGCGACTTGGATGTGCACAGCCTCTGCAGTTGCCAGGCTCTGAGGGGCCATTAATTACAGACAGATTAATTTCTCCCAGAGACAGCCAAGCCAGTGGCTCGTAGCTGGCATGTGCTGGTCTGAGTCACTGTGGAGAATGGGTTTGCATAGCTCACCTGAGCCCTTTGACACCAGAAGATCTGAGCCTGGCTGGGGGCAGATCCTCACCAGAGGCGTGTAGCCCTCGCCATGAGATCTCACATAGTTAGGGAGGACTGCTCCTTGAGGAACTTAGTTGTTGTGGGGTGTTCCCTTGTCAAGAGGAAACCAGGCCTTTTGCTGTGTGCTCAGGCTGTATTCTCGGGAAGCCACCAGTGAAAGCCAGATACCGTTTGCAGTGTGAAAGACAAAAACATCTCATCATCTTGCAGCCAGATTAGAGGACTGATGCTTACAGTGGGGAAAAAAAAAGACTAATGGACCACAACTACCACGGCCTCCACCAGACTGAGTCCCACAACTCCACGGCCTCCACCAGACTGAGTCCCACAACTCCACGGCCTCCACCAGACTGAGTCCCACAACTCCACGGCCTCCACCAGACTGAGTCCCACAACTCCACGGCCTCCACCAGACTGAGTCCCACAACTACCACGGCCTCCACCAGACTGAGTCCCACAACTCCACAGCCTCCACCAGACTGAGTCCCACGACTACCACGGTCTCCACCAGACTGAGTCCCACTACTCCACGGCCTCCACCAGACTGAGTCCCACAACTACCACGGTCTCCACCAGACTGAGTCCCACAACTCCACGGCCTCCACCAGACTGAGTCCCACTACTCCACGGCCTCCACCAGACTGAGTCCCACAACTCCACAGTCTCCACCAGACTGAGTCCCACAACTACCACAGCCTCCACCAGACTGAGTCCCACAACTCCACGGCCTCTACCAGACTGAGTCCCACAACTCCACAGCCTCCACCAGACTGAGTCCCACAACTACCACGGCCTCCACCAGACTGAGTCCCACAACTCCACGGCCTCCACCAGACTGAGTCCCACAACTCCACGGTCTCCACCAGACTGACTCCCACAACTACCACGGCCTCCACCAGACTGAGTCCCACAACTACCACGGCCTCCACCAGACTGAGTCCAGTACAACTAGATGGTGCCCGGCTACCACCACTGACTGCTCTGACAGGGATCACAATAGAGGGTCCCGGACAGAGCTGGAGAAAAATGGAGAACAAAATTCTAACTCCCATAAAAGACCAGACTTACTGGTCTGACAGAGACTACTCAGAGTATGGCCCCCAGAAAGCCTTTTAACTTAGTGCTGAAGTCACTCCTGAGGTTCACCCTTCAGCCAAAGATTAGACAGGCCCACAAAACAAAATGAAATTAAATGGGCACACCAGCCCAGGGACAAGGACAAGAAGGCAGGAGGAGACAAGAAAGCTGGTCATGGGGAACCCAAGGTCAAGAAGGGGAGAATGTTGACATGCCATGGGGTTGGAAACCAATGTCACAAAACAATGTGTGTATTAATTGTTTAATGAAAAACTGATCTGCTCTGTAAAACTTCATCTAAAGCACAATAAAAAATAAACAAAAACATTAGCTAATAATTTTTCTGAGTGTTGTTAAGTGCTGTGCTAAGCACTTTACGCATATACATATTCTCATTGATTCTTCCCAAAGATCCAATGAGATTCACGCTAGTATTATCCCCATTTTAAAGATAAGGATGCTCAGATGTGAGGAAGTTACGCTTGTCCAGTGTCACACTGTTAGTAAATCAGGAAGCTGGAATCTGAGCTTAGACATTATGTCTCCAGGACCTGAACTCTGAACCACTGCACACTCCTGCTAACAAATGAACAGTCTACATTGTCTACTTTCTGTTTTCAGCTGGAAAGGACTTTGGGATTTTAACTATGATGGCTGGAGACAATCACAAAAGCATATATATACCTGACTATACCTGACTATACGTCCTTTGACGGTGCAAACAGTTAATGAGCTCAGCTGCTAACTGAAAGATTGAAAGTTTGAGTCATCCCAGAGGGGCCTTGGAAGAAAGGCCCGGTGATCTACTTCTGAAAAAACAGCCATTGAAAACCCTATAGACATGCATGGGGTCACCACGAGTTGGGACTGACTGAGTTGGAATTGACTTGACAGCAGCAACAACATACCTGACTGTATGGTGAAAGAGAAACTATCATCTGATGCTTCTGGGAGGTGGAGGGGTGGAGGCGTTTTTTCTTGGAGGGGAGGGGTAGCTGTGGGGGAAGATAGAGCCTCACCTTGTTGGTGGGGCTTTAAAAGGCGTTTGTCAGAGGGCAGCTTGAGCAAGAGTTGTTTTATCACATTGCCTGGGGACTCTCACTGCTTACCTGTGTTGTTCAATTCTGTTTCATCATTTGGAGAAGAAAGGTTGATTGCTTCTTAAAAAAAAAGGAGGAAATCTATTCAGGGGCTCATTGTGAGTGGTGAGTAACGTAAAAGGTAAATAACTACAAAAGGCCTCCAGATGAAACTGCAATCAAATTAGAAAGGAAAGCTCAGTTTCCTAAACATTTTTTGGCCGCTGGTCTGATCTAAAATGCTTGGATTATCTCCAAACAAAAGGGACTTTGTAAGCCATTCCTCCGTGATTCGATGTGCCTGGGATACAGAAAAGCAGAGACCATAAGCACTGGTGGTGCAACGAGTAAGGCGCTTAGCTGCTAACTGAAAGGTTGGCTATTCAAATCCACCAGCCGCTCTGTGTGAGAAAAGACCTGGCAGTCTGCTCCCATAAAGATTACAGCCTAGGAAACCCTATGCGGAAGTTCTACTCTGTCCTATAGGGTCACTGTGAATTGGAATTGACTTCACGGCACACAGCAACAACATCCCTCTTGGTTCAGCAGCATGTCCCACTTCTCTTCATCTTCACTGCCACTGCCCTAGTGCACAGCCCTCCTCATCTCTCCATGGGGCCACCGCATGTGTGCAGGCACTCAATGCATGTCATAGTCAGATTCCCGCTCCCCCATTCCTGTAGCCCTGCTCCCCCTAAGCCCATCTCATATCTGTCTCTCCAAACACAAGGTACTAGTAGTTCCAGAACCATTGTTGGTCCCCATGCTGAGCTCAGTCTTACCGTGGCCCTAGAAGTGCCACATGATCTGGATGCCTGAGCCTGGGCCACCTTTATGAACCTGCTTAGCTTGATAATCATAACAACCCCAGGGGATGTAGTGAGGCTTAAACAACACAATGAATTGAACTGAAAACTGTTTCCAAAAGATAAACTATGCACAGATATCAGCAGCTGCTATTCTCAATGTGCACACACCTTTCTTTTATTGGAAGGTGGGAAATACTCTTACCATAGCTCTTGTGCTTTTCTCTTTCTGATTCTTGGGTATGTGACCTTCTCCCTAGTTCACCCTAGACAACAGTCTTCCTGGGAGGAGATTAGAATGTTCCAGGAAGAATGCAGAAGGAAAGGCCACGGTAATATTCAATTCCAGACAATCAAAAATATGATTATACAGCAGCAGAATAATAGCCTTGCAGCCAGGCTATTTTCCAAGATCCCTTATTTCCTTCTTTATTTAGCATATCACGAACCAATTTGGAAGAGCTGGCTCATAAATTCCTCCTGTGGTTTACAGCCATACCCATGTCCTTAACTAGGTATTAGCTACGTTTAGGAAGGAGAAATTGACAGCGGAAAGTAAAAGAAAAGCAAGACAGAAATGGCAGAGTGCATAGTAAACGAGAGAGAAGGTGGCGAGGTTTGTGTCTCCTGATCTCTCTTCTCCTGACTTAAACCTGGAGTCCCTGGGATGTGCAAATGGTTAACATGCTCAGCTGCTAACCCAAAGGTTGGAGGTTCGAGTCTACTCAGATGTGTCTTGGAAGAAAGGCCTGGAGAGCTACTTCCAAAAAAGCAATCATTGAAAACCCTATGGAGCACAGTTCTACTCTGACAGACATGGGGTTGCCATGACTTGGAGCTGAATTAAAGACAACTGGTTTTTAGCTATAGACTGCTAACCAAAAGATCAGTGGTTCAAAACCTCCAGTGGCTCTGAGGGAGAAAGATGTGGCAGTCTGCTTCTGTAGAGATTTACAGCCTCGGAAACCCTGTGAGGTTGCTGTGAGTCAGAATCAACTCAGTGGCAGTGGGTTTTTTGGGTTGTTTTTTAGCTTAAACATGGAGGGGCTGAGGAGTGCATTAGCTAAGCTGAAGGAGTATTGACAGCTGAGAGTCCTTGCCCATTTGGCACAGACAGAAAGTAATCTTGGGAGCTTGCCCCATATGAACCTGGAATGAGGTAGACACAGAGAAATAATAGTTGAACACCACAGAGGAGAATTACACTAGATAGAAATAACAGGAAGATAACCAGAAAATCTCTAAATATTTGGAAATTAAGCCACATACTTTTAAATACCTATGGGTCACAGAATAAATTACAATTTAAATTAGAAAATATTTTGAGCTTGTGGGTTACAGCTAAAGCACTATTTAGAGGGAAATTTATAGCTTTAAATGCATTTATTAGAAATGGAGAAAGTTCTAAAATCAATGATGTAAGCTTCCAACTCAATATGGTAAGAAAAGAATGACAAATCAAACCCAAAGAAAACCAAAAGAAGGAAATAATAAATATAAGGGTGGAAATCAATGAAATAGAAAGCAAATGTACAACAAAGCCAAGAGGTGGTTCTTTGAAAAAATTAATAATATTGATAAGCTGGTTGTCATAGATTGAATTGTGTCCCCTCAAAATATGTGTATCAATTTGGCTTGGCCATGATTTCTAGTATTGTGTGATTGTCCACCATTTTGTCATCTGATGTGATTTTCCTATTTATTGTAAATCCTGTCTCTAGAATGTTAATGAGATGGGATTAGTGGCAGTTATGTTAATGAGGCAGAACTCAATCTACAAGATTAGATTGTGTCTTAAGCCAATCTCTTTTGAGATGTAAAAGAGAGAAGCAAACAAAGAGACATGGGGACCCCATAACCACCAAGAAAGCAGCGCCAGGAGCAGAGTGCATCCTTTAGACCCAGGCCTCCTGTGCTGAGAAGCTCCTAGTCCTGGGGGAGATTGATGACAAGGACCTTCCCTCAGAGCTGACAGAGAAAGAAGCCTTCCCCTGGAGCTGGCACCCTGAATTTGGACTTCCAGCCTACTAGACTGTGAGAGAATAAATTTCTCTTTGTTAAAGCCATCCACTTGTGGTACTTCTGTTATAGCAGCACTACATGACTAAGACACTGGTGAAGGAAAGAAAGAAAACACAAATTATCAATATCAGGAATGAAAAAGGGACATTGCTATAGATGCTATGGACATTAAAAAATAAGAAGAGAGCAGTAGCAACAACCTTATAACAATAAATACGACAATTTAGATAAAATGGACAAATTTCTTTTAGAAATAGAGCTTACCAAAAGTAGTGGCCAGATTGAGGGTGATACTGAGGTCTAGCTTTCTCAAGCTGCTCTAGTTTGTGTTGAGCCAGCACTAGGACACACTACCCCATCACAGAGGCTGGGGTGACCTGTGTGGCCATCAGGCCAGATAGAGAAACAGTGAGGGATTCAGAGATTCTGCAGCCAGGAAGAGCTGGTGAGAAGCCAAGTCAACAAAGGCACTCAAAGAACAAACCCTACTAATCCCCTGAGATACTCTTTAAATCTTGAACAGAAACTATCCCCTGAAATCACCTAAACTCTCCCCTTTTCAAACAGCAGTTTAGCGCAAGAAGTAAAGAATTTCGTCCTTAAGAACTGCACTCTTTTAAAAATTATCCATGTGGTATCACGTGGACAGCAGTTGCCCTAAAGCACAGATGAGAAGTTTGGGGGACAGCGAGACTAAATTAGTGGGAGTGGGACAGCTAGAGGAAATAATGAGAATGTTGACATAAACTGAAGAATGTAACCGATGTCACTGAACATTATGTGTAGAAATTATTGAATGGGAGCCTGTTTTGTTGTGTATACTTTCACCAAAAATACAACAAAATATTTTTTTTTAAAAAAGAAGAAGAGAACAAGCCCTAAGATACTACAGCTGGCAGCTTGAGCAATGGAGGCCAGTGGGGCACCCAGACCAGGCAGACCAGGGACCTTGCCCCAGAGACCAGGTGGACAAAGGACATGCCAGCCGGCATACCCAAGGCTCCTTCCCCCCAGCACCACAGGACACACAATCCACACACCCCTTCTTCCCTCACATCCAGACATGATTTTTGGGAATGGTGAAAAAAAAGACTATCTGAGGGGCTTAACATTTTTTCCTAGACAGCCTGAATGTTGCCTTAAGGCGCTGCATAAAATCATTAAATCAGATTAAATTTAAACTGGATTAGACACTTGGCTTGGAAAAAGATTACTGTAGCTCTAGGCAAAATAAAGATAGTGCCTTTTCTCTGCACATCAGAGCGGTGGTATGAACGGTTTTCAATTTTGTTACATTGTCTTGTTTCCAAGGGGATAATAGGAGGATTAAAGTATAATTTTCCAAAAGTTAAAATCATGACTCTTACACAGATATATCAAGTGATCAATTATCAATGATTTATTTAAGTCATTAATGAGGAAACCAGCAAGATGGAAAGGCTGGTTTAAGGAGAAGTGGAGATAGTGAATCTCTATAGGCACTAAAAGGAAAGCTGCTTGAATAAGATTTGGAATTTAGATACAGACCTTGTTAATGTCCTACAGGGCAATAAAACTATAACCTTCAGGGTGATCTTTTCTATCTGACAAAATTTTTTATGTTGCTGTCAAGCAAGAATCATTTTCAATGCTATCAGTTTTCTACAAGCTGTATGCACCTTTAAGAGTTGTGAAATATTCCAGTGGTGAAGAGCAGGTCAAACAAAGGCACACAGTCATAGAAAAACAAATAATCCCTGCACCATTTAGACACCGCCAGCAAGACACAGAAAAGACTTGCAGTAATTCCTTTGCCCATTTCCAAATCTTGAACAATTTTCCTCAACAGAAGTACGTGAGTGTGTGCTCATGTTTGTGACATTTGACAGGTTGTGAATATTTAAGTAATAGGAACTAAATCCTCATTCTTATCAACAGAGACACACCCTCCACAACCAGGGGAATTTAGAGAAACATCACCATACTTTTCAGACCAGCAGGATACAGTTACTATTAAACTGCTTCAGATCTGAAAACAGAATTGACTTTCTACTCTAAGCACTTCTACCAATTCAAGATTTATTCAAGAACTTTCTGAAAGTAGTTCAGAAATTAATTCATTGATTTGGGGATGTTTATAAAAATATCTAGACAACCATCTGGAGCAAGGGAGAATGAAGAAAACCAAAAACACAAGGGAAAGATTAGTCCAAAGAACTAATGGATCACAACTACCACAGCCTCCACCAGACTGAGTCCAGCACAACTAGATGGTGCCCAACTACCACCACCAGTTGCTCTGACAGGGAGCACAACAGAGGGTCCTGGACAGAGCTGGAGAAAAATGGAGAGCAAAATTCTAACTCACCAAAAAAAAAAACCAGACTTACTTGCCTGACAGAGACTGGAGAAACCCTGGACACCCTTTTAACACCCTGGACACCCTTTTCACTCAGTAATGAAGTCACTCCTGAGGTCCACCCTTCAGCCAAAGATTAGAGAAGCCCATAAAACAAAATGAGACTAAAGGGGCAGAGGCAAAGATGAGAAGGCAGGAGGGGACAGGAAAGCTGGTAATTGGGAACCCAAGGTCAAGAAGGGGAGAGTGTTGACATGTCGTGGGGTTGTAACCAATGTCACAAAACAATATGTGTACTTAGCGTTTAATGAGAAGCTAGTTTGTTCTGTAAAACTTAATCTAAAGTACAAAAACAAAAAACAAAAAAAATATATCTAGACAAGAATTAGCCATATTTATTAAAGAACGGTGACTGTACAGGTGGACCTCACCAGAGAGTACACAGGAATCAAATTGATCACATCTGTAGAAAGAGACAACAGAGAAGATCAATATTGTGATGGTTAAGGTTATGTGGCAACTTGGCTAGGCCATGATTCTCAGTGGTTTGGCAGACATTATGTAATCATCCTCCGTTTTGTGATCTGATATGAGCAGCCAATCAGTTGAAAAGGGAGTTTCCTTGGGGTTGTGACTTGCATCCAAAATATATGAAAGTTCTGGTAAAGCTCTCTCTCTCTCTTTCTCAATCCTGCATCCTACTCATTATCCTCTGCCTCCCAGTTCTTGAGATGTGAGCCAGCAGCCTGCCAACTGATCTGCAGATTTTGGGATTCACTAGCTCCCACAGCCTCATGAGCCTGCAGCCTGTCGCCTACCATGTGACCTGCCAATTTTAGGTTCATCAGTCCCTGCAACCACATGAGTCAGGAGAAGACTCCAGCCTGATGCCTGACCCACAGATTTGGGACTATCCAGCCTCCACAACTGCATAAGCCATTTCCTTGAAATAAATCTCTCTCTAGGGGTGTGTGTGTGTGTGTATATATATGTATATGTATATATATACATGTTTCACTATTTTTGCTCCCCTAGAGAACCCAGCCTACAACAAATGTCATCAGTCAGAACAAGGCCAGGGGCTGACTGTGGAACAGACCATCAACTGCTCATATGCAAATTCAAGTTGAAGCTGAAGAAAATTAAAACAAGTCCATGAGAGCCAAAGCATGACCTTCAGTATATCCCACCTGAATTTAGAGACAATGAATAAGGAAGACCAAAAAATAATAGATGCCTTTGAATTATAGTGTTGGCAAAGAATGAACAAATCTGTCTTGGAAGAAGCCAGAATGCTCCTTAGAAGTGAGAATGGAGAGACTTTGTCTCATGTATTTTGGACATGCTATCAGGAAGTTCCAGTCCCTGGAGAAGGACATTGTCTTAGTCATCTAGTGCTGCTATAACAGAAATACCACAAGTGGATGGCTTTAACAAAGAGAAGTTTATTCTCTCACAGTCCAGGAGGCTACAAGTCCAAATTCAGGGCATCAGCTCCAGGGGAGGCTTTCTCTGTTGGCTCTGGAGGAAGGTCCATGTCATCAGTCTTCCCTTAGTCTGGGAGCTTCTCTGTGCAGGAACCTCAGGTCCAAAGGACGTGCTCTGCTCTCAGCACTGCTTTCTTCGTGGTATGAGGTTCCCATGTGTCTCTGCCTGCTTCTCTCTTTTATATCTCAGAAGAAATTGGCTTAAGACACTATCCAATCTTGTATACCTCATCAGTATAACTGCTGTTAATCCATCTTATTAGATCATACTGATTGAATTTACAACACATAAAGAAATCACATCAGATTACAAAATGGTACACAATTATGCAATACTGGGAATCATGACCCAGCCAAGTTGATAGATATTTTTTGGGGACAAAATTCAATCCATGACAGACATCATGCTTGGTAAAGTAGAGGGTCAGCAAAAAAGAGGAAGACCCTTAAAAGCCTGTGAGCGGCCATCTAAGATACTCCACGGGTCTCATCCCTTTGGGAGCAAGGGAAAATGAAGAGAACAGGATACAAGGAAAAGATTAGTCTGAAGGACTAATGGTCCACAGCTACCAAGGCCTCCACCGGACTGAGTCCAGTACAGCTAGATGGTGCCCGGCTACCACCACTGACTGCTCTGACCAGGATCACAACAGAGGGTTCTGGACAGAGCTGGAGAAGGACGTAGAGCATAATTCTAACTCACAAAAAAAAGACCAGATTTACTGGCCTAAAGGAGACTGGAGAAACCTCGAGAGTATGGTCCCCAGACACCCTTTTAGCTCAGTGAAGTTACCTCCGAGGTTCACTGTTCAGCCTGGGAGTGGACAGCCCCGTAAAACCAAATGAGACTAACGAGGTACAGGAGTCCAGTGACAAGGGCCAGAAGGCAGAAAGGGACAAGAAAGCTGGTGATAGGGAACCCAAGGTTGAGTAAGGATATTGTTGATGTGTTGTGAGATTGTTAACCATTGTCATAGGGCAACATTTGTAGTAACTGTTAAATGTGAAACTATTTTGTTCTGTAAGCCTTCATCTTAAGTGAGAATAATAGCACCATTGGAAGAGCGTAGTCAATGTCACTGAACTGTGCAGGTAGAAATTTTTGAAATGGTGCATCTTTGGCTCTGTGTATTTTCACCAAAAAAAAAGAGGTTGAGAAGTTAGAGGGTTGATACGTTGTGGGGTTGTTAACCAATGTCATAAAACAACATGTGTACTTCTGTTTCATGAGAAACTATTTGTTCTGTAAGCCTTCACCTGAAGTACAATTAAAAAAAAAAAAATTAAAAAAAAAAAAAAGAGGAAGCCCCTCAATGAGATGGATTGACACCGTGGCCGCAATAATGAGCTCAAACAGAGCCAACAATTTCGAGGATGGCGCAGGACTGGACAGTGTTTCATTGTGTTGTTCACAGGGTCGCTATGAGTCAGAACGGACTCTACAGCACCTGACAACAACATAACAACATTAAAGCACATTAGAGCCATGTCCTTCAAATAGTCCTGAATGCCGCCAGGAATCCTACTGCCCCCACTACCATCCCTCCGAACTGGGACCCTTAGCCGCTTCACTGTAATCAAGTCCTCCTACCCAAATTCACTACAAGACCCTCCAGCCTATGATATTATGGAAGGAGAATTTTAACATCTCGAGAAGCATATTCCAGCTTGGACAGAACTCTCTTTGTTTGAGATACATGTAAAAGGGTTTTTTAAAATATATATCTGTGTAGATTTTTGTTGTTGTATTTTTGTGCACCTGACCTTCTCCCTGGGGCCCTAGTGGCCCAGTGGTTAAGAGCTCAGGCTGCTAACCAAAAGGCTGGAAGTTGGAGTACACCAGCCGCTCCTTGGAAGCCCTATGTGGCAATTCTACTCTGTCCTGTAGGGTCACTGTGAGTCCTTCTCCTTAAGGAATCCTGGTGGCACAGTGGTTCATTTGGCTGCTAACCGAAAGGTTGGTGGTTCAAACCAGCCACTCTGCAGGAGAAAGATGTGGCAGTCTACTTCTGTAAAGAAAAAAGCAAGTAGCAAGAGGATGCATATCAATAATAACATGTATGTAAAATTTAAAGCCCCAGAAAATAACACTCAACATTATGTATGAATACATGTTTATACAGTAAAAATATAAAGTGTGCACGGGGCATAGGTCTACTTAGAGTCCATACTGGACTTCAGCTACATTTGCCATGTTTTATTTCTTTTTTAAAAAGGAAGCAGATATGGAAAAATGTTAATATTAGTTAAAGCTGGATAGCAGATATAAGATGTCCTCTAATTATTCTCTAATTTTCTGCATTTTGAAGTATTTAATAATAAAATATTGACAGGAAAAATAATAGATAATACTGAGAAAAAAGGTAAAACAATAATAGTAAAAGAATCATTAGAAGGCAAGAAAACATGTACAGTTGGTATATAATATCAAAATTTTTAAAACATCAATAAAATAGAGAAACTTCTGGCGAGTCTGTCCAGGATGAAACAGAAATATGTGCAATAAGGAATAAGCGAAAAGCAAATAACCTCAGTTAAGGCAGACACAGAAAATTGATAAGAGAACACCGTATACAATTTTATGTCTCTGAAATTGACTATTTCCATATTATGGACAATTTCCTAAGAAACTCTAAATTTCCAAAATTGCTATAAGAAGAGGTAAAAAAGACTGAATAGAAGAAATTGAAAAGGTTGTGGATCATCCATTTCCAAAAAAAAAAAAAAAACCAGACACAAACTGAGTTCTAAAAACTTTTAAAGAACAGATAATTCCTCTTACTTAAACTATTAGAGAGCACAGACATGTACAGAAATTTTCCCAATTTATTCTATGAAACTACCATAATTTTGATACAAAAATCTAACGAAATAGCACACAAAATAATTTATAGATTCCATTTTTACTTAGTAATGGTTGCAATAATCCTAGACAAAATATTAACATTTGAATTCAGCAATGTTTTAAAAATAGTATACCAAGCAGGATTTATCCCAGAGTATAAATATGACTCAACATTAATTTATTCATAGAGGAGAAAAACACATGTTCATATTGAAAAATCCTGAAAATCATTAGAATAATACCAAAAAACCCGTTGCCATTGAGTAGATTCTGACTCATAGCGACCCTATAATAATAGCTAACATTTACTGAGTGTTTACTATGTATCAGGTACTGTGTTAAGAGCTTCACATGCTTTACTTAATCTTCATGACCACCCTATGAGGCCAGTATTATTATCATACTCTATTTAACATATAAGGGAACCAAGGCTTAGTGAATTGAAGTACTTTGCCCAAGCTACAAATAGAAGCTTTCCTTAACTAGATGGAAATTATTTACCAGAAACCAACAGCCAACATCATAATGATTGGAACAGCATTTTGACCCTTTGCCTGCTGAGATCTCTGGGCCTGATCCTTGTCGGTCTTGTCTCCATTTCCTAGATTTTTCTTTAATTCCCCAAGCCTGGATATGCTGCTATTCAGCCCATTCTGGGACAGAGGCCCAGCTTCTGACTGGCACAGGAAAAAATACAAAATGAACTTTCTCCATTGTGTCCTGGTGCTAGATTCCACCTTCTGCCATCAGAAGCAATTCAAGTAGAGATTTTAGAGATAGTGGAATTTCTGAGGTGTTGCAAATGGTTAACGTTCTTGGCCATCACCCAGAGGTGCCTTGGAAGAAAGGCCTGGTGATTTACTTCTGAAAAATCAGCCATTGAAAACCCTATGGAGGACAGTTTTGCTCTGACAAACATGAGGTTGCCGTGAGTTGGAATGGACTCAAGGGCAACTAGTTTGATTTTTTTTGGTTTGTTTGTTTAAGATTTAGTAGCGATTTTAGTGGCGTGCCATGGATACTGTAAAGTCACTGGATTCACCAGCAATCAGAACTCAAGGGTTCTGGTCTCATGTGGGTAGCCTTGATTAAATCACTTGGAGTCCCTGGGTGGCACAAACAGTAAGCCTTACACTACTAGCCAAAAGGTTGGTGATTTGAATCCACCCAGAGGCACCTTGGAAGACAGGCCTGGCAATCTGCTTTAAAAGGTCACAGCCTTGACAACTCTATGGAGCAATTCTACTCTGCACTTATGAGGCTGCCATGAGTCAAAGTCGACTCAACGGCAGCAACTAACAACAACAACATCTGACCTTGGCCTCTCTAAAAGAATGGCATTGGGTTGGATGATCTCCAAAGTCGTTGTCTGATTCTATTACATTATATGACCGATGGTCCAAAAACAAGGTTCAGATTATGTTTTCAGTTGCCTCAAAGTAGATGTCAGCTTGTTGGCCTCCCTGCTGTTAGGTAGCAGTTGTAAGATTTGCAAGAAGGAAATGTGAACATCTCAATTCATGGTTGGAAACAAATTAAATATGTTTTTTGGAAAACAAACATCTCTTCCCTGGTTTGCAGAACTTGGGCTTTTGTGAGTTTACCTTTCAAACACAGGAAATCAATTTATGTAGTTCTAAATGGGGATGAGAATTAATTTGGGAGAAATGCTGGCAAAAGGAAGTGTCCCCTTTTGTCATATGTCTATGACAAGTAGAGCCAGGAAACATATGCTCCATGCAGATCAGTGGAGCTCCAGACCTAAGAATGAGGACATAATCTTCAGCATTTTCCAATGAAAGATCAGATGAAGACAGACATTGAGGCATTTCTAAATGTCATCTTGGTTCTGACTAGCAGAATAGCCA
Source organism: Dugong dugon (assembly GCA_030035585.1). Classification (NCBI taxonomy): domain Eukaryota; kingdom Metazoa; phylum Chordata; class Mammalia; order Sirenia; family Dugongidae; genus Dugong; species Dugong dugon. The sequence goes on along the minus strand of CM057482.1, from coordinate 25,278,236 downwards.
AAGAGGTGGAAATGGAACATTTCTTTTGGAGAGATAAACTGTTGGTGACACTGGGGAGAGGCGGGCACATTTGCAAGAGTTGCCCAGGAGCCTCAGGAATGGGAACTGATTGAGTCTTCATCCCTGTCTGCCCGAGACTCATGTTAGGGAAATCTGCTTCAGTAGCGCACCAATTAAAAAAAAAAAAAGTTACCGTGGACTCAAGTGAGTTGACCCCATGTGTGCCAGAGTAGAACTGTGCTCCATAGGGTTTTCAATGGCTGATTTTTCAGAAGCAAATTGCCAGGTCTTTCTCCCAAAGTACCTCTGGATGGACTCGAACCTCCAACCTTTCAGTTAGCAACTGAGCGCATTAGCCATTTGCACCACCCAGGTTTCCCCTAACTAACATCCAGATGGAGGAACGAACACTGAAGTCCTGAAATGAAATTATCATGGGCAACAAGTCAGACTTGGGGGCTAGCCCCTGCTCTGAGTTGGGTTATACTAAGACCGGTTCTGGATCCTGGGGCTAGTTCCAATCCAACCACCCTAGAGGCCAGCTGGCACCCCAGGAACGTGGCCCACATGTGTGAGTGAACTTAAGGATCTGTGACTTTGGGAATGCAGGCCTGGAGCACTCTTGGCAGAGCGCTAAGGAAGGTTGGAAACCTCCCTTCCCTCACCAGGAAGGCCTGCAGACGCAGCACTACTCTGGTACTGCACAGGGATTGTAGCAGATGTCCTAGTTGTCAACCAGCTCCCTGAGGCTGATGTGGCATCCTGTGGCCTCAAGGGGGCACTCCATCAGGAAAGCGTGAGTGACGGGAACCAGTCCTTTGGTCATAAATAAGCGCCTTGAGGACTTCTTAAACTAATTAAAAGAAACATAATCAAGATAGGTGATATTGGAGCTTGAGCTTTTCAACTGAAATTTTAACAGGAAATATGTTCCTGTTACTTCGCACCCTCAAAATGACAAGGAGGATCATATCTGGGAGAAGAGTCCTAGTGGTGGTCATAAGCCACTCCCAGCTCTCAGAACAAGAAAAACCCAAAAAACCCACTGCCGTCGAGTCGATGCCAACTCATAGTGACCCCATAGGGTTTCCAAGGCTGTAAATCTCTATGGAAGCAGACTGCCACCCACATCTTTCTCCCACAGAGCCACTGCTGGTTTCGAACCGTGGACCTTTTGGTTAGCAGTCGATCACTTTAATTACAGTGCCACCAGAAAGGATGCCCCCAATCCAGGGGAGCTCCAGGTGGCAGAGTCCTGTCTCCACATGAAGGCCATGATGCACTGAGGACATTGGGTAGCTCCATGGACTCAGCCTTGGTCCAGCTGCTGGAACCCAACCTAACTTGGGCCAGGTAGACACTTTTGAGAGGCACACGTTGTTTAATTTGGGTGTCACTTCATTTTGAGCCAGTGTTGACCGTTTACATTTTTTCTAGAAAAACATCTGTATCGTTGAAATGTTCAAATGTATTAGCAGAGTTTTACATAGCATTGCCTCATTGGATTTTTAATCTCCTTAGTATCAATGGTTATATCCCCTTTCTCATTACTGTTGTGTGCTGTTGAGTCAATTCAGACACATAGTGACTCTGTAGGATAGAGTAGAACTGCCCCCATAGGATTCCTAGGCTGTACTCTTTACAAGAGCAGATTGCCAGGTCTTTTCTCCCACAGAGCTGCTGGTGGGTTCGAACCGCCAACCTTTAAGTTAGCAGCCAAGTGCTTAGCCATCCTGCCACCTGGGTTCCTTTCTCATTACTCATGGTGTATATTTGTCTTCCCCCCCACCCCGCCCCCCGCCCAGATGCAACTTGCCAGAGGTTTTTCCAGGTTCAAACTATTTCAAAGAACTTCCTCTAGGGTTTATTTTTCAATTCTGTTGGTTTTCTCTTTTGTTAATTATTAATTTCTGCTTTTAACTTTACTAATCCCAACTTCCAAATTTTCTTGCAGTTGCTTATGTAACTTCCTCAGTTGATTCTGTGTTTCACTATATTTAAGTACTTTTGTTCAGTGATGAAAGTCCTGATTTTGCCCCCGAATGTGGTCACTTACCTCACCACATAAGTTTTAAGATACAGTATTCTCATGATTGTGATTTTCTAAATATTCTGTGATTGCATCTTAATTTTCTTGGTGACTCAGTCATTATTTTTCAGTGTTACTTACATCAAGTAGTTTGTTGGTTTATTGGTTTGCTTAATCTTTTGTGGTCAGAAGATGCAGCCTGTACAATTTCTACTTTTTAAATTCCATGAACGTTTTCTTCATAAATCAATTTTTGGAAATGTTCCATGAACATGTGAAAATAATGTGTACTTCTTATAGGCAATAAAAGTATTTATTCATCTTGTTAATAATATTACTCAAATCTTTTATATCATTCTACCAGTGTTGCATTTAAAGGTTCAAACACATGTCTAAACCTACACTGTTCTATCAATATTAAAATGAAGTAATATTCATTGGCATTACCCTAATAACATAAAAAATGTATTGCACTCTAATTTCTCTCCAGCTTGCCCCCACCAATTTTATTAGAATAACGTGGAATTTTAGGTACAAATTATTATTATAAATCCTTATATTGTGTAAATCTTACTTTAAAAATTATTTTTAACATTTGCATTGTTTTATATTTATTATAATTATTTACATAGGAGATTTTGCGTTATTGGTTTTATTATTCACTGCATGCCTTCCCTGCCCTTGAATTCTTTACTTTGGTTATTTCTCGGTTGATAGAGGTACCTCCTCAAGCAATTTGTTCTGGAAGGGTTTGTGAATGCACTTGCATGCGTAAGCAGGTACTTAAAATCCCTTAAAACCAAACCAAACCAGTTGCCATCAAGTAACTTGGACTCATGGTGACCCCATTTATCGCAGAGTAGAACTGTGCTCCATAGGGTTTTCAGTGGCTGATTTTTCCAAAGTAGATTACCAGGTCTTCCTTCTGAGGCTCCTCTGGGTGGACCTGAGCCTCCAACCTTTCCATTAGCAGTCAAACACTTTAACAGTTTGCTCCACCCAGGGACTCCTAAAATTATTCATCTCTCACAGCTGAAGAATAACACTCAGTATAGAATTCTTTGTTTATAACCTTCCCCTGCAAAATCCTAAACATATTGCTCCTCATCTCAAGTAGTGTTGTGGAGGAGAATCCAGTGCCAACCTGTTGACATCATTTTCTTCCACTGTGTAGATAACCTCTCTCTCTCTCTCTCCATCCTTATAGAGTTTTTTTTTTTTTTCCATTAACTTTGAAAATTAGAATCTTAGAAAGAAAAATGTAGGTGTAGATCTCTTCCTATCAAATATGCCTTAAATACATTAAAGAGTTCCTGTGAGCTAAAGACTTAAGGCTTTCTTCTGCCAGGGGAACTTTTATTATTTTCTGATTTTCACTTCTGTTCTCTTCTCTCCTCTTGGAATTCCTTTTACAAGTATAATTGAATGCCTGGATATGCCACGACCCTTATTGTTTGATGAATCATATTCACCTTAGTTTCTCTTTACTTCTGGGATAAGAATGTTTCTCTTTAATGTTTCCAGGAAGCTTGAAAATACTGTGAGGCATCCAGGCTGGAACAGGACTCAACTACCCCCTCCCAGGGGCCTGAGGTGCCACGGATTGGGTTTGGAGTATGGCTGTGTAGTCATCCCCTCCCTCTCAGTGGGAGGCATAGGCAGGAGCCACCATAGAGAGGAGACCAGAAGGACTTTCTTACCAGTGGGAAAGAGCAGAGGGACTTTCAGGCCAAGCTGAAACCCAGAGTAAGGGGATCTCTTCCCCTCAGTGCAGCGTAAGTTCAGTGGCTGAGCCAAGAGAATCCAGGTCCCCATATACACACTGACTCCATGAGCCAAGCAATTGGCTCAAGCACATGGATTGCAATACGCAGAAGAGAGTCCAAAAGCAAGCAGAATCCAAGCAAGCACAGGTACAAATTTGGGGTCATTACAGATGGTAAAATTCCTAGAAAGGGCAGGCTCTAGGCAGAAACCAAGAATCATTTAAAGCTGGAAGTGACCAAGAGCTTCTACTGTGTGTGCACCAGAAATGCATAAGACTTTCATTTGATCCACATGACAATCCCATGAGATAATTAGCCCTATTTTACAGATGCGGAGATTGAGACTTAACGGGGCAAATTTTTCTAGATCTTCCTCTAGGAAATAGCGCACCCAGGATCTGGACCCACATCCACGTGTCTCCAGAGTGGGAGATACTTCCATCTTGCATAACATCATGGAGTAACTGTGTAGTATCATTCTTGTTTTTGCTGTTCTTCATAGCCGGCGGGAAGCTAGTGCCCGTTCCTGACACTGTTCAGGGTATTGCCTTCCAGAAGTGAAGACTTTTTTCGGGTGTTTTATATTTGAGAGTGTAAGAAGTTCACTAAGGCTGCCTCAAGTAATGAGCCTTTTAGTATAAGGACAAGCAGCAGCCTTGCCCCAGTTCTTCTCTCATTGCCTTCCCATAATCTCTACCAATGTCCTATTGCTGCAGCCTGGTAGACCAGCAGACCAAGAAGAGGAGGCCCCACAGTTCCCACTGCAGCAGGGTCTAAGCCTCGGTTCTTGGTGCTACAACCTCAGCAAGGCCATTCATGACACCCTCCTTCTCTTTGTGTAATTTCTTTCACCTCCCTTACCCCGGCTTTGTCTGACCACATTAGCGCGCAAAGCTGGTGCACGTTTGTTCCCCCCACATTTTGGTTTTGGGTCGTTATTTATTTATTTATTTATTGTGCTTTAGGTGAAAGTTTACAGATCAAGTTAATTTCTCATTCAAAAGTTTATACACATATTGTTTTGTGACATTGGTTGCAATCCTCGCAATGTGACAGCATGCTCCCCCCAGTTTCACCCTGGGTTCCGTGACCATTCATTCAGTTCCTTTCCCTTCCTGCCTTCTCATCTTGCTTTTCTGACAGCCTGCCAGTGAGTCATTCCTCATCGAGTAGCCAGACATCAAGTTCTTGTGTGCCCTTGATGGATTTGTTCCTGTTTCTTCACACTTGGGGGAACAGAGCAAAAATAGCCTGTGTCTTTTGTAGATTGGATGTAAAAATTAAAAGGATTACGTACAGAAGTGCATTATCTTAAAACTCTACAGTGACTCGCTGTCGTAATTTCCTGTTGCTGCTGTAACGAATTGCCACAAATGTGGTGGCTTGAGACAACACAAATTTATTCTTTTACAGTTCTGGGGGCCAGAGCCAAAACGAGTCTGAGCAAGCTAAAATCAAGATGTCAGCAGGGCTGGTTCCTTCTGGAGGCTCTAGGGGAGAATCTGTTCCTTGCCTCTTCCACTTCTAGAGGTCTGACTTTCAGTGGAAGTTTGATTACTTAAATATAGAATATATACAGGGCATTAATTTTTATCTGTCTTCGGTCAGGTTCCCCAAAGGAGACGCTAATACAATGATTCATGTCCAAGGATTTATTTAAGAAGTGCCCCCAGGAGAAACTGATAAGGGAGTAAGAAAGCATAGCAGAGAAGGGAAAAAATCCCACAAAGGGTGCAATTTTAGGTGGCGGACCAGCCTCAGCCTGATCCCAGTGTGCTCTGGAGTGTAAATTACACAACAGGGTTTGCCCCTCCTCAAAACCAGTAAACTGGACTTTCATATCCTGCAGCAGTTAGTCATCAGCTATAGACAACCCCAGGGTGACATTAATTCCCTGGCACATCCAGTTTCCTGCACATGTGGGTGAAGCAGTTCCAGTAGCCCAAGGGCAGTCTTCTGAAGAAGGCTGCAGGTGTCAGCTTCCAGAAGCAAAGCATGCAGAGACTACAGGGTGGGCACACCAACTAGTAAAAGGAATCCAGGAATATCTGGGTGAGACCCACAGCATCAGCAACATATTATAAAATGATACAGCAGAAATGGCAAGATGGCTTATAGAAGTATGATACAATGATGATGACTTCTCTTGGTAGAAATATTCTCTTTTCTGACTTTCATCTAAAATGGTACTGTTTCATATTGCCTCTTTCCTCTGGGAGGTTTATTAGAGGTTATAGATGTTTAAATATTGAAAGATGACAAGTCCTAACCACAATATTCCATTACTGCCATCTCCTCTATGTATCTTTCCAGCCCTGTAGTTGCCATAGTTTTAATCACCTGTTAACATACACTCATCATCTTCTTGTTAATCGTCCTGATGGAAGACTTAGGCCACCAAGTGCAGTCCCACAGGATAATGTGATTGGTGGGGGGTTATGACAATGGCTGTCTCCTATGTCCTGAACTGACGCCATCCACTTAACCCGCTTGTCGCTGGGGAAGTGATTCTGACAGGCCATCTTTCATAATGGCTCCACTTCTATTTATAGAACCATCTTAATTCTTCCATGTGGTCAGCTCTGATCCTTGTTACACCGAGTGAATTCACAATGTGGCGGCTGCCCACTGTTGTAAGTGGCACACGTTTTCAGTCAGCCTCATTTTCCTCTTGTTGGAGTCAGCAGGACAGCACTGGTTCTCGGCTTCTTTGACATCTTCTGTGAACCCACACAGGGTGGGCCTAGCCTCGTCCAGAGTGGGGGTGCCCCTCTGTCAGACTCCAACCCCACCCTCATGCACACATGCCCATAAACAAAGAAATACATCAACACAGGAAGTGAGGCTGCTGATTTGGAATCCTTCAGGGAAGGAGTGGCCTTGAGTTAGCATCTTCGACAGATCTTCCAAACAGATAACAAAGCTGCAGACTGTACAGGTTTATTATTTTTTCATTAAATACATGCCCAAGTGACACAGCGAGGTGACACAGCAGAAACCAAGTCAAGACAGAGCAGAAAAGGCAAATTCCTCCCTTCTAAACATGCCAAGTTCTCTGGCTGGGGGAGAAAAGGAAAACCACCGAACGGGGAACAGCTTCTTGCTCATTTGGTTTGAATCAAGTAGATTGGAGGTGGGAAGAGTTTTACTCTTCCTTGAGGAGAAATATTTTGTTGTTGTTAAACTGCCGCGAAGTCAGTTCTGATTCATAGTGACCCCTTGTGACAGAGTAGAACTGCCCTATAGGGTTTTCGAGGCTGTAATCTTTACAGGACCAGGTCGTCAGGTCTTTCTCCCTCAGAGTCACTGAGTGGGTTCAAACCACCAACCTTTCAGGTAGCAGCCAAGCACTTAACTATTGCGCCACCAGGTAGTACTTAATAGCATTAATACTTAACTCAGTAGTAATGCTTAATACAGAACTTTAGTGCAGTGGCTAGAGTGAGACCTCACTGTGTCTCATGACCACGTTACTTCAGAGAATAAAGAAAACATGATGAGGGAGGCAACCAGCAAGTGTATCTGGGGAGACTCAGAGGCCCATGGAGGGAAATCGCTGACATGCAGCCCTGGGTTTATCTTACCAGACGATCGGTGACAAAATTCCTTGGCCAAACCGCCAAGGACATTTTTTTTTTTTTTAAATCTGCTTCAAGTCAGTTTCTAATCTTCTATAACTTTTCTACTGAGTTTCAGTTAAGTTTGAGTTAATAGCTATGTGAATGCTTTTTTAAAAAACAGTGTCATATTTTGAAATGCAAAATAGCCCCCTAAAATTGTTTTAGTAAATGGTACCGTACAAAGCTTCAGGGGAGTCCAACTTAGGTTCACCCAAGAAAGAGTTGTAAAAGAAAGAGAATGGTGTGAAATCACCCCAATCTATGAGCCCACTGACCTCGCCCCCCGCCCCAGCCCTGGGGTGGGTAGTTCCTTCTCTCCGAGTGGCCACGCTCTTGTCCTGTTGTTATTGTGTGCCACTGAGTCAATTTCGACTGATAGCGACCCCATGTGACAGAGTAGAACTGCCCCATAGAGTTTCCTAGGCTGTAATCTTTACAGGAGCAGATCTCCAGCTCTTTTCTCCCGTGGAGCCACTGGGTGGGTTCGAACCACCAACCTTTTGGCCAGCAGCCAGGTGCTTAACCATTGCACCACCAGGGCTCCTTGCTCTTGTCCTAGAAGTCATGTAATTTTCCCCTCCTTATCCATCTCCCCCTTGAGAATATGAATTCCTACTAGGCAGCAACTGTGCCTTATTCACCATTGCACCCCAAGTTTCAAACCCCATGCTGGGCATCAGATCGGTTCTCGATGCCAATTTTGGCTGGTTATTAAACTGACCTGTCCAAGGTCATGCAGTTGGTCAGTGGCACGGGCAGGATTCAAACCTAGGCCCCTTACTCCAGGGCCACTGTGCCTTCCCTTTCTCCTCAGCTGCCTCCAGTGACAGAAGAAGTCGGCCAGATCGGAAGCCCCGTATCACGCCCTTTGAATGGCGACTCCTTATTGCTAGTTGTCTAAAACCCTGACTCAGATCGTCGTTTCTGAATCCTGTGTTTGGATTATTCTTTTTCTGCTCTGGCTTCCCTGTTGGCTTTGGCAGGACTTTTCCCCACTTGGATCTGCTGCACCCACCCCTAAAACTGCACACGTGAACAAGTATGAGGGGCCAGCCCAGCAGCCAGTTTCCTTGAGGGTCCTTCATCCACCCAGATCTCAATCCCCAACTCTGAAACAAATTCACTTGTAGTTGCCCCAAAGAGCTGGCAGATGGAGCATTTGGCTAGTGCAGGCTTGGTGCTGAAGGACGATGCAATTATGTTGGGAACCACCGAGCTGGCCGCTGGGAACAGCAGCCGAGTTCAGTGTTAAGTTCCCTCCTGGGTGTCATGTCCTCACTTTGGAATGGAGCTGGACAGACAGAGACGTGTGCCCGCTGGTGATTAAGGTTAATGAGCACACTCCATCTGGCAGGGGAAAGGCGGGTCTGTTCTTTGAGTCCACATTCTTGGCATTTACCCCAGGTGGAAGGATCTAGGAGACACTGACAATGTTGCTGCATCATAGGGCCTTATCCTAGCCCCAGACCAGACAGGGGAGGGTCACCAGGCTATCTGACCACATGCAGTCTGTGTGGGTGTCCACTGTTGACTTAAGGCAGACCCAGTGCCTGGGATTTCAGAGTCAGCGTTTGCAGAATTGAGAAACTCCAGCACATCCCTCCTTCCCCGTGAGCCATGAATGACCATGCGGAAGTTGTGCCCAGAACACAAGGCACAGCCTGCAGTCAAAAACCTGGGTTTGCTCCAAGTGTACTCTCTGAGACCCTGCACAAATCCCTCCCTCTCCCTACACTTCAGCCTCTTCATCTATGAGATGAAGGAAGAGGGACTGGATCAGTGTTTTCAAAGTGTGACCCAAGGAACCCTAGAGGTTGTCATGGATGCTCAGGGCCACCCCAGCTGAGGCCAGGAAGGTGGAGGGATGGGTGTGTGTCAGGGGTGGGAGCTCAGTGTGCCATGCACTGCTAGGCTCCTGCTTTAGCTGTGTGAGAAACGTTAGACCTAGAAAAGTACAAACAATAATACAGCAAGCACCTACATTTCCATCATGCCGAATCGGCAACTTTTATCAGATCATATGTGCTCCATCTTTGCTTTGTTAATAAATCCTTACATTGTAACTCCTACCCTACAGAACCGTTTCCTGTCGAGCAGTAACACCATCTTGTATATGGTGTTCATTTTTTGCCACTAGTTTTTATTGGTTTACATGAGCTATAACATCTTCAGACTTGGTATTTATGTTCAATCTTGACAGCAATCAGATATTGGTGGGAAACGTATCAAAAGCCATGGTCAAATCAAATCAGTGAATAGTATCTCAAAAGATCCAGTCACAAGACTGGAGATATGAAAATCTCTTATGATGCTATTAAAATAATATGCTGTTGTCCTTAATTTCACCTATTGCTCAACTCTCTGAGCTTCAACTCCTACAGAATAAGCATGACCTGGTATGGTTGTTAGGGAGGTAAGACGTTAGTTGGGTCTGCTGTGTAGGCAGTGCACTGCTCAACTCCAGGTGCAACATCCTTACAGGTGCTTCTGGGAACAGCCCCCCTCCATGCCGAGCACCCAGAGACCCTGATAGTAATGGCTTCTGTCTACTGAGTGAAGGAGCCCTGGTGGTGCAATGGTCAAGCGCTCAGCTGCTAACTGAAAGGTCAGCAGTTTGAACCAACCAGCAGCTCTGCAGAAGAAAAGACCTGGTGATCTGCTCCCATAAAGACTGCAGTCTAGAAAATCCTATGGGGCAGTTCTACTCTGTCACATGGGGTTGCTATGAGTCGGAATCAGCTCGACAGCACACAACATCTACTGAGCAAGTCCCTGGTGACCCGAATGGTTAGCAACCAGCTACTAACCATAAGGTTGGCAGTTCAAATCCACCCAGAGGTGACTTGGGAGAAAGGCCTGGAGATCTACATTCAAAAAATCAGCCACTGAAAACCCTATGGAGCACAGTTCTACTCTAACACACGTGGGGTCACCATGAGTCGGAATCAACTCAGCAGCAATTAGTTTGGTTTTTTGGTTTATCTACTGAGCACTTGCCGTGTGCCAGGGCCTGTGCTGAGCACTTACATATACCACCTCACTTAATCATTTGTAGTCACTCTTTTTTCATTTTCTTTTATTATTAACTATACAAGTAGTGTGTAATTATATTCTTCTTATAAGCAATTCAAACAATACACATAAAATGATGAAAGACTCCCTGGTCACTTTCTGTATTAAAAAGAGACAGCTTTCCAGTGGTGAAGTTATCTCCCAGGTTCACCGTTCAGCCTGGGAGTGGACGGCCCTGTAAAACCAAATGAGACTAACAGGTACAGGAGTCCAGTGACAAGGGCCAGAAGGCAGAAGGGGACAAGAAAGCTGGTGATAGGGAACCCAAGGTTGAGTAAGGATATTGTTGATGTGTTGTGAGATTGTTAACCATTGTCATAGGGCAACATTTGTAGTAACTGTTAAATGTGAAACTATTTTGTTCTGTAAGCCTTCATCTTAAGTGAGAATAACAGCACAATTGGAAGAGCATAGTCAATGTCACTGAACTGTGCATGTAGAAATTTTTGAAATGGTGTATCTTTGGCTATGTGTATTTTCATCAAAAAAAAAGGTTGAGAAGTTAGAGGGTTGACATGTTGTGGGGGTGTTAACCAATGTCATAAAACAATATGTGTACTACTGTTTCATGAGAAACTATTTGTTCTGTAAGCCTTCACCTGAAGTACAACAACAAAAAAAGAGACAGCTTTCTATTATTTATATGCAATAATCCCCAAGATCTATTAAGTGAGAAAACTGAGGTGTGGAACAGTTTGTGTAATAGGCTTGCATATATAACCACCCGTCTGTTCTTCTATATGCATGGAACACCTCTAGACTAGGAGGGTGGATGGGACCTCTCGGGAGAGAAGCTGGGTTTCTGTGGGCAGGGGTGGTTAGGAGGCTACTTTTCACTGTATATCTTCTTGTAGCTTTTACATTTTGAAATGCGTACACGTATCATTTATGCAAAGAAAAGACCTGGCAATCTGCTCCAAACTCATTGCCATCAAGTTGATTCCGACTCATGGTGACGCTATAGGACAGAATAGAACTGCCCCATAGGGTTTCCAAGGCTGTAAATCTTTACAAAAGCAGACTGCCACATCTTTCTCCTGAGGAGTAGCTTACGGGTTTGAACCACCAACCTTTCTAGCAGCCAAGCACTTAACCATTGAGTCATCAGGGTTCCTTCCCATAAAGATTACAGCTGAGGAAACCCTATGGGGAAACTCTACTGTGTCATATAGGGTCGCTATGAGTTAGAACCCACCCGGTGGCACCTAACTACATCATTTATGGTAAACGTTAAACTGATAAGAGAACAAAGGAAAGACAAAGAAACCAAGCCCCACGCCCAGGGAGAGCTGGCCAGGCCGGCCTTCCCGGCAGCACAGACCACGTCCTCGGGAAGTAAGCCCTCTTCTCTCCCATTGTGTTTCAGGCCCCGCCACCAGCAGCGCAGATGCCTTCTCTCTGAGCGAAAAGCCGCTGCTCCTGCTGGCTTCCCAGTTGTGATGCCCAGCCATCCCCTGCCTCCTGAAGCAGCCCAACTCCGGTGTGAGCCTACCCAGTGGCTCTTATGAAGTGGTGACCACTCCGACCAGCAGGTCAGTGTCCACTGGGAGGGGTAAGGAAAGCATGGCTGCTGTGGTTACAGATATGCCATGGCCAGCCAGCCCAAAGCTTGAGCAGGCGTCTTCCTGAAGCTCCAGAGGGAGTAGGGGATGGATCCCCACTTTGCCCTTGCAACAGAGAAGACAGAGGCATGCAGAAAGTTTAGGGTGTGGGACCTTGGGTAAGTCATTTCCCCTCTCCATGCCTCAGTTTCCACATTTATAAAATGGGCATATTGATGCTTGGCTAGCTTGCTTCCATGGATGTTGTGAGGATGGAATAATAAACTGAATATGAAAGCACATTGTATAGCGCCAGTGCTCTGCACATGCGGGACTGGTGATGATTATCACTGTTAGGTAGTAGGAGAGAGCTGCAGGGGGAGAGAGCAGCAGTTGCCCCTTATCCTAAGGCTCTCCTTGGTGCTGGGCTTGCTCCCAGGGAGCCCCTGCTTCATCCAAGTATCTATCGACCACTCACTGGTGCCAGGGACTCTGCTAGAATTTGCATGCACAACCACACTGAATCTCCTGCTCCTGTGAAGCAGATATTATTACCGGCCCTCAGCAGGTGAGGAACTGAGGACTCAGAGAAGTCAGTAAATCACCCCAAGATGAGTGAGTGGTATGTCGGCATACACATGACTGATGGAGTAATAACGATAATCATGAGTTTCCCAGGGCTGCAATGCAAGACAAGGTACCTGGGTTGCGCAAGCAGTTTGTGCTCATCTACTAACCAAAAGGAGTAGGGAAGAAAGGCCTGGAGATCTGCTTCCGCAAAGATTACAGCCAAGAAAACCCTATGGAGCAGTTCTACTCTGTAACACACAAGGTCACCATGATTCAGATTCGACTCCATGGCAATGGGTTTGGTTTTGGGGTGTTTTTGGCACTGCCAGGTGGTGGCAGAGCTGGGATTCAGGAGGTCCGTCTGACTGCCAGAACACCTGCAGTTTTCCAAGCATGTCAGTGGGGCTCAGCAGAAGCCCCTCAGGAGCCCCTACAAGGCCCCACAGAGAGGGAGGGGAGGTAGACCCCTCCTGTCTCCCACCCCTCCCATGAGAGCAACGCCTCTTTAATCCATTCGTATGTTGGTATTCAACATTTCTTTTCATTTGAAATCCAGGTCCCACCGGTTTAAAAATATATATTAACGGACTAATATATTTCTAATGTTTTCCCATCACCTTGAGTTCATGGCTTGGCTGAAAAGCATCATCACAATTTTCTTCCTAAAGGGCTGCAGGGAGTGGAGGTAACTGCAGGGTCTCCATCCCAAGAGGCCCTCGGCCCCACCCAGCCCCACCCCTGCCCACACAGCTCATCTGTCACCTTCCTTGCCCCACCTGGGGAGGCACTGGTTTAGGGCTGTGACCAGTTGGGGCTCTGAAAGGGATACACGTCTTCCTTTCCCCTCTTTATCCTAATGGGGGGTGACCTGAACAGCAAGCGACCTCTTGCTGAGAGGGGGGAGAGGGTGCGGGCGCAGATAATGCCCTCTCTGGCCAATGGCCTAGTCTGCTGAGCAGTCTCAAAGCCCCCTAGGTCCACATTCTACAGGCCTAGACATTCTGTCCAAACATAAAGCGAAGATAGTTGGCTGTGTCCAGAGGGGCAGACAGCCTCAGCCACACCAGCCTACCCTATGAACACTTATGGCCTTGATGGTCATTGCCTGAGACTCCCCCTCCATCCAGGGTGTTTCTCCTTGGGACCTGTATCAGCAAGCTCCCAGCAGGAAAGAGATGGCACACCCAAAGAGTTAAGGGAGTTTAATGAAAGGATATTTACAGAGGTTGGGCAGGGCTAAGGGATACAGGCAAGTGGGCATGACCCTCCCCTCCCCACTGCTGTGGCTCTTTCTGCAGGGGTGGAAAATGGTTCCAGTCAATCCCAAACCAGAGAAGCCTGCAGCCGCTGCCGCAGGATGGAGGAGCCCACCCCCGAGCCCGTCTACGTCGATGTGGACAAGGGACTAACCTTGGCCTGCTTCGTCTTCCTCTGCCTCTTCCTTGTCGTGATGATCATTCGCTGTGCCAAGGTCATCATGGACCCTTACAGCGCCATCCCCACATCCACCTGGGAGGAGCAGCACCTGGACGACTGAGGCGCAGAGGCAATGGATGGGAACCAAGACCCCTGGCTTTTTCTGGGCAGGGTCCCCAGGATATGCTTCCGTGTTTCCTGGCAACTGGCCTGCCAGCCCATACTGGGGAGGAACGGAATTGGTCACATGGGGATGGAGAAGGCCCACCTTAGCCTTGCCTGCTCTCACGAGAGCAGGAGAGTACAGTGGTCAGTATGCTGTGGGCGTTGCGACCATGGGGTGGTCTGGGGATAAGAGCCCGGACCAGAGTCAGGAGGCCCGGGCTCCAGTCTGGGGAATCACTGTATAACCATGGGGTAGTCACCTTCCCTGGTTCCCCTGCACCTTTTGGATTTGGAACCAGGACAGACACCCACCATCACATAATAGCTATCTTGTTTGGAGGAGAGTCTCTGCCCTTAAAATGCGAAGTAGCACAGGCATTAGCCCTTAGGCTCCCAGCACAGACACACCACGTGAACCCAAGCCCTTTCCCAATGGAGGGGGCAGTGAAAGGAGAAAGGAGGTGGAAGGCACCTCACCTGAAAATTCACAAAAGGCACAGGAGCTGCTACCAAGCAGGTTTTTGTTTGTTTGTTGTTTTGTTTTGTTTTAACTAAAATACAGAGGGATGTATTTTTCCTGTTACAATGAAATATGCATTTTAGAAACTTGGGAAAATACAGAAAAATAGAAGGGGAAAAAAACATTTATAATCACATCTCCCCAAAGCCACCATTTTGATATACTTTCTTCCACTCTTTTTTATATTTTTTAAAGTCAGATTCATACTGTATGCATGATGTCATGTCCCTTCATATCACAGCATGACTGTATCCCACTCCATCAAACCCCCTTCCTGGCCATCACGTTTAGTGGCTGCAGAGTGTTCCATCAGTGGACGGGTCAGAGTTTAGTAATCACATTCATTGGTTGTACATTGGATTTTTTTCACTAACTTTTCCTCACACACAATTATTTCACCCAGTAACCTTTCAAGGGTGCACAGTCCATGAGATGACTACTGGGCAGGGAGACATGGGTTCTAGTCCTGCTTCGGCCACTCAAAGGCTGTGTGACCTTGGGCAAGTCACTTCACCTCTCAGTGCCTCAGTTCCTCATTGTAAAGTGGGGAGGAAAAGCCTTGCCCTTTTTGTTTTGTGTAAACCTCATGTGAATCAAAGGACAGGATGGGGGAATGCTCTGAAAGTACATGTGCCACAGGTGGCAAGGAATGTTGTTGATGATGACTCTTCTGGGAGTCTTCCTCCTCCCTCCTCTGTCCACCTTCCACCCACCTCCTACCCCCATCATCTACATCTATGGCTTTTCAGCAAGAATACTGGACCACAGCCCACAAACCTGACCAAGTTCCAACTCCGTCTTCCTTGCTATATAACCCCGAGTAACTCACCTCACCTCACTGAGCCCCAGTTTCCTCATCTATAAAATGGGAGGAATAACATCTACCTCACAAGGTTGTTGTGAGGATGAAATGAGACATGAGCAAACGTTAGTGTTCTTTCTTGTATCCACCACCCCAGGAGAAGCCAGGGGTCTGAGCTGGGAGGAGGAGAGGTTCTGGGTTCCCCCTTCTCTGCAGCGCACAAAACCCTGGGCTTTCCTCAAATTCCCAGGGCAGCTTCCTACAGGCCAGATCTCCCAGCCAGGACCACTGGTCAGAAGAATACTCACAGCAACGTCCCCCAACACCTGACCTCAAGGAATATGGTGTCTATTAATTTATGTGGTTGTTATTTTCATTAGATTTCCCACAAACAAAATCCAAAGTCAAACCAGACCACCTGAGCTCCTCTTTCTCTGAGTACATTTACTCCATCCTCCCAAAGTGTGGCCTGCCGTTCTCATCAGAGGAGACCCGCAGCTGCGAAGAAGCTCAGGGCTCCCTTCCCATCACCTGCACCCCAGCCAAGGGTTCCCCATCACCACCATACCATCTGGGAAATGGGTTTCCAAAGCACTGTCACCATTAGGTAACCCCTGAAAGCGAACAAGGCCACAGCTATTCAGGCAGCATTCCAGAACACACCCAGCTGTTCCCCCACTATGTGGGATGCACAAACGGACAGCTGGCAGAGACAGTGGACCAAGATGCATTCAAGGCTCTGTATAAGGGGAGGATCTGGAACAAAAGCCTGTGTGTTGCCTCAGGCCCAGCAGCAGCCTCCACTCTGCAGCCTACCTCAGAGATACCAAGCAATTCTGTGAAAAATCCATTAGCATAGATTTACAATGTAAATCAAACCAACTCCCAATCGCTAGTGGCGGATCCCTAAGGAACATGAAGAAGTCTTGAAGGCCTCAGTGGAAGCACTTTGAATGCTGCTTGGGAGAGAAGAACAGGAGTCCTAGGGCAATGCTACTCAAACTGTGACAGCATCTGCATCACTGGGAGCTTGCTAGAAAGCCAAGATCATGGGTCCCACTCCAGACCTACATAACCAGAATTTCTGGGGGTCAGACCCAGGAAGCTAGATTAGCAAGACCCCCAAGTAATTTGTATGCACATTAACGTTTGAGAAACACTGCCCTAGGGATCCCAATATTATTATTATTTTTAGCTCTTTGATCTTTTTTATTTCTAATTACTTTTCTCACCTAGATTTGATAATATTTCCCACCCTATCTCTTGACTCTTCTTGATGGTAAGAGGAGTATAATAACATTTCAGAAAGGATAGAAAAAGAAAAAAAAAACCACTTTCAACCCAATTCTCCAACAAAACAGTGATTTTCATTGTGTGTGTATATGTTCCCTTCTAATCCTTGTCCACAAGCTCTGGTTGCCCAATGGTTAAGCACTCAGCTGCTAGCCAAAAGGCCAGCTGTTCGAACCCACCAGCCGCTCCATGGGAGAAAGATGTGGCAGTCTGCTTCTGTGAAGATGATAGCCCTAGAAACACTATAGGGCTATTCTCCTCTGTCCTATAGAGTCACTATGAGTTGGAATCGACTCAACAGCAATGGGTTTGGTTTTTTTGGTTTAATCCTTGTCCACATGCAAGATATATCTTTTCATTGATGTCATCAGTTACATAATTTTATATCATATTCTGTCTTCTAACATTGCATCATAAGCATATTTCCATGTTGCTGCTACTGTCTTCAGACCATTTTGATGGCTATAAAACTGCCATCTAGTGCATGTACATAAGTATCCAGACTCCTATTGTTAAATACTTGGATTGCTTTCATTTTTCCCTATTGTACGTGTACCAAAAGGAGCCCTGGTGGTGCAAAGGATAAGTGTTTGGCTGCTAACCGAAATGTTGGCAGTTCAAACTCACCCAGAAGCTCCATGGGATAAAGACCTGGTGATCTGCTCCAGTAAAGATGACAGCCTAGAAAACCCTATGGAGCAGTTCAACTCTGTCACATGGGGTTGCTGCGAGTGGAAATTGATTCCACGGCACCTAACAACAACAACATGTACCAACAGAAAAAAGAAAGATAAAGACAGATATGATGAATCCCAGGGGCTTGCTCAGGACAGGGGTAGAATGAATATTTAAACTGCACCCTTTCCCCTTAGGAGACACATACGGGGAGGAGACCTGCCTAAGAATTTGATGATATTAAGTAAAACAATGAATTCCAAAGCTTCTGTTGTTGCTTTATGATGCTAAAGGATGGAGGAGGTCATCCTTTGTGATAAAAGCACCTTAACAAGTAGCTGGCTAGCTGAGACAAAATTTGGGGTTGTGGAGAGAGAGCTAAATTGTCTAGCAAAAGAAATGAACAGAAGTTTTCTAGGACTGGAAGCTGGCAGAGAGGAAAGGAAAATCATTCTGAAAGAGAGTCTGTGAATTTGACCACAAGCCAGGACTTGAAGGAAAACAGCCAGAGAGAAACTCCCCAGACAGTGGTGTCTAGTGGCAGGTTTTAAGTCATTGCCTGTAATGTGCTCTGTCTGCTACAGCCCTTCATGGTACCATAAACCCTCAGTAAAGCCTGATACACAACCCACTTTGTGTCAGTGTTACTTTGGGGCAATGCTACATCTGGTGGTGGGCAACGTGAGGGAATGCAATCTGGAAAGGGACAGCAGACCCAGGGACAAGTGAGACGGCAGAAATGTGCAGAAGCAGGAAATCAGAGTGACAGTGACTAGGAAACATGTGGCCCCAAGAATGCTCAGAAAGGCTGATAATAAGACTAGCTTTGCCAAACTGGAGAATCAATTCTCATCACATCTATTTTATTTTATCCAATTAGTTGTCCAAATGTCCACAGGTTCTCATTTCACTGAAAGACCAGTATCTGTCCCTTACATAAAATTGTCGCAGAATCCCAGAGGCTTACTCAATCCAAAGAGGGACTGGTCCTACTTCTAAACACCAGTTGCAGAGCCTTGCAAAGCCAGATCAATCTCTCATGTAATTTCCTGTCACATGGTCTAACTGGCAAAGACTGGTCCTCCCTTGTATGATGGGTGACAATCCTTAATGCCTTCCTCTCTGGACCAGTCTGCTGAGCAATCTCCAAGCTGCACTCCCTGGGTCCACATTCTACAGGCCTAGCCATTCTGTCCAAACATAGCACAAAAATAGTTGGCTGTGTCCGGAGGGACAGACAGCCTCAGTTATACAAGCCTACCTTATGAACCCTCATGGCCTTGATGGTCATCGGCTAAGGCTCCCCTTCCCTCTAGGAAGTTTCTCCTTAGGACCTGTGTCAAGGTCCTAACAGAAAAGAGGTGGCACACCCAAAGTGTTAACTGAAGGAAGTTTAATGAAAGGATATTTACAGAGGTTGGGCAGGGTCAAGGGTAAAACACCCAGAGGCAAGCCACAATGTGAAGCCATTACCACCTAGTCCTAAAGGGACAAGGAGAAGGAGCGTGTTATCAGAATCCAAGGAGAGCTTTAACAGTGGGAGAGGACTCACTCAACAGGAACTGTGGTCATAGGTAGAGAATCAAACCTCCTCCCAAAACTGCAGCCCAGTAGGAAAGGAGTTGGGAGAAGAAATACCTTGACCTCTCACTTCCTGTCCTCCAGTCTCCTGTCTGAGTCTCCCATTGGCCAAATACAACAAAAGCTAAAGGGCAAGGGAACCTGGGTGATACAGGGCATATGAAAAATAACCTGCATAAATGCACTCCTTTTGCCACTCAGCATCCATTCATGAATTTGCTTAGATGGGGGGAAAAATCACATCCCCAACAAAGGGAAAACAAAAGTCCTATCAACCACCATATTGTCTGGGGGTAATATCAATTTAGTGCCACTCCTACTTAGAACCTAACTTGTAATCTAGCCTCCACTAGTGCACTGAATATATGGAAGCAAGGGGAAAGGTGAGTAAATGAAATAATTAATATAAAAAATACCTGCTAGAGTCCCCCTTCTGTAACTGGTCATGAGGCTAGGTTGATAACCATAGCCTCATTCTTCCACCACCCATTCCATAGCCCCTCTACCTTCTGGCAGTCCCTTGGCTGAGTATTTTATCTGGTAGAATGACCCAAATATTCATTCACAGAGGATCCAAGTTCTTGGTTCCCACAGTTGCCACAGAACCCCAGAGAACATGAAGGGACCTTGAAGGCCTCACCTGGAAGCACTTTAGAACTCTCAGAAGAACAGATGCCCTAGGGCAGTGCTACTCAAACTGTGGTCCAAGAATGGACAGCATTAGCAGAGAGCTTGTTAGAAATCTAAATTCACGCCCTCCTCCCCCTAAACATACATAATGAGAATGTAGGATATAAAGAGTGCCAAAAGGCACCCCAGTAAATCCCTGGGTTCCAGAGATAGTCCTTCGTGTACCCATTGTGTAGCAGCAAATCTATTTCCCTTTGGTAATTGGGATAAATCACCATGACAGTAGAGTGATACTTGTCTAGCTACTGGTTCAACATGATGAATCCCAAATGGCCAAGGGCCATCTCAGGTTCCAGTTTAACAGACCTATAACTATGTTCCCTGGTGGAATCATTCCTTCTTAGTCACTAGGGATTCAGCAAGCCCATGGTTACAAAGATGTTGTTGTTGTTAGGTACCGTCGAGTCAGTTCCCACTCATAGTGACCCTATGTACAACAGAAAAAACACTGCCTGGTCCTGCCCATTGTTGCAGCCACTGTGTCAATCCATCTTGTTGAGGGTCTTCCTCTTTTTCGCTGACCCTCTACTTTACCAAGCATGATGTCCTTCTCCAGGGACTGATCCCTCCTGACAACATGTCCAAAGTATGTGAGATGTAGTCTCGCCATCCTTGCTTCTAAGGAGCTTTCTGGTTGTACTTCTTCCAAGACAGATTTGTTCGCTTTTTTGGCATTCCATGATATATTTAATAGTCTTCACCAACACCACAATTCAAAGGCATCAATTCTTTGGTCTTCCTTATTCATCGTCCAACTTTCACGTGCATATAAGGCGCCCCATGAAAACATCATGGCTTGGGTTAGGTGCACCTTAGTTTTCACAGTGACATCTTTGCTTTTCAACACTTTAAAGAGGTCTTTTGCAGTAGATTTGCCCAATGCAATGCATCTTTTGATTTCTTGACTGCTGATTCCACGGGTATTGATTGTGAATCCAAGTAAAATGAAATCCTTGACAGCTTCAATCTTTTCTCTGTTTATCATGATGTTGCTTGTTGGTACAGTTGTGAGGATTTTTGTTATCTTTATGTTGAGGTGTAATCCATAATGAAGGCTGTAGTCTTTGATCTTCATCAGTAAGTGCTTCAAGACCTCTTCACTTTCAGCAGGCAAGGTTGTGTCATCTGCATAATGCAGGTTGTTAATGAGTCTTCCTCCAATCCTGATGCCCTGTTCTTCGTATAGTCTAGCTTCTCCAATTATTTGTTCAGCATATAGACTGAATAAGTACAGTGAAAGGATACAGCCCTGACGTACACTCTCCTGACTTTAAACCAGGCAGTATCCCCTTGTTCTTGATCTATGTACAGGTTCCTCATGAGCACAATTAAGTGTTCTGGAATTCCCATTCTTCGCAATGTTATCCATAATTTGTTATAATCCACACGGTGGAATTCCTTTGCGTAGTCAATAAAATACAAGTAAACATCTTTCTGATATTCTCTGCTTTTAGCCAGGATCCATCTGACATCAGCAATGATATCCCTGGTTCCACATCCTCTTCTGAATCTGGCTTGAATTTCTGGCAGAATTTCAGAAGCATTTCTTCTTGGTCACTAGGGACCCACCAAGCCCAAGGTTATAAGGATGGAAAACAAAACTTCCATAAGTGAGTTATTATGTGTAAGAGTGAGGTGAATCACTCTTACCTCCATTCCTTGGTTCCTAGACTAGTGTCTTCTGGCTATGGGGAACATGGCAACATAAATTGGCCTCTGGTTTGAGATACATACCTGAGCCTTCTACAGGCCTAAATTTTGGCCATGCCAACTGCTTCTGGCTGATGAGGCATGTGGTAAACCAATGAATTCCATGGGCATGAACCAACTACTGCACTTCTTTCACAGATGAGTTCCTTGGTTGAAGGTCACGTTTTTGATATATGCTGAGATAAATGAAGCGCCACAAATGGTGGTGAAGGCAAGGAAGGTAAATCCATATCCGGAATATGTGTCTATTCCTTCCCGTCTCCATGATGGAAAGGGTCCAATGTAATCAACCTTCCACCAAGTGGTCAGCTTGTCTCTCACTACCCACTCCTGGAAAATGGTGCATATCAGGAGCTTAGTATTGGCCTCATCCATTGGCAGGTTATGTACCCAAAAGTGATGGAAACCAGATCAGCATTAATGAGGGGAAGCCTATGTTACTGAGCCCATGTACAGCTGTCATCTCTTCCACTATGGCTACTAAACTCTGGGAACCAAATACCATGGCTGCATCTCCACCATTATCTCTAGCCTATAAAGGACAGTTTTTTAAGAATGCTGGGACTCCCCTTACCAATGCATTTCTTAATATCTTGGTGATAGGGTGGTCCTCTGGGCCCTCCAGAGAGGTGTGGTTGGAGGTCCCCAATCCAGTTGCACCTAACAGACCCACTCTGACATTCCCATCTCCCTGAGCCTTCAGACTCCTTCTACACTGTTCCAGGGAAATTCCAGCATCTCAACCTCATAGACTATATAGGCCACTTACTGAGTTCAGGCACCAATCAATTTAGAACACTATGAATGCCACTCCCAGGTGCTCAAGTCAACGTATTAAATCCAGAAACTTGTGTGAGTGTACCCACATCAATAAATTCAGACTGATCTTATCTGATATTTTGTCTTCCTTGGTCTAAATTTCTTGGAATCAAGTCCCATACATGCTCACCAGAATCCTAGGGATACAAATTGGCAGGATTCTTCAGCTTCCTCCGTGTTTATGCTGAAGACCTTGCACTTCTGACCAATGCTGGGATCTAACTCTTATTATGGTCCTAAAGGCAATAAGGGTGAGTGTGGGAGGGTGTGTCCTGCAACTGCCCCAGGTGCAGTCACTAAGAAAGGTTTTATGAAAAAGAAGGCTGGTTCTCTCAGACAAGAACCTCTGGGTGGTGCAAACAGTTAATGTACTTGGCTATTAACTGAAAGGCTGGAGGTTCGATTCCACCCAGAGAAACTACAGAAGAAAGAACTGGCAATCTACTTCTAAAAAGTCAGTCATTGGAAACTCTATGGAGCACAGTTCTATACTGACACACATGGGGTCGCCATAAGAAGGAACCGACTTGAAAGCAACTGGCTTGGTTTTGGTTTCCCCTCAGGCAGGGATGGAGGGGCTGTTTCCATTGGCAAGGAAAGTTCAGGGGAATTTGATAGATCAAAGTTTTCAGCTTCATCTGTGTCTGCCCAGATATCGCTATCCCAGTTCTCAGGGTCCTTCTTAACCACTGTCCTTACCATAGCATGAGAGACCTGGAAGGATTACGCATTTAACTGGCATTGCAGCTATGCAACCATTACCTTCAGACATTTCTGCCAGATCCTTAGCCATGGGTGTCCTGCAGCTAAATGAAGTAAAGGATCCCTTTAGTGCTGCATAAGTACTTACTGATTTTCCACCTGTGGCTTAGGTTATGAGTTCAAGGTTTTGAGTTTAACTTTTCTCTTTGTGTAAACTCTCCAGGGTAATCATGAGCAGTCAGCCCACCCTACAATTTTGTAATCATCAGTGTTCCCATAGCAACAATGCCAATGACTCTTATCCTCCTAATGCATTGCTCTCAACCTGCACTCCATCCTCTGCCACCATTGGCGCTATTTTGAGTAATTGTGATATCACTAACTGCCACAGATTTTCAGTGTCCCATTTCCCCAAGCAAGGAGGTTGCAATTGTGCTCATTAAACATGCAAGGAACCCAATTCCAGACTCTTATTTTAGCATCTGTTTCCTGATGCCACTCCTGGTACCAGTTCCTTTTATTAGTCAGGAAGCAGATGGCACATTCAAAGGACTAACTGAAGAGGGTTTAACTTAGGGACTATTTTCAGAGTTGTAGGCAGGGTTAAGATAAGGAATAGTGAGTAACCCAGGAATAAGAACAATGAGATTACCACCCCTTGCTCAGGAAGGCAACGGCGGTACCAGGATCCAGCAAGAGCTGTGGGCCATAGGTAGGGGACACAGTAGGACACAGCCACTTTCAAAACCATGGGCTGGCGGGGAAGGAGGGAGGAGAAGAAATGCCCCCAGCTTCTTTCTCCTTCTGCATTCCACTCTCTGTCTGTGCCTCCACTGCCCAATCCCAACCAGAAGCCAGAGGGCAGGTAGCAGGGTGGTGCTGTCCACAGCAATCAGCCACCCAGGGCACAGAGCAGGGCAGAGGAGCATGGAGAAGACTTCTGGAGGCACAAAGGAAGAATTTGGACTCATAGAAACCCCATGTGACAGAGTAGAACTGCCCCATAGGGTTTTCTAGGCTGTAATCTTCACAGGAGCAGATCACCAGGTCTTTCTCCTGCAGAGCTACTAGGTGGGTTCGAACTGCCAACTTTTGGTTGGGAGACAAGTGCTTAATTTTGTGCCACCAGTGCGCTTGTGGCCCCAATAGTGAACCAAAACCAATTTTCTAACTTGGAATGTTTGGGAAGGGGCACTGGAGTATCAGCCCCGGACCTCTCTTGGGCTTCTTGTGCAGTTTAGTTCACTCTCTCCCCACTTGCACCAAGGAGAGAGGCTACCTTGCTAAGTTCTATTACACCCTTTTCCAAGAAAAGGAATGTCTACTTGCCGAACACACATAACTATGAGGGATCACAGAATGGAGGAGACATCCTTTAGGTTCACTACACAGAAAAGCAACTAGTCAATATCCTCACAGCCCCTAAAAAAAACTACACCTTAGAAGTCACCTCCATTTCACATTAGTCATCCCATCAAATGGGGAGATGTTGGGCTGCATTCTGTAGACAGGATAGGGGCTCAAGGCTTTCTGTGAATATATATTAAGGAAAGAAAACCCCAGAAGGCTAAAGGACTTGGGGACACCCAGGAGGCAGAAACTTGGGCTACGTGAACAGTGCTGCTCCTGAGGTTCACCCTTCAGCCACAGATTAAACAGGCCCATAAAACAAAATGAAATTAAAGGGGCACACCAGCCCAGGGGCAAGGACAAGAAGGCAGGAGGGGACAGGAAAGATGGTAACGTGGAACCCAAGGTCAAGAAGGGGAGAGTGTTGACAAGTTGTGGGGGTGGCAACCAATGTCACAAAACAATACGTGTATGTCGTGGGGTTGTTAACCAATGCCGTAAAACAATATGTGTACTGACTGTTTAATGAGAAAATATTTGTTCTGTAAACCTTCACCTAAAGTAGAATTAAAAAAAAAATTTTTTTTAAAGTAGAAAAAAACCAATATGTGTATTAATTGTTTAACAAGAAATGAATGTCCTCTGTAAACCTTTATCTAAAATACAATTAAAAAAAAAACAGTGTTGCAATGAATATCCTTATAAACATGGTTTTTTCCTTCTCTTAGATTACCAAATATAGCTCTAATATCATTTGAAAAAACAGTTTGGTGGTGAGCTTATAGCTACAAAATAGGGAACTATTGAATTGTGCAACTACTATATAACAGGGTTTTTGGACAAAAAGATGAGTATGGCATGGCCTGCCCTTGAGAAGCTCACTTCTCAGACAAGAATCTCTGGGTGGTGCAAACAATTAACACACTTTGCTATTAACTGAAAGGCTAGAGGTTTGAGTCCACCCAGAGGCACCAGAGAAGAAAGATCTGGCAATCTACTTCTGAAAAATCAGTTATTGGAGACCCTATGGAGCACAGCTCTATACTGACACACATGGGGTCACCAAACAACTATACCATAATTTACCAGCCTGAGAAAAACGTTGTCCCACAGGTTGAACGTTCTAGAATCCAATCTCAGCTCTGCCATTCACTAATTGTGTGAAATGAGCAAGTCTCTTCGTTTATACAAAAAATAGCAGGGTCAGTGTGGGGTCTGGAGATGGAGGTAAAGAAGCAATAATGTCCTTAGGCCTAGGGAAGGGGAGGGGTCTTCCCTGGGACCCATGCTTTTGAGGGCCCAGTATATATCAAACCTATACACACAAATCAATTTCTTCAGAAACACATGGGCACATTATATATGTAGATATAGCTGTTGTTAGGTGCTGTCTTAGGCTGGGTTCTCTAGAGAAGCAAAACCAGTAAAGTGTATAAATATATATACAGGGAGAGATTATATCAAGGAAAACAGCTCACAGAATTGTAGAGGCTAGAACGTCCCAAGTCTGTGGATCAGGGTAGAGGCCTCTCCCAAGTCACACAGCTGCAGAAGCTGGCAAGCCCAAGATCAGAAGGTCGGAGAGCAGGGCTCCCACTCACAGGCTGTGCAGATCGACGAATCCCAGGGTCGGCAGATAAGCTGACAGCTCAAGTCCCAAGAACAGGAGATGAGATGACAGGAAGCAGCTGCAGGATCCAGAGAGAGCAAAAGGCCAGTACGTCTGCTTATATACAGATGTGGGCCACACCCCCAAGGAGACTCCCTTTCATCTGATTGGCTACTCACAGTATATTCAATCATGGGAGTGATTACATTAAAACACAGAGAATCATGGCCCATCCAAGTTGACACACAATCTTAACCATCACAGTCCATCCCTTGTCAACTTGGCACATGTACACATCTCCTTGAACCATACATAATCTCTGAATAAAGACAATGAGAAAGTCATACTTGCGCCTAACATGATACAGCTAACATGCATGCAATCGAAAACGCACTAGCCCCATTTACAGCTTATATTTTATAAGTGAAGGAAACAAAAATATTTGATGCACATGTACAAAGTACAAATACTCATAACAATTACAGTCCCTGTTTCTGCAACTGGTCACGTGGCTGTAACTAGTATTTAGAACTACCTTCTTCCACCACCCATTCTGTATTTCCTTTGCCCTCAGCAAGCACCTCGGCTGGTCGTGGTTCTCTGCCTGGTGGGGTGACCCAAACCTTCATTCCTGAAGGATCTGTGTCATTAGTAGTCATGTCAGAATTAGGTTGCTGTAGTTTTCCATTGACTTTAATCACAGGGCATGGTAGTACTAAGAGACGCCCCAAGGAATCTCCTGCATTCCAGACATACTCTTCTTTACCTCCATTATGTAATATCAATCTGATTTCCTCTTGGTAATCAGGATCAATCACACCAGTCAGTATGGTAACTCCCTTCTTTGCCTGTTGAGCCAGAGGCACAAGGAGCCCAAAGTGGCCAGGTAGCATTCTTAACTTCCAGTTCAATGGAATCAGTGATGTATCTCCAGGTGGGAGCATTCCTCCCTTTGGAACTAAGACCTCTAGGCCTGCAGAGCATAAGGTCGAGGGGACAGGAAGCAAAAATCTTGCAAGTGGGTCGCTAGGGGTAATAGTGAGTGGTGCCACTCCCATTCCCACCCCTTGATTCCTGGACCCGTGAATCCTGGCTATGGGAGAAACAGCACCATATATTAGACACTGGTTTAAAGCATATACAGCCTCCTGGAGAACATTACCCCAATTCTGCAAGGTATTGCCACCTAGCTGGCACCGTAATTGTGTCTTTAGAAGGCCATTCCATTGTTCTATCAAGCCAGCTGCTTCAGGATGATGGGGAACATAGTAAGACCAGTGAATTCCATAAGCATGGGCCCACTGCCGCACTTCATTTGCTGTGAAGTGAGTCCCTTGATCTGAGGCAATGCTGTGTGGGATACCATGACGGTGGATAAGGCATTCTTTAAGTCCACAGATGGTAGTTTTGGCAGAAGCACTGCATGCAGGGAAGGCAAATCCATATCCAGAGGAAGTGTCTATTCCAGTAAGGACAAAACGCTGCCCTTTCCGTGATGGAAGTGGTCCAATGTAATCAACTTGCCACCAGGTTCCTGGCTGATCACCTCAAGGGATGGTGCCATATTGGGGACTCAGTGTTGGTCTCTGCTGCTGGCAGATCAGGCACTCAGCAGAGGCTGTGACCATGTCAGCCTTGGTGAGTGGAAGTCCATGCTGCTGGGCCCATGCATAACCTCCATCCCTGTCACCATGGCCACTTTATTTATGAGCCCATTGAGCAACGGCAGGAGTAGTTGGGGAAAGAGGATGAGTGGTTTCCACAGAACGCGTCATCTTATCCACTTGATTGTTAAAGTCATCCTCTGCTGAGGTCACCCTTTGGTGAGCATTCACATGAGACACAAATATCTTCATGTCTTCAGCCCATTCGGAGAGGTCTATCCATACCCCATAAATCCTTGTCTCCAACTTTCCAATCATGTTCCTTCCAAGTCCCTGGCCATCCAGCCAAACCATTGGCCACAGGCCATGAATCAGTATATAATCGCACATCTGGCCATTTCTCCTTCCAAGCAAAGTGAACAACCAGGTGCACTGCTCGAAGTTCTGTCCATTGAGAGGATTTCCCTTCACTACTGTCCTTCAGGGAGGTCCCAGAAAGGGGCTGTAGTGCTGCTGCAGTCCACTTTTGAGTGGCGCCCGCATATCACGCAGAACCATCTGTAAACGAGGCACGAGTCTCTTCCTCAGTCAACTAATCATAAGAAACTCTCCATGAGGCCATAGGTACAGACTGGGAGATGGAAGGTAATGTAACAGGAGTGAGGACCATGGGCATGTGGGCCACTTCCTCATGCAACTTGCTTGTGCCTTCGGGTCCTGCTTGGGCCCGATCTCGAATATACCACTTCCATTTAATGATGGAGTGCTGCTGTGCACATCCAACTTTATGGTTCTGTGGGTCAGAGAACACCCAGTTCGTGATGGGCAGCTCATGCCTCATGGTGACTTGGTGTCCCATGGTTAAGCCTTCAGTCTCTACTAAGGCCCAGTAACAAGCCAAAAGTTGTTTCTCAAAAGGAGAGTAGTTATCTGCAGAGGATGGCAGAGCTTTGCTCCAAAATCCTAAGGGTCTGTGCTGTGATTCACCAATAGGGGCCTGCCAAAGACTCCAAACAGCATGTCTACCTGCCACAGACACTTCAAGCACCATTGGATCAGCTGGATCATATGGTCGAAGTGGTAGAGCGGCTTGCACAGCAGCCTGAACCTGTTGCAGAAGCCTTCTCTTGTTCTGGTCACCACTCAAAACTAGCAGCTTTTCGAGTCACTTGATAAATAGGCCAGAGTAGCACACCCAAATGAGGAATATGTTGCCTCCAAAATCCAAAGAAGCCCACTAGGCTTTGTGCCTCCTTTTTAGCTGTGGGAGCAGCAAGATGCAATAACTTATCCTTCACTTTAGAAGGAATGTCTCGACATGCCCCACACCACTGGACCCCTAGAAATTTCACTGAAGTGGAAGGTGCCTGAATTTTTGTGTGATTAATCTCCCATCCTCTAGCATGCAATAAGTCCAGAGTCATTGACACTTCTTCCCTACTTGGTCCAATCAGCATAATGTCATCAATGTAATGGACCAGTGTGATGTCTTGTGGAAGGGAAAGGTGATCAAGGTCCCTGCGGACTAAATTATGACATAGGGCTGGAGAGTTAATGTAGCTCTGAGGTAGGCAAGTGAAGGTGTATTGTTGGCCTTGCCAGCTGAAGGCAAACTGCTTCTGGTGGTCCTTTGAAACAGGTATGGAGAAAAAGGCATTAGCCAGATCAATGGCTGCAAACCAGGTACCAGGAGATGTATTAATTTGCTCAAGCAGTGAAATTACATCTGGAACAGCAACTGCAATTGGAGTCACCACCTGGTTAAGTTTTCAATAATCTACTGTCATTCTCCAAGATCCACCTGTTTTTTGCACAGGCCAAATAGGCGAGTTGAATGGGGATGTGGTGGGAATCACCACCCCTGCATCCTTCAAGTCCTTGATGGCGGCAGTAATCTTTGCAATCCCTCCAGGAATGTGGTATTGCTTTCGGTTTACTATTTTCCTAGGTAAAGGCAGTTCTAATGGCTTCCACTTGGCTTTTCCTACCATAATAGCCCTTACTCTATTTGTCAGGGATCCAGTGTGGGCCTTCTGCCAGTTGCTGAGTATATCTATTCCAATTATGCATTCTGGAACTGGGGAAGTCACTACAGGATGGACCTACTGTGAGACAGACATGAGCCAAGACTCCATTAATAACCTGACCTCCATATGCCCCCACTCTGACTGGTGGGCCACAGTGATGTTTTGGGTGTCCTGGAATTAGTGTCAGCTCAGAGCCAGGATCCAGTAATCCCCGAAAAGTCTGATTATTTCCTTTTGCCCAGTGAACAGTCACTCTCGTAAAAGGCCGTAGATCCCTTTGGGGAAGGCTGGGTGAAAGATTAACAGTAAAAATTTTTGGCAGTGTATTGGAGTCTTTCCTCAAGGGGATCCAGCCTCCCCTTCATTCAAGGGGTTGTGGGTTTTTAAACTCGCTCAAATCTGGGGATTGATTGAGGGACTGTGACTCTCTATTCTGGCGATTCGAGTTAGACTGCTGTTCACCTGACCTAGAATTCATCTGTTTGTATAGATAAAGTAAATATTTAGTAGATTTCCTATCTATTTCACTCCTAGGACACCATGACTAAGTAGCCAACGCCATAAGTCCATATGAGTCAGACTATTCTGATTACTGCTTTGACTCCTCTGTCCATTATTGTAACCACACCCACCTTGTCTTTGTCAATTGAGTGCAGCCACTTGGCCCCTACTACCACGGGGTCCAATCAGCCCCGTTGTAGTTAGGTGTCTTAATTCAGTTAGGGCAGTTCCCACTGTCAAATCTGATTTACATAAAACAGCAATCACAGCAGTCTTCAAGGATGCTGGAGCTCCCTTCACAAATTTGTTCCTCACAGTGTGGTAAAAGGTGTGTCCTCTGGACACTCCATGTGTGGGTCTGTGGGTCTAACTTGATAAATCCACTCTAGCATGCCAATTTCCCTAAGCCTTTGGATACCTTCTTCTACAGTATACCAAGGCAGGTCTGGTACTTCAACTTGATTTAGTGTCGGCCACCTCATAATCCATGCTTCAGCAACCCAACCAAATAAACTATTAGATCCTTTCCTAACTTCTCTAGCTGAAACACTGAATGAGCAATCTGTGCTTTGTGGGCCTATATCAATAAACTTAGACTGATCCATCTTTATGTTCCTTGCACCATTATCCCACACCCTTAATAGCCATACCCACACATATTCCCCAGGTTTCTGTTTGTACATATTAGAAAACTCAAGTAGTTCTTTCGGAGTGTAGCGTACCTCCTCCTGGGTCACACTTTGTACTTCACCTTTTGGGGCTCACTGGGGCTTAAGCCTAGTTTTAGGTCTAGAAGCCAGAATCGGCAGTGTGGAATTGTTTTGAGAACATTCAGCATTATCTTGTAAAGCATCTGCCTCAGGTGATGCTCCAGGCAATGACTCAGGCAAGTGCTCTTTAGAGGCAGTTGGGCTAGGGCTAATCTCCTCATATGGGAGTGGAGGGGCTAATGGCTTTTCTGGGCAGGGTGGTTTAGCAGACAAACATGAAATAATCTCTTCAGATGGGACTGGTTCTGCTCGCAGGAGTGATTCAACAGAATTTACAGGCTCAGTGTCCCCAGCTTCCTGATTATCTGCCCATATGTCCCCATCCCAAGTCTCAGGATCCCATCTCTTCCCAATCAATGCCCTTACTTTAACTCCAGACACCTCTCGAGGTTTGCAATTGAGCTGGCATTGTAATTCAGCCACTCTTACAATAAGACTCTGGGTTTGGTTTTCAGCAATTTTGGCTCTGTTACTACAAGAAATAAGGCTTTCTTTCAAAGCACAAGTGGAAACCTTGAGGTCATGTATGCGGCACTTGAGCCTTGACTCTGAAGCCCTGAGCGCATCTCTTTCCTTCATCAGTTTGTCTAGCAAAAGTAGGACAAACCAACCAGCTTCCTTATACTTCTCATTCTGACAAAGCTGTAGAAAGATATCACACATGTGTTCACCCTAAGCCTCAGCTTTCACCAATACCTGATCATACTGGCGGTGATATTTTGCATATTTATATCGCCACCTCGCTCCATGGACTAGCAGTGACCTCTTTACTGCTGGAAGCAGAGTCATCAATGTCTTTATGACTAACCAGACTTGAGAACCAATTTAGAAAACTCATCCTTACAATTTTGTTTCTTTAGAACTACTCCCGGTACCAAATGTCTTAGGCTGGGTTCTCTATAGAAGCAAAACCAGTAAAGTGTATAAATATATATAGAGAGAGAGAGATTATATCAAGAAAACAGCTCAACATGATTGTAGAGGCTAGAACATCCTAAGTCCATGGATCAGGGTAGAGGTCTCTCCCAAGTCACACAGCTGCAGAAGCTGGCAAGCCCAAGATCAGAAGGTCGGAGAGCAGGGCTCCCATTCACAGGCTGTGCAGATCGACGAATCCCAGGGTCGGCAGATAAGCTGACAGCTCAAGTCCCAAGAACAGGAGATGAGATGACAGGAAGCAGCCGCAGGATCCAGACAGAGCAAAAAGCCAGAACGTCTGCTTATATACAGATGCGGGCCACACCCCCAAGGAGACTCCCTTTCATCTGATTGGCTACTCACAGTATATTCAATCATGGGAGTGATTACATTAAAACACGGAGGATCATGGCCCAGCCAATCTGACACACAATCTTGACCATCACAGGTGCCATTGTATTGATTCGACTCATAGCAAGTAGAACTGCTCCATAGGGTTTTCTAGGTTTCAGTCTTTGCAGGAGCGGATCGCCAGGTCTTTCTCCCCCAGTGCCACTGGGTGGGTAGCAGCCCAGTGCTTAACCATTGCACCACTAGGGCTCCTTCATATACATACACATATATATATATATATATATATATATATATATATATATATATACACACACACACATAAATCAATAAGGAAGATAAAGTGACAATATTTGGCAAACCTGCCTTAAGGTGTTCATCACGACATCTGTACGCTCCATCCATCTGGTCAAAATACCTCTAGTCCTTAAGATACCAATGTTAAAAATAGAAAATTTGTACATGAAAGTCATTTTTGTCTATTTCATATTATACACAGATAAGTTTCAATAAATCAAAGATTATTAAATTCATTTGTCATGTGGGGCTGGCAGTGGGCATTTCGGAAGGTCCAAACCCTAAAACAGAAAGAGTCATGTTGCTGAAGGTTTAAGGAAAAGTCACTGTGGGTAAAGCCTGGGCTAGGCCCTGGACTGACGTCTATTACTTTGTTTTTTTCCACCACCATCTGTCAATCATCATACTGTGGTGGCTTTACATGTTGCTGTGATGCTAGAAGCTATGCCGCTGGTACTTCAAATGCCAGTAGGGTCACGATGGTAGACAGGTTTCAGCAGAGCTACCAGACCAAGACAGACTAGAAAAAAAGACTGGGTGATTTACTTCCAAAAATTTGCCACATGGGTCATAATAGAGCATCATCCAACTTGCTTGCTTTGGAGATGCCATCGGGAGGGATGAATCGCTGGAGGAGATATCTTGTTCGATGAAGTAGAGGACCAGTGAGGGCGAGGAAGACCCTCAATGAGATGGACTGGCACAACAGCCACAACAATGGACTTAAACATGCCGGCAATTGTGAGGATGATGCAGAACCAGGGAATGTTTTGCTCTGTTGCACATAAGGTTGCCATGAGTCAGTCGACTCAATGGCAGCTATCAGTCCTATCTATCTAACTTTGCTTTCTTAAATGACTCTAGTGCTGGCAGCATTTCTGGCTCTACCTGCACTGTATGTGTCTCAGACTCCAGGGCCAGGACCAGTGGGTTTTCCCAGTATCACCAACCCCTTTAACAATTAAATGCATTAAATGCATAGCGAGTGGATTTAAGTGTGTGATCTTAACAGCCAACATCAGCATTCTCTGGTGCCAGCAAGGCCAAGTGAATCAATACTGATTTTAAGTGACCTTTGCCCATGACCTGGAGACTTCCAGGAAAAGCTCTGCTACATGCAGCAGCCTTTTAGCCACATTTATTTGAGGGTTTCAAGGAAAAGAAGATGGGTCACTCATGTAGGCTGAAGTCAGACCAGAGATAAAGGAACAATCTTAAAACATAAGATGGAGAAGCAAGATTTCAGCTGAGTCAAAGGAAGTAAAGGTTGCCCTGGTAACACAAGACCCCTGGCAAAGGCTTTGTTCTTCCACATTCAGAGAATAAGTGTTTGAATCAATCTTATCTAGATAGTAGGGGTCCAGGATTGCATTGGGAAAATTTGCTGCAAAAGACCTCTTTAATGTGTTAAAAAGCAGAGATGTCACTTTGAGGACTAAGGTGCACCTGACCAAACACATGGTATTTTCAATCGCCTCATATGCATGTGGAAGCTGGACAATGAATAAGGAACACCAAAGAAGAACTGACGCCTTTGAATCATGGTGTTGGTGAAGAACGTTGAATATCCTATGGACACAAGTCCATCTTGGAAGAAGTACAGCCAGAATGCTCCTTAGAAGCAAAGATGACGGGACTCCATCTCACGCACTTTGGACACGTCGTCAGGAGGGACCAGTCCCTGCAGAAGGGCATCATGCTTGGTAAAGTAGAGGATCAGCAAAAAAGAGGAAGACCCTCAATGAGATGGATTGACACAGTGGCTGCAACAATGGGCTCAAGCATAACGATTGTGAGGATGGCACAGGACTAGGCAGTGTTTCATTCTGTTGTACATAGGGTCGCTATGAGTGGGAACCGACTCGATGACACCTAACAACAACAACAACAAGGGGCACAGAAGACCCTGCTGACATCTGGGCTATATAAGATTAACGATGAAATTGGCGAAGCATTAGAAAACATGGCAGAGGGTGCAACTCTGTGAAATAGTCAGCTGGGAAAGCGCAGTTCAGCCCCAGAGCAGGATGTTTCCTACTTTGTGTATGACAGAGACTAGTAGTTGCATACCTTCCCACCCCACCCCAGTATCTGTCCTCCCCTTCTTCTTTAGCAACCAAATTCTGATTTTAACTGGGGAACCAATGTGTTTAGCTAAAATACTATATTCCCAGCCTCCCTTGCAGTGAGGTGTGGTCTTGTTCTTGCCAATGAAATGTAATGAAACTAAGAGAAGTGTGGTATGGGACTCCTGGGAAGGCTGCTTGAAGGGACCTAACTCAGCTGGAAGGAGAGCCTACCTCTGCTTTTTTATTCCTTCAATCCACACTTCTTGGTTTTCTCTTCATGCCTGTAACTTGGATGTGCTGATTGGGGCTCCAGCAGCCGTTTTGGACCATGAGGTGACCGAGAGGATGAAAACCATGTGCTGAAGATGGAAAAGCAGAAGGAGCCAGTGTCCTTGACACTGTGGGGTTGCCATACCAACTCCAAACTTCCTGCCCCCAGACTGCTTTTATGTGAGAGAGAAAAGCCAGCCTCCTGGGCATTCCTCATAAATGATAAGCATGTTCCATTCCCAGAGCACTGCACTGGCTGGTCCCTCTGTCCCCAGATATCCATCTGGCTCATTCTCTCACCTCCTTCCGCTCTCTGGCAGACAAGCACAAATAAGCTAAGGCACTAAGGCCTTCTATGACCACCCTATCTACAATAACACCTATATCCCCCAATGTTCCATAGAACATACCACCATCTACCATATTAGAAAGGAGCCTTGGTGGCTCAGTGGTTACGTGCTCAGCTGTTAACTGAAGAGTCAGGGGTTCGGACCCATCAGCCGCTCCAAGGGAGAAAGATGTGGCAGTCAGCTTCCATAAAGATTTACAGCCTAGGAAACCCTATGGAGTAGTTCTACTCTGACCTATAGAGTTTCTATGAGTCGGAATCAACTCGACGCCACACAACCACCACCATCACCATACTAGAAGTCCCTGCATGTTGCAAACATTTAAGCGCTTAACTACTAGCCAAAAGGTTGGTGGTTCGAACTTACCCAGATGCACCTCGGAAGACAGGCCTGGCAATCTGCTTCCGAAAAGTCACAGCCTTGAAAACCCTACAGACTTAATGGTTTGACTGAGACTGGAGAGACCCTGGAAGACGTGGCCCCCGGGCTCTCTGCTAGCCCAAAACTAAAACCATTCCCAAGGCCAACTCTTCAGACAAAGATTCGATTGGACTATGAAACATAAAATGATACTCGTGAAGAGTGTGCTTCTTAGCTCAAGTAGATACATGAGACTAAATGGGCAGCTCCTGTCCAGAGGTGAGATGAGAAGGCAGAGAGGGTCAGGAGCTGGTTGAATGGACATGGGAAATCACGGGTGGAAAGGAGGAGTGTGCTGTCACAGAATAGGGAGAGCAAGTAGGGATACAAAACAATGTTTGTATGAGAGACTAACTTGAATTGTAAACTTTCACTTAAAGCACAACAATAAAAAATTAAAAAATAAAAAAAAAACACCCTACGGAACAGTTCTACTTTGCCCATATCGGGTCGCCATGAGTCAGAATTGACTCAATGCCAACTGACAACACCATACTAGCAATCTCTTCCTTGTTTATTTGTTTATTGCCTGTCTCCCTCCACTAGAACGTAAGCCTCATGAGGGCAGGGCTTTGGGTTATTCTGCTCACTGCTGTACCTCTGTGCCTAGAACAGTGCTTGGCACAGAGAAGACACTCAATAAAGACTGGGTGAGTAATTGAATGAATTATACGAGCTGATGCAGGTCTACATCCTCAGTCATCCTCCCAGGCCAGGGCCATCAGGCCCAAGAAGGGTCACTGAACACCCTCTCCCCCTGTGGTCCCTTAGGAACCAGGCTAGGACCGGGGCTGCCTGTCTGCAGTGGGTGGGGAGAGAGGCGACAGGCAGAGCTCACTCTCCTGACTCTGGGGGGCTCATAGGATGAGAAGAGCTAGTCCCTGGCCCCTTTCCTGCCCAGGACTTGGGGCTCTGCCCAGGGCTTATAATGGATCACCCACACCAGGCAGCCAAGTCTGCCCCTGGTGTGCCTATCCATCAGTCACCCCAGGGAACATGCGATGTGTGGGTGCCATTCTTCTTTCCATACTCCAGATGGAGTATGGATGTCTGATGAGAAAATCCACACAGACCCTCAGCCTCACTAATAAAAACGAGAAAATAAATTAAAGGATGTCTGTCACGGAGGCTGCACACACCTTGACCCATTGGGTCAAATCGAGAACACGAGAGGAGTGGGAGGGAGGAGAAAGTGGGAACATTGCTTGGGGGCACTGAGCTGTTAAGGGTGATGGAAATATCTGGTGGTAACGGATGTGGTGACAGCTGCACAAGATGATGAATGTAATTAATGTCACTGAATTACACATGTGAAAAAAGGCTGAAATGGCGATTTTTTGTTTGTTTGTTTTA
Source organism: Dugong dugon (assembly GCA_030035585.1). Taxonomy (NCBI): domain Eukaryota; kingdom Metazoa; phylum Chordata; class Mammalia; order Sirenia; family Dugongidae; genus Dugong; species Dugong dugon. The sequence goes on along the minus strand of CM057482.1, from coordinate 25,241,376 downwards.
TACATATACTCACCACAATTGGAAAAAAACAAAACACGAGAGGCTGTTGGTGCACTTAAACAGAACAGGGCTTAGAGCCCGGCCACAGAACAATGGCTTTGTTTATTAGTGTATGAAGAACCAGGTCTTCAGCCACAGAGGGCGCCCCAGTTACCAGAGGGCTCGGGCCTTTGTTTCCAGGGCAGCCAAGCAAGAGAGCCTCACGCGGGGGTGAAGGGGGGCAGCACTTTCCCAGTACACTGGCCAAAGCCCACGCGGTAGCCGTCCCCCTGGCAGTGCCCTGGAACAGAGGACAGAGGGGTCAGCCACAGAGCTGCTGGGCTCACCAGAACCAAGGCCCAGCCAGCCTCGGGCTTCTGAGTGCATAGCTGGGCCCAAGGCAGGAAGGTGCCATCAAATGACAAACATGCATTTTAAACAGAAGAATAACCCTCCCAGAAGCTGGTTGGAGCTGCTGTGACACTTAAGATGGGCTCCTGGGCCCACTCTGACTCCAGGATGCCCTCGATAGCTTTCCTAACAGTTCACAACTCTCCCACATGGGTTTGGGTTCAAATCCTGGGTCTTCCTGAGTTCAAAGTCTGGCTCCTCCACCTACTGACTCTGTGACCTTGGACTCCTCTTGATTTCAGTTTCCTCACCTGTAAAATGGATCTAAAAATAGGATCCACCATCTAGCAACTGTTCTGAAAATGATATGAGTTAATACACAGAAAAGTCTGAGAACAGTGCCTGGCCCACGGTAAACGACCAACGAATGCCAGCTATTATGTTGATTATGAGCTGGGTGACTGCAGACAATTTGTTTCTTCTGAGCTCAGCCTCGTCATCTGCAAATGGGAATAACAATCCTTATCTCTCATGGTTGTGAGTAGTAGGTGAAATATGGAGGTGAAGCTCCCAATGTGGTATCTCACACATAGATGCTCAACAAATGTTAGCTTCATTCATTCAAGTCCATCTCAATTAAAGTCATGGAAAGGCAGAGAGGAGTAATAGCTCGCTGTTGTCCTTGAGGAGGGTTGATTTAGCGAGAGGGGCAGGTCTAGATGAGAGTTACAGGAGAAATGCCTACAGGTGCTGAGAGAGAAGTATGGAGGAAAGCAAACAGCAGAAAGGAGGAAACATCTGAGCTGGGCCTTGATGGGTGCGTAGGAGCTCACTAGAGAGGACTCAATGGAAAGCGCATTCCAGGCAGAGGGAACAGTATGTGCAAAGACACAGAGACCCAGTGTGGGATGCATTTTTTAAAAAGGAGAGCTTCAGTGAGCTGTCATGAGGGTACTCTGGGAGCCAGACTACCAAGAGCTTTATGAAACCATGTTAAGGAGTTTGAGCCTCATCCTGAGAACAATCAGATGGCACAGACTGGTTTTCAGCAAAACAGTGACACATTACAGCTATGTTTTAGAGATCCCTTTCTAGTGGCCCCAGTTAAAAGATGGATCAAAACAAATGGACTTATCAGTGTCATGTCAACATAGAGGCCCTCATGCTCCTCAGGTTGGAACACTTCTCCAGGGCCCCATGCATTGTTGAATCCAGATGAAGCGATGGCCAGGGCAGTGCCAAGAAGGTGGTGACAGGCCCACGATGGAAATGAGAGTCACCGCCTGGAAAGGCCATGATTTTCACTTACGTGGAAACACCACCAAGACCCTCTCACCTGCTGGAGACAAGCCACAATCTGGAGCTATGCTTTCAGCCACCCAATGTGAAAAGGGGTAAATGCTGACTCCAGCAACCAAGAGAAAGAAATCAAACCACCCTGCTGAGAAGAATCACAGCCATCTGGACATGGAGACCCAAGGCAGATTTGTGAAATGGAGTCAGCCACATCCTCAACAAGTGACATCCTCAACAAGTGACATCCTCAACAAATGAAAACCTCAACAAAACAAACGACATCCTCAACAATCGACATTCTCAACAAGTGACAGCATCAACAAGCGACATCCTCAACAAGTGACATCCTAAACAAATGACATCCTCAACAAGCGACATCCTCAACAAATGACATCCTCAACAAGTGACAGCCTCAACAAGCCCTCCCAGCCAGCACAGGGGAGAAATTCACTGGGGTGTTCCTTGTGGCTACTCCTCCCCATCCTCCCCCAGCACTGATGTGCCCAGTATGTGCTCTTTCTACTCTTCTCCCCACCATCCCAGTCATCTAAATGGTCCTCCCTGCTCAGGGCCACTCTGACCTCTGGACTTTTCTAGAAAGGCAGCATTTTAGACCCCACAGTAACACCTCCAGAAGTTTCAGTTCTAGTGCCCATCAAGTCCTGAACCACCCCCTCATCCTCCTGGCATCAGCACACTCATGTCAGCCTTCCTGGCTGAGGCTCATCCCTACGACCTATGCACTGACCTTCAACACTCAGGGACACCATTTGTCAGGGACAACATCCTTGCCTAATCTATTGCTCAGTTTCATTACTTTTCTGTCAGTCACTTTGTAATCCCAATGCTCAGAAAAAATAAATAAATCTATTAAAGCAAAACCAACTCCTGGCAGAAACTCATTAATCATCTATCAAAGTGATTAAGTCAGAACTGCAGCATTTTTAAAGACCCTTCTTCCTGGTATGCTGCAAACACTCCAGCAACGCTCAGCTCCCCACCCCACTGCCAGGTTCTCAATAAACAAAAGAAAAAAAAAACCCACTGCCATCAAGCTGATTCCAGCTCACATTGATGCTATAGCACAGAGTAGAATTGCTCCATGGGGTTTTCAAGGAGTGACTGGTGGATTAGAACTGCCAACCTTTTGGTTAGCAGCCGAGCTGTTAACCACACCACCAGGGCTCCAATCAATCAGCCTTAACTCCTTTCTGCCCCTGGAGTTACAGCAGCACCGCCACTCACACGGAGACAGAACCTGCCTTCTTCCAGAATATGGACACACGATTACATCATTTCACTTCTTGACAAGCCAGCATGGTGGGCAAAGCTGGCCACCTTCTCCCTATTTCACAGTTGGCATGGAAAACAGCCTGAAGCAGGTTTATCAACCTTGGTGCTAGTGACATTTGGGGCCAGATAATTCTTTATTGTGGGGACTGTCCTGTGCACTGGAGGAGGTTTAGCAGTATCCCTGACCTCCACCAACAAGATGCCAGTGGCATCTCCCTAGCTGTGACTATCAAAATTGTCTCCAGATGTTGGCAAATATCCCATGAAGGGAAAAACTGATCCCTGTTGAGAACTACTGGCCTGGAGGATAAGGGGCTGTTCCTCTACACCCACCTTCCAGCCCAGGGGAGGCAGGGTGGAGAAGCTAGGTGACAGGCACACACATGGAGCGCCAGAGAGCCCAGAGAGGTAAGAATGCAAAGAAAGTCTGTAGCCTCCTCAGATCATGTCACTTTAGTCCCAGACACAGGGCAAAATACCAGTCTCCTGCTTCCCTAGGCTGGCTTCCATCAGCTTGGGAAATGAAAGGTAAAAACGTGGACACCTCCTCTGGAATATTTGGCCTGTCGACCTGCCCTCACTTGCCCTTGCCTGGAAACCACCCTCAGCCCACCCTCCACTCCATCCCACCAATGGAAATGAGAACCCATAGCAATAGCCATGCTTTCCAGCTTTCCCAAAAGGCACCCCTAAGAGGGTACCAGGGGAGCGCCCTCACCCCACAGAGGCCCAGGAAGCCAGGCCTGAGCCAGGGACTTCTCTACCACGAGAGCTTCCAGGGAATCTCAACTGTATTACACCACAAAACAACATTCCTTTCCCAGGAAATAATCCAGAAAAGTAAGTGGAAAAGGCTCCAGTTTGCGGGGAGGTGAAGACTTTGCATCCCAAGAGAGCTGGGCTGCATTCCAAGGCTGCCACCTGCCAGCTGTGTGATTCTGGCCCAGCTACTTAACCTCCAAGGGCTCATCTAGAGATCAGAATAATAGCTATTGTGGGAATTAAATGAGATAATGCATCTAAAGTGATGAGCACGGTACCTAACACATGGTCAGTGCACCATAAATTGTGGTTGTGTTGCTGGTGTCCTCACCATGATTTTGTGTTTCACATAGCTATAGGCTAGACTTCTAGTTCAGAAGACATGGGAATCTCGTTCTATATATTAACTCCTTCCTCCTCTTCTATTGCTAAGGAGTATAAATATAGGGAAAACGTCTGTATCAACACTGAAAACGAGAAGGACTCCTAAAGAAGATGGAACTTGTGCTGGGCCTTAGAAGACATGTAGGATGCGGAATGGGGGAAGAAGGCAGCAGCAACAGCAAATGCAGATACCTGGAGTTGGCAGTAAGTTCCCTGAGGATGGACAATGCCTCCCCATTCAAAGGGTTGGCCAAGGTTGGATGCAGGAGCAGACAGTATTGGTTGGGTTACATGGGGTGTGGGAAGAGTCAGAGTAGAGAGCCATAGCCTGAGTCTTTGGGGCCCCATGGAAGTAGTGTGGCTGACTTAATGGGGACGAGACCCCCTCCCATGGCCTCCTGACCACTATCCATGGTCCTGGAAAAGATGGGTTGCTGCTTCTATCCTCCTTTGACTCCTGGCCAGACTTGCCCAGGAATTCTGAACCAGGAAAGGGAAGTGGTAATGGCAGGAGAGAAAAAAAAGGGGTAGACAGACAGACAGGCAGACCAGGCAGAGGATGGCACCATGGGGTGACTACAGGGAAAGAGAGGGGGTATTTTTGTCTTGCTATTCTTTCCAAGTAATTTTGGAGACCAAGAAAGAAGCCACAGCTAACCACAACTATCAACATTAAAAATCTGAGAAGAGTGAGAAGTATACATATCAAGCTCACTGCTGTCGAGTCGATTCCGACTCATGGCAACCCTATAGGACAGAACAGAACTGCTCCCATAGAGTTCCAAGGCAGTAATCTTTATGGAAACAGACTGCCACTCTTTCTCCCACGGAGCAGCTGGTGGGTCCGAACCACCTATCTTTCAGTTAGTAGCTAGGCGCTTAACCATTGCACCCCCAGGGGTCCTTTCAAGCAGTACCAAAAAACCAAAACCAAACCTATTGCCGACCAGTCGAATCCAACTCATAACGACCCTATAGGACAGAGTAGAACTGCTCCATAGGGTTTCCAAGGAGTAGCCGGTGGATTCCAACGGCCAACCTTTTAGTTAGCAGTCAAGCTCTTAACAACTACACCACCAGGGTTTCCTTCAGGTAGTACCACCAAAAACCTGTTGCCTTTGAGTCAATTCTGACTCATAGCGACCCTACAGGACAGAGTAAAACTTCCTCATAGTTTCCAAGGAGCATCTGGTAGATTCAAACTGCCAACCTTTTATTTAGCAGCTGTAGCACTTAACCACTACACCACCAAGGTTTCCCTCAAGTAGTACAGAGCAGCGTAAATGCCCATGAGAACAAATGCATTCTAGCAGGTCACCAGCTGAACACCAGGTGGAGAGAGAGAGCGAGTTTTGGGGGTGGAAGAGTTACATCAAAGAGTTCAGAGATCTTTGCTCTTGTTCGTTCGTTTCACCTTCACTCTTGCTGAACACCCCGTGATGTTTATACTCTCCCAGAAATGAGAATGTCATTGCACCACTTGGAGCAACAAGATGCCATAATAGTTAAGAGCATGGGCCCTGGAGCCCAACCACCTGGATTCAAATTCTGGCTCTATCTTTCACCGTCTATGTAATCCTGGGAAAATATCAATCTTTCTCGCCCTCAGTTTCCCCATCTGAAAAACGGGGATAATAATAGTAGCTAACTTGTCAGGAATATGAAATTTAATACATGTAAAGGACAGAGCTGCATGTGTCAGCAGATGTCAGTAGTCTGAATGTTCTATCTCATTCCCATTGGTTAGAAATTGATTTGGGGACCAGCCACCCATGAAGAGAGAACAGAGCAGAAAGATGACAAGGTGGCAGCAAAGGCATCTGAGCAGGTACAGTCAAAGAAGTAGGAGAGCTGGGAAAGAGTTGCAGAAAACAAGTGTGTGTTTCACACAAGAGTGTGACTCATTAGGGGGCACAGTTATGGATACTTCTTAGACATAACCAAACACCTCGCGGGACTGGATTTTTGGGTTTGAAGGATTACGACATAGTCTCATGGGATATCTCAGTCAACTGGCACAATATAGTCATAAAATTATGTTCTACATCCCAGTTTGCTGAGTAGTGTCTAGGGTCTTAAAAGCTTGTGAGTGGCCATCTAAGATACAACTATTGGTCTCTACTCATCCAGAGCAAAAGAGAAAGAAGGAAACCAAAGACTCAAAGAAGAAACCAGTCTACAGGACAAACAGTCTACACGAACCATGGCCTCTTCTACCCTGAGACCAGGAGAACTAGATGGTGCCTGGCTACCAGTATGTTCTGCTCTAATCAGGGCCACAATAGGTGGACCCTGCTAAACCAAACCCATTGCTGTCAAGCCGATTGTGACTCATAGCAACACTATAGGACAGAGTAGAACTGCCCCATAGAGTTTCCAAGGCTGTAATCTTTACGGAAGCAGACTGTCACATTTTTCTCCCGTGGAGCAGCTGGTGGGTTTGAATCGCCAACCTTTCGGTTAGCAGCCAAGCACTTAACCACTGTGACACCAGGGCTCCTTGGATCCTGATAGAATGGGAGAAAAATGTGTAACGGAACCTCAAATTCCTAAAAAAAAAAAAAAAACAGACCTACTAGACTGGAGGATTCTCCAAGACTATTGCCCTGAGATAGTTTTCAAACCTTGAACCAAAACTAACCCCTGAGGTCACCTTGTAGTTAAATAACAAGTTGGCTCAAAAAATAATGACTATTACCCATAAGTTACCATCCTGCTTTAAAAAATCACCCATATGAGAACAAACAGTCAACAATTACTTTAAAACAAAGATGAGAATGTAAGAGGAACAACCAGAACAGAAATAATGAGAATGTTCATGCATTGTGAAGAATGCAATCAATGTCACTAAACAACCTCTGTAGAAAGTGTTGAATGGGAACCTAAACTGCTGTGTAAACCTTCACCAGAAACACAATCAATTTGTTTTTTTTTTTTAATGAAAAAAAAAAGAAGGTGGCTCACCAGTGCCAGGTGCCCAGAGAGGTCATGGAAGGTAAGGGTAGGATAGTTCACCAACTCTGGTTACCTTAAAAATCAGCTGACACCCCAATTCCACCTGTCCATTTCTCCTCTTACCCTTCTGTTTTCCACAGGTAAACACAAGCACCTGGATCTCAGTTACATCCACTCCTTAGAGTTTTCCTGTGGTTCCCTTCTGTATGAAATGCTCTTTTTTTTTTTTCTTTTTATTAATGTATAATTTATGCCTCTCCTATCATCAAATTATAATTCCTCATACTTGGTTCCAGGGAATTCCACCAATCTATTGCCATTTTCCTCTTCCAACATATACTTGTTTAGATCAAGAAATTGCCTTTCCCTGAGTATCTCTGCCTGGCCTCTATAAATCCTTTCTGGAACAAGGCAATGTATAAACAAACAAGTAAATGATTCTCACGGCTTCTTGGCTCCTTTCTCCCACCTTCTCTGGCTCAAACGCTGAGAACACCTGTGAACCCCATCTGCCTATGGACCTTCTTCCAGGCCCTGGACAGCTGCCTGGTCTAGTTGGGGGCCTGTATCACAGCGACAACAGAGGGCAGAAACCTTCATTTCTCCTCTCCCATCCCATCTCCCTCCTTCCTTTTCCCAAACCAAAACTTAAGAAGATGCTTTCACTCAACCCATAGAACCATGACCAAAGGCCTGGGGGTAGGTCTAGCAAGCACTGCAGGAACAGAAGAGGGAAACAAACCAGCAAGAGAATCAGAAAGACTGAACTGCATCCTGCCCTAACTAGCTGTAGGATTTTCAGCAAGTAACTTATCTCCTCTCAGCCTATGCTTCCTACCCTGTAAAATCAGGGCAATGGTACCTAACCCAAAGGCTGCTGTGCGTATAAAATGAAATAACAAAGTGGACATGCCTACAACATGGTCGGCCCCGGCAGATGCTGAGTAAATATTAATTACGTTGGAATTAGAAAGGGTATGGTAGGGCTGTAGGGGTGTTGATGCTGTTGTGCGCTGTTCAGCTGATTCTGACTCATAGTGACCCTATAGGAGTAGAACTGCCCCATGGGGTTTCCGAGGCTGTGATCTTTACAGAAGCAGATTGCCACATCTTTCTCCTGTGGAGCTGCTGGTGGGTTCAAACCACCGACGTTCTGGTTAGCAGCCGAGCACTTAACCACTGAGCCACCAGGGCTCTGCTGTAGGAATAGTAAGAGCAAAACGGGCATTTATTGATTGATTCTGGGAAGTATCATTTGCTGCTGTCTTGAGCGCTACCTGCACCTTCTCTACCACATTCACTTCATGTCAAGCACCCACCATGTGGCTGGCACACAGTCGGACTGCAGAGAGAAGTAAGACCTAGTCTTTGTCCTCTAAGAGCTCTGTAGTAGACTATTAATGACCACCCAGAGATATCAGGTGCTAGCCTTGGAATGTCACCTTATATGGTAAAGTTGGAGTCCCTGGAAGGTACAAATGGTTAGCTGCTAACTAAAAGGTTGGAAGTTGGAGTCCACCCAGAGGCACCTCAGAAGAAAGGCCTGGCGATCTACTTGTGAAAAATCAGTCACTGAAAACCTTGTGGAGCAAAGTTCTACTCCGACACAACTCAGTCATCATGAGTCAGAGCTGAATCAACGGCAACTGGTTTAAGGTTCCTAGGTGGTGCAAACAGTTTGCACTCAACTGCTAACCTAAAGTTTGGTAGTTTGAACCCACCATCGGTATCATAGAAGAAAAGCCCCGTCAATCTGCTTCTGTTAAGATCACAGCCAAGAAAACCATATGGAACAATTCTACTCTGTAACACATGGGGTCACCATCAGTTGCAATTGACTTGATGGCACAAGACAACAATAATTACGGTAAGGGTTGTGAGAAGAGATTACAGTACAGGGTTAATAAATGAGATGATTCTGGACTATCTGGGTGGGCCCTAAATGCCATCAAAAGTGTCTATATAAGAGAGAGGCAGAGAGAGATTAGAGACAGAAGAGGCAGAGTCAATGTGAAGACAGAGGCAGAGATTGGAGTGATGTGGCCATAATTCAAAGGATGCCAGCAGCCATCAGAAGCTAGAAGAAGCAAGGAATGGATTCTTCCCTAGAGTCTCCAGAAAGTGTGGCCCTCCCAACATCTTGATTTCAGCCCAGTGAAATTGATTTTGGACTTCCAGCTTCCAGAACAATGAGAATAAATTCCTGTTGTTTTAAACCACCATGTTTGTGAGAGTTTGTTACAACGGCCATCAGGAACTCATACAGGCTGTTAGTCAAGCACGGAAACAGATATACACAGAATTAACCAGAAGTGAGTGCTTTAAGTGAGGTGTCAGCAGAGAGGGCTGTGACATTGATTCTACCTGAGGAGCCAGGGGAAACTTCAGAGAGAAGGCTATATTTGGACTGAGTCAGTTTTAAGTCCAAGGGTGTGAAGGCAGTGAAGAAAGCAGCTCTTTATTGGTATTTATTGGTTATTGGTATTGTTATTGGTTATTGTTATTATAATGAGGTGAAGCAGGTAGGGCCAACTCAGATGAGGGAATGGTGTGAACTTGATGAAACAGACAATAGGGAGCCATGAGAGGATCCTGAGCAGGAGAGTAACAGGGAAAGCAAACCTGAAGGATGGTTTCTCAGGCACCATGAGCAAGAGGGATTGGAGGGAACTACAGCAAAAGGTGTCCTAGCAATCCAGGCATGGAAGGATGGTGGTCCGGACCAGGTCAGCTGCTCAGAGACGGCAGGGCACTATAAAAGGATGCTCAGAAGGCTGTGCTGATGAGATGGGTCCAAGGCTCCAGCCCACACAGCAGTGTTATCCACAGTACCAACACAGGGTCAAGGACGTGGGGGGTGACGATAAGACATCCAAAAGGAAATGTGTGGTCAGCAGTCAGAGAACAGGGCCTGGAATGTGAGTGCAAAGGCCAAGTGCTACCTTGCCCTATGAAGGCTTCCTTATAGGGCAGAACAGTCACCACTGATTCACACACTTCCTACAGGGACTCCTGTTATGGATTGAATTGTGTCCCCCAAAATACGAAGTCGTGGCCCCTCTACCTGTGGATGTGTCCTGTCTGGAAATAAGGTTTTTCTTTTGTTATGTCAATGAGGTCATACCAGGGTAGAGTGAGTCCTAAACCTAATCCTTCTGGAGTTATAACAAGAGCAGAATAGACACAGAGACACACACAGGGGGAAGGCAGGCACCAAAAAATGCCAAGGAACTCCACAGAATGCCAAGGAACTCCCAGAGCTACTGACAAGGGGAGGACACAGTCTGGATGATGCAGGGCAGGGTGGCTGGGATGCAGAATGGGGTGGCACCCCAGGTGTGATGGGGAGGGTTCAACTCACCCTAGGGGCAATGGGAGGGGTCACCCCAGGTGTGAGGGGTTCTGTTTGTGATCTTCTAGCCTTTTTTAAATTGAGAAAATAAAAAAGTAGTCTTCAGTCTGCACATATGGGATTTTCCTCAGTAGAAAATCTTTGTTGTTATGATTGGTTGCCATTGAGTCAGTTCTGACTCAGGACAACTTCATGTGTGCAGAGTAGAACTGCTCCTTAGGGTTTTGAAGGCTGTGACCTTTTGGAGGCAGATCACTAGGCCTTTCTTTGAAGCACTTCTGCTTTTTCTTCCCTTGGTAGTAGAAGTAAGGGTTCAGCTAATGAGTATGTTTTAATTCAGCATGTATTATGCGTCAGAGATGACTTCATACTGGCTAGCAGGAGAGATGTCTGATTTCTGCTAAACTTATCCCTTTAGGATAGATTATATGGTTGAGCCATTGTTCATCAGCCTCTCACTCCTCCAAATGAGTCTTATTGTTGTTGTTGTTAGCTGCTGTCCAGCTGGCCCCCAACTCATGGCTACCTCACACACAATGGAACAAAACACTGCCTGTCCTGTGCCAGCCTCATGATCGATTTCAAATTGGACCATTGTGATCCACAGATCTTCTTTGGCTGATTTTTTGGAAGTGGATTGCCAGGCCTTTTTTCTAATTTGTCTTAGTCTGGAAGTGCCACTGAAACTGATTTAGCATCATAGCTACACCCAAGCCTCCACTGACAGACGGGTGGTGGCCTCCCGTGAGGTGTATTAGCCGGGAATCAAACCCGAGTCTCCCACATGGAAGGTGACAATTCTACCACTAACCCACCACTGTCCTTAAATGAGACTTTGCGGGACAAATAAAAATCAACTAACTACCTCTTCTTACACTTTCTGGTTCCATGGCAGTGGGGCACTAAGGTGGGAGACAAGCACTGGCGCCTTCTAAGAAGGCTGATGCCCAGCCAGGGGACGGGGCTGCTTCAGGGCACCGCTTGCTTGTTCAGCTGACGCTCTGCAACCTTCCTTCTAAGAACAAGACTTCCATAACATGGAGGGCATTTGTGACATGTGGCCTCTGGATGCAGCTGATTGGACCACAGAGGACTAAAGCAGAGCCAATCAGATTTTCTTTCTCAAGAATTGGAACCAAGACACAGAGACACTTCAGTGGGACAGTGTTGGAGCTGACACTGGAGAGACACAGAATTGTGGCTTCAGTTGGAGCCAGGACATGCTGGAGCTCAGGGCAAGCTGGGGGTGTAGGGATGAGGGCTCTGCAGAGCAAGTGAGTCTGAAAGCGGGTTAATGGAAGAGCTCACAAGGAGGTAAGGACAAGACTATATAGCTCCAGAGAGGGACACAGAGAGCAGAGCCGGTGATCTCCCTACTCCTGGGAGGCTGGGTGGCCTTACCCAGGGCCAGCCTAGAAGGTTATCTGTACACTTACACTAAGCGTTCCCTGTATGCTTACCCAAGCAAGCCGGGCCTGGGTGGGAGGGGATGGCTTCTGTTCCTCGCAACCAAACAGTCCCTAAGGCACCAGGTACCTCCAGGGTCTGACAGAACATTCTGGCCTCCTCAGAATGGACTGCGCAGGGGTCCCCAGTCACTAACTCATCTACCTCCCCTGAACCCCCTCACCAGGTCCCTCGTAAGGAGTTCGCTTTAAAGTCCACAACAACAAGGAATCTGCCATTATTTCATAACTTTGCTCAGGGAGAAGGGAGAGAAAGCAGGACTTCTTTGGATGCTATGATCTGGGGAGTGACAAAACCATTTTGATTCTCCTGGAATCCAGATTTCTGGGTTCATGGAATTGGGGTGACCCACCCAGACCACCTGCCCTTAGGTGTCCTTTAAGGAACTGTTTTCCTAAAATCACCTTCAAGTCAAACAACAGCCTGGTAAGCAGGTTAGCAGAGACCGTTGGGCCTTAAGCATTGGGCTCTTTTTGAGAATTATCTATGTGCAGGCAGCTTCCAGGAGCAGAACCCCAGCCCCAGGGTCCAACTGGAAAATGTATGGCATGTCCTTAGTGACTCTGTCTCTCCAACAGCCTGGAAACCCTGCCTGTGTTCTGATGTGATCGCCTATGAAATTAACATGACAATGACCTCTCTAACCTGCTTTCACTGTCCCCTCTTGGATATGCTTGGGCTGACGCTGCCTGATTCACATCATATCTACTCACAATAAATATATTCTGTGACACTCCTTTTTGGTGTTTCTCTAAGTATTTAGGTGTTTGACAGGAGACTCAGATCTGAAGCCCCTGGGAGCCAAGGCTGGGGAAGGACACAACAGGCAGACACAGAATCTGGTAATGCCCGCGCCGGGGTGAGTTAGCAGGACAGACTGCTTTCTGGCCAGATGGGAGTGCCCGTGGTTAGACCAGTGCACACGGTGAGGAGGGAGAGGAGCCCCCTGGGCCTGGTAGCCCCCACCTGTGATGATGACTTCATCCCCATCCAGCAGAAACTTCCTGGTCTGCCCATTCCCCAGCTCGATGGGCTTCATCCCCCTCCAAGACAGCTCCAACATGGAGCCAAAGCTTTCTGGCTCCTTCATAACAGAAAAAGGAAGAGAGGGTCAGATGTATTCACATTTTGGTGAGCAGCTCAGCTCCAAGTGGACAGTGCTTAGCAAGGCTGGGGAGTCCCAGGCAGGGGGCCTCCTCCCGCTGAAGACATGGCTTTGTTCCAGACTCAGCAAACCCCTGACCAGCAGGCCAGCTCCTCCAGACCCCCTCCCCACTCTGAGGCTATCTTACCATGAGACTGCTATGTGTAACACCTTCCGTTCCGAACGGGAAGAGATGTCCCACCTAACAAGAGGGTGCCATCGGGACCCTGCGGGTAGTGACTGATACATGCACCACCCAAGGTCATCCTCTCTTAAGGTTCCATGGCTCCACCACAGGCTCACAATGGCACAGGGAGGAAGGAAAGGGCCATGGCGGGGGCGGGAGGGCCCAATGGACTGGGAGGGTGCAGTGTGAGAAGGTAACACCCAAACACAATCACGGTTTCCTGATTCTTCCCCATGTGTCATTCTGACTCTGCCCTATTTAGACAGGGACACAAGCCTCTCATTCATTTACCAGTCTCTACAGGTTTGAACTTGGAAAAGAAGCCCCTTCCATACACACAGATGGATGAAGCAGTGAGGAAGGCAGAGTTATAAAATGCAAGGCTTGGATCTCTCCTCGAGGGTGAGCTGAGGGCCATCCATTCTGTGTGGGAGCAAGCATGCTGTATATAGGCATCCACAAAGGATACTCACTGGCCCGCTGATGGTTCCAGAAGCCAAGAGGTCCCCTGGCTGGAGGTTGCAGCCGTTGACAGAGTGGTGAGTGAGCTGCTGCAGCATCGTCCAGTACATGTGCTGTGGGGACAAGCAGCAGGGCTTATCCCAGGCCTCCCTGATGCAGCCGAGCACAGGCTGCCCCCCAGCCAGCTCTCAGGTCCCCTACAGCAGTGACAGCAGTGGCGTCACTAGGGGAATGCAGGGGGGTACAGACCACACTGGGTAACACTGTAATAGGAGGTGACACCAAAACAAGTATAAAATTTTTGTGCGGTGTTTCAGCAGGAATTTATTATTTTTAATAAAAATATCCCTGTAGTTAGTTATAACACCAAAAACATTTTCGTAAGCCCAGCTTACATGTATCAATACACAAACACGGCTAAAAACTCTATGCTTACTCACTTTTTGAACCTCCTAAAGCACTCTGGTCAGAGTTGTCATAATTACCCAATTACAATGATGCTTTGAATCACGTGGTTTCATCCGCATGTGCTACAAGCATGCGCTGTTGTTTCCATTGCTGCCAGTGTTTTTGCAGTCACTGATTTAGTCAAATTATTCTGGTGTTTTAGCTACAATATTGAGGTAATTAGTATTTGTGAGTCTATATCATAACTTTCTTCAGAATGAAGGAGTAATTAAAGGAAAAGGAGAAACATCAAAAAAGGCTTCTGCTCCGTTACTAATAATGTTATAATTCAATGGAGAAAGATTTTACAAAACAGTTTTGTTGTTAGTATTCATATAATCTAAGAAATATTACATTTAAGCGATTTACAACTATATTTATCACATATCATTCTATGATTAAAACTGATAATAAACATTACTAAGGAGTCTGTGTGGTCTGATATGGGAGGAGGTCCATGGGGGGGGTGACATCACTAGTTACCGCACTGGGTGACACTACCTAGTGACACCACCTGTAGAGACCTCCTCCTCCCCTTTCCTACCTCCTTCCCTAGCCAGCCCCACCTCCTCTGCTCCTTCAAAGCCCTGCCCTAACCCACCTCCTCAAAGAAGCCCTCCCTGATAGCCAACATCCCTGCTCAGCCCCTCAATCTGCAACTTGTTCATTTGTATATATTTATGCCTTATGACTACCGTCGAGTCCTAAATTGACATGGTCTAGGTCTTCATCACAATAGAGGCTTCTTGTGAGCAAAGGCCCCACTTACACTGTCCCACTTTGGGACAGACGTTGGGCAGTGGTGCCCAGGAACAGAGGAGCACTAAGGGAGGTTAGGTAGTGGGGAAAGGGGGCCAAACACCATTTGCCCACGGAGATTCTCAGATCCACAGCTTCCCAGAACTGCCATTCTGACAGCTACACATCCAGGTAAAGGAAACCTTGGAAATGGATCCTTGCCCAGGAGCCCCATCAAGCCGGTCCCCTTATCTCCTCCTGTTGGCCTAAGGAGCCCAGAATAATGCTAAACTAGAAGAGAAACTAAAGAAAATAAAAATGCATTACTTCAGGGCATATTCAAATGGCAGTAAACATACAAAAAGGTGCTCAGCTGCAGTAGTCATCAGGGAAATCCAAACTAAAATCACAATCCCCAAGAAAGGCTAAAACGAAAAAGGCAAACCCCACCAACTTGTTGGTGAAGCTGTGGAGCCGCTGAGACGCTTATACACTGTTAGTGGGAGTATAAATCAGTCAGACCACTTTGGAGAACTATTTGGAAGTACCCCCAAGCTGAACACATGTATACTATTAAAAAACCAAACCTGTTGCTGTCGAATAGATTCTGACTCACAGTGACCTTACAGGACAGAACAGAACTGCCCATAGGGTTTCCAAGGCTGTAATCTTTACAGGAGCAGATTGCTATATCTTTCCCCCTCGGAGCCACCAGTGAGTTTGAACCACGGACCTTTGGATACTGTGCATTTTTATCTATGTGTGTTACATTTTCATTGAAAGTTTACTTAATACACCCATGTTCATTGCAGCACTATTCACAATAGTCAAAAGGTGGAAACCGCCCAAGTGTCCCTGAACAAATGGATGGATAAACAAAATGTAGTCTATCCATATACTGGAATATTATTCAGCCACAAAGAGAAATAAAGTCCTGATCCATGCTACATCATGGATGAACCTTGAAAACATTTTGCTAAGTGAAATAAGCCAGACACAAAAGGACAAATATTATATGACCCCACTCACAGGAAATATCTATGGTAGGCAAATGCATAGAGACAGAAGTTCATTAGTGGTTACCAGGGGCTAGAGGAGGAGCCCTGGTGGCGCAGTGGTTAAAGCGCTCAGCTGCTGACTGAAAGGTTGGCAGTTCAAACCCACCAGCTGCTCCTTGGAAACCCTATGGGGCAGTTCTGCTCTGTCCTATAGGGTCGCTATGAGTTGGAATTGACTCGAAGGCAAGTGGGTTTGGTTTTTTGGTACCAGGGACTGGAGGGAGGGAGAAATGGGGAATTAATGTTTAAGAGGCATTGAGTTTCTGTTTGGGGAGATGAAAACATTTAGAAATGGATGGTGGTGATGGTAGCACAACATGGTGAATGTAATTGATGTCACTGAATTGGACACTTAAAAAAGCGTTAAAATGACAAATTTTTTGTTATATCTATTCTACCACAATAAAGAAATAAAATAAGTTTATTTTAAAAAATAAGTCACTTCAATCAATCCAGCCTCTGAATAATGCTAAATTAGAAGGGAGACTAAAGAAAATAAAAATGCATTGATTCAGGGGATAGTCAAATGACTGATAACATCTGAAAAGGTGCAAACTATCCAGCCTACAGAAACATCTATTGTCCCCCAAGAAAATCACTGGCCACATCTACACAGCCTCCATCTGTGATTCATGGCCACTTGTAGAAAGGCACTGGCACGTGGAAGCTCCAGGCCATGTGCTGGCCGTGTACTATATCCTCAGATGGGCACTGTTCTCCACTCCCGCCAGGAAGAAAGCGCCTCCTCTTTCCAGCACTTCCAAGCTGTTTCCAGCTTCAAGGCTTACCTTAAAATTGGACCTGCATATGGTAGCTGCCCGACTCATTCCTTCTCCTATTGAAAAGAGAAGTGACGTTGATGAAGAGCCTTAATTCCAATAATCAAGGAGGAAAAAAAAAGCCTTCTAATGTGAATTGCTCCGTGGCCTGAGCTTCCTATTGTTCAGCATAATTCCACTTAGAGTCTAGGAAACATAGTACCAAGGAAAGTTGGCTACTTCAACTAAGCTCAAAAAATAGGAGAAATGAAAGGCTTCCAGAGATGACCTAGTCCAGGGATGGCTTACATACAAGCTACCACGTTCCCCTCCCATACTCAAGGAAGACAACATTAACTGATCAGGGCATGTGTTCCATCCGAATCCAGATGGAACCTCAGAATCCTTCTTAACACAATGCTCCTGGCAGCCACTCATCAACTGGAGGTGATGTACAAACTGAAACCTATTTGTAATCTTTCAGTGAGGATAATCTGTCATTCCCGCAGGAGTTCTTTGGACAGTTTGGGCCATCTGTCCCCTGCCAAACTCCTCCCTTCAATGATGGGCAGTTTGCTACTTCATAATGAAGTTAACAGTGTTTATTAAACACCTCATGCCAGGTGTCAGGCATGTAGTAGGTACCATTCCTAAACAGTACTCATAATTAGAAAGGTCTTCCACTGTCAAAATCTGCCTTCCTCCCTTGGGGAACATCTAGCTCAACTGGCATAACACAGTTTATAAAGACAATGTTCTACATTCTACCTTGGTGAGTAGTGTCTGGGGTCTTAAAAGACTGTGAGCAGCCATCTAAGATACTCCACTGGTCTCATCCCTTCAGGAGCAAGGGAGAATGAAGAGAAAAGGATACAAGGAAAAGATTAGTCCAAAGGACTAATGGTCCACAGCTACCAAGGCCTCCACCGGACTGAGTCCAGTAAAGCTAGATGGTGCCCGGCTACCACCACTGACTGCTCTGACCAGGATCACAACAGAGGGATCTGGACAGAGCTGGAGAAGGATGTAGAACATAATTCTAACCCACAAAAAAAGACCATATTTACTGGCCTAAAGGAGACTGGAGAAACCCCGAGAGTATGGCCCCCAGACACCCTTTTAGCTCAGTGGTGAAGTTATCTCCGAGGTTTACCGTTCAGCCTGGGAGTAGACAGCCCCGTAAAAACAAATGGGACTAATGAGGTACAGGAGTCCAGTGGCAAGGGCCAGAAGGCAGAAGGGGACCAGGAAGCTAGTGATAGGGAACCCAAAGTTGATAAAGGATATTGTTGATGTGTTGTGAGATTGTTAACCACTGTCATAAGGCAACATGTGTAGTAACTGTTAAATGAGAAACTATTTTGTTCTGTAAGCCTTCATCTTAAGTGAGAATAACAGCACAGTTGGAAGAGCATAGTCAATGTCACTGAACTGTGCATGTAGACATTTTTGAAATGGTGTATCTTTGGCTATGTGTATTTTCACCAAAAAAAAAAGGTTGAGAAGTTAGAGGGTTGACATGTTGTAGGGTTGTTAACCAATGTCATAAAACAATATGTGTACTACTGTTTCATGAGAAACTATTTGTTCTATAAGCCTTCACCTGAAGTACAATACAAAAAGAAAGAAAAAATCTGCCTTCCTCCCTGGCCAATAGCCAGCTAAGTGACTCTGGATGAACCTCTTTCCCTCGCTGTGCCTCAGTTTCCTGACCTGTAACATGAGAGAGTGGGACCAGCAGTTTCCCAGAGGGCATTGTGGCAGCTTGGAGGCAGCCGTCTAACAGCCCTTTCTTTTCTCCATGGAGTGTCTGCTGTGCAGGAGACAGCTTGTGCCTGTGAAGGGCCACGCCCCGGAACAGGCAGCAAGAAAAGACACAGCAGAGCCTGGTGTGTGTAGACAGGACGAGAGGAGGAGAGAGATCTAGGTGTTTACTAACAAAAGGTGGGCACAAGCGAGGGGGTGTGTAGGGGCAAGCCCGGTGGAGGAAGAAGACGGACTTGGCAGAGCGCGGTCCAGGGGCCCTGTATGCCACTGCCAGGCAAGCCCACCCTCAGGCCCCTCCCCACGGTTCCCTGGGACTGGAAGGCTCTGTCTAGGTGCAGGCACTATCAGGCCACTACATGACTGAACTAACGCATGAGGCCAAAGTCATCATGATCCCATTTTAACAGATGACCAATGGGGCATAGGCAGGTTTGGTAACCTGCGCAAAGTCCCGCATCTAGGAAGGAAGGGGCAGAGCCAGGATTCAAACCAAGCCCTGGACTGTTCACGGAGTGGGGCTGAGCGGCTCAGGGGATATGGTCCCGTCTGCGAGGGGCCAGGTTGCCAGCTCCATGTGGCCCCAGAAGGCAGAGCCAGGACTCAAGAACAGGCTTCCAAACAGGCACTTGATACAATGTTCCCCCTGGGAGTGACGGGTCACTGTGAGCAGAGGCCAGATAGCGGATGCTGGAGAGCAGATGCAAGCGGAGGACCTGGGCTTGACTCGATGCTGCCTGGCCCTGGTACTTGAGAGTGCAGTGATATGGGGTAAGTGACCTGTGGGCCCATGTGGCTGCCCTGGAACACAACGGTGCTCCTTCCCCTCCTCTTTCCTTTACAAGAGCCACACACATCCCCAGGGGTGTAGCAGGCACTCCCCCTTTGCTGGAGCTCAGGACCATCTGGTCGATGGCTCTTGGTACACACACCCCAAGTCCCTGGGCACACCCTCCAGCCCCATGACAGTACCTTTCAGGGCGACGGAGAGGTTGATGTCAAACGTGTAGGGCTGGTCATGGCAGAGATACGGCAGGGGCCTGGGGTCCTGGAAGGGCAGAGCACAACACAGAGGGTCACTGGTGGGCAGGGCCAGTGGGGCCTTCAGCAGTGGGGCTCACCAGGCACATGGACCCTGGGTACCAGCACTGTGTCCTTGAATGGCAGTGGGCAGGGGTGGTGCATGTGCCAGGCTCCCAGAAAAGCAGCTGAGGGAGAGGCATTAGCAGGTCAGAGATCACAGGGCCCAAATCAGAGATGCCCCAGCAAGCCAGGGGAAGGGACAGCCAGGGCAGGGAAGTGGTGGGGGGGAAACAAGGCAAGGCCTGTGTAGGCAGGTCCTCCTAGAAGGTGGAGAGCAGGGGCGGCAAGCAAAGGCAGACCTGCCTCTGGTGCTGGAGCCAAGCTGGGCTGGAAAGCCCACATTTCTGCCAAAAGCAGTGTTTTTCCACAAGGTCCATGAACCACCAGGGGCACGTGGGATCACTCCTAGTGATTGTATTTTAACAGTTTTTTTTTTTTTTTTTTTTTGTTTCTTTTTATGATCACTTTAATATTGTGGCTATTGATGCTGGGAGGGATATAAGGTTCCTTTTTAAAATATATTATTTAAGTTTTCTAATGAGAGCTGTGTTAAAGAGAAACATTAAATAAATAATAGTCCAGAAGTGGCAAGAATGGTGAAGGTGGGATATAGTGAGCAGCATTGGGAAGGGCTAGTATAAGGGCAGATGGGCCCGAAATCTCTGGCAAGGGTAACGTGATGCCCTATGAAGACAGACCTGAAGGAAGGGGTGAGGACAGGAGGGGCCGAGGTAGGCAGGGGGCAGCTGCGGGGCCCAGGTGATCCGTGGTGAGGGCCAGATGGCTACCAAAGTAGCAGTGAGCACAGGGCTCACCAACAGGGAAAAAGAGAAAGTTTTGGAGGAGCCATCAAGGAGGGACCAAGGGGACCAGAATGGCAGCCCCACAGGAATCTCATGAGGAGCTTGTTTTCAGCACAGCAAACACAAGAGACACCAGGCCCAGAGATGCAGAGGCACGCAGGTGGGCAAGCTGGGCATGGGTGAGATGGAGGTGAGGGTCAATGGAGGGATGGAGGAAGCAGGGCAGACGTGACAGCACAGCCTGGGATGCCCCCAACTCAGAAACCGGGTTGCAGGGTGACTTCCAAGGGCTCTGGGAGACATGGGAGAACCGGGAAAAGTCACGTGCCAGAAGCCAAGGAGGGAAAGTGCCTAGAGGGAGTGAGGGTCTGCAAGGAGGTCCATGCTAAAGGGGGGCACAGGCCATGGCACTGGCGATAAGGAGATCCCAGGTGACTGTGACTGCTGGTGAGGGGGTAGGCACTGCAGCCAGATGGTACCAGGCTGGGAGTGAAGAGTGAAATGGTGAGATGTGGCGGGGACAGTGAGGCTGGGAACAGGAGGCTGCAGAGGCCTGGACCCCCTTGTTGCTGGGCTCCAAACTGCATTCTATGAGTTGGGCTCCAGGGGGCGCCATTCACACAGAAACACAATTTGATGGTGACCAGGAAGTCATGCAATGTGGTGGTGGTACTAGCAGAGAGCCCTTCTCCTCCCAACTCACCAGATTCCCTGGCTTTGGAGGATTCCGAAGGTTACAAAAGTCTGTGTTCTCTCCAATGACTGCAGGGAGCAGAGAGAGCACATGGATGCCTGGAGGTCA
This sequence comes from Dugong dugon, assembly GCA_030035585.1. NCBI lineage: Eukaryota > Metazoa > Chordata > Mammalia > Sirenia > Dugongidae > Dugong > Dugong dugon. The sequence continues at coordinate 25,220,291 of CM057482.1, read as the reverse complement.
TGGCAACCAGGCTGCCAGGGCACTTGGTGGTGGCCATGCCATGGGCACAGAGCTTCCCTCCAGAAGATCTGCATTCCTGATGTGTCTGTGCAGCAGGCAAGCAGCCCCAGCGTGGTGGGGCCTGGGTTTGGGGGTATCCTGCACAAGGTCTGCTTACCTGTACCGGGTTGGGCACGGCAAAGGGCATGAGAGCGTCCATGGGCACCACCCATGGAGAGATGGTGGTTCCAAAACTCTTCCCGAGGAATGGCCCAAGAGGGACATACTCCCACTTCTGAATGTCTCGAGCTGCAGCAGAAGGGCAGGTTCCAGGCTCACAAAGGCTGACGGGCCTCGCCCCATGGCTCCCTCTTTCCCTCGACCCAGGAGCAGACCCAGCAGAGCCCTCGACACAGAGGCTGCCCTTAAACTGTGCACAACATTGATGCCAAGGGCAGCAGTCCTTCGAGGTCACTGTGCCAGGTCACAGCAAAGACAAGGATGGCCCAGGGCTGTCAGGATATCCCCCATGAAGGGGCTGGAAGCTCATCCTCAAACCAGAAGACAGAAACTTCCTGGAATTCACTGAGCTATCTCCCGCTACAGCACAGCATAGTGGCTGAGAGCACAGGCTCAGAAGCTAGGCTGCTGCGTTTCAAATCTTAACTCAGCAACTAAAATATCTGTGTGCTTCAGTTCCTCATCTGTAAAATGGGAATAAAAATATTACCAATATCTCATAAGGATTCAATAGGATAGTCCATGCAAGGTGCTTAGCACAGGGCCTGTTATATAATAACCCAAAAAAAACCATTGCTGTCAAGTCGATTCCAATCATAGAGGCCCTACAGGACAGAGTAGAACTGTGCTATAGGGTTTCTAAGGCTGTAATCTTTATGCAAGCAGACTGCCACAGCTTTCTCCCACAGCAGCTGGTGAGTTCGAACCGCCAACTTTTTGGTTAGCAGCCAAGCGCTTAACCACTGCACCACCAGGGCTCCTTGGTATATAATAAATGCTCAGTAACATTAGCTATGGTGTCAGCTGTATCCCTATTGTACTTATAAGAAAACTGGAGCTCAGAGAGGTTAAGTAACTGGCCCACAACGTCAGAGCCAGGATTTCTGTTCTACATCCAAGGCCACACTCTCAGCCACTGTACTGCCTGCCACCATCGACCAGCACCAGACAGAGGAAACCATTCATGGCTTCTGGGAAGTGGTGTCCCAAATACCCAGGCTCGACCTGGTCCCCAGCCAGAGAGCAGAGCGTGCACAGGAAACTCAGCCTCAGGATGCCAAGCACCCGTCATTACCACTCCAGTCGTTCATGAGGACCATTCCAAAAATGTGCTCGTGGGCCTTGGAAACGGGAATCGGCTCTCCGAGTTTGTTCCCAGGGCCTACAAAGAAAGCCTGCCATGGGTGAAGGTGATTAGCATCTGGCTGGCCTGTTGCCCCCGGCCACCTGTCACCTGGAGGGCAAAAGTCTGGCACTTACAAACCACAGCCAGGGAAGACTACCAACCCATGAACTGCATGTGAGCAGTCACAAGGCCACCCTGGGAAGCAGCCTGCAGTGCCTACCTGAGGCCCCTCCTCCCACGCCCCTGAGTTCCACAGGCAGCTTCCCAGACCTTTCTGTTCTTTCCCCCTTCACCCCATATGCACTTTGCATTTTAAGATTTGACAGCTCCATGAAGTTCTGAAAAATGAAAATGCCCAGGTTTGTCTTCATGTCATAAGCCATCAAAAGGCAGCCTCCTGAATGCAGCAGACAGCCTGATAGGGGCACACCCCGCACCTCCTGACTCCTGACCTCACACCCAACCCCTTGCCCATCTCCTCTAAAGTAGCATCAGCACAACTCCCATGAACCCACAGACATCACTGGGGCAGAAACTGAGAAAGGGACAGAGCTGTCAGAAGCACACAGCCCAGCGACGATATTTGCAAAACCTGAGTCAGTTTTATTTGCTCTGTGTCAGCGTTTAAACATTGCACATTTGTCATCAAGATAAAAACGAAAACACCCAAGGGCACCATCGTAGGACAAATCCTACCACCATCAAGTCCAGATACTCTGTGCTCCCTGCCCCCGATTGTTTTTCACACTCTGACTTCCTGCCTTTTCTCTACCCACACCCCCTCCCACCCCTGGACCTCCACAGGGACCAACACAGGAGAAGTATCTGCCTGCAGAGTCCTTGCTTTCTCTGGGCCCTGCTCTGAGCGCCTCCGCCTGAGATTTCTCTCCAGTTCTCCTGTGGTACCTGTGCTAAGGTGTCAGGGGCCAGAGGCTGGCTGGGAAGGCCCTGCTACCCTCCTGGGGCCTACTAGGCAGTGTCCACTCACTTCTCTCCTCTCTCAACTCTGGAAAGATCCCAGAGATACCCCAGGGCAGGTCTGGAAGGATGGGACTCCAGCAAAGCGGACCAGGTCTCCAGCCAGTCTCCCACCTAACCCTGGATTCCCACTGCCACAGTCCTACTTACTGGGTGGCCCCACAGCCACTTTTCCTACACCAGCAGTGAGTGGACACAGCTTCCTGAGGCAGCACCTAAAACTAGGGGTACTGACTATGAGATAGGAAAGCCCTCTGCCCCCCATCTGTACTTCCCCCGGGGCCTGGCTCCCCATCAGTCATCTGACAGCCTGGCAGCACCCTGAGACACTGCCCACGTTCCCCGAGTCCTCTCTCCTCCAGGTCAGCTCCTCCTTCCCATCACTCTCCTGGTCCCCCCACCTTGGGGGCCACCTAAATTTCAGTGTCCTTCTTTAAAATGTGCAGCCCTGCAGCATGGGGGTCCTTGAGGTCATGGAACTCTTCTGATGGAACTGACAAGATCCATGTCTATCTGGTGATGATACTGTACTGTGGTTATGCTGGATGTTACCATTGGAGGAGACTGTGTGAAGGGCATTTGGGATCTCTCTTTATTATTTCTTACAACTGCGTGTGAGTCTACAATTATCTCAAAATTTAAAAAAGGGCAGCCCTGGAATGACCGCAGTTCTGAGGCTGTGTGTGCCCAAACACAAGTGCAGCAGGGCCTGATACTCCCGATGGCCAGGTGGGGACACCCAGAGCCACCATGAATTTGCTGAGGATGGGGGAAGGCTTCGTTGTTCAGGGCAGCCATCCCAGAGAACTCTACTGCCACTACTTTTATAGTGAGCACACGTCCATAAAACAGCGAAGCACAGCTTACCATTTCCAACTCCATGTCCAAGAGCTTGCAGGCACCATAGACGGGAGGCTTAGCTGGAATAACACCAGAAAAAGAGGCTGTTAAGAGTGCCAGGCTGGGGAGCTCACTGTGTGGACACAGAGAGCTGGGTACCCGGCGGCACTGGGATCTTGGGGCACTTACAGTCATCGGGGCTCATCTGTCCCATGGGCCTTCGGATCGGGGTGCCGGACACCACGACAGAGGAGGCACGGCCGTGGTAGCCTACTGGTAAGTGCAACCTGATAAAGGAAGACAAAAGAAGGCAGGGCATCAACACTACTACAGGTTGCAAACCGTACCCAAACCCCTTGCAGTTGAGTCGATTCCGACTCATAGCGACCCTACAGGACAGAGCAGAACAGTCTCATAGAGCTTCCAAGGAGCTCCTGGTGGATTTGAACTGCCGACCTTTTGGTTAACAGCCGTAGCTCTTAACCACTCTGCCACCAGGGTTTCCACAGGTTGCAAAGTAAATTTAAAAAATTAGAAACAAAAGAGCCAATGCATAGACATGGTTCAAAAATCAAAAGGTACGTAAGGGTAAACAGTGGGAATAAAAGTACGATTTTCTTCCATCCTTGTCTCTAGCACCAATATGGTGCTCATGCAGATCCATGAAGAGCAGATAATAATCATGGCTACCATTTGCTCGGCAAGGTGCTTTTCACATTGTTTCTCATTCCATGTCATGTTTACAAAAGCCCTGCTCTGCATGTGTCATTAGCCATCATTGAGCAGCCCTGGCTCTGAGAGCTTCTGTGGCTTGACTGGGTCCCACAGCTGTGAAGTGGTGGAGCTGGGATTCAAATCCAGGTCATCTGACCTCAAAGTTCTGTGGCTTCCACTGTAGCCTGCTCCCTACCTAATACAATGGGACCCTGGAAACAGATGGTAAAGCTGAAAGCAGAAGAGTCATCCCAGGGCAATGGGAACACTGTCAAGAGCTCTGTTTATCAGACAGAGATGTGGGAGAGGAGATGAAAGAGGAAAGCCCACACAGTTTGCATTTCCAAATGTCAAAACTCCTTATAATGGTATTTAAAATAGCAGGGTGTTGACGAAAAGATCGACTGGACAATCTGAGGCACCCAGAAGGCTGGCTGGGAAGCCATATGAGAAAACTTGGCACTCAGTAAATAAAAAGTGGTGAATGTCGTTTAGACAATGAGATGTGTTAGACCCTGTAGTGGGTTCAGTAAAAACCAGTGGCTGTCGAGTCGATTCTGAATCATGGCGACCTCATGTGTGTCAGAGTAAAACTGTGCTCCCATAGCATTTTCAATGGCTGATTTTTTGGAAGAAGATTGCCAGGCCTTTCTTCCAAGGGGCCTCTGGGTGGACTCAAACTTCCAACCTTTCAGTTAGCAGCCGAGTGCATTAACTGTTGGCACCGCCCAGGAGTGGGTTCAACAGTGACCCCAAAAAAGATATGTCCACATCCTAACCCCCGGAAAATGTAAACATGACTTTGAGAAAAAGCATCTTTGTAGATGTAATTAACTTAAGGATCTCAAGATAAGAGCATCCTGGATTATCCAAGTGGGCCCAAAATCCAATGACAGGTGTCCTTACAAGAGACAGAAGAGAAAAAGACATGGAGAAGAGAAGGCCATGTAAGGATAGAGGCAGGGATTGAAGTTATGTGGCCATGAGCCAAGGAATGCCTGCAGCCATCAGTAGCTGGAAGAAGCAAGGAACAAATTGTCCCCTAGAGCCTTCAGAGAGAGGGTGGCCCTGCCAACACCTTGATTTCAAACTTGTGGCCTCAAGAACTGTGACAGAATAAATTTCCACTGTTGTAAGCTATCCAGTTTGTGGTAATTTGTTATGGCAGGCCCAGGAAACTAATACAAACCCATATCTCACATGAGACATAAAAGAAAATTCCAGATGGATTAAAGATCTAAATGTACAAAGCAAGGCTATAGCAAGTACTATGAAAAAATACGGACACTATTTTCAAATTCTTAGGGTGGAGAAAGCCTTTCTAAACATGACTCAAAAGTAAATGCCACAAAGAAAATGACTGAGCCCCCGGACACCCTTTTAACCCCGTATTGAAGTCACACCTGAGGTTCACCCTTCAGCCAAAGATTAAGCAGGTCTATAGGCTCAACAGTAACACACGTGAAGGATGTGTTTCATAGTTCAATCGTGTATACAAGACTAAAGGGCACACCAGCCCAAAAACAAAGATGAGAAGGCAGGAAGGGACAGGAAAACAGGATGAGTGGAAACAGTGAACCCGGAGGGGAGAAGAGAAGAGAAGAGTGTGGACATATTGCAGGGTTGGCAACCAATGTCAGAAAACAATTTGTGTATTAACTGTTTAATGAGAAACTAATTTCCTCTGTAAATTTTCACCTCAATCACAATAATAATAATAATAATAATAATAATAAAAGACCAGACTTACTGGTCTGACAGAGACTGGAGGAACCTCCACGACTATGGCCCGTGGACACCCTGCTAACTTGGAACTGACAACACTCCAGAGGCCTACTTTTCAACCAAAGATTAGACTGGCCTATAAAACAAACAATAACACATTTACTGAGTGCCAAGTTTTCTCATATGGCTTCCCAGCCAGCCTTCTGGGTGCCTCAGATTGTCCAGTCGATCTTTTCGTCAGCACCCTGCTATTTTAAATACCATTATAAGGAGTTTTGACATTTGGAAATGCAAACTGTGTGGGCTTTCCTCTTTCATCTCCTCTCCCACATCTCTGTCTGATAATCCGAGTTCATCAAATATACGAGACCAAATGGGCAGCTCCCGTCCAAACGCAGGACGAGAAGGCAGGAAGGGACAGGAACTGATTGAATGGACACAGGGAATTTGGTGTGGAAAGTGGGAGCGTGATGTCACAGAGTGGGGATTGCAACCAATGTCACAAAACAACATGTGTATAAATTTCTGAATGAGAAACTAACTTGAGCCCTAAACTTTCACCTGAAGCACAATAAAATTTAAAAAAAATAGCAAAGCATGAATTGTACTGTCTGTAAATTATACTTCAATAAACATAATTTTTTAAAGAGAAAAAAAAGAAAATGATTGACATGCTTGGCTGTATAAAAATTTAAAACTCTTGCATCAAGAAAGACAGCAAACAAAGTAAAAAGACACATAACACCCTGGGAGAAAATATTTGTAACACCTTCCAGCAAAGAGTTAATTTCTATGATATAAAAACATTCCTTCAGATGTAGAACATAATTCTAACTCACAAAAAAAAGACCAGATTTACTGGCCTAAAGGAGACTGGAGGAACCCTGAGAGTATGGCCCCCAGACACCCTTTTAGCTCAGTGGTGAAGTTACCTCCGAGGTTCACCGTTCAGCCTGGGAGTGGACAGCCCCGTAAAACCAAATGGGACTAATGAGGTACAGTAGTCCAGTGACAAGGTTCAGAAGGCAGAAGGGGACAAGGAAGCTGGTGATAGGGAATCCAAGGTTGAATGAGGATATTGTTGATGTGTTGTGAGATTGTTAACCATTGTCATAGGGCAACATGTATAGTAACTGTTAAATGAGAAACTATTTTGTTCTGTAAGCCTTCATCTTAAGTGAGAATAGCAGCACAACTGGAAGAGCGTAGTCAGTGCCACTGAACTGCATACGCAGAAGTTTTTGAAATGGTGTATCTTTGGCTATGTGTATTGTCACTAAAAAAAAAAAAAGAAGTTGAGAAGTTAGAGGGTTGACATGTTGTGGGGTTGTTGACCAATGTCATAAAACAATATGTGTACTACTGTTTCATGAGAAACTATTTGTTCTGTAAGCTTTCACCTGAAGTACAATTAAAAAAATTAAAATTAAAATTAAAAAAAAAAAAAAACAACATTCCTTCAGAACACAACAGAGAGTCCCAGATGGAGCAGGAGAAAAGTGTGGAGCAGAACTCAAATTCATGTAAAAAGACCAGACATAATGGTCTGACAGAGACGGGAGGAACCCCCAAAACTATGGCCCCCAGGCGCTCTGTTAACCCAGAACTGAAACCATTCCCGAAACCCACTCCTCGAAGATTAGACAGGACTATAAAACAAAAAATAATACACGTGAGGAGTGTACTTCTTAGTTCAATCAGCTACAAGAGACCAAATGGGCGGCTCCTGCCTGGAGGCAGGATGAGAAGGCAGGAAGGGACAGGAATTGGTTGAATGGACACAGGGAACCTGGGGTGGAAACAGGGCGTGTGCTGTCACATTGTTGGGATTGCAACTAATGTCACAAAACAATATGTGTATACATTTTTGTATGAGAAATTAACTTGAGCTGTGTCACGGATTGAATTGTGTCCCCCAAAAAATATCTGTCAAATTGACTGAGCCATGATTCCCAGTATTGTGTGATTGTCCACCATTCTGTCATCTGATGTGATTTTCCTGTGTGTTGTAAATCCTATCTCTATGATGTTAATGAGATGGGATTATCGGCAGTTGTATAAACTCAATCTACAAGATTAATCTACAATTTAAGCCAATCTCTTTTAAGATATAAAAGAGAGAATCGAGCAGAGAGACAGCGAGACCTCATACCACCAAGAATGTAGTGCCAGGAACAGAGCACATCCCTTGGACCTGGGGTTCCTGCAAGGAGAAGCTCCTAGACCAGGGGAAGATTAATGACAACGACCTTCCTCCAGAGCTGACAGAAAAAGCCTTCCCTTGGAGCTGACACCCTGAATTTGGACTTCTAGCATTCTAGACTGTGAGAGAATAAACTTGTTTGTTGAAGCCATCCACTTGTGATATTTCTGTTATAGCAGCACTAGATAACTAAGACAGCTGTAAACTTTCACCTAAAGCACAATAAAAATAAATACATAAAACACTCCTTCAAATTAATAAGAGATAAACAACCAAATAGAAAAACTGGCTGAAGGCATGCAAGAATATCTCTGAAAGAATATATAAGAAAGTGATAGCAGTACTGCCTCTGGAGAAAGGAACTGGACGGTGGGAGAGTCTTACTTTTTTCCACTATTTACCCTTGAGAACCTTTTGGACTTGGAACCATGTACATGTACTGACTCTTTTTTGCTGCTTTTAATTTCTTACATGTTTGAAAATTTTTGCTGCTTTCAATTTCTTAAGTATTTGATATACAAAAAGATATTGTAACAAATAATTATGTACTACCAAGGAGCCTAAGAAATAAGATGTTGCAAATCCAGTTAAACGCTCTTTGTGTCCCTCCTTGATCTTTCCCTCTCCTTCCCTCCCTTTCTGCCCCCTCCCCGAAGAGGGGACCACCACTGAAATTTGGTGTCCTTCATTCCCCTTATTTCTATAGACTTTTACTGTTGTGTAGTATTTTTTTTTTTTTTTTGCATCTTGTTATACAAATGGTATTCTACTGTGTATTTTTCTTGCATTGTTGTTGCTGCTGTTGTGTGCTGTCAAGTTAATTCTGACTCACAGCAGTTCTATAGGACAGAGTAGAAAGTGCCCCATGGGGTTTTCAAGGCTATAATCTTTACAGGATCAAATCGCCAGGTCTTTTCTCCTGGGTTCGAATCACTGACCTTTCAATTAGAGCTGAGTGCTTAACCACTGCATCACCAGGGCTCCCTTTTCTTGCAATAGTGATTAAAAAAAATTATTTTGCAAAAGACTGAGATAAATTTAAGGTTACTTAAAAGGAGAGATGTCAATAATATTGACTCAACAGCAGCTGGTATACACACATACACAGATGTATATATAGATACACACATGCATACACATATATGTGTATCTATATACGTATGTATGTGTGTATCTATATATGTTGACTTTTTCTTTGTTTTTTTTCCACAAATGAGAGCACACTTTACATAACACAAACCCTGCAGTTTGCTTATCTCACTTAACAATATATCATGCACATCCCTCTTACTCTAACTTATTCTATCAATAGCTACAAAGCATTGACTATTGTGAATACACCACAGTTTATTCAGCTATCCCTCCACCAATGAGTCTTCAAACAGCTTCCAGCTTTGGGCAGCTAGAAACACTGCCAAGTGACCATCCTCGCCCTTGAATACTGACACGTGGTGCTTTCTTTTCTGTAGGACAGACGCAGGAAAGTGAGACAGAGAGCCAGAGGGTATGTTCATTTTATATTTTAAATGTTTTACTTTCTGTAGTGTTTGGATTAATTACAAGAAGTATGTATTATCTTTATTACACAAGATATGTACATAAAGTAATAAAGGCCCATCACCACCACCTTGCATTAAACGTCACTAGAGAGGGCCTGTTTGTGCTCATTCTGCTGAAGAAAATGAGGTGGGGATGGCTGAGGCTCTCACACCTGGTGTCAAACAGTTAACCCATTTCCTGGCCTTTCTCCTCACTTCCTGGGGGCCACTTGATACTGATGCCCAGGGGATCAGTATCCTAAAGGACTATGCAATCTCATTAAGTCAGCACCACCAGGGCCACCAGACAGACAGGCTGTGGCTGGCTGGGAATGAGCTCAGCCTGCAGCCTGCACAGAGGCCAAGGCCCATCTAAGGCGGGAGCCTACCGACTGGGCTGTATCCATGATCCTCCCCCAGCTGGTTCTGCAACCTTGGCCTGCTGCTTAACTTCTCTGGGTGGTAACCTGTTCTGTCTCTCTCTCCCCTTTTCCTTGTTCATGTTTGTTCCCACAGATACCCACCCCCCAGCACAGCCCATCTGAAACACTGCTCTTCTCTCAGAAAAGCCTTTGTCCCACGCCAGCTCTTGTGTGTGGCTGGCAGCACCCGGTCCTGGGGGTGTCCTTGCCACAGGGTCCAGGACCTGAGTTCTGAGCAGCTGCCCCATCCAGAAGGCAGCATTGAACAAAGGAGAAGGGTCACGGCTCTGGGTTCTGGCTTGGGCAATGGTCCTGACCTGGGAGTTAGGAGCCGGTCTCTGGCCATGTTTGTCCTCAGACAAGTCAATCCCTTCTCTGAGCCTATTTTCTCTCCTGTAAAACGGGGCTAACAATCATGGCCTTGAGACCTCCCAGAACTACTGAGAGTTAAACCAATGAATGTAGCTGACCACATTTTGAGAACTACGCAGCACTGGACTCACATGGGCATTCTCATTCCCCAGAGATTTCTAAGCAAAGAGAATGCTGAGATTTAACACTCACCGATAAAACAATAATACGCGGCTTACAAATGGAAGAATCCGAGAAGGATCTTAGTGACTCAGAGGGATTTATTTCCAACCTCTGTTCTCTAGATGAAGTAGCTGCAGCTCAGAGAAGTTAAGGGACTAGCCCACGATCCCACAGCAGGCCCAGGGCTGGGCTGAGACCAGAAGCTGAAGCCAGCTCCCACTTCATTTCCAGCAGTTCCAACAGTATGGCCATTACAATAAGTCCCTGAGTTAAGAACGTCTGACTTGCAGACAACTCGTACTTAACAATGGACTGTCATAAAGTCTATTGTATTAAAATTTTGAGTTAAATACAATGGTTTGTAATAACGGCTGCACCCACTGCTTCATGATGCTCCTGAAAATACTGGAAGTATTTGAGTGTTTATATGCATAGAAAGGTAATATATATACTATACACTAAGACAAACATTTGAATAACTGACGCTAAATAATTTAGAACCATATGTACCTGTTCTGACTTACCTACGAATCAACTTAAAAGGCAGACTTAGGAACAGATCTCGTTTGTAAGCCTTACTGCTTTTCCTCCCCCCGTTTGCTTTAGCCCAAGAGGGACCTCACAGCCCCTGGGGACAAAATGCTGCTGGAAATGGAAAGACAGACTTTGAACATATCCAAGCCTCTGATCGATACGAACCAGTTTGGCATCAAGGCCTTCTCCTTGCCCCTGAACATGATGCCAACGTTTGTAGCATGCTGCCGAGAGGCATAGAAGTCCGTGTAGTCTCCTGCAAAGAGAGACATGAGAGAGCCCATCAGTGACTCAGACGCTCAGGAAGGAGCACGGAACACTTCCAAGGACCAGGGTGGGAGATGTGAGCAGGCGGAAGCAAGTGCACAAGCTCCCGGGGGTCCATGCTCAGGGCACTGGGCGCTCCGGGGGCACCGCGGGCAGGGCCATGGGTGTGCACACGACAGCACTTGCACTGTTCTAAAGTTGCCCTGCGACAACTCTTCCTGCAGTGACAGCACCAAGTGCAACACAAAATAACTTCACTGAAGATTCATTTGCAAAGCTCCAAGTGAGAAACCAAGAATAAGGAGTCAACACTTTGTGAAACTTGCAGTGGAGTTTGAACATAAAACGGCGGACTCCGCTCCGGTCATGGGCTTCCGGCTTCTCCACTGCCTCCTGCTTGTTATTCCTCGGGTCCCACAGGCCTTCCTCACCAGGCCTTTGACTACGCTGTGCCGGCCACCCGGACTAAGGTCTCCCTTATCTCTGTGTGTCCACAGCCTCTCACTTCTTTGAGGACTTCTCCTCTGTGAAACCATCCTCACCCTCACTCAACGGATCTCCCGCCTATGAACCCTTCAGCTGAACCTGTTATGGGTTGAATTGTGTCCCTTCCAAAATATGTAGTGACATCCTAACTCCTATACCTTTGGGGGAGCCCTGGTGGCGCAGTGGTTAAGAGTTCGGCTGCCAACTTAAAGGTCAGCAGTTCAAATCCACCAGCTGCTCCTTGGAAACCCTATGGGGCAGATCTACTATAGTATGGGGTCGCTGAGTCAGAATTGACTGGAAGGCAATGGGTTTGTATACCTTTGGAAATAGGGTTTTCTTTGTTCTGTTATTGAGGCCATATCAGCATAGGGTGTGTCCTAAACCTAATCACTTCTAAACAGAGACAAGAAAGCACAAATGGGGTTAAGACGGATGCCCTATGAAGATCTCCAAGGAACCAAGGAATGCTGGGAGACAAGGGTCTTCTCCCTGAGCCAACAGACACCCTTCCCCTACAGCCAGTGTCCTGAATTTGGAGCCTCCTGAACTGTGAGACAATAAATTTCTGTTCTTTAAAGCCACCCACCTGCAAACTAAGACAACACCCTTCCTGGGGAACGCTTCACTGTGCGCTGGCGGTGAGGGTATGTGTGTGCATAACTTGCTTTCTTTGCTACTCTGTGGCCTAGCCTAGGCCTCCTTCTGTTTGATTCTCCTTGAATGCCAGAAACAAGGTCTTATACTTCGCCGGTGCCCAATAAGTGCCTGTTGATTATGATGCATGTGGGTGGTTTGCAAGCTGTAGGCACCTGTCTCCCAAATCAAAAAAAACCAAGCCAGTTGCCGTGGAGTCAACTCTAACTCATGACGACTCCGTGTGTGTCAGAGTTGAAGTGTGTTTCATAGGGTTTTCAATGGCTGAGTTTTTGGAAGTAGATCTCCAGATCTTTCTTCCAAGATGCCTGTGGGTGGATTCAAGCCTCCAACCTTGCAGTTAGCAGCCGAGTGTCTTAACTGTTTGCATCACCCAGGGACTCCCACCTGTCTCCCATGCAGGAGTAAATCCTTCAACTGCTGGAAGAGGCCTGTTTAGAGTTAACAAACAATTTCCCTTTCTTGGCCTATCCTTTCAGTTGTTGGCAACTTATTACTAGAATACACAGGAAAAACCAGTTGAGACAGTTTACCTAGTATCCTTCCTAAATCGCCACTCAAAAACAAAAAAATGCTGGTTAGGCCAGTAACAACAGCCTAGACCAGAAACGAACATGGTGAAGGATGAGGAGAGAAAGGAAAGTCTGCGGGGCCAACTGGTGGACAGAGCCCTAGTTTCTGCTTCCCGACTTCAGTCCAAAAGCATAGAAATAACAGCTGAGATATTTTTCAAAAGAATAAATGCATAACAAGAAAACAAAGACAAGTAGCATCAGCCAATCAGAAACTGTGAGGAATCCCTGAGAGATAACTGGTTTGCCAAAAACTACCTTGCCAAAAAATGCCATAGCCCCAAACAAGCGCATGAGAGGAGTGCTGGGAGAAGAGACTGGGTGAGTGGGCACAATGGAGTCAGCCCCTGTCCCTGCCCCCACCCTTTACCCAGTGTTTCCAAACAGCAGGCAGCAGAGGCCTGTACCCAAGCTGAAGAGCTGGGCCACAGAGGCAGCGAAATGCCTCCGGAGGTTGGCAGTCCTCAGGAGAAACGGGGAGCAAGCCCACAGCTGGAAAGCAAAATACCAGAGCTCCGCACCAGGAAGCAAGTCCTGCCCCTCTCCCTGGGAGCTGGCTACAGGAAAAGCTGCATCCACAGACAGATAACAGGGTATTTTGTACACAAATAAGATGAGTACAGGAGCCAGAGTCAACCAAGCATCCAGGAAAATCTTCACCATGAAAGAGGTGCCAATCCAACCCAAGAAAGAACTGACACCCAAGGAGACAAAATTAATAGAGAAGCTAGAAGAAGACTTACAAGAATGCTTTAAAAGCCTTTAGTAAGATAGCAATAAGAAAGGACATTGCATGCATAAATCAAAAACAGGTTGTTCTGTGAAAAAATAACTTCAGATCTGGAAAATGGAAAACAATTAGAATGTGCCCATCTCTGACTCAGGGATGGTCATCCTGGGATCTTGTCTGTCCTCCTCCCCTACCTGGACAAGACCTCCTCTTTTCCTGCCATTTGATGCTGGATATAAGGTCCCCTCAGCCCCCTCTTAGGATGGAAAGTGGAAAATCATTTGCAGGTACCTACAGAAAAGGTAGATAAATCTCATGTTCTAGCTCTTCTCTTAAAAACAGAAACATGGAAGTGACCAAGTCTTATCTCATAAAATCATGGGTCTGCGGGGCAGAAAAGACCTGGCTTAAAACCACGCCTTCAGGTAGATAATATATTATTTCCACTTAATAGAGGAACAAGTGAGGTCTACAGACATTAAACAACTTGCCCAAATCTATATTTGAATTCTGACTCTGCCATTTTCTGTCTTTATGTGATCTTGGACAACCCTTTTACTTCTCTGGGTCTCAGTTTCTCCATCTGCAAAATGGGAATAATAATACCAATCATAGGGATATTGTGAGAGTAAAGGAAATAATGTACCTAAAGTACTTATCATAGTGCCTGGCACATCGTAGGCCTTCCCTTACCCCTACTGGGCATCAGTGTTGTCCTGGCATGGCTATTTCAATTAAATTTCTCATTAGAGAGGCTCAAAGCAGAGCTAACGGTTGAATCTTTTTCAAATAAGAAAACACATGTAAGTGTGCCTTATAGACTGTAAGTGCAGTACAAGTATCTATCACTCCAGCACTTGCTTTAGAATAATACGGTGCTACGTTCTGCAACGGTATCAGCTACCTGGTAAGAGCCCAGGGTAGAGCCTACAAGGCATTTCAGAGCACCCCTGCCAGATTCAAGTATGTTACAGCGTCTGCCTCCTCGTTTGTTTGTTTTCCTATATGTGTACAAGTCTATATTAGTATCACTTAAAAGGGGCTGGAAAACAGAGAACAGGAAGAACTGAGAGAAAGGAAATACAGGGAAAACTCCTTCACCAGGGAACCAGTGGATGCTGAGCGGTAGAAGGTAAACAATTCTTATCATACTAGGGTTTTGACTTGAAGTCCCTGGGTAGCACATGGAGTTTATGTTCAACTACTAGCCTAAAGGTTGGCAGTTTGAACCCACCCAGAGGTGCCATGGAAGAAAGGCCTGGTGATCTACTCCTGTAAGACTACAGCCAAGAAAACACTGTGGAGCTCAGCTGTACTCTGTAACACGTGACGTTGCCATGAGTCGGAAGAGATTTGACAGCAGCAGTTTTAGTTTTGGTTATGTGCTTCTCAGCACAGAATTTCAACTATTTGTAATGTTTAAACCCTCAGAGAGGGTCAGCAAATACCAAATATATGTCTGCCTCTCTTTTGGAAGTGGACTATCTGCATGTAAGGCTTCCTTGGGCTGATCTAGGTACTGAGCCACAAAACAGCGGGCAGAGAGAGCCGGAAGGGCTGCCAGGGCCCAGGCTGCTGGCATGCTCATCTTAGCCAGAGTCCGTGGTCCCAAGGGGACTGGCAGGGTCTGCCAGCCTCTAGCATGCCTGGGCACAAACCCAACGGGCAAGGCCTCCTCATGGGGCCGGTGGACCAGCATGGAGGGTCGCAACTTCTGCCTCAGATGGATTCAATTTCTCTCTCAGCTTCAGGCTAAGGCAGTCTCAGCAACTCCAATTTCCTGAATGAAACTCCAGTTGGACACTGTGCCAAGTGCTGAAATTGGGCATCTTCACCACCCTCTGGTCTCTTTCCTCAAAACTGCTGACTCATGGGTTGAGCTCAGAGCACTTGCCCCACAGCCTCTTGGCAGGGCCAGATTAAGGCATGTGAGGGCCCTAAATATTGATAATCTGTGGTGCCCCCTCCTGTTTACTCAGGCATTCGAACAGGATATGTGTATATATATATATATATACACACACATGTATGTGTGTGTGTGTCTTAGCTATCCATGATGTAACTTCTTTCAAAATGCGACTATAATGTTAGCGATTGAACAAAAAAGTAGCGTATGCCATTTTAGCGGAATGAGATGAATTGAATTATAAAATTTTTAGTGGATGCAGGGCACTGAGATTTTTCCTATATACCACATTTTCTACAAAAGGAATATTCCACATATTCTACAACAAAGAAAACAAGTCAGTGAACTTAGTTGTTTCAACAATCAATGTAAAATTCTGCTGATGTCCCACAATGAAAAACTGACTTTCAACAATTTTGCTTTAAACGGCTCATACTTCAGTTTTGATGCTTGTTTCATAATAAACGTTATAATTATAAATGAACAAATGAAAAGACGTCATAAAAGAAAATTCAGTGATCGGAAAACAAATATTACAACAAATTACTATATTTTAGTTTTAGATAGATCTTTCATCTCTAACATGTTATAATTAAAAACATTTCTTTTTATTCTTTGCTCTGACAAATTCTCCAATAATTTCATCACAATTAAGCTACCAAACAATACTTACTTCCATATATAATAAGGATACTGAATCAAGTCTTTCTTGCATCATTGTACGCTGAGGGTTTTTTAGTCTCTTTAGGGACAAAAATGAGCATTCTGTCATGCAGTTTGTGATCATTAAAGTCAGGAATATGCGTAAAGCAGTTTCAACATTAGCAAATATGCGTTGTATTTTATCTTCTGTTATGGAATCACACATGCCAACATGAATAAAATTTGTCTTTCCTGAATCTGTAAACTTAGTTCTCATGTAAGTATGAAGTTTTTGCACTTCTCCATAAAGGTTTTTATTTAAGTCATCGGGATAAGCCTACACTAATTTCTTGGATGCCGTCAGGCATCGGGGATAGCCACATTATTTAAGAAGGAAAAGCTATTTAAAAGAACTTGATACACTTTTGCCCTTCTTTTCATGCAAGAATCAACCGTATCAATGATGGTGTAATATGTGGTTACACGAAATAGATCTCTGGCACTGAACACTTCTGGAGCACTTCCGTCATTTACTTGTTTCTTTCTAACGCTTCCTTGGCAGTGAACTGCTTGATAATCAGTATTTGGCTGTATTCATTTTGTTGTGTTTCCAAAATCTTAAATTATGTAAATACCCTGTTAATGACTGGTAGAGATCTGTGCCTGTCTTTAAATTTACTTCTGACTCTTGGAGAGCTTGACTTGTCTGGTGAAAATACTGCAATATATCATTCCATATAACCCACATAAATACATACTCTAGTGTTTGCATTTTGTTGGCAACGTTTTCAGCTTCTCTTTTCTCAGTATCTTCTTTTTGTGTCTGGTCTTCAGCAATATTTTCTAAGGCATCGATAGTCTGAGTGTATGATTCCAGGTACAGGGGCGGATTACCCAATAAGCAAGGTAAGCACGTGCTTAGGGTCACAAGGGGACTGGAGTTCCCACTGGTTGTTTACCCAGACATGCACAAGAGCATACCCTTGTGTTTGTATCATGGCAAAGAGCATTGCTGGCCCTCCTGGCCAGAGCTGCTGGATCAGCAGACATGGATGTACAAGATGGTTCTCTCAAAATGGATCAGAGACCTGTCAACTGTATAATCTGTCCATGCCCAGTAATCGCTCATGTTGGATCCAGTTGCATATTGCATGAATGTAGCAAGAGTTAGACTCAACAGCCCACCACTACCTCTTGTTTATTAGAAACAAACAGTATACTCCCCAGAGGCTGAGATAAGGAGTTTCAATTACACGGGAGGACACCACAGGAGACAGATGTCAATGAAGGTGTTGAAGTGGTAGGGGTCTCATAGCTTAAACAACCTTGCATGTGGGTGCCCTCGTGACCCTGCATGAACTTTATTTCCAGCCAGCATGTTCTTACGCACTGGAACTGGAATCAGTTTTGTTAGTGCCCTGCCAGCTCCCTTCCACTGTGGTGTTTGCTTTTCCTTGCGTCCTGTCTACTTGTTGTCTATGGGTCTTTGCTTTGGACAACTGGTGCCTGTTTTGTTAATGCCCTAAGCGCGTACTTATGTTGATTATTGGGTAAACCGTCCCTGCCTCTTGGGAAAAGAGGAAGATATGTTGTGCAAGGAGCTGTGCAGCAAACCACAAATTTGGGCAGTCTGCAAACTCATTGGGAGAGAGCTCTGGTCTTTAGACACAGCCTGAGTTAATGGCGGAGGGGTAACAGCCCCAGAGCCCTTTTTCCATGTCCTCCCACAACCAGAAAGCAGGGACCAAGGCATTTACTCTTGGCCCAATAAGCTGCCTCACTAATATGTCTCAGTATAGAGACTGTACTCACCTATGGTGGCTGGAAGGTGCATCGTGGCAGAAGCCTGGGAGATGAACGCACTGAAACATAGAACCAGGAACTTCAGGGCCTAGCAAGTGGTAAATCAAGGTCCCTGCTCTGATCACCCACCTGCAGGCTCAGTCTACACCACCCCCAGAATCCTGCTCCAAATCCTCCAATGGGCAGTTCCAGGCTAGACTGGGGCCAGAGCTCTGTCTACCCACTAAAGCCAAGACTGCCTCTTCTCTGGCTCTATGTTCCACCCCAGGAAACGGGCTAAACTTACTCCTACTCCAAAAACCAGTCAAGGACACAGATGATGCTGATGAGGAAAAGCAGAGCGAATAAGAGAGTGAGCCTGTAGGCCTGACCTGGCCTATGAGGCACAGAGGCAAGCCCAGATTGCCCACAGCCCTCTGCCAACCTGCAGCCCAGGCAGAGGCTGGATGCAGGTGGATCTGACTCAACAAGGCCAAGGCAGCCAAGCTCCGACTCAGAATAGCACCAACTACCATACTATTCCCATCAACCCTGCTGCGTTCCACCTCCCCACCAACATCCACGTGCCCTCACCTCTTCCGAAGCTCCATATCATCTCTGAGCCTGGCTTCGCTGGCAGACAGCAAGCTCTGTAACAATGCTCTCGCCTCCTTCCAGGCAGCCTGTCCCAGGCCCATGAAGCTGTTGAGGGTTGGCTAGGACCGAAACAGGGAGAAAGGTCGGGAACAGGAAAGCCCTGGGGGTACCCCACCTGCTGATGGGAGTACAGCTTGCCAGGGCCCCTGCCACCTATCTCCATTTCATGCCACCTCTCAGGACCTTGGTTCTTAGTTTTGTCATCTGGTCACCCAGCAGAAGAAAGGTATTGCCTTTCTGTGACAGGGCTTCAGCCCGTCGGACTTGCACAGTTGTCAAAGCCCAGGAGCTGCCACCTGTAATGGCTAAACCTGTCATTTTAGTTACCTAGTGCTGCCATAACAAAAAATACCACAAGTGGGTGGCTTCAAAGAATAGGAATTTATTTTCTCACAGTTCTGGAGGCTAAAAGTCCAAATCAGGGTCTCGGCCATGTTGATTCCCTCTGTGGGCCTCTCTCCTGGTTTCTGGTGGCTTCCAGCAATCTGGTAATCCTTGGTGTTCTCTGGCATCTGTCTTCCTTCTGTGTGTGTCTGTGTCTAAGCTGCTCCTTTCAAGACTCAGAAGTGATTCGGTTTATGACTCACGTTACACTGGCATGGCCTCACTAACATAACAAAAGAAAACCCTATTTCCAAACAGGGTCACATCCACAGGTACTGATGATCAGATTTCAACACATATATATTTTTTTTCCACACATATTTTTGTGGGACACAATTCAATCCATGACACCTGTTAACCTTGGCCTGGCCTGAAGTTGAAGGGGCTAGACACTCCAGTCTTAATGGGGGTTCCCAGCCTAAACTGATCTCCTTCACATAAGTCACAAAGAGGTTTCTTGGGAAAAATGGGGAATTATTACTTAAGGGGTACTGAGTTTCTGTTTGGGGTGATAAAAAAATTTTAGCAATAGTGGTAATGGTTGTACAACATGGTGAATATAAAAAGTGTCACTGAACTGTACACTTAAAAATAGTTAAGATGGCAAATTTTATGTTATATATATTTTACCACAATACATTTTATTTTTTTAGATGTGGTTTCTTAGTAAGGTACGACAGAAAAGCATTTGCGGATTCTTAAGGTTGGAGTTGCACCCCTGGCCCCAGTGCTTCTAGCCATGTGATGCGCAGTCCTCATGCATCTAACAAGCGCTACAATTCGGATGCTAGAGGGTCATTGTGAGGATTGAATAAGAGATGTGTGTGAAGCTCCTGGCACAGGGCCTGACACATAGTAGGTGCCAATAAACACTATTCTCCTCCTGACTCATGGAATAGGCGGATTAACATCAAAATATCTGACCCTTTGGAGTAGGACTGCTCCATGGGTTTTCCAGCAAGTGGCTGGTGGGTTCGAACTGCCAACCTTTCGGCTAGCAGCCTCTTAACGACTGAGCCACCAGGGCTCCATTAACCAACGTAGTGCAGAGCTTATCCATAGTAGGCTTACAATGCACACTTTTTTTATTGTGGTAGATACATATGTAACAAATTGTTTGCCATATCAACATTCTTCTCATGTATAATTCAGTGACATTATTTATGTGTATCATGTTGACAATGAACACTTTTGATAAAACACTTTTGAAAGCTTGATTGATTTTTTTACCTTAAATATATTTACTGTAAATTGAAATTTAGAACTTGTTTTCAGGAATAAAAATAAGTAGTATCATACTTCTGTAAGAAAGCAGATTCTTCTAATTAGAAAGATAATGTGAGTAGAGTAATACTTCATTCTTCCAGAATGTGAAGAAATAAAATATTATATATAATTCAAATATATATATATATCTGACCCTTTGCAGGGAAGTCGATTCAAGTCCATCCCACATGGGTGTGCACTTCAGGCTGACTCTAAATGGTGGCAGCATAGAAGGCCCTTGGGGCCATCTGTCCACTCCTCCCAGCCTATTATCTGCGGACCTGGAGGACAGGGCTCATGGCTCCCTCCCTAAGAAGGCCCCACTCAGGCCTCGGACAGGCAGATGCTCAAACAGCTTAATGAGGACATTAACTAGGTTTGTTGAAGAGCCTCATCTCTGCAACTGGGAGTGCTCAGGTCTGCAAAATAGCCATTGATTCTAGAGCATTCCATTTGGTCTCAAGGCATCTAGGAACCTACTCCAAGGTGTCCCAAGGCCACTCCTGCCAGCCTGTCTCTCCCAGAAAAACCCCAGCCTTATCTACCTAAACTGCTCGTCTTAGTTATCTAGTGCGGCTAAAATAGAAATACCACAAATGGATGGCTTTAACAAAGAGAAGTTGATTTCCTCATGGTAAGGTAGGCCAAAAGTCCAAATTCAGGGCGTCAGCTCCAGGGGAAAGTTTCTCCTTCTGTTGGCCTTCTCATCAGTCTTCCCCAGGACTAGATTTTCCACGCAAGTACCTCAGGTCCAAAGGACACGCTCTGCTCCTGCTGCTGCTTTCTTGGTGGTATGAGGTCCCCCTGTCTCTCTGCTGGCTTCTCTCTTTTCTATCTCAAAAGAGATTGCCTCAAGACACAATCGAACCATGTAGATTGAGTCTTGCCTCACTAGCACAACTGCCACCCATCCCCCCTCATTAACATCATAGAGGAAGGATTTACCACATATAGGAAAATCACATCAGACGACAAAATGGTGGACAATCACACAATACGGGGACTCATGGCCCAGCCAAACTGATACACACATGCTGGGGGGGACATAATTCAATCCATGACACTGCTGAAACCGAATGCACTATCTTTATCTGAAATACCCTCCATCTCAAAGAGCATTTTCTGGAAAGCATTTGCAACAAGCGCCATTGAAATCAGGGACCAGCCATGTGACAGTGTCCTACCTGATCAAAGACATCCTGGTGTTTGGAGAGGACAGGCCCAGTGAAGAGATGCTTAATGACGCTGAGGTCCAGGATTTGGTCGCCAATCGCCACGCCGATCCTTGGTCTTGGCTGGGAGGCAGACAGCATGGTCAGCACCAGGAAGAGCCTTGGAGAGGGCTTGGCCCATTTGCATAGAAAGTTTCGCTATGTAAGAAGCCCTGGCTCCCCGTTAGTGGCCCTCTTTGTAGAGCAAACTGAGGAATTCGATCTTTGGCATCCTATTCCAGCTCCCTGGGCCTCAACTGGGCTGAAATTGCCCCTGTGTTCTCTTCCCAGACAGAACCTGGTGCCACCTCTGCTTCCAGGACAAAGAATCTGCATCTGCTGAATGAGAAATCAAATACCTGAAGCACAACCCTTTGGAGTGGAGAAGGAGCAGGTGCCTAGTCCAAGCCTCTTATCCAAGGACCAGTAACACCAGTTGCCTCTGAGTCACTTCTAACTCATGGCGACCCCATGTGTGTCAGAATAGAACTGTGCTCCATAGGGTTTTCAATGGCTAATTTTTCAGAAGTAGACTGCCAGGCTTCTCCTCTGAGGAGCCTCTGGGTGAACTTGAACCTCCAACATTTTGGTTAGCAGTTGAGCACATTAAGCGTTTACACCTCCAGGGACTTCCTATCCAGGGACAGTCCCCAGCTTAAAAGGGTCCGCTGATGTTTCCCCAGGTATTGCTTGAATGCCTCCAGGGGTGGAGGAGTTGGCCACTTTACCAGGCAGTTGGTGTATGTTTCACGTTTAATCTAGGCTTTGGGGATTGCTTTGCACAGCAGAGCAGCGAGCTTGGGTGAATGACACAACAGAGCTCAGGTCTCAAGGGAGCACAAAGCCTGAGTGCTCAAAATGTGTTGGGCAAGTTCCTTTCTGCACCATAAAACCCCACCATCAAAGCTGACTATTAACATGTCTCAAATATTTGGGAAAGCTTGGTCTTTGTCCCCACAGCCCCTGAGCTTTGCTCGTCAAAGCCAGGAACCCAAGGTCATGTTTGTGGAATCGACCTCCTGGGGTTCTCTCCTGAGCCCAACTTCCAGCTCTCCTGACCCACCGGCTTGGTTCTCTGCCATTTCAGCTCCAGGGAGTGTGCAGGTAGGCCTGTTGTTGATGTCATGTGTCGTCTGGTTGATTTTTACTCAAAGCAACCCCATTTGACAGAACTGCCCCATGGGGTTTTCTTGGCTGCAGTCTTTACAGAGGCAGATTGCCAGGTCTTTCTCCCCGCTAAGTGGGTTCAAATGACCAACGTTTCGATTGGCAGCCAAGCGTTTAACTGCACCACCAGGGCTTCTTAGAGGCAGGCCTGCTAGCTGGCTTTATCTTCATTGGCTGCTCATTCTGAGAGAAGATGGGTTAGCCATCTCTCCATGCAAGTCAGCCCCTAGGACCAGGGGTGAACAGGAGACACCTCACCCGGCAGCCCTGAGTAGGCTGCCTGAGAGCCTGGCTGTCATTCCCAGCTCCACTGCCAACTCCTTGGGCCTCCGACTCTCCTCAGGAAAATAGCAACTTCTGTGATGGGCAAGGAGCTGGGCCACCTGGATCTGAGTGCCACCCAATCAGGGCATGCGCAGGGCAGACCCCTGGGCTATTTCTCTGACCCTCGCCCCACACCCAGCTGAAAATACAATGGAGCCACTATCCCTGAGAAAACTCCAAAATCTAGTTAGAAGCCATGGCTGCCAGATTCTAGGCTTCAACAAAGCCAAGAAGCACCAGGGGAAGTCACTGCCCTCATGCTCCAAACTGAGACCTGAGGAGCCAGAAACACAGCCTGAGAGAGTGAGTCCCTGTACTGTAGACCTTAGGGTTAGTTTCTTCAGTGCCATTCTAGAAGGAACTCCCGGCTGGAATCCAGCACTCTTGTGCTCCCAGCCTGTGCAGTCATTCACCATTCTGTCACCTTGGACAAATCCCTGGTCCTCTCCGAGACTCAGGTTTCCATCTCTATCCTGAGGGAGGTGACCTAGGGAGAGACACTCCATTTGTCCAACTCTAAGAGAATTAATGTGCATTGTTTCTGTTTTATAAAGTTTCACCCAATTCCCAGCTTGATGTAGAAGAGGGCAAAGTATGGGGTTTGGAGGCTGACATGTTGTGGATTCCAAACCCAAATCTGCCTCTTACTGGCTGTGAAACCTGGAGCTTGATTCTTAGCCTCTCTGAGCCTCAGATTCCTCATCTGTAAAATGGGGACAATAAAACAATGGCAGGTTTGTTGTGAGAATTGAATCAACTAGTACCTGTAAATCTCTCATCACAAGAGGAGACACAAGGTAGATATTCATTCATACAACATTTATTGAGCATCTACTACACACCAGCAGTATACTAAGGCAGCTAAGGCCCTGGCTAGAGAGGAGTGACTTGGTTCCCGCCCTCAAGAAGCAAACAAGCAAAAGGAAACAAGGTTAGGGATAGGCAAGAACCATGGTGGGGTACAGTGGGGAACTCATTCAGAAAGGGTATATAGGGGAGGCCTCTGAGGAGGTGACATTTAAGCTAAGTCCCAAAGAATGAGAAAGAACCAGGCATGGAAAGTAGAAGGAAGAGCATTCTAGACACAAGGAACAACACATGCTAGGGCCCCGAGGCAGGAAACCGCTCTTGGTGTGTTCCAGAAAATCAACAGCAGCCAGTGTGGCTGGAGAGAAGCAGAAGACCGGGAAGCAGAGGTAGGGCCAGACCACAGGGGCTTTAACAAGGCATTCAGCAAATCATCTCCAGATGACTGCAGTCCCTCGTTTCTCAGAGGCCACTGTCCTTACCTTTACACAGAGTATGTATATATTACAGAGAGTATGTATAAACATATACACGGAGCCATGGTGGCACAGTGATTAAGAGCTTAACTGCTAATCAAAAGGTAGGCAGTTTGAATCCACCAGCCACTCCTTGGAAACCCTATGGGGCAGTAGTACTCTGTCCTGTAGGGTGGCTATGAATCTGAATTGACTCAACAGCAATGGGTTTGGTTTTTGGTTTTGGATGTATATACATGTATATACATATCTCTGTATCTGTGTATATATCTATGTACATACATACATAGAGTATGTACGTATATATTACATACATATAGTATATGTTCTATTAGTCAATGAGCAAGAAGCCCTGAAGGCACTGCTGCTAAAGGTTGGCAGTTTGAACCTATAAGCGGCTTCACCGGAGAAAAGACTTGGCAAACTGCTCTTGTAAAAGATTACAGCCTGGAAACCCTATAGGACAGTTGTACTTTGTCATATAGAGTCACTGACTCAGAATCTATTCAATGGTACACAATAACAGTCCATGAGCAACCCGCAACCAGGGAGGGTATCTCATGTGTCTTTGATCCCCAATATCTACCTGGGGTTCTATACTTTAGAACTGAATTGGGAGGTTACCTTTAAAGTTGGGAGCAGAAATTCAAACAAAAAATACCATAAACAATTCCAAGGACTCCACTTTCCCCACCCAGGAACCTGCTAATTATTTCTTTGCTGATAAGCCCCAATTTTCTAAGATGTTTTTATGCTAATCAGGATCTAAGATGGGATTTGAAAAAATTTGCTGAACAAAAAAATGAATGAAATGATGGCTAATTAATTCACTATTGTTTCACCCAAATTACAAAAGGCTGCTATGAGTCAGAATCAACTTGAAGGCAATGGGTTTGGTTTTTTGATTTAGGCACTGGCATGGGGGAAGGGGAGGCCATGCCATGGCAACTAGACCAGCCTGGAGAGGCAGCCATAGCTATCAGAATGTTTGAGCTCCATAGTGGCAGCTTTAGACAAGGCCTGTAAGCTGGAAGGCCCTGAGCCTTCTGGAATGCCAAGGGGCCGCTTCCCCTTCCTCAACACTCTTTACAGAGGGCAGTGAGAAGGGGCTCTCTCTCCCAGACCACCCTGTTTGCTGTCTAATGCACATTCTAATATGGAAACAGCAGGACATGGTGTCTGAAGAACCCAGTTGCACTCTAACCAAAACCGAACCAAACCTGTTGCCACTGAGTCAATTCTGACTCATAGCGACCCTAGGATGGGGTAGAACTGCCCCATAGGGTTTCCAAGTAGCGGCTGGTGGACTCAAACTGCCAACCTTTTCGTTAGCAGCCGAGCTCTTAACCACTGCGCCACCAGGTCTCCAGTTGTACTCTAAGGAGGATTAATTCCAGATTTTTCTGGGAAAACAAGCCAGAGCACCCTACTGAGGTGTGCCTGCCTCTCATCAATGTTTCCTTCTAACCAATTTGTGCTCCTAGGAAAGGTAAGGGCACACTGCTGAGGGCAAAGTGTTAGAGGGTAGTTGTCCAACTTGGGTTAAGGTTTAACATGCTTTGTATTTTGTCCCTTGTTGGGGGTGGGGAGGTGGAGTCTCAAATTCTTGTGTCCTTACAACATCTAGCCAGGTCTGACAACTGTGAAATCAGAAGTTGACTCATTGGCCACAGACAGGGCCACAAAAAGCCAGCCACTTGGGACCAATGACCAGCCATGGGGGAAGGGATCCCACCTTCTAGGAAGGGGCCAACTTCCAGAAGCCCCATTTAGCAAACATTTCCTGAACACTACTGGGTCCAAGCAGATTCTGGAGTTCTATGGTTTACAGAAGAGTTCCTGGGTGGTACAGTTAACGTGCTCAGCTGCTAACTGAAAGGCTGGAAGTTGAGTCCACCAAGATGCACCTTGGAAGAAAGTCCTGGTGATCTACTTCCAAAGAATCAGTCATTGAAAACCCTGTGGAGCACAGTTCTACTCTGACACACATGGGGTCGCTGTGAGTGAGAACCGACTAGATGACAACTACTTCATTACAGAGCTGATTCAGGGGTTTACCTTTAAAGTTAGGAGCAGAAATCCAAGCAAAAAATACCATAAATGATTCCAAGGGAATTCCCCACCCAGAAACCTGCTTATTTTATATTTGCTAGTAAACCCCTATTTTTTTAAGACTTCTTTATATCAACAGACTGCACTTACTAAGTGACAATTCATTTCCCTGCCCCAAAGGACTTCTGATCAGCAAGAAAATGCTGGTGAGCCCACACCACCCAGCTGAAGAAATTCCAGCTGGAGGCAAAGAAACTTGATATATTTGATCGCGCAGCTCTGGGGCCTGGAAACGCGTGTGTCAATATTTAAGTGGCTAAAAATACCAGGGTTAATGTTCCCGCGGTGCCAGGGTTAGGGGCTAACCTTCCAGATGAAGAGCCAGCCGTAACCTGCTGTCTCTGGGAAAGAAACACACTCCAACAGCTTTGGAGAAGGCAGCACGACCACACGCAGCCTCTCGGTACCAAGAACCGTACTTGCTCTGCTTATCAGGAAGGCAGGCTTACACATTTCATTTCATTTTGTATTTAATTCTCACACACCCCTGCAGAAACTGAGGCTGAGCTGTTAAATAACTTGCACAGCTAGAAAGTTACCAGGCGGTATTCGAACTCACGCGCACTATCCACAAATGGCTCTTCAAGAGAGAGACGTCCCTGTGCCTCCATGCACCCACCCTTTCCCACTTCCAAAGGCGGGAACGGGAATGAGGGCTAAAAAGCTCCTCAAATGACACCAAGGGTCTTCAAGGGTTCTAGCAAGGGGAAGGATGTGCCCCACGTCCTCCTTGGAGCCAGAGGGCCTGGGTCGGGCGCTCGCGAGGGGTAAAAGGGATGGGCGAAACTCGAGGTGGAAAGGGGAAGATGGAGTGGTGGTCCCAGCCTGAGGGGGCGCCCTCCCTTCGCGAGCCGGAAAGCCGAAGCGCAGCAGCTCACGTTGGTTTTGGTGGAGAAGACGCCGTAAGGCAGGTTGTGGATGGGGAAGTCAGAATCCTCTGCCACCGGGATGAAGGACATGCTGGCGAGCGCTAGCAGGGCGGCGGGCGGAGGGCAGTGAGCGGGACTCGGCTCGGCGCGGGCCGTTAGGCTGAACCGCACCCCTAGCGAGATCCAGCCGGGCCTCGGTCCTCCGGCCAGCCCGAAAAGGCGCCCCGTCTATTGGCCCCACCGACAGCTGCCCGCCCCCTTCCCCAGGCTCGCCCTTGAGCAAGCCCCGCCCCTCCGAGAGCCCCGCCCCCTCCGAGAGCCCCGTCCCCTCCGAGAGCCCCGCCCCTGAGCAAGCCCCTCGGCTTCGCGAGCTCGTCTTCGAATCTGCCGTCGACGAGCTTTCACTCTAGCCGCCGGCACGGGGACCTTAGTCCTACCGAGAGCCGACTCCATCTTCTCATTTAAGACTGTCCTTCAGTCTCATTTCCCTGGCTACATGCCTTGCTCTCCAGCTCAACAGAACGCCTGTCCGTTTTCTGGACACAGCATATACTTTATCCCCAGATGCTGCCTCCTGGGCTTCGGAAGGATACTTCGAGTAGCCCTCTCTCTACCTTTATAAACCATGCTAATCCGTCCAGCTATGACACATACACTTATCTATCGGTGTAGGTGACAACAATGCCGGTTTCGGAGGCTTAAATTAAAGGGAAACAATATTCTAAAAATTATAACTCATCTGTTCATTTTAGATTCCAGTATTGAAATGACGTTGACAGCTGTTTGACCTTGGACAAATTACTTAACCTCTCTGTGCCTCAGCTTACTTTTCTGTATAATGCAGATAATAATAGTTCCTACTTGACGGAGTTGCTATGAGAAGTCAGTGAATTAATGTTTGTAGAGGGCTTAGAATAGTGTCTGGCACATGGAAACTGTATGTACATGTAAAAAAAAAAAAGGAAGAAGGAAGGAAGGAAATTTATATTTTAACTTTTTCCAACGGAGGTGTTGTGGTTGAATGGACTCGGATTGTCTAGATTTGTCAGATTCTTTGACATTTTAGCTGTTTAACCTTGGGGAAGTCAAGCTCTCCAAACATCACTTTTGGCAAGTCTGTAAAATGGGAGTAGTAATAATACCTGTTGTTGTTGTTAGGCGCCCTCTAATCAGGTCCGACTCATAGCAACAGAAGGAAACACTGCCCAGTCCTGCGCCATCCTCACAATCGTTTATGCTTGAGCCCACTGTTGCAGCCACTGTGCCAATCCATCTCTCAGAGGGTCTTCTTCTTTTTCGCTGACCCCCTACTTTAACAAGCGTGATGTCCTTCTCCAGGGACTAATCCCCCCTGATAACACGTCCGAAGTATGTGAGACATAGTCCCGCCACCTTCGCTTCTAAGGAACATTCTGGTTGTACTTCTTCCAAGACAGATTTGTTCATTCTTTTTGCAGTCCATGGTATATTCAATATTCTTCAACCAACACTGTAATTCAAAAGCATCAATAATAATAAAAATAATAATAATACCTACTCATTAGAATTTCTTTGAAGGTCAAATAATGCCTAATACAGAGTTAATGATTAATTAACTCCCCCCCTTCCCCTTCCCCATAACATCCAACCAGAAAGCCAGCCATTTCTTTGTTTCTGGGTTTTGCTTTTCTTTATGAAGAAAACATAATTAAAATTTAAAACAAAAAAAAGGAGGGAACACACTATAAAGGTAAGTCATCACTGACTTAAAGTACGTTTAAAATATGGATATAAATTTCTTAGAAATCTAACAAAATTATTCTTTAGAAAAGGGTTTAAAATTATAAAAGTTATAAGGTGCATACTAGTTATAAATACATGAGCCAGTGTTTGAAACATTTATTTTCAATTAATTTGCTTTGGACATTTCTCATGACATTAGAGTCCAAAGTTAATGAATCAGTGGACACACAAGCACAGCTAACTGAAAATAAATTTTAAAAGAAATTTAAGCCAAAATCCCAGAAATTATTTTGAAGATTTGTAAAACTAACCCTCCAAAACATTTTAAAATGAATAATGATAAACAGGCACAAGGACTTAAAAGTAAACGAGAAGTTGCAATACCTTTGCCTGGAATATCCTGCCCCTTCTCTCTTCTTAGAGCCCTGGTGCCCAGTGGTTAAGTGATATGGCTGCTAACCAAAAGGTTGGCAGTTCGAATCCACCAGCCCCTCTTTGGAAACCCTATGGGGCAGTTCTACTCTGTCCTACAGGGTCACTATGAGTCGGGATTCATTTGACGGCAATGGGTTTTTTTCTCTTCTCTCATTCACTATCCTCCTCTCTAAATCAGTTTAAATTATCCTCATTCTTCAAAGAAGACATTTTGTCAACAGCCAGACCCAAGTCCCCAGGCAGTTCCTCCCTCTCGTTCTTCCTGTTTTTCCACATCACCTCTCAAACAAATCTGAATTTCACCAAGATCAACAGTAAAGTGTGTACCAAATAACGTGTAATTAGTAATAAAGTGTTAAGACTGTGAGTGATTTACGTTTAAAAAAGAATAAGAAGCTAGGGCAGAGTCAAGGTGCTGTCTGTAATGACTCATGCGCAGTCAGCTAGAAGTTTTTGAGCTCATGTTACAGCCGGTATGCTGGGAACACACCTGGCAGTGTGTTGTGTGTGAATGCTTCGGGCACAATTTTAGGAGCCAGGATGGTGTCAGATCCTAGCGAAGTTAGAAATGAAGACCGTAGTCTGGGGAAGGGTTCCCTGAGGTCCTTGAAGAAAGACACAGTGAATGCCGAGTTCCGGACACTGCTCTGCAGTTTGGCTTTGAAGGAGGAGCAGCTGGAAGCTGGCGAGATAACGTGAAATAACAGAGCCTAAAACCGGAAGCCTGAGATGTGGGACTGTTTGTTTCAAGTAGTAGGGCTAGCAGCTGAACACCCTTTACTAGGTCCTGAGGAGACTCTGGCTTCCTCCACCAAAGTCTGACCAGTGGTCACTAGCAGCTCAATCCAGGCACAGCCTTTTGGCCCTCATCTCTCTACCAAGCCCAGACCTCCGCTTCAATAAATCTTCCCTAGGAGGGATAAAGGGCAGTCCCTGGCAGTGGTAGGTGGTCAGACTTGTTCTCGTAGGTTCCAGAAAAGGGAAAAGGGAGAAGGGAGTGTCTCAACTCCCTTTTGTGGCATTATAAAAAGGCATTCCAGGCAGCACTTAGTACCTAACACACTGGGCTGCTAATCAGAGGTGCCTTGGAAGAAAGGCCTGGCAATATACTTCCAAAAAATCAGCCACTGAAAATCCTATGGAGCACAGTTCTACTCTGACACACATAAGAGTCGCCATGGGTAGGAATCTGCTTGAAGGCAACTGGTTTTTTTTTTTGTTTGTTCATTGTTGTAGTTTTAGTGAAAGTTTATATTTCAAGTTAGTCTCTTATACAAAAAGTTATACATACATTGTTATGTGACTCTAATTACTCTCCCCATACTGTGACAGCACACTCCTCCTTTCCACCCCTGATTTCCCATGTCCAGTCAACTAGCTTCTAACCCTCTCTGCCTTCTCATCTCACTTCCTGACAGAAGCTGCCCATTTAGTCTCATGTATCTACTTGAGCTAAGAATCACACTCTTCACGAGTATCAGTTTATGTCCCACAGTCCAGTCCAATCTTTGTCTGAAGAGGTGGGCTCGGAAATTGTTTTAGGTCTAGGCTGATAGAGAATGCTTTCCGGGGTCCCTCCAGTCTCAGTCAGACCATTAAGTCTGGTCTTTTTACTAGAATTTGAGTTCTGCACCCCACCTTTCTCCCACTCCATCAGGGACTCTCTGTTGTGTTCCCTGTCAGGGCAGTCATTGGTGGTAGCCGGGCACCATCTAGTTCTTCTGGTCTCAGGATGATGAAGCCTCTGGTTTATGTAGCCATTTCTGTCTCTTGGGCTAATACTTTCCTTGTGTCTATGGTGTTCTTCATTCTCCTTTACTCCAGGTGGTTGGGACCAATTGATGCATCTTAGATGGCTTCTTGCTAGCTTTTAAGACCCCAGACACCACTCACCAAAGTAGGATGCAGAACATTTTCTTAATAAGTTTTGTTATGCCAATTGACCTAGATGTCGCCTGAAAGCATGGTCCCCAGACTCCCACCCCTGCTACTCTGTCCCTCATAGTATTTGATTGTATTGAGGAAACTTCTTAGCTTTGGTTTAGTCTAGTTGTGTCGACTTCCCTGGTAGTATGTGCTGTCCTTCCCTTCACTAAGATAATTCCTGTCTACTATCTAGTTAGTGAACAACCCTCACCCTCCCTCCCCACCCTCGTAACCATCTGTCTTAGTCATCTAGTGCTGCTGTAACAGAAATACCACAAGTGGATGGTTTTAATGAACAGAAGTTTATATCTTCACAGTTAAAGTAGGCTAAAAGTCCAAATTCAGGGTGTCAGCTCCAAGGGAAGGCTTACTCTCTCTCGCCCTTCTCATCAGTGTTCCCCCAGACTAGGAGCTTCTCAGCGCAGGGACCTCGGTCCAAAGGACACGCTCTGCTCCCGGCACTGCTTTCCTGATGGTATGAGGTCCCCTCCGTCTCTCTGCTCACTTCCCTCTTTTATATCTCAGGAGATTGCCTCAGGACACAATTCAGTCTTGTAGATCCAGTCCTGCCTTACTAACACAACTGCCATCCATCCTCCCTCATTAACATCATAGAGGCAGGATTTACAACATGTAGGAAAATCACACAGTACCAGGAATCATGGCGCAGCCAAACTGATATACACATTTTTCGGGGGACATAATTCAATCTATGACACCATCAAAGACTGTTTTCTTCTGTGTTTAAACCTTTTCTTGAGTTCTTATAACAGTGGTCTTATACAATACTTGTCCTTCTGTGACTGACTAAATTCACTCAATACAATGACCTCCAGCTTCCTTCATGTTATGTTTCACGGCTTCATCATTGTTCTTTACTATTGTATAGTATTCCATTGTGTGGATATACCATAATTCATTTACCCATTCGTCCATTGATGGGCACCTAGGTTGTTTCCATCTTTTTGCTATTGTGAATGGTGCTGCAGTGAACATGGGTGTGCATATATCTATTCGTGTGACAGCTCTTATTTTTCTAGGATATATTCCAAGGAGTGCGATTGCTGGATCATATGGTACTTCTATTTCTAGCTTTTTAAGGAAGTGCCAAATCGATTTCCAAAGTGGTTGTACCATTTTACATTCCCACCAACAGTGTATAAGTGTTCCAGTCTCTCTACAGCCTCTCCAGCATTTATTATTTTGTGTTTTTTGGATTAATGCTAGCCTTGTTGGGGTGAGATGATATCTCACTGTAGTTTTGATCTGCATTTCTCTAATGGCTAATGATTGTGAGCATTTCTTCATGTGTCTGTTAGCCACCTGAATATCTTCTTTGGCGAAGTGTCTGTTCATATCCTTTGCCCATTTTTTAATTGGGTTATTTGTCCTTTTGTTGTTGAGGTTTTGCAGTATCCTGTAGATTTTAGAGATTAGACGCTGATCGGATTTGTCGTAGCCAAAAATTTTCTCCCAGTCTGTAAGTTGTCTTTTGACTCTTTTGGTGAAGTCTTTTGATGAGCGTAATTGATTTTTAGGAGCTCCCAGTTATCTAGTCTCTCTTCTGGTGCTTGTGCATTGTTACTTACGGTTTGTATTCTGTTTATGCCATGTATTAGGGCTCCTAGCGTTGTCCCTATTTTTTCTTCCTTGATCTTTATTGTTTTCAATTTTGTATTTAGGTCTTTTATCCATTTTGAGTTAGTTTTTGTGCATGGTGTGAAGTATGGGTCTTGTTTTAGTTTTTTGCAGATGGATATCCAGTTATGCCAGCACCATTTGTTAAAGAAACTGTCTTTTCTGCAATTAATGGACTTTGGGCCTTTGTCAAATATCATCTGCTCACAGGTAGATGAATTTAAGCCTGGACTCTCAATTCTGTTTCATTGGTCTATGTATCTGTTGGGCAACTGGTTTTTTAATTCTAGCTACTCTTCAACTGCAGGATAATGAATTATTTACATGGTTTGTACTGGCCCGGCCTCCCCTCCTTGAAAGGTAGGAACTGTCTTTCTTATTCTGTATGCAGCTTTGTCAACACCCAGAAAACATCTGACACAGAATAGGTGTGTCATAAATATCTAAGTAAGTAATAAATATAAAACCTCTGACTAAAAGGAAATTAATCAATAACCAATG
Source organism: Dugong dugon (assembly GCA_030035585.1). Taxonomy (NCBI): domain Eukaryota; kingdom Metazoa; phylum Chordata; class Mammalia; order Sirenia; family Dugongidae; genus Dugong; species Dugong dugon. The sequence goes on along the minus strand of CM057482.1, from coordinate 25,186,921 downwards.
AGCCCCTACTCTCTGCCAGCAACACAGCATCTTTGATGCCTTTTTTACTGAGCCCGTGATGGGCCAGGAACTTCCAACACAAGTTAAAAGGAAAGCTAAGAAGATGAAAGCCATGTAAAGAGAAAATTGAAAACCCTTTTTGGGGAAAAGGGGTGGGGCAGATGGGTGTGTGGGAAGGGCTGTGGGAATGAGACGGTTGAAAGGGGAGTAAGATTCTGTAGTTTTAAAATAGACTAGCCAGCCCACTAATTATATACAGTGTCTGAAAACCCAAAGCTGTTCTCTAGTTGGAAAACAAAATTTGAAGTTACTTTCAAGTACATTGTATTTTCTTTTCTTCTCCCTTTTTTTGTGGGGTGGGGTGGGGGTGGGGCAGGGTATGGACACATACACATTACAACACTAAGAAGAAAATTTCAAGGAGAAAATATTGCCCATAATCCCACTAACGTATAGTCTTCATATTTTCATGTTACTCTTTCGTTCCGTTTCTATACGTGTGATTTTTCCATCTTTGTAAACTTTATATAGATGCACTTTTTTTTTCTTTTTTTAGTTGTACTTCAGGTGAAGGTTTACAGAACAAATAGTTTCTCATCAAACAGTAGTACACGTATTGTTTTATGACATTGTTTAACAACCCCACGACATGTCAACCCTCTCCCTTCTCAACCTTTTTGTTTTTTTGGTGAAAATATACATAGCCAAAGATACACCATTTCAAAAATTTCGACATGCACAGTTCAGTGACATTGACTATGCTCTTCCAATTGTGCTGCTATTCTCACTTAAGATGAAGGTTTACAGAACAAAATAGTTTCTCATTAAACAGTACACATGTTGCCCTATGACAATGGTTAACAACCTCACAACACATCAACACTATCCTTACTCAACCTTGGGTTCCCTATCACCAGCTTTCCTGTCCCCTTCTGCCTTCTAGTCCTTGTCCCTGGACTGCTGTCCCTCATTACTCCCATTTGGTTTTATGGGGCTGTCCACTCCCCGGCTGAATGGTGAACCTCGGAAGTGACTTCACCGCTGAGCTAAAAGAGTGTCTGCGGGCCGTATTCTTGGGGTTTCTCCAGTCTCCTTTAGGCCAGTAAATCTGGTCTTTTTTTTTTTTTTGAGAGTTAGAATTTTGTTCTACATCCTTCTCCAGCTCTGTCCAGAACCCTCTATTGTGATCCCGGTCAGAGCAGTCAGTGGTGGTAGCCGGGCACTATCTAGCTGTACTGGACTCAGTCCGGTGGAGGCCTTGGTAGCTGGGGTCCATTAGTCCTTCAGACTAATCTTTCCCTTGTATCCTGTTCTCTTCACACTCCATTGCTCCCAAACGGATGAGACCAGTGGAGTATCTTAGATGGCTGCTCACAGGCTTTTAAGACCCCAGACACTACTCACCAAGGTAGAATGTAGAACACTGCCTTTATAAACTGTGTTATGCCAATTGAGCTAGATGTTCCCCTAGACCATGGTCCCCACAGCCCTCCGCCCAGCAATTCAGTCCCTCAGGGAGTTTGGATGTGTCTGTGGAGCTCCCGTGACCTTTCCTTGTACAAGTTGTGCTGGTTTCCCCAGTATTGTGTACTGTCTCACCCTTCACCCAAGATACCACTTATCTATTGCCTGTTTAGTATTTTCTCCCCACCCCTCCCATCCCTGGTAACCAACAAAGATTGTTACTTTTTGTGTGTGAACTTTTTCATGGGTTTTTACAATAGAGGTCTCATACAATATTTGTCCTTTTGTGATTGACTTATTTCACTCAGGATAATGTCCTCCAGTTTCATCCATGTTATGAGATGATTCACAGATTCATCATTGTTCTTTCTCGTTGCATAGTACTCCACTATGTGTATGTACCATAGTTTGTTTATCCATTCATCTGTTGATGGGCACTTAGGTTGTTTCCATCTTTTTGCTGTTGTGAACAATGCTGCCATGAACATAGGTGTGCATATGTCTATTCGAGTGACGACTCTGATATCTCTAGGATATATTCTTAGGAGTGGGATTGCTGGATTGTATGGTATAGATGCACTTTTTCAGTCCTTTCCTACATTATTCTCCTGAACATTTCCCTTGTGGCCAAATAGGCTTCATTATTCTCATTTTCATTGGCTGAAGAAGTTGCAATGTTTTAGATTGTAAGCGTGATGATGTAGTGAAGATCTTCATGGACAGAACGTTTTCCTTTCCCTGGATTATTGTCTAAGGGTAAGTTCCTGGGTCAAAGGGTGCAAATGTTTTCAGGACTGGAAGTGAGTTTCAGCACCTCCACCACTAAGGGATGGTTTGAGCTTCAAGAGCACCATATTCAAGGAGGCTTGGAGGTGCAATGGGTAAGCGCTGAGCTGCTGAGGTTGGTGGTTCGAATCCACCCAGTGGCTCCGCAGGAGAAAGACCTGGTGATCTGCTCCTGTAAAGCATACAGCCTAGAAAACCCTATGGGGCAGTTCTACTCTGTCACATGGGGTCACTATGAGTCAGAATTGACTCAACAGCATCCAGCAACAACAGCACCATATTCAGTGTCTCTCTCTGATGCTCAGGTGCAGCCCACGCAGTTTTTCCAGCAGCCTCATTCACACTAGTGTGCCCCTCACTCCTGTACAAGACAGCTGGGAAGGGGCCTTCTGGATCCAGGGGCACTGATTTCTTACACTCCAAGAAGCTGGGAGTTGCCACTTAGATCAGCAGGATGTGGACACTGCTTGCAGCACTGAGGGGTTCCATCCATTCCATTTCTCCCCAGCTTGTAACATTCGCTCGCATTTGAATTACTTGAGTCCTGTTCCAGCGTCCTTTAGGTTCTGAGCTCCTTTGAGAAAACAAAATGTCATTCATGTTTGCACATGGTATATATACCCTTCTAATGCTAAAATGTTTGATATACATGCCAAACACATCATGTTCACTCCAAAATGTGTAAGCATTACTGAATTTGGGCCTTAAGGACAGAAGAACTTACTTCATTAAAGCACTTGGCCTTTAACCTAACAAAGTTCCCTCTTTATCGTGAAGCAGAGCTAAGTGAACTAGATCAACCAGAGCTAGCTTTTTTGCAATACAAATTTTCTTCTTCCTTCTCTCTGTCTTTAAAACTTACTGCCTTCAAGTTGATTCTGACTCATAGCAACACCATGTGTTAGAGAACAGAACTCCTCCATAGGGTTTTCTTGGCTGTAATCTTTACAGAAGGAGATGACCAAGCCTTTCTTTCATGGAGCCGCTGGGTGGGTTTGAATCGCCAACTTTAGTGACCCTATAGGACAGAGTAGAAGTGCCCGATAGGGTTTTCAGGGAGCAGCTAGTGTATTCGAACTGCCAACCTTTTGCTTAGCAGCCATGGCTCTTAATCAACTGCGCCACCAGGGCTCCTTTAGGTTAGTAGTTGAGTGCAAATCTATGTGCCATCCAGGAGCCTCTAATTCTAATTCTGTCTTTAGTCAGCTTTGTTTCAGGTACTACTGTGTCCATGTTTTCATGGGATACTGCCTCAAATCCATTTTGGATTTCAGCTAGATCTGAAAGGCCCACAAACAAGAAGCAGCATGTTAAATAAAGAGAATATCATCGACAATTTGACTTAAATTCATAATAACGTGTACCATACAATGAGTTTTCTTTTACTGTTGTCAATGCACAAGCAACTTTTCAGATTCTCCCTCCCTATTATTTCAACAAGATATTTCTAAATTTGCTTTACGTTCTTCTAAACGAACACATCTTCAAGAGTGTCTCCTGTTTCCCCATCCAAATTCTCAGTGCCTTTTCCAGCTATAGCTGTAGGTCCACCCCGTCTCCAGAAATGTAGAGAAATTTGGACACTGAAGATGTACTCTTTATTAAACCTGCATAATGGCCAAATAGTTAATAGTTAATTCTCAGTGCCTCCACCCCTAAACATTACTTTACTCTGGCCATAATGTCACACTAAAATACAGACTTCTCTGATACACATCTCTGCTCCTTCTTCCTAAGGATACCACCAGAATCTAGCACCAAGGTTGGGTCTGCTTGCCTCTCACCTAAAGCTTATGGACAAAAGCTCTACTCCTCATCTGCCATCTCTATTATTCCAAATCCCCCATCCCATCCCTTTGTGCTAGACAGATCAGGGGAGTCCTTGAAGCTTCAGTGTCTACTATGCCCACAGCTCTCTTTTGAGGAAGTGGCCCAGATCTGTTTCCTACTTGTGCTTTAAGTCAAGTCAATGCAATGACCCTGGACACAATGCTGCAGACCAGGATTGATGCATAAGGCACAGGCAACCACTTACTTGCTGGACTCAAGGCAGATCAGTTGTCCCCAAGGCAGGAAGGACAACCTGATGGGATTCTCCCTCTACAGCTGAAATTCTTCATTTTAAGGAAAGGTCTTCAGTTTTCACATATTGGCAAGAAGACTAGATAGAAATGACTGCATTGCACTGTGGTGTTGGGTGAAGCGGATAAAATTCAGCCAGTTGAGAGTCTAAGAACTAAGGCTGGCATGAGTCTTAGAAGGATTGATTGTAAAAATCTTTCAGCATAACATACAAGCCCCTTCACAAAATGGCTGACCTGGACCACATCACTGTGATCTCTGCTGGGCAGGAAATACAAAGCATACAGAAATCCTCTAGGCCATCGCAGTCCAGCAGAATGTTCCACAACAATGAAAATGTTCTAAAGCCAGCTGTCCAATATGAAGCCACTAGTTCCGTGTGGTTACTGAGCACCTGAAATGTGGCTAGTGTGAATGAGGAATCAAAGCTTTAACTTTATTTAGTTTTGATTAAATTTAGAAAGCCACATGTGGCTAACAGCTACCCTACTGGACAGCAGACCTCTAGACTGTCCTTCTGCTTGTAGTGGTGTCCGATGGCCCTGCAATTTAAACTGATTATTTTTTGCAAGAGTGAAAGGTTTGCTATGTTACCTAAAAGTAGACGAAACCTGAGACTCAGAATGAAGTAGACTCAGTGTGAATGAAGCAGACTCTTCTGCAGGGATATCTGCACGGAGATGTCTAAACCCAACAATCAGAGCAGAGCCATTTTTTGCATCACAGATATGTAAGGAGCCCCTCTGGGACACCAAGAGGCTGCCCCTTACATACGTTTTTGCCAAGGTCTTATGTTGGTTAGATTCTATCCATCTCTCAGCTCTACATTCCTGACTTTTCCATTCTCCTGTCCCTTCTGAATTACCCTCGATACTTATGTGTTAATAAAAAAAGAAAAACAGAAGGCCAGGAAGTCTGTCCCTGAAAAGATACTATGCTACTATACACACAAGTCCTTTCCTAAATTCCCAAGAATATCGATTTAGATGTGTTGGAAACTCCATGAGAAATAGGGAGATTCTAGCCTTTATTAGTATACACCACCTTCACATCAGGAGAAACATGGCTTCTAACACGTGTTCTAAGAGCGAAGGGAGTTATTTCAAGATTGCACTGCATAATACTAAGTTAGCGTTCCAGGAAAATTCAGGGAAAGGATACTTTGCTAGATCTGAACACAGAAGTCACAGAGAAATTAGTATATGAAGATCAAAGTACAAGAGAATTCTGTGATTGACGGTTTCAGTATTTAGGCATTCGCCAGACTTTGTGCAAATGGATTTTTGTGACAGTAAAAACAAACAAACAAACAAATTAAGTGTACACGGAGACGGATTCAACAGCCATTTCATGCATAACTCTCAAACTGTAGTGATCAAAACAGCTTTATAACTAACCTTTTTAATACTTTGAACCTCAGGTAGAAAAAACTGGATTATGAGCCTTGGTTCATGACACTCAGCATTTTCTTTTCTCCATATGTTCCAGTGGTTCCTGTTTGTGCTTTTAAGTGAAGTCAATGCAGTGACCCTGGACACAATACTCCAGATCAGCACTGGTTCATAAGGCATAGGCAACCATTTATGTGCTGGACCCAAGGCGGATCAGTTGTCCTAAGGCAGGAAGAACCACTTGCTTTTAAGCATGTTTTTAAGCAGTTACTGCATTCAGCTGCTAACTGAAAGGCCAGAGGTTCAAATCCACCCAGAGGCACTGGGAAGAAAGGCCTGGTGACCTACTTCTGAAAAATCAGTCATTGAAAACCCTATGGAACATATACTTCTACTCTGACACACATGGAGTCGCCATGAGTTGGAATCGACTTGATGGCAACTGGTTCTTATTATAATCCTCTTGAACATACTAACCCACAAAAAGCTGGGGCCTTGACCATATGGTACTACTTACCAGCCCATCCCCTGCCTTCTCTTACCTAAGGGTATCTTACATCTAGCTAACTAAAGAACTGAAAGTCCAAACAAACTACCTGAAACTTCCCTTCATCACTACTCTGCTTTCTTTCCATATAGTTTAGTTCCATCTATACGACTTGTAAAAAAAAAAAAAAGGATTCTATATTTAACGTTTTATAGGTAGCATGTTGCATATTTTGAGGTATTTTTACGCTTCGTATTATACTTCTAAGGTTCATCTACTTTCGTCGCCATGGTTCATTAGTTTTGATTGCCGTTTAACCTTATAAGAATAAATCATATTTTATTCATCTCCTTCAATGTGAATTGTTCTGAGTTTTTGCTTTTGTGAACAGTGTTATGAAATTCTTGTATATGTCCCGTTGTCTACGTGCAATTTTTCTTGGGCACTCAGGAGTGAAATTTTTGGACCAGAGGATGTGTAAAAATTCAACATTAAAAGGCACTACCAAACTTTTGGTTGGCTTCAATCACTTTATGTTAACGCCAGCAATCCATAAAAGATCAGGCAGAACCCTTCCAACATTAGATATTGTCAGACTTTCAAAATTTTTGCCAATTGAGTGGTATAAAATGTTCTCAAATGTAGTCTTGATTCACATTGTTACTTTGCCCAGTTTGTAACTTGTCTTTTCACTTTCTTTGGATACCTTAAGTGTCTTTTGGGGAATAAAAATTCCTAGTTTTAATAGACAAATTTATCTATCTATATTTTTTAAATTAATGCTTTGTGTTTTAGGCAGCTCTTTTCTATGCCAGGGTCTAAGTAGTCACTTTTACTCCCCCCACCCCGCCCCCCGCCGTGGTAAAAACCACCTGCTTTTAAGCATGGAGTCCTTGGGTGGTGTAGTTACTGTATTCAGCTGCTATCTGAAAGGCTACAGGTTCAAATCCACCCAGAGGCACTGTGAAGAAAGGCCTGGTGACCTACTTGTGTTTTACATGTCAGTCTTAAATTTTTTTTTAATGGCATGAGATAGGGATCAAATGTCACCTTCTCCCATACAGATAAACAACTGCTCCAAGTCTAATTATTGAACAGTTCCCTTTCCCCTGATGTGGCATGCCACCTCTCCCTTATACCAAAGTTCAATCCACGCATTGGTCTGTTTATGGGAACTCTAGTCCATTGAGAAATCTGTCTCTTGGCTACTATCACAGTATTTTAATTAACATGGCTTCATTATGAGTCCTAACATCTGGCAGGGCAAGCCCTCCCCTCCCTGCTCCTTTTCTGAAGTATCCTAGCCCTTTATTCTCTACTTTTACCATTTAGATTCATCTTACCATGTTCCATGAAAAATCTGATGGGATTTTGATTGGAACTGCTTTGAATTTATTTGAGGAGAAATAACATCTTTATGACACTGACTTCCTATCCATCAACACATCTGTCTCCCCATTTACTGAAGTCCTATTATCTCTTAATGTTTTAGTTTTTTAAGATCTTCAACACATATTGTTAAATTTCCTAGGTACTTGGTATTGTCATACTCTTATAAATGTTGCCTTCCAGTTTTCTAGTTGCTACTGAAGCAAAGAAATGCAAGTGACTTCTGAAAATTAACATTGCATCTAGCTACCTATTGTTTCTAGTTAATTTCTCTCTAGATTTCTTGGGTTTTCTATAAAATTAATCACATAATTTGCAAATAATGCATGTTGTTCCTTCCTTTCTACTTCTTATTCCTTTATCTTCTCTTACTCCACTGGCTAGGACCTTCAATACAAGTGTGAAGATAAGCAGCGATAATGGGCTGATAATGAGCAGCCAGCCTTTGTTTCTGTGACTTTAGAAGGGAATTAGTTTCCTCTTTTTGGAAGATGTTTGCTTTTTTTAATTATCATTTACATAGAAACTATCAGCTTAAGGAAATGCCTTCCAGTTCTGATTTATGGAGAGTTTTTAATTACAAATGGTTGCTGAATTCTATTACTTTATACCAATCTACTGAGATGGTCATATGGTTTTTTCATTTTGTTAATGCGATAAATTACATTCACAAATTTTCATATGAAGTCTTCCTTACATATAATAAATTTAAAATCTAGAAATATGTATTATAAAATACTGCTTTCATCTGTTTTACATAATTTATCATGTTTAGAAAGGGTTGGATGCCAGGTACATTTGAAAACCTCAAGACAAAATGATCTAAGGGTCTTTCTAATCCATAGTTCTCCAAATGCCTGTTTGAATTATGCACTTTCAGTTGCTCTAATCATATTGGAGGGCAGCGGGGGGAGGTGGGGAGCTTCTACTAGATGCTAATTCAGTGTGGCAGAGTACAGAACAGGGAATCTGACAAGGGCTAGAAAAGATAACAGAAAACAAGTTCTTGGCTTTGACAAAATGCTGACATCTTCAATTTACAGGAATGTAAGATTACTATTTATCATCATTAGTCATAAACAGAAGTGAGAAAGACAGTGAATAGTACTCACAAAATTAAGAAGGTATAAAACTAAAAGACAAAGTCAAAACAAACTGCCAGAAAAAATCACTGGGGGAAAAAAAAAAATCATACAAGAAGCATTCTGGTTTTCCTTTTTATTTAATCAAAGACTGGTGGATAAACATAAATACAGCACAATTACTTCAGATCATTCTTCATATTGTATACACATAGACTGATGAACACATTCTGAAAGAAACCTGCAGTCAGCAATGAAATGCAAACAGCTTTTCCTTCCCTTTCCTCAAAAAAAAATTTAAACCACACAAACTTAGAATCTCATCAGCACACACTCTCCTGTGACAAATGATTCAGACATAAATAGTGGGTGCAAAGAAACTATATGCTAACATATGTATAACCTTTGTTAATGAAAAAACAGAAGCAGCCATAATGATTAAGATACATTCAGTTACGATAACTAGTTGCGCCCTAAGAGGCATTATCAAAAGAGAAATCGTGCTGCAGAGAAAAGCTATATATACATACACAATGAGAAAATAAACTGCAAGATTAATGCATGCATGTTTTAATACTGAAAAAATCACAGCCCTCCGAAATTTCTCCACGTTTGCTATAAAAAGCCCTCTGCACTCAACTAAAATTAAAATGATCTTAAAAGGATAATACTTGTAAAGTTTACTTAAGTCTTTTCAGCCACAGAAACTGCAATGGAAATAAATGTTCAGAGTCATTTTCAAAACAAAAACAAAAATCTATTCTTCTGATGACATGCATGATTAAAAGGTCTATGCGAGATACATTGCTCTACATTCCCAATGACTAGGAAAAAAAAGCTCAAGTCAACTTTGAGTTTGCAGATGGTCAAAGGATTTTGTATTCCAGCAGAAGTTCAAATCTTCTGGATCTTTTCACCAACAACTACTGGATTTTCTTTTCTGATTTTCTCAGCAGCATCAGCTTTGTAATTGTAAGAGCAATTGTGTACATCTGAGTAACGGTGTACACCACAGTAAACATTTCCACACCGGCATTCAAACCCTGAAAGCAGATTAATATACATATGTGAATTGGATGCAAGGTCTAAACAGTTAAGTTCCTTAGCATAATTGAACAGAATCATATTTAGGGGAGCAATCTAAAGAATCATTCGAAAACAGCTAACAAACAGTCTCACAACCTAATAACACTCTCAAAATTCACCAGCTGAATTAAGACCAAATAAAACCTTTGCAAGAACTGTGAACAAATAACACATTACCCATATTAGCGTTCCTTTGCCAGCCTCCAATGGAGATGGGAATTCTACTTTGGCTGAGTAATAACAGCACAGGACCTAGAGTCAGGTTGACTAAGTTTGAATCCACTTACTGAAGAAGGCAAATTACTTAGCCTCTCTGGGCCTTAGATTCTGCAACTGTAATTGTGGAATAAGTTGCTTAAGGATTAAACGAGGACTGTATTAAGTGCTTCACATATAGTAGGCACACAATAAATGCTACTTATTTTAGGGAAATGTCCAAAGAGTCGAAGCCAAGAGAGACACATAAGAGGTGTAGATAGTTTCTGTGTAAAACAAGTCCTGCTACTCCAAAATTAGGTTTCTGTGGAAGGATGGAAGTGTTGGAAAATGCAGCCTAGAAATCAATATTGACATCTGATGTTAACTTCCTTTACCACATTTTTTAAATGTGGTAAACTTATTCAATAACTTCAAAATATATCCTATAACTTCTTAATAATGAATTAAAAAATGAAGCCAATAACAACACTAATAAATTAGACTGACAAGTTGAACGATATGAAGAACCCATTGTTGCAGCCACTGTAACTCCTTCTCTCCTCATCTCCAATCCATTCCTGAGCCACAGTAATCTTCTTAAAGCGTAGTTTTACTCAAAATCTTATTTACTCCTCTGTGCCCACAAGTCAAATTTTTATGTAAAGTGTTCAGTATAATGTCCGGCAGAGTAAGCACTCAATAAAATGTAGCTATCTACAGCTATCTATGTGTTTTCAGGAGGGACCAGTCCCTGGAGAGGGGCATCATACTTGGTAAAGTAGAGGGCCAGCGATAAAAGAGGAAGACCCTCAATGAGACGGACTGATAGTGGCTACAACAATGGGCTCAAGCATGATGACAATTGTGAGGATGGTGCAGGACTGGGCAGTGTTTCATTATGTTGTACACAGGGTCGCTATGAGTTGGAACCGACTCGATAGCACCTAACACCACCACCACCATCTATGGCTGCAGTATCCCTAGGCGGTACAAACTTACCACACTTGGCTACTAACCGAAAGGTTGGAGGTTTAAACTGCCAGTTTGCCTCAAAAGGTTGCCAGTATGAGTACATCCAGAGGCATCTTGGAAAAAAGGCCCAGCAATCTACTTCTGAAAAATTAGCTATTGAAAGCCCTGTGGAGCACAGTTCTACTATGATGTACATGGGGTCACCATGAGTCAGAATCAGCTCAATGGCAATTGATTTTTTTCACCTACAGCTGCAACTGCTCTTCACCAAGTAACCACAGTACTCTTCATTACCTCATCTTATTTCTTGTCTGCAGCACACAACCACCTTCTTCACATATTCTGTACTAGAGGTAAATGTCCCATCCGAGGTCCCTGAACATGCCCTACTTTTTCCTTTCTTTAAGCCTTTATTCATATTATTCCTTCTGCCTGAATGCTCCTGTTTCCATCAGTTGTAAGTCCTACCCATCACTCAAGACGCAGCTGAAATATTCGGCCTTCACGATACTTCCTTTTATGTAACTCCGTAATCCCTTCCTTTTAACTCCGTTCCCTGAATTCCACTAAGTACTTAATAATCTACTTTCTTTGCTAAATACTTTCCAACATTTTTTTTCTCTCGCTTCTAGTAACACCACCATATGACAGCTATGTTGTAACAGCCAACATGCATTGATTATTTATTATGTGGCAGCCATGGCCTAATTCCTTTTACATGCATTAACTCACTGAACCTTCACAATCTTGTAACTATATAATTATAATGTAAAATTAGCACTATTTTACATATAGTAAGTACTTTGTAGCTTGCCCTGTACTGTAAAATATTCTGTCTCATACCCAATTTCTGGCTCCTTGAAGGCAGAAGCCATACCTTTGCACCTCACAGAACGTGGTACATTGACCTTACTTATCTAATATTCTCAAACTCAGATGAAATGAGTTTTTAAAAGAAAGATTATTCCTATCACTTTAAGGCATATAATTAAAGCTATTTTTATTTAAGAAAACACAGAAATTGAAGTGTCCACAATATTATCTCTCATGGGAACAAAAACTATTTTAATTGAAGTCAGTCCTAGTAAAGGATGCATTACTGTAAAATATAATCTTAATTTTCAACCATTTAATTTGGGTCCTTACCAGTAAGTCCCACTTTCTTCCTACACATGAAACAGCGATTCTTTTTTTGTTTTGGTTTTTCAAGAGACTTGTTTTGCTCTTCAGGTGGCTGCTGTGCTGTATCTGGTACTGAAGCTGACAAAAACAGGAAGGTAGTAAAATTTAACTATTCAATAAGATTTTGGTATGTGGGTGATTATTATCCCCTACCTCATCCCCACTGATCCCTTTATTCAGAGGATATCTGAGGAATTATTAGCATGGAAAGATGTTTACATTAAATTACAAAGTAGTTTATATAATATGACCTCCTTTTTAAAAAATATATTTAAGTATACACATGCAGAAAACAATCTAGAAGAATATATACTGACATGTTAATAGTGGCTCTATGAGGTGAATTTTCTAGGCTAACTTCTTTTGGTTTAACTGTATTTTCTAATAATTATGTATTAAACCAACAGAAGGTACACACACACAAATACTACCTGAGTATTCTAAGGGAGTGTGCAAGAAAGTGGCCATATGCATACTTCTAAATATTTTCCAGGGTCAGAACTATGTAGATTTCTCAGACAACAAGAAAAAGGTGAAATCAAGATTCCGTAGAGTACTAAGTATGTTTAAAGTTCTCAGAATGTTTCACATAAAAGCTTTAAGATGTTACGTGTAAGATAAATTGATGTATTTAAGTGCTGAAACGAAGGTCAGCTGAACCAAGATTCAGGTCAAATTACTGTCCCTAAATAGTGTGTCCCCTCCTGTCACTCACTAGCCTGGCTCTCCTATTGCTGTCACCAGTCACAGTCTATAACATGACCTTGTAGGCATCGTATCTTCCACCAAAACAGTCAGTGGCTTGCCAGGAATCAAGTTCTTAACCTTTCCAAGTTTATCACCAGCTAGTCTTTCCTTAAGAATCCACTGCTGAACCACTCTATATTGGGAACATGCCATGCACCTTTGCTCACATCTTTTATAACCTGTTCAAAAGGACTTCCCTTCTCTCACTTATTTGATCTAGGTCCTCCTCTTCTTTAAGGCCCAGCTCAAAAACCCCTTCCTCCAGGAAGCCTTCCCCTCAGTCCTCTACAGCCTCTTTACTTTAAATACCCTTAAGACTCTTAATACCTGAAACTAAAAAACCAAACCCGTTGCCATCGGTTCGATTCTGACTCATAGTGACCCTACAGGACAGAGTAGAACTGCCCCATAGGGTTTCCAAGGAGCGGCTGACGGATTTGAACCGCTGACCTCTTGGTTAGCAGCCAAGCTCTTAACCACTGTGCCACCAGGGCTCCAAGACTCTTAATAGTCTCTACCAATACTGAGCACTTCACATGTGACCCGTTACACACTGCATCCAGTCATCTGCCTTAAATGAAAATCTAATGTCTTCTCCACTGTCCAAAAATTTTTGATGGCTCCCTACTGGCCCCAGGATAAAGCCCAAAGGTCCTTCAAGACTTTTAAAAAAAAATTTTTCCCATACAAACATTTATACATACACTTTTATGTGACTCTAATTGCTCTCCCCATACTGTGACAGCACACTCCTCCTTTCCACCCGATTCTCCATGTCCATTCAACCAGCTCCTGACCCTCTGCCTTCTTATCTCACCTCTAGACAGAAGATGCCCGTTTAGTCTCGTGTCTACCTGAATTAAGAGGCACACTCCTCCCGAGTATCACTTTATGTCCCACAGTCCAGTCCAATCCCTGTGTGAAGAGCTGGCCTCGGAAACTGTTTTAGTTCTTGGATGATAAGAGAATCTAGGGGCCATGCTTTCCAGGCTTCCTCCAGTCTCAGTCAGACCATTAAGTCTGGTCTTCTTCAAGATTATCTTATCCTTCTTTCTCCAGCCTCACCTCTCACCATTTCTCAATGACACTTTATGTGAATTTTCCCTGGACGTATCAAACTCTCTCTCATCTCTGGGCTTCTGTACAAGTCTTCCTTTCTACATGGAATACGCTTTCCATGTGCTTCCTGTCCCTCTCTTTTTCTGGCTAACTCCAATATAATGTGTCTTTCTTGTTTAAGCTTATTATCATCAATTCTTACATTATTCTCCTCGCCCCCAAACCCTGGACTGGGAAATCCTAACTATGTGTCCCAAGAGTCCTTTACACATTGTATACTTCCCTGTTTGACTTAATCTAACTGTGAATTCTTTGTGGGCAGGAACCTGTCCTTTTCAGCCCTGTTACCAGTGCCTATACCAGTGCCTCCTACCACAGAGCAGACAATACATATCTTTTGAATTCAATTACTGAATTACTTACCCATTTTATTTACATGTCTTGTGGCCCAACTACACTGTAAGCCCACTGAGGAGAGGAGTGGTATCTAATTCCCTGTCTGAATCTCCAGTACCTGGCACAGTGAACTACACATAGTAGATGCTCCAACATTTTCTGTAATGGAGGCTAACTTGCTTATGTTAACACATGATCTCATATTTTAATAAAATATGACAAAAGGCAAAATACTACAAACTAACAAGTAAATATGCACTATCAAAAGACTCCATAGTATGACTACTCCACTTAGACGTGCTGAGGCTAGAACGAAGACAGTTCTACTAATACAAACATTTTCTGAATGATAATATGGACAAATAACACCTTTATTTTCAATAAATAAATATCCCGAGAATACAAACTCTATGAGGACAGGGGATGAATGTCTCGTTTACTGTTTTATCCCCAGCCCCTTTCCACTTCCAGATACCATTCAAAGACTTGAATGGTATCTGGAGATGGAGAAGAGAAAAAAAAAAACTTATCTGCTATGTATTCAAATCCTACTGCATACTTCAACAAAGACATTTCACAACATTAACCCTAAGGATCTGTGTAAGGCAAAATGGTCTCTTTTTAAAATGCAAACACACAACCTTTAAAGGTAAGGATCAGCAGGTAATCTAAAAGTTTATAAGCTAGGGCTCAAATGTGGAACCAGTGAACATCAGTTATATCCCCATGAGACTCAGGTAAATTAAGCTTACCTAAAATTAGTTGCTGACGGCCTGAATTTAAACATTCGCCAAATGAATTATGGCAAGATGATATACAGTGCTCTGTAAAAGTCTATGATTCACAGAAATTACCCCATTCCCTCAGTTTATAGATGAAATTTCAGTCAAAGCATGCCCTACTAAATTCTAGTTATAGAAAAGAAAATTAATTTAATTTTTAAGAAAGAGCCATACAGTGGACTAAAGGCCAAAAGACCATTATCTTATTTAGCCTGAAGCCAGTAGAACTAGGTAGTTTTTCATATTCTGCTTAGAACTAGGTAGTTTTTCATATTCTGAAGTAAGAATTGAAAACAGAGATAGGTGACTGCCTATGTTGCATCTGCTGGTCCTAAAGGACTATCTCAGAGGCCTGTGGGATAGCATAAAGGCTGTGATATAAACTGTATAGCACTTGTTAACTTAATTTTTATAGGAATCCCAACTAGGCAGTCTACTGGCCATTACTGTTAAGATACTTCAAAAAGTACTGGACAGGTAAAATTTGTTTAACTACCCACATGGAAGATCACATTCAAGAGGAACAAGGCCCTCTGCTCTGGGTCCTGTTAAAAAAAAAAAGAAAGAAAGAAAGAAAGAAAAAAGTGCACAAATATAACAGTAAGTACATGCAACTATTTAGCACTACCTTTGTTTGGAGGCATATTCATACACATGGGAAAAAATAAAACTGAACGTAAGATTATATTCATACGTAAACCCCCCATCTTACTATATCTGCTTGGTCTCTGCAGTAGACACAGTATCTATGTAATATAACATGTATCTCTTCCCTCAAAGAGTGATGACAAGTTTCCTCATTCCAGCACTAGACTAAAAGCACTTTGAGGTCAGGGACTATTTCTGTTCACTGCTATACATCCAGTGTTGACAAAGAGCAGGTGCTCAACAAATAAACTTAGAGTGAATGGATACTTTTATAGTGAAGACTGGGATAAAAGTCATTTCCCCTCTCTGGATCTTATTTTCTTATATGCAAAATGAGAATTGGACCAAATGATCTTTAAGTCACTCCTAGTTCAAAAATTCTGTACAAAATGAGAATACTTTAAATGCTCAAGAGAAAAAGAGCCCTCTATAGTAGCAGTGTCCAACAGAAACATGAGTCACATATGTAATGTGGTATTTTCTACGAGACACATTAAAAAGTAAAAACAGGTGAAATTAATTTTAATAATGTATTTCATTAAATAAATAATGTAATTAATATATCAAAAATATTGTCATTTCAAAATGTAACCAATGTAAGTTCTTAATGAAATATTTTACTTTTACTGGACAGAGTAGCTCCATAGAGAAGATGTTTCTATTAGTTACCTGGGGCAAAAATTGTTACACATTCATTCCTAAAACACAACTTTGTATCATCTTAAAGAGAAAACCTTCAAACTGGTTCTCTTCCCTGTCTATCAACTAGATCCAAACACAGTAATTTTCATTATCTGGTTCTAAGCAGCCTTTCCAGCTTTAGTTCCAACATACACTTGGCCTGAAGCAAGCAGCTCCAACAACTGCTCTTCTATTTCCCAAACTGCATGTTTTTCTGCCTGAATGCTTTTGCTCTCACAAGTTCTCCTCCAGGAAAATCCCTCTCCTCTTCACTATGCCTATTTTTTTCTTTTCTTTTTTTAGTAATTCACATACCATAAAATTCGCCCTTCACTACTAATTCCAGAACATTTTCATTACCCCAAAAAGAAATCCCTATTCTCCCATCCTCCTCAGCCCTTGGCAAACATCTACTTTTTATCTCTATTGGATATGCCTACTGTGGCTGTTTCATATAAACAGAATTACACATGTCGCCTTTTGTGCCTTGCTTCTTTCACTTAAAATAATGTTTCCAAGATTCACTCATGTTGTGGCATGTATTAGTACTTCATTCCTTTTTATGGCTGAATATTATTCTATTATATGGACATACCACATATTGTTTATCCATTCTTTGTTAATGGACCTTTGGGTTGTTTCCACTTTTTGGTTGTTATGAATGATGCACTATGAGCATTTGAGTCCAAGTTTTTGTGAAGACACATGCTTTCAATTCTCTTGGACACATACCTAGAAGCAGAATTGCTAGGTCATATGGTAACTCTGTTTAGCTTTTTGAGGAACTGCCAAACTGTTTTCCATTCCCACCAGCAATGCATGAGGGTTCCAATTTGTCCATATCCTAGCCAACACCTGTTGTTATTGATTACAGCCATCCTAATGGGTATGAAGTGGTAGCTGGTGGTTTTGATTTGCAGTTCTGTGATAGTTAATGATGTTGAACACCTTTTCATGTGCTTATTGCAGGAGAAATATCTATTCAAATCCTTTGCCCACTGGGTTATTTGTCTTTTTATTACTGAGTTGTCTAAGAGTTCTTTATATATTCGGGATACTAGATCCTTATCAGATATATAATTTCCAAGCAGTTTCTCCCATTCTGTAGGTTATCTTTTCACTCTATTGATAGTGTCCTTTGAAGCAAAAAAGTTTTTAATTTTGATGTAGTTCCACTTACCTATTTCTCTCTGGTTGTTTATGCTTTAGGTGTCAGATAATATCTAAGAAACCACTGCCTAATTCAAAGTTGTGAAAATTTACCCCTATGTTTTCTTCTAAGAGTACAGTTTTAACACTTACATTTAGACCTTCGATCCATTTTGAATTAATTTCTGTGTATGGTCTGAGGTAAGGATCAACTTCTTTTGCATGCGAATATGAGACGTTGTCCCAGCATCATTTGTTGAAAAGACTATTCTTTCCCCATTCAATGGTATTAGCACCATTGTTGAAAATCAACTGCCCATAAATACAAGGATTTGTTTTTGAACTCTCAATTTTATTCCATTAATCTATATGTCTATTCTTCAGCTAGTTATCACAAAATCTTGATTACTCTAACTTGTAAATTTTGAAATCAGTAATTGTGAGTTCTCCAACTTCATTCTTTTTTTTCCCAAGACTATTTTGGCTAGTGTCGTTAGCCTATTTTCAAAATCAGAAGAAATCCCCGATTTTTAATCCACACAGCTTTCTTAAATTAGTCCAAGGAGATTGCTCTCCTCTGATTGCTCTGAATCACTAATTTGTCAATTCAACTTTACATGAAGTCAGGAACCCTCAGAGTTGAAAGAGCCTGAAAATTCTAGTTTAACCTGCACTCAGTGCAGTGATCCCCTCTATGCTGTCCCTGACAACAACTCAGCTTTGTTAGAATGCTTTGGTGATGGATAGCTTACTACCTCAGAAATTATTTCTCTCTGCTATTGGAGAGAAATAATGTTCTGAGAAAAGCTTCACAATTCTTATTCTAAGCCTCCTGTAACTCCAAAATCACAGTGGCATTATAAAGAATAAGAATATCCTTTGCAGTTTACAAAACTCATGTCACCTCCATTATCTCACTGACTTCTAATATCCTATAAAGACAGACATGGTTATTAGTCTCCTTCAAAGGTAATGAAGGCTCAGGGAAGTTAAGTGGGGGTGTCAAGTACTTACACATACGATGTATGAATGCAGAACCTCTGAATCAAAATTCCACACTCTTTTTACTATGACTCAAGATCTGGGGTACTGAGAGGTTAATCAGAATTAAGCATATTGTTCAATAAGGCAGGCAGTCAAATATGATATACTAGAGTACACCAAAATGCTTAAAAGTTTTTTTTTTAAGCTAGCATTTGTGAACTAGAAACCTGACTTACATTCCTAAGTGACAATGTGAGGTACTGCTATCTTTTAAATTAAAAAGTGTAATTGTATGAGAACCATGCAGCAATATGTTAAATTCTCAGTTAACGAGAAAAAAATTCTTCAGAGCCGTGAGGTCAAAATGAAAGCAGTACCACCCACCTGGTGGCAGCATATCCTAACTATAAGCAGAATACCTGCAGAGAAAAAAGATGCTTCAGGGACACTATCCTGAAAACTCCAATAAAAAATGTTAGGAAATTCTGGTTTAGGTACACATGTACTACTCATGTACATGCTTCCATCTGGGATGGTCTTTCTAGCTAAATAAATGTCCTCTGAGGAATGCACATGCAGTGATAATGGAAGAAAAGAGATACCTTGCTATCTCGCCAAACCAGCTGAACACATTCTGGGATCTGAGGAGAGCTGGGTGTGGCATTAGGAACACACACATCCATGACTCAGTCCAACTGTCTAGTGGAAAGAATACTGGCCTAGAGTCAGGTGACTAGGTTCTGGATTCAGCTCAAATGACCATCTGACTTGAGTCAAAAGAGATCTTTTCTCTTTATGTCTCTTTTCATCCATCTAATTAAATAGATTAAAATAAAATTATCTGCATTTGTTCCTATCCAACAAGGAAATCATAAGTCATTAAGTGCATATATGTGTATATGAGTGAGTGTGTGTGTGTACGGGTATGTGTATAATAAATGAAGAAGGCATTCTTAATTCAACAGTATAAGCTAAAATGTTTTTTTAAATTAAGGCCATTAGAAATTTTACACATTGAAAACTAAACTTACCCCTGATTTTCAAAGATTCTACTATGCTGAAATTATGAATGCTAATTTTTTTTTCAGGCATTTAAAAGTTAATACGGGTTTAATCTAAAAGTAGATCAAATTATACATGAAAAAGGGAGTCTATAAATTTTTAAAACCCTCTATAATTTCTCCCAATGTGGTCTCATGACCACCTTTTGCATTAATGTACTCAGGGTTAAGTGGAGAGGACTATATTGTTTTCCATACAACAGGAATGGTATAAAAGTACTTCATATCACGATAGTTCACCAACCTACATGTTCACTGTCAAAGTTGTTGCTAAGAACCTCTACTTCTTGATATTCTCTTTTGGCACTGTGGCCAAAAACTAACCAGAATCTAGACAGCTAATTCCTCTACAACTTTGCTGGCTCATTATTCTCCTTGTTGCTCCTCTTGTTTTTAACCTCTCTCTCATTTTTTAACCTATGTCAAGGGCTTCCAAACAGGCATAATCCTGATCACTCCACATATTTAAACACCTACTATCCTACCTACAACGTCTAATTGAGCCCTTTCCCTATGAAATTTGATCACTTACAATCCACTGTATCTAACACGAAGGAGCCCTGGTGGCACAGTGGTTAAAAGTGCTCGGCTGCTAACCAAAGGTCGGTAGTTTGAACCCACCAACTGCTTCGCGAGAGAAAGATGTGGCAGTAGGCTTCTGTAAACCTTTATAGCCTTGGAAACCCCGTGGGGCAGTTCTTCTCTGTTCTGTAGGGTCACAATTGCCTCGATGGAATTTTTAAATTATTTTTTAATATCTAAAATTTTGTCTAACCACATTGCCACTACAGGTAGGCCCCGACTTACAACAGGGTTCTATTCCAACCACTACTCCGTTGTGAGTCAGTTCTGATGTAAGTCAAATACCTTTTTTTTTTAGTTTTCATTATTATTGCCTTTTTGTCAGTATCTTTATAAATCTGATCTTTACTTGCCTCTGGGAGTTGGAAACATTCCATCTGAGAATAACATCAGCAAACTACGTGCTGTACCACTGTATGTAGTATATATTACTAACAATAAGATGTACCAAAAAAAATTAAAAACAAAAACACACCAAAAGCAAACAGTCTTAAGTGTGGTGCATCATAACTCAAATACGTGGTAAATCAGGGACTACTTGTATCATAGACTTGTAAATTTTAGCACCACCCTTGTGTTATCATTTCCTGTGCCCAATGAATATCTAAATATTGGGATATCTTCTATTTCTGCCCTTCCTTAAGCTTTTCCGTTTAACTAAAAAAAAAAAAAAAAAAAAAAATTACTTATAATATTCATAAATTTGTAATATGCTAGGTGGACTGGAATATTTATGTTACCCAGGTAACTACATTTTCTTGCTGTAACAAAAGCTATACAAATAGGTAAATTATGCCAGGCATTTGTTGGACGCTGAAATCAGAGCAAGTGGAATTAGCTAGCTTGGCTAAATTAAAAATTAGGCAAATTTAAGCTAAAATTGTCAGATGTATCTACTGCTACCATGTAAACACCATGCACAATGGGAAGTTTCACTGCTCAGGTTATCTTGTTTTCAAACCTTGCCACAGGCAGAACGACACACTGCTTATCCTTGGGGGCTTGTTTGTCCAGAGTATTCCTCTTCTGTTAACACACTATTTCCACACATCGGCAGAATATAACTGATTAAGCACAGGTTATTTAACAGCATCCTATATGGCTCCTCTGCACTATCTCTGCCCACTAAGAGAGTCTTCATACAAATTCTCAAGTCTTCGTGTATCACTTTGATCCATATAATGGGGACATAAAAAGTATGGGCAAGAACATGAGGCACCATGCTCTGAATATAAGTAACTGAATGGGACTGTTACACTGTAAGTCACAGATGGGGGTAGGGAGTGACTGCCAGCCAAGTTACAGTGCCTCAGACAATTTAAGCCAAAAAACAGGAGAAACAGATTCCCTTCAAATCAGCAGTCCCACTTTGCCTGGAGAGAAAATAGTTTTTAGATTAAGCTGGCCAAAATAACAAAACAGAATAGTATCCTACCACTACTTGTTCATTTAATTATATTTCTCAAACTAAACACATTCTGAATTTCTATGTTTGATGCTGATGATATATATGTAAGTAGGAAATGGCTACCAACATTTCAGTAAATTAAATACTTGAGGATATAAAATATTCTCTTCATACAGAAAATAAGAAACTATGCATTTTAAGAGTGCTTAAAAAAAAAACATATGGCCTACAGTACTCAAATGTTGAACATATGACAAAATACACACTAGTTCATACACGAACCTTGCAGATCTTCTGTTTCAGGTATTGCTTTGTCCAGAGATGTGCTGTCCACTTGGGAAGATGCTACAGATTCTGATAAAAGTGACTGATTTGATACAGGGCTAGAAAAGCAAAAATATTTAGATTTTAAAAGATGATCACCACACATGAATATTAACTAAAGTGATATTGTATAAGAAGTAAGAGTTCAACATAGCTAAGTAGACCATTAAGACAAGAATTAACAGAGATACGTTTTTTATAACTTAAACGTAACCACAGAGCTCTGAAACTAGAGACCAATTTGGATCAAAAGTCTACTGCTTTAAAAACAAGGCAATAGTGTGTCCTATATTTCAAGTACCACATAAATTCGTTAAATGAAAACTAGCATAATGAAGACATGCTTAAGGAATGTCAACACAAAATTGTAAATGATATACTGGTATAGCAGAATCGAGCATTTGCTATCATGAACTGGGAAAAAACAAACAAATCCACAGAACAGAAGCTT
The DNA here is from genome assembly GCA_030035585.1 of Dugong dugon. Classification (NCBI taxonomy): domain Eukaryota; kingdom Metazoa; phylum Chordata; class Mammalia; order Sirenia; family Dugongidae; genus Dugong; species Dugong dugon. The sequence continues at coordinate 25,164,530 of CM057482.1, read as the reverse complement.
AGTATCTGCTTACTAACAGAATAAAAACAAAACAAATATTTCTGCATTTTCAGGCTTTTTAATGATACAACTTCAAAATTAAAAAGAAAAAAAAATGTACTATGATACAAACCAACAGAGTTACAACATCATGGTATTAAACAAATAGAAGCTGTGCTAAGACTGTATTTTTTTAATACAAAGTACTAATACTTGCAGAATAAGACTAAAATTTGAAGAACTAACTTAACATGCTTGAAAAGGACTTTAGGGGCAGGTCAGAGTACATGATGAGGAAAAATGAAAGAAAAGAAACCTGAAAAGGAAATCTGACATAACAGACAAAATGCCCTTAATAAAAACAATAAAAAGCCTTTCTAACTAGTCAGTAATAATTAGATGAAAAAAATTTCTCCTCAAGTGGCATTACATAGCTTTCCTTAATAAAACTGATCACATATGAAAATATTCTTTATTTTTCATGAACTTTCCAATTATAGTTCAGGGACTACAGCTTACCTTGGCTGCATAGATGAAGACGTAAAGTCTAACGATGACTGAGCTTCTGGGACACTGCCATCTGTGCACTGAACTGGTAAAGATTCAGACAGACTACTGACAGAAGTTGCTGTAAGAGTACCACACTTCATATTAGTGATTCTGTACTCTGGGCAGTCCAAGACCTTATCTAAAAAAATCAAGATCAATTTTCCAAAAATATAGTATACAGATTTTGGTTTACTATATAATACTGGTTTCATTATTTTTTAGTTAAAAATTTTTCAATAGGTTGCCAATAAAAAATGTTAATATTAACGAGGAAGGGAACCATGTACAAACTGTATATAATTTATAAACTTAACTCCTATTTCTCATTATTATCACCAAACCCAAAATGTTTATTCACAAATATCTTCCAAGACCTAGTGTACAAGTGAGATATTTAAAATAAAAAATAATTTAGGAATAAAGTAGACATAGGTTGAGAATTAACATCTGTGCTCAGCAATTAGGTTTTACCATTTTCCCTCTACTTCATACAGCAGAAATGCAGATGACCATTTAATTGAAAAAGCAACCATTTGTATTCATTTGAAAAAATGAATAAGAAAATTTGGAGACATTTCAATGAAACGGTTTTAGTTTTTGGCTTGAAAATGATGAAACAACGATAAGACCCAATATAAAATTTAAATGAACTAATAACAGTCTATACCTCCATTAACCCCAAAAATCTATACAATGAAGCATTAATCTACATAAGAACTATCTCAGATGAATACTTTTGACATTTTCCTTTTGCAAATCTTAGAATCCTCATGATCTTTCTTCCACAATTACTGAAACAAAAAACCCATGCCATCAAGTCTGACTCATAGCGACCCTATAGGTCAGAGCAGAACTGCCCAATAGGGTTTCCAAGGCTGTAATCTTTATCGAAGCAGACTGCCGACTCATAGCGACCCTATAGGTCAGAGCAGAACTGCCCGATAGGGTTTCCAAGGCTGTAATCTTTATCGAAGCAGACTGCCGACTCTTTCTCCCACGGAGCAGCTGGTGGGTTTCAATCGCTGACCAGCTGATTAGCAGCTGAGCGTTTAACTACTGCACCACCAGGGCTCCTTCACTGAAACAAAAGCCCATCTCAATTCTAGGAGAATCCTTTGATTCAAAAAGGCATAAAGAACCCAAATGAACTGGGTTGAACATACTTACTTTTGAGTCAGCCCACCTGAATCCTTCCTTCCAAATGGAATAAGGCTTTCTCTGAAGTTAGCTGTGACTATCTATAATCCATTCTTTCATTCTACAACTACTCCGGCTGCAAAACTCACCCAAATAAAAGAACCAAGGTCTTCTCATGGCCCTCAGTCTCTTACCTTACTTTACAAGATACCTATATATTCTTGAAGTTTGCCTCTATTTTAATAAGGTAAGAAGAGTTCTGCAGCACAATAAAAAAAGACTATGGAATGGATTTATAGTACAATCCTCACATATCGACTGTCTCGTTATCTGACATTTCACATTTACAACAACAGTAAAAACTCTATCCAACTAGTTTGCGCGTTAACGACATGTCTGGCAGTAACAAACTCTGAAGTGCGAGGCAAGAGTAACGCTGGCTGTGATGGTTAAGGTTATGTATCAGTTTGGCTGGACCATAATTCTCAGTGGTGTGGCAGTTATGAAATGATGTAATTTGGCAGTTATGGAATGATGTAGTCATCCTCCATTTTGTGATCTCATGTGGTCATCCTCCATTTTCATGTAATGCCAATTTCAATGACCTGGTCTTTGGAACCTAACCATGTCAATAAATGAGGTGTGTAGTTATTTTCAATGGGCAAAGGCACTCTCGTCCCTGTCTCCCCACCACTGATACTCACAATGTGCAACGAGAAATTTTACAAATATAAATGTGGTAATGTAAGTACAAAATAAGAGGAGAAAAATGTATTAAGAAGCATCAGCCTAACCAAGTGTATTTCAATACAGTGTTTTAACAGACTTACTTACCAGGTGGGCTTATTCTACCATTACTACTATTCTGTCTTTGAAGATGTTCTTTATAGCATACTGAACACATGCCATTTGTACGAGGATTTCCATAAAATCCGCAGCCAGTGGAACAAAGCATAGGCACTTGGCTGTGATTAGTTTCTTGAGCCATGTTCCTCTGTTGCACACCTGAAATTTACAAAGAATTAGCAAAGAGATCAGACACAAAACTAGTCATACATTATCCAAATCTGCTTTATATAATAAAGGAAAAATCCATATATACTCCCCCTAAACCACTCTACATAGCTGTCCCAAGAACTAAGGGTAGGGCTAAGAGAGAAAAAATTAAGACCAAAAGGACACACACTGAATTTCCATGTCACACCCACTCTAAACAAGCAGATCTGTACTGGGTCAGAAAGAATAAAGAACTCTAGAGAAAGGTATCTGTTCTGAAGACTCCGCACCACCAGAATGTTTTAGAAAACCCTCATAAGTCTAATTAAGTTTGGATTCTGCTAATGAGAAATGAAATATACATTTCCAGTTTCACTATATATTACACTACTTAACTTCTGAGCATTTAAACTTTTGCTCCAAGTTCAAGCATTACCTTATGTAATTTATTCTTTTAAAAAAGCCTTTAACATAATATCAGTGCTGGTGAAGAAGATATAGAGAGTTGGGCAGAATACTGATGAAATGAGAAACTAGTACAACTTTTTTGGAAAGCAATTTAGAAACTCACATCAAGAGCACTGTAAGAGATTGCCCTCTGAACCAGTCATTCTCCTCTAAGGGTCTTATTCTAGGGTATAATCAGAAAAACAACAAAGAATAATATACAAAAATGTGCTTCACGGCATATTTATGATATTGACAAATTGAAAATAACCTCTATGTCCGATATTAGGAAAATTGACTTTTTAAAGTATAGCACATATTAATGACAAAAATTATGCAGTCATTAGAATTACTTTAGAATACTTTTTTATAAAGGAGTAAAATGTTGATAATGAATGAAAAGGCATGGTATGAAATGTATAAAATATGTTGCTAATCAGGACAAAAGTAGCATCTATCAGTTATCACAAAGGATAGGAAAGAATGTATCAAAGGGTGGCAAAGTTAATGGTGATCTTTTTCAGATTCATGCCTTTCTGTACTTTTTAAATTTTCTTAAAGATAATGCTTATTTAATTGGAAAAAAAATACATTGTTTTTTAAAGTATTTAAAAATACAACACAAAATTAGGTGGACAGAGGAGTCCAGTCAAGTGATGCTGTGACTGAGGAACCAGTATGAAGGCAATAATCAATTTTAGGACATGGAAGAACCCCACATGCCATTTTCCCCATAAGGCAAATAGTTTTTTGGCATAACATGATAGAAGGTAGTAATAAGTTCTTCTTATTTAAAAAACCAAACCCCCAAATAAAGGTTACTCCAAAATGAGCATGTGTATTTACAGGTGAATTTATGCTCAAAGATCATGAAGAATGAGACTAACCAAAGGAGGAAAAGTTGTTTTGCCAATGAAATTTCCTTGAATTGATAAACACCGAAGGAAGGCATTCACTGTTCACTGTTACCAGATTTTACCTCACCAAAATTATTCAAAGATTATTGAGATTTAATGCAAATTTGAGAACTAGGAATAATAATGCACTTGTCTAGATTACAAAACAAAGCACCAGGGTTAGCATTTGCTTTTAAAAAGCATTTATTCTTTAGCCTAGGAATATAATTTGGCATTTTGCAAGTATCTTTCTTACTCCATAGTGGTAAGCTGTTTCAGAATCTAATCTTGTTGCCCTGTTTTATATATTAAACATACATATCAAATTTAGTAAATAATAATTCATGATGAGATAGAAAAGCTAGTATCAAATATTCTGTTGAGGATTTTTTTCAACCATATTCTTAAGGGATATTGGTCTGTAGTTTTATTTTTATAGTGTCTTTTTCTGGTTTTGGTTATCAGGGTAATTGTTCAAGGTCAGCAGCTTGGATGGAGCTCAGATTCAACCCAGCTAGTCTGGCTCCAGAGTCTATGCTTGAAATAAGTGGCTGCCAAAGTGCGGCCCACGGATCACAAAGCTATTTTCATAATAACACTAATTATTTGCCATGTTATTTACACTGATCATGTAAAAGCAAAGGTAGGTAAAACTCCTAGAGCCATATCAAGGAGCCAAATCAAGATAGTGGCACCAAACGGTACTAGCTGTTACTGTATTCTTTATCACCTTACTCTTAGAGTAAAAACGGCTCATTTGATTAAATGTTTTGTTAGTATTCTTCGTGGTAAACTGGAAGGTATACATAAAAGCATTCTTGTTTTATGATGATTTTCTTAAATAAGTACCTGTGCAACTGTTCAAGTTGAGAACTGAATTAGTTGCTTTCTTCATGGAACACAATTTTTACTTAAAAAAAAAAAAAAAAATCGACAGATTCTCGTTTTTCAGACTTCGGTATATGGCAGACATTTTTCTGAAAATGAATGAAGTGAGCCTATCATTTCCCAGAAAACAACTACAGTAAAACCTGTGAAAGCCAGAACCTGTATAAGGAAGAAACGTGTCAGAGAAAGAAAACTCAAAACTAAAACAAGGTAGGATTCTTAATGAAGGACGCTAGTAAGCATCCTGTCAAAGGCCAAAAACTTATGAGACCTGGAAAAAGGCGACAGTCCCAGAGAGTTCTGGCTTTCACAAGTTTCACTGTAATAGTGTTTGTTGCCAAGGATAGAACTCAAGCATTCAAGTGAAAAAAAGCTTGACAAGTATCTCCAATACTTCATTAATTGATACTGTACTAACATTTGGAAGATCTGCTTAAGTCACTGAACAAGTAGTTTCCAAGTGAGCACTGTATGATAGTACAAAATCATTCATGAACAAGAGATTGATTCAAAGTAAAAGACAATGAATTTTAAAACAGAGGACAATAAGTCTTTTATATGGTTTGGGATTCCACATTGCAACTATTCTTTAAGAAACTACCAATTGTCCTGAGGGACTGAATTACTGGGCTGATGGTTGGGGACCATGGCCTTGGCGGACATGTAGCTCAACTGGCATTACACAGTTTATAAAGAAAATGTTCTACATCCTTCTTTGGTGAGTAGCATCTGGGGTCTTAAAAGCTTGTGAGTGGCCATCTGGAGCACCCCATCTGGAGCAAGGGAGACTGAAGAAAACCAAAGACACAAGGGAAAGATTAGTCCAAAGGACTAATGGATCACAACTACCACAGCCTCCACCAGACTGAGTCCAGTACAATCAGCTGGTGCCTGACTACCACCACAAATTGCTCTGACAGGGATCACAATAGAGAGTCCTGGACAAAGCTGGAGAAAAATGCAGAACAAAATCCTAACTCACAAAAAAAGACCAGACTTACTAGTCTGACAGAGACTAGTTAAATCCCAAGAGTATGTCTCCCAGACACCCTTTTAACTCAGTAATGAAGTCACTCTTGAGGTTCACCCTTCATTCAAAGATTAGACAGGCCCATAAAACAAAACAAGACTAAATGGGCACACCAGCCCAGGAGTAAAGACTAGAAAGCAGGAGGGGACAGGAAAGCTGGTAATGGGAAACCCAAGGTGGAGAAGGGGAGAGTGTTGACACGTCGTGGGGTTGGCAACCAATGTCACAAAACAATATTGTGTATTAATTGTTTAATGAGAAACGAATTTGCTCTGTAAACCTTCATCTAAAGCACAATTAAAAAAAAAAACAACTACCAACTGTCAAGTTTTGGTGTAGTATCAAAGGAGAACATCCTCTATTATCACAAAAGGTTGTTAAAATACTTATCCTATTTCCAACTATCTATCCGTATGACCCAGAATTTATAACACTGCAACAAATTGAATGCAGAGGCAGATATGAGAATTTCGCTGTGTTCTGTTAAGCCAAACTGTAAAGAGATATACAAAAATGGTTACAATGCCACTCATTCTCACTAAACCATTTGGAGTGGTAGTGGTGATTTTTCATAAAATATTTTTAAATAAATAATAAATGTTTAAAAAATTTTCTCAGCTTTAATTTCTAATATAATGAATATTGCTAGATATAACCCATATAAACAAAAGTTCTTCAGAGTCCTCAATAATTTCAAAGACTGTAAAGGTCCTGAGACCAAAAAGTTTGAGAACTGACAGCTGGTAAACCATGCATTCTTCATGCAGGTGATAATTGTCTGACAGAGGCAAACACTGATTCTTGAGGGTAAGGGGAGAAAAGAAAACTTTTTATGCATAAAGCACAGATATATATGCAATACATAAACAGATACACAGGATATTTGTGGAATTAAAATTTTAAAGAGGTAGGAGGCCAATTAGGAAAAAAAATTTACAAAGGCTTCTTTAGGGAGCAATAATGAAAAAAAGATAAACACTGATCTAAGCCACCAACTATGCTGTGCTGCTATTAATGATATTAATATAAGAATTAAAGGAAATTTCCCCACTGACATTGATACTTTTTTTAGTATATGGCTGGAATTCACAAGCACCCAGAAGAGATAGTAAATATCCTATTTCTATAAAAAACTCAAGTAAATGTCATACCTAAAAAGCAAAATATGATCACTAATCTTTTATAACACAATAATACATGCTTTAGAAGATAAAGCTAAAATTCAAAACATGTGCAACACTAGCAATTTCCCAAAGTCAAAATGCCCTGCATGGCAATAAATGAACAACGATTTTTCAGTCATGAGCTTTCTTGTGAAAAACTATCATCTCTAGCAGATAAAAAGCACAAAGGATTTCACAGGTTACTTAACAAACCCAAAAAAAAAAAAAAAAAAAAAACCCTTTATTTATTAATCTCGAGGCCATAAAATGCACCTTCACATGAAGATTCAGAAAGACCATAAACCACAAAAGGATACCTTAGTTCATCTGTTAAGTGTAGTGGCATGGATGGAGTAGCTCTGGAGAAGCTAGAAGACCTGCCTCCCATTGCTACTGTACCTTCTGGGTAGGTACACAATTTGCAGGGTACATCAGTCTGGCATTCAAATGCTCAGGGAGGAAATGAGGTAAGGGAAGGGAATGAGAAGGCAGAACAATTCCTTAATTGCCATACTGTGGAATTTATAAAGCTACAAATCCAAGGAGGCAAAGAGTGACAATACTCATAAACAGAGAAATTGACTGTTATGGTCTATGGACTGGAGAGAATTCACGAAATGTGAATTCTGACTATTAATAACATTCATAATCAAAACCACAACTATCATCCCCTCTGAGCCTCCAAACAATGCTTAACATTTATTGAGAGTTTACTATGGGCCAGAAACTGTTTTATTTATATTATCTAATTTAATTCTCTCAAGAAACCTATAATGTTGGTACCACTGGTGTCTCCATTTTAAAAAATCAGGAAACTGATATTCAGTAAGACTTAGTAACTTGCCCAAGGTCACATATCTAGTAAGTGGCTAAGTCAGTATCTTTTTCTTCACCTAAAAAAAATGAAGAGAAAGACTATCAAAGTCCATCCTATCCCCACAAATCTGTAATTCTGTGGTCATTCATGAATTTTTATTCTTTTCATTTTAAGATAATTTAAAATGTCACTCATTTATTCAACTTTAAGATAGTATGCAATTTTAATTAGCTAATTAAACCAATTTCTTGAGAAAATTTGTTCTTCCTTTCAGTCTATTTACCTAAGAAATCCTCATCAGCATAAAAAAATTCAAGATTAATTTTTAAGACTGCAAAGAAAATGTATTATCAATTATAAGTCAGACAAAAGAACAGCAAATAAATGAATGCAACATAGAGTCCATTATAATAACCGCAAAAGATGTCAATTAAACCTACTTGCCCCTGCTTTATTCCCTAGAATTAAGTCACCAAGTTCCAATAATTTTCATTTTGAAATGTCTTGTGCTCTTTTCTTTTCCATTCCAATACAGGTTTTTCATTACTTCACCCAGTGTTATCTTAACAGTTTTTGCTTTCTGTTTTACTGATTCTCCTCCAAATCAATTTAATTGAATTCCCCTAAAACATCCAGTTCATCATATTCTGTTATTTCATAACTGTTCCAGAGAGGAATACCTGACCTAGCATTCATGCTCTACATAATTTTACCCCACAATCAACTACTGGGCTCTCTGCAATGTGATCTCTGCAAAGATTCTTGCATGCCCTCTCCACTCCTGGGACATATGTATATTGCCCATATGAGAGCTGGTAGAGTTTGATGCTCTGAACTCTATAGCAAATTACTGTATGCCACCAGGAAACACTAATCTCAACACCTATGCCAGGGTAAGAGCTTGGACGTGTTACTAAACTTCTGTCTCAACTCTCTAAGGAGGAGCTAATATTTATATAACCAGATCAAATAAGACAATGTATATAGAAAGCACCTAAATGGTGCCTTGCACATAGCAGAAGTTCAATAACTGCTTTTACTCTGCTTTTCCTACAAGTAGAGTCCTTTGTTCCCAGATGTTTGAGATCATGTTCATTCCTAGAAACAATCTTCTAGCTCAAGCTGCTCCTTTCTTAGCAAATGCTGTCCACTTCAGCATTCCGCCTATAACAATCCTATTTCAAGAAACAGCTTAAATTCTATTACTTCGAGGTATATTTCTGCCCACCTCGATACTCCTTTCTCTGCTCGGTATTCCTAAAGAAGCTGCCCCTACCACCCTTTTGAGGAATTAATCTTATCATTAATCAACTGCTTCACGGGTATATAATTCATTTACCCAACTAAACTCTTAGAAGTTCCTACTTCAAACCCTCATTATACCTAATACGAACCCCCTACAAAATATTTTGTTGAATACATTTCATTATTGTTAAAATTATTCCTGTCAACTAAAAAATGGTTATTTTCAGTTGAAAAGGAAAGAAAAAGATTGATGAAAAATGTTTCATACTCTGGTACTTACATTTTATGTACTGAAACAGTCAACAGCAGGACTACTACTGCCTACTCAATTAGAATGACCAATAACCTAAGCCAGTTAAAGAACACATGTATTATTCACTGTGTTGTTTTTCTGCCTCCTCCTGAAATAGGAGTTAATCCAGAGATGTTGCAAACTGGCAAACATGGGTTCAATCTAGCACACAGCCATATCTGATTGGCTGGTACATATTAATGTTTAAAGAAATTAGTTGTCAGCATTAGAAACTTGGGAAACATCACATAAAAAATCCTATTTCTATCTTATTTTGAGAAATAGGAAGACCTGACAACAGTGGGCGCATGTTCACACAATTAAAATCATCAGCTATGGTGCCTTTTAGACAGGGCCTGTACTCTTCCGTTCAAGGTTATCTTCAACCTTCAGTTACCTGACTGATCTAATTTATTAGCATCTGAGTTTTCAATCTCTAGGCTAACACCTATGACTTTTTCAATTTGGGACCTTTACTGTTAATTTTAGGAGAATAAATACACATACCATATTTTTACGCAGATAACATGTGACTTCTACAGCGACACATAAAAAAACTGGCATAGGAGCCCTTACGAAAATACCTTGCTGCGGGAGGGCGTGGATGGCAAACAAAGAAGGCATGTGTTATTTGTGTAAAAATACAGTACATAACATGTTGAGTTAAACAAGAATGTTTAACTAAACCTCAAAGCAGTACTGCAGGCACAAAGTGGTAAGTCCAATTTTATTTATTTACAATCACTGGAAAAATAACTACTCAGAATTGGTTAATTCAGAGACTTCTCTTTTCTGTTATATCACATGGAGACACCAAGCGAGAGCAAAGTAGTAAAGTAGTATACCCTACTATAATAAAAAAAAAAAAAATCGATCAGAAGAATAAAGTTCTGAACATCGGAACCTACCAGCTATCATATGGGCATTACACATACGTTGGGGGGGGGGGGGGGGGGGGCGGGCGTGCAAGAACCTCTGTAAAGATCACAAAAAATCCAGCAAAGTTCATAAAGCAACTACACATCAGAAAGTATGACTTGATATAAAACACCTGGGAAGAATGTTACTCACTCTGATAAAAGTATAGGGACTTTGGATTAAGGTTCCTACTGTACTGAGGATGCTTTGTAGTTCTCTCTCTGTATAGCAGTTCCCAGTTCCCTATGTCAGGTTGGCTTTCCTGCTGTTGCTTGCGCTGAAAGACAAAAAGGTGTGAGTCTGGCTAACATGAGGATAGTATCTTTGGAACAGCACATATTCTTTCCCAGCCAATAATTTATTCATTACTTTCAACATACTAGGTTATATAAAAAGATAAATATATATGAGACCCCAAAGTTAATTCTAGTAAATACAAACCTCATTTTCCCAATTACTGCTTTAAGGCAAGTTTCCACTGACTATTATAGTAAATCTCACAAAAAGAAGCCACTGTATATATTGTTTACAGCTGAAGAAGACAGGTAGAAAAACTCGTAGAAGGCTCTCATTTACTGCATTGTCTAAAAATGTTTAAAACAAGGGCTGGCAAACTTTTCTGTAAAGGTTCAGACAGTAAATATTTTAGGCTTCATGAGCCATATACAGTCTTTGTGGCAGCAATTCAACACTGTCACTGTAGCACAAAAGCAGCCATAGACAATATGTAAACAAATAAGCATGGATGTATTCTAACAAAACTGTATTTATGGTCACTAAGGGAGTCCTTGGGTGGTACAAACACGGTTAAGTGCTTTACTACTAGCCTAAAGGTTGGTGGTTTGAACCTACCTTGAGGCGACTCAAAAGACAGGGGTCACAAGTCTTGAAAACCCTATGGAGCAGTTCTATTCTGCACACATGGGGTAGCTCGAAGGCAACTAACAAAAACATGGCCACTAAAATTTGAATTTCATATAATTTTCATGCGTCATAAAATGTTATTTTTTAAAAATTTTTTCCAGCCACTTAAAAATGTAAAAACCATTCTTAGCTCACATGCCAAACAAAAAAAGGCAAAGGACCAAAAGTTTGCCAACCCCTGGATTAATGAACAAATGACTTTAGTGTAATCATCCCTACAGATGATGTGAGGGAGGCTAGGGAGAAATGAAACTTAAGCATAGGTACTATTAACTGTGGGATTCCCTAAATCAAGGCTGAATGTAAAATTTAAGTAGTATTTGCTCCTGCTAAGCCTCATGGCCTTAGTTAAGTATACAATATCACTCAATAAGGAGAAAGAACTTAGAAAAGGCATTATCTCATCTAAATCTGTGTTTTCAGATATGGCTTATATGGAGAGTTGTAGCTATGATGTGATAAACGGCAATAATGCTTTAGCATACTGTTTTCTACTTACAAAGTCTATATAAATCTGTGGTTTCTTAATAATTACAAAGGTATTCAACAATTGAACTTGAATATCTGTATTCCTGAAACAGACAGCTTTTGTCTGCCTAGCATGTTTTTTCTCCTCACTCTTTCAGGTAACAAAACCTCTCTTTCATGTAGGAAGACCATTTCATTTGGCTTGGATAGGGCTGGCCTCTTCTCCCCAGAGCCAGACCTGCCTCAGGGGTGGAACACATGAACCAAACCTGAGCGTATTGTCTGAAGCTAGGCCAACCAGTCTTCCTTCGGATTTTACAGGCACAAATGGGAAAGATGCACACTATTCTCTGGGATCACCAATTGTGTAACCTGGTGCTGCTGGTTACCATCACTGTCACAAAAAGAGCCTGCTTGAGAATTAAAAAGACAATAAAGTAAGCAAAGTTGAAATGGGGAGGGAAAGGAGAACCAAGGGTGAGAGGGGTTGAACTCCTTATCTACCTTGCTGAAATCAGCTCCACATCTTAGACTTTCCAGTAATATGAGATAAATTCTGTGTTTGCTTCAGTTTGATTTGGTTTTCGATGATCTTCTACTTTACCTGTTGGGTGCTGGGTATATATCTAGGAGTGAAACTGCTGGGTGATAGGGTATGTGTATGTTCATCTTTAGCAGATACTGCCAAATAGTTCCCCAAAGTGCTTATACAAACTTACACTTCCCTGGCAATGTATGAGTGTTGCAGTTACTTCACATCTTACCTGTATTTAGTATTGCCTGCTGTATTGGGCTGACTGATGGCCCTAAAACATATGTCCATGTCCTAATCCCTGGAATCTGTACTAACTTATATGGCAGAAGATGTGGTTAACAACTGAGAGAAAGAGTTTTTCCTGGATCATCCAGGTAGGTCCTAAATGGAATCAATGAATTCTAAGAGAGCAGTAGAGGTAGCTTTGAGACATACACACAGTGGAGACACAGAGAAGGCAAAGTGAAGTTGGAAGCACAGACTGGAGTGATGCAGCCACAAGCAAAGCAATGCCTGCAGTGACTGGAAGCTGGAAAAGACAAAGAATGGATTCTTTCCTAGCGACTCTGGAGAGAGTGTGGTCCTGCTAACACCTTGATTTTCGACTTCTGGTCCCAGAACTATGAAAGAATAAATTTCTGTTGTTTTAAGCAACTCAGTTTTGGATAATTTGTTATAGCAGCCCTAGAAAACTAATACAGCTGCCTTTCTATTTTAACTATTCTTATTGATGTGCAGCGATTTCTCATTGTAGTCTTATAATTTTCCATGAAGACTAACGAGGCTGAGCATATCTGCGTATACTTACTGGCCATTTAATGATCCTCTTTGTGCATTTTTTCTATTGAATTGTTTGCCATTTGCTTAGTATGTCACCTACTCCGTGGCTTGTCTTTTCATTCTGAATGGTTTTGAGACCAAAATTCATCTTAATCTGAATTTTGTCCAAATTTTCAGTTTTTCCTTATAGTTAGTACTTTTGGTATGCTATTTAAGAAATTTTTGTCTACTCCAAAGTCATGAAGACATGCTCCTATATTTTTCTGCTGAGTTTATTTTACCATTCACATTTAGATCTGTAAAAGTGAATAGAATGAGGTAGGGGTTAAGATTTATTTTTTTCCTCCATATGGCCATCTAACTCAAAACCATTTACTGAAAAGACTACCCTTTCCCACTGGTATTACAGTCTAACCTTTGTCCATGAATCAAGTGGCCATATACGTATGGATCTTTTTCTAGACTTACAGTCTGTTCCACTGGCGTATATGGCTATCACGTTTTAAGTTACTACAGTTTACTAACAGATTTGGATTATATCAGCTTTATTTTCATACAGATTTTAGGTTCAGTTGTCCAATTAAAAAAAAAACCAACCTGTTAGGACTTGTAATGTTGAAGGTAAGATGTATAAACAGAGTATATCCCTCAATTTATTTAGGACTTCAAGTTCCCAATTATGTTTTATAGTACTCAGTACAGAGGTCTTACATATCTTTTGTTAGATTTATTCCTAGGTATCTGATTTGTTTATAATCTATTGTAAATGGTATCTTTAAAAAAATCTCATTCTCTATTTGTTTGTTGTTGTGTAATAGCCAGTCTCTAAGGTGGTCTCTCTGCCTTCTGGTATTCAGGGCCTTGTATAGTCCCCTCCCACATTGTATCAGTGCCGGTCTGTGTGATCAACAGAATCCCAGTGATGGTATGTCATTTCCAAGTCTAGGTCATAAAAGACACTGTAGTTTCTGCCTTGCTCTCTCTCTGTCTTATATCACCCACTCTAGGGAAGCCAGTTGCCATGTCGTGAGGACAAGCCCACATGGTAAGGAATTGAGGCCTCTGGCCACTGGAAGCAGCTCCTCCATCCCTGATCAAGCCTTTGGACGACTGCAGCCTTGGTTCACATGTGGACTGCAATCTCGTGACAGATCCTGAGTCAAAACCACTCAGCTAAGCCACGTCTATACTCCTGACCCAAAGAAACTGTGTGAAATAATGCTTGTTGTTAAGCCACTAGGTTTTGGGGCAATTTGTTATGCAGCCAAATTGATAATACACAGTTGCTTGTATACAGAAAAACAGACCTTTTAATACTGACCTTATATCTAAAAGCCCTGGTAAAGTCACCTATTGATTATAAAAGTTTGCCTGCAGACTTGGATTTTCTCAGCATATAATTCTGTTGTCTGCGAATAATGACACTTATTTCTTCCTTCCCAATACTTAGGTTTCGTTTTCTTGCCTTACTGCACTGGCAGGGACCTCCAGAACAATGATGAACAGAAGCAGTGATAGCAGGCATCGTTTTCTTCTTCTTGGTCTCAGAGGGAAAGCTTTCCGTATTTCACCAGTAAGTATTATGCTGACTGTAGTTTCCTCTGGTAAATACTCTATCCAATTAAAGAAATTCCTTTCTGCTCCTACTTTGCTAGTTTCTTGTCATAAATGGGAATTGGATTTTACCACAAGTTTTTTCTGCATCTATTGAGATGATCATATGAATTTTCTCCCCTTTTTCTATTAATGTGGTAAATTACATTAATTGATTTTGGTGAATGTTAAATCATCCTTCTATTCCTGCAACAAACCCAACTTGATCATGATGGATTATACTTCTGACGTATCACTGAATTTTACTATCATTCTCTACTGAACCCACTCCACCAGGCTTTTACTCCTACCACTCCACTAAAACTTACTTCAAAATCACTAATGACCTCCAGATTACTAAGTACAAGGTCTTTTCTCAGTCCTCATTCAATCTGACCTCACATCAGCATTAACTACAGCTATTCATGCCCTCCTCAAAACACTTTTATCACATGGTTCAATGAACTACTCTTTCGTGGTTTCTTCCCATCTTTCTGAATGTTTCATTTCTTTTCCTGGCTCCTTTTCATTTACAGAATGTCTAAATACTAGAGTGTACCTGGGCTTAGTCCATGGATCTCTTCTATTCTCTGTCTGTCTATACTTACTGATAGATTATTTCATCCAGTCTTCTGAAACTCTTATTTCCAGGTGGACTTTTCCGCTTAACTCCAGATTACCATATCTAATCTCTTACTTAAAATATACTGTTAAATATCTATCAAACATTTCAAGCTTGTCCAAATCCTAACAAAACCAGCTCCCCACCTTTAGTCTTTCCATATCACTTAATGATAACTTCATCCTTCCAGCTGTGCAGGTCAACACAGTAGAGTCACTGATAACCCCTTTTCAATTCATCAGAAATTTCTGTCAGTTCTGTGTTCAGAACGTATACAAAATCTGATTACTCTTCACCACCCTATTGTCACATCTTGGTCCAAGAACTTGTCCCCTGCTTTGGTCTTACCCTCCTATAGTCTATTTTCAACACAGCATCCAATGATTCTGTTAAAACGTAAGCCAAATCACACTGCTTGCTTACTCAAAATCCTCCAATGTCTTCCCACCTCACCAAGAGTAAAAGCGAAACTCCTTACATGACCTAAAGGCTGTTCATAATCTGCCCCCTCCCATTACTTCTGACCTGCTCGCCTACTCTCCTCCCTATCACATACACTACCAGGATTGCCACGCGAGTTCCTGTCTCAAGGCCTTTGTACTTGCTATACCGTCGTCTATCCCCAGAGATCCTTTTGGCTAGGCTCTCGCATCTCCTTCAGGTCTGTGTTCAAATGCTACCTTCTCAGGGAGGCCTTCCCTTGCTGCCCAATGTAAAATTGCCCCCAGTGTCCCTTATTACCCTTTCCGTTTTATTTTTCTCCAATGCCCTTATCTCAATCTTAACTTACTATCAAATTATATTTTGTCTCTCTCCCCATCACTAAAATGTTACTTCCATAAGGAGAAGGATCTTGTTTGTTTTTGTTCAATGACACTTAAAATAATGCTTAGCACACAGTAGGCATCCAATATTTACTGAATGAATAAATGCTGGCAATAAATTGCCGTGAAGCCTTGCCAACCCCACCCAACTGCATATCATCACTAGCAGCCAAGTATTACCCCAAGGCAAGAAACTAGAACAGATTCTTTTTAAAGAAATTGAATTTGGTGTTCAAGGGGAGACCTAGGTCTGCTAGCAGCGTCTGCTACATATGGTTAGGCAGTTTTTGTACTGCACGATGATGCCTAGCCTCATGCTCCAAACTTCTGGGCATCTTTTCCCAACTCAGTTTACTCAGAGAGGGGCTCATTTAGCAGTTCGCCTATTTAGCATACCAAACATTGTAATTTTGAGTAAATCAAGTTGTAGTCAATTTTATGTTCTCAAACTGACCTACGTTCCATATCACACACCTTCAAGAATTAGAATAAACTACATACAGAATTCTCTACACAGTCACTCAATATTCTTTTTTGAAAAAGGGGTGAAAATCCACTCAAAATTTTCCCATTGGCTTCCACATTCATGGATATTTGTCCATTTCTCAAAAAGACTAACACTAAAAACAAGATCCACATACATAAGCCTTCTTTTTATTCCCTCCTTTGACCTTAAAGCTTAAAGCCTTTCTCATTCTAGTTTCCTATCCACATACCCCAAATTGTACTCCACCTTGGACAGAATCTGGGCATACAGCTCCTAATCAGTCTCCCTTTTCAAGGGAAAGATCTACTGAGGAAACAGATTACCTACGCAAATTCAGAAGAAAACAACTGCCAGCCACTTAAAATAATCAACATTGTCCTTCAATCAATATGACTCAAATATGAACAATGAACAAACAATATAGTCTATAAGGACAAACAGTGAAACATAAAAGAGACAAAACAAATTAAACACTCAGGCTAGACAGTAAATATCATAGGCTCTGCCTTGGTACTGTGAAAGCAGACATAGACAATATGCAAAAGAATGAGCATGACTGTGTTCCAATAAAACTTTATTTACAAAAAAAGGCGGTCAGCCAGATCAGACCCACTGGCCAGCTGGATCTAGACAGTAGGCCATAGTTTGCCAACCCCTACTCTAGATCAATGACAAGCACATAGGAGGTATTCAAATATATGTTGAATGAATAAATAAATAATTTCAAAACATTTTAGCTAGACTATTCCCAGGAAAGACAGCAAAAGTCCAGGACTGTAAGTCAGTTTTACACTTTTGTCATAAGTTTTTTTTGTTCAAGGATGCTTTGATACACTTATTTACCAGGTATTTGATTGTGGTGCCTATCACTCTGCTAGGTCCTATAAGAGAAGTTTATGGTACACAATTCTGCCCACGAGAATCAACACAAGCATAAGGATAGGAATATAAATGTCTGATTTTCATGTACTTGAACAGACATCACATCTAACTCGATAATTACAATAATTTCTATCAGTCACAAAAACACAAAATGCTAAGCAGCACCAAAAACACGAAGTTCTGGAATTTATCACTTTACCTTCATAAAAAAACCATTGCCATCAAGTCAATTCTGACTCACAGCGACCCTACAGGACAGAGTAGAACTGCCCCATAGGATTTCGTAGGAGCGGCTTGCTGACTTTTTGGTTAGCAGCCAAATGCTTAACCACTGTGCCACTAGAGTTCCTCACCTTCATAGAGGTATAGAAAAATGTATGCCTGAAATGAATGTAGAGTATTCCAGACACTGATTTCTCTACTTTAGTTGAAATGTACTATCTTAAGGAGAGGAGGAACAAATACATTATGAAAACAGGCATAAATATAAATCACTACAAAATAACTGTTATTTACACAGGTGAACCTGATGTGTAGTATGGCATAGTGGCAACATCATGATAAATGGAGACAATATTGAAGTTGTCAAGGATTTCATTTTACTTGGATCCACAATTAACAGCCATGGAAGCAGCAGTAAAGAAATCAAATGACATATTCCATCAGGCAAACCTGCTGCAAAAGACCTCTTTGAAGTGTTCAAAAGCAAAGATGTCACCTTGAGGACTACGGTGCGCCTGAACCAAGCCATGGTATTTTCAATCGTCTCATATGCACGCAAAAGCTGGACAAAGAATAAGGAAGACGGAAGAAGAACTGATGCAGCTGAACAATGGTGATGGTGAAGAATACTGAATATATCATGGACTACCAGAAGAATGAACAAATCTATCTTGGAAGAAGTACAGCCAGAATGTTCCTTAGAAGTGAGGATGGTTTGACTTCATCTCACTTTGGACATGTTATCAGGAAAGACCAATCCCTGGCGAAGGACATTATGCTTGGTAAAGTAGAGGGTCAGCAAAAAAGATATTCAAGGAGATGAACTGACACCATGGCTGCAACAATGGGTTTAAACACAGCAGTGATTGTGAGCATGGCGCAGGACTGGGCAACGTTAAGTTCTGTTATACGTAAGTCTCCTATGAGTCAGAACAGACTCGATGGCACCTAATAACAATAACGTGGCATACTGAAAAGAACAATGGATTGACTTAAAGTTATGATTCTGCTATTTCCTGCCTGGAAAACACGGTCAGCCTCAGGTTCCTCGTATGAAGAGAAAAATGACACCGATCTGTTCTAATTCACAGGATTTGGGGAAGGATCATATGGTACAGTGATTGTGAGAATACTTCATAACCCACAAACAGCTATATATATAAATATCTCAGTTCAGAGCTAGGTGGCTTATTAGAGTCAAACATCTGCAGCTAATCATGAAAGCCAGAGTTGCAAACTCAGATATCAAATAGTAGCTGCAGTCATAAATCCAAGACTCCTTATTTACTCACAACTCACAAAGAGCAGGCACATAAAGGGTCTTTACGCGTAGATTGAGTGATCACTTGTTAGGAGATCTCTTTGCATATGCCTCACTTCCACCTGAGAAGACACTACTTTCTTGATTAAAGTGTGAGGGAATGGTTTCCAACATCCTCCTCTCAAAGTTTATAAGATGATGCATCAGTTATTCTGGATAACTGCCAACAAATATTTGCTGGGGGTTTATACTTAGTACTTACACTTGTGGTGAATGATAAAAGCAAGTACGTGGTCTACTAGGAGCAAGAGTTTCACGTGCCTGGAATATAGCATGGTGGGAAATGATCCTAGAAATAGAGTAAAGCCACATCATTTGTACTTACACTAAGAAGTCTAAATTCAATCCTATAGGCAATAGGGAATCTCATTACCCTAGAATGAGAAGTGGGTTTAACAAGTGCTATTCACTAAACATTTCACTACCATTTTTTATATACCTCATGTTGTTCTGAAAAGGATTTAAGATGATTTTTAAAATATTCAGTATGACAACATTAAAAGTAAATGAAGAGTCAATCTAAGAGAAAATGGCAGAAAAAGAAGTCAAGAATATTATCAGTAAACATAATGCATGTCCATAAGGATCTACATAATTGCTAGGCAGAAGCTACTCATTTGACTCCGTTCTTCCTACCAGCTAATGCAAAGAAAAAATATAACTAGTTTTAAGAGGCACAATATTCAAAAGTCAAACAAAACTGATGGCTCAGAAGTACAACTAAACCTGATCCTGATAATGTAAGAGCATTTCACCCACAGTTCATAAGCAGAACAAAATATAATCTGGTCAACAAGATCTCTACAGTAAAGTAAAATACAAATTTCTGGGACTGTTTCTTTGCACACTTTTCAATATAATCTTTAGTTGATAGCAAACTTCAGTTAACAGCCAGTCTATAAGAAGCCAAAGAGTCAAAAATAAAATCTTAAACATCATATCATTCATGCTTACAATGTAGGCAATTCTTCATAAAGTTTATTTCTCATTAATTGTGCTTTTGTCCTATCAAGGATTGCTGAGGCAGAAGAACAGCAGTGGGGAGAAGACTGAGAAGGCAGACGGGGCCGCAAAGTCCTACTTCAAGCAGAACAGTTCCTTTTTAGTATTTTTACAAATCAGGTCTCTGCAAAAGATTTCATTTGAACAAAGGGGTTCAAACGACTAAAACAAATCTGGAAATCTCATTCTAACTTCCTGATTAAGAGCATACTCACGATGCTCAACCTAAGACAATCTGGAGTAGGGTACAAATTATCATGAACACTTAAAACTTACATAACTAGGTCACCAGCTCAATTAGGCAGGCACTCTACCCTCTGAATTAAAATGCTCTGAGCAGCTATTCATAGGTCATCAATTCATCCTAGGAAGTTTTCCAAACTTTTTTCCTAAATTAAAAACTTGGATAAGAAAACTACCTACTTAGATATTTATTAGTGGGCACTCATTGAAAATGTCAGCTCTTGTTATTATTACTACTAATATGTACTGAGGAGCCCTGGTAGTGCCGTGGTTAAAGCGTTCAGCTGCTAACCGAAAAGTCTGCAGTTCAAACCTACCAGCAACTCCACAGGAGAAAGATGTAGCAGTCGGCTTCCGTAAAGATTTACAGCCTTAGAAATCCTATGGGGCAGTTCTACTGTGCCCTACAGGGTCACTATGAGTCAGAGTCAACTTGATGGCATTGGTTTTTTGAGGGGTTTATTATGTACTAGGCACTGTGCTAAACACTTCATATGGGTTATCTCATTTAGTCCTCACCATATCCCTACGAGGGAGATCACATCACCCACACACAAGCATCTTGTTAATCAGTTAAAGAAATTAAGGTCAGACATGCCAATCATTCCCTCCCTGCTCACATTCCCTTCTAATAGAAATCTGTACTACCTACAGCTCTTAGCTCTTCTACCCTGTTAGTACCATGGGATAACCCCTCCAGACAAGTTAATTAGGCCTAGGTGAATACTTGACCCAATGAACCAATCTGAAGTCCGGGAGGGGGGTACAGTAGAGAACATCAAACCCATAAGCAGATACCCATTCAATTCCATAAGATATTCCATAAATCCTTTTAACAGTCCCCTTTTTCTTCAGTTACAGTGGATGTTCCCATGGGTTCTAGTCTCTCATTAGAATAGTTCCCAGTAAACAGTGTGTTCTTTTAGAACATAAGACCACGTTTATACTTCTTGGTATCCCCTCCAACACATAGGATATTTCTAACCACACTGTAAAAGTGAATACAGACTACTTTTAGCCTTTAGTAGAATAATCCCCAACAGAAAAGACTGTCTTACAATAAAACCACTAAGTGATGCCTAGTTCTTCCTGAATTAATGCACAACTCATAACACTGCCATTCTTCAAAGGTGCTTCTAGATTATTTCTAATAATAATTTAAATGTAAAAATTATTGTAAAATGTAAAAATTAGTTTGTGTCCATAAAGCAACAGACTGCTCATTTTAATCCAAGAAGCAGTCACTGCTGACAGAACTCATTACTTTCTATGTTGCTTGACTCATCTGTCCATCTCTTTATCTAAAAATAATTACATTATGAATTTTGTAAATTGCCTAAAAATCAGTTTCCCTACAACTAAGAAAAAATATGCCTAACCTTCACCAAGATTCTTACAAAATATTTTTGCTTCCTTTCCCCTTATACTGTGGAGTTATAGCTGATACAAAAGCTAGCCTTTCATGTGTACACAAAACAATGCTGTATCATCAATGTCATATTTAATGTAAATACATTTCCTAGATTCAGATTCAACTATCTAGAACAGCACTGTCCAATAATAGCAGCCACATGTGGTTACTGAGCATTTAAAATGGGGCTAGTGCATGTAGCAGACTGAGAACAGAAGGTAGGAGAGTAAGGATTTCTATTCTACCACACTGGGTATGTCTCTAATGATACCTAACTGGAAATATTTTACTTTGTGATTTCCAAATTCTTAATCCTAAAACCTTAATATCTCCTAATTACTCTGAGGATTTATAATGTACTACCTAGTATTCTTCCATGGCAAAGAACAGAGGCTTA
The DNA here is from genome assembly GCA_030035585.1 of Dugong dugon. Lineage (NCBI taxonomy): Eukaryota > Metazoa > Chordata > Mammalia > Sirenia > Dugongidae > Dugong > Dugong dugon. The sequence continues at coordinate 25,142,462 of CM057482.1, read as the reverse complement.
ATAATGATGGTGATGATAGTTTATGTATTGATGACTCACAACAACCCTATCAGATAGTAAATTATTACTATATTATTTTACAGACTAGAAAACTGAGGCACAGAAAGGTTTAAGTAATTTGCTTAATATCACATGTCTGCCCAGGGGCACCTTGACTCTAGAGCCTGTGTACTTAACCACCATGATACAAGGCCTTACAATAGCCCAGGAATTCCATCCTAATGCATACTGCATAATACTACAGTAAAAAAAAGTTAAATACATTTTTAAATCTAAGAAAATTCTATCATAGAAGTGGGTGCAAGATCAATGAGAAGCCTACACAGTAGTGGTGAAGTAAAGGATAGGGCAGGACAGAGGGGGCAGAACAGAAGCAAGAGTTTTATGTATGGTACTCACATACTCCTAACTTGCACTTTCTCCCCCAGCAAAGTTAATTAGCTTCTTAACACTTTCCTCTACCCCCCGATAGAAGAGTAATACAAAACACAGAGAATCTTCTCAGTGAGAGGAAAGGAATTTGGAGAGCAATTTATTACCTTAAAATTTTACTTCCAAATTGTATACCTATAAAAGGCTTCTCCCATTCCTACTGTGTCTGTTTAATCTCATTTTAAAAATCAAAGTTTCATTAGTGTGTTCCAAAGGCTTCCTTCACCTTGAATTTTCTTTCCTTTTGACACTAATTACAAAAGACAGAAGGGAAGAGTGCTAGAGTACTATAAACAAAATAGCAACACCAAATTAAACTCAGCTTTTTAAGTAGAGTTAAATCTCATATTACAGACCTTAAAACTTCATTAAAGTGAGATTTGTCATCATTAAACAAGGAGATTATAAAATTTCTGTAGAGCTACTGAAAGATTAGGAACTAGATAAGCTTTGGAGACTCACACAGTGCTGTAAATCTACTGGCCAATACAGAAAAGAATTAGGCAAACTGGAACCATTCAACCTTTTTCACTGCTTTTGAATGCAGCTATATGTATCTCTTTCATTTCTGTCATGTATCCTCCAACCACTTTCATAATAATACCTATATTAAGTGTATATTTTTTACATATTTTCTAAATGTCACTCAGTGATTCTGAAGACAGTCAATTCTGGTTTTCCTTCAGCCAACACATTTGTGATGTGAAAGAGAAAGTAAATTCATCTTACTGCAAACGCACAATGCAAATAACATTCGTTCTACTCCTCACTAAACAGTTAACAAGTTTTATAAATCTTTACCTAGATGCTCATAATTTTGCTCAATGCAGTGTTTCACATTTTAATCACTGCAATGTTTTATACTTTAATCACTCCCTCAGTACAAACCATGCAGTCTTCTAAGTGGGGATGGGGGACCAACACATTCAATTAAGATTCGTGCTCCTGAATTCATAAAGGTAAAAAAAAAAGAAAGAAAGAAAAGAAACAGGGGAAAGCAGGAAAAAACCCAGAACCCCCAAAATTGACACTTAATGTGATAAGTTTTTTAAGTACAAAGGAAAGAAAAATTTTTCTTCAACAGGATTTACATTATATAGCACTTTAAAAAAATAAACAAGTTAGCAAGTTTAAGACTTCAACTGCATTTAAGGACAAAGTATTCTCTTTATTTTGAAGTGTATGTGCTCTCTGAGGAAAGAAACTGAACTATTTTAAAATATTAACTTTTAAAATTATTATTTAAGCTATTACATTATTTTCAGAAGCAATTTTCTACATGAATATCAAACACCATATTCCTAGAACACATTTTTATGGTTCCTTGGTCAAAAGTATCAATTTAAAAAGGCTGAAATCAACTACAAAATAAACAACCAAGTGAAGAATCATAATCTTTTGCTTCACAATACAAAGATTAGCAATGCAAATTCCAATGCTTAGAATAACTGTAAGAAAGGACACATGTTCACTATGATACTTCTTTATGGGTGTTACTGTTCAAAAATATTTTATACGTAAACACCTACCACCCACTCCACCCTTAGTATCCTACCCACCAGGAAAAAAAAAAAGAACCTAAAAAATGTCTAATCATGCTGACTTAAATGTATCTTCAAGCACTTTAGATTAAAAAAAAAAAAAAAAATTAAGTTACTATGCCCAGTTACATATGGTTACAAGCTTAAGTCTCTACTCACACAGTTGAGGTTGATGAGCAAACAGCTGTCCTGTATCTTGAGACAGACATTAGCTTCCTGCCTTCCCTATCCTCATAAGCAGTTACTTAAAGTTTGAGTTTTATGCAAGAAAACATTTTAAAGCCTTCAGTGCTTTACTGCAGCAGACTTCAGATTCATTCCTGTAACACATTTAACATGAAACAGAGTTGAAACAGTTAAAATTTATTATGCAGCACATTTTAATCGTCTAAAATTTTAAGGCGTGCTTTCACTATTATAGCTACATAAAAAGGGCTGTTAAGTTAAAATTAATAAAAATATCCCATTCGGTATTTGACACCAGTGCATTCTACTATAGTGATATGTGACTTTATCATATAGATCTTTCTTCACCTGGCCACAGGCTAGGTGAGCAAGAATTCCGTTTTAGAAACATTTGTGCCTGCAGAACCGGGCAGTGTTCTGTTCTGTTGTACACAGGGTCACTATGAGTCAGAACCGACTCAAAGACACCTAACACCACCACCTACCACCAGAACTGTTTTACTTAATTTCATCATTTCCTCACATTATATGTGTGGGCACGTTATTTACATGGGTGCATTATGTGAGAAAAAAATGGTAGTAATTTATTTGGGCAAGAATTATCAAGAGAATGTTAAAATTAGTGGATAAAAGTTTGATGAGGAACAGAATATACTGACAGTCTTAAAGCATCTCCCTCGAAGTTAATTACAAAAGGAAAACTCCTAACTTCTAAATGTAGGGCCCTACTAATATCACATGAACCAAAAGATCAAAGTTAGTATCACTGATGAAGGGAGAAATGGACATGAGTCTCCCGATGTGACACAATGAGAGGCACACATCATCACATATGTAGCATTCCTGCCAAAACTACATTTCGAAATTTAATCATTAGGAGGTATCACACAAACACAAACTGAAGGAGATTCTACAAAATAAGTGGTCTGTCACTATGTGCAGAGTTGTAAGGGACACAACGATGTAAGACACAAATCCAGTAACTCCTTAGAAGTGTGAATAAATTAAGATAGTTTTAACCACCTAATTAAAAATGTTAGTACTGAGTAACTGATGTTTTAAATATTATGAACAGTTTTCTATATTCTGTTCATTAAGAATACAGTTGATGAAATATACACACAACATCACACCAATTTTTTTCTATAAATTCTCTTTGATCATCTTGGTTAACGGTGATTTGGCAGACAAATATTATCTGTTACAAATGGGATAGATACACATGGAGAAAACTAAATACAAAAACATCACCACTAGTCAAAAAACAAAGCACAAGTCACTTTGCTGGCCAAAGTAAACCATGTAATTTTCAGCCCATTATCTTTTGTTCACACTACATTTTAGGAGCCATCTGTCTTGCACACCACTGTATTTCTAGTATCTGGCACACCTACCCAGAAAAGGCATTAAATGTTTACATAATAGATTAACAAATGACTTGCATTTATCCACACCATAAAAACAGAAACAAACCCTGAACCCCTATATTTCAACTATAAGAAATCCAATCATCCATGCAAAGCTCAAATTTCCTACGTGTTTTCCATCTTTTTTACTGGATCAATCAAGGGTTGCTTTAGCAGTGTAGAACATAATAATCAGGTCTAAACTAGCTCCTTCTTTCTAGGCCATTAAATAAGTCATAGATTAATCTATGAAAATCTAAAAACAGCCTGCCAAATGACAAGTTCTTGTTTGTTAAAAACCAGTAAGCTAATTGTTGAATTGATTCTGACTCATGTCAACTCCCTATGTCTTAGAGTAGGACTGTGCTCTATAGGGTTTTCAATAGCTTTTTTTTTTCCTTCCGCAAGTCAATCTTCTGAGGTGCCTGTGGGTGGAAATGAATTCTTTCTACTAGCAGCCCAGTGCACCACCAGGACCACCACCCAGGACTCCCTTTGTTTGTTAAGACTTTCTAATTTTTGTAAATTCTCTTCAAGAATTTAATGGCAAACACAGGTCTTTTAAGAAAACCCTGCCAACAAAAACTATATGCAAGTGCAATTGAGTAAGTCTCCTTTTCACACCATTAAAGCATGCTACATGTGTACTTTCACCACTTCTGATGCTGAAAAAAGGAGCCCTGGTGGTACAGTGGTTGAAGAGTTCGGCTGCTAACCAAAAGGGTCAGCAGTTTGGACTCACCAGCTGCTCCGCGGGAGAAAGATGTGGCAGTCTGCTTCCATAAAGATTCACAGCCTTGGAAACTCTATGGGGCAGTTCTACTCTGTCCTACAGGGTTGCTATGAGTCAAAATTGACTCGACAGCAATGGCTTTTTTGGTTTTTAATGTTGAAAAACACAAGCAATTTGACTAGTTTTCATGTCTCCATTAATTGGGAAAAAAAATAGAAGCACATTAGTTCCAAAACTACTCAGGAGTCAATCACAACCAAATCTGCATTGATCTGGTTTCAACATTAGGTAAGAATCACCCTGATAACTGTAAGTCCCTGTGTTAGTGACCTATACATTATTTGACAGGCCTTAAAAAAAAAAAAGAAAAACACGTGTCATGGTTTGAATTATGACCCCCCCCCCAAAAATGTGTGTATCAATTTGGCTGGGCCATGATTCCCAGAATTGTGTGGCTGGCCTCCATTTTGTGATTGTAATTTTATGTTAAAGAGGATTAGGGTGGGATTGTAACACCACCCTTACCCAGGGTCACATCCCTGATCCAAAGTAAAGGGAGTTTCCCTAGGGTGTGGCCTGCACCACCTTTTACCTTAAAAGAGATAAAAGGAGAGGGAAGCAAGCGGAGAGCTGGGGACCATATCACCAAAAAATAAGCACCTGGAGCAGAGTGCATCCTTTGGACCCTAGGTTCCTGCGCACAGAAGCTCCTAGTCTGAGGGAAGACTGTTGATGACGAGGACCTTCCTCCAGAGAAGACAGAGAGAAAGCCTTCCCCTGGAGCTAACACCCTGAATTTGGACTTCTAGCCCATTAGACTGTGAGAAAATAAATTTCTCTTTATGAAAGCCATCCACTTGTGGTATTTCTGTTAGAGCAGCAATAGATGACTAAGACAACACGTTAGCCAAGATAAGGCTTTTCGCTTCAGTTTCTATGTGTAGTTACAAAAGTCACAAAATAAACTGCTAGGCAACATTCTTCGATCCCATTTAGCATGTAGATGAAAACTGTTTCCACTTCATCAAGAATGGGCCCTACAATGACTTCTCTATTTATTAATCTTAAAAATCCACTGGATGAAGTCCAACTGGCACCAACTCAACCAAAAAGGTATCAACACACTGCTCAGAAGTTAAAGTCTCAAAAACCTAGGAGAGCGTGATTCAAAATTTTGAGATAGGCAACTTTAAAAGGCTGGAGTTTTCCTGGATTGATCACTAAACATGGATTTCCCTAAACAGTATTTAGATCAGTGTTTCTCAAATACCATGAATTAATGACATCAGAAAACTACAAATTCCTAGGCCTAAACCCCTACTTAATGCATCAATTTCTGGAAACTGGGTCGGATTGTTGTTAGGTACCTTTGAGTTGATTTGGACTCACAGAGACCCCATGTGAGAGTAGAACCACCCCATAGGGTTTTCGTGGCTGTAATCCTTACGGAAAGAGATGGCTTGTCTTTCTCAAAGAAGCTGCTGGGTGGGTTCGAACCAGCAACCTTTCAGTTAGCAGCCAAGCACTTAAACATTTCACCACCAGGGTTCTCTATAGATGCCTTGGCCGCTAACCAAAAGGTCAGTGGTTTGAATCCACCAGCTGCTCCTTGGAAACCCTACGGGGCAGTTCTACTCTGTTCTATAGGTTGCTATGAGTCAGAATCGACTCGACGGCAACAGGTTATTGATACCTCTGAATTATGGTGTTGATGAAGAATACTGAATATACCATGGACTGCCAGAAGAATGAACAAATCTGTCTTGGAAGAAGTACAGCCAGAATGCTCCTCAGAAGTGAGGAAGGCAAGACTTTGCCTCATGTGCTTTGGACATGTTATCAGAAGGGACCAGCCCCTGGAGAAGAACATCATGCTTGGTAAAGTAGGAAGTGAAAAAGAGGAAGACCCTCAACGAGACAGACTGACATAGTGGGTGTAACAATTGGCTCAAACATAGCAATGACTGTGAGGATGGAGCAGGACGAGACAATGTGTTGTTCTGTTATACAGGGTCACTATGAGTCAGAACCAACTCGATGGCACCTAACAACAAGAAACAGTTCCCAAGGGATTCTAATGCATGATACATTCAAGTTTGAGAACCACCACTTTAGATACATGGAGTCACTGGGTGGTGCAAACTGTTAACGTGCTTGGATTTTAACTGAAAGGCTGGAGGTTGGCGTCCACCCAGAAGCACTTCAGAAGAAAGGCCTAGTGATCTACTTCCAAAAAAATTAGCCACTGAAAACCTATGGAACACAGTTCTACTCTGACATGTGTGGGGTCACCACAATTCAGAATCAACTCGACAGCAACTAGTGGTACTTTAGGTACATAATGGAAAATACTATTTTAATAGCACACAATACATATTTACAGCTGAAAAGAAAATACTTTCAAATTACTGTGAAAGTGGATAACTTTAGAATAATTTAGGTCAACTAAAATTATGCCAAAGGATACATCCCCCCAACCCCTACCTCACCTCCCCTCAAAAAAACTGTCCAAAATTAAATCCAATGATTTCCCACCATAAACTCTGGAAAATTACTATTTGAAATTTTAGCAAATGTTTTTGCAGCCTAGACATAAGAAAACATGGTTAATAGTAACTATAGTAGCTGACAGGAACCAAGTGTAAGTTTTACCTTTTCACCATTTTTTAATAAAGCATGGTGTTCAAATACGGATAGCATTAATACAGAGATACGCTCCTCAGATTTGGGGGCATAAAAATTTTAAGTAAAATTTGGGGGAGGTAGAGGTTAAGCTACATAAGGAGAACTTAACAAGAAGATACACAAATAACCAAAACCAAACCCATTGCCGTTGAGTAGATTCCAACTCATAGCAACACTAAAGGACAGTAGAACTGCCCCTAAGGTTTCCAAGGCTGTAATCTTATGGAAGCAGACTGCCACATCTGTCTCCCAAGGAGCGGCTAGTAGGTTTGAACTGCCAACATTTCAGTTAGCAGCTGAGCATATAACCAGTGCACCACCAGGGCTCCCAAGATGATCCATCTTGAACTAATATTGCTGGGATGATGATGGCTCATTTTACATGCTTAACTCTGAACTGCTGCAGAGGCATTGTGATACAACTGAAAAAGAACATGGGATCTTCTAATTTCAAGACTGCAGAGTGAAAACGTTTCTCTTCTCTCAAAACTCATGCTGTAACAAGGAGAACAAGAAGTAGGAACATAAACTCTGTCTTCAGTGAAACACGAGTGACTGTAATCCTGAACCACAAAATATTTATGATGATGGTTAAGTGAATGAAGGAATGGCAATAAGTGAATGAAAGAATGGCGAACGACTTACCAAAGAGAAGAGAAGCCAAATGTAAGTAACTGATGGAGGGAAAGGTACCAACGTGAGCCATCTGCCCCACAGAACCCCAGAAGTTGTCAGGAAAATTTTGCATAAATAAAATTTACACCTCCACTCTATTCACCACATGAAAGAGATCAAACAGCCAACAGAAAAGTATCACAGAGAAAACTGTGCATGAAAATAAAACCTCCAAGAAACTGTACTTAATTACCTATCAAAGGAAATCTGCTGGAAAGAATAAGACCAAGACAACCACTATCTGAAAGAAAACAGGTTGGTATATATTTCCATTTTACAGATGGGAGAGATATACAGAGAAAATGGAACTGCTATTTTTGAAAGTCTTTGTGGCTGGCACTGTACTAGGCACTTTACATACCTTCTCAAAATTATCGTAAATTTAAGGAGTTATGCTTTTCAGCATATCATATGTAAAGTATGCGTATGATATACAGTTTTAAAAATCTTTGAAGCTACATATGTAGCTCATTTGATTTCTGGAAAATGTCTCCCATATAATCTAAATGGCAAAGCCAGTCCTCACTAGCCTCCCCCTCCAGTCTGTGTACCTTAGCTATAAATGAAATAGTTATACAATGACAAACGCAGTTGTGCAACTAAGGTTCTTTAAGACCTGAGGGGTAAAGTGGAAAAGCTGTGGCAGCTGAAAAGAAAAAAGAAAAACCAAAAAAACCATTCTGAAGAGAAAAAAATATCTGGTTTTAACTCTCTGCCTCAATTATTTCCAGACACTGAGGACCTCTGAGAACTGAGTTTTACAAACTTTCCACTTGTTGTTTCATTTTTTCATAGAATAGGTAATATATGCAACATGTAAATAAAACATTTTGACTTCAGAGCCCAAACACAATGTATTTATACCAGTATGAATCCAAGATGTTCACGTTTTGCAGAGGATGAGAACTTCCATGGTTAATTCTTGTACCCTGGTGGCACACTGGTTAAGCATCTGGCTGCTAACCAGAGCTAGGCAGTTTGAACCCACCAGCCACTCCACAGAGAAAGATGTGGCAGTTTGCTTCTGTATAGATTACAGCTTTAGAAACCCTATGGGGCAGTTCTTCTCTGTCCTGTAGGGTCACTATGAGTCAGAATAGACTCAATGGCAATGGGTTTGGTTTTTAGCTGGTACGGTTAATTCTATGTTTTAAAATGAGAACGCTTCCTACCTTTTTTCTTTCCAAACTTCTAAAATGGGTTTGGTTTTTGGTTGAGTATGGTTAATTCTATGTTTAAGAATGAGAACTTTTAGAGCCTGTTACACTGCCACGGTAGTCAAAACAGCCTGGTACTGGTACAACAACAGATACATACAGCAAAGGAACAGAATTTGAGAACCCAGACATAAATTCATCCACCTATAAGCAGCTGATATTTGGCAAAGGCCCAAGGTCTGTCAAATGGGGAAAAGACTGTCTCTTCAACAAATGGTGCTGGCATAACTGGATATCCATCTGCAAAAAATTGAAACAAGACCCATACCTCACACCACGCACAAAAACTAACTCAAAATGGCTCAAAGACCTAAACATAACATCTAAACGATAAAAATCATGGGAGAAAAAATAGGGACAACACTAGAAGCCCTAATACATGGCATAAACAGAATACAAACCGTAAGTAACAATGCACAAACACCAGAAGAGAAACTAGACAACTGGGAACTCCTAAAAATCAGACACTTATGCTCATCAAAAGACTGCACCAAAAGAATTAAAGACAACCTACAGACTGGGAAAAAAATTTTGGCTACAATAAATCCGATCACCGTCTAATCTCTAAAATCTACAAGATACTGCAAAACTTTAACAAAAAAAAGACGAACAACCCAATTAAAAAATGGGCAAAGGATATGAACCGGCACTTTGCCAAAGATGATATTCAGGTGGCTAACAGACACATGAAGAAATGCTCATGATCATCAGTCATTAGAGAAGTGTAGATCAAAACTACAGTGAGACATCATCTCACCCCAATAAGGCTAGCATTAATCCAAAAAACACAAAATAATAAACGTTGGAGAGGTTGTTCAGTGACTGGAACACTTATACACTGTTGGTGGGAATGTAAAATGGTACAACCACTTTGGAAATCGATTTGGTAATTCCTTAAAAAGCTAGAAATAGAGGCACTATGTGATCCAGCAATCTCACTACTTGGAATATATCCTAGAGAAATAAGAGCTATCACGCGGAATAGATATACACACACCCATGTTCACTGCGGCACTGTTCACAATAGCAAAAAGATAGAAAAAATCTAGGTGCCCATCAACAGATGAATGGATAAACAAATTACGGTACATTCAAATAATGGAATACGACAGAGAATAATGATGAATCCGTGAAACGTCTCATACTATGGATGAATCTGGAAGGCATTATGCTGAGTGAAATTAGTCACAGGAGGACAAATATTGTATACGATCACTATTATAAGAACTCAAGAAAAGGTTTAAACACAGAAGAAAACAGTCTTTGATGGTTACAAGGGTGGGGAGTGAGGGAGAGGGAGTATTCACTAACTAGACAGTAGACAAGAATTATCTTAGGTGAAGAGAAGGACAGCACAACTGGACTAAACCAAAAGCTAAGAACTTTCCTGAATACAACCAAACACTTGGAGGGACAGAGTAGCAGGGGGCAGTTCTGGGGACCATGATTTCAGGGGACATCTAGCTCAACTGGCATAACAAAGTTTATTAAGAAAATGTTCTGCATCACACTTTGGTGAGTGGCGTCTGGGGTCTTAAAAGCTTGTGAGTGGCGATCTAAGTTACATCAATTAGTCCCAACCCACCTGGAGCAAAGGAGAATGAAGAACACCAAAGACACAAGGAAAATATTAGCCCAAGAGACAAAAGGGCCACATAAACCAGACTCCATTAGCCTGAGATCAGAAGAACTAGATGGTGCCCGGCTACCACCAATGACCACCCTGACAGGGAACACAACAGAGTCCCTGATGGAGCAGGAGAAAGGTTGGGGGCAGAACTCAAATTCTAGTAAAACGACCAGACAATGGTCTGACTGAGACTAGAGGGACCTCATAAGACATGGCCCCCAGATTCTCTGTTAGCCCACACCTAAAACCATTCCTGAAGCCAACTCTTCAGACAAAGATTAGACCAGACTATAAGACATAAAATGGTACTCATGAAGAGTGTGCTTCTTAGCTCAAGTAGATACATGAATATAAATGGGCAGCTCCTGTCTGGAGGTGAGATGAGAAGGCAGAAAATGATAGAAACATGCTGTCACAGTATGGGGAGAGCAACTGGAGTCACACAGCAGTGTGTGTATAAGTTTTTGTATGAAGAACTAACTTGAACTGTAAAGTTTCATTTAAAGCCAATTAAAAAAAAAAAAAGAATGAGAACTTTTCCTACCTTTTCTCTTTCCAAACTTCTAAAACCAACTACTCTTCAATAAATGTTGGATCAAAAAGATACAATGTCTATTCAGGATACATATTCTGATTAGGCAAATGTAAATTATGAAATAATTAGACCCCTTAGGATTATGATCTTTAAAAATGCTCAGCTGTGGCTAACACCTGACAGAAAACCTCAGGTACAATTATCTTGCTACCTAGACTCTATGTACTTTGAACATACCTTAATACCTTTTCATCTCTTTTATTCTAGCTGTTTAAGATCTAACAAATGACAGACAATATACGAAATACTCTGCCAGCAGTACAATATAATTCTACCTCTTCCTATCAATCAACACTCAGTTTCCTTTCCCTCTTTCTTAACATACTGCTAAAAAACCATCACTTAGATGTATTTACTGTATTTTTACGCAAATAACGTTTGCCTTCTATGTTTGTTTACCAACTGCTTCCTTCCTCCCCCCAGGAGGTATTTTCATAAGCGCCGCTATGCCAAGAATTCTGGTTAGGATAAAATAAGTTTGTCTTCCTAAAGTCATTCATATATACAATTTTTGTTTTGTTTTAAGGTGTACCATAAACTTAAAATCAAATGACAACACAATCATCAAGCCAGGATATCACTTCCTTCCTACAATAAACACCCTGAATTATGTAGCACTCTAATTATGAGAATACTCCTAAGAGTTAAGGTATTGAAAATATAAAACGGCTTTTCTGATTTTTCAACTGAATAATCACTAACAATGATTCATTCTTAATTTGAAAAATAAGCTTTCTGAATTATCAGAGAACATAAGTTTAAATTCAAGAATGTCATCAGTTGCTAACACTGTCACAGTGCAGTATTAAATGTATATGCTGAAACTTGAGATTTGTTTCTTACTAGAAACAATGAAGAACAAACCCAGGACACTGATGACAAATCAGCAATCTTTAGTTTTATTTTTCTCTAACATATCTCACTCTTGATTTTTATAAGAAATAAGATAGTATAAAAGAAATAAAATAATTTTATCTGAATGGAACTCTTTTATGAAAGCAAACTGACAAGATTCTAGCAACCCATTTCCTTCAAGCTCACATCTGATTATCATGAGAAAACTTATCAAAGTTGTTAGAAGAGTAAAATATGGTTGGAATTTAATAATATGTACAAACCATTAAGCATCAAGATCCATCAGAAATTTGTCTGGTGCCCTGCTTTCTTATTCACACTTTCTCTAGTTTCATGTGCATCCATCCCCCTCCCTCTATACTCTTATGTAAAATCACCCAACAGGGTGATAAACCATACCCATCTAACTGACTAAAAAGACAATATAATATTAATGAATCTTACTTTGAAAGTATTTCCTTTGATCACTTTTCTTCCCCTACTTGCTAAATGGGGTCACACCTATGGTGACCACGTTTTAAATCAAAACCTAAGATGAATGATGTAACAACGAAACAAAAAACCAAACCCATTGCCTTTGAGTTGACTGCAACTCATAGTGGCCCTACAGAGCAGAGCAGATTTGCCCCGGAGGGTTTCCAAAGAGTAGCTGGTGGATTCGACCTGCCAACCTTTCGGTTAGCTGCCGCAGCTATTAACCACTATGCCACCAGGGCCCCATGATACTAACAACAAGATAGCATATATTACTGAAAAAACATGCACCTTTATTTGGGGTGTGGGCAGAGATATCAGGCTACCTAAAATTTCTGTGCTGCTTCTAGTGTGTGACCCTATATTTTATGGATGCCAAAAAGATGAGATTTCTAGAATATTCCAAAAAGTCTAGGAGGCCAATAAAAAATATTAGAAAACTGGCGTGCCCAAAGATGTAAGGCTCCTGGAGCTATATCCCAGAATCTCACCACCGGTTCGATACTTATCTTTTTATGTACTCTAGCTCAGGTTTCAAAGCTCTAACTAGCAACTATGAGCAAATGTCTCCCAAATATGATTCTAGCTCAAATCATTCTCCTAGTTCTCTTTTTGCTAACTGCCCACTAGAAATTCATTTAGATGTCTCCCAGGAAAAAGATCATGGGGTGATAGTAGGGCAGGGTAGACAAAGACAAACTAGCAGTAGTTAAGTCAGAGTAGAAAGACAAGATAAACAGAACTTGAGAGAGCCCATAATAAATGCTTTACCTGTACTGTCGTCTCTAATTTAAGGTAGAAATTATCATTATCCCCATTTTAGAGATGAGAAATTGAGGCTTTGAGAGATTATGGAACTTGCCCAGGTCACACAGCTAGTAGGTGTTAAAGCAAGGATTCGAACCCAGATAATCTGACTCCAAAGCCCAAGCACCTATACGTGCTAAAGTCCTAAAAGAAGATGAGATGCAGATTCTGACAGGTGAGTTGTGGTCACTGGTCAATTCAAGACACATTCATTGAGCATTAACTACGCGTTGGAGTCCCTGGGTGGTATAAATGGTTAATATACTCCACAGCTAACAAAAAGGCTGGAGATCAAATTCACCACCTAGAGGTAACTCGGAAGAAAGGCCTGTGACCTACTTACGAAAAATCAGCCGCTGAAAACCAAACTATGAAGCAGAGCCCTACTCTGACACACACAGGGTCACTATAAGTCAGAATCAACTAGATGGCAACTAGTAAGTATGTGTCAGATACTGGAGAAACAAAAAAAGTCTATCTGGGTTCAAATCCTTGCTTTACCACTTAATAAGCTATGTGACCTAAATAATAAATTCCTGAGCTGTGTGACTTGAATAAGGAATGACCACTACTCTCAGAGACAAATTAACAAGTCACAATATAAAATGAAACAACACAAATAGGAACAAGGGAGAGAAATCACAGACTAGAGGAATGATTACCTTTGTCTAAGGGAAAGGAGAGCTACTTTGCTTATAGAAAGGTGCTGACTGATTAATACTTTGAATTAGGATAAAGAAAGGCCATTCCAGGCAGAATAAAATATGATACCATGATTCTACATAGTGTACTCAGGCAAGAGCAAGTAGACTGAGTAGACTGATAGTATAATATCTAGGAGGCTAGAGAGTTAGGCTAGATTTCAGATGAATTAAAAAAATAACGAGCAATATACATAGTTCAAACATCCACACAGAAAGTCAAGATCCGAGGCTAAAGGAAATGGGGGGGGGGGGGGCAGAGCCCAGGTAGTGTTACAGAAAAGTGTATTCCATTTTCATAGACATGGGAGTTCACACAAATGATCATCGATCCAAGGTAAGCAGCTGAAGTGTAGGGACTATGTCTTCATCTGAATTCACCATATATTTGAATGGAAGAACACAAAGATAAATAATGCATGGTCCCTAGCCTTTAAAGATTTCAGTTTCAGTACAGTTGGCAAATGAAATTATTACTATCCAGAATGATTAATAAAGTCAAAGAAGTTATGTGTATGGCATAATGGCAGAACAAAAGGAGTTTCTGAGTAGGTCTCTCAGGAAGATGGGAAAAAGAACACACCAGGCAGAGGCATGTAAAAGTGAACAGAGGTGTGACATGGTATATTTGTAGAAAATACAAGTAGTTTGGTAAGGCTCAAACACAGGGTACAAGTGAGGAAGTGGTGAGACATACTTAAGTATATGAGTAAGGGCAAGATCATGGTGGGCCTCTATTATAAATAAAAAAGCAACAAAGGAAAATCCTCCAAGTGTTGAGAAAGAAAAGAACCTAGAGATGCACTGTCCAATAGTGTAGCTATGACAATATGTGGCTTTTGAGCATTTGAAATGGATTCTAGTGGGAACAAGGAACTAAATTTTTAATTCTATTTGATTTTAATTTATTTAAATTGATATAGCCGTTATTGCCTGCCATATCAGACAGAGCTGATCTAGAGCACATGTAAAGGGAATTGCCTTGTCCGGGAAGAATACATCTCCAAAAAGACAAGGTGGAAGACAAAGATACAGATGTTTATAAGTTAAGAAAGAGGTGGCAGGAAGTTGACATTCACATGATAATATCAATGATTTCTACAAAGTAAGAGACAAGTGTGAAGTCAGTCTTGAAGAACACAGAAGGCTTGAAATAGACAGTAAGAGGAAAGGGTGAGGGCTATGACCAAAAGGACTGCCAAGTTTAAGCTGAAGTTGTAAGCTGTTTAAAAAAGATAAAAAAGCTATTATAAAGGACATTATTGGGACAACTGACAAAACCGAATATGGATAATGGATCAAACAGTAGTGCTGCATAAACTTCCTGATTTTGATAACTTACTCTCATTATTTAAGAGATATTCTTGTTGTAAGGAAATACACACTGAAGTGTTTAGGAGTAAAACAGTCTCTAGTTTATCCTCAAATGAGTCATGTATGTATATACACATACATATATATTCAGCAACATATTTAAAAACAATTGGCATAAGGGCGCCTATGAAAATACCTCGCAGGAGAGGGTGCAGCTGGCAAACAAACGTAGAGGTACATGTTATTTGCGTAAAAATACAGTATACGTGAGAGAGAGAATATATATATGACAAAACAAAAAACAAATGAGACAAAATTTAACAATTGGGAAATCTAAGGAAAGGGTATCTGAGAGCTCCTTGTGCTACTCAAGCAACTTTTCTATAAAGGCTTGAAATTAAATAAAAAGTTACAGAAAAACTCATAGTGGGGTCAAAACGTAAAACTGTGTGATTTTCTTTGGTAGCATTAAGCACCTTAGGTTTAGAAGGAGAGGATACAGATGGTAGAACTGGCCCAAGATTGGGAATTAAGAATATTGGGGGGAAAGTGACTGAAAAGGAAAACCGGAGCTGCAGAAAAGGAGTAAACAAGTGGTACTGAGGCTGGAAATCCTGACAAAGCTTAAGACTTAGTGTGGTGGGAAACAGTGAGAATTAGAACGACAGGAGGTTACAGCCAGAAAGTAGGATATAAACAGGAAATGCAAATTAGCCCCAGAATGAGATACCACCTCACATTCACAGACTGACCATACCAGTCTTTGGTGAGGATGAAGAGCAACCAGAACTCTCATGTACTGCTGGTGGGAATGTAAAGGAAAACAGTCTGGCCATGTCTTAGAAAGTTAAATATGCAGCTGCCTTTTGCCCCAGTAATTCCACTCTTAGGTATCTATCCAAGAGAAATGAAAACATATGCCATACAAAGACATACACAAATGTGCATACAGCAGCATTATTCATAACAGCCAAAAGGTAGAAACAATACAAATGTCCATCAACTGATAACTGGATAAACAAAATGTGGTATTATCTACAGAATGGACTACTACTATTCAATAACGAAGAACGAAACCGCTGATAGATGCTACAACATGGATGAACTTCAAAAACACTATGGTAGGTGAAAGAAGCCAAACACAAAAAAAGACCACATATTTTATAAATCAATTTATATGAAATATCCAGAAAAGGCAAATCTATAGAGACAGAGAGCTGATTACTGATTACTCAAGACTGGGTATGGGAATGGGAAATGATTGCAATGAGCACAACGGATCTTTTCTGATGGAAATGTTCTAAAACTGGATTGTGATGATAACTGCAACTCTATAAATTTACTAAAATCATTAAATCGAACATTTAAAATGGGTGAATTTTAGAGTATGTAAAACATACTTCAATAAAGAAAAAAATTTCATCTACCAAATTGGAAATTATTAAAAATCAATAGTACTTATTGGTGTGGATGATGATGTCCTTTTCTAGTGACTGGTCTTTCCTGATGATGTGTCCAAAGTAAGGAAGCCAAGTCTCAACAACCTTGCTTCTACGGTTGTATTCTGGCTGTATTTCTTCTAAGGCAGACTTGTTTATTCTTTTGGCACTCCTGGTCTATTCAATACTCTTCATCAACAGTACAAATTCAAATGCACCAATTCTTCTTCTGTCTTCCTTTTTCACTGTCCAGCTTTAACATGCATGAGGTGACTAAAAAGACCATGGCTTGGGTCGGGTGCACCTTAGTCATCAAAGAGACACCTTTTTAAAACTTTAAAGTCTTTTGCAGATTTGCCCGATGCAATACATCATTTGATTTCTTGACTGCTGCTTCCATGGATGTGGATTATTGATCCAAGTAGAATGAAATCATTGACAATTTCAATTTCTTCTTAATTTACTATGATTGGTAAAGTAGAGGGTCAGTGAAAATGAGGGAAAACTTCAATGAGATGGACTGACGCAGTAGCCAACAGTGGACTCAAACGTATCAATGATCATGAAGATGGTGCAGGTCTGGGCAACGTTTCCTTCTTATACATAGGATCACCATGAGTTGGAACTGACTCAATGGCAACAAACAACAACAACAACACTGGTGTGGGTGCAGAGAAACTAGCCTTTGTATACCTTTCTGGAGACTACAATGTAATACAACTTTTCTCTAAGACAACATGTAAAGGTTGAAAATGCATATAGCCTTTGGTCCAATAATACCACTTTTAGGAATTTATCCTAAGGCCATAATCACAGCAGCACTGTTTATCAATTAAAAAAATAAGCCCCAAAGCAAAAATAATAGAGGGTTGGTTAAGTAAACTATGGTACTTCATAAAACAGAATACTACGTAGCCAGTGACAATGATGTGGTCACTTACTAGACTTACGTAAGCATCTTTAGGGCAAGGGCTGTTTCTTTTACTATTATATCTTCAACAACTGGTACAGTACCTGGCACACAGCAAGACACTCAAATGTTCTGAGTGAATACAAAATATTTAATTACATGGAAAGATTTTACAATATACCCTAAAGTTAAACATTCACACATACACATAACCTCGGTTCTAAAAACAGTATGTATACTCTGGTCCTCCATTCAAAAACTGAAAACATGTACCCATGTATATAGGAAAAAGGCTAGAAAGATATACAGGCAAAACACTTTTTATCTCTAGGTGGCTAGATTTTTTTTTCTCCATCTATTTTCTAAATTTTCAATAATTAACACATTATAATTCTATAATCAGAAAAAAAAGTTTTTAAAATTTCTTAAGTGGAAACGTTTCAAGCAATGATAAAGTCTAAGATTGGTCAGTTGCTAAAGCTCTGTGGAGACAGAGGTCATGAGAGTTGAAAAAAATTAATTTACTTTGAAGCTTCAATTCATTTATTCAACAAATATTAATTATGCACTTCTACGTGCTAGCCACTGTTCTAGGCTCTGAGGAAATAAGAGGTAGACAAAGCCAACCAAAATCCTCGCTCTTGTGGAAGTGAAAAGTCACCTGGATAGCTGAATGAAAAGGGAAACATAAGCCAGGTGCCAAAACCCTCAATGAATGTGGGAGAATGGTAGACAGAAGCTAATGAGATAATGAACAGAAATGGGGGGGAAAAAAAAAAAAAAACCAAACCCGCTGCCACTGAGTCGATTTCAAGTCACAGTGGCCCTACAGGAATGAACAGGAAAGGTAGCCTTTATAGAAAGATTACAGGGGTTTTTTGCCTGGAATCCCTGAAAACAACAAATCAAACCAAACCCATTGCTGCTGAGTCAATTCTGACTCATAGCGACCCTACAGGACAGAGAAGAACTGTCCCACAGGGTTTCCAAGGTGAGACTGGTGGATTTGAACTGCCGACCTTTTGGTAAGCAGCCGAGCTCTTAACCACTATGCCATCAGGGCTCAGACCTCACTTTTCTTTTTAACTCCTTAGTGTGGAGTGTGGAAGAATGAGGAGCCGCCACTTGAGAGGACCACAGGTAGAGTATTGTCCTTTGGGAAGAGCAAAGCTTCTATTAGGCCATGAGACAAAAGAAATATTCTGAGAAGGGTTAAGTATCTTGTTTACTACAGAAAAGAGCTCTAGAGCAAAAGAGGGAGGAGTAAACTGCATCTGGTATGGAACCAAGGAGGCATGATGGGGATTAACTGACCTCAAAGTTCTTAACCAGGTTCAGACTGCAGTATTTTGAGGCCTGATGATGTAAGATGACACTGACCTGGTCCTCAGGTGCTGGGAAAGCATGTCTTATTTATCTCTATAACCTCAAAGTCTAATAGAGCCAGATCTGCAAGCTAGTACAAGCAAAAATCCTCAGTGATTTAACAAGAAAATCTTAAACCTCAAAATTCAACATGGTTCAGTAACTGGTTCCAGAAAACAGCTTTATGTGAGTTAGTCATTTTTTTTCAAGAGAACTATCATTCTATGTCAACATGACTTAACACTTTAGTCATTTCTGACTTGTTCCTCAAACGTGAATTAGTAATCAGGTCCTTCCTTAATATTTCTCACCTGACCATTTTATGCCACTATGGCTGGTTTA
The DNA here is from genome assembly GCA_030035585.1 of Dugong dugon. Taxonomy (NCBI): domain Eukaryota; kingdom Metazoa; phylum Chordata; class Mammalia; order Sirenia; family Dugongidae; genus Dugong; species Dugong dugon. The sequence continues at coordinate 25,123,155 of CM057482.1, read as the reverse complement.
GGCCCCCATCCCTCCCACTTCTTAGCCAGTTATGCCTCAGTTATCAGGTATATCTCATAAATCTCCCTGTTAAACTCTTGTCTCTGTATGTGCTGAACTCACTTCCCCTGACTATATTCCTGATCAATGGACTTGAACGCTGTGGGTATCTTAAAACGGTCAAGACGTAAAGAGAGAAGCAGAGTGCTGTAATATAAAAAGTCAAAGCCTAGTTTCAAATTTCAGGTCTGTTTTCCACTAGCTGTGCAACCTTGAACCCCAAGCCACCACACCACTGCCAAAGTGATACTCGAAGCAAATAACATGATCGGACCACTGTCCAGATCAACAATCTAAGAGTTCTTCATTACTAAGAAAACAGGATCTACTCTGCCTGCCTACCCAGCCACAATTTCTTGCCACTCTTCCTCATGGGCCTTGAAGCTCTAAACTTCCAAGCTCTTACACCTCCAAGAACATGCTTTTTTCTCAAACTGCAAGGCCTACCCTATCTCACCCCTTTGACTCATTCTGGTTAACTTTTATTCATCTTCTAAGTCTTAGTACCACCACTTCTTTCTCAATAAAGTCTTCTTTTACTCTCTCTCTACTATTGAAACCTGGTCTTTTTCTTCCTTGTATTACTTAACATTTAAATTCTCTGCACATGTCTCCCTCAAAATATCACATGTTCCTTGCCTAGGCATAGCACCTAGAAATTTGTGACTATCTGTGGTTGTGGATAACACCACCAAGCTCACGGGGCTGCTGGGAGGTTTGAAATAATATATGTAAAGAAGAAAACATGTATAAAAATTAAGACCATAGAACTTTTTTAGAAGAAAACAGATAAAGCTTCAAAACCTAGTTTTCGACAATGGATTCTTAGATATGATACCAAAAGCACAAGCAACAAAACACAAAATAGATAAACTGGACTTCATCAGAATTAAAAACTTCATCAAAGTATCAAAGGACTTTTATCAGCAAAACGAAGAGACAACCTACAAAACGGGAGAAAATATATCGCAACCACGTATCTAACAAAAGTTTCATACCTGAAATACATAAAGAAATATAACTCAAAAACAAAAAGACAACTCAAATTTTACAACAGGCAAAAGACCTGAATAGACATTTCTCCAACGAAAACATACAAATGGCCAATAAGCACATTTTGAAAAGATGCTCAATACCATTAGTCATTAGAGAAATGCAAATCAAAACCACAATGAGATACCATTTCACACCCACGATAGCCCTGGTAGCACAGTGGTTAAGAGATTAGCTGCTAACCAAAAGGCTGCCTGTTCGAATCCACCAGCCACTCCTTGGAAACTCTATAGGGGCAGTTCTACTCTGTCCTATAGGGTCGCTATGAGTTGGAATCGACTCAATAGCAATTGGTTATGGGTTAAGATGGCTGAAGGAGCCCTGGTGGTACAATGGTTAAGCATCCTGCTGTTAACCAAAAGGTTGGTGGCTGCATGTGAGAAAGACCTGGCAATCTGCCTCCATAAAGATTACAGTCTAGGAAACCCTATGGGGCAGTTCTATTTTGTCACGTGGGGTTTCCATGAGTTGAAAATCGACAGCAGCAGAGTGGCTAATATCAGAAAATAACAAATGTTGGCAAGGATGCAGAAAAACGAGAACCCTTACCCACTGCTAGTGGGATCGTAAAAAATGGTGCAGCCTCTGTGGAAAACAGTTTTCTGGTTCCTCAAAATGTTAAACATAAAATTACCATATGACCCAGCACTTCCACTCTTAGGTACAGACCCAAAAGACTTGAAAGCAGGGATTCGAACAGATACCTGTATACCAATGTTCACTGCAGCATTATTTGTAACAGCCAAAAGCTGGAAACAACCAAAGTCCATCAACAAAATGTGGTATATACATACAACGAAATATTCTGCCATAAACAGAAATTTAGTTCTGTTAACATGCTAAACATAGATGAACTCTGAAAACATTATGTTAAGCTAGACACAAAAGAACAAACATTATGTTAAGTTAGACACAAAAGAACAAATGTCACACTTACATGACATTTTTAGAACAGGTAAATACAGAGACAAACTTTTATTAGTGGTCACCAGGGGATGGAGGGAGGAGAAAAGGGGAGTTATCATTTAAGGGGTACTGTTCTTCTGTCGGAAACCCTGGTGGCATAGTGGTTAAGAGTTACATTTGCTAACCAAAAGGTCAGCAGTTCAAATCCAGCAGGAGCTCCTTGGAAATTCTATGGGGCAGTTCTACTCTGTCCTATAGGGTTGCTATGAGTCGGAATCAACTCAACGGCAACAGGTTTTGTTCTTCTGGTTTTGAGCTTCTGTCTGTTGTTGTTGTTAGGTGCCACCGAGCCAGTTCCGACTCACAGCAACCCTATATATAACAGAACAAAACACTGCCCAGTCCTGCACCATCCTCCAAATCGTTATGCTTGAACTCACTGTTGCAGCCACTGTGTCAATCCATCTTGTCAAGAGTCTTCCTCTTTTTCCATGACCCTCTGACTTATGTCCATCTCCAGGGACTGGTCCCTCCTGATAACATGTCCAAAGTACGTGAGACAAAGTCTCACTATCCTTGCTTCCAAGGAGCACTCTGGCTGTAATTCTTCCAAGACACACTTGTTCATTCTCCTGGAAGTCCATGGTATATTTAATATTCTTCACCAACACCATAATTCAAAGGCATCTAGTCTTCTTTGGTCTTCCTCATTCATTATCCAGCTTTCCCATGCACGTGAGCCAATTAAAAATATCATGGCTTGGGTCAGGTGCACCTTAGTCCTCAAAGTGACATCTTTGCTTTTCAACACCTTAAAGGTGTTTTGCAGTAGATTTGCCCAATACAATGCGTCTTTTCATTTCTCAACTGCTCCTTCCATGGGTGCTGATTATGGATACAAGTAAAATGAAATCCTTTACAACTTCAATCTTTTCTCCGTTTATCATGATGTTGCTTATTGGTCCAGTTGTGAGGATTTTTGTTTTATGTTGAGGTGTAATCCATACTGAAGGCTGTAGTCTTTGATCTTTATCAGTAAGTGCTTCAAGCCCTCTTCACTTTCAGCAAGTAAAGTTGTGTCATCTGTGTATCGTAGGTTGTTAACAAGTCTTCCTCTAATCCTGATGCCATGTTCTTCTTCATACAGTCCAGCTTCTCGGGTTATTTACTCAGCATACAGATTGAATACGTATGGTGAAAGGATACAATCCTGACCAAACCTTTCCTGATTTTCTGTCTAGGGAGATGAAAACCATTTGAAATGGATAGTGGGGGTGGGTTGCACAACATTGTGAATATAATTAATGTCACTGAAGTATACACTTAAAAATGGTTACAATGGCCAAAAAAAAAGCATGGTACATAATAGGTGTTCCATCCATCACCATTTTTATCTACACCATATCCACTTCCAAGGAACTGTTATAAAAGATACTGGGAGGTGAAGATAGACCTCAAATAACTGATAAACTTCTAGAAGAAATTCTGATTCTGAGTTCACAGGAAATCAAAGAACCAGAACATGGAAACTCAGCAAAAGCAAGGAGGTGGAGAAGCATGGTCCAATTCTCATGAAATCACCAGGGACCTTGGATTCTACCAATTTCTATCATTTGATGTTCACTGAAATAGAAATAATTCTTGTTATACTCCTCTGTCAATCTTTCCTACCTTTCCCAGGGAGTCACTTGAAAGTGATCCTGAGATCACAAACCAGGGTTCAGGAACATTAGAAAAATTACTCAAGATTATCACAGAGCTTCATAAACAAAAACTGGCAGTCTCCCTCCCTTGAATTTCTCTCCCTCTCTAAGCAAACCTGCATGCAAAGTTCACACTCTGGTGTCAGACTTCTCAATTTGAATTTAGGCTCTACCACTTTACCAGTTGTTTGACTTCTGTCAAGTTGCTTAACCTCTCTATGCCTCACTATTCTCATCTGGGAAATGGAGACAATAATATCCATCACATGATATCGTTATGAAGATTTAAAAAAATAAAGTGTCTGATCCAGGGTTCAACAGATGAGCTACAATTACTAAATTAATTGTCCTAACACTTGTTTTCACTACTTCTCTGCATAGAAATGTTCAACAAACAGCTCATCACTGCTAACAGTCACACCATTCCCTCATCCCGAGTATCCTCCAGGCCTCTCCCTCACCTCTCAAGAACCCCAGGAGGCTGGGGATTAATGGACAAGTGGAAAATTATATGGCACTCCCTGAACCAGGAAAACTCTGGTGCGAGAATTTAGAATCCCTCTCTTTATTACTCTCTCCACTTTACCATTTCAGAGTTGTCCTTTTGTACTTGACTAGAATATAACTTCGGCTTTATATCCAAAAATTTTTTTTAAAAGATGGCTCAGTGTTACCTCGGCAGTCTCTAACATATCTAAGAAATCTTCAAGGCATGTCTCTGATTTCATTTTTTCTAATTTCCTGATTATCCCAGTTTACAGTGATCCTTCTACCCACTGAGCTTCTATAGTGATCATTTATAACAAGCCATCATTTGGCACTTAAGACAATACAGACTTATCCAACAGAAAACATTCTAAATTAAGAATTTGCTTATTGAAGCAATTATTTTAGATAATAACAGACCTTTTCAGTGTAGGTTTTGATTTTAAAATAATCTGCCAAGGATAATTTTTCCAACTAAAATAAATGTTTTATAAATTTCTACAGCTACAGAGATTTGGTATTCATTTAAAGAAGAGATACACTATGTATTTTAAACAATTATCTAAAATTTTCAGAAAAATTATGTACATATTCTATTTATTAAAGCTAAGTAAAAACATTTTCAAATTACTGAATGAACTGTCATTTTCCATTTTTATTATTTAGATAAACAAAAGATAATTTTAGATAATAAAATATGTCAAATTAAAACTTTAGAGACTAGAATGGCACTTCTACTCTCCTTTAAGTACCTTTAATACCAAAAGATCCAACAGATGGGGATGCCACTATTCAAGGGAGAAATCTTTGATTAGTAAAAAGAAAAACATTCCTGCTTTTATAATAGGTAATCGTGGATTTTATTATATTAATAAGCTTATAATTACCTTTAACTCTTAGCTGTAGGTAATTCAACCCCTTCCAAGAAACAAATATTGGCAACCTTTACCTATATTTCCAAATGCTTATCCATTTTATCTTTTTTCTTTACCATCAAGTTGCTTCCATAGTTACAGACAAAAGGGCTATTGTTTTGGTCCAATGGAGAGCCTTTGGCTTTAAAACATGTTTGGTGGGGAAGCTTGCAGGGGGAGACAGAAAGGAAATTAAAATGATTCCAAAATAACTATTTTTCAGTTTACCTCAATTTTCCTTTTACTGAGGTTGGCTTCAGTATTTAACTTTTTTTATTATATAATATTTGGTGCAAAATAATATATGTAGCCTATCTACCCTACTGATAAATTACTCAGTAGATTACTCAGTAGATTACTTGATCTGTGTTCACAGATAGATGCTTTATACACCTGGCTGAAAAAAGAGCACAAGGTCCAGCTATTTATGGAGGTCATTAACATTTCAAATAGCTAAGATAAAGTGCTTTCACACTTTGCCTAATCTTCCTCTTACACAGCTTGGTCTCAAGCCTTTATTAAATGTGAGGAATTCAACAGCTTCAAGATTCAAAACTAACCACATATATTGGAAAACTACCCTTATTTTTCCTGTGTCTCATGTCTTTTTTGGAATGTTCCAAAAAATTGCCAGAATTGCTTTTTGAAAATGTTTGTTTTCCTAAAAGCAGTTTTTAAACTTAGGAAGCAAGTTTTGCGTATGCCCTAAAAGGAGGAACTGCGAATAGTTGGTTATGAAGTGGAGTAGTGTGGGGGGGAGAAAGGATGAAGTAAGCAGGGGCCAGCTTAGGAAGGCTCAGTGGTTAAGAGAAAGGACTTTGGTCTGGCAAGCCTCAGCTCAAAGTGTGCTAGCCACTTATCACCTAAGGCAACCTTGGACAAACTAGTTTAGCCTTTCTAAATTGTCTCACTTGCTAAATGAGGGTTAACAATACCTAACTCATTTGGTTTGAGAGTATGTTTAGCACGGAATTAGCTGGTATTATTATTCAACCTAGGTAGTTTAGTTAAAGTTCAAAGGGCAACAAAGAATCACTATAAAGAATTTTAAGCAGAGAAAGACAGACATGACTGCAGTTTAGAATGGAGAGGTAAAACTGGAACTCAAAGATCAGTTAGCTGGCTGTTTCAGAAACTATAGTGGCCTGTGCCAAGGTGTGAAGCAAAATACAATAGTGGATTCCAGAGATACTATGGATTTAAAATTGATAGTACTTTGGGGTTAATTGTGGGTGAAAGAGAAGAAAGAAGCAGAACGACATCCCAGTTCTGGCTCCGATGGTCGTACCATCCTTTACTGAAACAAAAAGAAAAAAGGGCTTCAAGGAATGCTGTTGGGAGGACAAAATCATCAGTTAAGTGTTAGCCTTGTTGGGTTTAATATAGGTACAGAACAAACATTTGGTGAGCTGGTAGAATATGGATCTGGAGTGCAAGAAGAATATCTGAACTCAAAATACAGATCTGGGAACCATTAACATATACAGGATGCTAACTGAAGATATGGGACTGGAGATTACTCAAGGAAAAGGGTAGGGAGGAGGAGAAAAGATCAAAATCCTATGAAACTCTAATACTTAATGACTGTAGGAGGAAAAATTTGCAAAGGACACAGAGGTCACAAATAGGAAGAGCCCAGGCAATATCATGAAACTCATGGGAAGGGTTTCAAGGAGGAAAAAGTAGTCAATAGTGCCTGTCAACTGCTGCTGAGAGATCAAATAAGCACACAAAGATCCACAGGGGTAGGGATAGAGAGAAGTACCCAGGGTGATTATACTGGGAAAGGAGAAAAAAAAAAAAGGTATAAAAAGAGACAGACGGATCTCTTCTCTTCTACCAAAATACTGCTAACCACAAAACTTTCAAGTTTATTTTTTCTAGTATCATCCAAACACGGAAAACCAAATTCAGTCAGTTTCTTAAGCATACCAGCAGTTAATGAATGAGCCTGTCCTAAGCTGACAACAAAAAAGTTACCTCCTAAAACATTTGCCTAATTTTATAGAGAAGCCATACAGGAAAAACATTACAAAACTGTTAAGTTCCCCTATTACACAGAACAAAGAGACCTTGTAATATTAAGCCACTGGTTCTAGGTTCTCTCAAGTTTTTACCAGCTTACTATCCTTTAACATTTTTCCTTATGCTATTCCTTATGCAAGAAAAAGAAAATCACTGCACTTCCCTTGAAAAGCAATTAACAACAGAGACTTTGAATATATTTAATATCCCCTATGGATCATTTTTTTCCCTCCATTCTAAGAGAATAAAAGGCATCTATCTATCACTGTTCATATCCTATCCCAATATCATGATATTTAGACCAATTCAAGATATTCAGAAAACTGGTTCTCACCCTTCCTTCCTATGAAATCAACCTACTAAAAGGATAAATCCTAGTTCTATCAACCAGGGACCAGTGCAGTTGATACTAGAACTCAAAGTTCTGGTGTTCTCCAAAGTGCAATAGTAGATTAATCTTTACCTTGGGTGCCCATTAAAATTTAATGTACAGCCAAACTTGAAATGGCCTTCACTAAAATTTTTCTATTTACAATTATCTTCACCTCTACCTACCATAAAATTAAACTCTGTTAAGAAGAAAATCAGATACGGTTCTCAAATTCAGAATAAGGGAAATATCTGTGATACAAATATTTAAGCACCAACACAAGTTTTAAATATGCAAATGAAATTCATGTTATATCATGAATAGTGATTACCTATATAAATTTCTGACACACAGCAAATTTGAATACATCAATAATGTATTTCCTAATAATGATTTCATTGATTAAAAGTGATGAAACACCTGTAAATCAGTAATGGAAAATTTTAAGTTTTCTCTTCTATTACAAACGTTAAGAAAATCAACGTGTCTGGAAAACTCAAACTCTTCAGCCATGACAAACAAAATAGACAGTAAAAAAAAAAATTTCCCTTAGCAAGCACAATGCTCAACATATCAACTTTAGTTCTAAAAGTTAGCCATAACTAAGCTATCAATAAACTGAAATAAAATTTTACAGAAAATAAGTTTAAATTGTAAAATAAGCTAGGGTATTTAATTCAAGATCACACACACTCATGGCTTATCATCTGCCTCCAATTAATAAATTAAATACTCCTGTCTTAAATTTTGCTTTAAAAAAAATTTTTTTTTTTTTACTCTATTCTGGAACATTAGGCAACTAGTTTATAAACCCAAACTGTTTCAGCCTGTTCCACTTAACAGACTAGCTGTTAAGAGTATATACATAATCAGCAGCCACTGCCAAACAAAGTATGCTCTTACAGACAAACAGAAACAAACTATGTCCAAAATCATTATGTGTATCTATGTGTTATCCTACTTTAATTGAAAACCTATGAAATACTGGAAAGGTGCTGACATACCATTTTCAAACCTAGAATGATACACGCTAATTCTCCATTTCTGTATCATATTAAAAAAAAAAAAATCAAGATTCAAAATGTACATGTAGCCACAAAGCCTATTCAAATCTGTTCAGAGACAGGTAAAAGTAATATTAACTGGCACTACCCTAGCCCCATCTCTAAAGACATTTCTGATAGATTTTCTTGGAAGCAAATCTTTCTTCTGACATGAAGAAGCACATACTAAGGAAAGCTGGCTTTAACAACCACCAAAAACAAAACCCAGTGCCTTAGGAGTCGATTCCGACCCATAGCGACCCTATAGCCAGTATAAAATATTAAGCCCCCTACTTACTGATAACAATACATATAATAAATATGTTCAGTTTCCTTTAGCTGATTTTAATGTCCAGAATATGGATTTAGATCCATCTACATCTTGGCAAATGGAGTTTAAAATACAACCCAATCAACACTTCCGAGCACTTCACAGACACATTTTAACAGAAAATTTTAAGGAGCTACCCATTAGAGAAATTCTGAAGCACATTCTGCTGATGACTATATAAATTGGCCTAACCTTTTAAAAAGCAATTTGGCCACTAAAGTGTTCATACCCTTTGATCTAGAAAGCTCACTCCAGGGGATTTTTCCAAAAGAAATAAATCTTTAAAAAAAGGAAAATATTTTAAAGCTACATACAGAAGTCTGTTCAGTGCAATACCTTTTAAAATGGTGAAAATCAGGAACAACCTAAATGTACAAGAGGCAAAAGACAAGGTAAATTGAGGTCCATCAACTTAAAAGCTCTCAAAATTAAAACAACTGATACGTCTAAGTAAAAAAAAAAATATATATAACTGCACTTATTTGCAATTATGGAAAATACAAATATGGTAAAGTATAGAAGCAAAAAGGGAAAAATGAGACCACTACACAATGATCTTTTTGTGGATCTGTTGGTAATTTTTCTTGATTTTATTATTATTATAATACTGTTTAAGCAATAGATACGGTAGGAAAGTGGTAATTTAAAAACCTCTGCGTGCTCTGGAACAAGTAGCAGAGGTTGTAGAACAACTTTTCTACCTTAATCTCTATCAGAGCAAACAGCAATAATATAAAGAAAACAGTCTGTAAAGAAAAATTCTGGTACTGAGACACACTACAATTATTCCCTAAGTAAGAAATGTCAATACAGTCATAGATACTTTTTTTTCTAAGTTTTGGTAGCCTGCCTATAGTTTTTAAAAATATAAATCCATTCATTTCCTGTATCAAAAGGCTGTTAACTACTTATCTCCAGCTCTGACAGAACGAAAAGTATGAATGAAGGAGAAAACAGTTTTACCTTGTTCTCTAGGAAATGAATCAATGAACTTTTTAAAAACAAAGCTAAAACCATGAGGATATTAAAAACGTCAACAGATTACTAAATTTAAAATGCATTATGCCGAAGTTAAAAGGGGGCTGAAGCAAAAAAGAAAAATAGTTGGCATTTAAATTCTTTAAAAAGAGCAGATTTAAGCCTAGCACCCTGATCTCTCTTTTGTCTACTTAATAACAGCTTAAGTTTAAGGAAAATGACATATCCGATAGACCTCAAGATGTCATTTATAAAAACTGACAAATGACTGCTCAAACATCCAGTCCAGGATAAAAACCTGTTACTGGAAATTACTTTGATTCCATTTTTTTAAATGACACTCAAATTCTGAACTGAAAATAATGATAGAAGAAAGTCAAGTTTGATTCTCTGAACACCTATTTCCTGTCCAAACAGCCCTTTTGTTCTGCTTCCCTGCTTAATTTTAATGTTCAGTTTACACCAGAAAATAGAAACAATGACAAAACCTAGCAAACACAGAAACATAAAGGAGCAAAGTGTAAAATAAAGAATCATTAAAAGATTAGAACAAAAATCCTACCAACAAAACCTCCACAATTTTCTTTGCTTCACCTCAGATTAACTTCACTTGAAGCTGTACTTCCAAGGCAACCAAACCTGAATACCAAGCTCCACCTTCTCCAATTCTAGTGGCTAAAGAGTAAAATCTCCTCCCTGTTAGTGAAACAGATAATTGTGATTGGATACAGCTAATATCCATTATTTTAAAGAACTTTTCCTTGGTAGCAGGTTAGGTTAAACACACTAAACCCCCCCCCCCCCCCCCCCGGATAAGCTGGTTTCTTAAAGAAACAGTCGGTAATGTTTCAGTTTTTCCATCATATAAAATCTGCTTATTCTTTTGTCTAGGTGAAAAATATATAAGTAACATAAATCAGTCTCACAGAAGAAGCTTTACTTGCCGTTCAGTGACCAATTGTTTAAAATGTAATTCTTTTAATCTAAATCATTTCATATTTTTACAAAGCCATGAAGGTGGCTTTGAAAAGACAGATTCCTTTTTCAACAGAGCTCATATTTTGTCTGAAAAATTTAAAACAGCAGCAGAAAATTTACTGCAAAATTTTGCTGAAAAAAGGAACAAAATGTTTTTTCTCTAAGACTTAAAGAGATTAAGACCATAACGTTAAGTCAAAATATACTGCGCTAAGATAGTGAAAGCAAAAGAGTCATTTCTAAGCTATCTTTCAAATTCTGACATGTGAGTGTTTTGTCAAGGTTAAAGCTTATCCACTGTAAATGAAGACCTAGAAGGAAAGGCAACTTATTTCAATGACATGTTCAAGTATAAAGTTTAGAAAGGCTGAAGTTTTTGTTGTTGTTTATTAAAAAAAAAAAAAAAAAAAAAAGGTGTTAACTATCTTGCACCCTCTTTGAGCATTACTTCAAGGTGGCACGGGCACCCTAAGGTGCAGCTGAACGGTATATTCCTCTTAAAGTCCTAAAATACATTAAATGGTATTTTTTCTACAAGAGTCTAAAGAGATACTATCCAGGCACTCTGCTTAAAAAAAAAAGAAGGCAGTCACTTTATACATTATTAAGTTTGCTATATTTTACTATGTAAGTTTATATGTTTTCATTAGAACCATTCATCTTTTATTGGGTTGGCCCATCAAATATTACTCAAATACTAATCATTATCTGATCAATTCAATAGTATTTAATTTTAGTAAAGTATAATTTTCATCTCTACCAAAAAATTGTGACTGAGTCATTTTTAAAAATTCAAAAATAAAGCAAATTAGAGTGAATTCTTTTAAAAATATTTGTTCAATAAATATACATTAAAGGCTTTTTATTTAAATTTATGGTTTTCAAAATTCAAATTCTTGGAAGCCATTTTTCCTCAAAGAAAATTCATATATTAGAACAACACAAAGCCAACAAACTTGTTTTGAATACAAAAAGAAGTCTTTGTAACAAACTGAAAATCCACATAATTGCAACCTGACATGAATATGGAGCAATACCCTGCAGAAGCCCAAACAGCTGCATAATCTATTATGCCCTTTAAGTGGACAAATTGAAAGAGCCAATTCACAGAGGTCTAGTCCCAAGATCCTTTGCAAGGATTCACTGCTTTGAATGCCCAGCACTGTAAGTTCAGGTTTCCTTTCCTCTGTGAGGACACTCTTGCAAAAAAAAACACTGGAAACAAGAAGAGGTACCAGAGCAATCAGCAGAAAGAATACATATTTTGAACTAGAGCATAAAACGTGTGGAAAATATGTTGTAGATGGCTAGAAATTTTACAGGGTTACAGAAAAACAGATGGTAAACATTTTAACCTTAAAATTTGGCAACTAAAAATTGGTCGACAGTTATGGAGACCAAATAAACCTTTACTCTGACACCAATTTTTCACTTCAAGGTCAATTATCTGTATGAAACAGATACATATTATATGCACTAATATAATACCAGTCCACTCTCAATCCGTACCTAAGAGAAAATAAAAAATATGGAGCTAGCTATTCTAAATCGTTCAGAGATCTCCAGGACCTACTTGAAAGAACTGCGAGATGGTAAAAATATTCTTTCATGTGCCATAGAGGTTAAAGTTAAGGGTGTTTTATTCCATTTCTAAATCATCAGCAGCAGAAAACAACAAATAAAAGGACAGCAGTACCACAACAATAAAACTTATAACCAAGATTATATGAAAACAATATAATATTGCTTCATAGGAACAAGAGGACTGCAAAAGCTCTAAGACTCCCTGACTGTATGTGTCAAAATCACTTTTTGAACATCAAGTATTCAAAGGATGTACTGTGTGTTCCTTGTGGGAACCCAAAGGTTTTTTCTCCAAACATCAGCTAAAAAAGATTTAGAAGAGAACAAACTACTGAACAACTTGGTATCGTTTCACTTCTGATTAAAAAAAAAGACCTTATATAATCAATATCTGGACTATTAGGAACAACTTTTGGTAGAATATGTACAGAGCAGGATGAAAATTTTCTTAGAATCTTAAAGGACTGAGAATAGCTCAAGCTGTTCTTCCCACAACAGAAATGAATCCCAAGGCATTCTCCATGGGCACCACAGGTAGTTTACGCAGTAGTTGATGAAAGGACCACCGTCACATAAGCAAAACATTTATGGGATCGCTAAGGATGTAAAAATAAAGTCTGAAAACCACAGTCTACTGGGGGAAAAAACATTATTTTGAAAAATATTTCCCTGATAAATACACATTGCCTACAAAGTGAGGTATATATTTGTGTTTGCCACCCCTAACATACATCTTCTAACTCATTAAGGGAAAAAAAATACAAGGTGTATATGCAGGGGTGGGGATGAAAATGGCCCATTCCCCCAAAAACAATGAACACAAATGAAACATCAAGGAACCATACAGATAATAAAGAATAAAACAAGATGATAAAAGAAGTATCTTTCTATAAAACAGAGTAAATAGCTTTGTGTAAACCTAAAAGGATCATCAAGATTACCAGTATATGTAGACCAAAGTATGAGTAAAGGACAAAGCATTCATAGTCCTCAACTAAGATTTAATAGTCACAAACTTTCATGTGCCAAATAACATACCCACAGATTATCTAATTAAACAAACTGCTAAACACAGAAAATGGAGTAGAAACACAACTGGTAGACTTTAAGATTCCCTTCTCTCCTTAGCAGTCTAAGCCAGCAAAAAAATAAAAAAGAAAAAGGATCCAAATTAATTATTTAATAATTTTTTATGCAGCTATCAAAAGAAATGCTTCTTTTCTCAATATTAAAAAATACAATTCTGAAAAGCAAAAATTGAACAAGTAACATTATCTGACGATTATACAATAACATTCAAAGTTAACAGAATTAGTTAACACATCCAACAAAACTTTTTCGCACCTACTATCTGCCAGGTACTACAAGCTGCTGTGGATACAGTCAATGGTAAACAAAACAAACGTGGTCCCTACCACTGTAGAAACTTACAAGCTACAGTCAGATCAGCACTGTCCAAGAGAAATATAATGGAAGCCACATGTAATTTTAAATTTTCTAGTAGCCATGTTAAAATGTTAAAATAAGCAAGTGAAATTAATTGTAATTAACACAATACACAGTATTACTAAAATATCATTGCTTCAATATGTAACCAATATTTTAAAAATTAAAATATGTTCATTCATTTTGGTACTAGAAATCCAGTTCACATTTTATACTTACAGCATATCTCAATTCAGACTTGCCACATTTCACAAGCCAGGTGTCGCTATTTAAACTGAAATAAAATATGATAGCCATTAGCCATGTGACTATTCAAATAAATTTAAATAACTCTCCATTACTGCAGAAGACTATATTTCTATTGTCCAACACAGTAGTCACTAGCCACACGTGGCTATCGAGCACCTGAAATGTGGCTAATAAGACTGAAAAACTCAATTTTAATTTTAATTAATTTGAATGTAAATAGTCATAGTGGCTGGTGGCTACCATACTGGAAACTGCAGCTCTAGAGAAAGAAATAGACACTAAAACAAACCACACACACTTGATGAACTGCAGTTGTTAGAAGTGTTACCAAAAAAAATGCCCCGATATGAAAAGAGCACTTAAAGTCAACAGGAGGGCCGTCCCTACTTTAAGGCCAAAAGGAAGGATTCCTTAAGGAAAAAGCAATTAAGCAAAAGAATTGCATACGCAAAGGGCTTGAGTAGGAAAAATTGAAAATACAGTAGAAATAAGTAAGGAAAAGAAAAAGGGGAAAGATAATCTATCCGTGAGAGACTGATTTAGATCACAGAATCTAAATTGGATGGGGGTGGAAGGAAGCAGCCTTACCACTTACTTGGAAATTATACCTGTTACCATCGATTCACAGAGGTCACATAGGACAGAGTAGAACTGCCCCATACGGTTTCCAAAGAGTGACTGGTAGATGTGAATTGCTGACCTTTTGGTTAGCAGGCAAACTCTTAACCACTGTGCCACCAGGGTTCCTGGAAACTACAAGTGTCTCCCAAGTTAAGTCCTGAAATAAAGCTTCTGACAGTCTCCTCACTCAGTAAACTCCAGTCATTCTGACCTCCTGTGCAATCCTGAATCAAGCCAAGTAATTTTATATCTCTTCTGTGCTAGCAGTTCCCTTCACTTGGCAACTTCCCCTAGCTCCTTCTTGACCTGGTCCTCAGAATCACAGTTCCAAATTTTCCATACAGGGCAAGCTTTGGTGCAGCAGTCTGGTTGAAACATGGGGCAAGAGGCTCAAAACTGTTTGCAAAGCACTTCTACAGAATTTTTTAAAAACTCAGTTTGTCAAAAAAAAAAAAAAAAAAATGTTCTGACACATTGGTGAAGCTAAAGAAACTCCCCCCACCACAATTTAGCACCGCCACTAAGCATAAATGTTACAACCTTAGAGAGACATTCTCAGAATACCCAACTAGCACTCTCCTATCTCTATACAAACCCAACCCCTAGCCGCCTAGTCGATTCCTAGCGACCCTGTAAGTCAGAGCAGAACTGCCCCATAGGGCTTCCAAGGAGCGGCTGATAGATTAGAACTGCTGACCTTTTGGTATGCAGTCAAGTTCTTAACCACTGCGCCACCAGGGCTCTCCAAAATCTTTTTTTTTAAAAAACCAAATCCGTTGCTGTCTGAGCCGGTTCCAACTCATAGGGACCCTATAGGACAGAGTAGAACTGCCCCATAGAGTTTCCAAGCAGTGGCTGGCTGGTGGATTCAAACTGTGACCTTTTAGTTAGCAGCTGCCAGTCTCTATAGCACACCATATTTCTTTCCTTTCTAGCACTTGTCAAAATCTGAAAAGCATTTACTGGTTTGCTAATTGCCTGCCTATCCCAAAATAAGACTATAAACTCTATGAAGGCAAAGAACTTGTCTTCTTCATAGTTGTCTCTTCAGCACTTAGCACAATGTCTAGCATGAAACAGCTGCTCAAATACTTGTTGGAAGAATGAAAACTGCAGCTGCAGGTTTTTATAAAATAAAAATCTTACATGTCAAAATTTAAGGGATACAGCTAAAACTGCTCAGAGGAAAAAATTAATGGCATTAGATTTTTTTCATTATACAACATAAAACAAGAAAGTGTAAAAATAAAACATTTAATTTTTTTAATAGTTTAAAGTTTCAAAACCAAAAAAATGCCTTGAAATCCCAAACAAATCAACTAAAAAACTTTAGACTACCGAAGTAGCCACTAACAATTTTGGGGGGAAAGAAAAGGAAAGGTGACTTAACAGTAACAAAAATTAAAATATATTATCATGCCCAGTTAATAAAACTGTGTTGTTGTTAGTTGCCATGGAGTTGGTTGTAATGGTGCCAAATCATTGGTATCGGATAAAAGCTAAAATAACAAAGTACATATGATGTAGGAGTCCCTGGGTGGCACAAATTGTTAAGCCCTTGGATACTAACCCACAGGTTGGTGGTTCGAATTCACCCAGAAGCACCTTGGAAGAAAGGCCTGGTGTACTACTTCCAAAAGGTCACAGCCACTGAAAACCTTATGGAGCACAGTTCCACTCTAACATACATGGGGCCACCACAGGTCAAAGCTGACTCGACAGCGACTGCTTTTTTATAAAGCAGTACCTTTATTTCAAGGCAATAAGAAAAAGATGAATAATTTTCTAATGGCATTAAAGTAACTGGTTAACTAGGAATAATAAGTGAAGTTATTTCACTTCACATCATATGTCAAAATAAATTCCAGATAAACAGACAGAGACAGATGTGAAAAATGAAACCATAAAAGAGCCAGAAGAAAAGTTATCTGCACAAGAGAATCCCTTAAAAAAGCAAAGTAGAAGTCATGTTGTTATTGTTAGTTGCCACTGAGTGGATTCCAACTCAAGCCATGGGAAGGAAGTATTAACCCACATTTTTTAAAAGGTAAAAATTCATACTAAAAAACACTGTAAGCAAATGAAGAGCCAGGAAAGATATTTGCAGCATGGGTTACTATCCTAACTGTATAAAAGGAGTATCACAAATATAAAACACTCTCCAAAATGGGCAAAAGAAAAACTAGAAGATATCCAATATCCATATCTTTATTCATCATCATAGTTAATTTAAAAAATGTATAATAAATCCTATGAAATAGATGGACAGCAGGAAGGAAGTATAATACCCAATATTGATAAAAACAAGGAGGAAATGTATATTCTCTGATATTTTTTGTCAAATTTTATACTATAATGTTGGTCAAACTTTTTAAGAAGGATCAACAGGCAATATTTATGCGAAGACTTTATAAAAAGTTCACACATTTTGACTCAAAAATTCTACAACTAAGACTAGCAAATCATAAAGAAATCATAAGAAATCCAAAGATTTAGCTCTTAAGATGATCTTCACCACACTATAACAGAAAAAAGGATAAAACAGCACAAGTTACACACAATAGGTGACTAGTTAAATTACAGTGCTTCCATAAGATGAAATACTAATACCCTTCAAAAATCATGCTCTTAATACATGGGAATGTAGTTGTAAACATGAGGAAATTCCTGATCTCAAGGGTTTTATATTCCAACAGAGGAGAGAGAGAATAATAAACAAAGAAAAAATAATTTCAGATAATGATAGTTCTATGAAGAAATAAAGCAGGATCAAGCTTGGTCAGCAAAGGTGCTTAGCAAAGGTATCTCTGAGGGGGTGACTTTGGAGTAGAAATTTGACCAGAGTGTTCTAGACAGAATGAACAGCAATTTTAAGGGAATAAGCTTGGCATGCTCAAGAACCACAAAAGGCCAGCGTGGCTAGAGGTGAATAAGTCAGGGGGAAGAGTGGTAGAAGATAGGTCTATGGAACAGGCAAGGCTAGACAATCTAGGGCAGTACTGTCCAATACAGTTGCCACTAGTCACTTTTGGCCTTTGAGCGCTAGAGATGTGATTAGTCTGAACTGAGATATACTGTAAGTGAAAAGTCGGAATCGACTCCACGGCAACGGGTTTGGTTTGATTTTCTGGAAGTGAAAAATACACACCGTATTGTGAAGATAGTACGAAAAAAGGAAAGTGAAATATCCCATTAATAATTTCTTATATTGATTACATCCTGAAATGATAATATTTTAGGTTAAATAAAATATGCTTCACCTGTTTCTCTCTTCAGTAATGTGGCCATCAGAAAACTTTAAACTACTATGTGGCTCCCATTGGACATTTGCTGGCTAGGGTATCATAAGCCATAGTACAAAGTTTGAATTTTATTTTGTGCATTGAAAAGCTGTTGGAGACTTTTGAGCATGGCAGTAAGATAATCTCATTTACACATTTAAATGACTATGCTCCACAGGAGCAGCCAGAGTAGACTGCAGAGGAGCAGAAGTTGAAGCAGAGATACCAGTTAGATGACTACTATACCATCTTACCACCACCCATCTGTCAGTTTGTTGTACTATGGTAGCTTTTGTGCTGGAAGCTATGCGACTGGTATTCAAATACCAGCAGGGTCACCCATGGTTGATAGATTTCAGTGGAGCTTCCAGACTAAGACTAGAAAGAAAGGCTTGGTGATCTACTTCCAAAAATTAATCAATGAAAACCTTATGGATCACAACAGAACACTGTCCAACTTGCTTGCTTTGGACATGTCATCAGAAGGGATCAATCACTAGAGGAGGACATCACAGTTTGGTAAAGCTCAGGGCCAGTGAAGGCAAGGGAGACCCTAGGTGAGATGGATTGGCACAACAGCCACAGTGATGGAGACAGTCATGAGGATGGTGCAGGGCTGGGCAGCCTCTAGTTCTGTTGTACATAAGGTCACCATGAGTCAGAGTCCACTAGACAGCAGCTATCTATCTATACCTAATATTGGTTAGAATTCAACTTTTAATTGTTTAGGATATGAAGAATACACACAGAAAGACCAGGAGTACACTTGCCAAAAATGGTAACAATGGTTATCTCTGTTATGAATGACTCTTCTTTGGAACTTCCTATTATTTTTGAAGGTTTGAAAAACAAAATGCATTACCCTTATAATCAAATAGAAAAGTGAATTTCTTAAAGCAGGGTAATACTGCCCTAACAAAACATCCTGATTATCTGTCTGAAAGCTACATATACTACAAAAAATGAAACCATCTCTGTCACACTTTCCAATAAAAACAGGTTTTTCAAAGCTAAACATAAACTCGTACTACACACAACCTCTTATCTTTAGAAAATTAAGGAAACATTGCTACCTAATTTGTCACTGCATTGCTGTTAGCATGATAAATAAAACAGAAACTCACCTTGAGGGCATTCCTAACTCTGAGGCTAAGAAAATAAAAAATACTTAATGTGTGGTTGACGTTTCCTAGAATATCCACACTTTTTTCTCCAAAAATGTTCCAAAAGACACATTCACTGTAATTCCACAAAAAACCATCTTGGTCCTAATTGCTCCCCTTAAAGGCTCTGCCACTTGATATGTGCTTCCTTAACTAAAGTCTGTGCAAAACTGGTATGATAAGCGGCAGCTTTCTTTTTCTTGAGTATGCTAAGGCACAAGAGACGTTTTAATTAACTTGCCAGAGATTAACAGTAGGGTGTAGGAGAGGAACAGAGTGATTTATTTTACACACAATCAAGGTTTTTTCCTACTAACTTACCATTTTTGCTTTGAAAAAGGAAACAGCAAACAGTGCAAGACATTTTAAAATGTGATTTGAAACGAAGAGACTAATTATATATTAAGAGGGATCTGATTCTCATGCAAATGTTCAACAACTATGAACCAATTACTATGGCTATTAATCTTCCATTTAAATGTAATACACAATCCCAGTACTTTCCATTCAACTCGTTTCTAGTATTTCAATCCATTCTATGCTGGCTACCTAAAACATTCTACCCTAAGTACTACAGCTACATTAAATATTTACCCTAGAGAAACTCTAGCACTATGTGCACCAGGAGCCAGAAACAAGGTATGTTCACAGAGCACAGTTCTTAATAACCAAAAAAGAAAAACCTGTAAACAGCTTAAACACCCATGACTTAAAGCAGATTAACACAAAATTATACAGCAATGAAAATGAGTGAAACATAATTACAAACTGCTTTTATAAAAGAACAGCAAACCCAACACAGTGTTTGGGTATGCAAATACATGTGGTAAAACTTTTTTAAAAAGGAAAGAAAACGATAAACACAAAATCAACTAGACTTGGATTACTTCAATGCAAAGAGGCAGAAATAAGAAACTCCTAAGCAGATGCATATTTTGGCAAAGTTCCAGTTCTTGGTTGGGTAGAGGGGTCAAGGATTTTTATTGTTTTACAGCTTTATGTTATATGGTGTTAAGTATATTCCTTTGCAAGTGTTTAGATGTATTTTCTGGTATTTTCTGGTTACTCTTCGGGGCAGTTTAAATGGCTTTAATGAGGTATGAATGACATACAATAAACTGCACGTTTAAAGTGTAAAGTCTGGTAAGTTTTAATGTATGTGTACACTGAGGAAATTGTCAATACAATCAAATAATAAATCTATCACTTCCTAAATTTTCTTTCTTAACTGTAATCCCTGCCTCCCTTAAATATATTTTAAAATATAAAAGAAAAAAAATTTAAAACCTGTTTTGGAAATTTAAATATGCATATTTTCCAAAACAGAACATCTCCCGGACACCCTGAAGACTGTACGTAACTTGGGATGTAAATGCTCTAATTGGTGATATAATTACTACACAACTAATCTTAAAAACTTAAGGTATTTTACATAGAAAAAATCAGATTCTGAACTCAATACCATTTCAAAACCCTTAAGATTGCTCAGTTTTTACCGCCAGACATTGTAATATCAATTGTCTATACGTAACTCCAAGGCCCTAACTTCCTCACATCGGTAGCAACTTTCTAGTTGGGAAGATAAATTCTGTTTTAAATCTGAGGTTAGCACCATATTACAAAATAACGTCAAAATAACTTTAAATACAATATCCTTATGTACTTTCTTAGCTACTTGTTTACGTAGGTAGGCACAAACTTGAAAATACTACTTCAAAGAGCTGAAAAAATATTCAGAAATCCTGAGTAAGCAAAACATTAACAGAGAAGACGACGAACTCCTGTTCCCTTTGCCAGTCCGAAGGCAGTTTGACAAACTAGACTTTCCTCCCTTCGCTGGCGCTGGAAAACAGCAGGTGGAAAAACATTCCATAAAGGACCTCAGACCCGGAGAGGCGGGGCAGAGACATGACTGGTTCTGGTGACAGGGACACGCCGGAGGGTACCCGGAGCCCCTCCGATCCCCGCCCGCCAACTGTTCGGAATGGGGTCAGGGCGGCGAGCGTCGCCGGCCCCAGCAGAGAGCGGAGGTCCTGGCCGCTCTGCCGCGACCACCCCGGAGAGAAGCCAGCGCGAGACCGCGAGTGCCCGGCGCGCGTTTCTGAGGGAGCTGAGGCCGCCCGAGCCTGCCTGCCTGGGTCCTAGCCCCTGCCCGCGGGGCCGGGAATCCCCTCGCCCCTGGCCTCATCGCGAACGCCCGGCCAGGGCCCGCGAGCTAGCGTCGGGCTCACCACCTGCTGCGCCGGCCAGCCGCCCTCCGCTTCCGGCTCGCCGGCGCCGGGAGGGGCCGGGGGCGGGCCTCGTCGCCCATCGCCTCAGCCCGGTGGGGGAAGGGATGGGGGGAGGGGCAGCACCGAGCTGGCTGGACCCCGCGGGCCGCGCTCCTCACCTGGCGGCGGCTCTCTCCGCCTGACGCGCTGCCCACCGCCGCCGGTCGCCGCCGGTGAATGGGGACAGGTGAGGCCGCCGAACCCCAGCTCGCTCCGGCCCTGCCGCCGCCGGCCCCTCCGTCCGCTGTTTATTAAACTTTTCTGTTTGGTTGTTCGTCCTGTGACGCAACCGCGGAGGAGAGCCCGGGATTGGCCGACGCCAGGCGCTGACGCCGCACCCTCCCCCCGCCCTCAGCCTAATTATTACCGGCCCGGGCGGAGCCGCAAGGCGGAGGAGGCGTGGAGCGGCGGGGCTAGGGCTCGGAGCTCGCGACGATTGGCCGGAGCCTGAGAGAAGAGGCGGGGCGGAGTGAGGAAGACGCTCCTCCACCCTCTCCGCCTCCACTGCCCTCTTCCTTCGCCTTTCCTCAGCGGGTCCTCCTGCCACGGTCTCTGCTCGTCCTACGACGATAGGAGGGCAGTACTAGGAGTCCCGCGGAGATTTAAAGGGTCTGGAAATGTAGGTTCAGGCCCCTCTGCAACCTCACGGGGAGCGGCGTGCTCCTGGCTCGGGATTAAGGCGTCCGAAAGAGTTGGCGCTCCACCTGCCAATTGTGCAAGAAGGAATTGTGAGCTCTCCCACATGCAATCCCGTGCTCCTGTCTTTACTAGTGCAGGGGTGCATACTGGAAGGCAGTGCTCTTGCTCTGTCCTGAGCCAGGATTTCGGAAAAGAAGCAAGACTAGAAGCCGCATGCACATGTGTGCAACACACACATGCACGGGCACACACGCCCTCACGAGCACCCCCTGCTTCCAGCCTTTTTGCGAAAGCGCGGGTCTCAGTTCCCAGCTGCGTGGTGCGAACCGTGCTGAGGCGCTGGGGCAGGGAGTGATGAAGAGGATGGCTCTCCCGAGGTTGCTTAGCCCTGAGGCTCACGTGTAGCATAAGCATGAAGTATGTGACACCTAGTTGGAGTTCATTCAATCCTACCACTCAGGAGTGAGGGGTTCGGATGGGAACGACAGGTAGGAGGGGGACAGAGTCCAGAGATCTCGTCTTTATTTTTAAATTTGATATTTTGTTCACCATGGATTTTCTTTTTTGCATTTGATTCTTAAAAATATAGTAATAAAATACTACTTACCTTGATTACTGAGATTTTTGGTGCCACCTTAAATGTTGTGCCTGAGGTGAGTGCATCACTCGCCCCACCCTAGTTATAAGCCCTGATGATTCATAGCTCACTTGGGGAAGGGAGATTTTGACAAAGGTTAGGCATCTTGCAATGAGACTTTGAATAAGAAGTGGTTAATTATGGAGGGGGAGTCCCTGGGTGGTGAAAATGGTAAACGCTGGGCTACTAGCCTAAAGGTTGGAGGTTCAAAGCCACCCAGAGGCACGTCAGAAGCCATGGGATTGCCGTGAGTCAGAATCGACTGGATGGCCAGGAGGATAGAGGTGAAAAAGAAGTTTTAGAGGCGGTGGCACTGGCTTCTGGAACTGTTCTGGAAACAGAAGGAAACGCTTTCCTCCTCTCCTAAAGAGGCAGGAAAATGTGATGCAGGTTTGAGGAACAGAGTGTGTTGTGTTGTGAGGTGTGTAGATGTAGAGGCGACAAATTCTTCAGGGGAATAGGTAAGGAATGTAATGTGTAAACTTGAGTCTAATGTAAGTAATAGGAGCAGGACAGTGGCAAGCTGCAAGGTGCTTGATCAGGCCCTGAAGACATTCAAAATGTTTTTTTTAAAAAAGCATTCAAATTCAATTAAAACACATACTGGGCCAACCCCACAAAAGAGGATTTTTTTTCCCAAGGATATTATCTCTGGAAATGGAGACCAGTTTAGAGAGATAGCTTTAGGGTCAGTTATTACAGGTCTTGAAAGCCAAATTAAGTAGGAAACTGCTTAGCTGGGCCTCTCTTTTCACATGGTCTTTCACAGCATGGAGGTTTCCGGGATACAAGGGGCGACAGCAGAAGCTGGCCCCTCTTGTAACCCCTTTAGACCTTGCTTGGAAATCACCCAGGGTCATTTCTTTCATATTCGCTCATCAAAACAGGTCACAAGGCCAACCCAGATTCAAGAAGTAGAGAGCTATACTTCACTTTTTGAAGCAGAGAGCTTACAAAGAATTTGTGGCCAATTTAATCTACCCCACCATCCTACCTTTTCAATACTATTTCCAGGGAAGGGCCCACCCACTTCTGACATAGGTGGGGACTGGCTAGGGGAAGGGCCAGAAGAGAAGTACCTTTAAAAAAACTTTTCAGGAACTTCTGTTTATAGGGCTTCCTCTAACGACTTTTCATCCGTCTAAACCAGATTCTCAAGCTTTCTGGTCTCAGGATCTTTTATACATTTAAAAATTATTGAGGACCCCAAAGAACTCTTGTTTATGTGGGTTATAGCTATATATTCACTGTATTAGAAATTAAAACTGAGAAATTTTAAATTTACTTATGAATTCATTTAAAAATAACCATAACATGTTAACATAAAGAACATTTTTAAATGAAAAAATAATTGCATTTTCCAGAATATAAGTTAGTGATTAGAGTAGCATGGTGTTACATTTTCTGCAGATCTCTTTAATGTTTGGCTTAACAGAAGTTACCTTAACTTTGCTATTTGCTTCTGCATTCAATCTGCTGCAATATCAACATGTCATGTAGCCTCTGGAAAACTCCACTATACATCATGAGGGAGTAACAGCGAAAAAGACAAATGATGACTTAGTATTATTATGATGGAGCCCTGGTGGCACAGTGTTAAAAGCTATGGCTGCTAACCAAAAGATCAGCAGTTCAAATCCACCAGCCGTTTCTTGGAAATGGTTTAGGGCAGTTCTACTCTATCCTATAGGGTCACTATGAGTTGGAATTGACTCCACAGCAAAGGATTTGTTTTTATTATTATTATTATGATGATGATGATACTTATGAAATAATACTAACTCATTACTTGCCTTTTTCACTGAAAGGGGGCAATGGTGGTTCAGTGGTAAAATTCCTGCCTTCCATGCTGGAGTCCCAGGTTCGATATCCGGCCAGTACATTTCATACTCAGCCACCACCTGTCTGTCATTGGAGGCTTGCCCAAAAATCAACCAATGGTTCAATCCTGTTGTACAAGGGGTCACCATGTATCAGGGCCCACTCAATGGCAGCTAACAACAAAAACAATTCTGAAAATAGTTTTGATCTCACAGACCCACTGAAAAGTTCTGAGGGACCCTGGGTAACAGCTTCAGAATCGCTGGTCCAAACCACCATCATAATGACATAACCACTGCCGTCGAGTCGATTCCAACTCATAGTGACCCTATAGGACAGAGTAGAACTGCCCCATAGGGTTTCCAAGGCTGCAGTCTTTATGGAAGCAGACTACCACATCTTTCTCCTGCAGAGTGGCTGGTGGGTTTGAACCACTGACCTTTTGATTAGCAGTGGAACACTTAACTACTGTGCCACCAGGGCTCCTCATGATGACATAGTGGCTTAAAATTGTTAAAAGGGCACTACACTTGGAGAAGGTTCTCAGGTAAGTAGCTTCCTCAACTTATGAACAAGCTTCTGCCCATCTCCTACCAGTCATTACATTCAGAATGCCAGTCCTATTCATGACCTCACCCTTATGCATGTATTCCCTGCTTATGCCTACCAAACTCCTATTCATCCCCTAAAACCCAGTGTAAATTCCCTGGTGAAGACTTTCTTGAATTCTATAAGAAAACTGAGGCTCCTCTCTTCAGTGTTTTCACATACTTTATTTCTCCTTCTGTAACAGCACTTATATTAAAGTGAAATTTATCAGTCTGTATGTTTGCCTTCTTCCTGTTATGCAAGAAACTAATTTTTCTGAAGTTTGATTTCTTTTTTCATACTGGTATGAGATGAGGATGTAAATGGTCCATTTCCAAATCTCTGACCTATTAACAAAATGTATCAATCCTTCCTTTCCTCAAGGTTTTGTGCAAGGCCTTTATCCTGTATTAACTTTTTTTGCATAATGGATTCTAGACTTGGGCTTTTCCCCTAGTCTTGTTATTCTCCTTCAGCAGTATGTTTGTTTTTGTTCAAGACCCCTGCTGTTTTAATCACATTGCTTTATAGTATGTTTTAGTATCTACTAGAGTCCGTCTTTCCACCACCCATTGCTCTTCTTCTGAATTTTATTTGAAATTCTGATCTGTTTATGCCTTCAGATTCACTTTAGAATAATTTTGTCAGTTTCCAAGAAATATCCTGCCAAGATTTTAATTGGGATTGCATATGCCTAAAACAATTTGGGGCAGCAGAGCCAGAAATTTGCATCTTCACAGTATTTGAATGGTCCATCAAGAAATCTGCTGAGGTTTTTTTCATTTACAATTTTTTTTTAAAATTCTCAAATACACTGTATTTCTAAAGCCTGGGGTAGATTCAGGCTCATTTAGCCTTCCAAGACGAGGTGGGAAGACAGGAATCTCCAAAGTTCCTATCTTTGTGTCACCAATTGCATTTCCTTGCTGGTTGTAGTTTCGAGGACCTGCTTATGTCTTATGCAAGAAGGAAAGGCTTAAACATCTGCTATCTGCCTTTGTTGTTCATTGATAGGTTTTCCCAAAGTTGTAGAGAAATTTAAGTAGCAAGAGAATATAAAGTGAAGTATTGTAAAAACAATTTGGTTTAAAATAATATAAATAATTCTAATTTTGCTTTGTAAATTATTTTCTTGAATAAAAGTATACTTGTTACTGAATTAAGGTATAGACCAAAGTATAAGTACCTCTTACAATTTTTATGATCATAACACATTCTGTCCATCAAAGATGATTCTACATAAGGCAAAATGCTCCTCTTGACTTAAACTATGTCCAAAATAGAATTTTGCCAAATAACACACACATATTCTATAACTTATTTTAATTTTCTAATCCAGGCCTGGCTATCTGCTTTGGAAAGGTCACAACCTTGAAATCCCTATGGAGCAGTGCTACTCTGCACACATGGGGTCACCATGAGTCAGAATCGACTTGATGCCAAGTAACAACAACAGATTGTAATTACTAGCTAACACCAGTCTGTCAGTGGAGGCTTGCATGTTGCTGTGATGCTGAACAGGTTTCAGAAGAGCTTCTAGCCTACAACAGACTAGGAGAAAAGGCCTGGTAATCTACTTTCAAAAATCAGCCAGTGGAAACCCTATGGATCACAGTGGTCCGATCCACAGCTGATCACGGGGATCTACAACCGATCATGGGGATTGTGCAGGACCAGGCAGTGTTTCATTCCGATGTGCATGGAGTTGTCATGGGTCAGAGCAGACTCGACAGCAGCTAACAACAACAACAAACACAAAGATATATTCATTGACTAATAAAAGCTAATACTGATTGGTTATTCTATGTCAGGTCCTGTGCTAAGCATTTTCATTGTATTATTTGACAAAAATATCCCAATACCCACACAAATATAGTCAGCTTATTTTTGGCAAAGGCACAAAGGCAATTTCAATGGAGAAAGGATGTTTTTTTCAACAAATGGTACTAGAATAATTGGACATCCATGTGGAGAAAAAATGAACCTAGACACAAATCTTACACCTTTCACAAAAATTCACTCAGAATGGGTCATAGACCTAAGTGTAAAACACAAAAGTATAAAACTTCCAGAAGAAGATATGGGAGAAAAATCTATACAACATTGGTTTTGGTGATAACTTTTTAGATAAAACATCAAAAGCACAATCCATGAAAGAGAAAATAGATAAGTTGAACTTTTTAAAAATTAAGTACTTTTGCTCTGCAAAAGACACTGTTAAGAGGATGAGAAGATAAGCCACAGACTAGGAAAAAAATATTTGCAGAACATATGTTTGATAAAGGACTTGTATCCAAAATACACAAAAAACTCTTAAAACTTGATAGTAATTCTCTAATAGAGATGTACAAGTGGCCAATAAGCCCATGAAAAGATGTTCAACATCATTAGTCATTAGGGAAATGCAAATCAAAACCACAGTTGAGCTACCACTTGACACCCATTCTGATGGCTATATATATATATATATATATATATATATATATATATATATGTATTTTTTTTCTTCAAAAAAGGAAAATATCAAATGTTGGCAAGGATGTAAGGAGCCCTGGTTGCTCAGTGGTTAAGCTCTCAGCTGTTAACCGAAAGGTCGGCAGTTCAAACCCACCAGCTGCTCCGCAGGAGAAAGATGTAGCAGTCTGCTACCATAGAGATTTACAGCCTTGAAAACTATGGGGTGCCCTATAGGGTGCTATGAGTTGGAATCGACTTGACAGCATCAGGTGGCAAGGATGTAGAGAAATTGGAAAACTTGTGCATTGCTGGTGGGAATGTAAAATGGTGTAGCTGGAGTGGACAATAGTTTGGCAGTTCCTCAAAAAATTAAACATGGAATTACAACATGACCCAGCAATCCATTCCTAGGTATATACCCGAAAGACTTGAAAGCAGGGACTAAAACAGATACTTGCACACCAGTGTTCACCGTAGCATTATTCACAGTAGCCAAAAAGAAACAACCCAAGTATCCATTAACGAATGGATACAGAAAATATGTATATACGTACAATTAAATATTCTGCCATAAAAATGAATGGAGTTCTAACACGCGACAATGTGGATGAACCTTGAAAACATTATGCTAAGTGAAGTGAGCCAGACACGAAAGGACAAATATTGTGTGATCCCATTTATATGAAACAGACAAATGCACAGACACAGAAAGTAGAATAGTGGTTACCAGGGGCCGATGGAGGGGGCAATGTGGAGTTAGTGCTTAACGATTACAGAATGGGTTTGGAAACAAATAGAGGTGGTGATTGCATAACACTGAATGTGAATAATGTCACTGGATTGTGCACTTAAAAATAAAATGGTGAATCCGGCAAGATGGTGCTCTAGGCAGAAGCACCACACCGTCCCTCCACAGCAAAGATACGAAAAACTAAGCCAAACAGAGAATCAACAATCCTGAAACCCTAGAACATCAAACAAAGAGATAAAGAACTGAGCCGAGCACCAAATGGAGTGAGAATACTGAAAGAGAACGGAGAGCGAGGAGAGATTCATGCAGAGGTCCCCTACCAGCTAACGCGGTGCGGATCCACCATCTTGGACTCCTATCGGAGACCAGCAAACGGAGGTACGAGAAAGCAGCCTCACGGAGCGTCCAGTGGGAGACAAAACAGCCGCTTAGCATCACACATAACCATCTCCCTGCTGCATCCTGCCTACCTGCACCGTGCACTTGACATCACACCACCAAGCAGTGCAGGCACGGCCTATTGGAACCTGCCCAGCACTGATTACCGACCACCCTGGTGGCTGTGGTGAGTGCCACAAACAACCCATCCCAGTGGCACCTCTTCAGCTAGACGTGCCCTGCTGTACCACATCTGTGTGATTGAACCAGCCAGTTGGAGAAGGAGGTGAAAAGTATTGAGCGCACAGACGAGCGAACAACAAGGGGCACGCAGTCCGCCTGCTCAGACATACTCAAATTTTTTTTTTTTTAAAAAGGGACGAAACAAACAAATCTACAATCAATAAACGAGAGAAATATCTACTGAATGCCCCAAAAACAGCAAACAATATCAAAACATTTACAAAAACAGGACAGGATGGCTCCAGTAGGCATCCAAATTAAAACACCAGATGACTCTCCTGTGGAAGAAAATGCACTAGAAGTACCTGATAGGGAATTCAAATCACTAATACTCGGAATTTTCCAAGAACTGAGGCAAAAAGCTGACAAACATGAGGAAAAAATAGACAAATTCATGGAAAATACAGACAAAAAATTGGAAGAATTCAGGAAGATGATGCAGGAACAAAATACCAAAATAAATTCACAACTAGAAATTATACAAAAACAACAATTAGATATCCAAAAGATAAACAACAAGATTTCAGAAATGGATGACGTCATAAAAGGACTGAGAAGCAGATTTGAAACCGTGGAAGACAGCATCAGTGGAACTGAAGACAAACACTTGGATACAACTCTGTTTCAGGAAAACTCTGAAAAAAGAACAAAAAAAAAATGAAGAGACCCTGAGAGTTATGTGGGACACAAACAAAAGCAAAACTTTACGAGTGATTGGCATTCCAGAACAGGGGGAGAAAACAGAAAACACAGAGAGGATCATTGAGGAACTGCTGACAGAAAACTTACCCAATATCATGAAAAATGAAAAGCTGGCCATCCAAGAAGCTCAACAAACCCCATGTAGAAGAGACCCCAAAAGAAAATCACCAAGGCATATCATATTCACACTCGCTGAAAGCAAAGACAAACAAAGAATCCTGAGAGCAGCTCGTGAAAAACAAGAAGTCACATACAGAGGAGAAACAATAAGCCTAAGCTCAGATTCTTCGGCAGAAACCATGCAGGCAAGAAGGCAGCGGGATGACATATATAAAATCTTGAAAGAAAAACATTGTCAGCCAAGAATAATATATCCTGCAAAACTCTCGTTCAGATTTGATGCTGAAATTAGGTCATTTCCAGATAAACAGAAGCTAAGGGAATATGTAAAAGTCAAACCAAACTTACAAGAATTATTAAAGGGAGTTCTTCGATCTGAGGACAAACAGCTTCAGCCCTCAGGCAGGACCTAGGATGCAGGATCGTACGAGTCAGGTACCAATCTAGGAAATGAACTCTCGAGGACTATCCAAAACCAAAAGAAATACAACAGGGAATCAGAAGAGTCAATCGATGGATGACAACAACATCAAAACAATGAAAGAGGGAATAAACAGCATAGGTATAGAACCTTCTAATGGAGAAGAAGGAAGGTGATACCAAGTAAGGGTAGACTGCTTCAAACTTAGAAAGATGAGGGTAAAATTCAAGGCAACCACAAAGAAAGTTAACAAACCATCTCATAAAAATAAAGATGAAAAACATAAAGTCTCAGCAAAAACAAAACCTACAAAAACAAAAGAAATGAACACAAAATCCACAAACAAAAGTAACTCAGCACAAGAGAGTAAGAAGAACAAAGAAAACTTCAGCACCACAAAAAAAAGCACTACAAAATGACAGCAACAAACTCATCTATCAATAATTACACTGAATGTAAAAGGACTCAATGCACCCATAAAGAGACGGAGAGTGGCAGAATGGATAGGAAAACAGGATCCATCAATATGCTGTCTACAAGAGACACACCTTACAAATAAACATGTGAATTTATTAAAAGTCAAACGTTGGAAAAAAATATATCAAGCTAACAACCACCAAAAAAGAACAGGAGTGGCAATTCTAATCTCAGATAAAATAGACTTTAAAACAAAATCTACCATAAAAGACAAAGAAGGACACTATATAATGATTAAGGGAATGATCCATCATGAAGACATAACCATAATAAACATCTACGCCCAATGACAGGGCTCCAAAATACATTAAAAAAAACTCTAACAACACTGAAAAGAGAAGTTGACAGTTCCACAATAATAGTAGGAGACTTCAACACACCACTCTCAGTAAAGGACAGAACTACTAAGAAGAAACTCAGCAAAGATACAGAAGACCTAAAGGGCATAATCAGCTAACTGGACCTCATAGACATATATAGAACACTCCATCCAACCGCTGCAAAGTACACATTCTTTTCCAACGCACATGGAATGTTCTCCAGAATAGACCACATCATAGGCCACAGAGCAATCCTCAACAAGATGCAAAACGTTGAGATAATTCACAGTATCTTCTCTGACCACAATGCCATCAAGGTAGAAATTAACACTAGAAAGAGCAAGGGAAAAAAATCAACTACATGGAAACTGAATAATACCCTGCTTACACATCAGTGGGTAATAGAAGAAATCAGAGATGGAATCAAAAAATTCCTAGAATCAAATGAGAATGAAAACACATCATACCAAAACCTTCCATACACAGCAAAGGCAGTCCTTAGAGGACAATTTATAGCAATAGATGCACATATCAAAAAAGAAGAAAGGGACAAAATCAAAACATTAACTACAGAACTCAAACAAATAGAAAGAGAACAGCAAAAAAAGCCCACAACCACCAGAAGAAAGGAAATAGTAAAGATCAGAGCAGAAATAAATGAAATAGAGAACAGAAAAACAATAGAAAGAATCAACAAAACCAAAAGTTGGTTCTTTGAAAGAATCCACAAAATCGACAAACCACTGGCCAGACTGACAAAAGAAAAACAGGAGAGGACACAAATAACCCAAATAAGAAATGAAATGGGGGACATTACAACAGACCCAACTGAAATAAAAAGGATTATAACAGAATATTATGAAAAAGTATACTCCAACAAATTTGAAAACCTAGAGGAAATGGATAAATTTCTAGAAACACACGGCCTACCCAAACTACAACAAAGTGATGTTGAAAATCTGAACAGACCCATAACGAGAGAAGAGATTGAAACGGTAATAAAAAAAAAACCTCCCAACCAAAAAAAGCCCTGGCCCAGATGGCTTCACTGGAGAATTCTACAAAACATTTACAGAAGAGCTTGTACCAGTTCTACTCAAGCTATTTCAGAGCATAGAAGAGGAAGCAACACTTCCAAATTCATTCTATGAAGCCAGCATAACGCTGATACCAAAATCAGGCAAAGACATCACAAAAAAAGAAAATTACAGACCAATATCTCTCATGAATATAGATGCAAAAATTCTAGCCAATAGAATTCAGCATCATATCAAAAAAATAATACACCACAACCAAGTAGGATTCATACCAGGTATGCAAGGATGGTTTAACATTAGAAACTCAATCAACGTAATCCACCACATAAATAAAAGTAAAGAAAAGAATCACATGATCATCTCAATTGACGCAGAAAAGGCATTTGACAAAGTCCAACACCCACTACTGATAAAAACTCTCAGTAAAATAGGTATAGAAGGGAAATTTCTCAACATAATAAAGGGCATCTATGCAAAACCAATGGCCAACATCATTCTTAATGGAGAGAGGCTGAAAACATTCCCCTTGAAAACAGGAACAAGACAAGGATGCCCTTTATCACCACTCCTATTTAACATTGTGCTGGAAGTTCTAGCTAGAGCAGTAAGGCAAGAAAAAGAAATAAAGGGCATCCAAATTGGTAATGAAGAAGTTAAACTGTCCCTGTTTGCAGATGATATGATACTATACATAGAAAACCCTAAAGACTCCATGAGAAATCTACTGGAACTAATAGAAAGATTCAGCAGAGTAGCAGGATACAGGATAAACATTCAAAAATCAGTTGGATTCCTATACACCAATAAGGAGAACGATGAAAAGGAAATCAGGAAATCAATATCATTTATAATAGCCCCTAAAAAGATAAAATACTTAGGAATAAATCTGACCAGGGATGTAAAAGACCTATACAAAGAAAACTATAAAGCACTACTGCATGAAACCC
This sequence comes from Dugong dugon, assembly GCA_030035585.1. NCBI lineage: Eukaryota > Metazoa > Chordata > Mammalia > Sirenia > Dugongidae > Dugong > Dugong dugon. The sequence continues at coordinate 25,090,177 of CM057482.1, read as the reverse complement.
AAAGGGATCTACATAAATGGAAAATCATACCATGCTCATGGATAGGCAGACTCAACATTGTGAAAATGACAATTCTATCCAAAGCAATTTACAAATGCAATGCAATCCCGATCCAAATACCAACAACATTCTTCAAAGAGATGGAAAAACTAATCATTAACTTTATATGGAAAGGGAAGAAGCCCCGAATAAGTAAAGCACTACTGAAGAAGAAGAATAAAGTTGGAGGACTCACACTACCTGACTTCAGAACCTACTATGCAGCTACAGTAGTCAAAACAGCCTGGTACTGGTACAACGACAGGCACATTGACCAATGGAACAGAATTGAGAACCCAGATGTAAATCCATCCACCTACGGTCACCTGATCTTCGACAAGGGCCCAAAGTTCATCAAATGGGGAAAAGACAGTCTTTTTAAGAAATGGTGCTGGCAAAACTGGATATCCAGCTGCAAAAAAATGAAACAGGACCCATACCTCACACCGTATACAAAAACTACTTCAAAATGGATCAAAGACCTGAATATAAAGCCTAAAACTATAAAGTTCATAGAAGAAAAAATAGGACCAACACTTCAGGCCTTAATACATGGCATTAACAGGATACAAACCATAACCATCAATGCTGAAAACCCAACAGATAAGCTAGATAACTGGGATCTTCTAAAAATCAAACACCTATGCTCTTCAAAAGACTTCACCCAAAGAGTAAAAAGAGAACCTAAAGACTGGGAAAAAATTTTTGGAGAGTACAAGTCAGACAGAGGTCTAATCTCCATAATCTACAAGAAAATCCAGCACCTCTACAACAAAAAGACAAATAATCCTATCAAAAAATGGGCAAAGGAAATGAACAGACACTTCACCAAAGAAGACATTCAAATGGCCAACAGACACATGAGGAAATGCTCGTGATCACTAGCCATTAGAGAAATGCAAATTAAAACCACAATGAGATACCATCTCACCCCGGCATTACTGGCATGAATCAAAAACACTGGAAATAACAAATGTTGGAGGGGCTGCGGGGAGATGGGAACTCTTACGCACTGCTGGTGGGAATGCAAAATGATACGACCATTTTGGAAAATGATGTGGCGTTTCCTCAGAAAGCTAGAAATAGACATACCATTCGATCCAGCAATCCCACTTCTAAGAATATATCCTAGAGAAATAAGAGTCATCGCTCGAATAGACATATGCACACCTATGTTCATGGAAGCATTGTTCACAATAGCAAAACGATGGAAACAACGTAGGTGCCCATCAACAGATGAATGGATAAACAAACTATGGTACATACACACAATGGAGTACTACACAACGAGAAAGAACAACAATGAATCTGTGAAGCATCTCATAATATGGATGAAACTGGAGGACATTATGCTGAGTGAAATAAGTCAATCACAAAAGGACAAATATTGTAAAAACCCATGAAAAAGTTCACACGCAAAATGTAACAATCTTTGTTGGTTACCAGGGATGGGAGGGGTGGGGCGGGAATACTAAATAGGCAATAGTTAAGTGGTATCTTGGGTGAAGGGTGAGACAGTACACAATACAGGGGAAACTAGCACAACCTGTACAAGGAAAGGTCATGGAAGCCCCATAGACACATCCAAACTCCCAAGGGACTGAGTTGCTGGGCAGAGGGCTCTGGGGACCATGGTCTCGGGGAACATCTAGCTCAATTGGCATGACACTACTTATAAAGACAATGCTCTACATTCTACCTTGGTGAGTAGCATCTGGGGTCTTAAAAGCCTGTGAGCGGCCATCTAAGATAATACACTGGTCTCATCCCTTTGGGAGCAAGGGAGAATGAAGAGAACAGGATACAAGGAAAAGATTAGTCCAAAGGACTAATTGTCCACAGCCACCAAGGCCTCCACCGGACTGAGTCCAGTACAGCTAGATGGTTCCCGGCTACCACCACTGACTGCTCTGACAAGGATCACAACAGAGGGTTCTGGACAGAGCTGGAGAAGGATGTAGAGCATAATTCTAACTCACAAAAAAAAAAAAAAAAAAAGACCAGATTTACTGGCCTAAAGGAGACTGGAGAAACCTCGAGAATCTGGTCCCCAGACACCCTTCTAGCTCAGTGGTGAAGTTACTTCTGAGGTTCACTGTTCAGCCTGGGAGTGGACATTCCTGTAAAACCAAATGAGACTAATGAGGTACAGGAGTCCAGTGACAAGGGCCAGAAGGCAGAAGGGGACAAGGAAGCTGGTGATAGGGAACACAAGATTGAGTAAGGATATTGTTGATATGTTGTGAGATTGTTAACCATTGTCATAGGGCAACATTTGTAGTTAACTGTCAAATGAGAAACTATTTTGTTCTGTAAGCCTTCATCTTAAGTGAGAATAACAGCACAATTGGAAGAGCGTAGTCCATGTCACTGAACTGTGTGTGTAGAAATTTTTTTTTGAAACGGTGTATCTTTGGCTCTGTGTATTTTTACCAAAAAAAAAAAAAAAAAAAAAGGTTGAGAAGTTAGATGGTTGATATGTTTTGGGGTTGTTAACCAATGTCATAAAACAACATGTGTACTACTGTTTCATGAGAAACTATTTGTTCTGTAAGCCTTCACCTGAAGTACAATAAAATATAAAAAATAAAATAAATAAATAAATAAATAAAATGGTGAATTTTATGTTGCATATATTTTACCACAGTTCAAGCAAACAAACGAAAAAACTCAACAGTAAGAAAACAACTGAGTTTTAAAATGAGCAAAAGATCTGATCAGACTCCTCACCGTATATACATATATTTGTGTGCAAATAAGCATATGAAAAGATGCTAAGTATTATTCGTCATTAGGGAAATACAAATTAAAAGAACAATGAGATATTAGAATGGCTAAAATAAAAAAAATCTGTAAATTGCTGGTGATGATATGAAGTAACAGGAGTTCTCATTCATTGCTGGTGGGAATGCAGTATGGTATAGCCACTTTGGAAGAGAGCTTGGCAGGTTCTTAAAAAACTCAACATCGTCTTACTATACAATCCCACAATCACTCTCCTGGGTATTTACCCAATTGATTGGAAAGTGTATCACACTCACAATGTTGTGCTATCATCACTGCCATTTGTTTTCAAAACATTTTCATCACCCTGATCAAAAATCTGCACACAAACATTTATAGCAGCTTTATTTATAATCCCAAAAATCTGGAAGTGACTAAAATGTCCTTCAGTAGATATATGGATAAACAAAGTGTGGTACATCCATAAAATTATACACTATTCGGCGATAAAAAGGAACATTAAGCCATGCAAAAACATGGAAGCAACTTAAATGCATATTGTTAAATGAAAGAAGCCAGTCTGTAAGGGCTGCATACCATTTAGATGATATTCTCGAAAAGGCAAAACCATAGTGTTGGTAAAGAGATCAGTGGTTCCCAAGGGTCCAGGGAGAAGAGGTTTGGAGAGGTAAAGCTCAGGGACTTTTTTCGGGTGGTGAAACTACTTTGTATGATACTGTAATGGTGAATACATGACACTGTGTCAAAGCCCATAGGACTTTACAACAAAGAATGAACTTTATGCAAATTTGAAAAAAATCATTTAGTAGTTCAAAGGATCCCAGACTGTGACAAAGAATCTAACTGTAATACAAATGTATGAAACATCTCACTGAAGATGGGGAGGAGGGTGCTGCTGACCTAAGTAACTTTGGAAATGAGTGGAGTTTGTAAGATTAAAGGCAAAAGGTACTGTACATATGCACTGTACACTGGTTGATAAAGTTGTTTTTCACAGTGGCACTAACTGTGACTGCTAAACTCATAGGTTGGAAGTTCAAGTCCACACAGAGATGCCTTGGAAGAAAGGCCTTGTGATCTACTTCCAAAGAATCAGCCACTGAAAATCCTATGGAACACAGTTCTACTCTGACACACGTGGGCTTGCCATGAGTTGGAATTGAGTCAATGGCAACTTTTTGTTTTCTACAGGTTAACAATTCCAAAAACACTATACATGTATCTAAGAATTAAACAGTTAAGTAAATAAATGGTGGATGGTGGGAGCCAGGTTTCTCATTATCAGTGAGCAGTTATAGACAAGCAAGTGGAGAAGATAGTAATTATCCACGTGGCACTGGATTAGAGTTGGAGACATCAATATGAACTCATGTTTAGCTTAATATAGATACAGGTGGATACATATAGGTTTAGTATATGCACATGTATTTCCTCGTTTTGTCAGCTGAGAAGACCTAGAAGCAAGGACACCCAAGTAGCAATGAGCACACCTAGCACATGGATCTTGGTTTCTAATACCATTCTTTAATAAAAGGAACCAGGGTTCCTTGGAGAAATGGCTGCTTCTAGAACTGGGGCAGGAAATACACAAAACGAGCCTGGAGTATCTTGTAGTACCAGAAAGTACGGAAGTGCTCAAAAAAACCATAACAATGGGGATATGTCAAAGGGACACAAACGCCTACTGAATGAGCTCTCAATGGCCAAAACTGGAACAATCTGAGCAATAAAATAAATAATATAGTATTGGATTGCAACTCAAAGTACAAGATAAATATCCAGGCTCCATACTCATATAAATAAGTGGTTAAGTAAATAATTATATGGGGGAGAATAGAGAAATGTCCCATGCAGAAGAATTCCAAATAATTTATGTAGATACTCTACCCTCAAGGATGTGGAGCATAACACCTCACTCTTTAAGTGTGCGCTGTGCATATAATCACTTCCTTAAAGAATATAGTATAAACAGGGAGGTAGAGAGTAACTTTACAGTGGAGAAACCTGACAAATACTACCTCAGCCAAGTGATCAAGATCAGCATCAACAGTGATAAGTCCTGTTGATGATATGTAGCTTTGATATGATGTTATGACAACGGCACCTAACTTCCGTGATCTTCTTCCCCAAAACCCATAAACCTAGCGTAATCATGAGAAGAACATCAGACAAATGCCAGTCGAGGGACATTCTACAAAGTGTCTGGCCTGTACGCCTCAAAACCGTCACAGTCATCAAAACCCAGGAAAGACTGACAAACTCACAGACTAGAGGGGCCTAAGGAGACGTGACAACTAAATGTAATGTGGTATCCTAGATGGGATCCTGGAACAGAAAAAGGACATTAGGTAAAAACTAAAGAAATTTAAGTCAACTATGGACTTCAGTTAATAATAATGCATCAGTATTGGCTCATTAATTATGACAAGAGGGCAGTGGTGCTTCAATGGTAGAATTCTCACCTTCCATACAGGAAACTTGGGTTTGATTCCCAGCCAATGTACCTCATGCACAGCCACCACCCATCTATCAGTGGAGGGTTGTGTGTTTCTGTGATTTTGAAGAGGTTTCAGAGGAACTTTCAGACTAAATGGGGACTAGGAAGAACGACATGGTAATCTCCTTTCAAAAATCAGCCAATGAAAACACTGTGGATCACAACCAACCTGCAACCAATTACAGAGGGTGGCCATGAGATGAGGGCTGACGCTATGATCGCTAACAACAATTCTGACAGGTGTACCATAAGATGTTAATAATAGGGGAAATTGGATCTGGGATATATGGCAACTCTCTTACTATCCTCACAACTTTTCCATAAATTTAAAACTATTCTAAAATAATAATCTTATTTTTTAAAAAAATCTGTCAGTACCCACTCAGACACTCCTCAGAACAGAAACCCTTTTTGTTCTCCAATGAACTCACATGTATCAGTGACCTGCTTTGCTTTGGTCTTGGGTCAGTAGACTCCACTAGAGACCAGTGGTAGGATGTAACTGACTCAGTGAGCAAGCTGGATGGATGGGCAGCTGTTTCTTGGAACCTAACACTGAGGTGAAGAGGACAGGATGCCAGACATTTTCCATTTACTTCACTGAGTCCACTTTTTCATGTTTTTGTCCCCGACTCTGTGCCCTGAGAGGCTGAGCAACATGGACTGCCTCGGTGAATGTTATTGCCCTTTGGCCTCTGGTTGTGCTTGGTCCCTGGGGGTCACTGGTAGGAGATGGGAGGGAGAGAGGAGTGTGAGGTTGGGGTATTCATTCTTGATTCTAGCCTTGCTGGGTCAGAGAGAGTTGGCTGTGCGCTTCTACTGAAGGCCACAGCTCCTATCAGTGGCCCTTTCCATTCAGTTCCTCTTTCCAAATTCCTCCCTTCATCTTTTATCAGCCCAAACCACAGCCTTCGCCTTAGCACTATGTGTGCAGCTTATAGATAGTGACTAGCAACCTCACCAGTGTCCTGGGTACCAGGCAGATAGATAGATATGTGTTTATCCATTGCAGACCCTCAATAAATGTTCATTAAATGAATGAACCAGTCAATGAATCATGAGACCCTTGTGACAATACAGCTATGTGGTTAGAGCACTGGGCAGCCAGTGTGGAACTCAAACCCTGGCTCCTTCACTTATCAGATAGTGATCTAGGGCAAGTTGCTTAAACTCTCTAATCCTCAACTCCTTATCTTTAAAGTGAATAATATCTTCTTAACTAGGTTGATTAAATGAAAAATAGTCTATGCGAAATGCTTAGCACAGTGTCTGGCACAAAAATAAGTGTTGAGTAAACAGTAGTTATAAATGTTATTTAATTAGTTACCTAATCCAGTCATGGCTAAAATTAGATGGTCCTTTGCAATAGACAAATGAGTAAGGACACAAACAGACAATTAGCAAGCAACTACAAGTAATTGGCAAGTAAAGTTGTCAACGTGTTCAACCTAGCAAATAAGCAAAGAAAGGCAAAGTAAAACAACTGTGAAATACCATGTCTTGCCTCCAAGATTAGAAAATTGTTTTAAACTTAAAGCTGGCAAGAACACAATGAAACAGGGACTCTCCATCATTCCGTTTTGGGCTCAAAAATGCCAGAATGCATGAATTTTCAAAATTTAAAATGCACCTACCTATGACCCAGCAGAGCCCTGGCAGCCCAGAGCTTAAAAGCTCAACTGCTGGCTGAAAGGTCTGCAGTTCGAATCCACCAGCCGCTCCTTGGAAACCCTGTGGGGAAGATCTGCTCTGTTCTATAGGGTCAGCATGAGTTGGAAACAACTTGATGGCAATGGGTTTGGTTTTGGTTTTTATGACCCAGTAATTTCACTTTTAATAATCTAGACTGCAGAAATAATTATACAAAGGAATGTGCACACTATTGTTTGTAATAGCAACAGATAGGTAGATAAGTAGATAGATAGATGCCTAGTGCCATTGAGTCAATTCCAACTCATAGCAACCATATAGGATACAGTAGAACTGCCCCATAGGGTTTTCTAGGCTGTAATCTTTACAGAAGCAGACTGCCACATCTTTCTCCCGCAGAGTGACTGGGGAGTTCGAACCACAGATCTTTTGGTTAGCAGCCGAGCACTTAACCATTACGTCGCCAGGGGTCCTTCTGATAGATACCAAAAAAAACAAAACAAACCTCACTGCCAATGAGTCAATTCCAACTCATAGCTACCCTGTAGGACGGAGTACAGAGTAGAACTGCCCCATAGGGCATTACTACTCATAGGGACCCTATATAGATAATAGGCTTTGTAGATCATACGGTCTCTGTCACATCGACTCAACCATGTGGTTACAGCACAGAAGGAGCCATAGACAATACATAAAGATGTTCGCAGCCATAGCACTATCAAATTTTTGGGCTGGATAATTCTCTGTCATAGTGGCTGTGCTGTGCACTGTAAGATGTTTAGCCTCTACCTGGCCTCTGCCCACTAGATACTAGTAATATCCCTCAGTTGTGACAACCCAAAATGTCTCCAGACATTGCCAAAGGTCTCCTGTGGGGGTGGGGGAGAGTGCAAAATTGCCCCAACTTAAGAACCACTGATGTAAAGCAATGAATGTGGCTGTGTTCCAATGAAACTTTATTTACAAAAACAGGTGGTAGGTTGCGTTTGGCCTGTAGGCCATGGTTTGCCAGTCCCGGCTGTAGGCAATGGGGACCACTGATGCCAGCTCTGACCTATAGCTTTGTGGAAGGGACCTGTGGTTGGAGAGTGGTGAGGATCATTTCAGGAGACCCAAAATACTAAACCAGATTCCCCTTCCAAAGCCTTGTCCCTTGGACCCAGCCAAGTCCCGGGCCAAGGATCACTGTCACATCTTAGATTATCGGAGTTGTTAGAAGTTGTTGGGGCAGGTGGTGACGCCCTGCCTTGACAGTGCTGCTGCTGCTGCTGTGATGAGGGGACGCCTTAAACAAGCGTTAACATTCTTACTGTGCATCCCAGTTAGGGTTAAAAGGTTTCAGAAGAGAGGGGTGTTAGATACCACACCATACTCCCCCTGCTTTCCTTGTGGCTTTCTCCTTTATTCCTCACCATTTGCACAATCTACAGTCTAGAAGCTGTATTCCTGAACCTGCAACCATTTCCATTTGGTAGCCAAAGTATGTTAGTCCATTTCATGTGGAAAGTGATTATGTTTCACACTTGACAGTCAATCTTCTTTGCTCTGACTTGCAGATAGACAAGGGAGAGGATGCAAGGGAGGCGTCACCAGACTCCTGAGGGAGGAGGGGCTATCACAGAGGTTGCCATGCAAGAGCTCATTAGTGATGACCTGACCTCCACGCTGGGCATATTTCACTTCCTCAAAGCACCAGCTAATAGGAGCTCCATGGTAATTTACGTCACAACAAGAGATAGTTTCCTTGTCACACGGTGCTCAGAGGGAACACTGAGCCCTACCCCAGTTACATTTGAAGGAATGACAACATGAGTTACCCCTAGGGAAGCTAGTTTTTCTAAAAGCCCTTGGCAGGGGGTTGAGGGATGGCCTCAAATGCAGGTGGCAACCAATGGTACCCGCCTGCCGGCTGGCCACCTGCAACATGCAGGGATCAGTTGTGGATTACAGCAATATTTCTCAAATTTGTGTGTGTATCAGAATCACCTGGAGAACTAACAGTGACTGCGGAGTCCCAGGCTTGTTGAAGCAGAAGAGGGGCCAGGCCTTTATAGTTTTACCAAGTTCCCCAAGTGATTCTGATTCCAACCAGAGTTTGAGAACTGCTGGGTTGAAGCCTTGCTACTCAGAGTGTGGCCTGTGGACCGGCAGCATCAGCATTGCCTAGAACTTGTTAGAAACGCAGCATCTCTGGGCTCACCCTAGATTTACGGAATCTGAGTTGTCATTTAAGAAGATCCCCAGGGGATTTGTATGCACCTTACAGTTTAAGAAGTCCTGGCTGGGTTGGATCATAGACTGACTAGGCAGTGGACTGGCCCCAGAACAAGGCTCCAGGCCCCAGGAAGAGACCTAAGCTGAGCAGGGCAGGCCACCAGGATTAGTTCAGAGTAATGTGACACATGTCACAGGAACTGACGGGAACAGGGAGGAGTCCAGTCAAACAGAGCCCCTCCTGCCCCCACCCCACGGGAGGGAGAGGAAGGAGTGGTCTGTTATTCAAAGAAATGGATCCTGGGTTTGGGCTACAAAGAAGTTTTGGGGAGCAATACAGGCTTCCACCCTGGCCAGAGGCCAATTCCAATAGGCCCCATGCACCCATTTGCAGGGACTCTCTCAGGCTCCCTGTGCTTTGCCCAGGCTTTCTGCTTCAGGCCAGTGACTGCAAACTTTACTATTTAGCCCTCTTCAGCCTTGTAATCTGCAGGTGAAATTCAGATTCTCTGCTTTGCGCACCCTGCCATCCAGCTTGCACTCAATAGTGTTCCTCCAGGCAACTCTCTGGGGACCCTGCCCCTGACCGTGGGCCCCAGCCAACATTGCTTCTAGCTCCTGGTTGTGTGTGGTGAATAGTGCGTTTGAAACACGCCTAGGTGGTCTTGAAGACAGCCTCCTCTATGTGACTCCCTGTTTCTGAGTTCTACTAACCACCCTCTCCACTAGTCCTCAGGCGTAAGCAGTAAGATCTCTATTGCTGCTTACTGCAGGGGACTGCACTATCCCTATGGTTCCCCTAGGGCCCACCAACAACTTTCTAAATGGTCCCTTCATAAATATATTTTGTTCACATTGTTCTAATCTGACTGTGCCACCTGTTGGGACCCTGAATGATACTATCGGGAATGGTTATTCCCTTCAAAGGAGATCTCAGCCCAACCTACTCTAGTGCCAGCAGGATAAACTCACCAGAATTTAGGAGTTCAACATCGGAAAAAGAGACGCACAATAAGGGGCTCACTTCCTTACAAGAAATGAGTATGTAGTAAAAACTTCCTAACAATGGGCATTATCCAACTGGTAACAAGACACCTGGAAGGGAGTGAGCATCTGTCTCATCAAGGCAGATATTTAAGCAGCCTAGAGGCCCATGTTATCTGCAGAGAGTAGAAAAAGATTCCTTTCCCGCACAGGTGGGAGGCTGGGCTCAGTGACCCAGACAGTTCCTTCCAGCGCTGAGGTTGTGATTCTACAAATAGCTCCATGCTCCTCCCACACCCTTCTCACAGCTCTCCAGGGACTCAGCAGCTAGCTGGTGGTATATGTGTTGATTGGGAAGGAGAAGAGGGAAGATTGGCACTTCTCTTGATGCCTCGTTTTCACCTCCTCAGCTGGCTGGCTGTAACTGACCCTTTAGGTGCAGCTCAGGGGAAAGGCAGAGCCCACAGGAGTTACCAGCTCAGAGGTTCAGAAGAGTCAGCAGATTTCCCAGAGAGGGTGTTGGGTACAACAAGCAGCAGGATCTTCATCTAGGCAGCTGCCAGACATGAGACCACGGGCGACTGGGCAGCTAGCACACTGAAGGTAGAAATCCCAGCACTGGGCCATGTGAAGTCTGACAGGAACAAGTCCACCTAGGGTGGAAGGGCAGGATGCTGTCAGATACTGGCCAAAGGGCCTGGGCAGCCTTAAAGTGTTCCCATGAAGTGAGAAAATGAGAGCTGGGTTTCAGGCCACATAGGTGTTCCAGGCTGGTCCCTAGGGTCTAGGGGTCCTGAGTTCAGCTGGCAATGGAAGAGGCTTGAGGGGACACATGGCCTGGGTCAGTGACTTGATCTAACCCTTACTGAATGGAGAGGCCGAGACCACTCCAAACTCATTCATTATTGAACCCCTACTCCATGGAGCGCTGTGCTAGGTGCTGATAGAGTGATTACAGACCAGCAGGATCTCTACTCTCCCTCACAGAGCTCACAGCTGACTTTCCTGCCTCCATCAGGCCTGACTCAGCAACCAAGGTGTAGCTGAGTCAACAGGCAGGTTTTAGTGGCCTGAATCTTGGGAGCTGGAGCACGTGATCAGAGAAACAGGTGCTGACCGTAAGATCCTTTCCTGCAGCTGTGAAGGCCACTCCCTCTATTACCCCCAATCCAGACCAGCCTCCCTGGAAAGTGTGCAGAAGGGCAGGTGCAGCAAAGGGCACAGACTTTAGGATGACCACATGTCCCAGTTTACCCAGTGCTAAATGGGGACAGCTGGTCGTCTTAGTACAGAGTGGTGAGGCCCAGGGATTGAAGAAGAGTTCTAGTCCTCAAGCAGCAAAGAGTAAGTAGGGGCCATGTGCAAAGTGAGGCGTAAAGTAATTGCTGGCCCCAAGGCAAAACCTGGATCCCTGAGAGTGTGAATGTTGCAGGATTGGTGTTTGCTCCCAGCAGCTCTGAAGGACCACACCGCTGGTTGTTTGGGGAACAATTAGTCAGTGGCATCTCTGACCCAAATACCTCCAGTTCTGGTTCCTTAGTCACTCTTATACATAAGGAAATGGGTTCAAGAAAAACACTTAAGGTCAAATAATACATTTACTTTGGTTTGGGTGTCTGCTTCCTGTGTCCCATGGTGGTTTGTTCTCTTATCACCTGGGAGTGTGAGCGGTTGTTATTTGACTGTCTCTCTCGTCCAATTCTCCCACAGAACGAGGAGGGTGGTGACTTAGTGTCTAGCACATAATAGGCACTCACTAAATGTTTCATGAATAAACGCATGAAGTTTCAATGTAGCTGCTGCAGAAAGTAGGGGCCAAAAGGGCAGAATGAAATGGTGAGACAGTGACAATTTTGAAAGGTGGTAAGTCAAAACAAGAGGGCCAGAATAGACACTATAGGAAGTCTGGTTTCAAGCAAGCAAATAAGAGGCTTTCAGACAAGAACCTCACAATTGTCCACAGGGCTTGTCTTGCTCGATTTCCTGGCAAAGGTTCTGTTTGTTTAGGGGCCTCCCCTCCAGCTGGTCTGACTGCCAGGCCAACTGCTGTCTCTCCTGCTGGCTGCTCATTTCTCCAAAACACATTTGCTTGCTTCGACCAAGGGTCAGGCACTGGGTTGGGCATTGGCAGTGGGCAGGAGCCAAAAGAAAAGGGACCACTCCTAGGGGTGTATGTGTCCCAGGGGAACTCAGCCCAGGAACACATACACACACAGACATACTCATACACACACACAGACACACACAGAGACAGACACACACATACACGCACACACATACACATAGCCGTAACGTAGTAGAGAAGCATCAGGTGTGAATGTTTCGTCTTGGAGGACAGTGGTGTGACCTGCCAGGTGCAAGCCAGGCCCTTTAGAGCAGCCAGAAGGATGCCACCCCCTGGGTGACCTGGGCCTGCCGCACTGCTTGTTCCTTGTCTCCTGCACCTGCTTGCTTGCTGCCTCTGCCAGCTCTGGGCATGTCTCTAGACATGACTCCTGCATGCCACAGGCATGTATGTGCTCCACTTGGCTCTCAGCCCCTTCCGTGCTGACTGACGCTGGCAGTTGACTTGTGTGTTTACTCACTCCCAACTCCACCCTCTCCTGCCTGACTGACTTTGATGTTAGGTGTTTGCTTCTTATACCTATCAACTCATTAAAATTTATATGTAATACTTCAATTTATACAGTCAATTTATACAGTGTGATAAATGCTATGACGGGTGTAAGCACCTGTGGCCATAGGGTGGAGTAGGGACTGGAGGTGGACAAGCCTCAAGTAGGGAGACCAGCCATGGAGTAGACTGTGCCATGAATTACAGCTTCATTTCTTTATCTATCTGCCTGTTCATCACCCATCCCTTCATTTATTCATTGAGTCATTCAATGAATATTTATTGAAACACCTATTATGTGTCAGGCACTTTGAGATACAAAGATAAAAAAAAAGGACTGGTTCTTCTGCCACACTGGACTCTACAATGTACCCTGCTCCTCTCTGCTCCATGGCCTTTATACTCACTGTTACCTCTGCTTGGAAGATCTTAGTCCTACGCTCCTTTGCCAAGTTACCTCCTTCATCCTTCAGAGCTCAGCTCAAAGGTCATTTCCACAGGGAAGACTTCCTGGCCCCTTGACCGTTCAGGGCCCCATTATGATGCTCTCTTAATAACCTGTAATTTTCCTGCATAGCACCTGTAATTATACGATTTTAGGGGACTACTTCATTAATGTTGGTACCTCAATCATCACTGTCAGAGACTGATTTATTATAGTATTTATACTGCCTGGCATATGGCAATGCACTTAATAAAGACAAATTGGATGGATGGATGAATTGGAGCTGAGGCAGACTATAGGCAGATGCCAGTAAATAGACTGACCCAATTGTCAGGGCAGGACAGAGATGAGAATGGGTGAATAGGCCAAGGCAGTAGAAGTGGGAAGTCTGAGGAATGGATTTATAGGAGAGAATCTGCAGGATTAGATCTTTGGTTGACTATCATGGGTGAAGCAGAGGGAGGAATGCAAGGTGACAAACAGGGTTCTGACTGGGGGCTGGGGAGATTGGAAATACAGAAGAAGATGTTTGGAGGTATGAGATAAAGAAGGTGAGTTCATTTTCAGAGTGGCTGAATTTGAGATATCTGTTTTTCTTTCTTTTTATAAAAATGGTAGTTAGAATGATATTGCTCTTAAAAAAAATAAACTCCACAATTTCAATGGCTTAACACAATAAAAGTTAATTTTTTTTTTTTGTCCACATGACAGTCGAATGCTGGTGTTTTGGCTTAGCATGGTAACATGGTGGTTTAGGGACCCAGGCTCCTTCCATCTTGTGACTCCACCAAGAGGCCTCTACAAGGTCTCCCGGGGCCTTGAGCTGAAGGGGAGAGAGAGTGGAGAATGCATACCTGACTCTTAACCACCTTGGTCCAAAAGTGCCACCTAGCATCCTAACTTTATGGGGCAGAGTCTACCCCCCAAGCTAACAATGTCAGACTCTTCCTTTCTTAGACTTCCTTGAGAACAAGGGTACATGACCTAGGCTCAGTCATTCAGACACGTTCACCCAGGCTTTGATCTGGAAGCTAATGACTCAAAGAAGTAGTGGCCAAGGAGGATACATTCAGATGAGGGAAGTAGCAGTGTCCACCCCTCCTGGTATTCAAAGCCTGTAGTGGCAGCTCTCTCTGCTGCAGCATCCAATATTCAATGTCTGTGATATTACTGGCCCAAAATGCTGTGTCTGTGTCCACTGGTGGCAGTTCTGTGGTGTGGTTTTTGACACTATTCCTTGCTATGTTGCTTTTTCAGAGCTCCTGTGAGCCACTCAGCGTTTTTTTAACAAAGAATTTTTTCTGATTAGATTAGCCACAGTTGTTTTCTGTTGCTTGTAACTAAAAACTTGGTCTTACACAGGCCAAGTATAAATGTGCAGAGAGCAGTTGGATATACAGGTCTAGAGCTTAGCAGATCTGGGCCACAGATATCCATGGAAGTGGGCTGAAGTCACCGGAGTGGGTAAGATTGCTCCAGGAGTCTGTGTCATGACAATGGAAGAGGGCATTGCCTGGAGACTTGTGTCAAATTCACTTTTAGCCAATTTTCTGCTTTTACTTTTTTTTTTTTTAATTGAAGTGAAAGTCATGTGACATAAAATCAACCATTTTAAAGTGAACAATTCAGTGCCATTTAGTACATTCACAATGTTGTGTAACCACCACCTCTATCTAGTTTCAAAATATGTTTGTCACCCCAAAAGGAAACCCCTGTACACATGAAGTACTTGTTCCCCTTTCCCCCTCTCTCTAACCCCTAGCAACCACCAATCTGCATTATGTCTCTACAAATTTACCTGTTTTGAATATTTCATATAAATGGGATCATATGATATGTGACCTTTTAAGTCTGCCTTCTTTCACTTAGCATAAAGTTTTTGAGGTTCTTCCATGTCGTAGCATGTGTCAGAATGTCATTTCTTTTTACGGCTGAATAAAACTTCATCGTATGGATATGCCACGATTTGCTTATCCATTCATCCGTTCATGGACATTTGGGCTGCTTCTACCTTTTAGCTATTGTAAACAGTGCTGCTATGGACTTGCATGGACATGTATTTGTTTGAGTACCTGTTATCAATTCTTTTGGGTGTATACCTAGGAGTAGAATTGCTGGGTCATATAGTAATTCTATGGTTAACTCTTTGAGGAAACACCAAACTATTTTCCACTGCAACTGAACCATTTTACCCACCAACAATGTACAAGGGTTTCAATTTCTCCACATCCTCGCCAATACTTGTTATTTTCCATTTTTTAAAAATTTATACTAGCCACCTAGTGTATCTGAAGTGGTATATTTTTGTAGTTTTGATTTGTGTTTTTCTAACGACTAATGATGCTGAGCATCTTTTCGTGTGTTTGTTGGCCATTTGTGTATCTTCTTTGGAAAAATTTCTATTCAGGTTTTTTGCTGATTTTTTAATTGAGTTGTTTGTCTTTTTGTTGTCGGGTTATATTCTGCTTCTGCTTTAATGACAGAGCTTTTTCTTCTTGAGGCTGACCCAGATGACTTCTGCCATTATGATGATAATTGCAACACCCACTTATCTAGGGTGGTAATAGTAAGTATATAACACATGTGGCACCCTCCTTACCAATGCCCTCCTAATGCCAACAACCTCTGGTAATCACAACAGGAATTTCTGCTCAATAATAGCATTTTTTTCCTCAAAGAGCCGAGACACAAGCCTCAGAACCCTTTTCGACATATCTCTCCAGGTAGCCCTAATATATCCATGGCAGCTGGCTCCTGAGATGTAGCCTACTTGATAGCTCAGGCCTATAGCTTTACAGTTTACACGGCATGTTCATATCCATTATCTTTATTTGCTTTTCTCAACAGCCTTATGAGGTAGTAGGTACTAGGCCTGTTTTACAGATGAAAAAATCGATATCTCGAGGAGTTAAATGACCTGCTTGATTACACATATAAATCATGGGAGAGTCAAGATTTGAACTCAGGGATCCTGATTATAAATCTTAATCCTTTATCTATACCCACAAGGTACTCCTTACCTGTGCATTGTACCCTAATTCATTTTAATGTATTTCAGGGAACAGAGAAAGTCAAGAAAAGTTGCTAAGCCTCCTCAGAGGGCCCAGTGAAGAGTCATGGTTCATCTAGTTGGGAAATGTTACGTTCCAGATAAAGCAGCCTCTCAATCTCTAGTTGGAATTTGGGCAAATCTTTGGTTCAATGTTCTAAGAAGCCACCGGTATATACTAATAGGGAGGTGGAGCACAGTAACCTCTAATTGTCCAGGCAAGTAAGCCTTGAGCATCTTGAATGTTGGACCATGGGAGCAGAGCCATAGACACTGAGATTTAGGGACAGGATTTTTTCAATAGTTTGCAATTTTTTTTTAAGTAAACATGTTCTGGTCCTTTAAGGACACACACTGAAAACAGTGAAAAGACAACCTACAGACTGAGAAAAAAATCTTTGGAAATGACATATCCGATAAGGGTCTAATCTCTGAAATATATTGTTGTTGTTGTTGTTAGATGCCGTTGAGTCGGTTCTGACTCACAGCGATCCTATAGGACAAAGCAGAACTGTCCCATAAGGTTTCCAAGAAGCGGTTGATAGATGTGAACTGCCGACATTTTGGTTAGCAGCCTGAGCTCCTAACCACTTCACCACCAGGGCTCCCAAAAATGTATAGAAAACTTTAACAACTCAACAACAAAAAGACAAGCCAGTTAAAAAATGGGCAAAGGGCTTCCTTAAAAAGCTAGAAATAGAAGTACCACACGATCCAGCTATCCCACTCCTTGCAATAGCTCTTAGAGAAACAAGAGCTGTCACATGAATAGATATATGCACACCCATGTCCACTGCAGCACTCTTCACAATAGCAAAAATATGGAAACAAGCTAGGTGCCCATCAACAGATGAATGGATAAACAAATCATGGTATACTCACACAATGGAATACTACGCAACGATAAGGAACAATGATGAAGCTGTGAAACATCTTATAACATGGAGGAATCTGGAGGGCATTATGCTGAGTGAATTTAGTCAGTCACAGGACAAATATTGTATATAAGACCACTATTATAAGAACTCAAGATAAGGTTTAAACACAGAAGACAACATTCTTTGATGGTTACGAGGGTGGGGAGGGAGGGTGAGTGTTATTCACTAACTAGATAGTAGACAAGTATTATCTTAGGTGAAGGGAAGGACAGCACACACTTCAGGGGAAGTCAGCACAACTGGACTAAAACAAAGCTAAGAAATTTCCTGAATACAATCAAACACTTTGAGGGACAGAGTAGCAGGAATAGGGATCTGGGAACCCATGCTTTCACGGGACATCTAGGTCAATGGGCATAACAAAGCTTATTAAGAAAATGTTCTGCATCCTACTTTGGTGAGTGGCGTCTGGGGTCTTAAAAGCTAGCAAGCGGCCATCTAAGATGCATCAATTGGTCCCAAGCACCTGGAGTAAAGGAGAATGAAGAACACCAAAGACACAATGAAAGTATTAGCCCAAGAGACAGAAAGGGCCACATAAACCAGAGACTCCATCATCCTCAGACCAGAAGAACTAGATGGTGCCCGGCTGCCACCAATGACCGCCCTGACAGGGAACACAACAGAGAGTCCCTGATGGAGCAGGAGAAAGGTGGGCTGCAGAACTCAAATTCCAGTAAGAAGACTAGACTTAATGGTCTGACTGAGACTGGAGGAACCCTGGAAAGCATGGCCCTTGGATTCTCTATCAGCCCAGAACTAAAACAATTTCTGAGGCTGACTCTTCAGACAGGGATTGGACTGGACAGTGGGATATAAAGTGATACTCGTGAGGAGTGTGCCTCTTATCTCAAGTAGATACAAGAGACTAAACGGGCAGCTCCTGTCCGGAGGTGAGATGGGAAAGCAGAGAAGGTCAGGAGCTGATTGAATGGACATGGGGAATCAGGGGTGGAAAGGAGGCATGTGCTGTCACAGTAGGGGAGAGCAATTAGGGTCACATAACAATGTATGTATAAATTTTTGTATGGAGACTAGCTTAAAATGTAAACTTCGTTTAAACTACAACAATAATAAATTTTTTAAAAATGGGCAAAGGACATGAACAGACATTTCACGAAAGAGGACATTCAGGCACTCAACAAACACATGAAAAGATGCTCACAATCAGTAGCCGTTGTTGTTGTATGTACAACAGAATGAAAACACTGCCCAGTCCTGCACCATCCTCACAATCATTGCTATGTTTGAGTCCATTGTTGGAGCCACTGTGTCAATCCATCTTGTTGACTGTCTTCCTCTTTTTCGTTGACCCTCTACTTTACCAAGCATGATGTACTTCTCCAGGGACTAGTCCCTCTTGATAACATGCCCGAAGTCCGTGAGATGAACTCTCACCAACCTTGCTTCTAAGGAGCATTCTAACTGTACTTCTTCCAAGTCAGATTTGTTCGTTCTTCTGGCCAAACCCAAACCCACTTCTGTCAAGTCAATGCTGACTTATAGTGACCCTGTAAGACTGAGTAGAATTGCCCCATAGGGTTTCCAAGGCTGTAAATCTTTATGGAAGCAGACTGCCACATCTTCCTACCGAGGGGCGGCTGGTGGGTTTGAACTGGCAACCTTTCAGTTGGCAGCTGAGCACTTTAACCACTGCACCACCGGGCTCCTTGTTCTTTCTGGCAGTCCATGATATTGTCAATATTCTTTGCCAATACTGTAATTTAAATGCATCAAATTTTGTTTGGTCTTTCTTATTCATTGTCTAGCTTTCACATGCATATGAGGTGATTGAAAATAACATGGCTTGGGTCAGGCACACCGTAGTCCTCAAAGTGACATCTTTGCTTTTCCACACTTAAAAGAGGTCTTTTGCAGAAGATTTGCCCAATACAATATGTCCTTTGATTTCTTGACTGTTGCTTCCATGGGTGTTGATTGTGGATCCAAGCTATTAGAGAGATACAAATCAAAATTACAATGTGATACCATGTCACCCCTGCTAAAATGAAACTGATAAAAAAACAAAAAAACAAAAAAACAGATAACAACAAATGTTGGCCAGAATGTGCGGAGATTGGAACCCTTATCCATTGCTGATGGGACTGTAAAATGGTACAACCACTATGAAAAACAGTATGGCACTTCCTAAAAAATCTAGAAATGAAAATACTTTATGATCCAGCAATCCTACTTCTAGATATATACCCTAGTGATCTAATAAAAGAGACACAGACAGACATAGTAACACCAATGTTCATTGCAGCATTATTCACAATAGCAAAAAAATGGGAACAGCCTAAGTGCCCTTCAATGGATAAACAGGTAAACATAAAACAGAATACTATGCAACCACAAAGGACAATGTTGTGTCCTTGAAACATATTATAACATGAATGGATCTGGAGGACATAATGCTAAATGAAATAAGTCAATCACATAAGGACACATATTGTATGATCTGATTTTTATAAGAAGACAAGAATAGATACATATACAGAGACCAATGTTCATTGGTGGTTACCGGGATTGGGGGCAGGGGAGGGAGAATCAATTCCTAGATCATAGATATTTGTTATTTTTGGTGATGGGAAAAGTAGCATTGAATGTGAGTGTAATGAGCACAGCTTGACCAAAGTAAATGATGCCACTAAGATGCACAC
The DNA here is from genome assembly GCA_030035585.1 of Dugong dugon. Lineage (NCBI taxonomy): Eukaryota > Metazoa > Chordata > Mammalia > Sirenia > Dugongidae > Dugong > Dugong dugon. The sequence continues at coordinate 25,070,339 of CM057482.1, read as the reverse complement.
AAGAGAAAAAGATGTTTGTACTAGAGAACATGACATATAATTTGGCAACAACACCAACAATAACCAAAAAAAGAGTGTATGGTCACATATGTAGATGTATAGGCATATATGTGTATGGGTAGGTACAGGTATACACATGTGTGCACAGATGGAAGTATCTATGTGTACGTGTATGTACAGATGTGTGTGCATGCACATATAGAGGACACAGTTACAGATACTTCTCAGACATAACCAAACACCTTGAGAGATCAGTTTTCTGGGTTTGAAAGCTTAGGACCTTAGTCTCATGGGACAACTCAGTCAATTTACAGAATATAGTTCACAAAGTTCATGTTCTGCATCGCAGTGAGGTGAGTAGCATCTGGGGTCTTAAAAGCTTCCGAGCAGCCATCTAAGATACAACTATTGGTCTCTACTCATCAGAAGCAAAAGAAAACCAGTCTTAGAGAAGAAACTAGTCTACAGGGTTAATAGCCTACACGAGCCGCAGTCTCATCTACCCTGGACCAGAAGAACTAAACAGTGCCTGGCTACCACTACCGACTGTTCTGATCAGGGCTACAATAGATGGACCCTGATAGAGCAGGAGAAAAAATGCAGAACAGAACTCAAAATCTTAAAAAGTCCAGACTTACTGAACTAGTTGAGACTAGAGATCTCCCTGAGACTATTGCTCTGAGATACTCTTTTTTAAACCTTGAAACAAAACTATTCCCTGAGGTCACCTTTTAGCGAAATAACAGATTGACACACAAAATAAAGGATATTACTCGTGACTACAGCGTTCCATTAAAGAACCATCTATATAAGACCAGGAAGTCAACAATTACTCTAAAGCAAAGATGAAAAGATAAAGGGGCTGGCAACTACAGCACTGGAAATGAAACAACCAGAACACAATTAAAGGGAATGTGGACGCATTGTGAAAAATTAACGTCACTGAACAATTTGTATAGAAATTGTCAAATGGGAGTCTAATTTGCTGTGTAAACATTCACTGAAAACACAATAAAATATTATTTTTTTAAAAAGTACACACATCAGGCCCAGTTAAATGCACCAAGCCACGTATGGGGGACATCTGATTTGTATACTCACACCCATTCTAATTGAGAGGCTAGAGCTAAAAGCCCTGTGGTTAAGCACAGTGGTTAAGCACTCAGCTGCTAACAGAAAAGTAGGTGGCAGTTCCAACCCACCAGCCGCTCCTCCGGAGAAAAATGTGGCAGTCTGCTGCCGTAAGATTACAGCCTTGGAAACCCTGTGGGGCAGCTCTGCCCTGTCCTGTAGGGTCGCTATGAGTCGGAATCAACTCAACAGCAACAGGCTTGCCTTGGCTTGGCTTAGAGCTAAAAATGGCATTTTCCAGACTCCCTTGCACCTAGACTACAAGATGTGAATTACTTTCCACCAACCATATATACTTGCATGTGACACTAAGTTATGTGGGGAGAGAAATGTGGCAGGGATTGTTCTGGAGGCTTTATGATTCAGAACTGGTGGCTGCTAGTGGCTTCCTGATTCAGAAAGCAGCTTCCTAGAGGTGGCTGGAGTGGCAGCTTCTTTGTTCTGAAGCTTCTTGATCATGAGAAACAGAAGGTCTCTGGGCTGCCCAATTCCACGTTGTGGTTTGGGGAGTCTTCCCTGGAGCCTCATTCCACTGTCTGTCTCTTTAGTCCGCAGTGGCACCGCTAGGGGAGTCTGGGGGTTCAGACCACACTGGGTGATACTTTCAGAGGGGGTGACACCAAAATGACTGTCTATAAAACTTTTGTGCAGTATTTCAGCAGAAATTTATTACTTTTTATAAAAATATCCCTGTAGTTACTTACAACAACAAAAACATTTTTTGTAAACCCAGCTTACATGTATCAGTATACCTACAAGGCTAAAGCTCTATGCTAACTTATTTTTTAAAACTTCTAATGTGCGCTGGTTAGAGCTGTCATTATTACCTAATTACAATGACACTTGGAATCATGTAGTTTCATCCACACATGCTATAAGCATGCCCTGTTGTTTTCGCTGCTGCTGGTGTTTTTACAGTCACTGATTTTGTCAAATTTTCTGGTGTTTTAGCTACAATATTGTGGTAATTAATATTTGTGAAACTATATCAATAACTTTTTGAGAATGAAGTAGTAATTAAAGGAAAAGAAGGAGTGGATTACAATTTATGAGTAACATTAGTGCAAAAAAAATTACTAAGGATTCAGTATCGTCTGGTATGGGAGGAGGTCCATGGGGGGTGTTATGGATTGAATTGTGTCCGCCCAAAATGTATATCAACTTGGCTAGGCCATAATTCCCCGTATTGTGTGGTTGTCCATTTTGTGATCTGATGTGATAATACTATGTGTTGTAAATCCTAACCTCTGTGATGTTAATGAAGCAGGATTAGAGGCAGTGATGTTAATGAGGCAGGACTAAAACTACAGGATTAGGTTGTCTTTTTTTTTTTTTATTATACTTCAGGTGAAGGCTTACATAAAAAATATTTTCTCATGAAACAGTAGTACACATATTGTTTTATGACATCGGTTAACAACCCCACAACATGTCAACCCTCTAACTTCTCAACCTTTTATTTTTTGGTGAAAGTACACATAGCTAAAGATAAACCATTTCAAAAATTTCTACATGCACAGTTCAGTGACATTGACCACGCTCTTCCACTTGTGCTGCTATTCTCACTTAAGATGAAGGCTTACAGAACATAATAGTTTCTCATTTAACAGTTACTACACATGTTGCCCTATGACAATGGTTAACAATCTCACAACACATCAACAATATCCTTACTCAGTCTTGGGTTCCCTATCACCAGCTTCCCTTCTGCCTTCTGGCCCTTGTCACTGGATTACTGTACCTCATTAGTCCCATTTGGTTTTACAGGGCTGTCCACTCCCCGGATGAACGGTGAACCTCGGAGATAACTTCACCACTGAGCTGAAAGGGTGTCTGGGGGCCATACTCTCAGGGTTCCTCCAGTCTCCTTTAGGCCAGTAAATCTGGTCTTTTTTTTTTTTTTTTTTTTTTTTTGTGAGTTAGAATTATGCTCTACATCCTTCTCCAGCTCTGTCCAGAACCCTCTGTTGTGATCATGGTCAGAGCAGTCAGTGGTGGTAGCCGGGCACCATCTAGCTGTACTGGACTCAGTCCGGTGGAGGTCTTGGTGGCTGTGGACAATTAGTCCTTTGGACTAATCTTTTCCTTGTATCCTGTTCTCTTCATTCTCACTTGCTCCCGAAGGGATGAGACCAGTGTATTATCTTAGATGGCCGCTCACAGGCTTTTAAGACCCCAGACGCTACTCACCAAGGTAGAATGTAGCGCATTGTCTTTATAAGCTGTGTCATGCCAATTGAGCTAGATGTTCCCTGAGACCATGGTCCCCAGAGCCTCCACCCGATAATTCAGTCCCTCAGGGAGTTTGGATGTGGCTATGGGACTTCCATGACCTTTCCTTGTACAGGTTGTGCTAGTTTCCCTGTATTGTGTACTGTCTCACCCTTCACCCAAGATACCACTTATCTATTGCCTATTTAGTATTTCCCCCCCACCCCTCCCATCCCTGGTAACCAACAGAGATTGTTACATTTTGTGTGTGAACTTTTTCATGGGTTTTTACAATAGACGTCTCATACAATATTTATCCTTTTGTGATTGACTTATTTCACTCAGCATAATGTCCTCCAGTTTCATCCATGTTATGAGATGCTTCACAGAATTCATTGTTGTTCTTTCTCATTGCATAGTACTCCATTGTGTGTATGTACCATAGTTTGTTTATCCATTCATCTGTTGATGGGCATCTAGGTTGTTTCCATCGTTTTGCTATTGTGAACAATGCTGCCATGAACGTAGGTGTGCATATGTCTACTCAAGTGACGAGTCTAATTTCTCGAGGATATATTCCTAGGAGTGGGATTGCTGGATCGAATGGTATGTCTATTTCTAGCTTTCTGAGGAAACGCCACATCATTTTCCAAAATGGTCGTATCATTTTGCATTCCCACCAGCAGTGCGTAAGAGTTCCCATCTCCCCGCAGCCCCTCCAACATTTGTTATTTCCAGTGTTTTTGATTCTTGCCAGTAATGCCGGGGTGAGATGGTATCTCATTGTGGTTTTAATTTGCATTTCTCTAATGGCTAGTGATCACGAGCATTTCCTTATGTGTCTGTTGGCCATTTGAATGTCTTCTTAGGTGAAGTGTCTGTTCATTTCCTTTGCCCATTTTTTAATAAGATTATTTGTCTTTTTGTTGTAGAGGAGTTGGATTTTCTTGTAGATTATAGAGATTAGACATTTGTCTGACTTGTACTGTCCAAAAATTTTTTCCTAGTCCGTAGGTTCTCTTTTTACTCTTTTGGTGAAGTCTTTTGAAGAGCATAGGTGTTTGATTTTTAGAAGATCCCAGTTATCTAGCTTATCTTTTGGGGTTTAAGCATTGATGGTTATGGTTTGTATCCTGTTAATGCCGTGTATTAAGGCCTGAAGTATTGGTCCTATTTTTTCTTCTATGAACTTTATAGTTTTAGGCTTTATATTCAGGTCTTTGATCCATTTTGAAGTAGTTTTTGTATACGGTGTGAGGTATGGGTCCTGTTTCATTTTTTTGCAGCTGGATATCCAGTTTTGCCAGCACCATTTCTTAAAAAGACTGTCTTTTCCCCATTTGATGAACTTTGGGCCCTTGTCGAAGATCAGGTGACCGTAAGTGGATGGATTTACATCTGGGTTCTCAATTCTGTTCCATTGGTCAATGTATCTGTCGTTGTACCAGTGCCAGGCTGTTTTGACTACTGTAGCTGCATAGTAGGTTCTGAAGTCAGGTAGTGTGAGTCCTCCAACTTTATTCTTCTTCTTCAGTAGTGCTTTACTTATTCGGGGCTTCTTCCCTTTCCATATAAAGTTAATGATTAGTTTTTCCATCTCTTTGAAGAATGTTGTTGGTATTTGGATCGGGATTGCATTGCATTTGTAAATTGCTTTGGATAGAATTGTCATTTTCACAATGTTGAGTCTGCCTATCCATGAGCATGGTATGATTTTCCATTTATGTAGATCCCTTTGGGTTTCATGCAGTAGTGCTTTATAGTTTTCTTTGTATAGGTCTTTTACATCCCTGGTCAGATTTATTCCTAAGTATTTTATCTTTTCAGGGGCTATTATAAATGATATTGATTTCCTGATTTCCTTTTCATCGTTCTCCTTATTGGTGTATAGGAATCCAACTGATTTTTGAATGTTTATCCTGTATCCTGCTACTCTGCTGAATCTTTCTGTTAGTTCCAGTAGATTTCTCGTGGAGTCTTTCAGGTTTTCTATGTATAGTATCATATCATCTGCAAACAGGGACAGTTTAACTTCTTCATTACCAATTTGGATGCCCTTTATTTCTTTTTCTTGCCTTATTGCTCTAGCTAGAACTTCCAGCTTCCTCTTCTATGCTCTGAAATAGCTTGAGTAGAACTGGTACAAGCTCTTCTGTAAATGTTCTGTAGAATTCTCCAGTGAAGCCATCTGGGCCAGGGCTTTTTTTGGTTGGGAGTTTTTTTTTTTATTACCTTTTCAATCTCTTCTCTCGTTATGGGTCTGTTCAGATTTTCAACATCACTTTGTTGTAGTTTGGGTAGGCCGTGTGTTTCTAGAAATTTATCCATTTCCTCTAGGTTTTCAAATTTGTTGGAGTATACTTTTTCATAATATTCTGTTATAATCCTTTTTATTTCAGTTGGGTCTGTTGTAATGTCCCCCATTTCATTTCTTATTTGGGTTATTTGTGTCCTCTCCTGTTTTTCTTTTGTGAGTCTGGCCAGTGGTTTGTCGATTTTGTGGATTCTTTCAAAGAACCAACTTTTGGTTTTGTTGATTCTTTCTATTGTTTTTCTGTTCTCTATTTCATTTATTTCTGCTCTGATCTTTACTATTTCCTTTCTTCCGGTGGTTGTGGGCTTTTTTTGCTGTTCTCTTTCTATTTGTTTGAGTTCTGTAGTTAATGTTTTGATTTTGTCCCTTTCTTCTTTTTTGATATGTGCGTCTATTGCTATAAATTGTCCTCTGAGGACTGCCTTTGCTGTGTCTGGAAGGTTTTGGTATGATGTGTTTTCATTCTCATTTGATTCTAGGAATTTTTTGATTCCATCTCTGATTTCTTCTATTACCCACTGATGTGTAAGCAGGGTATTATTCAGTTTCCATGTAGTTGATTTTTTTCCCTTGCTCTTTCTAGTGTTAATTTCTACCTTGATGGCATTGCGGTCAGAGAAGATACTGTGAATTATCTCAACGTTTTGCATCTTGTTGAGGATTGCTCTGTGGCCTATGATGTGGTCTATTCTGGAGAAAGTTCCATGTGCATTGGAAAATAATGTGTACTTTGCAGCGGTTGGATGGAGTTTTCTATATATATCTATGAGGTCAAGTTGGCTGATTATGCCCTTTAGGTTTTCTGTATCTTTGCTGAGTTTCTTCTTAGTAGTTCTGTCCTTTACTGAGAGTGGTGTGTTGAAGTCTCCTACTATTATTGTGGAACTGTCAATTTCTCTTTTCAGTGTTGTTAGAGTTTGTTTTATGCATTTTGGAGCCCTGTCATTGGGTGCGTAGATGTTTATTATGGTTATGTCTTCATGATGGATCATTCCCTTAATCATTATATAGTGTCCTTCTTTGCCTTTTGTTGTAGATTTTGTTTTAAAGTCTATTTTATCTGAGATTAGAATGGCCACTCCTGTTCTTTTTGGGTAGTTGTTTGCTTGATATATTTTTTTCCAACCTTTGACTTTTAATAAATTCACGTATTTGTTTCTAAGGTGTGTCTCTTGTAGACAGCGTATTGATGGATCCTGTTTTCTTATCCATTCTGTCACTCTTCGTCTCTTTATGGGTGCGTTGAGTCCATTTACATTCAGTGTAATTATTGATAGATGTGAGTTTGTTGCTGTCATTTTGTAGTGATTTTTTTTGTGGTGCTGAAGTTTTCTTTGTTCTTCTTACTGTCTTGTGCTGAGTTACTTTTGTTTGTGGATTTTGTGTTCATTTCTTTTGTTTTTGTAGGTTTTGTTTTTGCTGAGACTTTATGTTTTTCCTCTTTTTTTTATGAGTATGTTTGTTAACTTTCTTTGTGGTTACCATAAATTTTACTTTTATCTTTCTAAGTTCGAAGCAGTCTACCATTACTTGGTATCGCCTTGCCTTACTCTCCATTAGAAGTTTCTATACCTATGCCGTTTATTCCTCTTTTATTGTTTTGATGTTATTGTCATGTACTGATTAACTGCTCTGATTCCCTGTTGTATTTCCTTTGGTTTTGGATAGTCCTCGAGAGTTCATTTCCTAGATTGGTATCTGGCTGGTACGATCCTGAGTCCTAGGTTCTGCCTGTGAGCTGAAGCTGTTTGTCCTCAGATTGAAGAACTCCCTTTAATAATTCTTGTAAGTTTGGTTTGACTTTTACATATTCCCTTAATTTCTGTTTATCTGGAAATGATCTAATTTCACCATCAAATTTGAATGAGAGTTTTGCAGGATATATTGTTCTTGGCTGACAATTTTTTTCTTTCAAGATTGTATATATGCCATCTCATTGCCTTCTTGCCTGCATGGTTTCTGCCAAATAATCTGAGCTTAGTCTTATTGTTTCTCCTCTGTATGTGACTTCTTGTTTTTCACGAGCTGCTCTCAGGATTCTTTTTTTGTCTTTGGTTTTGGCAAGTGTGAATATGATATGCCTTGGTGATTTCCTTTTCGGTCTCTCCTATATGGGGTTCATTGAGCTTCTTGGATGGCCAGCTTTTCATCTTTCATGATATTGGGGAAGTTTTCTGTCAGCAGTTCCTCAATGATCCTCTCTGTGTTTTCTGTTTTCTCCCCCTGTTCTGGAATGCCAATCACTTGTAAATTTTTGCTTTTAATTGTGTCCCACTTAACTCTCAGGGTCTCTTCGTTTTTCTTTGTTCTTTTTTCAGAGTTTTCCTGAAACAGAGTTGTATCCAAGTGTTTGTCTTCAGTTCCACTGATGCTGTCTTCCACGGTTTCAAATCTGCTTCTCAGTCCTTTTATGATGTCATCCATTTCTGAAATCTTGTTGTTCATCTTTTGGATTTCTAATTGTTGTTTTTGTATAATTTCTAGTTGTGAATTTATTTTGGCATTTTGTTCCTGCATCATCTTCCTGAATTCTTCCAATTTTTTGTCTGTATTTTCCATGAATTTGTCTATTTTTTCCTCATGTTTGTCAGCTTTTTGCCTCAGTTCTTGGAAAAGTCCAAGTATTAGAGATTTGAATTGCCTATCAGGTACTTCTAGTGCATTTTCTTCCAGAGGAGAGTCCTCTGGTGTTAATTTGGACTCCTACTGGAACCATCCTGTCCTGTTTTTTTAAATGTTTTGATATTGTCTGCTGTTTTGGGGGCATTCAGCAGTTATTTCTCTCGTTTATTGATTGTAGATTTGTTTGTTTCTTCCCTTTTTTAAAAAAAAAAAAATCTGACTATGTCTGAGTAGGCAGACTGTGTGCTCTTTGTTGTTTACTCGTCTGTGTGCTGAATACTTTTTGCCTCCTTCTCCAACTGGCAGGTTCAGTCACCTAGATATGGTACAGCAGGGCAGGTCTAGCTGAAGAGGAGCCACTGGGATCGGTTGTTTGTGGCACTCACTACAGCCACCAGGGGGGGCCGGTAATCAGTGCTGGGCAGGTCCAATAGGCCGTGCCTGCACTGCTTGGTGGTGTGATGTCAAGTGCACAGTGCAGGTAGGCAGGATGCAGCGGGGAGATGGTTATGTGTGGAGCTAAGATGGATATGGGAGAGAGGAGAGAGGAACAGGAGCCAAAAAACATACAAACAAACAAAAAAGAACGCTAGGGGAGCTTGCCGTTGGAATGGAGAGATGAGAGACTATGAAATGGAGAAAAACAGAAAGGGGAAGAGGAAGACAAGAATGAACAAATAAAAATAAGAAAGGTTAAAAACCGCAAATTTCCCAGGGATCCCACCAATGCAGCTATGAGGTCTGAGGAAGTCACTCTCAGGTGTTGCAGTACAGCCTGGCTAGAAAGCATAGACGTATACAACACCTGGTATTCAGGGACCAGAAAGAGAAGGAAGACATAAAGAGACGAGAAACTGAGCAATGAAGAAAGACAAAAAGGGAAAAAGAAAACAAAACAAATTAAAAAAAAAAAAAAAGAACAAGAAAGGCCCCCCCAAAAAAACAGAAAAAAAAAAAAACGAAAAAAGAAATGTCCTCAGGGATCTCTCCGCACGTCTGTGGAAGCCGAAGGGGAGTTCCTTGCCACGCAGCTCCACCTGACCAGAAAGGGCTCCCAACTCAAGAAAAGGAAAAGAAAAGAAACAAACAATTCAAAATGAACAAACGAACAAAAGCCCTGGGATCCCACCAGCGCAGCAGCCCAGACCGGGAAGCAGCTCCACATTCGAATGGAGCTCCGCAGCCCCTCAGGAAAAAGCAAAGATGGCGCATGGAGCCAGGCACTCAAGCGAAAGGAGGGGGAGGCAGCGAGAGGCAAGCAAGAAATCCAAAGAAGCAGAAAAAAAAACAAAAAACAAAAAAGCAACACCAGCAGCCAACAAATGGCACTCAGAGAGCCAGCCAGTGCGGGCTGCTGTTTCTGGACAAGAGACTGTGTCCACGGGAAGCAGAGGAGGCTGAGTTGGGTGAAGAAGGGCGGAGAGTGGGAAAGCATATATCACAAATTGCCAGTGCTCTGGAGCCCCTCAGGAAGAAGCAAAGATGGCGCATGGAGCCAGGCACTCAAGCGAAAGGAGGGGGAGGCGGCGAGAGGCAAGCAAGAAATCCAAAGAAGCAGGAGAAAAAAACAAACAAAAAAAGCAACACCAGCAGCCAACAAATGGCACTCAGAGAGCCAGCCAGTGCGGGCTGGTGTTTCCGGACAGGAGACTGTGTCCACGGGAAGCAGAGGAGGCCGAGTTGGGTGAAGAAGGGCAGAGAGTGGGAAAGCATATATCACAAATTGCCAGTGCTCTGGAGGCCCTCAGGAAGAAGCAAAGATGGCGCCCGGAGCCAGGCACTTGAGTGAAAGGAGGGGGAGGTGGCGAGAGGCAAGTGAGAAATCAAAAGAAGCAGAAAAAAAAAAGCAACACTAGCAGCCAACAAATGGCACCCAGAAAGCCACCTGCTTGGGTGTGTGGAATCCAAGCAGCTGGCACCTCCCAGTCAAGGGACCATGGCCACAGGAAGCAGAGGAACAATCAAACAAAAGCCCCGGGATCCCGCCAGCACAGCAGCCCAGACTGGGAAGCAGCTGCACACTCGAATGGAGCCCCGCAGCCCCTCAGGAAGAAGCAAAGATGGTGCTCGGAGCCAGGCACTCGAGCGAAAGGAGGGGGAGGCAGCGAGAGGCAAGCAAGAAATCAAAAGAAGCAGGAGAAAAAAAAAAAAGCAACACCAGCAGCCAACAAATGGGTCTCAGAGAGCCAGCCAGTGCAGGCTGGTGTTTCTGGACAAGAGACTGTGTCCGCGGGAAGCAGAGGAAGCCAAGTGTGGGTGAAGAAGGGTGGAGAGTGGGAAATTCGTATATCACAAGTTGCCGGCGCTCTGGAGCCCCTCGGGAAGAAGCAAAGATGGCGCACAGAGCCAGGCACTTGAGTGAAAGGAGGGGGAGGTGGCGAGAGGCAAGTGAGAAATCAAAAGAAGCAGGAAATAAAAAGCAACACTAGCAGCCAACAAATGGCACCCAGAGAGCCGCCTGCTTGGGTGTGTGGAATCCAAGCAGCCGGCGCCTCCCGGTCAAGAGACTGTGGCCGCGGGAAGCAGAGGAGGCCGAGCCAGGGTGAAGAGGTGTGGGGGGTGGGAAAATGCACACTGCAAATTACCTGCTATTTTGTCTCCCACTTGATGCTCCATGAGGCTGCTTTCTCGTACCCCCGTTTGCTGGTCTCTGATAGGAGTCCAAGATGGTGGATCTGCGCTGCGTTAGTTGGTAGGGGACCTCTGCATGAATCTCTCCTCGCTCTCCGTTCTCTGTCAGTTTTCTCACTCCATTTGGTGCTTGGTTGAGTTCTTTAAATCTTCATTTGATGTTTCAGGATTGTTGTATTCTCTGTTTGGCTTAGTTTTTCGGATCTTTGCTGTGGAGGGATGGCGTGGTGCTTCTGCCTAGAGCGCCATTTTGCTGGAACTCTTCTCCATAGGGTTTTTAATGGCTGATTTTTCAGAAGTAGACAGCCAAGTCTTTCTTCCAAGCGGCCACTAGGTGGACCTGAACTACTAACGTTTTGGTTAGCAGCCCAATGCTTAACCATTTGCACCACCCAGGGGCTCCTACAGAGATATAGATGGAATTAAAGGAGCAAATAAGTGATGGTGAAGCAATCAGAGACTAGCAACAGCAGGAAGCTGTTATCATCTTAGAGCTAAAGAGAACCCAGGGAGAGCTGGGATAGAGGAGAAAGGGCCACTCTCTGGCAGTGGTAGTCCTGGAGGATGGCCGCTACAGCCTAAATGGCAGAGCCGGGGTAGGGAAGCAATAGCCCAGCCTATCTCTCCTACACTCTGATCTCCATTGGTTGAACCCAACTGGAAGCCAGTTGGCAAGAGAGCATCGGCAATGCAGTCCACCAGGATCAGTTCCTGGTGTCCAGAGAAGCTCAGAGGATGAAGCTGGGGGGGTGTGCCAAATGGAGAATAGCCAACCAGGCCTCAGGTACAATGCTGAATAGAAGTGGTGATGACAGGCATTGTTGTTTTTCAAAGGGAAAGCTTTCAATGTTTCATCATTGAGTATGATGTCTGCTGTAGGTTTTTTTCTGTAGATACCCTTTATCAAATCAAGGAAGTTCTCTTCTATTAGTAAGTTTTTCATCCAGAATGGGTATTGCATTTTATCGAATGTTCTGAACTTATTGACCAAAAAAACCCCAAACCCATTGCTGTGGAGTCGTTTCTGACTCCTATTGACCCTACTGGACAGAGTAGAACTGGACCACAGGGTTTCCTAGGCTGTAATCTTTATGAGAGCAGATCTCCAAGTACTTTCTCCTGAGGAGATGCTGAGTGAGTTCAAGCCACCAACCTTTCAGTTAGCAGCCTAGTACTTAACCATTATGCCACAGGGCTCCTTGCATTGATTGAGATGATCCTATAACTTCCCTTATTATGTTCATTTGGCAAATTACTGAATAATTTTAAAATATCAAACCAATTTTGAATTCCCGGAGTAAACCTAACTTCATCATGATGTGTGTACATCAAAATTACTCATAGCCTCTCAGTTGTCCCTTCCAGAAATCAGTAAATGCCTCCATGGGAGAAATGGCTCAAATACTAGGCTCACCTTTCTGCATTTCCTTCCTCTCTTGTACTTGGGCCTGGTAAAATTTACTGCCTTGTTACCTCTCTACTGTCCTCAAGCAAGTGGTCTAGTTGTCCTCAATCAGGAGGGCTGATCTAAATCACCTAGTCCAGCATCACTGGAAGTGGAGACCTGACTCCTATATACTCTTCAAAGTCCAGCTCAAATGCCACCTCCTCTTTGAACTCCTTCCCTACCTCATGGTCTGTATAATTATCCCTTTCCATACCTGCCTCCTTTGCTAGATTATAAGCTCCATGATGGGGGAGGTACATCATGGTTATCTTCGTGGTTATACAGTCTGTCATTATATAATATGTGGTCAGTGAAGGTTTGGCAAACATAATGACTAAATCCTTTAAGAGAAACAAAGCCACAGAACTGGAAAAGCTCTTGATGCACTATGTCCCGTAGTGGGCTTTTTTGTTGTCGTTGCTTTGTTTTTTTAAAAGCAATAGAACTCTTATTTCAAATGAAATCTTATGCAGAACCCACTGTATAAAACACAGAAAAGTGGAGGTTCTCTAATTGAGGTGGGGGTGTTGGGGAAAATAGGGCCCCAGTCCTTTAACCCCCTGTCTATCTCCCATGAGAGTCCCCGAAGCACTTCTGTAGAAACCTAACCCCAAAACAAACCCATTGCTGTCAAGTCGATTCTGACTCATAGCAACCCTATAGGACAGAGTAGAACTGCCTCCATAGGGTTTCCAAGGCTGTAATCCTTATGGAAGCAGATGGCCACATCTTTCTCCTGTGGAGTGGCTGGTGGGTTTGAACTACTGACCTTTTGGTTAGCAATGAAGTGCTTAACCACTGATCCACCAGGGCAGTGGTGTAGAAACTTAATAATGCCCTGTAAATCACCTTGAGTTGTTCCTTTGCTTGGCACCCAAGAGATCTTCATACCCTGGGAAAAATCACCACAGCGGGAGTCTAGGAGTTGTGGAATGGGAGATGGGAAAGGAAAACCACCAGCACAGTGCTTCAGATATTGGCTCATTCACAGGAGGTTCATTTTTAGGTAAGAGTACACATTGGAAATTGATTCCCTTAGAACTCTGTGCCCGGCTAGTCTTTGGAAAGTACTCCTCAGGAGTACACATTCCACATAGGGCTGACTTTTATTCCTATCTCTTTAGCACACTTGTTTGGTTTCATACAGGAGCTCCACTCCCAGAAGCTCACAGGCAACATCAGGGTTTCCCCAGTGTACTGCCCTTTGCTCTTTTGCAGCCCAAGCTACCCCTTCTACCTGGGTAATTGCAACCTCTTCCAAGACTTCAGGACTATAAATACATAATGACTCCTAAATCATTGACTCCTAATCTCCACCTGAAACATCTCTCCTAAGCTCCAGACCCACTGTACCCTCCCTTGAATGTTCCATAGGTACCTCAAACTCAACATGTCCTAAGCTGATCTCATCCTCTCCACCAAACATGCCCCTCCTGGGTTTCTTACCTCAGTAAAGGGGTCCCTTACTTGACTCTTCCCATTTGCTCATTCTCATGTCTTTGGTCACTGTTGTTTTGCTTCCTTAGTGATGCTCAGATCCCTCTTTTCCTCTCCATTGTCATTATCTCCCCTTTAATTTGGGACCTGAGCATGTCTCCCCTAGTTACAAAAGCATTACAAAATTACAAAAACATCCTAACCAGGCCCCATCATTTCTGGTCCTCTCCCATCCAATCTCTCCTCTGTTTCTGGAACATTCTTTCTAAAATGCAAATCTGAGTCAGTGCCCATTGCTTACAGATAAGGTCTACTCTCCTTAGTATGGCTTAAACACCCTTTATGACCTGGCCCCTGCCCACCTCTAGCGTTTCCTTCTCTGGTTGTTGACTGGAGTCTGGAAATATTGAATCCATTGCAGTTCTCCCACCTTCTGTTCTCTTTTCCACCCCTCTCCCTCTGCCTGTATCATCTATCCATACCCTCTTCAGGACCTGGCAAACTCCTATGCATACTAAAGCTTCAACTCTGTTATAATCTCATCTGGGAAGCTTTCCAGTTCACCCTGTCTTGCCCCCATTAGGGCACTTGGCATGTGGAATTATGATCGTCAGTGCACCTGGCTGTCTCCCTCACTAGACTCTGAGCAACTCAAGAGCCACACCTTCCCTCTCAAAACCCCAGTGCTTAACAAACAGCTGTCACAGACAAGGCCCTCCTTAAAATATGAAGGAAGTGTGTTGCAGGCACAGCCGACCCAGCCACCTTGATTTGCAGGTGTTTCCCCGTAAGCAGTTGCTATTGCCATTTACTAGAGGCTTCTGGCTTTCTCATTCCAGGCTGAGCCTTTGGTAATGGTGACTATAGCCATATCCAGCCCAACATTAACCACAAAAAGAGAGGAGGGAGCACATAGCCTCTACAGGGGCTCCGTTCCTCTGCTGTAGTCCCACATGAAAACACGAGGTGGCGCCCTGCGGAGGCCTATTGGTAGGCTCTAAATTTTTCCTCGATGATCAACCTGTCTAGCCTACCAACAGCCAAACCAAAAAAATTCCGACTCACACAGCAACCCTATAGGACAGAGTAGAACTGCTCCATGGGGTTTCCAAGGAGCGGCTGGTGGATTCAAACTGCCGGCCTTTTTGAGTAGCCGCCAAGCTTTTAACCACTCCGCCAGGGCTTCCCACCAACAGCAGGAGCCCTCAAAATCGAGTCACTGAAAAGATTGATACCGGATTTGTTTGTTATAATGAATAGAGCTAACAAATGTTTGCACTTACTCACTCATGTCCATATGTGAATTTAAGAAAAATTTATAAGCTGCATTTTATCTGTTTGTTATAGAGTCCAATAGCCCTGGTTTTTAATCTGGACTCTGCTACTTATTAGCTGTGACCTGTCACGTTCTGGATCTTGGATTCCTCCTCTGTGAAACAGAATCAGTAATACCTCTTACGAAGTTTAAATGAAATAAAGTTTACTAAGTTCTTAGAAGAATGCCTGGCACATACTAGATGTTCAATAAAAATTTATTTTTCTTCTTAAAAGTCCTTACGAGCCTCCTAGACTCTGTCTTGTTTAAAATAGCTTCTATATGTCTAACTGCTCCTTAGTCTTGTCTAGGAATTCCCTGAGGGCAGGACTTGCCTGAATTTTCTCCATTTTCAGCACCCAGCCCAGAGCTCCATACATAGCAAACATTCCATAAATATTCAGTCAAAGGGTGATACAGTTTATAACAGCATTCTTCCTCTCTCCTCCCTTAATATCCTTTTCCTGGGCAAGATAAAAAGCTGAGCTACTCAGTTCTAAGTTCTTGGCTATTTTTGTTTAAAACACACAATTGGAAAAATCCAGTAAAACCTGAACTGGTAACTTTGCTGCCAGTGACCCCAGAGGCTGTCTGCCTGCTCATGTCTTCTCCATCTCAAGGGTGTGAAAAGAGCCAGGCAGCCTGTCTGGAGTCATGGGGTTAGAAAGGCAACCCTCCTGGGGCAGACTTGTCTTGCCCTTCAGGTAGACACATGATCACCTTTGTGGGCAAGAGCCCTGGGCTTGGCTGGCAGGGAGGGAGCAGAGCAGAAAGGGTGAGTGGGCTGGGATGGCCCTCTTTCAGTTTGGGATTTCCTCCAAGTCTCTGTTATCCTGCCAGCCCCTCTATTCCTGTAGGAGGAGGCCCAGGCATCTCGCCTGAGAGAGTTTTCCCTGGCCTGCCCATTCGGGGGTGCCAGCTCACACAGATTTGAAATGGGGAGCAGCCTCAAGTTTCCTCTGATTGAGAGAAGAACGGAGCAGATGACCCTGCAGTATGAACAGTTCACCAGTGAGTGGCAATCAAGAAGTGAAGAGCTGCTTTGTGTACAGGCCACGAGGTCTTCAGACCTTTGTTTTGAGCCCTAAAATCAAAAAACCAAACCCATTGCCGTGGAGTCAATTCCGACTCACCGGCGACCATATAGGTCAGAGTAGAACTGCCCCATAGAGTTTCCAAGGAGTGCCTGGTGGATTTGAACTGCCAACCTTTTGTTTAGCAGCCGTAGCACTTAAACCCTATGCCACCAGGGTTTCTTCCTTAATATGCCCAAAGTGCTGCAGAACGCAGTTCACTTAATGAAACTGGGAGAAATATCCTCTGACCATTAATTCGTCTGTACCTGGAATAGAGGAGTCCCTGGGTGGTGTGAATGATTAAGCACTCGTCTGTTAACCGAAAGGTTGGTGATTCAGATCAACTCAGAGGGGCCTTGGAAGAAAGGCCTGATGATCTGCTTCCGAAAGTTCACAGCCATGAAAACCCTATGGAGTGCAGTTCTACTTTGACGCGCATGGAGTCGTCATGAGTCAGAATTGACTCAATGCCAACTGGTACCTGGAATAAAGTCCCGAGGGCAGGCTTAGCTGTAGAGAAGCCCCAGGAGGAGGCCTTCTTACAACCCGTAGCTTGGCTAACAGTTTGTCTTCTCCTGTCTGTGACTGTTTTTTTAAACATATGTGATAGTTCAAGTGACTGAGAAATGGGAAGTGGGAGTAGGAGATTCTGGAAACCACCCTTCCTCCCCCCACGCTTTTCTGATGCTGAAGCTTTATGGCAGCTGACTACTGTTGCTGGGGATAGGGGTGGGACTACCAAGAATGATAAAGGAAGGGAGTTTCCTTTGGAAGGCACCTTTGATTACACTGGAGGGTTGACCCGCCCCCACAGGGTACTAGAAACAAAGGTCTTAAAGACACTCAAATTCAATGGCACGTCTATTCTTTAAAAACTTGTTTGCCGTGGAAAATTTTAAACATACACAAAAGCAGACAGAGTAGTATAATGAACCCCCATAGGCCTTTCACACAGCTGCAGAAATTTCCAACGTTTTTCACATCTTATTTCATCTCTCCCCCAACTCATTTTTCTTTATTTTTGCTAGAGCAGTAGCAAATCTTTTATTTTAGGAGGCTACAAAGCACTTATAAAAATCTCTGATAAAGATCAAACAGAGTTGATGGAGCTGGCCGGGAATTTGGAAATGTTGTGGCCTAACTTTTCTAGAGAGAAACTGAGGCCCGGAGAGGAAGCTGGGCACAGGGAGTCTGAGGCTGAGCCTGGACTACAAACCAGGCCTTTGAGGTCCCAGAGTCTAGCACTCTTCCTGCTGTAGGCAGGCAAGGAGCAGCCACGGAACTTTGCAGCAGAATCTACCATGAAAGAGGGAAACTTTTATGAGAACCCTGAAAGATTCCCAAATCCTGAGAGAATAATGAAGCAGTTTACACTATACAGAGCTTTAAAGTTTGTGAAACACCGTGGTTTTGGTTAGTACCTTTGATCCCCACAACATCTATGAATGGCAAGTGCCATAGAACGGGAAGAGGAGATTCAGGAATGTAAAGGGATGTAAGCTAGTGGCAGGGCCAGGCTAGCACCCAGGTCTCAGAATGTCTGTTCTAGCCCAGGGCCTTTCCCTCTGCTAGGCTGTGCCCCTGCTGGAAGGTGGGGTACTTCAGAGCTGGGCCCTGTGCTCTCCAGGACCTGGTGGCCTTGGGACCTCAGGTATCCCTTGATTTTGCCCTAAGAGGTCAAACCAAAGTGGCTTTGTGAAGGGAGGAAGTCTGGCCTCTTTCATGAGATCCAGTCATTACTGAGATGCATTGTGGATTCTGGTTCAGGACAGGCAGCAGGGCATTCCCCGCAACACAGGGGCACCTTCCCCAGTACTAGTGGCTGAAGGTGATACAGGCAAAGGGAGGGGATGGCGTATTCCAGCAGCTTTAGAGCATGGAGGGCTACGGCATGACCTGGAGCGAATTTTTCCCTCACTGCCCAAATGGGCAGCATTGTAGGGGCAGGGCAGAGGTAGCACTTTAGTGCTTCAGGCAGTGTGAGGGCCGCTTCTGAGGGCTGTGGCAGTAAGGCCAACGTTGCCCATGTTGTCCTGCAAAGTACCATATTCACATGCTCTCTGAGTCCAAATATCCAACTTTCAAAGGGTCTTGGGACGTACAGAGGCATGGTCAGCAGGGGAGAGGCTGCTACTTCCCTCCTCTGCCCTTAGGTAGAGGAGAGTAGGGGTAGTAGAGGGGCTCTCCCTGACCAAGGGCTTACTGCGGGCCAAAGTCCTGTGCTAAGGATGGATAGAGATACAGATAGATAAGAACGTCCCTGGATGGTGCAAACGGTTTGTGCTCGACTACCAACCTAAAGGTTAGCAGTTCAAACCCACCCAGTGGCACCATGGAAGAATGGCCTGGCAGTCAGCTTCCATAAAGATCACAGCCAAGAAAATCCTATGGAGCAGTTCTACTCTGTAACACATGGGTTGTAACACGTGGGATTGCCATGAGTTGGAATCAACTCAACAGCAACAGATTTGGTCTTTATAGATATTTTATAGATATAGATAGATAGACAGACAGACTATTTTGCTGGGTGGTGCAAATTATTAACCTTTAAAAATTTTTTTTTATTGTACTTTAGATGAAGGTTTACAGAAGAAATAGTTTCTCATTAAACAGTCAGTACACTTATTGTTTTATGACATTGGTTAACAACCCAACGACATGTCAACACTCACCCTTCTCAATCTTGGAGGATCTTTTTTTTTGGTGAAAATATACATAGCCAAAGTTACACCATTTCAAAAGTTTCTGCATGTACAATTCAGTGACATCGATTACATTCTTCCAGTTGTGCTGCTATTCTCACTATCCTTTTCCAAATTATTCCATCACCATTATCTTCAACTCACTGCCCCCTAGGCTTCCCATCAAACCTTTTGACTTGCTGTTGTCAATTTGGTCTCACATAGATGATTTTTTTTTGTACCTTAAATGAAAGTTTGCAAAACAAATAGTTTCTCATTAAATGGTTAGTACACATATTGCCCTATGACAATGGTTAACCACCCCATGGCATGTCATCTCTGTCTCTTCTCAACCTTGGGTACCCTATCACCAGCTTTCCTGTCCCCTCCTGACTTCTAGTACTTGTCCCTGGACTGCTGTGCCTCATTAGTCCCGTTTTGTTTTATGAGGCTGTCCAATCCCCGGCTGAACAGTGAACTTCGGAGTGACTTCACCACTGAGCTAAAAGGGTGTCTGGGGGCCATACTCTCAAGGTTTCACCAGTCTGTCAGGCCAGTATATCTGGTCTTTTTTTTAAGTTAAAATTGTGTTCTACATCCTTTTCCAGTTCTCTCCAGGACCCTCTGTTGTGATCCGGGTCAGAGCAGTCAGTGGTGGTAGCCGGGCACCATCCAGCTGTACTGGACTCAGTCTGGTGGAGGCATTGGTAGCTGTGGTCCATCAGTCCTCTGGACTAATCTTTTCCTTATATCTTGTTCTCTTCATTCTCCCTTGCTCCCAAAGGGTTGAGACCAGTGGAGTATCTTAGATGGCTGCTCACAGGCTTTTAGACCCCAAACACTACTCACCAAGGTCGAATGTAGAACATTGTCTTTATAAATTGTGTTATCCCAATTGAGCTAGATGTTCCCTGAGGCCATGGTCCCCACAGCCCTCCACCCAGCAATTCAGTCCCTCAGGGAGTTTGGAAGTGCCTATGGAGCTTCCATGACCTTTCCTTGTACAAGTTGTGCTGGTTTCCCCAGTATTGTGTAGTGTCTTACCCTTCACCAAAGTTACCATTTATCTATTGTCTATTTAGTTCCCCCCCACCTGGCCCATCCCTCGTAACCAACAAAGATTGTTTCTTTTTGTGTGTAAACTTCTACATGAGTTTTTACAGTAGAGGTCTCATACAATATTTGTCCTTTCGTGATTGACTTATTTCACTCAGCATAATGTCCTCCAGTTTCATCCATGTTATGAGATGCTTCACAGAGTCGTCAATTTTCCTTATCCTTGCATAATACTCCGTTGTATGTATGTACCATAGTTTGTTTATCCATTCATCTGTTGACGGGCTTCTAGGTTGTTTCCATCTCTTTGCTGTTGTGAACAGTGCTGCAGTGAATACGGGTGTGCATATGTCTATTCATGTGATGGCTCTTATTTCTCTAGGATGTATTCCTAGCAGTGGGATTGCATTTTGTAGTGCTTTTTTTTGTGGTGCTGACGTTTTCTTTGTTCCTCTTACTCTCCTGTACTGAGTTCCTTTTGTTTGTGTTTTTATTTTTTTTTTATTTCTTTTGTTTTTGTTGACTGAGACTTTTATGTTTTTCTTCTTTATTTTGATGAGTAGGTTTGTTAACTTTCTTTGTGGTTATCTTGAAATTTACCCTTATCTTCCTAGATTTGAACCGGTCTACTATTACTTGGTATCGCCTTGCCTTCCTCTCCATTAGAAGGTTCTATACCTACACCATTTATTCCCTCTTTTATGGTTCTGCTGCTGTTGTCATTTACAGATTAACCCCTCTGGTTCCCTGTTGTAATTCTTTTGGTTTTGCATAGTCCTTAAGAGTTCATTTTCTAGGTCGGTATCTGGCTAGTACAATCCTATGTCCTAGATTCAGCCTGTGGTCTCATGTTGTTTGTCCTCAGATTGAAGGACTCCCTTTAATAAGTCTTGTAAGTTTGGCTTGGTTTTTACATAGTCCCTTAATTTCTGTTTATCTGGAAATGACCTAATTTCATCATCATATTTGAATGAGAATTTTGCAGGATATATTGTTCTCGGCTGGTAATTTTTTTCTTTCAATGTTTTATGTATGTCATCCCATTGCCTTCTTGCCTGCATGGTTTCTGCTGAATAATTCGAGCTTAGCCTTATTGTTTCTCTTCTGTATGTGACTTTTTGTTTTTCTCGAGCTGCTCTCAGGGTTCTTCGTCTTTGGTTTTAGCAAGTGTGATTATGATATGCTTTGGTGATTTTCTTTTGGGGTCTATCCTATATGGGGTTTGTTGAGCTTCTTGGATGGTCAGCTTTTCATTTTTCATGATATTGGGGAAGTTTTCTGTCAGCAATTCCTCAATGATCCTCTCTGTGTTTTCTGTTCTCCCCCACCCCGCCCCGTTCTGGAACTCCAATCATGCGCAGATTTTTGCTTTTGATTGTAGCCCACATAATTCTCAGGGTTTCTTCATTTTTATTCGTTCTTTTTTCTGATTTTTCCTTAGAGTTGTATCCAAGTGTTTGTCTACAATTTCACTAATCCTATCTTCCATCGTTTCAAACCTGTGCCTCAGCCCTTCTATGACACTGTCAATTTCTGAAATCTTGTTGTTTATGTTTTGGATTTCTAATTGTTGTTTTTGTATGATTTCTAGTCGTGAATTTATTTTAGCATTTTGTTCCTGTATTATTTTCTTGAATTCTTCCATCTTTTTGTCTGTATTTTCCATGAATTTGTCTGCCTTTTCCATGAATTTGTCTATTTTTTTTCTCATTTTTGTCTGCTTTTTGCTTAAACTCTTGGATAATTCTGAATATTAGAGATTTGAATTCCCTATCAGTTAGGTCTAGTGCCTTTTCTTTTACTGGAAGGTCATCTGGTGTTTTATTTTGGACGCCTACTGGAACCATTCTGTCCTGTTTCTGTAAATGTTTTGATATTGTCTGCTGTCTTCAGGGCATTAAGTGGTTATTTTCCTCATTTATTGACTGCAGATTTGTTTGTTTTGACCTGCTTTTTTATTTTATTTGTCTACGTCTGAGCAGGTGGGCTGTGCGTTCTTTGTTGTGTGCTCATCTGTGGGCACGATACTTTTCACCTCCTTCTCCAATGGGCAGGGTCAGTCACTCAGGTATAGTACATCAGGGCAGATCCAGTGGAAGGGAAGTTGCTGGGATGAGTTGTTTGTGGCACATACCAGGGCTGACAGTGCAGACCGGGAATCAGTGCAGAGCAGGTTCCAGTATGCCGTGCCTGTGCTACTTGGGAGTGTGATGTTCAGTGCATGGTGCAGGTAGGCAGAAAGGAGGGAGTAGATTGTGGTGTGTGGAGCTAAGATGGCTACGGGAAAGATGAGAGAGAGGAGAGAGGAGCAGGAGCCAAAAACACACACACAAATAAAAAAGAGAGCTAAGGGGGCTTGCTATTGGAGTGGAAAGATGAGAGACTGAGAAATGGGGAAAAACAAAAATGAAAAAAAAAAGAAAAAGGGTAAAAGAGAAAAAGGAATAAATTGAGAAATTGGAAATGAAGGAAGAGGAAAAGGGAATAAGAGAGAGAAGAAAACAAAACAAACAAACAAACAAACAAAACCCAAAAAAACAAGAAAAAAGAAATGCCCCCAGGGATGTCCCTGTGCGTCTGCACAGAGTAAGGGAATAGCTTCCAAGCCGCAAGGTACTGCCCAGCTAGAAGGGGCTCCCAAGCCGAGAAAAGAAAAAGAAAACAAACAAACAAATCAAAACGGAACAAATCAGAGAAACAAACAACCAAACAGAAAAGCCCCGGGGGTCCCACCAGCGCAGCAGCACAGGCGGGGAAGCAGTTTCACAGTCGAGTGGTGTTTCGCAGCCTTTCAGGAAGAAGCAAAGATGGCGCATGGAGCTGGGTATTTGAGAGAATGGAGGGGGAGCTGGTGAGAGGTAAGGAAGAAATCCTGGCTGTAGTATTCCCTCTCCGCCCCTTCAGCTCTCAGAGGATGAGTCTTTGCCATCATTGTTGCATGGACGTGTACTCAGGGCTGCTGTCGGTAATGTGTCTTCTCCTGAAGACTGGCCTCTGTAGCCCTTGTGTCACTCAATGGCCCCCTCTAGCCCACTTTTCTCCACCTTTGACCACTATCACCCACCTCTCTTTGCACAATTCCTCTCTGCTGTTCCTTTAACCCTATCACATATATTTGCATTAGTCAAGCCTTTTTTATTTGCAAGTGACAGGTACTCACTGAATATGATAAACTGGATTATTGTTGCCAATTCTTCACTCCTTCCCTGTAATGAAATTATAAATCTATGCCTTTTCCTGTATAACTTTATAGTACTTTCCACTAGAGTAAAACCCATTGCCGCTGAGCGGATTCCAACTCATAGTGATCCTATAAGACAGAGTAGAACTTCTCCATAGGTTTCCAAGGCTGTAATCTCTACGGAAGCAAATTGCTACATCTTTTTCCTATGGCATGACTGGTGGCTTCAAACTGCTGACCTTTCAGTTAGCAGCCGAGTGCTTAATCACTGTGCCGCCAGGCCTCCTTTTCCACTAGAGCAGGCAGAGTATGTTTCCCTGACCCGCTGGTGTTGGGCTTAGCCATGTTACTTGCTTTTCTCAGTGGGATGTTAGCAGATGTGATGTAAGTAGAGATTTTAAATGTGTTTGCATAGTTTGCTTTGGTCTCTTATGCTTCTGCTATCCGCCATGAGAATAGCTGCTCTAGGAAGCTGCTGGTCCCTAACTAAGAAACATGTGGAGCTGACTGGAACTTGACCTACAGGTTGAAGCAAAGTCACCCCAACCAACCTGCAGACCTGTGAGCAACAAAAATAAATGTTTGTTTCTGTAAGCCACTAAGATTTGGGAATTCTTCCTTACACAGCATTATTATAGCCATAGCTGATTAAACACTGATGTAAACAAAAAAGAGGACTTTATTGGTTAACATAACTGAAAGGCCCAGCAGTATATTCATTCAATGAATACTGATTGAGTGCCCACTGTGTTCCAGACACTGAGGTAACAGTGAGGAACAAAGAAAGGCCTCTGCCTTCAGGGAGCTGCAGTCTAGTGGGAGAGACAGACAATAAAAAAATGAAGCAACCAAGTAACCTACTGTCAGGTGGTAATAAGTGTTATGAAGAAAATTAGATGAAGGAGAAAGCTGTGCAAACGTCTGGAGAAGAGCATTGCAGGTGGCAAAGAACTGAGTACAAAGGCCCCCATGGTGTGGACTAGGAACAATAAGATGACCGTGTGGGTGTAGTGGGGTGAGCAACGGGGAAGCAGGGAGGCGAGGTAGGAATGAGGTAGAAAGGGGCAGGGTATCAGATTGCATGGGCCCTGTCAAGTCATGGTAAGGAGTTTGGGTTCTTGTTGCAAGTGTTAAGAGAGCCATAACAGGGAACAGGAAAGTGCCATAATTTGATATAGATAGATAAATAGACATTTGTTGTTATGCCATCGAGTTGGCCCCCAACTCATGATGACCCCACACACAACAGAGTGGAATGCTGCCCAGTTCTGTGTCATCCCCATGATCGGTTGCGGATAGGACCATTGTGATCCATAGGGCTGTCATTGGCTGATTTTTGGAAGTAGATCACCAGTCCTTTCTTCCTAGTCTGTCTTATTCTGGAAGTTCTGCCGAAACCTGTTCAGCATCACAGGAACACACAAGCCTCTGCTGACAGAAGGCTGAGCATTAGGTGCATTGACTAGAGAGAGTTAAACCTTGACAGTACATACACTGAACATTTGTGTGTAAAGTGCTAGTCTGTTTTTTCATATAAAATACTGAAAAAAGAGGCCTTAAAGTCTGCTGTAAAGTAATGAGGCTGCTCTTCCAATTTCATGTGGATCCATCTGCCCCGTAGTAACCAACTATTTAATCCTTCTGAATCAAACTGCTAGCTCTGAGTCTCCCCTCTTATAGCCGGGATTGCTGACAGTAGAGCTGCAGAAAAGTCATCAACGGCCAGCCTGCTTGCAAAAGCCAAATACTGCCAACACTTCCTAGAGTTTCATAAAAATTTCACTTTTGCCTTAGGTACACCACTAGCAATATCATACAGGATTTATTTTAAGGTAGTTTCAAAGCTGCCAAAAATGGGCCTTTTTCCTATTACAGTCAATTCATGGTATAGCTTCTTCATACATTGAAAGCAGCTGTTTTTTGCGTGTGTGTGAGAAGAGGGTACTTAGCAAAATAAAAGTGGGTCATTTACAAGGTAAAAGAATTATCTGTTGGACTTGACATCATTCCCATACTCTCTTACTTTCCTACTCCCTTCTCAAAACAGTTAGTCTTCCCTTCCAAAGAAATAGTCTTTGGTAAAAGTAAACATTTTCAAATGGATTTTCTGCCATGAAAATCTTGCTAAAACCTTGTTCTAACACAAGCCTGTGTGCCACATATTCCATGTGGCGGTGTTGTTAGTTTGCTGTGGTGGAGTCGATTCTGACTCATAGTGGCCCCATGTACGCAGAGTAGAACTGCTCCATAGAGTTTTCAAGGCTGTGACCTTTTGTAAATAGATCCTGAGGTAGGTTTGAACCTTCAGGCTAGAAGTTGAGAGCTTAACCCTTTAGGCCACCAAAGGATGCCATAAATTCAAAGCAATGCCTCATTAATGTGCAATTCTTTCCAATAAACCTCAAGGCAAGTCCTCAGATTTTCCTATTATAATAACAGATAATTATTTCTGTTATTTTTTACTCTTAAAGTTTGTAGAACATGTGTTTAAAGGTTAGACAGGCAAAGTTAGTGCAAACCTCATCTCTGCTAGTAAGTTAATTGGAAAATGGAATCCCAGACATTAATCTTTGTTTTTTGAGGCAGCATATCTTTGCAAGAGCACCAGAAAAGAAGGTGTTCTCCACTGCCTCAAAGGCTACAACCCGTTTTCCAGGAGTAGCTTCTTTGTCCCCAGTCAGACCCAGTCAGCCTTCTTCTTTTCATGAGGCATCATTTCAAGGGCATCAAAAAGAAAGTTCTCTTTGGAATCGTTCATGTAAGTGTCAATAAAGAGACTACATTTCAGAATGCATGCTTACAGTGTTTTGTAAAAAGCTGGCACTTCCAATTTGAACCACATGATTGGCGTTGGTGAGTGGAAAAATTTCTCAGAAGAAAGGAAGCGCTATTTCTAAAAGAAGGGAAGGGTGCAGGGCAGATAAAACAGTAGATTTCCGGTACTATTACCAGATCAGGAAGATCCATTTTTTTCTTTACCAAGGGAGGGACTTCTCTGGTATGTGGTGTAACAGTTTGGATTATTCAGCACTCTTTCACTTCCTTTCTGCTCTCTCTATGGGGGTGGTCAGGTGACTTGCTTTGTCCAAGAGCAATGTTAAGAGATGTGACTCACACATAGGCTTGAAATGAGCTTTGAGGTTGGGTTTGCCCTCTTGTGCTTCTGTCATCTCCATGAAAAAAACACACCCCAGGAAGCCCACTAGTCTCAGAAGAATGAGAGACACGTGGAGCAGAACCAAATGAGCTGACCCACTGTGGTGTGATGAATTGCTTTTATGAGGACTTTCTTGCTGTGGTTTGTAACTCCCACCAAATGATTGGGTAGGACCATGCTAATAAGGTATATGGAACCTTAATGAGGGCGTTGGTCAGTTTTGCCATCCCACTAGGCTTAAAATGAGCCATCTGAGAGGTGGGAAGGGGAGGATCTCACCACCACCAAGGAAGAAGAGACAGGAGTGAATCATGTCCTCTGGATCCGGGATCCCTACACTGAGAAGCTCCTGGAACACAGAGACTGAGAGAGAGAGAGAAAGAGAAAGAGAGAGAGAGAGAGAGAGAGAGAGAGAGAGAGAGAGAGAGAGAGAGAGAGAGAGAGAGCGCTGTAACACTGAAAACAGCAAGAAGCAGTGGCAGAGAAACTACTACAGGAGACGGTGCAGTGGGCTTCCTGGCCCACAGTGCAAGAAAGCAGAGTGCCTTCGGGAAAGAGGCTGGCTGGCAGGGTAGTGTGCCTCCAGGCACTTGGTGGAGATAGGTTTGCCTACCCAAAGAGCTAGAGCTGAGTGCCTTTGGGCTGAGGCTTACAAGGTGCCTCGGGGAACTTACTGACAAGTCTAAAAGAGCTTTGTAACACTTTCCCAAGCAGGGTTAGAGGCTAAGGGGCCAGAGAGAAGCACGCCTGCGAGCACGGCTGAGGAGAGACTGTCCAGATGGAAGACCCAGATCCTGAGCATTCCTCAACCTGAATTGTAACCTGTTACTTCACTAATAAACTCCATAATCGTGGGTCTTGTCTGTGAGTTCTGTGTGGCCATTGCAATGGATTATCGAACTCAGTGGAGAGTGCTGTGGGAGTGATAGTTCGTGTCAGAATCAGTAAAGATGGCAGAGAGAGGAGGCATGTCTGTTCTCTGCCTCATAGGAATCAGCCTTGAGCTGTCGATTTTAATTCTCCTTCCCCCTTGTGAAGTTAGAGGAAGTCAGATGCCACCTCCATGCCATTTTTACACCCACAGGCCTAGAGCTTGAGGTAGAGTTGCCCCAGTGGGATATGCAGATTTGTGGGCATGACACTGAATGACTATTGCTATATGGTACTGAGTTTGGGGGTAGTTTATTAATCAGCACTATTGTAGCAATAGCCAATGGATACAGCTAGTAATAGAAGTCCTAGTCCTCCGTAAAACTGCCCTTGCCAATCTGAAGGCGTAAAGCCATAGTTTGGAAAAATCAGGCAATTCCTTACACTCTGCCCTTTACACTGACTTCTGCTGAGAAGGCTTCCCCTTTACAGACTCTTTAAGGCTCAAAGGATGGCAATGTTTGTAGTATAAAGTCATCCTTCTACTCTCTCCCCAGTGCTACATCTGAGCCATTGATGCTGCTCCTATTTTCCACCAAATCCTGTCAAATCTGTACCCTAAGGGTCTCTAAACTCTTTCTGCTCCTCTTTAGTTATTGCTATTATCCTGGTGGCACAGTGGTTAAGAGCTACTTCTGCAAACCAAAAGGTTGGCAGTTCAAATCCACCAGCCACCCCTTGGAAACCCTATGGGGCAGTTCTACTCTGTCCTGTAGGGTTGCTGTGAGTCGGAATCCACTCAACAGCAATGAGTTTGGTTTGGGTTTTTTTTTTGGTATTATCCTGGCTCAGGTCTTATCTCTTGCCAAAATTACCTCAAGAGACTCCTAGTACTCAGAACATATAAGGAACTCTTTAGCTCAATAATAAGAAGACAGACAACTCAATTTTTTTTAATGTTCAAAAAGTTTGAATATACAGTTCACAAAAAGAAGATATGTAAATGTCCAATAAGCACACAAAACATTCAACATTATTAGTCATTATGAAGATGCAAATTAAATACCACAATGAGATATCATTGAACACCTACCCATAATGGCTAAAATTAAAATATTGACAGCATCAAATGTTGACAAGGATGTGAAACAGAATGCTTACATGTTGTGATAAGAGTGCCAAATGGAACAGTAACTTTGGAAAAAAGTTTGGCAATTTCTAATAAAGTTAAGTTCACCCTTACAAAAACCAAACCAAAACAAAATAAGCCACTTACCATATAACCCAGCAGTTCCACTCCTAGGTATTTACCCAAGAGAAATGGAAATGTATATCCATGCAAAGACTTGGACAGCCACTTTGAAAAACAGTTTGGCAGTTTCTCATAAAGTTAAATACACACTAAATCACCCAGCAATCTCACTCCTAGGTATTTACCTAGAAGAATTGAATTCTTACGTTCATAAAAAGAAATCTATATGCAAATGTTTATAGCAGCTCTAGTCATCATTGCCCAAAACTGTAAACAATCCAAATGTCCATAAACAGAAGAATGGACAAACAAACTGTGGTATGTTGCAATGGAATATTACTCAGCAATAAAAGGGAATGAATTACTGATACACTCAACAACATGGATGAATCTCAAAATAATTATGCTAAGTAAAAGAAGCTAGATACAAAAGAGTACATACTATTTGCTTTTCATTATGATGAAACTCTAGGGTAAAAGAATTTAACCTATTACGATGGCAAGCAGATCAATGGTGGCCTGAAGCAAGAGGGTAGTATGAGATGGACTGCAAAGGGGCACAAGGAAATATTTTGGGGCTGTGGAAATGTTTTATATCTTGATAGTGATGTTTACATGGGTGTTTACATTTGTCAAAACTCCCCAAAGTGTACATTTAAATTAGGCAGATTTTTATATTTGTAAATTATACCTCAGTAAAGTCGATTTATTAGAAAACTCTTGGTTATTCCTGACTCATATCTCCCTAGGAGCCAATCCATTAGTTGTTGTGCTGTCCAAATTAAAAACAAACAAACAAAAAACCCCAAAATACCACTTGCCATCAAGTCAATTCTGACTCACGG
This sequence comes from Dugong dugon, assembly GCA_030035585.1. Taxonomy (NCBI): domain Eukaryota; kingdom Metazoa; phylum Chordata; class Mammalia; order Sirenia; family Dugongidae; genus Dugong; species Dugong dugon. The sequence goes on along the minus strand of CM057482.1, from coordinate 25,041,113 downwards.
CGATCCTGTGCTCGTCAGAGTAGAACGGTGTTCCAGCAGATATTTAATGGCTGATTTTTCAGAAGTAGATTGCCAGGCCTTTCTTCCAAGGTGCCTCTAGGTAGATTTGAACCTCCAGCCTTTCAGTTGCTGAGCACTTAACCATCTGCGCCACCCAGGAACTTCTTACTGTTCAAATAACCTTCCTAAAATGCAGATCTGACCATGTTACTCTCCTGCTTAGAACCTGTCACAAAAAACCAAACCAAACCCATTGCCATCAAGTTGATTCTGATTCATAGCGACCCTAAAGGACAGAGTAGAACTGCCCCACAGGGTTTCCAGGGAGTGGCTGGTGGATTCAAACTGCTGACTTTTTTGGTCTTAGAACCTGTCTTGGTCATCTAGTGCTGCTATAACAGAAATACCACAAGTGGACGGCTTTAACAAAGAAAAATTTATTCTCTCACTGTTCAGTAGGCTACGAGTCCAAATTCAGGGTGCCAGCTCTAGGGAAAGGCTTTATTCTTTCTGTTGACTCTGGAGGATGGTCCTTGTCATCAATCTTCCTGTGGTCTAGGAGATTCTCTGTGCAGGAACCTTGGGTCCATAGGACACACACTGCTCCTGGTGCTGCTTTCTTGGTAGTATGAGGTCCCCTTGTCTCTCTGCTTGCTTCTCTCTTTTATATCTCAAAAGAGATTGGCTTAAGACACTATCTAATCTTGTAGATCTCATCAGTATAACTGCCGCTAGTCCATTATAGTGATAGGATTTACAACACATAGGAAAATCTCATCAAATGACAAAATGGTGGACAAGCACACAATACTGGGAATTAAGGCCTCACCAAGTTGACACATAGTTTGGGGGGGTCACAATTCAATCCATGACAGAATCCTTCACAGGTTCCTCATATTTTCCAGAGTCCATTCCAAACTCCTAGCTCTGTACACAAGACTGCTATTGTCTGAAGTCAGCCAACCTCTCCCAACTTATCCACAGCCCTTGATACTACATCTCAGCCTCATCAGGAACACACTTCTTGATTCACACCTGTGTACGTTTACCAATGCTGTGCTTTTTGCCTGGTGATATTCTATTGGTCTCATTAGAGCTAGCTCAAATGTCAGCCTCCTCTGGGGAGGCCTCCCTTTCGCCTCTAGGCCGGCTTGGTCACCCCCTTCTTTGAACCTTCATATCATTTTTGTTATGGCACTTCACATTCTGAAGGTGAACCCCATATTACCAAGAGCACTGTCTTAACAAAACAGAAACCCTGTATAAATACCCCTGGAGCCCAGCACAGGGCTTGGCATGTGGTAGGTGCTCAGTAAAGACTACTGAACAATTGTCTGAGTGAGTGGGTGGATGAGTGACTAAATCCAGCTCTTACACTTTGCTCGTTAGTGTATTTTGAGGCCTTGGCTCTCACAGAGAATTGCCCTCAAGGGGCTTGGTTTCACTTACGATCACCAAGCACTTCTGCTTCCTTGGTTTGTGTTGAATCTTTGCCATTCTGTTTAGGGCAGTGGAAAGTCCAAGGCTGTCTACACAAATCACTTCAATGTCTTATCTAAATAACCTTTCCTCTGGTACTTCTCCCAAAATGACATTTGGGGAAAGAAAAGAAAATTTTGCTTTTAGCTTTGTGGAGCTTCAGAAACACCGAGAGAGTTTCAGCCGTTTCAGTGTTAGAGTGACTATGAAGTAGGCCATTTGTAAAGTACTCAACATTACTAGCAATTCTAATAATAGAATCCAGTCAACATCTATTACATACCTTTCATGTGACAGATACTGTGCTGGGTCTTCTGAAGTAATCAAAGACAAATAAAACAATCCTTGTCCTAGGGGAGCTGCCAGTTTAGAGACTAGCGAAGGGTACAAGGAGCACACCAAAACTGCTGCATAAGACACACCAGAGACTTGCTATCCCATAGGCAAAAATTCCCATGGGAATAGATACTAAGAGATTTTTTTCCTGGCTAGTTTGAGTAGGGAAGTCTTCATTGGACTGGGCTTTGAAGATGGAGAAGATTTGGAGATGCAGGGATGAAAGAGAAAGGCATTCTGGCTGGAGGCAACAGGAAGCACAAAGTCCTGGAGCCAGGAAAGCACCAGGAAACATCAGGGCAGGGCAGGCAGCATGGGGGCTGGGGGTGGGATGGTGTCGGTTGACTAGGCAGGCTGCACTAGAGTATGAAGAACCTTTCAGGAGTTTGGGCTCCTCTTTGTGGGAGACCTTGGAGGATCCTGAGCTGGTTAGTAGGATGATCAAAACCCAAAACCAAACCAGTTGCCGTTGAGTCGATTCCCACTCATGGCGACCCTATGTGAGTCAGAGTAGAACTGTGCTCTGTAGAGTTTTCAATGGCTGATTTTTCAGAAGTAGATCACCAGGACTTTCTTCCGAGGCACCTCTGGGGGGACTCAAACCTCCAACCCTTCAGTTAGCAGCCAAGTTTGTTAACAGTTTGCACCACCCAGGGACTTCATGGGATGATCAATGGGTATTCAAGGGGTATTAAGGTAAGATTCAGAGAGAGTAAAAGGGACTGGTTTGAGCACACATCTGCATGCACAGGAGGGGATGAAGAAAGACAAATTATTAATGTTTACATGTTGCATTCGGATATTTTTATATAGGAACATCCCATAATTTAACCTTCTTTCTGGCTTTCTTCTCGCCCTCCTCCCTTTTCTTTTGGATCTTGTTTGTGGTCTCTATAACCTTAGTTAGACCATCCTACCCAACTAGCCAGGTTTTGTTGACACCTCTCTCCTTCCCTCCCTGCCTGTCAGGCCCCTTGGTTCTCAACTAGTTTCTCCCTCTAGTCACTCTTCAGCCTCACTCCCAAATATAACAGAAAAATTAGAGAAACCCTGTTTGCTTGTTTTGCACATAGGATGTCCTGGGAATCAGCCTCTTCAGGTAGAAACCAAACTCTCACCAGGCTCCTCAACATACTGGGCCTCTGGTTTTCTTAACGGAGAATGGGCTTGCCACCACAGTATTTCTGATCATCAAGGCTTGGCCGCATGGAAACAAGGGAGATAACAGGGGAAAAGACATGCAGGTGGCTTCTTGTGCTTATTTCCCCTGTCCCCTTTGTGTTACTATTGGTGACGATTACAAGGCAACTGCCCAACCAGGGCCTTTGAATAGGGAAGTAATCATGACAAGCTCAGACAAGATGAAAGCAAATCAAGTGCGGGAATTCCCCTGAGCCACCTCCACGGAAGCAGCCAAAACTCCAGCATTGCCCTTTCAGGTTCTGCTTTTGGGGATAAACGAAGTTGGCCTTAGTAGTATCCCCCAAGGTCATGCACCCAGGACACTGGCCCTGGGGCTTGTATTCCTCTGGCTACTCAAGAGCCAGGATGGCTTCAGAGTTCTTCCCTTCTATTTCCCATCAAAAGTTATACTTTCTGTCAGCCATTGTTCTCTGCTCACTGGTCAGAAAAAGAGGTGGACTAATAACATAATGGGATCCCTGCAATCAAGACGGAGAGAAAATGAGATCACTTCCCAGGCAATCTTGCCTCAACCCACTTAGAAGTCTTTTCTCTTGAGAGAGCTGTAATCCAGGGGATTCTTAGCCCCATAGCAGCCTGATGAAAGTAGGGGTGGATAGGCTGCCTTTGGTATACCCCCTGGATCACCCAAAGATTAGAGCTGCCTCCCTGCTTTGACAATCCCAAAAATTGTGTGAGGTGAAATTGATTAAATTGTACATGATTGTGCCTGTAAGTGACCTTGTATGTGATCTGCACATTGTGGCAATTTTAAAACATGGCTGCAAATTCTTTGACACCCTTCCTTATCAAGAGAAGTGTTCTCAACTGGACTAAACCAAAGTTAAAAAGTTTCCTCAATACAATCAAATACTTTGAGAGACAGAGTAGCAGGGATGGGGGGTCTGGGGACCATGCTTTCAGGGAACATCTAGGTCAATTAGCATGAGAAAGCTTGTTAAGAAAATGTTCTGCATCCTACTTTGGTGAGTGGCATCTCAGGTCTTAAAAGCTTGCAAGCAGCCATCTAAGATGCATCAATTGGTCCCAACCACTTAGAGTAAAGGAGAACGAAGAACACCAAAGACACAAGGAAAGTATTAGCCCAGGAGACAGAATGGGCCACATAAACCAGAGACTTCATCAGCCCGAGACCAGAAGAACTAGATGGTGTCCGGCTACTGCCAATGAACATCCTGATCGAGAACACAACAGAGGGTCCCTGATGGAGCAGTAGAATGATGGGCTGCAGAACTCAAATGCTAGTAAGAAGACCACGCTTAATGGTCTGACTAAGACTGGAGGCGCCCTGGAAGGCACGGCCCCTGGAGTCTCTATCACCTCAGAACTAAAACAATTTCCGAGGCCAACTCTTCAGACAGGGATTGGACTGGACCGTGGGACATAAAGTGATACTTGTGAAGAATGTGCCTCTTAGTCAAGTAGATACAAGAGACCAAAGGGACAGCTTCTGTCCAGAGGTGAGATGGGAAGGCAGAGAGAGTTAGGAGCTGGTTGAATGTTCATGGTGAATCAGGGGCTGAGGGGAGGAGTGTGCTGTCTCAGAATGGGGTGAGCGGTTGGGGTCTCATAACAATGTATGAAAAAAAAATTTGTATGGGAGACTAACTTGAAATGTGAACTTCATTTAATTACAACTGTACAGAAAAAAAACAAAAAACAAAACAGAGAAGTGTTCTATGCTTCCTCCTCTTGAATTTGTCAGGCTTGTGAAGCCCTCGTGGCGCAGTGGTTAAGAGCCTGCCTGCTAACCGAAAGGTTGGCAGTTCGAATCTACCAGCTGCTCCTTGGAAACCCTATGGGGCAGTTTTATCCTGTCCTATAGGGTCACTATGAGTTGGAATCGACTTGATGGCAACGGGTTTGGGTTTGGGTTTGGTTTTGGTGATTACTTCTACCAATACAGTAGGGTCGAAATGATGCTCTGTGACTTCTGAGACTGGATCTAATCGCCCTTTCAGCTTCTACATTTTGTACTGGAACATTTGCTCTTGGAGGCTTGAGCCACCATGTGAGAAGTCTGACCAACCTGAGGCTGCCCTGCTGGAAGACCACAAGGAAAGGGTCTGAGATACCTGAAGAGAGAGGCACAGCCAATCCCCAGCTGTGCTATAGCCACAGCTTTTTGAGCCATTCTAGTTGAACTCTAGACATCATGGAGCAGAGGTGAGTTGTCCCTACCAAAGCCTGCCCAAATTTCAGATTCATGAGCAAAATACATTATTATTGTTTTGAGCCACTCAGTTTTTGGGGTAGTGTATTATACAGCAATAAATAACTGGAACATACATGTATAAATATGACAATTAATGTAAACACAATGAATATACTTGAGATTGTATTTCACATATACGTACATGATGATAATTGCAATAATGTAGCCCAAAGCACTTTACAAATGAAAGATGTTGTTAATTAATTATTAGAATGATTTATACTCTTCTTATTGTTATTCTCATGACAAACACTAATAGTTCCCTTGGCCCTAGCCAGGCCTCCATACTTCTTCAGTAGAAAATTCTAGACCAAATGAGCATAGAGAAAAACTTGGCCAGGCCATAGGTACTGGTTAGGTGTGTGATTATCACCACGTTCCTTCCCCCTGCCTCCCAGCCCAACATAGATCAGTGTCACACATGTACATTTCCCAGAACCTCAGAATTGTTCTGTGGCCTGAAAACCTGGCTCTGTGGCCTTAGCATGGCATTATGAGTTCCAGGAAGGGCCCCCATATTTGAAGCTACTGTAGCAACTAGGCCTCCTATAATTATTCCCTTCTCCATTTCCTTTGACTGCCTATTATATGTCATAGTCGAAATTCTTTGAGGGCAAGGACGTTTATCTCTAGCACCTAACACAGTTCCTAGTAGCAACGTAGTGTAAACTTTTGAAATACTTGAATATATATACGGTTTCCAGATTCCACTCCTTCTGGTTGACTCTCACAGTATACTCAGGTGGATTTATAATTTTATACAAAATCCCGGATGTGGAAAGAATACCTTGGACAATAGGGAACCATGGACTGGTCCTTATGGGCCTGTATACTAGATGGCTGTGAATGCAGACTCAGATTGTAATGGATTTGAAAAAGGATACCTCCCTATGTCTTCATACTTAGTTCATGACCAACTACTTGCCTCTGACCCACACTTCCCTCCACCCTGCTGCACCGAACTCTACCCCAAACTTTTTGCACTTCACATACGAAGAAATATGTCGTCTTCTTCTTTTTTTCTTGTGGGGGGAGGAGGGTTAAAGACTTTGCCCTTCTCTCTCCCACAATATTTAAGTTTCAAGACACCTCATTTTTGCATCCAGAAGGTCAGGAATATAAAGCTCTAAATGTAGTTGGCCCCAGTTTTGATGTAAGTTCATTTCATTTATTCAACAAAGATTGACTACCTCCCTTTCCTGGGTCTAGTTTGGGCCCTGGGGAGAGAGGAAGATAGGCCCTGTCCTCAGAATGCTGAATTGCAACTTTTGAGCAACATGGGGGATTGTAGTGGGGTGGGAGGACTCACTCTTCCCCTTCTTTTGCTGGTTCTTATGATGCGCAAAGATGATTTGAGGAGAGAAAGCAGCCTGCTCTTGGCTTTGTGCTTCCGTGCTTCTGTGGGCCAACAGGTATATTCTAAGAAGGCACAGGCTGACTTTCTGAGGGGAAATCCTGGAGAAGTGGCTTTACCAACTATCCATATGCTCCTCTGTTCTGTACAGGTCACATGTCAATATGGTACTCCAAGAAGAAAACTCCAAGAGGAGATTAGATGTGCAAGAGATTTATTGCGGAAGATGCCTGTGAGGGAAAATGGGGAGGGAGCTGGAGGAGGCTGGGAGAGCTGTCAGACAATAGACCTTCACAGTTCTGACTCCTGTGAAGAAGAGAGAAAAGGACTGAAGACTGGCTAGAAAGAGTATAGACTGCAGTGTAGTCTAAGAAAAGTTATGCCAAGCCGATGGGGAGTCATTGAGCCAAAGCCACTCATCAAAGGAGGGTGACTTACAGGAATGGGCCTGTCTTAGTGTTCTTGGTGTGCTCAGTCAGTGGTCGGGAACAGCCTGTGGGAAGCAGGGCCTCAGTGCAAACTCCTGGTAGAGTCAGACCACAGCAGCTGGAGCCTTAGTCAATTATACTCCCGCAGTAGGAAGTCTGAGGGGTGCATTTTCATGGCCACCACAAGTCCCTATTAACTAGCACCTTAAGTAGCATCTTTCCCTTCCTCCTTCAACCCTACAGTGATAGTTCAGGAATACAAATTATATATAATTTTTTTTTCCTGTTTGCAGCTGTTCATAGACACTGATGCAGAGAACAAAATTCACTCCACATGTGGATGGAAAAAAACAGTGAATTCAATTTCTCCACAGACCATGAATGTCTCCTCTTTATCCCATCCATTACTCTTGCTTACTAGCAACATTGGTTCGGCCGTCAACAGAAAGATGCAGCTAGGAGATAGGGATATAATTCCTCACCTTCCCCAAGTATTTGGTAACTGCCTTAATTGCCATGTACTCTGGTGAAGAGACTTGAAATCCGCTCCCAAGTCACCAATGCTCTTTTAAGGCAGGAATTTCTCCAGAATCATTAATATCACACGCAAGTAAAATTTTGCTGAAGATAATTCAAAAACAGCTGCAGCAGTACATTGACAGGGAACTGTCAGAAGTTCAAGCCAGATTTCGAAGAGGATGTAGAATGAGGGATATCATTGCTGGTGTCAGATGGGTATTACTTGAAAGCAGAGAATACCAGAAAGATGTTTACCTGTGTTTTATTGACTATGCTAAGGCATTTGACTGTGTGGATCATAACAAATTATGGATAACATTGCAAAGAGTGGGAATCCCAGAACACTTAATTGTGCTCATGTAGAACCTGTACATAGACAAAAGAAGCAGTTGTTTGAACAGAACAAGGGGATACTGTGTGGTTTAAAGTCAGGAAAGGTGTTGTATCCTTTCACCATACTTATTCAATCTGTATTCTGAGCAAATAATCCTAGAAACTGGACTATATGAAGAAGAATGTGGCATCAGGTTTGGAGGAAGGCTCATTAACGACCTGTAATATACAAATGATACAAACTTGCTTGCAGTGCTTACTGATGAAGATCAAAGACTACAGCCTTCAGCAGGGATTACACCTCAACATAAAGAAAACAAAAATCTTCACAACTGGATCAATGAGCAATATTATGATAAATGGAGAAAAGATTGAACTTGTCAAGGACGTCATTTTGCTTGGATCCATAATCAATGCCCATGGAAGCAACAGTAAAGAAATCAAATACCATATTGCACTGGACAGATCTGGTGCAAAAGACCTCTTTAAAGTGTTAAAAAGCAAAGATGTTACTTTGAGGACCAAGGTGTGCCTGACCCAACCCATGGTATTATTTTCAATCGCCTCATGTGCACGTGAAAACTGGATGATGAATAAGGAAGACCAAAGAAGAATTGATGCCTTTGAATTATGGTGTTGGCAAAGAATATCGAAAATACCATGGACCACCAGAAGAATGAACAAATTTATCTCGGAAGAAGTGCAGCCAGAATGCTCCTTAGAAGCAAGGATGGCAAGACTTGGTCTCACATACTTTGGACATGTTATCAGGAGGGACCAGTGTGGCCTCCTAAACTGTGAGAAAATAAATTTCTGTTTGTTAAAGCCACTGTGCCATTTCTGTTATAGCAGGACTATATAACTAAGATAAGAGGTGAAGATCAAAGGAAGATATTCTTGTCTCCCCATATCACTCTGACTCAAGTACCAAAGCACCAAGGGTGATATTGCCAGAGCAACTCTGAGAGGTTGTTGTTCCCTGTTCCCAGGTCATTCTCTCGTCTCCATTCTATGCTTGGTAAAGTAGACGGTCAATGAAAAAGAGGAAGACCCTCAACGAGATGGATTGACACAGTGGCCGCAACAATAAGCTCAAACATAGCAACGATTATGAGGATGGTGCAGGACTGGGCAGTGTTTCGTTCTGTTGTACATAGGTTTACTGTGAGTTGGAACCGACTCGAAGCCACCTAACAATGACAACAACAAAAATTTCACCATCTCTGCCAAATATTTCTCAGAATTGCTGCCAACACTAAAAGATTGCATTTTACTTCAAATTGTGTACTTGTGAAGTTATGCTCTTACTGGATAAAGAGATGACTGGGAAGCCAAATTCCACATTCATGTGTAAAAGAACAATGGGGAACTAGAGTTGATGAAGCACCGATTTTGTGCCAGGCATGGTGGTGAGTACTTTGCATAGATCATTTCTTTTTACTTCACACCAACCTGTATTTTTTGCTTCAATATTTGTTGCCTCATTTTACACATTAAGCACAAACCCATTTTACAAATTAAGCATAGTGAGTAAGGGAAAAGGAATTTTGCTAGGATTGAGTCCAGGTGTTTGGACTCCAAGTCCAGTGTTCTTTCTGGCCCCACATTTTCTAATCCATACGTTGGATAGTTTACCTGATTTAGGAACATGAACTAAGGGTTCTGGCTTGAAGCAGAACTTTGTTCTATTTATCAAAAGTTCTAGAGTAAATGAGAGGTATTGTGGATTGAACTGTGTTCCCCAAAAATATGTGTTGTAAATCCTAACCTCTATGCCAGTGGTTATGATTCCATTTGGGAATGGGTTGTCTCTGTTATGTTTATGAGGTAGGATTAGTGTAGGGTGTATCCTGAGTCAATCTCTTTTGAGATATAAAAGAGATTAAACAAGCAAGCAAACAGAAGAGAGATGGGGGTAAGATAGATGCCAACCCACGCGGAGATCTCCAAGGAACCAGGAAGCAGAAGCTGAAGGGACAAGGACCTTCCTCCAGAGGCAACAGAAAGAAAGACTTCCCCTAGATCCAGTGCTCTGAATTCAGACTTCTAGCCTCCTAAACTGTGAGAAAATAAATTTCTGTTTGTTAAACCCACTGTGGTATTTCTGTTATAGCAGCACTAGATAACCAAGACAAGAGGTGAAGACCAAATGACATATTTTCTTCTCCTCTCCCCATATCGCGCTGACTCAAGTACCAAAGCACCAAGGGTGTTATTGCCAGAGCAACTCTAAGAGGTCCTTGTTCCCTGTTCCCAGGTGGTTCTCTGGTCTTCATTCCAAATGGTGGTGATAATGTTCATTGATATTTCTTAGCCACCGGGCTGCATTTAAGATTTTAATGCTGAATAAACTACTTAGAGGATGAGGAAGTCTCTGAAATATTTCCCTTTTAAACTTTCTCTTTCAGATACAGCCTACGCACGTAAGTGATTAGGAGGAAGGATACTATAAAGGGACATAGAAATCCCACCAGCCTCCAGATATCACTAGGTCATAACGCTGCCAAGGTGTGTGAGCTTTTGCTTCAAATTGCCTCAACAGCTTCCAGGTGAACCAGCTCAAGACTTTGCATCAGGCTGAAGATGACTGACTGTGAGTTTGGATACATTTACAAGCTGGTCCAGGACTATCTGAAGTACGTCCTGCAGATACAACAACCTGGAGCTGGTTCAAGCAAAACGTCCAGAGTGTTACAAAATGTTGCTTTCTCAGTTCAAAAAGAAGTTGAAGAGAATTTGAAAACATGCTTGGACAATTTTAATGTCTTCTCCACTGATATTGCCAAAACAATATTCAATCAAGTGATGGAAAAGGAATTTGAAGATGGCATCATTAACTGGGGAAGGATTGTGACCATATTTGCGTTTGGAGGTATTCTCATCAAGAAACTTCTAAGAGAGCAAATTGTCCCAGACATGTATACTTACAAGGAGATTTCTTTTTTTGTTGCTGAGTTCATAGTGAAAAACACAGCAGAATGGATAAGGCAAAACGGAGGCTGGGTATGTGCTATAGAAGTATTTGTCATTGTTCTTTACTGTGCAATAGGAACTGACAGTTTCCTCACTAATTAAAAAAAAAAAAAAACTACCTAAGGATTCTATTTTCCTTGGGTGGTTTATTTTAATTTCTTTTTAATTTTTAAAATACAAATTACTTTCTGGTTCGTTTTCATTTCAATGAATCCTAGAACTTTCTAGTTGAAAAACACTTGTGTTTCAGTTTTCATTCCTAACAGTCACAGTACAGTATAGTCCAGTGCAGTCCCAGTGGTGACGCTGGGGGCTAATAAAGCACTTTACCAATGCATCTTTAGAGCAGCACAGGTGCTCTAATCTAGGACTTAGCTCTTGCTAAGGTTGTCATGGGAGTCCCTGGGTGGTACAGTCAATGTGCTTGGCTGCTAACTGAAAGTTTAGTTTGAGTCCACCCACAGGCGCCTCAGAAAAAAGGCCTGGCAGTCTACTTCCAAAAAATCAGCCATTGAAAATCCTCTAGAGCACAGTTCTACGCTGACACACATATGGTTGTCATGAGTTGAGGCTGACTCGATGGAGACTTCTTTTTAAAGTTGTCATGACAGTGTAGGATTAAAACAGAAAGAATCACTATTAGATACTGTTATATTTAAGTATTTTTATGCTGCAAAATACCAGTGGAAATTTTTGCAAATTCACTACTTACAAATGGATTTTTTCAGCTTTCTAATATAACAAATTCTGGGCAGTTAAAGTTTATTGTTAAAAATAAGGCACTGTAGCATGCAGTGATTTAGTAACAAAAACAATCTTTATTCAAGAATTTTCAAATAAAAATTTACTTTAGTATCAGCTAATATTACCGAGTGCCTCAAAAAGCCAAGACCACATGGGGCCCTATGTTGGAACTTGTGTTGATAAGTTGGTAAGAATGCACCTGCAGGTATCGCTTTCCTTTATGTCCCAATGTACTTAATACTTAATTTTTAAAAAATAATTTTTAATTAGGTAAGTTATGCATGAATATATTTGCTTTAAAAAAAGCTAAAACTTCACAGAAAAGCACTTATATCCCCCAGGCCCTCTCTCTAACCTCCAATACTGCAAAACATGCCTGTTGAATATATCCATAAAAAATAGGGCCCTTTTTTGTAAACATTTTTGTATGTATAAATAAATAGTACGTAGTACTTATTCTACAACTTGCTTTTTTTACCCAAGCATATTTAAAAAAATATTTTTAAAACTGCTATATATATTCTGTTGTGTGTAAGTGCCATTAACTATCTGCCATTTCTAGATAACGGCAATTTAGGTTATTTCCAGTTTGCTATCACAAACAATACTTCACTGAATAACTTTATATATGCCTTCCCCGTACATGTGTGTGTTTCCCTAGGGTGGATAGCGGGATATAGAGTTGCTGGGACATTGCGTATGTACCTATTTTAGGTTCCTTAGATCCTTGCTCTCCAACAGGTCCTTGGGTGCTGAAGTTTGTGCTTGACTACTAACCTACAGGTTGGCAGTTCAAACCCACCCAGTGGCATGACAGAAGAAAGGACCGGAGATCTGCTTCCAAAAAGATTACCATGAAGAAAACCCTACGGAGCAGTTCTACTCTGTAATACATGGGGTCACCATGAATTGGAAGAGACTGGACAGCAACAGTTTTTTTTTTTTTTTTTTTTGCTTTCCAAAGTGTCTCTACCAAGTTACACTCCCCTCAGCAGCTTATTACAGTATCTAAAGTTTCCCCCCACCACAACTAATACTGTTATTGTTGTTGTTAGGTGCATTGATTCATGCACAACAGAACAAAATGCACCATCCCATGATGGGTTGTGGATCGAACCGTTGTGATCCAAAGGATTTTCACTGGCTGATTTTTGGAAGTAGATCACCAGGACTTTCTTCCTAGTCCGACTTAGTCTGGAAGCTCTGCTGAAACCTGTTCAGCATCATAGCGATATGCAATGACAGTCAGGTGGTGACTATACATGAGGTGCATTGTCTGGGAATCCAACACAGTCTCCCGCATGGAAGGTGAGAATTCTACCACTGAACCACCACTGCCCCCCAACTAATATTAGGTAGTAGCAATCTGTCAAAACTTCCCCTAACTGTTGGGTTAAAAAACGTATCTAGTCTATCTTGTTGTTTTAATTCATGTTTCCTGGATTACAAACGAGATTAAGCATCTTTTCATGCTGAGCATCTTTTCATGCACTTACTGTTCATTTGTAATTCTTATTCAGAGAATTGCTTGTTCATATCTTTTGTCCATTTCCTATTATTTTGTCTTTTTCTTACTGATTTATAGGATTTCTTTGCATATTCTGGCTACTAATTATTTTTATGTATGTGGCAGATATCTTCTAGTTAGTCTTTTAAAACTACAGATGCCTTTGGTCATTATAAAAGTTTTAAAGTTTGATGTAATAAGACTTATTAATCTTTTACTTGATGTCTTTTACGTTTTGTGTCTTATTTAAGGTCTTCCTGCACAATAACAGACCTAATGCAACCACTCCCCTTTCTCAATCCTCCTATTCTTCCTGGAACTCAGACTAACTTGGGTATGGGTGAATTATGTAAGATGCTTGGTCATGCTTTCTTCTGGTTGGCCGTGGAAAGCTATACTGAAGGACTGATGGAAATTTGCAGTGCACTATATAGGTTTCGGGTGAAGGCAAAAGTTCTTTAGTATGGAGGCTCATAGGTGAGCCTGTAGAGAAATACTAGTTTGCAAGCTCTGTGTAGGCTTAGACTGTATTCTGAGTGCCTACCATGGTACTTGGAATGAATAGGCAGTGAATAAACGTTACTTAAAAATTCACCTTCTTAACAATAAATCTTGCGAGCTCCTAGAACTCATCATCAGTGGAGGGTGTGAAATTGTCTAAGAATTTCTTGACATGTGTTCATCTTTCAGGGGGTGGTACAGGTGTATGCCATGAGTATGGCAGGATGAACCTATCCTGAGTACATATGTAAATACACACGAGCGCGGGCACACACACACTCTTACAGTGTATTCACAAAGTCCCTATGTAGGTTTTAAGCTCTTCACTTTTACAACTGAATATCTTAGGTTGTAGACATGATAGAAACACTCTTTAAGATGTCATTTCAAAGCAACCTGAATATTCTTTTTCCAGCTTGCATGTGACATTGATTCTGTTAATTACCGGCAGTACTTTTTTGAGTCAGTATATACTGGCATGTTAAATTGACATCTTCTTTTCATAGTGATGTTGACGAGTCTGCTCACATGAATGAATGTGACCCGGGATGATTCATTTCAGGGGGAAATGGCACAGTCACACACCTATGCTAGCAGAGTCAGATGGTCCATAGCAAGGGGGAAAGAGTAGAAGAGGCATTTCACAAATTTATCAAGATATAAGCACCACCTTCTCAATTTCTACTCTTCTGGAAAAAACTCGAAAATCACCTATCATAAATCACACAATCCTGTCTATGACCTGTTAACCCATTGCCATCAAGCTGATTCCGACTCATAGTGACCCTATAAGACACAGTAGAACTGCCTCATAGGGTTTCCAAAACATTTAATCTTCATGGAAGCAGACTACCACATCTTTCTCCCTCAGAGTGGCTGGTGGGTTCAAACCAATGACCCTTTAGTTAGCAGCTGAGTGCTTAGCCACTGCACCACCAGTGCTCCTTATTCTGTGTATGTTGTTGTTAGGTGCTGTTGAGTTGGCCCCGACTCATAGTGACCTCATGTACAACAGAACAAAACACTGCCCCATCCTGCACCATCCTCACAATCATTGCTGTGCTTGAGCCCATTGTTGCAGCCACTGTGTCAGTCCATCTCACTGAAGGTCTTCTTCTCTTCTGCTGACTCTAATTTACCTAGCATGATGTCTTTCTCCAGGGATGGGTCCCTCCTGATAACATGTCCAAAGGAAGTGAGATGAAGTCTTGCCATCCTTGCTTCTAAGGAGCATTCTGGCTATACTTCTTCCAAGACAGATTTGTTTGTTCTTCTGGCAGTCCACGGTATATTCAATATTCTTTGCCAACACCATGATTCAAAAGCATCAATTCTTCTTCGGTCTTCCTTATTCGTCGTCCAACTTTCACATGCATATGAGGCAATTAAAAATACGTTGGCTAGGGTCAGGTGCACCTTAGTCCTCTAAATGACATCTTTGCTTTTCAACAATTTAAAGAGGTCTTTTGCAGCAGATTTGCCCAATGCAATACGCTGTTTGATTTCTTGACTGCTTCTTCCATGGGCGTTGATTGTGGATAGAAGTAAAATGAAATCTTCGACAACTTTAATCTTTTCTCCATTTATCATGATGTTGCTTATTGTCTCTGTTGTTGTTGTTAGGTGTCATGGAGTCAGTTCCGGCTCATAGGGACCCTATGTACTACAGAACAAAACACTGCCCAGTCCTGCTCCATGCTCACAATCATTATATGCTTGAGCGCATTGTTGCAGCCACTGTGTCAATCCATCTCGTTGAGGGTCTTCCTCTTTTTCGCTGACCCTGTACTTTACTAAGCATGATGTCCTTCTCCAGGGACTGATCCTTCCTGACAACATGTCCAAAGTATGTAAGATGTAGTCTCGCCATCCTCGCTTCTCAGGAGCATTCTGGTTGTACTTATTGTCTATAGTCATCCATATTTGTTTGATGTGGGCTCCAAATGCATGACTATGATGAAAGACGAGAAGACCATTTTGCCTACAACCAGTGAATGCTATAATTTAATTAAATTTTAAATGTGGATCATGAATGTGGTATGTAAGGATGGCATAGATATTGAGAGTACCATCTTGGAAGCATACAGACCTGGGTTCATTTTCTGGCTCCAGTGCTTACTACATGTGTGATGCACACAAGTTGCTTCACTCCCCTGAGCCTTGTTTCCCCATCTGTAAAACAGGAGAATAGTGCTACCGATCTCCTAGAACTGGCATAAGGACTAAGTTAGTATATGTATACATTGCCTAGAACAGTTCCTGCAATTAAGTACTCAATACACATCTGATGTTGTTATTATTGCCTAACTTCATTGAGAGAATCTGATTAAATATATTTAGCCTCTGTAAGTTATATGGCCAATTGCACTTAGATATTAATCACCACCTAAAACAGATGCCCTAAAGGGAAAAAATAAGACAGGTATATCAATAATAGGAGTTCATCACCTCATTCCTTATTCTCTTTCTCATTGTCATCAGCTTGAGTTGTTTTTCTTTCCTTCTCTCTCTCTCAGCTGCTTCTCAGCTCTCTTTTTCTTCCTCTTCCCCATTTACCATTATTTTCTCCTGTCCCCTCTGCCAGTCTGAAGTGCTGAAAATGGATGGGCTCCTACAAGATCTGAGAAGTAGTGCTATTTTTTAGCTGTCTTCAGCATTCATAAGGAAAGGATGGTTCTTAAAATCATTAGGATGTGCTTAAGACAAAACTCAGGTCTTACCCCTTGGGATCACCCTTCCTTTTGAGCCAGGTGGCTTTCCTACTTTCTCCCCCTCTGAGAAAATATTCTCCTATGGCTGTGCTAGTGGAGTGCAAAGAACACTAAACACTCACCTCCACATGGGAGCAATCATGCCTATTTAATACACCACCATATAACCTATATGTAGTATAGGGCCTATTGCGTAGGAGGCATTCAACAAATACTTGTTGATGGAATAACTGAGTGAACTAACATTGAAATTGGAGGTTTGAATCCTGGTTTTCCCACCCACTAGAGGCATGACCTTGGGGAAATTAGTGAAGTACCCTAAGACTCAGATTCCTTATGTAATATACAACGAGGGCAACAATACCTACCTTAGAAGTTGAAGGATTATACAGCATTTTTGTAAGAGTGTTTTGTACAATGTCAAATACTGTACAAGTATGAGGATTATACGGAAAATTCCAAAAAATTTAAATATATAATTCTTAAAACTATTCTAATACTGAAAGAAAGCTCCTTTGAAAGTATGAATGTACAGTCAGAGTTGGTGCTTTCCAAGGCCAAGAAGGGTTTTTTTGTATGGGCCTCTTGCTCTAAATAATCATCAATTTGAGGTCAAATAAATACAGATACAGAGACATGTAGATGATTGCATAAGCGTTCAGTTTGACAAAAACATTTTCTAAAGATGGTAAGATCTAATAGTGAGGTGATACATCTCAAGTATCCACATATATCCTTTAATTAAATAGAATTTGGTAACAAATTCTTCTATTTCTTTTAAAATTTAACTTGAGATTTTAAAATCATTTAATGAAAAATAAAGTGAAACATAATTCAAGTCATGCAGAAATGTATGACACTGACACAGGAGTTAAACACTTCTCCCGATGAGCCCTTCAGGAAAAATCTTTAAGTGCTAGCCCTCTAATCTTGGGAGTTTGACTCCTTTCCCTCAAACCCTACATCCAATCCATCAGGAAATCCCATTGGCTGCACCTTTGAATACCATATATCCAGTGCCTCCAGAGAACCTTCCTCCTTCACTGGATTACATCAATAGCCTCCTAGCATTCTTCCTGCTTCCATCCTTGCCCTGCTATGGTCTATTTTCCACGTATTAGCCAGAATGATCTTTTAGAAACTTGAATTACATCATGTCCTGGCCTAATCAAAGCCCTCCAAGACACCCCTTCACTCTGGGAACAAAAGTCCAAAGTTCTGACCATCTCATTCAAAGCCCTTCATGATCTGGTCCCTGACTACCTCTCTGATCTCATTTTCTATGAATCCCGCCTGTGCTTTCATAGCTACAGATTTTCTGGACACATTTCAACCTTAGATTCTTGGCATCTCTGCCTGGAACAATCTCCCCCTAGAAGGTGGCACAGCTCCCTTCCTTCTTTCACTCAGGTCTCTGCTCTGAAGTTGCCTTCTTAGCCAAGTCTTTCTAGATCACCTCATAAGATACTACCACTGCCACAATCTATCCCTGTACTGTGCTTTATTCCTTCATAACAGTTAACACGACCAGACATCATATTACATATTTATTTGCTTATCTGCTTATTGTTTCTCTTTCTGATGAGAATCTAAGCTTTGTGAGGGTAAGGATCCTGCATGTTTTGTTCCAGTGTGCTTCACTTGCTTAAAACAATACCTGCCATGTGGTCAATGTTCAGTAAATATTTCTTGAATGAATAATCTCCAGAGAGGTGGCAATAACATCATAGTATTTGCCTATATCTTTTAAAAATTCTGAGGGTCTGAGTATCTTTGGATTATTGATACAGTATATTATTTTATGCTGTAGGCTTTCTTGAAACCAAGGTAGCTGACTCTAACAAATTACCACTATTCCCAGGAATAATTGGATCTGCGCATTCTTGTTTTACTACATTACCAACATGATGTCGAATCTGTATTTGTATATTTATTTATTTTTTGAACATTTTAGTGTGGTTTCAGTGAAAGTTTACAGGACAAATTAGTTTCTGATTCAATAATTTATACACATTTTGTTTTGTGACATTAGTTGCAGTCACCTCAATGTGACAGCACTCTACCCCCTTCCTCCCTGGTCCCCCATTTCCGTTCATCCATCTTTCCTGCCCCTTCCTGCCTTCTGAACTTTGTTTTGGGGCAAATACTGCCCTTTTATTCTCGTAGGGTTGACTGTTCTGAGGAGCAGGTTCCTCACGGGTGTTACTGTTCACTCTATAGGCCCATCTATTGTTTGGCAGAAAGGTCATCTCCAAGAGTGTGTTCTGTGCCAGGTCTGAAGGGTGTCTAACAGCCATAGGCTCGGGGGTTCTACCAGTCTCTATCAGACCAGTAAGTCTGGTCTTTTTTATGAATTTGAGTTTTGTTCTACATTTTTCTCTCCCTCTGTCCAGGACCTTCTATTGTGATCCTGATCAGAGCTGTTGGTAGTGGTAGCTGGGCACCAGCTAGTTCTTCTGGTCTCAGGCTAGTGAAGACTGTGGTTTCTGTGGTCCATTAGTCCTTTGGACAAATTGTTTCCTTGAGTCTTTTATTTTCTTCATTCTTCTTTGTCTGGACAGGAAGAGATCAATAGTTGTAACTTAGATGGCTGCTCGCAAGCTTTTAAGACCCCAGACATTACTCACCAAAGTAGGATGTAGAACATTGTCTTTATGGACTATGTTATGCCAACTGACCTAGATGTCCCCCGAGACTGTGGTCCTAAGCCCTCAAGCCCAATGAGCCAGTCCCTCAAGGTGTTTTGTTATGGTGAAGCAGTTTTCGTAACTTTGCCCCCACATGCTCTACTATGTAGATGGATATATTTGCAGCATGTACAAATACTTTGTAGAAACATCCTCTGCCAAACCTATATATGCTCATGGGTGTACTCCCATATGCCATCCCATATCTTTTAAGCTTACATATCAACCTATGTATCCACTTGTAAATTATTGTTTGTTATTACTGTTATTGCAAGACTGGGTATGTAATCGTATTTACCATTGTTTCCTTAAGGAGCCTGGTGGCACCGTGGTTAAAATGCTCAGCTGCTAACCAAAATGTCGTTGTTTTTTACCCACCAGCCATTCCTCAGGAGACAGATGCGGCAGTCTGCTTCCATAAAGATTAAATGACTTGGAAACCCTATGGGGCAGTTCTACTCTGTCCTATAGGGTTGCTATGAGCAGAATCAACTCGACGTTTCTTTTTCCTCTTGCTTTCTTCCCAGTGTCTTCCTTTGCTTCATTCATGTTGTGCTGACATCTCCCTTATTAGGTAGTGCCTTTCCCTTCACCCAAGTTAATACGTGTCAACTCTAGTTAGTGATTTTCCCTTCCTCCCCCTCCCATCCCTGGTAACCATCAAAGAATGTTTCTTTCTGTGTGTAAACCTTTTCTTGACTTTTTATAATAGTGGTCTCATACAATATTTGTCCTTTTATGATTTTTTAAAATTCACTCAGTGTAATGTCCTCCAGGTTAATCCACGTTGTGAGATGTTTTGTGGCTTCATCGTTCTTTAACGTTGCGTAGTATTCAATTGTGTGTATGTACCACAGATTGTTAGTCCATTCATCTGTTGATGGGCATTTAGGTCATTTTCATATTTTTGCTATTGTGAATAATGCTGTGATGAACATGGGTGTGCATGTATCTATTCATGTCCCAGCTCTTATTTCTCTATGATATATACCTAGTAGTGGAATTGCTGGATCATAAGGTATCTTTATTTCTAACTTTTTAAGGAAGCACCATACCTTTTTCCACAGTGGTTGTACCATTTTCAAATCCCACCAGCAGTGTATGAGAGTTCCAATCTCCCCACACCCTCACCAGCATTTATTGTTTTCTGTTTTTGATCACTGCCACTTTTGCTGGGGTGAGATGATATCTCATTGTTGTTTTGATTTGCATCTCTCTAATAGCTAATGATCTCAAACATCTCTTCATGTATTTGTTGGCTGTCTGAAGGTCATCTTTGGTGAAGTATCTGTTCATGTCCTTTGCCCACTTTTTAAACTGGGTTGTTTGTCTTCTCGTTGTTGAGGTGTTGAAGTTTTCTATACATTTTAGAGATTAGTCCCTCGTCAGATAGTTTATCTTCTGCTGCTTGTGCATTTTTAGTTATGTTTGATAGTCTATTTATGCCATGAATTAGGGCCCTTAAATTTGCCCCTATTTTCTCTTCCATGATCTTTATAGTTTTAGGTTTTACATTTAAGTGTTTGATCCATCTTGAGTTAGTTTTTGTATATGGTGTGAGGTATGGATCCTGTTTCATTTTTCTGCAAATGGATATCCAGTTGTGCGAGCACCATTTGTTAAAGAGACTATCTCTTCCCCATTTAATGGATTTTGGCCCTTTGTCGAAGATCAGCTGTCCATAGGTGGATGAATCTACTTCTGGGTTCTCAATTCTGTTCCATTGATCTATATGTCTGTCGTTGGACGAGTACCAGGCTGTTTTGACTACCATGGCTGTATAGTAGGTTCTGAGATTGGGAAACGTGAGGCCTCTTTCTTTGTTCTTCTTCACTAGTGCTTTGCTTTTCTGGGGTCTGTTTCCTTTCCATATAAAATTGGTGATTAGTTTTTCCATCTCTTTAAAAAATGTTGATGGAATGAGGACCAGGATTACATTATATGTATAGATCGCTTTGGGTGGCATTGACATTTTCACAATGTTAAGTCTTCCTATCCATGAGCATGGTGTGTTCTTCCATTTATGTAGGTCTCTTTTGGTTTCTTGCAGCAGTGTTTTGTAGTTTTCTTTGTATAAGTCTTTTACATCCCTGGTTAGGTTTATTTATAAGTATTTCATCTTTTGGGGCTATTGTAAATAGTATTGTTTTCCTGATTTCCCTTTCAGTGTTCCCTATGTTAGTGCAGAGAAATCCAAAGGATTTTTATGTTGATCATGTACCCTGCCGCTTTGCTGAATCCTTCTGTTAGTTCCAGTGGCTTTCGTGTAGAATCTCTGGGATTTTCTATGTATAGGAGCATATTATCTGCAAATAGGAATAGTTTTACTTCTTCCTTACCAATTTGGTTGCCTTTTATTTCCCTTTCTTGCGTTATTGCTCTGGCTAGGACTTCCAGCACAATATTGAGTAAGAGTGGTGATAAAGGGTATCGTTGTCTGGTTCCTGTTCTCAAAGGGAATGCTTTCAGTTTCTCTACATTGAGAATAATGTTGTATATTTATTTTTGTATAATGGTTTTAAGAAACAAATAGCATCATTAAAGGGAAAGTTTTTGAAAAGAAGAAAAATCAGTCCACCACCTTAACATAGCCACATATGCACATTATATGCAATTACAATTAAGGAATACACGAAAGTTTTTTCATGTAACATTATATTATAAATGTTTTCAACACTGCCTTATGTATTCCATGTTAACATTTCTAATAGCTACAGAATATTCCACCGGTCTGATGCATCACAGTTTAATTAACCAATTCCAAATTGTTAGACATTCAGGTTGTTTTCCATTTACCTCTTTTAGAAACAGTGCTTCAGTACTGAACATGGGTACGGGTTTTCCCCATATTTTAGAAAACTGTCTCATGATAAAATTTTAACAATGGAATTACTGGTCAATGAGATATGAGTATAATTATGTTAGTCATACATATTGGAATACATAGTGCTTCCCAAAAAGATCGTGTTAATGTAACAAGGTCAAAACAGCCTTACGCTGGCATTGGGTGGTACTATTAAAAATAATTAAAAGAGACTTAAAATTATAAGGTGAATTTAATAGATTTCAAAAACAATAGGACTGTATTAAAATGTGAATTTCTTTGACTGCTGGTAATGTTGAATTTTTTTCTCCACTTACTTGTTAATGATTCATAGCTCTCTCTCCAATAGCCTTTGCTTTTTCAACTATTGAGGGCTTGGTGACTTTCTCTTGTGCTTGAATGAACTCTTTCATGGTAAATGTAAATATTTTCCTAGTCTGTTCTTTTAATATTTATTTATTTTTTCTTTTTTATTGTGCTTTAGGTGAAAGTTTACAGAGAAAATTAGTTTCTCATTCAACAATTTATACACAAATTGTTTTGTGACATTGGTTGCAATCCCCACCATGCGTCAACCCTCTCCCCTTCTCCACCCCGGGTTCCCCATTTCCATTTGTCCCGTTTTCTTGTCTCTTCCTGCCTTCTCATCTTTGCTTTTGGGTGGTTAATTTTAATTTTTTATAGTTTGAAAAATGTTTTAATCTTTATACAACTCAATTTGTCAATTTTTCCTTTGTCAGCGCTCTTCACTTTAGAAATTGAATGTATATAAAACATGACATGTTAACTACCCAGTCATAATAGACAAAGATCATTGTCATAATAATAAAAAATCACCTTAGAGTGCCTGAGTATACTTGGCAAATATGAAACTTATGAAAATGAACAATGAAGTGTATGCAGACTTAGAACTTACTGGAAATGTGTGACTGTGTAAGGGCAGAAGGGGAAAAGGATGAAGAAAGAGAGAGCAACTTCTTCTTTCTGTTGGGGCATGACAGCATATGTCTCCCAGCATGGAGAAAGAACATAACCTACAGTAAACACGCAACCAGCAGCTGGCTTTCTTGGGCAATCTTTCAAAACAAAAGTGCCTCTGACTGGTGTTAGTTTTCTTTGCCAGTGATGCTCATGAAGATGATTTCAAGTCACTAAAAAGCTTCCAAGTCTCTTCTAAACATCAGAGATATACTTGGTTTGCTTTTTGGTATTAGGCACACTAGCCTAGGCCTTGAAGGCATCTTTGTAACCCCAGAATCTGGAACTCTCTAGATGCAGAGCAAAACGTTTGCTAGATGAACATTTAAAAAATTCATTTTCATTATTTTCTAATCCTTTTGGCATTTGGTTGGAAATTTGTAGTTGATATAATGGAGTGGCAAGGACAGTGATTATGTGCCAACCCAGGCCCCAACACTAAAAATTTGGGTAACCTTAGCAACCTATTTACTTTTTTTTTCTGGGCCTCACTTTCCTCATTGGTAAAATTAAGAGAGGGCATTAGGTTGGATGATCTCAGAGATACTTTTTAGTGAGGATATGCTATAATTATAAATAGTAACTTAATTAAATACAGTGTCCACTTTACTGGGGTAGCCTTTTTTTTTTTAATTAAAAAAAAAAACCTATGTCTCATCAAAAAGAAAATGAACTGTAATAGAAGCAATTAATAACCTCTTCATAGGATCCAAGGCATTGATTTAATGTGAGTCCTCATAAATTTCAGTATAAAGAGTTTACAAACATTAATTTATATCTCAATGCTAGACAGTTGAGAATGAAAGAGAAAGAAAAAAATGAGACTATCCTCCAGAGCTGCAGAGTCCAATACAGTAGCCACTAGTCACATGTGGCTATTGAACAATTGAAGTGTGGCTAGTCTGAATTGAGATATGCTCTAAGTACAAAATACGCATTGGATTTTGAAGATTTGGTATGATAAAAAGAAAGTAAATATCTCATTAATAATTTTCATATTGATTACGTGTTGAAATAATATTATTTTGGATATATTAAATTAAATATATTTAAAGAATAATTTTGCCTATTTCTTTTTACTTTTTAAAATGTGGCTACTAAAAAATTAAAATTACATATGTGGCTTATATTATATTTCTATTGTGCTGTGCTGCCCTAGAAAGGTCTAGATCCCTTCTAGATACCAATACCGTGCCATCAAGTCAATTCTGACTCATAGCGACCCTATAGGACAGAGTAGAACCACTCCATAGGGTTTCCAGGGCTGTAAATCTTTACGGAAGCAGACTGCCACATCTTTCTCCCACGGAGCCACTGGTGGTTTCGAACTGCCGACCTGTCGGTTAGCATCCAAGTGCTTTAACCACTGCGCCACAATATGAGGACAGAATAAAATTAGTGAAAGTACAGAGAAGATACTCTTTGCATTATGAAAATGAAAGTTCTTTGCTTTTTATTACAGCAAACTTTGTTTACCCTGATGTTAAATTTATTCTCTTGTAGGAAAATGGCTTTGTAAAGAAGTTTGAACCTAGATCTGGCTGGCTGACTTTTCTGGAAGTTACAGGAAAAATCTGTGAAACGTTATTTCTCCTGAAGCAATACTATTGACTGAAAAGTACACTCCATATTGTGAAACCTGCCCAGTGTTCCTGACTCTTGCAAGAGCTATTGCCAACACTTACAAACAAACAACTTGATGATGTAACTTGACTTCCCAGAGTTACAGAAATTTTGTATATTAATAATAAAATTTTGTATAATTTTACCATTTTAATAATAAACTACATGTTTGTTTCTCTATATAATCTGTGTCCTACTTTTTTGGCTCTGCCTGGAAGTCCAGCAAAAGGGTAAAGCAAAATACAAGAGTCAGATATTGAATTAAGGGGATGATGAGCAATCTTAATTCAGCAAATTTGCTTCCAATATGGGAGCACTGTACCTTGTTCTAGATCTCTCACCTTTCCTTTTCCTCCCACAATGCAATCTCTTGGGGCTTGCATTACCTTTCCTAAGAAATTGTTGATCGATCTAATAAAGAAACCAGAGCCCCTCCCTCTCAGCCATGTGCATTATCACAGGGGATTTTAGTTAATTAATGCTTTACTTCTGAGTTGTAGGCATTAATGATGGGAATTAAGACACTTGGACAAGTCAGTAGGGAAATATTTTTGATACAGGTAGCTTTGGCATACTTCTCAAATCACATCTGAGAGGCAAATACCTATGCCACTTGGGGTTTGTGTCTATTGAGGGCAGGGTAAGATTCAACATTTTCTTTGACCTCTTCCTGCCAGGTAACCCCCCACCTGCACCTTAAGTTTTAATTCATTTTTGTTTTAATCAGAGCTAAGTGGTGGGAATGAATAGTTATGAATGGACATAAACAGGAAGTATGTTTACCAGTGTTTCTACCTGGAATACATTTGCATGAGAAACTTCAAAACAAGGCTCTCCAGTGACCTCTTTAACAAAGTGGCATTGAGAAATCAGTGACTATTTCTGGTTTGGTCTATGAGCTGGACTTTCACACTGTAGTTTGCTGTGTGTTCTGTTTATTACTTTACTTTAAAAAAAAAAAAAAACTTTTCTAAATCTCACCTTTTACCTCATGCCATACACAAACATTAACCCGAAACAGATCTAAATGTAAGTTAAAACTTTCGGGAAAAAAGCATAAGAGAAAATATTCACAGTTTTGGGGTAGGCAAAGATTTCTTAGACAGAACACAAAAAGTTTGGACAACACGTACACACACACACACAAATGATAATTTGAACTTTATCAGAAGTTTAAAATTCCACTCTTAAAAAGACACTGTTAAGAACTCAAAGGGGGGCATGCAAATTATATCTCAATAAAGCTGTTAAAACAAAAATAAAAATCAAAAAGACAAGACATGGAAAACCCCCACTGCCGTTGAGTCAATTTTGACTCATAGTGACCCTATAGGGCAGAGTAGAACTGCCCCATAGAGTTTCCAAGGAGCGCCTGGTGGATTTGAACTGCTGACCTTTTGGTTAGCAGCCATTGCTCTTAACCACTATGCCACCAGGGTTTCCAAGCCACAGAAGGGGAAAGAATATATGCCACACTTTTTTCTGACAAAAGACTTCTATCCAGAATATATACAGTGCTCTTACAACTCAAGATGACCATCAACCTAATTTAAAAAGATCTGAACAGACACTTCACCATTGGACATCAGGGAGATGCAAATTAAAACCACAATGAAAGGTCATCAAACACCCTCCAGAAAGGCTAGAATGAAAAAGGCTGACAATAGCTAGCCTTGAAGAAGATGTGGAGCAACTGGAACTCTCATACACTACTGGTGATAATGTAAAGTTGTACAACCACTCTGGAAAACAGTTTGCCAATTTCTTATAAACATACACTTATCATAAATCCACTGCCGTTGAGTTGGTTCCAACTCATAGTGACCCTATAGGACAGAGTAGAACTGCCCCATAGAGTTTCCAAGGCTGTACTCTACAGAAGCAGACTGCCACATCTTTCTCCCTCAGAGAAGCTGCTGGGTTCAAACCACTGACCTATCAGTTAGCAGTTGAGCACTTTAACCACTATGCCACCAGGGATCCTTACACTTAGCATAAACCTGTTGCCACTGAGTCAATTTCAACTCATAGTGACCTTATAGGACAGCGTAGAACTAACTGCCCCATAGGGTTTCCAAGGAGCTTCTGGTGGATTCAAACTGCTGACCTTTTGGTTAGCAGCCTGAGCTCTTAACCACTGCACCACCAGGGCTCCAGGTGCTCCATGAAAAAACCAAAAAACCAAACCCATTGCCATCGAGTCGATTCTGACTCATAGCGACCCTATAAGACAAAGTAGAACATGCCCCACAAGGTTTATAAGGAGCAGCTGGTGGATTCGAACTGCCAACCTTTTGGTTAGCAGCCAGGCTCTTAACCACTGTGCCACCAGGGCTCCAGGTACTCCATAGGACCCATCAATTTCACTCTTACGTATTTACCCAAAAGTAATGAAAACATATGTCTATACTATTCATAGCAGCTTTACTTACAATAGCCAAAAAAAGAAACAACTCAAATGTTCATCGATAGGTGAATGGATAAACAAATTGTGGCATATCTAGATAATGGGATATTACTCAAGCAATAAAAAGGAATAGACTACGGATGCATGCAACAGAGTGGATGAATCTCAAAAACATGTTGAGTGAAATAAGCCAGCCACAAAAGAGCATTATAGTGTATTATTGCATTGATATGAAACTCTGGAAAAGACAAATCTAATATATAGTGACAGAAGACAGATCAGTAGTTGCCTAGGGCTGAAGTGAGGGGGATTATCTGAGAAGGAACATTTTAGAGTGATGAAAACATTCTATATCTAGATTGTGGTGGTGGTTATGTGGGTATACAAATTGATCAAAACTCATAGAAATGTACACTTAAAACAGGTGCATTTTATTGTAGATAAACTATATCTCAATGAAATTGATTTAGAAAAAAAGCTTTTGTTTTGTGAAAAATGATAAACACTTTATAAACAATACAAACAAGTAGGAGGTAAATTGTGTTTTTGTTGTTAGGTGCTGTGGAGTCAATTTCAACTCATAGCAACCTTACATGACAGAGTAAAACTGCCCCATAGGGTTTTCTAGGTCAGAATCGACTCACCACAATGGGTTTTGGTATAATCTTTATGGGAGCAGATTGGCAGGTCTTTTCTCCCATAGAGCTGCTGGGCGGGTTTGAATCGCCAACCTTCAGGTTAGCAGCTGAGTGCTTAACCATTGTGCCACAAGGGCTCCTTAGGCGATAAATACAACAAAACAAAAAGAGAAATAAATATCATGCCAAATACTAATGTAAAGTGAAATGACAAAACCATCAAGCAGTGTTCATTACTTTCTTTCCCTTTCTATTTAAAAGGAATTTGTCATTTAAAACTAAAGTTTTTGACACTCTGCGTGGCCCTCCCTGCATGATTGGGCCCTTACTTCATTTGCCCCACTTCATTTTAATTGTGTCCTCCCAGGTGGTCTGTCTCTTCTGCAGCTTCATTAACCTTTTTTCAGTACTTCCCAGATACTTGACATGTTGGTCCTTCTGCCAGGAACACTTCCTTACCTCCTCACCTGCTTAATGCTTACTTATTCTTTAGATTTCAGCTTAAAGTTCACTTCTTCAGGGATTCCCTCCCTAATTAAATTCCCCAATTAGTCTCTCAAAACACCATTGTCTCAATTACATTTTATATGTGTAATATTTTAAAATCGCTATCTGTTTCTCCAACAGAGGGTAAATTCTATGAGGGCAGGAACCTTGGCTGTTTTTGCTACCATTTTATCTCAGAGTCTAGTTCAGAGCCTGGTAAATAATAAGAGCTCAATAAATGTTTGTTTAAAAAAATAAATGAATGAGCACTAGTTGGGTTTTTGGAATAGAGAACAAATGAGCTGAGGTGAGGTTGCACATCATGTTCTTAGTAACAGCATGAGATTAATGGCTACCAATTATTGGTTGTTTTTCTTGGAACTTTAGATATGTAATCTCCTTTCATCTTCATGGTAGCCCCCGAAGGTAGATATATCTCCATTTTACTGCAGGACGGTACAGGCTTACAACCAGTACGAAACTTGGCCCAGGTTATTGTGTTGAGTGCGGCGGGGGGGCGGGGGGGGGGAGTTGTCAGAGGCAGCATTTAGACTCCTTTTGGACTCTAAAGTTCCTGCTCATATTCAGCACTTTCTGCTGACCCTGTGGTGCCTCCCAGACCCGCCACTTCCTTCCTCATCCCTTTTGCAAGTTGAAACTGCATGTGAAGGCCAGCTGGGTGAAACTTGTTTACCCACTGAAGGTCAGGGCCGTCAGCTGCTAGGTGGGTGTCCTCAGACTCCCGCATCTTTAGCCTTCACCCTTTCCTGTGTGCTCTTCCTGTAGGATCATCCCCGACTCCAACTGGCGGTCATCATTTAGAATCTGGAAACTTTCCGCAAAGCGTTCCAAGTTGCTGACTGGGAAAGTTTGCTTTGTGCAATCTCATAGAAAATGAAAATAAAACAAACCTATTCTTTATAATTGGCGGTTTTTGTGGTTATTTCTGCTTGAAGATGCCGTTAGGAACACATCATCAAGATGGTTAAATCATTTTCCGATGGTGTTGGTGGGTTTTCTCTGATTCATCTTCCTTTTGACCAAAGGCAGCATTTTCAAGACAGCTGACTTAGCCTTGGGCTATGATTTATTGCCTTAACAGAGAAAATCTAACTGGCTCACATGAGAAGCAAATCCATGACCAATGTTGCCCTAAAATCTTTTTAAGTTGAAGGCAGTTGACTCTGCTATTTGAGCAATAGAAGATGTATATATAGAAACAGTTTAGCGTTATAATAAACACTTGCAACACTATTTTGACGCAATTTAATTCCCATTGACCTTGCTTCTTATTTCACTTAGAATAGACAGAGTTAGAAGAGAACTTCCACATCGTCTCCCCCATCATATCTACTTACCTACTCTGCATCTGTGCTGGTATATTTTCCTTCTCTCCTATTACAGTGAATAATTGTTCTAAGGCCAACCCTTACATTTGCGTATCAGACCTCATTCCCCGTTGCCTCGGCAGGAACATCTCTTCGCCTCACTCTTCTGCATCACACAATTCCCCCTCTCTACTGCATCAGTCCTATTAACACACAAACATGCTGTAATTTCTCCTATTGTAAAAACCAAACCAAACAAACACACGATCTTTCAGCACTACGGTATTTTTCTGCTTCTCTTCAGAGAGAAACTCCTCAAAAGAAAGCCATCTATACTTGCTGTGTTAAATTCCTCTTTTTCATTGCCTCTTGAATCCTATCCGTCAGACTTCCCTCCCACCATTAAGTTCAAGGATAAATTCTCAGTTTTAAACTTTCTTGACATAGTGGCATTTAACACAGTGGATGACTCTCTATGTACACATGGTTTCATTTGACTTCTGTGGTATCACCTTCTTTTGGTTCTGCTCCTCTCCACTGGCCATTCTTCCACTGTCTTCTTTGATGAATCTTCCTCATTTCTGCAAGCTAACTCTCTAACTCTAAATATTGGCGTGCCCAAGGGCTGGCTCTTGTCTTTCTTCTCTTCTTAGTCTCAGGATTTTAAGGATCAATCATATGCTGATGACTCCCAAATTCATATTTCCAGCTCAGATCTCTCCCCTGAACTCCAGATTCATATGTCCAACTGCTGACCTGATATTTCTCTTCTTGGATATTTAAGAAGCATATCAAACTTGTTGTTGTTGTTAGGTGCTGTCGAGTTGATTCCGACCCATAGGGACTCTATGTACAACAGAACTTAACACTGCCTGGTCTTGTGCCATCCTCACTATTGTTGCTGTGTTTGTTGAGCCCTTTATTGCAGCCACTGTGTCAATCATCTCATTGAGGGTCTTCTTCTTTTTCGTTGACCCTCTACTTTACCAAGCATGATGTCCTTCTCCAGGAAATGGTTCCTACTGATAACATGTCCAAAGTACATGAGACAAAGTCTCGCCATTCTCACTTCTAAGGAGCATTCTGGCTGTATTTCTTCCACGACAGATTTGTTTGTTCTTCTGACAGTCCATGATATATTCAGTATTCTTCACCAAAACCATAATTTCAAAGGCATCACTTCTTCAACAGTCTTCCTTGTTCAGTGTCCTGCTTTTGCATGCATATGAAGTGACTGAAAATACCCTGACTTGGGTCAGGCACACCTTAGTCCTCAAAGTGACATCTTTGCTTTTTAACACTTTAAAGAGGTCTTTTGCAGCAGATTTGCCCAATGCAATATGTCATTTGATTTCTTAAAACCAACCTTACTGTGCCCAAATCTGATCTCTGATCCTCATAAATCCTCAAACCTATAAACCCTGTTTATCTTTTGCCGTCTTAATTAATGGAATCTCCATCTTTCTACTCAGGCAAAACCCCTTAGACTCTTTGACTCTTTTCTTTCCCCTACACCCCACATTCAGGAAATACTATTTGGTTCTATCATCAATATATATTCAATTTTCAACTACTTCTCACCATCTTCACTACTACTACCCTGATGCAAGCCACCTAAAATCTCCTGTCTAGATTTTGCAATAGCATCTAGATTTTATTCCTTCCACAGAAAAATAGGGTAGTACCGAGAGATTCTGCCCTTTCTCCTCTACAATTTATTCCCAACATGCAGCCAGAAGAGTCCTTTACAATGAGAAACAAGTTATGTTACTTCTGCAATCAAAACTCTCCAGTGGTTTCTGCCTCACTTAGAGTAAAAGCCAAAGTCCCCACAATGATCTACAAGGTTTTCCATAATCTACCTTCCTTGTGAGCAGCTTGACCTTTCCTCTCCTTGGCTCAAGTAACCTCACTGTTGTTCCTAGAACATGTCAAGTGTACCCTGTATCACAAGTCTGAAGCCTCTTATGTTCCTCTGAGTCTCCTTTTCAGCACCTCGATTTCTAGCTTGGGTAATATATGACTCCCTAAAATAAAAAATTTGGGAAACAGGGATGTCAATGACTCTACGATGAGGCCCCACCCCCAAGCCCACAGAGCTCACTGGGGATTTAGAACCTTAATGAGTTTCACATTTAGTGTTATAGGTACATACAAGGGCTACCGCTCTGAAAAGTACAATCCTTGACAGAAATGTAGAGTATGATTGCTAAAATGTTGTTATTCTCAAGGGTTTAGGGTCAGTGAGGATGTCTTTCTCTAAGAGAATCAAAGCTTTACCCAACTGGACAAGGCTCTTTTACTGTTAAAGGGTTCTGCCCAGGGCACAGAGCCACCCAGGGTAGCCATGGATACCCAGGAGAACAATACGTCCAAAGTTCAGTAGAAGTGTCTGACCAATAGCACCATCCTCCCATAGCTCTGGGGTTGCCTCCTCTAGCGATTCCTCTCACTGCTCTGCTTTCCTATTTTCTGTGTCTTTTTGTCTTGACCCTTGCTGATTTTCAACCAGCTGCTCTTTCTGGAGGTCATCTTTGAACCTACCTGTCCTTCATTCTCCTAATTCAACCAAAAGTTGACCAAGTCCTGGCAATTTTACTTCTTAAATATCTCTTAGTTCACCCGCTTCTCTCCTCTTTAATTCCTACTCCAGTCCAAGCTACTTACTATTACTTCCTGCCTGGACCACTGCTAGAGCCTTCTTACAGGTGTACCCACATCCATTTCTGGCCCCCTCCAGTACATTCAGTATAGTCAGCATATTAATCTTAAAATGTAAATCTGATGTCACCCCTCTGTTTAAAACCCTTCAGTGGTGTTTCATTACTCTTAGGAGAAAAACTCAAACTCTTATACAACACCCTGTAACCTCCCCCTCACTACTTGACGTGGGCTTGGCTTGGTGACTTACTTCTGAAGAATAAAGTATAGAAAAGGGAAAAAGAGTAACTTTATAGTGGAGAAAACTGTAAGTACTACTTTGGCCAGGTGATCAAGGTTAACATCAATAGTGATAAATCAGGTTGATAGTCTATAACCCTGATATCATGTGATGAGAAGGGCACTTCACCCCTTGGTATTCTTCCCCAAAACTCATAATCCTAGGAAAACATCAGACAAACACAAACTGAGAACAGTCTACAAAATATCTCACCAAAACCCAAACCAAATCCATTGCTGTCGAGTCAATTCCGACTCACAGCGACCCTATAGGACAGAGTAGAACTGCCTCATAGAGTTGCCAAGGAGCGGCTGGTGGATTCGAACAGCCCACCTTCTGGTTATCAACCAAGCTCTTAACTACTGCACCACCAAGGCTGTCAAAGTCATGAAAAACAAGACTGAGAAACTGTCACAGAATAGACGAGACTAAGGAGAAATGACAAATAAATGCAATGTGTTATTCTGGAATGGATTGGAACAGAAAAAGGACATCAGTGGAAAAAACAGGGAAACTCAAATAAAGTCTGAAGTTTAGTTAATGGTAATATACTAGTGTTCGTTTCTTAGTTTTGACAAGTGTACTACAGTAATGTAAGATGTTAACATTGGGGGAATTGGGTGAGGGGTATATGAAACTAGCTGTACTATCTTTGCAATTTTTATGTAAATTTAGAATTATTCAAAAATAAAAGTTTATTAAACAAACAAAAACAATCTCTTATTATCTGGATTCTGCTTTTTCACTCTCATCTCATGCTTCTTTCTCCTGGCTCTTTATTGATTAGACATTCTGGCCATCTTTCAATTCCTCTAAAACATCTTGCTGTTTTTAGGCCCTTTGCATATACCATTGTTTCTTCCTGGGAAACTCTCTACTCTTCCTTACCTCCCTGCTCTCATTTACCCTCTCAACTAGTTAATGCTTACTCACCCTTTAGATTTCAGGTGAAAAGTCTTTTCCTCCAGATGGGAGTAGTGGTGGGGAGCAAGTGGAGGTCACCAGGCAACCTCCTGATCTGTCTAAACCAACAGAACGCTCTGTGCAGGCTGACCATATTATGGCTTGTGTGATAGTTCTATTTCTTCCTGCAAATTACCAGCTGGTTTATATCAATCTATTGTGCTGTTGTTGTTAGGTGCTGTCAAATCGGTTTCAACTCATGGCAACTCAGTGTACAATGGAACTAAACACTGCCGGGTCCTGAGCCATCCTCACAATCATTGCTATGCTTGAGCCCATGGTTGCAGCCACTGTCTTAATCCATCTCGTTGAGGGTCTTCCTCTCTTTCACTGACCCTCTACTTTACCAAGCATGATATCTTTCTCCAGGGACTGATCCCTCCTGATAACATGTCCAAAGTACTTGAGACAAACTCTTGCCATTCTCACTTCTAAGGAGCATTCTAATTGTACTTCTTCCAAGCTCTTCACCAGCACCATAATTCAAAGCCACCAATTCTTCAGTCTTCCTTATTCATTGTCCAGATTTCACACGCATATGAGGTGATTGAAAATACCATGGTTTAGGTCAGGCACACCTTAGTCCTCACGAGACATTTTTCTTTTCAACACTTTAAAGAGGTCTTTTGCAGCAGATTTGCCCAATGAAACACGTCATTTGATTTCTTGACTGCTGCTTCCATGGGCATTGACTGTGGATCCAAGTAAACTGAAATCCTTGACAACTTCAATTTTTTCTCTGTTTATCATGATTTTGTTCATTGGTCCAGTTGTGAGGATTTTTGTTTTATGTTGAGGTGCAATCCATACTGAAGTCTTCAAGTCCTCTTCACTTTCAGCAAGCAAGGTTGTATCATCTACATATCGCAGGTTGTTAATGAGTCTTTCTCCAATCCTGATGCCCGTTTTTCTTCAAATAGTCCAGCTTCTTGGATTATGTGCTCAACATACAGATTGAATAATTATGGTGAAAGGATACTACCCGATGCACACCTTTCCTGATTTCAAACCACACAGTATCCCCTAGTTTTGTTCAAATGACTGCCTCTTGGTCTATGTACAGGTTCTTCATGAACACAATTAATTGTTCTGGAATTCCCATTCTTTGCAATGTTATCCATAATTTGTTATTATCCAGATAGTCAAATGCCTTTGCATAGTCAATAAAACACAGGTAAACATCTTTCTGGTATTCTCTGCTTTCAGCCAAGATCCATCTAACATCAGCAATGATATCCCTCATTCTACATTCTCTTAGGCTTGAACTTCTGGGAGTTCTCTGTTGATGTACTGCTGCAACCGCTTTTGGATAATCTTCAGCAAAATTTTACTTGTGTGTGATATTAATGATAATGCTCGATAATTTCTGCATGCTGTTAGATCACCTTTCTTTGGAATGGGCACAAATATGGATCTCTTCCAGTCGGTTGGCCAGAAAGCTGTCTTCCAAATTTCTTAACATAGACAATGGAGCACCTCCAGTGCTGTATCTATTTGTTGAAACATCTCTGTTGGTATTCTGTCAGTTCCTGAAGCCTTGCTTTTTACCCTTCCCTTCAGTGCAGCTTGGACCTTTTCCTTCAGTACCACTGGTTCTTGTCCATGGTCCACACTCAAAATAGCAAGCATTGGTAAATAAACTCAATCTTGGAGTGAGGACAAAACTAAGTTTTAGGTTAATAAATGTAAGGATGAGACCATGGATACAAGTGAATTCAGTGCATGTTTTACCTTTGATGATAGAAACTTTGTCTATTCATTTTTGCCATTCTCTCTCCCAACTTGCCCCTGTTCCCATGCACTTAATCAGCAACTGTTGAACTGAGGGTAAATACAGCCAGTGAGACCTCATAGAAGTTGGTTATTGGATTTTCCTTGGTGACATTATGGCTTTTCTTTTAATTTTCTATAGTGGCTACTTACAGCCACTCTTTTCTGAATACTCCCTAATTTGTCATGTCAACCTTAAAAGGTGACACAGTACTTCTGCTATGGTTTGTCAGTGAAGAGTTCAATGGGATTTCTTCTCTTGACCTGGTCTTCCATCAGCAGCCTGGGATTATGTTAGTTAAACCAGTTGCTCCCACACCTAGTTGGCTCTCAAAACAGCATTCACTTACTGATTCAGCACATTTCTCCCTACACTTGCTCCATACCAGGCCATGTGCTGACTACTGAGGATACCAAACCAAAAAAAACTAAACTCATTGCCATTGAGTCATTTCTGACTCATAGCAATCCTACAGGACAGGGTAGAACTGCCCCCCTAGGGTTTCCAAGGAGTGCCTGGTGGGTTCAAACTGTTGACCTTTTGGTTAGCAGCGGAGCTCTTAACCACTACACCACCAGGGCTCCACTGAAGATACAGGGGACTACAAAACATGGTTCCAATTTCTCAGTCTAATGGGAAACAACAGCATAGCCTCCAACACACTGTGAGGCAGTTTAGTGTGGGTTTTAGAGTTTGTGGGTTAGAGTTCCATTTCTTTCACACAGTAGCTACAAGTCGATATACTCAGCTATTAGCTGAAAAGTTGGAGGTACTAGTCTACTCAGAGGTGCCTCAGAAGGAACAGGTGCCTCATCAGGTGCCTCTGGTGATCCACTTCTGAAAAATCAGCCACTGAAAACCCTATGGAGCACAGTTCTGCTCTGACACACATGGAGTCACCATGAACCAGAGTTGACTTAATGGCTACTGGTTTTTTAGTAGCTACGTGAGCTTGGATAATACAATTAAGATCTCCAGACCCGTTTCTTCTTTTGTAAAAATATGGTTAGGATACCGACTTCATTGTTTGCTGTGAGGAATATAGAAGAGTATGTAAAGAATTTAGCACAGTACCTTGCATACACTAAAATCAATGAATGGTAGCTCCTATTATTTCTCATTCTAGTGACGATATCAGTTCTCCTCTTATCCCCTAGTTTTTTTTTTAATCCATTTCATACTAAACAGAGTCTACTCACACAATTATGCAATAAAGACTACTGAATATTTTGTCAGAGAGAGAGGTGAGAGGGCTTACATCATACCTGCACAGCATACAACTGAAAAAAGTCCTCTTTGGACATTTTTGTTCTTTAAAATTCCCCTTCCTGGCTGTGTTGTTCCAGGAACTTTTCTCCCTCTCTCTCCCCACAAATGCAGGGGAATCTAGCCTTGTTAACTTCACAGTCTGTCCTTCCTAGTTTAGTCACTACCTTCCCCTGCTTGCCTTTGAGAAGCAACATAAAGTTCTCTAATTGTCTAATGCACAGCAGTTTGTTGTCATTGTTAGTTGCTGTTGAGTAGTTTCCGACTCATAGCCACCCTATGTACAACAGAACGAAACACTGCCCAGTCCTGTGCCATCCTCACAATCATTGCTATGCTTGAGCCCACTGTTGTAGTCACTGTGTTAATCCATCTCGTTGAGGGTTTTGCTCTTTTTCACTGACCCCTCTACCTTGCCAAGCATGATGTCTTTCTCCAGGGACCAGTCCCTCCTGATAACATGTCCAAAGTACATGAGACAAAGTCTTGCCATCATTGCTTCTAAGGAGAAGTCTGGCTGTACTTCTTCCAAGAAAGATTTGTTCATTCTTCTGGCAGTCCATGGTATGTATATTCAATATTCTTCACCAACACCATAATTCAAAGGCATCAATTCTTCCTCAGTCTTCCTTATTCATTGTCCAGCTTTTGAATGCATGTGAGGCAATTGAAAACACCATGGCTTGGGTCAGGTGCACCTTAGCCCTCAAAGTGACATCTTTCTTTTCAACACTCTAAAGAGACATTTTGCAGCAGATTTGCCCAACGCAATACACTGTTTAATTTCGCGATTGCTGCTCCTATGGGCACTGATTGTAGATTCACGTAAAATGAAATTCTTGATCATATCAGTCTTTTCTCCGTTTATCATGATGTTGCTTACATGTTGCAAGGATTTTTGTTTTCTTTATGTTGACGTGCAATCCATAGTGAAGGCTATAGCGTTTGATCTTCATCAGCAAGTGCAAGTCCTCTTCACTTGCAGCAAACAAGGTTGTGTCATCTACATAACGGAGGCTGTTAATGAGTCTTCCTCCAATCCTGATGCTGTGTTCTTCTTCATATAGTTCAGCTTCTTGGATTAGTCTCCTCTAACCTGTGATAGTTCCTCAGTCTTTGTCTTTCACGACCATGATATTTTCGAAGAGTACTGGGCAGGTGTTTTGTAGAATGTCTCTCAGTTTAGGTTTATGTTTTCATGATTAGATTGAGGTTATAAATTTCTGGCAAGAATACCACAGAAATAAAGTTGTGTCCTTCTTAGTGCATTATCATCAGGGGGTGTATCTTCTTATTACCGGTAATGTTAACATTACTTTCTTAAAGTGGTTTCTGCTAGGTTTCTTCACTATTAAGCATCTTGTGGAAGATGCGTTGAGACTAGGAACATGTCCTGTTTCTCCTCATTCTTTTACTCACTAATTTTAGCATCCTTTAATAGTTAGTTGTGGTCTGCAATAATTATTACCACGATGTTTGCCTATTCCTCCCACATTTATAAATTATATAATGAAGTGTGTCCTTTCTCTCCTATTTGTTTAACTATTCATATCAGTGTGGACTAACTGATATTTATTTTACTCTATGGGTTATAATGTAAGACTACCATATTTTGCTGCAAATTGTCCCAGCTTTGGCTAGTGGTGTAGTGGATAAGAGCTACGGCTGCTAACCAAATGGTTGACAGTTTGAATCCACCAGCCACTCCTTGGAAACCCTGTGGGGCAGTTCTACTCTGTCCTAGATGGTCACTATGAGTCGGAATCTATTCAACGGCAATGGGTTTTGGATTTTTGGCCACTGAGAACCCAATTTTGCTCCTGGGTCCCTTCTGACATGCCCCTTCCTTTTTGAGCACTTCCTTACTTTGTGGCACAAGTTGTTCCAGGTTCATCTTGTATTTATCCTGCGCCAACTCTAGAATAAATCACTTCCCCAAAGAGCCCTGGTTCTTTTTGTTGTAAAATGATATTTTGAAACCAAGATCTGGGTGCTAAATTTCATTGCTACTGGGGTGTCATTGTATCTAAGCTCTCGTATGAACAGTTACAAAACACATATACATATACTAACACACATATCTACATTTACTTCCGTATCTATCCATCTGTATATATATTAAAACCCACGAATTCATACTGATATCTCTGATTCCAGTGCAACAGCACAGGCTCATTCCGTCCTTCTCCCTTTCCTTATTTGTAAATTGCTTTTCCAAAAAGGAGAAACCTGGCTCTCATTATCCACAATATACTTATTTGTTCAATTTTAATACACACATCAATTAGTTTCACAATTGCTAATTTACACTCTCATTAAAAACAAATGTACTAACTGGAATAATTATTTATATAAAGTTCTTTTTGTTTTTAGCCTTATGAGATACAGTCAAAATACTATTTTCCAAAGTTACTCATTCGTTCTTTTCTCCCCCACTCAGTTATGGTTATGCTGTTTTTGTTAGGTGCCCTCGATTCAGTTCCAACTCACAGCAACTGTGATGGTTAAGGTAGAGTGTCAACTTGGCTGGGCCACAATTCTCAATGGTTTGGCAGTCACATGATGCTGTGATCACCTCCATGATGAGATCTGCTGTGAGTAGCCAATCAGTTGAAAGGGAGTTTCCTTGGGCATGTGGCCTGCAATGAATAAGTGGACATTCTGGCAAGGCTCATGGGCTTTTGCTTGCTCTGGGTCCTGCAGCTGGCTCCTGTTTGTCTGACCGTTGGCTCCTGGGACTTGAGCTAGCAGCCTACCTGAGGTCTTGCTTGCCAATCTTGGGATTCATCTATCTTCATCATCAGTCTTCCCTTAGTCTGGGAGCATCTCAGTGCAGGAACCTCAGGTCCAAATGATGTGCTTTGCTGCCAACACTGCTTTCTTGGTGGTATGAGGTCCCTGTGTCTCTCTGCTCGCTTCTCTCTTTTATATTTCAAAAGAGATTGGCTTAAGACACTATCTAACTTGTAGATCTCATCAATTTAACTGCCACTAATCCATCTCATTACATCATAGTGATAGGGTATACAACACATAGTGAAATCACATCAGATGACAAAATGGTAGACAATCATACAATACTTGGAATCATGACCTAGCCAAGTTGACAGATATTTTTGGGGGACATAATTCAATCCATGACAGTGGTATATGTTGCAAGTTTATCAGTTGTCTTTTTACTTTGTGTATATTTTTATGACATGCAAAAAAAAATGTAATCAAGTTTATCAATTTTCAATACCTCTGGGTTTTGAGTCATACAAAGCCTCTACACTGAGGTTAAAGAGGGATCGTTGTTTTGTTCTAGTACTTGTATAGTCTCACTTATTTTAATACTCAGATTCCAATCCATTTGAAGTTTTTTCTTGTGCACTGAGCAAGGTATGGATCTATTGTATCTTTTAAAAAATGGCTCATTTGTCCTAGCACTGTGTACTAAAAAGTACTTTGCCAGAGTGATTTGAGATGCTATTTTTATCATATACTAAGTTTCCATACAAATTTGAATTTACTTCTGGACTTTCTACTCCACTGGTCTATTTGTGTATTCAATTGCCAGTACCACATTGTTTTTATTATAGAGGCTTTATAGTATGTTTCGATATTTCGAAGGGCTAGTCCTCCCTCGCGGTTTTTCTTTTTCAGTGTTTTCCTAGCTATTCTTAAATGTTTTTTTCATACAAACTTAGTAAAGTTATTTATTAATATAAAACTTGCTAAATTTTCATGTAAACTTGCCAAATTTTCTCTTAAGATCCAGCCTGGAATTATTTTCATGTATAATTCCTTTATCCATCAAATAATTAACTCTTTCAGTTTTTCATTGGATTACTGCGTAGCAATGTGTGAGGGGTCAATCTGATGTACAGAGAGCCCTCTCTACTCCTAGTTATTCTCTCCTCCCAACTGAGGTCAAATGCTCTGCAAGAGGAAGGAACACTTGGTGTCTCCATTTTCTCATCCCTTGTTTCTGAAGGAATAGATCTTCTATATAATGAGCAAGTTCCAGTTATTCTACAGTCACAGTATTCTTGGACTCTGAGCCTATAATGAACACGGCAACTTATTCTGAGTGCTACTTTCTTCAGAGGTGAACAGAAGATGTGTCCTAGTAAGGGAAAGTCACTGAATTAATGACCCGTACTGTCCATCAGCAACAAACCCGCTCCCTCCCACCAACTGGAAAAGAAAAAGAGAGGAAGGCTTTTCTGGAAAAAGAGAGTCATTTTCTATTTAACCAGCAGGAGCTAAATTCTTCAACTGCCTTCTTCCGTCTATGTTTCTTTGGTTCTGTTTTCCCTGCCTGCCTTCCCCTTCAAGCCCCGAACAGGACCAGCACAAGCATTGAAGGAATCAATGAAGACTGTCGTTTGCCTTTGTAATACATTTTCCGCTGTCATTACTACCTCTACGGTCTAGACGAGGAAACTGAGGCTCAGGGAGGGTAAGTGTATTGTCCAAGGTTACAGAGCTAGCGCACATAGCAGTAAAGCACACAAGCACACACTCCCATTGCTTCTGCTTGCTAGGGAAGGGGCGGGATTACACTGCTAAAGCCGCCCGGCAGCACCAACGTTGGGTCCTAAGGCCGCGGGGCGTGGTCGAGAGCGGCCGCGCGCCGCGGGTCCAGGGATCCGAAAGAGGGGTGCACCTCGCCGAGCCGTGACTCTCCCTCAGGTCGGCGGATCCAGCTGGGTGTGGACAGGGGCGGGGGCTGAAACCGAAGGCGCTGAAGTGAGAACTGGATCCGGCTTCAGCGTAAAATGGCGGCTGCAGCTGTGAGGAGTGCCAAGCAGAACCTGCGGGCCAAGCTGAAGCAGCGTCTACAGGCGATGAGCACCGAGGAGCGGCTACGCCAATCCC
This sequence comes from Dugong dugon, assembly GCA_030035585.1. Taxonomy (NCBI): domain Eukaryota; kingdom Metazoa; phylum Chordata; class Mammalia; order Sirenia; family Dugongidae; genus Dugong; species Dugong dugon. The sequence goes on along the minus strand of CM057482.1, from coordinate 25,000,035 downwards.
TCCTGCTGACCCAGAAGGTGCGAGACCGCGCGAAGCCGGAACGAAACCAGACAGACCTGCTGAACGGCTAGGAGGCACTGGACTCGTGGATGTGCGCAGGCGCTGGTTCCTGGCGCGCGCACGTCCCTTCCAGCGTGCGCAGGTTTCCCCGGCTCGCGCACGGCCCCCTCAGTCTCGCGCGCCTACCCGTCTTCTCGGCGCGCGCACGTACCTTTGGCGCGCGCACGTTTCTCTGGCTCTCGCACGTACCATCCCACTTGTCGCGAGGCTCTGAGTCATAATGGTGGGGAGAGAGGGTAGTGATGAGTGTAGTGGTGCTAGTGTTTGACAGACTTCTCGTTGGGAGAGGGATGTGGTTGGGGTGATGGCAACTGTGGTGCTTGAGGAGCCTTTCGTTGCAGTAGTAGGGGGTGCTGAGGTGAGAGGCAAACAGGAGAGCAGGATGAGAGCAGAAAGATCCTGTGGAGGAGAGGGGTCGAATACCTGAGCGCTAAGGTTCCTTAAGTGAGTCTTAAGGTGAGTTGTGTGTAAGAGTCCAGCCGTATCAATAAAATGACCAGAAAGATGCAATTACTTCAGAGCAGGGAACACTAAGAAAGGATTAGGGGTGGCAAAGGGCAGAAGACAGATATTGACTGCATTTCACCGAACATATGAAGGGCTGGGGCCGTCTGTGTCTTAGCCTCAATGCCTGGCATTTTCCTGTCACACAGTAGTTGAACATTACATGTTTTTTTTGTTTTTTTTAAAATTAATGGAAGAAAGAACTGATTATCTTCTGCAGGCTGCCCAAGAAGGAATCAGAAGAAAGAAATTAGGGGAATGAATGAGATTCCCTTGTCTGTTGGTTAGCAGACGTCAGTTTTGTTTCTAGGCCTTTCGCTGACTTGCTATATATTTTTTTTGTGTAATGTCAGTTTTCTTATCAGTAAAATGGTGGTCACATCCTGTCGTGAACTAAAGATGTTTGGGAGATTAGTTTCTGTTGGACAGTAGAACAGGAAAAAAAAAAAAAAAAAAAATCCCATGAATTTTTTTTTTTTTTTGAAGCTGCTCAGATCTGGATTTAATCCACTGCTCATTAGTTTTGAGTGGACTTGGGCAAGTCTCCTAATCACATATTAGTAATTATGTTGTAAATCAGACTAGGGATCTGTCTTCCCCATCATCCTGTCTCTGACACAGAAAACAATGGATATTTGGAGATTTGGCAAGGGAGTTCCTTTCCTTGGTGTCCCTTGAAATTAGATACATCATAAGAATTCCTTTATTACCCTCACTACTCTTCATCCATTAGCTTCTCAATTTAAGTTTCCCATGGATTAAGGAAGTATAGCAAATACACCCCTGCCCCCACTTCATATATGTATGTGTGCATGAGGGAATTTATGCAGATGTTAGTTCATTCATTCCAACAGAATTATTTTAGCTGCCATGAAGAAGTTATTTCTGGGTGCTTTAGTGTATGTAGAGAAATATATGATCTCGTCCTTACTTTCTGGGTGTTTAAAATTTAATTCATATATTTTGAGCATCTGCTGTAATCTATAGTTTGTTATGTATGGGGGTTGTAGGGCTGAAAAGATATAGTGGTTGTTGCCCTAAAGAAGCAGAGACTCTAGAAGAGGAAAAGACGTGTATGTAGAATTGCAGAGCTGCCAGTTATGATAAAGGTAAATACCAATGCTGTGAAAACATAGCCTAGGGGAGAGGAACTCCGACAGCTTTCAATAGGGAGAAGTTTGAGATAAATTTTGCAGGACAAGATGTGAAAGGAAAGATGAGGAAAAATAATTGCAGGGATATTTAATCAAGATACTGCAGGACATGGGCTTTGGAACTACAATGGCTACACTGGCAATCTGCTCCTGTAAAGATTACAACCAAGAAAACCCTATGGAGCAGTTCTACTCTGTAATACCTGAGTTTTCCAGGAGTCAGAATTGACTCAATGGCAATGGGGTTTTATTATTTATTTTTTTGAAGCTACCCAGATCGGGATTTAATCTGACTCCACTGTTCCGTAGTTTTGTGTGGCCTTGGGTGAGTCTCCTAATCAATCTCAGTCTCTGATTTATTTATGAAATGGCATAATACCAGCCTTGTAGGCCTGTTGTGAGGGGTGTGTAAAGGGATGTATTCAGTGCTGTACATATTTGTGATGGTTAAGATTGTGTGTCAACTTGGCTGGGCCATGATTCTCCGTGTTTTAATGTAATCATTCCCATGATTGAATATACTATGAGTAGCCAATCAGATGAAAGGGAGTCTCTTTGTGGGTGTGGCCCTAATCTCTATATAAGCAGACGTTCTGGCTTTTTGCTCTCTCTGGATCCTGTGGCTGCTTCCTGTTGTCTCATCTCCCATTCTTGGGACTTGAGCTGTCAGCTTACCTGCCGAACCTGGGATTCGTGGATCTGCACAGCCTGTGAGTGGGAGCCCTGCTCCCCGACCTTCCGATCTTGGGCTTGCCAGCTTCTGCAGCTGTGTGACTTGGAAGAGGCCTCTACCCTGATCCACGGACTTGGGACGTTCTAGCCTCTACAATCGCGTGAGCTGTTTCCTTGATATAATCTCTCTCTCTATAGATATTTATACACTTTACTGGTTTTGCTTCTCTAGAGAACCCAGCCTAAGACAATATTTTTGATATATTCTTTAACCCGTTGCCATTGAGTCCATTCCAACTCATAGCGACCCTATAGGATGGAGTAGAACTGCCCCATAGGATTTCCAAGGAGCAGCTGGTGGATATGAACTGCTGACCTTTTTTTGGTTAGCTCTTAACCACTGTGCCACCAGGGCTCCAGTATATTCTTTAGGAAGAGTATATTGGCAGCATTTTGGAACATGGGCTGGGCATAGGAGAAAGACAAGAAGATATGGAGACCAGTAAGAGGGCTGTTTTGATAATTCAAGTGAGAGGTAATAAAGATGCAAACCAGGGCACTAGCAGTGGAAATAAAAAAAAAAAGCAGGTAAATGGGAAACCCAGTGAGAATCAGCAGGAATTGGCAAGTGACTGAATCGAGGTTAGAGAGGACTGAAAGGGGGAGAGTCACTTATGATTCCAAAATTTAGAGCTTGAGAAGATGGTGTTACATTACTAGGCACAAGGATTGTTGGTGTTTGGGTAGATTTTGGAGGGAGTGGAGAAAATAAAGATGAATTCAGTTTGGTTTCTTTGTCTATAGCAGATTAGAATTCATAAACTCCAGCTGGGAATAGTACCTATACAGAGGCAGAACTACTGATAGCAAGAGAGTGACAATTTAGAGCTGGTTATCAGAGGAGGAAAGAGAAAAAAACCAGACCCATTACCTCGGTATAAAGTACATGTTATCCCATACAAACAAACATACATACACATACAAGAAATAAATTTCACAACATAGTATTTATTCCTGCTAAGTGTAAAAAACTTAAGTGTTTTCTATTTATTCTATTTCATGACCACTGTTGATTTCATGACTAACCAATAGATCATGGCCTGAAACATCAATATAAAGCAAAGGTGAAAGAAATGTATTGTGACTACAACAGTGTTTTGCCATAGTGAATGTTCAATAATGGTATTAAGTGATGCCCTTTTCCTTATAATTAAACAAAAACTGTATTTATTCATATTGGCACCTTTTTTATAATTTAAAAATATTTATCAGAAAAGTAATAAGTGTGTGATAAAGAAATTCAACCTTTTACTATATCTTGATGCCAGACTAAATAAGATGAGGAAATTGGTGCCCTTTTACTTTTTTCTACTCCATCTTAAAATCTCTGATACCTATATTGTTATATTACCAAGTTTTATAATATTCTGTAACTATAATGAGTCTACTGAGCATTATGTGTGGCTGATTTATAGATCTGAAATTCCAGTAGACAACATTTAAAGTATTTTGAATATGTAAATATTACTTACTGTAGAATCAAGTTTTATGACTGAATCTGTAAGAAAAGGATATATAATTCTCTGTCACTAGATATGTGTAGCTTGTGGGAGGAATGTTTTTAAGAATCAGTACCAAATATTTTCTTTTTGTCTTAGACTCTACTGATTGCCCAAAATCATGCCATGTTTTAGCTTATACCTGTTTGGACCATAATTATCTAATGTAACTCTTTGTTTTTATAAGAGTTTCTAATTGCTTTTATTTTTTATTTTTGACAGAAGAAGAATATGCCTTTATGGTATCAATAAATTCTTAGTCATTTTTGTCTGTTAAAATTAATCTTCTTTCTTCTTGAAAGCACTCTAACCTCCTGCTCCTGGTTGGTCTAATTGCCTTCTACTTCTTTGCACAGCCATTGCCCTGGAGTTCCTCTCTACTGTATTTCTTGACATCAATACCTTCCTTTTTCTTGGAGTATGTTCTTCTTCTTCCTTTTTTTTTCCCCAGAAAATGAGTATGTGAGGTAAACTTTTTAATACTTTAAAAAGTATTTTTAAAATACATTTTAAGCATGTTAGAAAATGTGTATATTTTACCTTCATACTTGATTGATAGTTTGGATTCCAAATTTAAAATGATTTTCCTTGTTCTTTTTGGTACCATTGGCCTCCATTCAAACTGAACACCAGTGTCTTTATTTGTCTAATATGTCTTTATTTGTCTAATATATCTTTGATTATTTCTTCTTCTTTGGGATTTTCTGGAATTCCTGTTAAGAGTAAAAATCCTTCTGTGTGTTGACATTTTTTCCCCTAATTTTCCTCATTTCTTTCTGTTCTAAGCCTATCTCTTGAATTGTTCTAATTTTGACAATTTTAATTTTTTTTTTAGGTTTTAAAACTTTTTATTTGCATATTAAAAAGTTGCATTCCAATAATTAAAATCATTTGAACAACAAAATAATGACACTCTGATTAAACTGCATTGTATGCCTGCAGGACACGTTGGACCAGCTTTGCTTTTACTATATATATTTTATTCACTGTCATCCCACCCAGCTCGTTCCTTCACCAACAGTTAAGTTCTTTTCCTTCCCTGCCAGCCAAACAGGCTAATGGCAGCGGCAGGCACAGCCTTTGTTGTCAGTAGTTCTCGATTCTTCGATTCTTGTGTGAAAAGGGGCAGCACAGTCGTTTAAACTTGATCCAGCCTCTTTTCTTTGCATCTTACAAAGTCTATCAGCTAAAAGAAGGAAAACAAGAAGGCAGTGCTTGTGGAGTGTGCATATTGGTGGTGGCGCCTCAGTAAGATTCGCCTGCTTGCTTCTCCTGTTCGTTTCTTTTGAAGGTGGTGGATTTTTCTCTTGTGTTTCTGGCTTCTTCAATTTCGACTTAACGAATTTCTCAATTTCAGCTATATCAGGTTTGTCAGACGTGGTTGCGGAGGAAGCCAGCGAGGTGCGAGCAAAGGGAGTCCGTATGCTCAGTGGCCACCAAGACAGCAGTTTTAATTTCCAGTTGTTACCAACAGCGTTGCAGTTCAATTCCGTCAGCTGCTCCTTGGAAACCCCATGGGGCAGTGTCTACTCTGTCCTGTAGGGTTGCTATGAGTCGGAATCGACTAGACGGCAACGGGTTTGGTTTTTGGTTTATTCTATGATTGCTTCCTTTCCATCACAGCCTGTTACTGTTTTATAGATGCAATTATCTTGAATTTGTCTGAGAAAACTAATTAGGATTTTAAGAAAGATGCTCTGTTCTCTGCATTATCTCATATTCCTCCCAGGTCATTTTTGTTTATTTTTTATCTTCTATTTTATATTTTCACCCTGTGGGGCTGTTCTGCTCTGTCCTATAGGGTTGCTGTGAGTCAGAATCAACTCAATGGCAATAGGTTTTTGGTTTTTATTTTGTATTTCCAAAATGTTTGGTGATTCTTTATTGTCTGTACATATTTATGAATGAAGGTGTGGGATTTCCTCTGCCTTTTGTAGTCACTTTGAGATTCCATGGGAAGAAAGGATTCTGCCTCCACTGCATCCGTATTCTTTGAGTGTTGTGACCTGCTTCTGTCTTGTCTGTAAATACTGTTGTGTCCGCTCTGTGTCTAACAGAAATTGGTCAAATCTCTATTCTCTTGTTCTCAGTGCTGTAATGGATTTTGTCTTTTGTGCTTCTTTACTATCATATAAATGAGATTTAAGGAAGGATTTAATTCAGTCTCACCCTGAATTTTAACTGATGTTTGTAACTCCTTAGTCAGCTCTTATTTTTCTTTATTCAGTTTTCAAGAAAACAAGACATTTAAGTTTCTCTTCTTTGGGTGTCAACAGCCTCAGGTCTGCCCAAGGTCTGGGTTTCATTTTCATTTGCTTTACCTATTTCAGGGTTCAAGAAACTTTATAACTTACCAAAAAGGTGTGCTCTGTCTATTTAATTTCTATGTCCCTTTTTGTTAGGAATAACTTGACTTTCTGTACCTGTATCTTTCTGCCAGTCATATTTCAAAGATGCTTTTGCAGTATCTTTTTCTTTTTAGCTCTGAGAACAGGAAAGAACAGTAAAGGAAGGGGGAATCAAAAGTCTGGGTAAGCTCCTAAGGTTGGTACTATTCTAGGCAGGGAAAGCTAAGTTCTTGTTTGCCTGATGCATGATTAAATTGAATATAAAGGGATGCTTTTACTCAGGCCCACCTTCTCATAACCTGCCACCTACTTTTGGAGAGTCTTGCCTCTCCAGTACCTCCCACTGTCTGTCTTTGTGAACATATTAAGATCATTTGAACAAAAGAGGTTTAGAAAACAAGATGACGGTAGGTAGAACGAAGAGAATTATAAGGCATGTTCTTAACCTTCAAGAAGCTTACAGTCTGGTTAGGAATACTACATTTTAAGGCACATGAAACAGTAAGTTTTAAGTGGTATATTAACTTTAAGTGGAGTAAGAATTCTGCAGAAGTCAGGAAAAGCTAGGGCTTGAGTTGGGTTTTAAATAGGTCGAATTTAGGAGGAGAGAAGCCTAACAAAGGAATAAAGAAGATGGCAGGAGGTTCAGGGTTCAGAATTAGAATAAAGCAGAGAAACTAGGAGAACTGCATGGGATGACTGAAGACTCCTTAAATGGATAGATAGGGATCAAACTTGTAATTCCTGAGATGGACAACAAGACCCCATAGTGACTTTCTAATGGATATTTTACACCTAGATAGAGTGGGTATGCAGAGAGGTGTAAAGGGATCAGAGAAGTAGGTGTTGGATTCAGAGCTACAGGGAGTCAGCATTGTCTGACCCACTATACCACTCTGATTTTTTAGGATGGGAAGATAAAAAGTTGGAGAAGGCTGTAGAAGAAGGGAAAAACTGTTAAGGGGAGTCACTAGTTTTTAAAAGTGTAATCTTGGAAAATATGATTGCCATCATTTTCCGTTTAGGTGATTTCCCACAGTCAGTATCAAAAATCCAAAAGAGTTTCCATCTTTCTGAGCATGCAAGATGAAATTGAGACAGAGGAGATCATCAAGGACATTTTCCAACAAGGCAAAACCTGCTTCATCCCACAGTACCAGTTCCAGAGCAACCACATGGAAATGGTGAAATTAGCATCACCTGAGGAAATTTCTTTGCTTCCCAAAACGTCCTGGAATATTCACCAGCCTGCTGAGGGTGAGGTTCGGGAGGAGGCCTTGTCAACTGGTAAGTATTATGGTGTTAGAACTGACATATTAGAATATTGGCAGACTGTGTTGTTAGACTTCTGATCCACCTTTACATTTAGGAGTGGGAGTTGCTTTTCCTATACATTCCAGGACACCCACATTACCTGAATGTGATGCCCTTTATAAACTATGAGGTATAAACTATAGTAATGGTAAGGTATCAAGATGTTTTTGCCTTAGTACAGACTCTTACCCTAACCTTGTGGGTTGGATTCTACATTTTCCCTGGATAGTCTTACTGTTTCCCATGGTTTCAGTTATAATATGTATGCTAATGAGCTCCACATTTATATATCTAGCTCAGATCAGTCAACTACCTTCTGGACATTTCTACTTGGATATCTCCAGGGCATCTCAAACAGTATGATCCTAACTGAATTGTATTCTTCTCCTCAGCCCCTACTCTCATGTGTTCATATCAGTGTATGGCACCACTAGCTACCAAGGTGACCATGCCAGAAATCTCAAGGTCATTCTTAACTCCTCTATTGCCAAGTCCTGCTGATTCTACCTACTGAATATTTATTGGATCTGCACATCTGTTGCTACTACTGCAGTCTAAACTACCATGTTCTCTTGCATGGGTTGCTGTAACAGCCTCCTAACTCTTCTTCCTGCCCATATCTTGCATCCTCTCCTCCCTCTCAATCCATTATCTACATAGCAGTTGAAACAATATTTCTAAAACACAAATCTGACCACTTCTCTCACCTGTTTAAAGTCCTTCAGTGACTTCCTGCTGTCCTTAGGTTGAAACACTCCTTAACAAGGCTCTTCCTGTTCTTGGCCTAGCTTCTCTTTCCAGTTTCACATATTCCTACTCCCCTACTTCATAGTCTGATTTCCAGCCCCTCTGATTGTCTGTCAGTTTCCCAGCCCCACTTTGCATTCTCTGCTGCTGGACCTTTATACATGCTGTTCCTGGCCCACAGCTGCTTGGCATATTTTACCCAGCATTACCCAGCAGTCAAAGAGCTAAAAATAAGACAAGCTTAGGGTACCGTTTTATAAAACAATACCTCAAACCTGTCTTAGAGGTGTACATTTTTGACAAGAACTTAAATGGTTGCAAAGAAACGCCTTCTCCCAGCACAGCTGTATGCAATTTTTTTTTCATGTTCTGTCTCCTTCTAATATGACGCCATAACCTATAAAACCAATGTGATCAGGCAGTGGGGGCAGGGTCAAAGCTCATTGTAGTAGGGGATTATCTATTTTGCTACTTTAACTTTTCTCTATATTATCCACTCCTTAGGTTTACTAGACATCTAGACACCAAAAGTACATTAGATCCACCTCCCTGGTGTCCTGCATCAGTAGACCAGATGAATCCCAGAATTGTAAAACACCTTCGTATCTTTGAGGGGAAATACTGTGAGCATTTAAAGACAATGAGACAATAATGGAGTACAGCATATCTTGGAGTAGCCCAGGCTTATTCATAAGGAAGAACAGGGCATTGTGGGCTCTGACGTTGTTCACCCTAATGCAGCTACTTCTCCAGACTAGAAAGCCCAGGGTACTTTCCCAATTCTCATTGACTCTATCTTAACAGCCCTTCCAGTGCTTGCATCATCTCCGTAACGTCGCTGCTAGTTGAAATTCTTCTTGATCTCCAGTAACCAGTTCCTCCAGAGGCAGCCCATTCCTTTGTAGAACATCTCTCTGACCCTTCTAGAACATCTCCCTTAGGTTGAGCTAAAATATGTCACCTTACACCTTTATCCATTTGTTCTAGTTCTATTTAAGTACAACAATGGGAAGTGTAAGAAAGAAGCATGATCTGTCCTCTTAGTTGCACTTCCTGGTTAGTATAAATTCAGTCCACGTAAATGAGCTAAATCATTTATCTGTGGTTTTTAGCACATCACTTGCAACATAGGAGCTATTCAGTAAATGATAACTATTATTAATTTTAAGCAAGGAAGGAAGAATTAATCATTATATGATAAACTGATTGCTAGCTGAGTAAAGTTTTGATAATTTCTGATATTTTCTGAGCATCTACTTTATGCCAGACATTGCGTTAGGTCTAGAAATATATGGTTGTGGACCTCAAGGGGCTGACTCACAGTCTAAATGGGGAGGCAGAAAATGTATATGAGTAGAATAAGTATTCCAACCTACAGTATATGTCAAATGTAAGTGTCAAATGAAAAGATACAGGATATAAAGAATATAGGAGTTGAGGGCTTGGGCCTGAAGAGAAAAAAGCCCCCCCCCCCCCCAAAATTGTTTGTTTTCTTTTTCTTTCTCCTCCATAGCATTTATTTAGGCTGTATTTGTGGCAGTAGTGGCTTTTCCCCCGTGTGTTTTTCTTTGCAGATACTTGCGATCTGGGTTGCAAAGGGAAAGGGGATTATATCTGTAGTTTCTTGTGATTGCAGTCTCGGGGCCGATGCTCTCCGATGTTGTTTATAGCAGTGTTTGAGTAGGCAGTCTTTGTTGTTTGTTATCTCCCAACATCACACCTTGCACTATGGATTTTTACTTGCATCAGCAGCTTAATATATGGCAACTTCAGTGCTGAAGCATAAATCTAGCTTCACATTGTTTGGGACAAGCTGATCAGAGCTCAGATTGTCCTCGGCATAGCCTGTGCACCCTATTTGTCTTTCTAATTTGCTTACAATCTTGAGGCTTAGAAGAAAGTGAGCTTCAGTGTCCTCAGTTGCAATTATAAGTTTTTAAGCAAAAATATTCACAGAGTGTTCTTATATCATGTATAAAGCAAAAAAAACAGATAGTTAAAAGAAATAGAGGGGCTACCTGTTCACTGGACTTGCCCTCAAAGTGAGGGCTATTTAGGCAATTAGATTAGATAGGAATCTTCCCATTGCCAGTACATACTAATCTGATTCAGTCTGGCTTAAGCGAAAATGGGATTTGATTGACCCAATGATTGAAAAATCCACAGAAAGGCTAACTTTAAATATGGCGGGATCACTGTCATTAGGATCCAGTCTGTCTCAGCCTTTTGACCCTGCTGTCTCCTGTGTTGGCTTTATCCACTGGTGCCACATGGTGGTTCTTCGTACCTCTGGGCCCCACAGCATCCTTACTGCTAGCAGTTTAAGCAGAAAAGAACAAGTAATTCTGTTTTCTAACAGTCTCTGTAAAATCCTGGACCTGCGTAATTCTCATTGACTCACCTTGGGCATCCTGAATCAGTCACTTGTCAGAGAGAAAAGATAAGCTGACTGGCTTAGGCTGGATCATATGTCCACGTCTGCAGCCCTACTCAAATCAGTGAACTGAGAAGGGGGTAGGAAAAACAGGTGTTGTTTCCAGAAGAAGGAAGAATGGATACTAGACAGTTTGTCAGAACTCAAATTCACCCTTGTTGTCAGTTATTTCTAAAATTCTGTAGAGTATAATAAGCTCTTTGCAGTCATAACTTTGTCAGTGCTGTTTTTTAAAATTTTTGAATCTTCTGGAAGCTTTGGGAATTCATATCTATGTATTGGTACCTGAAATAGAATTTAAATAATCACAGTGAAGACTTTCTAGTCCTCAACCAAAACATTTTAGTAATTGAATGGAGCAGTGTCAGGGACAGAGTCTTTGAACACAGCCATGTACAGCATCTTTACAGGTTGTTCATGATTGGTACTTTTCAGAGGGTTAGGTTTGGTTCATTGAAAGTAATTCAAATTAAATTGATATCATTGTTTTCTTTAATAGGGTTGCATAGCATCTGAAAGAATACAACAAAGATAGTAGATATGAATTTCATCAAGGCATTTGACAGTCATGATACCCTTGAGGATGTTGTTGTGTGCCATCTAGTAGATTCCAACTTATAGTGACCCTATAGGACAGAGTAGAACTGCCCCATAGGGTTTCCTAGGCTGAAATCTTTACGGAAGCAAATTGCCAAGTTTTTTTCCCCGGCAGGGCAGCTGGTGGTTTCGAACTGCCAATCTTTTGGTTAGCAGTCCAACGTTTTGACCACTGTAGCTGGATTGGGAGCTATGAATTGGCATGTAAACCTTTGGCTTACGGAACTAGATCGATCTAAAAGATTAGTGGGAAACTGAGGCTGTAGCTTCTGTGTGTCAAGGTGAAGTATGTCTGTTTTACCTCTTGTCATACCTTGTGTGAATGGGGTGGGGGGACAAAAGAAGTTGTGGGCAGGGTAGCTGCTGGGCTTGGGATGAGATCAAGAATGCTGTACCTTCTGCATCTCTTAGTCTGTATATGCCTATAAAGCTAAGTAAATGTAGTAGTAATAGATTGCAAGCTTTTTGTGTATGCTGAATCTGAGTGCCAAGCCAAATGTTTAACAACTGCTGGATTGGTACAGAATTTTCTATCTAGTTTGTTGGTATTATTTAATAATGTTCTGAGGAGACTCTTAACACTCCTGCTACCACAAATGACTTTCACAGTGTCCAAGCATGTTATTTTTGTTTAATTTTTACTAAGCCAGGAAATAAATTGTTTTAAGATCCTACATTGTTTGATGTTTTGATAGGATTTACAGCAACAGCCCGTGCTGTTACTGGAAGTAGTGTTTCTAAACCTTTAATACATGTGTCTTTTTCTTAACAAAAATCCCCCTCATTAATTTTGTCTGAATTTTCAAAATAAGTTGCCTTGACTCAAAATAAATTAAAGCAGTTGTAATTTGGGAATATGCTGTTGCACACTATCCATGCCTTTGCAGGAGTTTTGGGTGACCTTCCTCCCCAAGCAAGTGAGAACATCACCCCTAGAGTTAGGCACTGTGGGAGGTGGAGTGAACCCTTCGGGTCCTCGCTACATATTCTTTATTTTCAGACGGGATAACTGAAGCCCAAGAAGTTTAAATGACTTCTCCAAGGACACACAGGCAGTTAATGATAATGTGACAGTCACCTGGTTCTCCAGGTTTCCACTCCAGTGCCCTTTGAAGTGCCATTTCTTTTCTGAACATCTCTTTCATTAAGATTGCTTTACCACGTGGATTTTCTGTCTGTCTCTCTCCTGACTGTGGCACGACATCAGAATCATAATTCATGGACCAAGTACTCTTGGTAATTATATTCATGGGAACATTGTCGTATTTTCCCAAGAAGAACTTTCACCAAGTCAAATGTATCTAAAAGCACCCTGGTCATGAAGTTAAGCTTTTTCTGAGTCATTTTATATTTAACTAAATACACAGGAAGAACAGCCAAGTCTTTCATTTATAACAGGGCCTTTCATTTGAATGATAAGTTCACCCATGATAGGCTTTCTTGGAGCTGTTCCAGAATTGTCTATTTTATCTTTTGCAGCAGCAACTTCAGAATATATTCTCATTTCAGAGAGTGGTAATTTACTTTTTGTTAACTCCTAGCCCATTAAGATTAAAAGATACTTCCTTAGGGGTTATGGCCTGTTGTTCTTGCCAAGATACAGGTTAGCCTGCTAAATGTTCTATCCAAGCATAATGCTTCATTGAATGTCCTATGGAACGCTTACAAGGACTAACCCAGATGACTTAAAACTCTCTACCTATAGAACTTCCGGTATTTTAACTGCTTTTCCAGTTCAGTTTTCATTCTGTTACCTTTAATTGAGACATTAAATTGTCTGTTAGGTTTATGTATGTTTCTGTATATGTTCAATTCAGAGAAGAGGCAGAATTTTTTTTTTCAAATTTCTTTTTTATTGTGCTTTAGTTGAAGGTTGACAGAACAAATAGTTTTTCATTAAACAGTACACATATTGTTTTATGACATTGGTTAACAACTCCATGACATGTCAACGCCCTCCCTTCTCAATCTTGGGTTCCCTATTACCAGCTTTCCTGTCCCCTCCTGCCTTCTAGTCCTTGTCCCTGGGCTGTTGAGCCCCATTAGTCTCATTTTGTTTTATGAGGCTGTCTAATCTTTGGCTGAAGGGTGAACCTTGGGAGTGACTTCATTACTGAGCTGAAAGGGTGTCGGGGGGCCATACTCTTGGGGTTTCTCCAGTCTCAGGCCAGTAAGTCTGGTCTTTTTTTGTGGGTTAGAATTTTGTTCTATATTTTTCTCCAGCTCTGTCTGGGACTCTCTGTTGTGATCCCTGTTAGAGCAGTCAGTGGTGGTAGCCGGGCACCATCTAGTTGTACTGGACTCAGTCTGGTGGAGGCCATGGTAGTTGTGGTCCGTTAGTCCTTTGGACTAATCTTTCCCTCGTGTCTTTGGTCGTCTTCATTCTCCCTTGCTCCCGAAGGGATGAGACCAGTGGAGTATCTTAGATGGCTGCTCACAGGCTTTTAAGACTCCAGAAGCTACTCACCACGGTAGAACGTAGAACATTTTCTTTATAAACTGTGTTATGCCAGTTGAGCTAGATGTTCCCCGAGACCATGGTCGTCATAGCCCTCAGCCCAGTAATTCGGTTGCTCAGGGAGTTTGGATGTGTCTATGGAGCTTCCATGACCTTGCCTTGTACAAGTTGTGCTGGCTTCCCCAGGACTGTGTACTGTCTTACCCTTCACCAAAGTTACCACTTATCTATTGTCTACTTAGTATTTCCCCCCCACCCCTCCCATCCCTCGTAACCACCAAAGTTTGTTTCTTTTTGTGTATAAACCTTTTCATGAGTTTTTACAGTAGTGCTCTCATACAATATTTGTCCTTTTGTGATTGACTTGTTTCACTAAGCATAATGTCCTGCAATTTCATCCATGTTATGAGATGCTTCACAGAGTCATGATTGTTCTTTGTCATTGTGTAATACTCCATTGTTTGTATGTACCATAGTTTGTTTATCCATTCATCTGTTGATGGGCATCTAGGTTGTTTCCATCTTTTTGCTGTTGTGAACAATGCTGCAGTGAATATGGGTGTGCATATGTCTATTTGTGTGATGGCTCTTATTTCTCTAGGATATATTCCTAGGATCATACGGTATTTCTGTTTCTAGCTTTCTAAGGAAGCGCCATATCGTTTTCCAAAATGGTTGTATCATTTTGCATTCCCACCAGCAGTGCATAAGAGTTCCACTCTCCCCACAGCCTCTCCAACATTTGTTATTGCCAGTTTTTTTGATTTGTGCCAGTAATGAGGCAGAATTTTTAAGAAGAGTTTGAATTAGGAAAAAAAATAATTTTTTTTTTTTTTTTTCCGTTTAAGTCCTCTGATCCTTAGAGCTCAAGCAGGTTGGTGAAAACCTGTGTGTAAATGCCAGTGTGGGTTTTCTTCCCCTTCTCCACCCTCTGTGTCAGCAAGTTCTCTCTCCCTCCAGTAAGAGATAATGGAAGAGTCTTGTGGAGCTGTGGTGGCACAGTGGTTAAGAGCTTGGCTGCTAACCAATAGGTCGACAGTTTGAATCTACCAGCCACTCCTTGGGAACCCTATGGGGCAGTTCTACCCTGTCCTATAGGGTCCCTATGAGTCAGAATCAACTTGATGGCAGTGGGAACTTGTAACCCCAGATTGGATGTAGCCTCCATCTTATTCATCTCATCTGTGGGCAAGAACCATGAAGATCTATTTCTTTGAATGCCTTTAGCACTAAGAACATCCCTTTACAATTTTCTCATGATAGCATTTTGAAAGATTACAAGATTGAGATGTTACTTTATGAAAACAGATTTTATGATTGTTCTTTTTTTGTAAAATGAACTATAAATGTGCTTTTTACCAGAATAGATAATTTTATCCATTGGAAAATGAGGACAAGAGATGATTTCCAGAAACTTGTGCCAGCAAATGAAATGTTGCTTTTGCCTTTAATGGCTTTGGCAAATGTTGGGGTTGAATTCTGCCGTAGGTTACTGCAGTGACCTCCTAACTGGCTTCCCTCCTTCCAATGCTTGTCTTCCCAGTCTTTCACATTGTTGCCAAGGTGACCTTAAAACTCAGCTAGATCATATTACTCTGCCACTTGAAAACTGTGTTTTCATTGCCTAGAAAATAAGTCCAGATTCTGTAGCAAGATTCAGGAAAGAGAAAAAGAAGTGTTTTTATTTCCTCTTTCAATTTGGGAGGTTTCTTTGCCTTTGCTTTTCTAGTTCTTAATTTTAATTATCCTTTAAGGCTTAGCTTAAATGTGACCTTCTCCCGAAGCCTCCTTAGATTCCGTAGTCAGATTTAAGCGCTCCTTTCTTTGCATGTCTGCCTCTGTTGTGACACTGCAGTATGCTTTGTATTACTGACTTCGCTTTATTACATCCCATTTACGTTGTTAAAAAAAGGTATGTGTGTGTTTAACTTTAATACTTGCAGGGATTGGGAACCCACCGCTTAACAGGCTAGCTCATAACATTTTTAGACCACTTTATAGAAGATTAGAAAGTTGTTCTTTATATTAAAGAATATATTCTTTATATTCTATATAGTATGTTCTTTATATAGATATTATAGTATATAAAGGTTAGAAAGTTATTCTTTATGTTCTTTATTTCATGTAACTTTTACCTGGTGGTCGTTCTGCCCTCGAGAGAAATATATAATCTTTAAGAATTTCACTTGCTGTGTTTGGGGTGGCAGTTACAGATAGGCAGCAGATTTCAGAGATTATTATTTTTTTTTATAGCTAAGAGCTATATAATAAACCAAATTGAAACTACAAGTAAAACATAGAAAAACTTAAGATTACAGCACAGTGCCCTTGTGAGGCATCACCTTTTTCTTCACCAGATTAAATTTCCTTTTTTTTTTATAAGCCAAATTTTTGTATGTTGAATGAATGACTAATTCTAATGGCAAAGAAATGTAAACATAATAGTACATAATTCATTGGTGTTTTTTCTTCTTATGCTAATCATTGTCCACAAAGCCATGTATGTATTGCCCAGTATCCATAAAGAAACGAGCAGAATGAGCCATTATTACTAATGGAAGAAGAAGACAGCCAGCTATGAGATGGGAATTGAACAATGTCATTCTGACTGCCCATGTTATTATTTTCGTGTAAGACAATGAAATCCACTGTAAAAAATGTCAGTATTCTTTGGGTGTGAGGAGCTCTGGTGGCAAATTGGTTAAGCACTGGGCTCCTAACCCTAATGTTGGCGGTTCGAACCTACCAGCCACTCCTTGAGAGAAAGATGTGGCAGTCTGCTTCTGTAAAGATTTACAGCCTTGGAAACCCTATGGGACAGTTCTACTCTGTCCTATAGGGTTGCTATGAGTCGGAATCAGCTTGATGGCAGTGGGTTTTGTTTTGTTTTGTTTTGTTTTTATAGTCAGAACTACTCATTAAGAAGTCCTGGGATGAATTAGTTTATCAGATTGTCTAGATCAATTATTTTCAGACTTTAAGATATGCCTTATTAGTAGTTTTTTAATTCAGTTTAGTAGGATTAAATGAGAGAGAGAGAGAGAGAGAAAATCAAGAAACCTTTATTTCATTAGGGTGGTGTGTGTGTGTGTCTGTGTGTAATGGGTCATGATGTAGCATGTTTTTCTTCCTGTAAGTTCTACAGAGTTCAAAAACCTCTGCTTATCATACTGGCAGATGAGTCCTCTGGGGCCCCTGGTGGAGTGTCAGTGTGCACATGAAGCAATAGGGCAAACATGGCCCCTTTTCTTTGAGTGTTAATTTTGCTTAAACATTTTGGCAAAAACAAAACCAGAGAAACAAACACAGAAATAAACAACCCCACATTATTTTTATACCGAAATAATCACAAATGTAATATATAGGGGAATATAACTAAAATTCATGAATTTTAAAGGTAAAATGCAAAATATTAAAACAAAAACAACTTTAACTTGCGGCAGGCCACTTGGGGCAGGCCTAAAGACAGACCTTACAGAGATTTACGCCGTTACTGAAGTTATGTTGGTGGAAAAGTTTGGGAAGTACTGGTCACTTAGTGGGATCTCAAAAGTCTAGTATGCATGACAGAGGAATTTTTTTGTGATTGAACTAATATTTTTTAGTGTACCATTTTAATTGCTCTATTGATTTTTTCAATTATGTTTTCTATTTTCTTAGTGGTTGCTGTAGGGATTCCAAAAACACCCATGACCATCAATTCCAACTCATAGCAACCCTATAGGACAGAGTAGAACTGACCCACGGGTTTCCAAAGCTGTAAATCTTTACAGAAGCAGACTGCCACATCTTTCTCCCATGGAGCGGCTGTTGGGTTCGAACTACCAACCTTTTGGTTAGCAGCTGAGCGCTTAACCACTGTGCCATCAGGGCTCCTAGTGTAGGGATTACATCATTGATTTAGCACAGTCTACTTCAGATTAATGGTTGCTGTGAGTCGGAATTGACTCGATGGCAATAGGGTTTTTTTTTTTTTTTAATAGCAACTCTGCTCCTGTCTCACCATATTCTCCCTCCCTCCATTTGTACTATTGTTGTCATATATTTCTGTGTATATGGTGGAACCTGTGAGAGCTGCCTTATTTTTCCTGGTCCTGAAAGTTTTCTGCCTTTGACAAGGTGCAGTCTTACCACTTTTCTATCACTTGTTTTAGTGGAAAATATTTGAGTTTTCCTTCTCTGACAGGTTTCCACCTTATACAGGTTCTGGCTTTCTTAAGTTTTACTGTATTATAAATCCAACATTAAGTATTATAATTATTGCTTTAAACAATCTTATGTTTTGAAAAGAAATTAAAGAAAGAAAAGAAAAGAAATACAGTCTTTTATATTTACCTTCGTATTTATCATTCCCAGTGCTCTTTATTCCTTACTATGAATTGTAGTTACCATCTGGTGTCTTTACTTTTTTTTTTTTTTAAGATGGAAGGACTTCCTTTGGTATTTCTTGTAGGGCAGGTCTGCTAATAACAAATTCTCTCAGTAATTATTTATCTGGGAATGTCTTTGTTTTGCCTTCATTTTTGAAGGATAGATTTGCTGAGTATAAAATTGTTAGTTGGCAGGATTTTTTTCCCCCTACAGCACTATGAATATGTTATTTCTCTGTCTTCTGGCCTCCGTGGTTTCTGATGAGAATTCAGCTATTAGTTTTATGAAGATCCTTTGTATATGATGAGTTACTTTTCTGTTGCTGGTTTTAAGATTCTGTCTTTGTCTTTGGACAGTTTGACTGCAATGTGTCTAAGTGTGGATCTTTCTGAGTTTATCTTATTTGGTGATCGTTGAGCTCCTTGGAAAAGCATTTTAATTTTTTTAAATAAAATTTGGGAAGTTTTTGGTTATTATTTCTTCAAATATTCTTTCTTCTTTTTTTTCTCTTTTCTTTTTTTCTGGAACTCTCACATATGTATATGTTGATACACTTGGTGGTATCCTACAGGTCTCTGATACACTGTTCCTGTTTCTGTAGTCTTTTTTCTTTCTGTTTCTCAGACTGGATAATCTCCATTTACCTATCTTCAAATTCACTGATTTTTTTTTCTTCTACCAGTTCATATCTGCTATTAGTGAATCTTTCATTTCAGTTGTACTTTTCAACTCCAGAATGTCTATTTTTCTTTTTAAAAAAATAATTTATCTTTATTGATATTTCTCTACCTGGTGAAATATCATTCTCATACTTTCTTTTAATTATCGAGACATAGTTTCCTTTAGTTCTTTGACCATATTGATAATACCTGATTTAAAATCTTTGTCCGATAAGTCCGACATCTGGGATTCCTTAGGGACAGGGATTCCTTGAGCATGAAGTGCCCTTTTTGGTTTTTATTTTTCTTATAATCAGGTAAGTATATTTTTCTTGTCTGATAATATCCATATTAATTAATTAACCTTTATCCTTCAGCAAAACTAGTAATGAATGATTAATCACAAAAGAAGTCATGAAAAGAATGAATAATGTGGACATGATACACTAAAACAATTTAACATTTTTACTGCTGTGACTTTTAAGTCTGCTTCTGTAAAGACTTACAGCCTTGGAAACCCTATGGGGCAGTTCCACTCTGTCCTGTGGAGTCACTATGGGTCAGAATCAACTCGATAGCAATGGGTTTGGTTTGGTATTATATTATCATGCTTATAAATCATGTCATCTAAACTAACTCCTTCATATCCTTAATTGTATTTATATACTTTAAATGTAAAAATTTGGGAGGGTATTATTATAATCTCCCACTATAATTAGGGTTTTGCTCATTTTAAAAATTTTTAACATGTTTTCTATTGTATGTTTCAACACTATGTTTCTCAGCACAGAAGACTTTTAGACTCTTACGTGTAATAGTGGATTTTTTTATTAGACATAAACCAACCCTCTTTTTCCATTTAAAACCCTTTATCTTGGATTCTACCCTATTATCAATTTTGTCAAGTCCCAGATAGTAAATATTTTAGCCTTGGAGTCCCTGTCTCAACAACTCAACTGTGCTGTTGTAATGTGAAAGCTGCAATAACTAATACTTAAACAGATGATTATGACTGTGTTCCAATCAAACATTTTTTACAAAAACAGGCAGCAGAGTAGATTTGGCTCTGGGGTTGTAGTTTGCTGATCTGTGTTCTAGACAGTGGGCCCATTTTCTTGTGGCATTTAGCATTGTAGATGAGAAGTCTTGTGTCGTAGCAGTTTTTTCCTTTGTAAGAAATTTGGTTTTTTGCTGCTTGGCTTCTTTTAGGAGTTTTATTTTTAAGCTTTGAAATTTACAAATTCCATATTCATTAATTTTAGGAATTCACTAGTACTTAGTGATCTCTTTCATCCTAAAGTTTCATGTCTTTCAGCTCCAAGGAACTGTCTTTGACGATTTCTTTGATCATTGCTTCTTTGCTCTGTTTTCTACTTTTGGAATTATGTAATATTCTACTTACATTGGTAATCCTGGATCTGGGATACATTTCTCTCATCATTTTATCCCCATCATTTTCACTTTTTAAATCATTTTGAGTTCCGATAGAATTTCCCTGTCTTGTTCGCTCTTTCATTTGAGTTCCGATAGAATTTCCCTGTCTTGTTTGCTCTTTCATTGATTTGGTTTTTTCTTCCATCTAGTCTGTTATCCCTTGCCATCATTAAAAAATTTAAATTTAACAATCATTACAAAAAAATCTCTTAGGAGTTGTTACAGACCTCAGATTGTTCCCTTTTTATGACTGTGTCCTCCAGCTTTGTGGATGCATTGTATTCTCAAATCTCATTTGTTAAAGGTTTCACCTGGAATATGTCTATCTTAAAGGGAGGTATTTGTGCTGATTCTTCAAACTGGTGCTTTCCACCCCTTACTTGGAAGGCATATAATTTAATTATAAAAACAGTAATTAAATGCCACTACAAAATAAGAATACTTGCAGAATTGTTTTCTCTGTCAATAAGTACAATGACTAAAAAATACTTTGTTTGCCAAGAGTCTGTTTTCCTTTTTTTCATAGATTTTTATGAATTATTAGTGGCATAAATATATATCTACTTGTCTTACTTGTGAACTGATGTAGCCACAGTACTTTAAGTTCAAATCATATGTATTACCAAATATATTACCAACACTCACCATTCTTTCTTTTTTCATGAAAAGAGCTACATTTTTTATATACCTAGAATTATTTTTTAGACCTAAATACCTCTCCTTTCCTTAAATCCTTCAAACTACAGTTATCATATTTCACTTTGAATCTAAGCTCCTTCAATGATGACTCATTTTCAGAAAATTATCTGAAGTTTTAGAAAATTGACTATTGTATATTGAACAGTGTACAGCAATTGGAAAGAAAAAGTTAATATAAAGTAGAAACTATTACATAGTCTGTCTTTCTCTCTAATCTCTTCTATTCCATGGAGATTTCTGTTTAAGTTTAGTCTGTTTGAAACAAGCTAGGTACTTGATCCTCATGCAGCACCTTGGTTATTGCTTACTGTTACCTGATACTCAGCTGCAAACTGCAAAATATTTAGAGAACATCCAGACCTCACTCAAATTATAAATCACAAATGCCAGAGTGGTCCATACCAACCTTGGATTGTGTACACACACACACGCGCACACACACACACACACAACCCCAGGGTGCTTTCTTCTATGATCCCAGTAAATTGTAAGTTTCTGCGTTAACTAGGATACCCTTCCAGGTTGAAGATTTTGAAAATGACATGACCTTAGAACTTTAGATCTTTTAGTGCTAACTCTTTTTTTCTTTTAGTTTTGCTATTATTGTGAGAATGTACACAGCAAAACATACACCAATTCAGTAGTTTCTACATGTACAATTCATTGCCATTAATTACGTTCTTTGAGTTGTATAACCATTCTTACTCTCACTCTCCTTTTCTGAGTTGTTCCTCCCCCATTAACATAAATTCACTGCCCCCTAAGGTTCCTATCTAATGTTCTGAGTTGCGGTTGTCAGTTTAATCCCATGTAGACCATTCTGAAAAGAGCATAATGCTCAAGGAAGACATTTTTTACTAGTTAAGCTAAACTATTCGGTTTTAAGAAGATGTCAGGGGATAGTGTTTTTATAATTAAAAAAATTTATTATGGTAAATTATATATAACATAAAATTTGTCATTTTAACCATTTTTAAGTATACAATTCAGTGACATCAATTACATTCATGATGTTGTACAGTTGTCACCAAAATCTGTTTCCAAAACTTTTTTATCACCCTAAATAAAAACTCAGTACTCATTAAAGTAATAACTCCCCACTTGTCCCTCTCACCCACTAATCTACTCTTATCTGCGTTTGCCTATTCTACGTATTTCATATAAGTGAGATCGTTGAATATTTGTCCTTCCGTGTCTGACTTATTTCACTCAGCATAATGTTTTCAAGGTTCATCCATGTTGTGGCATGTATCAGAACTTCATTCCTCTTTATGGCTGAATAATATTCTGTTGTATACATATACATTTTGTTTATCCATTCATCTGTTGAGGCCACTTGGGTTTCTACCTCTTGACTGTTGTGAATAATGCTGCAGTGAACACTGGTTTACAGGTATTGTTTGAGTCCCTGCTTTTAATTCTTTTGGGTATATACCCAGGAGTAGAATTACTGGGTCATATGGTAATTCTGTGTTTAACTTTTTGAGGAACCGCCAAACTGGGTTTCCACAGTGGCTGCACCATTTTACTTTCCCACCAGCAATGCACACAGGTTCCAATTTCTCCATATCTCTCCGTATGCTCACCAACATTTGTTATTTTCCACTTTTTTAAAATCATAGCCGCCCTAGTGAATGTGAAGTGGTATCTCATTTTGGTTTTGATTTGCTCTTCCTAATGGCTAATGATTTTGGGTATGTTTTCATGTGCTTGTTGACCATTCGTATATCTTCTTTGGAGAAATTTCTATCCAAGTCCTTTGTCCACCTTTTGATTGGATCATTTGTCTTTTTTGTTGTTGTGTTGTAGGAGTTCTTTATACATTCTGGATATTAAACTTTTATCAGACATATGGTTCATATTTTTTCCCATTCTGTAGATTGTTTTCTTACTTTTCCTGATAATGTCCTTTGATGCACAAAGATTTTAATTTTGATGAAGTCCGATTTATCTGTTTTTCCTTTTGTTGCTGGTGCTTTTGATGTCGTATCTAAGAATCTGTTACCAGATAAAAGGTCCTGAAGACTTACCCCTATGTTTTTTTCTAAAAGTTTTATGGTTTTCTTATATTTAGGTCCAAATACAATTATATATTTATATATGTATGTGTGTAGAGTGAGAGAGAGAGGAAGTGGCTCATGAAGGCAAAAGTGTCTAAGGGCCCTGAAAGCTGTAATGAGGCTCTGTTTCAGTAAGCATTAGTTAGGAGATCTGTATTTGGAGGTTGCTGGTAATGGTATCAGTAATGGTGACAGTTTCCACAGGGAAGGAACTCACTAGAGCCTGGGGGCTAGTATAGTGTTGGGCACCCAGTAGGAGCTCAAGAAATGGGGGCTGCTCTAAAACGACAGAGAAATTACCCTGTCTTTCCTCCCAATTCAAGACATGTCATGTGGCCGAAAGTTTCCTAAAATCTCAGTGGTATCTCTAAGAGGGTACTGGGGGTGTGGACCACATCGCATGACACTGTCAGAGAGGGTGACACCAGAACGACTGTCTATAAAATTTTGTGCAGTGTTTCAGCATAAATTTATTATGTTTTATAAAAGTATCCCTGTAATTAGCTATAACAGGAGAAACATTTTTTGTAAGCCCAGTTTACATGTATCAATATACCTACAAGGCTAAAACTCTGTGCTGATTTACTTTTTGTACCTTCTGGTGCATCAGGGGATATTTTTGGTTTAAGGTTTAAAGATTATCTCAGGGCAGTAATTTCAGGGGTTCATCCAATCTTCATGGCTCCAGGAAGACTAGAGTCCATGATAATTTGAAATTTTGTTCTGCATTTTCCCCCTTTCCATCAGGATTCTTCTATGCAATCTTTGATCAAAATATTCAGTAATGGTAGCCGGCCACCATCCAGTTCTTCTAGTCTCATGGCAAAGGAGGCAATTGTTCATGGAGGTAATTAGCCATACATTCCATATCCTCCTCCTGTTCCTGACTCTCCTTCTTGCTCTGTTGTTGCAGGTGAATAGAAACCAATTGCTGTGCTTTGCATGGTGGCTTGTAAGCTGTTAAGACCCTAGACACTACGCATTGAACTAGAAGGTAGAACAAAAGCACTAAACATATTATTTGGCCAATTATCTGGGATGCCCATGAAACCATGAAACTATGACCTTAAACCTCCAAACCAAGAAACCAAATCCCATGAGGTTTTTGGTTGTACATAAGCAGCCTCAGCAGCTCCTTTTTTTTTTTTTTTTGTCATTGTTGTTAATATATCTATCACACTTTTGCCAGTTTAACTTTTTACAGGTGTACATCTTATTGATAGTAATTACAGTAATTGGCTATGCGACTCTACCCTTAATCGACGCGATATTTCCATCACCATTAACCCCCCCTTTCCCCTCCCTCTCACTCTGTAATCACTAATAAACTTTGTTCTCTATACATTTGCCTTTTTTTGTCTTTTTATATGTGTGTGGTCATACAGTGGATCCCTGGTGGTGGCAGTAGTTAAGAGCTATAGCCAGCTATGGCTGCTAACCAAAAGGTTGGCAGTTTGAATCCACCATCCACTCCTTGGAAACCTTATGGGGCGGTTCTGCTGTGTCCTGTGGGATCGCTATGAATCAGAAGTGACTTGACGGCAGCAGGTTTGGTTTTGGTTTGGTCATATAATATTTGTCCTTTTCTGATTGACTTATTTTGTTCGGTGTAATGTCTTCCAGCTCCATCCATATTGTAGCATGTATCAAGATTTCATTTCTCCTACTTCGTGAGTAGTTTTCCATTGTATGTATGTGCCACATTTTTTTTTATCTGTTCATCTGTTGATGGGCATTTAGGCTATTTCTACCCTTTGGCTATTGTAAATAGTGCTGCAGTGAACGTTGGTATACAAGTCTCTGAGTTTCTGCTTTCAAGTCTTTTGGGTGTATACCGAGAATTGGAATTGCTGGGTCATATGGTAGTTCTATTTTTAGTTTTTTGAGGAATCGCCACACTGTTTTCCACAACTGCTATACCATTTTGCATTCCCACCAGCAATGTGTAAGGGTTCCAGTTTCCCCACATCCTCACCAACATTTGTTATTTTCTGTTTTTTCAATCATTGCCATCCTAGTGGGAGTGAAATGGTATCTCATTGTGGTTTTGATTTGCATCTCTCTAATGACTAATGACGCTGAGCATCTTTTCATGTGTTTGGTGGTCATTTGAATGTCCTCTTGGGTGAAATGACTGTTCTCGTCCTTTGACTATTTTATAATTGGGTTATTTGACTTTTTGTTGTTAAGTTTTCAAAGTTTTATATCTATATGTGTGTATATATATATGTGTATATATATATATTTTAGTTATTAGATTCTTTTTGGCTATATGGTTTACAGAGCACATTAGTTTCTCATTCAACAGTTAATGCACATATTGTTTCATGACATTGGTTGCCAACCCCGTGACATGTCAACTCTCCCCTTCTCAACCTTGAGTTCCCCATTTCCATTCATCCAGCTTTCCTGTCCTCTCCTGCCTTCTCATCCTTGCCCCTGGGCTTAGTGGTGTGCTCATTTAGTCTCATATACATGGTTAAACTACGTGTGTTATTGTTTGTTTTATAGGCCTGTGTAATCTTTGGCTGAAGGGTGAACCTCAGGAGTGACTTCAGTACTGAGTTAAAAGGGTGTCCAGAGGCCGTACTCTTGGGGTTTCTCCAGTCTCTGTCAGACCAGTAAGTCTGGTCTTTTTTTGTGAGTTAGAATTTTGTTCTACGTTTTTCTCCAGCTCTGTCCGGGACCCTCTTGTGATCCCTGTTAGAGCAGTTGGTGGTAGTAGCCAGGCACTGTCTAGTTGTGCCGGACTCAGTCTGGTGGAGGCTGTGGAGTTGTGGTCCATTAGTCCTTTGGACAAATCTTTCCCTTATGTCTTTGATTTTCTTCATTCTCCCTTGCTCTGGGTGGGGTGGGACGAGTAGATGCATTACAAGCTTTTAAGACCCCAGTTGCTACTCATCAAATTGGTAAAGTCTTTTGATGAACAAAAGTTTTTAATTTTTATGAGGTCCCATTTATTTATTTTGTTTTTTGCTTTTTGTGCTGTTATTACATTAGATAATCTGTTGTTCAATGCTAGGCCTGACAGAGTTGCCCCTGCTTATTCTTCTAAGAATTTTATGATTTTAGTTTGCACGTTAGGTGCTTTATCCATTTTGAATTTGTTTTTGTGTGTGATGTGAGGCATGGGTCCTGTTTCATTTTTCTGCACGTGGAAATCCAGTTTTCCCAGCACCATTTATTGAAGAGATTCTTCTTTCCGCTTCAAATGGACTTCATACCCTTTTGAAAAATCAGTTGACCGTAGGTGTGTGGGTTTACTTCTGGACTCTCAATTCTGTTCCTTTGGTCTATGTGTCTATTATTATACCAGTACCAAGCTGTTTTGATTACTGTAGCTGTAGAGTATGTTTTAAAATCAGGGAATGTGAATCCTCCTACTTTGTTCTTCTCTTTCAATATTGCTTTAGCTCTTTGGGGCCTCTTGCCATTCCATATAAAGCTGAGGAATATTTTTTCTTGAAAGAAGGCTGTTGGAATTTTAATTGGGATTGCACTGAATTTCTAGATTGCTTTGGGTAGTATTGACATCTTAACATATTAAGTCTTCCAATTCAAAAACATGGAACATCTTTCCATTTATCTAAGTCTTCTTTAATCTTTTTCAGCAGTGTTTTATAGTTTTCGTTGTGTAAGTCCTTCACGTCTCTGGTTAGTTTTATTCCTAGGTATTTTGTTCTCTTAGATGGTATTGTAAATGGAATTGTTTCCCTAATTCCCTTTCAGATTTCTCATTGCTGGTGTATACAAACCCAACAGATTTTTTTTGTTGACCTTATACTTTAGTGCTGATTCTTAATTTTCATACTTAGAAACTTTCGGTTTTTAAATTGGACAGGTTATAAGTTTCATAGTTCTGCTAGGAACTTTTGCAAGAAAAATTTCTTAGAATTTTAGAGATTTATGTCCCACATATGCTAGTTATAGTAGTAATTCACTAATGACTAAGGTATCTTTAATAAATGTGGTTTGAAAGGTACTTTGGTTTTTTTGAACTTTAATGTATTTGGTTTTTCTATTTATTTCACTTTCATTAATCTACATTTAAAAAATGTTTGGTGGTTTATAACATGCTATAAAGGAAGAAAGATTTAGCTGGATTACAAGAAAAATATATATTTAAAAATAATATAATGACTGAAATTGATGTTATATATTGTCATCTCTGACATGTGGAAATATACATAAAGAGCTATACAGGAAAGTCCAAGGTCCCATCATTTTTTTTTTTGCTATGCAATCTTATTTCTTTGGAAATTTTACTCCATTGAAAGCCTTCAGCATGTAATTGATGATGAGAATCAAAGATTGTACTCCATTTGTGTAATTTGCTAACTTTCAAGTTTCTGTTTAGTTAGGGAAGGAAGTGATGGTAGCTCTGACAGTATACTTGAACCTCTTTTATTAGGATAGGAGTATTTAAATGGTGTGGTAAGCTGTTTTTTCCTTGTTGTGTTGTTGTTAGGTGTGGTCAAGTTAATTTTGACTCATAGTGAGCCCATATGACGGGACTCGCCCATATGACAGTTCCTCTGGAGCTGCCCTATAAGAGTTTCTAGGCTGTAATCTTTACGGGAACAGATCGCCAGGACTTTCATTTCAGTTAGCAACGGAGCGCTTAACTGGTATGCCACCAGCTGTACGTCAGAAGAGAAGTGAGTTAGTCAGATGGAGGCTGAATAGTGGGAGGAACTGTGGGAAGTAAAATACATAGATGCTGTATATGGTTTTGCAGGTTTGCCTTCTTGACACTAAAAGAGTGTGTTTTTATCACCGGCAGTTCCAGAGGAAAAATGTCTTAGAGGTTGTATGTTGGCATTCATGTTCCTTCATGTGCATGCACACTGAATATATCACACGATCTCATAGCCTTGTCCACTGAATAGATCCCATATACCTAGAGCCTTTTATATAGTCTGCTCGACTGTTTTATAAAGCTGCTCTCTGTCATCCCACCATATTGTAAAAGCATCCACATCAGCTCCCTTTTTGCTTTTGGGTTCTGCCCAGATCTTCACTTCTGACAAAAGGTTTTTCATTATGCTCTATCCTGGACTGTCTTTCTCGGTACTGTTTTCAAATGCCATTGGGGTGTGTAGACTCAAACTCTCTGTTAAGTTAAATGTTTGGAGGACATACCTTACTGGCAAATCTAATATTTGGAAGACATAAGAGACAACTGGGGAAACTTAGCATAACAGGAAGCCCCCGAATTCAAAACAGTGATCTTCTGAACCCATGAGCAGGGCCTCCCATGAAAAAAGCATAAATCTTTCTACTCATGAGGACTGCCCCACCTCCTTCTGTTAGATTTGTTCTCCGCTGTTAGCCTCTCAGATGCTATCATAGCCATCACACAGACAAAAGGCTGCTCCTGTTGCTCCTTTTTAACTTTTAAAACTTCAAACCACAGTGATTTTTCTCTCTTCACTCATCTCAAAGAAGCTTAGGTTTGTCCCATTTTGGGGCTTCTGATGGAGAACTGTATTAGAGATTATGTGGTTGCTGCTCAGGCCCAGATAGAGGAAGAAGGGAAGTGTTTAAATGTGCTGCAGTTTTATTTTGCTTGATAAGAGGTGCAGTAAACTGAGGGGAGATGGGAGCAAGTTATTGTAGTAGGCAGCTGCTGGAGGGAGCTATACCACTGTATAAGAAGTTTGTTTTCTGTGTTGGGTGACAGCCCTAGATTTGCAGGGGCAGACACTCCATGGCACAGAACTTTTGTTAGGAGCCTTGGCTATACTCACACTTTGTTTAGAACAGTGTGCCAAGGGCAAGCTGGGATGAAGGCCGAGGCGGACTTCGCTATTAAATCGATCTTGTACTGGGTGTTGTAAGTTGGAATAGACTCGACCGCAATGGGTCTGGGTTTTCTTTTTGTTTGGTTACTGGGTGTCCAAGGCCTGAGAAGGGTCAAGATTTGCTTCTCCGTTGCTTGCTGCCCAGAGACCCACCCTTGTATACATCCTGCTCCTCTTGGGGAGGGACTTGATCGAACTTCTGCAGTGGTTTCTTCTGACTGTTCCCACAGCAGGCTTTTCTTTAAGATGTGATTCATCATTGCCTGGATGGCCCTTCTCTTTTTCCTAATTGCATCTTGCAGAAATTCCTCAAAGTTTCTGACACAGACATGACATCCTTCCATGGTTTCTAATGTTATTAGGTATTTTTCCCAAGTGTATTTTTCTTTGTTCATTTCACTGGGAAAGTAGAAAGTCAAATACATGTGCTGAGGTCCTTGTCTTGAACTTTAAGGCTTGTTTCTTAATAATAACTGTTTTACAAGTCCATGTACATTTTCACTTTGTCTCCTCATAATGGAAATTACATGTCTTTTAAAAATCAGGATTTTCTTTGTCAACAGCCGAAGCTATATTATTGATAGGTAACATTTTGGATTTATCTGCAAAAGATTGCTGTAGTATTTTCAGTATTTATGAACCCCTGCCCCCTAAACAAATATAAAACGCATCGTAATACTTGGAAATCTGCCTGAACTGAACTACGAACATTTTTTTATTATGCTTTTGTTTTTATTAGTCTAAGAAACTGTAAATGCCAGCCATAAAAATACCCTCTAGTCCATATGCTTAAGACTGAAAAGAAATAAGAATTAGGTAAACAAAATAAGGAAATGAGCCCAGTAATCAATTATACACCTGCCATTTGTTTTCCTTTCTAAATTGTTTTATCTGCAACAAATATTTCCTGAGCTCGACTATGTGCCAGACACTGTGCCAAGCACGGAAATACTAAGAAGCATAAACCTAGGTCCTGCTTGTAAAAGTCAAGTTTCTTAAACCCTAGTGGAGAAAGTACTATAGAGTGTGCAGAGGGCTATGAGAGCTCAGATTCTGGAGGTTTAATCCTAGTAGGCCGAGAAGACAGGCGATGGTCTCCCAAGGAACTTCATTAGCAGCTACCATTTGTTGTGTGTCTACTAAGTACTAAGCATTATGCTAAGTGATTTTATGGATATAACTTTATTATTTGTACTGCCAAGAATATTATTATCCCAGTTTTACAGATGAAGAGAGTGAGTCTCAGAGACAATACTGCTGCAGTTAAGAGCCAGAGCCAGGAGTTCATGTCAGGTCTGCTTCACCCAGAGGTGTGCTTTCTGTGGTACTGCCCAGTATCCTGTCCCCCCCGACCCCTCCAGCTCCCCGCTGCTATTACATGCTGTGGATGTGGGTAAGAGGAGGGTTTGCTTAGCATACCAGTTAGAATTAGATTTGGCTGCATATGGTAGAAAACTCAAAGTAACAGTGGTTACTTGTAAAGAAGTCTGAGAGTCAGTTTAAATAGCCTGTGGCTGTCACAGAGGCTCCACAGTCATTGGGACACATGTTGGCTGAATCTGCTGTATGGCCCAGAATGGCATCTCAAGCTTCAGCTACCAACTCACCATCCCAACAGCAGGGGTTGATGGGAGAAAAAGAGCCCTCTTCCCTTTTAAGTCCCATTTGCCAGAACTTAGGCAGAAGGCCATATATGGCTGCCAGGGAAGCTGAGAAATGAGTCATGTAATGGGATTCATGGCCTCCGAAATAAAGTCTTGGTTCTTTTATTAAGGAGGAAGGGGAAAATGGATGTTTAGATGGGCAACCAGAAGTCTTTGCCACACTGAGCACAAGACAGGTTGTGATTCTGTTGGTGATCATGGGCTGACTTGAGGCTGCAGGAGACTGTCAGGGCCCACATTGTGAAGGGTGATGTATGTTGTGTAGGCAACTGAACTTTTTATTTTGCAGGTGCTGGGGAGTTATTGAAAGACTTTAATGATGGGAGTGACATAACTAGTTTTGTGTATTGGAAAGATGATTCTGCCATCAGTAAGGAGGACAGACTGAGGGAGATGAAGGCCAAAGAAACTAGGAAGGAGTAGGATGTCCATTGAGAATCTGATGGAATAGAGTGGATGAGAAATGATGACCACTTTGAAGAAGGGTGGTAGCTTTCGGAATGGAGAGGAGGGAATGAGTTCTGACCAGTGCAGAATGTGGAGTTTCCATGCATTGGTGATGGACCATTTGAGGCTGTTGAGGGGTAGTCTGGCTTTGCCTTCTGGGTGTGGTGCTATGAACTGAGACAGGGAATGCAGTGGGGAGAGCAGACTTGGTGGGGGTTGGAGGATTGAGGGTGGGAGGTGGGGGCAGATAATGAATCCTCTTTGAGGTGGCTCTGGGGTCTTCAGGAGAGATCCTGGTAGGTAGGTAGTTGGCTGTATAGATCTGTAGGTTAGCAAATAGGAGATACTGATTCAGGAGTCATCAGTGTATGGTTGTGGGGTAAACCCTCAGATTATGGAGTGTGGTAGTAAGAAGGTGAGGCATTGAGAAATAGGGGCTAGACCAACTTTAATTTCCCTTTCTAGATAAGGTTTTCTAGGTCAAATGTATTTGAAAATTATTTCCTAGACTAGTTTAGTTTATAAAAGTAGAGAGTAACTATAAACATGAATTTGGAAAGGATTAGCTAAAAGGAGAAAACAATTTTTAAGGATATAGAAATGGATGTTAATAATTTGCTAGATTTAAAAGACTACAGATAAAGGTAATTTTTTAATACCTCTGCTTTTGGTGTAGAAAGGGCAGGAATAAATTGATAAAGGAATGCTAGAATAAGGAATGGTGTCTTTGGGCAAGATAATGTTTCATTAGTTAAGAATCTATAAGAGTAGGAAATTAGATATATAAGAAGTGCCCTGCCACTCATCCATCAGCTTTTCCAATCTCTCCTTCCAAGAGTAGTTATTAACTTTGTATTTTCAGCTACATGTTCAGTTAGTGATAAACCATAGATAAAAGCAGATTTTACTAGCTGCCCCCAGGTAAGATTTGCCTTTCTCATGTACCTTTGAAGGTTTAACAAATAAAATGGAAAATGCTGAGGGAAAGCATGATTTCATTTATTATATTGTTTGTGTTTTGGTGGTAGGAAGGAAGCATATCCATGCACAAGCTACCGAATCCTTAAGAGAACAGTATAGTCCTTGAATGTCACAACTGGAATATAAGGGGATTGATATACAGCTAGCCATCTTGACCAGTCCAATTTAACTGTACTTCATCTATGTTGGCTCTTAAAAAACAAACAAACAAAAAAAAAACCCAGAACAATAGAGCAGCAGTTCATTCATTCATGAAAGTAATTACATGCCCATGGTAAATAATTTAAATGGTTTAGAAAGGTACAAAATAAAAAATAGAAATCTCTTTTCCTTCTTTCAAGGCTCTTCCCCAAATGTGACCACTGTTAACATACTGTATGTCCTTCTAGATCTGTATGTTTGTAGTCTTTTCAAGAATTTATATAGATAGGGTGATACTCTACATTCTGTTCTGCGTCTTGCATTTTCACTTGTTGATAAACCTTAGAATTCTTTTCATTGCAGTACCGTAGATCCGCCATATTGTTTTTAATGGTTGGATGTTGTTGATGTGCTCCAATTTATTTAATCAGTTCTCTGTTGGTGGACATTTAGGTTGCTTTCACTTTTTAAGTAATACAAACAATGACATAAAGAATATCCTGATAGATATATTACTGCATACTTATAAAAGTAAGTCCGTATGATCAATCCCTAGAGGTGGAATGACTGGATTTTACATTTTTATAGATGTTTCCATATTGTTTTCCAAAAAAGTCTATGTCCATTTATATACCCACCACCAACATATGAGTGTTTACCTTTTCCTGAATGAATGAGTGAATGAAATAAACACACACTAACTGACTGACTACTATGTGCCAAGTCCCTGGAAATGAAAAGATGCACAAGGACCATGGTCTCTGGTCACAAGGAGTTCACAGTTGGGGAAGCCAAATGTGTGGATTAGGGAGGCTGAGGAGTGTTATGGTGGGGGTGTTGGTCTCCCACAGAGCAGGCTGTTACTTGTTCTATGCTTACTAGCTGAATAAACCCCCTAAATCTCTCCAAGCCTCTGTTCCTCTGTTCCTCTGTTTAAAAATAGAGATGATATTTGCTTCACTGGGTTGTTATAAAGATTAAATAAGAAAATTTGAAGTGTTTTTACAGTTAGGTGTTATTGTTAGTCAATTGCTGTTGAGTCAATTTCAACTCATAGCAACTCCATAGAGTTTTCTTGGCTGTAATCTTTATAGAACAGTTTACCAGATCTTTCTCCCTCTGAACCGCGGGGTGGGTTTGACCCGCCAACCTGTCGGTTAGCAGCCGAGCACTTAACTGTTTCTGTGTCACTAGGGCTCTTGAGTACAATGCTTACCACATAGTAAGTGCTTGAAGATGATGCTGATGATTACTATCACATATGAACTAGTGATTTCAGTGCTGGAGATAAGAATCATGATGGTGTGCCCAGAGTATTTGGGGGACCCTGATGGAGGGATTTCTTTAGCTGAAGTGTTTGGGAATACTTCAGAAGGATAATTGTATCAGAGCCGAGTCTTGAAGTTTGAATACTAGTTTGCCGTGAGATTGTACCTGGAGGAAGTAAACCCCTTTTAGTAAGTTTCTAGAGAATAAAAGTGCACTGTAATAGGAAATCCACTAATATATTGAGAAGGTTGGTTAACGTTCTAGAAAGAAGTTCATTTGATTTATCTTATGACTCCTGTTTGAACTTTCAGCTTTAGAAGTAACTTAGTTTTGTCTTATCAGTGCTTCTGGTTTTGTTTTGAAGAATTTATCAAAAGAATAATTCCTCAACTTCATTTTAATTTCTTGTTTGCTTCTTTTTTGATTTACAGTGGTAATATATGTTCATTATAGAAAATCTTAAAATATATAATAAGCTTTTATATATTTTTTTCAAGCATTTCTTCTACTTCTTTTATAAAATGCCTGTTCTTTGCCCATTTCTTTTGGGGAATTTATCTTTTTTTTTCATGCATGGTTTTCTTTCTGGTTGGTAACAATTATTTATATATTAAAATATTAACCATTAGTCTGTCATGTATGCTGCAAATATTTTTATCCATCTTGTTATTCTTAGTTTTGTGTATTTTTCTTAGGGGTGGATCCAGATGTTTTCAAATTTTATTAGTGAACTCTATCAATCTTTTCCTTTAGGATTTCTGCCTTTGGTTTCATTTTTCACTCTTGGGATTATTTAAACTTCTATTTTATCCTAATATTTTATAGTTTATTTTTTATATTAAAATCTTGAATCCTTTTTGAATTTATGTTGATGTATAAGGAAGGAATCTACCTTTTTATAAATGATAGCTAGGTGTTCCTATACCGTTTAGCGAATAAGCTACCCTTTTCCTGCTGGTTTGAAATGTCACCACTGTCATATGCTAAGTTCTGCACAGTAAAACCCATGAAAGCTGGAACCTGTCAGAGAAGGAAAACACAAATAGTTTCCACTAATAGAGAGCAATAGCAAAGTGGTAAGGCTGCACCCTGTCAAAAGTAGAAAACTTGTGAGACCTGGAAAAACAAGGCAGTCCCATTGAGTTCTGACTCTCACAGATTTCATTGTATGTTTGAGTGTGTTTTGTCTTTTCCATTGATTTGTTTGCCTATTCTGGCATAAGTGCTGTGGTGTTTTGGTTAATATAGCTGTATAATAGCTGCTTAATGCACTTTAATACCTGTTAGGATAAGTCCTGTCCCATTATTCTTATTTTTAAAAAAATTTAGCTGCCTGTTCTTAAACATTTGTTTTTTTGAGATCAACTTTAAAATCGTTTTATTAGTCCATCCCCCATTCCCATTGAGATCTTGGTTGGAATTGTGTTAAAATTATAGATTAATTGGGGGGAAATAGATTTCTGCATAATATTAGTCTTCTCTAGGAATATGGTGTGCCTCCTCAGTTATTCAGTGTGTTTTCTGTGTTCCTTTCTCAATATTCTTGCTTTTAGTCATGTTTCTGTGCATTTGTTGTTAAGTGTATTCCTAATCAATTTATACTTGCTGTTATTTTGAATGGTTTTTTTTTTCACATTCTGTTTTCCAGCTGGTTATTTTTGTTGTCTAGGAAAGCTGTAGACTTGGGAAGCATAGGCTTAAATTTCTAAGTGGAACTAGAAGTCTTTGAAGTAGTTTTAAAGCTATTTTCTTAAATTCAGTAAGATTTAATCGCGTAAGAAATTTACATCCTTGATAACATGTTTCCAAAATGAGATATCTAAGACTAGTTTTTTAAAAACGGCTTTTTTTTTTTTTTTAATTTCTTAGATGAGATGAGTAGTTTTCCCAATTTCCAGCAGATGTCAGTGTTTTACAGATTTATTAGTCTAAGGTGATGGTTTTGTTTGTCTCAGCAGTCTCTTGCATTTAGGTATCTGTCATTTAATCAGCATACTGGGGATTAGTTAGACTGGAGGGGACCTTGGAGATGGTTTTAAGTCAATTCTTCCGTTTTGCAGATTAGGGAACAGGCCTCGATGGGGAAATGACTTGTCCAAGGTCCCGCAGTCACACGGTGAGGCTGAAACCTAGGTTTCTTGAATCTCAGCCCATTGTTCTTATTTCTAAAACACTGTCTCTAAAAGACCGGTTAATACATGGTCACCAAAATCATGGAAAAGGAAAAAATGTATAATCTGGTGTTTCAGTATAAGTTATATTTGGAAGCAGGGGAAGCAGATGCTGTTCCATTTGTTTGGGTAGGTATATACAGTGAAACCTGTGAGAGCCAGAAGTCTGTGGACTACCTTATTTTTCCAGATCTTGTAAGTTTTCCGACTTTGACAGCGTGCTGTCTTACCACTTTTTTATTGCTTTCTATTAGTGGAAAATATTTGAGTTTTCCTTCTCTGACAGGTTTCTGCTTTACACAGGTTCTGGCCTTCACAGGCTTTACAGTATTTAAAAATTCTTTATGAGTAAAATGCTGGATTCTTGGATTATAATCTTAGTTGGATGTATCTGACTGAAAAACAGCTGGTTATCTGAGTGTAGAATTACCACATGTGCAAGTGGCCTTTAATATACAATGTCCTGTTCTTCACACTGACTGTAGCTATAACTTTAGTACTTGTGTATGGCGAGCAGAATAACTGTCACTTCCTCTTTCCACAGGCCAGTTAGTTATGTCTGATGGAAAATAGTATAAATCATTCAATTCAACCTATGTCAAAAAATACTAAAAAGGAATCTACAGTCTTTTCTAATAAGTACTTAGAATAATAGAAAAAGGTTTCTTTTTTTAGTTCTACATATGGTCAGTAGAAAAATCAGGGCAAAGAAGTCAGGGAAATGCTCAGGGGCAGCTGTAGCCAAAATTATGAAGTGGGCAAAATACCAATTTCAGGAAGCCATCCCTCCTTTTAATCATCTGACTCCACTCTATCAAAATCTACCTGTAGGAAAGGATATGGGTCATTTAATCTTTAGTGTGGAGGCAGGAACCTTTTAGGGTACATATGCTAAGCACTGACTCGTACACCTTTGTCACTATTGCTTCCTAGATTTTCGAGTAGCAAGAGATCTTGTGGCTTGCTGTGAAGGTGAAGGAAGTAATTGTGGGTTGAGCCTTAAAGGAAGGATAGGATTAACATAAATAGATGTGAAAGGTGTGACACACGTGTGGAAGGCTGACAAGTGAGTTTGCTAGGGCAAGCAGTGAATAGATTATTATGTTTAGAGTTTAAAGCCAAGCAAGGGATGTAAGGTTAAGGGTAGGCTGGGACTGTTTCGGTTTTAGACTTTGAGTTGGAGACCAAAGCATGAGATGTTTTTCTATATTATTTTGAAATACACCTTCTCCTCATTTATCGACTATCTCGTTATCTGACATTTCGCATTTATGACATTAGTAAAAAATCTACTGACTATTTTGTGCATTAATGATGTACATCTGGCAGTAACGAGCACCCGGGTGCAAAGTGAGAGTAACACTGATTTTGATGGTTGAGGTTATGTGTCAACTTGGCTGGGCTGTGAGTCTCAGTGGTTTGGCAGTTATATAATGATGTAGTTTGTCAGTTATGTAATGATGCAGACATCCTCCGTTTTGTGATTTGATGTGCTCATCATCCATTTTTGCATAATGCTGATTTTGCATAATAACCTGGTCTTTGGAACTTGACCATGTTGATAAGTGAAGAGGTGTAATAAGTTGCAAAAATTGTACATAGAGGTCCTGTGTACCCTTCATCCAGCTTCCCTCAATAGTAGCATCTTATATAACTATAGTACAACAGCAAAACCAGGAAATTGACATTATAAAATCTGTAGGCTTTATTTAGACTTCACCAGTTTTTATATGTACTCATTTGTGACTGTATGTGTATACATTTCTATGTAATTTTATCACAGGTATGGAATTGTGTAACCACTACCACAGTCGAGATCTAGAGTAGTTCTTTCACTACAAAGGAACTTTTTCATGCTATCCGTTCTAAAGATTTGGAAAAGCTTTAAAGGAAATCCAGTTTTCTAGCTGATTAAGTAGGGATGTAACTCTTGTATCCACAGGGTCCACTGGCTTGTTTGCAGTCCAGAGACTTGGCTAGTAAGGGCCACAATAGGGGTCGTTCTTACATATTGTTGGTAGTGTGTGGGAATTGGGGGTAGTTTGTAACAAATTTTATAAGAAACAAAACTGTTTAATTAAGGAATATTTTACGTAGAGTTTTGAAAACATGTCAGAAAACACCTATTCACTTTCTTTTCTGGAATCTCAAAGATACTGTCACTCATTTTATGATTTTCCACATGCCAGTGGAGTTCTGATATTCCTGGAGACTCAGCTCAGCTCCCTGAAGTCATTGGTCTTTCCCTCTAAGGCTGATCAAGGGTCCTGGCTCAAAATCTAGAATAAAGTAGATTGCTTACCCTGGCAGCAGAATATCCTTCCAAATGTATGGCCTAAATGTATCCTTCCAGCCATCTTACTTTCATTTCATTCATATGGTCCTTCCAAAAAGAGCCTATCACTGGCCCTGAACATACTGCATGCTTTCTGACCTCTGTGCCTTGGCTCATTTTATTTTTATGCCTTCCCTGCCACTCCAGCCTGACTCTTCAAGATCCTCTTCATCCTCTCATTGTCCATATGATAGGCCACATCTTTGGTGAACTCTTCCTGGACTTAACCCCCTCTCAAGGAAATTCAACTTCCTTCCTTTTCACTATTTTTACCAGGGCACTTACATTACTCTACTCCTTATTACAGTTACGTAGTAGTCTATTTATATACAACTTATTTGATGCATTTTTGTCTGATTAGATTGTTAGATCCTTGAGGGTAGGAATAGTTTCTTATCTCTGTATCCTCTGTAGTTTTAGGATCAAACCCCAAACCAAATCCATTGCTGTCAAGTCGATCCCTATAGGACAGAGTAGAACTGCCTCATAGGGTTTCCAAGGCTGTAAATCTTTATGAAAGCAGACTGCCACATCTTTCTCCCGAGGAGCACAGCTGGTGGGTTCGAAGGAGCTGCCTTTCACTTAGCAGCCAAGCACTTAACCGCTGTACCACAAGGCCTCCCTAGTTCCTAGGATAGGGCCTTCCATATAGTAAGTCATTGGTAATAACTATTTACTGAATGGATTACATTGAATTTTTACTGAGGTGCAAATGTTTAGAAATCGTTTTCTGCTTCCTTTTTCCTGTCAAACTGCTCTAACAGTTTTTAGGGAACATTAAGGCTTTCAAGAGCAAGTGTCTCACCCACCAGAAGAAGACTTATTGAAGCAGATAACAAGGGTATTTGGAGTGAAAAAAGCACTTGGAACTCACTGGAAAAAGACATTATAACCAG
Source organism: Dugong dugon (assembly GCA_030035585.1). Classification (NCBI taxonomy): domain Eukaryota; kingdom Metazoa; phylum Chordata; class Mammalia; order Sirenia; family Dugongidae; genus Dugong; species Dugong dugon. The sequence goes on along the minus strand of CM057482.1, from coordinate 24,961,257 downwards.
GTACTATTATTTCAGAGCAATAGGTTACTTTATCTTAGGCTTACAGCAATAGAATTTGTTCTAGATGGCATGAGGCTCATATTAGCTGAGCTATGTGTCCTCCTAGGCGTGGAAGAAGAGAGCAAGCAGAAGAAATATAATGTACCATGTAATTTTATTTTAGTTAAATGTACTGAACCAGAAAGGTTGCGGGACTTTCAAGTGCTTGTGTAACATCTTGGTAAAACGAATGATGGAAGTCAGGGAGAAGTTTCATTTTGCAAAGCTCTTAAGGATTAGGTATCATGCAGCACTATAATTATTTAGAATAATGACTTCGAGAGCTCATCTTCTAAAAAGTGAGAAAAATAGCAATAGCTCCAAAAGCACTCTTATATTTCAGTATCTGAAGAAATTGTTCTTCATTGCTGTCAAGAGTAAACTAGGCTTTTTGTTTCTTTCCTCTTCTCTTTCTTGAGCAGAACTTGACCTGAACCTGTGCTGTGGGACAGGCGGCCCTCCAGACTCTGCCTAAAACCTAATTTATTTCTTGATCGTGCCATACAGATCAATAAGAAATTGTCCTTAAAATTGTCGGAATCGCTATGCTTTGATTCTAAAGAGATCTGAGCAATTGAAGATTTCCAACCACCCATTGTATAAAAACAAACCAACCACTTGCCTTTAGTCAATTCTGACTCATAGTGACCCTGTAGGACAGAGTAGAATTGCCCCATAGTATTCCAAGGCTGTAATCTTTATGGAAGCAGACTGCCACGTCCTTCCTGCTGAGCGGCTGGTGGGTTCAAACAGCTGACCTTTCGATTAGCAGCTGAGTGCTTAACCACTGCATCACCAGGGCTCCTACCCATTGTATTCTTCTTGTTGTTAGGTGCTGTCCGGTCGGTTCCCACTCATAGCAACCCTATGTACAACAGAATGAAACACTGCCCAATCTTGCGCCATCCTCACAGTCGTTGCTATGTTTGAGCCCATTGTTGCAGCCACTGTGTCAATCCACCTCATCAAGGATCTTCCTCTTTTTCACTGACCCTCTACCTTACCAAGCATGATGTATAGATGAGGAAGATCTAGCAATCACAGGTTGCCTATAGTTAGTTAAGAATCGTAGGAAGCTCTGTTATTCCTTCTCAGTTTTATTATCCTTTTTAAGGTCCATTTGATTGTTATTAATAATAGTGAAAGTATCCTAAATTCAGAGCGAAAATAAATGCAACATTTAGAAAATACTGTTTGGATAAAGCTACTGTTGCTGATTTCTGATCCTATTTTCTACAAAGCATTTTTGCATATCTGCAGTAAAGACACTTTATTATTTTTTTCTAATAAGATTTATTTTGGTCAGTATCTGCTAAGATAGGATAAGTTAGTTGCAGTATAGATTTTTTTTTTTTTAAACCTTATGGTAGATGCTCTAAAGCAGGAACTAGCAATTTTTTTTTTTCTGTAAAGGGCCAGGTAGTAAATATTTGGGGCTTTGGGGACCATACAGTATTTGTTGCAACCACTCAACTCTGCTGTTGTAGTGTAAAAGCAGAACATGGTTGTGTTTTGAAACTTGATTTACAAACGCAGTTGACGGGCCAGATTTGGTGCACAGGCCGTAGTTTGCTGACCCCTGCAGTAAAGTACAATGGGCTAAAACGTAGCAACAATTGCGAGGACCATGCAGTGTTTCATTCTGTTGTACACAGGGTCTGTATGGATCAGAACTGACTCGATGGCACCTTACAACTACAACAATAACAGCAGAGAAGTATTGGGCCCTGCCCCATTTTTTGTCCTCAGGACCTAGCTTGCTGTCTTTCATAGAGGAGGCAGTGTAGTTGTTTATGGTAGTGGTGGTGGTGGTGTAGATACTGATGATGATAATTAAGAAAATATAAATCGAATTTGGTTAAATGATCATTTCCTGCTGATATATAATTTTGGAGTTATTTTCTAGACATTCTAGCCTTAAGATATAATAAAAAACACACTTAAGAAAACAGCTAACATGTTTGAACTACATCTTCAAAAGAAGAATGGAATTTTTTCTCAGTATTCATAAAAACATTTCTTTTTCTAAAGAAAATAGCTTTGTTCTAATTATAAAGATAAGACATACTCAGGGACTACAGAGAAGTGTAAAGAAGAAATTAAAAATATGTCCAAATCTTTTTTTTTTTTAGTTGTACTTTAGATAAATGTTTACAGAACAAATAGTTTCTCATTAAACAGTACACATACTGTTTTATGGCAATGGTTAACAACCCCACAACATGTCAACACTGTCCCTTCTTAACCTTGGGTTCCCTATTACCAGCTTTCCTGTCCCCTCCTGCCTTCTAGTCCTTGTCCCTGGGCTATTGAACCCCATTAGTCTCATTTTGTTTTATGGGGCTGTGTAATCATTTGCTGAACGATGAACTTCGGGAGTGGCTTCATTACTGAGCTAAAAGGGTATCAGGGGGCCATACTCTCAGGGTTTCTCCAGTCTCTGTCAGACCAGTAAGTCTGGTCTTTTTTTGTGAGTTAGAATTTTGTTCTACATTTTTCTCCAGCTCTGTCCAGGACCCTCTGTTGTGATCCCCATCAGAGCAGTCAGTGGTGGTAGCCGGGCACCATCTAGTTGAACTAGACTCAGTCTGGTAGAGGCCGTGGTAGTTGTGGTCCATTAGTCCTTTGGACTGATCTTTGCCTTGTATCTTATTTTCTTCATTCTCCCTTGCTTCTGAAGGGTTGAGACCAGTGGAGTATCTTAGATGGCTGTTCACAGGCTTTTAAGATCCCAGATGCTACTCACCAAGGTAGAATGTAGAACATTTTCTTTATAAACTGTGTTTTGCCAGTTGAGCTAGGCATTCCCCGAGACCATCCAAATCTCTTAACGTAGAGGTGACCACTGATAATAACTATATATAAAACTTCTGTTGGCCTTCCAGATCCTCTGTCTACCTTTTCCACTTGGTACGCAGGAAGGTCGACCTGTGTGTACTACATCAATGGGAGTCCTTGCCCTTTGGTTTTTGGTTGGATTCAGCCAATGGGAGGCACCAATGGAAGACCAGAGGATGCAGGATAGTGAAGTGGGGGTGTTTATCCCCCACGTCCCTCATCCCCCTGCTGCATCATCTTCCCATGGCCACATTCCTGTCAGGCAGCCCCTCTAATCACAGCTCTCTTGGTGCCTATAACCAGATATGGCTGCCCCTTTCACCTTCAGGTCTAGGGTCATGGCTTCCCATTAGTTACTACCCTGGGGTACTGCACCATCTCTGTTGCTTTCTCTAAGCCTTACCCACACTTTAAATAGTCCATTTATCAAACTTGTCTACCCAGTTTGAATATTCCATCTGTTTCTCACCAAGATCCTGACCTGACTGATATAAACGTATCAAGTTTGACTGATTCCACCATTAAAGCAGATAAGTAGAACATCTCATGTCTGCTTTATTTCTCCAGGTAAGAAACAACACAAACACTTCACAACAGTTATTGAAAGACTATGGGATTAGGGCCCACCTTCCGGCACTATGTCAGACAGTGCTCTGCTGCAATTCATAAGGTTTTCACTGGCTAATTTTTTTCAGATGTAGACCACCAGGTCCCTCTTCCTAGTCTGTCTTAGTCTGAAAGCTCAGCTGAAACCTGTCTGCCATGGGTGACCCTGCTGGTATTTGAATACCGGTAACACAACTGCCAGCATCACAGCAACACGCAAGCTGCCACAGTATGACAAACTGACAGACACGTGGGGGAAACCAAAGCTGTTTCCATAGTCGATTCCAACTCATAGCGACCCAGTAGGACAGAGTAGTGCCAGAAGATGAGCCCCTCAGGTTGGAAGGCACTCAAAAGATGACTGGGGAAGAGCTGCCTCCTCAAAGTAGAGTCGACCTTAATGACATAGATGGAGTCAAACTTTCGGGACCTTCATTTGCTGATGTGGCACAACTCAAACAAGAAGAAACAGTGGCAAACATCCATTAATAATTGGAATGTGGAATGTACAAAGTATGAATCTAGGAAAATTGGATATCATCAAAAATGAAATGGAACGCAAAAACATCAATATCCTAGTGAGCTGAAATGGACTGGTGTTGGCCATTTTGAATTGGACAATCATATGGTGTACGATGCCGGGAATGACAATTTGAAGAGGAATGGTGTTGCATTCATCGTCAAGAAGAACATTTCAAGATCTATACTGAAGTACAACACTGTCATTGATAGGATAATATCCATACACCTACAAGGAAGACCAGTTAATACAACTATTATTAAAATTTACATACCAACCACTAAGGCCAAAGATGAAGAAATTGAAGATTTTTACCAACCTCTGCAGTCTGAAATTGATCAAATGTGCAGTCAGGATGCATTGATAATTATTGGTGATTGGAATGTGAAAGTTGGAAACGGAGAAGGATCGGTAGTTGGAAAATATGACCTTGGTGATAGAAACGATGCTGGAGATCGCATGGTAGAATTTTGCAAGACCAACGACTTCTTCATTGCAAATACCTTTTTTCAACAACATACACGACACATACACACATGGACCTCGCTAGATGGAATACACAGGAATCAAATTGACTACATCTGTGGAAGGAGATGATGGAAAAGCTCAATATCATCAGTCAAAACAAGACTGGGACCAACTGTGGAACAGACCATCAATTGCTCATATGCAAGTTCAAGTTGAAGCTGAAGAAAATTAGAACAAGTCTTCGAGAGCCAAAGTATGACCTTGAGTATATCCCACCTGAATTCAGAGACCATCTCAAGAATATATTTGATGCATTGAAAGCTAATGACCAAAGACCAGATGAGTTGTGGAATGACATCAAGGACATCATACATGAAGAAAGCAGAAGGTCATTAAAAAGACAGGAAAGAAAGAAAAGACCAAAATGGATGTCAGAAGAGACTCTGAAAGTTGCTTTTGAATGCTGAGTAGCTAAAACAAATGGAAGAAACGATGAAGTGAAGGAGCTGAAAAGATTTCAAAGGGTGGCTTGAGAAGACAAGATAAAGAATTATAATGAACTGTGCAAAGACCTGGAGTTAGGAAGCCAAAAGGGAAGAGCACACTTGGCATTTCTCAAGCTGAAAGAACTGAAAAAAAAATCCAAGCCTCAAGTTGCAGTAGTGAAGGATTCCGTGGGCAAAATACTGAATGACACAGGAAGCATTGAAAGAAGATGGAGGGAGTATACAGAGTCACTGTACCAAAAAGAATTGGTTAACGTTAAACCATTTCAGGAGGTAGTATATGATCAGGAACCGATGGTACTGAAGGAAGAAGTCCAAGCTGCACCGAAGGCACTGGCAAAAAACAAGGTTCCAGGAATTGATGGAATACCAATTGTGATGTTTCAACAAACGGATGCAGCACTGGAAGCGCCTACTAGTCTATGCCAAGAAATTTGGAAGACAGCTACCTGGCCAACCAACTGGGAGAGATCTATATTTATGTCTATTCCCAAGAAAGGTGATCCAGCCGAATGCGGAAATTATTGAACAATATCATTAATATCACACGCCAGTAAAATTTTGCTGAAGGTCATTCAGAAGCGGTTGCATTAGTACATCGACAGGGAACTGCCAGAAATTCAAACTGGATTCAGAAGAGAACATGGAACGAGGGATATCTTTTTTGTTGTCAGGTGGATCCTGGCTGAAAGCAGAGAATGCCAGAAAGACGTTTACATGTGTTTTATTGACTATGCAAAGACATTCGACTGTGTGGATCATAACAAATTACAGATAACATTGTGAGGAATGGGAATTCCAGAACACTTAATTGTGCTCATGAGGAACCTGCACATAGATCAGTAGGCAATCATTCGAACAGAGCAAGGGTATTCTACGTGGCTTAAAGTCAGGAAGGGTTGTGTGTCTGTGTTGTATCCTTTCACTATACTTATTCAGTGTGTATACTGAGCACATAATTTGAGAAGCTGGACTATATGTAGAAGAACGGGGCATCAGGATTGGAGGAGGACTCATTAACAACCTGCGTTATATAGATGACACAACCTTCCTTACTGAAAGTGAAGAGGACTTGAAGCACTTATGAAGATCAGTGACTACAGCCTTCAGTATGGATTACACCTCAACATGAAGAAAACAAATCCTCACAACTGAACCAATAAGCAGCATCACAATAAACGGAGAATATATTGAAGTTGTCAAGGATTTCATTATACTTGGATCCACAGTCAGCACCCATGGAAGCAACAGTCAGGAAATCAAACAACGCATTGCATTGAGCAAATCTGCTGCAAAAGACCTCGTTAAAGTGTTGAAAAGCAAAGATGTTACTTCAAGCACTAAGGTGTGATGTTTTAAATTGCCTCATATGCATACGAAAGCTGCACAGTGAATAAGGAACTGACGCATTTCAGTTACTGTGTTGGTGAAGAATGTTAATATACCATGGACTGCCGAAAGAACTAACAAATCTGTCTTGGAAGGAAGTACAGCTAGAGTGCTTCTTAGAAGCAAGAATGGTGAGACTTTGTCTCACGTACTTTGGACATGTTATCAGGAGGGACCAGTCCCTGAAGTGGGGCATCATGCTTGGTAAAGTGAAAGAGAGGAAGACTCTCAACGAGATGGATTGACATGATGGTGGCTGCAACAGTGTTAAGCATAACAGCAATCATGAGGATGGCACAAGACTGGGCAGTGTTTCCTTCTGTTGTATACGGGGTCACTATGAATGGGAACCGACTGGACGGCACCTAACAACATGGGGTTAGGAACTAGGAAACCTGAGTTCAAATTCCGGCTCTGGCATTTAATAGCTATATGACCTTGGGCATATCACATCAACTCACAGAGTCTTGGTTTCTCCATTTGAAAAAATGAGTAATAATATCTACCTCATAGGACTGTTGGGAACATTAAATGAGGTAGTGTTTAAAAGTGCTTATTACAGTGTCTGGCATATGGCGTTTAAGTACTGAAAAGGTTTGTAAAAGAACAACTTATTTTCCTTGGTTTGTAAACAGATACTCATCCAGAAGATCCTGCAGCTGAATTCTTTGTAAAGGGAAAGACCATTTGTAACAGGTGGATCCTTTCCTATGAAACCTATTGCAGAGACTACACATTTCAGAGAGCCATCACCACCCCCTGAGCAGCCTCTTATGAATTTCTCTCACCTGCAAATTTCTAGCTGACAGTAGGTGGCAGTAAAGAGTTATGCCCACCCTTGCAGGTAAAAACCAAAACCAAACCCACTGCGGTCAGATGGATTCTGACTCATAGGTAGTTTGGGCTGATAGGATGTCTGCATTTTGGAGTGTTAGTGTAGTGACTATTTTGATAGCTGAAAAAGAAATAACTTCAGAATCAAGAGAAAGAGGATAGATATTCATACTGCAAAGTATATTAATAGCTAACATTTATTGAACACTTAATACAGAGTTTTTACACAAATTTTATTTTTTGATTTGTCTGTATCTGTCTTTCTGCCTGCTGTCTGTCTGTTTGCCTATCCATCTATCTAGTTGTTGTCGAGTTGGCTCTGACTCTATAATAAAGTAAATAGTATTATTATTTCCATCTTAAGGAGAAGAAACTGAATTTTAAGTAGCAGTTAAGTAACTTGATTAATATCTCTTAGCTAATAAGTGGTAGTTATGTGATTCAAACCCAGTAGTCTCTCTAGAAGCCTGTATACTCAACTGCTGTGCTGTACTGCCTCCAAGGCTCTTGTCCTTGAAATGCTAGAAGGTTGACCTTTTAAAACTTTTTGATTATGTAAGTACATGGCAAAAACTTCAAACCATCCGCAGAGGTAGAGTGAAAGTATAAGGCACCCTTCTCATCCAAGTCCTCCTGTTCCCTAATTCCTTTCTCCAGAGGCAACCACTGTTACCACTTTCGCATCCTTCTCAGGATATCCTTACAGAGGTGTAGCAGTGCTTGTAGGTAGACTAGTGATTGGTCTTTATAATCCACCTTAGCTCATCTTCTGCCTATTGTCCTTGGTACTTTCTTAGGCTCTCTGAGTTCGGTAGGCGGAGGATGCTGTTGCTGAGATCCTCAGCTGCTAACTCACCAAATACTTTTCAGATGTTATATTTCTTTGCTTTCAGCTTTACCTAGCGGGTTCTAAATTCCTGTCATCTCCTGCTTTCTTCATTTAAACACATAGTCTGTTCCCAGGGTTGAATAAAAGCCTCAAACTCATAATGCACTTAGGTTTTAAATATAAGGCACACAGAAATTGTCATATATTCTCAATACCTCATTGGTTGATTAGCAGAATGAACTGTCATAGCTGGGGATACTAGCAGAAAGGGTAACTTACATGGTGTTGAGTACTTGTCCCTGGTGTTCTTGTGACAATTGCAGTCCCTGTATTTTGATGCAAATGTTAGTACCTGTCTTGAAATAAAGGATTTTATAATAACAGTGCAGAAATGATTGATCATGTGATAATTGTGTCTTTAATAGATAATTCTTACTACAGTGTGTTTGATTCTACGTGGAGATTCCTAAATGGCCGAAATATATTGTAATCAAACATAGCAGAAAGAGTGAGGGCTTATTTACAGTGCATTAAAAAAAATTAGCAGTCTACGTTAGGTGGTTTAGTTGAATACTCTTAAATGCATTATGGATTTACAGGAAAATATATTTTTTAAAAACCCAATTTTTATATATGACTCAAAATCTGAATATATGTATGTATTTTTTACTGCAATAATGTAAATGATTTTGTTTATTATCTTGCACATCCTTAATGTTTTTCTGTGAAGAGTGATGCAAGGGGGTCGTGGTTCAGTCAGTTCTTTCTGAAGGCAACTGTAATGAGTTCAAAGCACATGGTATTGATTTTTGAGAGTTCTGCCACAAGAGCTGTCATAAATTATTGGTTCTGTATTTTATTTTAGGAATTCAGCTTCTTCATGTTTTAGAAGCATGTTTGATGGAAGTGCCTGTGTCTCTATAATCAGCCATGTGGCCTAAGGAGTAGGCATGCAGCTATTTATTAAGTTGACATTTGATATTAATAGCTTAGAGACTCTTTACTTCATGATATTCTTATCTATTTTAGATTTTAGATGAAGACAGTTTTGACTTACGTTTCATAGTTAATGAGTGATAGTGCTGGGATTCAGATCCAGGCAGTCTGTCTAGAAGGCTGCACACTTAACCACTGCACCCTACTGCCTCCAAGGTGTTTGTCTTTGACACGCTTTCTCCATCCCTTTGCCTAACACCACTTACACCTTTTGGCAGTAGAAGTAGTGTGTATTGTTGAGTCATCATCCGCCTGGGACCACAAGTCCTCCACTTCCTCTCTGATGAGCTGTATGACCTTAGCTATTTGACCTCTCTGAGCATCAGTTTCTTCATCTATGAAATGGGAATAATAATCCCCATCTTACTGCCTCATTAGGTCATGTACTGATCAGCTGATTCTAGTCATCCTTCTGTCCCTAAGGTGTAGCATAGTACCTGACATATTGTAGGCCTTTAATATATGTTCATTTCTGTGCTCTTTTTCTCTTCTAGAAGCTGGACTTTGGTTAAAAGTTAGGTGTCTCATGGGATGGTCTGAACAGGTAACTACTTGAATATAGTCAGGGAACTAAGATAAATATGGTCAAGGGATCACTCATTATATCCTTTACTTTCATAATAAATAAAACTGAGCTCAGTATCTGTCTGGGAAGAGACAAAAGCTCCATTCCCAGAGGCAGGGAGAAGAATCCCTTTACTTAAGGGACCATGGACATTCTCTCAGTGTAGGATAAGGGCTGGTCACACCCGATGGCATGGAGGACTCGATGGAAGTTTAACTGAGATTTGTTATGTTATGATTGGATAAGTTAATAAGAAGAGTGTAAGGACCTTATGGGCATGGAGAACAGCATAGCAGGAGCAAAGGCTTGCAGGCAGGAAGTTGCTGGTGGGATGTGGGACAGTGAAGCAATCTGTTTAACTGGGATTGCCTGCCAGAGTGTAGTGGGAGATGATGTTGGAGAGGTAATTGGAATGAGATTATAGCGGGTTCTGCATGCCTAGTTAAGGAGTTTGGATGTTATCTTTAGGAGGTAGTGATTGACTAAAGTTTTTGAGCAAGGGGGAGTTAGGATGAGGGCTGTAATGGACTAGGAGAGACTGGAGTGGGGTAACCAGTTGGACTTTCAGGAGAAATGGCACATTTAGAATAACAAGTGAAGACAACTGTGGTAATAGTGTACAGAGAGATAATTGAAGAAGGAGGTACTGAGTTTACATGATTGCAATTCTTGAAGGGGATTGTGGGAAACATGGCCATACAATGTAAGTTGGAAAGAAGGAGATAGAAATGGAAGTACAAGAACAGCACATGTTGAAAGGAGAGTTAGAAAGCTTGCGTAACCCTGGGCTCTGATGCTCATTATTCTCAACCCTCTCTTCAGTATTAGGACAGAGATAAGCTGATTTTATTCACAGAAGCTCAGAGTCAGGAGTTTGAGGGCAGGGCATCCTAAGAGGTGTCAGGGTCCCGGCTGCTGCCTCACCTACTACAGTTCAGAAGGATGCTCTGTGGAAGTGAACTGAATCCTCAATGCCTAGCACAGTACTTCAGTCTCAGGAATAAAGAAAGGCATTTATAGACTCCTCTTCCAGCATTTTCTTTCAAGGCCTAGTTCAGATACTTTTTTTTTCATCAGTGAAGATTCTGCACCTCAGCTTGTCCCTGTGTCCCCACTTTCAACTATTCTCACTCCACTGATTCCCTAGTGGTCAAATTGAATAGATGTTTTTCTGTCCTTCCCTTACTTGTCCTTCCTGCCACTTATGACACTGTTTCTACTCCTCATTTCTTGAAATTCTCTTTTGTTATATTTATCTGGCCACTTGTTTTTTACATAAAGTTTTATTGGAGCACAGCCACACCTGTCCATTTTCTGTGTCTGTTTTCATACTACATGACAGAGTTGAGGAGTTGTGACAGAGACTACATGGCCTGCAAAGCCTAAATATTTGTCTGGCCCTTTACAGGAAAGATTTGCCAACTCTTGTTTTATGACATCACTCTTCCCTGATTTTGTTCTTCCCTGTTTTGTTCTCCTGAGCCCTGAAGCTGAGAGAACATGTAAGAGTCAGTTCTAAGGTAAAGTTGTAAAAGCTCTTTTTAAAAAAATCCCCTGAAGTACTGAAGAAACTCAACCCTTTTCCCTACCAGCTAGTTTAGGAAATAGTATCTGACAGTTCTTTTTCTTTTCTTCTTTTTTAAAAGGCTGTTGTAATGCAGTTATCATATATGGGCACCATGCTGAGGAGTTTGTAAGCATTATGTAATTTAATTTTCATGACCAGCCCCTGTGAAGTGGGCACTGTTTTTAGTTCCATTTTACAGATGAAAACATTGAAAAACAGAGTGGGTAATAGCTTGCCCAAGGTCACACAGCCAAGAAATAGCCCAGGGCCTATCGCCCAGCTATCACACCAGACGGCCTCCAGAGGGCACTGCTGCTTCTGAGCCCACACCAAATGAAAAGACAGATATTTGTGAGCAAATACGGTCTTGGGGGGTAGGTGAGTTTCCAAAGGTTAGCTTTGCAGTAGATTGCAAAATCCCATTATAAAGCAAGCAAAGCCTGGAGAAAAACACTCAACAAAACTATAACTTTGCAGAACAATCTTGTGACTTCTAGAGAGTACTTTTTGAACACTGTAGCAATCCTGATGTAGCTGGGGCTTTTGACTCTGCTAGTCACATTCTCTGCTAGCAGGGGTCTATGAAGCAAGTACCTGCCAGATTAAGCAAAATAAGGACAGATTGGCTCTTGCACCTTGTACTAATGTCAGTGTCCTCTGTTAATGAGCCTTTGGTATTTTGAAAATGGAATCCTGCTAGAGGCATGTAAAGCACATGTGCACGGACAAAGGGTTTTTATTTTCCTGTTTCTCCTTCTGAATTTTGACCTTGCAGCGTGCTAGTGTGGGTCTGAAGTCTACCTATGTAATGGGACATTATATTAGAAGGGATTGGCCCAGGGTGGGACCAGCATGTACAAGGTAAGCAAGAGAGGAGCTCGTCAAGCCTGCACATGACTTTCAAGCTCCATTGATCCTGCACAGTGTTATGAAACTCACCCAGGTGTGTGTGGGTATGCATGTGGTAATGGTGGTAGGGCACAGGAAGAAACTCAAGGGTGACAACGAACAAGTGAAGTCCAGCAAGGAATACTTCATATGTTTTAGGAGAACACTTAGCTTCACCAAATAGCAGAAGCAGGAGCAGACCAGGAAGGAGATTGTAAAGACCTGAAGCCAGTGGCAACAGGTGGCCTTGTGGTTGGAGGGAGCAGTGGTATCAATTCTGTGGGCAAGGGGGTCCAACACCAGCGTCCCCAATAGGATGTCAGGACCCCCAGCTGTGAAGGGCCGTTTCACAGCCTTCTGCCACCTGAGAATCCCAAAGCCATTCTCTTTCTCGCTTAATAGTTGTAGAGCTCACTTTGAACGAGCAGCCCTACAAGGTAATACTTTTACCATTTTCTTGTCCCATAGTGTTGCCTCCTTGATGCAAACCCATATACTTTGGAGTTATTAAAGTAGAAGGATGTCATGCGAGGATCTATCTTTTCTGCAGATAATATACTAGCCTTTCAGGGTTTCTTTGGCCTAGAATTCTATTAGAATTCAAGCATGAAAGGATGACTTGGAAAAAATTATAGCCCTCAAGGAGATTTGCTGTCTGGTGGGGCAAAGACATACAATTGTCTGTGGTACAAGGCGGACTGCAGTGAGAGCCATAATCAGAGTACAGGGAGTAACAAGAACAGAGGGAGTGAGATTAATTCTAACTCAAGGGATCTTAGAACTAAGCGTACTTCCTACCTTTCTGCGTTCTCTTCTTCCAACTTTCTAAATGTGGATGCTCCAAAATTCTACCTTCTTGTGTATTGACTCTGGTGGAAATCCCGTTTATTCCTCTGGTTTCATTTTTGCTCTGTTTGCCTTTGTCTCCCAGTCACCATGCCCTGACTGACCGCACACTCATGTCTTCTGCTCCTCCTTGGCCTGATCCTTCTGCCCCAGCAAATAAGCTGCTCCCCATTCTCTTCTCCTCTCTCTGCTCCTGCCGCCTTTCCCTGGGTTTCTGAAATAGCCTCAGGCCCAACTCTGACAAGTTCTTAAAAACCCAGATCACGTCAAAGTTCCCTATGGCTCTTTCCCTGACAACCCAGCCAGAGTTGCTCTCCTTCTGCTGAAGTCTCCAGTACTTGTCTCTGTTGCTTTTTGGGCAGTTGGCAGAGACTGCTGCCTTGGATTGGGATGGATACTACACATGTGCATATTTTATGTTTATTGGACTGCCTTCTCCTAAAGGGTAGGGACTGTGTTCTCCACTCCCCCCACCCCAGACTTCACAAAGCACTGCAGCACATTGTAAAGAGGCAGTAAGCACAGGAAAAGGTGTGTCAGTGTGTTCTAGGTGTAGAAGACAAAGGTGAGTTTCAAGCCCAAGGGTATCCTGGCAACAGGAAGAGAACGTGGAGGCAGCAAACTCCAAGTGCACAGGCCAGCGTCAGTGCCGAGAGAGACAAATAAGCTGGACAAGGACAATGAGTCAAGTCAGTGATCAGGGCCTTTTAGCAAGTTGGGATCAAAATCGACAAGCAGGTTTACAGGAGAAGGTCATGACTGTAACCTGAGACATGCTCTGCTGGATTTTGGCAGGCAGGGGTTGACAGGTGTGCGATGGGAGCCAGGCAGAAGCTGGGTTCACCTTCGAGTTCTTCAGGTAGTCAGAACAGCTGCTGATAGCAGGGGCCAGCCTCGCTGCCAGTCTGAACAACTCTACCCTGAGCACCTCATTCCAGAGAATCTGTGGCTTCCTACTCCGATTTGTCCCTGCCGGCGATGCTGTGTGAGTGGTTAGCCCATGACTAAGCTAAAGGTCATAGGGTAGCTTTCAGGAGATCAAGGAGGCTCAGTACAGGAAGGCCACAGGGCAGACCATGAGTTGCAAGTGTAATCTGGTTCTTCTGCTAGTCTTGGTACGTCATGCTCCCTGCCAGAGGCTGGAGGATGTTTCCCATGGCCTCATAAAATTTGTGGAGCTCCTCCACCTAGTGATCCTTATTGCCCTCTTCCTGAGAACTCGTGCAGACCTTTCACTGTGGTGGGTTTTTGTAGATTCCAGGACTCTGCCGTCTACCCTGAGCTCCAGCAGCCTGCTGTGTCCTGGTGAGTGGCTAGTTCTGGTGCCAGTGTTACCCATGAGGGCTCCAGCCAGAGGACTGGGTATGGGACCCCATCTTGTACCTCTGCAATGTCCCTGAGTAGGTCAGAGCCTGCTCGCGTCAATCTGGGGAAGCCTGAGAACCTGACTCTGCCTCTGTAGTGGGAGGGGAAGTGAAGAGGGGTAGTACTGTCTGGACTGCTTTGTTTTCTCAATGGCTAAGCCCCTTCCTGCTCATTGACTTTGAGAACAGCTCCATCCTTTTCAGCCCCTTCCTGGCCCTCTCCCACTCCTCCAGCTGTCATTATTCTGGGGCATTACTTCCCAAACCCCAAACCTGACAGGTGTTTAGAATCATCTGGATGCTTTAAAAAATAAAAAAAAAGTTCTTAGTCCTTACTTCTGAAAATTTTCTTTAACTAGGTGTGGATGGGGCCTGGGAATCTGGCATTTTTATACATCTATACATTAAAAAAAAAAATGCTGGAAGGATGAATGATGGAATTACTAAGTTACTGAGTAATTTTTACTTTCTTCTTTGTCCAACTCTGTGCTTTTTGGATTTTTAACAGTGATTATATATTACTTTAGAAATCAGAGAAGGAATACCAGTTGCTGTCAAGTTGACCCTACAGAGTAGAACTGTGCTCCATAGGGTTTTCAGTGGCTGATTTTTTGGAAATAGATCACCAGGCCTTTCTTCCAAGGCACCTCTGGGTGAATTTGAACCTCCAACCTTTAGGTTAGCAGACGATCGTGTTAACTGTTTACATCACCCAGAGAAAGAATGGATGTCATTAAAAACACAAAAACCAGATCATGAAGTTATCGATCACTTTCAGAAAACATTAAACACACACACACACACAAAACCAAACCCCTTGCCATGGAGTTGTTTCCAACACATGACAACTCCATTAACTCTCTTAACTTTGTTGCTCTTTTTTGCAGGGGGACTTGATCTCATCTTCATGCCGGGTCTTGGGTTTGACAAACATGGCAACCGCTTGGGGAGGGGGAAGGGCTACTATGACACCTACCTGAAGCGCTGTCTGCGGCAGCAGGAAGTGAAGCCCTACACCATGGCCTTGGCTTTCAAAGAACAAATCTGCCTCCAGGTCCCAGTGGATGAAAGTGACATGAAGGTAGACGAAGTTCTTTATGAAGACTCATCAACATCTTAAGTCCAGATGACTACAGGCAAATAATAATCAATGTTTTGTACCAGAAAAAACCAAAATATATGTATTTTTCCTTGTCAAAAAACAATTGAAATTGCACACTAATGTGGATATGGACGCATTTTTTAAAATGTAATTATAAAATATCTAACATAAAACCATCTTTAAAAAGCAATAGAAGTGTGAATGGTAGAATATTAATTAAAATGGAGGATATCACTATATGATTTTCAGCTTAACTTCCTGGTGTTAATGTGACAAGTTGATCTTTCTGCTTTGCAGTTTAAGTTAAATATTTATGAGGAACTGTGCTCTGACTCAGAGTGTGAGCGGAAGTTAAGCCCATTGGGAGCAGACACTGAATTTCATTATGTCCTGTTGTGGGCTTGGCCAGTCTGTGGCAGGCATATGGAGACTCAGCCATTACTAATTGACTTGTTGATGTTTCCTTTGGGTACAGATTTCCCGCAAAATATTATATCACCTCACCATGACTTCATTTATTCACCTTGAATTTTATGCTTGACACTTTATAGCTTTTGATGGTTAATTGACTGAAACCTTTTATGATTTAAATACTTTAATTCACCTGATTGGTTCCCACCTCTGTCATTTTGTATGTAGCCACTTAACGAATTTAAGGTTTGATACCCTATAAGTTAGAAATTACTTCTGTTTATTTGTTGTTTCTCCTTTGAAAATGAAATTTGCTGTGGGTTGAAAGTTGGCAGATGGCATCACAGCTAGGGAGCTGTGATTTTGTGGGAGGAGGATTTGGTTATAACCAGAAACCCAGGAGTCTTCTAGATGCGGCTCTCACTGACGCCCCATGTCCAGCTTGTCACCAGGCCCTGTTGATTTTACCTCTGAAATGCCTCTTACATCTGTTCTCTCCTTCCCATCGTCTTGTCACTCCTTTGTTCAGGCTCAGCATTTCTTGCCTTTAGTTTTGCCCCTTCCAAATTATTTCTGAAACAAAAAAAAAAAAAGCCAAACCTGTTACTGTTGAGTCGATTTCCAACTCATAGTGATTGTGTGGGAGAGAGTAGAACTGCCCCATAGGGTTTCTAAGGAGTGCCTGTTGGATTCGAACTGCTGACCTTTTGGTTAGCAGTTGAGCTCTTAACCACTCTGCCACCAGGGCTCCAAATTACTTCTCAAACCACAGTCAAAGTGATCTGATAAAGCACAAATCTAATAGTGAAACACTCGTGATTGGAATCTTTTGGGGTTTACTGAGTAAGGGCCAAATGCCTTCCCTGTGTACAAGCTCTTTAAGATTCACACCTGTTGTTCTCTAGCCTCTTCCCTCCCCACCCGTGTATTCTCCCTACGCACCACTTCTACAAACGTACACGTAGTTCTGCGCATTCGGGCTGCTTTTCCCCTCTGTACTCTGTAAGCATCCTTTTTCCTCTGTTTGAAATGCTCTTTCCTCATTTGTTCATCTGGAAAACTCCTGTTTATCCTTTGATACTCAGCTCCAGTGTCACCTCTTCTGCAAGGTCTTCCCTTGCTTTCCCAGGCAGAGGTGTCCTGGGAATTGTCTTCCTTATCATTTGCCCTGTGTATCAGTTATTAGTTGACATGACTGTCCCCTTCACCAGACTATGAGCTCCAAAGAGCAGGGATGATCTTTATACTTCTAATACTTAGTAGACATCTAGGCATATAGTGGGTGTTCACCACATTTTTTTTTGAATGAACTAGTTGAATACACTTACAAGTGTTTGTTTTAAAACACAAATCCATTATTCTTCAGATAATAGCATTTGATTTGATGTTTTATGTACAAAAGTAAAAACACTTTAAAAAAATGTCAGTTGGGCTAAAATTGGACTTGCACAGTATAATATATACACTGAAAAATGGGAGGGAAACAGGCTTTCTACAAGCTATGCAATTACATTACGATACTGGTCAAAATTCTTGTTAAGTGTTATTTCAGTCATAAGGTTAAAGTGAATGTTAATGTAGCTGACTTGACTATTGGTCTGAAATAGTTAAAACAGTAAAATTTCTGAGGTGCTGCAGGTCTGGAAACCTTAGCACTGCTGCCAGCAAGTATGCTAGTGCACAGACTTAAACTGAGGTTATAAGCTGTTCTACCAAGGGGGAGAGCATTTGAAAACCACTCTCTCCACCCCTAAAGTGCAGATAGAGTGCAAGGTTGACTGGCCAGAAAACCCAGGGTGCTGAGATTCAGGAGAGTCCGAGGGCTGCAGAGTCTCTCACCTGAAAAGAGAACCATTCCCTGGTCACCAGTAATGGTCAGTGGTCATTGTGCAAAGGGCGTTAAACCCATTGCCGTCAAGTCAGTTCCAACTCATAGCAACCCTATAGGACAGAGTAGAACTGCCCCATAGGGTTGCCATGACTCTAGTCTTTATGGAAGTAGACTGCCACATCTTTCTCCCACAGAGCAGTTGGTGGGTTTGAACTGCTGACCTTTTGGGTAGCAGCCAAGCACTTAACCACTGTGCCACTTCCCTGATGATGCAGGTGATGAGGACGCTGTAACTGATCAAGGAGTAAGCAGAATCTGAGGACAATGCCCTCGAACCCAGGAAGTGAACACTCTGGTGTAGGTCAACATAAAGCAAGAATAACATGGGTCTCAGGTGAGGGGACAATCCAGGTAAAAGGGAAATAGCAACTAGATCTGAACAGAAACAATTCTTGGTTAAGGGATTTTACCAGTTCTTAGTATTGGGGAATTGGAAATACATCAGAGCCCCAATATATGTCTTTTATGTTTGCTGTATATTCTATAGGCCTATCCTTAATTTAAGTAGAAGGTAAAGTATATGAAGTTCTAGTCCATCTAATGTATAAATAAGAACAGTGTATGCTTAATGACAAAGACCTACTAAGAGATTGATAAATATGTGTAGGCATGGGTGGTTTGATGCAAAACCTCAGTTCCTAGTCCTAGCTCCTTTCATTTTTTCCTTGAAGAGATCATTAAAATTCAGTTATTAACATTGCATTTTAATCATATATTTACGTGCTTATTTTCTCCACTAGCCTATGAGCTCCTCAAAGGCAAAAACCAAAATCAAATCCACTGTTGTTGAGTTGTTTCCACTCACAGGAACCCTATAGGACAGAGTAGAACTGCCCCGTGGGGTTTCCAAGGCTGTATATCTTTATGGAAGCTGACTGCTGCATCTTTCTCCTGTGGAGCAGCTGGTGGGTTCGAACTGCTGACTTTTTGGTTAGCAGCCGAACACTTTAACCACTGTGCCACCAGGGCTCCTCTCAAAGCAAAGTCTCTGCCAAATTCCTGGTTTACACCAGTACCTACCACAATCTCCAGCACATAATAAATAGCCAGTAATTTCTTGATGTCAGAATGAACCAGCTGTGCTTGTTGATCTGCCTGTGTTGTGCACTTGCTGGTTTTTATGTTGCTTGCTAGTTGCTGCTGAGATTCTCTCCTTCACATTGTCTTAGGGTTGAATTATTCTAGAATAAGTTTTCTGTTAGTGCGGTTGCATTGCCTTCCTTGGCCAGTTCATATGTATGTGTGCCATTATCTCTGCTACTTTTCCTTGTTAGTGATTTTCTTCTTTGCATCTTTGTGATCATCTTCCCTCTCATGCCCAGGAGGTCTTAGGCCTCCTGTCCTTTAAGAGTGGTCTCCAATCCCTATGAGCACCCCCCACATATGTTTATTTATATGCTTAAAAATAATTTGTCTCTAAATAATAACACAATATGCACATTATAAAACATATACAAAAAAGAAAAACGAGATAAATTTAAAATAGAATACATTATAATTTATAATATACTTAATTTTTAAAGGTCAGCAGTTCAAATCTAACAGCTACTCCCTGGAAACCCTATGGGGCAGTTCTACCCTGTCCTATAGAGTTGGAATCAACTCGACGGCAACAGGTTTGTTTTTTTTAATTTTTAAAGGAAGAGCAATATGATAGGATTTTTTGACATTTATTATTTTTGAAGACCTTACTTTAACATCTTTGGATAGAATGATCCAAAAGTCTGCTTCAGAGTTCAGTTTGTTTCAATATTTGTATTTATGGGCTGTTACAGTGAAAAAAGATGCCTTCCAGAGATATGCAGATCAGATGGAAGCAGTGCTACACTTATTAAAAATTTCAATTCTATCTACCATTTTTGCATTTTTTATTGAAGTCATGCTAGTAAATTTTCAGTTTCTTCATGTGAATCTGTCATTCTTGCGTATTAATCGGACTATGTTGCACATTGTTAGCAAATGGGTTCAAGAACTTACTGAAACTCTTTAAAAGATTTAAACCAAGTTAGAAAAATTCTGCTTCCAAGTTTTTTAGTAGTGTAGATATAAAGGTTTTTATAGGTGTCACACATAGTTTTTGGCATATAATAATGAAAACATTTCTAAATATCCATTTTTGTAATGCTTTCTTCCTAGCACAGGCCTCTTTCTGAAAGTAGTTCCTTTCTTTCTCGTTGATAAAACATGATCTTTACCCTGAAAATTCAGATTAGATGTATTTATTTTTTGAAACTATCTGATTAGGAAGCAATTTACTGGTGGCCATTTATAATCTCAAGAAGGCCAGAAAATTGGAATACTCACCTTGGTATAAAAAAGGTAACTGCAATACTCATCTTTAAGTTTAATGGCTCTTTTAAAAGTACTTTACCTTGAGACAATCAGAGAACTTTAGGTGAATCAAAACATTTTTCATGGGACTTCCTGTCTCATCATGAAGTATTGTGAATATTCTGCTATATCTTAATGGTCTTAATTATAAAATTAACAGCCATGATACTCCCAGCACTTGGTGCCTTTCTCCCTGTGAACGATGTAGTGATGCTATTGCTGAATCCACTGTCCCTTTTTCAAAATTTCGAAGTTGCCATTCCATTAGAGTTTAGATAGTTTATCCATAAAACATTGTTTTTCTTTTAAAAAATCAATGAATTTTGAGAAATATATCCTCTCCACTTCATCTCTCCTTTAATGCCTCCCATCCTGTGATGTTGTAAGCTGACATGTGGAAACGTCTGTCCTTTTACCCAACCTCCTCCCCTGAAACATTTGTTCTGTGCTTGCTTCTTTAGAACGTCAGTAGTGTTTTCTACATGACAGCCAATGGTACGTCCTGACAAAAGGATGCATCAGTTTTTGTTTTTTTTTCCTAAATTGTTTTCAAAGTGTTATTTCATCCATATTTCCATGGCAGGAAAAATAAATGTTCAAAATGGTATGCTGGTTTTTGTTTTTTGCTATTTAGTGAGAAATCTTTAAAGAGGCTTGTAAACATTTATGATTATATTTAATCACATTGTTTAAAAAGTACTATAGTGTCTCATGGTGTTAAATATTACTTAATAATTGTAGAGGTTTGTCTTCATCTTCTGGATGTGTGGGTTCTGCTAATTGTGATGGCTTCACAGTTTGATGAGCTGATATCACAAGGCCTTGTCCTTATGAAGAATGAAATTCATCATTAGCCAGGTGGGTCCAAATCTGTACTTCAAGAAGTCTTGATGATAATTTCAAAATTTTTGGCTGACTTCTTGGAAAATACTTTTTCCTTGTTATGTGACTGATGAGTAGGTTGTACCTGGAGAAGTATCAGCTGTGATTTTGCTTGCTGCTGGCTTGTGCTTAAATTATTAGAATTACCTTTGGTCTGCTGTTTCTCTGCAGGGTTCTTTTTAAGCCGCATGTCCGTTTTGAGAGCATTATTTTAGTAAAAACTGGGTAATGTAATAGGGAAATCCGTCTAACTGAGAATATTTAAAAACTTCAATATGTCTCAGTATACCGAAAGCAAACAAGCGTCCCTCCTCCTCCATTATCAAACTCCCATTTTCCCCCAGCGTTCTCTCATATCCACATAATAAAGTCCAAACCCTTCGCTGGCATATAAGACTCTTTCCAACTTGGCTACAACCCCCCTTCATATTTCTCCTCTCTTTCTCTCTCTCTCTCTCTCTCTCTCTCTCTCTCTCTCTCTCACACACACACACACACACACACACACACACACACACACACACACACACTCCTTATTCCCTGGAGACCAATAATGCTTACACGATGTACCTGACATGTGATGGATTGAGGGGCCAATCCTAGTTTACAATGTTAACTATTAGCAAAGCTTAATTTTTTGTCTTTTAACAATAAAAAGTAAATACAAGTAGTCTAATTTCTTCTTAAACTCCAGTGGATCACCTTGTCCACCTCCTAGGGTGTGTCACCTCATTGGAGATCACTTCTCTAAGGACTTGTACTCCTTGTTGGATGGATAGAGGATTAGGTTCGCTGGCCACAATATTGGTCCACTAAGAGACTATTTCAGCTGCAGGGCTATTGAGTTCACTGCTCCCTCCTCTCCATTGGCTGTGTAGACTGTGTATGTGTCTAGTCTCTTGCCAGTGCTGGCCTCCACATGATTCCATCATCGTTCTGGTCCCACTGTGTCTAATACCAGTCTCATTATCGTCTGTCTGAGCAGTCTGGTTGGGGCTGTTTATCTTGCCCACTGCATTTGAGAGGAAGGAATAACTTCTAGACATAGGACCTTTAAGAACCCTGTCACTTAGGAAACAACAGATTCCTTTCTTTTGGGTCTTTTCTTTTCAGATTTTCCCTGGCTGACCAGACCCACCCTCTGGGCACAGCAAAGCATTTCTAAGACTAGATAAACAAGTAGAAACAATTTTTAAAATCTTCCCACTGTCAATTGCGGCTGTTTTTTTTTCCTTTTAATATTTGTGGTTTATTGTGACAACAGACCATATCAATCCCGATGAATAAGATATCTGGAGGAAAGTCCATTATCTTCTATTGTTTTGTAACTGTGTGCCCCGTGAATATGTTATATATACGTTTAATCTTAAAAATGGTATGTTTAAAAAACATACTTGTAAAACAGTTGTTTCACTGGTGAGTCAGATTCTAAAGAGTTCAGAACCATAAATGCTGAACATTTGGTTTATCACTGAGAAATGATCTCTTCAGGACTGAAATGCAAAAAGTGTTTTTTATTTCTTCACAAGCTTAAAGATAAAGAATACTATATTATTATAAACATCTGGGTTGGGGTACTTGTGGGTGTTGACACTGTAGAGTAGATGCATTGCCGTAAGTCCTAAATATTTGCAGTTCCTCAAATCTAGTGATAAAATAGCAAGTGCTACTCCGTGTTATTATACTCCAAAAAAGAACCAGTGGGCATTGGAGATTAGTTATCTGTGTGGCCGGCTCCTCTAGTTCATTCTCCATACTTCCTTGCATAGTATTTATAAACCATAACTCTGATCATGTCGCTTATTTGCTTTACAACTTTTGATGGCTCTCAGCCCACAGGATAAAGTCCAGCAGGTAGTGCTCTTGGTCAAGGTCCTTTAAGGACAATTTCAGTTTCCATTTGAGGTGAACACTTGCCTAATAGGTCATTTGCTGCATCCTTGTTCCGCCAAACTCTGGTCCATGCTACTCATTCTTCTTGCTGTGCCTTTGTAGGCCAGAAGCATAGTGAGGGTTGTGAGCGCCCAGGGGCAATCTCTAAGTCGCGCCCCCTCCCCCCCATTCAGTTTCCCAGGGGCAGTCTCTAAATTGCAGCCCCCCTCCCCCAATTTCAAGATAAGTAGATGTTGATAGCCGGGATGCTAGCAGGAACGCCTTCCCCTCTCTTGTCCAGCCGCCAAGTCAGATACCTTTCATATTTGTGGTGCCTCAGAATGTCATTCTGCACCTTGTCTGGTGCTCCTTTGCACTTGAGCCTGGGGGCAAGTATCCCCTTCTGTCCCCCCACCTCATTACACCTCTGGTAGGGACTTCTCCAGATAGTCTATAACTTTCAGACTTCTGCTACCTCCCCAAATGCCAGAGGTCATGTGTCAGGTACTCCCAGGAACAATCGCTGTTCTCCTCCCAGATGCTGGGATAGCACCACAGTGCTCAGTTCTTTCAGGAGGTAAAATGTCTCTTCCATGCTATGGAAGCACCCTTGGCTTGAAGTGTTAGTAAGGAATCAGGAGGAGGGGAAGGAAAATGACGCGGCGCTCTACACCTTCAAATTCCTTCACTTCAAAGATCTTCTTAATCTCCCATCTTTTCTAACTGCCCTGAGATGATGATGGTGGTGGCTCATTGAAGAACATTCTGGCTACCTGTTGGTAAGTGCTGCATGGATGTGTGTATTACACCTTTTGTGTTCCACCTACATTCCCTCAGTCTACTTTTTCTCCAGCCATTACTTCAGCAAACTGGCTGCATACAGGTGAAGCCAGACAGCACCTCTCCTCACCTATAGGACTTTCCACTCTGGAAGGTCACCTCTGAGTGAGACTTCTGAAGGAACACTCTCAGTCAAGTGCATGTGCAAACCTGAAAGTATGAGGGAGTTGACACCCCAGGGTAATGCTTGATCAGTGCAGAGCGGGAACCAGCGGGTAAATTCTCTTCTCTTCCAACCCTTGGGCAAGTAAGACTTAAGTATGGTGGCGCAGTGGTTAAGAGCTTGGCAGCTAGCAAAAAGGTTGGCAGTTCGAATGTATCAGCTGTTCCTTGGAAACCCTATGGGGCAGTTCTACTCTGTCCTATAGGGTTGCTATGAGTCAGAATCGACTCCATGGCAGTGGGTTTTTTTTTTTTTTAAATTCTGTGTAGCTCCTCAAAGGATCACCAGGACAGTAGCATTGAGCCCCAGTTGCCCATGGTGAAGATGAGCTCCATAATTCACCCTTGGACTGGTCTTCCCTCCTCTGTTTCACTCTCTCAGTCCCCTGGTCCTGTTTCTAAGGATTACTTCCCAAAATACACTTTCTGTATGCAAGCCCTTTTCTTAGTCTCTGCTTTTTGGGGAAGCCAGGGTAAAACAACATGTCTATTTTCATTAGAGCATGTGCATACTTGTCAGCCACTGTCCTGTGGTTTGGAGACTCTGCAAAAGCTTTGAGACAAAAGGAAAAGTCTCATCTAACATCCTTTTACACACCATTACTGTCAGTGGGAAGTCTACAGGCATATACTGACTGCCACAGTAGAACTCCACAGTGGTTAAAGCCTGAATAGTCTTCCGGTTGATGTGAGTCCATGTTCTTGTCCTGGTTTTTGAATGGGGGATGTGAGGTATACAGATATCGTTGAAGAGGGCTCTCCAAAAGCAGGAGATAAATTGGAGCACGTATTCTGAGATGACTTTGCATCTGTGTACATCAGCTATGGTTCTTTAGTTATAAGCAAAGACCGAATTTCAATAAGAAAAAAAGATATATTGGAAGGAGTAGTGGATGCGGTGGTGTGCTGCCCAGACCCCTCCATATGACTGAGGCACTCCTTCCCCTAGCTGCTAGAGTGCTGGCCGCTTGGGAAGTGCCCTTGGCTGAAGAGAGCCACCTTCTCCAAGGTTACACCATTCCTTGGTGGCAGCCTGCACCCAATGCCTGGTTGTTGAGGAGGTACAAAGGCCTGGCCCTCTGCTTCAAGCCCAGACGTGTCTGAAGGACTGTCCCAGCTCCGGATCCCCATGGGATTGGCTGAGACCTGTGTGCAAGGCACAACTGGATTTCATTCAAATTCTCTCTCTGTCAGATCCTGCTTCCTTCTCTCCCTCACAGGCGTTTTTCCTGAGAGTGTTGTTAGGTGCCGTCGAGTTGATTCTGACTCATGGCGACCGTATAGGGCAGAGTAGAACTGCCCCATAGGGTTTCCAAGAAGTGGCTGGTGGATTTGAAGTGCTCTCCTTTTGGTTAGTAGCCGAACCCTTAACCACTTCACCACCAGGGCTTCCTGAGAGTACTCCCCAGTAAACTTTCTGCACGCAGATCTCCAACTAAGTCTGCTTCCTGGGGAACTTGACCTATGACAGAAGAGTACTTGGGATTCACAGATGAGGGAAGAACTAAGCTTGGGCCCCAGGAAGGACAGAGAACAGGGTGGCCCAAGAGATCTTAGTAACAGAAACTTGTAAATTCTTCGGGGTGCTGCCAGGACATCTCTGCTCAGCATTCAGATTCCTGGGAGGCAGCATCTGATTGGCCTAGTTTGGGTGGGGGAGCAGGGTCCTGTGACTGGTAGTCCTATCAGAACTACCTGGAGCAGTGGACTGGAAAGAAAAACAGTTGTCTTCCAGACCATGGTATCTGAAGTTTTCTTGGAGAAAGATGTAAAACATGCTGGGGGAAGATTGGGGCTCTAAGCAGAAAATACAGTGGTTCATTTAGAATCACACATTGACAAAGAGCAGGATGACATCAAGACCCTGCCACAGAGGCAAGTTGGAAATAAAGCCCTGGACCTTTTCTCCAGGGCCCATCAGGGTGCATAACTTCCATGGAAGATTGATTGGGTTTGCTGACCGATTCTTGCTCACTTGTGGTTGCTTTATGGGGGTGGGGGCATATTTGTCCCTTCAGGTGGACTGAGTGATCAGAAGCTCTGTCAGATTTGGTGGAACCGTCTTGCTCCAGGGGATGCATCCATGTCACCCATTTTCCTCTCTGAATTCACAACCAACTAAGAGACAGACGGGGTCAGATGGAGAGTAAACCCAAAAAACCAAACCCGTTGCCATTGAGTCAATTCCAACTCCCAGTGACCCTGTAGGACAGAGTAGAACTGCCCCATATGGTTTCCGAGGCTGTAATCTTTACAGAAGCAGACTGCCACATCTTTCACCCAAGGAGTGGCTGGTAGGTTCAAACCACCGAACTTTCAGTTAGCAGCTGAGCGTTTAACCGCTGCACCACCAGGGCTCCTTAGATGGAGGGTAGGTCAGGATATCAGCTTTGTTACCAGTGGGTTGGAGGATGTGGCTTAGATGTGTGGCCACAGTGGGCTTCATAATGCCTGCCTCCTGAATGAGACACTCATCCATCAGCCCATCACATCATACCTGGCCAGACAACTGCAGGCCTTCTTGGCAGGGCAGGAGCTCAGCGCATGGCAGAGGTCACCTTTTCTACGAGGAGTCAGATCCAAAAGAAGAAAACCAGAGGGGCTGAATGCAACATGATCAGTTCCTTCTGCAAAACTCACCTGTCAGAGTGGCGAGGAGTGAGGGGAAGATGGGAGAGAGCCAGGAGTATTAACTCTGGCTAAAATCCTCCCACAGGAGCACATGAGGCCAGGGAAATGGAAGTGTGTGGCAGCTATTTTACATATATTTACATATATCAAATTTTTACAATAACTGTACAGGTATCACTGTCTCCATTTTACAGAAGAGGAAACTGAGGCCAAGGCTATATGCCAAGTAAGTGATGGCTCAGGATTTGAACCAAATGTCTTCTGATATTTTAAAATATATTTAAACTTTGAGATAATTGAGACAGACATTAAATGAAAATGTTAATGTATTATTAGAATGTAAAAGAAGCAAAATTTAAATTTCAGATTAATTACAAAATATATACTCTTTCTGCCCTAATGATAATAAACCAAATCATTTGCCGTTGAGTCAATTCTGACTCATGGCAACCCCATGTGTGTCAGAGTAGAACTGTGCTCCATAGGATTTTTAATGATTGATTTTTTCAGAAGTAAATCATCAGGCCATTCTTCCAAAGCACCTCTGGGTAGACTTAAACTGCCAACCTTCCAGTTAGCAGCTGAGCACATTAACCAATGAGTCATATTTATTAAATGCTTACTTGAGCCAAGCAATTTTGCTTAATTTTTTTGTATATATATATATGTATACACACACACATACACACACTATATATAGATAGATAGGGGTAAAATATATATAGTAGTAGTAAAATACCTATTACATAAAATTGACTGTCGTAATAATTTTAAAGTGTACTGGCATTAAGACTGTTCACAGTGTTGTGCAACCATCACCACTTTCTAGTTCCAGAACTTTTTCATCACCCCAAATGGAGAAGGAAGCAGTCACTCCCCGTCCCCCCTCCCCCAGCCCTTGACAACCACTAATCTTTCTGTAGATTTGCCTGTTTTGAGCATTTCCTGTAAATGGAATCGTACAATGTGTGGCCTTTTGTGTCTGCTTTCTTTCACTTAGCTGCTCTGCACCTCACTCCTCATTCGGAGTGCTGTGGAAGAGGGTGCTCATGACTCTCTTCTTGAACCCCCACAGTGAGTTCTCCCGGGCCCTGGGGCCACCAGCTCAGTTTTGTCTTGGTTGCTTGAGTCCCACCTCAAGTGCCCAACTGCACAAAGGCTTCAGTTGGTATGCAGCAGTTTTGAAGAGGTGGTCACTGGGCCTAAGACAAGAAGGCTGGGAGAGGGCTATGGGCTATTCCTAGCTCCCCTTACTGTGGAGCTGGGCTATTGTTCTCCCCTTGCCAGGCCAAGCTGTCCTCTCAAGACCAAAGATGTTGCCATCGAGGTCTCAGGGAACCTCCCTCCAGGGAATCTTGGGTCAGGGTGAGGGCAGCTGCTTTAGCTCAGCCCTTTCCAGCTGGTCTGCAGAGGGTTCCAACCAGGGACTGCAGCAGCAGGGGTTTCTCTGTCAGTATGGGAATGCTTTTTAGGTTTAACTCTCTCTGGTCACAAAGCCCAAGACTCAACCGGTCCCCAAATGGCTGCTCATTCTCCTCCAGGACTCTGACCCCTTCCTCCAAAACTGTATTTCCTCTTGATTTCTTCACAAGCCTTTCTCTAGTTCATCTGAGTGCCTCGGTTGCATTTCCTGCTTTTCAGTCTCTACAGGTCGTCCAACCCCCGCACATCCCCATTCTCTCCCTCTCCTTCTCTCCCATCTCCCTCTCCCGACCTATTTGCCTCTCTCTCTTCCATCCCTCCCTCCTTCTGCCTCTCTCTCTCTCTCCTTCCTCCCCCACCTCCCCCCACCCTTAAACCCCAGCGGGATAAGCTTATCAGCAAAGGAAGTGTATTATCACATAATTATCAGATCCCCCAAATGTATGTTAGCTACTGGATGGCAGCACAATAGGAATATTCTGCTAGGGGCTAAGGGGCCATAATGGATTCCTGAATATTATGGAAAATTATTATGGAAAATCACCTGAGGATGCTGGGCCCAGGGCAGCTCTGCAGGGAGGAGGGGTCAGGGTGGGTATCAGCCCACCCAGAGTGGGAGAGAAGGTGACAAAAGGGGAAGGGGAAAGGCTCCATACTGTATTTTACTCTCTCGACAGTTCTGCCCAGAGTTAGTCCTGCCTGTATTATTTTCACCTGTAAAGGCATTTATTTCTACCCTCTAATCCATCAGTCTCTTATTAAAGCTTAGATAAGTTTTTTTTAATTTTTTAAATTTTAATCCTATCAACTTCAGCCACCAGACTGGAAATTTCAGAGAATGAGATGATCAGATTTCCAAGTTTATTGAGAAACCTATGGATAACTGCATGGCTGCTCCTGCTATTAAAAACAAAGTGGAGCTAGGTGAGCCATTTAATAATGTGGGTGTTGTTTGGCTGTGTGGATAGTGGACAGAGGAGGTGAACTCACGTGAGCAGTGTTGGCTTTCATGGGAATGAACACTGCAGCACACTGCAGTTCAGGCAGCACCGTGTCACCTGCAGACCGAGCCTCACAGTTTCGTAGAAGTAGTTCACAGAGTAGCCAGCAACACTGTGGACTAAGTGCTGGATCTTTGGAAGTACAGTAGAATCCACACTCACCTACTCCCATGCCAGTCACACCCTGGGGCTCACCTTTTGGATTAGGGACAGACTTTCAAAGGCATTTGATCCTCACCCACAACCTCTTAAGGTAAGTATTATTACCCCCATTTTACAGATAAAGAAATTGATGACCACAGGAGGGAAGGATCTTAATGTAAAACCATAGACTGGAGTGGCAGAGCTAGAATGATAACCCAGGTTTTCCAATTCCCAGTCCTGTGCTCCTTCTACTATAGCTGGCTACCCCATTACCAGGAGATGTTAAAGGAACTGTCTTTTGGCCTATGGGGTAAGTGTGTGAGAATTGGTGCTGCTATAACAGAAATACCACAAGTGGGTGGGTAGCTTTAACAAACAAGAAATTTATTTTCTCACACTTTAGGAGGCTTGAAGTCCAAATTCAGGGCACTAGTTCTAGGGGAAGGCTCTTTCTTTGTCAGATCTGGAGGAAGGTCCTTGTCTCTTTTTAGCTTCTGTTCCTCGGTTCCTTGGTGATCTTCATGTGGCATGGCATCTCTTTTCCCCCATCTGTGTCTCCTTGTTTCTGTGCCTATCTTTCTCTTTTATATCTCAAAAGTGATTGACTTAAGAAACACTATACCTGATATGGCCTCATTAATATAACAAGAAAATTCTATTCCCAAATGGGATTACATCCACAAGTATACGCCAAAAACCAAATCCATTGCCTTCCAGTTGATTCCAACTCATAGTCACACTACAGGACAGAGTAGAACTGTCCCACAGGGTTTCCAAGGCTGTAAATCTTTACAGAAGCAGACTGCCATGTCTTTCTCCTGCAGAGTGGCTGGTGGGTTCAAACTGCCAGACTGTCAGTTAGCAGCCAAACACTTAACCACTCTGCCACCAGGGGTCCCTTCCACAGGTATAGAGGTTAGGATATGTAACACATATTTTTGGGGGACACAATTCAATCCATAACAGGTGGGGTAAGGGACTTAGGTAAAGGTAGTAGAACATAGAATTACTGGTATAGACTCTAAAGTTAGGTTTTATAGGTTCAACTCCTGGCTCTCCCATTTGTTAGCTGAGTGACGTTGTATAAGTTACTTACCTTCTCTGTGCCTCTTTATAAAATGGGAGTGATGATAATATCTACCTCATAGGTTTGTGATAAAGGTTAGAAATAAATGGATAAAACATTTAATACAGTGCCTGGCACACAGTAAGTTGAATAAACAGTATGGCCTTGGACCCACTTTTAGAATCAGAAAAAGTCTATAAAAGTGCTTCTCACTGTGCTTGACATGTAGGGATGATTATGAATTCTCAATCCCTCCCTGCCATCTCTCCTTTGGCCGTGGAGTCCCTTCAGGTACTTGGGGCACCTGCCGTGCCCTGCTGTGGATTAGGATGTCTGTAGGCACTGAGTTAGAAGAGCTGTTTCTCAGAATTGGCTCCTGACTGCACAGTGCACTACCTGTGGCCCTGCCACAGCTCACAGTGTGACTTTGGGCTGACCTCATCCTACTCTTGGCTGGGCCTCAGTTTCCTCAGCTATAACTTAAGAGGATAAGGACACAGTTGTGTTTAAGGAAGTGTAGTTTGTGAACATGATCATCAGAATCGTCTCAACAGATTTTTGAAAATGTTGATTCATGGATCCTGTGCCAAATTGACCAAATCAGAGTCTCTAAGGGTGGGGCTCTAGAACTTATGTTTGTAAAAGCATTCTCCCTTACTCCCCATGCCCTGGCCTAACTCTGAGGGATTCTGATATAATTGATCATTAATAAATAATAAAATCAATTTAAAAAATAAAAATTAATTTAATTTTTAACTTGGGTTTGTTTTAAGGTACTTCTGTTTATTTTTGGTTTTTAGCAGTTCTACTATGATGTGCCTAAATGTGATTTTCTTTGTATTTATTTAGTTTGAAGTTCGTAACACTTCTTGGATCTGTGGCTTGATGTCTTTGTTAGTTTTGGAGAATTATTAGCCATTATCTCTGTAAAAATTACTTCTGCCCCATTTGCTCCCTCCTTTCCAGGATTCCAGTTGCATGTTTGATGGACCTATCCACCATGTCCCATTATGTTGTGTACACTCCCCATTCCCACCCCCAATATTTTTATCCATTTTTTTCTCTCCATTCTCTTAGTATCTATTGACCTATCTTTGAATTTGCTAATCCTTTCTTCAGCTGTGCCTAATTTGCTGTTTAACCCATCTATTGAGTTCTTAGTTTTAGTTAATTGTATTTTTCAGATCTAGGGTTTTTATTTGATTTTTAAAAATAGATTTTAATTGTTTGCTGAAGTTCTCCATCTTGTCTTTAATTTTCTTGCACATATTAATCACAGTTATTTTGAAAGTTTCTGTCTAATAATTCTAATATCAGAGCCTCCTTGGACCTCTTTCTGTTGTCTATTTTTTCTTTTAAATTTTGTCCTTTCTCATTTCCTAGTATGCTTTGTAATTTGTTTATCAGATGTTAGACATTATGTATGAAAGTTTGTAGACATAATTTGAAGCTCTAGATGATGCCATCTTCCTCCTGAGAGGATTTAATTTTGCTTTTGGAAGTTAGGGTAAGGACTAAAACCTATGCCATAAAGTTGATTTTGACTCATCTTTGTAATCCAGTCTGCGATTGAGTAGATTTGAAGCTTGGCTTTACTATTTGTAAAGATTGGTCTTACTTCTGGTCAGTCCTTACTCCTAGACTTCAGGAGTCCCATCTGAAAGCTTGAGGGTGCATACCAGGCCTCTCCTTCTTGGTGAGCCCTGAGCTCCTATTTTTGCTCCCCCAGCTTGTCAAGTCTTAAGCTCTGCTTATCCTCAAAACTCCCTGGCTGTTGTTGTTTTCTACTTTCCAGGGCTTTGAACTGGTTCATTCAGGTTTGAACCCCTGCTGAGAATTTGCATTTGTAACAAGTTCCTGGACAATGCTAATGCTGCTGGTTAGGGATCAGTTCTGAGAACCACTAGTAGAGCAGTGGTTCTCAACATTTATTATGCTTAAGAATCACCTGGAATCTTGTTAACATGTAGATTCTGTTTCAGTATATCTGGGGTGGAAATGCAAATTCTTAGCAGGGGTTTGAACCAGAATGAACTGGTTCGAAGCCCTGCTACTTTATTTCTCCTTTTCTTGACTTCTTCACTGATCAGTTTCTACAAAGCACAGCTTCTTAGCTTTTAGGTTTTTCTTAAGAATCAGCAAAGGCTTGCAGGCAAAAAGCTGTGCCAAATATCAGGCTTACCTCTTTGTTTTCCTTCTCTCTTAGATTTCCTGGTGCCTTAAGACTTCACCACATTTGGTAGCTCTCTGATACTTTCAAACTCTGTTTTCAAAAGAATTATTTTGTTCAGTGTTTCTATTTATTCTTGGTAGAAGAGCTGATAGTCTGCCACAGATGGAAATGGAAGTCCTCAGGTTTTTTTTTTTTTTTTAAATCTCTTCAGGTAGCTTTAATGTGAGAAGCACTAGACAAAATCCATTCTTTGCCAGCTCATAAGAACCACCTGAGGACCTTGTTAAAAAAAAATGCTGATTCTGTAGTCTCACCAAAGACCTACTGAATCATAATCTCCAGAGGGGAAAGACTGGAAATTTATACTTTTAACAAGGGCCTTTTTATCAAGCACACTTGGGAGACATGGACAAGTGGCTCTCTGAGGGCCTTTCTAGCTCTGGTTGCCTAAGCATATGCCTTTTACCCCAGTAACCCCACCCACCCGATGAACCCTGCATATATTGATGGTGAAGAGCCTGGTTTTCCAATATACGGGGTACAATGTGCTGCCTTTTATTAAAAAAACAAAAACAAAAACAACCCATTGCCATCAAGTCGATTCTGACTCATAGTGACCCTGTAGGACAGAGTAGAACTGCCCCATAGGGTTTCCAAGGAGCACCTGGTGGATTTGAACTGCTGACCTTTTGGTTAGCAGCCAAACTCTTAACTACTATGCCACCAGGATTTCTAAAAGCTGAACTTGGCTCTTTTATTACTACCTCCAAATTTGTTCTGCAGTCTGCAACTCCATGAGCAGTGACTTCCTTTGCTGAATTCTTTCCAATTTCTTCCATAGACATTTTAATCAGAGATGAAAAATGATTGGTCTTTTGCCAGCAGTTCAGTGTAAGAGGAGGTTATTTGCCTCTTAAAGGTAAATTAATCTGAAATGGCTTTAATGTTGAAAGCAGAGGGATGCTTCAGAAAGAGACCTGGACTTTGGGGATCAGGGATGAGCCCAAGGTGCATGGGTGGCCTGGGAATTAAAGGAGTCACTCACCACCTCTTCCCCTTCCTCCACTAATGTAAGTTCCCTTGCTTGAGTGTATCTGCTTTACATTCTCCAAATTAGGCTTGATCCCAACTATTAGTCCTAGGACTGGAGTGCAGCTCTGCTCCTCATCCTTTCTAACCCTTGCTGGCCTCTCTCCCGTCTCCCTGTGGATTCTCTACGGTCTTGTTGAGTGCCCTGATAAGACTTTCCTGCACCAACTTCCTCCACATCTCCCTCCCCCCACCTCCTTTATCTTCCCCTTCTCCCCTCCTTCCCTTCGTTCTTCTGCTTCTACTCCTTGCACTGTCCTCATGCCTCTTTCTTCTCCCTGTTCTAGTATCAGAACAGATGCTGTAGAATCCTCTCACAAAGGCCCTCTACCACTTCCTGCCACCACTGTCTCCCACACCACCTCTCAGCAGATGAGGAGCTCAGACACAGGTGAAATGGTCAGACTCCTTTTCTCTGGGCCATCGAGCAAGTCCAGTCTTCCTAGTTCTCTTTGGCTGGGGAGGATGTGTCTCACTTTGGAGGTCTCTTGATTGCTCCTAATTTATGGGATTCCCAGTAAATGCTAAAAACAATAATATACTGAGTGGAAAAAAGGGCAAAGGACATGAAAAGGTAATTTCATAAATGAAGAAACACAGAAGCCATAAACATGTGAAAAACTATTTAATTTCACATATCATCAAAGAAATGAAAATTAAAACTATGTGAATGGTGAAAATGGGAACAATAATGTCAACTTTGGCTATGGTGGAGCCCTGGTGGCACAGTGGTTAAGAGCTTGGCTGGTAACCAAAAGGTCGGCAGTTTGAATCTACCAGTGGCTCCTTGGAAACCCTATGGGGCAGTTCTGCTCTGTCCTTTATAGTTGCTATGAGTCAGAATCGACTCAACGGCAACAGATTTTTTTTTTGTTGTTGTTGGTTGGCTTTGGCGCTGGGAAATGGATACCCTCACATACTGCCGTGAGACTACTAGGTTTTAAGTCCTTTAGAGCAATTTGGTAAAATATAACAAAAACCTTATAATTTTCCATAACCTTTGACCCTGCAATTGCACTTTCAGGAATTTATCCCAATGTAAGATTTATGTACAAGGACACTCAGCATGGGGCTGTTTAGTAGTGATAGATAATTAGTGCTATCCAGTGAAACATAACCATATAACAATGGGACATTCGTATTTTATACCAGTTGTACACTATGTGGCCATTAAAAATAATATTGTTGACAATTATTTAAAGATGAAGAATGTTCAAGCTCTAAGGTTAAAAACAAAACAAATAAAAAAACAAGTTATAATGCAGTATGTCACAATAATTCCATTTTATGGGGAAGGAAAGCATAGGAAAAAAAAATGGAAAAATATATGCCAAAATATTAACGTGGCTAGCTATGCTTTATCATACACAAAAATCTAAGAAACATGATTATTCTAATAGTAAATCAATAAATCAGTAGCATGGTTGTCAGAAGACTGGCCTGTACTCCAGTCCTGAATTTGCCTCTTTTGCTCTGT
The DNA here is from genome assembly GCA_030035585.1 of Dugong dugon. NCBI lineage: Eukaryota > Metazoa > Chordata > Mammalia > Sirenia > Dugongidae > Dugong > Dugong dugon. Next base: position 24,926,508 of record CM057482.1, on the reverse strand, counting down.
GAGGCCTTGGGCAGGATCCAGCTGAACCAAGGAGAGACTTGAATCTTTTTTCTTTTTTTTAATAGCTGGGGGCAAGCATGGCAGGCAATACTAGAGAGCCCAGAAGATTTGACACACGCAGACCAGCATGCAAGCTGTGAGTCTGCATTTATGCAAAACTGGCAGCAGCAGAGAGTATACACTAGACATATCTAGAGATAACCTGGATAAATGAACACACTTAAGACAAAATTGAGCAGTTTACTTCCTGCTGACTAACAGGTCAAAGCCTAATCTTTAAAACTGATGTCCTGATCTCAAGGCCCCTCAGGTGGTAATATTAGCCTCCCTGACGTGGTAGATCTTTTCCATAAATGCTTTTCCGCTAACAAAAAATCCTAGCTTTCCTGCCCATGGGGCTATTTTTGATTTAGAGTGTGCCCTGAACTGAACTCCCCAGTTTATGGAAGAGGCTCAATATGAAACTGCAGATTGACTCTTTTATCACAATCTTTTTAATTACTGCACATACCCAATTTTATTATCCAATTATGGGTAAGATTAAAGTTCGTCAAACTCCTTGTTTTATGTGAAATTCTTTCATTTCCAAAAGATCAGTGGAACATTAAAGAACAAATGAAACAGTCAGCTGCAGATTATACGAGTTGATTTATCATTGATCTTCCATAAACAGCAAAACTGGCTCTGATATTTCCCTAGCATAATACCTCTATGTATACAGTGTACTGTATATCTTTTCATTTCAGCCTTGAAAAAAATACGATATATCCCCAGTGGGAGTCATAATTTCACTGCATGTATAGTGCTTAAGGCTCCACAGCGCCCAACCAGTTTGTTACAGCAGATGGATGAGAGCCCACTGTTGCAAAATTGCTTTTGATTATTTGCACAATGACCTCTTCCCACTCTATCCCACCAAAATGCATTAACTCTTTCTACACAAGATGGAAAGATGCTATGCTGAATTAGTCTTATTTATCTAGTGCTGCTATAACAGAAATACTACAAATGGGTGGCTTTAACAAACAAATTTATTTTCTCACAGTTTAGGAGGCTAGAAGTCTGAATTCAGGGTACCAGGTATAGGGAAAGGCTTTCTTTCTTTGTTAGCTCTGGGGAAAGTTCTTTGTCTCTTTGAATTTCTGCTCCTGGGCAATCTTCATGAGGCTTGGCATCCCTTTTCTCCCATCTCTACTCTGCTCACTTGTTTAATCTCTTTGTATCTCAAAAGAGGTTGACTCAAGATACACACTACACTAATCCTGCCTCATTAACATAACAAAGAAACCCATTCCCAGATGGGATTATAACCACAGGCATAGAGGTTAGGATTTATAACACATATTTTTGGGGGACACAATTCAATCCATAACAACTGCTCTCTTGCAAGGTCCAGTTGATACATCATGTTCTTTTCTATGAAACCTTTCCTGATGCATTCTTCATCATCAAAAACAGTCTCTCTTTCCTTTGAAGTTCCTTTGCAGAGAGGAAAGTGGAAGGAACTAAGACACCTGCTGGGTGACATTTCCCAAGGTTATGAAGCTGGTAGGAGGAGATGCCAGGAGTATAATTCAGGGCTGGCTGTCTCCAAAGCCTTGCTGCTTCCATGCCCCTGGAGCACATGGTTTATGCTTCTGTTGTGGCCTTTGTTATCCTTTTCCTTTTACTTGAACAATTTGAGCACATTTTTCTTCAGCCATAGTGTGAGCTCCAGGTACAGTTTTATGCCCACTACTCTCCCCATCACCACTTTAATTTGTATTTGGTAGATATTCAGTGTACCAATCAGGGCTCAGTCAGAGAAGCAGAACAACTAGGAGATTATATATATATGTATATTTGGATTTGTTACTTTTTGCATCTGATGCTGGGGCTTGAAGCCCACAGGGCAGGTAGTTGGACGGGAAGATAGATGTAACATGGAGGAGAGCAAGAACAAGCCAGGACCCACAAACATGAACTGGAGACTATGAGGACAGACTGGAACCTGTATCAGTTCTTTTGCCTTTAACCTGGATGGTGTGGGTATTTTGTGGAAACCAGGGCCCTTTATCATGGAGCTAAACACACACACCTTGCCCAGAAGTTGGAGAAACTGAAGAAGGGTCCAGGGAAGGTGGAGCAGTTGTAGGCCCGGCTGTTGCATCACATCAGTGGGTGAGTCAGCAGATCAGTGACAATGTGTGTGAACTACAAAATGGCTGCCACTTCCCTTCTGCTCTCCAAATCTCTGATAGTAATCTTTCCTGTGTCCTGCTCTAACTGGCAACATGTAGGAAAAGGAACTCTGGGAAATGCATTTCAACCTAACCAAGTTATCACATTAGAAAGTCCCTATAGTTCAACTCTTGTTAACTTAGCACCCACACACATCTCCTTAAGCCATATTTAATCTCTAAATAAATACAATAACAAAATCATGCCTCTGCCTAATATGATACAACTATTCCACATACAACTAAAAAGACGCTCTTTCCTCAGAAGAGGTTATAAAATCCCTTTTTTGTCTTGGGGTAATGTTCACTCTTCTCTTAGCTGATTTGCACTCCCCCTTTGATATATGTAATTTAAACACTGAGATACAAGATTAACTACTATTATGGATTACATGTGAATGTGAAGAAAATGAAAATCCTCACAACTGGGCCCATAAATAGCATCATCATAAACAGTGAAGAAATTGAAGTTGTTAAGGATTTCATTCTACTTGGATCAAAAATCAATGCCCATGGAAGCAGCAGTCAAGCAATCAAATAACATATTGCATTGGTCAAATCTGTGGCAAAAGACCTCTTTAACATCTGTCACTTTGATGACTAAGTGCACCTGACCCAAGCCATGGTCTTTTCAGTTGCCTCATACGCAGGGGAAAGTTGGGCAATGAAAAAGGAAGACCGAAGAAGAATTGATGCATTTGAATTGTGGTATCAGCAAAGAATATTGAATATGTCATGGACTGCCAAAAGAACAAACAAATCAGTCTTGGAGGACGTATAGCCAGAATGCTCCTTAGAAAGAAGCAAGAATGGCAAGACTTTGTCCCATTTACTTTGGACATGTCATTAGGAGGGACCAAGTGCTGGAGAAAGACATTATGCTTGATAAGTAGAGGGTCAGCCAAAACGAGGGAGACCCTCAATGAGATGGATTGACACAGTGGCTGCAAAAAAGGGCCCAAACATAGCAACGATTGTGAGGATGGCACCGGACTGGGAAGCATTTCGTTCTGTTACATATAAAGTCGCTATGAGTCAGAGCAAACTCAACAGCACCTGACAACAACAACAACACTATTAACGCATCTTATATAGGTGGTGGAAACCCTGATGGCATACTGTTTAAGAGATATGGCTGCAAACCAAAAGGTTGGCAGTTTGAATCGACCAGGCGCTCCTTGGAAACCACATGGGGCAGTTCTACTCTGTCCTATAGGGTCGCTACGTAGATGATGAGAGGATGAGAGAAGGGAAAAAACAAATATATTTGGTTAATATATATACAAACATATTGTATCAAAATAAGAAATAAATACTGATAAATATTACAGTCATCACTTCTGCAAATGGTCACATGGTCGTACATGGTATTTATAACTACCTTCATCCATTATCCATTCAATATACCCTTCATCTTCACCAGCACCCCAGGTGATGGGTCTAGACCAGGATCAGCAAACTTTTTCTGTAAAGGGTCAGATTGTAAACATTTAGACATTGTGGGTCATGCAGTCTGTGTCTCAACTACTCAACTCTGCCAGCATAGCGCAAAAACAGCCACAGACAGTATGTAAACAAATGGATGTTGCTGTGTTACAATAAAACTTTATTTATAAACATAGGTGAAGAGTTGTATTAGGCCTGCAGAATGTAGTTTGCTGATCACTAGTGTAGGTCATTAGCAGTTCTGCCTGAATTGGGTTGTTGTAGTTTTCCATTGACTTTAATCACAGGACATGGGAGTATTAAGAGGCACCCTGGGGGGATCGCTTGCATTGCAGATATGTTCTTCTGCCCTCATTGTATGGTAGCAACCCATTTTACCCTTAATGTTCAGGATCAATCACCCCAGCAGAACAGTGACTCCTTTCTTTGCCTATTGATTCTTTGTCTGTTTCAAGAGGAATCCAAAGTAGCAAGGCAGCAGTCTCAACTTCCAGGTCAGTGGAATTATTGTTGTGTTCCCTGGTGGAAGCATTCTTCCCTTTGGAACTAAGGCCTCTAGACCACAGAGCCTGAAGTTGTTGGGATGGGACACTAATTTTGCTAGTGGATCACTAGGGGTAATAGTGAGATGCACCACATTCTCCTTGGGTGGGAACTGCTGGCCCCTGGCTGAACAAAGAGAATTTAGTGGTGCCCATATTTTTATTCAGTCAGCAAACATTTATTGAGCACCTACCATGTGCCAGGCACTAGCTGGGATGAAATGGTGAACAAGACCAAGATCATGGCACCCCTTTTGGAGCTCTCTGTCTAGAGGGGGAGAGACACATTAAATAAGGCAACAGGTAATACAGTAATTAAAAATGGATGTTGTGAGAGAGAATAATGGGGGGGGGGTACTTTAATTAGGAGATCAGAGAAAGCTCTGAGGAAGTGACTTTCCGGATGAGACCTGAAGGATGAGAAAGATGGACTCAAGCTAAGACCAATGGGAAGAGCATCCCAGACATGTTATCAGGAGGGACCAGTCCCTGGAGAAGGACATCATACCTGTAAAGTAGAGAGTCAGCACAAAAGAGGAAGACCCTCGACAAGATGGGCTGACACAGTGGCAGCAACAATGGGCTCAAACATAGCAATGATAGTGAGAATGGCGCAGGACTGGGCAGTGTTTTGATCTGTTGTACACAGGGTTGCTATGAGTGGGAACCAACTGGATGGCACCTAACAACAACATGGTAATTCTTTGTTTTAACTTTTTGAGGAACTGCCATACATTTTCCATAATGGCTGCATCAATTTACAATCCCACCAGCAATGCAGGAGGGTTTCAATTTCTCCACATCCTTGTCAACATTTGTTATTTTCCATTTTTCTGATAATGGTCATCATAGTTGGGGTGAGCTGATATCTCATTATAGTTTTGATTTGCATCTCCCTAATGACTAGTGATGTTGAGCATCTTTTCATTTGCTTATTGGCCATTTTAGAAGCTCCTACTTTGAGAAGGATGGAGTGGTCACTTGTGTTGGAAGTGCTGTGAGGCTGACTGAGTTCAGGTGGCTTGAGTCATCCAGACAATGTATTGGTGCAGAAGGGATCTGGGCAACCTGGGCATCTAGCAAGTGTGCTGTGGGGCCTTGAACCATACCGAGGCTATTGTTCTCAGAAACCGTATTATTTGATTCTGCCTTTCCTACCTATAAGCCAGTGGAGCTCTCAGAAGCACGCGTTGCCCTTTCCTGTGTTGTCAGTGGAGGACAGCCTTTCTAAGAGAATCTGTCTCAGAATGCTGAAGGCTCCTCTCAGAATGGACAGTCGGCAAAATTGTGAGCGTCCAATAGAGGGAAGCTCATGCAGGTTGGGATGATTTGGTTGGCTCTAAGAGTGTCCTGATATCTAGAAAGGCACATCATTTAGGGCTTGCATTGATTGGATGTAACTGAAAATTCATCTAATAATAGCTTAAGCACACAGAGGTTAGATTTTCACATGTATTAAGAACCCTAAAGAAGGCTATACAGGACGGGGTACATATGCTTATCCTTTGAGCTGCCGTCTAAGATACTGCACTGGTCTCACCCCTTTGGGAGCAAGAAAGAATGAAGAAAACTAAAGATACAAGGGAAAGATTAGTCCAAAGGACTAATGGACTACATCTACCACAACCTCCACCTGACTGAGTCCAGTACAGCTAGATGGTACCCGGCTACCACCACGGACTGCTCTGACAGGGATCACAATAGAGGGTCCCGGACAGAGCTGAAGAAAAATACAGGACACAATTCTAACTCATAAAAAAAGACCAGACTTACTGGCCTGACACAGACTGGAGAAACCCCGAGAGTATGCCCCCCAGACACCCTTTTGTCTCAGTAATGAAGTCACTCCCGAGGTTTACCCTTCAGCCAAAGATTAGACAGGCCCATAAAACAAAAGCAGACTAAAGGGGCACACCAGCCTAGAGGCAAGGACTAGAAGCCAGGAGGGGTCAGGAAAGCTGATAATGAGGAACCCAAGGTCAAGAAGGGAGAGTGTTGACATGTTGTGGGGTTGTTAACCAATGTCATAAAACTATATGTGTACTAACCATTTAATGAGCAACTAGTTTGTTCTGTAAACCTTCATTTAAAGTACAATTAAAAAAAAAAAAGAATTTAGGCTTCTTCTGGCTCTCTGCTTTGTGCATTCTTAACATATGACTTTGATCCTCATGGTTGCAAGATAGCTGCTCCTCCTCCAGCCATCACTTCCACGTTCCAAGCAGGAAGAAGATAGAAAGGCATATGGCACAGGCATATGCCTGCTGAGTCAGTTTTGTTTTCCCAGAGGTCCCACACAGCAGACTTTGGTTTCTATTTCACTGGCCAGAACAGGTTTGCTGGGTCACCTCTGTTGTTAGCAGCTGTCAAATAGATTTCAACTTATAGTGACCCATGTGACAGAGTAAAACTGCCCTATAGGGTTTTCGAGGCTGTAATCTTTATGGGAGCAGGTTGCCAGGTCTTTCTCCCATGGAGCCTCTGGGTGGGTTCAAACCGCCAACCCTATGGTTAGCAGCCAAGCGCTTAACTTTTGCCAGCAGGGCTCCTTTGTTCACCTCTAGCTGCAATGAAATTTGAGAGATGTTTTTAAAAGAACATACTGCCTCCCTGAACAAAATTAGGCTTCTATTGCTAGATAGAATATTGGGAGAAGGGGCAGTGGGTATTAGCTAAGCCACTCACAATGTCTGCTGCCCCTGGGAAGAAAGAGATGGTGGGATGGGGGTGGGGAGAGGAGGAGGGAGAGCATGAGAAAGAGAGAGTAAGTCCACCGATTCCTCGGTAGTGCTCATTATAAAACTGAAATGTCACATCAGGAGTTTTTAAGCGGCGCTGCAACTATTTTCACCTCCTTCTAAATGCATCTCCCTTGACTCAGCAAATACCTAAATTACTCCTGCTACTCCAGTTTGTACTTTCATTTGAATCTTTTACTTTACAAATGCCCAACTCATGAGACCATAATGTTTTCCTTTATTTATAAACAGTTCTTTCTGGCTGTTTAGGAAAAAAAAGACAGAAAGAGAGCGACAATTAAGAAATATGTCATTACTCCAAGACTACATTAATTCTCCTTCGGTGTCCCAGCAGGGAGCTCCATCTTGGAGAATTCATTAAAGCCTGACCTGGAGAAGTGTAATGAAAAAAATGTCACAGGAGACCAACATTTTGAATTATTGATTAGAAGGGGTTTTCCTAGCTCTTTTGGCTTAATTACACACTCTGAAGGAGGCGAAGCAGACAGAAGGAGAGATGGAAGTTGCAGAGATTTAAAGTGGCTGTGAGGTTTGCAACAGCTGCGTTGCATTACCGGTTTTATGAAGCTGTTGCTGTGGAGCTCATGGGCTGTAGCTCCAGAAAAGGGGAGGCACCGGGGAGAGGAGCCTAAGGACTGAATACTAAGAATCCCCTACTGGTCTTTTGGCAAGGAGATTTCTAGATATAAATACCATGCTCTATCCTGTAATGGGGAGCCCTGGTGGCACAGTGGTTAAGAGCTATGGCTGCTAACAAAAGGTAAGCAGTTCGAATCCACCAGCCACTCCTTGGAAACCCTATGGGGTGGACTCTGTCCTATAGGATTGCTATGAGTTGGAATCGAATCCAATCGACTCGACGGCAACGGGTTTTTATGCTGTAACAGGAGGCTTGGTTGCACAGCGGTTAAGCATTCGGCTGCTAACCAAAAAGACTGGCAGTTCCAACCCACCAGCATAGCAATCTGCTCCTGTAAAGATTAAAAACAAAACCAAATCCGTTGCCGTCGAGTCAGTTCTGACTCATAGCAACCCTACAGGACAGAGTAGAACTGCCAGCCTGGGAAACCCTATGGGGCAGTTTTACTCCATCATATAGGGTCACTATGAGTTGAAATCAACTCTATGGCATACAACAACAACAACAACAACATCCTATAATAAGTGAGCCACATCCAGTGAACAGGGGAGGGGTGGGATGAGGAGCCTCCATAATTGCACACTCGCTGTGAGAATCCTGGGATCTCAGCACAAGCTCCCAGAACCCTGTTTCTCTAAGGGCTTGCTGGAGAAATCATACAGAGGCTTCTTGGGACTAAGGCCTGATTTGAGGGCAGAGGGATCAAGATTTTGGAACTACGTCAGCCAAAGATTAGACGGCCCCATAAAGCAAACAATAATACCCATAGTTCAACCATGTATATGAGACTAAATGGGCACACCAGCCCAGGGACAAGGACGAGAGGACAGGAAGGGACAGGAAAGCTGGATGAATGGAAATGGGGAGCGTAAGGTCGAGAAGGGGAGAATGTTGACATGTCATGGGTTTGGCAACCAAGGTCACAAAACAACATGTACATTAATTACTTAATGAGGAACTGATTTGTTCTATAAACCTTCATCTAAAACACACACACACACATACATACAAAGATTTTAGAACTACGTGGGTAGATAAAGGTTGCCCTATGCTCTTGGGGGGAGCCCTGGTGGCACAGTGGTTAAGAGCTCGGCTGCTAACCAAAGGTCGGCAGTTTGAATCCACCAGCTGCTCCTTGGAAACCCTAACAGACAGTTCTACTCCGTCCTATAGGGTCACAATGAGTCGAAGTTGACTCGACAGCAATGGGTTTTTTTGGTTTATGCTCTTGGGGTGGGGGGTGGGGAGCAGTGGTTGTTCATTGGTAGAATTCTCCCCTTCCATGCAGGAGATCCGGGTTCCATTCCTGGTCAATGCACCTCATACACAGCTACCACTCGTCTGTCGGTGGAAGCTTGCGTGTTGCTGTGATGCTAAACAGATTTCAGTGGAGCTTCCAGACTAAGGCAGACTAGGATGAAAGGTCTGGCAATCTACTTCTGAAAATCAGCCAGTGAAAACCCTATGAATCACAACAGTCTGTTCTGCAGCCAATCATGTGTATGGCACAGGACCAGGCATTGTTTTGTTCAGTTGTGCATGGGGTCGCCATGAGTAGGGGTCGACTTGAAAGCACCTAGCAACAACTACATGCTCTTAGGAAAATGTTGAATAATTCAGAGACTATTTCCAGGGAAGTGCAGTTGCTGGACCTGCCTTCTAGTTGGGGTGCCCTTTCATGTGTAATGCCTGGGCCGCCCTTCTGATCCATGCTAAGCAGCTCTAGAGAGCTTGTCACAGCTTCCTGTCAGGGTCAACAGTGCCCTCTGGGATCTGACCCCAGCCTGCTGCTTTCTGCTTTGCTTCCTGCATTCTAGGGCCTTCTCTCAGTCCTTCTAAGGTGCCAGCTCCTTCCCACCTAAGCACTGTCATACATGTTCCTTGCTCTCCTGGAATGCTCTTCTCCCTACCTCCTCTCCCTGAGCCTAGCTGATGGCCCTCCTCATCCATCAGAACTCTGCTCAGTCGTCACACCCTCCAGGAGGTCTACTGATGCCCCCCTTTCCTAGACAACGTCAAGGCCTCCTGTTACCCACTTTCTAGCTTTTGTATGTTGTATTCCTAGAATTTATTGCAGGCATAATTAAACATTTATTTGTAGGATGAATTGGTTAATGCCCATCTCTCCCACTAGACCAGAAACTCCATGAAGGCAGGAGCCATGCCTAATTTTGCTCATGATTTTATCTCCAGAACCTTACTCACTGCTTGGCACATAGTAGGCTCTTTAACTAAATCCTTTCCTCGGCTCTGTGGGGCAGAGTTGACAATCTCCATTTTATAGCTGAGGAGGTCCAGAGAAGTCAAGTGAGTTACACAGCTGGTAAGGACAGAGCTGGAGTTCACATCCATATCTCTCCAGTTATGAGCCTTGCTCTTTTTACCAAAGTTCCTAGTAGCAGCTGCACCCTGGGGGTAGCACACACCAAGCCTGTTCCACAGCAGACAGCAGGCAGCCTTGGTCCTAACCCCTAGGGCTACGCTGCAGTTGAGCACTTCTGTGGCCTTCCATACCCTGGATTTGCTGTCTGTGGCCTCTCTCCTTGTCTGGATAATGTTCCCTGAGTCCCCTCGCACTAGCTTAGACCCGTGATCCTGCTCCAATTTGTACATGAAGACACACAATTCGGTCCCTTTTCCCCAGCCTTGCTGGGTCTTTGGCTGTTGAGCCACTCACTCCTTACTCTTGCCTTTTCTGGTGTGACTAGATTCTTACCTCAATTCTACCCTCGGGATTCAGGACACACCCAGTGCCAGCATGATGCCATCCCTCACTTATTGCTGTTTGACAGTTTTGAATATAACTCTATTTGACCACAGCTGGCTCATTCTTCATGCTTTCCATGGAGACTTCCTTCTTGGTGCCCGCCTCCTCCCTGCTCAGCAGCTAGGACTGTGTTCCCGACCCCAGACAATCGTGTCTGACTTCTGTCCACCTACCATGGGTGCTAGTTCCATGTGGTCCAGGAACCCTTGCTGCCAACAGGACCCCTCCAGCCAGGGGGAGCCTGGAATACTGTGTGCAAGCAGATGGCACTGGAACGTGGCGAGGCTCCTGTCCAGGGCAGAGAGAGAGGAGAGGAAGGTTGGACAGGAGGACTGGATGTTATCTGGAATAACTTTAATCACTGGAGGTGTACCAGGTGCATCCTAAAACGTCCGGGCAGAGTGAGTGCACTGCAACCAGATGGGCTCAGGTGCCACCAGCATGCTTGCATGGTCTCCTGGAGTGGAAAGAGGCAGGATGGAGGGCGGAGAAGGCTAGAGGGTAGATGAAGGAGAGCCAGTGATAGCATCTGGTCTCATTCTGTCTCCCTTAGCTGCCGCTCTTCTTCTAGCCCTTCCCTCTTGCAGTGCTATTTCGAACTCCTTTTTATGAATTCATGGAACTAAGATTCCTGAGTGCCTAGTATGTTCCAGGCCAAGTGCTAGGCTCGGTGGCTTTATGGCCCTGCCCTGTTGGAATGTACAGGCTAGCATGGGAGATTGAGATAGAGAGGGGCCAAATCACCAGGCAGACGAGTGTGAACTTTCAATGGGACAAAGAAGCAGGACCCGGTGCTGTCATGAGGAGAGTTGACGAAGTCAGGGTGCTCAGAGCAGGCTTCCTGGGGAGATACTGCCGAAGCAGCAATCTGAAGGGTGAGCAGGAGTTTACTGGGAGAAAAGGGGAGGAAGGGTGTCCAGGGGAGGGGGACAGTGTGCAGGGCCCTGTTGCAGGAGGGAGCATGGCAAATTTTAGGAACTCAGGGAAGGGCAGGGTGGTGGGAGAGACAGCTTGACGGGGGACACAGTGAGAAAAGAGGCTCTCAGCTATTTTTAAGATAAAATACATGGGTGGGGATGGGGGTCATGGGAAGCTCCTTTGTACTCTAGGTTGAGTGGATGCACATTTCCTGGCACAAAGGTGAGAGGGAAGCAGATGGTGATGATGGTGATCACCATCATCTTCATCATAGCTAATACTTGTTATCATTGTGTAGTTGAGTCAATTCCGACTCATGACAACCCCATGTGCTACAAAGTAGGACTGCTCCAATAGGGTTTTCTTGGCTGTAATCTTTATGGAAGCAGATCGCCAGGCCTTTTCTTCTGCGGTGCTGCTAAGTGGGTTCAAACCACCAATCTTTCGGTTACCAGCCAAGCACAAACCATTTGCACCAGCCAGGGACCTAGCTGACACTACATGGTGCTGTGTGCCAGGCACTGTTCAAAGGACTTTGAGGATTCTGCTTAGGAAAGAAAGGGGCAAAGGATGAGAAGGCAGGGTGAACATACAAAGGTTTCCAGGGTTTTATTTGCAGTCAGCACAAAGGGAATGCCAGCAGTTTCCTCCCTCTGCTTTAGATTCCCCCACATTAATTAACTTGATCATTTTACAAGTCACTTTGATCGTCAGATGTTGGACGTGAAGCTGTAGTGATTTAATAGATTGGAAAACCAAGATGACTTGAAAGCTTTGCCTTCTACCTACAATTTTTTTTTAATGTGCTGGAAACCTAAAAGCGATATTCTTTATGAGCAAATTAAATTTTACTTTTTTTTTTTTTTAAGAGTTATTAAGTCAGATGGTGAGTTTAGAACAGATGCCTTCAGAGATCAGAGTCATCGCTTGCTTTACGAGGGAGCAGAGGGTTTGTGAAATGTGCTGTTTAATGCCGTGTGGTGCCAGGTTGTTTTTCTTCTTCCAGGGTGAAGTGCATGCGCTTTCCTAATATTTTGGCAGATGTCTAATAATAGACCGCAGGAAAAAAGCACTACGTTTTTATTTCAGAGCCAGTTTTATCAAGTTCTTTGAGGGGTTTTGTAGGAAAGAAGCATGGGTTCTTGTTCCTGCCGCACGACCTTGGCAAATATCTGTCCTTCTAGGAGTCCATGTGTGACTTAGGATTCTAGGAACAGATCAGCATTCTGAACACAGATAGGACTCAGGATCACTTCCCACGCAAGGAGACGATCCAAATACACGGTTTCGTTGTCTGTAAAGTGGGCTGACAATTATTATCTAGACAGGCATATTCCTAGACCGTTGCACACCTATATTCACATTCACACACACACACACACACACACACACACACACACACACACACGACACACAGGTTTGCTGAAACTCCCAAACAGAAAACTAGTTTTAGGTTTTTAGTGTGTTTGCATTGGGTTTGAACGGAGCAAGGATGAGTCTGACTAAAAGGCAAATGACCCTACCACCCAGCCCACCTAACAAATGTCCACTGTATCCTTGGATGGCTTCCTGCTGACTTTCAAGTGTCTTTGACTTCCAGCCCAGACCTGAGTGACCACACTGCCCCCAACATTGTGGCAAAAAGTAGAGTTGCTGCATCTTCTTTAGGCCACCACCTGCCTGGGCACCAGCACATGGGGTAGCAGAAAGGACTATTACATGGCATATCCTTGCCTTTACTCTCTCTGGCCCCTCTGCCTGGGATACTCTCTCCACACCATCCCTTAGGTCCACAGTCACCCATGCCCCAAGGCCTGGCTCCAATGCCCTCTCCAGGAAGGTTTGTTCGATCCCCCTATTTCCCTCCTCTGAGACTTTTATTTGGACCTCTTTTGTAGTTTGGTTTTGTTGATTCTTTCTATTGTTTTTCTATTCGCTATTTCATTTATTTCTTCTCTGATCTTTATTATTTCCTTTCTTCTTGTGGCTGTGGGCTTCTTTTGCTATTCTCTTTCTGTTTGTTTGAGTTGTAGGGCTAACATTTTGATTTTTTCCTTTTCTTCTTCTTTTTTTTTATTTTTTGAGGAGCCTTGGTGGTGCAGTGGTTAAGAGCTCGGCTACTAACCAAGAGGTTGGTGGTTCAAACCCACCAGCTGCTCTTTGGAAACCCTACGGGGCAGTTCTACTCTGTCCTATAGAATCACTATGAGTTGGAATCGACTCGAAGGCAACAGTTTTTGTAGAAGTCAGCATTTCTAGTGAGTGCTCTCCACATCAGCTCCTCTGGGAGGCTGAACTTCTTGGAACCTCCACATCAGACTGGGCTCAGAGAACATTTGTTGACCAGAGCCACTCCAGGTATCAGTCTTGACACAGTAGCTCTCTCAGGTTTGAATTTGATCAGGTCACTCCCTTGCTTTAAATCCTTCATTGGCTCCCTGTAGCTCTTAGAATAAAATCCATAGTCTTCCTCATGCCAGAGGACTGCCTGGTTTGACCCCTAACTACTTCTCCAGCCTCATTTCCTGTCATGCTCCATCTCGCCATGCTCCAGCTACATCCACCAGCTCATGGAAAATGCCAAGCTCTTCCCTGCCTCGGGACCCTTGCACGTGCCAAGCCATCTGCTTGGAATTTCCCTCCCCTTCACCTGACCACCCTGACTCCTCCTTCAGACCTGGGCTTAAATGTCAGAGAGGCCTTCCCTGATGTCCTCCCATCCACCATTGAACTTAGACTCACATGTGTTTACTGTTCATCACTATTTGTAATTACACATTCTTTTCTGTGATTGTTTTAAGTCCTTCATCCCCAGTAGAACCTCAGGAGGGCAGGGCCAAGTCTGTCTTGATTGTCATCATGTCTGCAGCATTTAGTTTGAGGTCTACACTGAGCAGGTGCTCAAAAAATTTATTTTTAGGACTAAATGGAAGAGAGGTAGGCACAAACACATCAAGGCCTAACAGATTTCCCCTTTTGGCTCAGCTTCTTCCCTAAATTGCCCTTTTTGTACTTCCTGTTTTGGAATCCAGGCCTTCCCAGAATTTAGTCTTTGCCTGTGAAGCATTCACAAGCTTCAGCTTTGCTTCATGGTGTTGCTGATCGAATCCTGGACCAGATGCTGTCTGTCCCATCCTCATCTCCCTCAGGCCTTGTGTTTAGCTGCAGCTGACCAAACTCCAAACATCAGGGTCTGTAGCTGTTTGCGTGAAAGTCTCTCTGCCCTTGTCTACACAGGTTGGGGTGCTGAGACACTAACTCCCACCGCAGCAGCTCCCCCATGCTTGGGTGGGGACCTCCCAGGCGTGTGTTCCACACCACTTCCCAGAGTGCCGCTGTGTGATTGGGCTCTAGTCTCCCACTGCAGTAGCTTGGCTAACTTCTTCTCCTGTCTCCCTTCTCTGCTCTCCTACCTATGTTTTCTCCACATCCCAGAGAAACTACTTGTACCTGAATCCTTTTCTCAGGGTCTGCTTCTGGGGGAACCCAAATTAGACAAGCACGATTACTACAGAATATTAAACTGTTATTATTACAGAATAAGCATTCTGACAAGCTTCATTTTTCAGATAAGGAAATGGAAATTTGGCAGAGAGGTAAAGGAATTTGTCTAAAGCTGAACAGCTATGCAGTTGGAGCCCTGGTCAGCAGCCCAGAGCCCTTTCCTTCCATGTTGTTGCTGTCATTGTTGTTAGCTGCCTCTGAGTTGGCCCCTGATGTAAGGGGATCCCAACCACAGTGGAATTAAATGCTGCCTGGTCCAACACCATTCCCATGACGCATTGTGAATCCAACTGTTGTGATCCATGGGGTTTTCATTGGCTGATTGTCAGAAGTAGATCACCAGGCCTTTCTTCCTAGTTTGTCTTAGTCTGGAAGTTCTGAAACTTGTTCAGCATCATAGCAACACACAGGCCTCCACTGACAGATGGGTGGTGGCTGCACATGAGGTACGCTGGCTGAGAATCAAACCCAGATCTCCATGTGGAAGGCAAGTATTCTACCACTGAACCACCAATGCCAAGCAGATGATGGTAAAGAGACGGTGAGGCCCAGCTTGGGAAAAATGTACTTATATCCTGAGACCACGTGCACTGAGAAGCCGGCATCCAGACAAAGGGGCACAGGTGCTCACACACATGTCCCCAGAGAGACTCTCACAGACCCACAAATGCCAGTGTGTGCACACTTAGACCCATAAGTGCAGAAACACACATATTGTTAGTAGCCTTCCCAATTTCCTAATTAAGAACAAACTGTAAGTGAAGCATGTTCTGTCCGGCTTCGCACACTCAAGCTTATAGAATCCAGGGACCTTCATCAGGTCTCCTGGCCCAGCCTCCTGCTTCTAAACAGTTCAGATATCAGAACTGGATCAGAATAAGGACTTGTCAGTGAAGGAGGGGCACTTAACCAGCCACTGAACGAGCTGTTAGGTACCCTGGAATAATGGCAGGCTTCTTGAAATGAGAAGATGGGATTTTTTTTTTTGGACAGTCTGAGGTTTAAAATTACCTAGTAGAACTAATGGGCTCTTTCTGTCTCATAATTATGTTTGTCATGATACAAACACTTAAATGCTTGGCTGTTGGTCTTCTTGGACAAACCTCCCTGCATCAAATGAAATTGTAATGCCATGATGAGCCATTATGCTGTGCCAGATGGTAGTCCCTGTGTGATGCGCACTGCCCAGAAATCCTGTTGTTCTCAGCATGTACAGTGTGGCCTAATAATCAGGAGGTGGGCCCTGTTCTCCATGGAGCAGTCACAGGGGCCCAAGGACTAGGAGCTGGGATCCACAGGCTCAGGTTCCTTGGAAGTTAGGTGGATCCTGGGACTCTGCGGTTATATGTTTCTTTGCTGGAAACATAAGGTGCTAGCAGAATTTTACAGTCTAACCAAGGATGTCACTGGAATGACTTCATCTCTATGGAGTTATTACTGTTCCTTCAATGAAGTAATCACAGAGAATTAAATGCTAAATTGTTTGATTTGTATGAAGAAGGAACATCGAGACTGTTTTGCCATGCACATCTTAATTTATGGAATCATTATAGTATGATGGGTCTAGTCGTCAGAAGGACTTAGTGGAGGTTGGGTGGTGTATTGCACTGAATACGCAAGGAGTGATATTAGGAGGACGGCAAGCTGAGAATTAGCATTCCAGAAGGAATAAAGCCATCTGAATACAATATTAGAAGTTTTGATACTACGTTTCTAGGTAGTTTGGACTTCCTGAGTTATTTAAGAAATTTCATTTTCTTTCCATGAGGAAGTATTTTAGTGCTCTTTGGTGGCAAGCAGGACCAGATTATCCAATAGATAAGGTGCTTACCTTGCTTCCCAGATCATCTGCAGTGAACAATTTCACATTTTTTCAGCCCATCAAAGATTCTGCTTCTAGGTATGCCTTGCATCTGTCTCTCTCCCAACCCCCCAGCACTTTCCTACAGAAGCAAGCCTCTTTTCCAATATATAATCCCTGACAGGGGCGGATGACCCAGTAAGCAAGACAAGCACAGAATCTGTAGTGGACAATTCACATGGTGAAACCCAGGTAAAATGGTTTACTACATATTAGTAAGTAAGCACAAGTAAGCCCATGCTTACCTTGTTTATTGGATAATCCACCCCTGGTGGCAAGTAAGAGAAATCAGTGTAAACTTATTAAGGTAGAGGGGGAGGTTTTATAAATGAAGCGTATGACCTGGAAGAGAAACGAGGTGTTTCTCTTTCCTTCTCTCAAAGAGCTAGCAGAACTTTCTGTTTTGGAGGCCTGATGTATCCTCCACTCTAGAAGAAATTAAGAGGATTTTTATAAGTTTGTTTTATTGAGATATAATTTACATACAATAAAAGTTACCAATTTTTAAAGAACAATTTGATGAGCTTTGACAAAGATATATATGTAGTCATGTAACCACCACCACAATCATGATACAGAACGTTTCCATCAACCCCAAAAGTTCCCTTGGGCCCCTTTGCAGTCAGTTCTATCTCCCACCCCAGGCCCTGATAATCACTGATCTGCTTTCTGATCATAGTTTTGCTTTGTGTAGAATTTTACATAAATGGAATCTATAGTATGAACTTGTTTATTTCTGACTTCTTTCACTTAGCAGAATGCTTTTTTTTTTATTATTGTGCTTTAGATGAAGGTTTACAGAACAAACTAGCTTCTCATTAAACAATTAGTACACATATTGTTTTGTGACATTGGTTACCAACCCCCTGACATGTCAAGACTCTCCCTTCTCGACCTTGGGTACCCTATTACCAGCTTTCCCGTCCCTCCTGCCTTCTAGTCCTTGCCCCTGGGCTGGTGTGTCCTTTTAGTCTTGTTTTGTTTTATGGGCGTGTCCAATCTTCGTCTGAAGGATGAACCTCAGGAGTGACTTCATTACTGAGCTAAAATGTGTCTGGGGGCCATACTTTCAGGATTTCTCCAGTCTCTGTCAGGCCAGTAAGTCTGGTCTTTTTTTGTGTGAGCTAGAATTTTGTTCTACATTTTTCTCCACCTCTTCTGGGACCCTCTATTGTGATCCCTGAAAGAGCACTCAGTGGTAGTAGCCAGGCACCATCTAGTTGTGCTAGACTTAGTCTGGTGGAGACTGTGGCAATTGTGGTCCATTAGTCCTTTGACTAATCTTTCCCTTGTGTCTTTAGTTTTCTTCATTCTCCCTTGCTTCTGATGGGGTGAGACCAGTGGAGTATCTTAGATGGTCTCTCACAAGCTTTTAAGACCCCAGACACTACTCACCAAAGTAGAATGTAGAACATTTTCTTTATAAACTATGTTATGCCAATTGAGCTAGATGTTCCCTGAGACCATGGTCCCCACTTAGCATAATGCTTTTGAGGTTCATCCATGTTCTTGTGTGTGTCAGTACTTCTTTCTTTTTATTACCAAATAGTATTGTATTGTATAGACATACCACAATTTGTTTATCTATTCACTAGTTGATAGATATTTGGGTTGTTTCCAGTTTTTCTTCTTTTAAATTTATTTTATTGTTTGTTGAGAATATACATAGCAGAACATACACCAATTTAACAATTTCTACATGTACAATGCAATGATATTAATTATATTCTTTGAGTTCCAAATTGCTTCTTCCCCATTAACATAAACTCACTGCCCTCTAAGATTCCTGTGTAATCTTTTGAGTTGCTTGTCAATTTGATCCCATATAGATAGGTCTTAAAAGGGTACAATGCTAAAGGCAGGTGTTCTTTACTAGTTAAGCTAAACTATTGTTTGGTTTTAAGAAGACTTCAGGGAATATTTTTGGCTTAAGGTTTAAAGATTATCTCAGAGCAATAGTTTCAGGAGTTTATCCAGCCTCAGTGGATCCAGAAACTCTGGATTCTATGAAGATTTTAACTTCTTTTCTGTATTTCCCCCCTTTAGATCAGAATTCTTCCATAGAATCTTTGATCAAAACATTCAGTAATTGTAGCCAGGCACCATCCATCTTCTGGTCTCATGGAGAAGAAGGCAGTTGTTTATGAAGGCAATTAGCCACACTATTTCCAGTTTTGAATGAAGTACATGTCTTTGTGTGGATTTATGTTTTCATATCTTGTGGGTAAATACCTAGGAGTGGGATTGCTGGGTCATAGAGTAAGTGAATGTTTAATTTGAAAAGAACTGTCAAACTTTTTAAAGTGGGTATAACGTTTTGCACTTCCACCAGAAAAAATATGAGAGTTTCGAGTTTCAATTGCTCTACGTCCTGTCAACACTTGTAATTTAGGCAGTCTAGTGAGTGTGTCAGAATCAACTCGACGGCAAGGGGTTTGGTTTTTTGGTTAGTGAGTGTGTAGTGGTATCTCAATCTGATTTTAATTTGCATTTCCTTAATGACAAAAGATGTTGAGCATCTTTTCATGTGCTTACTTGCCATTTGCTTATCTTTTTTGGTGAGGTAAATATTCAAATTGTTTCCCCATATTTAAAAATTGGGTAGATTGTCTCATTATTATTTAAATGAAAGAGTTCTTTATATATTTTGAATATAAGTCCTTTATCAAGCATATGTTTTGCAAATATTTTCTCCTAGTCTGTGCTTACCTTTTCATTTGACTGAGGAGACATGACTCTCTATTCTGGTGATTCTAATTAAACTGCCATTCATTTGACCTAGAATTCTTCCCCTTATACCAATCAAGTAAATATTTAGTAGATTTCCTATCTATTTCACTCCTAGTCACACCATGACTAAGTAGCCAGTGCCATAGTCCATATGAGTCAGACTATTCTGATTACTGCTTTGACTCTGCTGTCCATTACGATAAACACCTTGTTTTTGTCAGTTGAGTACCACCACTTGGACCCTACCACCACGGGGTCCAATCAACCCCATTGTAGTTAGGTGTCTTAATTCAGTTAGGACAGTTCCCACTGTCAAATCTGACTTATATAAAATAGCAAACACTATTATTCAAATTTATACACTAACCACTAATGCCAAAGATGAGGAAATTGAAGATTTTTACCAACTTCTGCAGTCTGAAATTGATCAAACATACAGTCAAGATGCATTGATAATTACTGGTGATTGGAATGTGAAGGTTGGAAACAAAGAAGGATTGGTAATTGGAAAATATGGCCTTGGTGAGGGAAATGTTGCTGGAGCCTGCAAGATAAATTTTGCAAGACCAGTGACTTCTTCATTGCAAATACTTTTTTCAACAATATAAATGGCGACTATGAATGTGGACCTCACCAAATGAAATACACAGGAATTAAATCAACTACATTTGTGGAAAGAGACAATGGAAAAGCTCAATGTTATCAGTCAGAACAAGGCCAGGGGCCGACTACAGAATAGACCATCAATTGCTCATATGCGAGCTCAAGTTGAAGCTGAAGAAAATTAGAACAAGTCCACGAGAGCCAAAGTGTGACCTTGAGTATATCCCACCTGAATTTAGAGACCATCTTAAGAATAGATTTGATGCACTGAACACTAATGACCGAAGACTAGATGAGTTGTGGAATGACATCAACGACATACACGAAGAAAGCAAAAGGTCAATAAAAAGACAGGAAAGAAAGAAAAAACCCAAGTGGATGTCAGAAGAGACTCTGAAACTTGCTCTTGAATGTAGAATTTGCTAAAGCAAATGGAAGAAATGATGAAGTAAAAGAGCTCAACAGAAGATTTCAAAGGGCAACTCGAGAAGACAAAGTGAAGTAGTATAATGGAATGTGCAAGGACCTGGAGTTAGAAAACCAAAAGTGAAGAACACGCCCACATTTCTCAAGCTGAAAGAACTGAAGAAAAAAATTCAAGCCTCAAGTTGCAACACTGAAGGATTCTATGGGGAGAATATTGAACGATGCAGGAAGCATCAAAAGAAGATGGAAGGACTACACAGTCACCGTACCAAAAAGAATTGGTTAACATTCAACCATTTCAGGAGGCAGCAAATGATCAAGAACCTATGATACTGAAGGAATAAGTCCAAGCTGAATTGAAGGGAATAGTGAAAAACAAGGCTCCAGGAATTGACGGGATACCAACTGAGATATTTCAACAAATGGATGCAGCACTGGAAGTGCTCACTTGTCTATGTCAAGAAATTTGGAAGAGAGCTACCTAGCCAACTGACTGGAAAAGATCCATATTTGTGCCCATTCCAAAGAAAGGTGATCCAATAGAATGTGGAAATTATTGAACAATATCATTAATATCACACACAAGTAAAATTTTGCTGAAGATCATTCAAAAGTGGTTGCAGCTGGACATCTACAGGGAACTGCCAGAAGTTCAAGCTGGATTCAGAAGAGGACGTGGGACAAGGGATATCATTGCTGATGTCAGATGGATCTTGGCTGAAAGCAGAGAATATCAGAAAGATGTTTATCTGCATTTTATTGACTATGCAAAGGCATTAGACTATGTGGATCATAACAAATTATGGATAATATTGCAAAGAATGAGAGTTGCAGAACACTCAATTGTGCTCTTGAGGAATCTGCACATAGACCAAGAGGCAGTCGTTCAAACAGATAGGAGAAGGGGATACTGCATGGTTTAAAGTCAGAAATGGTGCGTGTCAGGGTTGTATCCTTTTATCATACTTATTCAATCTGTATGCTGAGAAAATAATCGAAGAAGCTGGACTATATGAAGAAGAATGGGATATAAGGATTAGAGGAAGACTCATTAACAATCTGCGACATGAAGATGACACAACCTTGCTTGCTGAAAGTGAAGGGGACTTGAAGCACTTACTGATGAAGATCAAAGACTACGGTCTTCAGTGTGGATTACAGCTCATCATAAAGAAAACAAAAATCCTCACAACTGAACCAATAAACAACATCATGATAAACAGAGAATATATTGAAGTTGTCAAGTATTTTAGTTTATTTGGATCCACAATCGATGCGCATGGAAGCAGCAGTCAAGAAGTCAGATGACGTATTGCATTGGGCAAATCTGCTGCAAAAGACCTATTTAAAGTGTTGAAAAGCAAGGATGTCACTTTGAGGAGTAAGGTGCACCTTACCCAAGCCGTGGTGTTTTCAATCGCCTCACATGCATGTGAAAGTTGGACAATGAATAAGGAAGACTAAAAAAAGAATTGATGCCTTTGAATTATGGTGTTGACAAAGAATATTGAATATACTGTGGACTGTCAGAAGAACAAACAATCTGTCTTGGAGGAAGTACAACCAGAATTCTCCTTAGAAGCAAGGAAGGCAAGACTTCGTCTCACATACTTTGGACATTTTATCAGGAGGGACCAGTCCCTGGAGAAGGACATCATGCTTGGTAAAGTACAGGGTCAGCAAAAAAAAGGAAGATCCTCAAGGAGATGGATTGACACAGTGGATCCAACAATGGGCTCAAGCATAGCAAAGATTGTGAGGATGGTGCAGGACTGGGCAGTGTTTTGTTTTGTTGTACATGGGGTAGCTATGAGCTGGAACTGACTTGATGGCACCTAACAACAACAACAACAGTATTCCACTGTATGTATGTACTACAGTTTGCTTATACATTTATCCATTGATGGACACTTTTGTTGTTTCTATTTATTTGCTATAGTGAATAAAGCAGCAATGAACATATATGTGCATGTTTGTTGTGTCATTATTTTTAGAAATCTAGGGTACATACCTATGAGTGGTATTGCTGGATCATAAGGTAGTTCTATTTCTAGTTTTTTTTTTGAGTAAGTGCCATACAGTTTTCCATACCGGTTGTACCACTTTACTGTACCACCAACAAAGGATAAGGGGTCTGATCTCCCCACATCCTTGCCAACATTTGTAGCTATGTTTTGTTTTTTTTTAATTAGTGTCATTTTAGCCAGGGTCAGATGGTATCTCATTGTAGTTTTGATTTGCATCTCTCTAGTGACTAATGATCGAGAGCATCTTTTCATATGTTTGTTGGCTGCTTGGATGTCCTCTTTGGTGAAGGTTCTTTTCATGTCTTTTGCGCATTTTGTGAATGGGTTGTTTGCCTTTTTGTTGTTGAGATGTTGCAGTTTTTTAATAGATTTTGGAGATTAGACCCTTATCAAATAAGTTGTTTCCAAATACTTTTTCCCACTCTGTAGGTTGTCTGTTTACTCTTTTAATATAGTCTTTTGATGAGCATAAGATGAGGTCCCATTCATCTATTTTGTCTTCTTCTTTTCATGCATTTGTTTTTATGTTTGTTATCTTATTTTTACAGAGGATTAGGTACCATAGTTTTCTTCCAGGGATTTTATGGTTTTAGATTTAACACTTAGGTCTTTGATCCATTTTGAGTTAGTTTTTGTGTGTGGTGTGAGGTATGGGTCCTGTTTCATTTTTCTGCAGGTGGATATCCAGTTTTGCCAGCACCATTTATTAAAGAGACCGTTTCTGCCCCTCTGAATGGACTGTGACCCCTTGTCAGAAATCAGTTGTCCATAGACACAAAACCCAAAACCAAATCCGTTGCTGTTGAGTCAATTCCGACTCCATACTTGGCTAGGTTTAATTCTGAATTCTCAATTCTATTCCACTGGTCTATGTGTCTGTCACTGAACCAATACGAGGCTGTTTTGATTGCAATGACTGTGTAGTATGTTTTGATATCAGGGAGTATGAGGTCTCCTGCTTTGTTCTTTTTCTTCAGTATTGCTTTGAGTATTCAGGGTTTCTTTATTTTCCATGTGAAGTTGGTCATTAGTTTTTCCATTTAGGTAAAGAATATTGTCAGGATTTGTATCAGCATTGCATTGTATCTGTAGATCACTTTAGGTAGAATTGACATTTTCATTATATTAAGTCTTCCAATCCATGAGCATGGGACGTCTTTCTATTTTTGTGGATCTCTTTTAGTCTCTTATGGTAATGTTTTATAATTTTCATTGTATAAGTTTTTATGTCCCTGGTTAGGTCAATTTCTAGATATTTTATTGATTTGGTGGCTATTATTGTAAATGGTATGGTTTTCTTGATTTCTTTTTTGGAGTAGTCTTTGTTAGTATAGAGGAACCCAACTGATTTTTGTGTGCTGATCTTGTACCACACAATGTTGTTAAATTCTTCTATTAGTTTCAGCATTTTTCTTGTGCAATCTTTAGGGTCTTCTATGTATAAAATGGAGCCGTGGTGGTGTAGTGGTTCAGCACTTGGCTGCTAACCAGAAGGTTGGCATTTCGAATCCACCAGCTGCTCCTTGGAAACCCTATGGGAGAGTTCAACTCTGTCCTATAGGGTCCCTATGAGTTGGAATCCACTTGATGGCAATGGGTTTTATGTATAGGATTATGTCAACTGCAAATATAGTTTCACTTCTTCGTTTCCAATTTCGATACATTTTATTTCTTTCTTGTCTTATTGTTCTGGCTAGTACTTTCAGTATAATGTTGATTAAGAGTGGTGATAATGGACATCATTACCTGGATCCCATTCTCAAAGGCAAAGCTCTCAGCCTTTCTCCATTGAATATAACATTGGCTGCTGATTTTGCATACATGTTCTTAATTATGCTGAGATATTTCCCTTCTTTTCTTATTTTGCAGAGTTTTTTTTATCAAGAAAGTTTGTTGAATTTTATCAAATGCCTTTTCTGCTTCAATTGATAAAATCATATGGTTCTTTTCCTTTGTTTTATTTATATAGTGGATAACATTGATTGATTTTCTAATGTTGAACCACCCTTGTAATCCTAATAGGAATCTCACTTGATCATGGTGTATGATTTTTTTGATATGTTGCTGAAGTTTGCAGGCTAGAATTTTGTTGAAAAATTTTGCATCTATGTTCATAAGGGATATTAGTCTGTAATTTTCTTTTTTGGTGATATCTTTGCCTGGTTTAGGTATCAGGGTTATGTTGGCTTCATAGAAAGAGTTTGGTAGTGTTCCTTCATCTTCTATGTTTTTGAAGAGATTGAGTAAGATTTGTGTCAACTCTTCTCTGAATGTTTGGCAGAATTCTCCAGCGTAGCCATCTGGTCCTGGGCTTCTTTTTTTTTTGGCAGTTTTTTGATGACATTTTCAATCTCTTCTTTTGTAATGGGTCTGTTTAAATTTCCTACTTCAGTTTGTGTTAGTTTGGGTAGGTAGTGTGGTTCTAGGAATTTGTCCATTTCATGTAGGGTTTCAAAATTGTTGGAGTACAATCTTTCATAGTAATCAGTTATGATCTTCTTTATCTCTGTTGGATCAGTTGTAATGTCACCAATTTCATATCTTAATTTGGTTATTTGCCTCTTCTGTTTTTCTTCTTTTGTCAGTCTAGCCAGTGGTTTATCTATTTTACTGATCCTTTCTGTTGTTTTGCTGGTCTTGCTGATTCCTTCTATTGTTTTGCTAGTTTCTATTTCATTTATTTCTGCCCTAATCTTTATTATTTCCTTTTTTCTGTTAACTTTTGACTTCTTCTGCTCTTCTTTTTCTATTTGTTCAAGTTGTCAGTTTAAGTGAATGATTTTGAATCATTCTTCTTTTTTAACATAGGCATACATTGCTATGAATTTCCCTCTGAGTACTGCTTTTGCTGTGTCCCAAAGCTTTTCATATGCTGTGTTTTCATTTTTGTTTGATTCTAGGAATTTTTTAATTTGACTTTTGATTTCCTCTATGATCCAATAGTTTTTTAGTAGTGTATTATTTAATTTCCATGTATTTATTTTTTTCCCCTTATTTTTCCTGTTGTTGATTTCTAGCTTCATACCATTATGGTCAGAGAAAGTACTTTGTATGATTTCAGTCTTTTTAAATTTGTCGAGACTTGTTTTGTGTCCTAGCATATGGTCTATTCTGGAAAATGATCCATGTGTGCTGGAGAAGAATGTGTATTGTTCTAATGCCAGGTGGGGTGATCGATCTATGTCTGTTAGGTCCAATTGTCTTGTGGTTTTATTTAAGTTCTCAATGTCCTTAGTGATCTTCTTTTTAGAAGTTCTGTCTATAATTGAAAGTGGTGTGTTGAAGTCTCCTACTATTATTGTTGAGTTGTCTATTTCTCCTTTCATGTTAATTTCATGTATTTTCTCCATGGCTGTTAGGTGTATATATATTTATAAATATATTTATATTTATATTCTTTTTGCTGAATTGATCCTTTTATTCTGTAATGTCCTTCTTTGTCTCTTGTAACAGATTTTGATTTAAAGTCTATTTTATCTGACATCAGTATGACCACCCCTGTTTTTTTTTGTTTACTGGTTGAATGGAATGTTTTTCTCCATGCTTTTATTTTCAGTCAGTTTGTGTTCTGATGTCTAAGGTGTGTTTCTTGTAGACAGGAAAAGGATAGATCATGGTTTTTTTAAATCCATTCTGCCACTTTCTGCCTTTTTCATGGGGTTATACCATTTACATTTAAGGTTATTACTGAAAAATGAAGTGTCTGCCTCACTCACTTTGCTATTTGTTTTTTGAATATTTTGTATCTTCGTTTTTTTATTCTGATTTTTCTGTTTTTATTTGTATTTGGCTGCTTTCTTGTGTGAGCCTTTTTGCTTTCTTCCCTCTTGTCTTCTGAATGTTTTTTTCTTGATTTCTTCGTGATTACTACATATATTAGATTACACAACTTACAAGTTCAACAAAGTTTTTTTTAACATATGAACAACAGTTAACATTCAATCTTAGCATAATAAATCTATTTCTGATATGCTCTTCTGTCCCCAATTTCTCTTGGTATGTCTCCATTAGCATCAGTATGCAACCTATATTTGATAAGTTTACTTTGTATTTACTTCTTAAAAACTTGTTGTTGTATTGTTTGAGGGATTTAATTATTGATTTTGTTCCATGAAAATATCATATACTTGGTCCTTATGATTGCCCATGTTGTTGCATTTTTTGGAGATCTCTCTCTCTCGTTATTTATTTGTTTATTTACTTATTTTCTCCAAGTATAGATACGAGTATTTATTTAATGCTCTTGTCTTTCTATTTGGAGTACTCCCTTGAATAGTACTTGCAAAGCTCGTTTGGTAGTGGCAAATTGCTACAGCTTCTGTTTGTTTGGGAATGTCTTGATTTCCCCTTGTTTTTGAATGACAACTTTGCTGGATAAAGAATTCTTGGTTGGCAATTTTTTTTTTTTTGTTCAGTTTTTTATCCATGTTTCTCCATTGTCTTCTGGTCTCTAGAGTTTATGGGGAGAAATCTATACTGATTCTTATGAAAGACCCTTGGTATGTTATATTGTGTTTTTCTCTTGCTGTTTTCAGAATTCTCTCCTTGTCTTTGGTTTTTAAAGAATTTCATTAGGATATGGCACAGAGTTGATCTTTTTGTGTCTCTTCTGATTGGGGTCATGTAGCTTCCTGCATTTGCAGGCTTCGTTCTCTGTTCATGTCTTGGAAATTTATCTATGATTATCTCTTGGAAAATTGTTTATGTGCCTTTATTGTTGTTATGGTGCTCTTGGAGTGCAATAATTCTAACGTTAGGTTTCTTAATTGAATCCCTTATTTCCTTTTGGGCTTGTTTTCTTTTCTTTGTACTTTTCTCTTGAGACTTGATAGTTTAGTTATTTTGTCTTCTAGTTCATTTATTCTATCTTCTGTCTGTTCAATTCCGTTGAGTGTTTCTCTTGCTTTTTCTAATTCGGTTGCTTTCTTCTTCAGTTCCAGTGGTTCTCTCTTTTTTTTTTTTTTTTTTTGGTGTTTTCAATTTCCTTGTTGTGTCTCTCATTTTGTTCCTCCATTTGTTTCCTGATCTCTGCTAGTTTGTTTACTGTGTGCTTTTTGCTTTATTTAAACATATTTAGCCCCATAATCTGAAAATTATTAATTCTTTGCATTAGTCTGGCTTCCATAGGAGAAAATTCTTCTTCATGTTTTATTTTTGATTGGTCTTTCTTCTCTTGTGATTTTGTGTGTTCTACTGTTTTTTGTTGAACGTGGGCCATTTTGTTATCTCCTCTTTTTTTACTTTAAATTTTGTATTCTGGTTTTTGTGGGAAAATTTTCTTATTGGGTGCCTTGGTGGCACAGCGGCTAAGTGGCAGCTGCCAACCAAAAGACCAGGGCCCACACCCACGAGGTACTCCGTGGGAGAAAGATGCAGCGCAGCAGCCCACCTCCGTATAGACCCACCCCATGGGGCAGCTCCACTCCACCCCACAGGGTCGCTATGAATCATAATCAACCTGGTAGCAGTGGGTTTGGTATCTTCTCCTGAGAACCACTAGAGGGCACTCTTAAGTTTTTTTCAGTGCTGATTCAGGAGTTCTGGATACTTGATGTCTGGAATTCAATATGCATGCACAGGATGGGGGGTTAGTTGGTTGCTGATGCTGATGTAAACAGTGGAGCTTGATTTTCCTGAGGCAAAGGTAGGGGGGCTCTCTATGTCTTTCCCTCACAGGTGCCACTGTACAGGCTCTCCCACAGTGTCCTGCTGTGGGCAGGGAGCCAGCCATTTCCCTCTGTGTCCATGTCAGTCTGAAGTATTCCCCTTGCCCTGCTGCCCTTGGAGTTCCTCCCAGTCCTAGTGCCCATCTTTCTGTGGCCTCAGTGAGATTCAACAGTACTCTCTCACAGTGCCATGGTCTCCCTTCACCCCCTCCCAATTGCACAGCCCAAGAACTCCTATGGCCAATTTGAGCCACCTTAAAAAAGCTGCAGCTTCCTCAGATTAGCTCTTGTGGTGGTTAAGGTTGCGTGTCAACTTGGCTGGGCCATGATTCTCAGTGGTTTGGCAGCTATGTAATGATGTAATCACCTCCATGATGAGATTTGATATAATGTAATCTCCTCCATGATGAGATCTGTAATGAGCAGCCAATCAGTTGAAAAGGAGTTTCCTTGGGGGCATGGCCTGCATCCAATATATGTGGACTTTCTGGTAAAACTTGCTGGCTTTTGCTCGGTCTGGACCCGCAACTGGTCCCTCATCTGGCCTCCAGTTCTTGGGACCTGAGCTAACAGTTTACCTGCCAATCTTGGGTTCACCAGCCCCTGTGGCTATGTGAGTCAGGAAGAGCCTCCAGCTTGACCCATGGACTTGGGATTTTCCAGCCTCTACAACCCATGTGAGCCATTTCCTTGACAAAAATCTCTCTTTCTCTCTCTCTGTATATATACTTCATTAGTTTTGCTTCTCTAGAGAACCTAGCCTAAGACAGCTCCCTTTCTGTGTTCCCTGTTTGGGGTGTTACCTAGCCCCATCCCAAAATGGCTGGAATGAGTGAGTGCCCCCAGTGATAGAGGGTAGGTTCTTCCAGCTTCTTTGCCATCCCCGCTCTTCCTCTCCCCATTTCTAAACTCACCTCAACTCTTCAACACCTCAGCTACCATCTGGAGTTCTGAGCTCTCAGTCTGTGCTTGTTTTAATTCATTGTTCAGTGTGTTAGTTGCTAGGGGGGTAAACGGGAGAGTCCACTCACTTTGCCATCTTGTTCTGTCCTTAGATCTGATATTTTTGTTGTAAATATTCCTTTGTGGTCAGAAGAAGAATCTGAGTTTATATTCAGTGTCTGCCACTTGACAGTTTGATGACATTTAATGTCTCTGAGTTTTGGTTTTTCTCATCTATAATGTGGAGGTAATACTACCTTCCAAAGAGTTGTTGGAAGGATTAAAAGAAATGATTCATGTAACACTTAGCACAGTTTAAATAAAGTATGCAAAGTTAGCACAGTTGCTCAATAAATGATTGCTATGTTTGCCTTGTCCATATATTAGACAAAATCATGAGTAAGGCTGAGATGTTAAAGCTCTATATTTCAAATGTGTATTACCATGAGAAGACTGATAAATTTACTTGTTTTATATATATATATATACACACACACCCCTACTCCTCACTTATCAACTATCTTGTTATCTGACTTTCTGACTTTTCACATTTATGACAATAGTAAAAAATCTAGTATTCAACTATTTTGCACGTTGATGACATATGTCTGGCAGTAACATATGCTGAGGTGTTAGGTGTGGGTGAACGCTGGCTGTGATAGTTAAGGTTATGTGTCAACTTGTCTGGGCCATGATTCTCAGTGGTTTGGCAGTTATGCAATGCTGTAATTTGGCAGTTATGTAGTGATGTAGCCATCCTCCATTTTGTGATGTGATGGGGTAATCCTTCATTTTCACATAACGCTGATTTTTACGTAATGACCTGGTCTTTGGAACATAGGAACATAACCATGTGGATAAATGAGGAGTGGGTGTATATATATATATATATATATACATATATATATATATATATATATACATATATATATATATATATATATATATATACACACATAGGTATATATGTGTGTGTGTGTGTGTGCGTGTGTGCGTGTGTATAGTAAAACCTGTGAGAGCCAGAAGCAATAGGACTGCCTTGTTTTCCAGGTCTCTCAAGTTTTCTGCCTTTGGCAGGGTACAGTCCTGCCACTTTTCTATTGCTCTCTATTAATGGAAAATATTTGGCTTTTCCTTCTCTGACAAGTTTCCACCTTATACACATTCCAGCTTTCACAGGTTTTACTGTATATACAGAGTGAGAGATTTTTTTTAAAGCTAAAGATTCTAACATGCTGTTTCTTCTCTTTCCTCTTCAGAATATACCCAGGTAGGCTGGGTTCTAATTCTAATCACTTCTGACAGATAAAAAGAGCAGATTAGGCACAGAGATACACATACACAGGGGTGGGGTGGGGGTGGGCACAGCCACCAAATGAGGATTATCTACAAACTAAGGGAACCAAGGAGTGCCCGGGACTACCTACAGGAAAGCAATAGACAAAGCTGACACCCTGATTTGGACTTCTAGCCTCCAGAACAAAAAAAAAAAAAAAAAATTTCTGTTCTTTAAAGCCACCCACTTGTGGTATTTCTGTTACAGCAGCACTAGGAAACTAAGACACACAGAATATGAGTGTTAGCTCAGTGAAAATCCAAAAAAGAAAAGCTTCCACTTGTCCAGTGGCAGCCCACAAGTCCTGGTGTGGTAGAGGGGCAAAACGAAGAGTACAGGGCTCCCCAGAGGAATCTGTTTTTGGCTTGACTACACTCTACAATATGCCTGGCTTTCCTATCCCTACTGCCACAGGCCCAGCTCCTCTGTCTTTCTGGCCTTCTCTTCACTTCAGCTTTGACATCTCTGGTTGCTCACTTCTGTGGCTCCTGACTTATCATCTCCCTTCTGCCTGGGTGACCAGCCTTATTTTTATCCTTTGATGTCAGAACTCTCTAGCATGAGCAGTCAGGCATTCCTGGTGTTCTCTGGACTTGACTTCTCTGTGGTTCCTTTGTTGGAGGCCTGGAAGATGATGTTGATGCCAGACCTTGAGGAGCATATAACTGACTACTGGGCAGGCAGAGACACACACAGGGAGAAGACAGACAAAGGAGACAGTTGCATCTACAAGAATTGCTGGAAGCTACTAGAAGCTGAAATAAACAAGGAAGAACCTCTCCCTAGAGCTATATCCTGAATTCAGACTTTTAACCCCCTGAACTGTGAGAAAATAAATTTCTGTTCTTTACAGCCACCCATTTGTGGTATTTGTGTTATGGCAGCATTACATAACTAAGACACAATCTTTCTTTTTCCTTTGGGCCCCTTCATCCTTGACCCTGGGCTGGTGTGCCCATTTAGTCTCGTTTTATTTTATGAGCCTGTCTAATCTTTGTCTGAAAGGTGAACCTCAGGAGTGACTTCAGTACTGAGTTAAAAGGGTGTCCAGGGTCCATACTCTTGGGGTTTCTCCAGCTTCTGTTAGACCAGTAAGTCTGGTCTTTTTTTTTTCCTTTTTTTGTGAGTTAGAATTTTGTTCTGCATTTTTCTCCAGCTTTGTCTGGGACACTCTGTTGTGATCCCTGTCAGACCAGTCAGTAGTGGTAGCCGTGCACCATCTAGTTGTGCTAGACTCAGTATGGTGGAGGCTGTGGTACTTGTGTTCCGTTAGTCCTTTGGACTAATCTTTCCTTTGTGCCTTTGGTTTTCTTCATTCTCCCTTGCTCCAGATGGGATGAGACCAGTGGAGTATCTTAGATGACTGCTCACAAGCTTTTAAGACCCCAGATGCTAGTCACCAAAGTAAAACGTAGAACATTTTCTTTATAAACTATGTTATACCAATTGAGCAAGATGTTCCCTGAGACCAGCCCTCAGCCCAATAATTCAGTCCCTCAGGGAGTTTGGATGTGTCTATGGAGCTTTCATGACCTTGCCTTGGTCAAGTTGTGCTGGCTTCCCCAGGACTGTGTACTGTCTTACCCTTCACCAAAGTTACCACTTATCTATTGTCTACTTAGTATTTCCCCCCCACCCCTCCCATCCCTCTTAACCATCAAAGTTTGTTTCTTTTTGTGTATAAACCTTTTCATGAGTTTTTACAGTAGTGCTCTCATACAGTATTTGTCCTTTTGTGATTGACTTATTTCACTCAGCATAATGCCCTCCAGATTCATTCATGTTGTGAGATGTTCTGCAGATTCATCGTTGTTCTTTATTGTTACATAGTATTCCGTTGTGTGAAGTATCACAGTTTGCTTATCCATTCATCTGTTGATGGGCACTTAGGTTGTTTCCATATTTTTCTATTGTGAATCATGCTGCAATGAACATGGATGTGCGTATGTGTCTTTGTTTGATGGCTCTTATTTCTCTAGATATATTCCTAGGACTGAGATTGCTGGATCATATAGTATTTCTATTTCTAGATTTTTAAGATAAGCCTCCATCTTTGGACAACTCTTCAATTAAACTCTCTGTCAAACTGTATTTTTTAAAAAAGGTCTCCCTTCACATTTAAAAAGTCCTTCTTCTCCCTTCTCATTCATCCATTTGCCTTTCTTCAGCCTATCTCTCCTTCAGGAAATGGAAACAGAGATATAGAACATTTTGGTTGTCAAGAAGCCTCAATCCACACCACATGATTCCTATGGCGTTGACCCCTCGTGTCCTCTCTGAACACGTATCTTCTTTGCATGTGAAATGTCTGCTCTGAGTGAAGGATAGTGGAAAGGAACCATGGGTAAGAAGCTTCCTAGACTACTGTGAAATCTGAGGAATACTTAGCAGAGTCATTGGGGAGTGTCTGGGCTAAAGTGAGGTATCAGAGGCAGGGTAAGCCTGCCTTCAAAGACCTGCTGAGTTCAGTCATTGGCTGGGAGCAGCTCTTGAGAAACTTTGCCTTGGCATGGACATGACGATGGATTTCAGAATACAGCAACTGGAGTCCTTGGGCAATTATGTTCCCTCTAGTTGGAGGTCTGGGAGGTGCATTCTCATGTCACCACCCCACAGTCTCCAATCTTGTCTGAGACAATCAGTAGCCTTGGAATAGGAGGCATGAAAAGTTGGCCTTCTTCTTCCTGAAAAAGGCTATCGGTGACTATGGGTATGCATATGTTTGGATCCAGAGTTTAGCTTTACTTGTACTATAGCTCACAATTACAGAGATGTTGCCTCTACTGCACTGTCCTCACTAGGAGGGAAACCCCCTACTGTAGTGATTTTGTCTGGTGGCAACACTGATGTACTTACTGGCTCAAACTTGTGGGGAGCCCAATGATATCACCATATGCATGATACGTTTTGGTTCAAAGGGTTTTTCTGTCCATTTCCTCATTTGCTCTTCACCAAGACCTTATAGTTTTAGTTGTTCAGGAGATCTCCACTTTATAGATGAAGAGACCAAGATTTGAAGAAGTTAAAAGAGCTAATCAAAGTCACTTGACCACTAAGTGGGGGAATTGGAAGTTGAATCCAGGTGTCTGACTATAGATCCTGGAATATTTCCATTATAACACACCATGGTAGAATAAAAGAGAACATTAAAGAAAGGACTAGATTCCTTCTTCTGTCTTGCTGCATTTGGTGGCATTTGTGAGGGAACACTCCCCTACCTCTTGGTTTTATATGACCTTACTTAATCCAATGGATTGTGTACTCATGGCAGCCTCAGGTGGCCAAAGAGATCAACTGTTCCTCCATCTTCTAAGCAACCAGACAGACACAACCCATGTTGTCTGGCAGCTCGGGAAACTGGAAATGTAGATCATTTGTACAGTTGGATCCATATGGAATTCTTCCCGGACTCCAAACCAAGACCATTTAGCACTATTCATTCATGGTCTTACACATGTCTTCAGTCAGAATTTCTAGCTTGCTGTGTAGGATACTAAGGATTATGCCTCCTCACCTTTCTCCTTGTGGGTTTTCAAACATCTGTCATTGATTAACTGTATTTTCAAAGCTCAGACTTTTCCATTTGTGGGCTCAGCTTTTCTGATGCTGATGGCAGGTGGTAGGTGGAGTGTGGCAGGGATGGGAAGGGAAAGGGATTGAAGAGATGGAGAGCCTGAGAGCTTGGAATCAGGCTCTCAAGGCTAATCCCAAGGTCATAGGCCTGTTCTCTTCAACTCAGAAAAAAAAAGAGCTTCTTTCTTTTCTTTCTCTCTCTCTCTTTCTTTTTGTGAGCTAGAAATACTGCTCTGCCTATTAAGTACAATGAAGGAAAAGATTGGTTTCTATTGCATTCAGTCAAGGACAACCCCCAACCCTACCACAAAGTATCAGAGAACAAACAAAGATATAACATAACCAGAGTAGAACCAAGCTTCCTGATTTCTACTCTGATAATAATAAGTATCACCATCATAGTAATACCTAGCACTTTATTATATAACAGCTTACAAAGCATCCTTTGTGTAAATTATCTTATTTTGTTTACTTTCTTTTCCACTTACAGGTTTTCTGCGCTTCAGCACCACGAGTGAACCTGTAGAGAGAAGAGTCTGCAAGGTCAGAATATGTTATTAATTTTACCTGATTACTATGTACATAATATGCAAAGCATAGGTTTGGTCCACAAAGGAAGAACTACAAAGAATGCATTTAATACACAATAGAACTTATATTTCAACCATGCGAACCTATTCATAGAGTCAGCCTCCACTTCAAATGCATTAAGAGGTAAAAAAATAAATCTATTCAAAACAAAGTTAGTTCTTCAGTATATAGACATGAGAATGGTTTTCTATCTGATGCAACTGCATATACCATTAACTCACCAAGAGATAGCTGAGGGCTATGTGAATATTTAAATTTAATCATTCTAAGGCATCCCTCACCACAGTTTTGCTGGGGAGAGAGAAGTTAAGGGATTCTATTCTAATTTGCATATTCAAATATGGATTCCTTGCTTATGATCACTTATGTACAATCAGAAGCCAATTTTTCTTTTAAAAGAAGCCCCACAGCTGAGCATTCAGCTTTTTCCAGGCCTCTCATGAAAACTATTATCGAACAAAGAAAAAAGCACTTTTTTCTACATGATTGAGCTTATCTAGAAGCTTAAAGTCTTTGCAGGAAAATTGGAAGTGTATGTGTGTGTGTGCGTGTGATGAGTAGCTAACCGAAACTGAAATAGTTCAGTGTAAGGGCTGATTTATGTCCTCTCTTGGTCCCAGAACATTAATTTCAGTAATTAGACAGGACCTCTCTAGTCTATAAGAATAGCTGGGATGGGGATCAGGAGGGGATTTTTTTTTTTTTTTATTGTACTTCAGGTGAAGGCTTACAGAACAAATAGTTTCTCATGAAAAGTAGTACACCTATTGTTTTATGACATTAGTTAACAACCCCACAACATGTCAACCCTCTAACTTCTCAACCTTTTTTTTTGGTGAAAATACACATAGCCAAAGATACACCATTTCAAAAATTTCTACATGCACAGTTCAGTGACATTGACTACGCTCTTCCAATTGTGCTGCTATTCTCACTTAAGATGAAGGCTTACAGAACAAAACAGTTTCTCATTTAACAGTTACTACAGATGTTGCCCTATGACAATGGTTAACAATCTAACAACACATCAACAATATCCTTACTCAACCTTGGGTTCCCTATCACCGGCTTCCTTGTCTCCTTCTGCCTTCTGGCCCTTGTCACTGGACTACTGTACCTCATTAGTCCCATTTGGTTTTACGGGGCTGTCTACTTCTAGGCTGAATGGTGAACCTCGGAGATAACTTCACCACTTAGCTAAAAGGGTGTCTGGGGGCCATACCCTCAGGGTTTCTCCAGTCTCCTTTAGGCCAGTAAATCTGGTCTTTTTTTTTTTTTTGTGAGTTAGAATTATGTTCTACATCCTTCTCCAGCTCTGTCCAGAACCAGGAGGGGATTTTTTTGTCAGTACTCCCAGGCCTCCTGCCCTTTAGTAGTTGTGGCCTTCGGGTTACTGGGAAGATAGACTAGTTTGTGTTCTGTTAGGTGACTTTATAGACTTTAGGGTTTCTGCCTGCATCCAAGGAGCAAACAATGCAATGTCTGAAGCTCAATGGAGTATGTTTTAACAAAGGTGTCCATGAATCAAAGTCCCATCTTTGAAAGCAAATGAAACAAAAGAAGGACATGTAAAAAGTACAAATGGACTATCCTTATCAAAATATCAGCTTTCATTTTTGCAGAAATTGACAAGCTTATCCTAAAAGTCATATAGAAATGCAAAGAATCCAGAATAGCCCAACCAATCTTGAGAAAGAACAGAGTTGGAGAACTCCAAGTTCCCAATTTCAAAACATACTGCAAAGCTATAGCAATCAACACAATGGTGATTAAACATACATAAGAATAAACATACAAATCAATGTAACAGAATTAAGAGTTCAGAAATTAACCCTCACATTTATGGTTAATTGATTTTCAGCAAGGGTGTGAAGATAATTAAATGGGGGAAAGAATAGTCTTTTCAACAAATGGCATTGGAACAACTGGATATCCACTTGCAAAATAATGAACTTGGACACTTACCTTGCACGATATACAGCAACTAACTTGAAATAGAGCAAAGACCTACATGTAAGAACTAAAATATAAAACTTGTAGAGTCAAACATAAGAGTAACTCTTCATTACCTTGGGTTAGGAAATGGTTTCTTAGATATGAACCCAAAAGCAAATGTGACAAAAGAAAAAAATAGATAAACTGGACTTTACCAAAGTTAAAAATTTGTGCTTCAGAGGACATCAACAAGAAAGTGAATAGACAAACCACTAGGATGGCTGTAATCAAAAGACAGAAAATAACAAATGTGGTGAGGATATGCAGAAACTGAAACCCTCACACATTGCTCATAGGAATGTAAAATGGTGGAGTCACTTTAGAAAACAGTTTGACAGTTCCACAAAGGGTTAAACATAGAGTTAACGTATGACACAGCAAATAAGAGAAACGAATATATATATCCAGAGAAAAACTTGTACATGAATGTACATAGCAGCCTTATTCACAATAGCAAAAATGTAAAAGCAACTCAAATATCCATCAACTGACGAACTGATAAACAAAATGTACATCCA
Source organism: Dugong dugon (assembly GCA_030035585.1). NCBI lineage: Eukaryota > Metazoa > Chordata > Mammalia > Sirenia > Dugongidae > Dugong > Dugong dugon. The sequence goes on along the minus strand of CM057482.1, from coordinate 24,889,445 downwards.
TACAATGTGTATTATTCAGTCACAATAAGAAATGAAGTACTTAAACATGTTGGAACATGGATAAACCTTGAAAACATTTTGCTAAGTGAAAGAAACCAGGCACAAAAGATCATGTAAGTATAATTCCATTTATATGAAGTATCCAAAATAGGCACATCTACAGAGAAAGAAAATACATTGTTTAGTGCTGGGGGAAGATGGGAAGTGATTGCTAGTAAGTATAGGGTTTCTTTTTGGAGTGATGAAGATGTTCTAAAATTGCTTGTGGTATGGTTGCACAACTCTGTAAATATACTAAAAACCATTGACTTGTGCACTTTAAAATGGTGATTTGCATGGTATGTGAATTACTTCAGTAAAGCTGTTAAAACAAAAGTACAAAGGTAAAGGCGTTTGCCTGCCCATGTCCCCCCTCATCTCAGAGGTAACGCTGAGTGCCATGAAGTCCAGTATGTAAATCCCTAAATTTTGATTTTAAAAGGCCCCTATGTACTTGTCTGTGTCAAGAAATTTGAAAAACAGCTACCTGGCCAACTGACTGGAAGAGATCCATATTCCTGCCCATTCCAAAGAAAGGCTATCAGACGGAATGTGGAAATTATCGAACAATATCATTAATATCACATGCCAGCAAATTTTGCTGAAGATTGTTCAAAAACGGTTTTAGCCATACATCAACAGGAAACTGTTAAAAGTTCAAGCTGGATTTGGAAGAGAACATGGACAAGGGTTATCAATGCTAAATGTCAGATGGATCTTGGCCGAAAGCAGGGAATATCATAACAATTCTACCTGTGTTTAATCTCCTACTTGAAGGCATTCGGTTGTGCAGATCGTAACAAATTATGGATAACATTATGAATAATAGGAATTCCAGAATACTTAATTGTGCTCATGCAAAACTTGTACATGGATCATGAATCAGTTGTTTGAACAAAACAGGGGGAGTGTGGTTCAAAATTGGCAAAAGGTTGCAGCAGGGTTATATCCTTTCACCTTACTTATTCAGTCTGTATGCTGAACAAATAATCTGAGAAGCTGGACTATATAAAGAAGAATGCAGCATCAGGATTGGAGGAAGACTCATTAACAACTTGCAATATGCAGATGATACAACCTTGTTTGCTGAAAATGAAGGTGACTTGAAGCACTTACAGATGAAGTTCGAAGACTTCAGTCTTCAGTATGAATGACTCCTGAACATGAAGAAAATCCTTACAACGGGACTGATAAACAACATCAGATAAATCGAGAGAAAATTGAAATTTTCAATGATTTCATTCTACTTGGATCAACAAGTAACATCCATGGAAGCAGCAGTCAATAAATCAAACAATGTATTGCATTGGGAAAATCTGCTGCAAAAGACCTCTTTAAATTTTTAAAAAGCAAAGATATCACTTTGATTACAAAGGCACGTCTGACCCAAGCCGTGGTCCTTTCAACCGCCCTCGTATACATGTGAAAGTTGAACACTTAAAAGGAATACAGAATTGATGCATTTGAATTGTAGTGTTGGCAATGTATATTGGCTATACTGTGGATTGCCAAAAGAATGATCAAATCCTTCATAGCAGAAATAGAATCAGAATTCTCCTTAGAAGCGAGGATGGCGAGATTTCAGCTTGCTTACTTTGGACGCATCATCAGGAAAGACCAGTTGCTAGGAAAGGGCATCATATTTGGTAAAGTAGAGAGTCAGCAAAAATGAGGGAAACCCTCAGTGAGATGAACTGATGCAACAGCCATGACAATGGATCCAAGCATACCAACCATCATGAAGATGGCTGGCACAGGACCAGGCAACATTTTGTTCTGAGTAAGGTCGCCGTGAGTCAGAGCCAACTCAAAGACAACTAATAACAACAAGCTAATGCCTTTGGGATGGAGGGACATTTTTATTCACAGGGCCACAGGCAGGGCCACCCTTAGGAAAGGCATTGCTACTGGCTGCTTTTGGGGAGGGAAATGATCAGGAAAGTGCTAAAGAGGTTGTAAATCTGAAGATGTGTCTGCTAACTGATCAGACTGAGTTGAGATTTCAGGAATTTGGGACTTTTTAGGTGGTCCTGAGAAAGTCCTGATTCCTACATCCAGGCCGCTGGGCTTCTCTAGGCATAACTTTTGGCAGGGGCAGCCCAGATGGATTCAGTGAGGCTGAAAGATCCAGTGCTCATTTTTGGAAAGGCAAAGAGGGAAGAGCAAAACGGGTAAATGCTGGCAAAGCTATCACACACGTGTGGCCCCCATCTGTCTTAAGATCTACATTCCCCAAATGATGTCCTCTGACCAAAATGGTCTTGAAGGATGAGGGGGAAAAGCCATTTCAAGTAGAATGAGTCACATGTCCTGACATGGTGAAAGGTCTAGTTACATCGTGCCCATTCTCCTTGGAACCTTCCTCCTAGCTCTGAATGTTACAAGTCTGTTATCTAGTATGTTTCATCCCAAGAACACTTGTTTCTCTACTAATTCCATCACACATGTTAGTCCTTTATCCAGAACTCTCAGAAGAGCTGGTACTTTCTTTCTTTGTTTCTCTGTACCTTGGTGTCTAAGCCAGTGATTCACCCAGAGTAAGTAGTTAGGTAGGTCCTTAATCTATTTGTTTATTAGTGATGACATGATGTGTAAAGGTCTTTAGCCTTTTTGAGAAGACTGCAGGATAGTTTAATCACTAGAAACCTTAAGAAACACTGCTAGGTCTGTGATGATGTGATTTGATGATTGTGTATCAGCCAATAAAGGACCAAGAACCCCTTCCTTTCTTTAGTTGGGCTCATAAGTTTGATACTCCCAAACCCTGCCTTCACCAATGGGCTTTTGCTGTACTTGCCTTGATACCTTGGAGAGCATCAGATTGGGAGAAGAATGAGAGGAGGAAGATTAGAGAAGCTGTAAGAGGTGGGTGGATTATGGATGTATCTCCTGATTGGTCAGAAGATGTCACAGGCATAGAGAAGGAAGATCAGGGATTTGGGACCAATCTAGCTGACCTAAAGGAGGGTCCTGACATGGACAGTTTTGGTAGAATAAATAGAGGTGTCATCGCTATATGCTGTTCAGTATTGACCCAACTGTGTTTGGTTGCCATTTTGAGCAGTTCCAAGTCAAGAAAGATTGACTTTCGGATCATACATCCATGTAGAGGCCCAGATAATGGTCTGGATTCAGAAGCTTCTTTAAAATTAGAGAACAGTTCAGCCACAAGCTGATAGGACCCTCAGTTCTTGTTGCCATTACAGCAAATAGAAGTCTAACTTAATTCCCCATTCTCCCTTCTGGAGTGATTTGGCAGATGGTTGGAGTGAAGCCTGAGCACCATGCCCCCCAGTATGGCCCAGGGGAGCATGGTGGGGGCTGGCTGGCCTCATTCATCTGCCAGCCAACTCAGTTTAGAAATTAGAGCATTCAGTTGTGAATACAAATGTAAGGAAGTACTTTAGACTCTAGGACAAAGAAAATGATAAATAGGCTCATTTCACTCATCCAATTTCATTTTATCTTTTCATCTAATTTCATATTATTTCATGGGGAAAACACATCAATAAATCACTACTTTGGAAGTGACAGAAAGGGAATTTGACAACGGGACCTTGTCCTTCATATGTAATCTTTCTTAGAACACAGTAGTACATAGTAAATGTACATAGATAGTCATTGCAGAATTATTCCTACAGAAAACAGCTGAAATGATCACCAACAAGGGACTAGATAAAGAAATTATGTTGTTTTTGTTGTTAGTTGCCATTGAGTAGACTCTGATTCATGGCGACCCCACGTACAACAGAATGGAACATTGCTCTGACCTGTGCCAGCTTCATGATGGTTGGCGTGTTCTGTTTGAACTTTATGTCTTGGTTGTAGTTGGTTTTGGTAAATTATATTTTTTCAAGCAGTTCATTTTATTTTTTTTTCAAATTTATTTGTATAGGTCTGTACAATGTGATCTCTTATGATTTTAAAATTTCCTCATGATGATAATTACTTCCTCTTTGATAGTTCTTATTTTGTGTTTTCCTAGACCTCTCCCTTTTTTATTGCTCATTAAAAATTTTTTTTGTATTAGTTCTACAATTTTTCCATTTTATAATTAATTGATTTTGGCCTTTATCCTTATTATTGTTTTCCTTCTAACTTATTTTGGTTTATTATTTTTTTCTAACCTTTTGAGTTGAATATTTAATTAATTTATTTGTGTTTTTATTCTTATTGATACGGTTATTTAATGATGCATAGATTTTCCACTGAGTACTAATTTAGTTGTATTTCTAGATCTGCTTTCATTATTATTGTTTTCTGGAAATTTTGCAACTTCATTTTTTATTTCTTCCTTAATCCAAGAGTTGTTTAATAAAGAGTTTTAAAAATTTCTAGGTAAAAGGACTTACTTTACAATTTTGTAAGTGAAATATAGTTTTATTTTACTGTGGTCAGAATTTCTACTTTTGAAATGAAATTAGATTTTTTCTGTGGCTTAAAATATGATCTATTTTCATAATTGACATATATGCACTTGAGAGAAGGACTATTTCAGGGTATAGGGTTTGAGATATAAGATATACTTTGTTGATTATTTAGGTTTTCTATATCCTTGCTGAATATTTTCCCCTGTAATCTAAGTCTGAGGGATGTGTTTTAAATTCTTTTATTATTAGTGTGGATTTGTCTATTTTTTCTTTTATATCCTGTAATTTCTGCTTTATGAAAGTAGCTGCTATATTAATTTGTGCATAAATAACAGTAATAATTTCATTATTTATTATATATTTTAGCATTATAAAATATCCTTTCTTGTCCTATTTAATGCTTTTAGTCTAGAAATATACTTATTGGATACCAAGATCATGACGTTTGCTTTCATTTTATTTGCGTTTGTCTTGTATATCTTTACTTATCCTGTAATCGTTACCTTTATTAATTACTTAGTTTTATGTATGTGTCTTGAAAAAGCATAGAGCTGTATTTACTTTGTTAACCAATCTAAAATATGTTCTTTTGAATAGGTAAGTTTAGCCTATTTGCGTTCATTAATATCAGTGATAGGTTTGATTTCTGTGGTCATATTGTTTTGTGTTACATTTACTATAAACACATAAAGGGAAGAAGAGTATTTTGGGAAAGTAAGGGAAGTAGACCATGTTTCATATTTGAGGGAAAAAAAGAAATGATATGAAATGTGAGTGAAACAGAGAAAATCAGCAGCAACAGAATATTAGAGGTGAACCAAGAGAACCTAAAACCCCATTGTCGTCAAGTCAGTTCCGACTCATAGCCACCCTATAGGACAGAATAGAACTGCACCATAATGCTTCCAAGGCTGTAATCTTTAGGGAAGCAGACTGTCGCATCTTTCTCCCAGGAAACAGCTAGTGGTTTCAAACTGCCAACCCTTCAGTTAGCAGCCGAGCCCTTAACTACTGTGCCACCAGGACGCCTTAAGAGAACCTAAGCCTAGGAGAATTCACAGAAATGTTAGGGAGGGATTGGATTCCCCTCAGGGTCAGAAAGAGGAAGTTTGGTCCAATTTTATCTAGATCTGAAGGGAAAGGTGACACCAGAATGAAGTTGCACAAACATGTGACGTTCTTAGCCCAGAGCAGGCTCTAAACGAATGTTAATGTAACTTCTCTCTGGCTCTCCTTTGGTGGTGGTTGTGTTAGGTGCTATGCCCGTGTGACAGAGTAGAATGTCCCCATAGGGTTTTCTAGGTGGAGGCCTTAAAGTGCTTTGTGGTATCCTCACTCTTTTTCCATCTTTCTTTCTCTTCTCTGCCAGTCACAGAGAGAAAGAAAAAGAGAACATGGTATCTGATTAGTCTCCTTAACAAAAACTCAGTACGGTTTCTGTCCAATCCAGAAAAGCCTGAAAAGAACCACATTAAAAATCTCAAAAACTTCTGGGAATCAGACAGGAGTATACACTACCATTAGTTAAACTATTAATTATTTTGAATCATCTACTTTTAAAAAATCAATACTCACTTTACGTTGAACAATTATTCACTTTCTTTAGTTGTTTTACATCTGGCTTTTTGTTGAAGGCTTCTTAAATGGGCCAGACTTTTCTCTGAACAGCTCAATCACAACTGAATAAAACAGGGCAGATTTGAAACCATTCCAGCAATTTCCCCCCTGCCATTTGTGCAGGTTGTTAGGTGTCACCACAGATGCCCGGTTTGAGGGGACCATTTTAAAGTTCAGGACAAATATTTGCAAATTCTTATCTTGAGGCAGGCCCTAGACCCCAAATTTGCCTTGAAAAACAGAAGGTGCTCCCACGCAGATCTTGATTCTCCAGGCTTGTGGTACAGGGACTGTGTTGTCCCCTCCCACAGGACACTGTGCAATGTTTGGAGACACTTTTGGTTGTCACAACCTGGGGGAGGGTGCTAGTGGTATCTAGCAGGTAAAGGCCAGAGATGTTGCTAAACATCCTACAATGTACAGGACAGTCCCCACAATAAAGAATGACCTGGTCCAAAATTTCAATAGTGCCACTGTTGAGAAATCCTGCTCTTGCTCTAGGCCTTGGGATGTGTGTGTGTGTGTGTGTGTGTGTGTGTGTGTGTGATAGAGGCCAGGAGTCCTGGCTAGCTGAGTTGTTAGGGCTTCAATATGAATAAGCAGCCAGGACTGGTTAACACTGACTTTGCAATAAGAAAGATGAAAATATTAAAGAGGGAATATGAATCTCTCAGGTCAATATAAAGAGCTTTCTGTTCTTAGTTGAAAACAAAACATTAAAACTATAAGAACCACCACTGAGGCTTAAAGGCAAGTCCATACAACAAAATACAACCAATATAATAGCCTGTCCAATTCCATCACCCATCTCTCTTTGTAACTGGGAATTCCTTCTTTTAAGGGAATGTCTAGACAATTATGTATGCAGTTATTTTTCCCACTATGTGGGACATTTTGGTTCAAAGTAATGATGTTTAACTACTCTCAAAGCTCTATGCTAATTTCTAAGTGAGGTGTATTGAAAATCTGACTGTTTACTCCTAGCAGACATGATTTGTGAGCATTCTCAGTGATGTTATTTCAGACAGGGGTTCGTTAAATTCTGACTGAATAACAGAACAGTCAGTATAACAGAGCCACGTTTCCGATGCTTTGATGTACTCAGGTACTTGATTTAATTAAAAACACGTCTATCCAGCCTCAAACATCCATATTTGACTTTCCCTTCACATATCTGGCCAGGTCCTTAGATTGAGAGATTACCTGCGGCAAGGGGACTTATTATTTTGACCTTTGATCTTAAATGTCCCTGGGTGGTAAACAGTTAACACACTCGGTTGCTAACTGAAAGGTTGGAAGTTCCTGTCTACCCAGAGGCACCTCAGAACAAAGCCTGGTGATCTGAAAAATCAGCCCTTGAAAACCTTATGAATCACAGTTCTACTCTGACACACGTGGGGTCTCCATGAGTTGGAGTTGACTCTACAGCAACTGGACCGGTGCCCATCTAGCCTGGAAAAGGGTTTCCAAATTCACCCATGCCCTTTGCCCAGGTGTCTGAATGTGTGAGTGCAGAGGGTATGGGATGGGGAACAGATGGTTCCAGGCCTACACTCTTTCATCAGATCCCCCAGAGCTTCCTCACTATTGTTGGCTTTATCACCCTCTCCTTGGGCATGTGATGACCCAGTTGGTTGGCCACTTTTTATCCTGTTTCCTCTGCTTGCAAAGAAAGACCAGGATTAGGACCGAGACCAAGGCTGTTGCTGATGTACTTAGTCTCTGTTCTTTTCACTGCTGCTGCCTCTGTTTATAGCTCCCTTTTCTCCCACTCCAAGGCAGAAATCCTTAAAGCTAGAAGAGAATACCTCTCTAAATGTAAGTACCACCTTCCAAGTCAAATTTAGATGGTTTGACTTAAGCAAGCACATTTCATTATTGGACTTCAACCTCCAGCTTGCTCAGGATTGCCAGTTGGCCTTAACTGAGATAATCTGGGGAAGTATCATGCCAGTTGGGGGCTCTGCCTTTTTCAGAGCTGATCCTAGATCAGCAAAGCACTTCAACTACATGTTTTTCCAAGTAGTGCAGCTTTCTCTTTGGCTCTCTTCAGCTCTCATTTGAACACTAGCTTTCTAGCCATTCAGTCCTTATAGATTGCCTGGGTTGATCAATGTCTTAGTCAGGATTCTCTAGATATCAATATCAATATCTCTATCTATCTATCCATCCATCCATCCATCTATTGAGAGATTTACTTCAAAGAATTGGCTCATGGGATTGTGGGCTGGTAAATCCAAAATACATAAGTCATGTGGCTGGCTGGAGAATTCTGCAGGCTTGCATCTCAGTATCCATAGGTCAGGTGACAGAAAGGGCACAGAGTGGAGAGAGAGAGAATTCTGCCAAAATAACTGGAGGCAGAGCACACCATAACAAAGCCCCCTTTTCAACTGATTCATTGATTATATTACATTAGCTTGTATTGTGTAAGACAACTACATTACATTTTATTAGATTACGTTCTGCAAGGTGGATTACATTACATTTTTTTGTGGAACAATAACTAGCCTAGTGTTTGGCCAAACCACTGGAAACGTAAAATTAACCATCCCAGTCAACCTTTCTACTTTTCTCCCTAGTCTAGGACTGGTCTCTTCTCTTCTCTCCTGGCCTAGCTATCACTTTTGGATTGGACATGGGACTCTCTGTCTGCATTTCCCTAGCAGGCATTCCATGGACTGCAAGCATATGCTCAGTCTGGCTTCAAATTGCGTTTTCAGTAAGCTCCATCCTCCATATCTTCTACCTCCATCAAGCATCTCATAGAATGCATGATTTCATGAATCTCTGTGAACATATAAACTGCATTAGAGCAGGGGCCTCATGCAGTCCAGTGTTAAGATTCATGTTGCATGTAGGAAAATATATCTAGCTGCCAATAGAAATTAAGAAAAATTGCTATTTGTGCTCTTCTCAGTGGATATTAACAGAGGTCTAGTTAGAAGCCTACAGAAATAGTTTCCAAAAATCACTTTTTCTGAAGGTAATCAGTAGCTATTGGAATCTGGAAAGGGGGGATGTATGCAGAGGGCTTCCTGACAAATCTAGGTGTGGTGATGGCTTCTGGCTTTTGCACATTCCAAGTTTTGCACCTAAACCCTGCTTCACCTTTGTAAATAGTCCTTTTACCAGTCTGTCTTCAAATGATCCAGTTTGAGTGCATCACATGCACGCCAGGACTCTGCCTGACACAGCAGTTTATTACATTCTTATTTGTACCACATAATCTCAGGCTGAGGTAGAGATTTCTCCTCTGGGTCTTAGAGAGAATTTCTTAGTGGACAGAGACTAGAGAAGAAGGTTTAGTTTCTGGGGACATCAGGGCCCCAATGTGGAGAGGGCAAGGTCTTTGCTTCCTTCTAGACTTGGGATGGGGGAAGGGCAAGACCCTCTCTGGTATTTGACCTCAGTTTCTGGAGCATTAGGCTCGGGTGCACATGTGCTGATTTCTAGCATTTACAATTTGTGCCCTGCTGAGCACTGGTGGGTAGAAGACAAATACTTTTTTTCTTTTGCTTATCTTCCCTCTTCATTACATTTCTTAGCTCTGGTTAAGGGATTAGTATGTGAAAGAAACCAAACCCTGCCAAAACAGAAACAGTTGTTGGAAAGAGGTCTTCATACTCACATCAGAGCAGAGAAGGCTGACTAAGGCATGGGAAATTAAAAGGTGAAAGAGGCAAGATTCTGGGCAAAAGCACATGGTAGAGGACATTGCCCCTCTTCAGGCTTCTAGGGGAAGCCCCAGTGCTGAGAGAGCTTTGGACTTCTGCCTGGTTTGGGAGTAGGGGGACTTGGGAGCACAATTAAACCTTTGATGAGGCATTTCTTCCAGTTGAGTGAACACTTATTGGTCATGAACTCCAGACCAACCGGCATAGACTGGCCAGCATCCTGGCAAGACTGAAACAAAAAAGACTCTCTCTTTTCTGTTAGTTGTTTACCCAAGAGGCCACTAAATCTCTACTATGGTCTTCTGCTGACTGCAGCAATACAGAGCTGGGTGACATTGGGCAAGGCTTCCTGCAAACCTAATGTCCCTGGAATAACTACTGTAGGGCTTATGGATGATTTGTTGAGGGCTATTGCTGTGATAACTTGCTGTGTCCTGTGGACGCTGGAGCCTGTTATGGATTGAATTATGTCCTCCCAAAATATGTGTTGGAATCATAACCCCTGGCTCTGTGGATGTGATCCTGTTTGGAAATAGGGTTTTCTTTGTTATGTTAATGAGGTTGTATCAGTTTAGAGTGCGTCCTAAATCTAATTGCTTCTGAATTATAAAAATTGCAGATTAGACACTATTGCCCCAAAGGCTTCTCCAGAGGGGTATTGTAATGGTTAATTTTTTTTTTTTTTATTGTACTTTAGGTGAAGGTTTACAGAACAAATAGTTTCTCATTAAACAGTCAGTACACATATTGTTTTATGACATAGGTTAACAACCCCATGACATGTCAACCCTCTCCCTTCTCGACCTCTTTTTTTTTTTTTTTTGGTGAAAATATACATAGCCAAAGACACAGTTCAAAAATTTCTACATGCACAGTTCAGTGACATCAGTTATGTTCTTCCAGTTGTGCTGGTATTCTCACTTTAGATGAAGGTTTACAGAACAAAATAGTTTCTCATTAAACAGTTAGTACACATGTTGCCCTATGACAATGGTTAACAACCCTACTACATGTCAACACTGTCCTTACTTAACCTTGGGTTCCCTATCACCAGCTTTCCTGTCCCCTTCTGCCTTCTAGTCCTTGTCCCTGGACTGCTGTGCCTCATTAGTCCCATTTTGTTTTATGGGGCTGTCCAATCCCTGGCTGAATGGTGAACCTAGGAAGTGACTTCCACTGAGCTAAAAGGGTGTCTGGGGGCCATACTCTCGGGTTTCTCCAGTCTCTTTCAGGCCAGTAAATCCAGTCTTTTTTTTTTGTGTTAAAATTTTGTTCTACATCCTTCTCCAGCTCTGTCCAGAACCCTCTGTTGTGATTCTGGTCAGAGCAGTCAGTGGTGGTAGCCGGGCACCATCTAGCTGTACTGGACTCAGTCCGGTGGAGGTCTTGGTAGATGTGGTCTATCAGTCCTTTGGACTAAACTTTTCCTTGTATCCTGTTCTCTTCATTCCCCCTTGCTCCCAAAAGAGTGAGACCAGTGGAGTGTCTTAGATGGCTGCTCATAGGCTTTTAAGACCTCAGAAGCTACTCACCAAGGTAGAATGTAGAACATTGTCTTTATAAACTGTGTTATGCCAGTTGAGCTAGATGGTCCCTGAGACCATGGTCCCCACAGCCCTCTGCCCAGCAATTCAGTTCCTTGGGGAGTTTTGATGTGTCTATGGAGCTTCCATGACTTTTCCTTGTGTGATGGTTAATTTTATGTGTCAACCTGGCTAGTCTATGGTGTCCAGTTGTTTGGTAAAACACAAGTCTAGGTGTTATTATGAACTATTTACCTGTGATTAAATGAGTCGACCTTAAGTAAAGCAGAATAGCCTCCCTAATATGATTGGGCCTCATCCAATCAGTTTAAAGGCATTAACAACAAAAGGGAGTTTTTCCTAGGCAGTATTCAACCTTCAGACTATAAATAGACATCTTGCCAGAATTCCTCTCACTCTCCCACTGCCTGACCTACTGAGTTTGGGACACAAGAGTGCCCCAATCTCTAGCCTGTTGTCTGACCTACAGATTTTGGGACACTAGACTGCCGGAATTTTCAGACTGTTGCCTGACCTACACCTACAGATTTTGGATATGCTAGACCCACAATCATGGGTCCAAAATAAATCTCTCTCTCTTCCCCTCTTTACCTCTCTCTGTCTATATCTCCATCTCTCTGTCTATCTATAGTTATTGTACTGGTTCTGTTTCTCTAGAGAACCCTGACTAAGACAGGTATTAAAATATTTAATGTCCAGTACAGGATGGCTATCTACTGATCTTGGCCCTAAGGAACAGGATGGCAATGACAACGTCTGCTGGCTGGACATCAGCTGTGATTTCACAACTGATAGGAAAATCTCATAAAGAATAAGTGGCAAAATGGGCTTAAATAGATTAACTGAAAGGGAAGGAGCATGCATGTTCATTTCGCTGCTGATTTAGACATTTTGTTTTCTTAACCTTTACAACTGACCTGCATTTTGACAATTAGAGGATGAGTCAAGGCCCCATATTCAGGCCAACAGCCAGGAGAGGTGTTTAATACAGCACAGGAGCAGGATGCTGCATGCAAAATGATGACCCCCTGTGTCCTAATCACTGTTCCTACATATTTATATATGATACTCAGCACCAGCTATGGAAACAACAATTTAAATGGTTCAATTTTTCTTCATCAGACTTTGCCTAACAAAGGCTCATTGAAATAGAAATCTAGTTTGTACAGAATTATTTACGGTTTGCTGGTTTTTTTTTTTTTTTTTTTTAAAAAGCACTTATTTATAAGAAGAAACACCATGGGCTCAAGTGAGCTGGCCTCTGAAATCAGAAGCCTTCATTTTGGTTTCATCTCATAAACCCTCTGCTAATGTGCTCTGACATCTTTATCTTGTTCTTCTTAGCTGCCCTGCCTATTGCCCTAATTTGGGGTTTATGTCCTCACAGTGGGCATTCATCTATTTTTTATGCTGAGCATCTGAACCATCTTCTTATGTGGGTATCGCAGTGAGAGAGGGTGCCTACCTCCTGCCGCAGTAGCCAACATATACTTCCCTCTAGAGAAGCCTGGCATTTGCTTTCCTGTACCCTGAGAGCTGGAATGCAGGCATGGGACACAGGCTTGTCCAAGCAGTGCAGTCTCTGAGTTGGGGGACTTGGCTTTGGATCCCAGCTCTGCCTCTTATTAGCTGTGTGATGTGGGGCAAGGCTTTTGTTCTCTCTGACTCTCAGTTTCCTTATCTGTAAATGAGGCTAATGATATGTACTTCCAAGAGTAGTTTTGAGGCGTTAAAGACAGGGAGTGTGTGAGAGTGGTTTACAGACTCTGGAGAGATGAGCTAATTGTCAACCCCAACCTCCACTCCTTAACAGCCACCATACCCAATTCTCAGTCTGAGTGTTTCTGCAAAGTTTGAATTCCAAGCTAAGTCCACAGTCAGATGTTCCCTGAGAGTGAGGGGCAAGGGCAGCAGGACCTGTCCTGTCCTGCAGACAGAGCCTGGGGAGCAGGACAGCAGGTCAGCAATGAAGGGCCTGCCTGGGACCTGGGCCAGGCCGGGACAGCAGTACACCAGCTGCCACATAAGATGTTGCTTTAAGGGTTTGAGTTTGCAAGGCCAGCCCTCCAGGGCTATTTTATTATTTTCTGTGTGTTAGGACTAAAATTTGGATGGTGGTCACCTGGTAAGGGCAGGATCCTGGCCCCCATCCATGTGATTTCAAGGTCAAGCTCATCATAGGTGGAAGAGCAGAATCAGAGAGCAAGTAAAGTCTTCCTTACCCAATTGTAGCTTTTATTCCTAAGAATATTATTAATTTAACACATACTTCAGAGGACTCGATATCTGCCATGGATTATCTTAAGAGATGGAGATAAAGAAGAGAGTGCTCATCTGTGCCCTCAGAGAGCTCAGATTCTAACAGGGAAAACTGACCAATAATAATTAAAATAACTTGGGATAAGTGGTAATGGCAGATTTGTGTATAAAGTACCTTATGGATGGAAGAGCAAGAAACTGTGCCACGGGGGTCTGGGGAAAGATTTGCAGAGGAGGTGACAGTGGGGCTGAATCTTGTAGGATGGGTGGAGAGAGAAATCATGTGGGTGAGGATTTTCCACTGAGAGAGTTCAAAGGCACAGGGGTGTGGACAAACATATCCGAGCACTTCAGTATGGCCACTGCAGAGGATGGGTGGAAAGAGGTGGTTGATGAGCTCTTAAGCAGTGGTTCTCAGCCTTGACTGCACATTAAAATCCCCAGGGCTTTAAGAAACTACCCCTCCTTATCCTCTACCCCAAAGATATAATTTAACTTATCTGGGCTGGGGCTTGGACATCAATATTTGTAAATAGTTCTCTAGGCGATTGCAATGAGCAGCCAAGGTTGGGAACCACTGCTCAAAGAAAGACAAAGGACGCAGCAAGAAGGAAAGTAGCGTAGTGCGGTGGGATCAGCTGGACCTTGGGCACTTGATATAATTAGGTTCAAATCTCAGATCTACGCTTAACAGCTATGTGCCGCTATGTGAACTTTTAATCTCTTTGTCTCTGAGTTTCCTTCGTTGAAAAATTGGAATAATAATACTTACCTCTCTAAGGAGTTACAAGGTTTACATAAAATAACTCATATAAAGTGGTTGGCACATAGTAGACTTTCAGCAAATGTTAGCTTCTTTCTTTCTTACCTTATATTCCCTTTGTTAAGGAGTTTAAACATTATCTTCTTAGTGAAGGGGAGCCCCTGAAAGATGATTAGGGAAGTGACATTAGATGTGGTTCTGAAATGCAGAAGATATACCAGAGAGGGGAGGGTGACGATTGTGTGAAAAAGAACAAAAGGCAAGACTTTTCAAGTTGTTCAAGAATTCCAACTAAAGCTCCAAATTTGGGGAAAATAGGTACTAAGTATTCCACATCAAGAGAAGTGCCAAAGACCAGAGACATCTCCCCCTATCTTAGTAGAAAGCAGGAGAACTGAGCCTATGACTATCACCAGCCCCACTTCTGAAACCAGCCTAAATAAGCAGTAACAGTGGAGCACCACCAACTAAAAATCATCTGCTTTTTTATTATCACTATGCACTGTCAGTTTTTAACAATAACAGTAAAAAAATTGTCCTCCCCCCAAAAATATTTTTGTATAAGTTTAACAGTTGCTGGAGTTACTGAGTTTTAAAAAATATGAATGTAAAGCAGACGGTCAGTGAAAAGAGGGAAACTCTCAGTGAGATGGATTGACACAATAGCCACAGAAATGGCTCTAACACACCAACAATCATGAAGATGGCACAGGACTGGGCAACAGTTCATTCCGTTATACCTAAGGCCTCTGTGAGTCGGAGCCAACTTGATGGCAACTAGCAACAACAACAACAGCAAAGCTTCACATTACCATATTTTGATTACTTATCCTTTATAAACTCTATATTCTACATGGATGTTGATTTGACTAACTCCCAGTTAAAGTGGACTCCCTGGCACACATGGACTACACTACATGCATTCATTTGGAAAGGAAGTTCATAAGAGTTTGGAATCCTTAGAGCTTTTTTCAGAAACAATTTATATCTTCAATCCTTGCACTATATGTATCTACACTTAAATAGTAAATTTAGTATATATAATAATGGTAGCACAATGATAATAAAGAAGAAGAAATAGAACTTGAGTAACTTTAATTCTGCTGTTCTATGAATGCCAGGAGAAATTATAAAAGATGCTGGTCTTTATTGCCAGAGTAAATCTAAAGGGTAATTGTTTTCACTAAAAAAGTGGACAAACTTTCTGAAGCAGTTGATCAAATAAAGTCAATGTTTGCTGTTAGTACCTATTTTCTCTGACTTTTGCAGAAGAAACACTTCAGAACTTTTTGCAAACAATATAGCCTTTATGATGAATTTTCTGGTGAAAATATTTTAGTGAAAATTTTTCTACTACAGTGACATTTGAAAGTGCCCAGTATTTCGTTCTGTTGTACAGAGGGTCGCTATGAGTTGGAAATGACTTGACGGTACCTCACAACAACAGAATTAATTCCAAAGAAACAAAGATATGGACACTATTTTGATTTTTGCTTATTGTGAAATAGGAGTTTAAATTAATGTCTGCCAAACTTAGACTTAAGATTTTTCCTAGCTATTTGTATATCTGTTGCTTCATGTGAAAGAAACTTTTTGAAATTAAAATTAATAAAAAGTATTCCTTTATCAATCGTGAGCAAAATTACACAATAATTCTGGCTATACATCACGAAGGAAGGTAGTATAGTTGGAATTTGCAAAAAAGATCTACTTTGATGAAGCCATTGACAACTTCTCAGGTATTAAGCCTTGAAAATACAAATTGTAATGTTATTACTCATTACTGTGACAGGCCAATATGTAGGCATACGTTTTTCCCTTTAAAAAATACATTAATTTAAAAAGTATTAATTCATTACTTTTGACCTTTTTTGTACTGTAATATGTATTTCATTCTTAGCTTTTTATTGGCATGAAGTTCAATAAAAGAAAAATTTCTTTTTGGTATTTCTTTTCTGGCCATTATTATTATTTGTTTTATTTCATGATTATTCCTGAAAATTATTTTGTCATTTAGAGGATAAGTGTGCTAACAAAATGATTCACATGGATGTGAAATATACTGCTGAGCAGGAGATTAAAAGTTGAAGGATTCATCAGCTTCATGCCTCTAAGCCAAGAGAGGAGGTTTATATGATTCCCATATAGAAACTGGGGGTCCCTGCAAGAAGAAATATTAGGATACCATTCCTTGGTTGGATTGCCATCTGTGCTGAGGCCTTGCTCATTCTCCCTCTGTACCCTTTAGATCTGGAAAAAAGGGAGTGGGGGGAAGTGAGGGGGAAGCCATGGGTGAAGAGGATGAATCTGTTTCCTATGGACAAGAATACTGTGGAAGGCTGCTGGAATTGAGTTGTTTACCTGTTTCTTGCTCCAGAGGAATACCTTCTGAGTGAGGGGAACCCAGCTGTAAGAAGCTTTGGGGGTACCACAGGGCAGAAGCTAAGGATGGATCAAAAGAAGAGAGACTAGAGTTTCTTCCCATATGAGTAACTGTGCAATGGAGAGTATCCTTCTGAAGAACTCAAATATGGGTCCCATTTGAGAACAAACACTTGAGTGCCTACTGTGCAGAGAGCATGGATGGTCAGCCAGTATAGCCAAGAGAGAATCTTGAAGGAAGGAATAGGATAATAGGAACCTGAAGTTTTAAATGGAACTGGATTATTATTATTATTATTTTCACCTGAAAATGACCAGAAATGTATAGGTTTTGCCATAGATGTCATCAGGTGTTCGTAAAAGAAACAGACAAGGCAGAGTTAGTTGAAAGCCACAGTGATTGGAGGGAAAAAATTTTATACTTGTATCCCATTGACTTCAGACCACTAAAAAAAAAAAAGTTATCTGGTTCTAATCTTCAATAGTAACAGCAAAATATGTCATATAATTTTAAAGTTAAAAACAAGATTTAAAGAAATATATACACTTCAGTGATATTTTGAAATTTATCATTATAGAATTAAACATAGTATCTTATAATTTTTAAGTAACTCATATTTTGGATTTCTGGCTTCTGCTTGGGATGTAGAAAGCTAGAAAGAGAATAATTTCTACCCTTACAACAAAAACAGTGATGGAAAACCTACAAATTTGCATGTTTTCTTGAATCTATCAGATAGCTGAGATTTCAGGGCAACCAACTAAACCGGAATCTAAGAAAAGACAGGCATCACTAAGGAGAGATAGGACATGAGCATTTGCTTAGATAGGGCAGATGCCACATGACACTCATAAGAATTCAAAATGTTAAAGGCAGAGCATGGGTTAGTGAGAGAATATAGAACCTCTGGGAGTCACAGACACAAGAAGAATTCACATCCATTTGACGGTCTTCTCCAATGATCTCAACAGGTGCTCACTAAGAATACTGGGGGCAGGATGAGGGTCCTAAGGAAGTGTCCCTTGTGACACAGGCTTGTGGGAGGGGAACAGAGTATCTCCTCTACAGGAAAAAAAGTCTCAATCCCTGGGGGAAAGGCAAAAACACTTTTGCCTGTATAGCACTGCTGAAAACTCATTGCAGCTGGGGGAAGGGGACAGTAAAAACCCTCTACCGCTGAGGGAGGGACAGGAGTATGTGCTGACTCCAGACCTAAAACTGGGGGCACAGCAGGATCATTAAGAATGCCCTACCCTTGAGATTCAAAGATACAGTGTCTGTTCAAGACTGAGGATTAATTAGAAAGATGAAAACATTACTTATCCCATTGTGACCTCACCCAATCAGGCTAGCAAGTGACAAGTAACAAGTATTAGTTGTGTACTACTGGGAGAAGGAGAAGAGCATAGATCTTCTCTAAAGTTCAGTGCAAAATGAAGCTCAAAAGACATTAATACATTAAGAAAACCCCCCTGGCATACCAGCCCCTACTCTAAACAAAAAGTAACACTAGAGGATTTTGAAGCTTGTAGTACACTGAGGGAGTCCTGGTGTTGTGGTTAAGACCTCAGTTGCTAAACAAAGGTCGACAATTTGAATCCACCAGCTGCTCCTTGGAAACCCTATGGGGCAGTTCTACTCTGTCCTATAGGGTCACTATGAGTCAGAATTGACTCAATGGCAATGGGTTTAGTTTTTTTTTTTTTGTTTTGTTTTTTGTTTTTTTTAGTACATTTAGAGTAACCATAGCAATAACAAATTCCAAGCTCTGCTCAACCCCAGACTAAATTGATTCAACCCCCTACATTATAGGCCTAGAAGAAAGAAAGGAATTCCTAGGCATAACAATTATTTAACTCAGTCTTTACTGTCTTATAAAAGATGATCAGCTTTTTGTAAAAAAATTACGAAGCATACAAAGAAGCAAGAAAAAAAAAAAAACCACACTATCATGAGACAAAGAAATCAACAGAACCAGACTCAGATATGATATAAAAGTTGGAATTCTCAGGCAAGAAATTTAAAATAACAAGTATTAATATATTAAAGGATTTAATAGAAAAGGTGGACAACATGCGCAAACAGATGGGTGATTACATCAGAGATGAAAACTATAAGAAATAATCAAATGAAAATGCTAGAAATGAAAAGCATAGTAACAGAGATAAAGAATGTCTTTTATGGGCTCATTAGTAGACTCACACAACCAATGAAATAATCAGTGAACCTGAAGATAGATTAATAGAAATTACTGAAATGAAATAAAAAAGTAAAGAGAGTGAAAAGAAATCAGAAGAGAGCATCCAAGAGCTGTGCAACAATACTCGTATACTCGAATGCTGTACCAGAGTCTGTCTGCACTAGCTGTAAGAGCCAGTTGTGCACATCTCTTTCCAGATCTTTGTTCAGTGACAAAGAACTGAGTTGAAATGGACCGTGGTGGGATTATTTATACCATGAAAATCAGCAATAAAAAGGAACAAACTACTAATAAGTATTACATTATGGACGAGGCTCAAAAATCATTATGCTAAGTAAAAGAAGTCAAACACAAGAGGCCACATATTGTATGACTTTATTTATATGAAAAGTCCAGAAAAGGTATGTTTATAGAGACAGAAAGTAAATTAGTAGTTGCCTGAGCTGGGGAGTTGGAATGGAGATTAACTGTAAATGGACATGAGGATTTTATTGGTGGAAAGAAAATGTTTTGGAACTGAATTATGGGGCTGGTTGCATCACTCAGTAAAATTAATAAAAATTATTGAATTGTAAAATTGAAATGACTCAGTTTTATGGTATCTAAAGTATACTTCAATAAAGTCATTAAGAATGTTCAATTAATCCAAAAGAAAGAAGAAAAAGAGGAATAGGAAATAACAGATGAAAGGAATATAGCCAACAGTATGGTAGATTGCAACACAGCCAGATTAATAAGCATGTTAAGTGTAAATAGTCTAAATACATCAATTAAATGACAGAGATTGTCAAAATCTTTTCTCATTTTGAATACTGTAAATTGAAATCTTTTTCTTAATGAGAATTTCCAGTTTTTTTCTATTTTCTTATTTTATTCAAAATACTAGATCTTGGAATTATTTATAAACTCTGCTACTTTTCTACTCTTGGCCTAATGACCCATCTTTCTGTACCTTAGAAATTTTTTCTATTGTTTTTAAAATTATTTTTCTATATTTTTTCTTCTTTCTGCATGACTTTATTGTTTTCCAATTTATGCAGATCTTTTAAATCTTGCCTTCACTGCTCTGATCTTTTCAATAATAATATTCAGCTTTTTATTATTTTGTCTTGAGTTTAGGAGAATTTTTTGAATTGTTTATCTTATTATTAGATTCAAATTTTGACAGAGCCCTATCTGATGTTACCGATTCTATAATAGCTGTGTGACACTGAGCAAGTTATTTAACTTATCTCTGTCCCAGCTTCCTCATCTTTAAAATGAGTAAATTAATAATACCTATCCCACAGAGTTGTTATGAGAAATAAGTGAGTTAAAATATGTAAATACATAGTAAGTGTTCAATAAATGTTAGTTTCTATTATTGCTAGTTGTAATATTTTTATTGTAATACTTTAATAAATAACATGTTTTTATTAGAAAAAATCCTTTTCCTGGTATCTGTACCTATATCTATATCGAGTTCAGTATACTTCGTGTTCTCTGATTTCTCAAACTCTTTCTCTTAATTCTTTAATCTTTTTATATATTCAGTGACGTTTTTACTTGTTTGTTCATTTGAGCAAAGAGGGGTGTATGGCTTTCCATTATTGAGACTTGAGTGGGTTTTGTTAAAAATTTTGTGCATCAATTTCAAATCTTTTAGCTCCAGTAAAGGAGGAGAGGAAATGATTTTCCTTTTAGTAGTTTGGTTTGTTAGATTAGAGGTCCATTTACCTGTGAAGGATGAGAGGTAGCTACATTCATAGGCAGATATATCCTGGTGTGCTGAATGATTGCTTTTCCCTATCTGTAGTACGATCACAAAGTTAGCTGGGGCACTGACCCTCATATCTAACCAGCACCACTGCAATTGTTAGATGTCACCTGTGGTAAAGTCCTCGCTTTACTCAGTACCTCTTCACCACTAAGTGTGGGCTGTTAGAGATTGTGCTCTGAGACTTTGCATTTTCCTAAGTGGCTAATAGTGTCTAGATGCCTCCCTTCTAACTGTCCCAAGGCAAGTTCTGTTCCAAGTTTGGAGATGATTTTCTCAAGCTAGAGTTTTAATTGCTGGTGGATATGGAAAGACTGCCAGAGTCAACCATGCCACAGGGAACACCTATGCAAAATGATTTCTTTTCTGTGTTGGTTGGGGCAGCCCATTTGTTTGCACACTATCCCTCTCCCAACGCTGACATTTGAGTCCACTGCAGCTACACCTCCACTTTTCTTAAGATTCATTTAATTCCATGTAAAGAATAGAGATAAGAAATACAGTTTACTACATTGTGCCTAACACAGGGACATGTTCCTAAATTATTTATACAGTAAGTCCCCAGGTTATGAGTGTCAGACTTAGGGACAACTTGTACTTGCTCTTTAATGTTATGTAAATTTGCCTACCCTTTGAAATGATTGAACCAACCCCAACTTACCGCCTCTACTTGGAACAAATTCTTCATCTCAATTACCTTCACTTGCTGCAAGTACAGCTTTGTAAATCACTGAAAAGGTTTTGAGCCTTTTCTTGCACTAAAAAAAAAAAAAAAAGGAAAAAAGTGCCATCATGTTGATCCTGACTGATAGTGACCCTATAGGACAGAGTAGAACTGTCCCATAGGGTTTCCAAGCAGAGGCTGGTGAATTCAAACTGCTGACCTTTTGGTTAGCAGCTGAGCTCTTAACCACTGTACCACTAGGGCTCCTCTTGCACTAAAGTAAGGCGAAATAAGAATCGAATGCACCTTTTCCAATTTACCTACAAATTCTTAAAGACTCACGCAGGAACTGCTCTTGTTCGTAACGTGGGGACTATCTGTAGTAACAAGCTTTGCCTCCGTCCCATCGCCACTTGTTTTTAACCCCACCATTGCCAGTTTAGGAGTGTCTTGTGCCTTCATCTTCAAACTGGCTGCAGCAGTTCCAGGCATCACATCCAAACCTGGCCACATCTGCTTGGAAAAGAAAGACCCACTGCCCTCCCCTCCATTTCTGTGTATCTGCCCCTAGCAGACTCCCTCTCACATCTCACTGGCTAGCATTGCATCAAATGCTCATTCTTAAAGAACTAACTAGCAAAGGAAAAAGAATACCATGCTGGCGTTTGAAGGTCCAGTGGTTATACAGGGAGGTTGGAGGCCCTGGACCAAATCAGGGTTTTCTTCAGGGAAGAAGAGGTGAATGCCAGTTGAGTAGGCAGCCATCAGTGTCTGCTACAGGTGATGGGGCAGTGTAAGGCTGCTGCCCTTTGGAATTTAATATTGCGTTTTAATTTTCTGGACTTAAACCCGTCACTGATTCCAGAGTAAATCACACTGCACTGAACCCAGCAGGCCAGAAGCTGGGTACCAGCTTGCCTGCTATTTCCTTTACTCTTTACACGGTAATTGTATGTTTTAAGGCAAACCAGGTTTCTTAATAGCATTCGTGCAGACTGGACTGAAGCAGGCCTGGCAATGGAGAGAAACAACATCCCTCATGTACTCCACCAGGCAGCAAAATCTCTTAATAATTCTCCAAGAAACAAAGGAGAAAACATTGCTAATCAGAAGAACACATTATTAACTAGGGCGCACTGACCACATACATCCAAGTACAAGTCAGTTAAAAATGATCATTACTGGTTAGCATCCCTTATGGAACATGTTGTCTGTTCTCAGCCAGGGCGCCCTGACAATTTAAACTCTTGGAGCTTCAAGGTTTAGTTCTGTAAAATCACGATAATAAGAACTGCACTGTCATAGTGTCCCCCACTCAGAGAGCAAAACAGCTTTATATAAATATATGTTAAATGAGTGGGGATCAAAACAACTCAAGTATGGAGAAGCATTTTATAAACTGGTAGGCATTACAGAATTTCATTAATTGTTTGGAAATTAATTTGGCAAACATTAGTAACTAACCAAGAAATCAAATGATGTGTTGCATTGGGAAAATACGCTGCAAAAGTCCTCTTTAAAGTGTTAAAAAGCAAAGATGTCACTCTGAGGACTAAGGTGCGCCTGACCCAAGCCATGGTATTTTCAATTGCCTTATGTTGTTGTTAGGTGCCGTTGAGTCAGTTCCGACTCATAGAGACCCTATGTACAACAGCATGGAACACTGCCCAGACCTGCACCATCCTCACAATTGTTGTTATACTTGAGCCCATTGTTGGACCCACTGTGTCAATCCATCTCGTTGTCAATCCATCTTCCTCTTTTTCACTGACCCTCTACTTTACCGAGCATGATGTCCTTCTCCAGGGACTAATCCCTCCTGATTTTATGTCCAAAGTACATGAGATGCAGTCTCGCCATCTTTGCTTCTGAGGAGCATTCTGGTTGTACTTCTTCCAAGACAGATTTGTTCGTTCTTTTGGCAGTCCCTGGTATATTCAATATTCTTCGCCAATACCACAATTCAAAGGCATCAATTCTTCCTCAGTCTTCCTTATTCATTGTCCAGCTTTCACATGCATATGAGGCAATTGAAAACACCATGGCCTGAGTCAGTCTTCAAGGTAACATCTTTGCTTTTCAACACTTTAAAGAGGTCTTTTGCAGCAGATTTGCCCAATGCAATGCGTCTTCTGATTTCTTGACTGCTGCTTCCATGGGTATTGGTTGTGGAGCCAAGTAAAATGAAATCCTTGACTTCAATCTTTTCTCCCTTTATCATGATGTTGCTTATTGGTCCAGTTGTGAGGATTTTTGTTTTCTTTTTGTTGGGGTGTAATCCATACTGAAGGTTGTAGTCTTTGATCTTCATCTGTAAGTGCTTCGAGTCCTCTTCACTTTCAGCAAGCAAGGTTGTGTCATCTGCATAATGCAGGTTGTTAATTAGTCTTCCTCTAATCCTGTTGCCCCGTTCTTCTTCGTATAGCCCAGCTTCTCGGAGTATTTGCTTAGCATACAGACTGAATAAGCATGGTGAAAGGCTACAACCCTGATGCATACTTTTTCTAACTTTAAATCACGCAGTATCCTCTTGTTCTGTTTGAACTACTGCCTCTTGATCCATGTACAGGTTCTTCATGAGCACAATTAAGTGTTCTAGAATCCTCATTCTTCACAATGTTATCCATAATTTGTTATGATCCACACAGTGGAATGCCTTTGCATAGTCAATAAAACAGAGGTAAACATCTTTCTGGTATTCTGTGCTTTCAGCCAGGCTCCATCTGACATCAAAAATGATATCCCTTATTCCATGTCCTCTTCTGAATCCCACTTTAATTTCTGGCAGTTCCCTGTTGATATACTACTGCATCCGCTTTTGAATGATCTTCAGCAAAATTTTACTTGTGTGTGATATTAATAATATTGTTTGATAATTTCCACTTTCAGTTGGATCACCTTTCTGGGAAAGAGGCATAAGTATGGCTCTCTTCCAGTCGGTTGGCTAGGTAGCTGTCTTCCAAATCTCTTGGCATAGACGAGTGAGCACTTCCAGTGCTGTATCCGTTTGTTGAAACATCTCAGTTGGTATTCCGTCAGTTCCTGAAGCCTTGTTTTTTGTCAATTCCTTCAGTGCAGCTTAGACTTCTTCCTTCAGTACTGTTGGTTCCTGATCATATGCTACCTCCTGAAATGGTTAACATTGACCAATTGTTTTTGCTATAGTGAGTCTATGTAGTCCTTCCATCTTCTTTTGATACTTCCTGCATCATTTAATACTTTAATACTTCACAGTCGCCTCATATGCATGCGAAATCTGGACAGTGAATAAGGAAGACTGAAGAAGAATTAATACATTTGAATTACGGAGTTGGCGAAGAATATTGAATATACTATAGGCTGCCAGAAGAACAAATAAGTCTGTCTTGGAAGAAGTGCAGCCAGAATGCTCCTTAGAAGTGAGGATTGTGAGACTTAATCACCTTAGCGTGGAAATTACTCTCATCCTTTTCCCTCACATTTCATTGGTTAGAGCCAGTTGCATAGCCCCATCTAAGTATTGTTGCCGACAAGTTGGCTCCAACTACTGGTGACCCTATGTATAACAGAACAAAACATTGCCTGATCCTGAGCCGTCTTCATGATTATTGCCATGTTTGAGTTCAGTTGAACAATATTCTGTTGTGATCTACAGGGCTTTCATTGGCTAATTTTTGGAACTAGATTGCCAGACCTTTCTTCCTAGTCTGTCTTAGTTTGGAAGCTCCACTGAAACTTGTCCATTATGCATAATCCTGCTGGTATTTGAAATGCCAGTAGCATAGCTTCTAGCATCACAGAAACATGCAAGCCACCGCAGTACAACAAACTCAACAATGGGTGATGGATAAAAGTATTAAAGGGTTAAAAATGCAGTCCTTGGCTGGCCAGCCTTTCTCCAAAAACATCTCTACCTTATAAGAAGAAAGCATGAATCCTGTGGGCAGTGAGATGACTCTGCCTCAGAGGGCTTCCTGGAGGAGGTAGACACAATGCAGGGTTTTGAAGGATAAATTGGTGTTATTGACACATATTCCAGCCAGAGGGAAAATATTTGCAACCACATTCATTATGGGAAGACTTATGGAAGATTTAGAGTTATCTTTATCCATTAAAAAGCTTTCAGAAGTTTTATATTTGGCAGAGTGTTCAACAGAACCGTTTATGATCCATGTGTGTGGAACAAAAATCTGTAAATGAATTTCTGGGGTAAGAGCGATGACCTCAATTTTCTTGCTAAGAAAGCTGTCTGGGTGTGGAATTTGATCAAGAGTTCATCTGAGGTTTAGCCAAAGTGGAATGGATACCAGGCTTGCCCTCTCTGCTGGGGCCATGAGCTAAGTGAGCTGAGCATGAGCCTGGGGCAAGGAAAAAGCCACTCAGGTTGCAGTACAGTAGTGTATTGTTTTGGGTTGCAGGGGCACCAAATGGGGTGGTTTGACCAGAGGGTCAACTTAACAATTGGTCTTTCTGAATCTTGGTTTCCTCATCTATAAGACCATAGTACTTGTAACTGCCTGATTCTGCCGACTTAACTCATGTGGTTGTTGGAAACAATAAATAGCAAATGCGGGAAGATCCAAAACAAATAATGTATGTGTAAACATTTGTAAACGATTAAGTATTATGCAAATCAATCAATCAATCAATTTGCACATCTATTCAACGGCATTTGAAGAATAGTTACTTTAGAATAAATCCAGAGTTAGAAGCTGGTGGAAGACCATGGATGCCAGGTGGCAAAATTTAGAATGTATTCTACAAGCAGTGGGAAACCACTGACTGTTTTGGTCAGCTAAGTGGCCTAATAAAAAATGCTCCTTTAGGAAGATAAACTAGTAGCTATGTGAGGACTGGGGACCTATGTGAAGACTCTATCAATTCTGTTTTCTAAATCACTCTTGAATTTGTTCCTTCCCTCCCAGCTCTATTGACAGTGCATAGTTCATGCCTTAACATCTCTCATGTGAATAGATACTGCAGTAACCTCCTAAATGGCCTGCTTGCCACTAATCTTGCCTGCTCTGATTCATTTTCCATATGTACCTCGAGAATTCTAGTCAATTACTTCTTGGGTCATTCATTCATTCTGTATTTATCATGTTCTATACTACAAGGCTTTGGAAAAACATGGAAGAAAGTTTTGGTGAAATGTAGGTTTTAGCGTATTGCTGCTCCCTATCAACAGCGCAGTCAATTCCAAACCTCTTCGCACAGCACACACTACCATTTACAACCTGGACTCAACTCCTTATCAGCCTCATTGTTCAGCATTTCTTTCTCTGCCTTATAATCTCCCCTATATTTTGTATACAACTATTTGCTACTGAAGTGGTGGAAAGGACTTTAGGGTAAGGACTGGATACAAATCTCGGTTCTGAGATTTAATAGCAAGATGACCTTGGACAAGTCATTTAAGTTCTCAGTTTTTTTATTTGTAAAATAAATACTCTAAATAAATAAAATACTCTAAAAATCAATGTGATAAGGAATGTAAGTTGACTAGAACAGTATCCTGTATCAGTTGGGTGTGTGTTTGATTACAAGTAATAAAAAACCTGACCATAGAGGCTTAAACAAATAAATATATAACAAGAAACTAAAAGTGGTTTTTGATACTGATTCAGTGGCTTGACAGAGAAGGGGTTGATTTTCTTGACCTTCCCTCATGCTGCTTTCCTCATGGCCACAAGATGGCTGCTACATCCACATCCAAGGCTGAAAGAAAGGGAAAGGGATAGTGCCAGCCATGTCACTCTCTTTTATTAGGAAAGCAAATCTTTCCTAGACCTCCACATAGAAAACTTCACTTTAGGTCATTTGGCCGGAAGTAAGTCACATGGTCTTCAGCTGCAAGAAAGGTTAGAGATTTGGAGAAGAGTATTTTTCTGATTTGTTGAGAACAAACATGATTTATCACTTGGTGATGGGCATATCGCCACCCTCAACAAACTTGAGGTTCTGTTAGCAAGAAAGAAGAGTGAATAGTATTGAGGAATGATCATTTGTGTTTTCCAGACCCCTCCCCTCAAGTGCCATGTGTGTTCATGGCACTAAATATCTGCACGTGGTGTGTTCGTGGGCCCTCCCCCCACATTGTGCCCACACAATTTCTATTGTGCGTTTTCCAATTAGCAATATCATAAGCGATTTTTCATTTTGCTACTTACTCATTATCATTTTTAAAGGGTGAATAAGAGCCTATTAAATGGATGAATGATGGTTTACTTAATCATTCCTCTATTGTTGGATGTTTATGTTGTTTTCAGTTTTTCATTAGTGTATCAGAAGGGGACGTAGTTCTGTTAATTTCATTTTCTGGGCCATCTCTATTACATAGATGATCTCATTCAAACCTTGAAATACTTCTCTGAGGTAAGCATTATTCCCGTTTAACAGATACGGAAATCTAGGCACAGAGAAATAAATTTTCCAAGTCCTATAGCTAGTGAATGACAGACTTAGGAGTCACATGGAAGACCATTTGACTGCAAAACTTGTGCTTTTTAATTGGAAACACTGTGGTGGACATCTCTGTGCAAGTATCAGACACCTCTTTTGCGTCACTTCAGAACCTCTTAGCTTCCCCATCTCTGCGGCCTTTGGGCATATGTTCCAGCTTCAGCTGCCACTGTGGTGACCACCTCTATATAGACTCTGTCCAACTTTGTGTAGGCACATCCTATCAAACTTCACCTCATGCTCCAGGGTTCCCTGTTGAATCTGAGGCGTGAGACACTGCAGGACTCTCTCAGCATCCACACATGTGCAGCCTGGAAGTACGAAGGAATTAATGCCTCATGGGTGACACTTTGACCAATGGGAGATGGAAGCCAGGGATACATTCTTTGTATTTCCTCCCTGTATAGACTGTCCTGATTCACAGTCATTATATAGCGTAGTAGAAGACAGTCCTGTAAGATCAAGCAATCACAGTCACTTAATACTAAGCCATGGCCAGCTCCATAATGCACCGCACGTTGGTTCTTTCTGCTTTTCTTCCTCATTCCCCTTTCTTCCTCACTCCTGCTTCCCTGATATTATCCCTTCTAATAAACTAGTCATCGACTCAATGGCTGTAGGTTTGGTTTTGGTTTTTAGGGGTAACAAACTAGTAGCATGTAACTCTTTGCAATTTCAGTTTAGCTTTCTGGGAACCCAGGCTAAGATAGTCCATAAAGTTTTTTCATTATTTAGCATGATTTCCTTTGTCTAAAAAGATTCCTGCAGTGAGACTACTGGGTTAAAGGGCATGAATATTCCTATGGCTTTGGGAGACATTATAATAGACTTCAAATCTACCCACCCCTGGCCCTTGGCTCACCCTATAGATTACTATCTGTATGTTTTTGAGTCAGACTAGCCCCGCTCATTACAGAGTGGAGGGTGAAGCTAAGGTCCCATTGGCAATGACTCACAGAAAGGTCTGTAAATAGGAACATTTATGACCACGTTTATACACCAAAGTTGGTTCAGTGTTAATGTATGGAAAAATATCATCTTTGCTTAAAAGGAATTCTAACCATTTGGATATATGTTCCCTAGGGAAAGAAGGGCTAGGCACACAGCCTTAAGGAGTGTGCTGGCCTCTGGTAATTGCTCTAATTACCTGTGAGCTAATTAGGGAGCATTATGTATTCAGAAGTGAGATTTTCATCCTTCAAAATTTGCATTTCCAGCAAGAAGCTCATTCTCTATGCATCATAAAGTGAGCGTTCCTTGCTGATTTCCTTTCCTCATATATAAGCTGGGCTTACTCTGGGACTGCTATAATCAGAAGTCCGTAAGCAGAGCCCAAAGAAACCAGGAAGAAGGAGGAGGCTTCCAGAGTAGACAGATGGGTCTGGAATCTACGTAGCCCCAGAAACAAGTTTTGGAGAGAGACTGAGTATTTGGACAGTTATTTGCAGGGGCTGCTTTTGAGTTTGTGCAGTCACAGTCATAGGCCTTCTAGAAGAAACTGAATATCAGAACATCCCTGAGTAAGAAATGACAGCTGCTGGGGCCCTGGTAAGAGTCCAGGAGAAGCCTGTCAAATGCGTGGGGGAGCCTGCCAAGGCATGTATGAAAATAAATATGGTGGCATGGGGAGTTCTGCATGATCCATCAGTTGCTTGCTTCCTCTCTGCTTCTTTATTGATTTTCACCTTGAGTCTCTAATTTCCTTTTGGGGCATCTCTAGTCCTCAGCCTTCTTACTTCATCCCAGGGTTATGGCTTAAAGGAAGAGATGGTCTTCTTCCACTGGCCAGATCTAACCAAAGATAGTGGGTTGCAGGACTGTAGATTCCTCTAGTTGGCTTCTGTCCACAGATAAACTTTAGTGCTCATGTTGTGAGCCATGGGCTGCTACCAGGGCCTGCGGTAGTCTTGAGGTATGACTCAATATTTTAGCTCAGCTGAGACGTTAATAAACTCTGCATAGTGAAAAGAAAATTGGATTTGGTGCTAGAAGGCTTGGGTTCCAACCTAGTTCTGCTTTTTACTGACTGTGCAATCTTGTCCTTTCCTGGGTCTCTGGTTCCCAAATGAGTAGGCTGGACTAGAGTAGGAATAGCAGTGATTTATCATGCATACTGTCAGGGCCTCTGCCCATAGCAGGGCTTGCTAATCCATTACAGATTTATTTTACCCGGAGCCCAGGCCTGGCCTCAGAATTCTTCTTGACAGGACATGCCTGGCAGCCATAACCAATTGATTAGGGTTGCCTTGAGATGCAAATTGTTTACTCAGTGTCGAATGACCCCAAAAGTCCCTTCTACAAACTTCCTGGAAACTGATTGTTTCTAAGTAAGTTAACATCAGAATTGAAATCTGGTTTACCCTAATAATTTGCTTAGCAAAACTCTCCTGATCCCTTTGTATTAATTTTCTGTTGCTGCATGACACATTGCCACAAACTTAGTGGCTTAAAACAACATCCTCTATGCCCCTACCCCTAAAAGAAGCACCCACTTATTATCTCACAGTTCCATAGGTTCAAAGTCCAGGTGAGCTTAGCTGGATACTCTGTTTAGAGTCTTGCAAGGCCGAAATTAAGGTGTCTGTTGGCCTGGGCTCTTACCTGGAGGCTCTGGAGGGGAATCTGCTTCCAGGCTCATTCAGGTTGTTGGCAAAATTTAGTTCTGTGTGGTTATAGGGCTGAGATCCTTGTTTCCTTGTTGGCTATCAACTGGGGCTTGTTTTCAGCTTCTAGAGGATGCCTGCATTCCCTGGCACATGACCCTTGCTGTCTTCAAAGCCTGAAATGGCATGTCAAGTCTTTCTCATGCTTCAGATCTCTCTGACTTTCCCTTCTGCCTTCCTCTCTGAACCCAGCCAGAGAAAATTCTGTACTTTTAAGGGCTCATGTAATTAGATTAGACCCATATGGCCAGTCTCCACTTTTTAAGGTCAATTGTGCCTTATAAATTACATAATCACTTGAGTGGTATCTCATTATATTCACAGGTTCCAGAGCCAAACATTTTTGGGTGGTCATTTTAGAAATTCTGCCTATCATATCCTCATTCAAAATATCACAGATTCCACATGAACAAAGTTGGAATTAATGGGTTTGACATGATGATGTTCTATTCAATCAAAGATTTTGCTCCATTCAGTCAACAAGCAATAAAACACGTACTAGTACAAGGCACCTGCATACAGTGGTCCCTGCCTTGAAGAGGTGCATAATCTAATAGGGGCCAATAATTATGCAATGGCATAGGGACTGTTTATAATAAAAGTTGGTTAAAATATCTTGATAGCAGTTAAGAAGGAATAACCAATTATTTTCCAGGTAGGGATGAGGGGAGTTGGTTACTGGGGGAAAAGTTTACTGAGAAGCTGGTATTTTAGTTGGGTATTAAAGATATAGTTTTGCCTCTGCCTTTCTTAATAGTATTTGACAAGTACCTTTGCCTCCTAGAATCTCAATTTCCTCATCAGTATTCTGAGAGGTTTAAAAGATATAGTCTCTATTGCTCATTTTACTTCTCATGTCATTTTAATTTACAATTCTAGGTAAGTGTGTGTGAGTGTGCAGGAGATGGTAGTAAAGATGGATGGGGATGAAGAGAGAGAGAGACTCCCTGGAGGTAGTGTCTTGCCTGCTTGCCTCAACATTCTGTGTCAGCTGAGTTCCTGTGTCCTTCTCAGGAGAGAGGTCAGAGATGTAGTCTGGTATTAATTAGGATGCAGCAGAAGATAGAACTCAAACTGGCATACCCAACAGGACCACATGACTAGAAATCCAGAGGTAAGGTGGTCTTGATCACATGGAATACTTTCTGTCTTCCTGAGATCCTCTTGGCTCTGCCCTTCTCAGGCTAGCAACAGAATGATGCTGAGGTGCCGATTCTCACATGTGGGTGTAGCAATAGCCAAAGAAAGAAATCCCAGCAACCTTTCTTTCTTTTTTTTTTTTAATTGTATTTTAGATGAAGGTTTACAGAGCTAATTAGTTTCTCAATAAACAATATGCATATTGTTTTGTGACACTGGTTACTAACCCCATGACATGTCAATCAATACTCTCCCCTTCTTGACCTTGGGTTCCCCATTACCGGCTTTCCTGTCCCCTTTTGCCTTCTTGTCCTTGCTCCTGGGCTGGTGAGCCCATTTAGTCTCATTTTCTTTTATGGGCCTGCCTAATCCTTGGCTGAAGGGTGAACCTCAGGAGTGACTTCAGTACTGAGATAAAAGGGTATCCAGGGCCATACTCTCTGGGTTTCCCCAGTCTCTGTCAGACTAGTACGTCTGGTCTTTTTTTGTGAGTTAGAATTTTGTTCTACATTTTTCTCTAGCTCTATTTGGGACCCTCTATTGTGATCCCTGTCAGAGCAGTCAGTGGTGATAGCCAGGCACCATCTAGCTGCGCTGGATTCAGTCTGGTGGAGGCTGTGGTAGTTGTGGTCCATTAGTCCTTGGGATTAATCTTTCCCTTGTGTCTTTGGTTTTCTTCATTCTTCCTTGCTCCAGATGGAGTGAGACCAGTGAAGTATCTTAGATGGCCGCTCACAAGCTTTTAAGACCCCAGATGCTACTGACAAAGTAGAATGTAGAACACTTTCTTTATAAACTATGTTACGCCAACTGAGCTACATGTACCCCAAGACCATGGTCCCCACAGCCCTCAGCCCAGTAATTCAGGCCCTCAGGGAGTTTGGATGTGTCTATGAAGCTTCTGTGATTTCGCCTTGGTCAAGCTGTGCTGGCTTCCCCAGTATTGTGTACTGTCTTACCCTTCACCAAAGTTACCACTTATCTATTGTGTATTTAGTGTTTTTCCATTCCCACCCCTCCCCTCCCTCATAACCATTGTTTCTTTTTATGTGTAATCATTTTCATGAGTTTTTTTTTTTTAATAATAATGGTCTCATACGATATTTGTCCTTTTGTGATTGACTTATTTGACTCAGCATAATGCCCTCCAGATTCAGCCATGATGTGAGATATTTCACAGATTCATCATTGTTCTTTATTGTTACATAGTATTCCACTGTGTGTATGTACCATAGTTTGTCCATTCATCTGTTGATGGACACTTAGGTTGTTTCCATCTTTTTGCTCTTGTGAACAATGCTGCAATGAACATGGATGTGCATATGTCTATTTGTGTGATGTCTCTTATTTCTCTAGGATATACTCCTAGGAGTGGGATTGCTGGATCATATGGCATTTCTATTTCTAGGTTTTTAAGGAAGCGCCATATCATTTTCCAAAATGATTGTACCATTTCAGCAACCTTTTCTTGAATCTTATTGGCCTCAATTGGGTCAGTCCTGAGGACACAGGAAAACCTTGTGTTGACTGATGTCATCCTGGGCTTTTTTTTTTAATTGTACTTCAGGTGAAGGCTTACAGAACAAATAGCTTCTCATGAAACCGTAGTACACATATTGTTTTATGACATTGGTTAACAACCCCACAACACGTCAACCCTCTCCCTTCTTGACCTTTTTTTTTGGTGAAAATATACATAGCCAAAGATACACCATTTCAAAAATTTCTACATGCACAGTTCAGTGACATCAACTACGCTCTTCCAATTGTGCTGCTATTCTCACTTAAGATGAAGGCTTACAGAACAAAATAGTTTCGCATTTAACAGTTACTACAAATGTTGCCCTATGACAATGGTTAACAACCTCACAACACATCAACATTATCCTTACTCAACCTTGGGTTCCCTATCACCAGCTTCCTTGTCCCCTTCTGCCTTCTGGCCCTTGTCCTTGGACTGCTGCACCTCATTAGTCCCATTTGGTTTTATGGAACTGTCCACTCCCAGGCTGAACGGTGAACCTCGGAGATGACTTCACCACTAAGCTAAAAGGGTGTCTGGGGGCCATACTCTCGGGGTTTCTCCAGTCTCCTTTAGGCCAGTAAATCTGGTCTCTTTTTTTGTGAGTTAGAATTTTGTTCTACGTCCTTCTCCAGCTCTGTCCAGAACCCTCTGTTGTGATCCTGGTCAGAGCAGTCAGTGGTGATAGCCGGGCACCATCTCGCTGTACTGGACTCAGTCTGGTGCATCCGGGGCTTTTGACCTATTCAAAGATTCAAGATAAGAAGTATGGGGGTACAATGACAGAGTTAGATCAGTCAGGATGCACCTCCAACACAATGGAGGGGGAGAAGTAGAGCTAACCAGAAGTCCAGTCACTGGCTCTGAGTCATGGCCCCTCACCCCAGGACACTTAGGGCTTTGTTGGGGGACCAACAATTGATCCAGCTTTGCTAGGGCACTGATTACAGGGGAGTTGATATTATGTGACTCCTCTGGATTTCAGAGCAGCATATGCAAAAGGACCTGTAGAGAGACATGGCTTGCCCAAAACCCTGTCTCTGTCAAGTCAATTCTGACTCATAGTGACCCTATAGGATAGAGTAGAACTGCCCCCATAGGTTTTCCAGTGCTCTAATCTTTATGGAAGCAGACTGCTACATCTTTCTCCCATGGAGAAGTTGGTAGGTTCAAATTGCCACCCTTTCAGTTAGCAGTCGAGTGCTTAACCATTATGCCACTAGGGCTCCTTGTGCCCAAAGGCAGTGACTAATTGTGAAATTTGGGGCATTGTGGCAGTAGGTTAGTTTTTCCAGCCAAAACTCATGGCAGTGAAAATGTGGGATGAAGTTCAGAAACCATCTGAGGAATACTTTGTAAACAGGCCATGTTCTTAGAATAAAACACAGGTAAGTGACTCAGATAAAAATGCCTTTTCTCTTTAATTCAGGCCTTCCTTTTATTCAGGCAAGTAATAAAAAATTAGAGTGCAGAGGCTGTGCTTCTCCATGCTGTGGCTCTGCACCACTGGTTCAGTCTCATTTCAGAGATGCAGAATTTATAATTGGTTTTCCAATTGTCACTGAGGTACCGTAATGGCTTTTTACAAATTATTGGTTGTACGAACAACATTAATGGAAACCAAACTGAGAAAAAAAAAAATTAACCCATGTTCCCACTATGGCAACAAATCAAGCTGTTTATATTTATCCATGCTTTCTTCAAGCTTTTGCCCACATGCACACAAAATTTAATCATAGAACAGCCATCATTTATATTGGCATATCGTGAGCATATTCTGTGTTTATTGTGTAATAGTCATAATTTTTAATGACTGGTTTATAATGGATTTCTAAAAATGTAAATAAATGTCTGTCTTTGACACAGCTACTCCCTTGCTCTCCCCTACATCCCACCCAGGTTTGGAATTGATTTGGGGTTAATTTTTCCCCCCTTCTGTTTTATTTTTGCACAGAGTTACTGTTCCCAGGTGAAGGAAGTTAAGCTTTCTTAATATGACATGACTTACCTGTCTCCAGAGGAGCACCTCCTACATTTTCAAAAAAAAAAAAAAATTCTTACAATCTTGCTATTTTAATTGCACATGTATTTTTCTTGACTATTATTTAAGAATTATACCCTGTATACTTCTCAAAGGAATTGTGTGGTTTAGAGACAGAGACAGCATGAAGCTTAATTGATGATTTATCTTAAAACGGCATTGAGTCCAGCCCCACTGTAAGGAAGTTAATGTAATACAGTCCAGAGGTAGCAGATCTCCACAATATGTACCCAACTAACCCTTCTTGTGCTCGCAGAAGACATCGCCAATCATCCAGCTCAGGTGCAACCTCAGAATCTTTCCCAACATTGTCTTTCAGGCAACCATGAGCAATCAAGCACAGTTGACAGGTGAGATGCCATCTATTTGCCATCTCTGGTATTGTGAAAAGAGCACGGAGCTAGGAATGAAGAGCGTCCTAACTTTGCCATGGATTAGCCATGTAACCATAGCCAGTCAAAGCCTCTGAATTATGGGGAGATTGGAAGGGATATCTGTTAGGCTCTTCTAGCTCTTTCACGGACTGTACACACGCAAGTTCTGGAAATGGGTTAGGTAACTCATTTTATAGAAGGTTCCAGTAAACTTCCTACAGCAGTACAGCACTGGAGAGTTTATATGGACGACTCATCCCTCTGAACCATCCAGGAGATGAGAGGGGAATAGACTTTATAACTGAGATCTTCAGAGGTGTCTTACATAGACACTTGCTTATTTTCTTAAATTTACCTACCTGGTCCTCTTCTGGAGCCCTGGTGGCACAGTGGTTAAGAGCTACAGCTGCTAATCAAAAGGTTGGCAGTTCGAATCCACCAGCCACTCCTTGGAAACCCTATGGGGCAGTTCTACTCTGTCCTATAGGGTGGCTATGAATCGGAATCAACTTGACGGCAATGGTTTTCTTTGTTTTGTTTTTTTTTTTTTTTTTTTTTGGTTTGATTCTCTTCCAGGAACCCTGGCGGGGAGTGTTTAAAGCACTCAGCTGCTAACTGAAAGGTTGGTTGTTTGAACCTACCAGTCACTTTTCAGGAGAAAGCTGTGGCAGTCTGCTTCTGTAAAGATTTACAGCCTCAGAAACCCTATGGGGCAGTCCTACTCTGTCCTGCCGGGTCTCTATGAGTTGGAATTGACCCGATGGCAGTGGGTTTGGTTTTGGTGGATCCTCTTCCTGTTTCTCTCTCTTTATAAGAGTTTTGCCATCTGTTGGCCACATCCTTCCGCAGAACACACCACTCTTCCTCACCTCTTAATAGTGGCCCAGGGCCATCCCTCTCTCTATACCCATCCTCAGACAACCACTGACCTGCTTTTTGTTACTTCAGACTGGTTTGCAAGTTCTAGAATTTTAAATAAATAGAGTCATATAGTTTGTATTCTCTTTTGTCTGGTTTCTTTCACTCAGCATAATGATTTGGAGAAACATCCGTGTTGTTTTGTGAATCAGTAGTTCATTCTGCTTTATTGCTAAGTAGTATTCCATTGTGTGGATATACCATAATTTGTTTATCCAGCCACCTGTTGATGGAAATTTTGCTGTTTCTGGTTATGGGCTATTAAAAATAAAGCTGACAAGAACATTTGGGTACAAGACTTTGTATAGACATAGGCTTTTATTTATTTTGGATAAATATCTAGAAGTGGAAGTTTTCCAAAGTGGTTGTACCATTTTATATCCCTGCCAGCAGTTCATGAGAGTTTCAGTTGCTCCACATCCTCACCAATATTTGGTAAGCTCAGTTTTTTAATTTTTAGCCTTTCTAGTGGGTAGTAGCATCAGTTAGTGTCCCTGTTCCTGCTATTTTTTGGGGGGGTCTGGACCAGTTTAACCCTTTCATTTCTCCCCTCACCAATAGCACGTACATGGGCTCCCTACAAAAGATTCCCTTCCACTCTTTTAGTAACTGCCCACTGGAATCTCTCCAGACTCTGCCTCCTGTTCCCATTCTATCAAGCTGACTTGAGTGGTAGATTCTTTTTTTTTTTTTTTAATTTCTTATTGTGCTTTAGGTGAAAGTTTCCAGAGAAAATTAGTTTTCCATTTGATAGTTTGTACATAAAGTGTTCTGTGACATTGGTTGCATTCCCCACAATGTGTCAGCACTCTCCCCATTTCCGCCCTGGGTTCTCCGTTTCCTTTCATCCGGATTTTCTGCCCCTTCCTGCTTTCTCATCTTTGCTTCTGGGCAAATGTTGTCCTTTAGATTGTGTATAATTGATTCTTCTAAGGAACACGTTCCTCTTGGGTGTTACTATTTATTTTATGGGCCCTGTCTATTGTTTGGCTGAAAGGTGGTCTCTGGGAATGGCTTGAATTCCAGGTCTAAAGGGTGTATTAGGGCCATAGTCTTGGGAGTTCCTCCAGTATCTGTCAGACCAGTAAATCTGGTCTTCTTTGTGAATTTGATTTTTTGTTCTACATTTTTCTCCTGCTCTGTCTGGGACCCTCTGTCATGATCCCAGTCAGATCGGTCAGTAGTGGTAGCTGGGCACCATCTAGTTCTCAGGGTTGTGTAGTCTGTGGTTCATGTGGTCTGTTAGTCCTTTGGACTAATTGCTCCCTTGAGTCTTTGGTTTTCTTCACTCTCCTTTGCTCGGGACAGGAAGAGACCAATAGTTGTATCTTAGATAGCTGCTGGCAAGCTTTTAAGTGGTAGATTCTTTACTTTAGATCTGCATTTTACTTCATTGCCTGTCGCGTTTTCCATTTGACAGTTTCAGCTGAGATTCCAGAGCTACCTTGATACCAGTATTATTTGACCCAAATTTAGACCATGCACCAGCAGTGAGTGTGGGCAGCCATCTTGTTCTGGCACCATCCAGGTCCCAGAGACCCTATCCCTAATCAGAATCCTGGACAATCTACTATCCCAGAAGGAGCACCCAGACAGACTTGCAAAGAAAGTGATATTAAGCAGGACAGCTAACAGAGTGTAAAGAATTCATGTGAAAACTATGGTGACATAAAATCCATACTGTTTATATTAAAAAGAAACTCAACACGTCATATCCAGTTGAAATTCCTCCCATATCTCCTAACAAGAATTTCCTCCTTCTAGCGTCAGTCTGAGACCAAAAATCAGTGCAGGGTTCCCGAGATTATGGCAGATTCTGGATGATGCTGGCAAACAACTGACAAGATGAATCAGTAGGTGTGCTAACAGGAAGATAAAGTCTGATAATTAAGCATCTGGTTGTTCCAGCCACTCTACTGAGAGGGACCTCTTCAAGGAAAGGGTGGGGCTCCAGGAGGGGGCTTGAGACTCAGGAATGAGTCTCAAGCCAGAAGTATAAGCTGAGACAAGTAGATTGGGCCTCAGGAACTAAGCCCGGGTCACTTGTGAAGTCTGAGCACTACATCCAGGTCAGACAAACAGGACTGGTGATGACGCCAAGGACTCAGATGAGTTTTGAGTTTCCACAGTTTACGACTGATTCTGGCAGCTGGGAAGGGTGGAGGTGGGGCTTCAGGCTGCTCCAGCTGTGGGGTGCTGATGAATGAGTGAAGGGGCAAGCACTAGGCAGAGTCTGATGAAAGCCATCATGTTGACTTATTTATAGAGGACTAAAAATGAAAATCCCTTCCAGATGCAAACACTCACACTCCTACTAAGGAACTCAAGAAAAGAAGCATAAAAACCCAGTTTATGGAGAGAGATTCTTTCTAAAAGATTTTAAATTATGTTATCCCATTTAGGGAGTCAAGGATGAAATCTGTAATATTTCCGAACCCTGCCTGGCATGGTTCAATCCCTGCAATGTGGATAGGGCTAATTGGAGGCCTTGGACCTGGAAGGAGACCTACGCACATCAGGTGGTGGGTAGGGATGGTGGTGGGCTGGTTGCAGCCCCAGGTCATGGAGGAAGGCCATTCACAGATACCCATTGCTGTCGAGTTAATTCTGACTCATAGAGACCCTATAGAACAGAGTACATCTGTCCCGTAGGATATCCTAGGCTATAATCTTTACAGAAGCAGACTGCCACATCCTTCTCCCAAGGAGTGGCTGGTGAGTTTGAACCAGTGACCTTTTGGTTAGCAGCCGAACACTTACCCACTGTGCCACCAGAGCTCCTTATCCAGCTGATAAAATACGGCATTACCTCTCAACATCAGTGCACATACAAATCACCTGAGGGTCTTGTTCAAGTATGGATTCTGATCCAGTGGGTTTGGGCCAGGACAAAAATTCTGCATTTCTAAGCCTCAGATTCGCATCTTCCCAGCATAGAACCTACAGCAGAGTGAGAACATCTCTCCTAAGACTACACATCAATCCTTTACAACTAAGGACAAGAAACTAACCTACTGAGAATGGCAGAGCAGGCAGATAGAAAAAGCTTGATTCTTGATAATATGCTTGAACTCCTTGCCAAACCTGGAATGTCTCTCCTCCAGATATCTCATTATATGAGATAATTAAATGCCTTCATTGATTAAGTCTCTGTTATGCATTGCTACTTGCAACAAACACATACTAACTGCTTGTGCAGTGACATATTAACTCTACCCAAAGTGAGGTCTGGCCTTTGCACTTGGCTACTGGGAGGTGATCTCTAGGCCACTGGAATGTCTTGCCTGATAGGAGTGTCAGGCCCTCCAGTTTCTCTGGAGGAACTGGAAACTAAAGGCATTAGCCCAAACCTCTGAGGGGGGCTGAAGACTAAAAGTCAGCCATGGGCAGTATGCGATCCAGCCCTAAATAAAAACTCTGGACACCAAAGTCTCAGATGAACTTCCTGGGTTGTCAATACTCCATGCAATACCAGGAGGGTAATACATCCCTGCAGATGATGGAAACTTTGCATTTGGAACACTTTCAGACTTTTTCCTATGTGTCTGTTCCTTTGACTGGTGCTAATTTGTATCCTTTGCCTATAATAAACATGACCATGAGTATAATAGCCTTCCTTAGTTCTGTAAGTTGTTCTAGAAAATTATCAAGCCTGAGGCTGGTTGTAGGGACTCCTGACATTGTAGACAACTGGTCTGAAGTGAGAGTGGCCCTGGAGACCCCCAGACTTGTGGCTGGTGTCTAAAGTGAGGGCATATTTGTTGGGACTGTTCCCTCTAACTTTGCAGTTTGCCAAACTCAATGCTCTGCTATATTGGGTAAGCACAATAAAACCTCCTCTTGGAAAAGGAGAGAAGGGAAAACAACCAGTTGTGGTCACTAGATCTGCTGTACAGGCAAAGCAACAGTTCCTTCCTTTAACAGTGCAATGATTCATCAATCAGCCAGTTTGACTACCCCTAGTTTTGTTCCCAGAGCCCTGGTGGTACAGCAGTTAAAGTGCTCGGCTGCTAACCAAAACGTCAGCAGTTCGAACTCACCAGCCATTCCGTGGGATAAAGATGTGGCAGTCTGCTTCTGTAAAGATTACAGCCTTGGAAACCTTATGGGGCAGCTCTACTCTGTCCTGTAGGGTCGCTGTGAGTCCGAATCAACTCAGTGGCAACTAGTTTATGGGTAGTTTTGTTCTCTAAGAAGATTTCTCTTGTTCACTGAGGAACAGATTCAATTAATATGTGCCATTGGCCATTTGCCCTTTTCTTTTCTGCTTGGATGCAGATTTGATGGCTGGAGTTGCAGCAGTTATTTTGAGACCATGAGGAAAGGGCCAAGGAAATCTCAGCGACTTCATCCCTAACATCTTAAGTCTGCTGAATCAATGTCAGCAACCATCTACCTCCAGCCTTCTTGTTACATAAGAAAAATACTAAGTTTTCCTCTTTGAATCTGGGCTTCACCATCTTTATTTTTGTTTCTTAGCAACAGGCCTTGATGTTTGCTTTATACTTTCCCTCAGTCATGGGCTTGTGGCAACATGAAGCAACAGACCTAGGAGATGAGGCCCTTGTCCCAGGTAGCATCACCATGGATGGACTCACCCACTTGTATCCATCAGTAGGAGGGGTTTGAGAGAAGCCTTATTTTTCTGGCTCCACCTGGGGCTCAGTCTTAACTCCTACCATGTTTCCTGCTTTGTTCCCTAAAGGGTGGGCTACATTAACCTTGAGACAGAGAGTTTGGCTTTTGCATTTTCACAAGATAAGTGATTATCTAATGGCCAGTGGTATAGCATTACTGAACACAGGCAGAAAGGAACTCTCCTGAAAAAGCCATGTCCCATTCTCCTTTCACCTTCAGACAAGGTAGGTGGAACTGAAGCTTGTCCTTTCCTTGAAGATATGGAGAAGTGGCCAGGGCATTACAACATCCTGCTAAGTGTGTTTCTTTTTGTTAAATTAACTTTTTAATTTTTAAATAATATGAAATTTAACAAAAAGTTGCAAGAATGTGACAAAGAACATCCATACACTGTCTTCACCCAGATTCCCCAATTGTTAACCTTTTACCACATTTGTTTTATCGTACTCTTCTGAATCTTTTCCCCCTTTTGAGATTCTGACTCATGGTAACCCCACGTGTGTCAGAGTAGAACTGTGTTCCAGAGGGTTTTCAGTGGCTGATTTCTGGGAAGTAGATTGCTAGGCTTTTCTTCCCAGGTGCCTTGGAATGGACCCAAATCCCCAACCTGTCAGTTAAGAGCAAGCACATAAACCACTTGTACCACCCGGGAACTCCTTGATACACACACACTTTTTTTTTTTTCTGAACTATTTGTCTTTAATGACCTTAATATTGTGCAGGGTTATAGCCTAATAACTTTGTAGAATGTGCCGCAGTTTGGGTTTGTCTGAAATCTCCTCATGATTGTGTGTGTTTGCAGGAATAACACAGATGTGATCCTGTGCTCTTCTTAGTGCATCATATCAGGAGGCACACAACCTCAACTTGTCCCATGACTTATGATGTTAACTTTCATCACTTGGCTAACATGGCATCTGCTAGTTTCTTCACTGCAAAGTTAATTAATAGTACTTTATCCATGATGATTAGAGTGTATACTACAGGGAGATTCTTTGAGAATAGTATGTAAACATCCTCTTCCTCACTAATTTTTGCATCTACAGATGATTCTTGCCTGAATCAATTACTACTGTAGTGTAGTAATTGATTTTTCTAATTTTACATGTCTTCTACATTTATTGGTTGGCATTTTACTGTAAGGTAGAGTTTCCCTTTATTTATTTATTTATTTGTTTGTATTAATGAAGACTAGTGAAATCTTATTTAATTCACTGGATTATAATCCATTATTATTATTTTTCATTTTGATGCTCAAATCATCTTACATTTGGCCAGTAGGAGACCTTTCAAGCTAGATCCTGTGTCCTTTTGACATGCCCCCATCATTCTTGGAGCACTTCTTGACTTTTGGCATAGCAAGGCTCATCTGGTATTTTCTGTGTGCCAGCCCTGGACTCAGCCATTTCTTCATGGAGTTCTGTTCCTTTTAGCAGAGTATGATATTTAAAACCCCAAATCTGGAAGATAGGCGTGCTTTTGGGATGTCATAGCTTCTAGGCTCTCTTAGTGAAAAGAGCTAGGAAATATGTGTATATTTTTACATACACATACACACATGTATACACATATGTCTTTATTTCTGTATCTGTATCTGTCTATATATTTAAAGCCATAAATTCACATCAGTATCTCCAGTTCTAATCCATCACCACAAGATTTGTTTTAGTCTATCTCCTTTCTCTAACAATGAGCAACCTGGCTCCAATTAACCACAATATATTTACTTATTTTCTCAATCTCTGTTATGTAATCAGTTTCACAGCCCCAACTCCGTTGCACATGGCAGCTGCACCAGCTGAGTTCCACTGCCCTGCCCCTCCCCTGGCCTTCTTTATGCATATTTTCAACCAAGTTCTCTAAAGTTTTAGGCTTAGTAGGAACATGATCTGAATCCTGAGGTAAAAAAGACAAAAATTAAGCAAGTCGCTGTGCTGCCACACAACATATAGTACCAACTTTTCAGTCAGAAATTGTAGGAATCTACATTGCCCTTTGCTTCACCTGAACTTAGTTCTGTTCTTTAGGCTGCCTTGTCAGCACCTGACTTCTGGCACCAATTTCTGTGTTGGTCAGGACTGTTTGGTTTGCAAAACACTCAAAGTAGCATTAACACCACCAACAACAAAGGATGTTTATTGGGTCACAATTGGCAAGTTTAGGGGAGACTGGCATTAGGTCTAGCTGAATTAGTGTTCAAATGTCATCTGGACTTTGTCTTTCTCTCCATCTCTTGTTCCATTTCCTTCTGTGTGAGGACTTGATTCTGCAGACAGGCTCCTCCAGCTTAATACATCATCCCCAGAGAAGATCGTGGATTGTCTTAATTGGGTTAAGTGCTCATCTCTAGACTAACTACCGTGTGAGGAGACTGGGGTGCTACAATTGGCTGTGTCTGGTCCAGGAATTGAGGGGAGGCTTTATGACTGACATCCTTACCAGATCACATAAGGTAGAAACAGTATGTCTACCACACCAAGTGATCTCACCTGAATTTATGGATTTAACTGTCAGCAATGATCTTAGTAATTGCTACTAAGATATTTGCTAGTGCTACTGTAACAGAAATATCAAAAGTGGGTAGCTTTAAAGGGAAAATGAAGAAAACTAAAGACAGAGGGAAAGATTAGTCCAAAGGACTAATAGACCACAACTACCACAGCCTCCACCAGACTGAGTCCTGTACAACTAGGTAGTGCCTGGCTACCACCACTGACTGCTCTGACAGGGATCACAATAGAGGGTCCTGGACAGAGCTGGAGAA
Source organism: Dugong dugon (assembly GCA_030035585.1). NCBI lineage: Eukaryota > Metazoa > Chordata > Mammalia > Sirenia > Dugongidae > Dugong > Dugong dugon. Next base: position 24,845,672 of record CM057482.1, on the reverse strand, counting down.
AAATGTAAAATAAAATACTAACTCAAAAAAAGACCAGACTTACTGGCCTAACAGAGACTGGAGAAACCCCGAGAGTATGGCCCCTAGACACCTTTTTAGCCCAGTAATGAAGTCACTCTGGAGGTTCACCTTTTAGCCAAAGATTTGACAGATCCATAGGACAAAACGAAACTAAAGGGACACATCAGCCCAGAGACAAGGACTAGAAGGCAGGAGGGGACAGGAAAGCTGGTAACAGGGAACCCAAGGTTGAGAAAGGAGAGTACTGACATGTCACGGGGTTGTTAACCAATGTCATAAAACAATATATGTACTAACTGTTTAATGAGAAGCTGGTTTGTTCTGTAAACCTTCATCTAAAGTTCAATTAAAAAAAAAAAGTTAACAATAACAACAAAAAGTAGGTGGCTTTAAAGAACAGAAATTTATTTTCTCACAGTTTTGGAGGCTAAAAGTGCTAATTAGGGCACCAGCTCTAGGGGAAGGCTCTCTCTTGGCTCCGAGGGAAGAGCCTTGTCTCACCTTTTGTAGCTGTGGCATTCCTCAGCTCCTTGATGGTCTTCATATGGCAGCTATTTCCCCCCCGTTTGTGCTCTGCTTCTGTGTCTAATCTGGTCTTTCTGTAACTCAGAAGTGATTCAGTTTAGGACCCACGTTACACTGATATGACCTCATTAACGTAACAAAGAAAACCCTACTCCCAGACAGGATTACATACACAGGTATAGGGGTTAGGATTCCAACACATACTTTGGGGGGACACAATTCAATACATAACAGCAGTATAGTGCCAATAATTCCCACATCTGATTCTCTTGCCTCGACATCTCTCTGGAGCTCAGGACCAGTATATCCAGTTGCCTGCTGGATGCCTGTCTCCACCTGGACATCCTACAGATGCCTCAAACACAACATTTCTAAGACGGAACATATTATCAGTCCCTGAAAATCATGCTTTTCCTCCTGGATTCACGACCTCAATCAATAGCAGCACCTTCCATTTAGTTGTCCAGACACCTAGGGGTCATTCTAGATTCCTCCCTCTCCCTCACCCCACCCTACTCCTGCCAACTTCTGTCAATTGCACCTTCCAAGTGTTTGTGAGCACCTTCCCTCCTTTCACTTCTACTGCCCCTGCCCGGGTGTAGGCCTGGCTGACATCCCTTCTCCCTGGACTGTTAAGACAGTCTCCTAACATGTTCTCCTGCTTCCCGTTTCTTCCTGCACCCGTCACAAGGTTGTCAGGGTGAGCTTTATAAAACTCCTATCTCCCCTATGTCATTGCTCAGCGAGAACATCTGGACACCCTCATCCTGACCTTATAAGGCTCAAAGTATTTACAGGGGCACACAGGGCTTTCCTGCCAAATGATAGCCCTGACAATAGTAAGAACCTCAAGCTCTTCCATCCTACCTCCATGGCCCTTTGGACTCTGCCAGCTCTTGGACCCCAGAACTATTTTCATCTGGAATGTAACATTTATATAATGCTTTAGGAGTTCCCAAGAAATGAAATATTCTTTCATTTAAATTTTTAAGTATCACAAAACACTGTGAGGTTGATTTTTAGCCCCATATTGAGATAAAGAAACCAAGACTGATTCTGAACTGTTTTGGCGGGGCTACAGCCTGTCACTTAGTGTAAGCTTATATCACAGACTACACTTTATTCTGTGCCTGAATATGATGCAAGCATATATTATGCCAAACATTATAAATACTTAAAAAATTATCATAGGGTCCTTAGGACACTGGATCAGTAACCAGTTGCCATCGAGTCGATTTTGACTCATGGCGACCCCATGTGTTTCAGAGTAGAAGTGCACTCCACAGGATTTTCATAGCTGTGACCTTTTGGAAGCAGGTCACCAGGCACCTCCCGAGGTGCCTCTGGGTGGGTTCGAACAGCCAAGCTTTCTGTTAGTAGCCATGAGCATAACCTTTTACACCACCTGGGGACTCCCAGGACACTGGACAAGGGGGTGCATTTTTCAGGTTCTTCAGTCCACTCGTCCATTTGTATGTCTCCTGTCATGTGTGAAATGAATTTTCTGGAGTTATCCTTTACCATCTGCTAAGCATACATATTTGTAATTTGTGTAGAGTAAGCCATGAACATCAAGTTCTCTCTTTACAAAGAAATGTAGATTTTCCATTTAAACTCAAGTCCTTCATTTCTAAATGCTGAATAGGATGGCACTTTAAAAAGAATTCCAGATGGTTAAATTAAGAGACGAAGGGGAAAAAAAGAGAGACCAGCCCAAGATTACTCACAGAGCCTGAGGCCTTTTAATTTGGTTATGAATAAAATGCATTTTCATTTATTTTAAGTGTGTGACTTTTCATACTTTGTTCTGAAATCACTGCCAAGCCTGTGACAGTAAGCCCTTTGGCATTTTATGTGTTCCGTTGTGCCTGACTTCCCTCACAAATCTATTTCTTTTTCCAATTCAAGATGAAGATGCTCTGCTCAGAGTAAGAGGCTAAACTGACTGAGCATGTAGACGGCTTCCTTTATGGCTTTCTCTTTGGGGGAGACTGGGTTTGTGTGGGCCAGAGAGAAGACTTAGGGGCTGTTATGAAGGAGCTTTTTGGGCTTTAGGCACAGGGATCCTCAGTGGAGGCCCCTTCCTCAGGGTGTCTCTCAAGGAGGGAGCAGAATCTTCCAAACAGTCCAGAAGATGGGGTCAGTGGGCCAAGACGGGGGATGGTGCCTGGTAATTTCTCTCAGGGAAAGCGAAGAACTCTCAGTGGGTCACCAGAAATCATTCTCTTACCTGAGATTCTCAGAGACTGAGTTTCTTCTATCTCTCTCGGTGCTTCGCCTCTTTGGTTCTCTATCTGTGTGGGGAGAAGGTAAGAGAACGTGAAAAGGAAGAGGATGAAGAATAGAAAGCAGGACCTACCTCCTTGCATAAAGGACTCTTTGCAAAAGTCCTGAGGGAATCAAGAGGGTGCTGCTCAGAGATTCCCAGGACACTGTAGAGATGGTGTCAGGACACTGACCTCAGCACCCTGAGACTCTGGCGCTCTCTCGTCATGTGGGCATTGAGTCACAGACATGCTAACCCCAGGAGATGACTGGTCATATTGAAATTTCAGGAGCTTTAGTGACAGACAGACTTCTATTGGAAACCAAGTCCTGATCCTTATTAGTTTTATAACCTCTTTGGCCCAAGTATCCTCACTGGAAATGCTGAATGACTTTCTTGAAAGCCTTCCTATAACATGGAGCGTTCTTGGTTCCCCCATGTGTAGTACATGCAGCTGTCTTCTGTGTTCTTCCAAGAAGCAGCCAAAGACTGGTTCTTCACTCTGCTTTGGAGAATAAAAGGAACATTTTCACTCAACTCTGATCATACTGTCTAATAGAGCACCTCTGTCACTCTGTCTGTACTCATCTTCACCTGACATGTGGAGATGATCATGCCTGTTGATTTGTCTATTTTCTGTCTCCTGCACTAGACTGTTCACTCTCTGAGGGCAGGAAGTTTACCTGTTGTGTCCACTGCTGTGATCTACACCCCCTGAAACAGTGCCTGACTCAGGGGAGACCTTTCATGATTTATTATTGAATGAGTGAACAAATGAATGAAAATAATGTTGGGAAGGATGAGAATCTTTTTTTATTTACAGGATCAAGCTAATTATGGACAGACTTTTGTCAGCACTCAGGGAAGGGGAGTTGATATAGGGAGTTGGAGCCAAGATAGACGTTTGAAGCCAAAGTCAGGGTTTGGGGTGATCCTAGGTAAGCACTGGTAGTATGTCTCATCGCAACAGGAGGGATGGAGCTGGAGTGAGAATCAATCTGGCAATAAGACAACGATAGATGCCAAAATCTTAGCAAGGTGTCTTAGTCATCTACTGCTGCTGTAACAGAAATACCATAGGTGGATGGCTTTAACAAAGAGAAATTTATTCTCTCATAGTCTAGTAGGCTTTCTCTCTCTGTTGGCTCAGGAGGAAGGTCTTTATCATTAATCTTCCCTTGGTCTAGGAACCCTGGGTTCAAAGGACAAGCTCTGCTCCCAGCACTGCTTTCTTGGTGGTATGAGGTCCCCCTGTCTCTCTGCTCGCTTCTCTCTTTTATATCTCAAAAGAGATTGGCTTAAGAAACAATCCAATCTTGTAGATTGAGTCCTGCCTCATTAACATAACTGCTGCTTATCCCAGCTCATTAGTATCACAGAGGTAGGATTTACAACATATAGGAAAATCACATCAGATGACAAAATGGTGGACAATCACACAATACTGGGAATCATGGACTAGCCAAGTTGACACGTATTTTGGGGGGACATAATTCAATTCATGAAACAAGATCAGTGTAATATTCAAATTTATTGGGTCATTCTGAGATCAAAAGCTAAAAGGGGAATGGGAGACTGGGTTCAATAGGAAAATAATAATAATAAAAGATAGCATTTGTTTAGTATTTATGTACTAAGCAATGTTTTAAGTGCATTATATGTATTATCTCATTTACTTCTTATAAAAACATTAAGTGATATTTTCTACTATCATCTCCACTTTGCTATTAAGGAAATTGAGACACTTTAGTAATTTGTCCAAGTGTTCATGGTTAGTAAGGGGCTGAACTCAGCTTTAGACCCATGAGGTCTGGCTCCCAAGTAAGACTAGGACAGTTCATACAGACGTGGGCTCTTTCTTCAGGCCTCCTAGTTGAAAGGCCTAACCTCCTCCACCTGGCACGCACTTTCTTTGAGATTAAGTGGGTTACTGGGTTAGGCACGGTTACCGTAAATCATTCAGGATAATCAGTACTAGCATGATATTGGGTAAATGGGAACAGTTCTCAAATTTCTAGGTGCATTGGAATCACAGTTAGATGTTCAAATGCATATCCCCAGGCCCTAGTGCTGCAGGTGCTCATTTGTTGAAATGATCGATTTCAAAGCATTTCTGACTCAGAGGTTCTCACAACCAGGGGCCCTTAGAGATCTCCTGGTCCAGTTCCTTCATTCTACTGATGGAAGCTGAGAAAGGAGAACCCTTCATCTCCCAGATTTTTCCTTTTATAGCACAGAATGGAACAGCATAGCATGGAGCTCAAGAGTACACCATCTGCCACAATTGTGATATTGGACTAGTTACCTAAACTCTTTTAGCCCAAGATTCCTGTAAAATGAAAACAATTTATCTCATTCATGATCCATGTGCTGAGCACAAAGTCAGCCCACTCAGTATAAACAGTTTTAATGACCCGAACTCTTGCTGGCTGTCCTGAGTGGCGCAAATGGTTAAGCACTTGCCTACTAACTGAAAGACTGATACTTTGAGTCCACCAAGAGACACCTTAGAAGAAACACATGGCTACCTACTTCCAAAAAATCAGCCATTGAAAACCCTAGGGAGTACAGTTCTACTCTGACACACATGGGGTCGCCGTGAGTTGGAATCTGCTTGATAGCAACTTGTTTGGTTTTTTTTTTCTTAGCATGCTGGCTTGTCACCTCATGCTCACAAAATGGCTAACACAAGCGGACTCAGTGCAAGCTGGCAGGAAGGACTGGATGGGACATAATTATACTAAAAAATTCAAATTTGACTAGGAGTCCTTTATTTTTATTTGCTACATCTGACAACCCTAGCACACATGTATGGACGTTAAAAATCAGCAAAATATGAGAATGCCTGTTTCATCTCATCCTCCTTAGTACCAAGTACGGTTATCGTTAGTGTTGCTCACTAATATCCAGTTTTGGGTAGAGGGAAAACTGAACTTCCTGGCCCCCTTGTGGTTGAGCAAGACCATATGACTAGTTCTGGTGAATGATTTGTGAATGGAAATAATATATGTCACTTCTGGTTGGAGCATTTAATTGCCTATGTGCCACTTTCTAGAATTTCTCTGATAAGGTAATTGTGGAAGCAGAAGTCGATTTGAAGCCTCCATCAGCTTGGCTCCCTGAGTGTCTATAATGAACAGAACACCCCTATTGACCTGCAATGCACATATGGCATGAGAGAAGAATTAGAACTTATTTTAAGCCAGGGGTTGACAAATCGTGGCCTGCAGGCCAACTCTGGCCCACTTTCTATTTTTTAAATAAAGTTTATCAGAATAGAGCCATGCCCAATCATTTACAAATTGTTTATGGTTGTTTTTTTTTTTTGCCACCTTGGCAGGGCTGAGTAATTGCAGCAGAGATTGTATGGCTCAAAAGCCTAAAAGATTTACTACCTCGTTCTTTACAGAGTAAGTTTGCAAACCGTTAATTTTTGGTTACTGAGTTTTTGTGGTGGTTTGTTATTGCAGCATAACCAGCCTCTCGTGACTGCTTTACTGAGTAAAATTTTCAAAACTTGCTAATTTAATGGGTAAAAAATAGGCTAACATTGTTTTTAGTTTGCATTTCTTTGATTATTACTGGAGTCACACATTTTTTGTTTGTTGATTAGTTGTATTTCTCTTTTGTCTGTTTATGTCCTTTACCAGTTTATCATTAGGGGTTTCAGTGATTTTCTTACTGATTTGATTGAGTTCTCAAAGGAGAGAGAATATTAATCCTTTGTAGTTTATATTTGATTTATTCTGTCAAGTCTTAGCTTATAAAGGAAAAAGTCTTTTCCCTCCAGAAGTTTAATAAATATTTAATTACATTTCCTCTAATTTTTGTATTTGATTAAAAAAATAAATTTTAATCCATCAGCAGTTTGTTTTAGTGCAAGAGGTAAGATAAGGACCTAGATGGATCTTTTTTCCAAATTGCTAACCAATTTTCCAACACCATTTATTGATAACCTTCTCTTTCTCATTGTTTTTAATTGCTTATTTTATAATTTAACAAGTTCTTCTGTATGAAATGGTCCATTTTAAGGTTAGCTTTTCTGTTCAATGGATTATCCTGTATATTCTTGCAAAAATACTATTATTATGTTATTAGGAAAAGTAAGATGCAAAGTTATATATGTGAGCTCAGCTATACAACAACAACAACAAAACAAAACAAAGAAACCTTAAGCATAGTAAAAATAGACTCAAAGAAAAAATTCTAAAGTGTTAATAACTATAATGTTGGTATGAAACTGTTTTATAGTTTTCTCCATCTTTCCATTTTTTGATCATTTTTGAAATCTTCTTGTGTACAGTAAGTCCCCAGGTTACGAATGCCTGATTTACGGACAACTTTTACTTGCCCTTTAATGTTATATAAATATGACCTCATTTTGAAGGTAATTGAACCAACCCCCCTACTCACAGCAAACTCTTCATCGCAATCACCTTAACTTGCTGCATGTTCAGCTTTTAAATCATTTAAAAGGCTTTGAGCCTTTTCTTGAACTCACCAAACCAAACCAAACCCATGGCCATCAAGTTGATTCTGACTCATAGCAACCCTATAGGACAGAGTAGAACTGCCCCATATGGTTTCTAAGGATCAGCTGGTGGATTTGAACTGCCAACCTTTGGGTTAGCAGCCAAGCTCTTAATCACTGCGCCACCAGGGCTCTCTTGCAGTAAAGTAAGGCTAAATAGAAACCATATGCACCTGTTCTTAACTACAAATTCTTAAAGACACACTTAGGAACGGATCTCATTTGTAACCCAGGGACTGCCTGTATACAATAACGGAAAACTAATCTATTTTATTGGGAAAAAAGTCACCCTAAAATGGGATCTTGGTTTTCTAATTTCTTTGTCTATTATATTTACTGCTGTCTTGAGAGGTTCTGTTGTGTTCTAAAATACTTCCCTACTTTCTAATTCTATGAGAGTCTATTTACTGCCATGTAAAGCTGTTATCTCTCCAGCAACTGGCCGTTTATCATCCCCTTATTTACGCTGACAGAAACGCTTCTTCCCTCTTGCCAGTTTTTTAGGACTCAGTAGTCTTGAGATTTAGATCAATATTGGTGAACACATTGGTTCCTGAAAGAAGGACCATGGGTGGCTGGTTGCAGGAAATATGAATCCCCAGACCTGATAATTCTGAATCTACCTCTAGCTCTCCAGAGTCACCTCCCCAACTGCCTATCACAGATCTCCACCTACCATGTCCAGAGCTTTTCTCATCAGACCCACCTTCAACTTTCCTGTGCTTCCTACAGTCTCACCATCTACCTAGCTACCCATGCCTTAAGCAGAAATTACTGCTTTTCTCTGCCCTCCCTCATTGTTATTATCACCAGGCTTATCTAGTTCTTATTTTCCTCTCAAAACTCTCTTGTCCATCTCTCCACAACGGCAGGGGAGAATGGCTTCTTAGTAGGGCTGGCTGATGAACCAGGTGCAAGGTTTTTACAATAAATTATTACACCAGAAGGAGTTTGAAGCCATATGACTCTCTAGACTGTGAGTCCATGAGCCCCTCCACTGTGGGGACAGAATTTAATCCCTGCATCCTCAGGGCCCAGCTAAGAATAAGGGGGAGTATAACCAGTGGTGTGCAGGAGCTGGCTCTCCTGGATCACGAAAGCCACTGTGTGCCTTCAGTGAAATCCCTTTGGTATCTTGACATTGATCATGGTGGGAGTATTGACACCACAGAAATCAGCGAATACCACAGATCATGGCTTTCTTTTTCTCAAAGAGCCAGTCATTAAGCACTTATCAAACCAACACTCAGTATAATCCACTTGTTAAAAGTACAGGCTTTATCATCAAACAGGCCTGGGTTTGAGTCCCACCTACATCACTTGCTAGCTCTATGACTCTCTGAGCTTCAGTTTCCTTCTGCAAAGTGAGGATGATAATAGTGACATGATAGGGTTGGTGTGAGGATACATGAGATAATGCAAGGAAAGTTCCTCGTAGAGCATCTCACCTATTGTAAACATTTAACAATGGATAGCTGTTGTTGTATGCTGTGGAGTTAATTCTGACTCATAGCAACCCTATATGACAGAGTAGAACTGCCCCATAGACTGTAATCTTTACAGGAGCAGATCGATAGGTCTTTTCTTCCACAGAGCTGCTGGTGGATTTGAACCACGACCTTTTGGTTAGCAGTGATTGTTATTATTGCTAATAAATGAAAGCAAATAAATGACTAAATAAAGCTGGAAAAGCCGTTAGAATACCTTCAAAGTCCAAATTGAACAAAGTCCTTAACCATATATAATGTGCCATGGAGACAGAAACTAGAACACAAAGTGTACATATGTCCAACAGCAAGGAAGTGCATGCCTGAGTCCTAAAGATGTTGGGAAGTAGGAAGCATAAACTAAGAGGCAGTTACTGGAGTGAACAGTTTCTATGAGGTTAATAATTCTTGGTAGACATTCTTCATGCGTTTTACAGAGCTGGAGCCAAAGGACCATGTAAGAATGAGATTTGAAGTCCTACTCGTTTGACCATTTGCATGCTCTGTGACCTTGGACAAGATACTTAATTTTGCAGAGCTTCAGTTTCGAATTTATGAAATAAGGATAACCTACATGGTATTGTAAGAATTATACGAGCTAATGATTTATATGTGAATGGCCTTTGCTCTGTTGTATCCTACCCCAAAACAATGTTTGTTTTTAATCAGAATTTTGTTGGTTGGCATCTGGTCAATTCTGTAGATATTGCCTAGGATCCTTCATGCAGCAACTGTTATTTGATGGCTTGACAGGGGATGGAATGTCCTCACTTACATGTCTGGTCATAGGTGCTGGCTGATGACTGGGATGCCTTGGTTCTTCTCCCTTTGGCTTCTCATCCTCCAATAGGCTGGACTGGGTTTCCTCACAGAATGATGGTCTCAGGTTTCCAAGAGCAAAAACAGAAGCTGCAAGTCTTCTTCTTCTTTTTTTTTTTTTTTGGTTTTAATGAAGAGAAGTTTATTTCCTCATAGTCAAAGTAGGCTAAAAGTCCAAATTCAAGGTGTCAGCTCCAGGGGAAGGCTTTCTCTTTCTCGGCCTTCTCATCAGTGTTCCCCCAGTCTAGAAGCTTCCTGGCACAGGGACCCTGGTCCAAAGGACGCACTCTGCTCCCGGCACTGCTTTCTTGATGGTATGAGGTTCCCCTGTCCCTCTGCTCACTTCTGTCTTTTATATCTCAAGAGATTGCCTCAGGACACAATCCAGTCTTGTAGATCCAGTCTTGCCTTACTAACACAGCTGCCAGCCATCCTCCCTCATTAACATCATAGAGGCAGGTTTACAACATACAGGAAAATCACACAGTACCAGGAATCATGGCCTAGCCAAATTGATAACACACATTTTTGGGGGACATAATTCAAACCATGACATTCCACCCTTTGGCCCCCCCCAAAATCACATCCTTGCAACATGGAAAACATATTCACCCCATCATATCATAGCAAAAGTCTTAACTCCAAGTCCAAAATCCAAAAATTCCTCTTCATCTGTGAAATCTAGAATACAAGTTATCTACTTCCAAAGGTACAATGGCAGAACAGGCACAAGCTAGACATTTCCATTACAAATGGAAGAAACTGGAGGGAAAGAAGGGATAACAGGCAACAAGCAAGTCAGCAGAACATATTATTTTCAATGCTTTGAAAATAATCTTCTGTCCTCCGATACAATTTACACAATGGCCCTGACCTCCAGACTCTAGGTATTGGCCACAGTCTCTGGATTCTGAGTGGAGGCCCATCAGTCCTGGGCTGCAGCTCCGCCTTCCAGGCCCACTGGGCCAGCAACTCTGCTCCCTTGGCTCTAGGCGCACCATTCTCCCAGTCTATCTGAGTGGCGGCTCTACCCTTAGAAGCACCAGAGGCCATTGCTCCACCCCTTGAAACCCCTGAGGTCATGGCCATACCTTTTGAGACTGAAGCAGCGTGGCTTCTTGTGTCCCTTGTCTCTTCAGCTTCTGCTTCCTATGGCCTCTCGGCCCTCGGGCCTCAGGCCCGCATCTGCCTTGCTGGGGCAAGTGTTCTAAAGCTCAGTAGCTCCACCGGTAAGTGCCCAGAGGCACCCGACTCCGCCAGGGAGCCGTCTGCGCACAGGCATTCAGCTCTCTCGCTCCGTGGGTCGGCTCCAGTGCCGTCTTTCACCGGTCTCCTGGTTCTGCTGCTGTTGGTTTCCTGCTGCTGCTGCTTCTCTGCTGCTGTAGGTTCTCTGCTACTGCTGGTGGTCCTCTGTCACTGCCGCACATCTATCCACTCACAGTTTTAAAACCGCTTCCACATTTTAGGTATCTGTTAGAGCAGCACCCCACTCTCTCGGTACCAAACTCTGTCTTAGTCGTCTAGTGCTGCTACAACAGAAATACCACAAGTGGATGGTTTTAATGAAGAGAAGTTTATTTACTCACAGTCAAAGTAGGCTAAAAGTCCAAATTCAGGGTGTCAGCTCCAGGGGAAGGCTTTTCCTCTCTGTCAGCCTTCTCTTCGGTGTTCCGCCAGACTAAGAGCTTCTCGGCGCGGGGACCCCAGTCCAAAGGACACGCTCTGCTCCTGGCACTGCTTTCTTGATAGTATGAGGTCCCCCGCTGCAAGGCTTCTTCAGGGCAAGGTTCCAGAAATCGCACAGCATCACTTCTTCCTCATTCGATTGATCCAAACAAATCACAAGGCCAGCCCAGATTCGGGAAGGTAAAGCAGTAGACTCCCCACTAGATGCAAAGAGACGCATACCCCATTGCAAAGGATTGGAAACAGGGAAGGGGATCCTTTGGGGCCATTGGTATAATTATCTCTGGTATCTATAAACATGTGGACATCCTCAGTCTTAGCCCATCTGTAACTTTTCCTTGTCCCAGCCCAATGAAAATAACATTGTATTTGTCTTTCCAATTTCACTCACTCCTCATTTTATGAGTTCTGGCTTGCTTAGCTGACTCTCTGGTGTTTGTGATTTAGAATCAGGAGAATGGTTAGAGAAATAAGATCAGAAAAAAATGTGAGGAAAAGGGGAAGGAAAAGAAGAGACCAGAGAGGCTCTGAACTACCAAGGGTATATGAGAATGGAGAGGAGAAGAAAGGGAATTTTAAGGGGTTTAGTTTCAAAATGCAAGTAAAAACCAGAACTTTAATTTCCTTTGATTGTTGGATTGTATTTCTTTGCATGTGACTTTGCCTGGAGACTGGGTTGCACCAGGTTTTAGAATTTATTTGGGTAATATACGCAAAATGCCTCTTCAGTACCTAAGACGTAGTGGGTATGCCGTGAATGATACATGCTATAATGATGGTAATTACTTCTGGCTGCTCTGTCCCTATTTCCTAGGCTAAATACGATAGGTCTATTTTCAGGCATGCAGGTACTTCTTGCTCTCCCTTCTTGTCAGCCTCTCATAGTGAGATATGACTTTTACAAGACCCAAAGTTAAAATCTGGGGCATGTCTGCTAGACATTAAATTCAGGTATGGCACAAAGAAGCAATTCCATTTTTCCCCTTCTCCATGCATCATTTAAGGCCATAGATCCTGAGGAAACTGTCAAAAGTACCAGCAGAGCTGGCTGGAAGAAAATTCACTGGCATAGATTTCTGGACTGCAGAACCACAAAGGACCTATTCTCATCATCATGGGTACATGGATTTCTTAAGTACCAGATCTCATACTTCTTCTATATCCTTTTGAGTCACCCTTTCATTTTTCTTCTTTGACAATGATATTTCTAATTATTTTGAGCCCATGGAAGATGTATTTTAAAGTTTCCCAGAGATAACAGTTTTCTTTTATTTGCAAATGAACATTTTAATAGGAGTTTCTGATTTTACTTTTTTTTTTTCACTTTATCACTACTTGAAATTATTTTATAGAATCATTTGTTCCTTCACTGATTTCCTTTCTTTCAGCTAGAATGCAAGTCCCATGAAGTTTGAAACTGTCTGCTTTGTTCACCGCCTAATTGCCAGCATTAAGAAAATTTCCTGGCACAATCAATGTTTGTTGAGTGACTGAATGAATCAATGAATGAATTTTCCTTCTAAAAATGCTTTTCACGTAGGAGATTATTGGTACTACAAAGTGTTGCCAGAACACAGTGGGTTAGGTAAATCTCTCAAACGCGACAAACTTGGAAAACAGGGAAATAAGAAGTATACCATTAAGGCTAATTCACAATGGACCAGAGTGAAAGGTTCAAAATCATCTTAATGCTGACTGGCTTTAAAGCTTTCAAGACTCATTGTAATATGGTTGAATGCATTAACATACATAAAGAAAGAATATGTCAGTCAGAAAAGAGGTTTGTCAGTCTTGGAAGTAAAAAATAGAAGAAAGAGAGAGCAACTTGGGTCATTTCCACCCAAAAATATGTGAGAAGAAATTCTGGTCACTGGACTTGAATGTTCCACTCCCACTGAACGGCTCTCCCTGCAGTGAGAAATAGTCATTAGTTTTTCCCAGCTGGTTGCTGTTGAGACCTTAACTCATTCGCCTGATGTTGAGTTCCTGCCCACCAGTCCACCTTCTGATGGTAATTTAACTTCCCGCCTAGGTCTGCCTTCCTGGGAGAAAGTGTACTGGTCAAAATGACCAAAGGCCTGTGGACCTCTATGAATGTTATATCTCTTTGTAACATATCACCACCGCTACCACCAGTTGCTATGGAGTTGATGCCTATACTTATTGTGATCCCACGTGTGTCAGAGTAGAACTGCACTCCATAGGGTTTTCAATGACTGATTTTTTGAAGGTAGATTGCCACGCCTTTCTTCCGAGGTGCCTCTGGGTAAACTTGAACTTCCAACCTTTCATTTAGCAATCAAGGGCATTAGCCATTTGCACCACCATGGGACTCTGTAACATAACTAGTTGGGATTTCAGCGTTGTTCATCATTCTCATTATCTTGGTTAATGAGAGTCCGGTCTTGAGAGTCAGACTCATTCTTGGCATGTTTGCAATTGTGGTTTTGAGCCTACACAGCCATGGATCAGACTTGCGTTTTGGGTAGTTCACTGTAATGAAAGCCCTTCCCTCACACCCTGCCTGTTGAAGCTCCAAGGACACAGCCACCATCGTCTCTCATAGCCACCACAGCTTTTCCACGGGTCACTTCTCTTTGATTCAAATATCTTTAGGAAGAACTGAAATGGTCTTTGTAACAAACATGTGGTGTGAACAATGGCCCTCTGGGAAACCATGCCCTTACTCCAATGAGGCTATCATCGCTCAAAACATTTCTCTTCTCTTCTTAGAGAATGATCTTCAAGGCCACATATGAATCTGTCCTAGTACTTCACTGAAGTTCAATCACCACTGAACTTAAATGTGTGCCTCTTGCCAGGCAGAGTGCTAGTTCCTAAGGGACTACAGTATTTAGCAAGATCCCACTCCTGCCCTTGCAGATATTGAGACTAACACCCATAATGAGAGCACCCAGCTTGGTTAACTACTAACTCCCTTGACTTGATTCTAAGTGATCTTTTATTGATTCCAGGGATTAAATCTTCACCCAAAGATCAAAATTTTCAATCATTCAAGACATTTTAATGAATCTACCTCAGTCTTCCAAGGGCAATTTCTCCCTAATAAATTTATTTTTCTACATGGCAGCATCATTAAAATAGGTTTATAGCTTATCTTCATGAAGTGACTACTTTGAAGGGACAAAATAATTCTGATATATAACTTCTACGATCTTTGTTGAAGACAAAGCTTCCAGCAAAACCTTTTTTTTTTTTTTTTTGGTATATTCATTCTTAATTTAATTTTTGAACAGTTTTACTGTGAAATGCTAGCATTCTCCATTCCTAAGCATTTCTAGTTTTGCTTACACATGTGAAAAGAGGCTGTTTTATATTCTTAAATTCCCCTTTAATATTCAAGAGCTATGTTAACATTTTTGAAGGGAGAACGTGGAGACAATACTTTTGGAGAAGGATCTACCCAGTGGTTCTCAACCCTAGCAGTGCATTAGAATCACATAACCTGGAAGTGTTTTAAAAATGTCTGCCCAGGCCCAACCCTGGAATAATTCAGTCAGCATATCTGGTGGTTAGTTACCCAAGGGATTCCAATATGAAACCTTGGTTGCAAACCTGGCTAGGTGAGTATTAGCTCTTCTAGGCACTAGAGAAGGTGTCTGGGTGGTGCAGATGGTTAAGCACTTGACTACTAGCTGAGAGGTTGGTGATTTGTGCCACCTAGAGGTACCTTGGAAGACAGGCCTGATGGCCTGCTTCTGAAAGATCACAGCCTTGAAACCATTTCTACTCTGACACACATGGGGTTGCTATGAGTCACAATCAACTTGACAGCAACTAACAACATCAGGCACTAGAGGGGAGGACAAAAGAGCTCTGAAAACCCAGTGGTAACCATTGCTTTCTTATCAAATAGAAACTGTTCTTGGATAATCACCAACCAAGGGTTTCACTGTCCATGCCTTATGTAGGGTAACTGATCATCCTGGTTTTTCCAGGACTGAGGGGTTTCATGGGACACAGGATTTTGAGTACTAAAACCAGGATAGTCCCTTGCAAACTAGGATAATTTGGTCACTCTGAATCAACTTATGTTTTGGGTCTTCTAGATTGGAATGAGACTGCCATGACTGTGGCTTCTGAACTTCAGCTTTTGGCTTTTGCCCACCCGGAACTTTGACCTCATCTAGAGTGCCTCCATTTGATAGCATCAACAGCCACCATTGGCCCACTCTAGTTTCTCTGCTCAATCATCTAATTACTGTGGAAGAGATTTTCTCACAACCTGTTTAGAACATGGCTTTGACCAGGAGACATCTTCTGCAAATTTGAATTGATATTGGGTGCCTTTCTTTAGGCCCAACTGCCCTGACCTTACTGAATCCGCAATATATGGGGAAAGAGACGGACAGTACCAATATTTACTGAATGCTAGTTGCTTTACATATTGATCTCATCTAATCCTCGTATCAGCCTTATGAGGTTGGTATTATTATTATTCTCATTTTTCAGATAAGAAAACTGAATCTCCGTGAGCTTAAGTAAACTGCCAAGATCAAACTCAGGTCTATATGACTGCAAGTCCATATTCTTTACACAATGTTGCCTCTTTCAATGCTTAATACAGACAAACTGGATAGGGGGAAAATGTGAATTTCTGGTGATTCTGAGGCGGCAGTAGAAAGATTTATTAGCAATCCTACCACTGTTTGCAAAATAACTCTTTAGGCTGCTCCTAGCTAGGAGAAAGCACTGAGAGATACTCTGGTGAATGATGGATTATTCTTGGTAGGGCCCAGAAGAGGGCAGCCATGTGGATGCTGGGTTATTTAAGTTTTAGTTTCATTTTAGATGAATCACATTAGGAAAATATGATTTTGTTTGTTAGAATATAAAAGAAAACAGCTGGGATATAAAGAAATGTGATGTTGAGTGTTGCAGCTAGAAAAAACAAGAGTTCAAGGCCTGAGGAGGCTACTTTTCTGCTCAGCCCTGATGCCTCTGGTCCAGTCATTGGAGCAAAATGGCTCAGGTATCCTGAGGTCACGGACAGGCTCTTGGGCTCTGCGAGTGAGGATAATGGGTAGTACCAATAGTCCCAGATGGAGTTAGGGAGGAAATGGTCAAGTGTGAAGTAGTGGGAGGTGAATGATTACACTTCCTAGTACACAGGGGTAGTCTTTTAAAAGACAAATTTTGTCTTTTGTTACAAATATATTTACCACAATAAAAAAATGCAAAAACATAATGACAACAACAAAAAAAGACAAATTTTGCTCTAAATGATATATTATCTATTATAATTTTTTATAGAATCATTTTGAAAATGCTAATAGTGATTTTAAATAAAGTGGACATATTAATGACATGTTCTTATCCTTGAGTAAACTGTCTGGTTAGGATACCATGGTTGTAGGTATAAGGTCTCCTAATATAACAGTGAGTACCAAGAAAGCAGGTCTCATTCATGCACTCAGAAATGTTTTTTTGTGTGTCTATTGTGATCCAGCAGTATGCTAGGTGAGGGAAAACAGTAGCAAAAAACACCTGGTCCCTCTACTCACAAAGTGGTAAGGGAGAGAGAAAAACCACCAGTACTTGTAACTTACTACTGTGGAGTAAGTCCTGATAAAGGATGGTCTAGGTTGCTACAGGAGTTCATAGGTTCAGGGAGGGCTTCCTAGAGGAAGTGAGTTATACACTGAAATCTGAAGCATGAGTAGGGCAGAAGGGAGGTGGGGTCATGGAGGAGCTGGGTCGAGAATATCCCAGGCAGAGCAAACAGTCTGTGTAAACATCTAGAGGGCTATTTGGAAAATGAAAAATGTTCAGTATAACTGAAGTGTGTGTGTGTATGTATGGAGATTTGGATGAGGATGGTAGAAGATAATGCTGGAGAGAGAAGCAGGGGCAAGATAATGCAGGATTTGTAGGCCAACAAGAAATCACTGATGAATTTAAAGTAAAGTAAAGGAATAACCTGGCCAGATTTGAGATTTTAAAAGATTGCTCTGACTGCAGTGAGACAGGAGAGAGGCAAGAGTGGTGGCAAGGAGACCAGTTAGAAGGTAGCAGCAGAAATCCAGTTGAGACATGATGGTGGCCTAACTAGGATGGTGGCTGTGCAGCTGGGGAGAAGCAGAGTGATTCAAGAGATGTGTAGGAGGTAGAATGGACAGGACTTGGGATGAGAGAGAAGGTGGAGAAAAAGATGACTTGGGTGTCTGGTGATCTTCATAGATGATGAAGATAGGGGTGGAGATGATGATGAAGCTTAACTTGGTTATTTTGCACTTCAGGAGCTTGAGGTGGATGGGCAAATGGAACTTTCCATTAGGAAGTTGGACATGTGAATCTGCTGGCCAGGACTAGACTTATGATTTTGGAAGTCAGTAGCATGTGAATGTTGATTGCAACTGTGGTATAGATGAGTACTCAGGAAATGTATGTAAAAGAAAAGGGAAGAAGGCCTAGGCCAGAACTCTGAAGATGCCAACATGTAAGATATAGGCAGTGGCCAGTGGGTTCAGAAAGAAGACTGGGGAGAAGTGGACAGAGCAGTTGGAGGAAAAACAGAAAATTATAGTGTCATGATATCCAAGATAAGAGGATATTTTAAAAAGGGAAAGTAGTCAGAAGTGCCCAAAGCTTCAGAGGTCAAGCTAGATAGGGACTGAGGAGTAGCCACTGGATTCAGCACAAAGAGGTTCTTGTTGATCTTGGTGAGGGCAGATTTGGAAATGGGGTCAATAGGCATATTAAAGTAGGCTGAGATTTCGAGGGAGGTGAAGAAGTGGATATAACAAGGGTACACCTCCTTGTTGAGGAAGTTTGGTTGTGAAGGGAAGGAAAGAGGACAGTAGACATAAGGATACATGGAGTTGAGGGAGGATTTTGATGTGGTGCTGGTGGTTGTTAAACTGGGGCATGTTTAAGACCTGATTGGAGAGAGCAAATATAGAGAGGGAGTGGCTGGAGAGATGGAGTGGGAGGGGAGTATTGTACAGGGAGGGAGTCGGTGGGGGGTGCAGAGTTCAGGAAAGGGATCGGCCTTGAGCAGGAGGAGGGACTGGTGGGAAGGAGAAAGTACCCAGTGTAAGTACAGGTGCTTGTGAGTGGGAAGTTGAGGGAAGACAAGTTTCATTTCCGCTGATGTAGAAGGTGAGGTGAGGTCAGTTGTCGAAGGTGTTGGGAGATTAGAAGGACTGAGAATGAACAAGATTTCAAATAGCAGCTGTGGAGCAGGGGAGATAGGACAAAAAGTGAAACAGGATTTGCTGTGCAACAATTTCTCTCTATTTCTTCCCTGGTGTTTTTGAGCCCACAAAGATAAATGAATTGTCTTTATTTTTCTGAGAAATTATCAATAACCTTTACACCTGCTCCTGGAAATCTGTTCTTTGAAAACAAGGTCCAACCAAGAATATTGTCCAATGTCCCATGAAAGCAAAAGCCCTCAAATGATAACAGTCATTGTATCACCTAAACACTTTTGGATCTATGAACAGGACTGTCTTTTTGGGGACACATCAGTTCTTGAGCAAAGATGAGAAATCATTCATACTGAATGATGCACCTACAGAAGGTCAGAACCTCTGCTCTTTACAACAGCTTTCTGAGGAAAGTACTACTGTCATTCCCTTTTATAGATGATGAAACAGATACACAGGGTTAAGGGATTTGTTCAAGACCAACTGTTGTTAAGGGGCAGAGCCAGGATATGAACTAAATCCAAAATCTTTCCACTACAAAATCTTTATTCAGTGCATTTGATACGGGGAAAAAATACCTGATTTATGTCCTTGTTTTCTCATCTGTCATTTTGTGTACTCCGGTGGCTTGCATGTTGCTGTGATGCTGGAAGCTATGCCACCAATATTTCAAATACCAGTATGGTCACCCATGATGGACAGGTTTCAGCAGAACTTCTAAACTAAGACAGAATACGAAGAAGGATGTGGTGATCTACTTCTGAAAAAATTGGCCAGTGAAAACCTTATGAATAGCAGTGACACATTGTCTGATATAGTGCCGGAAGCTGAGCCCCTCAGGTTGGAAGGCACTCAAAATACAACTGGGGGAGAGCCGCCTCCTCAAAGTAGAGTCAACTTTAATGATGGGGATGGAGTCAAGCTTTTGGGACCTTCATTCTCTCATGTGGTATGACTCAAAATGAGAATAAACAGTTGCAAACATCCATCAATAATCAGAATGTGGAATGTACGAAATGTGAATCTAGAAAAATTGAAAGTCGTCAAAAATGAAATGGAATGCATAAAGATCAGTATCCTAGGCATTAGTGAGCTGAAATGGACTGGTATCGGACATTTTGAGTCAGACAATCATATGGTCTACTATGCCAGGAATGACAAATAGAAGAGGAATAGTGTGGCATTCATTGTCAAAAAGAACATTTCAAGATCTATCCTGAAGTACAACGATGCCAGTGATAGGATAAAATCCATACACCTACAAGGAAGACAGGTAATATGACTATTATTCAAATTTACGCACCAACCACTAATGCCAAAGATGAAGAAACTGAATATTTTCACCAACTCCTGCAGTCTGAAATTGATCAAACATACAATCAAGATGCATTGATAATTATTGGTGATTGGAATGCAAAAGTTGGAAACAAAGAAGAAGGATCAGTAGTTGGAAAATATGGCTTTGGTGGTAGAAACTACGCTGGAGACTGCCTGATAGAATTTTGCAAGACCAACTACCTATTCATTGCAAATACCTTTTTTTGACAACATAAACAGCAACTATGCATGTAGACCTCCCTGGATGGAATACAGAGGAATCAAATCGACTACATCTGTGGAAAAAGACAATGGAGAAGCTCAGTATCATCAGTCAGAACAAGGCTAGGAACCGACTGTGGAACACATCATCAATTGCTCATATGCAAGTTCAAGTTGAATGTGAAGAATATTAAAACAAGTATACAGGAGCCAAAGTATGACCTTGAGTATATCCCACCTGAATTTAGAGATCATCTCAAGAATAGATTTGATGCATCGAACACTAATGACCAAAGACCAGATGAGTTGTGGGATGACAACAAGGACATCATACATGAAGAAAGCAAGAGGTCATTAAAAAGACAGGAAAGAAAGCAAAAACCAAAATGGATGTAAAAAGAGACTTGCTATTGAACATAGAGTAGTTGAAGTGAACGGAAGAAATGATGAAGTAAAAGAGCTGAACAGAAAATTTCAAAGGGCGGCTCCAGGAGGCAAAGTAAAGTATTATAATGACATGTGCAAAAAGCTGAAGTTAGAAAACCAAAAGGGAAGAACATGCTCAGCATTTCTTAAGCTGAAAGAACTGAAGAAAAAATTCAAGTCTCAAGTTGCAATATTGAAGGATTCTATGGGCAAAACATTGAATGACGCAGGAGGCATCAAAAGAAGATGGAAAGAACACACAGAGTCACTGTACCAAAAAGAATTGGTTGATGTTTAACCATTTCAGGAGGTAGCACATGATCAAGAACCGATGGTATAGAAGGAAGAAGTTCAAGCTGCACTTGAAGGAAATGTCGAAAAACAAGGCTCCATGAATTGATGGAATACAAATTTAGATGTTGCAACAAACGGATGCAATGGTGCAAGCGCTCACTCTTCTATCCTGGAAAATTGGAAGACAGCTACCTGGCCAACCAACTGGAAGAGATCCATATTTGTGCCCATTCCAAAGAAAGGTGGTACAACAGAATTCAGAAATTATCGAATAATATCACTAATACTACACACAAGTAAAATTTTGCTAAAGATAATTAAAAAACTGTTGCAGCAGTAGATTGTCAGGGAGCTGCCAGAAATTCAAGCTGGATTCAGAAGAGGACGTGCAACAAGGGATATCATTGCTGATGTCAGATGAATCTTGGCTGAAAGCACAGAATACCAGAAAGATGTTTACCTGTGTTTTATTGACTATGTGAAAGCAATCTACTATGCATTTCGTAGCAAATTATGGATAACATTGTGAAGAATGGGAATTCCAGAACACTTAATTGTCCTCATGCAGAACCTTTACATAGACCAAGAGGCAGTTGATCAGTTAGAACAAGGGGATATTGTGTGGTTTAAAATTAGGAAAGGTGTGTGTAAGGGTTGTATCCTTTCACCGTATTTATTCCAACTGTATGTTGAGCAAATAATCCAAGAAGCTGGACTAGATGAAGAACAAGGCATTAGGATTGGAGGAAGACTCAATGACAGTGTTTGTTATGCAGATAACACAACCTTCCTTGCTGAAAGTGAGGAGGACTTGAAGCACTTATTGATGAAGATCAAAGACTACAGCCTTCAGTATGGATTATACCTCAACAGAAAGAAAACAAAAATCCTCACAACTGGACCAATAAGCAGCATCATGATAAACAAAGAAAATATTGAAGTTGTCAAGGATTTTGGGTTACCTGGATAACAGTCAATGCCCATGGAAGCAGCAGTCAAGAAATCAAATGATGTAGTGCATTGGGCAAATCTGCTGTAAAAGACCTCTTTAAGTGTTAAAAAGCAAAGATGTCACTTTGAGGACTAAGATGTGCCTGAGCCAAGCCATGGTATTTTTAATCACCTTATATACATGCGAACACTGGACAATGAATAAGGAAGATTGAAAAAGAATTGATGCCTTTGAATTATAGTGTTGGTGAAGAATATTGAATATACCATGGACTGCCAGAAGAACAAACAAATCTGTCTTGGAAGAAGTATAGCTAGAATGCTCCTTAGAAGCGAGGATGGCGAGACTTCGTGTCATATACTTCTGATATGTTATCAGGAGGGACCAGTCCCTGGAGAAGGACATCATGCTTGGTAAAGTAGAGAGAGGGTCAGTGAAAAAGGGGAAGACCCTAGATGAGATGGATTGACACAGTGGCTATAACAATGGGCTCAAACATAGCAATGATTGTGAGGATGGTGCAGGACTGGGCAGAGTTTCATTCTGTTGTACATAGGGTCGCAATGAGTCAGAACTGACTTGACAGCACCTAACAACATCCTTTTTCATCCATCCTCTAAGTTGGATTTTTCCTATACGTTTAATGAGCCATTTTGTGTGTATATTTCTCAACCAATTGATTAAGCATGGGTAGATTTTGATGTGTTGATGAATGCTGTGCTTAGGCCTTAAAAGATTTTCTTGGGAAATATTTCCTCAACCAAAAAACGATAGTCTATTCAAAAATAATGTTGGGACAATTGGCCATCCATATGAAAGACAGTCATATCAGACTTCTATCTTATGCCATACATCAAAATAAATTCTGGAGGGACACAAGTGCTACATGAATAAAGCTGAGCCATAAAAGTTATAGAAGAAAATGAAGAAAGATTATTTACAATCCTAGAGATGGAGAGACCTTCCCACACAAGATATAAACCCAAAAGCTATAAAAGAAAGGATTGATAGATTTGATTGCATGTGCAAGGATGCTAATTACAGCATTGTTTAGAATGGTGAAAAATTAGAAACAATCTAAAAGTTGTTTAAAACAGTACTGTATAAATACACCATTGAACATTCAGACAACAGAGGAGTAATACAGCCTAATAGTTAAGAGCATAGATTCCCATCACAGACTATCTTGGATTGATCTCATCCCCACCATTTACTAGGTATGTGTCTTTGGGAAAATTACCTAACTTCTCTATTCCTTGTTTTCTTCATTTACAAAATAGACATAATTACCGTATTTATTTCATAGGGTTATTGTGAAGATTAAGTGAATTAG
The DNA here is from genome assembly GCA_030035585.1 of Dugong dugon. Classification (NCBI taxonomy): domain Eukaryota; kingdom Metazoa; phylum Chordata; class Mammalia; order Sirenia; family Dugongidae; genus Dugong; species Dugong dugon. Next base: position 24,822,621 of record CM057482.1, on the reverse strand, counting down.
TGTAAAGCACTTTGAATAGGTCCTTATGCATAGTGACCACTTAATGTAGCACTTAAAAAAGAATGAGGTAGACCAATGTGCAGTGATTCAGTATGACCTCTGACATATTATCTTAAAAGCAAGTTTCAGGACAATATATAGAATGATTCCATTTTTATAAAAAAGTTCATGTTTATATACATATATATGAAAATGAATAGAAAACAAAGACGGTATGCAATAGGATACACATCAAATTGTAAACTGTGGTTATTTCTGGGGAGGAGAGTAGGCATATTTGAAGGGGAATTGTCACATTTTACACTGTATAATTTTGTGTTGTTTCAATCTTTTGTAAAGAGGATGAGGTTACATACTCTCTGTGTTAAGGAAATAAGGAGGAAAGAAAGAAAGAAAGGGAGGGAGGGAGGAAGGGAGGGAGAGAGAAAGGGAAGATGTCTTTAACATTCTCTGCTGTCAATATAGGATAAGATTCAAAACATAAAAACACCAACCCCCACTGTGTGGGAGCACCCTATCCTTCTGATATACAACTCCTAGTCTTAAAAGTGTGCTGTGGGGTATCAGATCTGGAGGGAAAGGGGGAAAAAATAGAAATGAGTAATGAAAAGCCTGTGGTCTAAATGATCTTTATGATGAGTGGAAAAATCCAATCTAGGCAGCTAACACATACACCCAGGCATGAACTCAAATGGAATATCGGGTTACATTGTGAATAAAGAATCAACTCTCTTTTCTCAATCAGCCCATTTATGCTCTTCTTAAAACTTCTTTCCAGATTTGTGCATGCTTTAAACAAAAAGAGGAGCTTTCTTACAAATTCCTAGGCTAGTTAAAGAACACTGAGGTGTATGTGTGTGTATTATTAGTCACCCTGATATATTACTTTGGTTTGCCATTTTCCTCATGTTGCCATTGAAGAGACACAATGCAGAGAGGAAACTTTTTAGAAGGGAACAACCCAGAAGTGGAATCTTCTTTCCAATTGTAATAATTAGCTGTGGGTCCTTGAGCAAACTGCTTAGTATTTTTGCTGTAAAATGCAAAGATTAAATGAGTTATTATATGGTAATTTATATTCCTTCCAGTTTCCAAAATTCCAGTATTTGGTGTGTATTTTTACTTTGAAAAATGGTCACTCTCCAGAATGGTTGCAAAGAAAAACCATCTGCTTCTCATTAAGTAGAGTACTAGGCTTAATTAAAAGGTGTATGGTATCAATGTTGGAGGCAATTATTTGATTCTTTTCTTCATTGGTTAACTCCCTTGGAATAGTCTGTTCAGTCCCAGGCAGTGTACATTGAGAGGGATGTAGAAAAACTGGGGTATTATGCTCAGGGATGTGGGGAAGAGACAACTCACCAATGAGAAGTTGAAACACAAGTCTATACCATGCATGGGGTGTTGGATCTAAATATGCACAATCCATATGGTGTAGAAAACACAAAGAGAGACATTATCATACTAAATGATCTGGATATGTTGAGCAGAAGTAAATATGGCAACTGCTTTCCAGGGAAACTTTTCACAACAAGAGTCTCAGAGTACTTGAGCTCACAATAAAAAGATCAGACTATATAATAAAACTAATCACCGTAAGAGAGAGTCATCAGATACAGCTAACAGTAGAAAAAGCATCCTAGTAAACTGTAGAACTATATGAAAGAGACTATAAAATGAATATGTTTAAACTATTTAAGAAATAAAAGAAAACTATGAATTACTGAAAGAACAGGCTACTATAAAATACTTTTTATAAAACTATAACTTTTGAAATTAAAAACTCAGCTGATGGATAAAACAGATAAGTCACACTGACAAAGAATTAGTGAACTGGAAGATGTATATGAAAAGATCACTATGAGAAATGGAGAGGTAGCAAATGTGAGAGAGAAGTTAAAAGAAATGGAAGATAGGAAAAGAGGTTTGCCCAGTGTTTATCTAGTGGGAATTCTGGAAGGAAACACAAAGGCAAATAGGGAAGAGCTAACATCAAAGAAAGTGGCACAATGGTTAAGTGCTTGGCTGCTAACCGAAAGGTCAGCAGTTGGAACTCATCAGTGACTCCGCAGGAGAAAAGACCTGGAGATCAGCTCCTGTAAAGATTTACAGCTTAGGAAACCCTATATGGCAGTTCTACTGTTTCGTACGGGGTTGCTATGAGTCACAAATGACTCGACAGCGCACAACAACAACAATGTCAAAGAGATAATGACTGAAAATTTTCCAGAATTGAAAGAAGGATTCTTCATATTTAAGAAGCATAACATGAACTGAACAGAATAAATGTATAAAATCCATGTTTAGATATATCATAGAGAATTTGTAGAACCTTAAAAACAAAAAAATCGTAAAAAATTACCTACTCCAAGTTTTTGTGTGAACACAATTTTCATTTCTCTAGAGTAAATGCCCAGAAGTGAGACCCCTTGGTCATGTGGTAAATATATGCTTAATTTTATAAGAAAAGGCCAAACTGTTATCCATAGGAACGATACCGTTTTGCATTTCCACCTGCAACATATGAGAGTTCTAGTTGCTTTGCATCCTCACCAGCATTTGATATTGTCAGTATTTTTTATTTTTACCATTCTAGTAGATATGTGGAGAAATCTTATTGTGGTTTCACTTTGCATTTCCCTAATAAGTAGTGATTTTGAATATCTTTTATTTAAATTGAGATATAATTCTCATACCATAAAATACACTCTTTTAACATATACAGTTCAGTGGTTTTTAGTATATTCACAAAGGTTTACAACCATCACTTCTATATAATTCCAAAATATTTTCATCACCCTAAAAAGAAACCCTATACCCATTAGCAGTCATTTCCCATCCCCCTTTCTCTAATTCCCTGGCAACCACTAATCTACTTTCTGTCTGTATGGTTTGCCTGTTCTGTACATGTCATTAAAATGACATCATGCAATATGTGACGTGTTGTGTTTGGCTCCTTTCACTTGTTGTTAGGTGCTGTTGAGTCGGTTCTGACTCATAGTGACCCTATGAACAAAGAAACAAAACACTGCCCGGTCCTGCCCCATCCTCGTAATTGTTGCTATCTTGAACATAGCATAAGGTTTTCAAGGTCCATCCATTTTGTACCATGAATCACTACTTCGACTTATTTTTTTTGGCTGAAAAATATTTCACTGTATGAGTGTACCACTTTTTCTTCATGTTTTATTTTGTTTGATGGACATTTGGATTGTTGCCACTTTTTTACTGTTATGAATAGTGCTATGAACTATAGTACTATATACAAGTTTTTTTAGGGACATATGTCTTAAGAATATATACCTAGAAGTGGAATTGTTGGGTCATATGGTAAGTCTGGAGCCCTGGTGGTGCAGTGGTTAACAGCTCAACTGCTAACCAAAAGGTTGGCAGTTAGAATCCACCAACTGCTCCTTGGAAACCCTATGGGGCAGTTCTACTCTGTCCTATAAGGTCTCTATGAGTTGGAATTCACTTGACGGCAACGGGTTTGGTTTTGGAGTCTGGTTATGGTAACTCTAGTTTCACTTTTTGAGACACTGCCAAACTGTTTTCCAGAGAAGCTGCATCATTTTACATTCTCACCAGCAATGTACAAAGATACCAATTTCTTTACATCTTCACCAACACTGGTTTTTGTCTGTCTTTTTATAGCCATCCTAGTGGGTATGAGATGGGTATTTCATTGTGTTTTTGACTCACACTTCCCTAATGTTGAACATCTTTTCATGTGCTTATTTGGCCATTTGTATATCTTCTTTGAGAAATATCTATTCAATTCTTTGTGCATTTTTAAAGTGGTTTGTCTTTTTGTTGTTGAGTTATAAGAGTTCTTTATATACTTTAGATAGTAAATGCTTATCAGATAAATGATTTGTAAATATTTTTACCTATTCTGTGACTGTCTTTTACTTGCTTCATAGTGTCCTTTAAAGCACAGAAGTTTTTAATTTTGATGAAGTCCAATTTAATTATTTTTTCTTTGGCTGCTTGTGTTTCAGGTGTCATATCTAAGAAATTATTGTGTAATTAAAGGTCACGAAGATTTACACCTATGATTCTTCTAAGAGTTTTATAGTTTTAGCTCAGACATTTAGATCTTTGACCCATTTTGAGTTGATTTTTGTATATGGTGTGAGGCAAGGGTCTAACATCATTCTCTTGCAATGGATATCTAGCTGTCCCAGCACTATTTATTGAAAAGACTACTTTCTCATTGAATTGTCTTGACAATGTTCATGGATTCAGTTTGCTAGTATTTTGTTGATGATTTTAGTATCCATTCGTAAGAGATATTGGTCTTTAGTTTCCTTTTCTTGTGATATCTTTGTTTGGCTTTGGTATTGGGATGTTGCTGGCCTCAGAGAATGAGTTGAGAAGTGATCCTTCCTTTTCTACTTTACGGGAAAGTTTTGTGAAGAATTCATGTTAGTTCTTTAACATTATTTAAACATTTGGTAGAATTTACTAATGAACCCATCTGGTCCTTGGCTTTTCTTTGAGGGAAGTTCTTTGCTTACTAATTCAAATTTTTTCCTTGTGATAGTTCTATTCAGATTTTCTATTTATTCTTGGGTTAGTTTGGGTAGTTTGCATATGTGCTGAGAGCAAAGGAACTAAGTCATGGTTAGGCCTTTACAGGCACTGTGAAGCTCAAAGGTGACAAGGCCCTACAATATAGTACATTGGTCAAAACTAAGAAACCAACATTAGTTCATTATGATTAACTAGCTCCACACTTTACTTAGATTTCTTTCTGTTCAGTTTTGAATGTTTTTTTATACTTTGAATATATGTCATTTGTCAGATATGTGATTCACAAATCTTTTCTCCTAGTCTTTTTCTTTTCTTTTATTACTTTTATTTTTAAAATGTCAGCAAAAGTTATTTAGGAAGCCATTTGGGTGGTATCATTTTCATTTCATTCTTTGTATTTCTCTTTGATGAATATAAATGTTTCAAAGAAAATAACAGCAAAATATTATCCCCAAATATCATGTTCAGTTTAACCTGAATCAAGGAGCTTATGAAGAAGTTTTGTTTTTATGCTGTTTTTCACTTAAAAATTCAAAGTGTGATAATCTTTCAATTTAAAGCTTAAATCTTAAAATTCTGGCCACAGTTGTAACATACTATTACTACTTGAGGGCAACATGTTTTTATAGTGGTAAATAAATTTGGTTTTATACCTGAGAATGCAAAATCCAATTTAATAATGACTAAAACATCACAACTTGGCTATCAATGGGTTTAATTTTTGTCCCTTTGCAAGTTTAAAGTCATTTATCTTTAATTATTCAGGTTTGGGAATCTTCTGTCTGCCCTACCATATTTGTGGACCCAAGGGTCATTACACTGTAATGGTTACATGCCTATTCTTGAACCCAAAGAATTGATATCAAGTGTGACATAGGCTGAGTAATCAAGGAGACTCTAGAGGCCCGCAGTCATATACTTGGCTATGCTGTAATTCAGCTCTGGCTGAGGCTGGGAAAGGGGCAAGTGTAGTCAACGTTCCTTCCCTGTCCCAGCTTGTTTGTGTCTTCATTTTGTGCTCCTCCCATGGATACCCACCGTTGGACCCTATCATCTTTCCAGGCTCCTGGCTGTGATTTCTATCACAGAAGTCCCAGTGCTTTCGATTATGTTAGCAACAGCAGAAAGCTGTCAACCCCTGTGAATAGTTGAATAGAGAGATGCACAAAATTCTGAGGAAACCCAGTAGAGGGAGAGGTCAATGAAGCTTGGCAGGGATGACATTTACTACAGATACTGGCCACTTGCGAGAGAGTATGTAACACTATTGAGGATGAGTGTTGGAATGAGCACTGGAGTGGAGTTCAGGATGCCTGAACTTTTAGCTGGCATTGGATTTGATTAAGTGTTGGTGCAAACAGCTTACACTCGACTACTAACCAAAAAGTTGGTGGTTCAAATCAACCCAGAGGTGCTGTGGAAGAAAGGCCTGGCAATCTACTTCCATAAGATTACAGACATTGAAAACTCTATGACATACAGCTCTACTCTGAAACACATGGGGTCTCCATGAGTTGGAATCAACTCTATGGCAACAGGTTTATATTTGATTAGCTGTGTGCCTTGTATGTGGGGAGTGGTAGAGTGAGATGGATGTTCACTCTCTCTGGGCTCAGTTTTCTCATCTGTAAAGTGTTGCTAGTGATGGTGTAGAGGGGCTAAATTACTTGATCCTAAAGGGTCTTTCAAGCTCTAATAGTCTAGGACAGTGATCTTCAGACATTTTTGCTCGTGCACCCTGAAAATTTGTTTTGAAAAATGGTGACCTTATGCACATTATAAAGTTAATATCTAGAATTTTGCATCTTCAATTTAAATAGTTGCAAAAATGTGATTTCCAGTATGTGGTAAATATTGACATTTTAAAGAAAGCATTTGTATATTTAAAGATGTATCCAGTGGAATCTAAATAATGCCATAATATGAGTCCTTCCTTACCTTCTTAAAGAAATATATGAACAAACTCTTTTTAAAAATATTTTGAAATTTTATGTTTTCCTTTCATCTCTGGATTCATATTTTTATTCCATTTCCCCTGTAGAATTTTATCCTACTGCAACACATATTTTATGTTTAAAAGTTTTTTACTTATCATTCTATCATACTTACCACAATAAGATTATCTTATAAATTTAAATCTTAATATTTGTTTTCTTTTCTGTGATCACAATACTGTAAGTGTTAAAAAAAGTCTTTTGTATTGAGTTGTGATTATAATTATTAGCAGTCCATAGCTGATAAAAATAAAAACATTAAATTTTTATTAATCATTATTAAGTATAAATAACCTTATTGGAAATAAATTTATTAATGAGATGAATGAGATTTTTTCTAATTGTTTCATACACATATGTATGAATATGACTTAATTGTGCAACAAGGCAGAGTGCAGTATCTATTTTATTACTACTTTTCTTTCTTTGTAACCCTTGTGGTGTAGTGGTTAAAAACTTGGCTGCTAACCAAAACACTGGCAGTTTGAATCCACCAGCTGCTCCTTGGAAACCCTATGGGAAAATTCTACACTGCTCTATAGGGTTGCTACCGAGTTAGAATCAACTTCACGGCAGTGGGTTTGGTGTTTGGTTTTTCTTTCTACAGATATATATTAAAAAACAACAACAACAAAAACCCTAAAAGAATAAACCAAACATGAAAAACCTCTTGCCATCAAGTCAATTCTGACTCATGGTGACCACGTGTGTTACACGGTACAACTGCTTCATAGGTTTTCTTGGCTATAATCTTTACAGAAGTAAATCACCGGGGCTTTCTTCCACGATGTCTCTGGGTGGGTTTGAACCACCAGCCTTTAGGTTAGTAGCCTATTGCAAACTGCTTGTGCCACCCACGGATCTTTTCTATGGATGTAAGCACGAAACTTTGGTTCACATGGAAAAGTTCACAGAGATGAAATTTTGTTATGTCAGTGTCACTTGATTCTTTGAATACTTCTGAGTTATTTGCCAAAAACCACACAGTGACCCCGAGAGTATGGCCCCAGACACCCTTTTAACTCAGTACTGAAGTCACTCCTGAGGTTCACCCTTCAGCCAAAGATTAGACAGGCCCATAAAACAAAATGAGACTAAATGGGCACACTATTGTCACAAAACAGAATATGTAATTAATTGTTTAATGAGAAAATAATTTGCTCTGTAAACCTTCATCTAAAGTACAATAAACACACACACACACAGTGATCTATTACCAATTATTATAATATTATTTTCAATTTTTTTCAAGCAAAGAACTGGGAACCACCTGGCTTGGAAAGATTTGTTATTCAGTCATTAGAGAGTCATTAACTTTTTCAGTTACTGGGAAGTATTAAAAAAAAAAAAAGGCTTTTTACCATATTGTCAATTATCTCTTAATAATCCCAGTTATTCTTTAACTTAGAGGTGCCTTATTTAACCAGATATATTAAAACATTGCTGGTAAAATCTACACTTTGTTAATTTCCTTCCACTTTTGCTGAGACAATATTTTTTGCTATAATTCCCTTATTATCATGTGCTTTGAATATATTTTCATTGAAATTGTGTAAGTTTGGTTTATTAAATGGATGTAAAAACTTACCATTTACTCTCATTGGCCGAGTCAGTCCTCACTGTAAACCCAATCAGCCAAATATTCTTACTTTCTGTTCAGATAAAAATCTGACATTTTTTCAATTCAACCAAACTTGCTAATAAGCATTTCAAGGACTATGTGAATACAAGTGGAAAAAAATTATGGAACCCATCTTGTCCGATAGACAATAAAAGCAGTCAAGTAAAATTAAAATGTTGTAGAACAAATGTAATTAATTTATTGACTTTTGTAAAAGGAACCCTGGTGGTGCAGTGGTTAAGCGCTTGACTGCTAACGGAAAGATCGGCAGTCTGCTTCCGTAAAAATTATAGCCTTGGAAACCCTGTGGGGCAGTTCTACTCTGTCCTATAGGGTCACTGTGAGTTGGAACTGACTCAGTGACCACGGATAGGTGCACAATGGTTAAGCCTTTGGACGCTAACCAAAAGGTTGACGGTTTGACTCACCCAGTGACTCCATGGGAGAAAGACCTAGTGATCTGTTCCTATAAAGATTACAATTTAAAAAATCCTGTGGGGCAGTTCTACTCTGTCACATGGGATCATTATGAGTTGAAATCGACTGGATGGTACCTAGCAACAACAGTAACATAATGTTATAAAAACAAGATCACAAATCAATATGCAGTTTCTCTTTACTGAATGTGTAATAATGCAATGTTATCTGTGTGTAAAAGGACATTTATAAAATAAATCTGATACATGTGGGTGTGTGCATGTGTCAAACACTGGTTTTCTTCTTTGGATAATAAGTAAGAGTCAAGTATATAGATAAGAAATAACTCCATTAATTTTGTGAGACATCATGATCAAACTTTCCTTGTATGTTAATTGAAAGAACTGTACAGGACTAGAAATTAATCTTTCTGAAAGTTACTATACACTTTTCTTTTTTGTTAGTAAAAAACGAAAAAATCTGTTGCCGTCGATTCTGACTCATGGTGACCATATAGGACAGAGTAGAACTGCCCCATAGGGTTTCTAAGAAGCAGTGATGGATTTAAACTGCCAAACTTTTGATTAGCAGCCTAAGCTCTTAACCACTGCACCACCAGGGCTCCAGTTTTTGTTAATAGAAGGTGGAAAATATGAAACTTTTTAAAATGCTGCAATATGAGGTAAGCTCAGGAATATCTGGGTTTCCAGAATTCTTAGCATGATAACCTTCTCTGGGGGTCGGGGACTGGAACTCAGCCCTGGTACCCTACTTGTCTGAATGGACTCAGAGCAGGCTAGAGAAACTCTCCAGCACCCGTTAGGAGGAAGGTGCTGGAAGCTGTGGAAAACGAGCAGTTTTGAGCAAGGTGGCAGAACCTCAGGGTGGGGACTGGGAGACAGTGAGGGTGTAGAGGACCTAGCCTGACTAAGGAAGGGTGCATTCTCCCTCTCTAGGACCTCCCCACTTAATTCTTTCTGCAAGTTTTTTTCTTGATTCTTGATTATCTTTTGAATATTTTCTTTCCTTGACAGTTGTTCTAATTTTCTGGTCCTCCTCTATCCCTGTCCCCCTCACACTGGTGACTTTCTCAGTCCAGTCTGGGTTTTTGTATCAGCCCTGCATCTTCAGCAGCTGGCAAACTTCCCACAAACTTGGCCCAGAGGCTGGAACCCATTCTTCCTCCCTACCATCCCTCCATTCCAGACAGGGCCTCATGTCACATGGCAAGCTGTCCCCAGATGGTTCAGAGGCGTGGGAGGCCTCTCTGCTCCAGGCACTGTCTCCACCCCTCCTGGGGTCAGTCCAGCCATGTGCTCTGCACGGGGTCCTGGGTTCACTAACCCTCCCTCCTGACTGCCTGTGTGAGGCTTTACTAGGCTCTACTGTTGTAAACACACACCTACCTCCAGCAGGTCCTCCAGTGGCAGTGGCTTGGCTGGGGGACGAGGAGTTCCATTCTTTTTCTAGGTGTCATAATGTCCTTATCTATACCTGACCCCCCTCCCCATGTCCCCAAAGGTCCTGAATGTTTTCTAAGATGTTAGGCTGCTGCAACACTGCTGGAAGTTTTGGAGGTGATTCCTAGTGACCCACAACCCCTGGGGGCAGACCACACAGTCACCAGCCACCAGCCCTCGCTGGGCTGCATGACCTGTCACTCCTGGGCTGTGCTGACTTTCAGACATTACAACCACCTGATCACTGGTTCTCCCAGTGACCTGCCTCACCCAGGATGGCCCAGCCAACCCTGGTGCTGGCCCTCCCAACCCTGGTTGCTGGCTCTCCCAGTGACTTTCTTTCATCCCATGGGGCATGCTTCCCATCTCCAGGGTAGCCTAGTTGACTCTTACTGCCAGTTCCAAAGGCTGTGACCTCAGCAAGCAGAACTTACCTCTTTGTCATGTTTACCTGCAAGGTGTTTACCCTTAGAGGTCACCACCTCTTATGCACAGGGCCCTAAAATAATTCCACAGTGTCCTATGATATAGGTTAAGGAACCTTATTGGGAAAAGGGAAAACTTACAAAATCAGAATGAACAAAGAAAGAAAAGAGGGTTCTCTGCCCTCCAGTTATCCCACACAGAGATGTCCTGGGACCTTCCCCTTACAGGAGAGGCTGCACTTCCCACTGACCCCAAAGCCCCATGTGCTGGGCAGCTTGCAGTCCCAGACCACCCCTGGAAAGAGCTGGCACGCCAGATCCGAACTGCCTGGCCTCAAACAGCCTGTTCATTTCCCCATGGACACGACCACCTTCTTGTGGTTGTTCTTTACAGGGATCCAATGGCAGGGGCAAATCCCTCCCCCGAAGGCTGGAGATATGCCCAGACCTCAGTCTACAGGAGGTTAGGGGTCTGGCCCTCTCTCTCTTGCTGACCTTGTGAATTTTTTCTGCCCTGCAAAAGCCTATTCCTTAACCCATACAGTGTGACATTGTGGGATTCATACAAAATGCGACACCTGGCAGTTGGAGTTGCAGCTGCGAAGCATCCACCTTCAACAGCAATTGCCTGTGTTTAAATATGTAAAAAAAGCAGATTTTATCATTCAATATATCTTCCCAGTGCAGTCTGTTTTGCTCTCACATGAATGTCCCTCAAGAGCAATGCATTCTTTGACAATAGCCTGGGCGTGGAGGAGGCGAAGTTGTTAAACAAAAATAATTACCCCCACTATTCCTCTCTAGCGTATGTCTAATTCAGAACGTCCCACCAGGACCAAAGCATTGTGTTTATAACACTCTGTACCCTCACAGAAAAACAATTAAGCAGGAAGAGCCAGAAAGCCCTGTGTATCCGCAGTGCTTTGAAGAATCACTAAGGAGAGCTTTCTCTTCTGGGGTGCTCTGAAGGTGTTACACCCTGTAGTAATGCCACATAGTAAGAACCAGCATGGTGAGGCTTTGCCTTTCTTTTGTCAAGTGGACAAAAGTTTGGCATTTTTCTGCAGATCAGCTTTAGGACATCGAGGTTGGGGGCAGTGGTGGTTCAGTGGTAGAATTCTCACCTTCCTGGTTTTGATTCTGGGCCAATGCACCTCATGCACAGCCACCCCGTTTGTCAGTCGAGGCTTGTGTGTTGCTATGATTCTGAACAGATTACAGCAGAGCTTTCAAACTAAGACAGATTAGGAAGAAAGGCCTGGAGATCTGCTTCCAAACATCAGCCAATGAAAACCCTATGGATCAAAATGGTCTGATCTGCAACCAGTCATGGGGATGGCACAGGACTGGGCAGCATTTTGTTCCATTGTGCATGGGGTTCCCATGAGTTGGGGGCCGACACAACGGCAGTGAACAGCAATGACAACAACATATTGAGGCTGAGCACCTAGGGGTCTGTTTCCTTAAATTCAACCATGTCCAGGTATCCTTTAGAATGTCTCCACGTACATGCAGAGATATACCTTCCTTGGTTTGAAGGCCACAGTCTAGGTTTGAGGTGCCAGGCTCAGGCTAGAGTGACCCAAGGCCCAGCTTGCTTGGAAGAGCTGCCGCAAATGGCTACTTCACAAGTGGACTTTTCTGTGTGATGGAGACTTTCTTCTCCCCACTTGATCTGACTACACAGTCATAAATGTCAATTAATATTATCTTTTCAACGTTTGACTGTTACTGTGCTAATACTACTCTCCCCCATTGCTCACCCTGCTCCAGCATCATCAACCTCTTCATGGTTCCTCCAACACTCCAGGCACCCTCCAGCCTCAGGGTCCTTACATTGGATAGTCCCTCTGCTAGGTTGTTCTTCTGTATATCAGCAGGACCAACTTCCTCACCTCCTGCAAGTTTGTTCTCCATGAGGCCTACTCGGACTGTTCTATTTAAAATTGCAACTATCCCTCCTCCACCTCCTTTCCATCCCTCCTACTCTGCCCAATTTTTCCCCATATAATTTATCACCTCTTGACACACTATTTAATTACATAGTTTCTATGTTTAATGTTTTTGTCTTCTTCCACTGCCTCTTAATTCTTAGAGTATAAGCTCTTTGAGGGCAAGGGTCATTGCCTGCTTTGTTTACTGATACATACCAAATGCCTGGCACATGGTGGACATTCAGTAGAGTGCATGGCACATGGTGGACATTCAATAAATATTTGTTGAATGAATGAACAGGCTTATTTGGTGGAGAAAACAAGTTCACCTTTCAAGACTTGAGCTGACTGACATGATCTCTGCCATAAAAATTACAAAGCACATTGTTGTGTGCCATCGAGTTGATTCCAACTCATAGTGACCCTATAGGACAGAGAAGAACTGCCTCATAGGGTTTCCTAGGCTGTAATCTTTATGGGAGCAGATCACCAGGTCTTTTCTCCCACTCGCCACTGATGGGTTTGAATCGTTGACTTTTTCTTATGTAGATCTGAGTTTCTGACCTATATCATCTTCCTTCTTTCTAAAGAACTATTTTTAGCATTTCTTAAAAGGCAGGACTATTGGTGACAAATTCCCTTAAATTTTTGTTTGAGAAAGTCTTTATTTCTCCTTCACTTTTGAAGGATACTTTTGCTGGATACTGAATTCTAGATTGGTGAGTTCCCCTCACCCCACATATTTTAAGTATTTCATTTCACTCTATTCTTGCTTGCATGGCTTTTGAAGAGAAGTCTAATGTAATTCTTATCCTTGTTCCTGTATGGGTAAGATGTTTTTTGCTCTGGCTTCTTTCAGAATTTTCTCTTTGTCTTTGATTTTCTACAGTTTGAGTATGATATGCCTAAGTGTAGATTTTTTTGATATTTGTCCTGCTTGGTGTTCTCTGGGCTTCCTGGATCTGTGAACACTTTCAGCCATTATTACTTCAAATATTCTTTCTGTTCCTTCCTTTCTTCCTCTTCTAGTATTCTCATTAACACGTATGTTACACGTTTTGTTATTGTCCCACCATTCTTGGATATTTTTTTCATTTATTTCATTTTTTTCATTTGTTTTTTCTCTTTATGTTTCAGTTTGGGAAGTTTCTATTGACATACATTCAAGCTCACTGCTTCTTTCCTTGGCTGTGTCCAGGCTATTGATGAGCCCATCAAAGGCATTCTTTGTTTCTATTACACTGTTTTTTATTCTTTCTTAGAGTTTCCGTCTCTCTGCTTATATTACCCATCTGTTCTTTCATGTTGTCTGCTTTTTCCATTAGAGCTCTTAGCATGTTTATCATAATTGTTTTACATTCCCGGTCTGATACTTACTAAATTTCTGCTATATCTGTATTTGGTTCTGATGCTTGCTCTGTCTCTTAAGACTGTGTCTTTTGCTTTTTATCATGCCTTGTAATTTCTTGTTGAAAGTCAGACACGATGTATTGGATAAGAATGTGAGGTTTTATGTTTATCTGACTAGAAATTTGGCTGTGTGTTACTTTTTGATGCAACTGTACGTGTCAGAGGCTAAAATTTCCTCTGATGACCTTGTTTTTGTCTCCCTTGTTGTCACTGGGTTTCCCTACAGACTCCTTCTTAAATGAGGTCTAAGCCTTGCAGTTCTTTTCGGCTATAATCCCCTGTTATTATATGGAAGCACTACTGATGTGAATGGTAAGAAGTGGGGAAGGGGGAGGGGAAGTATTCTGTAAATCTATGATTAGGTCTCAGTCTTTTAGTAATCCTGTGCCCTTGGGCTGTGACCTTCACAAATATTTCTTTGCTTTTTTTTTAGCTAGAAAAGCTAGAGGGAGCTAGAGTTGAGTAATTCCCTTCTTCCACATTGGTTAGGCTCTGGTGAAACCCATTTTGGTTAGTCCCTGGTAAAATAGTTTCCTTGAGGGCAGGCTGTTGTTAAGGAAAATGGAGCACCCTGAGCATATTTCAGAATGGTTACTCCTCCTTCCCCCTCTGCTGGAAACATGAGAGAATTTTTCTCCAGTTTTCATAATGAGAAACTGGTGGGCCTCCTGGAGAGACAATTCATGAAATATGGGAATCCCTAAGTCTGAGGCTTTTTATCTCTCAGGCTAGTCCACTCTCAGTCACCAGTAATTAGTCAATTACCCTTTAGGTATTCCTACCTGATGCTGGCTCCACCAGTGGTTTCTGCTGTGACTCTCTGTATCTGCCTATATCTCCAGTTTTCAGGATGATGGTTTGTTGATTTTCACTTTTTCAGCTTTTTTCTTGTTGTGAGGATGTGAGTGATGACTTCCAAGTTTTTTACATGTGGGGCTGGAAACTGCAAGCCATTCCTATCTCTCTGTATTATAATTTCTTATCTTCTCCCCCAGTAGAATTTTTACAGTAGGGACAATGTCTTATTCACTTAAGCCCAGGTGTTAGCAAACTACAGCTCACGGGCCAAATTCAGCCTGAGCCGTGTTTGTGACAGCCCCTATGCTAAGAATGGTTTTTACATTTTTAATAGGTTATTAAACAACAACAAAAAGAAAAAAACCGAGTATGTGACAGAGACTGTCTGAGACCTGCAAAGCCAAAAAATATTCACTATCTGGCCTTTTACAGAAAAAGTTTGTCAATCCCTGCCTGGGCCTACCATCTGGCACAAAGTGTTCAACAAGTGTCAAATAAATAAACATCTATTGTCTTACACCTGGTATTCTGAATAATACACATGTACTTGAGTCTAAATTGAGTGGAGAGGAAAGGACATTGTGTAGCTTATCAATGAATAGATACCTAACCTCTGGGAATACCTCCTGCTGATTTCCTCCTAACCCCCCCAAAAAGTGCTGCTCACAGGATATATATATGTATATGTGTGTGTATATATATGTATATGTATATATATCTATATATACACACAGGGAAAACAACAAGAAGAAAAAAACAGCATACCTTATTAAATGGCATGACTTGGCCCCTGTCTACTTCTCTAACCTTAAGCTGTACAACTTTCCCCTTTATCAGGTTCTTTTATTTATATTGATCTGCTTTCTATTCTTCAGATACTCAAACATTCCAAGCTTGTTGTAGCTGCAAGACCTTTGCACTTGTTCTTTCTGCACAAAATGCTCTTCCTTCAGATTCTTGCATGGCTGGCTTCTCTTCAACACTCAGGTATCAGCTCAAATATCACCTCTTCAGAAAGGCTTCCCTTTGTCTATCATATTACCCTGTTTTATTTTCTTCATGGCATAGTTCACCAGCTAAAGTTATCTTATTTGTTTGTTTACTTATTTATGGTCTCTCTCTTCACAAAGAATATAAACTTTATGAAAGCAGGCACATAGTTTGCTTGCTCACTGCTATATCCAGCATTTAGAACTATCTTTGGAATATGACAGATTTTAAAAAGCACATTTGGAATAAATGTAATTAGATAGGAAACGAAGTGCATGAGATTAACGTCAGCTCCTTTTCTGCCGATCTGTAGTATTCAAAGATTAAATCTGAGAGTCAAGCCTCTGACTCCAGAAAAAAAAAAAAAAAAAACTTCATGTGGTTAAGGTCCATTGTGTTGAAGTCTGGCTGATGTTTTGAAGTGTGAGACTTGTCACTGGGGCAAGTAGGCACCTTTGAGAGTAAGCCACACATGCAGATGTGGGGATAAGGGCACGTCTCACTTAGCAATGAATCCTGAGAACCCAGGTTACAGAACAGCAGGAAAGAGGCTCTGGGGTGAAGCTCTGAATTAATCAGCAATGCTGGCTGGCAGGCTGTTGGCTCACTATCAGCACAAGCATCAAACCCACCAGCAGGTAAACAGCTTTAAATTGTGCAAAAAGGGGTGGTAATGTTTGCTAATCTGTAAATGCACAAACATTCTCAGGGCCCTGAAACGCTTTGGGGGCTACTTTTATTATTGACTCAGGCTCACTCCTCCATCTAGGGCTGACCCTAATTTAAAGTCTGTACCTCTCCTCTTAAAATATGAAGGGAATACTTCATAATTAAGAGCTCTGTCATTCTCATTGTTCTCCAGAAACAAATTCTTGAGGAAAAAAACAAACATTTTTCCAACGTAAAATCTGTAAAGCTGGGTAAGGGTGTTTAAAATCCCATTCAATGAGTAGATAATTATAACCAATTGATGCTAATTTAGCTACCTTTTGGATATTTAGCGCCAAGAGGGTATAGCTTAATCAGGAAAATGCACCATCACTCGACTCTCCTTTTGGCTCATTTTTGTCATTAATGTTTCTATCGGTATCATCCCATTCTTAATAAATCACTAACTTTTCTCTTGGACGCTTAGCTAAAGGTTGCCTACTCAGCGTGGAACCCAGCAGCAGAAATAAACACTAACCTTTCTAGATGCATCCATGGGATTTGATATAATGACACATCACCCTCAGACAGAGAGACATCAAGCAGTATTTTGTGAGTGGAAGTTAAACAGTAATTCATAGGTAGCTATAGCCACATCATTTTTTGCTGGGTGGACACCTATCTGGCATGTGTATTATCAGAACTAGAGGAGGCGGAGGAGTGAATGTCCTGTGGACAGCTAATGTCAATGCTACAAAGGCCAGGCCTAAGAAACATAGCCTGAAGCTTACCATAGGAGAAGCCAACCGTAGTTCTCAGTCAGACTGGCCTGTTTACTGTTGGTTGATAAGAGTTATTCATTCATTTTATTCATTTTTATGTGTGGTTATTACAGTCCAGTTACTAGACCAGGCTCCAGGATAGAGAGATGAATCAGACACAGTCCCTGGTCTCCAGGTGCTCACTGGAGATGCAAGTCTAAAAACAGACAATGGTTTTGCAGTGTGAGAGGTACCTTAATGAGTGGCAGATGACATGCATAAGAACTGAGGTCTGTTTTCTCGTTTCTTTGGCTTCCTTCTTCCTTCATGTTAACATTGATCTCCTGACTTTTTTGGCTCTGTATTACAGACCTCCTGAAAGCCACTCCTTCATTCCTGTGATCTGGGCACACAGAGATGAATAAGCAGTCCTTGCCCTCTGGGAACTCCAGCCTAGAGGTTAAGGCAGGAATCTTGACCAAAGTTAGTCCCTAATCCTCGTCTATTGTTGGGTTGTGTTAGTGACTCCTGGGGTACTTTAAAAATACAGATTTCTAGACTTCACCACCAAACCCTGACTCAGTAAGCTGGGGGAGAAGCTGAGGAATATGTACTTTTAACAATCTGCCCCAGTAATTCCAATGTGCAGTCAGGTCTGGGAAGAAGCACTGGAAAAGTAGAGGTAACAGTGAGGACTCAGTGGGGCTGGGCAGGTGAGAGATACTAGTCTTCTGAGGTGTCACAGAGGAATTGAACTCTGTACCAGCTGTGGTTTTGGATGAAGGAAGAGCATTACAGGCACACAAGATCATGTGCTACAATGCATGGGGAGCTGAGTGTCTAGGGTGTTGAGGGAACTGGGAACGGCAGGAATGAAAGAAGGAGTGATAAAATCTGAGTTGGGCAGTTGAGAAGGGGGTTGATTGAGAAAGTTATTCAGCAAAAAGCTAAGAGGTTTTACTTTTATTCTACAAGAAAGGCAGTGACACCATCACATCTAAGTTCACTGGTGGCAGCATGGCAAAGGGCCTAGAATAGTTGGATGCAGGATCCAGAGAGAGCTTTGCCAGAACATCCATGTATATTGGATACAGGCCACACTCCCAAGGAAACTGATTGGCTTTCAACTGATTGACCTTTTAACTGGTTGGCTGTTCACATTGGATCACAAAATGGAGGATGATTACATAATATCTGCCAAACTACTGAGAATCATGGCCTAGCCAAGTTGACACACAACCTTAACCATCACAGGGGTGAAATGACATAGCCAAAAAACACAAGCCAGAGAAAGAAAATGAGCAGATATCTTCTTCAAAGTGAATCAGAAGGCATCTGCTTTGTCCTTCCCTCCACTATAGTTTTTAGGAAGTGGCTTTTCAGTAATTAGCTGTCATTTCTATTCCCCTGTCTCCCATCTCAAAAAGCAAAATCAGAAGTAGGAATCAAGTCTCATCTTAACAATTGGGAAAAACACTGTAAAAGTTATTTTTAAAAACATTTTCAAATATCCCCTCAGTGGAGGCTTCCAAAGGAAGAAACTCATTTAAAACATAAGTAATGGAAGCATTCCTTTTGGGTTTTTTGTTTATCCATTTTGCTCCCAACAAAGTCAAAATTTCTAAGTATGATTTTAAAGAATCAACTTCTATTCTCATATTATAGGGAGACTATGTCCAGACTTCATGACTGAATTTTTTTTTTTACCAAAAATAACCATAGAAATAGGCTACCTATGAGGAAAGGAGAAAAATTCTTGAAATCTGCTAGTCTGAAAAACTGCTTCAGAGGATTGTGGGGTTTTTTTTTTTTTTTGGATGACACTCCAGAGGATAGATATACTTAAAAAAGCAAACAAACAAAATAACTTGTGATTTGATTTCAGTATTTTGATATATTTTACATGGCTTTTATGATAAAATGGAGGAAAACAAACATTGGTTGCAAGATACAGTTATTTAAGGAGGTCACAAAAAATCAGTCAGGCTTCAGGTAAAGATGGCAGAATAAAGCCAGGTCATACTAATTTCTGCCCTCCTGATATCTGACCACATAAGCAAAAAACAGTAAAATAACAAAAAAGGAAAACAGAAAGTGGTACCATTTTAAGTGGTACCATTTTATGTTATAACTTAAAACACCTGGTAGCTAAGAAAGAAATAAGGAGCCCTGGTGGCGCAGTTCGAACCCACCCAGTGGCTCCACAGGATAAAGACCTGACAATCTGCTCCCATAAAAAGTAAAGTCTAGAAACCCTTATGGGGCAGTTCTGCTCTGTCACACGGGTTCAGTGTGACTCAAAATCAACTCGAGGGCACCTAACAACAACAACAACAAAAGAAACAAGAATTACTGGCAAGGCTCTGTTTGGGTCTTAACACCACTTCTACACCACTATAAAGCTGTATTGGGGAAAACAGATCATCTGGTTAAAAAAATCTTGAGAATTTTTTCTCAGAACCTAAATTTGAGAGGAAATACACCAAAGAGGTGAGTGAGCTGCTTGAGGGAAACATCAAAGAAAATCCTCAAGGGAATGAGCCCCATTTCTCAGTCATTGCAGCATCCTAAGATGTCATCTGAGGCAGAGAAAAATCCAGGAACTTCCATTTTTAAGGGCTGTTGACTTTGGGGATTTAATAAGCTTAATCAGTTAAAGGCAATGAACCCAGGGCATTTCACAAAAATCTTGAAGAGGTATAGCCTACTCTTTATTCCTCTCTTATCAAACCCTATCATTATAGAAAGAATAACAGGATACATTACCCCAGCCACCAAACTATAGCTGAAAATGGAAGCTAAACAGTTGTCATATAAGGTAAACATGATGCCAAAGAGAGTTCACCCCTGCTAAGTGTAGCAAGTGAAAAATTTATATAAAACTGTTCACAATGAACATGAGCAAAATGAAAAGAAACATAATGGTAACTATTCAAGCATACAGTTTCATCATCTTTAAAATGGGGCCTAATAATAGTACCTACTTCATAGGGTTGTTATGAGAATTAGAGGGTTAATGTATGTAAGGTGCACAGAACAGGGTCTAGCACATAGAAAATCATTCACTAAATGTTAAACAATAAAATTAATGTTTTTATTAAAATAATAGAGAAAAAATTCTCTATTGATTGAAAAATTCTCTATATCTAGATGAATATACCATGTCAAGACTGTTATAAAAACCAGTCTGCAAAGAAGATAGCATAAGGAAAAAAGATTACCTGAGAGTATTTTACTCTAATGACCTTAGTAACACTATGGATTTCATAAAGCAAGTGTTTGACAACAGATTACAAAAAAAAAAAGAAAGAAAAAAGAACAAGATGAAGTATTTGTGGAGAAGCAAAACAACTTTATCACATAATTAATAACTAAATTAGAATTATTGTGGATTGGAATAGACATGGCTGAAAGTTGAATTGACAAATAGAAGAAAGGCTTGAATGAATACAGAGAAAAATTAAGAGATAAAAACAATTCAAGAAGGACTAATAGACAAAAATGATCAATAAAGATAATCTAACATAAAATAAATTATGTGCATGAAAATATAGAACACATGACACAGAAACAGATGACACAAAAAATATAGTCAAAGATATAATAGAAGAAATTTTCCCTGAAATAAGTAAAAACTGAATATTCACATTGAAAGAACCTACCATGTTCCAGGAAAAACTGACTTAGAATGATATGGAATAGAGATAGAAAAAGTTACATTTTGCTGAATACAGGTAGTTAAAATTTAAGCTTAAAAAAAGGGGTGGGAGAAAGATCTTCTCAGGTATCTAGGCAGAAAAAGCAAGATATTGACAAAGTAAAAAATATGGCCGGCCCCTTTTTCATAACAACATTCAATGCTACAAGACAATGGGTCAATGCCTAAAGTTCAAGGGAAAACAGGACTTGACCCAATAATTTTACACCAGCCAAACAGTCCTTCATGTATAAAAACAATGTGTGGAAATTCACAAATGAAAATAATAACATGCACGAGATTTTCTTGGGAGAAAATAACAACACAATAAAACTGTTGTTGTTAGGTGCCATCTAGTCAGCTCCAACACATGGTGACCCTATATACAACAGAACAAAACATGGCCTGGTCCCGTGCCATCCTCACAATTGTTGCTATGTTTGAATCCATTGTTGCAGCCATTCTGTCAATCCAGATCATCGAGGGTCTTCCTCTTTTTCTCTGACCATCTACCTTACCAAGCATGATGTCCTTTTCCAGGGACTAGTCCCTGATGAAAACATGTGCAAAGTACGTGAGATGAAGTCTCACCATCTTTGCTTCCAAGTAGCACTGGCTGTACTTCCAAGACACATTTGTTCGTTCTTCTGGCAGTCCATGATATATTCAATATTCTTTGCCAACACCATAATTCAAAGGCATCAATTCTTCTTCGGTCTTCCTTATTCATTTTCCAGCTTTCACATGAATATGAGATGATTGAAAGTATCGTGGCTTGGGTCAGGCGCACCTTAGTCCTCAAAGTGATATCGTTGCTTTTCAACACTTCAAAGAGATCTTTTGCAGCAGATTTGCCCAATGCAACGTGTCCTTTGATTTCTTGACTGCTGCTTCCATGGGTGTTGATTGTGAATCCAAGTGAAATGAAATCCTTGACAACTTCAATCTTTTCTCCATTTATCATGATGTTGCTTATTGGTCCAGTTGTGAGGATTTTTGCTTTCTTTACGTTGAGGTGTAATCCATACTGAAGGCTGTAGTCTTTAAGCTTCATCAGTAAGTGCTTCAAGTCTTGTTTGCTTTCAACAAGCAAGGTTGTGTCATCTGCAAAATGCAGGCTGTTAATGAGACTTCCACAAATTCTGATGCCATGTTCTTTATATAGTCCAGCTTCTTGGTTTATTTGCTCAGCATACCAATTGAATAAGTATGGTGAAAGGATACAACCCTGACACATACCTTTCTGATTTTAAACCATGCAGTATCCCTTTGTTCTGTTTGAACGCCTGCCTCTTGGTCTATGTACAGGTTCCTCATGAGCACAATTAAGTGTTCTGGAATTCCCATTCTTCGCAATGTTATCCATAATTTATTATGATCCACACAGTCGAATGCCTTTGCATAGTCAATAAAACACAAGTAAACCTTTTTCTGGTATTCTCTGCTTTCAGCCAAGATCCATCTACATTAGCAATGATATCCCTGGTTCTACACCCTCTTCTGAGTCTGGCCTGAATTTCTGGCAGTTCCTTTTTGATGTACTGCTGCAACTATTTTTGCATTATCTTCAGCAAAATTTAACTTGAGTGTGATATTAATGATATTGTTTGATAATTTCTACATTCTGTTGGATCACCTTTCTTTGGAATGGGCACAATATGGATCTCTTCCAGTTGGTTGGCCAGGTAGCTGTCTTCTAAATTTCTTGGCACAGATCAGTGAGCACTTCCAGTGCTGCATCCATTTGTTGAAACATTTCAATTGGTATTTTGTCAGTTCCTGGAGACTTGTTTTTTGTCAGTGCCTTAGTGCAGTTTAGAATTCTTCCTTCAATCAGTTCTTGATTATATGCTGCCTCCTGGAATGGTGAATGTCAACCAATTCTTTTAGTTACAGTGAGTCTGTGTTTTCCTTCCATCTTCTCTTATGCTCTCTGGGTCATTCAATATTTTGCCCATAACCAAACAAAAAAACCAAACCCATTGCCGTCAAGTGGATCCTGACTCATAGCAGCCCTATAGAATTCTTCAATACTGCAACTCAAGACTTGAATTTTTTCTTCAGTTCTTTCAGCTTGAGAAATGCCAAGTGTGTTCTTCCCTTTTAGTTTTCTAACTCCAGGTCTTTGCACATTTCATTATAATACTTTATTTTGTCTTCTGGAGCCACCTTTTGAAATCTTCTGTTCAGTTCTTTCACTTCATCATTTCTTCCATTCACTTTAGCTACTCGATGTTCAGTAGCAAGTTTCAGAGTCTCTTCTGACATCTGTTTTTGTCTTTTCTTTCTTTCCTGTTTTTTTAATGACATTTTGCTTTCTTCATGTACAATGTCTTTGATCTCATCCCACAACTCCTCTGGTCTTCAGTCATTAGTGTTCAGTACGTCAAATTTTTCTTGAGATGATCTCTAAATTCTGGTGGGATATACTTAACGTCGTATTTTTTGTTCTCATGGACTTGGTCTAATTTTTTTCAGGTTCAACTTAAATTTGCATAGGAGCAACTGATTGTTTGTTCTGCAGCTGACCCCTGGCCTTGTTCTGACTGATGTTATTGAGCTTCTCCATCGTCTCTTTCCACAGATATAGTTGATTTGATTCCTGTTTTTTCCATCTAGTGAGGTCCACGTGAATAGGCGCTATTTATGTTGTCGAAAAAAAGTTTTTGCAATAAAAAAGTCGTTGGTCTTGCAAAATTTTATCATGGATGTGTCATTTCTATGACCGAGGCCATACTTTTCAACTACAGAACGTTTTTCTTTGTTTCCGACTTTTGCATTCCAATCACTAGTAATTATCAATGCATCTTGATTCCATGTTTGATCAATTCCAGACTGCAGCAGTTGGTAAAAATCTTCAATGTCCTCATCTTTGCCATTCGTGGTTGGTGTGTAAATTTGAATAATAGTCGTATTCACTGTCTTCCTTGTAGGCATATAGGTATTATCCTGTTACTGACAGCCTTGTACTTTAGGATGGATGAAATGTTCTTTTCGACGATGAATGCGATGACCTTCCTTTTCAATTTTCATTCCCAGCATAGTAGACCTTATGATTGCCTGAATCAAAATGGCCAATATCAGTCCACTTCAGCACACTTATGTCTGGGATATTGATCTTTATGTGTTCCATTTCATTTTTGACAACTTCTAATTTTGCTAGATTCATACTTTCTACATTCCACATTCCGATTTTTAATGGGTGTTTGCAGCTGTTTCTTCTCATTTTAAGTTGTGCCACATCTGCAAAAGAAGGCCCCAAAAGCTTTACTCCATCCATGTCATTAAGGTCAACTCTACTTTGACCCTGAGGGGCTCATCTTCTAGCACTATATCAGACAATGTTCCACTGCTATTCATAAGGTTTTCACTGACCAATTTTTTTCAGAAGTAGACCGTCAAGTTCTTCTTCCTATTCTGTCTTAGTCTGGAGGCTTCACTGAAACCTGTCCACCACGGCTGAACCTGCTAGTATTTGAAATACTGGTGTCATAGCTCCCAGCATCACAGCAACATGCAATCCACCACGGTAGGACAAACTGACAGACGCATGGTGGACAATAAAACTACACAACCATAAAATTGAGGCAACCAATTCATGAAAGGAGAAACCACAGTAAAAGGACTAGAACATCATTTAGAGCTGGAAGCCAATGGAGTAATAGCTATAAAGTTGTAAGCAAAAGAAAATGTGATATATGAGTATTATATGCAGTCAATTGGTCTTTGAATAAATATGCACCAGTATTTCTTAAGCATATGTGAGTAAAAAATCTGACAATTAAATCCAACCAATGAAGACATTAATTAAAGAAATACCAGAGGAATGAAAAAGCTTAAATAAATGGACTGATGGTTTTTTCTGTCTTCCTCCTTTCCTCCCTCCCTCCCTGTCTCCTTTCCTTCTTTCCTTCCCTTAAGAAAATAGAAGTATTCAGAGGGGAACCTCTTATTTTCCACTACCAGGTCTGCATACATACTAACATTTGTACTTATCTTCCCTTCTTTTATAATGGATAAACTCTTCTTGCTTCTGCCTAAGGCCAATTTTTCTTCTTGTGCCTTGGATTCCAATCCCTCTGTCCTACTCACGTATTTTGCTTCTGTAATTATTATCTTTTATTTCAATAACATTTTTCCCCTCTACTGAACCATTCCCATCACCATTTAAACATATCACAGTATCTTCCATATAAAAAATAACTGTCCCTTGACCCCATATCCTCGCCAGTTATAGACTTATTTGCTCCCCAAAAGCAAAAAAAAAAAAAAAAAAAAAAAAAAGTCTTTAGAGTGTTTTCTATACTTAACTTCCTCCACTTTCTACATTCTCTTAAATAGATCTAATCACCACCACTCAGTTGAAATCACTTTTGGTTAAGGTCACAGATGACTTCCATCTTTAAATCCAATGGTCAATTCCAAACCTTTGTCTTAATAGACCTCTCAGTTCATTTAATGCAGTAGTTTACTTTCTTCTTCTTGAAACACTTTCTTAATTGGTTCATGAGACTCTAAACTCTCCTGGTTTTCTTCCTACTTCACTGCCAGCTCCATTACTGTATTCTTAGCTAGATCTTCCTTTTCTTCACCACCTCTAAATGTTGGAGTATCCCAAGGTGCAGTTCTTAGATCTTTGCTCTCTTCAACCTGCATTTACTTCCTAGGCAATCTCATCTAGTTCCTTGGTTCCCTCTACACAGTAATGATTTCTAAATCTACATCCCTAGCTCATTCTTCTCTTCTGAGCTCCAAATTTGGAAATACAGCTGCTTTCTGTATACCTCAACTCAAGTGTTTAATAGATATCTCAAACATAGCATTTTCAAAACAGAATTCTTATTTACTTCTTCCCACAAAACTGTTCACACCACTCCCCATTCATTTTCCCATTTCCATAAATGGCACCACCATTCACTCCATTGCTTACACCAAAAGCCAAGACATTATTCTCAACTTATCTCTTTCTTTTACACTCCATATCCAACCTACCAGCAGGTCTTCCAGGCTCCACCTTTAAAAGATAGCTAGAACCCGACATTGCTCATCACCTCCATTACAACCGCTTAGTCTTTGCCTTAATCCTCTCTCTTCTGGACTACTACAATAACCTAGTAACTAGTCTTCCTGCTTCTACACTTGCCCAAGCCCAGCATAGGCTAATTACCATATTTCAGTTAGAGTCATCTTTTAAAAATGTAAACCAAGTCACATCGTTCCCTTGCTTAAGACTTTACAATGACTTCTCGTTACATATGGCATAAAATCCAAACACTTTACCTAGGTTTATAAGGCTCTGCATAATCTGCCTCTGTCTTCTTTTCATCTCCCACCACTTTCCTTTTTGCCCACTCAGGGCCCACCATATTGACCTTATTGTTTCTATAACACTCTGAGTCTATTCCAGCCTTAGACCTTAGAGCATCTGCATTTGGAGTTCTCTCTGCCTGGAATGCTCTTCCCCCACACATTTTCACTGCTCAGTTGATCTCATTCAGGTCCCTTCTCTTATCCCAGAGAAACTGTCTCTGACTACCCTATCTTAACTAGTTCCTCTAACACTTGATTTTTATTTTTCTGCTTTATTTTTCTTTCTAGAACACATCTCTATATGAAATTACAGTATTTACTGATTCCAATGTCGAATTGCCAGAGCCTATACAGAGCTTTGCACATGGTAGGTGCTGAATGAATGAATTCTAGCATTGTGCCAAAATGTAAATATAAAGTTAAAAAGATATGATTCTCACTTCTTGCATTTTAAATTAAAGTTCCCCAAATTTTAAAAAGAACTTTTAGGATAAATATATCTTGTGTAGAAGAAATATTTATTTGAAGTTCAGCAGATTTTTCAGTTCCTTGTCAGTTCCTCTTTCTTCTGTTAAATACAAGTAAAATGAAACGAATTTTTTTTTTTTAAATGCACAAGTAGCACAATGCCAGTTTCTGTATAAATGCAGAGACCAGTGTCTGCAGTGGTCACTGCATTAGTTGGGCTGCTATAACAAAGTGCTGCAAACTGAGTGGCTTCAAATAACAGAAATTTATTCTCTCACAGTTTTAGAGGATAGACATCCAAAGTCAAGGTGCCAACAGGGCCATGATCTCTCTGAAGGCTCCAGGGAAGAATCCTTCCTTGCCTTTTCCAGCTTCTGGTGGTTGCCACAATCCTTGGCATTCCTTGGCTTCCTTGGAGACATGCATCTCTCCAATCTCTACCATTGTCATCACACGGCACTCTCCCTCTGTGTGTCTCTGTGTCTTGACATAGCCTTCACCAGTTGTCATAGGATTAGCCTCCCCACCCCATCCAGTATGGGAGACTTGGTGGCATACTGGTTAAGAGCTCAGCTGCTAAGTAAAAAGGTCAGAAGTTCAAATTCACCACCTGCTCCTTGGAAACTCTATGGGACAGTTCTACTCTGTCCTATAGGGTCGGTATGAGTCAGAACTGACTCGACAGTAATGGGTTTGGTTTTTGTTTTTTTAATCTAGTATGACCTCATCTTTTGATTACATCTGGAAAAAAAAGTCTATTTCCAAGTAAGGTCACCTTCAGTGATACTAGGGGTTAGGACTTGAACATATACTTCTGGGAGACACAATTCAACCCATACAGTCAATAGGAACGGTGATTTATACGAGGTTTGGACTTGAGGGGTTGCTTTCTTTTTTATACTTTAGGTATCACTTAAATATTTATAATTAGTATATGTAATGCAAATAAAATAATACTATCATTATTCTTAAAAAATAACTATTGAACAAGGTTGTAATGACAGTGCATTGCAAAATCAAAATATAAACAAGCCAGGTTTATGCTTGACACAAGCTGATATAAACACCTGGAGTTTTAAGAAAAAAACTTAGTGATGGTTTAATTTCCCAGGATATAGGAGAATCAGAAATTACTTGTTTCACTCAGACCAATATTCTGCAGCAAGGCAAACTGGGACTGTCTCTGGCCACTCATTGTGTGGAACTATAGCATTAAGAAATGGGAAAAAATTTCCTAGAACTCTGTGAATTTAAATCTCATGTATTTCCAAAGAGGCTTTCAATATGAATTTTGGAACTTTTTTCCCGTAAAGATGGATCACATGTACCTTTCTTGCAAAGACAGTTCCCCTTAGGAAGGGGCCATTCAAGAGACACAAAGAACTCTTTGAGATGAGAGGTGGTTGACTCCTCTGCATAGTGGTCTGGTCTTTTGAGAAGCTTCAAGAGGAATTGGATTTCAAAGAATGAGGAGAGAAGAGGGAAGGGAAGAGGATTCCAGGCAGAGGCAACAGTGGGAGTGAAGAAATGAAGCTACACACATTCTTGGCTTTTCCAGGAATGCCAAATAATCTCAGTATGGTTGGATAATGTGGGGAATGAGAGAGAGCAAAAGAAGATAAAGCTGGATAAATGGAAGGGCCAAACTACGAGGGATCCTGAAGGCCAAGCTAAAGAGTTTAGGTTATATTCTGGAAGCCATGAGAACATCTCAAGGACAGAATGATGTGAGATCTGCGTTTCTGAAAGATGACTGTTGATGGTTATGGAGAAGAGATAAGAACAGATGAAATCAGATGCAGGAGTCTGCTCTGATGATGTTGGGGAGAGAGAATGAAGCCTGTCATGGATTGAATTGTGTCCCCCAAAAATATCTGTCAACCTGGCTGGGTCATGATTTCCAGTATTGTATGATTGTGTAATCTGATGTGATTTCCTTGTGTGTTGTAAATTCCATAACTATGATCTAATAAGATGGATTAGTGGCAGTTATACTGATAAGGTTTACAAGATTAGATAGTGTCTTAATCCAATCTCTTTTGAGATTTGAAAGAGAGAAGCGAGCAGAGACACATGGGAAACTCACACCACCAAGAAAGCAGTGCTGGGAGCAGAGCGCGTCCTTTGGACCTGAGGTTCCTGGGCTGAGATGCTCGCAGACCAAGGGAAGATTGATGCATCACAAGGACCTTCCTCCAGAGCCAACAGAGAGAGAAAGCCTTCTCCTGGAGCTGATGCCCTAAATTTGGACTTATAGCCTACTGGACTGTGAGAGAATAAACTTCTCTTTGTTAAAGCCATCCACTTGTGGTATCTCTGTTAGAGCAGCACTAGATGACTAAGACAAGGCCCAAGCTTAAGACTATGAGAAAGATAGGGAGCGTAAGCAGATGAGAGATTAAAAAAGTAGAAATGATTGAACTTGGCAGCTGATTTGTTGTGGTGAGGACAGGGAGGAGATTGGAGAGGAATCAAAAGATGGCCCTGAGATTTGCAGCTTGAATGACATGTCAGCAGGGCTGACTTAAGAATTGTATAAAATAAACAAGCAGTTACTATATATAGAATGAAGTCTTGGTTCATAAAATCTGTAAGCATTATTTTTCTGCATGTAGAGTTTCATATTGTTGAGACCCCCTACTCCTAACACACAGACAGGAAACCAGGTTGGGGAGTATGTCCCAGCTAGCTACTCCTCAGTAATTTGGTCTTCTACCAGCTACCACCTCTCAGCTTCAACTAGGAGTAATGCTTTAGGAAACATCTATGATCACCAGGGACAAGTACAACAATCCTCTTGATCTTCAAAAAACCTTGCAAGTTGTAGATTTCCTTCGCAAACTTTTTTCAGTGACACCACTGAGCTTCAGCTAAGCCATGTGGTACCCATACATTTTTTAAGCCAAGTTGTGAAATGTGAGCTGTCAGTTTCTATTCCCCAGGAAGAAACAGTTATCAGTAAAAACAGATGTGGTGGTTGCAACATTTAGATGAAATATTGATGGCTTCCAAAAGGCCACCTGGTAGTCACTATTCCTTTTGATTCTGGAACAGCATACCAGTGATTAGGCTCAGCCCTAATTTCTCAGGGTGGATGGCATGGGGGAGCGTGTGCTCCATGTTTTAGCTTTAAGAAGAACCTCTCAGCTCCTGGAGCCCCTAAGTCCTCAGCAGTCTCCTTCCAAGGTGGGAAATCAACCAAGGCTCTGCACCAAAATTTACCATGCTGGGTCCCACCCTGCCAGTCTTTATCTGATGTTTTTCAGTGTGCCTGAAGACTTATCAATGAAGCACATACTTGAAGTTTATCTAGACAGATATTGACTTTCTTGGCTAGCTTGATCTCCAGGAATTCAACAGTGCTTTAGGGGGTTCAGTTTTGGCTGCCTGGCCTTTGTGCCTGTGATTCCTTCCATTGGGAATGATGCCCCTGCCTTCTTGCTGCCTGTTTACATCCTCCCCACCCTCAAAACCCAGCTTATAAGCTCCATTTTTTGTGAAATTTTTTGCACCCCTGCCACTAGGAATTTATTGATTTCCTCTGTGGGCTTATTAGAATTTTGTGTATATGCCTAAAATAACATCTACTAGTTTGCCCTGTGTCTTAGGCTGGATTCTCTAGAGAAGCAAAATCAGTGAAGTATATATATATATATATATGTATATATATGTATGTGTGTATATATATGTAGACAGAGATTTATATCAAAGAAATGGCTCACGCAGTTAAGGCTGGAAAGTCCCAAGTCCCCTGACTCACAGGCTGCAAAGGATGACGAATCCCAAGATTGGCAGGTAAGCTGCTAGCTCAGGTCCCAAGAACTGGAGGCCAGATGCAGGACCCAGAGTGAGCAAAAGCCAGTGAGCTTTGCCAGAAAGTCCACATATATTGAATGCAGGCCGCACCCCCAAGGAAAAGCATTTTCAGCTGATTGACTGCTCACAGCAGATTCCATCATAGAAGTGATTATATTATATCAGATCTCATTATGGAAATGATTACATCATTACATAGCTGCCAAATTATATCATAACTGCCAAACCACTGAGATTCATTACCGGCCAAGGTAACACACAAATGTAACCATCACACACTGCTTTCAAGAATTAACCCCTACTCATATCTAGCTCAACTGGCCTAACATCGTTTATAAAGAATATGTTCTACATTCTACTTTGGTGAGTAGCATCTGGGATCTTAAAAGCTTATGAGTGGCCATCTAAGATGCTCCACTGGTCCCACCTAATCTGAAACAAGGGAGAATGAAGAAAACTAAAGCCACAAGGGAAAGATTAGTCCAAAGGATTAATCAACCACAAGTACTAAAGCCTCCACCAGGCTGAGTTCAGCACAGATAGATGGTGCCCGACTACCACCACTGACTGCTCTGACAAAGATCACAACAGAGGGTCCCAGACAGAGCTGGAAAAAAATGTAGAACAAAATTCAAACTCAAAAAAAGAGCAGACTTACTGGCCGGACAGAGACTGGAGAAATCCTGCAAGTAGTGTCCCTGGACGCCCTTTTAATTCAGTACTGAAATCACTCCTGCGGTTCACCCTTCAGCCAAAGATTAGAGAGGCCCATAAAATAATACACATAGCTCCACCATGTATTCAAGACTAATGGACACACCAGTCCAGAGGCAAGGAAGAGAAGGCAGGAGGGAACAGGAAGGCTGGACGAATGGAAGTGGGGAAGCCAAAGTTGAGAAGGGGAGAGTGTTGACACATCACAAGTTGGCAACCAATTTCACAAAACATCATTACATAGCTGCCAAACTATATCATAACTGCCAAACCACTGAGATTCATACCCCAGCCAAGGTAACACACAAACTTAACTGTCACACCCTGCTTTCAAGAATTAACCCCTACTCACATCTAGCTCAATTGGCCTGCCATAGTTTATAAAGAAAATGACACATCGCAGATTGGCAACCAATTTCACAAAACAATAAATGTATTGATTGTTTAATGAGAAACTGATTTGCTCTGTAAACCTCCATCTAAAGCACAATTTAAAAAATAAAAAAGAATTAACCCCTACTAGACCTTAAGCTTTTAACAAAACCAAACTAGTTGCCCTTGAGACTGTTCTGACTCATAGTGACCCTATGTGTGCAGAGTAGAACTGCACTCCATAGGGTTTTCAAGATGTGACCTTTTGGAAGTAGATCACCAGGGATTTCTTTCGAGGCACCTCTGGGTGGATTCAAATCACAACTTTTCAGTTAGCAACCCCACACTTCTCTGTTTGCACCACCATTCCTCTGTTTAGGAATCCCCGTCTCCCCACTCCAGCCCAGCTACAGTGCCTTCAAGAGCAACAGCTATTTATTGAGACTTTAGTACAATTTACATTCAGAAGGTCATTTAATCCTTGAAACAACTCAAGGAAGTAGGTGCGTTTTTTTTTTTTTCTCTTTATTTCACATACTCTTTGACCCAGCAATTCCATTTATAAGATTTTATCCTATAAATAAACTTGCACATATGAAACTGACCCACGTACAAGGTTATTCATTTCAGCACTGATTGTGATAAAGAGTGGACACTTAACTAGGGAATTGACTGAACAAATAATGACAAATTTATACAGTGGAATGCTCCTGAAGGTATTGAAAAGAATTAGGTAGCTCTGTGTGATCTGGTATGAAAGGATCTCCAAGTATTTTTAAGTGCAAAAAACCAAACCAAAACAAAAAACACAAATTATATAGGCAAACAAGCAACCAACCAGTTGCCGTCGAGTTGATTCTGACTTATCTGCAGTGTACCTCATCCCTTGAAATTGGAACCACATCACCAGTAACGTGGCTTTAAATGCTTTATTTTTTAATCTAATGGAAGTTGTGCTGGGGAAATGAGTGTGAGAGAATCAGTCTGTAATTTAACAAGATGCCAGAATTCCTTCCTTTAATTAAAAGCCAAAATACTGAGACTATGCAATAGCATATTAAACCACAGAGGCAGTGGTATGGTCTGTATTCACAGAAATTTCTGAAAGTAGCTGTCTTAAAATGTTTAACTGTGGTCTGCAAAGATCATGAACCTCTCTGATGTCTGTGGAAAGTGAACATAGACCCTTTGGTGCAACCACTGGGACTCTTGTCCTGCCACTATCATGTTTTCTCCTGTCCCTCCAGGGCCGGTGGCCCTGGAGTTTTCCTCTGAAGGCACTCTAGCTGAGTTGTCAACTTCCTGAGCTTTAATGCACAGTGATTGCTGCTATTTTTGTTATTTTCCCACTCTTTGATGCTGTTCCATTGTCCCTCCTGTGGGTTGCCCTTTTCTGTGCTTTAGTATTTTAATTAATGTTGTTTAATTATATTTGGCCCCTTGAAGCTTTTTAAGGGGTAGATTCAATGAAAGGGGCTCAGTGAATGAATTCCCCAATCTTCTGCTCACTTGTTAGCAAGAGCTTCACACCCAGGAGCATACCCAATCATTTCCAAGACATCAGTAATTGCAAACAAAGGAACTTTTAGGGGAAAAAAGGGCTTGACAAATGACTAGCTTTTCTTCTGTGTTTCCAGCCCACAGGATGAGATCATTGTATGACTGATAATTCAGTTATATCTCATCAGTGATGTCCATGGGACACAGGTTGACAAAATGCAGCCTAGCAGTGGCTGAAGCTCTCCAGGGTGGGTCACATTCAGCTGTGTAAATCTGTGGTCCTATATCTGTCTTTGTCCCTTTAACAGTTACACATGTAGTTCCTATGCCATTTTGTTCATGTTCAACTCTCCCCTCATGGTGAGGAGAATGTTTCTTCAGCATCTGTGATTCAGCTCTTCTCTCTAGAACCTGCTTCTTGTCTTATCTTCTCTTGGTTAAAGTTTGGTCTCCTTGGAGTCTCTGGCCTAACTAGGTGTAGAAATAAACAAAGACCACTCAAAAGAGAACAAGTAAAGGCTATTTATTTATGAGTGAAATGGACAGGATAGGAGATGATATACTTCAACTGACACTTAGTGTCAGTGTTGGGAAACTGTAGGGAAGAGTGGGGACTGTGGCAAACTGGGGAGCATATGCCCTCTTGAAATAAGACATTAGCACTTAGATCCAACTGATGGTTATCATGTAGAAATGTGGCTTCAAATTTTAGCTCTTTCCATTTTACAAAAGAAGTCTGTATTTTTACGTGAAATTTCCAAGTCGTAAATTGTTGGTAGTGAATTTAAATATAAAACACTAGCTGAGTAGGAGGGGAAAAAAAAAAAAAAAGGTGTTAGGGTTGGATGTAACCAGTTTGGATCCCTGGCATAAAGAAGCAAGTAAGTCAGGAGTCCTGCACCTCCACTGTCCCCAGGGAAACATCCTTGAACCTACCTGGGTTAGAAGTCTCCTCTGGGCTCCTACGGCCTTCTCCGCTTACCTTGATCACACTCAACCATAATTGTGAGTTCAGTGGCCATTACTAAGTCTGGGCTTCATACTTGGTCTCCCTCATCAGGATAGGGAGAATTGGCCAAGTACGTGTGGCCTATGACCAAGATGTCCTTAATGGTCCCCTCTTCTTGACTAAACTGTAGACAGGCCTGCTTGATCTCCTTAATCTTCCTCTCTCCCCTTACATTGCCAGGTGCCTAATCAGGGAGTCCCTTATCTCCCTCTCCTCTGGCCCTTACAGGATCTAGGCAGCCTAATCACAGAAAAAAGAAAGTGTTCTTAGCAAAATGGCCTTAAATTGCAAGCTTAATAAATTACTCACCCATCCCACAGATCAAACCCCTTAACATCCTCCAGTACTTTTCCACTATTCCACCTCAGCCCTTAAAAACCCTGCCACCCTTTATTTTAGTGGAGTTGAGTTCAGACTTAGTTCTGGCTTCTCTCCTCCACTGCAATAGCCTTGAGTAAAGCTGCCCTTGCCTGGTTAACACTGTCTGTTGCAATTTTCTTTGACAGGTCTTTCGCATATCATTCTGAGGGTTACCCAGGCTCCTCACAGCGAGCCAGGAAGAGGGTTATGCTCCCTATTATGACAGGGAGAGGAAGGCCAGATTGGGGGTTCCTGAGGGCTTTTCCCTCCATTCACCCCACACCCCTCGGTAAGGGCTTACAGCCTCTGGCTAAGCTTTCCATGGAGGCTATTATTTTGGGCCATAGCCCCCCTTTTGCAGCCCACAGGCTCTCACACCAATGGCCCTTTAACTCCCTACTCTATATGTGTGCCCAGAGTTTGTTCCTTCTTAGGCCTGTTTCAGTGTCTTTTGGGTGTTGATGGCTCCTCCACATTACTCCAGCCCCTGCTGTCTTGATGCTTGATCCTTCAGGCTTCTGTCTTATGGGTGATGGTGAGGTGATGCTCTTTCTTTGTGGAGCTGCAACTGACCTCTAGGAATCTATATCTGTTAAAGGGAGATTTGCTGATGTAAGGTTAGTAATGTTTATAGTAGATAAGGTAGTCCATATTACCTGAAAGGGGGACCATGTTCTGTGTGCCCTGTCTACCTATGGGAAAGGAAGAGACATCCCCACAAAGAGGGAGGTGGAGGGAATGTGTGTATCATGGCCAGGTAAGGAAGAGTTTACTGGAAGAGGACACATCAGTCTGGAACCGGCCTGAGCCTGAGTCTGGACACACCCACGGAGGTGGGGAGACTGGCATCAGCAGGACAGATGAGAGTCATGCAGGGATAGAGTAGGAGGCATCCACAGGGACCAAGACTCTGAGACCAGGACAGGAATCCAGCTTCCATATGGTGTACCAGATGAGCATGTGGGCTTACAGGCAAAGCAGAAGCTTGGCTACCTGAACAGGGCCCCCCAAGAAAGATGAATAGGAAGGGGATGTGGTGCTCAGTCATCTGAGGGTAGACTCAGGGCATCTTTCATCTTCCTAGGGCGGGCTTGGTCCTGCAATCTGGGGCATGACTGAGCCTACAGGGCTTCTATAAGTGTGAGTAGGGAATTACATGAGGCCAAGTACCCAGGGGTTTGCTTCTAATCCTGCTTTGATCATGAAACTCTTGTTAACTAATTGATGATCTGATTTTTACTTTTGAAACTCCTTCCTATTTTTTTTTCTAGGAAACACAAGTGTTTTGGTGGTTGGTGGCCTCCTTTAGTTCATGAGGAAGCTAGAGGAGAGTCTCTTTCCTCTCATCAAGGACCTAGGTTCCTTTTGCCAAATTCTTCTTTAAGTAATGTCTTTTTCTGGGACTCTTTTTCCTTATCATAGCACTTCCCTCACCCCTCTATTTTTTGTTCTTTGAGCATCATTCCTTCTTCCACGACAGTTCAATAGTGTGCTTGTACATAAGACTGCAAAGGTAGATGGCCATATGAAGGTGGTAGAGCAGGAGTCAGCAAACTATGGCCTGCAGGCCAAATCTGGCTCATTGTTTTTTGTGAATGAAGTTTTATTGGAACACAGCCATGCCCATTTATTTACATATTGTTCATGGCTGCTTTTGCTCTATAACAGCAGAGTTGACTAATTGCAACAGAGACTATATGGCCCTCAAAGACTAAAATATTTACTATCTGGCCCTTCACAGAAAATGCTTGCCAACCCATGTAGTAGAACAACTTTGAGTTGGAGCTAGGACATGTGGCTCTGGCACATACTCTCAGGGGTGCCGAGGGAACCACTCTGGACTTCAGTTTTCCCATCTGTAGAGTAGGGATAAGCCCCTGCACATGGCTTATTAAGATCCCAGTGGATAATGAGCATGAAAGCCCTTTAAAAACTGCAGACTGCTACATAAGTGTTAGGGATTGCCATTTCTTCCTTTCCTTTTAGCCTTTTGGATTGCTCCAGTTTCTTAATTTGATTCTCTTTGGTTATTTCTGTGACTGTGACTAGGGCTGTTAAAACCTATAATTTGCAGGCAGTGCTAATGCTAATTTTCTAGTCAACCCACCTTTCGGTAGACTGTCAAATGACAAGGATATTTTTAAATAAGTATGAATTATGTAAAAGAACTGATTCATGAATGAAGCTCACAATCATATATTTTACTCCAAGAGTTTTAAAAATTCCGGTTCACATAGTCTCTGAGGAGGAAACTACACCTGACTGGTAACTATATTTAGATTCTTATGCCACCTTCTTTGGCCCAATACTCTATTTGGTTATAACAGTATTTTTTTTTTTTTGGTGTGTATTAGGAAGAGAGGCTCTGAGGACTCACAGTGGGTATGTTGACCTTGGCCATTACTCAGACACCAGGCAGACTGGCTTTTCAGTAGCTGAACTGGTGAGAATAAAAAATAGGGAATCTGATATGGCAGTGGGCAGCCTCCATGCCTCCTTAAGTATTGGAGGGAGAAAATAGTCCAGAATATGGGGTCTAAAGGAATGTCATGAATGTAGGGTTGGTTTAGTGTATGTCTTCTTCCCACCAAAACAAAAAAACCCATCAAACCCATTGCCGTCAAATTGATTCCGACTCACGGCAACCCTATAGGACAGAGTAAAACGGCCCCATAGAGTTTTCAAGGAGCAGTTGGTGGATTCAAACTGCTGACCTTTTGGTTAGCAGCTGAGCACTTAACCACTGTGCCACCAGGGCCCCTTCTCCCTACAGAACTGAATAATTTGTAGAGGCAGCAGGAATTGCTGGAGGTTGCAAACTGGTGGCCCTAGGGCTGAATAAATTCTGCAGACTTGCTTTGTTTTATTGACTTCATGTTATGTATGTATTTTTATTTATTATTTGAATATCTTTAGGTAAAGATGCTTGTTCCAGCTCAGCTCCTTTCCTTAACACATCTTAATCCACTGCCATCGAATCGATTCCAACTCATAGTGACCCTATGGGACAGAGTAGAACTACCCCATAGGGTTTTCAAGACTGAAATCTTATGGAAGCAAACTGCCACGTCTTTCTTCCGTGGAGCTGCTAGTGGGTTCGAACTGCCAACCTTTCAGTTAACAGCCAAGCGCTTTAACCACTGTGCCACCAGGGATCCTTTCCTTATAACCCCCTAATACATTGTATATAACTGCTTGTCCCCCTGAATAATTTGGGTTTGCAACAGTTTACTTAAGCAACAGTGGTCTTCATTGTTAGGTTGATTATAGCATCATGGCCCATTTAGTTCCAGTGAGCTGCTGGAAGCCTGAGGGAGATAACCTAGTCCCCTCCCTTTCCATTGTTTAGGGGAAGCGGCTGGTTAAAGCCAGACAGGGAGTCAGGGCTCCAGACAAATGGACCAAGGCTCAGGGCAGGGCTGTGATATCCACAGGGGCACAGAGTCTGCTCAGGAAGCTGAGGGAAGCCCAGAAGGAGTGACAGGGTAGGAGGTAAGGGCTGGCTCCTTTTTGTTGAGCCCACATCTGTCTTTCACATCTATCCTCTGGACTGAGGGCAGTACCGTTGCTTCCAAGTTCAGCCTGCTGCTGGAGCCGATCTGCTGCCTCCTGCTAGGCCTGGCCTGGATTAGCTTGGGAACCAAGCAGGGCTAAAGCTGTACCCTCAATTGAGAGGATTGGGTAGTGTGGGTGGAATTGATTTTTCCCTTCTTCATCTTCCTACTCTTGCCTCTCACTTAGTTAAGGAAGCACAACTGAGTGTGTGTATGTGTGTGAACACAGCAGGATGGCATTAGGCTCTGTTACTGTTTGCAGATTTGCTAGATTTCTAGCTGAGAAATCCTTTGCACCACTGGAGATAGTGGATGTCCTTGTTTTGCCCCTGATTTTATCAGGAAAGTGATGAGTGCAGGAGTTCATAACCTTGTTTTCTGCCACTCTGGCGGTCAGGTGAAGCTTATGGACCCCCTTCTTTGCGTAAAATAAAATCATAGGATTATAAAGGAAACCAAATACTGAAATAGTTATTGAAATATGATGACATTAAGTAACATGATAAAGGGACAGGTCTAATAAATACCGTAATTTCAAGCAAGGAGAGGTGTCAACAATATTTTGAGATACCTTCAACAATTTTAATGTGGTATGAAAATATCTGATTGCTATTAGTGACAAAGTCATAGATAACTCTAATTAATACGGTTCATTTCATGCATTTATAACTGAAAGAAATGCTAAATTTCAGTTAGAAGTTAGTGAAAATAAAGACAAATTTTTTTTTTAAAAAAAACTCGTTCATGTTCATGGACAACAAACATGATTAAGAATCCTTGCTAGTGATTTCCTATTAAGTAAGATGACAGTTTTGGACTGAGGCATGTGTATTCTTTCAGGTTCAGGAAATAACCCTGAATTTTTATTTTACTGAGTGTTTTTAAGACGGGTATTGAATTTTCTTTTCAGTATCTATGGAGGTGACATGATTTTTCTCTCTAGCTCTATGAATATGATGAATTATATGAATGACTTTCCTAATATTGGATTCTCCTTCCTGAGATCTGTCATCACCGTTCCTCTTCCCCAATAAAAGCTGAAGCTTCTTCCTCTTTTACCCCTCGAGTTTCTGTTCTGATCAGATTGTATTCCCTTCCGGCAGTTTCTCCTCAGTGCGGGGCTCTGTCTTTTCACCGAGAATTCCGACCGTCCCCCTCTTCAGACATTCCTTCAGAATCCTTGGCCTGTTGTTAATTTCCTTTGCGTCTGCTCTGACTCAGGGTGACCTTAGGTGTAAAACGTTGCCCGTGTCTGTGCCGCCTTCATGATGTTTGAGTCCATTGTTCTGCCTACTGTGTAGTGCCTTTCAGCATGGAGGCTCATCTTCTAGCCCTATGTTGTTTGGTGCCGTTGATTTGATTTTGACTCATAGCAACTTATGTGACAGAGTAGAACTCCCCCATAGGGTTTTCTTGGCTGCATTCCTTACAGAAGCAGATTGCCGGGTCTTTCTCCTGCACAGCCATGGAGTGGGTTCCAACTGCCAACTTTTTGGTTAACAGCAGAGCATTTAACCTTTTGCGCCACCAGGGTTCTTTCCAGCACTGTGTGATCCATAGGGTTTTTATTGGCAGACTTTTGGAAGTAGATTGCTAGGCCTTTCTTTCTAGTCTGTCATAGTCTGGAAGCTCACTGAAACCTGTCCACTCTGGTGACCCTACTGCGATTTCAAATACTGTTGGCATAGCTTCCAGCATTATAGCAACATGCAAGCCACCACAGTATGACAAACTGACAAATGGGTGGTGAATTCTTGGACTGCTCACCTGCAAATTAAGACCTGAGAAGCCCCCTCCCAGTTTCAACTGTTGCTCTTATATTGGCTTGTTAAGTCCTCAAGTCTGAGTGGGGCCCTTCCTTTTTTTTTTTTTAAATTTTTATTGTGCTTTAGGTGAAAGTTTCCAGCGCAGATCAGTTTCCCTTTCGATAGTTTGTACATAAAGTGTTCCACGACATTGGTTCCATTCCCCACAGTGTGTTAGCACTCTCCGCATTTCCGCCCTAGGTTCCCTGTTTCTTTTGTCCTGTTTCTCTACCCCTTCCTGCCTTCTCAATTTTGCTTTTGGACAAATGTTGCCCTTTTGATCTTGTATATTTGATTGTTTTAAGGAACACGTTCCTCGTTCCTCTTGGGTGTTACTGTTTATTTTACGGGCCTGTCTATGGTTTGCCTGAAAGGTGGTCTCTGGGAATGGCTTCAGTTCCAGGTCGGAAGGGTGTCTTAGGGCCATAGTCTCAGGGGTTCTTCTAGTCTCGGTCAGACCAGTAAGTCTGGTTCTTTTTGTGAATTTGATTTTTGTTTTATATTTTTTCTCCTGCTCTGTCCGGGACCCTCTATTGTGATCCCAGTCAGAGCAATTGGTAATGGTAGCTGGGCACCATTTAGTTCTTCTGGTCTTGGGGTCGTGTAGGCTGTGGTTCATGTGGTCTGTCAGTCCTTTGGACTAATTGCTCCCAAGAGTCTTTGGTTTTCTTCACCCTCCTTTGCTCCAGATGGGAAGAGACCAATAGTTGTATCTTAGATGGCTGTTCATAAGCTTTTAAGACCCCAGATGCTATTCACCGAAGGAGGATGCAGAACTTTATCTTTATGAATTTTGTTGTGCCAATTGACACAGATGTCCCCCAAGTCTATGGTCCTTCACCTTCGAGCCTAGGAACTTTGTTCTGCGAGGTGTTTGGTTATGTCTAAGAAGTTGCCCTGACTGTGGGGCCCTTCCTTTTGAGGGTGAGTACTTGTAGGTGATTTCTAGATTTATCACTCTGAGGGTCGCCAGAATTCCATTTGTACCTCCCTCGCTTGCTCCCAGCCCTGGTGGCACAGTGGTTAAGAGTGATTAAAAGTTTGGCATTTGGAATCCACCAGCTGCTCCTTGGAAACCCTATGGGGCAGTTCTACTCTATTCTATACGGTTGTTATGAGTTGGAATCAACTTGAAGGCAACGGGTTCGGTTTTTTTTGGTGGCTTGCTCCCACACTGCCATCAGTCTCTTGCTGTTGTTGTTGGTTTGGTCCCACACACCCACATTCAGTGATTGTTGGGAATACTTTGTTACCTAGTTTTGTTGAAGATGATCTCTAAGAATTTTTTTCTTTTGTTTTTGTAAATCTCTTTGTAAAGGGATTGGGGAGAATCTACCTTTAAGCCACATCTTGCTAACAGGAGAGATCTTCCATTACCATTTTAAATTCTTTAATGTTCATTGGCCTAGCTAGGCTTTTTATTTCTTCTTGTGTCATTTTGGCATTTGTGTATGTTTCCAGAAGTTTGTTCATTTCATCTTGGTTTTCAAATTTATTTATCTCTTATTATATTTTTAATCTTTGTTATATGTGTAGTTATTTGCCTTTTCTTATTTTTATTTTGTTCCACTCCATCCTTACTCTCTCTCATAGCTAGCAGTCTTTCAACTCAGTAGCCTTATTGATAATTAATTAGTCATACAGTCTCTATTACTTTCTGGTTCTCTATTTAATTGTCTGCACTTATCTTTATTTTTCCTTTCTGCTTCTTTTATTTATTCTTTTGCTAGTTTCTGGAGTTGAATGATTTTTCTATTTTCCAACTTTTCTTGTTTTCTTATAAATGCTCTTAAAACTAAAAATGTCCCTTTGCTTTAGTTGTAACTGATAAATTTTGACCTGTAGTGCTTTTTTTCTTTCAGCAATAAGCATTCCACAATTTCCTTTTACTTAATCGTATGCTTCTGAGCTTCCAGATATGTAGACTTAAAAAAAATAAGATCTTTTGTTCTTTATTCCTAATTGTATTACATTATTGTCAGAGAACATCCTTGGTGTGATGTTGATTCTCTGGAATTTACTGAGGCTTCGTTTTGGCCTAATACACACTAACTATAAAGTTCTATGTGTATTCCAAAGAATGTTACATTTCTGTTGGATATAAAGTTACTCATAAGGTTTTTTAATTTCAAGCCTATTAATCATGTTATTCAAATAGTGTGTATCTTTGATTATTATTACTATTATTTTAAATCTGTGGAAGAATTAGTTTCTGAGAAAGAAATGTAGAATCTACTGTTAGACTTGTTGATTTATCTCTATTTCTGCTCATATTTTTGTCAGCTTGATGCTTTACATATTTTCTGGATATCTTGTTAAATGTATATATTTTCTTCATCTATTTTTCCTTTTGTCAGTGTATAATATATATCTTTGTCTCTTATGATATTTTACCTTCTAAATTCTGTTTTGTCTGATATTAAACTTACTTTCTCAACTTTGTTCAAATTTGTCTGGTATATTTTTTTCTCATTCCTTCTTGTATCATTTCATTTAAAGTATGTCTCCTGTAGACATATTTTAACACATATTGCTAAATGTGGTTAAGTTTTGTTGCTCTTCTTTCTTTTTCCTTTCTTAGATCCGATATAAGAGCTTTGTCTTTGGGTCAGTTTATCCCATCTGCATTTATTTTAATTAATGTAACAGTAGGACTTTTTCTGACATCTTATATTTTTCTATTTCTATTTATATATTTATTTAATCTGTATTCTATCAAGCATTTTCTTCTGCTGATTTGAAAGTTATATATTCTCCTTTTATTTTCTCTAGTTACCCTTAAATTATTAACTTCCATACTTATATCTGTTTTTCCCTATCACTTTCTTACACTTATCTACAGCTATGTCACCCTCCAAACTAGATGAATGTTTTAGCATGCCATAAACTTCTTCTGGTCTCCCTCTTCTCTGCTTCTTTTCAACCTCACTCCTCCAGATATTTTGCTATTATCTAGAGTTTCAGTTGGGCATTGTAATGGATATACATTTGTTTTTGGTTTTGCTTATTTAGTCAACATTAAATTTTACTAAGTTATTTACTTCCTGGATCTTATTGATTTCCCTTGGATTTTTTTTTTTTTTTTAATTGCTAGAGCGGTCCCTCCAAGGACAATTTCAAAGAGAATCTTAGTATTATAAACTTTCTGAGATTTTGTAAATTTGAAGATGCTTTTTTTCTCCCTACATTTACAATTCTAGATTTAAACTTTTTTTTTTTCTTTTTTTTTTTAACGTGAGACTATTACTCTGTCTGTTCTTGTCATTCTGGTTGTTGTTTGTTTTGGGAGATCTTCCCTTTCTCTCTAGAAACTCCTAGGATTGTCTCTTGCTCTCTTTGTGTTCTTTAATTTTACTACACTGGAGTGGTTAAGTGTTTGGCTGCTAACTGAAAGGCTGGCAGTTCAAATCGACCAGCTGCTCCTTAGAAACCCTATGGGGCAGTTCTATTCTGTCCTATAGGGTCACTGTGAGTCAGAATTCACTCACGGCAACGGGTTTTTTTTTAGACCTAATGATACTTTTCTTTCCCTTTAATCTATCCTGTTAGACACTCTACCAGAGAACTCGTTGTCAAGTCAGTTCACTCACGGCAACCTCATGCATGTCAGAGTACAATTGTACTCCGCAGGGTTTTCAATGGCTGTAATCTTACAGAAGTAGATTGCCAGGCTTTTCTTCTACATCAACTGCTGGGTGGATTTGAATTGCCAGCTTTCAGTTAGTAACTGAGCACAAACTGTTTACACCACCCAGGAGCCTGTTTGACACTCAAAGAACCATTTGTATCTGACAAGCTACATAGTTCTTGAATTCTGGAGTATTTTTCATCAGATCTTCAAATATTCCTTTCCCTCCATTTATTATTTTTCTCCCCCTTTAGCCTGCTATTACATGGTTGTTGACTCTTCTATTTCTATCCTCCATCTCTGTGGTGGTCTTAAAACATAGCCTCAGAGTTCTCTGACACCCTTTGTACTAGGAGGTTGTCTTAGTTATCTAGTGGTGCTATAACAGAAATACCATAAGGGGATGGTTTTAACAAAGAGAAGTTTATTTCCTTAAGGTAAAGTAGGCTAAAAGTCCAAATTCAGGGTGTCAGCTCCAGGGGAAGGCTTTCTCTGTCTGTGGGTCTTCTCATCAATGTTCCCCCCCGGACTAGGAGCTTCCCTGCACAGGGCCCCCAGGTCCAAAGGACATGCTCTGCTCCTGGCACTGCTTTCTTGGTGGTATGAAGTCCCCCTGTCTCTTTGCTCACTTCTCTCTTCTATATCTCAAGAGATTGCCTCAGGGCACAATCCAATCTTATAGACTGAGTCCTGCCTTACTAACACAACTGCCACCTATCCTCCCTCATTAACATCATAGAGGCAGGTTTTACAACATATAGGAAAATCACACAATACCAGGAATCGTGGCCCAGCGGAATTGATACGCACGTTTTTTGGGGGACATAATTCAGTCCATGACAGAGGTGGAGCCTATGTCCCCTCCATTTGAATCTGAGCTCTGTAACGCTTGAGCAATAAAATCCAATGGAAGTGATGCAGTGTTGGTTTCCAGGCTCAAGTCTTAAGAAACTGGGGTTTATGACTTTCTATGTCTTTACGATTTCTATGTCTTTATTGTCATTTTTAAGGAGCCCTGCTAGTGCAATTGTTGAGCTCTAGGCTGATAACTGAAAGGCTGGCAATTCGAACCCACCAGCTTCCCTGCCAAGAGAAAGACTTGGCAATCTGTTCTCATAAACATTCAAACCAAAACAAAAAACAAAAAACAAAAAAAAGAAAACCATCACCACCAAGTCAATTCCAACTAATGGTGACCCTATAGAACACAGTAGAACTGCCCC
Organism: Dugong dugon; assembly: GCA_030035585.1. Classification (NCBI taxonomy): domain Eukaryota; kingdom Metazoa; phylum Chordata; class Mammalia; order Sirenia; family Dugongidae; genus Dugong; species Dugong dugon. Next base: position 24,778,171 of record CM057482.1, on the reverse strand, counting down.
ATAGGGTTTCCAAGGCTGTATCTTTACGGAAGCAGACTGCCACATCTTTCTCCCACAGAGTGGCTGGTGGGTTCAAACCACTGACATTTTGGTCAGCAATCAAGTGCTTAACCACTGTGCAACCAGTGCTCCTTCCTGTAAAGATTACAGCCTAGGAATCCTTATGAGGCAGTTCTACTCTGTAACACAGGGTTGGTATATGACAAAATCGACTCAATGGCACCTAACATCATCATCACCAACATTGTCATGATTGGAATGGAAGAGATTGAAGTTAATAGTGTGTTCAGTCTGCCATGTTTAATGTTCATTGGCAGTCTCTTCCTGGCAGATTTTCCTTTTAACACTATAATGATAATGATTGTCACCTGAAATTTTGTTGGCCTATTTTGTCTGTGGTAGGTTTTAAAATACGTCTTTTGCTGTCACTATTTATCTTGAGTGAAAAATCCAATGGATAGTCTCTGCTTAAAAAAATATGAGTTTAATTTGTTTATATTTACTTTGGTTTTTACATATTAGCATTATTTATTCTTATTTTATATTTTCTATATACCATGAATTATATGTTTTTTTTTCTCCTTTTCTATTTTCTCTTGGATTGAGAAAGTTTTCTTTGTTCTGCATTTCTCCCCTTCTTTCCCTCCTGCCAATGTGTAAATTATAGCTTGTATTTCTTTTCTTTTAGTTCAGTCCAGTTGCTGTCAAGTCAACTCTGACTCATGGCGACCCCCTGTATGACTGAGTAGAACTGCGTTCCACAGAGTTTTCAATGGCTGATTCTTTAAAAGAGTAGATTGCCAGGCCTTTCTTCCAAGGTGCCTTTGGGTGGATGCTAACCTCTAACCTTTTGGTTAGCAGTTGAGCTCATTAATTATTTGCACTGCCCAGGGACTTCTTTCTTTTAATAATTACCTTTAAAATTTTAGCTTGCATATGTAAATTGATTTTTTTCTCCATGTTCAAAGTACAGGCAGTCCCCAGATTATTAATGAGTTCCATTTCTAAGTCCGTCTTTAAGTTGCATTTGTACATAATTCAGAACAGTTAAGTACGATTTGTATCTAATGTCAGTCAAATGTTTGTGGTAGAGTGTATAGTGTACATTTCTATGCATAAAAAACAGTAAAGAAACATTTCCAGATACACTAAAACATCTTTAACATAATAATACAGTAATAATAATGTTTTGATGCCCGTTGCAAAGTAGTGCCTGTTTGTTATTACAAACCATAGTATGCACCTCGAATTTTTTAAAATTTTTTTTATCATACTTTAGATGAAGGTTTACAGAAAAAATAGATTCTCATTAAACAATTAGTACACATATTGTTTTATGACATTGGTTCACAACCCCACAACATGTCAACACTCTCCCTTCTCGACCTTGGGTCCCCTATTACCAGCTTTCCTGTCCCCTCCTGCCTTCTAGTCCTTGTCCCGGGGCTGTTGTGCCCCATTAGGCTCGTTTTGTTTTATGGAGCTGTCTAATCTTTGGCTGAAGGGTGAACCTCGGGAGTGACTTCATTACTGAGCTGAAAGGGCGTCCAGAGACCATACTCTTGGAGTTTCTCCAGTCTCTGTCAGCCCAGTTAAGTCTGGTCTTTTTTTGTGAATTAGAATTTTGTTCTACATTTTTCTCCAGCTCTGTTTGGGACCCACTGTCGTGATGTACCTCAAATTTTTAACATAATAGGCTTTACTGGGATTGGTTCATAACTACAGGCTGTGTGTAAGTCAGATGTTCATAACCTGGAGACTGCCTATAATTACTTTATACCTTTGAACACCCTTTTGATAATATGGACCTTGGTGAAATGAGTTCCTTTATGTGGCATTTTGCCTTGGTTCTTTGGAAAAACAGCTTGAGAGATTTTCCCCATAAACACTGAGGAGTTACCTTTGCTCTAGTTTTCTACCCCAGAGGGTTTGTTACATTTGTCCAGGTTGATTGACATTTCCTGGATAAGCTATAAACAACTTGAGGTTTGATACTTTTTGTCTGGCCCTGGGCTGCAGCCTGCCCTCTGATTGGTATGCACATTGCAGGGATTGGTCAATATACTATGTAAATGAATTTACTATAGACTATGCAAATGAAGCTACTGTAGCCTACTATGCAAATGCATTGTCTGTGGTCTACCAAGAGGGGATTGGTCAGTTCTTGGCCCTGGAGGGCCTTGCCTTGAAATTGACAAGGAGTTTGTGTATATATGCAGCCAATACCATAGAGGTTTTTCAGACAGAAAGAAACAGGAAGAGAAGCAGAAGGACGAAAGAAGAGAGAGGAACCTGAGAGAGAGGAGGCAAGGAACCTCCTAAAAGAGCTGTAACATGGGTCAAGGGCTGTGGTACAAAGACAGCAAGAGGCCAGAAGAGGGCCAGTGGCAGAGCCAGTGGTGACAGGCCTGGAAGGGGCTCTGCAGCAGAGTCAGGAGCCTGTCCTCAGGGCACTGAGAGGAGGCCTGCCCTGAGGTGGCTAAGAGGAGGCCTGCACGGCCAAGAGGAGCTGAGGGTGCTGTCCTTCACTGAAGAAGGGAGACTAAGCCTACATGCTTCTTGATCCTGGTCTTGAGTTGTAGCCTGTTGATCCTGATCCTGAGTTATATACCCTGGTACTTCCTTAATAAATCACTTAACCATGAGTATGGCCTGTGAGTTCTGTGAGGCCATTGCAATGAATTATTGAACCCATCAGAGAAGTAGAGAGTGCCATGGGAGGGACGGCTGGTGTAAAAATTGGTAAAAAGGTTAGAGAGCAGAGGTATGTCTGACCTCCACTCCATAGGAATCAGCTTTGGGCTGATGCTGATGGTGAGTCTCTCTCTACTCTCCAACCTTAAAGTCCTTTTTTTGGAAGATTGCTTTATTATTTTAAATTTCTTCTGGATGGAATTTTTCTGTAAATTGTACTGATTGTATAGCTTTCTTCTCATAAGTTGCCCTCTTATGCCTTGCAGTTTTGATGTGCTGGCCCATGTGGAGGAACCATTCCCGGTCTTTTTTTTTTTACTTCTCCCACTCTCACGTCTCTATGTTTAGATGGTTTACAGTGACCTTCACCTGACTCACTCAACTTTGCAGTTTAGTTTGTTAGAAGCTTGAGACTGTTGTTCCACAGGGATATTTCAGATTTAGTTCCTGAGCCAGTGAGTAGCCTGGCCCAGGTCCTGGCTGTGTAGATACCTTTTATTTTTCCTGTTACCTTGGGCAACAGCTTAATGTAGGATAGAGTCAGGGAAGTGGCCAGCTTTTTTAAATCTCTGTTCATGAGTGTGAGAACCTCAATTCTACTATAGTCCATGATTTCCCATGGCAGGCTTGGCATTAGCCCCTACCACATGTTGGATGACTATGTCTTTGTTATCCTTTAGAAGTTGAACAGTGGCTTCTTCTGTTCGCAATGGCTCTGGAGCCCAGAAGGTCCACAGCCTTAACCCTGCCCAAGACTATGTATTGCTCTCTCATTTATGGTCTACTGAAATTTGTCCATTGTTTATCTCATTTTTGAATATGATTATGTTGAAGATCTATCATTGCTTTGGTTTAGAGCAGAGGCATGTGGTTTGTGTTCAAAATAAGAATTCACAGCACCATCTTGAACAGAGCTGAAACCTTGGAAATTTTTATGCCTTTTGATCCAGCAATTGCAATTTTAGGAATTTATCCTAAGGGCATAATTGGATGATATGTGTACAATGATGTTCATCACAGTATTTTCATGATTGTATTAGTTTTCTAGGGCTGTCATAAAAAAAGTACAACAAATTGGGAGGCTTGTAAGAATAGCAATTTATTGTCTCACAGTTCTGGAGACTAGGAGTCCAAATTCAGGGCATCAGCAGGTCATGTTCTCTCTGTCCATTCTAGGAGAAGATCCTTCCATGTCTCTTCCAGCTTCTGGTAGCTCAGGTGCTTCTTGGATTTCCTTGACTTATAGATGCATCTTCACATGGCCATCTTCCCCCTGTGTCTTTCTCTATATTTGTTCCCCTCTTTCACAAGGACAGCACTCAGATGGGATTAGGACTCACCTTACTCCAGTATGGAGCCTCGGTGGTGCAGTGGTTAAGAGCTTGACTGCCAACCAAAAGGCTGGCAGTTCAAATGCACCAGCTGCTCCTTGGAAACTCTACGGAGTAGTTCTGTTCTGTCCTATAGGGTTACTATGAGTCAGAATTGACTCAACGACAGTAGGTTTGGTTTTTCGTTTTGTTTTACTCTGGTATAACCTGTTGTTAGCCCTGGTGGCGCAGTGGTTAAGAGCTTGGATGCTAACCAAAAAGTCGGCAGTTACAATCCACCAGCCACTCCTTGGAAACCCTATGGGGCAGTTCTACTCTGTCCTATACGGTCACTATGAGTTGGAATCAACTTGACGGCAACAGGTTTGGTTTTTGATTTTTATGTCCTCTTGTTAACCTAACTGATAAGATCTTCAAAGACCTTATTTCCAAACAGGGTCACATTCACAGGTACTAGAGGTTAGGATTTCAACACGTCATTTTTGGAGACACAATTCAATCCATAAGAATAGTGAAAAGTTGGAAAAAAAACCCTAAATGTCCATCAACAAGGGTTTAATAAATTATGGTATAGCAATAAATTATAGTACAGCAATTCAATAGAATAATCCTCCCTACAGCAGAGACTCTAACTTGGTAAGTTTAGGGAAATTTGGCCCTTTTTTTTTTTGTTAATATCCACAGATGATTTTGATTTGCCTATAGGATTAAGCCCCCACATGTCTGTCAGTTTGTCATACTGTGGGGGCTTGCTGTTGCTGTGATGCTGAAAGCTATGCCATCAGTATTCAGATATCAGCAGGGTCACTCATAGCAGATAGGTTTCAGCTGAGCTTCCAGACTAAGACAGACTAAGAAGAAGGACTCGGCAGTCTACTTCTAAACCATGGGTCACCAAACTACAGCCCACAGACCAAATGCAAAAACTGTCTGTTCTTTTTTTGCCTGTGAACTAGGAATATTTTTTATATTTTGAAATGGCTTAAAAAAAAGCAAAAGAGGAATAATATTTCATGGTATGTGAAAATTATATGAAATTCAAATTTCCGTGTTCATAAGTAATGTTTTTTTTTTGGAACACAGCCATGCTGATTCATTTATGTGTTGTGCATGGCTGCTTTCACGCTACAACAACAAAGTTGAGTAGTTGTGACAGAGACTGTATGACCCACAAAACTGAAAATATTTACTATCTGACTCTTTACAGAAAAGTTTGCTGACCCTTGTCCTAAAGTATTGCTTACTCTTGATACTCCTCCTGAGTTGTCAGTAGCTGTTTGGGTCATTGGTACAGATGGGGGTGTGTGTGTAGGGGGGCAGTATTCTTACTTAGTTTTGGAGCTGAAAATAGGCCATCCTACCGTGAGCTGTAAAGCTGGAACATACTTCCCCTTACTCCACAAAATGCAAAATAGATACACCCAAAGAAAGTTCAGGAAATGGTTACTGGGACACTTGGAAGAAGGGCAGCATTCTACTTTATTGTTTTGATTAAAGAATTGGACAGAAAAAATACGAGCTTGAAACCGAAGGCAGTCTTGCCCACTAGGTAGGCAATCTAGCCTTTAGTACCAAGAGAAGGAGCTTTTAAAGCCAACTGTTATGGATTAAATTGTGTCCCCCAAAATATGTATTGGAATCCTAACCCCTATACTTTAATACCTATTAAAATCCTTTTTGGAAATAGGAATTTCTTTTAATGTTAATTAGATCATACCTAGCAGTGTGGGTTCTAAATCTAATCACTTCCGAGTTATAAAAGAGCAGATTAGACACAGAGGCACACACATGGGGGGCAGGGGGGTGGGGGAGACACACGCCATATTAAGATCGTCTACAAGCCAAGAATCAGAGAACTCCTGGGACTACCTACAAGGAAGGAATCAACATAGCGAAGACCTTGATTTGGACTTTAAGACTCCAAAACTGTGAGAAAATAAAGTTCTGTTCTTTGAAGTCACCAGCTTGTGGTATTTGTGTTACAGCAGCACTAGGAAACTAAGACACCATGTGTGACCAGATCTGCAGATTCATTTAAGTTACCAAGTACATCTGCAGAAATTGCCAGAGGCATTGCACACAAGGGCGATTTTGGAATGACTTGCCTCAAACTGCTCATTGCCTCTTACTGAGGACTCTCCCAATTTTTGGCACCATGCTCTTTATGTCATAACTTTAGTCTTTGGACTAGATGTTGGGCACTATCTTTCTGGCATCAGACTTGGCTCCCTTCTTCACCACAACTCAAACTCTCCCTAGCTTTTTTCCTCAGGCCCTGGTATTTCAGCAGCCTTCCTGTTTCACATCTACCCTGGTCCTGCCACAACATCATCGGCACCTCCAGTATCAGGGACCCCATGATCCTTACCGTGTGTTCTTGAATGGGAGCCTGCAAACTAGGAACTAATAGAATGTAAGATGTAGGAATATTATAGGTGAAGTTCCCATATCAATCACTCAAAATGGGGGTTGCAAGACAGAAGAGAGAGCTGAAGTGGAGACCGGAATCAATGCTGTTAAAAGGCTGGAAATAATCAGCAGCGGAAATGCAGATTTAAACGCATTTTGATGCACATACTAATGGGATGTCAGCAGAACCTTGAGCACCAGGGTGATGAGTGCTACCATGCAAAACCTGAGACACAGTCTGGGTGGATGGAAGTTGAGAGAGGACAGGGGAAGGATGGAGATGCATAGTATGGCACAGAATAAAGAAGTTTTGGGGGGATGTAGTACCTCATATGGGAAACAGGAGTGGGATACAGGGGTTTGGAGTCTGACATACTCCACAACAGAGGTCCCTCCCACTCTCGTTATTTGTCAAGAACCCCCAGAGCCGCTGTGAGATGCAAAGAAAATAACATTGGAAAGGCATCTGGCCTAGCACCTCGTACAGCAGGCCCTCACTGTGTTAATTTCTTTCCTTCTTCCAACACCTAGATTAGAGCCTTTGACATGTCACCGCCATGACTCTTCAGGCTTGGATCTGTCAACTCAGTAAGGTCTGGCTTCAGTCATTTATACCTTATTGGAAGGTACCAGAAACAGCATTATTTGGTGTCCGTGACCTCTTTCATGCACTGAGCAAAGAGAGAGACATTCTTATTTAATCTAATTCTTCTATAGGTGATTCATACATTCTTGCACCCTATTAAACTGGATAAAGGAGCTTGTGCAAACTAAATTATTACTAAATGAAAACGAAAACACGATGACATGTAACAGGGATTGCAGAGTGATTGCTAAACAAACAGCCTCATCTTCCATTGCTACTCTCCCATGCTTCCCAGGTTTAGGGGCACAAATAAAGCCCTGTCTTGATCTCTGGTGTGCAAACATCATTTGTTTCTAAAGAATATCCTTGCTAGTGCTTCCCAGTAAGGCTTTGGACAGGGAGAACATCCCCAGATACACTCATTCCTCTCAATAGAGCCCTCACTTCTGCGTGAATTGCTGCTTGTACCTTCTAGAAGGGGATCTTCCATTCCACTGCGGTCAGCTCAAGATAACTTCTTGCCAGGAGCCTTTCCTGACCTCCCAGGGGTCAGCATACCTCTCCTCTGGGCTCCCAGGACCCTTGGAGCTTTATTCCATCACCGCATCTAACACAATGCATTGTGATAACCCACTTTTGGGTTCTTCTCTTCCTCTAGTTTCTGAGCTTCTAAGGACAAGGACTGTGTCTTATTTATTATCTTATCCTCAAGAGCAATGCTTCTCAGACTATAATGTGCAATATAATTTTTTTCACCAGGGATCTTGTTAAAATGTGGCTTCTGGGGCAGGGCCTGAGATTCTGCAAGTCTAACAAGCTCCCAGGCAATGCTGATGCTGCTGGTTCATATTACACTCTGAGTAGTAAGGCCTTGCATTAGTTTCCTAAGGCTGCCGTAACAAATTACCACAAATTGGTAGCCTGAAACAACAGAAATTTATTCTCGGTTGTTCTCTTACAGTTCTGAATGCTAAAAGTCTGAAATCCAGGTGTCAGCAGGGTCATACTCCATCCAAAGGCTCTAGGGAGAGTACTACTAGGGTGCCTCTTCAAGTTTCTGGTGTTGCCAACGATCCTTGGTGTTCCCTGGCTTGTAGACACATCACTCCAATCTCTGCTCAGTAGTCACATGGTGTTCTTCCTGCATCTGTATCTGTCCAAATTTCCCTCTTCTTATGAAGACACCAGTCATTGGATTAGGGCCCACCTTCATCCAGTATGACCTCATCCTAACTTGATTACATCTGCAAAGATTCTATTTCCAAATAAGTCACATGCACAAGTTCTGAGTGGACATTAATTTGGGGGGTACACTATTCAACCCAGCACAGATCTTAGTACTTAAGAGTGCCCAGGTTAAAGTAGAATCTCCTTTAGTTTTTGTGAAAAGCACACATGTTCTGGGATCAAGTAAAGTATCACAAAGAGAAGCACTTTGAGAACAGTAAAACATTTATGGACATGTTAGGGGTAGATGTGGCTACTTCTAATAAATAGACATGCTACCATGCTTTTAGCTACTGAAGTAGTCAGCTGAAAAGTAAAGCTAAGACTTATTATCTACATAAATTAAAAAACAAACAAAACCCAAAACACAAAAGCTGGCTAACTTTTTTTCTCTCTCCACTAAGCTGATTGAATTGGCTTTATAGATTGGCATTTGGAGACTGATACTTCATCTTTGTTCAATTTTAAAAATACATCCCTCTCTAAAGTCAATTCAAAGTTAATCCACTTCAAGAAAGAAGGGAGATGGATTCAAGCCCTTTAGAGTGACTGAAGCATGTTCAGTTATAATTCTAGTTATTTCTCTTGCACATCAACTCAGGTGAGCGCCAATTTCTTGGATTTGGAGTCATTTTCCTTGGATTCAAATCCTGGCTTTGCTACTGCTTTGGACAGGTTATTTAAATTCTCTCTCCCTCAGTTTCCTTATCTGTAAATGAGGAGTATTTACCTAATAGGGTGGCTGTGAAGAATAATTGGAATAATCAATATAAACTACTTAGCGCAGCACCTGGCAGAGCAAACAGTAAGTGTTAACTATTTTTATTATTATTTGGATTCTGGCTGCTTAGGTGGACAGCTAGATGTGCTACAGCTGCTGCCTGCCAGGAGATGAATTAATCAGGATGCTTTTAGCAAGTAACAGAAAACTTGACTCACCGTGGCTTATGCAATAAGGACATTTATTATCTTATGTAATGAGAAGCTTTACATAGGTCAGGCTAAAGGCTTGTTGATTCAATGCCTCATTGGTATCATCAAGGGCACAGGCTTTTTTCATGTCTCCCCTCTAACAACCTTAGTGAGTGGTTTCTCCTCAGGCTGGTTTCCCTCATGGTTACAAGATGGTGGCCAGTAGTGTTCAAGATATGTATAGTCTTCCTTGTTGACATTCAGAAGGAGAGTCTGAGAGAAGACCTCATCCTGGACCAGGGAATGTCCATACTTCCTGTTCATCTGATTGGGTCAGCCAAGGTGAAGTATTGCTCTGCACCAATAACAACTGCTAAGGGACTGATACATTGTTTAGCTTAGACCAGGTACCCTAAACTTGCTGAAATATAAGATCACCTGCAGAGCTCATAAAATTCAGATACCCAGGGCCCAGTGTGTCTGATTCACTAGGGACAGTACCCAGGCATATGCATTTCAGTGTATACCGTATATTATTTTGACATAAAGGGAAATAGTGAGCTTAGACTAATTAGGAGCCATCGCTGGAGCTTGGCTTGAGGTTGACCCAGAAGCACAAAGCTGTGTGGGAGAGGTGGACACCAAAATAAAATCAAGTTCTGCCAGGAAAGAAGAACATGGGAAAGGCAAAAATAGTACCCTTTGTAAGAAAGTGGAAAAGATCAAGTGTCCAGGACCCAGATACTGGAATCCACTGGTCAGAGGAACAACTTAGCAATGCCAAAACCAGCCTGCCTTTCTCTATCTCTTTTTCCTTCCGTCATTCAACTGAATACTGAACACTTCTGAAGGCCAGAAGTGCTAACCAATGGGTTTACTGCAATAAATAAACTCCCTCAAGCTGCACACGGTCTGGTGGGGCAGGCAGATAAGGTGTAAAGAAGAGAAAAAAATGAGGATGGCCCTGGCATTACTGAGGTGCACGGGTGACGAGTGTGGGGGAGTGCAGTGAAGGAGGAAGTTACCTGCACACATGCTCTTCTCTTACTGAGGAAGGACCCCCCAGAGCATAAGGAGTCCAAGAAACTGTGTATGTTCCAACTACTTTGTCTTCTGCTTTCCAAAGATTGATCACCTCAGAGAAACCAAGACAGAAGAGTTCCTACGACTGGTGGCGGAAGTGGAAAGGCCAACAGTTCCGTCCTTGCTCTTAAACGAGAGGACTCTCTGGGTGGTACTGCCTCTGCTGCCCCCTAGTGTTGGTCCATCTCAGTCCTGACTTCCTTGCTGGAGGATGAAGGTGGAGACGTGAGATGATGAGGGTGAGAATGCTTTGCAAACTCTGAAGCGCCATGGACACCTGAGGATGGCTGTTGTTAATACAGAGCATCAGTCTCGATCAATGTACAGCCTGACTCAAGTGCTGGGGAAGACAAATATAGAGAAAAGAACCCAAATGTGTATTAAGGATAGTTCTCATTCACCTCTGGTCTGAAAGTGTCCTTCCAGAGACAGACACCTAGTACCACTGACAAAGTAACGACAGTGATAATAATTATGGCACCTTATGGTTCCTGAATGCTTTATGTCTTCAAAGGGCTCTTACATAAATGATCTCATTTGATGTCTGGAATCTGGGATGTCTGCTTCAGGGTAGACTGTCTGATACCTCCCTGTGATGAATTTGTACCCCGCTGCTGGGAAATGTCATGTCTTCTCCCCTACTTACCCCTTTCCTCACACACAAATGCCCATCTCCTCTTTATTGCTGCCGTTTTGTTTTAAAGTAATTTCCTCAAGCTATCAGTTCAGACAATGTGTTTCTAACATTATCTCCTCCAACTGATTTCCCTTGACAATTTCAATGCCATGTCGAATTCATCCTGGGCTGGAAATATATGAACCAGGGATATATTTAATATGAAAAGAGACTCTGGGTATAAAACACCTGTTTTTGCTAAAAAATCAGTTAAGCAAATGATGTTTGACAAGAGAGAAAAGAGAGAAACGGATGCCTGCGTCGTTTAAAATTCTCCTTTCCTAGAAGGCACTTGGATATCTTTTCTTTATAGCTTCTTGTCTCCTGGGAAACAGCCTGACAACTGCTCGTTATAAGCCTTCCCGTGTGATGACTTTCAGGATATACTGCTTCCTATCTCCAATCCATCTGGCCTCCTTTCACTGCAGGAGTCAGGGTGCAGACTCTGGAGACTTCTGGGATAAGACTTCCCTCCACATCGGCTGGTACCTGCAAGATGCCAAGTGGACCTGCCTGCCCTGTGAGAGAGAAGGAGCGGTGCATGGAGGTGCGGACACTGCAGCCTCAGGAGGCCAGGGGATTTGGAGGAGCAGAAGTCAGGTGATCCTGAGCTGTGTGACTTAAGGTAATATACGTAACCTCTCTGAGCTTCTGCTTTCTCCTCTGTAAAATTCTGATAATTTTTGACTCTCCGTTTGACTCTTGCATATGGGTAGACACCAAATTCCTGGATGCTTGTGAGGGTCCAAAGAGCAATCCAAGCAAGAGGCTGCCCAGGCTGCTTCTATGCCAGGTCATTTATATAGGACACCAGGTATTATGGACTGAATTGTGTTCCCCAAAATTATGTCTTGTAAATCCTAACTCCTATACTTGTGGTTATAATCCCATTTGGAAATGGATTTACTTTGTTATGTCAAGAGGCCATATCATATCAGTGTAGGGTGTATTTTAAGCCAATCATCTTTGAGAAATAAAAAGAGCAGATTAGGCATAGGAAGCAAGTGGAGATGGGGAAGGAATACGGGTGCTAAGCCACAGGAAGATTGCCAAGGATGAAGCTGAAAAAAGACAAGGGCCTTCCTCCAGAGCCAACAGAGAGAGAAAGGACTCCTAGCCTCCTAAACTGTGAGAAAATAAATTTCTATTTGTTAAAGCCACCCACTTGTGGTACTTCTGTTATAGCAGACACCAGGGAAGACACCAGGGAAGCAAGACCTAGCTATTTCTAGCTCAAGGTTCTTCTGGCAATGATGCTGCATACTGAACAGGGAAAGCATCGAGGATACGTTCCCACCTGTTTATTACCCACAATGGATCTAACCCATAACCCATTACCATCAAGCCGAGTCTGACGACAGTACCCAAAAGTTCTAAGCAAGTCTGATTGGATTGGCATTTGTATACAAGAATACAATTTGCTCCTTCCCTTGTTCTCTCTCGTAATAAGACAGAGGTCCCCAGGCTTCAGAAATTCCACTTTCCCTCAAACAGCTTGTTTGGCCTGCCTCCCAACTTTGTATTAGAATCCTAGTTCATTTGCTTGGCCTGCCTCCCAACTTTGCATTAGAATCTTAGCTCTTTTGCTTACCCTGCCTTGCAATTTTGCGTTAGAATCCTAGCTCTGTCCGCGTGGCCTGCCCCGTAAAAATCCTGGACCTGCATAGTATGATTAAAAATGTTGCTGACGTAACTTGTGTGAACTCCCTACTTGTAAACCCCTTAAAAATAACTTTTCCCCTCGCCCTGGCAGAGCAGTCTTGGCAGCAGAAGCCGCCGACTGCTTCCTTTCTTTGCGCAGTGAGAGCTTAGCTACTAACTGAACGGTTGGCAGCTCGAATCCACCAGCTGCTCCTTGGAAACTCTACGGGGCAGTTATACTCTGTCCTATAGGGTTGCTGTCGTTGACTCAATGGCAAGGACGACAGCAGGTTCCACCCTCCCACCTCGGTTTCACATCTATTGGCTGATATGAGTCACACTGAGCAGAACCTGAGATTTCTACCCAGTAGTGATTACAATCTCTGGGTTTCCCCCAGTGTCTTTCATGGGGTGTCTCACGGTGCTGCTGGCCCCAGGTTCCTTTCATTGTCATATTACTGTAATGGGGGGAAGGCTCCAATGTTCCAAAAAAATCTCTTTTGGAGCCTTCCCTGTCTTTCCTTGGTGGTGACTATACCATGCCTCATTGTCAAAACAATGCCAGAACCAGATGTTTGTACCGTGTTAGTGCTTGAAGAAACCAACTTACGTTAAGTGTGTGTGTGTGTGTGTGTGTGTGTGTGTGTGTGTGTACTTTCTGATCTTTTTATTGTTGTTGTTGAAAACATATGCAGCAAAACATACACCAATTCAACAGTTTCTACATGTACAATTCAGTGACATTGATTACCTTCTTTGAGTTATGCAACCATTCCCACTCTCCGTTTTTGAATTGCTCCTCCCCATTAACGTAAACTCACCACCCCCCAAATTTCCCCAACTTTCTATCTAACCTTTCAAGTTGCTATTGTCATGCTGGTTGATCCCATGTAGATATTTTTTAGAAGAGCTCAGTGCTGAGGGCAGATATTCTTTTTTTTTTTTTTTAACAGCACGAATTAGTTTTTCTTTCAAAAATTTTATAGACAGATTGTTTTGTGACGTTGGTTTCAATCCCTGTAATGTGTCAGCACGCTCCCCCTTTCCCTTTCCACCCTGGGTTCTCCATGTCCATTTGTCCAGTTTTCCTGTCCTTTCCTGCCTTCTCATCTTTGTTTTTGGGCAGGAGTTGCCCATGTGGTCTATATACTTGGCTGAAGGAAGAAGCACGCTCCTCACGTGTGTTATCGTTTGTTTTATAGGCCTGTCTACCCTTTGGCTGAAAGGGGGACTTTGGGAGCAGCTTCAGTTCTCAGTTAGCAGGATGTCGTGGGTGTGGGGGAAGGGTCATCATTTCAAGGGTTCCTCCAGTCTCTGTCAGACCGGTAAGTCTGGTGCTTTTTTTGTGAATTTGAATTTTGTTCTATGTTTTTCTCCTGCTCTGTCCAGGACCCTTTATTGTGATCCCTGTTGGAGCAGTGGGTGGTGGTAGCCAGGCACCATCTAATTCTTCTGGGCTCAGGCTGGTGGTCCGTTACTCCCTTGGGCTAATGTTTTCCTTGTGTCTTTGGTTTTTTTCATTCTCCTTTGCTCCAAACATGATGGGACCAATAGATTTATCTTAGATGGCCGCGCGCAAGCTTTTTTTTTTTTTAATTTTTTAATTGTTGAGTGGTGATTTTATGTTACTGGGGAAGGAACAATTCAAAAACGGAGAGTGAGAATGGTTGCATAACTTACAGAGCAAATTAGTTTTCCATTAAACAATTAATACACAAATTGTATGGTGACATTTGTTGCCAACCCCACGATGTGTCAACACTCCCCTTTCCCACCCCAGTTTCCCTGTTTCCATTTGTTCAGTTTTCCAGTCTCTTCCAGCCTTCTTGTCTTTGCTTTTGGGCTGGTGTGCCCATTTAGTCTCATATACATGATAAAACTATGATGCACGTCCCTCACATGTGTTATTGTTGGCCCTATAGACCTGTCTAATCTTTGGCTGAAGGGTGAACCTCAGGAGTGACTTCAGTACTGAGATAAAAAGAAGTCTGGGTCATACGCTCAGGGTTTCTCCAGTCTCAGTCAGACTAGCAAGTCTGGTCTTGTTTTTTGTGGATTTGACTTTTGTTCTACATTTTTCTCCCACTCTGTCCAGGACCCTCTATTGTGATCACTGCAAGAGCAGTTGGTGGTGGCAACCGGGCACTGTCTAGTTGTTCTGGGCTCAGTCTGGTGGAGGTTGTGGTAGTTGTGGTCCATTAGTCTTTTGGACTAATCTTTCCTTTGTGTTTGGATGAACCCCTGAAACTATTGCCCTGTGATAATCTTAAAAAATGAAACCAAAAATATCCCCTGAAGTCTTCATGAGGCCAAACAATAGCTTAATTAATAAAAAATGTCTGCCTTGAGCGTTAGGCTCTTTTAAGAACTATCTATATGAGATCAGTGACAGCAGCAACTCAAAAGATTAGGGGGCAGTGAGTTTATGTTAATGGGGGAGGAACAACTCAGAAAAGGAGGGTAAGAATGGTTGCACAACTCAAAGAATGTCATCAGTGTCACTGAATTGTACTTATAGAAACTGTTGAATTGGTGCATGTTTAGCTGTGTATATTCTCAACAACAACAAAATAAAATTAAAAAAATATATTGATTCTGGACGTCCTTATGAAGTTTTTTTTTAAAGAACAATACAAAGGCATCTTCTAGGCACATATTTGCAAATGACTGGAAAAATTCACCTGTTTCTATGTTAATATGTCCAAAACTAAATTCATATTATTCTATCTAAATCCTGATGTCCCCAGCTTAGGATTCTTCAGAGCCTTACCATCGTAAACATTAGCGTTTACAAACTGGTGGCTGTGAGCCGCATCTGGCTCACATAAATGGCCCAAAGAGAGATTTTTTAAAAAGTGGCATATCTTCATCTTTTAGAATCAATAAATATTCTATTTTAAAATCCATACTTCTGGATTCTCTTGGAAAAAGAGGAGATCTGACAACACCAGGCCCATCCTGGCAGCCGTTGGCTGTGGCTGATTTGCATCTTTAGATGGGGCACAAGCTCTCTGGTTTGCCATAGTCCCCACCTCTCTGTAGTGCATCCTTAAATTTAAAGCCAAAGAATTAAAAAAAATTAAAAAAAGCATTAGATGCCATTTAATTGCTGTGTAAGTGTATGAAACAAGCTGGGAAGCTGAGACGATGAGGCAATATCCAGAGATGTGAAAAGAATTTGGAAAAGAATGTAAAATAAAAATGTTGCTTTAACAGCAACAACAAAAAAGACAACCCAATAAAAAAATAGACAAAGGACATGAACAGACACTTCTCCAAAGAGGATATTCAAGCAGCCAACAAATACATGAAAAGATGCTCAACATCATTAGCCATTCAAAAAAAAAAAAATCAAACTCATTGCCATCGAGTCAATTCTGACCCATAGCAACCCTAGAAGACAGAGTAGAACCGCCCCATAGGGTAATTAGAGAGATGTAAATCAAAACTACAATGAAATAATATCTTACTCCTTCTAGAATGATAACAGTAAAAACAAACAGAAAATAACAGGTGTTGTCGAGGATGTGGGGAGATTGGAGCTCTTATTTGCTGCTGGTGGAAATGTAAAATGGTATGACTATTGTGAAAACAAAAAACAGTGTGGTAGTTCCCCAAAAAACTGAAAATAGAATTACCACAGGACCCAGCAATTCCACTGCTAGGAGTATACCTGAGGGGCTGAAAGCAGTGACACAAACAGACACACGTATGTGCAGTACTCTTCACAACAGCCAAAAGGTGAAACAACCTAAATGCCCATCACTGGAAGAATGGATAAATAAAATGTGATACATACATATGATGGAATACTACTCTGCCAGAAAGAGAAATGAAGTCCTGATACATGCTACAACATGGATGGAACTTGAAGACATTATGCTGAGTGAAATAAATCAATCACAGAGTGACAAATATTGTATGACCTCACTTATATAAAAAGACAAGAACAGGCAAATGTATACAGACCAAAGTTTTATTAGCGGTTATCAGGGGCATAAGAGAGGGGGAAAGAAGGAGTCTTTTCTTATGGAGCGCTGAGTTTTTGTTTATGGTGATGGGAAAGAAGCATTGATTAAGGGAAATAATTTCAGTCTATTGGTGTGATCGATGACACTAAGTTGTACACCAGTAAAAAGTTGAAGCGGCAAATGTTGTACAATATATATTTTACAACAACAAAGAAGAGTAGCTGCTGAGGTTGCTTATGTGCAACCAAACACTTCATGGGATATGGTTTTTTGGTTTGGAAGTTCAGGGTAGTGTTTTCATGGGCCATCCCAGTTAATTGGCATAATATCATTTTTAGTGCTTCTGTTCTACCTCCTAGTTTGTGGCATATTCCCTGCGGTCTTAAAAGCTTGCAGGCAGTGATCCAAGATACAACAATTGGTCTCTATTCACCTGGAGCAAAACAGAAAAAAGGAGAGTCAGGAATAGGAAGAGGAAACGGAATGTGTAGATAATTGCCTCCATGAACAACTGCTCTTTCTGCCATGAGACCAGAAGAACTGATGATGCCCAGCTACCATTACTGAATGTTTTGATCCAAGATTCTATAGAAGAATCCTGATCAAAAGGGGGAAAATACAGAACAGAGTTTAAAATTCTTATGGAATTCCAGTCTTTCATGAACCATTGTGGCTGGATGAATCCCTGAAAGTTATTGCACTGAGACAATCTTTAAACTTAAAGCAAAAATATCCCCTGTGACCAAATTACTGGGCTGAGGGCTGGGGACCATGGTTTCGGGGAACACCTAGCTTAATTGGCATAACATAGTTTATAAAGAAAATGTTCTACTTTCTACTTTGGTGAGTAATGTCTGGGGTCTTATAAACTTGTAAGCGGCCATCTAAGATACTCCACTGGTCTCACCCCATCTGGAGCAAGGAAGAATGAAGAAAACCAAAGACACAAGAGAAAGATTAGTCCAAAGGACTAATGGACCACAACTACCACAGCCTCCACCGGACTGAGCCCAGCACAATTAGATGGTGCCCGGCTACCACTGACTGCTCTGACAGGGACCACAATAGAGGGTCCCAGACAGAGCAGGAGAAAAATATAGAACAAAGTTCTAACTCACCAAAAAACCCCCAAAACAACAACAACAACAAAACAGACGTACTAGCCTAACAAAAACTGGAGAAACCCCGAGAGTATGGCTCCCAGACAACTTTTAACTCAGTACTGAAGTCACTCCTGAGGTTCACCCTTCAGACAAAGATTAGACAGGCCCATAAACCAAAATGAGACTAAACGGGCACACCAGCCCAGGGGCAAGTACAAGAAGAAAGGAGGGAACAGGAAAGATGGTAATGGGGAACCCAAGGTCGAGAAGGGGAAAGTGTTGACATGTCGGAGAGTTGCTAACCAATGTCACAAAACAATATGTGTATTGACTGTTTAATGAGAAACTAATTTGCTCTTTAAACCTTCATTTAAAGTAAAAAAAAAAAAAAAAAAATCCCCTGGAATCTTCTTTAAACCTAACAATAGCTTACCTTAATTAGCAAACAATGCCTTCTTGAGCATTGCACTCTTTTAAAGAACTATCTATATGGGATCAAACTGACAACTTAAAAGGTTAGATGAGAAACTTAGTGTTGTCCTGTTAAGTTCCGTGCCCTGGAGCAGTCAAGCCAATGAACGTACTCCAAGTCAGAAAAAGAGAAAGTTTATTAGGAGGTGACACAAACAGGGAGTCCGACAGCAATGTTGGCTGTCTTCGTGGAGTCCCGAAGGGCAATTTCTACATCAGAGCTTATATATCATTTCTGCAAGTGTTACACAGTGTCTTTAAGCACATAGCCCACAGATGGTCAGATGAGTATACATCACAAGACAATTACAAGAAACTCTTTAATAGACTAAAGATTTGCATGCCGGACATCTGGACTCTGAGATAAAGAGCAAGAAAAAAGAAAGCTACAGACCAAAAGCACCAGGCAGCTTTCCTAGCTGCTGCCTTGCAGGCTGAAGGCCATCCCCCAAGAGAACAAAGAAAAGGAGGGAGAACAAGGCCACAGGAGCTGAGAAGTCCCCACACCCCTTTGGAAAGAGACCAGTGCGGCTGATGTAATTAAAAAAAGGACGCTGAAAGCAAGAGTCTACAAAATACCAAGGAAAAATCTTATAGGTTACTTAGAGTATCATTACAGCGTTAGTTATATCAGGCATTTTGAAAAGGAGAAAACATGTTGTGGAGTATTAGGGTCACATTAGGGAAGCTTGAGGGAGGCAGTGAGTTTATGTTAATAGGTGGGAATAATTCGGAAAAGGTGGGTGATAATGGTTGCACAACGTGAAGAATGTAATCAAGGTCACTGAATTGTATGTGTCAAAATTGCTGAATTGGTGTATGTTTTGCTGTGTATATTTTTAACAACAATGAAAAAGTATTGTTATGAAGGCGAAATTAGAAGGAATAATGAGCACAATATAGAAAATTAAATTCATTATGTGGAGGAAAATCTTGAGAAACATTTCCCAAAGGAATAGAAAGGATATTTAAAAGTAACCAGAGAGGAAATGATGAAAATGGAACACAGGCAACAGATATCTGATAGAGAGATATTTGATAGTCCTGAAAGATAGCAGATGAAATGAACTAGAATATTCAAAGGTATCATAAAAGGAAATTTACTTGAATCTTCATATAGAAAGGGCATTCTAAGTTTTAAACAATATTAATTAAAAGAGACAAATATGTAGACATAGCCTGGTGAAATCCTGAATTTCAGTCATGACAAAAAACAAACTCTAATAGCACTGAAAAGAGAAATTGACAGTTCCACAATAATACTAGGAGATGTCAATGCTTCACTCTCAGTAAGACAGAACATCTAGAAAGAAACTCAACAAAGATATAGAAGATCTAAAGGCCACAATCAGCCAACTTGACCTCACAGACATATATAGAACACTCCACCCAACAGCTGCAAAGTACACATTCTTTTCCAGTGCACATGGAATGTTCTCCAGAATAGACCACATCTTAGGCCACAAAGCAACCCTCAACAAAATACAAAACATTGAAGTAATACAAAGTATCTTCTCTGATTAAAAACCATCAAAGTAGAAATTAACAACAGGAAGAGCAAGGAAAAAAAATCAATTACACAGAAACTAAATAACACCCTGTTTAAAAACCACTGGGTAGTAGAAGAAATCAAAGATGGCATCAAAGAGTTCCTAGAATCAAAGGAGAATGAAAACACGTCATACCCAAACCTTTGGGATACAGCAAAGGCAATGCTCAGAGGTCAATTGATAGCAAGAGATGCACACATCAAAAAAGAAGAAAGAGATAAAATCAAAATATTAGCTACATAACTCAAATAAATAGAAAACAGCAAAAGAAGCCCACAGCCACCAGGAGAAAGGAAATAATAAAGATCAGAGCAGAAATAAATGAAATAGAGAATAAAAAAACAATAGAAAGAATCAACAAAACCAAAAGTTGGTTCTTTGAAAGGATCAACAAAATTGACAAACCACTGGCCAAACTGACAAAAGAAAAACAGGAGAGGACACAAATAACCCAAATAAGAAAGAAAATGGGGAATATTACAAAAGAACCAACTGGAATAAAAAGTATCATAACAGTACTATGAAAAACTATACTCCAACAAATTTGAAAACCTAAAAACACACTGCCTACACCAACTAACACAAAATGATGTTGAAAATCTGAACAGACCCATAACAAGAGAAGAGACTGAAAAGGTAATAAAAAAAAACTCCCAACAACATCAAAAAAGCCCTGGTCCAGATGGCTTCACTGGAGAATTCTACCAAACACTCAGAGAAGAGCTTACACCAGTACTACTCAAACTATTTCATAAGATAGAAAAGGAAGGTGTACTTCCAAATTCATTCTATAAAGCCAGCATAACCCTGATACCAAAACCAGGCAAAGACACCACAAAAAAAGGAAATTACAGAGCAATATCTCTCACAAATACAGATGCAAAAATTCTCAACAAAATTCTAGCCAATAGAATTCAGCATCATATCAAAAAAATAATACACCACGACCAAGCAGGATTCATACCAGGTATGCAGGATGGTTCAACATTAGAAAATCAATCTATGTAATCCACCACATAAATAAAAGAATCACATGATCATCTCAACGGATGCAGAAAAGGCACTCAACAAAGTCCAACACCCATTTCTAATAAAAACTCTCAATAAAATAGGTACAGAAGAGAAATTCCTCAAAGTAATAAAAGGCATCTATACAAAACCAATGGCCAACATCATTCTTAATGGAGAGAGGCTGAAAAAATTCCTGTTGAGAACAGGAACAAGACAAGGATGCCCTTTATCACCACTTCTATTTAACATTGTGCTGGAAGTCCTAGCTAGAGCAGTAAGTCAAGAAAAAGAAATGACGAGCATCCAAACTGGTAATGAAGAAGTGATACTGTCCCTATCTGCAGATGATATGATACTATACATGGAAAACCCAAAAGACTCCATAAGAAAACTACTGGAACTAGTAGAAAGATTCAGCAGAGTAGCAGGATACAAGATAAACATACAAAAATCAATTGGATTCCTATACACCAACAAAGAGACTGATGAAAAGGAAATCAGGAAAACAATACCATTTATAACAGCCCCTAAAAAATAAAATACTTAGGAATAAATCTAACCAGGGATGTAAAATACCTAAACAAAGAAAACTACAAAACACTACTGCAAAAAACCAAAAGAGATCTACATAAATGGAAAAAAACATATCGTGCTCATGGATAGGTAGACTCAACATTGTGAAAATGTCAATTCTACCCAAAGCAATGTACAAATACAATGCAATCCTGATCCAAATACTAACAGCATTCTTTAAAGAAATGGAAAAACTAATCATTAACGTTAGATGGAGAGGGAAGAAGCCCCAGATAAGTAAAGCACTACTGAAGAAGAATAAAGTAGGAGGACTCGCACTACCTGACTTCAGAACCTACTATACAGCTATGGTAGTCAAAACAGCCTGGTACTAGTGCAACAGACACATTGACCAATGAAACAGAATTAAGAACCCAGATGCAAATCCATCCGTCTATGGTCACTTGATCTTCGACAAGGGCCCAAAGTCCTCAAATTCGGGAACAGTCTTTTTAACAAATGGTGCTGGCAAAACTGGATGTGCATCTGCAAAAAAATGAAACAGGACCCATATCTCACACCATATGCAAAAACTAATTCAAAATGGATCAAAGACCTAAATATAAAACCAAAAACTATAAAGATCATAGAGGAAAAAGTAGGATCAATGCTAGAGGCCTTAATACACAGCATTAGCAGGATACAAACCATAACTAACAACACACGAACTCCAGAAGATAAGCTGGATAACTGAGATCTTCTAAAAATTAAACGCTTATGTTCATCAAAAGACTTCACCAAAAGAGTAAAAAGAAAATCTACAGACTTGGAAAAAATATTTGGCTATGGCAAATCAGACAAAGGTCTAATCTGTACAGTCTACAGGTAAATCCAATACCTGTACAACAAAAGGACAAAGAATCCAATTAAAAAATAGGCAAAGGAAATGAACAGACACTTCACCAACGAAGACATTCAAGTGGCTAACAGACACATGAGGAAATGCTCGCGATCACTAGCCATTAGAGAAATGCAAATCAAAACCGCAAAGAGATACCATCTCACCCCAGCATTACTGGCACGAATCAAAGAAACAGAAAATAACAAATGTTGCAGAGGCTGTGGGGAGACTGGAACTCTTATGCACTGCTGGTGCAAATGCAAAATGGTACAACCATTTTGGAAAATGATATTGCACTTCCTTAAAAAGCTAGAAATAGAAATACCGTATGATCCAGCAGTCCCACTCTTAGGAATATATCCTAGAGAAATAAGAACTGTCACATGAATAGACGTATGTACACCCACGTTCATCGCAGCATTGTTCACAATAGCAAAAAGATGGAAACAAGCTAGATGCCCATCAACAGATGAATGGATAAACTATAGTATATACACACAATGGAGTACTACCTAATGATAAAGAACAATGATGAGTCAGCAAAACATCTCACAATATGGATGAATCTGGAGGGCATTATGATGAGTGAAATAAGTCAATCACAAAGGGACAAATATTGTATGAGACCACTACTATAAAAACTCATGAAAAAGTTTACATCCAAAAAGAAACAATCTTTGATGGTTACGAGAGAGGGGAGGGGTAGGACGGAAAATCACTAAATAGCCAATAAATAAGTGGTAACTTTGGTGATGGGTGAGACTGTACACAATACTGGGGAAGTCAGCACAACATGTCTAAGGCAAGGTCATGGAAGCTCCATAGACACATCCAAACTCCCTGAGGGACTGAATTACTAGGCTGAGGGCTGTGGTGACCATGGTCTCATGGAACATCTAGCTCAGTTGGCACAACCTAGTTTATAAAGAAAATGTTCTACATTCTTCTTCGGTGAATTGTGTCTGGAGTCTTAAGAGCCTGTGAAAGACCATCTAAGATACTCCACAGGTCTCACCCTGTCGGGAGCAAGGGAGAATGAAAAAAAACAAAGACACAAGGGAAAGGTTAGTCCAAAGGATTAATGGACCACAACTACCACAGCCTCCACCAGACTGAGTCTAGCACAACTAGATGGTGCCCAGCTACCACCACTGCTGCTCTGACAGGGATCACAACAGAGGGTCCTGGACAGAGCTGGAGAAAAATGTACAACAGAATTCTAACTCACAGAAAAAGACCAGACTTCCTGTCCTAACAGAGACTGGAGAAACCCTGAGAGTATGGCTCCTGGATACCCTTTTAGCTCAGTAATGAAGTCACTCCTGAGGTTCACTATTCAGACAAAGATTAGACAGGCACATAAAACAAAACGAGACTAAAGGGGCACAACAGTCCAGGGACAAGGACTAGAAGGCAGGAGGGGAAAGGAAAGCTGGTAATAGGGAACCCAGTGTTGAGAAGGGAGAGTGTTGACATGTCGTGGGGTTGGTAACCAATCTCACAAAAAAAATATGTGTACTAATTGTTTAATGAGAAGCTGGTTTGTTTTGTAAATCTTCGTCTAAATTGCAACAATAATAATAATAATAAAAGATTCTATGTGGTATGATTCCATTTCTTTTTTTTTTAAATGGAGTAAATAACAAAGCCATAATTTAATCTAAATCTAGTATTAGAAATGTACTTAGTTCCCATTTTATATAATAAACAACACTGTGATACTTTTTTTATTGTTGTAGTTTAGACAAAGTTTACGTTTCAAGTTGTTCTCCCATATAAAAATTTATACATACATTGTTATGTGACCCTAATTGCTCTCCCCATACTGTGACAGCGCACTCGTCCTTTCCACCCCTGATTCCCCATGTCCATTCAACCAGCTCCTAACCCTCTCTGCCTTCCCATCTCACCTCCAGACAGAAGCTGCCCATTTAGTCTCTTGTATCTACTTGAGCTAAGAGGCACACTCCTCACGAGTATCACTTTATGTCCCACAGTCCAGTCCAATCCCTGTCTG
Organism: Dugong dugon; assembly: GCA_030035585.1. NCBI lineage: Eukaryota > Metazoa > Chordata > Mammalia > Sirenia > Dugongidae > Dugong > Dugong dugon. Next base: position 24,754,075 of record CM057482.1, on the reverse strand, counting down.
AAGAGTTGGCCTCAGAAATTGTTTTAGTTCTGGGCTGATAGAAAATCTGGGATCATGCTTTCTGGGGTTCCTCCAGTCTCAGTCAGACCATTAAGTCTGGTCTTTTTACTAGAATTTGAGTTCTGCACAGCACATTTCTCCTGCTCCATCAGGGACTCTCTGTTGTGTTCCCTGTCAGGGCGGTCATTGGTGGTAGCTGGGCACCATCTAGTTCTTCTGGTCTCAGGCTGATGAAGTCTCTGGTTTATGTGGTCCTTTCTGTCTCTTGGGCTAATACTTTCCTTGTGTCTTTCATGTTCTTCATTCTCATTTACTCCAGGTGCTTGGGACCAATCGATGCATCTTAGATGACTGCTTGCAAGCTTTTAAGACCCCAGATGCCACTCACCAAAGTAGGATGCAGAACATTTTCTTAATAAGCTTTATTATGCCAATTGACCTAGATGTCCCCTGAAAGCGTGGTTGCCAGATCCCTACTCCTGCTACTCTGTCCCTCAAAGTGTTTGATTGTATTCAGGAAACTTCTTAGCTTTGGTTTAGGCCAGTTGTGCTGACTTCCCCTGTAGTGTGTTTTGTCCTTCCCTTCACCTAAGATAATAACTTGTCTACTGTCTAGTTAGTGAATAACCCTCACCCTCCCTCCCCACCCTTGTAACCATCAACGAATGTTGCCTTCTGTGTTTAAACCTTTTCTTGAGTTCTTATAATAGTGGTCTTATACAGTGTTTGTCCTTCTGTGACTGACTAAATTCACTCAGCACCATGCCGTCCAGATTCCTCCATGTTATAAGATGTTTCACGGCTTCATCGTTGTTCTTTATCATTGTGTACTATTCCATTGTGTGGATATACCATGATTTGTTTTTCCATTTGTCTGTTGATGGGCACCTAAGTTGTTTCCATCTTTTTGCTATTGTGAACAGTGCTGCAGTGAACATGGGTTTGTGTATATCTATTCATGTGACAGCTCTTATTTCTCTAGGATATAGTCCAAGGAGGTGGATAGCTGGATCGTATGGTACTTCTATTTCTAGCTTTTTAAGGAAGTGCCAAATTGATTTCCAAAGAGGTTATACCATTTTACATTCCCACCAACAGTGTATAAGTGTTCCAGTCTCTCCACACCCTCTCCAGCATGTATTATTTTGTGTTTTTTGGATTAATGCTAGCCTTGTTGGAGTAAGATGATATCTCACTGTAGTTTTGATCTGCATTTCTCTAATGGCTAATGATTGTGAGCATTTCTTCACGTGTCTGTCAGCCACCTGAATATCTTCTTCAGCAAAGTGTCTGTTCATATCCTTTGCCCATTTTTTAACTGGGTTACTTGTCCTTTTGTTGTTGAGGTTTTGCAGTATCTTGTAGATTTTAGAGATTAGACACCGATCGGATTTGTCGTAGCCAAAAATTTTTTCCCAGTCTGTAGGTTGTCTTTTTACTCTTTTGGTGAAGTCTTTTGATGAGCATAGGTGTTTGATTTTTAGAAGCTCCCAGTTATCTAGTCTGTCATCTAGTGCTTATGCATCGTTACTTATGGTTTGTATTGTGTTTATGCCATGTATTAGGGCTCCTAGCATTGTCCCTATTTTTTCTTCCATGATCTTTATCGTTTTCAATTTTATATTTAGGTCTTTGATCCATTTTGAGTTAGTTTTTGTGCATGGTATGAGGTATGGGTCTTTTTTCAGTTTTTTGCAGACGGATATCTGGTTATGCCAGCACCATTTGTTAAAGAGACTGTCTTTTCCCCAGTTAATGGACTTTGGGCCTTTTTCAAATATCAGCTGCTCATAGGTGGATGAATTTATGTCTGGATTCTCAATTCTGTTTCATTAGTCTATGTATCTGTTGTTGTACCGGTACCAGGCTGTTTTGACTGCTGTGGCAGTATAATAGATTCTAAAATCAGATAGTGTGAGGCCTCCCACTTTGTTCTTCTTCTTGAGTAATGCTTTACTTATTCGGGGCCTCTTCCCTTTCCATATGAAGTTGGTGATTTGTTTCTCCATCTTATTAAAAAATGCCATTGGAATTTGGATCGGGATTGCATTGTATCTGTAGTTCGCTTTGAGTATAATTGACATTTTCACAATGTTGAGTCTTCCTATCCATGAGCAAGGTATGTTTTTCCACTTACGCCAGTCTCTTTGGGTTTCTTGCAGTAGTGTCTTGTATAGGTCTTTTACATCTCTGGTTAGATTTATTCCTAAGTATTTTATCTTCTTGGGGGCTATTGTAAATGGTATTGATTTGGTGGTTTCCTCTTGGATGTTCTCGTTGTTGGTATAAAGGAATCCAACTGATTTTTGTATGTTTATTTTATATTCTGAAACTTGGCTGAAATCTTCTATTAGTTCCAGTAGTTTTCTTGTGGATTCTTTGGGGTTTTCTATGCATAAGATCATATCATCTGCAAATAGAGATACTTTGACTTCTTCCATACCAATTTGGATGCCCTTTATTTCTTTTTCTAGCCTAATTGCTCTGGCTAGGACCTCCAGCACAATGCTGAATAAGAGTGGTGATAAAGGGCATCCTTGTCTGGTTCTCGTTTTCAAGGGGAATGTTTTCAAAGTCTCTCCATTTGGGATGATGTTGCCTGTTGGCTTTATATAAATGCCCTTAATTATATTGAGGAATTTCCCTTCTATTTCTATTTTGTAGAGAGTTTTTATCATGAATAGGTGTTGGACTTTGTCAAATGCCTTTTCTGCATAGACTGATAAGATCATGTGGTTCCTGTCTTTTGTTTTATTTATGTGATGGATTATATTGATTGTTTTTCTAATGTTGAACCATCCTTGCATACCTGGTATAAATCCCACTTGATCATGATGAATTATTTTTTTGATACGTTGCTGAGTTCTATTGACTAGAATTTTGTTGAGGATTTTTGCATCAATGTTCATGAGGGATATTGGTCTGTAATTTTCTTTTTTTGTGGTGTCTACCTGGTTTTGATATCAGGGTTATGCTGGCTTTATAGAATGAGTTTGGGAGTTTTCCATCCTTTTCTATGCTCTGAAATACCTTTAGTAGTAGTGGTGTTAACTCTTCTCTGAAAGTTTTGTAGAATTCTCCAGTGAAGCCAGGGCTTTTTTTTTTGTTGGGAGTTTTTTAATTACTTTTTTGATCTCTTCTTTTGTTATAGGTTTATTTAGTTGTTCTACCTCTGTTTGTGTTAGTTTAGGTAAGTAGTGAGTTTCTAGAAATTTGTCCATTTCCTCTATGTTTTCAAATTTGTTAAGAGTACAATTTTTCATAGTATTCTGTTATGATTCTTTTAATTTCAGTTGGGTCTGTTGTGATATCACCCATCTCATTTCTTATATGGGTTATCTGCTTCCTCTCCTGTTTTTCTGTTGTCAGTTTGGCCATTGGTTTATCAATTTTGTTGATCTTTTCAAAGAACCAGCTTTTGGTCTTGTTAACTCTTTCAATTGTTTTTCTATTCTCTATTTCATTTCATTCTACTCTAATTCTTATTATTTCCTTTCTTCTGGTGCCTGAGGGCTTCTTTTTCTGCTCTCTTTCTCCACTTGTTCCAGTTGTAGGGTTAATGTTCTGATTATGGTCCTTTCTTCTTTCTGGATGTATGCGTTTATTATTATAAACTGACCTCTGAGCACTGCTTATGCTGTGTCCCAAAGGTTCTGGTAGGATGTGTTTTCATTCTTGTTTGATTCTATGAATTTCTTTATTCCATCCTTAATTTCTTCTATAACCCAGTAGTTTTTGAGCACAGTGTTGTTCAGTTTCCATGTGTTTGATTTTTTTTCCTTGCTTTTTCTGTTCTTGATTTCTACTTTTATGGCTCTATGGTCAGAAAAGATGCTTTGTAATATTTCGATGCTTTGGATTTTGTTAAGGCTTGCTTTATGACCTAATATGTGGTCTGTTCTGGAGAATATTCCATGTACATTGGAAAAGAAGGTGTACTTGGCTGCTGTTGGGTGGAGTGTTCGGTATATGCCTATGAGATCAAGTTGGTTGATTGTAGCATTTAGATCTTCCATGTCTTTGTTGAGCTTCTTTCTGGATGTTCTGTCCTTCACTGAAAGTGGTGTGTTAAAGTCTCCTACCACTATTGTGGAGCTGTCTATCTCTCTTTTCAGTGCTGTTAGAGATTGTTTTAGGTATTTTGGAGCCATGTCATTGGGTGCATAAATATTTATTATAGTTATGTCCTCCTGGTGTATTGACCCTTTAATCATTATATAGTGTCCTTCATTTATCCTTTGTGGTGGATTTTACTTTAAAGTCTATTTTGTCAGAGATTAATATTGCCACTCCTGCTTTTTTTTTGAGTGTTGTTTGCTTGATATATTTTTTCCATCCTTGAAGTATTAGTCTGTTTGTGTCTTTAAGTCTAAGGTGTGTCCCTTGTAGGCAGCATATAGATGGATATTTTTTTATCCAATTTGTCACTCTTTGTCTCTTTATTGGTGCATTTAGTCCATTTACATTCATCATAATTGTTGATAGATATGAGTTTAGTGCTTCCATTTTGATGTCTTTTTTTGTGTGTTGTTCACATTTTCTTTTTTTAACTTAATTTTCTGTGCTGAGTACTTTTTCTTTTCATCTTTTTCATTGTTGCTGATTATGTGTTTGCTGAGTCTTTACATTTTTCTAGTTTTTTGTCTTGACTTGTAAGATTGTTAGTTTCCTTTGTGGTTACCTTAATATTTACCCTTATTTTTCTAAGTTTATATCAGTCTTTTGTTTCTTTTTATTGCCTTGACTTCCTCTCCATATGAGAAATCTATGTTGACATTTCTTTAAGTCCCTCTTTTTTGTTTTAATGTTGTCGTCTTTTACATATTGACATCTGTTTCCCTATTTTCAGTGTTTTAGCTTTGATTTACTTTTGTGACTTCCCTATCTGGGTTGATATCTGGTTGCTCTGTCCTGTGTTGTAGTCTTGGGTTGTTATCTGCTGTTACTGATTTTCTAACCAGAGGACTTCCTTTAGTATTTCTTGTAATTTTGGTTTGGTTTTTGCAAATTCCCTAAACTTCTGTTTACCTGGAAATGCCCTAATTTTGCCATCATATTTGAGAGACAGTTTTGCTGGATATATAATTCTTGGATGGCAGTTTTCTTCCTTCAAGGCTTTATATATGTCATCCCATTTCCTTCTTGCCTGCATGGTTTCTGATGAGTAGTCCGAGATTATTCTTATTGACTCTCCTTTGTAGATGACTTTTCGTTTATCCCTAGCCATTCTTAAAATTATCTCTTTATCTTTGGTTTTGGCAAGTTTGATTATAATATGTCTTGGTGACTTTCTTTTGGGATCTACCTTATGTGGGGTTCGATGAGCATCTTGGATAGATACCTTGTCATCTTTCATGATATCAGGGAAGTCTTCTGCCAACAAATCTTCAACAATTTTCTCTATATTTTCTGTTATCCTCCCCTGTTCTGGTACTCCATTCACTTGTAGGTTATTCTTCTTGATAGAGTCCCACATAATTCTTACGGTTTCTTCATTTTCTTAAATCCTTTTATCTGAGGTTTCCTCAAATAAGTTGGTGTCAAGTGCTTTGTCTTCAATCTCACTAATTCTGACTTCCATTGCCTCGATTCTGCTCCTAAGACTTTCTATTGAGTCATCTAATTCTGAAATTTTATTGTTAATCTTCTGGATTTCTGATTGCTGTCTCTCTATGGATTCTTGTAGCCTGTTAAATTTGTCATTGTGCTTTCCTCTAATCTTTTTAATTTCCTCTATTAGGTGTCCTGCGTTTTGCTTAATTTCCTTCCTAATTTCTTGAAGAGTTCTGTACATTAATCTTTTGTATTCTGCCTCCGGTAATTCCAAGAAATTTTCCTCCTCTGGAAAATTTCTAGATTCTTTATTTGGGGAGCTTGCTGAAGCCATCATGGATTGCCTCTTTAGGTAATTTTATATTGACTTGTCTCTGAGTCATCAGTAAGTTATTATATTTATTTATTTTATGTTTGCTTACTGTGTCCTAGCTTCTTGTTTTGTTTTGATATGCCCAAATAGGCTGCTTGTATGAGCTAGTTTGATTATTGGCGCCTTTGAAGTGCTAATGTCCTGTCAGCAGGTGGTTAGATCTGTTGCTAGATATGTGAGCTCAGGAGTCCACCCACTCCCCCTGTATGGATTCAGCTCAGGTGCCCAGGTAGATAGCCACCAAGTGTGTGGTGTAGGCTCTCATCTACAGTCCTAGACAGGTATGGGTGATTGGTGTAAGCACAGGCATCTGGCTGCAGCAGGGGGACACACTCTGAGCAAGGCAGGGGGCTGACGGCTGCCCCCGAGTGTCCAGGAGGAAGGTGTGTCCCTATTCCCTAGAGCACGTAGGTGGGTGGATTTTGCAGCCAGACTATGAGCACTCAGTGATGTTGGCTGTAAGGACTGGGGGGCACCTCTTATTTATGGGCCCCTATCACAGGTGGGTGGAGCCACCAGTCCTCAGGCCCCTAATGTGGGTAGGTGAAGACCCTGCTTAATGGGCAGAGCAGTGTCAAATGTCGCTTCACAGCTGAAACAGTTGAAGTTAGACTTCAGGTATATACCCTGTCGTACTGCAGCAATGAGGGCCTACGCTGTTGAAATGGGCCCACACAAGTCTTTGCAGGAGGAAAGGCACTCAGAGTCTGTGGATCCTTTATGCCTGTGCCTAGGCAAAGGAGCTGTGCCTACCCTGAGTTCCTGGATTAGGGGAGCTAGCAGTTTATTTTTTCCCGTTTGTTAATTAGTTCACGCTCCAAGGCAGAGACAATGGCTCAGGGTGTGTGATGGATCCTACTTCCGGCCCAGGGGACTCAGCAGTTGCTGAAGCCGGTCCAGGACCCAGTGCAGAGCAGGGAGCAGGGAGGTAAATGGGAGAGAGGTTTTTTTTCCCCTAAGAGGGTGTCTTAGTTATCTAGTGCTGCTATAACAGAAATACCACAAGTGGATGGTTTTAACAAAGAGAAGCTTATTTCCTTACAGTAAAGTAGGCTAAAAGTATAAATTCAGGGTGTCAGCTCCAGAGGAAGGCTTTCTCTCTCTCTTGGTCTTCTCATCAGTGTTCCCCCGGACTAGGAGCTTCTCAGCACTGGGACCCCGGTCCAAAGGACGTGCTCTGCTCCTGGCACTGCTTTCTTGATGGTATGAGGTCCCCAGCTCTCTGCTTGCTTCCCTTTCTTTTTATCTCTTGAGGAATAAAAGGTGGTGTAGGCCACACCCCGGGGAAACTCCCTTTACATTGGATCAGGGATGTGACCTGGGTAAGGGTGGTGTTACAATCCCACCCTAATCCTCTTTAACATAAAATTACAATCACAAAATGGAGGCCAACCACACAATTCTGGGAATCATGGCCCAGCCAAACTGATACACACATTTTTTGGGGGACATAATTCAATCCATGACAGGGGGTGTTTTTGATCTGCGTGGTAGGTCATGTATGTAAGTATTTATCTTTCGCCGATTGAGGGCTGCGTCTCAGTGGTTCTGGGTGGCCTAGTAGACTCTCTGGTGCTGGGTGTCTCCTGGTGCGGAAAACCCGCCTCCCGAGCACAGCTGCTTGCCTGCCTTGCTGCTCCCCCCGCCCGAGCTGCTCAGGCCTGAAAGGCTCAGGCTTTCACGGGGTCAGGTCTGGCAACTCCTTGCTGCTTCTGAACCATCTCTCCCTCCCCCTGCCACTCAGTCCGGTTCCTCAAGTTTGCCTTAGATGTTCAGGGCTCCTAGATTGCCATATATAATCGATTCACTTGTTTTTTCGGGTCTTTGTTGTAAGAGGGTCCACCGGAAGCATCTGACTACTCTGCTTTCTTGGCCCCGCTTCCTTTATAACATTCTTGAAAGGACAAAATTATAGAAATGGTGAACAGAATGTGGTTCTTAGGGTTAAGAAGGGATGTGACAGGAGGAAAGTTGATGGAGGAGCGTGGTTATAAAAGGGTGACAAGACAGATCCTTGCAGTGATGGAACTGTTTTGTAGCTTGACTGTGACAAAGTCAATTTCCTCGGTGAATTGTACTATAGTTTTATAAGACATTACCATTGGGGGAAGCTGGGTAAATGGTACAGAGGCTCTCTCTGTGTTCTTTTGTTTACATCTGCGTGCAAATCTGCAATTATCTCAAAATAAAAAAGTTTAAATAATAAAAAAAATTCCATTATGTGTCAAGTTATCATTTACATGTGAAGTTAACAATAAGACATTATGAGAAAGGTTAAGATCTGAGAGGGTTTACTAATCCATTATTAAGTAACTGGGAAATTGTGAGTTAAAAAAGCTAAATATATTCCTTTACTAGAATATTACTCAGAAACTGTAATATGATATTATGCATTGTGAGTTCTAAGAATGGTCATAGTCATCATTTCCTAAACTTATTGACCATTCAGTCTTTATTTTAAGCGCACATCTATTAATGTCTCCTGAAAAGGTATTCAGTGGAATGTGGTTTGGGAAACGATGATCAAGAAGACCTTTAATAAAACTCAAATGTTACTCTGTGTCCAGTAAATGATGGTGAATGTGTTGCCATGTCTGCTATGATGATGGCTCCAGGCAGCAATGGTGGCAATCTGAGCAGTACAAGCTCAATCAGCTGCTTGATTCTAGCTGGTCTCATCCAAGAAGGCACCTTATAGGTTCCCGGGCTATGCAAAATGTTTGCACTTGACTACTAACCTAAAGGTTGGTGGTTTGAACTTACCTGGTGACGTTGTAGAAGAAACGCCTGGCGATCTGCCTCCATGAAGATTACAGCCAAGAAAACCCTATGGGGCATTTCTACTCTGTAACATATGGGGATGCCATAAGTCAGAATTAATTGAATTAATTCAATGGCAACTGTTTTTTGTTTTTATTTTTTTACCATGAGTATCTGCATAAGTGACCCAGATGGCTCAATCAGCACCTACCATGTGTTTCCACAGTTTATATGAGGTGCCTTTAATCCGCTAGTCTAAAGTTTTCTAAGTAGCAGACCAAACAGCTAGGCCCATTGGCAACAGTACAAGAGTTAGTGAAAATATAATAAGATTCAAGGGAATTATTTTCAAGAGCTATGAGAACAGCCTTGAGATCTGCCCACTGAACAGAGAAACTGCATCCATTTTCAGTTCTGCATAGGTGGTACCTAGGCTGAATAGTCACAGCAGCCCAGAGGACACCACTGAGTTTCAGTTTAGCTTAACCATCAGTGAGCCAGGCTCAGGCATCTGGGGAACCTCTGTGAAGTGAAGGCCCCATTGAGCCAGCGGTTTTGCTTCAGGCAGTAGAGTGTAACTGCCATGTTTTCGTGTAAAGATGAGATATTGCTAGGGCCAGGCTGGCTGTTTCCTGAAATTCTTGTCCATTTCCATTGGACACGTGAGGTTTGTTGGTCCCTTCTCATCTTGCTAGTTGTTGAGCTTGAGTTTACCCACCCCAAAATGAGAATATCAAGTTAGAAAGTTACAAAGTCCCCATGGGTTCAGTTTGGCCAAGATCCCATTAGAAAGCTAACAGATACTTTGCAAAGGGGGTGTAGTTGATAGCCATGTGAGGAAGGCAGTAACTCCAACACCCTAAAGGGCATCTCTTACGGTGGTTACCTCCCAATTTTCAGTCACAGAGACTTATAGCTCAAAGGGATCACTAGGGTTGTGGGACCCTAAAAATATTAGTGCTTTTCTACATATGGCTCTTCCTAATCAGGATAATCCCATCTGGTACTTATTCATAATACAGACATGTGAAATATCATTTCAGTTATACATTCAATCATCCCAAAGGGCCTCACCCACAAGGTCACATGAGTTTCCCTTTAGCACTACAAACCCTGCCTAAACCTCAGTTGAATTTGGGTGGCCCCTGCTCCAAAGGGACAGAGTAGGATGATGAGTTGTGGGCCCCTGTCCAACAGAGCTATGGAAGTTTGAGTACCAACCACCCTACCCTCAAAGTTCCCCAGCATGCTCAGATGGGTATGTATGGGCTTTGGTTTGCCCTGGGGACAGGGAGATTTTGACCCCACCTCTAAGCATCTTTCTCCTTGAAGTAACTGAGGCCAGAGTAGAAAGAAAAGGAAAGACTGGGGGTACAGAGGTAGGTAAACAAGACACATTTGCTCATTTTCAAGTGGTGTGGTGACTTCAAGTAGCTCAACCAAATAAGCCTCTAATGTTTTTGGTCTACCCAAAGCCCTCTATGATCATTGCTGACATCATGTATTTCAACTTTGGAGATTCCTTGACCTAGTAGCTATAGCCACATTGCCTTTTGGCTGGAATTGTGGGGCTTGCTACCCCATTGTCACAAAAATACCTCTTCCTTCTTCTGCCTAAAGGAGAGTAAGAAATAACCAAGACATCATTTGAGTGGCTTGTTTTAATTCTACCTCTTGCCACTCAGCTTATAAACGTTCAATAATAGGTGGGACAATTGGGGGCCCTTACTCCCTCTTTGGAGCCCTAGTGGTGCAGTGGTTAAGAGTTAGGGCTGCTAACCAAAAGGTCAGCAGTTCGAATCCACCAGCTGCTCCTTGGAAACCCTATGGGGCAGTTCTACTCTGTCCTGTATTGTCACTATGAGTTGGAATTGACTCGACGGCAATGGATTTTGCTGGTTTACTCCCTCTTTCTCTTTCACTCGTCATTTGGATGAGAGCAATCACAACTGTATCCCAGGGACTCATTTTATATCCCCTAACCTGGCCCATGAGGCCCTCATCCCTTCTCTATTAGAAAGCCTTGTCGCTGTCTGCATTTCATCCTCATTGCTAAAAGCTGTCAAGGATCTGAGATTTTACCCTATTTGCAAGCTACCAAGTAAGCATGCTGCAGTTTCAGCAAAGATCTGAGATTCCTCGGTCAGAGACAAAGAACTCTATTATTCATGGCACAGCAAATGGAAACTTTATGTTTGCATTGCTTCCTTTTACCCCTAAGTCCTGCTGTGCACAAAGTGGGTTTGTATCAGATGAGGAACCCTGAATTTAGGAAACCCAACTCTTTTATAATGGACAGTAAGCAAACTCACCTGAGCTTTGCTCCAGAGAAAGACTTTATTATACTGGACAGTAACCAGATTTGCCCTTTGTTCTGGAAAAAGACACTCTGTCTATCTTCCAAGGCTGTTCACTACACAAACATTCTTGAAAAGATAGACAGGAACAAAGCGAGTCAGTGCCTCTGCTTGTAAGATGCTTAGAAACTTGAGAGACCATGGAGAATTGTATCCCAAATATACCTGCGGAAAATAAAGTTAACAAATCCAGGATAAATCATGTTGTATTTAGGTTTTTAGAAAATAAACTGTCAGTATCATTTTATTAGAAAGATAGGAAGAAAAAAAAAGCAGATTATTGTCTTAACACCTCAAGACCATTTAAGCTTGTATAGTTTCTTTGTCTTTAGTATAATGTAACCTTAAGAAATTCTTAGTAAGGTTACTGATGAATCTTTTACCCCAGTTGATACAATTTTAAATCAATTATTAATCTGCACACTAACTTTCTATTTTAACTTAGGTAATTATCCAAATAGTATTTCAAATGCATTCAAAACAACCAAAGAACAAAGGTGCTTTAATATCTATCACAGAAAAATAAAATATGGAATCTGTTGGCACTAGAAATATTCACATTTTCTTCAAGAAAATATTGTTAGTAAGTCAGTGAAAAGTGGCTCCTGTTGAAGATGTTGTGAAGATGTATTCACTTTAAAATGCATTTTTTTCTTTAACCCTCAAGCTTGCTGGCAGGCACTATACTACATAGGGGCTGATCAGTGTACTTCAAAAAGAAATTCAGATTTCTGATCTTATTTTCCTGTGTGAAAAGAGACTTATATTTCCCTCTTAGACATTGCTTTTAAAACCACAATAGTTAAAATACATAAAGACAGAGAATAAAACCCAGACATAGACTAATTATATGAAATTTTACACATGATAAGGATAGCATTTCAAACCGATGGGATAAGAATCAAAACCTAAATAAAATTTTAAGCATACATGGTTAACTATTATACAAGAAAATTAAATTAGAACCTTATAATATCCTATATGAAAATAAATGGATTAACATTTTAAGATAAAATAAATGTTGTTGTGTGATGTTGAGTCGATTCCTACTCACAGTGACTGCTTAGGACAGAGTAGAAGTGCCCCATAGGGTTTCCAAGACTGTACATCTTTACAGATTGCCACATCTTTCTCCTGCAGAGCGGCTGGTGGGTTCCAACCACTGACATTTAGGCTATAATATTTATGAAGGAGCCCTGGTGGTGCAGTGGTTAAGCGGTCAGCTGCTAACCAAAAATGTCAGTGGTTGGAACCCACCAGCCACTCTGCAGGAGAAAGATGTGGCAATCTGTAAAGATGTACAGCCTTGGAAACCCTCTGGGCAGGGACAGATTACCCAATAAGCAAGGTATGCATGGGTTTACTGTATTTATTTACTAATCTGTAGTGATCAGGAACCCATGCGAAATTGTTCATTACCGATTAGTAAGTAAACACAAGTAAGCCCGTGTGTACCCTGCTTATTGGTTAATCTGCTGCCGCCTGTGTGGCAGTTCTACTTTGTCCTATAAAGTCACTGCGAGTGAAATCAACTCAGTGGCAGTGGGTTTTGAGCAGATTGCCAGATCTTCTCATCCGCAGAGCAGCTGGTGGGTTCGAACTGCACCTTTTCAGTTAGCGGCCATGCACTTATTTTATTTTATTGTTGTACTTTAAACGAAAGTTTACAATTCTAGTTAGTCTCTTATATAAAAATTTATACATACATTGTTATGTGACCCTAATTGCTCTCCTTATACTATGACAGCACACTCCTCCTTTCCACCCCTGATTTCCCATGTCCAGAAGTCTCTGCCTTCTCATCTCACCTCTGGACAGGAGCTAGCGGCCCTGCACTTAACCATCATGCCATCAGAGCTCCTTTTAAAATAAATACTAGTTTCCCCTTTTTACTGCTCTTTGAATCAACCTCAGAATACGCCATGGAATTTACTTTATACAACATTTTACTGATAGCAGATTTTCTTGTCCTTTTAAAAATTCTTATATGAATGAATTTTTCAACTGAGGATTCATATCATTTGGCTCTGGTTAGCTGAGGTTGCCAGTACCTTAACCAGGTCTGGGTGGAGCCAGTAGATCAAATTGGAATGTCCTGTTGCAATTTGCTTCCACTGTGTATTTGTGCTTCCTCCAAAGTTTGCTACAATTTAAGATGTGCTCTTGATTCAGAGTAGAAGTTTAATTTTATGCTATGGGGAGATTGCAAAGTTTCAGTTCTGGTTGTTCGCATCTAAAAATTGATTTGCCTGTTGGTTAGCTACCATTGCCAGTGTTTTCACGCCCACTGACTTTTTCCTTCTGTGTGCCCACTCTTTCTTCCCTGTCTTTAATTTCCATCTCAGTCATCCACCATTCTTAGTGCTCTGCTGGACCCTCTACTCCATCCCCCACCATCACAGCCCTCCTCTGCTTTGCCAACCTAACTTCAGCCAGGTTGCCTTAACTACCGTTACCAGCCTTCTTTCTAACTTTCCTCCTCGAATTCCTTCTCTGTGTTATCATCAGTGTAATTTTCCTTAATCATAAATCTGCTCATTTTATTTTCATGTTCAAAACATTCTGATGGTTCCTCAGGGGCTACAGAACAAAGCTAAAATTCCTTCTCATGGCATTCAAAGCTTTACCTTCCCTTTGCCTCTTTGGACCTTCTCAGTGCCTACTTGGTGGCTTGTGTGTTGCTACGATGCTGGAAGCTATGCTACTGGTATTTCAAATACCAGAAGTGTCACCTGTGGTGGACAGGTTTCAGTGGAGCTTCCAGACTAAGGCAGACAAGGAAGAAAGGCCTGGCAATCTATTTATGAAAATTAGCCAGTGAAAACCCTGTGGGTCAATGGACTCCAGCATACCAACGATCGTACAGATGGCCACATTTTGTTCTGTTGTACGTGGGATCTCTGTGAATTGGAGCTGACTTGACAGCAGCTAGTAACAACAACATGACAAGTGTGTAGGTTGGGTGGGTGAGGGTAGAGCCTTTTTTTTTTTTTTCTAACTACTAGAAATGTGACTTGCCATCAATGGATTTGGTTTTGGTTTTAGCACTAAATCATGAAGCCAGATAAAGATCTAGTTTTAACGGCTGCTTCATTTAAAGCAAATTCCACTTGTAAACAATGATTAATAAATGCCGACTCAACCCTTCACACCAACCCAGATACATTCGACCTATTAGCCATTCCCCCAAGCGTGCACAGTGGGTCAGGTAAACCCAACAACCATGTGAGAAGACACTTGTTCTGAGACACACATGGACACCCGTATACCCAAGCTTACGAGTTCTGTCCTTTCACTTCATTTATTCTCTTTTCCTTGTCTTTACTTCTTCATCTTGTTTTTCTTTCTGTTTGGTTCAAGGGCCTGACTGCCACGATTCCATATATAAGGCCCTGAAGGGGAAGCGAATGTCATCAATTTGTCTCAAATGCCTGGATTGAATAAAGGTAGCAAGTGGCAGGAGCGAAGGCTAAGTGAAAATAACCTGGACTTGAGTAATTTGGATACCTTGTTTGCTGGCAGTAAATGCATTTTTCATAGCCTACACCTGATCTCTTTCAGTCATATTTTCTATGAGATCTTTAAAAACTCCTCCGAGCTGGAGTAACTTATTTTCTGATTAAAAATAAATGACGGCAAGTAAACGGACAGGGAGAAGCCAGGATGGATGGGATGAAGGCAACAAGGATTTATGGATTCTCACTTGTTTGTGGGCAGCGAGCCCTTCAGCTCATGTCAACTGCGTTGCAAATGCTTGTTCTTCACAGCATGTCCAGGAGACTGAGAAATAGCCTTGTTTCCATTTTGAAGATGGGTAAATAAATGAAAAGTTGGCAAACACCACTGGCCAGGCTGATGCAGAATTCGATGCAATTTCCTCAGAGATTTTTGGGGGCCCATGGGTCCGATCTCTGAACTCTGGACTGGCTGTTAGGATGGCTTAGTTGCAGCGGGCTGTTATCAGAGAATTGTTTTACTTCGGCTGGGCACATTTTGAGGATGATCTTTATTGAACTAAACTAGCTTTTAGTGCCTGACAATTAGCCACCCGGTAAAGTCAATTAATTAAAGTGAGTGATTCTACCAGGTGTTTAGTACTGGGTGGCTACTATGATTAATACAGAAGCAGCATAATATATGGGCTTCATGGTCAAATTCATTAAATCTAATTCAGGCTTGACCTCCATTCCCCACTCTCATGCCCCAAACAAACTTCGCTAATAAATCACAGTTCTTTTCCTAGCTAAATCCAATTGTATCCCCAAAAATCTTCAAAACCCAGCTCTCCAAGGAGGCTTTTCTAGTCAAATAGAGTTGGAATGCTTAATGAAACATATTTGCTATCCTGGATCAAATTATCAATGAATTCACGACAGAAAAATGTGAGTGTCCACTTTGCCTGGCACTGAGCCAGATCTAACAGACACTGTGGAGAATGAGACAGATGTGGCTATAGCCCTCATGGAGTTAACACTCTGAGCAGGAGGATGCGTGGTAAGCAGATAATCACAAAATTTTGTATTTAATTATGATTGTGATAAGGGCTATGAAGGAGAGGGAGAAGGTACCAAAGAGTCTTAGTTTTCTCATCTGTTAAAATGGGTATAGTAATCACCCCTACCTGAAAGGTGCAATGAGGCAATGCATGTATAGTTGGTAGCGCGATGTCTGGTGCGCATCAAGCACACTGCAATGTGTTATATATTATTATCAGTGATGTGCATATATGTATGTATGATAAGACCAGTTGTCATAGAGTTGACTCTGACTCATGGAGACCCCTGTGTGTCAGAACAGAACTATGGCCCATAGGGTTTTCAATGGCTGATTTTTGTTGGAGGTAGATTGCCAGACCTTTCTTCTGAGGTACCTCTGGGTAGACTCCAATCTCCAAACCTTTTAGTTAGCAGCTGATTTTGTTAGTTAATCTGTTTGTTCCATTCAGGGACACTGTATGTATGATAAAAGAAAAAAAAAAAATACCCTTTGCCTTCCAGTCAATTCTGACTCATAGCGACCCTATAGGACAGAGTAGAACTTCCCCATAGCTTCCAAGGAGCGCCTGGTGGATTTGAACTGCTGACCTTTTGGTTAGCAGCTATAGCTCTTAACCACTATGCCACCAGGGTTTCTGTATGTATGATAAGCTCTTCCTATTCCCTGAAACCAGCTCAATCATAGTTCCTGTTGCCACTGAGTAGATTCCAACTCATGGCAACCTCGTGTGTTACAGAGTAGAACCTCTGCATAGAGTTTAGAGTTTTCTTGACTGTAATGTTTATGGAAGCAGATTCAGGCCTTTCTTCCGTGGTGCTGCTAGGTGGGTTTGAACTGCCAACCTTTAGGTTTGTAGTCATGCACAAACTGTTTGTACCACCCAGGGAACTTATCAATCATAGTTAGAACTTTAAAATTTATTGCAATAAGCTTGTTAACTATCGTGTCAAATATATGTGCATGTGACATGTCTTGCAACCCTTCCTTCTCCCCCCCCCACCACGCCCGCCTCCATTAGCCCATGGGTTCTCTGAGTGGGATTCCATTTGGAATTCTGAATGTCTAACAGATATCCATGTTATAGGGGCTGGGCAGAGATTTTTGAGTGAATGGGGACCTGGCTATTTCTTGGCATTAGATCACTTCTCCTCTAGTGAATTTACAATACATACGTATCTATTGTATCTCTAAAAATGAATTATAATTTTACTTTGAAAGAATTATCTAAAAATAGGAGTAAAATTTAAAGCAAGTCTACCCGATAGGTTTGAGAGGAATTAACACAACAGTGGTTGGAAGCCTGTAGACCTGATGCCTCATGACTCTGATTCCTTTTCCTTGAGCTAATCAGCCCTGCTCACTTGATAAAGGGCAGTGGTGGAATAATAGTTGTAACCATTCAATGA
Source organism: Dugong dugon (assembly GCA_030035585.1). Taxonomy (NCBI): domain Eukaryota; kingdom Metazoa; phylum Chordata; class Mammalia; order Sirenia; family Dugongidae; genus Dugong; species Dugong dugon. The sequence continues at coordinate 24,737,129 of CM057482.1, read as the reverse complement.
CTATTTCCAATGAGACACACCTTTGGCAGGATAATAGAGATTTCCAACTATTGTTGTGGCAGGGTTGTCTGTTTGCCTAGCTGGAAACCCACTTAGTTTCCAAGTAGCTTGGAGGTGGCCAATTGACATAGTTCTAAGCCAATGAGATGTTAAAGGAAGTCATTGTGTGAGACTTCTGGCGAAACTTCTTCAATGAGTGGCAAACTCAGGTGACACCTTGCTGCTTTCTTCTGTACGTATTATGGATGTGATAGCTGGAGCCACAGCCACCTTCTAGTAACTGTGAGCGAAAGTTCAAGAGATTCACAAAGACCTCACCCTTGCCCTGTTTGGTTTACTGAACCAAGACCAGCAACTCTGCACCGGTCTTTGCATGAGAAAAATAAACCCTTATTTGGTCAGTTCACTGTTATGTAGGTTTTCTGTCACATGTAGCTGAACACAAACTCTTAACTGACATGCCTATTAAAATATGTAAATTCCAATCTTACACATCTTCTACGAGTTAGAAAAATATTACTGACTGCTGTGTCCTTGTAATCTTCTACATTCAGGAAATTCCTGGGCCGAAAAAAAATCTTACCAGGAAAGGGGCTATTAATAAGTTTAATGAGAGTATCATAAGTATTGTCTGAAAGCAACACACTATTCTCTTAAATGATTTTAGTTTATCTCAACAGTGCTGTCCTATAGAAATACAAGGAAAGCTGCATATGTAGATTTTAAATTTACTAGGAGCCACGTTAAGAAAGTAAGAATAAAGAGGTGCAATTTATTTTAATATTTTATTTTATCCAATCTAAAAAATATTATCATTTTAACATGTAATCAATATGAAAAGTATTAATGAGATATTTCCTGTTTTTTTTTCTTTTATTGTGCTTTAAGTGAAAGTTTACAGTTCAGGTCAGTTTCTCATACAAAAATTTATACACACATTGCTATGTGACCCTAGCTGCTCTCCCTATAATATGACAGCACACTCCTCCTTTCTACCCTGAATTTCCCGTGCCCATTCAACCAGCTCCTGTCCCTTTTTGCCTTCTCATCTTGCCTATGGACAGGAGCTGCCCATTTAGTCTCAGGCATCTACTTGAGCTAAGAAGCACTCTCTTCATGAGTACCATTTTATATCCAATAGTCCAGTCTAATCTTTGTCTGAAGAGTTGGCTTCAGGAATAGTTTCAGTTCTGGGCTAACGGAGAGTCTGGGGGCCATGTTTCCAGGGTCCCTGCAGTCTCAGTCAGACCATTAAGTCTGGTCTTTTTACTGCACCCCACTTTTCTCCTGCTCCGTCAGGGACTGTCTGTTTTGTTCCCTGTCAGGACGGTCATTGGTGGTAGCCGGGCACCATCTAGTTCTTCTGGTCTCAGGCTGCTGCAGTCTCTGGTTTATGTGGCCCTTTCTGTCTCTTGGGCTAATATTTTCCTTGTGTCTTTGGTGTTCTTCATTTTCTTTTGCTCCAGGTGGGTTGGGACCAATAGATGTATCTTGGAAGGCCGCTCGATAGCTTTTAAGACCCCAGATGCCACTCATGGAAATGGGATGCAGAACATTTTCTTAATAAACTTTGTTATACCAATTGACCTAGATGTCCCCTGAAACCATGGTCCTCAGACCCCTGCCCATGCTACTCTATACCTTGAAGTGTTTGGTTGTATTCAGGAAACTTCTTAGCTTTTGGTTTAGTCCAGTCATGCTGACTTATTTTCTGTTATTTTTGTCCTCTAGGTCTCCAAGGAAACCTGGTGGCATAGTGGTTAAGCGTTTGGCTGCTAACCAAAAGGTCAGCAGTTCAAATCTACCAGTAGCTCCTTGGAAACCTAATGGGGAAGTTCTATTCTGCTCTGTAGGGCCTCTGTGAGCTGGAATCGACTTGACAGTAATGGGTTTGGTTTTTTGTTTTTTTAGGTTTACAAAATATGATGCGTATTTTATACTTACAACATATCTCAATTCAGACTAGCCACATTTCAAGTGCTCAGTAGCCACATGTGGCTAGTGGCTATGCTATTGAACAGTGAGATCATACAGTAATACTCAGGGTTCATGGAGGAATTTAAAAACTAGTCAATGTTTGTGCAGATAATATAATAATGATAAAAAGGTTTTAATGACCTTTAATATATAAGTTAATTTTTCTACTTCTTACAGTAGGATGTTAGATTTCAATTATTTTGATTTTCTATTAAAATTCAATACAAAAAAATTTCTTTAATAGATGAAGTACACATTCTCTAAATTAAAACATGCTATTAAAACAATTTATCTCGCCAAAACTCCACAGGAGCAATGAGATTTTCCTGTATATAGTTCTTGTTTTCTTCTGCTTCTACTACCAATACCACAACCAACCAAAATCAAACTCGTTGTTTTCCCAAACCCATTCCTCCTGGAGTCTTCCCCATCTTATTGAATGCTCTCACTCCATCCAGCCAGCTGATTAACCCAGTGTCTCAGTTTCCTAGCACTGCTGTAACAGAAATACCACAAGTGGGTGGCTTTAAAGAACAGAAATTTATTTTCTCACAGTTCTGGAGGCTAAAAGTCCAAATCCGGGTCTCGGTCATGTCGATTCCTTCCTTGTAGGTAGCCCAGGGCGTTCCTTGGCATCTTGGCTTGTAGACGATTCTCACATGGCATCTGTCTTCCCCCATGTGTGTGCGTGCCTCTGTGTCTAATCTGCTCATTTGTAACTCGGAAGTGATTAGATTTAGGATCCACCCTACATGGACATGACCTTAGCTGACTAGTTACCTCACATTCCATTTCATTATGGAAGGCAATTAGCTTAGGTTAGATTAGATTACATCCACAGCTATAGGGGTTAGGATTCCAGCACGTATTTTGAGGGGGCACAATTCAATCCATAACACTCAGAAAGCTTGGTTCCATCCCCTTCTTCATGCCTCATATCAATCCTGCAGCAAGACCTGGAGTTTTTCCCATATCCCACTTCTCTTCATCTCTACTGTGGTCCTTCTAACCCAAGTGCCTGCCATCCTCACCTGGACTACTGCAATTGCTTGCTCCCTAGTCCTAGCTCCATTTTCCCCTTTCCACTTCATTCTTCACATACTAGCAAGAGAGATTTTTTAAAAAACATGAATCATATTATAACAGCCCGTGCTTGAAATCCTCCAATGGCTTATTGATACACTAAAAAATGAAGTGCTAGTTCCTATCAAGGCCACCTGAGACAAGGGCTTGCATACACGTGGTTTATTTGGGAAATGATTCCAGGGATTAGGAGTAAGGAACAAAGAAAAGTGAAATATGTAAGGAGATAAAGCTAATATGAAGATGCATTATTATGTTTGTCACTACTGTGGGAAACTGAGGCTCAGTCTCACTGATTGAGGGTTGTTCCTGGACACGTTACCATCCTCATGATTCCAGGCTGCATATACGATCTGAACAGGTTCCCAAAGGACCCGTGTCCTAAAAGGGAAGATATATGGGCAGTTTATTAAGGCATAACTTGACTTGATCAACAAAAACAAACAAAACTTGAGGGGTAGAAGGTAGACATCCTTAGCCATGACTGAAAATTACAGTCTGTCACCCAGTTCCCAGCTCTAAGCCGCATCACAAACTCGGAGCTCAATGATACAAGGAGAGACCAGTTCCCTTTGAGGAAAGCAATGTCACTGCAAGTATATCCACTAAATAACCCTCCAGTCCTTCCCAAAGGGTCTGCAGCCATTTATCAGAAGAGAGACTTGCAGAAATCAGGTGATGATGCATGGAGTCCTGACCTCCACCTGGGTACAGTGTCATTATATTCTTCATCATCACTGAGTGTATAACTGGCCTTGAGTCAGAAAAGACTCTATGACAACTAACAACAACCAAAAGGGATTGATATACTTAGTCCCTGGCACAACCCTCACGTTAGTTTTCTGACCTTGGGATAAGAACCATCACTATGGCAGAAAGAGCTAAATAAAAGCCTCTGAAACTGTCCCTGCACTCGCTGGCCAAGTTAGTAAGTCAGAAACAATGCCATATCCCTGATGGAATTGAAGATAGTAATGTCTTTAACAAAGACTTAAAGGAGTGGTTTTCAAAGTGTGGCCCCGGGACCAGCAGTATCAGCATCACCTGGGAACTTGATAGAAATGCAGGTTCTCAGGCTCCAGCGCTGCCTTACTGTATTAGAAACTCTGGGGTAGAGTCCAGCACTCCATGTTTAACAAGCCCTCCAGGTGATTCTGATGCACTGTAAAGTATGAGAACCTTGATCTTAAATGATGGTGATGGGCCTTTTCAGGCCATTGTTGCTAAAATTGCCCATCAAATCCCCATTTGATTCACTCGTTTTGTTTTGTTCACCCACAAACCAGCTGGCTCATGGCAGATAATGGTGGACTGCGGTCAGCTTGACTAGGTATAGCCCCATTTACTGCTGCTGGACTAGGTGTGGTTTTTTTCCACTGGAGAAGATCTCACACAACCTCTGATCCGGTGAATTTGTTCTTCTCAATTCCCCATCCGTAAGGAGGATGAATTGAAGTTTGTATTTACAGGAGGACAGAAGCACACATTTGCTGTCTTTCCTCAGGGCTCTGTTAATTTCTGCTCTTTGTGAACATAGTCTGAAGGAATCTTGATCATCTTGACATTTCTCAGAACATGAAGCTGTGCCACAGTATTGATGACATCTTGCTAACTGGACATGGTGGGCAGTAAGCGGTAAGAACTGATGGCTTAGTAACTCACTCTGCCAGAGGGTGGAAGACAAACCCCATGGACACTCACGAGCCAACATATTGGTGATGGTTCTCAGGGGCGTAAAGGCATGGGGAATGCCAGGATAGCCCCTCTGTGTCAAAGGACAAGTTTATGCACTTCACTCTCCCACCACTAAGAAAGGAGCCTTGGTGGCACAATGGTTAAGCGCTGGGCTGCTAACAGAAAGGTCGGTAGTTTGAACCCACCTAGCGGCTCCGTGGGAGAAAGACCTGATGATGTGCTCCCATAAAGATTACAGCCTAGAAAACCCTATGGGGAAGTTCTACTGTGTCACATGGGGTTGCTATGAGTCAAAATCAGCTCGATGACACCCAACAGCCACAGCAACCACACTAAGAGTGAGCCACAGAATTGGTGGGCCTCTTTGCATTTTGAAAGCAGCACATAATATGTCTCAGTTTCCAAGTAGGTAGCTTTAAAGAATAGAAATTTATTTTCTCACAGTTCAGTAGGCTAGAGGTCCAAATTTAGGGTGTGTCTCCAAGGGGAGGTCCTTCTTTGTCTATTTCAACTTCTAGTAGCTGGCAATCCTTGGAGTTCTTGGGCCTGTAGACTCATCTGGCCCTGTCTTCATCAAATAGCATCTGTCTTCCCCTGTATGTGCTTACCTCTGTGTCTAATCTGCTCTTTTTATAACTCAGAAGAGATTAGGTTTAGAACACAACCTACACTAATATGGCCTCATTAACATTGCAAAGAAAACCCTATTCCCAAAAAGAATTGAAAAAGGAAAAAAAACATTGCCACCAAGTTGATTCTGACTCATAACAACCCTAAAGGACAGAGTAGAACTGCCCCATAATGCTTCCAAGGTTGTAAATCTTTATGAGAGCAGACTGCCACATTTATCCACAGGTTAAAAAAAAAAAAATCTGTTGCCATCAAGTCAATTCCACCTCTTGGTGACTCCATGTGTTACATATTAGAACTGAGGTCCATAGGATTTTCTTGGCTATAATCTTTATGGAAGCAGATTACCAGGCCTTTCTTCCTCAATGCCACTGAGTGGGTTCAAACGGCTAACCTTTCAGTTAGTAGTAGAGTACAAATCGTTTGAGCCACTCAGGGACACTTAAATAGGAAATATTAGACCACTTTGGAGATGCTGGGGATAAAATCCTAACACACATTTTGGGGGGACACAATTCAATCCATAACAACATACCACACTTGGGAATATGTCACTGATTCATTCATCAAGTGAGATGGCTGCTAGTTTCTAGTGGGGCCCAGAGTAAAAAGAGTTCTGCAGCAGGCCCAGGCTGTGGGGAACTGTCTTCTGCCTGAACCACAAGTCCATGCAGATCCAGTGGTGCCTGAGAAATCCCTGATGGATAAGGCAGCTGTGTGGAGTCTCTGCAGGCTTCGATTGGGACTGATGAGAATTAGTAACCAATGCAGCCAACAGCAAGTTCTGATCTATCTGCAAACTCTTCTCTGTGCCCTGCATTTTTTCTTGGCCCCTGAGGTCTAATTTGTGCAAGAATTTCCCCCTCCTGCTTCAAGCATTTTGCCATAACCATTATTAGTCAGGATAGATTAATCACTGTATTAAGACAATGCCCAAATTTCAATATTTTACCCCAGTAAAAGCTTACTTATCACTCATTCAATAGTCCAATGTAGGTATTTTCTTCTTGGAGCCTTTCCTCCAAGCAATGATTCAGGAACTGTGCTTACATTGTGTGGCTCTGCCCTCCACTGAGGCGTTAATTTCTCTCCATTCCACACATGGAAAGAAAAAGAGGATGGAGCATTGTGCATGGGTGTTATGGATTGAATTGTGTCCCACCAAAATATGTATCAACTTGGCTAGGCCATGATTCCCAGTATTGTGTGATTGTCCACCATTTTGTGATCTGATGTGATTATCCTATGTGTTAAAATCTTAACATCTGTGATGTTAAGGAGCCCTGGTGGCACAGTGGTTAAGAACTTGGCTGTTAACCAAAAGATCGGTAGTTGGAATCCACCAGCTGCTCCTTGGAAACCCAATAGGGCAGTTCTACTCTGTCCTATAGGGTTGCTATGAGTCAGAATCAACTTGACAATATGACGTTAATGAGGCAGGATTAGAGGCAGTTATGTTAATGAGGCAGGATGCAATCCACGGGATTAGGTTGTATCTTGAGTCAATCTCTTTCGAGATATGAAAGAGAGAAGCAAGCAGAGAGGAGAAGGACCTCATACCACCAAGAAGGAAGAGCCAGAAAAGCACATCCTTTGAACCTGGGATCCCTGAGCTGAGAAACTCCTAGACCCAAGGTAAGATTGAGCACAGGGACCTTCCTCCAGAGCCAGCAGAGACAGAAAGCCTTCCCTTGTAGCTGACACCCTGAATTTGGACTTCTAGCCTCCTAGACTGTGAGAGAATAAATTTCTGTTTGTTAAAGCCATCCAGTTGTGGTATTTCTGTTATAGCAGCACTAGGTAACTAAGACAGTGGGGAACTCCTCACTTCTTCTCAAGTAGCTGGAATGCAGCCACATGCCACCATCAAACCTTAAGGGAGGCTGGGAAATGTAGCCTGGCTGAGCAACCAGGAGGAAATGCAACTGGGGCTTATTGACTTAATAGAGTCTGCTGCATGCCGTTACTCAAAGAACAGAGGTTATATCAGCTGATATGTACAAAGGTTCTGATTCCTTCCACAATACGGCTGGTGATAGTTATGACTGAGACTCCAGAACTCAGGATCCCTCAGCTGAGTGCCCCTGTGGGTATGTGGGTTCTCTGGGGGAGGCTGCATTCTCTGCACCTTATGGCAACTAGAGAGGGCTTCAAAACTCCTTTAGGTAGAAAGAATCATTGTATGCTTTCAGTGTGAGCTGAAATCAGATTTCCTCCATTCTAGAGAAACAAAGACGGCACATGATTATTCTGCCTATAAAAACCAGTTGCTGTCAAGTCAATTCCAACTCACGGTGAAGCTATGTGTGTCAGAGTAGAACTGCTCTCCATAGGGTTTTCAATGGCTGATTTTTCAGAAGTACATCACCAGGGCTTTCTTCCGAGGCACCTCTGGGTGGACTCGAACTTCCACACTTTCAGTTAACCGTTTGCACCACCCAGGGACGTTCTGCCTATGGGCCACTTTTGAACACCTATGCAGGAACAGCAGCTCAGGACATATTAATCATGTCATGCCTCAGTGTCGCTAAACGAAGAAAAGCAAACATGAATTTGTGGTCCGACCAGGCAGGTGATGTGAAACAGGGAAAGCAGGCCAGGTGTGAGGTGAAGGAGGTGGTACCTGGGTGATCAATTTGTAAATGGCAGCAATTAATTTTAAAAAATGCTGGTGAGGGCCAAACAAAGCTATACTTACAAACCATATACCTACCAGTTGGTGAACTCCACTTTCCAGAACCATAGCCCCTCTGTGTTCCCAAGTTCCTGGAAGTGGGTGCCCGCTGCTTTAGGCTCACTGAGAAGCACCCACTTCCTAAGAAAGAGCAGCAGTTTCCGAGTAGGCTGTCGCCTGTGAACACCAGTTCATCTTCATCCACAGATCATCAGCTGAACATCTGGCACTGGCAGCCCCAACAGCTGCACATACTTTCAGCTCGAGCCCAGTCCATATGGGTGTCAGTTAGCTTCCAGATTGACCCACTGGGTCTGGATGTGAAGGTGAGCTGCCAAGTGGTGTGGAAAGAGTTCACAGGGGGTAAATTGAGAGGAAATTCCCATCTGTTTGTGGGCCAAAGGCTTCTTTGTGGCTGGCTCTGTGGACTATGCAGGCAGCCCAGCTTGACTCCTAGGGTTTGGGTGTGGGTGTGCACAGATCCCGTGAAAGCTAGTAGTGATCATCAGTGCAGTAACTTGAGACCGAGGACAGGGAAGCCATCACTGAGGGGATGGCAGGCATTGCAATGGTTATTGTGGACAATGTCTTCAACAAAAATCAGTAAATGTAGAGTCATCTCTTTTGTACTTGAAATGTGAGAATCTGCCATCTTACTATTTTCTTACTGAGCTTCGAGAACTCCACCTTTATAAGATTTCCATATCTGGTTCCTAACTTGAGAGTAGGACCCTGTAGGGTTGGGGAGAGCTGATGAAAGCCAGTGTAGGCATCTTAGGGTGAGATCTTCCAGAAGCAGCCCTGAGACAAGGATGTGAGCGCAAGTAGTTTATTTGGGAAGTGATCCCAGGAAATAGCAATAAGAGATTAAGAAGTCAAACAGGTAAGGGAAGGAAGTGTGGCCCTGAGGAGGTCATCACTGTGGGAATCTGGGGCTCAATCCTGCTGGGGACCTCTGGGGGAAACAGAGATCATACTTCAGAATTATTTCCACCCAGGGGTGAGAGACTTGGGGTATTTATCCACCAACTCCCTCCAGTAATTGGTTAAGGGTTACTACTGGGGACTATAACTTTCTCATACTTCAGGCCAACCCTGGAAGAAGGAAGCCATGAACAGTGGGATTGGGACTGGTAGGAACTGAGAGGATGTGGGTGGGGCACTGACAGTGTCTGCTATAGTTGGAAAATCCACAGGGCCAGGTCCAAGGAGGAAGGTGTTTTCCAGGCTGACAATATGTTCCATCAGAGACTCAGAATCATCAGGAAGAATATGGAGGTGGAAGCAGCAGTTTGTGTCAGGTCTGAGAGGGGACGTGATAGGGGGAAAGGTGAGGATGGGGCAGTTAAGAGCAGAGTAGGGGAGGTGTGGGGAGGAAGTAGGGGTGAGTCTTTGAGAACCAAGCTCATGAGTTCACAGAGAGCATGTATCTTGTAGGGCTCTGTTACGTGGGTTCTGTGTGGGCTGCTCAAAGGATGTAAAGGTTGGAAATACACATCTTACAGAGACAGAAGTCAGCCTGAAGTTGGCTTACAGCTCATTATCAAATCTTTGCTCAAGCCCACTCTGAACACATTCTAGAACGGATGCCAGCAAACTTTTTCTGTCAAGGGTCAGATAGTAAATATTTTAGGCTTTACAGGCCATTTGCTCTTTGTCACAACTACTCAACTCTGCTGTTGTAGCATAAAAGTAGCCACAGAAAATACAGAAACAAATGAGTGTGGCTGTGTTCCAATAAAACTTTATGAAAACAGGCAGCAGGCCCAATTGCACCACAGTCTGCAAATTCTGCTCTAGAATAGTGCTTTTCACGCAACTTTAAACCATGAAACATTTACTGGAGAACTAGGTATTTGTGAGCTGAGCAGCCTCTTCCCTTCCTTACCCTAGCAGCATTCTAAGGGCTGCTAAGGAACCCCAAAGTCTTTTAAACCTGTTGCTGTGATTTAACCATGAACTTTTCCCTGTTGCAATAATAGGAGAGACAAGAGGAAAAGGCAACAATAACAATAATCATAATAATCATCTCAATAATAACAAGTTCCTATTATTCTAGGTGTTTCCCATGTTTTCTCATTTAATGTGTTTACCAAATTGTGCAGGGTAACTATTAATTTCCCATTTTACACATGGGAAAACTGAGGCTAAGAGAGGTTGTTTTGCCTAAGACATGTCTAGGAAGTGGTAGAGCAGGAATTTAAACCTAGGTGAGGATGGTCCCAAAATCCATGAACTTTGCATTCTGTCACTTTGTTAGTTGAGCTCTGGGGAAAACATTGCAACAAAGCAATTAATTAGTTAAGAAAAATAAAGCAATAACAACAAAACAAAATACAAAACTCCCTCCCAAAACTGCAATGAGCTTCCTGGCACCCAAGCTGTATCAGTTAGTTGTAGCGACTCAGGCAAGCTTAAGCTAGAGGGAATCAGTTGGAAGAACAGCAGGGGCCCACAGCACTGACAAAAAGCTGTAGAGGTAGGCTTGGACATGGGGAGTGGGAGGGCAGTTCCAGAACTGAAGAAGCAGAGGGACAGCAGCAGATACTCAGTAAGAACGGTTTGGTAAGGACCCATCTCTAGAATGGAAGTCCACCTATTTTCAGTCTATTTGTTTCTCCTCTAAAAACTCAAATTACAGAAGGGGAGCATCCGTTGTGCCCTTTCCTTGGCTGTGTGTGTGCATATGTGTGTACATGCATGCACACTCATTACAGGCCAACCAGTGTGGGAGAAATTCAGTTGCTCAAAAGGTATTTGAGGTGCTGTTTTGAAGGGGAAATAGATTCTACGTGGAAAACCCAACAACAATCCCATAATATGGCAATAGAGAGAAACATGATGGGTTAGGAAGGTACTAAAGGGGGAAATAACAGCTAATTTCACAAACGTTTTTCTAGTCCTATATTCCGAGAAACTATATGATTCTTTACATAAGACGCATCAAACAATAGAGATGATGTTTCCAAAGTAGTTTAACAAAACAGGTTTTGTCTTGTATGGATCTGTGATTAAAACGACAGCTGAGTCAAAATATTTTTACTAGGAGCCATGATAACATAGCCCAGCCTACAGATTCCTGGTGATTTGATTTCAGGCAGCATCAAACTTCAAACGGTAATTATTAGCACATCCTTGACTCCCCCTTCCCATCAGGAACAGATGATTGGTCTTGGTTTGGAGTGACTGAGAGAGACCATGTCAAATGGAGGTACTGTCTTTGAGAGCTGCACTTGCCCAAGGGGCCAGTAACAGCTGCCATTTTTAGTTTTTAGCCACTCAACATTGATTTTGTCCTCCTAACAACACTCCGATTTCTTGGACTAAATCAAGGTGTCTTGCCTTTCCACCACAGAAGTTGAAGTGGTCTCTGGAGGTCCTTTCTGCCAAATGCTCTCTCTCACAGCCCTGGTTCAGCCATGGGATGGCACTCACCTAAGCTCTGCCCACCAGATTCCTTTTCTTCGATTGCTGGATCTTGAGCAGAGTGATGCAAAGTAGATAAAGTAGATTCCAGTAAGTGCATTCGAGTAGTCCATCCTGAAAGTTGAGGTGCTCCTGGTCTGGTTTTCATCCTGTCTCAAAGCCTGGTTATCCAGCTTTCCAGTTAATTCTGTGAGTTCCTTAATATCTTCCTAATAAGTACATTAAGTGAGCCATAGGTAGTTTCTACCATTTGTGACCAGGAGCATTGTATGATATAACAAGCATGATAACCAAAAGCTCTAATCCCTAGATTCTCACTTCAAGGCATAGACTGAAACTTGGGGATGTTTTATGACGGTGCCCAAATAATCTCTTAATTCTTATAATTTTAGAACTGAAATAGCGGAAAGCCAAACTCAGCATTTGAGTCAATGGATTGCTTAATGACAAGGTCAGTTGAATTTATGGCTGTGCCAGGGATCATGTGGAAATTGGAACATTTATCAGGAAAGAATGGGACCCTGACAACCAGGGATATCTAGGTGGATTAAATCTAAGTGGATTTAGAAAACACAAAGCCCACAGAACCTCCAAATCCATCTGAAATAGCACCCAGCTGTCCAGTTTTGTCATTACGAAAGCCAGAGGGATGTATGGAGGTTAATTATGCCAGCTACTTTGTCTTACATCCCTGATGCAGCCAAGGGCTGGGCATGCGACCTAAGTTAGGCTAATTGCATTCTCTCTCTCTCAGAACTTTGACTCTTGAATGGAAAGACACAAGAAAGAAGGAAAGTTAGGAAGAGTTCATTAATTCCAGACTGGTGGCCCCCCAAAAGTCAAGTGGTTTTTGTCTTATTACTGTCAGTCTTCCAAATAATTCTGTAAGCAAACAGGCATCTTTCCAATAAATTACCTCTTTTGTTTACACCAGCTGGACTTAGTTTCTGTTGCTTGTGACCAAAGAACCCAACACATACAGGGCCTCCTTATACTCTACCCTTCTGCTTCAGGTGAGGTTACATGGTCTCTCTATTATCTGGGCTTCCAGTTAGTGAGTTTCCCTATGCCAGGGCTCTTTTATTATATTTTACTCTTCTTTTCATGAATCAAGAACAGTGACTTATTTATTTTTTTATCCACTTGGATAACATTCATTGAGCTCTTACCATGTGCAAGACACTGTGTGATGTGTTTTGGGGAACAGGAATCAAATGCTAAACTGACCTTCAAGATGTCCCACATCTGAAGGAAAAGTCATTCCTGCACAGAACTAGCTATATGCAAGGTTGAACGTGATAATGTCACGGAGGACACAGATGAATGTGTGCAAGATCAGAGGAGAGGTGTTACTCCCTGTTGGAGGGGGTCAGGAAAAGGTCCAAGAGGGAGCTGGCATATGTACTGGATCTTTAAAGAGTCAGTGTTGACAGAAGTGATGGCAGTGAGGCCAGATGCTAGATAGAGAGACAACTGTGAGCCAAGGCAGAAGGTGGGAAGATCCAACGGGCATATTCTATGTGAAGGGGTATGTGAAGGAAAATAACAGGAAATCATGTTGGAAAAATAGATTAGACACAGGCTGTAGAGGCCTTGAGAGGCAGATTAATGAATGTGGACTTTATTTTGTAACTTTGAAGTTGGAACCAATGTAATTTTCTGAACAACAGAGTGGGAGAATTAGTTATATGAGTCTCATTACGTGTCAACTGAGTGAAATCACTGATCCATAGGCCAATATGATGCTTTTTCTGGAACCTAAGTTCTCTTCCAGGAAGATTGAAGTTAATGATGGATGGAATTTCTGAGCAGTAAAAATGAGATAATACAGTAAAACCTGCAAAAGCTGGAACCTGTGTAAGGTAGAAGCTTGTCAGAGAAGGAAAACACAAATATTTTCCACTAAAATGAGCAATAGAAAAGTAATAAGACTGTACCCTGTCAAAGGCGGAAAATTTGTGAGACCTGGAAATACGAGGTAGTCCCATTAAGTTCCAGCTCTCACAGGTTTCGTTGTGTATAAAATGCACGAAACAGAGCCTAACACATAGTAGGTACTCAATGGTAATTCATTTCCTTGCTTTTTTTTTTTCCCTTCCTTTCTTCTAGTTATCACAAGGGAGATTTTAAGGAAAAGTAAATGTGTGTTACATATGAAAGCGGTGTTTATAGTGGTTACAAGCACTGCTTTGGTTCCCAACAGACACCTGGGTTTAAATCCTGTTGTACAGCTTCCTGCTTATGTGACCTTAAGCAAGTTACTTTCACTCTCTGACATTTTGCAGGAACCTCAAAGTGGACACGTTGAAAACCAAATTCATCTCCTTCCGTCCAACCTCCTTGCCATCTAGTGCTTCCCAGCCCAGTATGGGCAATCGTCAACCCCCCAGATACTAGACACCTGGAGCCATCACCCTTTACTCCTCCTTCCCTCTCACCTCTGTGTCTCATTTAATCACTGGCTTCGCTAATTTCATCTCATTAATAGTTTTGAATGTTCTTTCCTCTCTCTTCTGGGTTAATGCATAGTTGGGTTCTTTTTTGCCTCTCACCTGAACAAGTGCAGTGGCTCCCTAAGTGATCTTCCTGCCTGCAGACTCACCTGTCTCAACTCTATTGGCCATACCTGTGTCTGAGGAACCTTTATAAAATGCAAAGCAGGTCCTCATTGTGCTTGAGGCCCTTCCACCTCTCCCTGCGGCCTCTGGGCTGAAGCTGAGTCTCATACTCCTTAACGTGGTGTCTAAGGCTGTACTTGGTCCTGTAGGGAAATGACTCAAGGGCACACAACAACGTTATGCCAGTGAGTCCCTGGGTGATGCAAATAGTTCATGTGCTGGGTCGCTAACCAGTCATGGCCGCGGACCTCTCCAGCCTCTCCTCTCCTCATGTACGTGCTTCAGCCATGCCGAACTTCGTGTATTTCCTTCCTGCAGGAAGCCTCAGTGTCTGAACTGACTTTGTCTCTTTCTTCATCCCCATAATTCCTTCCAGTCTCTCAGGGTACAGCTTCAGGGTCTTCTGTGGGAAATCTTTGCTGATGGCATTCCAATTCTGGTCAGGTCTAGCTGCCTGTCTTCTGTACTTATACTTGTTACTAACTCTATACAGTAATGACCACAGGGCATCATTCATTTTTCTCTCCAGCTAGACTTTGAGCCCCTGCAGATGAGGGACCTTGTCTGAGCTACTTTTATAGCCTGAATGCTGGCACTTAGTCACTGCTCAGCTAATGATACTTTTTGACTACTCTGCACTTGGATGGTGGTACAACAGTTAAATGCTTGGCTGCTAACTGAAAGATTGGAAGTTTGAACCCACTGGTGGCTCCATGGGAGAGAAGACCTGGTGATCTACTTCCGCAAAGATTGCAGCCTAGGAAACCCTATGGGAGTACCACTTTGTCTTATAGGGTCTCTGTAAGTTGGAATTGACTCAATGGCACACAACAACACCGTTAGGCCAGTGAGTCCCTGGGTGGTGAACATGGTTCATGTATTGGGCTGCTAACCAAAAGGTTGGAGGTTTAAGTCCAGCCAGAGGTGCCTTGGAAGAAAGGCCTGGTGATCTACTTCTAAAAAATCAGCTACTGAAAATCTTATGGAGCACAATTCTACTCTGACACACATGGAGCTGCCATGTGACCAACTGTTTTTCAGATGCCTGACTTTCACCTTATAAAGTGAGTACTTTGGCACCGTACAGGGGAAAGGATGGTGCTTTCACTGATCTTAAGAGCTGTGGATATTTGCTACAAATTGACCCAAACTGAAACCCTTTTAACAGACTGGAAGAATTTCTGTTGGCTTTTTACTTTGACCAGAAATGCGTTCAGTATTCATGAGCATTGCCAACAAATGTGCCACTTCCCTTTTTCTTAAAAAACACCCAAACTCTTGCACAGTTTATAGTCTTGCTTCAGTTGTTTTGCTGGAATTCACAATGGCAGGTTTAGGATGGTGAAATTGCTAAATTCTGTTAATTCGAAGAAAAAAAATTCAGGTGTATTTAAATTGAGGAAATGAATTTTCAAGAATCTGAATGTGATTTATGCATTCTATCCAATTCAACAAACTTTTATTAAGTGCCCACTCTGCACCATATATAGAGCCCAACCCTTGGCAACAGGTGGGGTGACCACATGTGGGCAAGATGTGGTTCCTGCTCTTTGCAAGCTTGCCATCTGAAGGGGAGGCAGAAATTGCAAAACTATTGTAAAACAGTGGAGAGAAGGAGAGTACAGAAAGAGGAAAGTTCTATGAATAGCACTAGCCAGTCTGTAGGTTCTACATGGTACCTGGTGGGCACTATGTAGGGGAGTCAGGAGTGAAGGGGTCCCTTTAAACTCATCCCGAGGACACAGCTACGGGCAGGAGAGCAGGCCAGAGAAAGGGACCATTTTAACACCTCATTCTAGGGGCATGGTCCCCCTTAGCCTCTCAGGGTGCAATGCAGATCTAAGTTCCAAGTTGAGGGGCAGTAATTACATGAAAAATGTCCCGGGGTGGTGCAAATGATTTGCACTCACTTGGTAACTGAAAAGGGTGGTTCAAACCCACCCAACAGCATCGTGGAAGAAAAGGCCTGGTAACCGCTTCTGTAAAGATTACAGCCAAGAAAACCCTATGGAGCAGTTCATGGGGTTGCCATGAGTCAGAATCAACTCCATAACACACAACAACAACAACAATTATGTAAAGCTTTTCCCCCCAACGTCCCAAGCTTCTCTTCCTACAGTTCCAGTTGAGATTGCACGTGCAGTGCCCTTGTCTTCATTTTCTGCTGAAGCTTCCTGTCTGCAGTGCCTGGGAGATTGCTGTGGGCTGTCAAGTTCTCTTGAATATATAGAGCCAGGCACTGGCAGCAGCAAATGATCCCTCCCCAGGGTAGTGTGAAATGCAGTTACCTATTTGGTGCAACAATATACTACCCATTGTCCTTAACTGCACCCAGAGACATGCAAACCAGTCCCCAACGAGCTTATTTTTCTGTTAAACAAGACAGAAATGAGACATGGTATACAGCAGAAGCAGGACTCCCTTCTTCTAAATGGCTCCAGAAAGTGGTTGTCGAGGAAGCTTTTCCTGAACCCTCCTGGCAGGGACAGATTCAATCTTCAGAGGCCCTAGCACTGAAGAGCTATGTTGACACCTTGGTCTCATATGTAACTGAAATCAAAACACCACTGAACCATACAATCTAGGCAATGAAGTGGAAAAAATCTGATTTTTCCCATAATGATAATTCCATGCTCCTTTTTGGAAATATCCATATTCTTTCAAAACATGTTTTCTCCATTTTTTCATGTCCTGCCTTGCCAGTCTGCTTAGTCTGCCTCTCGGGAAAGGCAGTCCTGCAGGGTGGGATGGAGTAGTGCTTCCATCGCACCTCATGCTCACCTCTAACATAGATAGGTTCACTCTCCACAGTAAATAGCCACTTACGTGTCTTCCATACCAGACTGTGAACTCACCCAGGCTGAGGCTAGGAATTGTGTTCCTTTCACTGTCTTGGTGCGGGGCACAGGTCCTGGCCATGGTGGTGAGTGAGTGAACATCTGTTGAATGAGTGTCTTTTGTCGTAACAGTCTTGATAGCTAAGCAGGTGGAGACCTCAACAGCTGATGCTAAGGAAAAGGAAGATGAGGGGAAATTGGGTGGGACTGGAGCCTGTGAGCATGCTCTAAGGGACCCTTGAGGGAGATCAAGGTTTATTAGACAATGATTTGGAGTTGATTTAGACTTAGCCCTGGATGGCCCTGTCATCTGGGGAGGGATGGTCCAGGAGGTGGGACATAAGAACAAAAGGTGTTATGTGATCACAGACATTTTATTTCTGGGAGAATGGGCCATTCAGAGCTGGAAGTCCAGGGGACAGGGTCCAGCACCATTCCTCCTACCAGCCGAACAGATATTAGCCAAGAATGCTGGAATGACAGGAAGGGGAACTGAGGCAGCAACTTGGTTTGACTAAGAAAATAAGGTAAGGGTCAAGGAAAGACTCTGAACTGATGGACACAGAGGTGTTCAATACTCTCTTCAGGCCTCAAGGTACTGACTCTTGGCTGCAAGAATAAGTCTCAGTCCTACCCATGGGTGGAGCCTGATCATAACATACTCCAGCTTATAGGGGGAGCTCAAGAACCCTGCATAGTGGAAGATGGGGAATAAAGTAAATGGGTCAAAGACAAGGTCATATGATTGGATCACACTCCTAGGGGGCAGTGTTCACAGAAAAAGAGTTTCAACTGTATTTCTTGGCTGATTTTCTCTTAGACTGTTTCACTCTCGTTCACTAACATCTAGAACTTGCTCCTTTTCTTTTTCTATCAGAGCCCAAACGGAGACAAATATTGTAGCCTTTGCCCTGAAGCAGCAGTCCTGGTTGGTGCAGTGGTTAAAGCACTCAGCTGCTAAGTGAAAGGTCAGCAGTTGGAACCCGCCAGCCGTTCTGTCGGAGAAAGATGTGGCAGTCTGCTTCCATAAAGATTTACAGCCTTGAAAACCCTACAGGGCATTTCTACTCTGCCCCTTAAAGTTGCTATGAGCTGGAATCGACTCAACAGCAGTGGGTTTGGTTTTTTTGGTTTTTGCCCTAGAAAACGTGTCTGCAGTAGGGGGTTCAGGATCTCCAGCTGAGCAGGGAAGGCAGATGCTGATAACAGCAACTACGCTGGTGACAGAGTCTTGCCCCATGTAGCAAGTCTGAAACCCAGGGAATTTTAAGGGCAGCTGTTTTCAACAGTGGCCTGTAAATGCACGTCTCAAATAACAAATCTTAAACCTGATCCAACAATGCAGCCATTAAAACGGGAACTGTGGGCTTCTTTTGAAAGCCTTCACCAATGCTGCTCCGGCTTAAAAGGAAAAGAGAGGGGAAAAAAAGAAAAGGCTCGTGTGATAGCTACAGTTCAGAATTCCAGCCCCATATTAGTAACATCTGCTGATTCTGCCTTTTGAGCAGAGTCATCATTCCTGCCTTGGAGGCTGCAGTGGAGAAAAGGAATCATGCAGGCTGGGAGGCATCTACCTCCCCTCCACCTGACCTGGCTGATGTGCCCAAGGTAGGTGCACCTCACTCCTCGTGGGAAGTACGCAGAGGGCCTTCAAGGAGACCCTCGCTCTGCCACTTTAACCTGACTGCACTGCATCTAGTTATTGACTTTATCAGTGTATCCGTATGAGTCATAGCTTTTGAGGTGAGTGCCCACCAATCCTGACGCCACTCCTGGCTGTGGGAACAGCTGTCAGAGACGCTGCCTGTCCAAGTGTCTGGAAGATGATTTGTAATATGTACTTGAGCAGCCTGGTGATATTTATTAATCAAAATGTCAGATAATCTAATGATAATGCATTTACTCAGAATTATCAATTTTTTAAATGAGCATTTTAGATGTTGGCTGTGGGTTTCTTTTTTAGAGATAATAGTATTCTCTGGGGGAATTTGTTAGGGTTTTTTTGTTTGTTTTTAACCAAGGTTACAGCGTCAAGCTCTGTGCATATAAGGAATTCCAAGCAGATCCCATTCCACAGAGACAGGGGCTGTTATTCTTGTTTTGGATGTGGGAAAAACGAATATTTCAAATGATGTATTCAAAGGTAATCAATGAGTAAGATTTTTGATTGTTTGTTTTTCACATTTGTAAAATGCCTCCTGCGTGACTCATGCTTCAGGCTGTTTAAAGTCCCTTCCCATATGCTGTCTCCCTTAGCTTCATCTTCCAAATGTGTGACAAATACTGTTATCTCCATTTTACAGATGTGGAGATCAAGATTATGTAACTCATGTCACCCAGCTAGTGAGTTTCAGAAACAGAATTCAAACTCAGCTCTCTCCCTGGCAGCGCTATCGTTCCCTCTCTTATATCAGCCCACTCTTTCATTCATTTCTTCCTTCATTCCTTTGATTAGCAAACATTTCTGAGCATCTTATGTGCCCAGCATTGAGCATTGGGAATACAGAGGCAAAAGTGTAGTCTTTATCCTTGCAGAGTCCCCAGTCTGATGGAGAAGTCAGATGAGCAATCAGGAATACCAATTCATTATGCTAAGATAATTGAGAATATTTTTAGTTTAAAACTGCTATTTAACACACATTCATTAAGCCCTTTTGTGTGCATCACTGGGCCTGCATCACAGCATGGCAACAGCTGGCTGGAGCTGAGTAGAGGTTGATCTTGTATTTAGATTGAGTGTGGGAAGTCAAATTTGCCACAGTCTCTACCGCTCCCTTTTGTATACTTAGAACTGAGCCAAGGGCAGTTGTCATTAATCATCTTTCTTTCACTGTGTGTGTGTGTGTGTGTGTGTGTGTGTGTGTTTTAGTATTTGCCTCAGTTTACTCAGTTATTTTACTTGTTTGCTTTCTTTGGACATGTGAGATTTTGATCTCTTATCTGAAACTTTGGAAAAAGGGAAGGAGCTCCACGTACTGACACATCTCATATATCAGGTACAATGGTGGGTGCTTTACTTACAGTCTCCTATTGAATTAAGAAACTTGGGTCCAAATCTTGACTACATCAGTAATTGTCCTTGTTCTCATGGGCAAGTCATTTATCACATCTAGGCCTCATTATTTGCGAAAAGAGCAAGTCTGATTTGTTGGTTTCTAAGACCCTTTTCACCTCTGACATTCTCCCATTCCAGATTCTCTTACTCACGCATGTAGCTGGTCATGGCACCAAGTACAACGTCTGAAACTCAGTTGCTCAATAAAAGACTGATGACTGAATGAACACACTAGATCAGAAATACATTGCATTAGAAAAGATTCAAGAAGTTGGAAGGTGTCATGTATTTTTTAAACTAGAGTTTTAAGAAAGACACGAAATGAATTGTGTTTCGAGTACCTACTGTATTCTAGGCTCCGTGCTAGGTAATTAAGTACATTCTCTTGTCTCAGTGTAAGTATTCAAGCTCCAGCCCTCAGCACCGATATCTGAACTTCATAAGGCCTTCCTTGGATATTTGCTAGTTTTTGTCTTCCCATGCCCTTTCCCCTTTCTTTGTGGAACTGATGATTCTGTCAGTAATGGTGCCCTATCTCCTTACTCCATTCCCCCACCATCACCAAGGGACAGGGTTGTGATCCAGGCCAGGCCGTTTAGACTCTTCACCTGGGAAGCTGAAGATCAACAGAAGGAAAGTGAACTTCCCATTATCTTTGCAAAAAATTTCTTTGCCCATTTAAGTTAGAATCAGTTTCTGTTGCTTGAAGTCAAAGAACCCTGACAGATAAGTGTGGATAAGTACACAAACCTGTGATAGAGGTTTTGTCAAGGTCTATTTCCTAAAGGACTAAACGGATTTCTCCATGTTCCTTTATCTTAAAGTGCTTGTGGGAATATGAAAAGAGGCAACTAAAATCGCAGGGCAAGGCTATAGTCCAGAACCAGAGGGGAGAAAGCATCCACAGTGTGTGTTTGGACTCTGCTCATCAAGGAGGTATAATCAATTTCCGCCCTTGCCGAGGGGACCATCCATCCATCTTACTGCAGTTTTAAAGGAATGAACAGAAGTGTGGCTGATAGTTCCCCATGAATCAACTCCTTTTGGGGACTTACTCTCACTCCACTCTCTTTTTCTTCAAACTGTCATTTCTCTTAGGAGTTCAGCCTTCTGAATGAGAAAAGCAGAGTGCTACAGTTATATCTCTGAGGGCTTCTGTGTTAAAGATGGGATTGCTCTCCTTGGTTCCTTCTGAGCTGGTCTGCTCACTAAGAATGGAGGCAAGTCTCCTCTGAGGTCCTTGAAGAGGGCTGAGCAGGCCCAGTAGTGCCTTAATGGTCTTGTTAGTGAGAGCAACTAACAGTTAACAAATTCTGTCCACATCTATGTTTAGAGTAGAGAGAACAGGACAGTTTTGAAAGAACACTTTTGCCTTGAGAAGAAATAACTTGACAGTATTTTTCAATTCTGAGGGAAGATAGTAATAGGATTTTTTTGTGTGTGTGTGTTTTTTTTTTCTTCTTGGCTTGATAAATGCGGCTTCTCCCTACACTGTTTTACTGTGTAATTCAAATGTCACTGGGGGAATATTCAAGAAAGAGATAGACGGCATCGATGTATGCTCTCTTCCCACCACAAGAACACTGATTTGTTTTTTAAAATAGAATTCTTCTGAGATACATGACCAAGCTTGATAAAAGGAGAGAAATTCCTGTGTTCCAGAAATGAAGAAGAAGGTCATTTAAACAGATGTCAAGGTAGGCCAATTGAATTAAATGTTAAAGCAACCAGATATAGGTGCTAAGGACTGGGGGCTTTAATATTTACATACTTACACTGGGGCAAGAGCTGTGACTTGGGTGTAAGTAAGGCAGTGAACTGTAACAAGAACCTGAACATGCCAGAACCTCTGAAGGGTGTTGTTGCTGTTGTGGGCCACTGAGTTGATTCCTGCTGATAGCAACTCTATAGGACAGAGTAGAACTGCCCCCATAGGGTTTACTAGGCTGTAATTTTTACAGGAGCAGATGACCAGGTCTTTTCTTCCATGGAGGGGCTGGTGGATTACAACCACCAACCTTTTGGTTAGCAGCCACGCACTTATCCATTGCATCACCAGGGCTCCTCTTTGGAGGGTGGCTCTATAAAAAGATGCTAGAAAAATCCCATCCACTAGTCTGGAGAAGTGGTAAGGTAGCTTGCTACCTACATACCTGCAGTTCTGGGTAGACACTGAAATTCCAAACCTGCAGTTTACATGGGTGAAGGTATGGATTTACTAGCCACCAGATGTAGAAACTGTAAACATGAAAACTCATTCAGGATCAACAGCATTCCTAGGTCTTCTGAGAAATAAAATGAGATATCTTTTTGTAAGATACTTTCAAAACCTAGGGCCAAACCCGTTGCCGTCGAGTCAATTCCGACTCATAACGACCCTGCAGGACAGAGTAGAACTGTCCCATAGGGTTTCCAAGGAGCAACGGGTGGATTTGAACTGCTGACCTTTTGGTTAACAGCCGAACGCTTAACCACTGTGACCCCAGGACTCCAAAACCTAGAGCATATGGAACTTATTAGGGAAAAAACAAAAACAAAAAAATGAATATCCAACAAAGATGTGCTCAAAATAAGAAATTACAAGCCACACAAGGAATTGAACAACAATGAAGTAAAGCAGACACAACAAATAAGAGGATTGGCACTGTACAATTAGAAATGTTAAAACCATTTGAGACCATAAAATAAATGTGTTTAAAACCTTTAAAATACTGAAAGAACTAGATAATATATAAAAGAACAAGTGTGTTTGTAAAAATGGTGTGGTACAGTGTCGTCATCTTTGTCTAACTTCACAAAGGGGTGGGGGTGGGAGATGGGAATCAAGATCAACAGCACAAGGCTGATTCCTAAAAGGCAGAGGTCAAATATACCTCCGCTCTCCAACCTTTTTATCAATTCTGACACCAGCCGTCCCTCCCATGTACTCTCTACTTCTCTGCTGGGTTTGATAATTCACCGCAATAGCCACACAGAACTTACAGACAATACTCATGATTATAGGGTTTATTAAGGAAGTGTCAGGTTACAACTCAGGATCAGAAAGACTCAGGATACAGTTCTTGGGTCAGGACAGCTTCTCACTGTGCCCACAGGCAGGTCTCCCTGGCCCTCGGCCCCTCAGTGCCTCAGATCCTCAGGCCTCTTGGGCTGGCCAGGCCTCTGCCTTGCTTGAGTAAGTGGTACAAACTCTTTAGCTCCACCGATAAGTGCCCAGAGGCACCCTATTCCACCAGCAAGCCTCCTGCCTGAAGCCACTAAGCTCTCTCACTCTGTGGGTCTGTGAGCCTGGCTCTACCAAGTGCCCAGAGGCACCCCGTTGTAATTGGTGGGGCTGGGAAGCCCATTGTGCCATCTCATGCTGGTCTCCTGGTTCTGCTGCTGCTGTTTGTCTGCTGCCATTTATCTGCCACTGCTTCTCACTGTTTTGTGCCATCTCTGGTATAACAGCTCTGTCTGTCTCCTGGGTCTAAAAGCTTCTCAGCTCAGGGATCCTGGGTCCGAAGGATATGCTCCACTCCCAGCTCTTCTTGGTGGTAGTGAGATTCCCCTGTGCCCACCTCTGGGATGGCTCATTTTAAGCCTAGCGGGATGGCAAAACTGACCAATCCCCTCATTAGGGTTCTATACACCTTATTTGCATGGTCCTGCCCCCACAAGGGTGCTGTGCACCTCATTTGCATTATTAGCAAGATATCCAATCCCCTTGGTGGGCCACGAGCACCTCATTTGCATAGTCCCACCAAGTCATTTGGTGGAAGTTACAAGGCCATATAAAAGCGATCCATTGCATGGCAGTATTAAAAAGTAAAACCTACATAGATAAAAATATAGTCATTAAAATTAAAAACACAATAGATGAGTTAAATAGTTTAGTTTAACACAGCTAAAAAATAATTAGTGAAGACAGATCTGAGGAAACCACTCAGAATATAGCACAGAGATTTAGAGAGAAAAATTATGAGACACAGAACAGAAAGAGAAGGCTCACATACACCTAATAAGAGTCTCAAAAAGGATGGATGGAAAACATAATTTAAAAAACAATGGATGAGAATTTTCCAGAATTTTGGGTAAAGAGATGATTCGGCTAATTGAGTGACTATAAAGCAGGGCAAATAAAATAAATTCCATAACTAGACACAGTGTAATGACATGATGTTGTTGTTAGTTGCCATCGAGTCTGTTCTGACTCGTGGTGACCCCATGTGTGCAAAGTAGGGTTTTCAAGACTGTGACCTTTTTGGAAGCAGATAATCAGGACTGTCTTCCAAGGCACCTCTGGGTGTCTTTGAACCACCAACCTTTCAGCTATTAGTTGACCACTTAACCATTTGCGCTACCCAGGGACTCCATTGAGATGATAAAACAGTAAGAACAAAGAAAACATCTTAAAAGCAAAAGATAAAATTGTAAAACAAAAAGCAAAACAAAGCAAAAAAAAACCTTACACAGTTTGACAAAAGACAATGTTGACTTGTTTTCAGCAACATTATGGACCAGAAAGAAATGAAATGTTAATAACTTCCAACTTAAAATTCTATGCCTAGCTAATTCTATACCTACTATTCAAGAGATAGGATAAAAGAAAATTTCAGACAAAGACTAGAGTTTACTACTTACAGGCCATGACTGCAACGATGATTAATAAAAAATTAGTTTCTATCATAATGGAGAGTACTCCGGCTATGTAAAATAAAATTCAGATTATTGAAATTTTTAAAAAGAGACTGTTGTTTTTCTTACTGCTTCATTCCACTGTATTGAAAATATTTGTGTTCAGTTTTCTGAAGTAGACTAGGTAAAAGTGTCGTGCATATACTTTTAAAACTCTTCTGTATATACATGTTAACATTATGAATCATCACTATTTTATGGAATTGTTGAAAGAAATAGAAGGTGATGAATACAATGATCTTGTGTTCTTTGCCAATGTTCATTCTTGATTCATGGAAGAGCTTTATAAAGATTTAACTTTAATTCAAGATTTTCTTAAAACAGAAAGAATGCTTGACAAATATTCAGTAATCAAAGACAAAAATGACAGTGATTTACTTTTTCTCACTGATACTACACTATATATAAACAAGATAAATTTGAAGATCCAAGTAAAAGAAAAGCTTGTTTTTGACCAACCTAGACAAGCACGAGAATTTATGTTGAAACTGAAACTTTTCATGATACGAATCAATAATAATGATTTTACACATTTTAAACATGTATCAGTATACACAGAAACTTAATTGTAATTGACAGCATTATGTAAATTGGCTGAAAAAATTATAAGACAGATTTGAAGAACACTCTGTTGATATTGATAAGTTTAGAGTTGCCTTTCAATTCGTGCAATACTGCCTTTGAATTAGATGCTAACAATATTGAGCCAACACAGAGTTAGTGAGTTTACTTAACTGGGACAGATGTATTTTTGCAACTGATATTCTGTTGCTCGTGTAAAAAATGGTGTGACAGGGGCATCTAACCTCCTCTGACTTCACGAAGGGAAAAGAGAATCGCCATCAGCATCAGCTGAAAGCTGATTCCTATGAACTGGAAGTCAAACATACCTCTCCTCTCCAACCTTTTTACCAATTTTGACACCAGCTGTCCCTCTCACAGAACTCTCTACTCCTCTGCTGGGTTCAGTAATTTGTTGCAATGGCCACACAGCACTCACAGACAATACTCACCATTATGGGGTTTATTAGGGAAGTAACAGGTTACAATTCAGGATCAAGAACGACTCAGGATATAGTTCTTTGGTCAAGACATCTTCTCGGCCATTCCCACAGGCAGGCCTCTCCCTGGCCCTTGGCCCCTCGGCCCTTATACCTTGGCACTTTAGGCCTCCTGGGCCTCTTGGGCTAGCACAGCTTCTGCCCTGCTTGGGCAAGTGCTACAAAACTCTTTAACTCAACCAATGAATGCCCAGAGGCACCCTACTCTGCCAGCAAGCCTGCTGCCTGAAAGCACTCAGCTTTCTTGCTCCATGGGCTGGGAAGCTCACCACACCATCTCCTGCTGGTCTCCTGGTTCTGCTGATGCCAGTTCTTTGCTGTGCTTGCTGCCCCTTCTCACAGTCTTGCGCTGTCTCTGGTGTTACAGCTCTCTGGCTCCTGGGTCTAGGAGGTTCTCAGTGCAGGGACCCTGGGTCCAAAGGATGTTCTCTGCTCCCAGGTTTTCTTTCTTGGTGGTAGTGAGGTCCCCCCTCTGCTCTGGGATTGGCTATCTTTTAAGCCTAGTGGATGGCAAAACTAACCAATCCCTTTGTTAAGGTTCCATAAAACTTATTTGCATGGTCCCACCACCACAAGGGTGCCATGCACCTTATTTACATTATTAGCAAGCTGTCCAATCCCCTTGTTGGGCCACAAGCACCTTATTTGAGTTACAAGACCATGGCTAGAAAGGCCATATATATATATAGCAAGCCAAATAAATTCTTCTAGAAAAGATGAAACATTTTTGTCAATGTGGACTCAAATATTAGAAAATAATGATTTACTGGCACTCAGTTCAGTTATTGGAAAACTGTCAAGTATCTTTGGAACAGCTAAAGTATGGGAATCTACTTTTTCAATTAAATTTTATAAAATCAAAATACAAATCAAGTATTTTGGATAAAAATCTGTTGTGTGAATTGAAATATGTTATAACATATACACCAGATTTTGAAGACTTAGTGTTAAAAATATATAAACAATTTCATTAATAATTTTATATTGATTATATATTGAAGTGATAATATTTTTGATATTTTGGGTTGAATAAAATACATTATTAAAATTAATTCCAACCATTTCTTTTTACTTTTTTATGTGGCTATTATAAGGTATAAAAGTACATATGTGGTTAACGTTATATTTCAGTTGGACAATCCTGGTATAGAATAATCACATGGAAGATGGGAAGAAAGTGGTAGAAGTTAAAGTATTCTAAGTTTTTTGCATTGCTCAAGAGGAGGGCAGGGGCGTTGACTACTTTTAGACTTTTCTTCAGACTGCATCCATCATAAAGTAGAATATATAATTTCAAAATCAGCAGAGAGGAACCAAGTAGAATGAAGAAAACTCGAAGAGCTCAATTCAAGATAGAAAAGAGGGAAAAATAGAGAAATCTCGATAAGCCCAGTTCAAGATAGTAAAGAAGGAAAAATAAAGATAACTCAAACAGCCCAATGGAAGAGAGAAAAGGAAGACATGGAAAGAAGGAAAAGACCTAATAGAGAGAAAATACAAAGTAGGAAAATATAAATAATTCCAAATATCTCATTAATCACTACAAATTTAGAAGGATTAAATTCATTTGTTGAAGATACAGATTCTCAGGTTGGATTAAACAAAAAATGCAGCTATATGCTATTGCAAGATACACACCTGAAATATAAGGGCACAGAAAGGTTGAATATAAAGGAGTACAAAATCATTCTCTAGCCAAATAGTAGCCAAAATAAAGCTGATATAGCAATAGGGTTCTTAGTTGTAAGCAATAGAAGTCTTCCTGGCTATTTAAGCATATTTATTAGAGGATATTAGCAGCCGTCTGCTGCAAACAAAACAAAACAAAACAAAAACTTCTTCGAAGTTTTAAATACCAAAGATGTCACTTTGATGACTAAGGTGCATCTAAACCAAGCCATGTTCTTTTCAATTGCTTCATTGGCATGAAAACCTGGACAATGAAAAAGGAAAACGGAAGAAGAATTGATACATTCCAACTGTGGTGTTGGTGGAGAAGTGGAGAATATTGAGTATACTTTGGATTGCCAGAAGAAAAAACAAATCCGTCTTAGAAGAAATACAGCCAGAATACTCCTTAGAAGCAAAGATGACAAGACGTTGACTCTCTTCGAACACATCATCAAGAAATGTCAATGACTAGCAAAGGACATCAGGTTGGTAAAGCAGTGCGTCAGTGAAAATGAGGGAAACCCTCAATGGGACAGACTGACACAACAGCCACAACAGTGAACTCAAACATCTCAGTAGTCATGGAGATGGTGTAGGACTGGGCAACATTTTGGTCAGTTATATATAAAGTTGTAATGAGTCAGAGCTGACTCCACGGCACCTAACAACACATTAGCATCTCGTGGAATCTGCCCAAGGGCCAAAGAGCTAGGCTTGGACAGAATCAGCCAGGAACAACACCCAACCATATTGTGAAGCCACCAAAAATCCTATGTGGCTCACATCACTGAAGTTCTAGACCAGATACCAGAAGGTCTCCCACTGGTTTAGTGCCACACTTGCCAAAAAAAAGAATGACTAACTGTACCATCCTCACACATGCCTCACCTTCTAAGTGAAGTCTGGTGTGGCACCCATAACTGGAGGATCAGGGGTCATAAATGAGGCTGGGGGAGACTTGTCAAGACGCTACTAGACAATTCCCCAAGAAATTCTGAAAGGTGTTCAGAAGCTGCAGGAGATCCAGAAAACAAGACAACCATCCCCTACAAACATGAGTGATATATTAAAATGTAATATAAAAATTCATGCTGAATAGCAGCAAGAATTACATATTTATGAAGTATTCTCAGGAATAAATCTAACAAAAGATATGTAAGACTTTTGTGAAGGAAATTATAAAAGTTTATTAAAGGATGTCAAAGAAAACTGAAATAGGAAGATGTATCTTTTTCATGGATGAGAAGGCTCAATATTTTAAAATGTCAGTTCTCTTCCAATTCATTTATAAACTCATTCCAGTTTCAATAAAATTTCAACAGGCTTTTTCATTGAACCTGAGAAGTTGATTCAAATAAGAGATTAAAAGGTCAAGAATAGGCAAGAAAATTTTGGAAAGATATAGGAGGGCTGTCTTATCCTCAAAAGATATTTCTAAGCACTGAGTTTCTGTTAATGGCGATGGGATGACTGGAAAAGGGTAGTGGTAATAGTTGCACAACATGATGAGCATAATCAATGTCACTCAATTGTAAAAACTGTTGACTTGACAAATGTTTTGTTATATATATTTTTACTACAATAAAATAAATTTAAAAATATGTTTCTAAATATTTCTAAAGATACATTAATGAAAACAATTGTCTCTTTGTGCAAGGAAATTCATAGAAGAAACCCAGTGGCCAGTACACTTATGAAAAGATGTGCAACCTCACTAGTATAATTAAGGAAATGCAAAATTAAGCCATGAAATTCCCATGTGTATATCCATTAGACTGTTAAAATTTTTTAATGATTAATGCCAAATATGGGCAAAGAGGTATAGAATCTGGAACTCTCATATATCAATGATCTGATTATAAATTGTTTTGACCATTCAAACAGCAAATTAAAATATCATTCTGGCCAAGATGGAGTAATGGGGACCAGATTTACCCTCTTGCCTTAAACAACTAAAAAAAATGTATAGAACAATAGTTTTCAGACACTGGATATAGGGCAGGAGAGGACAGTGATGGGTAACAAATTAGATAATTCCTCCAACTGCCCCAGCTTACAACCTTCTCATGTCGAGAAGGGGGAAGCCAGGCAGAGCCCAGTGGACTCCTGAGTTGAGTTGAAGAGATGGACCTGGAAGTCCAGGGAGGACAAGGTGGCTACAGTTCACAGGGAATAGTACTGGAGAAGTGTCCCATGGAAAAGCTTTCAGCAGTGGGAAAGATGTTGTGTAGATGATTTTCAGGGTATCAGCCAACATTGTTGATCACCTGCCAATTGCAGGCCCCATACTAATATGTGAGTAAGACCTGGATCCTTTGTGGTGAAATATATCTATTGGATCAACCACACAGTCTAAGTGACTAGCTCAGTCCCTTTCAGTTCTAAGATTCTGTGATTGGAGTGGTTCTAGCTGAGCCCCAAGGAGTTCCAGACTGCTCCAGATTAAAAAGAAAGAGAAGGAAAAGAATTCTCTATTTGTCCATCCTGCAAGAAGGAGATCTTAGGTGAGTGTGGAAACCTTCGTATTAGTTTCGTAGGGCTGCCTTAACAAAATACTGCAAACTGCGTGGCTTATAAGAAATTTATTAACACAAATTTATTGTCTCGCGATTTTGGAGGCTAGGAGTCCAAATTAAGAGTATCAGCCATGTTGATTCCTTCTGAGGTCTCCCAGGGAGAATCTGTTCCATGCTGTCCTAGCTTCTGGTGATTGCCAGTAATCCTTGGTGCTCCTCAGCTTGTGGATCACTCCAATCCTGCCTCTGTCTTCACATGACGTCGTCCTTTGGTGTGTCTCTTTGTATCTCTTCTCTTTTATAAGGACATCACTCATATTGGATTAGGACTCACCCTACTCCAGTATGACCTCATGTTAACTGATAACATCTTCAAAGACTCTATTTCTAAACAGGATCACGTTCACAGGTACCAGGGGTCAGCCTTCAACATATTTTTGGGGGGAACACATTCAATTGATAATGGCTATAAATATTTCACTGGGAGTGGGGCTGGAGGGGGGTTGAGACAGTCTCATAGGGGCTGCACCCTTGGAATTTTCTGGATGTGTCTGCCCAGAGGTAGGAGCCTAGAAGTGACCCTACATGAGTTGATTTATGAGGCATTTTGCTTTGGCTGAAGAAGGAGGGAGGACATGAGGTTGGGCGTTTTGAGAAATGAGGACATGGAAGGAGAAGGAATAGTGCTTGGTTCCACCCCACCCCTGTCAGAGGGGGCTCCTGCCAGTGGTTATAGGAAGTGTTCTCTTCTCCTTTGTGGAACTTGGGACACAAGATGTGCCTCCTTGGCATCTTGGATGTATTGTGCCCTGGGTGGCACAACATTTTCCTAGAGGAACAATGATGGCATCTAGGGCAGAAAACTGGCAGGAGAAGGTCGGTGCTGGGTGGGAGCTGGTGGTAACAGCGAGCAGGTGGGGGTTAATCTTGAACATGAGTGAGCTCCTCGACCCCTCCCTGCCAGGGATCCACAGACACCTTGTGGGGTGGGAGGATGTTAGAGGGACTGTGGTCCTTGGTTGAGCTGAAGGTTGCCAAGTCATGTGATGTGGATGCTTTTATTGATACTTCCTCATGTGTACCCACAAGCTAGGAGCCCTGGTGGTACAGTGCTTGAGAACTCGGCTGCTAACTGAAAAGTTGGCTGTTCGAACCCACCCAGCAGCTCCACAGGAGGAAGATCTAGCGATCTGCTCTCGTAAAGATTAAAAAAAAAAATACCCAACCGCCCCTCAAGTTGATTCTGACTCATAACGACCCCTGTAGGACAGAGTAGAACTGCCCAAAGGATTTCCAAGGCTGTAAATCTTTAGTAAGCAGACTGCCACATCTTTCTCCTGTGGAGCAGCTGGTGGGTTTGAAATGCTGACCTTTTGGTTAGCAGCCGAGTGCTTTAAGCACTTCACCACCAGGGCTCCTTCCATAAAGATTACAGCCTAGAAAACCCTATGGGGAAATTCTACTGTGTCACATGGAGTCGCTATGAGTCAAAATCGACTCGACAGCATCTAATAACAACAACTCAAAGCTAGAGGGCTTAGGTTCACTTGAAGGATCATTTTTTGGCCTAAGGAATAACATGAGTTTGGACAGAATTCCGGTTTTTCCACTTTGCCAGATTGGAGTAAAGGGCATCTCCAGAATCATCTTTTCACCGGAAGTTTCATCCTCGGAGTCTCCTCTGGGCTTGAAGGAGTCTAGAGGCTTGAGAGACCCCTTTCCAAGACTCTTAGTTGTCCCTCTGGTCAAAATTATCTAGAAGCAAAGCGATCAGGCTTTAGAGCTCTAACAACACCTTTTCCTTACTGGGTAGCTTTGGGAAAAACTTTTATCTTCTTTGAGCCCCAGTTTCCATCAATAAAGGGGGGGCATCCTTATCAAAGTGCTGACTGAGGTAGGGAATAAGTGAGATGATGTATGTAGAGTATGCAGCCCAGTAGCTGGCACACAGTATGTGCTTAATAAGTGTTGATTCTTTTTCTGGGTGATGCAAATGGTTAATGTACTTGGCTGCTAACAGAAAGGTTGGAGGTTCAAGTCCACTCAGAGGTACCTCAGAAGAAAGGCCTGGTGATCTACTTCTGAAAAATCAGCCACTGAAAACCCTATGGAGCACAGTTCTACTCTGGGACACATGGGGTTGCCATGAGTTGGGGCTGATTTGATGGCAACTGGTGTGTCCCCCTTCCCCCTTACTTGGAGAAAAGCGAGCACAACAGTTAAAGTCAGGGACTGGAATACAATTTACTCCCTGCATTCTTAATCTGGCCCTGGGCCTAGATTCCAAGGCCCTCCTGATATGGGGACAATGGCTGAGCCTGACCCAGGCCCCTGCCTGCAGCCCCATGCTACCCCAGCCCTCTTCTATGGCTTTGGAATGCTTTGATCTCTCTTGGATTCCAAAATGGTTGTTCCAGACAGGCCTCTTTCCCACCAGCCACTCCTGGGCTGGCAGTGTTGAAGCCTGCATCTGTCAAGTGACAGGTTTAACGAAAAACGAGGCACCAACTCACATGCATTAGGAAGGAACTGAGCTTTCTCAGCTACATCACACTACAAAAACCAGTTCTGTGCAGTCAAGCTCAGTGAGATTGATTTCTTGAAGTCCTTCATCTCCCTCTGATATTTCATCTCAGGAAGTCAATATTGTGGGTGTTGCCGTCTAAACAGTACACTCTTCTGCCCATATATGAATTGTTGGATGGGGGTTTGGGAGACTTCTCCCACTCAGTCATTTCCCTGTAAATCAGAAGCCAGCATCTTTGTTGCTTTAATGAAAGAAAGACTCCAGCCTGGTGAGCTAGCCTTGGGTGCATCTGACAACATGACATATAGATTCGAGCATGAGATCCACTTTTGGCCCCAAGAGCTGTCTCACGAAATAAGGGGGAAGTGAAATCTTGGTGTATCACTCTCCGATTGTAGTTAAGGTGCTTGGAGAGAGAGGAGTTGGCAGAGGCAGCTGAAGTGTTTGGGCATAACCTTTGGGTGAGGGGACAGGGCAAGGTAGATTTGTACCTTCATGGAGGCTACTCAGGTTCAGATCTGGAGCCAACTTTGGATGTTCTTAACCTTGGTTTTATTTGGTCACCCAGAGGAGCCAGATCCTGGGAAAACAATTACCACTAAGCCCATGGGAGGCCAAGTATAGGCTATCTTATCTGTTGTTGTTGGGTGCTATTGAATCGGTTCCGACTCGTAGTGATATAGTACAACAGAAGGAAACACTGCCTGGTCTTGTGCCATCCTCACAATCGTTGTTATGCTTGAGCCCATTGTTGCAGCCACTGTGTCAATCCATCTTGTTGAGGGTCTTCCTCTTTTTCACTGACCCTCTACTTTACCAAGCATGATGTCCTTCTCCAGGGACTGGTCCCTCCTGATAACACGTCCAAAGTACTTGAGACAAAGTCTCGCTATCCTCACTTCTCAGGAGCATTCTGACTGTACTTCTTCCAAGACAGATTTGTTTGTTCTTCTGGCAGTCCATGGTATATTCAATATTGTTCACCAACACTGTAATTCAAAGGCATCAATACTTCTTCAGTCTTCCTTATTTATTGTCCATTTTTCAAATGCATATGAAAATACTGTGGCTTGGGTCAGGCACACCTTAGTCCTTAAAGTGATATTCTTTTCTTTTTTTTTTTTTTTAACACTTTAAAGCGCTCTCTTGCAACAGATTTGCCCAATGCAATACATTGTTTGATTCCTTGACTGCTGCTTCCACAGGCATTGATTGTGGATCCAAGTAAAATGAACTCCTTAACAACTTCAATCTTTTCTCCATCTGTCATGATGTTGCTTATTGGCCAGTTGTGAGGATTCTTGTTTTCGTTATGTAGTGGTGTAATCCATAATGAAGGCTGTAGTCTTTGATGTTGATCAGTAAGTGCTTCAAGTCCTCTTCACTTTCAGGAAACAAGGTTGTGCCATCTGCATATCACAGGTTGTTAGTCTTTCGCAAATCCTGATGCCGCGTTCTTCTTCATATAGTTCAGCTTCTTGGATTATTTGTACAGCATACAGATTGAATAAATACGGTGAAAGGATACAACCCTGAAGCATGCCTTTCCTGACTTTAAACTACTCAGTATCCCCTTGTTCTGTTCCAACTACTGCCTCTTGGTCTATGTACAGGTTACTTATGAGCACAATTAAGTATTTGTAAATTCCGATTCTTCACAATGCTATCCATAGTTTATTATGATCCACACAGTCGAATGCCTTTGCATAGTCAATAAAACGCAGGTAAATATCTTTTTAGCATTCTCTGCTTTCAGCTAAGATCCGTCTGACATCAGCAATGATATTCCTCCTTCCACATCCTCTTCTGAATCTGGCTTGAATTTCTGGCAGTTTCCTGTCAATGTACTGCTGCAACCATTTTTGAATTATCTTCAACAAAATTTTACTTGCGTGTGATATTAATGATATTGTTCAATTATTTCCACATTCTGTTGCATCGCCTTTCTTTGGAATGGGCACAAATACGGATCTCTTCCAGTCATTTGACGAGGTAGCTGTCTTCTAAATTTCTTGGCATAGACGAGTGTCTATGTATCTGTTTGCTGAAACATCTCAGTTGGTATTCTGTCAGTTCCTGCAGCCTTGTTTTTCACCAGTGCCTTCAGCGCAGCTTAGACCTCTTCCTTCAGTACCATTGGTTCTTGAGCATATGCTACCTCCTGAAATTGCTGAATGTCGACCAATTCTTTTTTGTACAGTGGCTTTGTGTATTCCTTCCGTCTTCTTTTGATGCTCCCTGCATTGTTCAATATTTGCCCATAGAATCCTTCAGTATTGCAACTCAAGGCTTGCATGTTTTTCTTCAGCTTGAGAAATGCTGAGCATGTTCTTCTCTTTTGGTCTTTGTACATTTCATTATAACACTTTACTTTGTCTTCTTAAGCCATCCTTTGAAATTTGTTCAGCTCATTTACTTCATCATTTCTTCTATTTGCTTTAGCTGTTCTACTTTCAAGAACAAGATGCATAAATGGAGATGGAAAAAAGAGGCTAGATATGTGAGATACTAGTAAAGTAGAATTGTCAGAAAATGATTACCAATTGAACTCTGGAAGTGAAGAAAAAGGAATGGTCGAGTATATTTCTTTATGAACTTGGATGGGTGATGGTCTCTCTAGCACAAGAAAGGCATTGAAGGAGGAGGTACAGGAGGGCAAAGGGGATTTCTGATTTGATGAGGGTTGGAGGTGCTTGTGGGACATCTAGACAGAGATGTCCAGGACATGGTTGACTATATGTTCTGGAGCTTGGAGAAGAGATGAAGATAGGAGACACTGCCTTGGGGCTTGTCAGTCAGGGCTACTGGAAATCAGGGTCACTTAAGGAAATGTATAGAGAAGGTAGAGGGCAGACAAGCAACTGAGGGGTTCAGAGAAGAAATTAGCCCAGTTGGGCGCCTGAGGAATAAGTGATGTGGAGAGGCATGAGAGGAAGACAAGAGGGCAGGTGTGGTCAGCTATGTCAAGTACCACATGGGGCAAGGGAAATAAGGACTTGAGAAAGGTGACTTTTGGTGTCTAGGAGTGCTGTTTTTCAGACAGATCCTGTTCCCAGTTTGGTAGAAATAAGTACTAGTGACTCTTCAAACTTCGGTTTTCTAAAATTCCTTATTAGTCACCAAAAGTTTTGTTGACGGCAATATAGCTTCGCGACCGCTATATTGCCTGGCCCGATAGGTGTTTAAACAATAGTTGAAAGATAGATGTTACAATTTCCAGCCTGTCTTAGTCATCTAGTGCTGCTACAACAGAAATACCACAAGTGGATGGTTTTAATGAAGAGAAGTTTATTTCCTCATAGTCAAAGTAGGCTAAAAGTCCAAATTCAGGGCATCAGCTCCAGGGGAAGGCTTTTTCTCTGTTGGCCTTCTTCTCTTCAGTGTTCCCCCAGACTAGGAGCTTCTCAGCACAGGGACCCCGGTCCAAAGGACGTGCTCTACTCCCAGCACTGCTTTCTTGATGGTATGAGGTCCCCCTGTCTTACTGCTCACTTCTGTCTTTTATATCTCAAGAGATTGCCTCAGGACACAATCCAGTCTTGTAGATCAGCTCCTGCCTTACTAACACAACTGCCACCCATCCTCCCTCATTAACATCATAGAGGCAGGTTTACAACATACAGGAAAATCACTCAGTACCAGAAATCATGGCCTAGCCAAATTGATACACACATTTTTGGGGGAACATAATTCAAACCATGACACAGCCTGATAGCTCATCTTCCTTCAGGCCTGTTATTAATATTTCAGACACTCCTGTATCCAGGCAGGAACACACTGATAATGCTTCAGGTGGATGGTTTCCATGGAAACTAATCTCATTGATCTGTTAGTCATTTCTCTTGGTGCTAGTGTCACCAAGTGACCTGTTCTGGCCCTGTCTCCTCACTCTAGCCCTGAACCATGGGGGAGTGGAATGGAAGTGAGGGGTAATTTGCTGATCTCTGACTGTGAACTTGGCCATCTCTTTACACTATTTCTGTGGCCTTTTGGGATAGAGAGAAAATGGTCTCCATGTAGACATCATCTTAGAGGACTGCATAGCCTGGGTTTAAATTCTGGCTACCCTACTTTGGCATATGGGATTTTTGGTAAGTTACTGAAATGCTATGAGCTTCTCTTTCTTCATCTGTAAAATACAAATAACTCATAGGGTATTTGGGAGGATTGCTGAGGTGATAGATGAAAAGTAAATGTCCCTGGGTAGCGCAAACGGTTTGCACTTGACTACTACGTGGAAGGCTGGTGGTTTGAATTCACCAGCGGGTTCAGCATGCACTCCGGGTTGAGAAACCGTTTTCTCCGTGAGATTGAACACTTGTTCATGTATTAATTGATGAGCGATCATTCTTCTTTGTAGTCGTTTGTTCTCATCTTTTGCCCAATTATTTTTTTCCCATTTAGTGTGTTTATTTTTCATTATAATAGTTTATTGATGTTACTGTTGTCTTAGTAAGACTATTTTCTGGCATATTTTTCAAAAATTTTCCCAGTTTGCTTTTAAATAGGATATACATGCATATGTGCAAAATTGAAATTGTTCAAAAGAGTTTATAGTGAAAAGAAAGGCTCCCTCTCTCCTCTGTCCCCCATCCTCTCCGGAGGCAACTACTGATACCAGATTCTTGTTTATCCTTCCTGAGATACTTCACGCTTATATAGAATATTCATATATATATATTCCTTTTTACACAAATGATAACTTATTATGTAAATTGGTTTGTTGTTGTTAGGTGCCATTGAGTCAGTTTTCAACTCATAGCAACCCCATGTGACAAAGTAGAAGTGCCCCATAGTTTTTTCTAGGCTGTAATCTTTATGGAAAGGAACCCTGGTGGCACAGTGGTTAAGCACTTGATTGTGAGCCAAAAGGTTGGCGGTTCGAATCCACCAGCCACTCCAAGGGAGAAAGACATGGTGATCTGCTTCTGTAGAGATTACAGCCTTGGGCCTGACAGAGACTGGAGAAACCCTGTAAGTATGTACCCCGCACACCCTTTTAGCTCAGTCATGAAGACCCTCTTGAGATTCACCTTTTAGCCAAAGATTAGACAGGCCCATAGGACAAAACGAGACTAAAGAAGCACAGCAGCCCAGGGGCAAGGACTCGAAGGCAGGAGGGGACAGGAAAGCTGTTAATAGGGAACCCAAGGTTGAGAAGGGAGAGTATTGACATGTCATGGGGTTCTTAACCAATGACATAAAACAATATGTGTACTAACCGTTTAATGAGAAGCTAGTTTGTTCTGTAAACTTTCATCTAAAGTACAATAATAAAAAAAAGAAGACAAAAAAAGAGCAGAATAGACACAGAGACACACACCGGGGGAAGACAGATGCCAAGGAACACCAAGGAATGCCAAGGATTTCCAGAAGACACCAGAAACTAGGAGAGAGGCTCGCAGAAGGAATGACACGGCTGAGGCCCTGATTTGGCCTCGAGAACTGTGAGAAAATAAATGTCCGTTAAGTAAAAAAACAAAACAAAACAAAAACATTACAGAAAAAGCCTGTAGGGCAGCAGCTCTGCTCTGTCCTATAGGGTCAGTATGAGTCAAAATCGATTCCACAGCAACTGGTTTGGTTGTGGTTTTAATCTTTACAGAAGCAGATTGCCACGTCTTTCACCTGCTGAGCTGCTGAGTGGATTCTAATCACCAACCTTTCCATTAGCAGCCAAGCGCTTAACAGTTTCACCACCAGGGTTCCTTGATATAGATTGGTTTACAACTAGCTTTTTAATTTCCTAAATATCTTGGATATTACTGCATATCAGTTCTTATAGAGCTGCTTCGTTGTTTATAATGACTGATACTATTCTATTTTATGACTGAACCATAATTTCTTTAACCAGTCAAAAATTGATGAATATTTAGATCGTATCTAATCTGTTTTCTATCACAACACTGTGCAACGAATATCTTTGCAATACATGAGTTTATCTGTAAAATAACCTAGATGTGGAATAATTAGGTTAAAGTTTGATGTTGTCGTTAAGTGCCATCAAACTGATTATGACTCATAGTGACCCTATGTGACAGAATAGAACTGACCGTAGGGTTTTCTAGGCTGCAGTTTTTAAGGGAGCAGATCACCCACAGAGCTGCTTAACTGTTGTGCCACCAGGGATCTATAGAGGAGGTATCAATTTATACGCTCTCCAGCAGTGTATTCTTTATGTTGAGGTGTATCCATCTTTATGTGGTCTTCAACATAAAGAAAACACCACTGGAGAGAGTATAAATTTGTCTCTATGAGTTGGAACCTCAAAATAAAGAAAACAAAAATCCTCACAACTGGACCAATAAGCAACATCATGGTAAGTGGAGAAAAGATTGAAGTTGTCAAGGATTTCTTTTTGCTTGGATCTGCTATCAACACCCATGGAAACAGCAGTCAAGAAATCAAGCAATGTTTTGCACTGGGCAAATCAGCTGCAAAAGACCTTCAAACTATTAAAAAGCAAAGATGTTACTTTCAGGACTAAGGTGCGCCTGACCCAAGCCATAGTGTTTTCAATCGCCTCATGTGCATGTGAAAGCTGGACAATGAATAAGAAGACTGAAGAATCAATGTCTTTGAATTCTGGTGTTGGCAAAGAATACTGGGTATACCATGGACTAAGAGAAGAACAAACAAATCTGTCTTGAAAGAAGTGCAGCCAGAATGCTCATTAGAAGCAAGGATGGTTAGACTTCATCTCACATATTTTGGACATTTTATCAGGGTGACCAGTCCCTGGAGAAGGACATCATGCTTGGTAAAGGGTCAGCGAAAAAGAGGAAGACACTTGACGAGATGGATTGACACAGTGGCTGCAATAATGGTCTCAAGAATAAAGATGATTGTGAGGGTGGCACAGGACAGGGGAGTGTTTCCTTCTGTTGTGCATAGAGTCACTATGAGTTGGAACCGACTAGACAGCACTTAACAACAACCAGCAGTGTTTGAGAGTATCTGTTTCCCCATAGCTTTTCCAATACAGAATGGTACAATCTTTTGGATACTTATGAGCCTGATAGATAGAAAAAATAACTTAGCATAACTCTAATTACAATGTTCTTATTATGAATGGGAGCCCTGGTGGCACAGGGGTTAAGTGTTCTGCTGCTAACCAAAAGATGGGCAGTTGGAATCTGCCAGCCGCTCCTTGGAAACCCTATGGGACAGTTCTACTCTGTCCTATAGGGTCACTATGAGTTGGAATCGACTCAACGCAAATGGGTTTAGTTTAGTTTAATTTTTATTATGAATGAGATTGAGCATGTTTTCATTTGTAGAAGAGTCATTTGTTTTTCTTTTTTTTGTGAAATGTCTGTATATTTTCCCTTTTTTTCTACTGAAGCACTTCTCTTGTTCATATTCATTTGTGCGGTTTTAAACATGTTAGTGAATTTAGTCATTTGTGATGTAAATTGAAAAGATATCTTCCCAATTTGTTTGTCTTTTTAAGTGGTCTTTTTGTCATGTAGAACTTTATATATCTGAGTAGTTAAATTTATCCATATTTTTCTTTTATAACTTTTGGGTTTTGTGTTATATTTAGAAAAGCTTTTGCTCTCTAAAATGATTTTTAAAACTCCCATTTTTTTGTGATGTTTCATTTTTTTAAATATGCAAATTTTTGATCCATTTAGAATTTGTTTAGTGTAAAGGTGTTAATTATTACTTCAGTTTTATTTTCCTTCCAGATGACTAGCAGTTGTACCAATTATTTGTTAGATAATGATCATTTCTCCATTTACTTGAAATTTTATTATATGCTAAAATTTTAATGAATTTGTGCTTATTTTCTGTACTTTCTTTCAATTCCTTTGATCTGTCTGTGGATTTGTACCCTAGTACCATACATTTTTATTTACTATAACTTGATAATATCTTTTAATATCTTGTAGACCTAATCTATTCTCATTATAATTCTGTTTCATGTTTTCTCCTGGCATGTTTAGTGTTCATTTTTCCAAATGACCTTAGAATCATTTTGACTAATTGCAAAAAAAATTTGCTATTTTTATCAGTATGGCATTATAGGTATAAATTTTCTTAGAAAGAAATTACTGTTTTATGATGTTGAATTGTCCTATGCAAGACGATGTTAAACCTTCCCATTTGTTGAAGTCATCTTTTTTGTCTCTCAGTAACACTTTAAAGTTTTCTTTACATAGATCTTGTATATTTCTTTAAAAGTTTATTCCTAGAGGGTTTGCTTTTTGTTTTATTCCTATTTTAAGTCCGAGTTTTCTTCTACTACATTTTTTCAGAAATTGTTGTTTATTATGAATATTTTCATATGTAGAAAATTTTAATGTGTCATATAGTAAACCTAATAGTCTTTTTCTTGACAATTTCTATTCTTGAATCATGCTCAGAAAATCCTTCCTCACTTTAGAATAATATAAATTTTATTAAAGTACACAAATTATCAAAAAAATTTATAAGTATTAAAAATAATTTAAATTTAAATACTAACGTCATCTGGTATTTATTTTGATGCCTAACGTAAAGTAGTTTCTAGCTTTTTTTTCTTCCAATAGTTAACTAATTATTCTAGTAAAATTTATTAAATTTTTTATTTTTCCCTACTAATTTGAAACTAATTATTATGTACATACATGTATCTGTTTCTAGGGGTTTTATTCTGTTCCATGAATAAATTGATTTATGTATCACACTATTTTATTTAGCAAAATTTTAAATTATATCTCACAATCTGGCTTGTAAATTCTTCTGAATTGTTTTTATTTAGGGGAGTAATTCTTACTTATTCTTTTTTTAAATCTATGTATGTTTTGGAATTATTTTGTAAAATTCCAAAAAAAAATTTAGATTTTTAAAAATTGCATTAAATATATAAGTTAAGTTGGTGAAATTAAAAATTTTAAAGTATTATGTCTTAACACTCAGGAAACTGAACTCTTTCTCCATTTAGTCCAGTCTTCTTTTATATCCTGGAGTTAAATTTCCTAGGTTTATTCCGCCAGTCTTGCATTGCACTTGTTACTTTTATGATTAATAAGTGGAGCCCTGGTGGCGCAGTGGATGAGTGCTCGGCTGCTAACCGAAACGTTGGTGGTTCAAACTCACCAGCTACTCTGTGGGAGAAAGACATGGCAGTCTGCTTCTGTAAAGATTTACTTCCTTGGAAACTCTATAGAGCGGTTCTACTCTGTCCTATAGGGTCTCTATGAGTAGAAATCGACTCGATGGCAATGGTTTTTTGTTTTTTTTTTTAACTTTTATGTGTGCCTTCTCTGGGCCAGATCTGAAAGGTATGTCATTTCATTTGTTCCTCACAAAAAGACTTTGAGGAAGTCACTGCTATCATCAACATTTTATTGAACCTTGTGGACTTTAAATGACTTGCCCAGCGTCCCATAGTCTAAGAAATAGAAAAAAGACAGGATCTCGGAGCTGACATTTCTAACCCTTGCTCTCATGTTCTACTGAGATGAATAAGACTTGGTCCTTGCAAGAGTAGTCCATGGTCTATTGGGGGTAAGAAGGCTTTTTTTTTTAAGTTTTTATCCCCCACTTTGACTATACTGCTTATCTTTTCTATTTCTTTTTGGGTCATTTTTGGTACTGGATGTTTTCCTTGACCAATGGCTTCAAAATTATAGTATAGGGAGCTGTAGGATTCTATAGACAGGCCATAGGGTCTACTGTGGGTTGGGTGGCCAGGAGGGTGCAATTTTAAAGTATTTTA
Source organism: Dugong dugon (assembly GCA_030035585.1). Classification (NCBI taxonomy): domain Eukaryota; kingdom Metazoa; phylum Chordata; class Mammalia; order Sirenia; family Dugongidae; genus Dugong; species Dugong dugon. The sequence continues at coordinate 24,694,976 of CM057482.1, read as the reverse complement.
AGCCAAGTTCTCAAATCTATTAGGTTAGAGTTTGAAGTATTACTCTTTAGTGTTCTCTTTATCTGTAGCTAGGTACCTATCCTCATTCCTAATTTTGAATATTCATTTTTTCCTGATTAGACTAGTTTTGCCTAGTTTATGGGTTTAATTAACAAGCAACCTTTGACTGAAGTTATTAGTTTTATAATTTTGTTTGTATTCATTAATTTTTATTCTTATGGTTATTTTTCCCCTCTTTAGTTGTTTTTTCTCTACATTTAAGATACAGAGTTAAAAGCTTAATTTATTTTTACGCTTTCTTCTTTGGTAATAAATACATTGAATGCGATAATATTTTTTGTTACTGCAGAAGTATTGATAAGTAGCATTCTCATCATTTTCCTAAGAATATTATAATTTCTGTTTTGATCTTTTCCTTACTCTATAATTACTTAAGATATTGCTTCTTAAAAATTTCAAGTGATTGAATTTTTAAATAAATGTTTTATTAGGCTTTTAGCATCTCTTTTAAAAACTGATCATGATTCCCTGGCTCCTGGGAGTTTTGTTGTTGTTGTTAGTGTAACAAACCCTCATTTTTTAATGGGAAGTAATAATAGTACCAAAAGATTGGTGGTTCGAACCCACCCAGTGGCTCTGAGGGAGAAAGACCTGGTGATCTGCTCTGGTAAAGATTACAGCTTAGAAAACCCTACAGAGCAGTTCTACTCTGTAACACATAGGGTTGCTATGAGTTGAAATTGACTCAATGGCACCTAACAACAACAATGATGTGGGGTTGCTGTAAGGATTAAGTAAAATCACGCATGTCAAGTGTCAAGTGTCAAGCACAGTCTTATTATTATTATCATTAGTCCTAAATCAATACCAATCTTGACCTTTATAGTTCTTTTTTAAATTAAGTTTCCTCATGCTACACTGTAAGCTGTAGATTGCCTAGTCAGTTAATGAAGTTTAAATTTAAACAAGTGGAAAACATGTAACTATTTGTTTATGTTATTATGGAGCATTCTTGTTCTGAGTACAAGATGGGTCTAGATTCTCCTCTCAGACTTTAGGATTCTAAGACGCAAATTACCTGGGGTGACAGGTCTCCAGGCTGCAGAGGGGCTGCCCAGCAACAGGGTTAAGAGCAAGCTCCACAGCCAGCCTGTCTGTCTTCATCGCCCAGCTCCTGCACTCACTGGAGTTACGTGACCTCTCTACCTCTGCGCCTTCATCTGTGAAAGAATGAGGATATTAACAGCACCAGCCTCACTGGCTTATCATGAAGATTAAATGAATTGATACATGTAAAGCATTTAAATATCTGGCAGGTAGTAAGTGGTAGGTAAGCGTGAGCTGTTATTAGCTATCAATGATACCCTCCTTCTCTTCTCCACTGTCAACACTTTTCCAGACCCTTACAGCCTTTCACAGAAATTAATCTTCATTAATTCAATTCAGTACAAGAAACATTTTTCGAGCAGCTACTATGTTCCAGGCACTGTGCTATTACTTGTACAGAGCTCAACAGCTGTTGTTGTTAGGTGTCATTGAGTCGATTTTCAACCCATAGTGACCCCACGTGACAAGGTAGAACTGCTGTAATCTTTATGGAAGCAGATCGCCAGGTCTTTCTCCTGTGGAGCCACTGGGTGGGTTCAAACCACCAACCTTTTGGTTAGCAGCCAAGTGCTTATCCGCTGTACCACCAGGGCTTCTCTCTATATCAATTATAGGAGATAAACATATAAAAAGAATAACTGTAAGGGAGCACAGCAAATATAACAGTGGGAACATAAGTAAGAGCAGAGGAAGCACAGGGAAGAGGGAGCTGTTTGTCTCTGGCGAGGAGGAGGAGGGGAGTAGAGGGGACCATGACTCGATTTTGGGTTGTGCCCAAGCTGAATTCATAGGCGAGGAAACAGCCTGTCAACAACATGGAGACCTGAAACAACCTGAGGTTCCCAGGGCCATCTCCTCAGGCTGTCTCCTGTCCTCTGCCCCCAACATTCCCCCTCTGCTGTTTGCCTCCTTGTAGAAATGTGTAGATATGTCATCAGGAAAGACCCATCCCTAGAAAAGGACATCATGGTTGGTAGTCAGTCAGTGAAAATGAGGGAAATTCTCAATGAGATTGATTGACACAGTAGCTGCAACAATGGCCTCAGACATACCAATGGTCATGAACATGGCGCAGGACCAGGCAACATTTTGTTCTGTATACATTAGGTCACCATGAGTCAGAGCAACTAACAACAAGAAATGTCCCCGCCAATTCCTTTGAAGTCCAGCTCAGGTTCCACTTTCTTCTAGAGACCTGTCCCAATCACTCTGTCATTATTGGGTGCTGTTGAGTCTATTCTGACTCATAGCGACCCAGTGTGACAAAGTAGAACTGCCCTGTAGAGTTCTGGCTGTAATCTTTATGGAAGCAGATAGCCAGGTTTTTCTCCCTTGGAGCCACTGGGTGAGTTTGAACCACCGACTGTTCAGTTAGCAGCTGAGCACTTAACTGTTGTGCCACCAGGGCCCCTTCCCAACCACACTGTTATTGTTGTTAAGTGCCATGGAGTCAGTTCCAACTCATAGCGACCCTATGCACAACAGAACAAAACACTGCTGGGTCCTATGCCATCATCACAATCGTTGCTATGTTTGAGCCCACTGTTGCAGTTGCTGTGTTGATCCATCTTGCTGAGGGTCTTCCTCTTTTTCGCAGAGCCTCTACTTTACCAAGCATGGTGTCTTTCTCCAGGGCCTGGTCCTTTCTGATAACATGTCCAAAGTACATAAGATGAAGTCTTGCTATCCTCCCTTCCAAGGAGCATTCTGGCTGTACTTCTTCCAAGACAGATTTGTTCGTCCTTCTGGCAGTCCATGGTATATTCAGTATTCTTCGCCAACACCATAATTCAAAGGCGTCAATTCTTCTTCAGTCTTCCTCATTCGTTGCCCAGCTTTCACATGCATATGAGGCTATTGAAAACACCATGGCTTGGGTCAGGTGCACCTTAGTCCTTAAGGTGACATCTTTGCTTTTCAACACTTTAAAGAGGTCTTTTGCAGCAGATTTGCACAGTGCAGTACATCATTTGATTTCCTGAATGCTGTTTCCATGGGCATTGATTGTGGACCCGAGTAAAATGAAATCCTTGACGACTTCATTCATTTGTCCGTTTATCATGATGTTACTTATTGATCCAGTTGTGGTCCCAACCATGCTAACCCACACTAATTTCTCTCGCATTTGCTCTTCCTTTGTACTTTTGTTTAGACTACATCCCTGGGCTCAGATTAGAATAGACATCTGATAATTCTCTGTGTATTCCCTCCTCCTCCTCGTAGGTGCCTACACAGTGCCAGGATCGTGATAGGTGAGTGTTGATGGATTAAATGATTATTAAACCATTAAATAATCAATGCTTGTTCCCACCATCACAACTATGAGAGCACTGGTTCCCACTGAAATCCCTACTAGTCTTTGAAGAGGAGAAGAAACCAGATTTGTCTTTGCAAAGCTCAGAATAAGTATTCCTTTTACACGTTTCTGTTCAGGAATCCAAGGGAGCAGAAGGGGCCTGGCTTGTGATTACAAAACGGCTGACAGACAAGAAGGAAAGGGATGTAGAAACCTTGCAAATACAGCTCTCATTGCTGAAATGTCAAACCAACTGAAGTCAAGCCCATTAATCTTGTTTTATTGCAAGATTCAAAATCGCCGTGCCATGGCAGCCACAAAACTGATGGATGGATTTCCCTGTGCTCACCCAGCACCTCGGCTGCCTGGGAAACCAGACCCAGATGAACAGGGAGAGGAAATTAAACCAGGCTTTGAGGTTTTCAGTAACTGCTGGGAGAAGAAGATGGTGCACTCATGGTCTCTGGCCTCCAACTTGCTTATGTTTGGTTTGTACTGCATTTTTTATAAGCAAATAAAAGCAGCAGCAGTGCTGAAACCATCACAGTAAATCTTAAACGCCTTCCTGCTCCAGTGACAAGGTAGGAGAGGACACAACCTGGCTGCCTTGTTCTTTACAGCCACGAAGCTGTGATCTCAGTTGACTCTGTACTAGTGAAGCAGGTGAAAGATAGTAGCACCTGGCTGTTTTAATTTACAGCTGACTACTGGGGACTGGTCAAAAACCTTTTTCCATAGGTCAGTTTTCAAGTTAGATTCCTTTTTTTTCTTTCAAATAACCATTTTCTATGTGCTGCTGGTATAATTAATGGTTCAGTTCAGTAATTCCACATTTATAGTGGGCCTACTATGTGCTCAGCACATTCAGGGCTAGAAATATTGAGGCAAATTATGTATAGTCTATTACTTCGCTTGCTGAAAGCAAAGAGAACTTGAAGCACTTACTGATGAAGATCAAAGACTACCTTCATTATGGATTACATTTCAACATAAGGAAAACAAAAATCCTCACAACTGGACCAATAAGCAACATCATGATAAATGGAGAAAAGACTGAAGTTGTCAATGATTTCACTTTACTTGGATCCACAATCAACGCCCATGGAAGCAGCAGTCAAGAAATCAAAAGACACATTGCACTGGGAAAATCTGCTGCAAAAGACCTCTTTAAAGTGTTAAAAAGCAAAGATGTCACCTTAAGGACTAAGGTGCACCTGACTCAAGCCATGCTATTTTCAATCTCCTCATATATATGGGAAAGCTGGGCAATGAATAAGGAAAACAGAAGAAGAATTGATGCCTTTGAATTATGGTGTTGGCAAAGAATATTGAATATACCATGGACTGCCAGAAGGACGAACAAATCTGTCTTGGAAGAAGTACAGCCAGAATGCTCCTTGGAAGGGAGGATAGAAGACTTCATCTTATGTACTTTGGACATATTATCCGGAGGGACCAGGCCTTGGGTAAGGACATCATACTTGGCAAAGTAGAGGGTCAGTGGAAAAGAGGAAGACCCTCAGGGAGATGGATTGACACAGTAGCTGCAACAATGGGCTCAAACATAGCAACGATTGTGGTGATGGGGTAGGACCGGGCAGTGTTTCATTCTGTTGTACACAGGGTTGCTATGAGTGGGAACTGATTCAACGGCCCCTAAAACATTTCCTAATACAGGATAGGGGTTGGGGAATAGACAGAGAGAGACAGAGACACTCACTTCCTTGAATTGTGGCTGATAATACACCCAGAATATTTTTCCTGGTTTGTTTGCCTTCTGATTTTTAGGAGCCCTGGTTCTGGCACAGCGATTAAGCACTCGGCTGCTAACCAAAAGGTCAGTGGTTCGAACCCATGAGCCGCTCTGTGGGAGAAAGTAGTGACTGTGTGCTTTTGTAAAGATTGACAGTCTTGGAAACCCCTTGGGGTAGTTCTACTCTATCCTGTAGGTCATACGAGTCAGAATTTACTTGAAAGAAATGGGTTTTCTGATTTTTAAAGAACATAGAGGTGTGTTTCTATATTTTTTATGTTGTAGATTACCTCTCTACTCTTTTATGATTTCTTCTATCATTTGCAAAGTATTTATTTCTATTTTATTTTAATTTCCCGTGGCCAGATTAAAAGATAGCTCAAATCCAACTGAAATTTATTTCAGTGTAAGATGTGCATGAGTTACGGGTTTGTGTGTGTGTATTTAAATTGCTGTATATACAGAATTCCATCTTATAAAGATACCACACTTTGTCTATTTCCCCATGGTTATTGAGAAACTTTTTAATTATTTTTTGCTGCTTCAAACAATTCCTTATAGAACATATGTCAAAGTTTCTCTAAAGTGTGTACCTGGAACAGAATTGCTGGGTCACAGGTGTATATTTGCAATTATCCTAGATAATGCCAAGTTGCTCTGAAAATGGTGACCCAAATTTATGTACCTACCATCAGAATATGAGATTGCCTGTTTTCCCATAGCTTCACCAGTTCCTAATGTTAACCATGTTGTATGTGTGTGTTTTAGTCTGATGGATGTGAAATGGTATCTCATTGTTGTTTTCATTTGCCTCTTCTTGATTACTAGTAACTTAAATATCTTTTCATATATTTATGAACCATTTAACATTTCTCATTTTAGAATCGCCTGGTCATTATCTTTGCTCATTTTTTTAAAAAAAAAATTCATTGTTATCCTTTTCTTTGTTGTTTTGTAGAAGTTCTTTAGATGTTTTGGAAATTAATTCTTCTTTCTTAAGTTTATTACAAGTATATTTCCTAGTATTTTTTCTTTTCATTTAACTTTGTTTACTGTCTTTCAGTATACCAAAGATTTTATTTATTTTTTTATTGTGGTAAAAACATACATAACACATCTGCCAATTCAACATCTTTCCTGTGTGTAATTCAGTGACACCAATTGCATCAATGAGGTTGTATAACTGTCACCAATTTTTGTTGTCAAATTTTCTCTCACCGTAAACAGAAAATCAATGATGTGATCAGGTTGTAAAATATTTTCCTTTATGGTTTATGCTTTTTGTCTTTATTTAAGAAATAATTCCCTAACCTCAGCTCATAAAAATATTACTTCTCATAGATTTCAAACTTTTCTTTTTCTCGTTTGCTGTTGTTGTTAGGTGCCATTGAGTCGATTCCAACTCATAGCGACCCTGTGCATAACAGAACAAAACATTGCTCAGTCCTGTGCCACCCTCACAATAGCAGGTATGTTTGAGCCCATTGTTGCAACCACCACATCAATTCATTTCGTTAAGGGTCTTTCTCTTTTTTGCTGACCTTTTACTTTCTCATTAGGTTTTAAATCAATCTGAAATTTATTTTGGGACCTCATTATCTCTTTATCAAGTATGGAAATTTGAAACAAATAGGATGAATTAACCTTTTAGTTAATGTTTAAGAACAGATGGTAGTGGGTGAAGATTATGAGTGCCCTAAATATTTAGACAAGTTTATCAATAAATTCGTGGGGATCTTTGGGAATTTTTAGTGACATATTCCACATTTTCATTTCGCCTTTGATCCTGTCTGTTTTGGGATATGTGAATGTGTTATGTAACCTTAATACATACTGTCATTTAAATGTGTTTATCTTGCCTCCACCAATTCAATTACAGTATAAACTTCTAAAGGGCAGGGCTCATATTTTGTAATTCCTTGAATGGCCCACCTTGACTATGAAGAGCAAGACTGAGATTTTAAGCCTCCCATATAAGTAAAAGTGAGCTTTGTCAACGTTGTCACCCTGGGAAGGCTCTAATGGTGTCTTTAGAGCAACTGTTTTAGATTGACTTTCGATGACTAGTACCAATTGCCATCAAGTGGATACTGACTCATGGTGCTCCCATGTGTATCAGAGTAGAACTGCACTCCTTAGGATTTTCAGTGGCCGATTTTTCAGAAGCTGATCTCCAGGCCTTTCTTCAGGGATATCTCTGGGTGGTTTCAAACTGCCAAGCTTTTGGTTAGCAGCATACTTACACCCACAAAAACACACATGCTCACACATACACATACAAGTGTAAAAAATATCTATCCTTGATATTCGTAAATTTTTTATCATACAACTACAGTGAAACCTGTGAGAGCCAGAACTTGACTGGACTGCATTGTTTTTCTGGGGCTACAGTTTTAGTACTTTTCTATCTCTCCTGTTAGGGGAAAATATTTCCGTTTTCCTTCTCTGACAGGTTTGTGCCTTATGCAGGTTCCAGCTTTCGCAAGTTTTACTGTATATGTAATATTACCATGTGCCTTAATTTTTTCTTTACTATTAATTGCTAGATTCCATTCTCATTTTTAATTGTCTGTTTTTTTGTCTGTTTGTTTGTCTCAGATAATGTGATAGAATTGACCAGAGATTTATCTGTGGGTTTGTTGTTTCTTCTTGTGGTAAAATATATATAACAAAACATTTGCCATTTCAACCATTTATATGTGTACAATTCAGTGACATTAATTATGTTCACCAAGTTGTGCAACCACCACCACTATCCATTTCCAATTATTTCATCACCCTTAATAGTAAGTTAGTACCCCTTAAGTAATAATTTCCCTTTTATACCCTCCAAACCCACCTCTGGTAACTACTAATAAATTTTGGTCTCTATGCATTTGCCTATTCTAGATAGTTCGTAGAAGTGGGATCACACAATAGCGTCTTTTGTGTCTGACTTATTTCACTCAGCATAATGTTTTCAAGGCTCAGCCAAGGCTCATATATGGCATGTCTCAGAACTTCATTTGTATTTATGACAGACTAATATTCCATAGTATGGATATAGCCCACTACTCATCTGTCAGTTTGTCCTGCTGTGGTGGGTTTCATGTTGTTATGATGCTGGAAGCTATGTCACCAGTATTTCAAATACCAGCAGGGTCACCCATGGTGGATAGGTTTCAGCAGAGCTTCCAGACTAAAACAGGCTAGATAGATGGACCTGGCGATTTACTTCTGAAAAAATTAGCCAGTGAAAACCTCATGAATAGCAGTGGAACGTTGTCTAATATAGTGCCAGAAGATGAGCACCTCAGGTTGGAAGGCAGTCAACTCAAAATATGACTGGGGAAGAGCTGCCTCTTCAAAGTAGAGTCTACCTTAATGACTTGGAGAGAGTAAAGCTTTCAGGACCTTCTTTTGCTGATGTGGCACGACTCGAAAAGACAAGAAACATCTGCAAACATCCATTAATAATTGGAACATGTAATGTAGGAAGTATGACTCTAGGAAAATTGGGAAGTTGTCAAAAATGAGATGGAGCACATAAAGATCAATATACTAGGCATTAGTGAGCTGAAATGGACTGGTATTGACCATTCTGAATTGGACAATCATATGCCGTACTATGCTGGGAATGACAACTTGAAGAGGAATGATATCACATTCATCCTCAAAAAGAATATTTCAAGATCTATCCTAAAGTGTAACACTATCAGTGATAGGATAATATCCATACACCTACAAGGAAGACCAGTTAAAATGTCTATTATTCAAATTTACACACCAACCACTAAAGCCAAAGATGAAGAAATTGAAGATTTTTGCCAACTTCTGCAGTCTGAAATTGATCAAACATGCAATCAAGATACATTGATAATTACTGGTGATTGAAATGTGAAAATTAGAAACAAAGAAGGATCATTAGTAGGGAAAATATGACCTTGGTGATAGAAACATCACAAGAAATTGCATGATAGAATTTTGCAAGAACAAAAACGTATTCATTGCAAATACATTTTTTCAACAACATAAACAGCGACTGTACATGTAGACCTCACTGGATGGAAAACACAGGAATCAAATCCACTATCTCTGTGGAAAGAGATGATGAAGACGCTCAATATCATCAGTCAGAACAAGGCCAGGGGCCAACTGTGGAACAGACCATCAATTGCTCATATCCAAGTTCAAGTTGAAGTGGAAGAAAAGTAGAACAAGTTCACGAGAGCCAAAATATGACCTTGAATATATCCCACCTGAATTTAGAGACCATCACAGGAATAGATTTGACACACTGAAGACTAATTATGGAAGACCAGACGAGTTGTGGGACATTATACATAAAAAAAGCAAGAGGTCATTAAAAAGACAAGGGGGAAAAAAGACAAAAATGGATGTCAGAGAGACTCTTAAACTTGCTCTTTAATGTAGAGTAGGTAAAGTGAACAGGAGAAGTGATAAAGTAATAGAACTGAACAGAAGATTTCAAAGAGTGGCTCGAGAAGACAAAGTAAAGTATTACATGACACGTGCCAAGACCTGGAGTTAGAAAAACAAAAAGGAAGAACACACTCAGCATTTTTCAAGCTGGAAAAGCTGAAGAAAAAATTCAAGCCTTGAGTTGCAATATTGATGATTCTACGGGGAAAATATTGAATGACGCAGGAAGCATCAAAAGAAGGTGGAAGGAATACACAAAGTCACTGTACCTAAAAGAGTTGGTTGAAGTTTAACCATTTCAGGAGGCAGCATATGATCAAGAACCAATGGTATTGAAGGAAGAAGTCCAGGCTGCACTGAAGGCATTGGCGAACAACAAGGCTCCAGGAATTGACGGAATACCAACTGAGATGTTTCAACAAATGGATGCAGCCCTGGAAATGCTCACTCATCTATGCCAAGAAATTTAAAGGACTCCCACCTGGCCAACTGACTGGAAGAGATCTATTTTTGTGCCCATTCCAAAGAAAGATCATGCAACAGAATGCAAAAATTGTCAAATAATGTCATTAATATCACATTCAAGTAAAATTTTGCTGAAGATCATTCAAAAGTAGCTGCAGCAGTACATTGACAGGGACCTGCCAGAAATTCAAACTGGATTCAGAAGAGGAGGTAGAATGAGGAATATCATTGCTGGTGTCAGATGGATCCTAGCTGAAAGCAGAGAACACCAGAAAGAGGTTTACCTGTGTTTTATTGACTATGCAAAGGCATTCGACTGTGTGGATCGTAACAAATTATGGAGAACATTGAGAAGAATGGGAATTCCAGAACACTTAACTGTGCTCATGGGGAACCTGTACATAGACCAAGAGGCATTCTTTCAAACAGAACAAGGGGATATTTTGTGATTTAAAATCAGAAAACGTGTGTGTCAGGGTTGTATCATTTCACCATACTTATTCTATCTGTATGCTGAGCAAATAATCTGAGAAGCTGGACTATATGAAGAAGAAGGTGGCATCAGGATTTGTGGAAGTCTCATTAACAACCTGCATTACGCAGATGACACAACCTTGCTTGCTGAAAGTGAAGAGGACTTGAAGCACTTACTGATGAAGATCAAAGACTACAGCCTTCAGTGTAGATTGCACCTCAACATAAAGAAAACCAAAATCCTTGCATCGACCAATAAGCAACATCAAGATAAACAGAGAAAACATTGAAGTTGTCAAAGATTTCATTTTACTTGGATCCACAATCAATGCCCATGGAAGCAGTAGTCAAGAAATCAAACAATGGATTGCATTGTGCAAATTTGCTGCAAAAGACCTCTTTAAAGTGTTAAAAACCAAAGATGTCATTTTGAGGACTAAGGTACGCCTCACCCAAGCCATGGTATTTTCAATTGCCTCATATGCATTCGAAAGCTGAATGATGAATAAGGAAGACTGAAGAACAATTGAAGCCTTTCATTTGTGATGTTGGGGAAGAATTCTGAACTTACCATGGACTAGTATAAGAATGAACAAATCTGTCTTGGAGGAAGTACAGCCAGAATGCTCCTTAGAAACAAGGGTGGCGAGACTTCATCTCATGTACTTTGGACATATTATCAGGAGGGACCAGTCGCTGGAAAAGGACATTATGCTTGGTAAAGTAGAAGGTTGGAGAAAAAGAGGAAGACCCACAACACAGTGGCTGCAACAATGGGCTCAAGCATAACACAGATTGTGAGAATGGCACAGGACCAGACAGTGTTTCTTTCTATTGTACTTAGGGTTGCTATGAGTTGGAGCCAACTCAGTGTCATCTCACAATAATAACATGGATATACCACATTTTGTTTATGCATTCATCCATTGATAGGAACTTAGATTGCTTCTTTTTGTTATTGTGAATAATGCTCCAATAAACATGGGTGTGCATATGCCTATTTGTGTCATGGCTCTTACTTCTTTAGGGTATATACCTAGGAGTAGGATTGCTGTATCATATGGTATTTCTGTTTCTAGCTTTTTGCAAAAGCGCCATACCGTTTTCCATAGTGGCCGTACCATTTTACATTCCTACTAGCAGTGTATAAGAGTTCCAATCTTCCCACAACCTCATCAACATTTGTTGTTTTCTGTTTTTATTAATAGTGCCGTTATTGTTGGGGTGAGATGGTGTCTCATTGTGGTTTTGATTTGCATCTCTCTAATGGCTAATGATCATGAGCGTTTCTTCATGGGTTTGTTAGCTGCCTGAATGTCTTCTTTGGTGGTCTGTTCATATCCTTTGCCCATTTTTTAGTTGGATAATTTGTCTTTGTTTTTGGGGTGTTGAAATTTTCTATAAATTTTAGAGATTAGAACCTTGTCAGATATGTCATAGCCAAAAAGGTTTTCCCAGTCTGTAGGTTCTCTTTTTACCCTTTTGGAGAAGTCTTTTGATGAGCATAATTGTTTAATTTGTAGTAGATCTCATTTATCTAGTTCATCTTCTCCTGAGTTGTGCATTTTTAGTTATGTTTGGTATTCTATTTATGCCATATATTAAGGCACATAACATTGTCCCTATTTTTTCTTCTCTGATCATTATAGTTTTTGGGTTTATATTTAGGTCTTTGATCCATTTTGAGTTAGTTTTTGTGTATTGTGTGAGGTATGGGCCCTGTTTCACTTTTTAAAAAGTGGACATCCAGTTTTGCCAGCACAGTTTGTTAAAGTGACTATCTTTTCCCCATTTAATGGACTTTAGCCCTTTGTCAAAGATCAGCCATCCATAGATGGATGGATTTACATCTGGGTTCTCATTTCTGTTGCATCAATCTATGTGTCTGTTGTTATACCAGTACCAGGCTGTTTTGAGTACTGTGACTGTATTGTAGGTTCTGAGATCAGGTAGTGTGAGGCCTCCTACTTTATTCTTCTTCTTCGACAATGCTTTACTTATCCAGGACTTCTTTGCTTTCCATATAAAGTTGGAGATTAGTTTTTCAGTCTCATTACAGAATGCTGTTGAAATTTGGGTCAGGATTGTATTATATCTATAGATAGCTTTGGGTAGTATTGACATTTTTACAATGTTAAGTCTTCCTATCCATGACCATGGTATGTTTTTCCTTTTATGTCGGTCTCTTTTGGTTTCTTGCAGTAGTGTTTTGTGGTTTTCTTTATATAGGTCTTTTACATCCCTAGTTAGATTTATTCCTAAGCATTTTATGTTTTGAGGGACTATTGTAGATGGTATTGTTTTCCTGATTTCCTTTTTGAAGTTCTCTTTGTTGGTGTCAAGGAATCCAGCTGATTTTTGTGTGTTGATCTTGTATCCTGCTAGTTTACTGAATCCTTCTATTAGTTTCAGTAGCTTTCTTGGGAATCATTGGGCTTTTCTACATATAGGATCATATTATTGGTGAATAGGGATAGTTTTACCTCTTCCTTACCAATCTGGACGCACTTTATTTGTTTTTCTTGCCTTATTCCTCTAGCTAGGACTTCCAGTACAATGTTGAATCAGAGTAGTGATAAAGGGCATCAGTGTCTAGTTTCTGTTCTCAAGGGGAGTGCTTTCAGTCTTTCTCCATTGAGAATAATGTTGACCATTGGTTTTGTATGAGTGTTCTTTATTATGTTGAGAAGTTTCCAATCTATTCCTATTTTGCTGAGAGTTTTTTTAATCAGGAATCAGTGTTGGACTTTATCAAATGCCTTTTCTGTGTCGATTGAAATGATCATATGATTCTTTTATTTATGTGGTGGTGTCATGGATGGAATTGTGTCCCCCCAAAATATGTGTCAACTTGGTTAGGCCATGATTCCCAGTATTGTGTGGTTGTCTTCCATTTTGTGATTGTAATTTTATGTTAAAGAGGATTAGGGTGGGATTGTAACACCACCCTTACCCAGGTCACATCCCTGATCCAATATAAAGGGAGTTTTCCTGGGGCGTGGCCTGAACCAACTTTTATCTCTCAAGAGATAAAAAGGAAAGGGAAGCAATCATTGAGGGGAGACATGATACCACCAAGAAAGCAGTGCTGGGAGCAGAGCACATCCTTTGGACCTAGGGTCCCTGTGTGGAGAAGCTCCTAGTCTGGGGGAACATTGATGAGAAGGCCAACAGAGAGAAAAAGGCTTCCCCTGGAGCTGACACACTGAATTTGGACTTTCAGCCTACTTTACCGTGAGGAAATAAATTTCTCTTTGTTAAAGCCATCTACTTGTGGTATTTCTGTTATAGCAGCACTAGATGACTAAGACAGGTGGATTACATTGATAGATTTTCCAATGTTGAACCATCCTTGCGTACCTGATGTGAATTCCTCTTGGTCATGATGTACTATTTTTTTGATATGCTGTTGAATTCTATTGGCTAGAATTTTGTTGAGAATTTTTGCATCTATATTCATGAGGGATACTGGTCTGTAATTTTCTTTTTTTGTGTGTTGTCTTTGCCTGGCTTTGGTATCAGGGTTATTTTGCCTTCATAAATGAATTAGAGAGTATTCCTTCCATTGCTATACTCTGAAGTAGTTTGAGTAGTATTGGTGTGAGCTCTTCTCTGAATGTTTGGTAGAATTCTCCAGTGAAGCCATCCAGGCCTGGGTTTTTTTTGTTGTTGGGAGGTTTTTTTTTTTGTTTTTTTTTTTTTTTTATTACCTCTTCAGTCTCTTCTTTTGTTATGGGACAGTTCAGTTTTTCTACTTCAGTTTGTGTTAGTTTAGCTAGGTACTGTGTTCTGGAAATTTGTCCATTTCCTCTAGGGTTTCAAATTTGTTGGAGTACAATTTTTCATAGTATTCTGTTACTATCCTTTTTATTTTTAGCTGGTTCTGTTCTAATGTCACCCATCTCATTTCTTATTTGGGTTATTTGCTTCTTCTCCTGCTCTTCTATTATAATTTGGCCAGTGGTTTGTTGATTTTATTGATCCTTTTAAAGAACCAACTTCTGGTCTTATTGATTCTTTCTATTGTTTTTCTGTCTCCATTTCATTTATTTCTGCTCTACTTTTTATTATTTCTTTTCTTCTGGTGACTGTGGGCTTCTTTTTCTGCTCTTTTTCTATTTGTTCAAATTGTAGGATTAATGTTTTGATGTGGGCCTGTTCTTCTTTTTTGCTGTGTGCATTTATTTCTATAAATTGACCTCTGAGCACTACTGTTGCTGTGTCCCAAAGGTTTTGGTATGTTGTGTTTTCATTCTCATTTGATTTTAGGAATTTTTTTTATTTCATCTTTGATTTGTTCTATTACCCAGTGGTTTTTAAGCAAGGTGTTATTCAATTTCTACGTATTTGATTTTTTTCCTTGCTCTTCCTGTTATTGATTTCTATTTTTATAGCATTATGATCAGAGAAAATGCTTTGTATTATTTTGATGTTTTGGATTTTATTTAGGCTTGCTTTGTGGCCTAAAACATGGTCTATCCTGGAGAATGATCCATGGCATTGAAAAAGAGTGTCTACTTTGCTGCGGTTGGGTAGAGTGTTCTGTATATGTCTGTGAGATTGAGTTGGATAATTGTGGCATTTTGATATTCTGTATCTTTGTTGAATTTCTTTCTGGTTACTCTGTCCTTCACCAAAGGTGGTGTGTTGAAGCCTCCTACTATTATTGTGGAACTTTCTGCTTCTCTTTTCAATGCTGTTATAGTTTATTTTATGTGTTTTGGAGCCCTACCATGGGTGCATATATATTTATTACGGTTATGCCCTCTTGGTGGATTGACCCGTTAATCATTATATAATGTCTTTCCTTATTTTTCATGTGGATTTTAGTCAATTTTATCAGAGATTAAAATTGCCACTCCTGCTCTTTTTTTGGTTGTTTTCTTTATATATATATTTTCCATTCTCTGAGTTTTAGTTTATTTATGTCTTTGTGTCTAAGGTGTGTCTCTTGTAGACAGCATATTGATGAGTAGTGTTTTTTTAATCCATTCTGTCACTCTCTGTCTCTTTACTGGTGCATTTAATCCATTTACATTCAGTGTGATAATCAATAAGTATGAGTTTACTGCTGTAATTTTGTTCTGCTTTAGTGTGTGTGTCTACGTGTGTGGTGTTGATGGTTTCTTTGTTCTGCTTAATTTTCTGCACTGAGTACTTTTTGTCTGTGGATTTTCTTTTCATTTTTTTCATTGTTGTTGATTTTGTGTTTTTCTTCTTTTTTATTTTGATGAGTATGTTTGTTAACTTTCTTTGCAGTTACCTTGAAATTTATCTTTATCTTCCTAAGTTTAAAACAGTCTTTTATTGCTTGATATTGCCTTGACTTCCTCTCCCTATGAAAGTTCCGTAACTACACTATTTATTCCCCACTTTGTATTGACATTGTCATCATTTGCAGATTGAGCTCTCTGGTTCCCTGTTTTCAGTCTTTTAGCTTTGTTTTATTTTTGAGAATTCTTTATCTGGGTTGGTATGTGGCTGATGCTGTCCTGTGTCCTAATCTCAGGTTGTTGTCAGATGTTGTTGGTTCTCTGTCCAAAGGACTCCCTTTAATATTTCTTGTAATGTTAGTCTGGTTTTTACATTTCCCCTTAATTTCTGCTTACCTGGAGATGTCCTAATTATACCATTGTATTTGAGAGACAATTTTGCTAGACATATAACTCTTTGTTGGCAATTTTTTTCTTTCAGGTTTTTATGTACGTCATCCCATTGCCTTCTTGTATGCGTGATTTCTGCCAAGTAATCAGAGCTTAGTCTTACTAGTTTCCCTTTGTAGGTGTCATTTTGTTTTACCCCAGCTGCTCTCAGGATTCTTTATGTCTTTGCTTTTGGCAAGTATGATCATGGTGTGTCTTGGTGGTCTATCCTATATGGGGTTCTTTGAGCTTCTTGAATGGATATCTTCCCCTGTTTTATGATACTAGGGAAAATGTCTGCCAGCAAATCTTCAACAATTATCTCTGTTTCTTTTTTCTTTTTTTTTTGCCTCCCCCTGTTTTGGAATTCCAAACACACATAAATATTTCATCTCAATAGTATCCCATATAATTCTTAGGCTTCATTCTTTTTTTCTGATTTTTTTCTCAAACAAACTGATGTCAAGGGGTTTGTCCTCTATTTTGCAGATTCTGCCTCCCATTAATTCAATTCTGCTTCCATGTCCTTCTGTTGAGTTGTCTATTTCTGGTATTTTATTGTTAATATTTTGGATTTCTAGTTGCTGTTTTTGTATGGTTTCCAATTGTCTATCTATTTTGTTGTTTTATTCTTGTATTTTTTAAAATTCTTCTATTGCTTTGTCTGTGTTTTCCTTGGTTTTGTCTGTGTTTTCCTCACCTTCTTGGAGAAGTCTATATGTTAGTCTTTTTAATTCCTTATAAGGTAGTTCCATTACCATTTCTTCCTTCAGAAGGTTTTCTGGTTCTTTATTTTGGTCACTTGCTATAGCCATCTTGTGCTGCTTCTTTATGTGATTTGATATCATCTGTCATCTCCAAGGCATTAAGGTGTTATTATATTTATTTATTTGTTGTATGTTTGCTTGTTGTGTCCTGATTTTTTTTTTATTTTTATTTTTTTGTTTTGCTGTATATGAGTAGGCAGGGTATGCGTGCTACTCTTGTCACAGTCTGGTAGCACTGGAACTTGCACCAACTGTCTTTGGGTGGGTACAGCAGCAGCTGGGTATGTGAGTGTGGGCCTCTGTTCAGTGGTCTTGCGAGGTGGCTGAGGATGTAGCTGGTGTTGCTGGTGAGGTGATGTGTCTGTCTGGCTGGTCACCTGGTGTGGTTACAGGGAGCATTCTTACTGGCCACTTGAGTGGGTGTTGTGTGTGTGAATTGCCAGTTGCCAAGGAATCGAGTGAGGGTGCCTGGGTGGTCAGTTGCTAAATAAGTGGTATGGAAACTCTCACTGACAGTCCTGGGTAGATAGGGCTGCATAGGGGTGATGATTGGAGTGGGCACAAGCCTCTGGTTGCAGGGGTGGGTGGTGTGGGGGGCGAGGGAGGAAGGATGCTGCCAGTCCATGAGTGCCCATTAGGAGGGTGTGCTCCTGTCGACTAAAGCACTACCTGGCACAGGTGGCTGGAGGGTGTAGGAAGCGCCACTGGTCTGCAGGCCCCCAGTACAGGTGGCTGAGTGTTGGAGCAGGCACCTCCAGTTCACAGGTCCTGGCTCCAGTGGCTGGGCAGAACAACAGGTGCCGCTGGTCTGTTGACCCCTCGTGTGGGCAGCTGGGCATAGGAGTGGGCACTGCAGGTCCTCAGGTCCCTGACACAGTTGACTGGGCAGCAGAGGGGGTACCGTCGGTCCTTGGGCCTCTGGCACTGGTTGTCAGGCAGAGAAGCAGAAGCTGCCAGTCTGTGGGCCTCAGCTTGGGTGGCTGGGCTTAGAAGCAGGTGTCCCCCATCTGTGGGCTCCTGGAGTGGGTGGATGGGTGGAAGGGGGGCACACCAGACCACAGGTTCCTGGCACAAGTGATGGGGTGGAAGACAGGGCACCACCCATTCACGGGTTTCCAGCATGGGCGGCTGGGTGCAGAAGCAGGCACCACTGGATCTCAGGCCCCTGGCAAGGTTAGGTGGGCAGAAGAGGGGATACTGCCTGTCCATGGTCTCCCAGCATAGATGGCTAGGTGGAGAACTAAGCACTGCTGTTCTGTAGACGCCTGGCACCAGTGGTTGAATGGAGAAGTAGGTGCCACCAGTCTGCAGGTCCCTGGCCAGACTGCAATTATGTGTGGGTGTGGGGGATGGATGAGGGGAATGGGGGGTACCACAGGTCTGTGGGCCTCCAGCACAAGGGACTGGGGGGGTGCAGTCAGTGAGGTGAGTGCATTTAACTTTCACATGATGGAGAGCACTCCTGTTTGGCTCTAGACATGGGTGCAGAGTTGCTCCTGTTTGGCTGCCCAGGTGATGGGGGCTTTGGCTTGGAACACTGCTTACTTTGTCTCAATATGGCCGTGCTGTGCAGGTTTAGTTGGTAGGGTGCCAGTGATCCATATTTCTCTGTGTCTGCTGTTTTTGTACTGTTTCTCCTTTCACTTGGCATTTGGTCTGATTCTTCAGCTTTGCCTTTGATGCTCAGGGTTACAAAGTTGTCATCTATATCCAATTAACTTGTTTTCTTGGATCTTTGCTGTAAGAGGGACATTATGAGACATCTGATTATGCCACCATCTTGGACTACTTTCCTGAAGCTGGAATTCAAACCAAAATCTGTCTGATTCCAAATCATGTGTTTTTCCTTCTATGGCACTGTCTCCTAAGAAATTGGAAACTTCAGATTCTGGTTCCTTTGAGTAGAACATTACATCAGTTGTTCATGCTGTTCCATGTGTCGGTTGTTGGTCCTGTTCCATGTGTCATTGGTTGCCGCCAACTCATCCTGAGCATCAATGAAAGCATGAGCCCACTTGTGGCTCTGTTTTGTGAAGTGCTTTCTCCCTCTTCCCACATGTTCCCTACACTGACCCCCTCAATTGAATTTACTGCCAAATTTTTTCACATCTCCATTTTTGCTCCATCTCTTCAGGGAAGCTGTCCCTGACCCCCACTGTTAGATACACAGCACTCTGTACTATCTCTCTTTCTCCTCGCTTCTTCTCTATCTTCCTTTCTGTTACAAGTGGGTAATTGTGCATTTGTTTATGTAATTAAAATAAATAATATCTTTCTCCCTTACTAATCTGTAAACTCCATGAGAGTATGGACTCTTTTTGTTGTCACTGGGAACACAGAGCCTCGCATGGAGCAGGCACTCAAATATCTATTGAATAAAGCAGCCTCCTCTTATCCGACTTTGAGGATATGCCCCAGTCTCACCACGGGCAAGGCTATCCTGAGTTAGCTCTTTAAACGTTGAACCTAGAGTGGAGAACAAACACCAAACCTGGAGTCATAGGGTCTGGACTGGAGTCACGGCTCTACCTATTCCCAGTGGGGTAAGAAATTCAAACTCTCTGGTCCTCGTCTCCCTGTATGGAAAATGAAGTTGGATTAGATGTTTTCTGAGGTTTCTGAGGTCTCCACATTCTGTGATTCTATGACATTTCTGGGCATAATCCCTCCTGTTACAGGTTTTTTTTTGCAATGGTCATTGAGAAGGAGCAATGGTGGGTTGAGAATTCTAAGAGGATCCATCCAACTCTCAGATAGTTTCAGAACATAGATGATGACCTTGGGCCCCTAAGGTTCTTGGGGTGTGTCGGGCCACTGGAAGAGTATCCAGGCTGACATGAGTCAGAAGTCTGGGGAAGGAAGAGCCTGAGGCCTGGATCTATAGCCAAGAGCAGGGACCACAGAGCTTGCCTTTAGGTGTCTCTGGGGCCCCAGGTTTCCTTTCCCTCATCATTATTTCCCTGTCCAGGCTGAGTCAGTTCCTGGGCTTCCAATGCCATTCTGCTGTGACTGGGCACTCCTGCTACCTTTAAGGATCAGCAAGAGCAGGGAGACAGGGGTGTAGCTCATACAAAATGATTTTGCTCAGGAAGGCAAGCTCCATGAATTCTCAAATCTCTGCAAACATGGGATAATTAGGTAGTACAATGGCTAATGAATTTAATGCAGATAATTGCAACTTAATGCACATTAACAAAACAATTTAAAGTCCTGACACACATCAATGGCTTCTGAATCCTTAGGGGTGCTCTCAAGATGAAGAGGTCTGCTCTGTGCTTTAACATGTGAGATATTTTGTATTTCAGAGCACAAAGGGGTCTTTGAGGCATCAACTTGTCAACAGTGAATCCATATCCTCATCTTCCCCATGGCTCTCATCTAATGCACAAGCAAGACTGTTGGTTTATAGTGAGCAACGGGTCACTCACTGGAATGAATACTCCACAAATTGATAAGGAAGATATATGTTTTAATGCAGTATACACTTAACTCAGGAAACCAACTTTGAAATGCATCTTGTTAGTTTATACAGCATCAACTAGTCTTAAAAAGAATGTGAGCTCAGGTCTTAGAACACATAGAGCAGTGATTTGGAACCACTCATAGGCTTTGTGAGGTAATGGTGGTTCAGTGATAGAATTCTCACCTTTATGCAGGAGACCTGGATTTGATTCCTAGCCAATGTACCTCATACACAGCCACCACTCATCTGTTAGTGAAAGCTTGTGTGTTGTGATGATGCTGAACAGCTTTCACCAGGGCTTCAGACTAAGACAGACTAGGAAGAAAGGCCTGGTGATCCACTTCCAAAAATCAGCCACTGAAAACCCTATGTATCACCATGACCCATTTGCAACTGATCATGGGGATGGCACAGGACCATGCAGCATTTCATTGTACGAGGGGTCACCGTGAGTTGAGGCTGGCTCAGTATCAGTTAACAACAACAACAGCATAGGCTCTGAGCATGAGAAAGAGGGGTGAGACCCTTAGAACCCCTGCTACTGAAGCCAGGGGTGACTTCATGGGAATACAGACAGCCAGGGGGTGCACTGTGTTAGAATGGTCGCATGGCCAAGTCACCCTTTAAACCAGAATGGGCCTTTATCCAAGGTGCTTATCACTTAGCCATTTGCCAGTCAGTGAGCATCCACTGGAGGCATTGCACAGTGTAGACCAGTGGGCAGAGTTTGGACTATAGCTATGTATTGTTTGACCTGTTTTAAAAAATCAAAACCAAAGCCATTGCTGTGGAGTCGATTCCAAGTCATGGTGACTCCATGTGTTACAGAGCAGAACTGCTCCATAGGGTTTTCTTAGCTGTAATCTTTATGGAAGATCTCCAGGCCTTTCTTCTGCACTGCTGCTGGGTGAGTTTGAACCACCAACGTTTAGGTTAGTAGTCAACTGCAAACCATTTGCATTACCCAGGGACCTTAAACTGTATAGTATTTTACAAATCCGGAAACTTCACATGAGAATTGAAATTTTTAGATTCTCTTGAGAAATCAGATAATCTAGCCCAAGCAGGCCTGTGTTCTTGTGTGCCAATAATCGGATGGTGCTAAGAAGCAATTCTGCTCTTTAGATGGGCAGACAGTCTCCTGTTCCTTACATCCATACTCTCAATTGTCCTGGTCCCAATAAGCATTTGAGTTTGTACCTTCTAATCGACTTGGAAAGGTGTTGTGTTAGGCAGTGTGATCTAATGATGAATGACATGGTCCACCTTTGTGGGAAAGTCTGTTGGGCACAAATAGTTCTCTTCATTCACTCAACAAATAATGAGCTACTATTCTGTCTGTACCAGGAGTCCTGGTGGCACAGTGGTTAAGAACACAGTTGCTAATGAAAAGGTTGATAGTTCGAATCTACCAGCCACTCCTTGGAAACCCTATGGGGCAGTTCTACTCTGTCCTATAGGGTTACTATGAGTTGGAATAGACTCAATGACAATGTGTTCGGTTTTTTGTGTTTTATTCTGTGCCAGGCTCTGTGCTGCTGCTGAGAATGTAAATATGGAAGGTCTTCACATGTTCTTGAGAGCTTACAATCTTAAGGGGAGATAGACATGTAAACAGATTGCTTGAAATACAATGTGATTGCTATAGTCGCTCTGAGATCATGGGCATGGAATGATTAAGCCTCAGTGTCTTGACCACACTTGCTGAAGATTATTTAGTGGTGTTCCACAGGCAGGGCCTTGGACTGAGAAATTGAGGGGTCAGTTTTTAGTGCTGACCATAAGCGAAAAGAGACTTTTCCTACTAAGGTGCGGTAAAACCCCTCTCACTGGTCCATCAGGCTATTAAAACAGAAGAACAGAAGAACACAGCTGTGAAAGGTTATTCAGAGTGCAAGCTGCAGCGTTGAGAAGAGAGCCCAATGCTTTACAAATAAAGACCTGGGGGTTCAGTTTGCATCTGGAGCAAAGCATAAATACAGACTAAGACTTAATCATAAGAGCATTAGGGCAAGAATCGAGGGCAGTGGTGGTTCAGTGGTAGAATTCTCACCTTCCATGCCGGAGACCCAGGTTCAAGTCCTAGTCAATGTACCTCATGCACAGCAGCTACCACCTGCCTGATCACAATGTCTGATTCCATTGTGCATGGAGTGCCAACTCGAAGGCAGCTAACAACAAGAGGGCAAGAATCAGAAGCCCCGGTGCTGATGAGATAGCATGAGACCAGAACAATGAGAACTCACAGAAGAATCACAGATTTCCCTGAGAATTACAGACTGGCCCAGCACAATGACTTCCCTGACCACACTGGTTCTCCTACCAAACTCTAAGTTGGACTGAATCATGGATCTTTATTTGCAAACAGTGGGAAAGCTACATAATGCTAGAGCTCACACTCTCTAACAGACAATCTTTAGCAGCTATGTTCTTTTGTTTTAAAATCTACATTAAATATGCATGTTTTTGTAGATAGTGTACACACTTTTTTTTTGTCTTCTTCATAAATTTCTGGTTTTAGACTATCCAAATGGTGTTGTAGATGGATGACTTGCCTGAATGTACACTTAAAATTAAGATTATGGAGCCTGGAGGAAAAACAAGGTAAGGGCTCCCCTTTGCAGGAGTCTACCATGATGCCTTTTATGGGCAGGTTGCAGAAGAGCTCTGAGTGAGGTGTGTAAGAACTCAGAGGAAGCAGTCTCTAAGTTCACATGGGAGAATCAGGATGGGTTTCACCAAGGAAGGAGCTTGGGTCCAAGACCAGAAGGAGAAAGGAATTCACAGGACAGATAAATCCTAACTGAGGTGGGAGGTGTGGGGGATGAGGGAGGCTTTAAGGGCGACATGGGCTTTGAATTGGGCCTTGAAGGAAGAGAAATGTTTGGCCAGGCAAAATGTAGAGGAAAGGGCATCCCGGTAGGGAAGAAGAGCATGAGAAACTTAAAGGAGACATGACATAGTAGAGGTTTACAAGGAAATTAGCATGTGATTCACAGAGGACCCTGAATGCTATGGCATGGAAAATGGGGAGGTGTTCATTGAAGACTGCGGAGCTTTGAAGCAAATGCTCTCAAGAACAGAACTCTGCCTTAGGAACATTTGTCAGGTTTTGGAGTTCAAGGTGAATTCAAGTAGGAGGAACTTGTAACAGTGGCTTTTAGCTGCCTCCTTCCCCTCTGAGGTTCAGATTCTATAATTTGGGGACCCTGGTGGCATAATGGTTAAGCATTCTGCTGCTAACCTAAAGGTCAGTAGTTTGAACGGACCCAGCGACTCTGCAGGAGAAAGATTTGGCGATCTGGTTCTATAAAGATTACAGCCTAGGAAACCCTTTGAGGCAGTTCTACCCTGTCACATGGGGTCACTATGAGTCGAAAATCAACTAGAGGACACCTGACAACAACAACATAGAACTTAGGTTGCAAGGTTGTTGTAAAGATTTTCAAAAATGTGTATAAAGCACACTGTAAGTGTGCCCTGACATACAGTAGGTGCTCAGCAAACAGTAGCGACTCACCCTCTCCTCCTTGTGCTGATGAGCAAAATGCCAAGCTGGCTTCTGGCTGGCTCAGCTGCTAGGATATTGCAGAACTACAGGCGAACTTCTTCTTAGCGCTAAAAGGTAGTAACGGATTGAGATGCCAAGTGATTTTTTTTCTTTGCTGAGGAGCACACGTGTAAGGATGATATTTCTCACGTTCTGACACGTGCCCACCTTGACAAATGTCTTGTTTATTTATAGGTTTAACTAGTTAACAGGTAGGAAAAGTCAGCTTCCATCCAACTAAAATGTTCCATTATTTCTGCTTCTCTTCCCGGATTACTATGCTATGTGGATAACTCTTCTCTTTGGGCAAGTTAGAAACCAAATCTTGAAAACAAATCATTAGGGCGCTTTGCTAGTGACTGGGATTGTGACATTTTCCATCTCTTTTCAAATAGACTGATCAAATAGCCTGAAATTAGCTCTCCTCTTTTGTTATTAGATTTTTGACCTTGCGAAAGTCACGTAAACCCCACAAGCATCTTGATCTTTAAAAGGGGGGTAAGTCTGTGCCATCCTCTAAGGGTTGCGAAGGTGAAAAACAGAATGCTCATGAAAACTTCAGCAAATTGAAAATAAAATGCTGCACGGAAGTTACTAGTATTATGAATAGTGTTAATATTTTTCTGGCATTTTCAGAAACAGAAAAGTTCAGGTATAGCTGCTATAGACATTCTCCATAAATTATGTCCTGAAGTTACGGCAATTCTAGCTAAAGACACAGGAAGTACTTAGATCACTTCTCAATTGTTGTCAAATAACAGCTATTAAGTGCTTCTAAAAAACTAAATAAAAAGAGTGACATTAGTTGATTTCTTGGTTCATTGAACTGACTGATTCAACCTTCAAGGCTGGAATACAAAAAACCAAACTCACTGCCATCGAGTCAATTCCGACTCATAGCAACAGAATAGAAATGCCTCATAGGGTTTCCAAGGCTATGAATCTTTACAGAAGCAGACTACCACATCTTCCACGGAGCCGCTAGTGGGTTCGAACCGCCAACCTTCAAGTTAGCAGCTGAGTGCTTAACAACTGTGACACCAAGGCCCCATAAGCCTGGAATAGACAACCTTTTTTTCCTCACAGAATTTCTGTTATAAAGGTGGGAGGTAGTGGTCCAAAGTGGGCAGCGTTATGTGCTGTGTGCTGCTTTTTCATACCAGTTGTAGGCCAGACAGCACAGACACCATGAGAAAGCCAGCTACAGGCTAATGGCAGGAGCAGAAGGATGTTTTCATTTCTTTAATCTTCTCTGCCTTCATTCAGCTCCATAAAGTTCCCAGGCACCTCTCCTTCAGCCACTCCCCCTTAGTCATTCCCAGCTACTACCAATTATTTCCAGAACTTTGATGATGGAGGAAAGAAGTGGCATCTTGCTCTGCTTAACACCTTAATGTGCTTCCCCTCCCCCCAAATACTAAACTTACTTGAGTTCGCCCTTGGACATTTCTCAGCTTCAACATTTACTGAGTTTTTTTATTTTTGGGGGGGGGGAGCGGGAACAAGGAGAAAAAAGTTGACTATTACAGTATAGCCATCCAGTGCCCAAAGGCCAAACCTCCTCACTTAATTTTCAATATTAACGTGGTTAACAGTTTGGGCTTTCTAGAAGGAGACTCAGAAATGGTGTTGGAGGTGTGAGATGTTTATTAGAGATTGTTATGGATTGAATTGTGTCCCCCCAAAAATAGATGTTGTAATTCCTAACCCCTATAGTGGTTATAGGCGCCCTGGTGGTGCAGGAGTTAAGAGCTACATCTGCTAACCAAAAGGTCAGCAGTTTGAATCCACCAGCTGCTCCTTGGAAACACTATGAGGCAGTTCTACTCTGTCCTACAGGATCACTTTGAATCAGAATAGACTCGACGGGAACGGGTTTGGTTTTTGGTTTTGGGGCCTCTCTTGCTTCCACCCTTTGGTTGCTGGGCCTCTGTATTTTCCCTTGTGGGGACACAGGTCCATATAGAGATCTTTGATCTGTGCATACATTACATCCTGGAGGATGGTCCCCATCCTTGCAGAGTACTGCCTTTGGGCTGGCATGCAGCTGTGGCTTCAGCTGGCAGTTCCAGTGCTCTATCAGGCAGCAGGCAGCTTCAGGCCAGTGAGGTATCTTTGAGCAGGAGATGCACAATCACAGGCCTACTCCATAACTCATTTTCAGAACAGAGCCTGAAGAAGCTCAGGTGTTGTGATTCTATCTTCATAAGGGAGGTGGAAGTTACAATAATTTGTCTTTTATTTTGGTGGAAGTGCCCCGGTATACCCCTGACCACTGGACTCTAAACATTTTATGGATGTGACAGTCCCCTGAGTCTTTATACTATTTATCTCCAACACTTGGGAGTGCATGTATGATAGATACCTCTTGCTCATTTAGCCTGTTCAACATAATGGATCAGCGTGATGCTATGTAGGATCTCCAGATGGTCCAGTGTTGTCATTGTTGTTAGTTGCTATGGACGTCCAGATGGTCCAGATGGTCCAGAGTTGTCATTGTTGTTAGTTGCTGTGGACGTCCAGATGGTCCAGATGGTCCAGAGTTGTCATTGTTGTTAGTTGCTGTGGACGTCCGGATGGTCCAGTGTTGTCGTTGTTGTTAGCTGCTGTGGACGTCCAGATGGTCCAGATGGTCCAGTGTTGTCGTTGTTGTTAGTTGCTATGGACGTCCAGATGGTCCAGATGGTCCAGAGTTGTCATTGTTGTTAGTTGCTATGGACGTCCAGATGGTCCAGATGGTCCAGATTGTCCAAGAGTGTTGTCATTGTTCTTGTTAGTTGCTGTGGAGTCAATTCTGACTGATGGTGACCCCATGTGTGCGGAGTAGAATTGCTCCATATGGTTTTCAAGGCTGTGACCTTTCAGAAGCAGATGTCCAGGCGTGACTTTTGAGGTGCCTCTGGGGAAGTTCAAACAGCCAGCTTTTTGGCTGGTGGTTGAGTACTACCCATAGGAGAGTTAACATAGCCCTCAGGCAAAACTGTAAATATATCCTGTTGTCCATTCCATGTGAATGCAAACTGTTTCTCATCCTTCTTTCTGAATGAGATAGAAAAGAACACAGCTGGTAAATCAATGACTGCCTATGACATAGCTGTTTCAGTTTGCTATTGCTGCTGTAACACAAATACCACACGTGGGTAGCTTTAAAGAACTGAAGTTTATTTTCTCATTCTTCTGGAGACTAAACATCCAAACCAGAGTCTCAGTCATGTCAATTCCTTTTTTACTGGTAGTTCTGGGCATTCCTTGGTTTCTTGGCTTGTAGACCTCCCATAACGTTTTCTATGGGTATACGGCTTTGTCTAATCTGCTTTTTTATAACTCGGAAGTGATTAGGTTTTGGACACACTGATATGGGCTCATTAGCATAACAAACAAAACCCTGCTTCCACACAGGGTCGTATCCACAGGTATAGGGGTTAGGATTTCAACATACATTTTGGGGGACACAGTTCATTCCATAACAGTACCTGAAGCCGTATTAGTCTGCTCTAACAGAGAAACTACAGCTGCAACCAGGGCTATTACTTGGCTGGCAACTTCCATCAGCCTCTTGGTCATCCAGCCTTGATTTCTTATCCTATTACATGCTGGGTAGTATCTTTGTCAACTGCCCATCTATTTGAACCCCAGGGACTCCATGTCTTGTTATGGGTCAGGGTCCCTTGACTACCATTCTGTCCTCGCTTTTCATAATAATTGCAAATCCTTGGCATTTGGCAGTTTAATCCACCGTCCCTCTATTGTTTCAGGGTCCAGTCATCCCCACTGCTGTTAGTGAGGCAAAATGTGTAACAGCCTCACCTACCGTCAGCCCTATCTAGCCCGAGCGGACTTAGTAATTCTAGTGTCTCTGTTCTGAGAAAGTTCCTTATAGCTTTGGTAAATGGTCTGTCTTCTGGGCTTTCCTGTGAAACTGAAATGCAGGCTCAGCAAAATTTTTGCCAACCTGTTGGGGAGCTCTAGAGCAAGTACAGGCCATTACTGTTGTCTCCCTTTGGGCTAGAATGACCAGGTCTTTATACCCCCACCTCACTTCATCACTGGCTGAGATCTGCACCAAGAAGAGCAATTGGGACAAGGTGGGAGTCTGCAGGGAGGCTGATCCTGAAGGGGCTGACAGCTGCAGGCTGTTTGCTGGCCACTCTCCCTACAAAGGGGTAACAAGACCTTCCTTCAAGGGGGATCTGGGCAGCTCATCTCTGTGTCTGCCACAAGCTTTCTCTCTAGTATTTATCCCTGATGGTTCTTCTCAAGTCCTTCTGGAATGGCTAGCCATCCCCCTGAAATTGCCACTGGGCTGGAAATGTATAGAATATCCAGGGCCTTAAAAGTTTTGGAGGTCCCTGGGTTGTGTAAATGGTTTGTGCTCAGCTACTAATGGAAAAGTTGAGGGTTCAAATCCACTCAGTGGTGCTACAGAAGAAAGACCTGGCAATCTGCTTCCATAAGATTACAGCCATTGAAAACCTTATGGACACACATGAAACCTTATCTGACACAAAAGTTCACCATGAGTGGGAATCGACTTGACAGCAACTGGTTTGGTTTTTAGTAAAGGCCTTGGAACTCAGAAGCGCTGTTGGACAAATCAGATGTAACATGACTTTGTGTTCTGGAACATAAAGCTGGAACACTCTCTTTGGCTGGTGGGTCCAGGCATAAAAACCGGAACTGTGAGATTGGAGCGGAAACCATAGAGTAAGGAAACAGTGTCTTGCTAAGGAGTTTGGGCGGTAATCAGTGGGCAAGTTGGAGCCACTGAAGGGTTTTGGGCTTTGGGGTGAAATGACTGGAGATGTGCTCTAAGAAGAGTTTTCCAGCAGCCTGTGTGGAGCAAGGAATGGAGGAGATTGGTATCAGGGGACTAATTAGGACATGGTTGCCATGGTTCATGTGAAAGATGGTGAGTGTATGAACTAAGACAGTGATGGAGGGAGGGTCTGGCGTGGAGGGGGATTTGAAAGACATTTGGGAGGTAAGATTGCCAGGATATGTAGATATTGAATATCACATGTTGGGGTGGTGGGAGGCAGTCATTAATTCTGCTCTGCAGTTTCTACATCTGGATCCATTCTTTTAACAGGGTCATTTTCCAAAGCGTCAAATCAGGGAAAGGACTTCAAATGTTTCTATTTCAGAGTTATAGGAACAAAAGCAAAGAGGATTGGTGAAGTGTTAGGATTTTCCTAGCTGTTTTCACTCTAGCTCTTCCCACTCTGCTATTCCCAGCTCTTCCGTCTGGTATGCTTTTCCTCTAAAGCTTGGTTTTATGGATTTCATTGTGTCCCCCAAAAAGTTATGTTGAAGTCCTAATCCCCATATCTATAAATGAAACCCATTTTGGAAATAGGTTTTTCTTTTGTTATGTTAATAGGGTTGTGCCAGAGTAAGGTGGGTCCTAAACCTAATCCCTTCTGAGTAAGTAGTGTTGTATAAAAAGAGAAGAATAAATACAGATATACACAGAGAGAGACAGATGTCATGTAAAGATACATCTACAGGCAGCCAAGGAATGCCAAGAAATGCCCAAGACCACAGAAGCAGAAAGAGACAAGGATTTTCCCCTGGGCAGACAAAGAATGAGAGAGAGAGATAGATAGAGCGCCTCCATCTGCTAATGCTCTGAATTCAGACTCTTAGCCTCCAGAACTATGCGGAAATAAATTTCTGTTCTTTAAAGCCAACCACTTGTGGTATTTTTTTGTTATGCAACCCTAGGAAACTAAGACACTTGGGTTTTCCATACACTCTAGGGTCCAAATAGTTGACAGTAGGGACCAGGGCCAAACGTATACCCAAGGCCTTCTCACTATCATGTTTAGTTTCTAACTGCAGTCCCCTTCCTAACTTCCCCACTCTAGCAATGTGACATACCAGACTCATAGTTTACCCCTGCTTAGACCCTGGAGCAGTACCACACATAGACCCTGGCAAAAGGGCCCCTGCCCTGGGCCCCAAGCTTTAGAGGGCCTTCCTATGGCCCTCCTATGGCCATACCTCTGCACAGGGGCCAGTGAATCTTTACTCCCTTACTAGATGATGGGCCAGGTCCTTAGGACCTCAGAATTCCCTACTCAAATGGTCCCCAAACCCATATCCAGCATCCATACAGTTCTTTCCTTGGTCTGCAGTCCCTGGGAGGTACAAACAGTTAATGCACACAGCCGCTAACCAAAAGGTTGGTAGTCCAAGTCTACCCAAAGGTGCCTCAGAAGAAAGGCCTGATGATCTACTTCCAAACAATGAGCCATTAAAAACTCGATGGAGCACAGTTCTACTCTGACACTCATAGAGTTGTCATGAGTTGGAATCAAACTGATAGCAGCTGTCATGGATTGAATTATGTCCCCCTAAAAATGTGTGTGTTGGTTTGGCTGGGCCATGATTCCTGGTACTGTGTGATTTTCCTTGTGTTGTAAGTCCTGCCTCTATGATGTTAATGAGGGAGGATGGGTGGCAGTTGGGTTAGTAGGGCAGGACCTGATCTACAAGACTGGATTGTGTCCTGAGGCAGTCTCTTGAGATATAAAAGACAGAAGTGAGCAGTGAGACAGGGGGGCCTCATACCATCAAGAAAGCAGTGCCGGGAGCAGAGCTCGTCCTTTGGACCTGAGGTCCCTGCACAGAGAAGCTCCTAGTCCAGGGGAACACTGGAGAGAAGAAGGCCAACAGAGAGAAAAAGCCTTCCCCTGGAGCGGATGCCCTGAATTTGGACTTTTAGCCTACTTTGACTGTGAGGAAATAAACTTCTCTTTGTTAAAGCCATCCACTTGCGGTATTTCTGTTGTAGCCTCACTAGACGACTAAGACAGCAGCTTTATTTATTTATCTTAGTTTTAGGTTTGTGAGGGGGTGGACAGAGTTAGATGCACAGACAGGGGTGACCACACACAGGTGTGCAAGTCTTCTCTCAGTGTGAGCTGGATTGGTGAGTGCAGGGATGACAGAGCTGTATGAATCAACTGTCCTCAACTACTTTAAAAAAAAAGAAAGTTGGAATTAGTTGCCTTTTAAAGCGGTTTATCAACGCTCTCTTATGCTCCTTGATTTAAATATGTATGAAAACACTAAGCAAAGAAAGAATCCAAGTAAACAAGTTTACAGAGCCAATCTAGATCAGCTTGTCATCACCATGGTTGTCTTGTACATTTAAAAATCGCACTTCCAATTCTTTTTTAATCTCATATTATTAAAGGAGATATCAAGTGTAATTAGCATGCCTTTCAAAAGCACATCAGCTTTCTCATCCTTGAAGAAAGGTTGTTTAATTAATTTGAGCACACTGAGAATCAAGTTGTAGAACTACAAGGAAGCCAAGCCAAAAAAGAAAGATCTAAACAGACAAAGTTTTTCAATTCCACAGCAAACTTACTCTTTGATATTCATAGTTAAGAGACAAAACTTGTAGAGACCATTTCTTGATGGTCTGCCATGTGCCACATACTCACTGTTGTTGCTGTTGGCTGCCAATGAGCAGGCCCCAGCTCATGGTGACCCATGCACAATGGAATGAATTGCTGCCCAGTCCTGCACCATCCCCATGATGCAGATTGGACCATTGGGATCCATGGAGTTTTCATTGGCTGATGTTCAAAAGTAGATTGCCAGGCCTTTCTTCCTAGTCTGTCTTAGTCTGAAAGCTCCACTGGACCCTGTTCAGCATCATAGCAACACACAAGCTTCCACTGACAGACAGGTGGTAGCTGCGTATGAGATGCATTGGCCAGGAATCGAACCCGGCTCTTCGGCATGGAAGGGAAGAATTCTACCACTGAACTACCAATGTCAGGTTTCTCAATTCATCCTCACAACAGCCCTTGCATGAGGAATATTATTTTTCCCGTTTTGCCCAAGAGATAACTAGTAGTTTGCTTACGGTCATGGAGTTAGTAAGTAAAGAATCTGGTGTTCTACCAAGGTCTGTCTAGTTCCAAAATCCGGTCAATTCCCACTGTATTCGGCAGCCTGCCTCCTGTCGAAGCCTGGAGATGAGACCTTAACTAGAGTTGTAATTTGCATAAATTGCTTAGCTCTTTTGGGCCAGCTTCCCCCAAATGTAAATTAGAATAATAGTCTCTGTCTTGTCACCCTCACGTGGACGTCATGAAGATGACGCATTTTGAAATATTTTAAGTCTACATTATAAGGATAAAGATGTACTTTAGTTTAATGATCAAAGGAAATATTTCTGTCCACTCCATCTAAATCTGTAAGCATTGGGAAAGCTTTTCAATACATTTATTTTCTAGTTACTTCATTGGAACACTGGAGAAATTTTCCCCAAACCTTCTTCTCCGCCTGCAAACCTTCTCTGTTCTTTAAGCCTCTACTCAGGCAGCACCTCTTTCAGGAAGCCTTCTCTGACTGCCTCTTCCATGTGGTTCCAATCCCTGGCCTCTGTCCTAGCACTTGCTGAGTTGTACTGCCTCTGTCTTTTCATAGGTAACTAGACCCAGAGATCCTCCAGGGCAGAAGCAGTGGCCTATTCTCTTTTGTATCCACCTCCTTACCTTCTCCCAACAAGGAGTGAGACATTTATTGCAATGCTCAGAGGATATCTGTTGAACTGAACTACATTGCACAAAACCATCACGTCTGAGTTTTTCTGAGGCAGACTTCCAAACCTAAACCAAGAAGCAATTGCTCAGCATCAGGGCAAACCATGCTGTCCTGGATTGTCCTTGATGCCAGTGGAGCAGCCGCTCTGCCCTGCTCTGCTGCAGCCAGGTGCTCCCACTTAGTCACCCAGTCATCCTAGGGAGGTTCTTGGGATGCAAAACTTTCCGTTTTACAATGGGACAGTCCTGGCCAACTATCCCTAGACTTCCAGTAAGAAAAATTTCAGCAAATTCTGAGAACAGAATGAAAAAAGGTGTAGGTGAATTGAGAAGGCAAATCTGAAACTGTAACAGGAATTGGGGTGGATAGTGGAAAAGGTACTATTTGGAGCTTAATGACAAAATGGAGTCTGCCAGGGGCTGAGTCAGGTTGAAAGGAGGGAAACAGGAATCTTAGAGGGGACTGTTTGGGATCATCTTACTCTTTTCCAGCAAGAGACCAGAGTCCCTCAACCTTGCACTATTGACATTTTGGGCTAGATAATCCTTTGTTACAGAGGGCTATTCTGTGCATCACAGGATATTTAGTAGCATCCCTGGCCTCTACCGGCTGGATGCCAGTACCACCCTCCAACCATGACAGTGAAAAACGTCTCCATTCATTGTTCCCTGGGGTGCAAAATCAGCCCTGGTTGAGACCACTGTCTGAGACTGACCGTGGCCACTTTTAACTTTTCAACCTTTTTGCAAGCTCTGTGTGTATAATCACTTGACAGCTCTGAAGAGTAGGGTAGGACGTGGGCAGCCTTTTGGAAAATGTCTGGGTGAATTATCCAATAGGCAAGGTAAGCACGGTGCTCACCTTGCTTACCAGATCATCTGTAGTGCACAGTTTCACATTTTTCACCCCATCAAAGATTCTGCTTCTAGGTATGGCTCATAATTGCTGGCATCTGTCTCTCTCCCAACCCCACAGGACCTTCCTATAGAATCAAAGCCTCTTTTCAAATTTCCAATCCCTGACGGGGATGCATGACCCAGGAAGCAAGGTAAACACGGGCTTATTTGTGCTTATATACTAATCTGCGGTGCATAATTTCATGTGGGTTTTACCACATCTTTGATGTGGGGGGAGAAACAGATGTAATTGTGCACTACAAATTAGTAACTAAGCACAATTAAGCCTGTGCTTACCTTGCTTACTGGGTATTCCGACCCTGGAAAATGTCCTCTGTAGAAGTTAATGTTTGGGGTTTTCTAGCTTCCGTTCCCTGCTGAGGTAATTAGGGGATAATAGGGTGGGCCTCTGCTGCAGAGTTTGCCTGCTGGGAAAACAGTGACATGCAGATTTAACTAGATGCTTGCTATTCTGAGCAGGGCTTGCTTCAGCCAAGGCTTTATTTACATCTTAAGGTCCCTGGTGAGACTGCTAGAGAGCAGGCAGGCTCTTCTCCGGAAGGTAGCCAGTACCTCCGAATCAGAGTGGAGACCACACTAGAGGAATAAAGCAGCTGGCTCGGTCACAGTTGTGTTCTATCACTAATTCCTTCAGGCATCTTACTCATTATGGACCAGGATTGAAAACACTTCGATAACTTTTGGCCTTTGTCCTGGTTATTTTGTTATGTCTCCTTGAGACCATATTGGTGGGCAAATGCTAGCTGTCGGTGTTTGAAACAGGATATTGCAGACCAGAGGACAAAAGACATAAACTGGGGAGAAAGAGACCCCATAGGTAGGGTTTCTTGCCCGACATCAAAATCTGTGCAGAAGTCAGCACCAAACACGACAACACGAAGGACTGGACAAATGTGTCTGGAGGGAAGCAGAGGCTGTCCAAGCCCCAACTACGTCTCTTCAGCTCTTACTATCGTGGTCCACTCTGGTGACTTCCAGCTGCCAGTATTCCCTGAGGGCTTTTGCTGGTGGCAGAGCCTGTGGCAGACCACACTACTGGAGAGTTAGTGTTGACTCCAGGAGGGCTTAACTAATGATTAAAGGTGGCTGGGCGTAAATACCCCAACACCCTTGCCCCTTCAGCGGGAAAACTCTAACATGGGTATTCTACACTGACCCCTAAAGGTCCCCTTTAGGATTGTTGCTGTTGTTAACTACCGTCAAGTTGGACCCCAACTCAAGGGGACCACATGCACAATGGAAGGAAACACTGCCTGGTCCTGTGCCATCTTCATGATTGGTTGTGAATTGGACTGTTGTGATCCATAGAGCTTTTTCATTGGCTGATTGTCAGAAGTAGATTGACGAGCCTTTCTTCTTAGTCTGTCTTAGTTGGGAAGCTCCGCTGAAACCTGTTCAGCATCATAGCAACATGCAAGCCTCCACTGTCAGATAGGCAGGCTGTGCATGAAGTGCTCTGGCTGGTAATCAAATCTGCATGGAGGGCAAGAATTCCCCCACTGAGCTACCAATGTCTCACCTGTTAGGATTAAGCTCCAGTATTGCCAATAGTTTCTTGTCTGATAACTGTCTTAGATATCTAGTGCTGCTATAACAGAAATACCGCAAGTGGATGCTTTAACAAATCAAAATTTATTCTCTCACCGTCTAGGAGGCTGGAAGTCTGAATTCAGAGTGCCAGCTCTGGGAGAACGCTTTCTCTGTCAGCTCTGGAGGAAGGTCCTTGTCTCTTAAGCTTCTGCTTCCTGGTTCCTTAGAGATCTCCATGTGGCTTGGCATTTATCTTGCCCCATCTCTGCTTCTCTCACTTGCTTGTTAAATCTCTTTTATATCTCAAAAGAGATTGACTCAATACACACCTACACGAATCCTGTCTCATTAACATAACAAAGACATCCCATTCCCAAATGGGATTGTAACCACAGACATAGAGGTTAGGATTTACAAAACGTATTTTGAGGGGACATAATTCAATCTATAATATTCCACCTTTTGGACCTCCAAAATTCATGTCCTTCCCACATGCAAAAAATCATTCATCCTTTCACATCATCACCAAAGTTGTCTGAATCAAATATGGGTGAGACTTTAGGCATATTCCATCCTGGGGCAAAACTCCTCTCATCTGTGAACCTGTGAAATCTAGAATACAAGTTATCTGCTTCCAAAGTACAATTGTAGAACAGACACAAGGTAGACATTTCCATTACAAATGGGAGAAATTGGAAGGAAAGAAGGGAGAAAGGGCACCAAGCAAGTCCAAAACTCAGCAGAACAATTTACATTAGCTCTCAAGGCTTGAAAATAATCCTCTGTTCTTTGGGACCACCTGGGCAATGGTCCTGCCCTCCAGACTCTCAGTGGTGGCCACACCCTCTGGGTGGAGGCCCCTAGGCCCTGGACTTCAGCTCTGTCTTCCAGGCTCACTGGGCTGGCAACTCTGCTCTCTCAGCTTTGGGCGGCCCCTTCTCCTAGTCCATCTGAGTGGTGACCTCACTCTCACAGCCCCAGCAGTCCTCGTTCTTCTGTCCCTTGGGCATGGCAGCCCTGCCACCTCAGCTTTGGGCAGTGACTCTATCCTCTGGGCACACCTGAAGGGAACCCTCATCTTCTGAAACCTAGTTGGTGAAGATTTGACTCTTTGAAACCTAGTGGGCCATGGCCCCACCCTTTGAAACTCAGCAGCCCGTGGTTCCACGCTTTGAAATCAAGGCAGCCCTGCTTCCCATACTCCTTCCAATAGTTCTGCTGATCTCTGAGCTGCTCCAGGAATGGTCCTTTTCTTTCCTTGGAGGACAACAGATGTAGCTCCTTTGGCCTGTTTCCTGCCTGTAGAATTCCAAGAGGCAGACAGCGTTCTTTCCTTTCGTTCTTTCTCTGTCCCCTTCAGTCTAAGCTGATGGGTTTTCTGTGGTTAGATCCATCAGTCACAGGCTTAATCTCTCTAACAAAAGATTGTATAGCCACATCCTTGGTGAACATTCTAGGACGCATGTCTGTAGTTTATACAACAGAATTTTCCAAATCTTTAAGTTTTGTTTTCATTTTGCACAGTTAGTTTTTAAGTCCATCTCTTTCTTCTCGCATTTTACTATAAGTGGCAAGGAGAAACCAAGTGACCTCTTTATACTCTTGCTTAGAAATCTCCTCAGACAAATATCCAAGTTCATCACTTAGAAGTTCTACCTTCCACCAAACATTTGAACATAATTCAGACAAGTTCTTTGCCATTGTATTCAAATCACATGTTTTTGGGAGACACAATTCAGTCAACAATAACACTCTCTTTATTGACTGCCTTTTCTCCCTTGTCTCATTTCCCCACTCTCTTACCGGCATATCCTGGAGTCATCTGCTAAACAAACTATCTGCACAAAATTCCTCAGTTCAAGGTCTGCTTCTGAGGAAACCCAAACCAACACACATACTGAATGACCTCGTATTTGCTCCATGGCTGTGTCATGTATACAGACAAAAGGGTGTACATAGACACACAATGTCAAATGCATTGCTAGCACACAACACATGTTGACCTATCAAATCCATTGGATGGTCATCTTAATGGCCATATACAAAATTTAATTTTCTCAATTTTATTTTCAGATTGGTTGGCCTGAGTTCTCCTAGCTAAAGCAAATATAAAGTCTAGATTGCAAGGACGTTTTTGTAGATACGTGCATTCTCATTTGCATTGTTCTTACATGTTTGAACAAATTTTAAATGTTCTTATTTCAATTTAGGAGCCCCTGTGGCGCAGTGGTTAAGAGTTCAGCTGCTAACCAAAAGGTCAGCAGTTTGAATCCACCAGCCACTCCTTGGAAACCCTATGGGGCAGTTCTACTGTGTCCTATAGGGTCACTATGAGTCGGAATTGAATCAACAGCAATGAGTTTTATTTCAGTTTGTACTGGTTTGTACTTCTTGCTGCTGCAGTAAAGGTTGACATAATGGAACTGATCCAATCTTCTGTTTTAGGGGTAACACCAACTGCAAACTGACTCTGGACTGAATCTTTAGATCCCTGTTTTTTGTAAGAATTACTTGGATTTAACATTAGAACCCTTGTATTTATATTTTAGAATATTGAGGTCATTTTTAAAGCTTTGGATGACATTTATTAACTCTATTAGCCTTTATTAGATGAGAAGAAAATTCCATTAGACATCACTTGCAGTACACAAAGGTTAAGGTTCTTTAATGATCCCCTTGAGTAACTTTATGCCAGAACCAAGAAGAACCCAGCAGGACACTCAACTCCCTCATCACTGAGATATGGTTGGGGTTTTTAAAGCAACCATAATGTTTGTTAATTAGTTTCCAATTAAAAAAATGCATGCTTATTGTAACCTAGACCTTAGCTGAGAATGCCATGTCCTTTGAGATTTAGATAAAATTAGCTCAAGCCTCTTGTCCTATATCCTGTGAGTATTCCAAGGCTCTTCTCCAGATTTCTGAAAATTCCCAGGGGCATAAATCCTCAGCATCATTGCTGGCTCCAGGTTCTTCTTCTGCTGAAGTTCTGTTCTCATGAGCTTCTTCCCTCCCATACGTCCTTTCTTTGCTCTGCTCTGTACAGACTCAGATATGAAATTCATCTCCTTTCCCTCATTTCAGCAAGCACACAAAGCATTTGTGTGTGTAATGGACTTTATCAGATGTTTGGAAAACAGGAGGAGTTCGTATTGCAGCAAAGCAAACGACTTTTCAAATGAGGCTTAAACATGCCTGCCCTTTCGGCAATGCCACTTTTGGAAGTTTTCACTGGCCGTTTTTCTCCCAGACCTTGTCTCCTGTCTTCTGCCAGCATGCCTTTATCTCTCCCTGCTTCTTTCCCAACCTGATGGATGTTTGCCAGCTTGCTCTTATGGTAGATTGTATTATGATTTGTCAAACATCCCACCTTGTTGAACTCAGGAGTAGCTGTGTGACATACTTTGGCCAATAAAATGTGGCTGCAGGTGATGTGGGTCACTTCTGGGCAGAAGCTTTCAGAGGTGGTGCATGGTTCAAGTCTCTTTGTCTTCATCCAGATGACTGGCAAGTTTCCAGAGAGAAGTGGCTCTACCAGCTTAGGTCCCAGAGTGCAGGCAATATTGTGTTTATGTGTTAAGTGCATTATTATTCTAGTAAAATGTCTGTAGGGTCTTTTGGATTTTCTTATATAATCATGTCATCTGTGACTATAGACAGTTTTTTTCCTTCCTGTCCAATTCTTTTATCTTTTATTCCCATTGTTTGCCTTAGTGACTATTTAGAACCTCCAATGCAGTGTTGAATAACGATGATGATAGCAGGCAACCCTAATGCATTCCCAATTTCAGGAAGAGAGATTATTAAGTATAATGTCTGCTGTAGGCCGTTTTAGACGCCTGTTATCATGTTAAGGAAGTTCCCCTCTATTCCTAACTTTCTATTTTTTTTAACATAAATAAATGTTGCATTTCATCAAATGTCTTTTCTGTATTTATTTGAAATTATCATATGATGTTTCTTTAATCTATTAAAGTGATTGGTTATAAAAATTGATTTTTGAATGGCAAACCACCCATGCATTGCTGGAATAAAAAATCTTTTTTTATGTATTGGTAGACTTGGTTTGCTGTATTTTATTTGAGATTTTTGCATCTATTTTTATAGAAATTAGCCTGTTTTTGGTCTTTCTTGTTATTTCATTCTCAAGTTTTGGAATCAGATTTTTATTGGCCTCATAAAACATTCACTCATTCACCAAATTTTATTCAGTCCTTACTATGAATCAAGCATTCCTCTGGAGAGTCAATGATACAAAACAGACATGGCCCCTTTTTACATGGAGCTTATATCTAGGGTGACTATAATTTATCATCCAAACCAGGTCACTTTTCTGAGCAAAAGGGGCACTATTAATAATTACTCCAAGACGTCAAGCATAATTAGAGTTGCTCCAGGCAAACTGGATGTAGATTATCACATATTAGAGGAGACAGCCATGAAACAAAGAAGTACACAAAAACATAATTACAAATGAATAGATTCTTTTAAGAAAATAGTACAAGGACCTCTGAGAGTGTACTACGTTGGGGAGCCTCATCTAGTCGGTATGTATATCAGTGTAGAAGGGTAGTAGGCAGGGAAGAATTCTGAAAAAATTAAGTTTCAGCTGAGATCAATGGGAGTCATGTAAGTAAAGCCGGAGAGGCAGTACTGGCGGGGATGAGTCCTTTTGGACTGAGATGGCACTCGCTCATCCCTGACCAGCATGATCATCTACCTCCATGCAGATAGGAGAGTACCAGGGACTCTGCTGCACTCAGCTTGGGGTTCTTAGCCTGGAACACCAGCCCCTCCCTACCCCTGTTATCAGATTCTAAGTAAGTTCTTGGGATCCCAATGATGCTAACTACCCTGAGAGGACCGTAGGCTGGGGAATGTTGACACTGGGACAGACAAAAGCGATCCAGAAGTTTAGAACTAAGAGACTCGAGCACAATTAGAGCATGAAATAGAATTCTAGAGACTGACTGCAAGGCAAACTCTTGCAGGTGGGAACACAAATCATTGAACTAACATGTTTGCTGGAATTGTGTACCTGAAAATTTAGGAGGCAGCCAGGATACTGGAGCTAAGGAAATAGGCAAAGGAAGGGAACTGCAGGCATTTGTCCAGGTCGGGCTTAGGAGTTAAATATGGGCAAGGATGTTGGGAGTCAAGGAAGAGGCCCAGACATATTTTCATGTATAGATCGCACACATATCACCACTCCCCCTATCCCAGAGGGCTGGTTTGCATCTCAAAGCAGAGGGACAGGAGATTTTAATGATGGCTCTCTGACCTGTTGGGTGTGTCTAAGGACCTCAACAATGCATCTTTTCATATAGAATCACGAAACTTTGTGCATTACAACTGGGAAGAATCTGAGAATTCAAATTGCCTCCACTTCATTCCCCTAGTTCAGCAAGAAGCAATTCTGATACCCAAAAATGAGAAGGAACTTGATAAGTCACTGAGTGAGTTGGGAGCAGAACTTGGACAAAAACCCAGGTCTCTTGACCTCCCTGACAGTAAACGCGATGCCTGTTTCTTTCCTCTGAACCGCAATGCTTCTAGAACTGTGGCACTGTGCCAGCCCTGGGTATCAAAACATGGGACAGAGTTCTTGTCCTCAGATCTTCTCCTGCCTCTACCTCTGCTCTGTTCTGTACCCAGAGGCCTGACCCTACAGGCTGCATTTCCCAGGTTCCCAGTCTAGCTAGTTTCTTGGTGGGAGACTGGAAGACAGAACAAAGGGAGAAACCAGAGTGTATCTCTGACCTCCTCTGCCTCAGGTGGTATTTTTAAGGAGCTGCATCTCCTCCCTGGTTCCAGATCCCACAGACTGCCCTGCCTGTGCTCCAGTAGTACCTTCCTCCCCATCCCTCCTGCCCATGGGTGGTAATGATTCCAGTGGCTGCTAATTTCTGGTTTGTTGCCTCAGTGTACCTTGTTGGCTTCTCGGCTCTTCTACTCACCTACATAACCAATTCCCTGCATTGAATTCATTCTCTTGTACACTAACTGATACAAGTCTGGTACTCCTTTGAATGTCTGAGAGAGAAACAAAAAAGAAACTATGACACTCTCCAACCCGCACGCATACAAAAGAACACGCATACACATTTGGTGGACAGTTTCAGGAGTTTTATGGACTCCCTGAAGCCCTCCATTCACAAGTCTCTGGTTATAACTACTGTTCCCACATTGGCAGAACGTGAGCTTTAAGGGTTTTGTTTGTTTCTTTTCCAAAGTGATAAACTTATGGTGCTGAGTCAGCTGCATTCTCTCATATTGCTCCCTGTTGACAACAACAGCTCTGACTTCTGCTTCAACTGGCCCACCCCAGGAAGCCAGCCTATGAACCTGGAACCAGATTCTTCTCATTCCATATGGGAACCACAAGCATGACCTTGACAAATGAGCCTCACACGTCAAAAACTTGGGATGGACCCCTGGAATATTGCCAGATAGTGAACATTCTGCCCCGAATGCTGTCAGCAAAATGTTCCTGAAAAAGGAACATCTTTGAAGGTCACCTTGGGTCTTCACAGGCTCATCCCTAGGGCCTGATGCACTTGAATTTTCTAGCTGTTCTGAGGCAGTCGCAAGGCTCTCTTGACCAATCTGAAATGTAAGTCTTTGCTCTGCAGAGTGACAAATGTTCACCTCACTATGAGACAACAATTCTCATTAGAGTCTAAGTAAATCCCCACTTCCCTCTCCTTTCCTATCTTTGAGGTGCTACCAGCAGCCGTAGCCAGAGATTAATCTTTCTCCCAGTCTGGTAGGTATATTCAGGTAGTCTTTTGAAAGAATATATCAGACTGATGTGTTTTTCATTCCTCTTGCCTGTAAATTGTTTCCTGGCAGCCGTCCCACCACCAAGGTTTCAGGGAAAAGGGAGGGCAAATCCTCCTGCAGAAATACATGATGTAAAGCTTGTCCTGTGAAACAGGAAGAGGAAGTGGAAAGCTCACCCCTTCCAGCCCCCAAGAAAATAGTGGGGAGAAGAAGGCATTCAGAGGCAGGGGAAG
Organism: Dugong dugon; assembly: GCA_030035585.1. Taxonomy (NCBI): domain Eukaryota; kingdom Metazoa; phylum Chordata; class Mammalia; order Sirenia; family Dugongidae; genus Dugong; species Dugong dugon. Next base: position 24,653,009 of record CM057482.1, on the reverse strand, counting down.
AAGGTAGCAAAACATGTGCGTCCTGACTCACTCTCTCCCAGCTGAAGTCCTGGAGGAGGGAGACATGTTAGGTTGAGAAGAAAGCAGAAAGCAGAAAAAGGGCTTTTGTCCTATTTCCATTTAGAACCCTGAGGGAAGATCATCTCAGAGTAAACTGGCATTACAGAAAGATCAAGGAGTTTACGTTTATTTTCTCCCCACCCCCTGAGGCTCCCTCAGTTACCAGGGGGCAAGAACGGTGCCCAGTGTTTTTTAGGTCCTTCTGGAAGATCACAGAAAGTAGCTAATGATGCTGGCTGGCAGAATTACTGGGGATGGGTGGTGTCACTCTGTTTTGGTGAAGGGATACTGTAGCAGTGAGCTATATGGCAGACCACCCTGACCAAGAACTTTCTAGACATCACAACTAGACCTCAAGGGACATGCAGCCCCAGAGAGGGTTGAGGTGGAACCAGGTCAGCAGGACTTCTGAGCCTAGATGGGGCCATAAGAACAGGCTTCAGCCTCTGATGCCAACAGGGCTCCTGTCAATCAGGCAGACAGACATTAGCATCATCACAAAGACTGGAAGAGCCAAAAGGGACAGTGGTGGGGTGGTCTGTGCGAATTTGAGATCTTTCCCAGCACCACTAGGCCACACAAATGACTTCTGCTGTGCACCCAGATGCCATCTTGAAGATAAGCAAGATGAGAGGGAATATATTCAACTGAAGCTGAATTCTCTAAAGAGACTATTTTAAATTATTAGGTGAGATTCTGTTTCCTTAGATAAATTATGGAAAACAAAGAAGCTATGTTTTCTATGCAAATCTGGGTGTCACGTGTAAATTTGCATCCCTGATACAAGTTGATGTACAAAGATGATTTTTTTTTTTTATTGTACTTCAGGTGAAGGCTTACAGAACAAATAGTTTCTCATGAAACAGTAGTACACATGTTGTTTTATGACTTTGGTTAACAACCCCACAACATATTAACCTTCTAACTTCTCAATCTTTTTTTTTTTTTGGTGAAAATACACATAGCCAAATATACACCATTTCAAAAATTTCTACCTGCACAGTTCAGTGACATTGACTACGCTCTTCCAATTGTGCTGTTATTCTCACTTAAGATGAAGGCTTACAGAACAAAATAGTTTCTCATTTAACAGTTACTACAAATGTTGCCCTATGACAATGGTTAACAATCTCACAACACATCAACAATATCCTTACTAAAGCTTGGGTTCCCTATCACCAGCTTCCTTGTCCCCTTCTGCCTTCTGGCCCTTGTCACTGGACTCCTGTACCTCGTTAGTCTCATTTGGTTTTACGGGGCTGTCCACTCCCAGGCTGAACAGTGAACCTCGGAGGTAACTTCACCGCTGAACTAAAAGGGTGTCTGGGGGCCATACTCTCGAGGTTTCTCCAGTCTCCTTTAGGCCAGTAAATCTGGTCTTTTTTTTGTGAGTTAGAATTATGTTTTATATCCTTCTCCAGCTCTGTCCAGAACCCTCTGTTGTGATCCCGGTCAGAGCAGTCAGTGGTGATAGCCGGGCACCATCTAGCTGTACTGGACTCAGTCCGGTGGAGGCCTTGGTAGCTGTGGACAATTAGTCCTTCGGACTAATCTTTTCCTTGTATCCTGTTCTCTTCATTCTCCCTTGCACCTGAAGGGATGAGACCAGTAGAGTATCTTAGATGGCCGCTCACAGGCTTTTAAGACCCCAGACACTACTCACCAAGGTAAAATGTAGAGCATTGTCTTTATGAGCTGTGTCATGCCAATTGAGCTAGATGTTCCCTGAGACCATAGTCCTCACAGCCCTCCACCCAGCAATTCAGTCCCTCAGAGAGTTTGGATGTGTCTATGGGGCTTCCATGACCTTTCCTTGTACAGGTTGGGCTAGTTTCCCCTGTATTGTGTACTGTCTCACCCTTCACCCAAGATACCACTTATCTATTGCCTATTTATTATTTCCCCCCCACCCCTCCCATCCCTGGTAACCACCAAAGATTGTTACATTTTGTGTGTGAACTTTTTCATGGGTTTTTACAATAGAGGTCTCATATAATATTTGTCCTTTTGTGATTGACTTATTTCACTTAGCATAATGTCCTCCAGTTTCATCCATGTTATGAGATGCTTCACAGATTCATTGTTGTTCTTTCTCATTGCATAGTACTCCATTGTGTGTATGTATCATAGTTTGTTTATCCATACAAAGATGATATTTTTAACTGCCAGAAGGAAGGCACTGGAGTGGGGCTGGCTCTAAGCTGAGTTATTCTCAGGCCCTTACCCAGGAGACTGATGTCAGAGTTAGGGAGACAAGGTAGCATTTGTGGAGAAGAATTTTTCCTTGGTGGGAAGATAATTGTCCTGGAGACTGAGATTTCATCCGGTGTTGTTCCAGGCAAATTATTATGAAGTGCATAAGGTATCTCTTCATATACCTCAGCTCCTTTCTTAGGACACTCCTGCCTCCCCAGAGCTTGGGATTTGGAAAGAATTAGCCTGAGCCCATGCCATGCATCTTATTGGATGGTCAAGTCTGTATACTTTTCTGAGCCTCAAATCTACCCAATGGGGATTTAAACACATGTACTTCAAATACCATATGACAAAAAGAGCTGATGGAGGGAAACTGTAAATGGGAAAATACAAGTCCTGTGCTCATTACAAGCCTCCAGGAGCCTCCTCTTTTTGTGAGGTTTCCTTTCTGCATTCTTCAGGTCACAGAATTTTACCTCAGGACCAGTTCTGGCCCTTGGCTTGGTTTGCTCACTGGTACCAGGCCCTGTGCTGGGTTCTGGAGCTCTTGAGACCAATCGGACACAGAGACTACCCTCAAGGCACTTCTAGTCTAGTCTCAATCATAATGCTACCATCACCTGCTAAACTATTTTTCCCTTCTGTTGCATGAATTGATTATATATATTGATCACAAATTCTACTTCAATGGGATTGGAAATAGGATTTTGTTGCTAGAATGGGCCATTTAGGAAATGGGCCAATGTCTGAGATGTTTGATTCAGCCAGTTTTTAGTAAGTGTAATGCCCTAAACAAGGCTCAGCTGGAGTGGAGTCTGGAGGCAGCACTGTGTGTCTACAGATCTGAAAGAGGGGCTTGGGGATTGGATCAGCTGATGCTGAGTCTCTGATGGAGAGAAATAGCTGACCCTTTACTGCCCCAGGAACCAAACTTGTCAAATGGACCCACAGTCTCCTCTGTCCTTACTGAACCCCTAGCCTCTTCCATCCAGTCTTGTTCTTCTGCTGGGATCCTCAATATTAAAAGATGTGGATAAACTCATTTAGTCAGAATCCCAGGAAAATGCCTTAATTCAGTCTCTTAGCATCCCCTCTTGAAGATAACGATTGCACGCGGGGCACAAATTAAGACTAAGTCAGAGAGAGACAATTTGGACATGGTACAAAGAAGCATGGTTTGAGCTGGCAAAGTAAGTCTGGGGAATTGACACCTTTTGGGCATCAATGGAAATCCCCCCTTCCCCCATAAAGACTCAGGGAAAAGTAGCTTTTGGAACATAACCTTTCAGTCAGACTTTATAGAATGAAGAAGCCAAAAATGGGCTTCCTAGCCCACACTTGGCTGAACATTGCTAGGTCACTCCTATTACGGCTAGTTGCAGGGTGATGCTAGCCCACGTGGTGCCTTTTTGTGAATTAGAAAAAAGTCTTGTTTTTGTGGACAAATCAGAAAATGGCTCCTTCTGGGAGGATGAATTAAAAAAAGGTAACCCCAATTCCAAAGAGATCTACACCAAGACACATCATAGCTAGGAACTCAAAAAGTAAAGATAAAGAGAGAATCCTGAAAGCAGTGAGAGAGAAGCAAACAGTCACATACAAAGGATCCCCAATAGGATCAAGTGCTGATTTTTCCTCCAAAACACTGGAGCCAGAAAGCAGTGGAATGATATTTTTAAAGTGCAGAAAGAAAAAACTGTCAACCAAGAATACCATACCCAGCGAAATTATCCTTCAAGAATGAGGGTGAACAAATAGAACTGGGAGAGTTTATAGCTACCAGACCAGCCCTATAAAGAACATTAATGAGAGTTCTGTAGATGGAAGGGAAGAGGAGACACTAGAAAGTAGTTCAAAGCTATACATAAAAAGAAAGATTCCTAATAACGGGAAATGCACGGACAAGTATAAGGGCTAGTAATAAAGTATTCATACTTGATAATTCTGAATGTTTTGTCCTTCATGTTTTTTAATAACAAATATATAAAAAGCAAGGATAACATTGTGTTACAGAGTACATGAAATATAAACACACAATTAGTGATAACAACAACAAAAGGGGGGTAGAGGAATGGTATAGATAGAGAATTTCTTGTACGTTACTGGAGTTAAGTTGGTACCAGCTTACCCTAGAATGTTATAAATATAAGCTCTTAAATGTAATATTCACAGTAACCACTAAGAAAATATTTTTTTAAAAAAATACAAAAAAGGAAAGGAAAAGGGAATGAAAAAAGCTCACTACAATAACCCAACAAAACACAAAAGCAAGCTGTACTAAAGGACAAAGACAAAGAAGACTTAAGACACACAAAAGACAAATAACAAAATGGCAGAAGTAAGTCACTTCTTATCAGTAATTACAGTGAATATAAATGGACTAAATGCTCCAATCAAAAGGCAGAGAGTGTCAGAATGGATTTAAAAAACCATGATCCAATTATATGCTATTTACAAAGGATGCACCATAAACCCAAGGACACAAATAGGTTGAAAGTGAAAGGATGGAAAAAAATTTCATGCAAGTAATAACCAAAAGAAAGCTGGGATGGCAATCTTAATATCAGACAAAGTAGACTTTAAGACAAAAATCTGACAGAAGAGATGAAGATGGCATTATGTAGTTATAAGGGTCAATTATTCAAGAAGGTTTAACAATCATAAATATAGATGCACCCAACATTGGGACACCTAAATATATAGAGCAAACACAGATAGAATTGAAGGGAGAATAGGTAGTACTACAATAATAGTCAGAGACTTCAATACACCACTTTCGATACTGGACAGAACATCTAGAAAGAAGATCAACAAGGAAACAGAGGATCTGAATGCCACTATAAACCAACTAGACCTAACAGACATATATAGAACACTCCGCCCAAAAACAGCACAAAAAAAATATACATTCTACTCTGGTGCACATGGGTCATTCTCCAAGACAGACCACATTTTAGGTCGCAAAGCAAGTCCTGATAAATTTTAAAAGATTGAAATCATACAAAGTATTTTCTCTGACCACAACAGAGTGAAGCTAGAAATCAATAACAGAAAAATAAAACCTGGAAAATACATAAACACATGGAAATTAAACAACATGCTATTAAACTACCAATGGGTCAAAGAAGAAATCAAAAGAGAAATCACAAATTTCTTACAGTCAAATGAAAATGAAAACACAACATTCCAAAACTTATAGGATGCAGTGAAGGCAGTGCTAAGAGGGAAACTCATAGCAATAAATGCTTACATAAAAAAGAAGAAAGATCTCAAATTAACCGCCTAACTCGACAATTCCAGGAACTAGAAAGAGAAGAACAAACTAAGCCTAAACCTGCCAGAAGAAAGGAAATAGCAAAGATCAGAGCAGAAATAAATAAAATCAAAAACAGAAAAACAGTACAGAGAATCAATAAAAACAGAAGTTGGTTCTTTGAAAATGTCAGTAAAATTGGCAAACTGTTAGCTAGGCCAAAGAAGAATAGAAGAGAAAAGATACAAATAACCAAAACAAAAAATGAAAGAGCAACATTACAACTGATCTGATAGAAATAAAGAGAATTATGACAGAATATTATGAACAACTGTTTAGCAACAAACTGGATAACCTAGATGAAATGGACAAATTCTTAGAAGCACACAACCTACCTAAACTGCCTCAAGAGTAAACAGGAAGTCTCAACAGACACACAACCAGTGAAGAGATCAAATCAGTGATTAAAAACCTCCCAACAAAAGTAAGTCCTGGCCAGATGACTTCACGGGGGAATTCTACCAAACATTTAGAGAAACATTCACACCAATACTGTTTAAATGCTTCCAAAAGATAGGGAAGGAAGGAATACTCCCTAATTCATTCCATGAAGCAAACATAACCCTGATACCAAAACCAGACAAAGATATCACAAGAAAAGAAAACTACAGGCCAATATCTCTTATGAATATAGATGCAAAAATCCTCAACAAAATACTAGCGAACAGAATTCAACAGCATATTAAAAGAGTCACACACCATAATCAAGTGGGATTTACTCCAGGAATGCAAGGATGATTCAACATTAGAAAATAAATCAACGTAATACATCACATCAATAGAACAACAGAAAAGAACCACACAATCATCTCTATGGATGCAGAAAAAGCATTTGATAAAATCCAAAACACTTTCTTGATGAAAACTCTAAAGACAAATGGGATAGAGGGAAATTCCTCAATACGATCCAGGGCATACATGAAAAGCAAACAAACATTATACTTAACGGAGAAAGACTGAGAGCTTTCCCCTCGAAATTGGGAGCAAGACATGGGTGGCCTCTCTAACCACTTCTATTCAACATTGTATTAACCGTCTGAGTCAGAGCAATAAGACAAGAAAAAGAAATAAAAGATATCCGGAAAGGAAAAAAAAGAAGTAAAATTATCTCTATTCGTGGATGATATGATCCTATATATAGAAAATCCCAAAGAGTCCACAAGAAAACTTCTAGAGCTAATAGAGGAATTTAGCAAGGTTGCAGGGTACAAGCTCAACAAACAAAAATCAGTTGGGTTTCTATACACCAGCAAAGAGAAATCTGAAAGGAAAATTAGGGAAACAGTTGCATTTACAATACCATTTAAGAGAATAAAATACCTAGGAATAAATCTAACCAGGGGCGTGAAGGGCTTATACAATGAAAATTATAAAACACTGCTGAAAGAGATTAAAGAAGACTTAAATAAATGGAAAGATGTTCCATGTTGATGGATTGGAAGACTTAATATTGTTAAGATGTCAGTACTACCCAAAGTGCTCTATAGATTCAACGCAATCCCAACCAAAATTTCAACAGCCTTCTTTACAGAAATAGTAAAACCAATCCTCAACTTTATATGGAATGGCAAGAGGCCCCGGATAGATAAAGCAATGCTGAAAGAACAAAGTAGAAGGACTCACACTTCCTGATTTTAAAACATAATATACAGCTACAGTAATCAAGACAGCCTGGTACTGGTATCACAACAGACACATTGACCAATGCAATAGAATTGAGAGTCCAAAAATAAACCCATACATCTATGATCAACTGATTTTTGACAAGCGTGCTGAGTTCATTCAATGGGGCAAGGAGATTTTCGTTAACAAATGGTGGTGGGAAAATTGGATTTTCACATACAGAAAAATGAAACAGAATCCGTGCCTCACACCATACACAAAAACAAATCAAAATGGATTAAGGACCTAAATATGCAAACTAAAACCTTAAAATTCTTAGAACAAGAAGGAGGGGCAATGCTGTCAGTCCTCACTTTTAACAGTGGATTGTCTAATATAACAACAGAAGCACAAACAGCAGAAGACAAAATAAATAAATGGGACCTCATAAAAATTAAAAACTTTCGTTCATCAAAAGACTTTACCAAAAAAGTGAAAAGAGAAGCTACTGACTGGGAAGTAGTAGCTTCAGAAACCATATATCCCCAAAGAATCTAATAACCAAAATATATATAAAACTTTGACAACGTAACAACAAAAAGACAAGCCAATCATAAAATGGGCAAAGGACTTGAATAGTCATTTCACCAAAGAGGACATTCAAATGGTCACCAAACACATGAAAAGATGCTCAGCGTCGTTAGCCATCAGAGAGATACAAATCAAAACCACAGTGAGATACCTTTTCATTCCTACTGGGATGGCTAAGATTTAAAAAAAAAAAAAGAAGAAGAAGAAGAAGAAGACAACAAATATTGGTGAGGACGTGGGGAAATTGGAACTTGTACCTGTTGCTGGTGGGAATGCAAAATGGTACAGCCGTTGTAGAAAACAGTGTGATGGTTTCTCAAAAAACTAAAAATAGAACTACCATATGACCTAGCAATTCCACTCCTAGGTATATACCCCAAAGACTTGAAAGTAGAGACTCAAAAAGAGACTTGTACACCAGTGTTCATTGCAACACTGTTAACAGTAGTCAAAAGGTGGAAATAACCTAAATGCTGATCAGCAGATGAATGGATAAACAAAATGTGGTACATACATGCAATGGAATACTACTCAGCCAGTAGAAGAAATGAAGTCTTGATACATACTACAGTATGGATGGAGCTTGAAGACATTATGCTGAGCAAAATAAGCCAATCACAAAAGGACAGATACTGTATGACCTCACTTATATAAAAAGACAAGAAAAGGCAAATGTATAGAGACCAAAGTTTATTATTGCTTACCAGGTGTGGAGGGAGGGGGTTAACAGCGATGGAAATATCGTGTTAAGGGTAAGGTTGCACAGCCAATTATCGTAATGGCTGTCAATAAGTTGTACACCCATAAAAATTAGAACTGGGAAAAAGTGTGATAGATATATTTACAACGACACACACACACACAAAAAGAGTAGCTGCTGAGGCTGCTTATGCACCACCACAACCCTCATGGGATTTGGTTTCTTGGTTTGGAGGTTTAGGGTCATGGTTTCATGGGACACCCCAGTAAATTGGCTTAATCACATGTTTAGTGCTACTGTTCTACCTCCTAGTTTGATGTGTAGTGCCTGGGGTCTTAAAAGCTTACAAGTGGGCATCCAACACTCAACAACTGGTCTGTATTCACCTGAAACAACAAAGGAAGAAGGACAGTCAGAAACAGGAGAATATGGGATGTGTGGCTAATTGCCTCCATGAACAATTGCCTCCTTTGCTAGGAGACCAGAAGAACTGGATGGTACCTAGCTAGTATTACTCAACATTCTGATCAAAGATTCCATAAAAGAATCCTGACCAAAAGGGGGAACATAAAGAACCAAATTTCAAATTCTCAAGGACTCCAGACATCTTGGAGCCATGAGCGTTAGATGAATTCCTGAAACTATTGCCCTGATATAATCTTTAAATCTTAAACCAAAATTACCCCCTAAAGTCTTCTTAAAACCAAACAGTAGTTTAGCTTAACTAGTAAGAAATGTCTGCTTTGAGCATTATGCTCTTTTAAGAACTATCTACATGGGATCTACTTGAAAGATTACATAGGAACCTTAGGGGGCAGTGACTTTATGCTAACAGAGGAGGAACAACTCAGAAAAGGAGGGTAAGAATGGTTACACAACTCAAAGAACGTCGTCAGTGTCACTGAATTGTACATATAGAGACTGTTGATTGGGTATGTTTTGCAGTGTATATTCTCAACCACAACAGCAAAATAATTTTAAAAAGAAATTAAAACTGAAAAAGAAAAAGGTAACCTTTCTGGCAGACAAATGAGGAAAAGGCACTCATGTTCCCCTGTAGAGGTACCCCCAGCCAGGGTGCAAAACTTAGCAAGTGGAGCAGGCACTGGTTTTCCATCCCTGCCTGCTTCCTCAGCTGTGTGTCTCCTAAGCCAGGCACACCCTGCACAACTGAACACTGTGGCCCTCGTGAGTGGTGAGAGGTGCTGCCGGTGGAAAGTGGTCTAGTCTAACCACCCCAATCGAGGGTTGGAGATGGGAACACTAACTCCCAGAAGCAGGCGGGGGTTGGCTACGTTAATGTGATAAATTATCAGCTGAGCAATATAGCTAGAGCTTCCTTCCCTTACCAAGAATTAGAGTCCTCTCTCTTGCCATCCCACACAAGGAGTGAAGTCAGCAAGAGCGGGAGAAGCCTATGAACCATCTCAGGTCTCCAGGCCTGGTATGGATCCCAATTGGTGATAAAATGCAGGCTGACATCAGGGATTAGGGGGAGCAGAATTTTTGCTGCTGGATCTTTTCCTCTTTGGGAGGGGGAGATGGAGTTCATGTTCCACCTGTCCCGGGGGAGTTGACTGAATCATTCGACACACCTTTCTGAGAGCCTATTGTGTGTCAGGGACACCAAGGTCCTAGGTGAACAAGGCAGAATCTTTGCAGCCCAGGAGGTCACTGTGTAGTGGGGGAGGCAGGCACCGGAAAGACAAGTATAAAATGCCATGGACTTCTAAGGAGAGACATGGGGCCTGGTGGAGCAATGAGGAGGTGCCTTTAGCTGAGCCTGGAGTAGAGCAGTCAGAGAGTAACTCAGGAGAAGGAGTTAATCAGAGAAGATAAAAGTGTCCTCTAGGAAGAGAAGTATACATTTTTCTGTGCTATTTGCTCTCCCCCCTCCCATTCTCTTCTCATTTCTCCTTTTCTCTTCTTTACTCTCCTCTCTCCCTTCCTCCCTCTCCTTTCTCTCAGCTTCTCTCTCCCCAAGACACTGAGGAAAGAACACTCACATCTCAAAATCAAGTTTGCAAAAGCCATGGCCTAACTGGGCCCTGGGAGATTGGGCAAATGGCACTTTGTTTTTTCTGGTAGGTCATCATGAACTGAATTCTTTATTAGTGTTCAAATCTCCTCCATTAGTAAGCATTTTCTCTCCCTCCACCCTTACCTGCTCCCAGCTCCAGGGCTGCCAAGCCCCGTGTTTTCCTCTGGAACTCAAATGTCAACAGAGGTGTGCCATGAGAGCTCTTCTGGAGTGTCTGAAGCCAGGTGTGCGTGTCATTGGTCAGAAGAGAAGGCTCCTGGCAATGCTGGCCTCTCAGAGAGTGGGAGCTGTTTTCTGTAAACCAGGCTCTAAGTTAGGCCTCAGTAGCAAACAAAAAAACTGGTTGCCGTCAAGCTGGTTCTGACTCATGGCGACCCCGTGTGTGAGTAGAACAGTGGCCCACAGGGTTTTCCATGGCTGATTTTTTGCAAGTAGATTGCCAGATTTTTCTCTCCAGGTGCCTCTGGGTGGACTCGAACCTCCAAGCTTTTGGTTAGCAGTTGAGCAGTTGAGCGTGTTAACCATTTGCACCACCCAGGGTCTCCTCAGTAACAAAAGCTACCGCTTATTATGCACCAACACTGTGCCAGACACTGAGCCACTTCCTGTACTCCTCACCCCAACATGTGGAATGAATGAGCATTCTAGTCCCCCTTCACAGACGAGAAAAGTGAGGCTGAAAGAACATGGCCAAGGTCACACAGCTGGTAGATGGTGGAGTCTGGACTTGAACGCAGTTCTGCAGGATACGTTAGCTGTCATAGCTGAAGACGAAGAATAAGCACAGAGAGCAATGCACATTCTCCCTTACCCTAGTGCCTGAGTAAGGACAGCCAACTGCCCAGATAGGGAAGACAGAGGAAGACAGCGTGGCCCCAGAGATTCTCCCCCCATGGGATCCAGGATGAGGGGCTTGGTAGAGAAAGGGGCACTGCTTTTCCTCAGCCCACTGTCTACTATTCCACAGCTAGCCCTTGGATGTCCCAGTGGAAAATAGAGTCTGTGGCAGGGACTAGTTAGGTTAATGGATGACTTTTGCCCTTTGACCAGACCCTTGTTTAGGGATATAATTATTCTCCTAGGGAATGCCAGCCATCCCAGAGCTCCTGAGATGTGTTTGCTGTCTATAGGAGCAGACCCTGGGTGAGGGGGGCCAGGATGGACTTGGCAGCCACTGGAAGTCTATCCCCTTCTCTGTCCTATATCTGGGCTGGACTCAAAACTCCAGGAAGCCCTGGTGCCATCTCCTGACTTAAAGGGACCTAACCCTGCTTTCTAGTGCCAAGAGAGGCCAGAAAGTATATCATCACCCACCAAGGGTTGGATCCTTGCTATGTTTAAAAACAAACCTATTGCTTTCGAGTCTATTTTGACTCACAGTGACCCTATAGGACAGAGTAGAACTGCTCCATAGGATTTCCAAGGCTGTAATCTTTTTGGAAGCAGACTGCCACATCTTTCTCCCATGAAGCAGCTAGTGGGTTCCAACAGCCCACATTTTGATTAGCTGCCAAGTGCTTAACCACTGTGCCACCAAGGCTTCATTGCTATATTAAGTAAGCATAATACTTCATCTTCCAAATAGAGGGGGTCCTGTGGCCCCCTGGCTACAAACAGCCAGATCAAAATTCGATTGCATTCTCAAGACAGCCACAGGAGAGGAAGGTGTTTGTGTCCTGTGCTCTTCCAGGGACAATTAGCATCAGAAGATTAGATTCATAATGGTCCATTCATTTTCTCCACTTGTCACTGGTGTCTGATGGGGAATTGGAATTTTTAATCTCCTATGCTCTAAGTGACTGCGTATTGAACTGTTTTGACAGCTTGGAAATTTTGTTGCAGATTCTTGATGAGGTCCCATGTCAGGATCAATTTGCAGCCTTGTTTTTTCAGCTGTTTAAGTCCTATCCAATTTCCTTGAGCCAAGATTTCAGAGGATCTGGCTTCTTCCATCTGTAGCACAGAAGGGGAGGAAGGCGGGGATGGTTGCAGCTGAGGCTGGGTTTGAGCTCTGATGTTCAGAAACACTAAGCCTACTGAGATTCCTCTTACTTTTGCTCGTTGTTGTTAGGTGCCATCGAGTCGATTCTGACTCATAGTGACCCTACGTACAACAGAACAAAACACTGCCTGGTCTTGTGTCATCCTCACAATCATTGTCATGCTTAAGCCCATTGTTGCAGCCACTGTGTCAATCCATCTTGTTGAGGGTCTTCCTCTTTTTCGCTGACCCTCTACTTTACCAAGCATGACATCCTTCTCCAGGGGTTGATCCCTCCTGATAACATGTCCAAAGTACGTGAGACTTAGTCTCACCATCCTTGCTTTTAAGAAGCATTCTGGCAGTACTTCTTGCAAGACAGATTTGTTCGTTCTTTTGGCAGTCCATGGTATATTCAATATTCTTCACCAACACCACAATTCAAAGGCATCAATTCTTCTCCGATCTTCCTTATTCATTGTTCAGCTTTCACATGCATATGAGGCAATTGAAAACACCATGGCTTGGGTCAGGCGCACCTTAGTCTTCAAGGTGATATCTTTGCTTTCCAACACTTTAAAGAGGTCTTTTGCAGCAGATTTGCCAAATGCAATGTGTCTTTTGATTTCTTAACTGCTGTTTCCATGAGTGTTGATTGTGGATCTGAGTGAAATAAATCCTTGACAACTTCAATCTTTTCTCCATTTATCATAATGTTGCTTATTAGTCCAGTTGTGAGGATTTTTGTTTTCTTTATGTTGAGGTGTAATCCATACCGAAGGCTGGAGTCTTTGATCTTCATCAGTAAGTGCTTCGAGTCCTCTTCACTTTCAGCAAGCAAGGTTGTGTCATCTGCATAACTCAGGTTGTTGATGAGTCTTCCTCGAATGCTGGTGGCACAGTGGCTAAGAGTTTGGCTGCTAACCAAAAAGTTGGCAGTTTGAATCCACCAACCGCTCCTGGAAACCCTATGGGGCAGTTCTTCTCTGTCCTATAGGGTCGTTATGAGTCAGAATTGACTCATCAGCAACAGGTACTTTTGCTCAGGTCTCCACTAAAAAAAAAAAAAACCAAACCTGTCAACACTGACCATATTTGAAACTATCTACAAATGCAACCTTTGCCCAGAGATTGTGTGAGAAGTCAGTGGAAGAAGACACATAAAGCTTCTAGTTTGGGTAGTAAAGTCTAAAGGTTAAAAGTGTGGATAACATAGTCGCACTGCTTCTATACACAACCTAACACTACCACTTAATTATGTGACCTTGAATAAGGAGCCCTGGTGGTGCAACAGTTAAGTGCTCAGCCACTAACTGAAAGGTTGGTGGTTCCATACCCAGTGACTCTGCAGGAGAAAGACCTGGTGATCTGCTCCTATAAACACTGAAGCCTAGAAAAGCCTACAGGGCAGTTCTACTCTGTCATATGGGGTCACTGCGAGTCAAAATAGACTCAACGGCACTTAATATCAGCAACATGACCTTGAATAAGTTACTTATACTTTCTAAACTTTGACTTTTTTCATCAATAACATAGGGAATTAATAGTAATAGAAACCTTATAGAGATGCTGTGAAGATTAAATTAAATGTTATACAGATAGTCCCCAATTTAAGATGGGATTCCAGTTTGACGATTCCATTTTAAGTCAGTTCTGATGTAAGTCAAATACTTCTTTTTTTTTCTCTTAGTTTTCATTATTATTGCCTTTTATTATCAGTTGCTTTATAAATCCAATCTTTATTTGTCTTTGGGGGTTGAAAATAGTACATATAAACATCTGCAAGTGAGCATTTGAGAATGATAACATCAGCAAATTATATGCTGCAACAGTGAATGTAGTACATGTTACTAATGATAAGATGTACAAAAAAGAAAAAAGAAAATATGATTGTAAGTGCAGTTAACTGTAGCTCGAATACGTCCTAAGTCAGGGACTACCTGTATATAAAATTTCTTAGCTGAGTGCCTAGAATGAGTGCTCAGCGAATGTTAACTTCTTAGCAAAGTTTCTCCTCCTCCTTCCTTCCTCTTGTTCCTTCTCCTTCATTTCCTCCTCCGTCTTTGTTCTCTGTCTTTAATCAGAGAAAGCCTATAGTGCTATCCAGTGAAAATACAATGAGAGACACACGTGTAACTTAAAACTTTCTAGTAACTGTATTAAAAAGGTAAAAAGAATTAGGTAAAACTAATTTTAATAATATTTCATGTAACCCAATATATTGAAAATATTGTCATTTCAACATACAATACACAAGCTATTAAAGAGATATTTCACATTCTATTTTTCTTACTAAATTTTCACAATCTGGTGTGTCTGTAACCCATACAGCACATCTCAATTTGGACAAGCCACATTGTAAGGGCTCAATTAGCCACATGAGCTAGTGGCTGCCATACTACCCAGCACAGCTGCAGACTTACAGGAGTAAGTTCCCTAGCCTCTGCCTGCCCAGCCCCTCATATCTGTAGCCCAGGAGGCATCTGAGCCAGTCTGAGGCAGGAAGGACATCAGTGATCTCACTGTGGGGGTAAGGGCACTGGGAACAAAGCCACATTCCCTGGATCCAGAATCAAGTGACAAGGCTTTGACCACTGGGATCCCACGCTGCCTGCCCCCTTCCCCACCATACTTCCTTCCGAGCTTCGTTTGGAAACTGGTGCCCTCATGGTGAGTCCAGTTCTCCGATGACTCCTCAGTGGATGTTTCACCTTTCCCCACAGATAGGCTCAATCACTGGGCTGAAGTGCCCCACCCACAGAGTCTTTCTCAGAGGCCCCCAGCCTCCCTCTTGGGGAGGGGCCCACATTGCTTTCCCTCCTTCCTTGATCCAGACTCTTGCTCTGTGTCCCACTACAGTGGCTGGTTACCTGGCCCACAGGAGAACTCCTTCAGGCGACAGCCACCTATCCTCTTGACCAGAACCACCCTAAGATGTGAGCAAGAGGGTCCCCTGCCCTGGGATTCACACTTAGCAAGACCCTACTCTACCCCTGTCTGGTTGCACCCTCCCCAGGACAGGAACCAGCAGGATTAAGGGAATGTGCTTACCTGAAGCCCATGTTCTCCATTCCTTCAACCTGAAAGCATCCTGAGACTCAGAATCCTGGAATTCTCTGTCCAAACAGCTTAGATCCCTCATCTAGGCCTACAGAGGCCTCTTCCCCAGGTCCATCCTCTGAAGGTGAGTGTGCACTCCTAGGCCCAATGGGTGGCCAAGGGGCAGTTGTTTATGGAGGGTGTGGACAGAGCTTGGACATGGGCTGGGTACCCTCAGTGTGTACTGGAAGCCGTCGCTGTGTGGAACAGAGTCCAGGCAGGACCAGAGGGGCGGTGGGTGGCCTGAGCCCCCCTGCTGTTTCAGTGCAGAACTCTAGAGGGTCCGAGAATTCCAAATCTGAACTTGGCCTTCCAGGTATATTGGCAAGTCTATTTGTCAAGGTAGGCAGAGAGAACATGCCTTCTTTAACAGATTGTTAGCTGGTTTTACATCTTTAAGATATTTAGATACAGAGTATGTGGGCTTCCATTTGTGCTCTTGCCCTGAGATTCATCCATGTTATGGGTGGCCGATTCCTAGCTTCTGAGGACAGACTGACTCCTGTCGTGATTTCCCACATACACACACACACACTTACACGGAACACAATGGAAATTTGGGGTCATCCATGGTGGGCAGTGGTTAAGAGCTTGGGTGCTAACCAAAATGCTGGCAGTTCAAATCCACCAGCCGCTCCTTGGAAACTCTATGGGGCAGTTCTACTCTGTCCTATAGGGTCGCTATGAGTCGGAATCGACTCAATGGCAAAGGGTTTCATTTTGGTTTTTTTTTTTAATGCCCAAATTGGACTGGGTCTGCTGTGTCCCTTGAATGTGCCTGGCCCTCCTGGCTGTACACTAGACACTATGCAGGCCTGTCCACTCCACTGCTCACCTTCTGCTCAAGTTCCACACTTAGTCTGGGTTCCTAGAGATCAGGTCACTTGTGCTCCTATTGGAGATGAATGGGCAGCTCAGCTGGTGAATTGGTAGTTACCATTTAACTCAACAGCACTGACACACTCCCTCTCACTACTACCTCAGTCTCCAGACTTTCCTGTGACACAAGGGCCACATCATGACTCTCAGGTGTGAGTGGAGCTGCACAGTCAGGAGCTGCCCTCTGGAGCAGGTGCCAAGTCAGGGAGCTCCGTTCCTGCTGCCGACCTGGCTGCTACCGATGTCTAGTTTTATGTGCTTGCTTAGAAAGCATGGTTAGAAGGCTCAGCCCTGTAATAAGGTCTAGCGACCAAGAGAGGAATAAAACACCATCCTGGCCCTTAATCAATTCATAGAATAGTGGATGGCACACATGTAAAATAATTACAGTGCACTGTAATACATTCTGTGATAAACGGTTGTTCCAAATGCGGAACGAGGTGACTAATACTAATGGTAAAGTAAAAAAAAAAAAAGTAAACTACACATATAATAATGGTTATTAGTTAGGATTCTCTTGGTTGCTATAAATAGAAACATTGAGCCAACTTAAGCCAAAGGGGGACTGTGTTATACTAAGAATTTAGAGAAATCATGTAAATCAGAGAAATCCTGAGTCACAGACAAGGATGCAACCAGGCTTCAGGGAGAGACTGGAGTATCGTAAAAGACCCCGGGAGTTCTTTCTTATTTCTTCTTCTCAGCACATCTGTTTTATTGTCTCCTTTCACCGCCATCAAATTGCTTTGTTTTCTAGTTCCCATGAAGGAAACTGGTCAGTGGTAATAGCTCCAGGATATATTGCCCAGTATGATGAATTGAATTATGTCCCCCCACAACATGTGTTGTAAATCCTAACCCCTATACCTGTGATTATAATCCCATCCGGTTATAATCCCATTTCTTTGTTATGTTAATCAGACACTATTAGCACAGGGTGTGTCTTAATCTCTTCTGAGATATAAAAGAGATTAAACAAGCAAGTGGGCAAGCAGAGATGAGGGAATCATAGATGCCATGCCACATGAAGATCACCAAGGAGCCAAGGAATAGAAGCTGAAGAAGGATCTTCCCCAGAGCCAACAGAGCGAGAAAGCCTTCCCCTAGAGCCAGCACCCTAATTGCAGACTTCTAGTCTCCTAAGCTGTGAGAAAATAAATTTCTGTTTGTTAAAGCCACCCAACTGTGGTATTTCTGTTACAGCAGCACGAGATAACTAAGACACCCAAATACAGAGAACAGCCACACTGATATTTAAATCTCTTAATCCAAATTCATGAGAAAGGATGCTGACTCAGTTGAATTTGGTAGCTGGAAGATGGAGTCATATTGAATAAACATGACTGCTTCTCTGTAACCACACAGATGAAGGACAGCGAAATCTCCCCGCCAATAGGAAGCCTATTTCCAGAAAGGGAAGGGAAGGTGGGCAAATCAAGTAATAGGTGTTTACTACATTCCATCCCTTGAACTGGCCAACACGTACGCATGCGCATGTTTGTACACATGGGCCTGCCCGCCCCCCCAAACAGATCTTTTTCCAGATATTCTCAAAGTGGCCTCTGCCTAGTGTGATTCAACAAGCTCCATTTTCCCAAAAGAAGGCAATCTAAAGTCACATCTGGCAATACATTCCAACACGACTTCCGGATCTCTCTTTTCTAAGTTCACAGCCTTTGGGGATTACCATTCCTCCTCTCTCTCTGCTTTGAAGGTACTCCCAAGGAATGAAGGGGGCAGCAGAAAATCCCCAGGATTTCCAGACTCCTTTGTTTCTTCCAGACTTCTTCCAGTTGCCAGAATCCTGCAATTTGCTGACCAGAATAATAACTTTAGCTTTAACTTTAGTTTTACGAAAAAGATGCAGCGGCAAATTTGACAGTTGCAGTGTGTCCTCATTTATCGACATGGTTCCAAAGACCAGTTCCTTGTGCGAAAATCGGCCTTACGTGAAACTTGGGCGACCAAATGCTTCTCAGGCTCCTGGAGTCCTTACTGAAGCAGAAGATGGGGCTGCTTCCTCCCCTGCAACCGCCCTCTGCAGCTCGCTGGGTCTTCCCCTGGGACTTCCATACTTCCTGACGGGAGAGTGGGCTTCTGCCGTTTCAAATCACGGGCAGAACTGACTGGGTCAGGATTTGCAGCCAGGAGGGGACCCACCCTACCCTGACCCACGGTAAGTTCTAGCTGTCCACAGAAACCCCTACCCACCCGGGACCGCCGCCCGCTAGCCCCAGAGACCCCAAGCCCGCAAATGGCGGATCTCGGAGTCTGCGGCGAAGTGACCACCACCCGTCCTGACTGCGCCCCTCTGCCGCTTTCCTAGCAGACTCGAGGCAGGCAGCCGGATTGGGCGGGGCCACGGAGCACGCCGGCCAGGTTAATGGCTGGAGGCTCCAGTGTTCAGCCTCTTTTTTTTTTTTTTTTCTTCCTCATTTATTCGCATCCAAGTCTGGGGAGAAGGGTGGGATGGGAGGGATCAAGGACTTGTGGCTCAGGAGGGAGGCACTGTTTCACTCAAAACACATGGGTCCTTAACCTGGCTTTAAGGTGATTTAAGTTGATTTTTTACTATTGTATTGTCGTAAACGTGAAATGTCAGAGATAGTCAATAATTGAAGAGTAGGTGTCATTATTTGACCCTCAGCTGCCTCAGATTGCTGGTGACATACACAAAGTACCTTGCTTAGCACAGTCATGCTATTATCTATGAATTTCTAAAATGACTATCTTGGACTCAGCTTGTCTCTTTCATGCTGCACCATAAAAACTGCAAGAATTAACCTAAATATGCTAAAATCCTGAGATATTACTATTGAGTTGAGTCCCCACAGAAGACAGGCAATAGTTTTACCAATTGTGTCACTACTGAATGGCAAGAATTGCCATTTCCCATCAAGGGTAGGAAAATGAGTGAATCCTCACGTCCCACTTCTCTTCACCATACTCATTTTCTGTAGCATTTTGGTAATTGAAAATCCCCACTCTTGGTAGCAACTTCCACATTACTTAAGTTTCATTTGGTCACAAATAATGGAAATGGGCCATGGTTAGCTTAAGTAAAAAAGGAAATTTATAGACAGGCAACTAGGTAATGACATTTAGTCCAAGAAGGAGTTGCCCAACCATGCCTTGGGATAGGCAAGGATCAAAGAAGACCCAAGGATCTCAGCTAAAGGCATTCATGATCCTTTGCTCTGGAGAATTCCACTGACATGGCTCAGTTTAATGGTTCATGGGCTCTGTGTGTCTCAGTTCAAGATTCAAAATTCCTGGTAGAAATTATCTAATGGCTTAACTTAAGTCAGATGCCTACTCGATAGCCAGGGGAGCAGAATCACATGGTTTGGAGGGGTCTTTGCAGGTATATCAGGTATAGCTCCTGGGGGAAGAGCTGCCAGGGAAAGCCAGGCAGTCACCCGAAGAGGCCTACATAGACTTCGAGTCAGATGAGCATTACATGGTTGTTGTTACTGTTATTTGTCTCATACATGTTTACAAGAAACGCTTTTGGCTATTCCCTTCAATTTTATAACTAGAATATCTTTATAAACTGTATTGATATAATTCACTCTATGACTACATGAATTTCCTAGGTTTCCACATCTATTGCCAGTTTCTTTAAAACTTCAACTTCTCCACTCATTTATTTGATTTATCTGTATGTCCACAGCATATTTTTTGAGTAAATTTTTCCAAGAAAGGTGTCTGGGTGGTGTGATGGATGGCCATGTGTGTGTCTTGATGTCATTCTTTGCCTTTTCATATTAAAAAAATTAGTGTATTTAGAGTTCTTTTTCCCCAAAAAGCTCTACAAAATATACACTAATGCCCCGTTATCTTCCGGAATTTAATGTTACAGAGGAAAAATATGAGCCAGCTAATTTTTCTTTGTGTAGGAAACCTAATTTTCCTGCCTGGGCACTACTATGACTTTTTTCATTATCTTTGAAGTTAAAATATTTTCTCCAGAGAGATCTTCTAGGAAAGCTGGAACAAGCATCAGGCTTCCCTCCTAGGAACCTTTAGGAAGTACCTATCTGAGTATTGAAAAGACGCTATCAAAAACTGAAATTCCAACAACAAAACAGAGGTAGGAAAATGAGTGAATCCTCACGTCCCACTTCTCTTCACCATACTCATTTTCTGTTAACATTTTGGTAATTGAAAATCCCCACTCTTGGTAGCAACTTCCGCATTACTTAAATTTCATTTGGTCACAAATAATAGAAATGGGCCATGGTTAGCTTAAGTAAAAAAGGACATTTATTGACAGGCAACTAGGTAATGACATGAAGTCCAAGGAGGAGTTGAACAACCATGCCTTGGGATGGGCAAGGATCAGGGAAGACCCAAGGATCTCAGCTGAAGGCATTCGTGATCCTTCGTTCCAGAACACTGTGTGTCAAAGGATTTAGTCTGATGGCTTCTACCTTCCGAGTGGGTAGTGTGTGTAAATGTGCGTGTACATGTTGTGGAGCAGGGAAGGATGGGTAGAAGTTAGTGAGGAGAGGCTAGGAAGTGTCAGGAGAGCTTATTGAGAAGAAATGGAAATGAAAGCTGACTTGAGAAATAAGGAAGTATTTCCAGGCTGTACTGTGTATTTCGTTAAGTTTGAGGCCACACACCTGTAATGGTGCCAATCTGCATGGTTATGCCATTTTCCCTAGTGGTGCTCAGAAACCAGTGTATTGGATTGTAGAAAGCGGCAGTTGGGTGATTAGAGGCTTGTGTTTTCCTCAGCAGGTATGACAAGGAAAAAGAGAACAATTAAGTCCATTGTCAAGGAAGTGGTCACATCGGGCACCATGGGTTCTAGACATCAGGGGTGGGAAATGAGGAGAAAAAGAGGCTGGCAGTTGATGAGACTGTAGAGGATCAAAGCATCAGACGTCCTGGTTAGACTAAAGAAGAGATTTAAAGGGAGTAACAGAGTAAGAGAATTTTATGTAATAGGTAAAATATTTCTATTGACTTGCATAAAGCCCTTGAGTGGCACAAATGACTAAGCTCTGGTCCATTAACTGAAAGGTTGGTGATTCAGAGACGCCTCAGAAGAAAGGTCTGGCTATCTACTTCTGAAAAATCAGCCACTGAAAACCCTATGGAGCACAGTTCTACTCTGATTCATATGGGGTCGTCATGAGTTGGAATCGTCTCAACGGTGAGTGGTGCTGGTACTAGACTTGGATATGAATAGGTAAATTTTTATATATTTCTAAAATTGCTCTTAATTTTTGTCTCTGATCCTTTAGCCCACCCTCTAGCAGATGTCTTAATCTAATGTTTTCAGAATATTCAGCTTACACCCCTGATTGATTAATCTGTTCAGGATAATTAATTCAGCCAGCGTCCAGTTCAAAATCCCATCTCAGGCTCTCTTCTCCTTTCTTCTGAATGGATCCCAACACCCTAGGACCCTTGTTTGGTCAGAGCTGGTTGCCAGTGGTAGAAGCAGGAGCTGTGGTGCCCATCTTCTTAGTCCAGGTTGGGCTGGTATCTGTGACCTCAGCTGTGATGGTGATCTTGGCACCTGTGGCTTTCAGTTTGCACCCAGCACTGGTTGGAGTGGACCTCAGATGTACAGCAGCATCTTCCCTTGGCCTTGCCAGCTGTATGCATCTGTTTCAAAACCTTCCCGAATCAGAGAAGACACTTCCCCTTCAGTGAAACTCTTTAAATTCTTTTACTCTAAAGGCAAGGAAATTTTAAGATGCTAAAGACCGAGTTTTCAAGTGCTTTTTCTATTCCTGTATGTTCCATTCAAGACAGTGGCAAGCAGCATCCAGTGTGGTCATTTGCCCGTTTCAGCCCCCTGATGAAGGCAGGATCACTCCACCTGTCGGAGCAGTCCTGCACCCCTGGCCTGGTGTAGGTCACATGGACAGAGGAACAGACACAGTTGAGTGGGCCCTCCCCTCACAGCCAGCTTCTGGGTTGTGGCACGGCTGGGTGACTGCTTCACAGCTGCAACCCAGGGAGGAGTTCTTGCCCCTTATATTGCCCCTCCCGGGGCAGAAGTGCTGGGCCCTTGTGGCGTTTAGTTTCAACTCTCTCACAACACTGCCAGTTTCCGTTAAGTTGGTTTCCACTCATGGAGACCCTATGTGTTTCAGAGTAGAACTGTGCTTCATAGGGTTTTCAGTGGCTGATTTTTCTCAAGGAGATTGGTAGACCTTTCTCTTGAGGTATCTTTGAGTAGATCCAAACCACCAACCTTTCAGTTAATAGCCAAGTGCTTAACCATTTGTACCACCCAAGGATGCCCTTACATCGCTAGAGGCAGTTTTAAGGCTTAGGTACAGTCAGGACTTTATTACATCAGTCAAAAACATGAAGGACAGATAAATCTCTATTATCTAATAGAAATATTAACAGCAAATTAAGTTTAATTTTTAGACAAAGAGAGATTGCTCATAGCGTTTTGGCAAATATCGCACGTACTCATCTGTATTTGCAATAACTATAATTTACCTTTTGAAAACGCACGTGCAGACCTTGGTGTAGCTTATGTAGTAGTCTCAGTTCATTTACTCTATTTCCCCCGGGGAGAGAGTAAACGCATTTAAAAGACTTGACCTCTCCAAGCGACGCTGCAGCCCTCTCTAGAGGAGCCTCCTTTACGCAGCCAGGCGACTCCCAGGCAGCAACCTCACTCTTTCCCCTTGGCTAACCTTTACGGCCCCTCACGCAGGGTGCTGGGAACTTTTAATGTCATCTCCCATGTCCTCAAGGTTATGGGGAACTGTTTGTGTGGATGCTGGGCTCATCCTTTCCCATCTAGGCACACTGTGCCCCTGCTTATTAATGCTCTAGTTGTGCACGACAGTCCTGCAACCCTTTCATGTTCAGAGCCAATTAGAGAAAGCGTACAAGTCTGCGGCTTTCATAACGGTCCATGGACTTCCAGAGACACTCTCCTGAGTCCCCCCACCCTCACACACACACCCTTCCTCTAGGAATCACCTGGGAAGGTAAGAGTGTTTCTCCTGGGCCTCTCTGTGCCCGCATACAGCTCTTTCCCTCCCTTCTTCCACTCCAAGTTGGTTTATATGTCATGTGGGTGAGGTTAGAAGGGGAGCAAAACAGTCTGTCCCCTCATTGCCTCTACAAATCATTTGGTTTGAACTTAGAATGCTAGTGGATGATGTCAGTGCCCCTCTCCCCCACGTCCAAGGACCCTGCACAATTGTCCAGAGGATTGTCCTTGGACTACTGGAGCTGCTCTCCCCTCTCCCCTGCAGAATGCCAGAATAGCCTGGAAATTTAGGCCCCCCTGCACCTGCATCCTTTTAGCCAACGTCTGAGAGTACAGGAGTGTGGAAGCTCAGAGGTAAGGACAAACCCTGAGGTGTAACACCCCCCAGAGCTCCTCTGCGGGATCAGGCTGAGGCTGCTATCCTCCTGGTGCGTGCAATTGCAACTTTCTTTGGCTAAAACGCACCTTCCCTGTCCTGCTTCCTCTACTGCCTTAGTTTTTCCTAGGAGTCAGGTGACCAGCTCATCCCAGTTTGCCCATGACTGCCCTGCTGGCACAGTGGTTAAGCACTCAGCTGCTAACCAAAATGTTGGCAGTTCAAATCCACCTAGAGGCTCCGCAGGAGAAAAGACCTGGCAATCTCCTCCTATAAAGATTAAAACAAAAAACCCATTGCCGTCGAGTCGATTCCGACTCCCAGCGACCCTATAGGACAGAGTAGAACTGCCCCATAGGGTTCCCAAGGAGCGGCTGGTGGATTCAAACTGCTGACCTTTTGGTTAGCTGCAGAGCTATTAACCCCTGCACCACAGCCTAGGAAACCCTACCGGTCGGTTCTACACTGTTACATTAGGTCGGTATGAGTCAAAATTGACTTGACAACACCTAACAGCAAGCCCCAGTTTTAAAACTGAAAACTCTGAATCCCTGTAACCTCCTCAGTCCCAGGTAAACTGGGCCAGTTTGTCACCCTTACTGGGAGCACTTTCTTAATAAACGACTTGCACACAGATCCTTGTCTCAGGATTTGCTGCTGTAAGAACTCAACCTAAGACAATAATTTAGAGTCTGGGTCTTTGCTCTCAGTGGTGTTTCCTCAGCAATTAAAGCACTTTCAGTTCAACCTTCACGTGGAAGAATGGCTAGCACGAGGCCTGGAGAGACGAAGGGCACACTCAGTTGTCCAATCATACGTGTAAATACCTTGACACACATACATTTCAGAAGTGGGGCACCCCCTAGGGGATGACGGAGCCTAGGATGTTTCCATAGGAGTGGAGGGATCAAGTGAAGGTGAATGTCGTTAGAGTTGAAGTCAGTGAGGAATGGAGCAAGAGCTGAGGGCGAAGAAATACTGCAAATAAGATGCCAAATTCCTCAACAAATGGAGCTATTTGGAGAGGAGGTTGGTAGTCGACAGGACTCAAACATACTAATGACCATGAAGAAGGTGCAGGACTAGGCAACATTTTGTTCTGTTATCATAAGGTCACCATGAGTTGGAGCCAACTCGACGGCAGCTAACAACAACTAAAAAATTTGACAGGAATTGGGTCTGAGGTAATGTCTCGCAGAGAAAAATCGTTCAATAAATGTTTGCTGAATGGATGAATGAATGGACAGTGTAGAGGAGGGCTAGAAGACAATATAGCCAGGTGGTGGGGCTCTCCGCAGGGCTGGAGGTTTTATTGAGGATGGAGTAGTAATGGTCAGGAAACTCAGCACTGGGTCTGGAGAGGATGCAGACTGGTGAGTTATAGAATTATTAATCAAATAGAGGTTTAATATTAAAATAGAGTGAATATTGAACTCCAAGGAGACAAAAAAGTTTCAAAACTATTCACTTCTCATTGTTGTTGAGTGCCGTTGAGTCAATTTTCAACTCATAGCCACCCATGTAACAGAGTAGAACTGCCCCATAGAGTTTTCTAAGCTGTAATCTTTACGGGAGCAGATAGCCAGGCCTTTCTTCGGCTGAGCTGCTGGATGGGTTGGAACGGCCAACCTTTCAATTAACAGCTGAGCCTTAACCATTGCACCACCAGAGCTCCTTATCCACTCCTTACTCCTTAAAAAGACTATGGAGGTAATCTTTTGATTAAGCAAAGTCAAGTTTATTATGAGTCGGAATCAACTCAATGGCAATGGGTTTGGTTTGGTTTTTTTGGCAGTAAGGGAGAATACACCTTAACAGTCTTAGGAGTGTCCCAGAAGAGGGAGGTCAAGGGTGGATATTTATAAGATTTGGGGGGTCTGGTTTAAGGAAGGTCTTTCAATGCAGGGGCTTGATTGGGATAAAATAGTTTAGGACTGTGGACACTGTGAGGTCAAGCAAGTCTTGATGAGTATAAAGTCTTTTGGTAAGGAAGCGGGTTTGCCCAGCTGAGTGATCTGATGTCCTGATGTCTGATTACTCTGTTGACCTGAGCTATCTATTGTTCAAATAAATGAATTTTTACATATTTTCTAAAAGGCACAATAAAAGTGTTTGCAATTTTATCCTCTTGGGTAGAAACTTTCTGAATATAAATAATATAAACAATCTTAGATCTTGATCCTAATAAACTGTATGGTTGCAGGCAAGTTGTTCTCAAAACTTTGTTCCCTCTTCCATCAGTGTTGGCGACCCTTGCAAGATGTTTGGCTAGCCATACAGCTGCACCACACCAATGTCCTTGAAGTGTTCTACCTGAGTGAGAATACTTCTCTTAAATAAACTTGTCCCCAGTAAAGCTGTAGATGGAGAAGGTAAGCAAGGACTGTATTTATTTGATTAGAAATTTAAGAATTTGAAGGCTCGGCATAGGGAACCAAACTATCTGTAATAGACTAGATTCTTCAGTGTTTATGAGTGGATCTTGATCATAAAATTCCAAGAGCTCACTTACGGGAATATGGAGACCTCGGAGGATTAACAACAGATGTTGTAAGTTCTCACAATAATATTCTCCTTCCCTAGAATGGGGATATGGGTGGTCCGTGCACTGTATTGGTAAGGAATGAAATATATGAGAGGGAACTGGGAGGTCAGGTTTGGCTTGAGAGGTCACCTACATCCCTAGCCTGGTAGATGCTGTGTGGCTAATAAAATGTCTGAAGAGTTTGCTGGCTGGTGGTCTCTCTTTTAAGTCACCTCACTACAAAACCCTAGGGGCTCTTATAACTGGGAGGAATGGGTTCTGGCTAGCACAACCTTATCTTTCCTTTCTGCCCTATAGACTGTGGGATGTGGGATGATTGTAGTGAGTTGGAGGGAATTCTGGGCTGATCAGGGCAAAAGATATGATCACAAAATAGCAGCATTGTACAACAAGCTATTTATTGGGGCAAACGCATTGACAGCTGCATGGGATGAGATCCCCACAGCAGGGGATCTTCAGAAACAAGTGTCAGCAGGGAGCCACCAGAGGGGGGAGAGAGTATGAAAAACCCCAGGGAAGAGGAAATGAGAGGAGGGTCCTCTTGCAGCAAGGTGGGGAGTCTCTGAGTCAGAAAACTCCAAAAGCAGCAGCACCTTAAGGTCCTTATATCTTACCTAGGGCTAGCACATGTTGGTTACTGTTTCCCCGGGTAGGTAAAGCAGACAGACTCCAAGTAGATAAAAATTTGCTTATTTGGGGTTATTTTTAAAACAATTGGATATATACAAAATTGATTTTGGCACCAAACGGCTTTTTTTTGAGCGGCGGGGGTGGGGGGAGAGGAGGGCGGCTAACGGGCCTTAGCTTGCTATGAAGAAGTGAACAACTGGAGGCCAATAAATCGCCGTGAGTTGGAATCAACTTGATGGCAGCTAACAATATTTTTTTTCACTCATTTACATAACAATGAGGAAGTGGGGAATAGTACCATCTACCTGAAAAGGTGGATTTCCCAGGTAGGACCAGGAGGCTCACTCTGGGGTCAGTTAAAAATGGTATGGAATTCTAAAGGGCACAAAGGAAAGCTGTGGGAACTGGGTGAGGGAGAGGCAGCCCAGAAGGTGTGAGGATGAGACTCTAAGAGGGTTCCGTTAAGTGGCGTCGATTACAATAAGGCAGGGATTAAGGACGAGGGGGATGTTGGGTAGGCTACAAGGATAAACTGGGCTGCAAAACTGCCAACAGAACCAATCCCAATAATTCCCCGGTGTGTGGGATGGAGGTGGAGCCGTCTGGAAGGGGTGGAGGAGGTGCACTCGTGGCTCTTAGGAAGGTGGGAGCTGTGACCGGAAGTGAAGGGTGTTTCTGAGGGGATCCCCCTGTGAGAAACGGCTGCAGCCCCAGGTGGGTGAAGAGACGCAGGCCTGGCCAGAAGGAATCAGCTGCAGCTATGACTTCCTTTCTCACTACCACCCCATCGACGCTGCGGTCGGGGTAACTCCCCTGGATTCTGGCATATCGTTGGTTATTATCCATAATGTCCCTGCGGTTGTGAATTTTCTCCTTTTCATCTTTGTTATGAGTATTTTAATGGGAGGTTGGAGGGAGGGTGCATCAGGCTGAATGTGAAGATGGGTAATTTTAAGGAATATCCCCCTGAGGTGGTGAATTGTATTGGAAAGAGCAGGGGCTTTCAATACCTCACAAGAATCACGTGAAGCCGGAGGTTTTGCTGCTCCTTTTCTGAATTGGAAAGGAGTCCGACAGAAAGGAAAAGTGTCTTGCCTAAATACTGACTGTAGGAATCACATTCCGACCAGATGGGGGCCCAGAGAGGGTGAGTGGTTTATTTGCTCAAGGTTACACCACTAGTAAGAGAGACAATTGGCACTAGAACCCAAATTTACTGAATTGCTCACCCCCTATGCTTGTCAGTACCACGTCACTTCCTATCAAGACTATATGGAGGGCTGGCTTCATGGTGTGTGACCTCTGCAGTTGTAGAGGGCCCCAGGCTTAGAAGGTCTCTGTGCTCGACTTAATGCTCTGCTGCTGCCAACTTGAAATTGTGAATAATGGTTGAGCAAGGGGCCTCACGTTTTCATTCTGCACTGGGCCCGGAAAATTATTTAGCCAGTCCTGTATATAATGGAGCTCTGGTGGCACAGTGGTACAGAGTTTGGTCAGCAGTTCGAATCCGCCAGCCACTCCTTGGAAACCCTATGGGGCAGTTCTACTCTGTCCTATAGGGCCGCTATGAGTCGGAATCAACTTGACAGCAACGGGTTTGGTTTGTTTTTGGTATATAATTGTTTGTGCGCAAGAAAATGTCTTATCTTTGCTGAGTATTTCATCAAACACTTTCTCCACACCTGCCTGATAAGTATTATGTTTATCTATTTGTGAATCTAGGTATGCGTGCTCTTCTGTAGACACTTACCCAAGCACAGAAGGGGTTGTTTTGCGAGATTCCATGTCTAAGTCCTCTCAAGACCCAGAATGAGGAAAGGAGCAGAGAATGTCCTCCTGGCCGGCACGTGTGGGCTCTGCGGCCGTCCAGCAGGGTGGTGGTGGCCATTCTGCCAAAACACTTACATTTCACAAAACCAAAAAGCAAACCCGTTGCTGTCAATTCCGAGTAATTTGAAACATGTTCTTACATAAATGTTAAAGGGCTGTACAATAGAGAATTCACCCCAGTTAGTAATTGCTTTCTTTCCTGTTTCCTTTCCACTGCACCTTCGGATGCAGAAATACATTTTGTTGTTGTTGTTAGTTGCCGTCCAGTTGGCTCTGACTCATGGGGACCTTCGGTATAACGAAAGAAAATGTTGCCCGGTCCTGTGCCAACTTCATGGTCGTCGCTGTGTTTGAGTCTATTGTTGTGTCAACCCATTTCATTGAGGATTTCCCTCGTTTCTGCTGACCCTCTACTCTACCAAACGTGATGTCCTTTTTCTAGTGATTGGTTTTTCCACCAGTCTGTCAATTTGTCGTACTATGGTGGCTTGTGTTTTGCTAGGATGCTGGAAGCTATGCCACTGGTATTTCAAATACTAGCAGGGTCACCCATGGTGGACAGATTTTAGTGGAGCAGACCAGGAAGAAAGGCCTGGTGAGCTACTTCTGAAAATCAGCCAGTGAAAACCTTATGAATACATTTTACATACTTGTAATCAGAACATAGGAACAATGTTATATAGCCTTCTGTCTTATTTATGTTTTTCTTCCTGAGCCTGTGCGATAAGCCTTCCTCCACACTGCTATATTGTTTTCATAGTTCTGTTTTAAATGACAACATCCCCTCCCGTTGAGCTGATCTTACATAATTAATGTTAAAGTGACCTTTTTGTAGACGTTGATTTTCATTTATTACTTTAACAAACTTTTTAAAGTGCTGACTCTGTGCCGTGTTTGATGTAGACTTTGTGGGAGGCAAAAAATGAATAAAACATGACCCTTGCTCTCAGTTCTTCCGTAGAAATTAGAGCTCAGTGAACATCGTTATTTCTCCTTCTTTTAGTTTAGTTCCTTGGGAGAAATTATTTGAAGAGAGACTGCCGGATCAAAAAAAAGCCAAGTATTTTAATGGCTTTAAGTGCATATTGTCAAATCACTTTCCAGTCCATAGTCCCTCTAACACTGCATAGATGTACCTGTTTCACTAAAATCTTGCAAAAAAGTGGGTATTATCATTAAAAAAAAAAAAACCTCTAATTTAATAGGTGTAAGATGGTACAAAGTCGTGTTAATTTGCATGAAGTTCTTTTAAAGCCTTGCTTGCAAGTCTCTGTAATTGGTTGTTTTTGTCCTGTCACTTTATCTCCAGGGAGCTCCATTTTTTCCACTGTAATGGGGTTAGAAGACATAATCCTTATTATGTCTCTCATAGAAAATATAGTGTGACCTAGTGAAAATTCTACCATATGTAAAACCTTCTGCTTGAAGAGGAATCCTTTTGCTTCCCTAAAAGTTGTAACTCCCCAGAATACTAGTTCCATCTTATCTCTGCCATGAGATGGGCGGGATATTTCTGAACAGAAGCTACTCTTTTATCATCTTCAAACTTTCAGGTTATTATAACTCTTATACTCACTTTGTAACAAACCCCTACTACATATCTAAAGTGAGGCCAGATATGAGCAATAGGTGCTACAATTTCTTCCTGTTTAGTCACAAATTCCCCCAGTGGCCATGTGGGTACTTCTACCATTTCCTGTAGAAACACAGCCCCACCCATGGAGGGCGCAGGCTCAAGACCCAAGCTGAGCCAATTATATCCCCCACTCCTTTAACAGGATGATACCAGTGGGTGGGCATAAGGTCCAAAGTGGGCCAATCACAGTCCTTCACAAATTTTTCAAATTTGGGCTGAGACAAGAGAAGCCCCTTTTCTTCTATAGCCTTGGGTCTGTTAAGATGTGAATCTGGAGCTTCCGGCTTCCAGGCTTTCCCCACTTTCCCCACTCCCCAATCCACCAGTCAACAGGAGAGAGGACCAAGCCTGCAAGTAGAGAGAGAAGCAGAGGGGAGGGGTGGGGAGGATGGTTCCTGACAGCGTTAAGCTAGTTCCAGTGACTCCCCAAGGGCAGCCCCCAGCCACCATTTTTTGTACCCTTTCTTCGTTTTGACCATATGAATTAAAAAAAAAAAAATCCTTATTTTCTTTCCATTGGTGGTTCTAGTTAGTTTTCTTCCTTTACAACTAAGAAAATTGATATTTATTCAAACTCCAGCTGACTTGCCCACATCTTGTGGGGTTAGTTGATCTCAGACTGTGTGGATGAACTTCCATAGTTATAAAAATTCAAGTTGAATGGTTAATGTACAAAGTCATTCATTCGACATGTATTGTCTGCCTCCTACAAGCAAAACGAATACCAAATACTGTCCTGGAAGTGGAAACACCATGTTCCTATCCAGGCCATCAACCACCCAAATAATTTCTTAGGTTCATAAAGTGTACAGCCAAAAGTGAGCATTAAAATTTGTTTTATTCCCTCAACTTTTCATTTTACCAATGAGGTAAACTGGGCATAATCAGTTATTGGAGGAGCTAGGATTCGAGCAGCTAGCCACTCCTGTAACATTAGCTGAAAATCAGCCTCAGGAATATTGAGATGCTCACCGTTAGATGATAAACAGTTGGGTCAGTAGCCTGGCTAAAAGGTAGATGTGACATATCTTTATTATCTTTGTAGTTCTTATATCAGTGGTGAGCATTTGGTGCTGGGGATATATTTTTAGCAGAGGCATCAGGTTTAACATAAATAGTACATGTCTTTGTCAGAGGCCTCATTTCCCTATTCTCCTGAGTCATCTGCTACTGTGTCTACACCTCCAACTTCACACATTATTCACAAGTGTAAATAACAGCTACCAGGCTGGAATCACTTTTTTCTTCCTCCATGGCACTGTGAGGTGGAGGCTTTGCCCACTGTCCATGGCCAGAGCACCAGGCTGCACCCCACTTTGGCAACTGCCTTAGGCCTGCTTCATGCTCGAGAGGCAGCAGTAGGAGTCAGCACATCGGGAGTGAGGTTTCCATGGAGGACAAGTGAGCAAGGAGAGGAGAGTATTCTTGGAAAGACAGTGCCTTAATCATCCAGTAATCATCCCCTTCTCCGGGGCTGGGCCACTTCTCTCCCCACTAAGAAGTCTGGCTGTAGCTGAGGAGCCTTGGAGGATGGGGGTGGCTGACCAGAAGGTGCTCAGATGTCATGTCATTTGGGTCATTTGTCTCTGTCTTTACTTCCAGGCTGACTTACTGGAGGAAGGGGTTGGCATGAGAAAAAAAAGCTGGAGTGTGTGGGCTCCAGCCTCAAGAACACAGGTAACTCAAGGCAAAGACTCTGAGGACTTTGTGAAAACTCCAGGATCTTTGTTTTCTTCACAAGTCACTCTTTGATTGTGTCTTGTGAAGAATTATTTGAAATAAGAGGGGCCTGGGGACTTATTTTCCAGGATGGCAGAGAACAAGGGTTCAGACCACATCCAACCCCGAGGGAGGGTCAGAGTTGGACCCGCTCCCCCAAGGTCCCACAATAAGGGAGTGTTATATGAAGAGGAGACCCTGGTGGCATAGTGGTTAAGAGCTACAGCTGCTAACCAAAAGGTCGGCAGTTCAAATCCACCAGGCGCTCCTTGGAAACACTATAGGGCAGTTCTACTCTGTCCTGTAGGGTCACTGTGAGTCAGAATCAACTAGATGGCAATGAGTTTGGCTTGGTTGTTTTTTTTTATATGAAGAAGAAAGTGGCATTAGGATTGGAGGAAGACTCGTTAACAGCCTGCGATATGCAGATGACAGAACCTTCCTTGCTAGAAGTGAAGAGGACTTGAAGCAGTTACTGATGATCAAAGACTAGCCTTCAATATGGATTGCACCACCATAAAGAAAAGAAAAATCTTCACAACTGGACCAGTAAGCAATATCATGATAAACAGAGAAAAGATTGAAGTTGTCAAGGATTTCATTTTACTCGGATTCACAATCAATGCCCATGGAAGCAGCAGTCAAGAAATGAAACAATATATCGTATTTGGCAAATCTGCTGCAAAAAACCTCTTTAAAGTGTTAAAAAGCAAAGATATCACTTTGAGGACTAAGGTGTGCCTAACCCAAGCCATGGTATTTTCAGTTTCCTCATATGCAAAGTAAAGCTGGACAATGAATAGGGAAGACTGAAGAAGAATTGATGCCTTTGAATTCTGGTGTTGGCAAATAATATTGAATATACCATGGACTGCCAGAAGAACAAACAAATCTGTCTTGGAAGAAGTCCAGCCAGAATGCTCCTTAGATGCAAGGATGACAAGACTTCGTCTTACATACTTTGGACATCTTATTAGGAGGAACAATTCCCTTACATCATGCTTGGTAGAGTAGAGGGTCAGCGAAAAATAGGAAGACTCTCAACGAGATTGATTGACACAGTAGCTGCAACAGTGGGTTCAAACATAGCAAAGACTGCACAGGACCAGACAGTGTTCCGTTCTGTTGTACATAGGGTTGTTATGAGTTAGAACCGACTCAATGACATCTAACAACAGCAAGTAAACTATGGTGCATTTCTCTGTGGCAACATGGAAGATGCTGGCTAGTTCTCTAGATTAGAAGTCAAGCTACTATTGTGATTAGAGCTCTGTAAAGACGTATGCCTATGAAAAAAGCCTAGAAAGGAATGCTAATGATTTATTATGTTTGAGAGCTTATAGGTTATTCATTTTGTTTTAATCTATATTTTCCAAACTGGCCCCCTTTCTGTTTCCCAGCCTTGATAAGGGCATTTTCACTTGTTCTCACTTTTCAAAATGCTCTTCCCTCAGTGAGCTGTGTGGCTGAATTCTCTCACCCTCAGAAGACACATCCTCAGAGAGCCTTCCCTGACCACCAATCCACATTGGGTCCACTACATCCCTTAGAGATGTTTTCAACTGGAAGGACAAAAACCAGAATATTTGACTAAAATTAATTTAAAAATAGAAGTTTAGGAGTGGAAGAGTTCACTTTCAGCTGGGGACATCCAGCGCACGTGAGCATTACATCCACCGTAGAAACGTAGATTAAGTAATGAGACATCTATTCTTGTTTTTTTGTTGTTGTTTTTTGTTTTCTGTTTTTATGAGCAGTAGTAACTGTTAGGTTAGGGTGCTTGTCTTAATTTTCTGCTGTTGCTGTAACAAAAATGCCACAAGTGGGTGGCTTTAGTGAACAGAAATTTATTTTCTTATAGTTCAGGAGGCTAAAAGTCCAAATTCAGAGTGTGGTTCTAGGGGTGTGATGATTAATGTTATGTGTCAACTTGGCTAGGCTATGATTCCCAGTGGTTTGGTATACACTATGTAATCACCTTCCATTTTGTGATCTGATGTGAACAGCCAATCGGTTGAAAGGGGCGTTTCCTTGGGGGTGTGGCCTGCCCCCAGTATAAAAATGGATGTTCTGGAAAATCACACTTTCTTTCTCCACACTGCCCTCCTCTCATCATCCGACCTCTGGTGCTCGGGATGTAAGCCTGCAGTAGTCTCTGGCCTGCCACCTGACCTGCAGGTTTTGGGTTTGTCAGTCTCTGCAACCACGTGAGCCAGCAGAGGTCTTTAGCCTGTCATCTGGCCCACGAATTTGGGATTTACCAGCCCCTACAATTGTGTAAGTCATTTCCTTACAATTGCTTGAGCCATTTCCTTAAGTAAATTTCTCTCTATATCTGTTTATATACACTTCACTGGATTTGCTCCTCTACAGAACTCAGACTATGACCAGGGGGGAGTACTTCTTTGTCTATTTTAACTTCTATTAGTGACTGTCCTTCAGCTTCGTGGCTTGTAGGTTCATCTGCGTTTATCATCATCAGATAGTGTCTATGTTACCCCATTTATGCTTCCTTGTCTCTGTGACTGTGTTGCTCCTTATAACTGAGAAGCGATTAGCTGTGTCCTAAAGCCTACACAGATATAGTCTCATTAGCATAAGAAAGAAAATCTTACTTCCAAAAGGAATCACATCCACAGGTATAGGGGTGAGGATTTCAGCATATATTTTGGAGGGATACAATTCAATCCATAACAGTGGTATAAGGAGAGTGGGTGCTGTTCTTAGGGATGATTGAAATAAAGCATTAAGATTCTATAACTTAATGTTATTTATTGCTGCCCAGACAATTTATTCATTCTCATCATTTCACAAGCTGCCTTTGGTCTTGACTAATTTATTTTCTTGTGTCATAATGGAACCTGGCTTTCCACATGGCTGAAGCAAAGGGGGACAAATGATGAGTTGCTACTTGACTAGGATTCATTCATTCAGCAGATAATTATGAGTGCGTATTCTGAGTAAACAGTATTGATCAGAGGGGGAATCTATTGTACTGGAGGAAAGGAAAGTATCAAGGTTAGTTGATAGAAATGAGAGTTAAGATAGTAACTTTAGAAAATAATACAGAGATTGATGGGATCCTGGAGAGGACGCCAGAAGAACTGAAGAAAATTTCTCCTCTCTGGACCACCAGAGTAAGGGCCCAGGAGGTGTTTGATGGAGTGGAGTTAAGGTTTTAGTAAAGGCTGACATAGGCATAGATTATTCCTGGTTGCCCTGACAATGGAGGTCCCTTCCTATGCTGATAAGAAAAACACGTGTAAATAAAATGAAGGGCAATGATGGTGGGATAACAGGTAGCCTATTTAACTCCACCTCAGGGGAGATCAACAGGTTGGGAACTGGAGTATCCTCTGTGTTGCCTTGCCTGTTCTAGTTGTTAACATCACTGTATGGAAAGTGTTGAACTAAAGAACAGTGGATTCATTTCCCTGGTGGATAAACTGTAGAAAGCCTGCTGTATGGATTGCTCGCCCTTTTGCTTGCCATTCTCCCAAAGTCTCGATTCTCCCCAGAGAAGGAGAAGGGGGCGGGGTCAAACAGGAAGTTAACATTTACCATGTGCCAGGCACTGTAAAAAAGGGTGGCTAGAGAAGACAAAGTAAAGTATTATATGACATATGCAAAGACCTGGAGATAGAAAACCAGAAGGGAAGAACACGCTTAGCATTTCTCAGGCTGAAAGAACTGAAGAAAAAATTCCAGCCTCTAGTTGCAATAGTGAAGGATTCTACAGGGAAAATATTAAACGACACAGGAAGCATCAAAAGAAAGTGGAAGGAAGACACAGAGTCACAATACCAGAAAGAATTGGTCGCGTTGATGTTCAGCCATTTCAGGAGGTGGCATATGATCAAGAACCAATGGTACTGAAGGAAGAAGTCCAAGCTGCACTGAAGGCATTGGTGAAAAACAAGGCTCCAGGAATTGATGGAATACCAGTTGAGATGTTTCAACAAACGGTTGCAGTGCTGGAAGTGCTCACTTGTCTGTGCCAAGAGATTTGGAAGACAGCTACCTGGCCAACCGACTGGAAGAGATCCATGTTTATGCCTATTCCCAAGAAAGGTGATCCAGCCGAATGCGAAAATCATCAAACAATATCATTAATATCACACACAAGTAAAATTTTGCTGAGGATGATTCAGAAGAGGCTGCAGCAGTATATTGACAGGGAACTGTGAGAAATTCAAGCTGGATTCAGAAGAGGATGTGGAACCAGGGATATCTTTGCTAATGTTAGATGGATCCTGGCTGAAAACAGAGAATAGCAGAAAGCTGTTTACCTGTGTTTTATGGACTATGAAAAGGCATTCAGCTGTGTGGATCATAATGTATTATGGATAACATTGTGAAGAATGTAATTCCAGAACACTTAATTGTGCTCATGAGGAAGCTGTACATGGATCAAGAGGCAGTTGTTGGAAGAGAACAAGGGGATACTGCATGGTTTAAAGTCAGGAAAAGTGTGCATCAGGATTATATCCTTTCGCCATACTTAATTCAGTCTGTATGCTGAGCAAATAATCCAAGAAGCTGGACTATATGAAGAAGAATGGGGCATCGGGATTGGAGGAAGACTCGTTAACAACCTGCATTATGCAGACGGCACAACCTCGCTTGCTGAAAGTGAAGAGGACTTGAAGCACTTACTGATGAAGATCAAAGACCACAGCCTTCAATATGGATTACACCTCAACATAAAGAAAACGAAAATCCTCACAACTGGACCAATAAGCAACATCGTAATAAACGGAGAGAAGATTGATATTGTCAGGGATTTCATTTTACCTGGATCCACAATCAACATCCATGGAAGCGGCAGTCAAGAAATCAAAAGACTCATTGCGTTGGACACATCTGCTGCAAAAGACCTCTTTAAAGTGTTAAAAAGCAAAGATGCCACTTTAAGGATTAAGGTATGCCTGACCAAAGCCACGGTGTTTTCAATCGCCTCATATGCACGTGAAAGATGGACAATGAATAAGGAAGATCAAAGAAGAATTGATGCCTTTGAATTGTGGTGTTGGCGAAGAATATTGAACATTCCATGGATTGCCAAAAGAACGAACAAATCTGTCTTGGAAGAAGTACACTCAGAATGCTCTTTAGAACAAGGATGACGAGATTACATCTCACATACTTTGGACATGTTATCAGGAGAGATCAGTCCCTGGAGAAGGACATCATGCTTGGTAAAGTGGAGGGTCGGCGAAAAAGAGAAGGACCTCAATGCGATGTATTGACACCGTGGCTGCAACAGCGGACTCAAGCATAACAACAATTGTGAGGATGGCGCAGGACAGGGCAGTGTTTCGTTCTGTTGTATGTAGGGTTGCTGTGAGTCAGAACTGACTCGATGGCACCTAACAACAACAATAACAGGCACTGTAATGGGTACTGGAGTTCACTGGTGAATACAGTTCCTGTTTTCAGAGAGCTTATAAAAGTCCAGTGGGGGAGGTAAATGAGAAAATAGTCAACTTCAATGGTGTGGTAAGTGGTTCATGGGAGTAGGCAGGGGGTAAAGTGAGTCTTACTCAAACGTCTTAAAGAAAAGTCATTTTAGGTCCCTGAGGACCTGGGGGTGGATCTCCAGGGAAGGGGATCAACATTTGCAAAATCCCAGAGTAAAAAGAAGATATATGTGTTTAGGGGGCTGGGTATGGTTTGTGTGGTTGGAACATGATGTGCAAGGAGAGACGGGTGAGATGAACCAGAAGTGGGCAAGGACAGGCCAATGAGGGCCTTGCATCTGCATCACTGATGGGAAGAAGCCAATAGAGAGGGAGAGGTTGGGGTCATAAAAGAGAGTAGGGTCCATGAGCATAAGATCCAAGGGATGGGATCCTGAGCAGAGGTGCAGGGTTCAGGCTCACACAGGGGAGAGAAACTCTGTCATTGTCACAATCAAGAACGAGGTCAGGATGAGCATGGAGGCAGCTAACCTTGGAAAGACAGTAATGCAGGAAGGCTGACGGTGTAGCTGACTCATGACTCCTCTCTCTGTGGAGTAGGGAGTGATGTGCCCTGCTGGAAGCAAGGTTCTGAAGCAAGTAGGAAGCTCCAGGAGTAACTGAGGGGCTGGGAATGGAATGGGAATCAGAGCGCTTAAGGAAACTGAGTAAGGATTCCTGGGCAATTTAAGACTCATTTGTGGCTCAAGACAACATATTTATAGGGGCACTAATCTGTGCAATTATATGATACTCTCTAGCAGTAAAAAGACAAGAGGGAATAGGAGGAGAATGGTTTAGGGTGGGCATTTTGATGTGATGGGAAGTCAGAAGAATTTTGGGTAAAGAGGCCCTCTTGAATACATTCATTTACTTTTGCTTCCTCGTGAAGAGAAAGAAAAAAAAAACTTAAAGGGGTATTTTTAAAGTATAAGTCCACAAACATAAATGAAAAGACATCAACAACAAAATTTTGAAGGCTAAAAAGCAGATGAAGAAGGGCCAATTGATTTAGCCCTTTGTTGCTCCAGTAGAAGACTGGAGGTTTAATTTCCAGAGAGGATAGAAGAGAGTGTTTGGACTAGTATAACAGGCAGAGTGCAGAGTGGGAGTACCATACTGAACATAAGAAAATTAAATGAAGCAGAAGCCCTCTGACTTCTTTTCCTCAGCTCCCAAATGCCGGCAGCCTGACCTCCATGCTCGTGCCAGGAGCCAGACAGTGCCTCTCAGGGGAGTCTGACCACCCAGGACATAAAGATCTGGGGCAATGGGGGTCGTCCAGTGAGATAAACCAGCCAGATTATTGTACGGTGAGATCCAACCCAATAATGTGCTCAGAGCTTCCAGCCAGGTTTTTATTGCCCCAATTTTAAGTACAAGTAGGCAGTCACGGAATAGCAGACACCTGATAAGGAAATCTTCTGAAGTGAAACACAGAGGCTAGAAGAAACACAGAAATGGAAGAATGGCCAAAAACTAGGAGGTCAGAGCCCTGAACTAGAAGAAACAGACCTGAAAAAGGGCCTAGAATCAATAACGTGTGCCTAACATTTGCCAAAATATAAAAAAGAATGAGGTGTCCAAAGCATGTGCCTTTTTCAAGGAACCCATGCCAGAGAGGGACAGGGATGCCAGTGGTGTCCTGGTACCACAAAGCCACCTGCTAGGTTCTGATCAGGTGGAGCAGACGTCCCCAGAGATATTCCCAAAGGCAGCTCTAAAGTGTGGATTTTATGAGAGTCTGGGGATTAGCCTCAAGCTTTTCGGTGGGAACCTGGAAGGACCAGGGGTTATTCTATCTGGTCCATAGGAGTTTCACTGATTGATTTTTCAGAAGTAGATCACCAGGGCTTTCTTCCTACCCTATCTTAGTCTGGAAACTCTGCTGAAACTTGTTCAGTATCATAGTAACACACACACCACGACTGACAGGAGGTGGCTATGCATAAAGTGCATTGGCCAAGAATCAGACCCGGTCTCCCATATGAAAGGTGAGAATTCTACACTGAACCATCATCAGTGTCCCATTGACGATATAGAATAGATATAAATCAATATATCTGAAGATAAGAATGTTATACAATGCTATGGACACAGGGTCAAGGAGAACTGTACTTTTCTTCCCTGCATTTCTAGAAGTTTCTACGGCATGGTGAGTGCCTAAAAGAACATTAGAGTTGAGGAGATGAATGAGACTAGAGAAAGTGGAACACCAGAATTATCTAGTGGCTCAAATAGAAATGTTTTATAAGGCAGTTTGGGCAATAGATAAAAAGAAGCAGAATCCAACAGCTGATAGAAAAAGTAACTGTGAGTTGGGAGTTCCAATTTAATACTAAGAATGAGTTCTAATAAGGAAATAAATCTAAAGCTAGACTGGAAGTACGATGCAAAATCAAAGTAAGAATATACATGTCCTACATATGGCCCCTTCCTACTCTTGCACCCAAGGCAGGCATTGCTCATCAATCACAGCACTCTTTCTTGGCGACCATGCAGTGAGGCTGAGGTTGCTGTTCTACTTCCTACCCTGGTTAGGATGGCCTGGGGGCAGAACAGGGTCTAGCAGGGCCAGGAACTAGGAAAACAGCAGAATCTAGGCAATGAAGCAGGTGTAACATCCAGAAAAATTTGTTTCCTCTTAGCTCAAATGTCATTTTTCCTTTAATATTCCAGTCTCCTTATGAAGTAATGGTACAACAGATTAACAAAAACACCATTAGCAAAAACTAATAATGAATTAGGAAATACGATTTTTTTAAATCATAGTTACAACAGCAGCAAAACTATAACATACTTATGAGTAACATCACAAAAATGAGTAAGATATTTATGGTGCAAACTATGAAACTTTACTGAAAGATACCAAAGACTATCTAAATGGAGAGATATATAACATTTCCATGGGTGGAAATATTCAATAGTATAAATTCTCTCCCAATTAATTTATATTTTATATTCATCCCAAATTAATAATAATTAACACTTACAAGTCACTTGGAGTCCTGGTAGCTCAGTGGCTAAAAGGTCAGCAGTTTGAATCCACTAGCCACTCCTTGGAAAGCCTATGGGACAGTTCTACTCTGTCCTATAGGGTCACTCTGAGTCCAAATCAACTCGATGGCAACGGGTTTGGTTTTGGTTTGGTTATAAATCACTTATTATATACTAGCCACACTCAAAAGAACTTTTCATCAACATGGAAAACTTATTTTAAAATTTACGTGGAGCATTCAATCGGTAAGAGTATAGCCATGACAATTTTGAAAAAGAAGTAGCTTTCTAGATTTCAAAATATGTTGTAAAACTATAGGAATAAAAGCAATGTGGTATTTGTGCCAGAATAGACAAACAAACTAACAGAACAAAAACAGACTCATGTAGAAATGGGAATTTGCACACAAATAAAACCACATGTGACCCATGCCTTCAGCAGTTCTAGAAAACAGAGAATACCATGAACATCAAAGTGTCTATACATAGAGTAATGCACTCCAAAATCTAACAGTCTCCACTCTCCACTACAGCATGAGAAGTGAAGAACAGGGCTGGGAAGGATTGAGAGACTCTGATGAAAAAGAGAATTGAGTGAAGGGCATAGAAGAAACACAGACAAAATCATCCCTAGAAAGAGAGTCTAACCCTAAAAGCCAAAGTACTGAACATACTTCTGGGACTTACTGGTTCAAACACCAGCTGTAGGACTGAGCTTAAAAGTAAGCAGAACAAAAGAAAATATTGAAACGTTGGACTTAATTAAAATTAAACGTCTGCTCTACAAAAGACCCTGGTAAGAGAATGAAAATGCAAGCCACAGACTGGGAGTAAACCTTTGCAAAACACAAATCTGTTAAAGAACTTCTATCCAAAATATACAGAGAACTCTTTAAAACTCAACAGTAAGAAAACAAACAACCCAATTAAAAAGTGGGCAAAAGATCTGAGTAGACATTTCACCAAAGAAGATAGACAGATGGCAAATAAGTATATGAAAAGTTGCTCAACTTCGTATGTTGTCGTTGTGTGCCATCGAGTCAATTTCAACTCATAGCGCCCCTGTATGGCAAAGGAGAACTGCCCCATAGTGTTTCCTAGGCTGTAATCATGACGGGAGCAGATCGCCAGGTCTTTTCTCCTGCAGAG
Source organism: Dugong dugon (assembly GCA_030035585.1). NCBI lineage: Eukaryota > Metazoa > Chordata > Mammalia > Sirenia > Dugongidae > Dugong > Dugong dugon. The sequence continues at coordinate 24,611,227 of CM057482.1, read as the reverse complement.
CTACTGGTGGGTTTGAACTGCTGACCTTCCGGTTAGCAGCCACAAGTGCTTAACCATTGGGCCACCAGGGCTTCTTAAGGAATTACAAATTAAGACAATGAGATACCACTACGCACTTATTAGAATGCCGAAAAGCCAAAACACTAACACCACCAAGTGCTGGCGAGGATGTGCAACAACAAGAACACTCATTCACTGCCAGTACCCATTGCCGCTGAGTTGATTCCTACTCATTGTGTGACCCTATAGGTCAGAGTAGAACTGCCCCATAGGGTTTCCAGGGAGCGGCTGGTGGATTCAAACTGCCAGCCTTTTGGTTAGCAGTCAAATGCTTAACCACTGCACCACCAGGGCTCCTCATTGCTGGTGGAACTGCAAGATAGTACAGCCACTTTGAAAGACAGTCTGGCAGCTTCTTACAAAACTGAAGCGCTAGCTTACCATATGATCCAGCAGTAGTGTTCCTAGTTATTTATCCAAATGAGTTGATAACTTATGCCTAAGTAAAATCCTACATAAAAATATTTATAGTACTATTCATAATTGCTAAAAATTGGAAGCAACTGAGATGTTCATCAATAAGTGAATGGATAAACTGTAGTACATCCATGTAATGAAGTATGGATAAAAAGAAATGAGCTGTTGAGCCACGAAAAGACTTGGAGGAATGTTAAAGTCATACTTCTAAGTGAAAGAAGCCACTCTGAAAAGGCTATATATGAGTCAGGCTACATAGTATATGAATCCAACTATAGGACATTCTGGAAAAGGCAAGATTATAGAGACAGCAAAAAGAATCAATGATTGCCTGACACTTGGAGGGAGTGATGTTGGTGAGAGGGAATAAAAGGTGGAGCACAAGACATTTTTAGGGCAGTGAAACTATTTTATGTGATACTATAATGGTAGATACTTGACAGTATGCATTTGTCAAAATCCATATGCCTGTACTGTACAAGGGGCCCTGGTGGAGCAGTGGTTAAGAGCTTGGCTGCTAACCAAAAGATTGTCCATTCAAATCCACCAGTTGCTCCTTTGAAACCCTATGGGGAAGTTCTGCTCTGTCCTGTAGGGTCACTATGAGTCGGAATTGACTTGAAGGCAATGGGTTCTTTTGTTTGGTTTTTTGGTACTATGCAAAGAGTGCCCTCATGTAAACTATGGACTTTAGTTAATAATAATGTATCAATATTAGTTCATCAATTATAACAAAAGCACCATGCCAATGCAAGATACCAGGAATAGAAGAAACTGTGGGGGTGGGGCTGGGGAAGAAGTACTATATGGGAATTCTCTGTACTATCTTTAAAACTAAAACTGCTCTAAAAAATAAAGTCTATTAATTAAGGAACACGTACACACACAATAACATCACTACACACAAATGACAAGGGCTAAAATTAAAAATAATGACAACACCAAATGCTGGCAAGTATGCAGAGAAACTGGAAGAGTATAAAATAGAGAGAGAAAGGATGACGCCCTTGAAGATGTGACAGTAAAGGGGAAGAAGGAAGTAAGAGAAGAAAATAAAAGATCCTAGAGGTAGGAAAGAAAAATAACTCATGCCAACTCTCTCCATTCCTCTCCCCCCAACATCAATTAAGGAAGTTGCATTTCCCTATAATGACAGAAGCAGCTGTCTTGAACTAGGAATTCTATCCACAAAATGTCTAATTATGGAATAATCAAACTAACTCTATATAAAACTACTCTAAGAAGAAAATTTAAAATATGAATCATAACATATTAGCTGATGAGCATTCTCAAAAAAAAAAAAAAAAACATGAAGCAGAATAAAGCTATAAGGTAACACTCTAAACTGAATGAAATATCCTCAAAGTAGCCCTTGGATATACTAAAAAACACATGAAAAGCACACCCCAAAGGCTAATAGCTGAAAGGTACAAAAAAAAGAAGGTGCGGAGGGAGAAAGAGAAAGAGAGAGAGAAGCAATGAGACTCAGGAAAGAAATTGAATAAAAAGACCAAAACCATCTCAGAAATAAAAAATAAATTATAAGATGCTCAAGGGAGAGTAGAGTCAAATGAAATTTTAATAAGGGGCATTGAAGAAAGGCAGGAAAACAGCCGAGAAAATGAAACTGACTTAAGGAAAAAAGTGGTTGGGATGGAAGTCAATACAATATACATGTGATTTAAGTTCCTGAAGAAGAAAAATAAAACAAAGAAAATGAGCTAATATTTAAAACTGTAATCCAAGAAAACTTTGTTAATATAAGAGAAAGTTAAGTCCACATATTGAAAGGGAATATTGTATGCCTTGGAAAACTCATCTGGAATGATTAATTCCAAGACACATATTAGTAAAACTATTAGGCTTTGAAGACAAAGGAAAATATCCTCAGGGCTTCAAGACAAAAAGATCAAATTTTTTATAAAGGTAAGAAAATTAGGCTGGCAACAGACTTCTCAAGGGGAACATAGAGAGCAAGGCAACAGTGAAGAAATATTTTCAAGAAACCCAAGGAAAGATAGTATGAGCCAAAGATTTTTCAGCCCAGTCAAGCTGTCCTCCAAGTGTCAAGGCTGTAAGAAAACAGTTTTGAATGTGTAAGAACGCAGGGGAGACTGTAGTCATATGTCCTTCCTGAGGAATCTACATCCAATCAAAAAATGACCCAGGAAATTTCAGCAGAAAGAATAATAATTAGTGGTGGGGAGGCGTGGGGGAGCAGGAAGCCTAAAACTGAATGCAAACAGAAACACAAACGAAAAAGAAGCCAACTGTATTTCAAATGAATTATGTAAGAATCAATGCAAATAACTTTTCAACACGATAATATGGCTATATACCCTCAGCCTAGGGAAACAAAAGAATTGCAAACAAATCTGGAACTTTTTTCATAGGTTTGTTTTATACAGTAGTATGGATGTAACGATCCTGAAATGATTTTACGCCTATTGTAGCATTGAACAAATGAATGAATGTGTTGGTTTTGTATGGACTTACAATGGAAGAAGGGAGATACGGAATGAAAGAAGATAAAGAACAGCCCTGTTTGATTTGAATGGTGTATGTAAATATATACATGTTTCCAACTCTTTCTGAAAAAGCCCAGAAATAATGATACTCTGTTAACAGTGAGCACACCTAGAGCCCAGATCTTGGTCTCTAAATATTATCCCCCACTAAATAGAGCTAGGTTTCCCGGAGAATGACCAATTCAAGGGCTAGGGGACAGAAAGTACAAGATGAGCCTGAAATATCTTGTTGTGCCAAAAAGTAACAAAGTGCTAAAACAAACAAACAAATGATGGGGATATGTCAGAAAGACAAAGAAATAAGTTTAAAGGGGATCCCATTGGTCAAACCTGGTATAAAAAATGGCGTGGTAGGGGGTCTGACCTCCTTTAACTTCACGAGGGGGAAGGAGAATCAAGATCAACAATCCAAGGCTGAGTCGTACGGGGCAGAAGTCAGAGATACCTCCTCTCTCCAACCTTTTTACCAATTCTGACACCAGCCGTCCCTCCCATGGCACTACTTCTCTGTTCAGTTCAATAATTCATTGCAATGGCCACACAGGACTCACAGACCATACTCACAGTTATGGGGTTTGTGATGGCTAAGATTGTGTGTCAACTTGGCTAGGCCATGATTCTCAGTGTTTTGGCAGTTGTATAATGTTGTGATCACTTCCCTGTTGAAACTTGATACGCGATCACTCCCATGATGGGATCTGCTGAGTGGTACTGGTGACGGTGGTGCCTGTGGTGGCTTACTGCCCAGTCAGCCTTCATCTCTCCATCCTCTGCTGCCTAGTTCCTTCCTGCTCATCTTTCCGGGGCTTTTGCTTGTTCTAGATTCTGCAGCTGGCTCCAGTTCATCTGACCTCCAGTTCTTGGGAGTTGAGCTAGCAGCTTGCCTGCTGATCTTGAGATTCGTCAGCCTTCACAGCCTGCTGCAGCCCTGCTGTCTGGCCTGCCGATCTTGGGTTTGCCAGCCCCTGCGGCTTCATGAATCAGGAGAGTCCTCTTTCCTGTCCTACGGACTTGGAGTGGTGCAGCCTCTAAAAACTGCGTGAGCCAGTTCCTTGATATAAATCTCTCTCTCTGTCTCTCTCTATATATGTGTATATATACATGTATTTACACTTTACTGGTTTTGCTTCTCTAGAGAACCCAGCCTAAGACAGGGTTTATTAGGAAAGTGACAGGTTACCATCCAGGATCAGAAACGACTCAGGATATAGTTCTTCAGTCAGAACAGCCTCTTCTCAGCCGTGCCTGCAGACAGGCTTCTCTGACCCTCGACCCCTTGGCCTCTTGCCTCTCAGCCCCTTGGATCCTCACCCCATATGGTAGAAGGGACTTTTCAGATGTGATTATGTTAAGGGTCTTGAGTTAGGGAGATTATTGTGGAGTGTCCAGTGGGCCCTACATGTAATCATAAGTGTCCTTATAAGAGTGAGGCAGAGGGAGATTTGACTGCAGAGAAGAAGAAGTCAGTGTTGAGCACGATGCTACACTTCTGGCTTTGAAGATGGAGAAAGGGGCCAGGAGTCAAGGAATGCAGCTGTAGAAGCTGGAAAAAGCAAGGAAATGAATTCTCCTCTAGAGCCCCCAGAGGGAACGTGGCCCTACAACACCTTGATTTTGACTTAGTGAAATGGATTTGGACTTCTGACCTGCAGAGCTATGAGAATAAATGTGTGTTGTTTTAAGCCACCAAGCTGGTGGTGATTTGTTACAGCAGCCATAGAAAACAAATACAAACAGTAATGGATTATAACTCATCGAATAAAATAGGAATTCATGAATCCATTCTAATGGTAGGTAGGTAGGTAGGTAGGTACATAGGTAGGTAGCTAAGTAGGTAGGTAGATGAAGTAGGTGAGTGGGTAGGTGGATGGATGGATGGACAGGTAGATGGTAGAGATATAGATAGATAGGTAGAAAGAATAGATGAATGTCAGTTGAGGGAGAGGAACAGCTCTTCCTTACAGTAGAAAGCTGACTGATAAATATGGAAGGAGTGATGCAAAAATCACCATTTTGCAACCATCATAGTGAATATTGGTTTAAGCCAGAATCATCAATGGATGCTAAATCTATGGGGATAATTTGACGAGACTCGGAGGAAATCGTACCTACACTGTTAAGTAACACCTTGATCAAGTGGTCAAAGTTAATATCACAGTAAGGGTAGATGGATATTGTGTATCTCCAGGTAAGACACCCTGAGAAGGACACAGCATCACTTTGGTAAGTGCTCTGACCAAGGATGAAAAACATGAATCTAATCACGAAGAACCAGTGGACAATACAAGTAGAGGAACATTTTATAAAATAACTGACCTGAATTTTTCAAAAATGTCAATTTCATGAGAGGCAAAGGAAGGCTACAAAACTGTTTCGCATTAAAGGACACCAAAGAGAAATGGTAAGTGTTACGCAGTAGGTAGGTCTGGATTCTGTACTGAAGGGGAGAAGTACTATTAAGAATATGAAATGATACTAAGAATATTATCGGGATAAGTAAAAACTTAGACTATGGATGGTAGGTTAGGTAAAATGATTGTATCAATGTCAATTTCCTAAGTTTAATACCTGTACTGTGGTTATGTAAAAAATATCCTCATTGTTAGGAAATACATAGTGAAGTGTTAAGGAGCAAAGGGGCATGACATCTGCAGCCTGGGAGAAAATATTTACAACAAATAGTATAAACATTTAACAATCCTACAAATCAATGAGAAAAAGCAAAAGTAACCCAATAAAAAAGTGATCTTATAATATGCACAATAAATAACAAAAAAAAAATACACATAAAAAGATACTCAACTTTCTAGTAATTGGAGAAATACAAAATAAAACAGTGAGATACCATTTTTTAACTATAGACTGGCAAGAGTGAGTTTGGAAATATAAAATATTTGCACTTAAATGGGAAATTGTAGAGCTATAAAATAATGCAGCCACTTTTGAAAAACAATTCACCTATGATCCACATGTACGCAAAGAGGCAGGTACAATGATGTTCATTACAGTAATGTCTAAAGTGGAAAACTAGAAGCAACATAAATATATGTAGAAATACGGCTAGAAACTCAAGACATTTCATTCAGTAAAAAAGTTGTAAAATGAGATTACGTATGCAATTTAAAAAGTCAATGACAGTAAATAAATAGCACAATATAATTTTATAGATCTACCTATCCATATCAAAAATTATGTAAAAGCAAGGGAAATGGTTTTAAAGTATACACTACATTGCACATAGGAACTCAAGGTGGGGAGAAGATGAAGATTTCTCAGAAGTGATTTCTGTTTTATCTATATTGTTTTGTTTTTTGAGAAGGGATATGTATTCCTATATCGCTTATGTAATTAAGGATTACATGCATAATTAAGAATTTTATATGTAACTAAGCATAATTTTAAATTATAAACAGCAATCTTTACCCCCGCCAAGATCATTTGTAAGTCAGTTTTCTTTTCTGTCTTCTAATGAACCAGCTGTTGTTAGCACTGTAGATGAGAGCTGCTCACTGGATGATGGTCTTCTCTGCCAGGCTGCCTTCTATTTTTACTCTTCCTGGCACCTCTGGGCATCCTGTTTAAATCTGTAATATCATGATTTGGAAATTTAATCTAGGTGAGGACAAAGGAAGAGTGTCTCTGCATTTAAGTAGTTTGGGTATTTACACTTTCCCAGTTCAAATGTGTGCCCAAGAACCTCTTCTGTCTTAATATCTGTGGTTCTAAAAACATTAGAGAAAACTGGCAAGAAACTTGAGGGTATCAGTGGTGGAGTCTGTGTAATTACACACTTTTGCAGCACTGTCCCTGGGGGAACATTGCAAAATTATAATACTTCTCTTCCCAAGCCTGATGACTAGAAAATCTAAGTCTCTCATGAGACCACAAAGTCTCCTTAAGAGTGTATGTGATGCTCTGTGTAATTCCTGATGGACTTAAGATATTCCTAGAAATTCTACCACAGCATCGTGGAATATGAAAATTCAAAGAGAACTTAATGATTTTCAAGTTAAATCACCTTGAGTTTTTTTTGGTTTTCAATGGAAAAACTAAGGTGCAGAGAAAGGACGTGACTTCTCAAGGTCATAGCACATTAGAGCACAGTTGAGGACAGATCGAGAACCCTGACCATCCCCTACAACACGACTTTTGTATTTGTGCGATTTTACGTTTGTGCAATCATTTTGCAAATTAGATGATGGAGTGAACGGAGAAGAGGAAATTTCCCTTCCTCTGTTAGCATACCTGTCTGCACTAAGATATAGCCCAGTGCAATGGGCAGTTCTCCCATGGACATCGTCTGCTTAAGAGAGTATTGTCCAAGAAAGGGACCAGCATTACCAGTACTGGTGATCTGCATCAGGATGAGCTGATGGTAATAGACTCTAATGAAAACTGCCAAGATGAAGCATTAACTTCATTTTCAAGAATAAAAATAGAATTGTGTTTTCCTGATCATTGAATACTTGAACAATTCTCCCCAGTTATTAGGATACTTGTTCCTTCCTCTCACCAATGGGCAGGGAAAATGGGGAAGGGAGGAACTCATACTGTTCATACTGATGTGCTCATGTTTCACTGCTGTTCTGCTAACTCTGAATGACGAAATTGTGTTAATGACAAAACCGTAAAAGCTGGCAGAAGTCTGATGTGTTGATTCTCATGATTTTTAAAAAAAATGTGAAGTCCTGTAGCCAGGTCCAAACAGGTAGCTATACAGGTATTCATTGTTGTTGCTTTGTTAGTTGTGCCAGGTTGGCTCCGATGAATGGCGACCTTACGTGTAATAGACTGAAACATTGCCTGATCCTGCGCTATCTTCATGACCTCTGATATGCTTGAGTTTACTGCTGTGGTTACTGTGTCAGTCCATATCATTGAGGCTTTCCCTTGTTTTTGCTGACCCTTTACTTTATCAAACATGATGTCCTTTGCTAGCAATTGGTCTTTCCTGATATACAGGTATGTTATTGTTATTAGACGCCATTGAGTGGGTTTCAACTCATAACAACCTTAAGTATAACAGAACAAAATCTTCCCTGGTCTATGCATCATCCTCACGATCATTGCTGTGCTTGAGCCCACTGTTGCAACCATGGTGTCAGTACAGCTCACTGAGAGTTTCTCTCATTTTCACGCACCTCTACTTTAGCAAGCATGATATCTTCTCCAGCTATTCGTCCTTCCTGATGACATAATTGCTGAATTAATAAATATTGTTAGTTTTAGTTGCCATTGAGTTGGCTCCGACCCATGGCGACTCCATGTATGACAGAGCAAAATGTTGCCTGGTCCTGTGCCGTCTTCACAATCGTTGGTATGCTTGAGTCCATTGTTGGAGCCACTGTGTATTTTGAAAACTTTCCAGTCTAGGGGCATCATCTTCCAGCACTATATTGGACAATATTCTGTTGTGATACATAGTTTTCACTGGCTAATTTTCAGAAGTAGCTCTCCAGGCCTTTCTTCCTAGACTGTCTTAGATGGAAGCTCCACTGAAACCTGTTGAAGGGGAAACAGGCTTTGCGAGGCCAAACATGAGGGCCCTCATGTGGTCTGCTAGTTCCCTACAGTTTGCTAAGTCACCCTTATGTGAGTCCCTGGCCTGTAGACACTATTGTCCACTGCTGCTATAAAACCTCTGCCCTCCCACTGCAGGACATGGAGATCTGCTGTGGTCCTGCAACTACCCAGGCTTGGACTTGGCCTCGTATGTAAGTCTCCTTAAAAAACTCCTTCAGGTGACAGTACACAGTACTGGGGAAACCAGCACAGCTTGTACAAGAAAAGGTCATAGAAGCTCCATAGACACATCCAAACTCCCTGAGGGACTGAATTGCTGGGCGGAGGGCTGTGGGGACCATGGTCTCAGAGAACATCTAGCTCAATTGGCATAACACAGTTTATAAAGACAATGTTCTACATTCTACCTTGGTGAGTAGCGTCTGGGGTCTTAAAAGCCTGTGGGCAGCCATCTAAGATGCTTCACTGGTCTCATCCCTTCGGGAGCAAGGGAGAATGAAGACAACAGGATACAAGGAAAAGATTAGTCCAAAGGACTATTTGTCCACAGCTACCAAGGCCTCCACCGGACTGAGTCCAATACAGCTAGATGGTGCCCAGCTACCACCACTGACTGTTCTGACCAGGATCACAACAGAGGGTTCTGGACAGAGCTGGAGAAGGATGTAGAACAAAATTCTAACACACACACACAAAAAGACCAGATTTACTGGCCTAAAGGAGACTGGAGAAACCCCGAGAGTATGGCCCCCAGACACCCTTTTAGCTCAGTGGTGAAGTCACTTCCGAGGTCCACCATTCAGCCAGGGACTGGACAGCCCCATAAAACAAAATGGGACTAATGAGGCACAGCAGTCCAGGGACAAGGGCTAGAAGGCAGAAGGGGACAGGAAAGCTGGTGATAGGGAACCCAAGGTTGAATAAGGACAGCATTGGTGTGTAGTGAGGTTGTTAACCATTGTCATAGGGCAACATGTGTACTAACTGTTTAATGAGAAACTATTTTGTTCTGTAAACCTTTATCTAAAGTGAAAATAGCAGCACAATTGGAAGAGCATAGTCGATGTTACCGAACTGTGCACATAGAAATTTTTGAAATGATGTATCTTTGGCTATGTATATTTTCACCAAAAAAAAAAAAAAAAAAAAAAAGGTCGAGAAGGGACAGGGTTGACATGTCGTGGGGTTGTTAACCAATGTCATAAAACAATATGTGTACTACTGTTTAATGAGAAACTATTTGTTCTGTAAACCCTTACCTGAAGTACAATATATTAAAAAAAAAGTTAAAAACAAAAAAAAACAAAAAAAACTCCTTCACCACCACAGTGGAGTTGCCCACCTCTTTCTTCAGTCTCTCAGCACCCTCCAGTTTCTGGAGGGAAGTTTCACATTACTGTCCATGCCTGAACACCATGGGTGATCCTGCTGCTGTACCAGTGGCATAGCTTCCAGCATCATAACAACACGAAAGCCACCACAGTATGACAGACTGAGAGATGGTGGGAATGAATAAACAAACACAACCAATTCCGTATTATGTTAGGGTTGCAATGAGTCAGAATCAACTTGATGGCACACAAAAACGGTAACAACAATTCTGCACTTAAATCAGTGATTTGGCCACATCTTTCTATCTTCCCAATGGCCAAACCATTGCAATCTTAGACAATCCTAGAATTTTGTAACTGAAAAAAATCTCAAACATCAAGTTCAGTCCCTTATCTATTATTTTAATGCCTTCCACAATAGCCCTACAATTGATTTTGTGAAGACAAGTATAAGTCCCTAGATATGGAAGTGCCATGCAAAAATAAGATAATGCTATTTTTGTTAATTTTTACAACGCTGCAAGCACTCACTCATCTATGCCAAGAAATTTGGAAGACAGCTCAGAGATCCATATTTGTGTCCATTCCAAAGAAAGGTGAGCCATAGAATGTGGACATAATTTAACAACATCATTTATGTCACACACAAGTAAAATTTTGCTGATGATAATTCAAAACGGTTACAGCAGTACACTGACAGGGAACTGTCAGAAATTCAAGCCAGATTCAGAAGTGGATGTGGAATGAGGGATATCACTGCTAATGCCAGATGGATCTTGGCTGAAAGCAGAGAATACTAGAAGGATGTCTACCTGTCTTTTATTGACTATGCACAGGCATTCGACTGTGTGGATCGTAACAAATTATGGATAACTTTTTGAAGAATGGGAATTCCAGAACACTTAATTGTGCTCATGCAGAACCTTTACATAGACCAAGAGGCAGTCATTCTCACAGAACAAGGGGATATTGCATGGTTTAAAATCAGGAAAGGTGTGTGCCAGGGTTGTATCCTCTCACTATATTTATTCAATCTGTATGCTGAGTAAATAATCTGAGAAGCTGGACTATATGAAGAAGAATGGGACGTCAGGATTGGAAGAAGACTAATTAACAACCGGCATTGTGCAGATGACACAACCTTGCTTGCTGAAAGTAAAGAGGACTTGAAGCACTTACTGAGGAAGATCAAAGACTACAGCCTTCAGTATGGATTGCACCTCAACATAAAGAAAACAAAAATCCTCACAACTGGACCAGTAAGCAACATCACGATAAATGGAGAAAAGATTAAAGTTGTCAAGGATTTCGTTTTACTTGTACCCACAATCAATGCTAATGGAAGCAGCAGTCAAGAAATCAAATGATGTATTGCATTGGGCAAATCTGCTGCAAAAGACCTCTTTAAAGTGTTCAAAAGCAAAGATGTTATTTTGAGGACTAAGGTGGGCCTGACCCAAACCATGGTATTTTCAGTTGCCTCATGTGCATGTGAAAGCTGGACAATGAATAAGGAAGACCAAAGAAGGACTGATGCCTTTAAATTACGGTGTTGGCAAAGAATACTGAAAAATCATGGACTGACAGAAGAACGAACTACTCTTTCTTGGAAGTAGAGCCAGAATGCTCCTTAGAAGCAAGGATGGCAAGACTTCATCTCATGTACTTTGGACATGTTATCAAAAGGGACCACTCCCTGGAGAAGGACATCATGTTTGGTAAAGTAGAGGGTCAGTGAAATAGAGGAAGGCTCTCAACAAGATGAATTGACACAGTGGCTGCAACAATGACCTCAAACACAGAAATGACTGTGAGGATGATGCAGGACCAGGCAGTATTTCATTCTGTTGTACATAGGGTTGCTATGAGTTGGAACTGATTTGATGGCAGCTAACAACAACAACAAAGATGGAGATTTAAAAGCTGTATAAGCTCCAAGGAAGCCAGTGAGCTGTCTGTAGTTGGCATCTGTTGGTGGTGTTCACTCCTGTTCTCCTTTATTACAGATAATGTGATGTGCAGGTCAGATTCTGTTGCAACAAGCACTATGACAACCAGAATCTTTGTCTGATGAAACAATCGCCAAGCTCCAGGCAGAGCCCACTAATTCCACACACCAGTCATCCCAGCAAACTCAAATGAAAGAATTAGGACAGTTCACTGAAATCCACTGTGATCCTGTTTGTCTTAGAATCAAAACCATATTAATTGGGTATGTGCAATTCATTAAGGTTCCTTTGGACTGGATTGCTGTGCAAACTGGTAGTAGATACAAGGGAAATGTTTAACCTAATGGAACATGAATACATTCAAACAGTTTCTGAGTGCTCTTCAAACCACTTTGGTGACTGTATTATTGTGGACAAGTAATGAAAGTGCTAAATACGAATAATTTCACCAATTCTTTAAAAAACTTGCTAGTTTCTATAGCACAACTATTCAATATCCTGTCTCCAATAGCAGCAGCATGACAATAAATTAGTTTATGCTCTATGTTTGAATTTTTAAAAGCTCTTTACCATTTTCTCACTATCTTCTGTTAGGGTTAAACGCATGAGGTTTTGCAGTATGAGGGCTCGGGAAATGGAGAGGGCCTCTGTGAGCAAATTGGGTCTGAGTTTTAAATGACTTGTATGATGAAATGAGTCATTATATTTCCATTTGTAAGGACAAAGCCAAATGACAGGAATTAGGATTTGGGGGATTCAGAGAACATTAAAACATGTTTATACCCTTCAAAGCAAACTTGTAAACTCCTAGTAAGGGCATGGATTGACTTCATAGGAACCAGGGTTATAATATTAACTTGGATGCAGAGATTAATGTTGAAGCTTTGGAGAGGCAAACCTAGATTCCCATCACACCCCTGCTCTCCCCCAGCTGTGTCACTTTGGGCTACAGACCTCACCTTTCTGGTCCTCAGTAAGATCACCTGTAAAAGGAAGAAATCACATCTCCCATGCAGGATCGTAGAGAGAAGGTGAGAAAATGCCTCCAAAGCAACCAGCCTAGCTCCCAACATAGAGATGCTGAGTGAATGTGAGTTTTCTTTCCACTCAAGGAGGCCTGGTGGCACAGTGGTTAAGTGCTTGGCTGCTAACTGAAAGGTGAGCAGTTCAAACCGAGCAACAGCTCCATGGGAGAAAGTTGTGGCAGTCTGCTTCCATAAAGATTTACAGCCTTGGAAACCCTATGGGGCAGTTCTACCCTGTCCTATAGGGTAGCTATGAGTCAGAATGGAATCAGTGGCAATGGGTTTGGTTTTGGTTTTGGTTTTTTAAGAAGCACTCAGATGTTCACACACACATATGCACACACAGTCTATGGAAACAGTAAATTCAACAATACAATTTGGGGGCCCTTTGAAAAGGACACGTTCACAAGAATAGTTATGAGAATGATTGATTAACTCCAATTGCCACAATTCATTATGAGGGCTAGAAGGGAAGATATTACTATGACAAATAGTCTGGCTTTCTTTTCTGTCTTTACATTAACTCATTTGTCAGCTCTGGAGGAGGAGAGAAAAAAAAGAAAAGAACATCCAGTGTCAAAGAGGACCTCTTATTGATTTGGTTCTGTAGGACATTCTCATTAAGAATAGGAAGAGGTGGTTTCTGTCTAGCACAGTGTGGGGACAGCCCCACCGTGGGACAGGAGAATGGCTAGGTGACGTCAGGAGTTGATCACAAGATACTGTCCCTCTAGCCCTCAGATACTCCTTCCTTCCTTGCTTCCTTGCTTCCATCCAACCATCCTTTCTTCCTTCCTTTAGAAGAGGTGGTGATAAGAAAAGAGAGAGAAGGAAAAGATAAAAGAAAGCAATATTTCATTCTTTAGACAATGACCTGAGTATGATGGTTAAGAACTTCAGCTTCAGGGTTGAAGAGACCTGGATTTCAATCCAAAATCAAATCCAAGTTCAAACTTGGTAAACTGTAAAACCTTAGGTATATTTATTAATCTCTCTGAGCCTCAGTTTCTGCATCTATAAAATGGGGATAATAACACCTACTTCTTAAAGATGGGGAGAGTATTAACTGAGACAAATGTTACTTATCACTGCCCAATTTTACATTATATATTCGTTGCATTTTTTTTTGTTTATTATGTGTCTCCCCGTTAAACTACAGTTAGGGTGGGAATAGTGTGTGCATTGTTCACCACTGTATTCTCAGCATCTAGAACCCTGTCTGGCACATAGCGGGTACTTTATAAAAACTGGTTGAGTAATGATAATATATAAAGGGTTTTGCACAGTGTCAGCATATAGTAAGATCCCAAGGTATAAGAGCTTTCAGAAACTCAGTGAATGGATGAAGGACTCTCTGCCTTGGGATGTGTGAAGTCAAGTTAGGTTTGACTTTCAAAGGCAACACAACAGAGTAGACAAGAACGTGAACTCTGACGCCAGAACGTCTGGGTTTAAATCCCAGATCTGCCACTGCATGACCTTGGGTGAGTTACTCGACCTGTCTGTGCCTCTACTTCCTCACCTGTAAAATGGGGATGGCTGTAATAATAGCACATACTCCGTGTTGTTGTTAAGTACCACCGAGTCAGTTTCAACTCATAGTGATCCCATGTGACAGAGTAAACTACCCCATAGGGTTTTCTTGGCTGTAATTTTTATGGGAGCAGATCACCAGGTCTTTCTCCCACGGAGCCGCTAGATGGATTCAAACCACCAACCTTTCAGTCAGCAGCTGAGTGCTTACTCGTTGCACCACCAGGGCTCCTTACCTACTCCATAGCCAAAACCAAACAAAACTCCTTGCCATCGATTCAATTTGACTCATAGTGACCCTATAGGACACAGTAGAACTGTCCCATAGGGTTTCCAAGGAGCAGCTGGGGATTCGAACTGCTGATCTTTGGGTGAGCAGCCGAACTCTTAACCACTCCACCACTAGGGTTTCCCTACTCCATAGAGTGGTGGTTAATCTAAGTGTGATGCTTAAAACATTGTAAAAGTAGGCTGTTATCATTTGGCTATGGGAGAGGTGAATCAACATGAAAGGGGTGCATGACACAGCTGAAATCGTCAAAATCCCAGAGTCATTGCCTCTCTGTAGGAGGTGAGGCCTGGGAGCGTGGGTTGGCATTAGGTCCCTGTGATATGTTCCATCCTGGATCAGAGGCTCATTGCTTTTCCACTCCTCTGGAGAGGCTGGAGAGTGAGGTGGGGAGGGCATTAAGGCCTCTTCTCTGTGGGCCTGGCCTCCTTAAAGGCACAGTGCCTCACACTGGGCTGAGCACCAAGAAGAGCACAAAGGTGATTCTCACTCCCAAGAAGCACTTCTTCTTTGAAAGCGCTTGTCACCTACATCACCCTCCTCCCCACACCCTCCACCCAGGACTCAGTTAAAGCCTTTTATTATATGATCCCAGTGCACCTTTCCTCTTCTACATACACTCAACCACTGTTAATCGTTTGCTCAGTGGGTGGCTTTCCTGATAGACTGTAAGCATCATGAGAACAGGGACTGTGTCTGAATGTTCAGCATCTAGCATCTAACATAGTCCCCAGCATATAGTATAAGTTAGTCTGTTGACCAAATGAAGTTCATCAGTTTTGTGGGTAAACAAGAACTCTTTAAGAACATGCAATCTGTATGTCTGAACTACATATACTTCATGTGCCATAACTGTACATTCTGTGTGTGTGTCTAATACAAACCTTGCTACTTGTTTTTCAGTAACATAAATAAATAAATAAATAAGGGTATAACATTGTCCACCTGGATTTCCCATGTGGACTCAGATATGCAGAAAACAGTTGCACTTTGGACCAGTACACCCCCTGAAGAGTTCCTGTTGTGATTGGCGGGTGTTTGTGAACTCTATTCTCTACAAGAGGTTAGCTCCCACCAGAAGACACCTTCTCAGACCTGCATAGGAATTTCCTTGTGCCCAGTGGTCAGGAACTACCCACAGGAGCGACAGTGAACACCAGGCCATGGGCAGTGAGAACCTGAGAGCCTCCAGAAGCCAGTCACGTAGCTCCAGCCAGCTTGACTCATGCAGCCTGCTCTGTAGACAGTGATTTATTTCAGAGGGATGTGTTTGCATTCCAGCCGCATACCCAAGGAAGATTTTCCTTTCCCATTTACCACGCACATGCACACACTTACACTCATAATACTTACATATTCTCACACATTCACACACACACACATATCCACTTACATACACTCACACATGTATCCACCACACCTACATATACTCCCACCCCCCATACACATACAAACTCACACACTCACATATGCTGACATACACGCACACAAACACACTTTCGCACATATAGTCACACATATACACAGACATACCACTCTCGCACACATACACTCACATATACACTTAACACAATATTCACACACCTTATATATACTCACACAGTCACTCACACACACAGTACACACTCACACATACACATTCTCACCCTGACCAAAGTGGAAGAGAGAAATGAGGCTCATTAATTTCTCAGGGAGGCAACGTCCTCAGCTCTCACCTCAGAGACCCTGGGCTCCATTTCCTTGCTGGGGCTCCAGGCCCTTCTGCATAGCCAGACATTGGTTCTGCTGGCACTCAGCAAGCCCACCTGGTCAGCTGGGCCTTGAGCGCCCCTGGCCAGGCCTGCCCTACCTCGCTTTCTGCAGAATTCCCACACCAGCTGTTTTAAACCTTTCCACCTCATCTCTTTTTCATCTCTGTCAGCAAACGATGAGCTCCCTAGCTTCCCTGTTGCCTTAGTTTCCTGATGCTGCTGTAACAGAAATACCTCAAATGGGTGGCTTGAAAGAACAGAAATTTATTTTCTCACAGTTTAAAAGACTGGAAGTCCAAATTCAGGGCACCAGCTCTAGGGGGAGTCTCTTCATCTGTTGGCCCAGGAGAAGATCCTTGTCTTGTTCAGCTTCTGTAGTCCTGGCTTTCCTTGGTTCCTTGGTGATCTTCACATGGCATCTCTCCCCTCTGGTGCTCCATTTGTGCTCTGCTCCTGTGTCTAATCTGCTCTTTTGTAACTCAGAGTGATTAGTTTTAGGACACACCCTACATTGCTATGGCCTTATTGACATAACAAAGAAAACCCTATTCCCAAACAGGATTACATCCACAGGTATAGGGGTTAGGATTCCAACACATAGTTAGTAGGGACGTAATTCAATCCATAACACCTATCCACCTCCAACATCCTTACAGCATTACCCTTTCTTCCAGCCCCCACTCTTGTCCCAGAAGTAAATATGCAACATATCCCAGGGGAAGAAAGCAGACAGGCTTTGGAGTCAACAGATGGTCTGATTCCAGCCTGGTCATTCCTGGCTGTGTGAATTTGGGCTGGTCACTCTAACTTTTCTGATCCTGAATTTCTTCCTCATTAGTAAAATGGCATTACTTATATATCAGATAAATAAATAAATGACATAAAGAATGGAGAAATGCCAAGACTGGTGCCTGGGAGACAGTCAGTGCTCAGTATGTGTTCATTTCTCTTTTCTTTCTTCCCACCAAGGTTAAGCCCTTCATCTGGCACCAAGTCCCTTTCCTTTCACTCTGTCAATCAACCTCCCCTTCAAACCACTATCCTTTCTCTCTACTTTGGCTTCTGCCGTGTGTTTGTTAAGATTGTGTGTCCGCTTGGCTGAACCATGATTTTCAGTGTTTTGGCAGTTATGTAATGATGTAATTATTTTCCTTGATGTCATCAGCAGTCAGTTGTAAGGGGAGTTTCCTTGGGGGCATGGCCTGCATCTGATATATATGAATGTTCTGGCAAAGCTCACTTGCTGGTTCTGGATCCTGCATCTGTTTCGTCATCATCTGACCTCTGGTTCTTGGAACTTGAGCCAGTGGCCGGTTGTATTGCCTGCTGATCTTGGGATTCATCAGCCTCTGCAGTCTGTGAGCCAGTAGCCTGCCATCTGACCTGCCAATCTTGGGTTCATCTGTCTCTGCAGCTATGTAAGTCAAGAGAAGCCTCCAGCTTGACCCCTGACACATGGACTTAGGACTTGCCAGCCTCTACAACCACATGAATCATTTCTTGAGATAAATATCTCTTTCTCTCTCTCTCCATATATATATATATATATGGAGTTTTTGCTTCACTGATTTTGGTTCTCTAGAGAACCCAACCTAAAACATTTGGTACTGAGAGTAGTTCTAGAGAAACAAAACTATTTTTTATTTTTAAAATGATGAGTTTTTAAAATTGGTTTTCAAGTCTGGTTAGTCTTAAAGATGTTGATGACTCTGCTTCCAGTAGTAAAGAAGGTACTGCTAATCCATGGCGTCAGATGACAATATAAATATGCAAAATATCACCACCAATAGATCAAGTGTTGGTGAGAGGTGAGGCTTTAGGTGATTGCATATTTGATAATTTTCTACAATTTTGTCAGAATGAGAAGTATAAGGAAGATGGTTGGTCCTACTTTTGCTAGACAGAGTGGTGAAAGAAAGAGATGAGCTCAGGGCTTCAGAGTCACAGCTCCAGTGCCATATAAACGACCTCAAAGTTTCAACTTGTGCCCTGAAAGAAACTTCTGTTTCTTGTAGTAACAGAGCTGACATTGCCAAAAACCAAACCCAGAGTCTTATCATAAGAGTGGCTGAATTACAACACCAATTGAATTCCCAACCTCGAATGGTGTCTGAAGTTAAAGTGAGGGCACTGATTGGGAAGAAATGGAATCCTGAAACTTGGTATGGGGACGTATGGGCAGATTACCAGGAAGCTGGGGACACTGAGTCCCTAAGTTCCATTGAATCACTCCTGCCAACGTAACCAGCCCTCTCCTTCCCATCCCATGTTTGTCTGCTAAATCACTCTCCCCAGTAAAACCATTAGTCCCTCCAGCCTCATCTGAATAGATTAACTTAGCTCTGTCTGTAGAGCCTTTGTTGGCAATATCTCCTGGGGAGGCATCTTAGTCATTGCCTGAGGCACCATCTGAGTCATTGCCTGCCTCAGGCAATGCCTTACAAGACATTGCTGAATGTTCTTAGGACACAACCCCACCATCCATTTTTGCTTCTAGACCTATAACTAGACTTAAGTCCCAGTGAGCTCTAAAAGGTGAAGAACAAAATGTGACCCAGGAGGAGGTACGCTACACTCCAAAATAACAGTGTGACTTTTCTAATATATATGAACAAAAACCTGGGGAATATATATAGGAATGGCTATTAAGGGTGTGGGTTAGTGGTGTAAGGAACATAAGGTTGGATCAGTCTGAGTTTATTGATATGAGCCCACTAAGCACAGATTCTTCAATGTTTCTGCTTGAGAGGTTAGGAAATGATCTAATGGTTGAGTTGCGGAAACATAGATTACACAGTGGCCTACACTAGATCAAGTTGAAGTACCAGGCCTGCCTTGGTATGCTGTCGAAGAAGGTATCCAAAGGTTTAGGGAAATTGGCATGTTAGAGTGGATTTACCAGGTTAGACCCACAGACCCACAAATGGAGTGCCCAGAGGACACATCCTTTACCACAACAGTGAGGAAAAAATTTATGAAGGAAGTCCCAGCATCCTCAAAGACTACTGTCTTGGTATCTAGGGCTGCTTAACAGAAATACCACAAGTGGATGGCTTCAACAAACAAAAGTTTATTCTCTCACAGTCTGGTAAGCTAGAAGTCCAAATTCAGGGTGTCATCTTCAGGGGAAGGATTTCTCTCTGTGTCAGCTCTGGAGGAAGGTCCTTGTCATCAATCTTCCCCTGGACTGGGAGCTTCTCCTTGCAGGAACCCCCCATCCAAAGGATGCACTCTGCTCCTGATGCTGCTTTCTTGGTAGTATGAGGTGGTCGTCGTTCCCCCCCCCCCCCGTATCTCTGCTCACTTCTTTCTTTTATATCTCAAAAGAAATTGGCTTAAATTATAGATTAATCTTGTAGATTGAGTTTACATAACTGCTGCTAATTCCATCTTATCAACATCACAGAGATGAGATTTGCAACACACAAGGAAATCACATTAGATGACAAAATGGTGGATAATCATACAGTACTGGGAATCATGATCTAGCCAAGTTGACAGATATTTTCGAGGGGCACAATTCAATCCATGACAGCTACTGTGATTGCTATTTTATGTAAATCAGATTTGACAGTGAAAACTTCCCTAACTGAATTAAGACACTTAGCTACAGTGGGGCTGAATAGACTCTGTGGTGGTAGAGGCCAGTTGGTGGCACTCAACCAACAAAGACAAGGTGGGTGTGGTTACCATAAGGGACAGCGGAGTCAAAGCAGTAATCAGAATAGTGTGATTTGTATGGATTTATGGTGTTGGCTAGTTAGTCATGTTGTCTCTAGGCATGAAATAGATGGGAAATCTACTAAATATTTACGTGATCTGTACAAGTGGAAGAATTCTAGGTTAAGTGAACAGCAGTCCAACTCGAATCACCAGAGTAGAGAGTTATGGCCCCTCAATCAATTTCCAGACTTGAGTAAAAACCCCTTGAATGAAGGGGAGGCCAGGTCCTCTTGGAGAGGGACTCCACTACACTGCCATAAATTTATACTGTTAATCTTTCTCCCAGTCTTCCCCAAAGGGATCTATAGCTGTTTACGAGAGTGACTGTTCACTGGGGGAAATAGACTTTTCAGGGATTACTGGATACTGGACACTGAACTGACACTAATTCCAGGAGACCCACTACATCACTGTGGCCCACCAATCAGAGTGGGGGCATATGGAGGTGAGGTTATTAATGGAGTCTTAGCTCACTTCTATCTCACAGTGGGTCCAGTGAGTCCTCAAACCCATACTATACTGATTTCTCCAGTTCCAGAAAGCATAATTGGAATAGATATACTCCAAAACTGGCAGAAATCCCACACTGGATCCCTGACAAGTGGAGTAAGGGCTTTTATGGTAGGAAAAACCAAGTGGAAGCCATTAGAACTGCCCTGACTTAGGAAAATAGTAAACCAAAAGCAATACCACGTTCCTGAAGGGATTACAGAGATCACTGCCACCCTCCAGGACTTGAAGGATGCAGGGATGATGATTCCCATCACATCCCTATTCAACTCGCCTATCTGGCCTGTGCAAAAAACAGATGGATCTTGGAGAACGACAGTGGATTATAGTGGTGACTCCAATTGCATCTACTATTCCAGATGTGCTTTCGTTGCTTGAGCCAATTAATACATCTGTCCTGGTACCTGGTATGCAGCCATTGATCTGGTCAATGCCTTTTTCTCTATTCTGCTTTCAAAGGACTACCAGAAGCAGTTTGCTTCAGCTGGCAAGGCCAGCAATACACCTTCACTGTCTTACCTCAGAAGTATATCAACACTGCAGCCATATGTCATAATTTAGTCTGCAGGGAACTTGATTGCCTTTCCTTTCCACAAGATGTCACACCGGACCATTATATTGATGACATTATGCTGATTGGACCTAGTAAAGAAAAAGTGCCAAAGACTCTGGACTTATTGGTAAAACTTGTGTGCTAGAGGGTGAGAAATTAATCCCACAAAAATTCAGGCACCTTCCACCTCAGTGAAATTTCTACAGGTCCATTTGTGTGGGGTATGTTGAGGTATTCCTTCTAAAGTGAAAGCTAAGTTATTGCATCTGGCCCCTGTCACAACTGAAAAGGAGGCACAATGCCTGGTGGGTCTCTTTGGATTTTGGAGGCAGCATATCCCTCATTTGGGAGTGATACTCTGGCCTATTTATCAAGTGATTCAAAAAGCTGTTAGTTTTGAGTGGGGCCCAGAATAAGAGAAGGCTCTGCAACAGGTTCAGGCTGCTGTGCAAGCTGCTCTGCCACTTGGGCCGTTGATCTGGCTGATCCAATTGATCTTGAAGTGTCAGTGACAGATAGAGACACTGTTTGGAGTCTTTGATAGGTCCTTATTGGTGAATCATAGTGCAGACCCTTAGGATTTTGGAGTAAAGTGAGAAATTACTAGGACAATCAAACAAAGAAAGAATCTAAGAGAGGAAAGCCTAGAATTTGACACTAATTTTATCCCCAAGGCAATTGCAGAGTCCAAAAATAAATTTAACAACTGTGAGCTGAGAAGCTGACCAGGAAGAATTAATATGTTATTTCTGAGCCCACTAAAGAGGATAAGCCTTGGTAATCACTACAGACTCTGCTGAGTCCATGGAAGGCTACATTAAGATGAAGGTTGAACTGGGAGTAGATTAACCTTCACAACTGAAGCCCAGCAATGAATAAAATCAGTCTATGGTTAGATTAAAATGATTTCTCCTAACCTAGCTGTTGCGAGAAGAATAAATAAATTGGAGGAAGACAGCATCATCCGGAGCTTATAATTATCACTATAATTTTACAGACACAATATCCAGGCCTCACTCAAAAATAAATAGGCTACAAAGAGTTAAGATTTTCTTCAAATCCATGAGAAAAAGAGTCAATCAAAGCAAACCAGCAGGAGATGCCGGTAATAGACTTATCAGTCACAGACTTTAAAATAACCGTAATTAATATAATCCAGAAACTTAATAACAAGACAAAAAATTTCAGTAAAGTACTAGACATTATATTTTTTTAAAAAAGGTGGAAATTATAGTTCCATAATACAGTAATTGAAGTTACTCTCTCAAAGTCTGAGTTTAAAGTCAGAGTAGGCATAAAAGAATCAAGAATAAGTAAAGTGGAAAACAGGTCAGAAGAAAATATCCAGACAAAAACAGGAAGATACAAAAAAGATGAAAAATGCAGACTGTATATGTGGGACATGGTGAAAAGATGCATAATTACTCTTAGAAAAAGAGCATGGGGCAGAAGTAAGCTTTAATGAATCAATGTTCAAGAATTTTCTAAAACTGAAAAATTCACTAAAGAATATAATCAAACAGCACTATAAAGCCCAAGAAGAATAAACAAAGAATGATATCATCAAAGTACTTAAAATTAAGGTAACAGCAGCCTCGAATTTTATACCTGACAAAAATATCTTTCATAAATAAAGTAAAAATAAAAATATTTTGTACAAGCAAAAATTAAGAGAGTTCATTACCAGAAGCTCTGCATTAAAAGAAATATTAAAGGGTATTCTTTAGGCAGATGAAAATTAATCCCAAATGAAAATTTGGAGACACAGGAAGTAATGAAGAGCTATAGGAATGGTAACGATGTAGATTATATAAATTGTTTACTCTATAAACAATAATACAATGTTTGTTGAATTGAAAACTACAAAATAACAATAGCACAAAAGTTTGGAAGTAGGTAAATGGAGTTAAAGTGTTCTAAGATCCCTGAATTATCAGAGAGTGGTAAATGTACTAATTTATATTAGACAGTATAATCAATTATTATAAGTCAGTTATTGCATGCACAGTAATCACTGTAAGAATGTTTTGTTTAGTTTTTAAAGGATAACTATCAAACCACTTTGTGGAGGGTATAAACCAAAACAAAACCTGTTGCCATGAAGTCAATTCCAAGTCATAGCAACCCTATAGGACAGAATAGAACTGCCCTAGTAGGGTTTCCAAGGAACAGCTGGTGGATTTGAACTGCCAACCTTTTGGCTAGCAGCTGTAGCTTTTAACCACCATGCCACCAGGGCTCTGGTGGAAGGTATAACATAATAAAAAAAAGGCTAATGCAAGGGAAGGAAAGAAAGAACAGGCAGAACAAATACAAATGGCAAAATGGTAGGTACAAAACCAAATATGTCAGTAATTACACTAAAGGTAAGTAGAATAAATTCATGAATTAAAAAAAAAAAACAATGTAAGACTGGATTTTAAAAAGTCAATATTTACTTTTATGTTCTTATAAGAGACACCTTAAATATAAAGACATAGAGTGACTGAAAGTAAAAGGATGGATAAAGATATATCATGTAAACACTAACCAAAAGAAAACTGGTGTAACTAGACTAAAATCAGATTAAAAAAGATCTTAAGGAGAGATGAATGAGTAGAGATCAAGGTAAATATTTCATAATAAGAAAGGGATCAAACTATCATAAAATTATGGCAATTTAAAATTTGTATTCATTTTAAAAAATAACCTCAGCATATGTAAGACAAAAATTGACAGAAATAAAAGAAATGACAAATGCACAATCATAGTAGAAGCTTTTAGCACATCTCTTTGATTAACTGATAGAACAAGCAAGCAAGATAAAGTCATAAGGAGACTGAAGAATTAACAGCCTAATTGCTTTAGTTCCCTTAGTTTTAAGCTTTTTGAAGATTTGTAATTAGCTGGTCATAGATTTAGGATTCTAGCCTTGTAGTGCAATGGTTAAGAGCTCAGGCTGCTAACCAAAATGTCAGCAGTTCAAATCCACCATCTCTCCTTAGACATCATATAGGGCAGTTCTCCTCTGTCCTGTAGGGTTGCTATGAGTCAGAATTGACTCAAAAGCAACAGGTTTGGTGCTTTTTTTGTTTTTGTTTTTGTTTTTTGGTTGTATATTTTTGAAGCATTGACTCTTTTAACATTATAAATAGCCTTCTCTGGTAAGATTCCTTTCCCAAAAGTCCACTTTTTCTGATATTAATATAACAAGCTCCTTTATGACTAGTATTTCCAGGTATATATTTTTTTCATCTTTTTGTTTTTAACCTGTATCTTTAGATTTAAAATGAGATTTTTGTAGACATGTTAGTGATGAATCTTGCTTTTTTGTCAAGTTAGGCAACCTCTGCCTTTAAATTGGAGGGTTTAGATCATTTACATTTGATGCAATTATTGATATGTTGATTACTGGCTTATTAGCCATGCTTCTTGTTTTATTTTATCTTGGTTTCTCTTGGGGTTGCAAAAAGCATCTTTAACTTGTTATATCCCTTCTAATACTTTTATACCATTTCATATATAAGAATCTTACAGATGCATACTATTTCTCCACTCCAGAACTCTGTGTTATTTTTGTCAAGCAGTTTAATGCTATATTTTATAAATCCCACAATGCATTGTTATTAATTTCTCTTTAAAAAGTCTCTTAGGGACTTCTGTTTCCAGCCAAAATGGAGCAACAAGGAACAGATTTACCCTCTCATATGAAACAACAACAAAAAGACAGACTATAAAAAACAATAGTTTTCAGGATACTAGACATCAGGCAAAATGATCCTTGAGAGACAGGAAACAAAGAAAGGGAGCACTATTATTGTCCCAGATTACTGCTTGAGAGTAAGCTTCAGTGTAGGATCCTGGTGAATCCCAAAAGAATTCCTGAGTTGAGGGGACATAGTTAAGAGTCCCAGGGGATCAAGATGGTCAGATTTTTCAGGATAGAGTAATGAGAACAAAAATGAAAATGAAAATGCAATATATCAATAAATCAGTACTGAGAGGAAGATCTATGACACTAAATGCATAATTAGGAAAGAGGAAAGGTCTTAAATCAGTAATTTTAAGTTTTCACATCAAGAACCTGAAAAAGAAGAGCAAAATAAACACAAAACAAGAAGGAAGGATAATAATAAAGATGAGAGCAGAAATCAATGAAATTGAAAACAGAAAAACAGTAGGAAAATCAATAAAACAAAAGCTAGTTCTTTGAAAAGACTAATAAAATTGACAACCTCTAGCAAGACTGACCAAAAAAAGAAGAAGGCAGAAATTTCCAAAATCAGGAATGAAGAAGAGGATATGCTACAGATCCTGCAGACATCAAAATGGTAATAAAGGAACATTACAAACAATTTTACACACATAAATTTCACAACTTAGATGAAGTGGACCAATTCTTCAAAAATCACAAACAAGCATGATTCACCCAATGTGAAACAGATAACTTCAATAACTCTATACCTATTCAGGAACTTGATCTTATAATTTAAGAACTTCTAAAAAAAGAAATCTCCAAGCCCAGATGGTTTCACTGAATTCTACCAAATATTTAAGAAAGAATTAACACCAATTCTACACAATCTCTGTCAATATGTATGACAATGATAGCAAAAAAACCTTAAGAGGCCTTAAAAAGGGAAATTAAATGATAATATGTAGGGTTGTTATCCTGTATGTGACGTGGTATATTATCATATGAAAGTAGATTGTGATGTTCTAAAGATATATACTATAAACTCTAAAGCAGACACTCAAAATAGTAAATCAAAGAGTTACAGCTAGAAAGACAACAGAGGAAATAAAAAGAGTATCATAAAAAATCCTTAATTAATCAAACTAACCTAACAACAACAATCAAAGATATAAAAAGAGGAAAAGGGGAACAAAGAATAGATGGTACTAATAGAGCACAAATAGCGAAATGGTATGACTTAAACCTAAGCTTATCAATAACCACATTAAATGTAAACAGTCTGTTACTGTTGTTGTCAGGCGCCATCTAGTTGATTCAGACCCGTAGCGACCCTGCATACAACAGAACGAGACACTACCGAGTCCTGTGCCATCCTCACAATGGTTGCTATGTTTGAGCCCATTGTGGCAGCCACTGTGTCAGTCCATCTCTCTGAGTGTCTTCCTCTTTTTTACCGAC
Organism: Dugong dugon; assembly: GCA_030035585.1. NCBI lineage: Eukaryota > Metazoa > Chordata > Mammalia > Sirenia > Dugongidae > Dugong > Dugong dugon. The sequence goes on along the minus strand of CM057482.1, from coordinate 24,584,901 downwards.
CCTCTACTTTACCAAGCATGGTGTCCTTCTCCAGGGACTGGTCCCTCCTGATAAACAGTCTAAAACAGCCTAAACCCCTAATATTACCAGACTGAATTATTTAAAAAAAAAAAAAAAAGCAAGACACTCAACCATATGCCAGATATAAGAAACACACTTTAATAAAAACACAAATAAGTTAAAAGAAAAAGGATGGAAAAAAATATAACATGCTGACACAAATTGAAAGAAAGCTGGAATGTCTATGTTAATATCAGACAAATTCAATTTCAGGGCGAAAATATTACCAAGTATAAAGATATTACCTTGCATAATGACAGGGGAGTCAATTTATCAAGATGATATGGTAATCCTAAACATTTATAAACCTAATAACAGAGCTTCAAAATGCATGACGCAAAAACTGGTAGAACGACAAGGAGAAATCCACAAATCCACAATTAAACACAGAGATTTCAGTACCCCTTTTTCAGTAATTAATAGCCTGTGGACCCTGGTGGCACAGTGGTTAAGAGCTACGGCAAGCTATGGCTACTAACCAGAAAGGTCGGCAGTTTGAATTCACCACCTGCTCCTTGGAAATCCAATGGGGCAGTTCTACTCTGTCCTCTAGGGTCGCTATGAGTCGGAATCAACTTGATGACAGTGAGTTTGGTTTGGTTCTTTTGTAATTAGACAGAAAATCACTAAGCATGTAAAAGACTTGAGCAACACTACCAACAATCTTACCTAATTGATTTAGAGAACTCTGCACACAATAGTAGAAAATATATTCACCTTAGGTGCACATAAAACATTTACCAAGGTAGACTGTATTCTGGATTAAATAAATCTCAATAAAGTTAAAAGAATTCACATTGACAAAGTATGTTGTCTTACCACAATTCAACAACAAAAAGACCTCTGGAAATAACCCAAATATTTGGAAACAAAATAACTCACTTCTAAATAGCCCCATGGGTCAAGGAAGAAATAAATAATAATAATAAATTAGAAAGTATTGAAACTAAATGAAAATAAAAACATACATTTCAAAATTCTTTAAATCCTTGAGCATATTTGTAATAGCCGTTTAAAAGCATCTGTGTCTGATATTCCATCACGTTGGTCATTTCTGGTTTATTTCTATTAAGTTTGTTTCCTCACGATTATGGGCCACATTTTCCTGTTTCTTCATACATCTAGTAATTTTTTTATTGTATGTTTGACATCGTAAATGTTACAGTATTCAGTGTCTAAATTGTGGTGTTGTCCTTTAAAAAGTGTTGAATTTGCTTTGGCAAGGGATTATGCTGCTGTGGAGTACCCTCCTTCTTTGGCGGGCTTTTTTTTAAGCATGTGTAGGGCAGTTCCAGAGTAGCTTTCTCTAGGGCTAGTTTAGCCCTGTTACTAAAATGTTACCCTTATGTTGTCTCTTCTGAATGCCTTGCGAGTTCAATGAGATTTTCCCACTATGGCTGGTCAGAATTTGAATGTCTCTCACACCTGTGTGAGTTGTGGACTTTCTTAGTTTGCATTTCCTCAGTAGTAGCTCTTTGGCCAACCGTGTGGAGTATCACTCAACCAAGGACTCAAGGAAATCCATATTCGTATTTATGGAGCTCTTTCCCTGCATAGCTCCCTCCCCTCCAGTACTCTGCTCTGGTGTCCAGCTGCCCAGGCCTCCCCAAGCCTCTGTCTCTGCATCTTCCACTCAGGGAGACTGCTGTGCTCTATTGGGATTTCCTTTCCCCACATCATGGTGCAAAAATTACCTCTAAACAGAAAGGTGTTGTGATCACAGTGCTCACCTTGTTAGTCACTCTCCTTTCAGGGATCACAGTCCTATTCTGCCCATTATATAATGTCTAAAAACAATTGTTTCATTTATTTGGTATATTTTGTCCAGTTGCACAGACTTTTCACTGTGGGAGAGCAAGCCTGGTACCAGTTTCCCTGTCAAGGCTAGGAGCAGAAGTTGACTCATTTATATTATGTACCTATATTTATCAATTTTTCTTCATGATTTCTTTGGTGTCATGCTTGCTTAGAAAAGCCTTTATGCTTACTTACATTTTCTGCCCGTACTTTAATGGTTTCATTTTTTAACATTAAATTCTTTAGTCCATGTAGAATTTATTCTGGTGAAAGATACAAGGCATCAGTCTAGTTTTTTTCCAAACGGTTAGCCAATTTGCCAACTCCATTTACTAAATAATCCATCCTTTCCTTAGAATATAAAATGCCATCTTTATATACCTAAATTTTACATATAATTGCATCTGTATTTTGACTCTTTATTTTGTTCAAATAAATTGTCTGTCCATTGCTGAAGCAGTATGGGAAAATTACTCTGAGTTCTGAAATACAGACTTAGCAATTAATTGTTGAAACTCACTCCATAGAAGGAAAGTCTGTTAAAATAGGAATAAAGCGGGACCTGGAGGCAAAGAACATTGGCTTGCCTCTCAGTTCTACTACTTATTCCCTGTTCAACTCTGGGCAAGCCACTCAGTCCCCGAGCCTCAGTTTCTTCAGTGGCAGAATGGAAACAATGCCACTTGTCTTAGTTATCTAGTGCTGCTCTAACAGATATGCCATCGTGGATGGCTTTAACAAAGAGAAATTTATTCTCTCACAGTCCAGTAGGCTACAAGTCCAAATTCAGGGCATCAGCTCCGGGAGAAGGCTTTCTCTCTCTGTCTGCTCTGGAGAAAGGTCCTTGTAATGCATCAGTCTCTCCTTGGTCTGGGAGATTCTCTGCACGGGAACCTCAGGTCCGAAGGACACGCTGTGCTCCCGGCACTGCTTTCTTGGTGGTATGAGGTTCTCCTTCTCTGCTTGCTTCCCTTTCCTTTTATCTCTTGTGAGGTAAAAGGTGGTGCAGGCCACACCCCGGGGAAACTCCCTTTACATTGGATCAGGGATGTGACCTGGGTAAGGGTGGTGTTACAATCCCACCCTAATCCTCTTTAACATAAAATTACAATCACAAAATGGAGGCCAACCACATAACTCTGGGAATCATGGCCCAGCCAAATTGATACACACATTTTGGGGGGGACATAATACAAACCATGGCACCATTCTATTCTTTTCACCCCCACAGTTAAAGCTCTGCACTCCAGTAACACAAAACTTGTCTGTACCCCTAAAATATGCCTTATTTTTTCATACATCTAGTTGTACTGATCCATGTTTTCTCTTCCTGGAATAGCTTTCTTAGCTTCTCTTTTTGGTAAGCTTTTACTCGTCCTTCAGGAAATAGATATCAATGTCATCTCCCCTTTGACACTTTCCCTGGTTCCCAGAGTTACTTAACCTCCTCCCCTGTGCTCTCTCAACCCCTGTGTCCACCTCTCATTGTGTTATAATTACTTGTTTGCATGTGTGTCTCCGGTGGCTGACTCTAAGTTCCTTGGGGGGGGTGGGTAGAAATTGTGTCTTTCTTAATGCTCGCTGATCACCAGAATTAACACTTAGTAGGTGCTTACTAGGCATTGGTTGAATAACCAGATGAATGAATGGACATATAGAAGCAGGGCTGAGTAAATGGTTCAGCAAATAGACCATCCCACTCTGCCCTTGGAAAGCACACCCAGATAAGATTTTTGCCTCTGCAGCCCAATTTCCTATGTGCTTCTCTACCTCCTGATGACAAAATCCTGATGTCAGGGACCTTCTCTCTCTTGTGGGGCTCCCGATCCCTGATGCTGGGTCACTGAAAGCCTACTTAGAGTTGCTCTGTGGGCTCTGGGCTCCTGCAACAGATATTTTGCAACCTCAGAACACTCACATTAAACCATCAGATGGGTCACTGGCCTGCCAGCTTTTGGGATTGTGGCTATCTGGCCATCCTGACATTGGTTTTTCAACATGAACCTCGCTTCTCACCTCTTTTCCCTACCTGGGGAGTCCCTCAGTGGCACAAATGGTTAAACTCTTGGCTGCTAACAAAAACATTGGTGGTTCAAGCCCTGGGCTGATCAACTGGGCCTAGGCCTCCCATCTGCCTGTCCTAGCCCCTTGAATCTAACGAGATGGATTGACACGGTGGCCGCACAACGAGCTCAAACATAGCAACGATTGTGAGGATGGCACAGGACCGGGCAGTGTTTAGTTCTATTCTATGTAGGGTCACTGTGAGTTGAAACTGACTCAACAGCACCTAACAACAGCTCTTTGAATTAGAGGAAGGCAACTAACATTTGTTGAGTAATATTTATGAGCCAGGTGCTTTGTATGTGGCTTTCCACTTAATTCTTTGGAAACCTTGTGAGATTGAGGTTATTGTTTCCATTTACAGAAACTCAGAGAGGCTGAAACTTGCTCAAGCTTAAGTAGAAAGGGGCAGATTCAGGGATCAAACCCGCATCTGTCTGATGCTAAAGACCATGCTCTTTACATGTCTTCCTTTGAACTGTATGGTTTCAGCTTCCTGGGCACTTGTTGCCACGTGGTCGTCACTGAACTGGGCTGTGCTTGATTGGGCCAACTTATTTAGAAGTCTAGTGTAAATCCATGTGGGGCATCTGTTTGGACTTCTAGGCTTAGTAGGTCTTCTTCCAATTCAAACTCCAGGCCAAGCACTGCTTGGGATTTGGAGATAGAGCAACTTGGCTTACTGAAATCTGAGTTTAAGTCCCACATGTGTTGCTTATCACCTAGAAGATCTGTCCTCAAGACTTACATCCTTGGTTTCTTTGGCATGCAATAATTATCCTTACTCATCAGGCTAACGTGAAGAAAGAATAAAATGACCCACATGGAATAACGGAAAAGGTGGTTCAGTCATCACTGTAACATGGTCCTGTCTTAGCTTCTTAATGCTGCTATAACAGAAATACCACAAGTGGGCTGTTTTAACAAACAGAAATTTATTTTCTCACACTTTAGGAGGCTAGAAGTCCAAATTCAGGGTACTGGCTCTTGGGGAAGGCGTTCTCTCTCTGTCAGCTCTGGGGAAAAGTCTTTGTCTCTTTTCAGCTTCCGGTCCTCAGCTCCTTGGCGATCTTCATGTGGTGTGTATCTTCTCCGTTTGTGCTTCCTTCTCTGTGCCTAATCTGCTCTTTTTATACCTCAGAGATGATTAGTTTAAGACACACCCTACAGTGATATGGTTTCATTAGCATAATAAGGAAAATCCTATTCCTACATGGGATTATATCCTCAGGCACAGGGGTTTAGGATTTCTAAACATATTTTTGGGGAACATAATTCAGTCCATAACACATCCATCCCAGACAGCTTCATACTTACCTCCAGGACAAAACGGAGTTGCAAAGGGCAATGCTACATTGTTCCTGTGAGTCAAATGATAGTGTTCTACTAATATTTATTGTGTGCCTGCCAGGTGTTAAATACTGTTGCCGAAAAGGCTTGTGCATAATGTAACAACAGTGATAGAAGCGTGGGTGAACTTGGAGAGCCTCTTGACCTAGTCAGTGGAAGAAGAGGGTCAGAGAAGGTGTGTGAGAACAGTGATTCTCAAACTTGAGTGTGCATCAGAATAACCTGGAGGGATGGTTAAAACACAGATGCCAAGTTAGTGGTGCTATCTGCTTGCCCACCCATTCTCCAGGCATCTAACTAAAGCAGCTCCCCTCCAAGTCGATCTTTCTCCCAGCGTTCATTTCCTTCCCTACATGGCACCTATTGCTGTCTGAAATTATTTTATTTGTTTACTTGATTGTCATCTGCAACCCCATGAGAATGGAAGCTCCGAGACACCAGACCTAAGACTTTCATTCATTTGTTCCTTCATTTGTTCATTCAACAAATACATATTTAGCATCTAGTATCTGCTCAGCTGCTAAGCAAAAGGTCAACGGTTCAAGCCGACCAGCTGCTTTATGGGAGAAAAGACCTGGCAGTCTGCTTCCATAAAGGTTACATCCTAGGAAACCCCATAGGGCAGTTCTACTCTGTCGTATAGGGTTGCTATGAGTCAGAATCGACTGGACAGCGGCACATAACAGCAACAACATGTGGCTTTGGAGATACAGTGGGGACAACATCAAGTCACTGCCTGCATTACACATTCCAGTTGTTCAATAAATATCAGCTGATTAAATAAATAGATGAATACCCTGACCAAAAGTTTGGATCAGAAAGTATATAGGTCACATACACATTGCTGATGGTAAAATTGAGCTTTAATAAAGCAACAAAATGCTCGTTTAGACTGGCTGAGACATCAGATCAAATAACATTGGTCTCAGAGAAGATGAGCTAGGAAAGGCTCCCTTATAGGGACTTCAGAAATTATGCAAGAATCATTAAAATGTAGAACATGACTGTGAATAACCAGCATGCAAATACCATGTACACTTCTTCTATTAGCAGGGTGACTGCTCAGTAACTTATTAGGCATAATTTATTAAGTGCTTCCTTGACAAATGAAACTGTATTTGCAATTAACCACACTTGCACTGCTGATTTTTAGCAATAATTTTATGTTCAGGATTTAAGGAATCTTTCAAGAATTTTCAAAAACTGCTAGTGGTGGAAGTCAATTTTGAGACAGCAAAGAGGCTATGTGTCTCTTCCTGTTTTCAGATACTAATATATTTTTCGTGTAACATAGCATCACTTCTCTGTGATATCATGTGTACCTTCTCCTTCCCCTCCTTTCCACCTCAAGGATTAATCAAGCCATAATCCAAATCCAAGTACAGCAAAATCTCAATAATCCAGGCTCACTATGGAGAAAGCCAGTGGGGGCTATTGCAAAGCCTGAATTCTAGAGCACTAGGAAATGGCGTCTGCTTTTTTGAAAAGTACGTTCAATAATGTAAAGTAAGTTAACCAAGTATTGACTTTTGCTAGTACTTTTGGGGAGGAAGTTAAACTAATGGCAGATTAAAATGCCTTACAATAGCATATTGCATATTGATTTATCCTCTTAGGGAGAATAAACATCTTTTCTACAAGATTACTTGTATGTTATTTTCATAATTCACTTTTTTTTTCAAAGCACTAAGGCAAAATTCAATCCAGGCCAGTCTAGCTAAATGCAAACTTTGAATTTGTGAGTCTGAACTAATACTTGATTGTAAAACTAAAAAAAAATTCTTATATCTACCATTGTATGATGGTCCTAACATTCTCCAAGATCTCATCAGAGACCTGTTTGTGTGTTTCCATGTCAAAATATTATTATTATTATTTGCAATGTGCTGTGACTCATGTTTAAAGAACTCACTTTTCTTTAATGACGCAAGCAGGGAAGTTGGTGACATCTGTGAATGGCAGAATGATAAAACGAGCTGCGTGCATTCTCTTGTCAACATCCTCCATGATATGATTTCATAAGTGAGAAATGTGCCAAGGCTTCTGCCCAAGCCATCTACTATTCACTTACTTCATACTGAGGAACACTTTAATGCCCCTGGGATGAAGAAAATTAGAAAACCGGTGTTGTGCTCACACAAAACAGACGCATAGACCAATGGAGCTGAATAGAAAGTCCAGAAACCCACACATACAGTCAACAGCTTTATGCCGAAAAGGAAAAGATGGTTTTTCTAATAGATGGTGCTGATCAATGAATATCCAAAGGGAAAAAATATTTATCTTAACCCCTTAACTCACACCAGGTACAAACATCAATTCCAGAAGGATTACAGATCTAAACGTGAAAAGTAACACAAAGTTTCTAGAAGAAAACAAAGAGCATCTTCGTGATCTTGGCGTATGTAAAGATTTCTTAAACAGGGCCCAGATTGCCAATCATAATGAAAAAAATGGATAAATTTCTATATTACCATTAAGTATTTCCATTCATCAAAAATATATCACTGAGAGTAAAACATGCAACACAGAGAATGGAAAACAATATTTGCAATGTATATCTGACAAAAGAACTCATTTCTAGAATATATAAAGAAATTCTACAAATCAGTAAGAAAAAGACAAACAACCCAATAGCAAACTGGGCAAAGCTATGAATAAGCACTTTACAAAAAAAGATATCCAAATGGCCAATAAACATAGAAAAAGAGCAAACCTCATTAGTCATTAGGGAAATGAAAATTAAAAACACAATGAGACATCACGACACACCCACAAGAATGGCTAAAATGAGAAGAGACAATCCCAAGTCCTGACTAAGACATAGAGCAACTGGAACTCCCATATATACCGCTGATGGAAATGTAAATCGATAGATCATTTTGGAACACTTTTTGGCAGTATTAAAGCAGAACATAAGCATATCTCATGACTCAGCCATTTTACCCCTTGGTATATTCACTTACAGAAATGCACACATATGTTCACCAAAAGATACATACAAAAATATTCACAGCAAACTGAAAGCTACCCAAATGTCCATCGTCAGTAGAGTGGTGTTATGTATTGAATTTTGTCCCCAAAAAAGTTATGTTGAAGTCCTAACCCCTGTACCTGTAAATATGACTGTTTGGAAATAGGGGTTTTCTTTTGTTATGTTAATGAGGTCATACCAAAGTAGGATGGGTCCTCAACCTAATCTCTCCTGAGCAGTGTCTTATGAAAAGAGCATAATAGACACAGAGACACACACAGGGAGAGATGCCATGTGAAGAGGCAGACGAATCTACAAGCCCAGGAATGTCAAGGATTGCCGGCAGCTTCTAGAAGCTAAAAGAGACAAAAAAGGACCTTTCCCCAGAACTGATGCCTTGAATTCAGACTTCTAGCCTCCCGAACTGTGAGGAAATAAATTCCTGTTCTTTCAAGCCACCCACTTGTGGTATATTTTTGCTATGACAGCACTAGGTAACTAAGACAAATAGATCTATAGCGGTATATTCACACAATGGGATACAGCAGCAAGGATGAGAGAACTACAGCCACACACAATAATATGGCTGTCTCACAAATGTAATGTTGAGTGAAAGAAGACAGAAGAAAAGAGTACATCGAGTACATACTGCAGAATTGCATTTACGTAGAGTTCAAGAGCACACAAAACTAACCACTGCTGTTAGAAGTCGGCACGGTGGTTTTTCTTCGTAGGGTTTTAACTGGAAAGAGGCATGAGGGAGGCTTCTGGGGTGCTGGGGACTCTCTGCTTCTTTGATCTGGGTGCTGATTACACGGATGTGTTTAATCTGTGAAAATTCATCAAGCTGAACACTCATGATTTGTGCAAAAAGCTGACTGCTTATAATTTGCACATAGAATAAAATCTCACTGCAAGATATAATTTTTTCAGTTTATTTTCTATTATATTTGGAGAGGCAAATTTTACATGATAGCTTCAAACCAACCATTGTACATTAACCAATTTTTACACAAGCCATTTGAAAAAGGATCTAAAAATGTGCTCAGTTGTTGGTATTATATAACATTTATCAAGCACCAAGAGTGTGCCAAGAGCTGTACAGAACAAACATAGAAAAGACACAGCCCCTGCCTTCAAGGATGCACTTTCCTTCAGCGTCCCCCACATACAAGGTCACCTTACATGTCACACCCTTTTATTCATAAGGCATAAATAAGGAAGTTTGTTGGATTTCTCATTGTTACTTAATTAATAAATATCTAATATCCTCTCCCCCAATTACACCAACAATTACTATATCTTTGCCTTTAAATACAAATTTCCATAGTACAATATACAGTATATACTGATTTGGTATTCACAGAATTGACCACAATATTCTTGCAGGTTGGTTATAATATGAAGCATGTTGAATTTCAACATTCACAAAATTTTATACCACTTAACAGAATCATTTACTGTTGGCAGAGCTTTTTTCTTTTTCCTTAAAAAAAATGAGAGGCTGCTCCTCTTATCTTGACAAACTGTAAACAGAAACTACCTTGATTCTAATAAGGGTATCAGAACTTACAGCGCAGATACCCAGAACAGTAATTCTTAGCAAATCTATTAAACTAGCCTTGCAGATAATCACATAGCTGCATGCCCTAAAATACTAACAACTTATGTCATGGGTGATGTAAGTATGATTTGCTTTACTATATTTGAAGTTTCAAGGAGGTAAGAAGGTACTGGTTTAAAATGCCCGAAAACTGAACTTTGGAAATTTTTGCTTTTCTGCAAGGCTGTGTTCAAAACAAATTCAGGTTAGAAAAGAGGATGAAATGATTCTGAATTTAATCATTGGCTAAGGACATCTGATTTCAAAATAGTCCCTTAAACATTAACATCTTATTGTTTATTTTAAAATGCAAGAAAAATGAAGTGAATTTTGACAATGCAGTGATTTTAAACTCAGACCAAGAAATTATACTTTATATAAAAATGCCATGGATTAAGAAGGAAGATGGTACACAATATAGCAGATAGGGCAGTCCATATGTCACTTGTGGGGAACTCATACCAGCAGGAGATGAGGGACAAATTTTATAGGGAACAGGTAGATGTCTATCTCCCAACCAGACTCTGGTCCTGCCCAACTCTACAAATAGTGGAGCTAGGGTGAGTTTAGGGGCCAGGCAAAGAAGGCCATAGCAAGCTTGGGGTCAGTGGAGAGAAAAGATCCAACTGTGGACTTACCCTCTCTAGATTCCAAGATCCCAAACATTCTCCACCAAATTCAAGCTATGAAAAAGGCCAGTAACCTTAGCACCAGCCTTGATGCTATCAGGCTGAGGATGACCCATTTCCAGAGGAAACCACTTTGCCTTTGGGCCTTCATTGTCTGGTTTCCTTGGGGTATTACCAGGCTCTGGATGCTTCCATTATGTGCAATAGCATTGAGTTAGATTTTAAAGCTACACCGAATATCTTTGACTTCCTCCTCAGAAATGAGAACGGTAGAAGAAAACTAAAGAAAAATTTTCACTTCTACGCACAGAGTGGGACTTACAGTCACCCCTTCCCTAGGTAGCTAGGCATATGGCCCAAACAGGGCCCATTAGGAAGAGATTCACCCAAAGACAGTGGCAAAAGTGGTCTGGTCCAGCCCCCACGATCCTATCTGTCAAATGGAGAAGTCTGGTTGGGATTTAACAAGATTCTTCTTATCCTGGGTACGTACACCTCCCCTTTTATGCTAATCACAAAGCAAGAGGTTGGGAGCTACCAATCTCTGATGCTTTGGCAGCTTAATCTGTGATAAAGAGGAGGACGGTGGGGACAGGATATGGGATAGAGTCGTAGTGACTGAGGAAACGGGAGGGCAACTCCCAAGGGTGGTAATCTAGTGTCCCCTTTGGAATGAAAGAAACAACCTTACTGACTGTAACGTGCCCAACCCAAAACAGAGACGAAAAGACTAAAATTCTGACAATAGACAATAATATATTCTTTTTCCATTTTCAATTATAAATCCTGTTTTTCATACTAAGACTTAAGTTTCAATCACCTAATTGAAAATCCATACATAAACACGATAAGGGATACAGATAAAATGAAGATGCAAGCATCCATCCCATGTGTGAACATCATAAAATTTATTGACAATCCCTTAATGATGAACAAAAATTAAGACACAGAAAGCTAAGCATTATTTGCAAGTTTTTAGGATGGATGTTGGACTCCTATTGCTTTAAAAAATTGAGATGCTTCTCAAACCTTTCTTGCAGGAATTTCTTATAGCATCCAGAGTGATTATTCTTACTACCAAAATTTATTTATATCCCGCCTTGTTCTTAAAAGAACTTAAGGTAGCTAATTTTTATCAATCATTTTTCCTTTAACCTGTAACAAGATGTTAGCATCAGATCCTGGGAAGGATTCTTTCTGTGCAATTATTGTCAAAGCACCATTCAGCAGATGAAACTGAGATCAAATTCTGATGACATTACAACTGCTTCCTGTACATTGGAGAAAGCTTGCTCTCAAGTTATTTAACAGAGAAGACAATCAATGAAAATCAGATATTTACAAAGACATATAGATAGATAAATGGTTAAATAGATAATATTTTTTGCACTGCTGACAGGTAGTCAAAACTCTGGAGTATGTATTTGGGGTAGACGAGCACACCTTGGTGCCTTTATCATATTATTGGACAAGCTTTCAACATTTTTTTAAAGCCATGGGAAATGGCTATCATTAGTGGTGCATGGAAACCATGGTTTATGGTTAGAAAGTCAAAGTTTAGCCATTGTCTCTACTCTTCAAGGCACAAGGACAAGTTCCAAAGTCTTCAACTCATGTGTGAGAAGCAGAGAGCATCTGGTACCAGACAGAAAACCAAGGAGTGGTGCCACGCGCCAAAGCAGAATGGGAGATCCTTTGGATAGCCATGATTTTGAAATATTGGCCTTACATGATTAGCAAGCAGGCCCCCAACACCTTGGGGCTGCGGAGGGGAAGGTCTTCTGGCCTGAATATGCCGGCCTATTAAGCAGAGAGAACACACTTCATGTCACTCCTGATTTGGCAGTCTAGCTCCTTCCTACCGAGGGCATAAGGAAGAAGGTCCAGAATGTTTCCATGAAGATCTGCAGTGAGGACCATAACAACGACAGAAGGGCAAGAATGAAAAGCCAGTAGCCCTTAACAAATCAGCAGAGACTTGACATCCTTTATGGATAGATCTCTGCTACTTTACCTACAGTGGTCTAAGAACATTCAGGAAAACAGAACATCTACTTTTTCTTCTCATCTTGCTATCTCCCTTAGCTTCCCCGAAAGAGGAATGTATTAAGTACATTCTGTATAACATATTCCCCACCATAAAACTTCATCAAAACGGGAAGAGTCCAATTAATCGCCTTTTTTTTTTTTTTTTTTTTTTTTGCTTGGAATTAACTTTGTATCTACTGGTAGTTCATTACATTCTTTTGGTAGGAAAAAATATTGCACTTCTAAAAATGCATCAAAGTAGTTAAGTCAATGCTAATAGGTAGGTAGATTTCTCTCTAGAATGCCTGTTTTCTGAAGACCATCTTCACCATTTGCAGAAAAGTCTCCAAAATTTCATTTCTAGTTCAACAAATGGTTACGACTTCTGCTGCAAGATTTTAAAACACAGGAAGACATTGGTAGTCCTAAGCTGTCCATAATACTGTGTCCGTCGACTCAGGATTTCATGGTGCAGATGGGCACAACAATGACCAGGATGACCGTGCATGCGGCAGCTGCAATCAGAGCTGCTATCTTGCAGACCTTGGCTCGTCTGAATTCGGCTTCCTTGCGTTTTAGTAAGGAGTCGTAGCCTGGAGTATAAATATCTTCCATCCAATATTCTAAGTTGTTTGGGTTTAAAGATTCTTGTGCCTGGAAGTAAAAAGATATTAGAAATATGGTGAAGACATGAAATCATGTCAAAGAGGTTCTGAAAATCATCAGTCCTAAAACACTTAAGAGTGGGCTGCAACTGGTCGTTAGAGATGAGCATGCGATATGATACAAACATTGCCCATAAGCCCAGAGCCTGAGACGGGCTACCAGCGACTTGGACTCCCACCGATCACAGCTTGCAGTGTCTCCTCCCTTCCTACAGATTTCATTATGGTTTTGATATGGGTCTTCTATCCGAAGGCAAGCGAATGGGGCCAAGACAAACAAGGGCACACAACAAACAAAGACTTGCACCTAATTCCCAATTGGAAGGCGAAAGGCCACAGTGGAAAACAGTCAACCTTTGAGACAGCCTGGCCCCACTGTAAGGGAAGCAGGAAACTCACTGAAAAATATTCTCTACCAATAGGTCTGAATGACATCTGCTTGAAGCAAGGTTATATATTAGGTGGTTCTGATTCATTTTCCAGCTACTTGGAAAAGCTTCCACTAAAAATCAAAGGCACCTCCAAGATAAACAGTTCAAACAAAACATAAAATATTTCCATTTCAAACATTTGTCTGAGCCAGCCAGGCCAGTGCTCAAAATCAAGGTCCATAAACCCACCACAGACCATCCCTGCACCAGGCCTGCTTGGCTGTGATTCTGGACTTGGTGCAGCTTCCCCAGAAGGAAAGCCACCACTGACATTTGTCTCCCGATCTCACTGAGATTAATGCGCTGTCTGCAGGAGAAATATCATGTTTAACCTGGATTGCCCATCAATTCCATTCCGCACTGATGGTTATAATCTATTTCCACGAAGAAAAGCAATGTTCTCCTTTTATGGAGATGTAAGTGTCACATAAAAGCAACAATACATTGCAATCCAAGTGAAGTCACCTAAATCCTTGAAACACGTACAAAATATCCATTTTGAATTTTTTCTTGCATTGTTTAATGCTCATAAACATGGACTGGTTAAAAATTTCTCCCTCTGTCTCACACACACATACACCAAGAGGATTAACAAACCAACCCTTCACAACTTACAAACTCAACCATACCATGTTATTGGTGGAATACTGATTATTCTAATTTGCTTGTCATTCTAGATCCCTTTTTTTTTTTTTTTTGCTCTTTTCAGCCTTGGTGCCCCGTGGATTTCCATCATGAGGCTCTGTTGCCCTCTGGCTCCCAGGTGAGTTGTCAGAGGGGATGGGAGGAAAGAGAAGCTGGAGTGTTTCTTCCCCCAGCTCCTTCCCTGCTGGGCTACAGTTTGGCAGAGGCTCAGCTACCATAGCTTGGTGAAGCAGCTCCCTTCCCCTGACACAATGAAAGGGTGGCAACTGTTTCTCACTGGTGTTGATGCCCGGGTGTGCCCCCAGCTCTTGACAGTCCCCTAAACGCTGCCCATACCACTGTGCACACTCCCTTCCTTAACTCATTTCCATCACCCCTTTGAGTGTGCCATCTGTTTCCTGCTGGGCAACTGACAACCCACATGCCAGGGACCCCTATGGCTTCTTTATTGCTTTCCTGTGGCTAATGGTACGGGGGTTGGCAGACTGCAGCCTGAAGGCCAAGTCTGGCCTGCTGCCTATTTTTGCACACCCATGAGTGAAGAATGACTTTTATGTTTTTAAAGGGCTGAAAAAAATCAAAAGAAGAATATTCTGTGACGTATGAAAATTATATGAAATTCAAATTACAGTGTCCGTAAATAAAGTTTTATTGGAACACAGCCATGTCCATTTGTTTACATACTGTCTATAGCTACTTTTTACTACACTGGCAGTGTTGAGTAATTGCTACAGAGACCATGTGACCCAAAAGTCTGAAATATTTATTATCTGGCCCTTTACAGAAAATGTTTGCTCACCCCTGTTCTAGCACACACTACACAACATGGGACAATGGAAGGACAATGGGATTTATTGGATCACTGAAATCTTCCCAGGCCCCTTTCCTCACTGAGGCACAATGTTTGAAGACTGTTGTCAAATTTTTCATGTTACCTTGAGGGCGGAAAGCAGTGCTGGCCACCCAAGACACCCAGAGTGGGAATCAAGATACTCTCAGTGCTGGAAAAGGCCTTCAAGCGCAGGATGCTCTATCCATTTGCAGTCTTTGCAGGAAACTCCTGCTATGGCATCCTCAGCGAGGGTCTCAGGAGCCATGGTCTCCCTTGGGCTGCCCAGAGAAGTTGTGCTACTGCCTGGCTCTGCTGTTAAAACATGGTCCTTATGCTTGAGCCACATCCCCAGCCCTGAAGCTCTGCCCTCCATGGAAAGAACCAGTCTGCTCGCCTTGGCACAAAAGGCCTTCAGCAATTTAATGGTCACTGTGAAACACAGAGATGGACCCAAGATGGGCATATTTTGCTGGGAGACAGGTCTGCAGGGGTTCAGTGATGTACTCACAAAAGTGAGGTTCAGGTGGAGGACCAGACTATCACCCTGCCGGTGCCCTTGAAGAGAGGCTCTGGTCACGTGGGTAGACATAACCTCTTCTTCTCCCCGGTCTTCCCAGGGCCCGCCCAGAAGGTAAACAGTGTGTAACCAACACCTCACATTTTCTGCCTTATTCCCTCGGGCTCTGATAAAACTAAACTGGCTGACTTTCATAGCTATATACACTTTGTGGGCTGGGATTCAGCCTGTGAAATAAGCTATTTTTAATTAGTTTTTTTTCAATAACTGCAAGCTCTAATGGCACCAAGTAGCAGAGAGGTGGGTAATATCAAGGTTTCAAGGGACACAGGGGAGCGTACACAGTTGTTAATTAGGCCTGCCAAACACTGGGACTCAAACAGGCCCGCACTTTTGGCGACACCCCCCAAGCGGGCACCACCGACAGTGAACTTGTATCTGGACACCAAGGGACCCCGAGGAGCTTGCCCAGATGCCAAAGCAGCACCAAGACAGCGCCTGGGTCCCTGGCAAACAGACAACAAGAAATAAGGCAGCACTTTTCTGCCTCCATCCAGCTTCTAATGCTGGGTCGGCTCTGCTGCTCCCAAGATGACTGAACTCTCTATTTTCTCATATTTTGTGCAACTGGATACAATATTTTTTGTTTTTTTGCATTTTTGAGTGATATTACCTATAGCTCTGTGTCGCAATTTTTAAATATAAATTTGTTTTTCTGTGCTTATAAACGTGGGCATGTTAAAATCTCATGTATCTGTAGGGGCAAAATTTCCCAACTCCCTTCTCCACCTCTGTCCAAACTCTTAAAAGGTGCATCTCAATCCCTGGCTTATTAAGTTCATCTGAACCTTTCGATCTCATCCCATGATGCTGGTGAAATACTAATTATTCCTTCCACCTCTGGAGCCATTCATGCCTCTGTCTCCTCTTGCCTGCTGTGCGTGGAATTCGGATGCCCAGGGAATACATTGTGGCATCCATAGCAGAGCTGCACAGGGACCCACCTGGGGGAGAATCAAATCCCTGTCTCCCTCACAGGAGAGGAAGTAGCCTAAAGGAACAAGGGACATGCAGCACACCACACAGGGACATGACATGCACGAGCTAAGAAGGGCTTGGAGGGGCTCCGGGAGGCTCCAGCTGCCACCAAAAACCTCACTTTCAGGATTTAGCCTTTCAGAATTGTCCCTTTGCATAAATGCTGTCCTCTAGCCACTGACTGGAAG
The DNA here is from genome assembly GCA_030035585.1 of Dugong dugon. Lineage (NCBI taxonomy): Eukaryota > Metazoa > Chordata > Mammalia > Sirenia > Dugongidae > Dugong > Dugong dugon. The sequence goes on along the minus strand of CM057482.1, from coordinate 24,568,080 downwards.
CCTGGTGGTGTAGTGGTTAACAGCTACGGCTGCTAACCAAAAGGTTGGCAGTTTGAATCCACCAGGCGCTCCTTGGAAACCCTTATGCGGGCAGTTCTACTCAGTCTTATAGGGTCGCTATGAGTCAGAAGCTACTCGATGGCAACAGGTTTGGTTTTTTTTGGTTTCAGCGCCCGACCTAAACAAATGTCATTTCACTCAGTTTTTATGACATGATGCTCTTCTAAACTCCACCGACAGAAACGAAATGAAATGGTGGAGCGGTAACAGAGCAGAAAGAACATGAGACTTCCTGTCAGGCGGTCCAGTATGAATTGAGACTTGTCTGACCTCGGGGCAAATTATGAAGCTCCTAAGGCCTCCATCTCCTCATTTGTGAAATGGAGAGGATGTTAGCAATTCCTGCCTCACAGGCCACAAGGCTTGAACTGAGACTAGTGTAAAAGTACCACACGAAGTCCACTAATTTCAGCATCAGAATGTCAGCCCCCAATGCCTTCTGTTTCAGTGCCTACTCAATGTCAGAAGACCTGGTGGCACAGTGGTTAAGAGCCTGGATGCTCACAAAAAGGTCAGCAGTTCGAATCCACCAGGTACTCCCTGGAAACCCTATGGAGGCAGTTCTCTGTCCTATAAGGTCACTAGGAGTCAGAATCAACTTGACAATAACAGGTATTTTTTAGACTCAGTGTCAGGTGCTTTGAATACATGATTTTCAATTTTCACATGGAGTCTGCAAGTTGGATATTATCATGCCCATTTAACAAGTGAGGGAACTGTGGCTCCAGCAGGTGACGTGACAGCTCCAGGTCACACAGCTAAGGAGCACTTAGAACCCAGTGCTGCCAGAATCCACAGTTCTCTTCTCTCCATGGCACAGCACTGCCTGTGGTCTGCAGCTCTCTTTGCTTTACAGCAAGATGATTTCAGGGGAGCTCTGCCACCCCAACCTCACAGGTGGCTCTCCCCAGTTGCACTTTAAGTGATGTGACCATTCTGGGGCTGTACGAGCCTGCACCTTCCGGGATATGGCCTCACCGCGCACAAGACGAAGCCCTCAGGTGGGGGAGAGGGGACTTGCTTTGCTCCCTCAGGGATGTGAGGACACAGATAGATGTGGTGGGAATGGAACCAGGCGGAGCTGCCCACCAAAAGCAAAGTGTGGCCAGAACCCAGCCCTGCCTGTGAGTGAACAGAACACATGCCCTCCAGCCACAAGTTCATTCACAGAGCTTCCCGGGATGGCTCTTACCTGGGGCTGCTCCATATGGAAACATAATCCATAGCTTGGCTCCCACAAATATGCTTATCCCACGTGCTACATTTGGAAGGAGAAATCAGCCTGTATTTCATTAAACAGTTTGGCTCAGGTCTTGTGAGCAAATATTAGAATCTGCACTTGGTACGGAGTCTTAAATGCATCTTTAGCAAATCAGATGTTGAAAAAAAGAAAAGAAAACACTGCTAAATGTTTTAAAACAAATAAGCAAAACAATAATCCCCTTGTTAAAAATCTCTGCACTATGACCTACTAAAATTCAGAATTCCATGGAGGGGGCCCAGGGAGCTGAAGGGTTGGGGAGCGGGCTGGTCTACATGATCCGTGATCCATTCTTGCAGCTGCCAGGGTGTGGCTAGGCTCCTCCCTCCCTGGGACAGAGAAAGGCTCACCTGCAGGTCCAGAGCTGTCAGCTTGCCCTTGTCGCCTGCGTTTCGCGCATACTCCTCGATGGTCCAAGAAGGCTGGGACCGCTTCACCTCCGCCAGCTCCGTCAGCCGCATGTCCGTGTACAGAGGGTTGCTCTTCATGTGCGCTTTGAGGGAGGCGGGGTAGGGGTGAGGGCTGAACACCTGCTCCACCAGGAAGCCGCTGTCTTTGGGCTGCTTGGGCAGCCGGTGATGTGGGGGGATGTCGTATTGCCTGTCTGCCTGCGGAGGGGCACAGAAAAGTCCCGAAGACGCCGTCTGGTTTCACAGAATTTCGCAGTGCACCAGCTTTTACCACTAGGCCACACAGACATCCAGACGGCAAACGCACTTATTTAAAAACAAATTGGAAGTATATCTGTATGGTGGAAAATTCCCTAAGAAAAGATTACAATCATAATAGTACTAACCACCAAGACCAAACCAGGTACCCTCAAGCTGATGCCAACTCATGGAGACCCGGTGTGATCAGAGTAGAACTGCTCAGAAGGTTTCCAATGACTTTGACCTTTCAGAAATAAATTATTGCACTTTTCTTCCTGAGGTGCCTTTGGGTGGATTCAAACCGCCAACCTTTAGTTAGTAACCTAGTGCTTAACTGTTTGCACCACGCAGGGACTCCCTAATAATACCACCAAGAGCTAGTATTTCTGTCTCAAGAAGAGATGACTTTATCTAATCCTCACACCGTCCCTACCATTATTAACTCCACTGTACAGGTAAGGAAATGAGTCCAGAAACATTCCAGATCCTGCTCCAGGGTACACAGCTGGTAAGGAGTGCAGCTGTGATTTTTACCCAATAATGCGGCTTCAGAGAGTCTTTGCTTAACCACTGCATATTACTGCCCTCTCTTTCTTCTACCTGTTTGTACCTGGTACAGGTGAGGAAAAGATATGGTTCCTTCCCTCAAGGAGCTTGCTGAAGCCACAGACACTATGCGGCTCCCCTGGAAGGAAGAAGCCAAGCCAGAAAGTATATGTTGGGAGCCTCTAGTGATTTTTCCAGGATGCACGGGGTTCCCTTTCAGAGACATCTGCACGGCCTTCAAGGTAAAGGCAACAGTCTGGACGACGGTGTGGAGGCAGGAATGTGCCTAGCACAGCCAGCAATGGTTTGTGTTCTCAGCCCTTGAGCTGCACATCGGGGCACTATTCTCAGAGGACACTGTTACAATAGGGGCTTTCTGATACTTCCTATTTCTGACTTCTATTGGGCCCTCAGATCTCTACATAGATGCCACTTCCTCTGGAAAGCACTCCCTGAATCACCAAGACTGGGTCAGTACCCATCTATGTGACCCCTTAACACTGTGTAAACCAGTTGCCGTTGAGTCGACTCAGACTCACGGTGACCTCGTGTGTCAGAGAAGAACTGTGCTCCACAGAGCTTTCAACGGCTGATTTTCTAAAGGTAAATAGCCAGGACTTTCTTCCGAGGTGCCTTTGGGTGGACTCAAACTTCCAATCTTTTGATTAGCAGCTGAGCACGTTAACTGTTTGCACTACCCAGCGTCCTAAGACTATGTACAGACCCCTGAATCCAGCACCTGTCACTGTGAACTGTGAATGCCTGTTTTCCTGTCTGCCTCCCCCACAATGGACTGTGAGTTCCTTGAAGCCATAAGAATGTCTTGTTCACCTTTTAATCTACCACTCCAGCAAAATAATACCAACATATAGAAGGCACTCCATCCATATGTGTCAAAGGGATTGGTACCAATGATAGGAAGCCATGTATACGAAACAGAGAATAAAAAGAGAGGTATGTGAACAACAGAAAGAGAAAAAGAAAAAATAAGAATGTGAGTGGAGGTGAGTATACATAAGCAAGGGAAGGAGAATGAATTAGGGGGTGGACGGTAAGAGTTCGTGTGTGTGTGTATGTGTGTGTGATGAGCAAATGTGGGGGGGGGTGTGTAACAATACATGTGCACTGGGACCAGAGGCAGACACTCCACCTACCAGCACATGGACCCTTTGGCTGTTGCCTAAATACAACATAACATTTAGCCATTCCAAACCACCAAGCTTGCTGATACTGATACAGAGAAATCAGGATAAACCTTGCCAAACCCAAACAAGAAAAGGAGGCTGTCTCTTATTTTCTAACTAATCAAAGCCAAGTATCTTCTAAGAAGCTTCACTGATTTTATTTATTCTGCTCATCACCACTGCTCAACATTTATGGACTGTGCCAAGCTGGGGGCAGAGGTGGCAATAATATTAACTACAACAGCAGCCACTGCAGCTATAATTAGAATTACTCGAGGGCTGACTGTGTGTCTACCACTAGGCTCAGGGCTACACACGCATGATCTCATTTAATCTTCTCAGTAATAGTCTGATGTTGTAACTACTATGATCCTCATTTTATAGATGAGGAAGCTGGTCAGAGAGATTAAGAGACAGACCCAATGTCACACAGCTAGTAAGGGTGGAGCCAGGATTTGAACCCATTCTCACTTCTAAGATGGAAGGCTTAACTGTTGCCTATGCCTACCTCCTTGTTCCTCCCTTCAAGGAGTTAACACTCTAACTTAGCAGTCAGTATATACAGACTATATATATATATATATATGTAATAGAAGATTGTCTGTACCATATCTGAACAAAGAGGATTAAAGGCTAGATATCACAGACCGGCAATAATTCCTAAAAAAGCTTGCAGAGACGTATGAATTGAAAGGCCTTAAGGGGAACAGAGAATTAGATCAGCACAGGAAAAGTGAACAAAACATTCTTAGTGAAGGACTCATGTGAAGAAAGATTTGAAGGTGGCGTAGGGCCAGGCCATAATGATGCTCAATTACTATTTGCTGAATGAATTGCTAAATTAATGAGCATAGCATATTTGGGGGAAACAAGTAGACTTGTCAAGTAGACAAGGGCCTAGTCTGTATTAGAGCCAGGAGAGAAAGGAGTTGCCGGATGGTGCAAACGGTTAACACTCTGGGCTGCGAACGGAAAGGTTGGTGGCTTGAGTCCACCCAGAGGTGATATACTTCCAAAAAATCAACCACCGAAAATCCTATGGTGTATAGTCTTACTCTGACACACACGGGGTTGCCATGAGTCAGAATTAACTTGACAGCATCTCACTGGGGAGAAGTAGTGAAATTCCCAGGTGCCAGAGGATAAAAACCAAAAAACCAACTGTTGCTGTTGAGTTGATTCCGACTCACCAAGGCCCTATAGGTCAGAGCAGAACTGCCCCACAGCATTTCCAAGGAGCGCCTGGTGGATTCAAACTGCCGACCTTTTGGTTAGCAGCCATAGCTCTTAACCACTACGCCACCAGGGCTTTAAAATCCTGGCTAGTCGGGAACTTTTCCCTGAGGCCAAGGAAAGCCAAGGAAGAGCTGGGAATAGGAGACACCACATAGCTCCAGAGAGTAGAGTTTTAGGAAAGTGAGCCCAGCAGTGATCAGTGAAATGACATGGAGGGTGAGGAAGATAAGTGAAGGAGACCAGTTATAAACGTGCCCAAAAATTCCAGGTGGGATGTGGAAAGAGCCTGGACGGGGGGCGGGGGGTGGTACGAAAGAGGGGAGATGGGTGGTTAAATGGAAAGGAAAGCAGAGATGCAAGAGACGTTATGAAAGAATAATCCACAGGACACAGTGGCTAAACTGGATATGAGAGAGCCAAAGGGAAGTCAAAGGCCCAAGTTGCCTCTTCAGTGTGGGGAGTTGCTAGAATGGTGACCCCAGAATAGGAATAGTGAGAGGAAACACTGGCTTTGAAGAAGCAGAAAAGTCTGGTTTGGATCCTGTAGATTTTGACAATGTATGAGACATGCAGGGGAAACTGGCCTTCGGTAGCCTGAGATATGGGACTAAAGGTGGTCTCTGCCCTGGGATTCGTCAGCCCAGAGGTGGTAGTGAGGGCATAAGAACTTCCAGTCAGAAGGAAAGGGAAAAGCAGAGTCCACTCCCAGGAGGAAGAAATTGGGTCACAGAAGGCAACTGAATGAAGAGTACCCATACTGGCAGCTCAGTGGCCAGGTGAGGCTAAGACCGGGTCATGGAGAGACTCAGTCCAGTTACTAGCGACTCTGTGCTAGTCATTTCAAGCAGATATTTCTCAAGCTTGTGGCTATTCCTGCTGGTTTTGAGGGGCTTTGACGTTTTCTAGATTGGAGGCATGGCTAGTTCTGTTTAACTTGATATTCCGATAGAAGCTCCTAACCATTCTAGTCCTCTATATGGCTACTTTTCAATTATATCTAAGACTCAGGGTTCCAGAAACCCTACCAGGTCTTGGCCACTAAGAGACAACTACAGTGGAGCCAGAGGAAAAGGACCACGCAGAGCCTCATCACAGCGCCATCCTCTGCTGTCTCTCCAACACAACAGGCTAAAAGTGGTTACAGGAGGGCAGAGTGGTGGCCAGCACAGATACTGGAAGTTTCTTGGGGATCATAAAGTGGGGAGGTGCTCATTTTTCTCCATTTTGGATGGTGCAGACTCCCTTAAAACCCAGCTTTTCAAGTTGTTCCTTCTTAGCACCGTTTGAGGAACTCAGCCTCCTTCTCTGACTTTGAGTTCTGCAGCCCACACCGTCTTCACTCCCTTTCTGAGGAGTCTCGGGAGTGTCCACAGGCTGCCCCATGAACTTTAAAGGCAGGGAAGGAAACTGAGACAAGCAACAAATTGAAATTTCTTCATCTTGGTCAGAATGGGTTCACTGCAACCCATTTAGAATGAAGACAAGGAGCCACAGGTCCCACTGAAACAAATCATCTTACTGCAGGGCACAAAATGAAGAAAGAATCTGAACGCACCCAGATGGCCGTTATTCCAGAGGTGATGGGGAGAAGCCTGCTACAAACATGCGAACTGCTCAAGCTCACAGGCAAACAGCAGAATGTAGAACCATGTAGAAAAAAATTAAAACGAGAGACAACTACTAAGAGTTGCTGCCCTCGGAACGATGAGTAAATTATCCAACTTCTTTTCTCTACTAATCATCTGTTAATCTTACAATGAAAAGACTCCTACTTTTAAAAAGGAACACAATGCATGCAACAACATAAGGGACATACTAGCTAGTTTGCTTTCAAGTCATTTCCCTTGTTTACCTTGCGAGCATCCTGCTAGTTCAGAAAGGAAGGAAGATATCCTTGATGGTGCCTGCAGCCTCTGACACATCCCCCAGTTTATGAAAATCCATTCTCACACCACCTGTTCAATATCTGAACCACACTTTCTCCTGTCGGCAACTTCGCAGCATGGGCTCCTGCTAGCTGACTGACAACTTGGCGGTACAAACCACTTGCCAAAGCTGTCCTCTCTATTCTAACTTGAAAAGCCCACCAAGTCTGGATGAATAACTAGCACACTGCTCTCTCTTTTGGAATGCACTGTTCAAGGCTTTGAAACCCACCACAGCTATTGAAAAGTCGGTGCCCAATCGTACGAACTTAAATTTGAATTACCTCTTTAGATTTTCGAAGCCAATCCTTATTGTCCCCGGGGCCTCTATCTTTCAGCTCTTCCTCATTGAGACCCACGCGGTTGGCGTAGGTGATGGTGCGCCAGTCTCGAGGGGAGTTGGAGATGCTGGCGATCTTGGATTCCGTGGCACTGTTCTCCTCGGTCAGGGACCTAGAGGATGGCCTGGTGAAGAGGCTTTTTTTTAAGGCCTGGACGCACAGGCTTTCGCTGTTGCTTCCGCTCGCGTCAGAACAGCACCAGTCCCCGTTGTTCTCCATCTTGGGTCCGTGGGAGCCATTGTGTGCACTGAACATCCGCGGGGAGGCGCTATCGTCGGACTGAGCCTCGCTCGTCAAGGAATTCAGATCGATCTGCATACTCACCTTCTCAGGCTGCTGCATTTTCTGATCCAATTTATTTAGTTTGCCCAAGACCTGGGAAATTTCCTCGCGGACACCCGACAGCGATTCGAGCTTCCGTTCAATTTCTCCGATCCTGAGCACCAGTTTGCACACGCTGGTCTTCAGCTCTTCTTCCGAGTGGTGGTGGTTTTCGGGCCTGTTTCCCTTGTCTCCCTTGCTGTTGGGGACCCCACTGGCGATCTTGGGCAAACTGTGCTCCGGTGAACTGTCACAGTCTGACTTATGAAGCTGAGACAAAGACCCTGTGCTGTTGTAGCAGGACGACTGTATCACCCCCGTGGAGCCACTGATACTCATATCATCCAGAAAGCGGAAAATGTCGCTGATGTCATCGCTGACGATTTCCGAGTCGTCGTCTGACTGCTTCATGGCATGCCTGTCGCTGTACTTGCCCTGGCCGGAGGCGCTCACGTCTTTGCATTTCTTGGGCTCCAGCACATGCTGTTCTGTCTGGGTGCCCACGCTACTGGTGTCTGAGCTGAGCTGCCCGCTGGTGCAGCTGATGCTCTTGTCCTTAAATTTTTTGACCGGTTCGTGCTTGTCCAGGTCCACGGGGGACGGGATCTCTTTAGATTTGAGCCCATTTGTTTTCGCCGCATAGCCAACAGGGAGCATCTGCGGTTGCTCCTTTGGTGCGAGGTAAGCTTGGCGCCTGTCTGGGGCTGGAAAATTGGGGGACTGGCTGCCGGAATTGGGATAACGGAGCTTCTCCTCAGAGGGATTTCTATTGAAAAAGGACCGTTCAAAGTCAGGGACTTCTTCGGTGTTTAGGCTCCAGCTTTTGGCTGGCCAGGGGGTTTGCTTGCTTGGCCTCCCCGGACACCTCCGGGCGTCCTGGGCTCCCACCACTGGAGTGGGGCCAAAATACGTAGAGGCTTGAAGGTCGTCTAAGCTTTCATGCTTCACCCGCCTTTTGTCAGGAACTGGAGAATACACGGGGTTCAGGTATTGGCTGTTGTAGGGCATTTCAAAGCTGTGGTTAAAGAAGGGCGGCTTGTGGAGCTCCTTTCGACTCTGGGGTTCCCCGTGCTCACCGTCTGCTTTGCTCGTGGGGCATACCAAACCGGGGGACACTGTCATTAGATTGTGAAAGTCCTCTTTAAAAATGTTTCTTTTCTGGACACAGGACTGGACCACAAAGGGCTCCTGGTTGGCAATGAAGGTCTCCTTGATGCCCGGGTTGATGGGCAGGGAGTCCTGATCCGAAATGGACTCGTTCTCAATGTTCATGGGGAAGTAGGTTCTCTGCATCTCGCAGGGCTGGGCGCTGGCGACCGAGTACGGGGCCAGGGCCTGCAGCCTGTCCAGGGATGCGGCTCGGTTTTTCCCCTCCTTGCTGACACCCAATAAGAAGTTGGGCTCTGAGGCGGGAACAAACTGCGGGCAGTCCTTGCAGTCCATCTTCCGGCACTTGGATGACTGCCGGGTAGGGTAGCCCCGGCTGAAAGGCCGCTCGTTCAGCTCACAGTTCAGGGGCTCACACTCGGCCGCGTTGCAGATCTCGGTGTCTGAGCGGCACGGCTCGAAGGACGACTCCTTCTTGCGGACTTTCTGGCGGCTTGTAGGCAGCTTCTCCTTGGCGGCTCCTCCGTTCATCTGGATCAGGTTGAATATCGTCACAATGTCCGCAGCCACCATGATTTTCTTTGATTGCTGGTTATTCACGGTGCATTTCATCTTGTCTTTGAATAACGTGGCTGGAAAATTGGGATCGAGACAAGCCGTGTAGAAGAGCACGCTTCTCAGCTTGGCAAGCTGTGACAGATCAAAGCGGGCACACAGGGATTTGCACAGGTCCTGGTAGGAAACGGTGTTTTGCTTGCTGTCCAGTTCCTCCAAGATCTTCACCAAGAAGAGAGAAGTTTCCCGATTGGTCTCCATGATTTAGAATTTCAAAAGCTCACTGACTACACTGAAACTTTGGGCCAATTCTGCAGTGACGATATCAAAAAAGACGGGGAAAGAGGATTATCAACACCAGGAGAGGGTTAAGTCAAGCTTGTTATGCACCACGTAAAGAAATACCAGGACTGGGAAATTTGTATCATCTATATTTTTATAAGAATCTAAAAAAAAAAAAAGCAGCACAAAAAAATGGAAGAAATACAAGGAAATACTTTTTAATGACACTCTAATATGTATTAAGGGTCTTAAAAATATTCATAGCCTTCAGTGCCATAAAACAATATGTGTACTACTGTTTCATGAGAAACTATTTGTTCTGTAAGCCTTCACCTGAAGTACAAGAAAAAAGAAATATTCATAGCTTTCAATTTCATAATTCCCATTCCAGGACGCTACCTTAAGGCTATTATCAAAGACAATAACAACAGTTTATACATAAAGATGTTCAATGTGGTGGTATTTATAATAGTAAAGAAGTAAAACAATACGTGGAGGTGCGTGTGCCATTGAGTTGATTCTGACTCATACTGACCCTATAGGACAGAGAAGAACTGCCTCCTAAGGTTTCTTAGGCTGTAAGCTTTATGGGAGCAAATCTCCAGGTCCGATGAATGGGTTCAAACCACCGACCTTTCGGTTAGCAGCTGAGCACTTCACCATTGCACCACCAGTGCTCCTTAAAAACAATAATAGGGCGTACAGAAATGAAACATGGTGTTACAGACAATGAGTTTTTACAAACATTAGAATTACATTACTGTTCATCCATACTATGGAGTACTATTCAGCAAGAAAAAGGAACAACCTGCTAATACATGCAATGACATGGACGACTCTCCAAGGCATTGTGCTTGACTGAAAGAGGCCAGGCTCAAAAGGCTGCCTACGGTATGGTTGGTTCCATTTTAATGACATTCTGGAAAACAGATCAGTGGGTGTCAGGGGCTAGATGTGAGGGGAGGGGTTGACTACAAAGGGGCATGAAGAAATTTTCCAAGATGGTGGAACTATTCTATATTTTGATTATATGGTTACAGGACTGTATGCATTTCTCAAAACTCACAGAACTGTACACTGAAAAGGGCAAAATTTTACTGTATGTAAAAAAAAATTGCTATTGAATCTATTCTGACTCATGGTGACCCCATGTGTGTCAGAGTAGAACTGTGCTCCATAGAATTTCCCATGGCTGATTTTTCAGAAGTAGATCACCAGGCCTTTCTTCTGAGGCACCTCTGTACCATATGTAAATTATACCTTAACTCAAAAATTACATTAATGAAGACTTTTTTATGACAAAAGAAAACTGTAATATAATATTGAGTGAAAGAATCTGAAAATAAATCTGCATATGTAAGTAAAATTAAAATGAAAGAAAATAATGTGCACTAAAATGTTAACGGTGATTAAGTTTGAATTGTAGAATATAGATATTTTTTACTTAGTCGTCTTTTCCCCAATATTTTATTATGCAAACTTTCAAATGTGCAGCAAAGTTTAAAGAATTTTATGATGAAAACACATATACCCACCATCTGGATTCTACCATTAACATTTTACTTCATTTCCTTTATCACATATCTACCCATCTATCCATATTCGAGCCATCTTTTTTTTTTTTGATGCACTGCAAAGTAAATTGCAAACATCTGTACACTTCCCCCTAAACACTTCAGCATGCATATCATTAATCCATGTTCAGTAATTGTGTACGGTTTTTCTTTTAGCATAAAATTTACATGCACTAATCTTAAATGTACATTTGCTGAAATTCTGACAAATGCATACGCCCTGTGTGACCAAAACCTTATAAATACATAGAAGGTTTCCATTGCCCCAGAAAATTCCCTCATGATCCTCCAGGTCAACCACTTACATTTTATAGGCAATTTTTATTTTTTCTTTATAATTTCTTGTCTTTTCTAAAATCTCTGCAATGGGCATGTATTACTTTGCAACTACAGAACAATAATAAACATTACTTTAAAAAATGAAGAGAAGAAGCTACACTAACTAGTCTGGGATGAGAACACTAAAAACATTGAACCAAAAGTTTAACAAAACTTCATGAAAGAAGGAAAAGCTCCTTGTTAACAAACATGAATGTAGGCTCTGAGAATTATAAGGACTTACTATACTTTACCCCGTTAGCTTCCTCAGTGACAATTTGCTTTAAAAAAATACATTTTGACAGTGGACTTGCTGATTTGAAAGCTGACAGTTTACGTCTTCTAGGGGAACTGTGTATTTCCTTTGAATTAAAGTTTACCAGCCTTAGGCAATGGACTTGCACTTCATCCTTACGGCAGCCACTCCATATCCCTATAAACCAGTTGCCTTTGAGTCACTTCCAACTCATGGTGACCCCATGTGTGTCAAAGTAGAACTGTCCTCCCTAGGGCTTTCAGTGGCTGATTTTTTGGAAGTAGATCACCAGACCTTTCTTCCAAGAAGCCTCCGGGTGGACTCCAACCGCCGGTTTTTCTGTTAGCAGTTGAGCGTGTTAACCATTTGCACCACCCAGGGATTCCCTATGAGCTTCTATAAACATGATCTTGGTCTCTCTTGTGAATGTCTGGAGGGATCTGCAGAGACCAGTGGTTTGGTTTTATTGTATGTAAGAGGAAAGAAGCCCTGAGCCATTCTGTTCTCACAGACACACATATACACTCACACAGGGACAGTCACCCCCCCCCACATACTCACACATAGACACACACTTACAGACACACAGACACCCACACATTGGGAAACCCACGTCTCCCAGCCCAGGGCTCCCTGCCTTGCCCCAGCCATCTAATCCATCTGATGAAAGCATTCTGTGTCAGAATGTTCTGGTTTGTTAAATGTGTGGACAACCTGTCACGCTTGGGCTTCAAGTAAATAAACCAGCACAGAAATCAGAGTGGAGGACAAATGAACGTAGTTTAGGCAACAGCAGCTACAGCTCATGCACATCGTATTTCATGGTTTTGGTGAACAAAGCACTTTCAGAGATGCTCTTTTCTTTAGTCCTCGTAACAACCCCACAGGCCTCCTTCAACCTTGTTATCACTCTCTGGCAGGTGAGGACACAGGCCTGGAGAACTTAAGGGACCAGTAACTGGGACGGAGTGAAAGGCAGGTCTTCCAGCCTAACCCCTTGCGTGTGCCCCACCATGAGCCGCTCAGGAAAACCCGAGGCTTTGCTACCTCAGGAGGCTTTCTCAGCTTTGTATCCTACTGTGCATGGCTGAAGAATGGATCCCAGGCAAAAGAAATTAGTTGGAAAACGAAGGCCCAGTGTCTCCTGAAGTGAATAAAGGAAACACAATATTGTGAATGTGAGTAATTTTTTTTTTTAATCAAAAGTGAAATTAGGGGGTCTATAGATGGGCCTGGGAGCCAAGCATGTGTCCCCTTGAAAGGGGTGCATGAATGCTTGGGCAGCCAATGTGTATTTGATGATGAATCATAATACAGAAACCCCATACATATTTTCTACAACACACCAATGAAAACCAGAAAGGGGTGGGGGTAAGGGGACAAAGCAAGACATGGGTAGAAAACCAGGTTTGCAGGGTTTATAACAGTGGCACACTGGCAGGCTACCTCATTTGACTGCACAAACAACTCTGTAAGGTAAGGAGATGACCCCATTTTACAGATGAGGAAACTGAGACACTGAGAGGGGAAGTAACTATACAATCCAAATAGTGAGCAGCCTAGAGTCCAGTGCTGGGTTAGGGGCCCAGGTGGACTAAACTCCAGGTCTTCTGAGGCTGTTGAAGGAAAATCAGGCTCAATCGCATGCCAGGAGGCGCAAACTACGACCAGGTGACAGAGTGGGTGGGGGGGTGGTGCGCAGCAGACTGCCTACTATGTGCAGCAGCAGCAGCGTTGGGGCTTTACAAGAAATCTTGACAACAGCCTGGAGAGGAAAGCACCCACACTGCTATCTCTGTACCAAAGGAATGAGGCAAGTGAGGCCAGAGAACTTGCGCAGGGAGGGCGCTGTGTGAACCGAAGCCAAGTCTGGTTAACCCAAAGCCCAGCTCTTTTCTCAGTGACGAAAGTCCAAGGGAGGAGGATCAGCCAGTCACCTCTGGGGCCTGAGAGTCAGATTCACACCTGACATGGATGTGTGCATATACACAGACATACTTACACACAGACACACAGTCACACACACTCATACATACACACAGACACAGTCATCCCGCACACATTCACACAGACACACATTCACACACTCACACAGAAACACACAGACACTCATAAAGATACACAATCACCCCCCAAACATTCACACAGACACACTCACATGTAGACACACAGCCACACACTCATACATAGACATACACTCAAAGACACACACAGAGACACAGTCACTCACACACACTCACACACACACATAGACACACTGTCATAGACACACACATAGACACTCACAAAGAAACACACAGACACATCTCACCCCCACACACATTCACACAGACACACTCACATGTAGACACACAGTCATACACACTCATAGACACACACGGAGACACAGTCACCCACACACACTCACACAGACACATGCCCAAGCACAGGCACAGTCACAGACACACACACAGACACACAGAAACACATAAACACATACCACCCCCACACACATTCACACAGACACACACAGACACATTCACACACAGACATACACACGGACACGAGCACACATACATACACCCTCACCCCCACACACTCTGACACTTCCACACTCCCACATGTGCGTACACATTCACACATCCCCCCATGCATTCCCGTGTGTATGTATGTGCACAGCGCACGCTCACACTCTCATCCACACCCTTTTACTCCAAGGTATCTCTTAGCTCTGCCCGAAGACTTGGAACATTCCTAAGTTCCAGCACAGCTTGGTGCCTATTTTGGGAAAGGCCAAGGGGCCAACAAATCCACCCTGCCTGCATCCAGGAGAAGGCTGCACATCTCTGCCGCGGGCAGCTCTCTCATGAATCACTGTAAATACCTGAAAGCCACAAGCACCAGCCGCAAAGGCCGCGGCCACCTCCCCTAGGGAGGAAAAGCTCCGTGGAGGCGCTGAAAGGTGAGCTGAGGGACACCCACCTTACCCACCTCGGGAACTCCTCACTGAGGGTCAGGCTCACCCCCTACAGACACCAGGAGCTGGTGAGCAACTGGGACCTGGGAATCCAGAGCCTAGAGGGGGATGGCCTGCAGGGCATCAGGACCCACCGGGCCCAATGATCTGGCTCACGCTACAGCCCAGCCCTCCCCGCCCCTGCACCTCCTGCAGACCACGCTGCGTTTCCGAAACGCAGACCCGCCCGCCCGCCTGCCCACCCACGCCTCCTGGTGCACCCACCACCTGCTGAATCCTGCTTACCTTCCAGGGTCCACCTCCAGCACTCTTCTTCCCCCCACCCCTCTTTAATCCCCAGAGTTTAAATGAATTCTTTCCTCCTTGGTGCTCAGCAGCCCTCTGCCTGTGGCTCGGTTATAGCATTTATCACACTGGAGTTCTCAACCAGGTAAGATTCACCTGGGGTGGTTTTAATACTTATTGAGACCTGGCCCTGCAAGCCTAGACCAGTAAATCAGAATCATGCAGGGGGAGGCTGGGCATCAGGGTTTGTTAAAGCTGCCTGGATATTTCTAAAGTGTGGGCCTTCAGGGCGAGGGATTAAGGCGACTGAGAAGCCGTTATAAAGTAGCGAGGCTGGGGTTTGTGGAAGGCAGAGAAACCAGCGGCGGACAGTATGGGTGACGGGAATGAACAGACCTCGGCTCAGGTTCCAGGCCTGCCCATCGCTAGCTGTTATGGGTTGAATTGTGTCCCTCAAAAAGATATTCTGAAGACCTAATACCCGGTTCCTGTGAATGTGACCTTATTTGGAAATAGGGTCCTTGCAGATGCAATTAGTTAAGTTAGCATGAGATCATACTGGAACAGGGTGGGCCCTAATCCAATGTGACCGGTGTCTTTATTAAAAGAGGAGAAGAGACACAGACACACAGGGAAGACAGCCATGTGAAAACGAGGCAAAGACTGCGATTATGCTCCCTAAAAGCCAAGGAACGCCTGGGGCTACCAGAAGCTGGGAGAGACAAGAAAGAATCTTCTAGAGACTTTGGGGAGAACATGGCCCTGCTTACCCTGGTGGCTCAATGGTTATGTAGTGGGCTGCTAAACAAAAGCTTGGCAGTTCAAACTCACCATCAGCTCCACAAGAGAAAGACCTGGTGATCTGCTCCATAAAGATGATCGTTGTTCCAGCTCGTAGCGGCCCTATGTACAACAGAACGAAACACTGCTCAGTCCTGCACCATCTTCACAACCTTTGCTATGCTTTAGCCCATTGTTGCAGCCACCGTGTCAATGTGTCTTGTTGACTGTCTTCCTCTTTTTTGCTGATCCTCCATTTTACTAACTATGATGTCTTTCTCCAGGGACAGGTCCCTCCTGATAACATGTCCGAAGTACATGAGCCGAAGTCTCACCATCCTTGCTTCTAAGGCATTTTCTGGCTGTACTTCTTCCAAGACAGATTTGTTCATTCTTCTGGCAGTCCATGGTATGTTCAAGAGTCTTCACCAACACCATAATTCAAAGGCATCAATTCTTCTTCAATCTTCCTTATTCATTTTCCAGCTTTCGCATGCATATGAGGCAATTGAAAATATGATGGCTTGGGTCAGGTGCACCTTAGTCCTCAAAGTGACATCCTTGCTTTTCAACACTTTAAATCTTGGCTCCTGTGGACTTGCTGTAATTTTCTTCAGCTTCAACTTGAACTTGCATATGAGCAGTTGATGGTCTATTCCGCAGTCGGCCCCTGGCCTTGTTCTGACTGATGATATTGAGCTTCTCCATTGTCTCCTTCCACAGATGTAGTTGATTTGATTCCTGTGTATTCCATCTCGTTCACGTGAACAGTCGCTGTTTGTGCTGTTGAAAAAGGTTTTTGCAGTGAAGAAGTTGTTGGTCTTGCAAAATTCTATCATGCAACCTCCAGCATCGTTTCTATCACCAAGTCCATATTTTCCAACTATTGATCCTTCTTGTTGCCAACTTTCACATTCCAATCACCAGTAATTATCAATGCATCTTGATCACATGTTTGATCAATTTCAGACTGCAGAAGTTGGTAAAAATCTTCAATTTCCTCATCTTTGGCATTAGTGGTTGGTGCATAAATTTGAATAGTAGTCATATTAACTGGTCTTCCTTGTAGGCGTATGGGTATTATCCTATCACTGACAGCCTTGTATTTCAGGATAGATCTTGAAATGTTCTTTTTGATGATGAATGTGACGTCATTCCTCTTCAATTTGTCATTCCTGGCATAGTAGAGCATATGACTGTCTGATTCAAAATGGCCAAAACCCGTGCATTTCAGCTCACTAATGCCTAGGATATCGATCTTTACACGTTCCATTTTCATTTTTGACGATTTCCAATTTTCCTAGATTCATACTTCATACATTCCATGTTCTAATTATTAATGGAGGTTTGCAGCTGTTTCTTCTCATTTTGAGTTCTGCCACGTCAACCAATGAAGGTCCCAAAAGCTTGACTCCATCCACGACATTAAGGTCAACTCTATTTGAGGAGGGAGCTCTTTCCCAGCTGCATTTTGAGTGTCTTCCAACCTGAGGGGCTCATCTTCTGGCATTACACCAGACAATGTTCCACTGCTATTCATAAGGTTTTCACTGGCCAATTTTTTAGAAATAGACCGCCAGGTCCTTCTTCCTAGTCTGTCTTAGTCTGGAAGCTCTGCTGAAACCTGTCCACCACGGGTGACCCTGCTGCCATCTGAAATACCGATAGCATAGCTTTTAGCATCACAGCAACACACAAGCCACCACAGTACAGCAAACCGATAGACGCGTGGGGCCATAAAGATTACAGCCTAGAAAACCCTACGTGGCAGTTCTACTCTGTCTTATAGGGTTGCTATGAATCACTGTGAGTCAGAATCAGCTGGACAGCACACAACAACAGCTTCCAGAACTGCGGGAGAATACATTTCTGTTGTTTTAAGCCACCCGGTTTATGGTACCTGTGCCATTGAGTTGATTCCAACTCATAGAGACCCTATAGGACAGAGTAGAACTGCCCTATATGGCTTCCAAGGAGTGGCTGATGGATTCGAACTACCCACCTTTTGGTTAGCAGCTGTAGCTCTTAACCACTGGACCACCAGGGCTCCTCCGTTAGGGCAGCCCCAGGGAAATAAGACACTAGCTATGTGGTAGATTACGTATGGCCCTTGAGCCTCAGTTTCCTCAGCTGTAACAATGGATTTAATAGCCCCAAACCCCACTGTGATCCAGTCAATCCCAACTCATAGCGACCCTATAGAACAGAGTAGAACTGCCCCATAAGGTGTCCAAGGCTGTAATCTTTACAGAAACAGACTGCCACATCTTTCTCCTGGCTGGTGAGTTCAAACCGCCAACCTTTCCGTTCGTAGCCAAGCACTTTAACCACTGCACAACCAGGGCTCCTTTTTAAATTAACAAGCATATGTAAAGTCTCAGTTTCCTCATATGTAACAAGGATTAAATAGCAAGCACATGTAAAGCACTTTACAAAGTGCCTCATATATGACAGCCATTCAACAAATGACAGCCGTCACACATGGTAGTAGCTACGGTGGCAGAAATACCAGCAGTGTGACCGTGGTTTTACGGCTCACGGTGCCTCCTCCAGGCTATAAAGGGGGACTACATGGGTATTTTTGGAAAAATGACTCCATTCTCTACAAAAAGCAAGACACACCTGCCTGAAGCAGGATTTTGACCTCTCTATTTTTTTCATTTTCAACCTTGTTAAAGATTTTCAGTTTCCTACTGTAGAAAAGCGTGTCCTCAATCACATGATTTCATGGACCTTCATTAGATCCCTGAGTTACTGCCTTCGTCTGGATTTCTCACTACCTCAGAGGGAAAATAACGAGGCAGTTGTGGGGCTCAGTGTTCACCTCTTTTTAAAATAAGAGGCAAGCTCATAAACTGATTCCATGAGGACGTTCTGAAGCCATGTTTGGAATTACCTACTCAGGATAAGTGGCGGTGTCCTCTCAGCCCCCCATCACACTCTCCAAGCTCAGCCTGGCCCTCCTCCTCAGCTCCTTGGCACCCATGCCATCTATCTGCCTCGTGTCTCCTTTTAGCTTCCGTAGGAATTCAGTCCTTCCAACCCTTCTTCTGAGCACGCAGCATGGGCACGACACTGTGCTAGGCACAGCCAAAGAAGATAAAGGTGCTGCCCTCACAGAACCCACAGCCTTGTAGAAGAAAACACTCATCATGGTCAGGTCTGGCGGGACCAGTGACCACACAGCGTAAGCCCCTCGTTTTTATAGACAAGAAAACTGGGGCCCAGCGAGGGACGGGCCTTTCAAAGGCGTACGGAGAATGAGTGGTAGAACTAGCCCCAGGATCCACAGATCTAGAGACCTAGCCCTCTCCTGCTGTACGTAACATGCCTCCAGGAAAGATGCCAGTCCCCAGTGTCAAGCATAAACAAGGACCTGGGAACCCAGGTGAGCGTTGGGTGAATTCCATTCATGGGAAAAGGAAACGCTGGCTTCACAGAGACGATACCATCTGCAATGGCCTCAAAGACTGAAGAGTAGGAAGTGTTTGATCTTTTGGGGGAGAGGTACAGAGAGGGTATTCCAGGCAGAAAGCAAGAGGCACGAAGGTGCAGGGAGGCAGGTGGAGTCTATCCCTTTGGTCGGGATGGAGAGAGGGTGGTGAAGCTGGACAAGTAGGTTGGGTTTGCATAGAACAAAACACTGACTTCTGGGCTGGGAGTCTGGACTGGATTCTGCAGCAATAGGATCTATGACCCTGGCAGAGCAGGTGCTGGAAGGGATCAGGCCTTGGGGTGTGGGGAGCACTCCAGTCAGTAGGATGCCCTGAAAGAGGGTGTCCTGCTGACTGGGATCAACATTCCCTCCCTTCTTCAGATCTTCCTGCACGTGGATGGCCAAGGGGAAACTCCAGGCCCTTCCAACTCCGGCTCTAGGGCTGTTTCCACTACTTGACAGTCTGTAGCTTTGGGAAGGCAGGAACCAGATGCCTGGTTTTTTTCCCCATTACCCTACGGCACCCTGTTCATTACTCATGTCACACTCTGGGCGTGATAAATGTTCCTGACGTCCACTCTACAAGGCTAAAATGAATGTTCAGCTTTTTGTACCTTTATGCATTTTTAACTGCTCAAAATGTTGACATCGGATGTTGGTCAAACCAAGCAGAAGAAAGAGAGGGATGATTTAAGGATATAATTTGCAACATCGCTGCTTGAATCTTTGGACAGAAAGACAAGCTCTCTGAATTTCATTTCTACCAACTCCCTTAAAGATTTAATCTTCCCTTCAGCCACCAATGACTCCAAAGTATGATGGGAATGAGTGATACAAAGCTTTCACTGGATTAGAAAAATTCAGTTATAAAGTGTTCTTATTAAAGCTTTCTTGCATGCCATAATATATCGATCTTTCAAAATCTGAACTAACGTACAGAGATGCAGCATGGCCACAATGTCCTCACTTGACGCTCGTGGAGATCAGGCTGCAAGAGAATTGCTCTGCAGTATCTGTGTGATTCCTGGCTTGGTTTTGGTCTGCTTGTTGTTTTGGGGTTTTGTTTTTCTCCAGGATGGTGCTTGCTACCGTGATTCAGTGAAAGCATGGATTTAATGAAATGAGGAAAGGAAGGTATTAATCTAGGACTCTAAAATTTGTGCTCAGGAATTTCTACATTCCTTTTGTGTCATTTTTAACAAAATTTCAAACTGAAGGGAGACCTTTCTCTCACAGAGGCAGCTTTCCCCCACAAAAACTGCTAAAGAGAGCAAAAAGGAGTTGGGAAGGGGGCTATGCTTCTGTTTGCCAAGATGTATCCCTGCAGAGCTCGACCCTAGTGCAAAGCCCTTGATTAAGAAGTCAAGAAATTATGATGCAATTTCCCATTCTGGCAACAAATCAAGCTTAGAAAACGTGAAAACCCTCCCATTACAAAAACCTAGAAATGCTAGGTAAAATAAATTTCTTTTCCTTAACGTGTGTAGCTCAGGTTGCAAGAGAGCAGGGTAAACGCTTAGGTGCCAGAAACAAAGAAGAGACTGAAAATCACAGAGGTAAGCAGGAGAGCTGGTCTGTGGCTGCCCCGGGGGCCTCTGGGAAAGGGGGCATGTATCCTACTGAGGGAGAGGAGAAGAGGCCCTGCATGAGATGGGGAGTGGGAGCAGGGACGTCTGCATAAAGCTGGCACCCTGGAAGGCAAGGGAAAGTATGGAAAAAGAAAAAAAATCTGTTCACCAGCACAGGAAACCAGGAAATTTGTCAGTCTCATCTTTTTCATCTTTATACTTAATTCTAAACATTTATCAACAGCATAAAACCATAGTAAAGAAAATTTTTAGAAGTAAATTTGGAAGAAGGAATGATCAGAGACTTAAAACTTTCTAAGTACTATCTTATATGGAGGAGGATGTTGTTGTTGTTGTTGTTGTTGTTGTTGGGTGCTATCCAGTCGGTTCTGACTCATAGCAACCCTATGTACAACAGAACAAAACACTGCCCAATAGAGCACCATCCTCACAATCATTGGTATGTTTGAGCCCTTTTTTAAAAAAAATCTTTTATTATTGTGCTTTACGTGAAAGATTACAGCTCAAGTTAATTTCTCATACAAAAATTTATACACCTATCGTTATGTGACATTAGTTGCAACCCCTACAATGTGAAAGCACACTCCCCCTTTCCACCCCCGGGTTTCTTGTGTCCATTCAACCAGTTCCTGTCCCTTCTTGCCTTCTCATCCTGCCTCTGGGCAGGAGCCGCCCATTTGGTCTTGTGTATCTGATTGAACGAAGAAGCACACTCCTCACGAGTATTACTTTTTGTTTTATAGTCCAGTCTGATCTTTGTCTGAAGAGTAGGTGTCAGGAATGGTTAGTTCTGGGTGAACAGAGCATCTGGGGGCTATAGTTTTGGGGTTTCCTCCAGTCTCTATCAGACCATTAAGTCTGGTCTTTTTATGTGAATTTGAGTTCTGCTCTGAAATTTTCTCCCACTCCGTCCAGGACTCTCTGTTGTGTTCCCTGTCAGAGTGGTCATTGCTGCTGGCTGGGCACCATCTAGTTCTTCTGGTCTCAGGCTGATGGAGTCTTCAATTTATGTGGCCCTTTTGTCTCTTGGGCTAATATTTTCCTTGTGTCATTGATGTTCTTCATTCTCCTTTCCATTATTGCAGACACTGTGTCAATCCGTCACGTTGACAGTTTCCCTCTTTTTCGCTGACCCTCTACTTTACCAAGCATGATGTCTTTCTCCAGGGACTGGTTACTCCTAATAACATACCCAAAGTACATAAGATGAAGTCTTGCCATCCTCACTTACAAGGAACATTCTGACTGTACTTCCTCCAAGACAGCTTTGTTCCTTCTTCTGGCTATCCATGGTATATGGACACCATATACCAACACTATAATTCAAAGGCAGCAATTCTTTGGTCTGCCTTATCATCGTCCAGCTTTCACATGCATATGATGCGAATGAAATATCATGGCTTGGGTCAGGCACGCTTTAGTCCTCAAAGTAGTATCTTTGATTTTTAACACTTTAAAGAGGTCTTTCACAGCAGATTTGCCCAATGCAATATGGCATTTAATTTCTTGACTGCTGCTTCCACGGGCATTGATTGTGGATCCAAGTAAAAAGAAATCCTTGACCACTTCAATGTTTTCTCCGTTTATCATGATGTTGCCTATCGGTCCAATTGTGAAGTTTTTGTTTTCTTTATGTTGAGGTGTAATTCATACTGAAGGCTGTAGTCTTTGATCTTTATCAGTAAGTGCTTCAAGTCCTCTTCACTTTCAGCAAGCAAGGTTGTGTCATCACATAACGCAGGCTGTTAATGAGTCTTTCTTCAATCCTCATGCTGCATTCTTCTTCATATAGTCCAGCTTCTTGGATTATTTGCTCAGCATACAGATTGAATAAGTATGATGAAAGGATACAACCCTGACACACACCTTTCCTGATTTTAAACCACTCAGTATCTCCTTGTTCTGTTTCAATGACTGCCTCTTGGTCTATGTACAAGTTCCTCATCGTACAATTAAGTGTTCTGGAATTCCCATTCTTTGCAATGTTTTCCATAATTTGTTATAATCCACACAGTCAAATGCCTTTGCATAGTCAATAAAACACAATAAACATCTTTCTGGTATTCTTTGCTTTCAGCCAGGATCCATCTGACATCAGCAATGATATCACTCATTCCACATCCTCTTCTGAATACAGCTTGAGATTCTGGCAGTTCGTTGTGGATGTACTGTTGCAACAGCTTTTGAATCATCTTCAGCAAAATTTTAGTTGCCTGTGATATTGACGATATTGTTTGATTATTTTCGCGTTCTGCTGCATCACCTTTCTTTGAAATGGGTGTTAATATGGATCTCTTCCAGTTGGTTGTCTTCCAAATTTCTTGGCATAGATGAGTGGGTGCTTCCAGTTTTTCATCCCTTTGTAGAAACATCTCAATTGTTATTCCTTCAATTCCTGGAGCCTTGTTTTTTGCCAGTGCCTTCAGTGCAGCTTAAACTTCTGCCTTCAATACCATCAGTTTTTGATCATATGCTACCTCCTGAAATGGTTGAACATCAACCAATTCTTTTTGGTACAGTGACTCTATATATTCCTTCCATCTTCTTTTGATGCTTCCTGCATTGTTCAATATTTTCCCTGTAGAATCCTTCAATATTGCAACTCAAGGCTTGAATTTTTTCTTCAGTTTTCAGCTTGAGAAATGCCAAGTGTATTCTTCCCTTTTGGTTTCCTAGCTCCAGGTCTTTGCACATTTCATTATCATACTTTACTTTGTCTTTTCTAGCTGCCCTTTGAA
Source organism: Dugong dugon (assembly GCA_030035585.1). NCBI lineage: Eukaryota > Metazoa > Chordata > Mammalia > Sirenia > Dugongidae > Dugong > Dugong dugon. The sequence goes on along the minus strand of CM057482.1, from coordinate 24,544,680 downwards.
ATCTTCTGTTCAGCTCTTTTACTTCATCATTTCTTCCATTCCCTTTAGCTGCTCTACATTCAAGAGCAAATTTCCAAATCTATTCTGACATCCATTTTGGTCTTTTCAGTCTTCCTACCTTTTTAGTGACTTTTGAATTCTTCACATATGATGTCCTTGAGGTCATTCCACAACTTGTCTGGTCTAAGGTCATTAGTGTTCAATGTGTCAAATCTATTCTTGAGATGGTCTCTAAATTCAGGTGGGATATACTCAAAGCTGTACTTTGGCTCACGTGGACTTGTTTTAATTTTTTTCAGCTCCAAGTTGAGTTTGCATAAGACTAACTGATGGTCTGTTCCTCAGTCAGCCCCTGACCTTGTTCTGACTGATGATATTGAGCCTCTTCATCATCTCTTTCCACAGATGTAGTTGATTTGATTCCTACCTATCCCACCCAGCAAGGTCCTCACATATAGTTGCCATATAAATAAGTCGTTGGTCTTGCAAAATTCTATCATGTGATCTCCGGTGTCGTTTCTATCACCAAGGTCATATTTCCCAACGACCGATCCTTCCTCTTTGTTTCCAATTATTGCATTCCAACCACTAGTAATTATTAATGCATCTTGATTGTATGTTTGATCAATTTCTGACTGCAGAAGTTGCTAAAAATCTTCAATTGCCTCATCTTTGGCATTAGTGATTGGTGCATAAATTTGTATAATAGCTGTGTTAACTGGTTGCTTATAGGTGTGTGGATATTATCGTATCACTGACGGCCTTGTACTTCAGAATCGATCTTGAAATGTTCTTTATGATGATGAATGTGACACCATTCCTCTTCAGTTTGTCATTACCAGCATAATAGACCATGTAATTGTCCAATTCAAAATGGCCAATACCAGTCCATTTCAGCTCACTAATGCCTAGGATATCTATCTGCAAGCGTTCCATTTTATTTTTGACAACTTCCACTTTTCCTGGATTCATACTTTGTACCTTCCCTCTGATGGTTATTAATGGATGTTTGCAGCTGTTTCTTCTCATTTTCAGTCATGTCACATCAGCAAATGAAGGTCCCGAAAACTTTGCTCCATCCAAGTCATTAAGGTCACCTCTACTTTGAGGAGATAGCCCTTTCTCAGTTGTATTTTGAGGGTCTTCCAACATGAGGGGCTCATCTTCCAGCACTATATCAGACAATGTTCTGCTTCTCTTCATAAGGTTTTCACTGGTCATTTTTTTTAGAAGTAGATCTCCAGCTCCTTCTTCCTAGTCTGTCTTAGTCTGGAAGATCTGCTGAAACCTGTCCACCACGGGTCACCCTGCTGGTATTTGAAATACTGGTGGCATAGCTTCCATCATCACAGCAACACGCAAGCCACTACAGTACAAAAAAACTGATAGATGAGTGGTGAAGGAGGACAACCGAAAACAAAACCAAACTCGTTGCTGTCGAGTCAATTCCGACTCATAGTGACACTTAAGACAGAGTAGAACTGCTTCATAGAGTTTCCAAGGAGCAGCTGGCGGAATCAAACCGCTGACCTTTGGGTTAGCGGCTGAGCTCTTAACCACTGCGCCACCAGGTCTCCAGTGGAGGAGGATAGAGATGTTAAATAAATTCAGATGTTAAGTCAAATGTGTGTGTGTTAAACAAATTTATGGGTAACTGAAAGAACAGAAAGAAGTTGTAGAACTTAAACCAGTGTATAGAATAAAAAAAAAAAAAAAAAAAACCATTGCCGTCAAGTTGATTCCAACTCATAGCGACCCTATAGGACAGAGTAGAACTACTAGCGTTTCCGAGGAAGTAATCTTTACAGAAGCAGACTGCCAGTTCTTTCTCCCACAGCGTCTGGTGGGTTCAAACTGCTGACTTTTCTGTGAGCAGCCAAACACTTTATCCACTGCACCACCAGGGCTCTTCCAGTGTAGGGAATACAAGGGAATAAATAAAACTCGATCAATTAATAGAAGGTAGGAAATAAGGGAAATAAATGAGCAAAGATAAAGTAGGATAAATAAAAAGCACAAATAAGATGACAGAAATATTTCCAAATTCACCATATAACAATAAATAGGCTAAATTTACCAGTTAAAAGTCTGTAAGTCTTAACCGCATTTAAAAACAAATTCAGTCAAATGCTACCTATAAGAGATATTTCTAAACATTCTGTCACAGAAAGTTAAAAGTATAAGTATGTAATAAGATATACCAGTCAAAAACAACTCAGAGTATGGTTGGTATTTGTTACAGGCAAAATAGTGTAGTGGTTATAGGTCATAGACTCTGGAGCCAAACTGCCCAAGTTTAAATCTAAGCTCTTCCATATATGAGCTATGTCACTTGAGCAAGTTATTAGTTTCTCCGTGTCTCAGTTTTCTCATCTGTAAAATGGGGATGATAATAGTACCTAACTCAATGACTGAGTTATTATATGTAATAGTGCCTGACATGAAATTAGCACTATAATTATTAAGATAATGACTTTAACATAAATCAAAAAGACTTTAAGGTAAAAAGCATTATTAGGGATAATGAAAATGATTACAAAAATGATAAAATTGAACAACTCATCAGGAAGGTAGAACAATTCTGAACATGTGTGAACCAAATAATATAACCTTAAAAATACATGAAGCGAAAATTAAGAGAATTTCTAGAAATCATATCAAACCCACAATCGTACTTGGAAATTTTTAACATACCTCTCTCAAAAAATGGTGGATCAAGAAAAGAAAATAATTAAGTTTGATATAAAATATCAGAACACCACCACTAACTTGATCTATTGCATGAATCAAGAATAGATAATCCATAGGTCAAAAAAAAAGAAATCATATTGCAAATTGGAAAAGAGTTATAATTAAACACAATGAAAACACTACATATCAAAACTAGTGAGCTATAGCTAGAGCTGTCCTTAGTGTAAAATTTATAGTGATAAATGCGTACATTAGAATAAAAGGTTGAAAATCCATTAGCTAAGCATCGCACTCTAAGAAGTAGAAAAAAAACCATAGTAAATACAAACAAAAGTAGAAAGAGTAGAATAATGTTATGAGAAAAAATTAGTAAAACAGGAAACAGAGAAACATTAAACCAAACAAAAAACCAATTGCTGATGAGTCGCTTCTGACTCATAGCGACCCTGTAGAAACATCACCATCAACAAACCCTAAGTTGTTTCATTGAAATAAAAGATTAAACTGGGAAACCTCCAGCAAAAATAATGAGAAAAAAATAAAAGAGACTCGAATAAACAATAATAACAATACTGAAATAAGTAACATGTAAGGAGAGCTTACCATGTGCCGGATAGAGGTCCAAGCACTGTATAGTTATTAATAGTGCTTAACATTTACTCCTCCAAACAGCCTTATAAAATAGGAACTAATATTATTCTAATTTTATGGCTGAGAACACCCTGGTACAGAGCAGGTAAGTAATTTTCCCAAGGTCACAAAGCTAGTGCGTGGGTGAGCCAGGATCTAAACTACATGGTCTAAGTCAAGAGCTTACATGTTTAACCACCACATTTTATAGCCTTTCACAAAATTAGGAATGAAAAGGAGGACAGAGCCACAGATTCAATTTTTTTTAAGTTTGATAACATCAAGTATTGGTAAGGATGAACACAAATAGTTTTCAAATGCTGCTGGTGGGAATGGATATTGAAAGGGCCACTTTGTAGAGCAATTTGGTGATATGGATGAAGCTCAAGGTGAGCAAATCCTGTTGCCCTACAAATCCACCTGTAGGTATCTATCCTAGAGAAACACTCACATGGGTCCTCAAGGACGCAAAACTGTTCATTAAAACAGTTTTTATAAGTAAAAGAGTACAGTAGGGGAATAGATAAACATGTTGTTGTTAGGTGCTGTCAAATCATTTCCGATTCACAGGGACCCTATGTATGACAGAACAAAATGCTGCCTGATCCTGAGCCATCCTCCCAATCATTGCTATGTTTGAGCTCGTTATTGCATATACTGTGTCAGTCCATCTCGTTGAGGGTCTTCCTATTTTTGGATGAACTTCTACTTTACTAAGCATGATGTCCTTCTCCAGGGACTGGTCCCTCCTAGTAACATGTCCAAAGTACGTGAGAAGAAGTCTCACCATCCTTGTTCTAAAGAAGCTTCTGGCTATACATCTGCCAAGACAGATTTGTTCATTCGTCTGGCAGTCCATGGTATGTTCAACATTCTTCACCGACACCATAATTCAAAGGCATCAATACTTCTTCTGTTTTCTTATTCATTGTCCAGCTTTCACATACATACGAGGCAATTGAAAATATCAGGGCTTGGGTCAGGCACAGTGTCTTAGTCATCTAGTGCTGCTATAACAGAAATACCACAAGTGGATGGCTTTAACAAACAGAAGTTTATTTTCTCACAGTCTAGTAGGCTACAAGTCCACATTCAGGGCATCAGCTCCAGAGGAAGGCTTTCTCTCTGTCAGCTCTGGAGGAAGGTCCTTGTCATCAATTTTCTCTTGGACTAGGAACTTCTCTGTGCAGGAACCCCGGGTCCAAAGGATGCGCTTTGCTCCTGGTACCGCTTTCTTGGTGGTATGAGGTCTTCCTGTCTCTCTGCTAGCTTCTCTCTTTTATATCCCAAAAGAAATTGGCTCAAGACATAATTCCATCTTGTAGATTGAGTCCTGCCGCATTAACATAACTGCTACCTATCCCCCGTCATTAACTTCATAGAGGCAGGATTTACAACACATAGGAAAATCACATCAGATTACAAAATGGTGGACAATCACACAATACTGGGAATTATGGCCCAGCCAAATTGATACACATATTTTAGGGGGACACAATTCAATCCATGACACACACCTTAGTCCTCAAGGTGACATCTTTGCTTTTCAACACTTTAAAGAGATCTTTTGCAGCAGATTTGCCCAGTGCAATATGACTTTTGATTTGTTGACTGCTGCTTCTGTGGGCATTGATTATGGATCCAAGTAAAATGAAATCCTTGACAACACCAATCTTTTCTCCATTTGTCATGATGTAGCTTATTGGTCCAGTTGTGAGGATTTTGGTTTTCTTTATGTTGTGGTATAATCCATACTGAAGGCTGTGGTCTTTGATCTTCATCAGTAAGTGCTTCAAGTCCTCTTCACTTTTAGCAAGCAAGGTTGTGTCACCTGCATATCACAGATTGTTAATGAGTCTCTCTCCAATCCTGATGCTGCATTCTTCTTCATATACTTAGGTTTATTCATATAACTGATATCATACATTAATTAATATGAATAAATTTATTTACAATAAATACGAGTATAAATCTCAAAACCATAAGAATACATGGAAAAAGAAAGTTGGAAATAAATGTATGATGATGCTATTGATTAAATTTGAAAAAAAATTAAATAGATTGTTTAGGAATATATACATTAAAAGGAAAGTACAAACCCTCATACTTTGCTGGTGGGAATGTAAAATGGCGTAGCCACTGTGGAAAAAGTTTGGTGGGTCCTCAGAAACTTAAACATAGAATTACCTCATCACCCAACATTCTACTCCTAGTGATATATTCAAAAGAATTGAAAGTAGAAACTCAAACACATACTTGCACACCAGTGTTCAAAAGCACACTATTCACAATAGCCAAAAGGTGCAAGCAACCCAAGTGTCCATCAACAGATGAATGGATAAACAAAATGTAGTATATCTATACATTGGAATATCATTTAGCCAAAAAAATGAATGAAGTTCTGATCCATGCTATGACATGGGTGAACCTTGAAAACACTATGCTGAGTGAAATAATTCAGGCAAAAAAGGATGATTCCATTGATATGAGGTGTCCAGGATAGGCAAATTCATAGAGAGGAAAAATTAGAATAGAGGTTACCAGGGGCTGGGGAGAGGTAAAATGGTAAGCTATTGTTTAATGGGCATAGAGTTCTGTTTGGGGTGATAAAAAAGTTCTGAAAATACACAGTGGTGCTGGTTGCACAACCTTGTGAATGTACTTAACATCACAGAATTGTGCACTTAAAAATGTCTGAAATGGTAAATTTTATGTTACGTATATTTTTACCACAATAAATTTTTTTTAAAGACAAACAGTAGCTGCCATTAAAAAAACAAAAGGAGGGTCGGGGGCAAGATGGCGCTCTAGGCAGAAACACCATGCCGTCCCTCCACAGCAAAGATCCGAAAAACTAAGCCTAACAGAGAATCAACAATCCTGAAACCCTAGAACACCAAATGAAGAGATAAAGAACTCAGCCAAACACCAAACGGAGTGAGAATACTAAAAGAGAACGGAGAGCGAGGAGAGACTCAGGCAGAGATTCCTTACCAGCTAACGCAGCGCGGATCCACCATCTTGGATACCTATCGGAGACCAGCGAACGGGAGAGCAGCCTTGCAGAGCATCTGGTCGGAGACAGAACGACCGCTTAGCTTCACACATAACCATCTTCCCGCTGCACCCTACCTACCTGCACCGTGCACTAGACATCACATCACCAAGCGGTGCAGGCACGCCCTATTGGAACCTGCCCAGCACTGACTACCGACCGTCCTGGTGGCTGCGGTGAGTGCCACAAGCAACCCATCCCAGTGGCTCCTCCTCAACTAGATCTGCCCAGCTGTACCACAAGAACGAAAAAAAAAAAAAATCTACAATCAATAAACGAGAGAAATATCTACTGAATGCCCCGAAAACAGCAAACAATATCAAAACATTTACAAAAACAAGACAAGATGGCTCCAATAGGCGTCCAAATTAAAACACCAGATAACTCTCCTGTGGAAGAAAATGCACTAGAAGTACCTGATACGGAACTCAAATCACTAATACTCGGAATTTTCCAAGAACTGAGGCAAAAAGCTGACAAACATGAGGAAAAAATAGACAAATTTATGGAAAATACAGACAAAAAATTGGAAGAATTCAGGAAGATGATGCAAGAACAAAATGCCAAAATAAATTCACAACTCGAAATTATACAAAAACAACAATTAGAAATCCAAAAGATAAACAACAAGATTTCAGAAATGGACGGTGTCATAGAAGGGCTGAGAAGTAGATTTGAAACCATGGAAGACAGGATCAGTGGAACTGAAGACAAACACTTGGATACAACTCTGTTTCAGGAAAACTCAGAAAAAAGAACAAAGAAAAATGAAGAGACCCTGAGAGTTATGTGGGACACAATTAAAAGCAAAAACTTACGAGTGATTGGCATACCAGAACAGGGGGAGAAAACAGAAAACACAGAGAGGATCATTGAGGAACTGCTGACAGAAAACTTTCCCAATATCATGAAAGATGAAAAGCTGGTCATCCAAGAAGCTCAACGAACCCCATATAGAAGAGACCCCAAAAGAAAATCACCAAGACATATCATATTCACACTCTCTAAAACTAAAGACAAACAAAGAATCCTGAGAGCAGCTCGTGAAAAACGAGAAGTCACATACAGAGGAGAAACAATAAGACTAAGCTCAGATTATTCAGCAGAAACCATGCAGGCAAGAAGGCAATGGGATGACATATATAAAATCTTGAAAGAAAAAAATTGTCAGCCAAGAATAATATATCCTGCAAAACTCTCATTCAGATTTGATGGTGAAATTAGGTCATTTCCAGATAAACAGAAACTAAAGGAATATGCAAAAGTCAAACCAAACTTACAAGAATTATTAAAGGGAGTTCTTCGATCTGAGGACAAACAGCTTAAGCCCTCAGGCAGGACCTAGGACCTAGGACGCAGGTTAACATGAACCAGATACCATTCTAGGAACTGAACTACAGACGACTTTCCAAAAACAAAAGATATACAACAGGGAATCAGAGAAATCAATCAAAGGATGACAACAACATCAAAACAATGAAAGAGGGAACAAACGGCATAGGTATAGAACCTTCTAAAGGAGAAGAAGGCAAGGCGATACCAAGTAATGGTAGACTGCTTCAAAATTATAAAGATAAGGGTAAAATTCATGGTAACCACAAAAAAAGTTAACAAACCAACTCATAAAAATAAAGACGAAAAACATAAAGTCTCAACAAAACCAAAACCTACAAAAACAAAAGAAATGAACACAAAATCCACAAACAAAAGGAACTCAGCACAAGAGAGTAAGAAGAACAAAGAAAACTTCAGCATCACAAAAAAAAGCACTACAAAATGACAGCAACAAATTCACATCTATCAATAATTACACTGAACGTAAATGGACTCAATGCACCCATAAAGCGACGGAGAGTGGCAGAATGGATAAGAAAACAGGATCCATCTATTTGCTGTCTACAAGAGACACATCTTAGAAACAAAGATGTGAATTTATTAAAAATCAAAGGTTGGAAAAAAATATATCAAGCTAACAACTACCAAAAAAGAGCAGGAGTGGCAATTCTAATCTCAGATAAAATAGACTTTAAAACAAAATCTACCATAAAAGACAAAGAAGGACACTATATAATGATTAAGGGGATGATCCATCATGAAGACATAACCATAATAAATATCTATGCACCCAATGACAGGGCTCCAAAATACATAAAAAAAACTCTAACAGCACTGAAAAGAGAAATTGACAGTTCCACAATAATAGTAGGAGACTTCAACACAGCACTCTCAGTAAAGGACAGAACAACTAAAAAGAAACTCAGCAAAGATACAGAAGACCTAAAGGACACAATCAGCCAACTGGACCTCATAGACATATATAGAACAATCCATCCAACCGCTGCAAAGTACACATTCTTTTCCAATGCACATGGAACGTTCTCCAGAATAGACCACATCTTAGGCCACAGAGCAATCCTCAACAAGATCCAAAATGCTGAGATAATTCACAGTATCTTCTCTGACCACAATGCCATCAAGGTAGAAATTAACACTAGAAAGAGCAAGGAAAAAAAATCAAACACATGGAAACTGAATAATAATCTGCTTACACATCAATGGGTAATAGAAGAAATCAGAGATGGAATTAAAAAATTCCTAGAATCAAATGAAAATGAAAACACATCATACCAAAACCTTTGGGACACAGCAAAGGCAGTCCTCAGAGGACAATTTATAGCAATAGATGCACATATCAAAAAAGAAGAAAGGGACAAAATCAAAACATTAACTACAGAACTCAAACAAATAGAAAGAGAACAACAAAAAAAGCCTACAACCACCGGAAGAAAGGAAATAGTAAAGATCAGAGCAGAAATCAATGAAATAGAGAACAGAAAAACAATAGAAAGAATCAACAAAACCAAAAGTTGGTTCTTTGAAAGAATCAACAAAATCGACAAACCACTGGCCAGACTGACAAAAGAAAAACAGCAGAGGGCACAAATAACCCAAATAAGAAATGAAATGGGGGACATTACAACAGACCCAACTGAAATAAAAAGGATTATAACAGAATATTATGAAAAACTATATTCCAACAAATTTGAAAACCTAGAGGAAATGGATAAATTTCTAGAAACATACGGCCTACCCAAACTACAACAAAGTGATATTGAAAATCTGAACAGACCCATAACAAGAGAAGAGATTGAAAAGGTAATAAAAAAACTCCCAACCAAAAAAAGCCCTGGCCCAGATGGCTTCACTGGAGAATTCTACAAAACATTTACAGAAGAGCTCGTACCAGTTCTACTCAAGTTATTTCAGAGCATAGAAGAGGAAGCAACACTTCCAAATTCATTCTATGAAGCCAGCATAACGCTGATACCAAAACCAGGCAAAGACATCACAAAAAAAGAAAATTACAGACCAATATCTCTCATGAATATAGATGCAAAAATTCTGAACAAAATTCTAGCCAATAGAATTCAGTATCATATCAAAAAAATAATACACCACGACCAAGTAGGATTCATACCAGGTATGCAAGGATGGTTTAACATTAGAAAATCCATCAACGTAATCCACCACATAAATAAAAGGAAAGAAAAAAATCACATGATTATCTCAATTGATGCAGAAAAGGCATTTGACAAAGTCCAACACCCATTCCTGATAAAAGCTCTCAATAAAATAGGTATAGAAGGGAAATTTCTCAACATAATAAAGGGCATCTATGCAAAACCAACAGCCAACATCATTCTTAATGGAGAAAGGCTGAAAACATTCCCCCTGAAAACAGGAACAAGACAAGGATGCCCTTTATCACCACTCCTATTTAACATTGTGCTGGAAGTTCTAGCTAGAGCAGTAAGGCAAGAGAAAGAAATAAAGGGCATCCAAATTGGTAATGAAGAAGTTAAACTCTCCCTGTTTGCAGATGATATGATACTATACATAGAAAACCCTAAAGACTCCACGAGAAATTTACTGGAAGTAATAGAAAGATTCAGCAGAGTAGCAGGATACAAGATAAACATTCAAAAATCAGTTGGATTCCTATACACCGGTAAAGAGAACGATGAAAAGGAGATCAGGAAATCAATACCATTTTCAATAGCCCCTAAAACGATAAAATACTTAGGAATAAATCTGACCAGGAATATAAAAGACCTATACAAAGAAAACTACAAAACACTGCTGCATGAAACCCAAAGGGATCTACATAAATGGAAAAACATACCATGCTCATGGATAGGCAGACTCAACATTGTGAAAATAGCAATTCTACCTAAAGCAATCTACAAATACAATGCAATTCCGATACAAATACCAACAACATTCTTCAAAGAGATGGAAAAACTAATTATTAACTTTATATGGAAAGGGAAGAAACCTCGAATAAGTAAAGCACTACTGAAGAAGAAGAATAAAGTTGGAGGACTCACACTACCTGACTTGAGAACCTACTATACAGCTACAGTACTCAAAACAGCCTGGTACTGGTACAACAACAGAGACATTGACCAATGGAACAGAATTGAGAACTCAGATGTAAATCCATCCACCTACGGTCACCTGATTTTTGACAAGGGCCCAAAATACATCAAATGGGGAAAAGACAGTCTTTTTAAGAAATGGTGCTGGCAAAACTGGATATCCATTTGTAGAAAAATGAAACAGGACCCATACCTCACACCATATACAAAAACTACTTCAAAATGGATCAAAGACCTGAATATAAAGCCTCAAACTATAAAATTCATAGAAGAAAAAATAGGACCAACACTTCAGGCCTTAATACATGGCATTAACAGGATACAAACCATAAACATCAACACAAAAAACCCAACAGATAAACTAGATAATTGGGATCTTCTAAAAATCAAACATCTATGCTCTTCAAAAGATTTCACCAAAAGAGTTAAAAGAGAACCTACAGACTGGGAAAAAATTTTTGGACATTACAAGTCAGACAAAGGTCTAATCTCCATAATCTACAAGAAAATCCAACACCTCTACAACAAAAAGACAACCAATCCTATCAAAAAATGGGCAAAGGAAATGAACAGACACTTCACCAAGGAAGACATTCAAATGGCCAACAGACACATGAGGAAATGCTCGCGATCACTAGCCATTAGAGAAATGCAAATTAAAACCACAATGAGATACCATCTCACCCCGGCATTACTGGCACGAATCAAAAACACTGGAAATAACAAATGTTGGAGGGGCTGTGGGGAGACGGGAACTCTTATACACTGCTGGTGGGAATGCAAAATGATACAGCCATTTTGGAAAACGATATGGCGTTTCCTCAGAAAGCTAGAAATAGACGTACCATTCGATCCAGCAATCCCACTCCTAGGAATATATCCTAGAGAAATAAGAGTCATCACTCGAATAGACATATGCACACCTATGTTCATGGCAGCATTATTCACAATAGCAAAACGATGGAAACAACCTCGATGTCCATCAACAGACGAATGGATACACAAACTATGGTACATACACACAATGGAGTACTATGCAACGAGAAAGAACAATGAATCGGTGAACCATCTCATAACATGGATGAAACTGGAGGACATCATGCTGAGTGAAATAAGTCAATCACAAAAGGACAAATATTGTATGAGACCTCTATTGTAAAAACCCATGAAAAAATTCACATGCAAAATGTAACAATCCTTGTTGGTTACCAGGGATGGGAGGGGGGGGGGAATACTAAATAGGTAATAGGTAAGTGGTAACTTGGGTGAGAGATGAGATAGTACATAGTACAGCGGAAACTAACACAACCTGCACAAGGAAAGGTCATGAAGGCCCTATAGACACATCCAAACCCCCCGAGGGACTGAGTTGTTGGACGGAGGGCTCTGGGGACCATGATCTCGGGGAACATCTAGCTCAATTGGCATGACACTACTTATAAAGATAAGGCTCTACATTCTACCTTGGTGAGTAGTGTCTGGGGTCTTAAAAGCCTATGAGCGGCCATCTAAGATACTCCACTGATCTCATCCCTTCGGGAACAAGGGAGAATGAAGAGAACAGGATACAAGGAAAAGATTAGTCCGAAGGACTAATGGTCCACAGCTACCAAGGCCTCCACGGGACTGAGCCCAGTACAGCTGGATGGTGCCCGGCTACCACCAATGACTCCTTTGACCAGGATCACAACAGAGGGTTCTGGGCAGAGCTGGAGTAGGATGTAGAGCATAATTTTAACTCCCAAAAAAAAAAAAAAAATGAAGACCAGATATACTGGCCTAAAGAATACTAGAGAAACCTCGAGAGTGTGGCCCCCAGACACCCTTTCAGCTCAGAGGGGAAGTTACCTTCAAGGTTCGATGTTAAGCCTGGGAATGGACACCCCAGTAAAACTAAATGGGACTAACGATGTACAGGAGTCCGGTGACAAGGGCCAGAAGGCAGAGGGAGAGTAGGAAACTGATGATAAGGAACACAAATTGAATAAGGACACTGTCGATGTATTGTGAGATTGTTGACCACTGCTATAGGGCAACATTTGTAGTAACTATTAAATGGGAGGCTGTTTTGTCCTGTAAGCCTTCATCTTGGGCGAGAATGGCAGCACAATTGGAAGAGCATAGTCAATATCACTTAAATGTGTAAGTAAAAAGTTTTGAAATGGTGTTTAAATAAAATAAAAATAAATAAATAAATAAACAAACAAAGGAGACTAAAGAGGTACAATAGTCCACTGACAAGGTCCAGAAGACAGAAGGGGACAAGGAAGCCCCCTGGTGATAGGGAACACAAGGTGGAGTAAGGATATTCTTGATGTGCTGTGAGATTGTTAACCATTGTCATAGGGCAACATGTGTAGTAACTGTTAAATGAAAAACTATTTTGTTCTGTAAGCCTTCATCTTAAGTGAGAATAACAGCACAGTTGGAAGAGCGTAGTCAATGTCACTGAACTGTGAATGTAGAAAATTTTGAAACGGTGTATCTTTGGCCATCTGTAATTTTCATCAAAAAAAAAAGGTTGAGAATTTAGAGGCTTAATACGTTGTGGGGTTGTTAACCAATGTCAAAAAAAACAACATGTGTACTACTATTTCATGAGAAACTATTTGCTCTGTAAGCTTTCACCTGAAGTACAATAAAATATATATTAAAAAATAAAAATAAAAAAAAATAAAAAAAATAAAAATAAATAAAAATAAATAAATAAATAAAAAAACAAAAGGAACTACAAAACATGGAAATGAAATGTACCAGGTTCGAGATGATGGTGTCAGCTGAGGAAAGAAGTGGCAGGTGAGACCAGAGCTGTAACTGTACCATATTCATTTCTTTAGAAAAAAATCAAAATAAAATAAGTTCGGCAGCAAAAATGACAAAATGCTAGCATCTAGTTAATTTCAGTGGCACATGGGTGTCTGTTAGGTTATCTTCTGTGCTTTTCTGCATTTCTAGAAATATGTACTAATTAAAAAGAAAAATAAAATGTAAGTCTAGAAAAACAAGTTCCCACTTATATTCTTTCACTGAAATCTATCAAAAATGGAGCCAAATTATTTTTAGAAATAAGGCGCTAAAAAGGCAGTAACCACTAAAAAAATAGACAAGACAGTTTTTTGCTGCTGTTATGTATGTTTTGTTGTTTTTGAATTTTTATGGTAGAGAGGCCCTGCATGTTAGAGGGAACGCTAAATGGTTATTTGCTTTAAATTGATTAGTTAAGAGTTACCAGGCCACATGGGCAATCTATTTGGATAGCCAAATATTAAAACTCCACTACAAATCTCCTATAGCTATAATTTGACAGACAAGTCAATGGAATAGAAGAATTAGAAGCAGACACAAGTGTAAATAAGGATTTAATATATGATGAAGATGGCATTTCAAGTCAATGAGAAAATAACAGTTTATTCAGTAAACACAATTGGGTCAGTTGGTTTACTTGTTAAGTATTACTAGACTAATTGGTTAACCACTGGTAAAAATTAAGTTAACTCTCACCTCATGCCATATACAACAGTAAATTCCAAATGAAATAAAAAGAAGCAAATTTGGGTCAAGATTTAGATAATCTGAACTTGTGAAAGTATTTTCTAGACAAGATTCCAAAAGCTGAAATTGTTAAGAAAAAGATTGATCAGTTTGGATAAATAAAAATGACTTACCTTACCACATCAACAAACATAATAAAAAAATTAAAGAAAAAAATGGGATGCAGAAACTCTTTGCACCTTATTGAAAGCTCTTAAAAATTATTAAGAAAGGATACATAACCAAAAAGAAAAATGGTCACTTCACAAAGAAAGAAATGCTAAGAAAAAAAATACACCTTAGTTAATAAGGAAAGCAAATTAAGACAGAAATTCGTTCAACTATTTTATAATTTATAAAACTAAATGGAACCTGAAGTGGAAAAGCACTAAAATACTGTGTGTGTGTGTGTGTGTGTGTGTGTGTGTGTGTGTTTTCCTGTTGGGCTGGTATTGGTTAAGAAGGTTCTTTCCACTGTTGAAGAAATGTAGGCAAGTAGGCACTCCCATGTATTGCTGGAGAGGTATAAATTTGTGTAACTGTTACAGGAACATATTAACAACTTGAGAATGTGCATATCCTTTAAATGAAGCAAATCCACACTTCTAAGTATTTTTCTAAAGGAAATAATCAGATATGTGTGAAAAAATGCTAAAAATACATTCCCTTCAATGTTGCTTATAATAAGAAAAAAATCAGCGATAGACTTTGTATCCAATAATTGGGTAAATAAAATTAAAATACATTGATATGATGGAATATCATGCAGCCATTAATAAATCATATTGTAGAAATATATTTATTTACATATTTAATTTTTAATAATGTATTATTCTTACTGAAAGAGCACATTACCAAATGGTATACACCCACTCCTGAATTACTGACATAGTTAGGCTGGAAAGACTAGGTCGTTATGCGAAAATCGGTGCTACGTGAAAATAGAGGATGACTCTATCATTACACAACTGCCAAATTACATCATTACGTAACTGCCAAACCACTGAGAATCGTGGCCAGCCAAGATGACACATAACCTTAACCATTACAGCCAGCGTCACTCTTGCCTCACAACTTCGTGTTCATTACTACCAGACGTATGTCGTTAATGGGCAAAGTAGTTGGATAGTAGATGTTTTACTATTGCTATAAATGTGAAATTTCAGTTAATGAGATAATCAATAAGTGAGGAGTAGGTGTATTTTAATATGATGTAAATTTGCATATGTATACACATATACACTATATATACATGTTATGTTGCTGTTGTGTACCATTGAGTCAATTCCAACTAAGAGTGACCCTATAGGACAGAGAAGAACTGCCCCATAGGGTTTCCTAGGCCATAATCTTCAAGGTAAGGAGCCCTGGTGGTGCAATGGTTAAGTGCGCGGCTGCTAACCAAAATACCTGCGGTTAGAACCCACCAGCAGTTCTGCTGGAGAAAATACCTGGGATCTTCTTCTACACTCAAATGTTCTACATATGTGATGTTCTAATAAGAAATAAAGAAGAAAGAATCTGCAGGCAAATCCTTGCAATGGGAACCTGAGGAACTAAATTTTCATCTCTGATCTTTGGTTTTCTTATCTGTAAAAGAAACCTATCAGTCCCTACCTTCTGGGATCACTAACAGGGTCAAATGAGAGATCCATGTATTTATTCAAAACGTATTTTGTAACTGGCATTTTCCAGGCACTGTTTTAGCTAGTGGGAATATAACAGAGTATAACACAGACAAAAAAAAAAAAAAAAATCCTACCTTCATGAGTTTATATCCTAGTGGGAGAGGCAGATGATAAGCAGAATAAAAAAAGTAAAATGTATAATATACTAGATGGTGGGAAGTGCTATGGAGAAAAGTAGAGCAGGAGGTTAAATAAGATGGTCAGGAAGCCCTCAGGGGAAGGAGTACCTTTGAGCAAAGTCCCTAAAGACATAATCAAACAAACCATGTGCCTCCCAAAAGGGTGGGGTGGGAGGAAGTGCAAAGGTCTAGCAAGTGCAAAGGCCCTGAAGTGGATGCACGGCTGACCTGTTGGGTTGGTCATGACAGTACTTTCTTTATAAAATGTGAGGTACAAAAGAAATATAATTTATTATTATATTATCTTTGATACAATTTTAAACTCTAAAATGATTGTTTCCTTTTTCAAAATGTCTACAAAAAAAATCTTCCTAATGCTCAGGCATGGCTCATTTTCCATTTTGGAGTGAAAGAATACTGAGAGCTATGAGCTCCCCTAACTTCCCCACCCCACCTCCTAAAACCACCACCAGATCTGCCTCCTTCCTGATTTCTGACCTCCCAGGAAGAGGTGAGACCCTGGAGCAGGAGACGGCAGTGGGAATGTAGAGGCACAGACAGTTACCAATTTATTGCTGTGGGAGCCAAAATGTAGACTACTAGCATGAGAACCTCTGTCTTAGTCATCTAGTGCTGCTATAACAGAAATACCACAAGTGGATGGCTTTAACAAAGAGAAGTTTATTCTTTCACAGTCTGGGAGGTTAGAAGTCCAAATTCAGGGCACCAGTTCTAGGAGGAGGCTTTCTTTCTCTGTTGGTTCTGGGGAAGGTCCTTGTCATCAATCTTTCTTTGGTCTAGATGCTTCTCAGCAGAGGAACCCCGGGTCCAAAGGATGCGCTCTGCTCCCAACACTGTTTCTTGGTGGTATGAGGTCCCCCGTCTCTCTGATTGCTTCTCTTTTTTATATCTCAAAAGAGATTGATTTAAGACACAATTTAATCTTGTAGATTGAGTCCTGCCTCCTTAACATAACGGCCTCTAATCCTGCCTCATTCACATCACAGAGATAGGATTTACAACACATTGTAAAATCATATCAGATAACAAAATTGTGGGCAATTACACCATACTGGGAATCACGGCCTAGCAAAATTGACACACATTTTTGGGGGACACAGCTCAATCCATAACAACCTCCTAGTTCATTTTTCACTTTGGAAAGTTTTTCTGAACACTTCTTGCACATATTCCCAGAGTTTGCCTTTTTCTATGAAAATATAACTGTTTTCATTTGGGTAACAAATCTAAATGCATATTCTAGATCCAGATGTAGGTCTGTCATTGGACATGGCTACACGGTTTCAGTGCCTGCACGTGTTTTGGGGACAGTGCTGAATTTTTATCATTGTGGTTCCCAAACTGAGGTCCATGGAACTGTTGCGCTCCATGGGTTCATTTTAGAGAGGGTGGAGTTTTCAGATTCAAGAAACACTGTCCAAGATGAATAGCTGACCAGTTTCTCCAGAGTGTCCACTGCCCCTGGGGAAGTCAAGCATAGCTGGGCCTCTGGTTCTGCAAAGTTCTCTTCCCTCCAGCCCACCTCACACTGCAGCAAGAGGCAAATACTGATTATCTTTGAGGCTGTGCCGTATTAGTTTCCTAAGGCTGCTGTAACAAACGACCACAAATTCAGGGGCTTCAAACAACACAGATACCATTATCTTACAATTCCGGAGGTCAGAAGTCCAAGATGGGTTTCACTGGACTAAAATCCAAGTGTTTTCAGGGCTCAGTTCCTTCTGGTGGCTCTAGGGGAGAATCCATTTCCTTGCCTTTCCCAGCTTCTAAGGCAGCCTGCGCTCCTCGGCATATAACTCTCTTCCATCTTCAAAGCCAGCAATCCCAACAGTCCAACTCCTAATTCAGTGATCACAGCTCCTACTCTAACTCTTCCACTTCCCTCTTTCCCATTTAAAGACCCTTGTGATTACACTGGTCCCACCTGGATAATCTAGGCTAATATCCCCCATCTCAAGATTCTTAGCTTGAGATTACCGGGATTCAGACCGGACATCTTTGTTGTTAGGTGCCGTCAAGTCGATTCTGACTCACAGCGACCCTATGTATCACAGAGGAAAACACTACCCGGTTCTACGCCATCCTCACAATCGTTGCTATGTTTGAACCCATTGTTGCAGCCACTGTGTCAATTCATCTCATTGTGGGTCTTCCTCTTTCTCGATGACCCTCTGCTTTACCAAGTATGATATTCATGTCCTTCTCCAGGGACTGGTTCCTCCTGGTAACATGTCCAAAGTATGTGAGACCAAGTTTCGCCATCCTTGCTTCTAAGCAGCATTCTGGCTGTACTTCTTCCAAGACAAATGTGTTCGTTCTTCTGGCAGTCCGTGGTATATTCAATATTCTTCGCCAATACCTTAATTCCAAGGCATCAATTCTTCTTCAGTCTTCCTTATTCATCGTTCAGCTTTTGCATGGAAACGATTGAAAATATCACGACTTGAGTCAGGCACACCTTAGTCCAGAGGGCCTGCATCACTGACCTCCAGTGCCCACAGTAAAGGAGAGAAGCTCACCCTCTCAGCTGTCTCATATTTAACACAGACTTAACTGAGAGGCCTGCCGCTCTTCTCTGAAGGAAAAAGCTCTGCCTTTGTTGATAAAATAACAGCTGGTTTATCAGTTTGCTAGTTGTTATTGAGTCAGTTCTGACTCATGGTGATGCCATGTGTATCAGAGTAGAACTCTGCTCTATAGGGTTTTCAATGTCGGATTTTTTGGAAGATCGCCAGGCCTTTCTTCTAAGGCACCTCTAGGTGGACTCGAACCTCCAACCTTTCAGTTAGCAGCTGAGTGTGTTAACCATTTGCACCACCCAGGGACTCTGAGTGAGTCAGCTAGAATTGCCGATTAATTGTAGCAGAGGAAAACGATAATCGGTGACGCTAAGGAGGATTCTCAGGTATTACAATCCTGAAATACATCCTAAAATCTTGGAAGCTCTTGGGCGAAGAAACATGGAAGTTCACATTGTCATGTCCCTCTCCTCATACTTGGTGGCCACAGCCATCCTACCCATGCTGGCCCCATGACAGGGAAGAGTCCCAGTCTCCCAAGACAGCCTGTTCCACATCTCCAAGGAGTTGGTCTTCCACCTACTGGTCCTAGTCCTGCCTCTTGGGGATAACAGATGTCTAAGCTCTTTGTAAATGGCAGCTTTTCAAGACTTGAGGATGGCTCTTACATGCCAGCTCCCTCAGTGTTTCAGTTCAGGACCTGTTGCAGCTCCCTGCATCCTTAAGGTTGATGGAGAGGTGGCTGTGAGGCGTGGTCTCTGACTCAGAAAATGGGGTCAAACCTCAGATCTTCCTCTTCCTCAAGTAACTCCCATCAGTGCTGATGCCACTTCCTCATCTGTAAATATAGGGGATAAACTGAGTCCCATTCCCACATCCAGGCCTCACTCAAGAACTAATGAATCAGAACCTCTGGGGGCAAGGCCTGGAAATCTGTATTTATAAAGATTCCTGAGAGTGCTGATATGGTTGATGCTCTGACAGTTGCTTGGGAATTCTGGACCAGACATACCTTTCCGTTAGGAGCCGTGATGGGTCTTTAAATAATTTCCAACGGGCTCATGGACTTCTCAAGGCTGTGCCCGACTGCGTGCCAAAGTACAGGAAAGAACAAGCCTCCCGTCCCTCATTCTGGACACCATCTTTCAGCTCATTATCTTTTTGGGGGCATCACCATACCATTGACTCAGCAGAGATTCAGTGGGACTAAATCATTACACCCTTCCCTTTGTGCTGTGACTGCAGAGCTGGGCCTCCCCCAGGCTGCAGCGTGCCTTCTGAATCATCTGTGGTTGCTCATTCTCTCCTGCATTAACAGCACTGATTGAACTGCCCCATCTGGGCCAGATCCAGTGCCAGTCACCAGGACAAAACAGTGAATGACAGACGGTGTCACTCCTCCAGGGGCTCGCACTGTAGTGGGAGGGCAGGCCAGCAAAGAGTCAGCTATAACAGGATGCAGGACAAGGGGGATGAGCCACAGCCAGCTACCCCACACTACTTTCCTATCCCCCCACACCCACTTACTACTGTTCCACATCTAACCCACTAATTATCCCTGACACACACTCACCACCTACACCCACCTCCCAGCTAACCACTCACCACCTACCCCCACCTCACACCCACTCACTACCAGCCTCCACCTCATACCCACTCACTACCTGCCCCCACCCCACACCCACTCACCACCTGCCCCCACCTCACACCCACTCACCACCTACCCCACCCCCTACCCACTCACCACCTACCCCACTTCACACCCACTCACCACTTACCCCACCCCACACCCACTCACCACCTACTCCTACCTCCCCTCTAACCACTCACTACCTGCCCTACCCCACACCCACATTGACAAAAGACTTTCAATTTTCTTCAACTCAGCTCCTTAGACAGGCCCTGATTCCTGGTTTTTCACAATTTTGTCAATTGTTTGTCAATCTTCCAAGCTGCCATGAGGTTCTAAAGCCCTTCCTACTCACAGGGCTCCCACCAAACCCACAGGCCTACTGATCTTTATCTTGATTTCCTCAGTTATTTACTTGAAGTTGCCTCAAATGACCATAAAAACCTGCATATTTAACATCCTGCATAAAACTTTGTTTTCTCAAAGTCCGAGCATTATCATAGAGGCTACAATGTGGTAATCACACCAAGGCCTTTGTCAGCCATTGGGGGTCAAAACTGCTCACCAGCACACAAAATAAGTGGCAGAAAGGAAGAGCACGGCAGATACAGCACACATTGAGGCATCCAGTCAAGTCAGAGAGGACACTGGAGAGCTCATTGGCTGAGAGCTTTTGCAACAAGATGTTTTCGGAGACCTAGCCAGGAGAATGGTCTGTCATGAAAGTTCTCATTGGTTGAGTTCCTGGAATAGCTCTCAGAGCATTAGAAAACTCATACAGTCATTGTGCTAAACAGATCATGCCCCAAGGATGGTATAAAATGATGTATGTGTGTATTAGTGCACTCAACAAGTCGTTTTCTAACTTTCATAAGGAAGGGTACTTCAGTATGTCATAGCCACATGACACTGGCCATTCAGCTCATCCACTAACTCCTCCACCTCTAATTACAGGTTCGTAAAGCAACTTCTGCTTATTATCTGGCTTTGAAAGAACACTTCTCCCTGATTAATGGACACATTTATCATGTTAATTTTCTTCCTACTAATCTATTAAACCAATATTTTATGGCTTATATATCAAGCTTTTGGTTGTTATGGGTCCTTTTCTAAAAGACTAACCTGGGTATATTGCCAAATGAGCTCTCCAACCAGTAAAAAAGCTGACCACATGCCTCAATGTGACGATCACAGCCAGGTCCTGATCCCCATGAATCCCTGTCTTGGCAACTACTGGCCTTCCTGGGTAACACTCCTGTCTTGATTTGCTCTGATCAAAAGCCAGCATTATGTTAAGTTCTTTACATGTTGCATCAGTCAGGATAGGCTAGGTTATGCCTCAGCAACAAACAATCCCCAGAGTTCAATGACTTCAAACAGCAATGATTTATTTCTTGTCCATGCTACATGTCCGGTGTGGGTCAGCTTGGGGCTCTGCTCTACATCATCCTCGACCCAGGATCCTGGCTGAGAGAGAAGCTACCTCTGGAGCTTTGCCTGTCATTGGGCAGAGGAAAAGGGAGAAGATGATGAGGTACCTATTGACTTTTAATGCTTCCATGAACATCTCCTTGACCAAAACAAGCCACATGGCCATACCTAACTTCAAGTGAGCAGAAGGAGAGCCAGAATCTTTATAAACAAATTAATAACCACGTCATAGATGTTGCCTATTACCTCTTGGATCAATCCAGTTCCCAGTGAACGGCTTTAACTATTTTAAAGGTTTTCTTACAAGGCTTCAGAAATCTACCAGTGCCAGACAGTATTCTAGGCACTGGAGATACAGCAATAAATCAATCAAAGTCCCAGCTCTCCTATGATTCACATTGGATTAGATCCATCCATCAGTCCTTGTTTGGTCAAAATAACCTTACTCCTTCATTTCTTCATCCATTCAGCAAGCTTTTACTAAGCACCTACTTCCATGCCAAGCACTGTGCTAGGCCTGGAAGACCCTGGGCTGAAAAAGTTATCGGAGCTCACATTGTAGGGGTTTAGTTAACCATTAAGGAGGATCAGAAGTGAGTGAAAGGTACATGATACATTTATAACATAGAACCAAGTAATTGCAGCATTTCATTTCAAACACTCAAAGAGGGAATATACCATATGGTATTATAAAGAGAAGCCTTCCAGCTTTTCTCAAACTATGCTTTGGAGAGCCCTTAAAACCAGTTGCCACTGACTCCGACTCATGGCAACCCCATGTGTATCAGAGTAGAAGTATGCTTCATAGAGCTTTCAATGGCTTATTTTTCTGAAGTAGATCACCAGGCCTTTCTTCCGAGGCATCTCTGGGTTTAGACTAAAACTTCCAACTTTTTGGTTAGCAGCTGAGTGCGTTAACCTTTTGCACCACCCAAGGACTCTGGAAAGATCTTAGGGATTCTAAAAAGGTGCTTCAGAAATCACATTGGATTTGAACAGTCTGCCATGTCCCTCTCCTCTTTTATCTGTTTCGTATACTTAACTTCCATGAAAGATTTAATTTAAAGGAGTCTGTTCATAAAAAGAGAAAGAAGAAGGAAACAAAGTGGGGGAGGGACTCAATGATCTGATCCAATGCATTCTCGTTACACAAGCGAAAATAAACATGCAGAAGAATTAAGTAACTTCCCAAGGTCGTATAGCAAGTTAGGTGGTCCCTGGGGGGCGTAAATAGTTAAGTGCTTGACTACTAGCTGAAAGATTGGCAGTACGAACCCACCTAGAGGTGCCTTGGAAAACAGGTCTGGTGGTCTGCTTCCAAACGGTCACAGCCGTGAAAATTCTATGGAGCAGTTCTACTCTGCACACGTGGGGTCGCCATGAGTGGGAATCTACTCCACGGCAACCAGTAACAACATAGCAAGTTAGTGGCATGCTGGAGGCTGGAACCCAGCTGCCTCTGCCAATCTCTAAACTCCATAGCCCTTTTTTTTTTTATCTACACCAAGTCTGCAGGTAAGCTCCCAAAACTAAGATTCCAGTGTCAATGGGAAAAACCAGTCGGTGGGCTCCAGTAACATATTCCCAGAGGACTCTGGAAGCTTTCCTGGTGAGTTTGAGACTATACATCACTGCTTGGCTGGAGCAGGCCTTCCCCTTCCTCCTCCTGATGAGCAAATCGCTGCCCAGTGGGCACAAAGCCATGGCTGCAGCGCTGGTGTCTACTGCACATTTGTCAAGATTTGAGAAAGAGCCCTTTTGGGGAGTCCTGGTCGAGAACCACCCCTCACCCTGTGCTGTGGATGGAGACTGATAGGAGAGAAGGCCCCACCTCCCAGGAGCACGAGTGTCTCAGAGAGAGTATCACAGACAGTTAATAAACGCAAAAGCTTTTAGAAGCTGGAAAGACACAGCAAATTTGCCTCCAGCATTGGCCAGGAAAAAAAAGACATTATATACCTGAAATTCAAAAGGAACATACCACCAACGAAGAAACCTTTGTCTGTCTTCCAGGCTTTAAGTGCTACACAACGGCTGGTCACCAAACTCATCAGAAATGCAAATACACTGTTTGATCTATTCTTTCCCTGGCAACTGACATTTATTTCCACATATCTACACAACAACAAAAAAATCAGACTTTATTTACCAGACATTTAGGGTTTTCCCTCCAGACTCTGGGAACCTAAGAAAATCTCTAAATTTGCTCTTTTTTCCAACTCCCTTCCTTCTCTTCTAGCGTCCACTGACATGCTGGAGGAAATCATTGAAGGGGGTTGTGCAACTCTCCAAATCTCAGCGGCATCAGACATCCTACTCTCTCTAACCCCCTTCTCTGATTTCAACAGTGTCCAAAGTATTGCTGCCAGGTTCTCAGTGAGCCGGTGCCCACGGAGCTCATTCCAAAGGGCATCCTGTGGCCTCAGCAGCCTGGCTGGCTTCAAGCTGCAGAGCAGACTCCAGTGATGCTGGTGGTCACAGAAAGGAGGAAGAAGAGCCACTTCATCAGGGAGAGGTGGTGGTGGCAGTTTGCTGGAGGGAAAGGTGCATAACTGGCCACATAAGCTGCTGCCAAACTCCTCCTGGCAACTTATCATGTAATGCGTAAAATCAAGGCAGAACCCAGCAATGAGGCTCCCAATCACAGCAGTGAGGGCGTCTGCCTTGGATTCGACCATCTCCCAGTTCAATCGCCCCATCCACAAGAGAAGTGGGTTTGAAGCCTTTAAGATGGGCATAAATTGTTTATAGCAAAGACCCTGGATTTTTTTCCCCTCCTCTTAGGTCTTCCCAACCATTTCTTAATTCCCATTGAAATGGGTACCTGAACACAGTCACCTTCCCCACTGTGTAGACAACAGTTTAACCCAGCTACAGTCTTCCAGCAAAACAACGCTGGCCCAAGAGGTATTAGAGTTACACTACTCAAACGCCACCGGAAGCTCCCAGCACCCCTGCAGAGCGGACAAATGACGACTCCGGCAGGATGTCGCGGCCCCAAGGAAGACTAGCTTCGGAGGGATGGCGGAGCGGGTAAGGAACGCTGCACACGCTTGAGTTAGTGTGTGAGTGAGTACACATCCCCCGCCGGCCCGGCCTGGCTTCTGTTTTCTGGCAAGGGAAGTTGAACATCCTTATCTCTTCGGGCAGAACGACAACCCCATCACACGTCGACGTGACTGGAAATCTCAATTTCAGAGCTGGAAGCACCGGTCCTTCCGTCTGGGGTTTGTCCAGCTTTTCATCTCCGCGCCTCTAATGTCAGGCTTCTTGCATAGTTAACCCTCAAAACACCGCTTTCTGGAGACGAATTCTCAGCAAGGAAAACTTGCCCCAAACTGCACGGCCCTTTCCGTTGTCTTTCCCAATCCTTCTGGGTAAGATCCATTGCTAGGGTCCAGCCCAGCACCCTGCCTCCCCCGCCCCCCACTTTTTCCACCACAGCCCAAGAGCCGCGGAAAGGACCCCAGCGCCCCCGCTGCCCGCAGTGCTCGGAAGCCGAGGGGAGACAGGGAGGTGCGCCCGCAGCCTCGGACTTCACAGCCTGGGCGCGTGTGCATCTAGCTGCGGGCACACTGCGAGCACACCTCGCACATGCACACACACGCACACGTGTGCTCCCCACCCCCGCCAGTCCCGGCTTTCCGAAGTTACCTCCCAGGCTCTCCCGGCGCAGGGCCCACGCCGCCCCGCAGGTCGCTCGCTGCTCTCCGGCCGCGGTCCGCACAGCCTCCAAACCTGCGCCTCCGGAAGGCTCCGGTGCCAACCAGTCCCCGCCTTCCGGGCAGCCCGGGTTCCGCGCCTGTGGCTGCAACCGTGGGGCTGGTACGGCTTCCTGCCTCTGCCACTCTGGTCGGGGTCTGCCCTCACCTGCGCGGTGCCCACCTGGCTGCAGCCAGGGCTGGAGTCGGCGCACAGCTGGCGCTCGAACTCCTCCGGGGCAGCAGACCGCCAGCACTGGCCCGCATGGCGCTCGAGCTCGCAGCGCCCCGGGACGCGGCCTCGGCCCCCCGGGCCGCCCCAGCCTGGGTCTTTGTGTCTCGGCGGCGCCGCCACGTCACGGGCTGAGGGGGGTGTGAGCAGCGCGGGCCGGGAACCCGGCGGCAGAGAGCCAGGCTCGGCTTTTCCGTCGCCGCCTGGGGGCCGCAGGCTAGCTGGGACGCACTGGCAGGGCTGCGCGCACCCTTTGGGAGAGAGGGGGCGGGCCCGGGCAGCAGCGCGGTGGACGCGCTAAGAGGTGCCTGCTGGAGGCTGCAGCCGGGCAGAGCGGGAGGAGAGAGCAGCTGGAGCCCGGGAGAGGCGACGTCCGCTCGGTCCCAGGTCGCGGCTGCAGTGTTGGAGAGAGAGTGAGCCGAGGCTGCGCGCTGGAAGAAGCCCGGCAGCCGGAGACGCTCGCGGGGTTCGCGTCTCCCCACTCCCCCTGCACTGAAGGTTACTGCAGCCCCCAGCGGCGAAGCTGGGGCGAATGGTCTTCCCGCCTCTCCCTCTCCTCTGGTGCACTCGGCTCGCCCTTCCGGGGTCTCTGACTCCGCAGTGCTTTGCAAGACGAGGGCAAGTGGTCACTTTGCTCATTGATTTTCCCTCTTGGCCAGTCTCAGTTTAATTGGTACCCAGGTTGGAGAGACTAGCGATCATGTGACCACCCCCTTCCCAAACACGCACAAATACACAGCACACACAGACACATCACATACATCAAGCCCAACGAAACCAGGATATGTTTCCAAAAGTCAGACTGGATACATCAGTCAGAACTGGGGGCCTTTCACAAGTCACCCTGCCCGCTGCAATGGGGCTGACACGCAGCCGCTGCCGCCGGTGCCACCATCTATACAAACCCCATCCCTGCGGCTGGGTAAGCTCACATTAACAGCACTTTGGGTGCCCATGTCAAGAACAGCACAAAAACGGAGTGGAAGCTTCAGACCCATAGGATTCCGTTTCAAAAGGAAAGCAAAGCCCTCCACCGGGTCACGGAACACAATTGCTGAGGAGCATACCTACGCGGGGACAGAGCCCTCTCCCTGGGCCGCGGTGGGTGGCGTTTCCCGGAGCGCAGCCAAGATGCCAGCTCCTGGCGTTTGCTACCTGTGGTCTGAGCACTGGCGTCAGGGGTAACGCAGAGCTGGGTCTCGCGGCCTCCGTCTGTGCACTGCCTGAATGTGGCTGGTGACAACGCTCTAAAAGTGAACCTGCTAATAAATAGATACTTTAAATAATGCCTGATCAGGGTGATGAGAGGTGATGGCAACTCGATTTTCCCAGAGCTCCTCTCTACCCAAGTTTTTTTAATTCATTTGCCTTTTTTACCTTATTCTGAGGCAAGTTCGAACTCATTCATCAGAGTGCAAAGGGTTAAATGGGAATGAAGTTTGTTGTATTCATTCTACCTCTCCTAGGGATTTTACATCTGTAAATAGTATTGGCTCTGCCTTTTGGGTCTCGGTATTTTTCTGGGCAATGGGAAGTTTAAGCCCAAGGAAAAAAGGGCTCCGAGGGTATGGAGTTTATTTGGTGATTGGTAGAGATCCTGGGGCCCTTCAGGTTCTTTGCTCTTTGAGTTCAGAGGGCAAGCTATCTGAGACTTCAGAACAAAAAAGGAAAGAAGGAAGGGAGGAGAGGAAGGAAGGGAGGGGAGGAAGGAAGGGAGGGGAGGAAGGAAGGGAGGGGAAGAAGGAAGGGAGGGGAGGAAGGAAGGGAGGGGAGGAAGGAAGGGAGGAAGGAAGGGAGGGGAGGAAGGAAGGGAGGGGAGGAAGGAAGGGAGGAAGGAAGGTAACAATATTTCTCCAGGGAATGAGATATTAAAACCCATGGGGAACAGTTAGGACAGAAGGCTGTGCAGTTACTTCTCTTTCCCTGGCTCTAAGTTTTACTCTTCCTTTTACTTTCCACCTCTTCTTTATGAAATACCAACACAGAGACCTACCTCCAGGAGAAAAAAATCAGAACTTCTTAAAGCTCAGAAATGGGTAAAACTCTGCTCTTTTTCCCTTAGTTCAGCTGAGGCAGGTTAGGTTTTGTTTAATCTTTTCTCCCTGAAAAACTCTTCTTTAAAACAATTTTTTTTTAATTTAAAACAGCATAAAATGAACGTGCAGAGTACAGATCTCTGACCCTAAAATCACTCAATTCTAGCCAGAAGTTGGCTAGTGGTGTTTATAAATACAAAGGATTCAATTCGTTGCCGTTTTCCCCTCTTGACTCCTGATTTCCCTAAGCCTGTCCCTGAAGCCCCCCCATACAACCCTTGGGAAGTACTTTTCTCATTTTCTGTTTGGCAACTCGCCCCTCCCCAGGAGAAACACAAATATAGTAGCACTCTCTGGGAAGAGGTGAGAATGATATCCTTGGACTCACCCCATTCTGTGAACCTGGGTAAGAGTGAAGGTAATTTTTCAGCACCACTGACTGTATCAAGATGATACAAAATCACATCAACAGACCAAAGGAAAAGAAGGACATGATCATCACTACTGATGCAGAAGAAGCATTTGACAAAATCCAACACTCTCTTGATGAAAACCCTAAAGAAGATTGGAATAGAAGGGAAATTCCTCAATATGATTCAAGGCATATATGAAAAGCCAACAGCCAACATTATACTTAATGGAGAAAGACTGAGAGCTTTCCACTTGAAATCAGGAACAACACAAGGATGTCTGATCTCACCACTTCTATTCAATATTGTATTAGAAGTCCTAGCCAGAGCAATAAGACAAGAAAAAGAAATAAAAAGGTATCCAGACTGGAAAAGAAGAAGTAAAATTATGTCTATTTGCAGATGATATAATCTTATATACACAGAAAATCCCAAAGAGCCCACAAGAAAACTTCTAGAACTAAAAGAGGAATTTAGCAAAGTTGCAGGGTACAAGGTCAACAAACAAGAATCAATAGGGTTTCTACACACCAACAGTGAGAAATCTGAAACGGAAATTAAGGAAGCAGTTGCATTTACAATACCATCTAAGAGAATAAAATACCTAGGAATAAATCTAACCAGGGACTTGAAGGACGTATACAATGAAAACTATAAAACTCTGCTGAAGACTTAAATAAATTGAAAGATGTTCCATGTTCATGGATTGGGAGACCTAATATTGTTAAGATGTCAATACTACCCAAAGCAATCTATAGATTGAAAGCAATCCCAATCAAAATTCCAACAGCTTTCTCTACAGAAATAGAAAAACAAATCCTCAACTTTATATGGAATGGCAGGAGGCCCCAGACAGATAAAACAATGTTGAAAGAGAAGAACAAAGCAGGAGGACTCACATTTCAGGGTTTTAAAACATACTATATAGCTACAATAACCAAAACAGACTGGTACTGGCATAACGATAGACACATAAACCAATGCAATAGAATTGAAAGTCCAGAAGTAAACCCACATATCTATGGTCAAGTGATTTTTGACAAGGGTTCTAAGTCCATTCGATGGGGAAAGAAGAGTCTCTTCAATAAATGGTGCTGGGAAAATTGGATCTCCAGATGCAGAAAAATGAAATAGGATCCATGCCTCACACCATACCCAAAAACAAATTCAAAATGGATTAAGGGGCTAAATATGCAACCTAAAACCATAAAATTCTTAGAAAAACAAGCAGGGGCAACACTGTCAGGGCTAGCTTTCAACAATGGATTATTAATGTAATAACAGAAGCACAAACAGCAAAAGACAAAATAAATAAAGGGGACCTCTTTAAAATTAAAAACTTTTGTTCATCAAAAGACTTTATTGAAAAAGTGAAAACACAAGCTACTGACTGGGAAAATATCTTCAGAACCCATATATCTGACAAGACTCTAATAACCAAAATATACATAGAATTTTGACAACAACAAAAAGACACATAGCCCAATCATAAAATGGACAAAGGCCTTGAACAGACATTTCACCAAAGAGGACATTCAAATGGCCACCAAAAACATGCAAAGACCCTCAACATCGTTAGCCGTCAGAGAGATGCAAATCAAAACCACAATGAAGTACCATTTCACTCCACTAGGATGACTAATAAAAAACCAAAATAACAAATGTTGACAAGAATTTGGGGAAATGGGAACACTTATCCATTGCTAATGGGAATGCAAAATGGTACAGCATTGTGGAAACCTGTGGCAGTTTTTCAAAAAACTAAAAATAGGATTACCATATGACCCAGCAGTTCCACTCCAAAAATATTGCAAACAGAGACTCAAAAAGGAACATGTACACCAATGTTCATTGCAGCACTTCTCACAATGGCCAAAAGGGGATGGAAACAACCTCAATGCCCATCAGCAGATGAATGGATTAACAAAATGTGGTACATACATATGATGGAATTCTACTCAGCCAGTAGGAGAAATGAAGTCTTGATACACACTACAGTATGGATGGAGCTTGAAGACATTATGTTGAGCAAAACAAGCCAATCACAAAAGGAAAAATACTTTGTGAACTCACCTATATAAAAAGACAAGAAAAGGCAAATGTATCGAGACCAAAGATTACTAGGGGTGAGAGGGAGGGGGGAAAAGGGGGTTAACAGTGATGGAAAACTCGCATTGATTAAGGGTAGCGTTGTACAGCAGATTATTGTAATTGCTGTCAATAAGATGGGCACCTGTAAGAAGTTGAATTGGCAAAAGAGTAAAAAAAGATGATACCAAATCATATTCATCATTCATCTATGGACCCAAGGTATTAAGTTTTGTAAGATGGGAAATGATGCAAAGTCAAGACACTGTATCTCTAGGATAAATAAACATTAAAAGCATTTTTGGGTGGGGTCTGAGGAACAGGAGACAGAGGATTAGATGGGGGAGTAGGTACCAGACTATGTAGACAGAAATGGAATCAGCATCCAGAGACCGTACAGTCTCTATTTTTCCCACCTTTTCTTAGGTGTCCCATACAGATCCTCAAATTTCACTCTGTAATGTCACTGATCAATATGTGAAAACCCAATGTAATATAAGGGAAAGAGCGTTGAATTTGGAATCTGAAGTTCTGCTTCTAGACATCTGTTAAATGAAGTAAACTACCTATGTGAACTCGGTAGTTTACCGACCTCTTTTAGATCGTTTAGCACTTGAAAAGCTGGATTCTACTTAACAAATTTAATACTCGAACTGAGAAACATTTTTAGATCCCATCAGGCAGAATCTGAGCTTGGTAATGAAACCTTAATAAATCCACTGGGACCTATGTGATCCAGTATTAATGTTGTTGTTGTTAGGTGCTGACAAGTTGGTTCTGACTCTCAGAGACAATAAATACAACAGAACAAAACATCACCCTGTCCTGTGCTGTCCTCTCAATTGTTGCTATCTTTGAGCTCATTGTTGCAGCCACTGTGTCAATCCATCTCATTGTATGTCTTCCTCTTTTTCACTGACCCTCTACCTTACCAAGCATTGTATCCTTCTCCAGGGACATATCCCTCCTGATAACATGTCCAAAGTAAGTGAGTAAGTCTCGCCATCCTGGCTTCCAAGGAGCACTCTGGTTGTACTTCTTCAAACACAGACTTGTTCATTCTTCTGGAAGTCCATGGTATGTTCAATATTCTTCGCCAACACCATAATTCCAAGGCATCAATTCTTCTTTGATCTTCCTTATTCATTGTCCAGCTTTCACATGCATATGAGGCAATTGAAAATATCATGGCTTGGATCAGGCGCACCTTAGTCCTCAAAGTGACATCTTTGCTTTTCAACACTTTAAAGAGGTGTTTGCAGCAGATTTGTCCACTGCAATATGTGGTTTGATTTCTTGATTGATGCTTCCAAGGGCATTGATTGTGGATGCAAGTAAAATGAAACCCTTGACAATTTTAATCTTCTCTCCGTTTGTCATGATGTTGCTTATTGGTCCAGCTGTGAGGATTTTTGTCTTCTTTATATTGAGGTGTAATCCGTACTGAAGGCTGTAGTCTGTGATCTTCATCAGTCAATGCTTCAAGTCCTCTTCACTTCCAGCAAGCAAGGTTGTGCCATCTGCACATCGCAGGTTGTTAATGAGTCATCCACAATTCCTGATGCCCTGTTCTTCTTCATACAGTGCAGCTTCTTGAATTATTTGCTCAGCACACAGATTGAATAAGTATGGTGAAAGGATACAACCCTGACGCGCACCTTTCCTGACTTAAACCACGAAGTCTCCCCTTGTTCTATTCAAACGACTGCCTCTTGGTCTAGGTACAGGTTCCACATGAGCACAATTAGGTGTTCTGGAATTCCCATTCTTCCCAATGTTATCCATAATTTGTTATGATCCACACAGTCGAATGCTTTTGCATAGTCAATAAAACATAGGTAAACATCTCCAGTCTCAATAGAGTGTCCTATTCAATGAAAGATGGTCCATCCAGCAAAATAAATTGATTCTTAATCAAATCTTTTATTTGAATTTCTCAGAGATTATCAAGGGATCCTTTTGTAACCCACCTCAATGTCATCCACCTTCTCTTCTCTAGTTCCTTCCAACCTCAGCTGTTTCAGAGCCTCTTTTTCTCCAATATCCCCCAATTCTCTTTAAACATATGGCATACAGTTTTCTGGTTTTGTCCTTTTCTGCCCCCTCTCTACTTTTCTTTATTATGCAAACCTACATATTCTCTCTCCTTTCTTTAGAGGAAGGGAGGGAAAGAGGAAACCGGGCAAAGTCAGGATTCTCTTTAGTGATGGTGGTAGGGAGAAGGTGTGAACATTCTTCATACATTAGTAATTTTTAGTTGACCATAATTAGATTTCCTTTAGGTAAATTTTAGATAAATTGAAATATTAGAAAAGGGCAGCCAGTGTAATATCAGTAGACACAAATTTTGTCTCTAGCTCACCTACTATCTAAGTAAACTTGAGGCAGTTTCTTAATTTCTTCTAAGCTTCCCTTTCATCGCCTGTAGAATTCCAATAAGAACCTTCATAAGGTTGTTGGGAAAACTGAATAAGTGCAAAGTGTAAGGCTCATAATAGGCACTCTGAAAATGTTTGTGGATTCTTAAGACGAAGGAAGGAAGGAAGGGAGGAAGGGAGGGAGGAAGGGAGGGAGGAAAGGAGGGAGGAATGAAGGAAGGAACGAAGGAAGGAAGGTGTACTTGCATCTTGAGCATCTAGGCAAAGCTTGACTGTACCAGTGAACAAGGGATTTGGCCACAGGAAAATCATTTCCTCCTCTAGGTTGAAAGGCTGACTTGTATGTAATCTTTTGGATCCTAGGAGGATATGTTGCTTTGCTGGCTTGACAAAAAGGTAAGAGCACAATTAAAAAAACTTGCCATTGGCATAGGTGTCTTATGGTTGGTGAGCAACAGCTCACTGTCCAATTTTCCTCCAAGCAGCCTAAGAATCTTATATCCTTCTTGCTCCTTTATACTCCAGGATTGCCACCTGCCAGTTGCAGCACTTAGTAGGCCTCAATCAGAACCTGGAGTGTCTCATTAAACTCACCTGTCCTATTTCATATCTGAGGATCTAAAAGGATATGTATGAAGCAGAAATGAATCTCAGAGATCATCTAATACATTGGTTTTTGAACAGTAGGAGAACAGTAGCCTCTACCCTCTACTTTACCTCCCAAAAAACCCATGCTGTTGAGTCAATTCCAATGCATAGTGACCATATAGGACAGAGTAGAACTGCTTCATAGGGTTTCCAAGGCAGTAAATCTTTACAGAAACAGACTGCCACATCTGTCTCCCGCAGACTGGCTGGTGGGTTCAGACTGCCTACCTTTCCAATGGCAGCTGAGAACTTAACCACTGTTCCACCAGGGCTTACTTCACCTCCCGGAGAAAATCTTTTTGATGTAATGTCTGTTCCTAGAAGAATTTCATCAGTGGCAGGAGTTTCAGGTGTAAACACTTGACTGTGTGTGACGCAAATTTGGGGTAAGGTGGAATATAGGGCCACTCCTCAACCCTAACTCCTTGGCAGGAGTTAAGTGGCTGCTATCAGCAGATTGTCAGTCACGGAAATGAGGCCCAGAAGGAGCTGGTGAACTTCTAAGCAACGATGTGAATTAGGAAGAGATTTGAAATTAGAGCTGAGGTCTTCTGAATCCTAGTCCAGTGTTCATAGTGGGTCACAAATTTCCTAAAATGCTGCCAGGGGGTGGTGTTCAGAGGACTTCCAGGCTGCCTAAGAGCTTCCCTGAGTCAGTGTGAAGATTTGGGGGCCCCTCCAGATGTAGGTGAGTCTAACAGTGCCGATGATCATTTCCAGAAAGCTAGGCATCAGGGGGCCAGGGTGGACATATTTCAACTTGAGTTAACTCATGGTCTACTGGGTCCCACTCTTCTGCCTTGCAAGTGGCCTTTTCCAAGCAGGGGTTGCTGTGATGGTGTGTTTGGTATATGCAGAGGACATTTGTTAATTTTTGGTTGCCCAGATTCTGAATTTACTTATTTTGGAGGAAGTCCCCATTGTGAAAGATCTAGTACCCCCTCTTCTCCTGAACCCTGGGAGCTAGAGCATAGACATGTCGCCAAAGGTTGGTCAGTCCAAAGCTTTTTCCTGAGACTATGAATCTGAAGCCAGCAATGGTGCCTAAGAATCTAATAACAAATTGAATCTGGTTTGACTAGTAGAGGTAGTGGCAAAGTGGTGGTGTAAAAAATCCAGTAACAGTTTGGAAATTGTCCCACTGGTGGTAATAATGGCATCCAGTGTGCAATGCCCTGGGTCCAATAGTGGGGGAAGCAGAGTCCTATACAGGCTGTTTCTATGGCATGACCTTGACTGTGATTCCAGCTTTCCAGTTTCCCTTCATTTTTGTTCATTTTCCAAGCCTGATTCTCAGCCTTTTCACTGACTCTGTCAGCTCCTGGTACAATAAATTCCTTTTCTACCTGAGGAGACCAGAGTCAATGGCTGATGTTGACAACCCAGAGCCCTGACAGGTACATGAAAGGCTGGCTTTCCACTCTTGGAAATTATCATAGTCTGGACATCACAGACAGGAGAGCTGGATTGAGATCCAGCTCAGAGCATCCAGCCATATCAGAGCTGCACTCACTGAGCAACAAGAACTCCTGCTGGTTCCCTCTCCCCTGTGGGATACAGAGGCGGGCTCTCCAGGACCATGTTGGAAAGCAAATGAGCTGCCATGTACTGCACTGACCTGCAAGGCAGGAGTCTTGGGTGTCAGTCCCACCTCTCTTGATCTCTGGTTGTGTCACCTCAGACAAGGCACTGAACTCTCTGGGCCTCCTTTTCCTCACCTATTGCATGAGATGTGTCTGTCAGTTTGTTGTACTGTGGAAGCTTGCGCATTGCTGTGATGCTAGAAGCTATGTCACTGGTATTCAAATAACCAGCAGGGTCACCCATTGCGGGCAGGTTTCAGCTGAGCTTCCAGACTAAGACAGACTAGGAAAAAGGACCTGGCAGTCTACTTCTGAAAAGAATGACCCAGTGAAAAACTTATGAATAGCAGAGGAACATTTGTCTGATACAGTGCCGGAAGATGAGCCCCACAGGCTAGAAGGCACTCAGAAGACGACTGGGGAAGAACTGCCTCCTCAAAGTAGAGTTGACTTTAATGACATGGATGGAGTCAAGCTTTTAGGACCTTCATTTGCTGATGTAGCATGACTCAAAATGAGAAGAAATAGCTGCAAACATCCATTAATAATCAGAACGTGGAATGTATGAAGTAGAATCTAGGAAAACTGAAAATCATCAAAAATGAAAAGGAAGGTATAAACATTGATATCCTAGGCATTAGTGAGCAGAAATGGACTGGTACTGGCCATTTTGGATTCAACAATCATGTGGTCTACTATGCCAGGAATGACAATTTGAAGAGGAATGGCATTGCATTCATTGTCAAAAAGAACATTTCAGATTTATCCTGAAGTACAACACCGCCAGTGATAGGATAATATACAAATGCCTACAAGGAAAACCAGTTAATATGACTATTATTCAGATTTACGCACCAGCCACTAAGGCCAAAGATGAAGAAATTGAGTATTTTTACCAACTTCTGCAGTCTGAAACTGACCAAACATGCCATCAGGATGCATTGATAATTACTGGTGATTGGAATGCAAAAGTTGGAAGCAAAGAAGGATCAGTAGTTGGAAAATATGGCCTTGGTGATAGAAACGATGCTGGAGATCGCACGATAGGATTTTGCAAGACCAACGACTTTTTCATTGCAAATACCTTTTTTCAACAACAGAAATAGCAACTACACACGTGGACCTCACCAGATGGAATACACAGGAATCAAATCGACTACATCTGTGGAAAGAGACTATGGAATAGCTCAATATCATCAGTCAGAACAAGACCGGGGCTGACTGTGAAACAGACCATAAATTGCTCATATGCAAGTTCAAGTTGAAACTGAAGAAAATTAGAACAAGTCCACAAGAGCCAAAGTACGGCCTTGAGTATATCCCACCTGAATTTAGAGACCATCTCAAGAATAGATTTGACATGTTGAACACTAATGACCAAAGAACAGATGGGTTGTGTAAGGACATCATACATGAAGAAAGCAAGAGGTCATTAAAAAGACAGGAAAGAAAGAAAAGACCAAAATGGATGTCAGAAGAGACTTTGAAACTTGCTCTTGAACGTCAAGTAGCTAAAGCAAAAGGAAGAAATGATGAAGTAAAAGAACTGAACAGAAGATTTCAAAGGGCGAGTCAAGAAGTCAAAGTGAAGTATTATAATGACATGTGCAAAGAGCTGGAGACAGAAAACCAAAAGGGAAGAACACGCATGGCATTTCTCAGGCTGAAAGAACTGAAGAAAAAATTCAAGCCTCAAGTTGCAATACTGAAGGACTCTATGGGGAAAATATTAAATGATGCAGGAAGCATCAAAAGAAGATGGAAGGAATACACAAGAGTCATTATACCAAAACGTATTGGTCAAAATTCAGCCATTTCAGGAGGTACCACATGATCAAGAACTGATGGTACTGAAGGAAGAAATCCAAGCTGCACTGAAGGCATTGATGAAAAACAAGGCTTCAGGAATTGACAAAATATCAGTTGAGATGTTTCAACAAAGGGAAGCAGTGCTGGAAGCGCTCACTCATCTATGCCAAGAAATTTGGAAGACAGCTACCTGGCCAACTGACTGGAAGAGATCCATATTTATGCCTATTCCCAAGAAAGGTGATCCAACTGAATGTGGAAATTATCAAATAATATCATTAATATCACATACAAGTAAAATTTTGCTGAATATCATTTAAAATCAGCTGCAGCAGTACATTGACAGGAAACAGCCAGAAATTGAAGCCAGATTCAGAAGAGGAAGTGGAATGAGGGATATCATTTTTGATGTTAGACGGATCCTGGCTGAAAGCAGAGAATACCAGAAAGATGTTTACCTGTGTTTTATTGACTATGCAAAGACATTCGACTGTGTGGATCATAACAAATTATGGAGAACATTGTGAAGAATGGGAACTCCAAAACAGTTAACTGTGCTCATGAGGAGCCTATATACAGATCAAGAGGCAGCTGTTTGAACAGAACAAGGGGCTACTACATGGTTTAAAGTCAGGAAAGGTGTGCTTCAGGGTTGTACACTTTCACCACACCTATTCCATCTGTATGCTAAGCAAATAATCCGAGAATCTGGACTCTATGAATAAGAACGGGGCACCAGGATTGGAGGAAGATGCATTAACAACCTGTATTATGCAGATGACACAAACTTGCTTGCTCAAAGTGAAGAGGACTTGAAGCACTTACTGATGAAGATCAAAGACCACAGCCTTCAGTAAGGATTACACCTCAACATAAAGAAAACAAGAATCCTCACAACTGGACCAACAAGCAACATCATGATAAACGGAGAAAAGATTGAAGTTGTCAAGAATTTCATTTTACTTGGATCCACAATTAACACCCATGGAAGCAGCGGTCAAGAAATCAAAAGACATATTGCACTGGGCAAATCTGCTCCAAAAATCCTCTTTAAAGTGTTGAAAAGCAAAGATGCCACCTTGAAGACTAAGGTGCACCTGACCCAAGCCAGGGTGTTTTCAATCACCTCGTACGCATGAGAAAGCTGGACAACGAAAAAGGAAGACTGAATAAGAACTGAAACCTTTAAATTATACTGTTGGCAAAGAATACTGAATATACCACGGACTGCCAAATGAATGAGCAAGTCTGTCTTGGAGGAAGTACAGCCAGAATGCTCCTTAGAAGCAAGGATGCGGAGACTCCGTCTCACATACTTTGGACATATTATCAGGGGGGATCAGTCCCTGGAGGACATCATGCTTGATAAAGTGGAGGGGTCAGCGAAAAAGAGGAAGACCCTCAACGAGATGGACTGACACAGTGACTGCAACAATGGGCTCAAGCATAACAACGATTGTGAGGATGGTTCAGGATTGGCGTTGTTTCGTTCTGTTGTACACAGGGTCGCTGTGAGTGGGAACCCACTCAACAGCACCTAACAACAACAACGACAATTACATGAGAAGTGTGCACAGGTGGTCCCTAGAGACACTTGATGCTCCGGCTTTTGTGTTTAAGGGTTCTGGGATGTATGGAGGAGAGTCCCCAAACATCCCAGGCTGCTATATTTTACCTCTGAAATGGATGAAGCTTCTCAAGAAGAGTGAGCTTCCATGAAGAAGAGATGAAAGAAGACAGTGTGAAGTTTTGTTCCACAGTTGAGTTTTTTAATTTTATCTCGTGCGATGGGAGAAGAGTGACATGGGCTGTGCTGGGATGAGGGTGAGTGGGGCAATAAGTTTGAGACATTGTAGCTTGGGGGACACGGTTCATTCTAGCAGTCATAATTTTGTTACAGAAAAACCACAACTCCTTCATTCTGAGACCATAGTTACACAATCCCGTTGCCGTCAAATCAGTTCTGACTCACGGCAACTCCATGTGTTACAGATTAGAGCTGCTCCATGGGATTTTTTTGTCTGTAATTTTTTGTTTGTTTTTATTGTACTTTAGATGAAGGTTTACAGAACAAACTAGCTTCTCATTAATCGGTTAGTATACATATTGTTTTATGACATTGGTTAACAACCTCATGACATGTTAACACTCTCCCTTCTCAACTTTGAGTTCCCTATTACCAGCTTTCCTGTCCCCTCCTGCCTTCTAGTCCTTGCACCTGGGCCAGTGTGCCCCTCTAGTCTCATTTTGTTTTATGGGCCCATCTAATCTTTGGCTGAAGAGTGAACCTCAGGAGTGACTTCATTACTGAGCTATAAGAGTGTCCAGGGGCCATAGTCTTGGGGTTTCTCCAGTCTCTGTCAGAACAGTAAGTCTGGTCTTTTTTTGTGAGTTAGAATTTTGTTCTACATTTTTCTCCAGCCATGTCAAGAAACCTCTATTGTGATCCCTGTCAGAGCAGTCAGTGGTGGTAGCCAGGCACCAACTAGTTGTGCTGGACTCATTCTGATGGAGGCCGTGGTAGTTGTGGTCCATTAGTCCTTTGGACTAATCTTTCCCTTGTTTCTTTGGTTTTCTTCATTCTCCCTCGCTCCCGAAGGGGTGAGACCAGTGGAGAATCATAGATGGCCATTCACAGTCTTTTAAGACCCCAGACGCTACTCACCGAAGTAGAAAGTAGAATATTTTCTTTATAAACTATGTTATGCCAATTGAGCTAGATGTTCCCCGAGACCATGGTCCCCACAGCCCTCGGCCCAGCAGTTCAGTCCCTCAGGGAGTTTGGATGTGTCTATGGAGCTTTTGTGACCTTGCATTGGACAAGTTGTGCTGGCTTCCCCAGTATTGTGTACTGTCTTACCCTTCACCAAAGTTACCACTTAGCTATTGTCTATTTAATGTTTTTCCATCCCCCCTACCCCCCCACTCCTTCAAAACCATCAAAGATTGTTTCATTTTGTGTGTAAACCTTTTCATGAGTTTTTATAGTAGTGGTCTCATACAATGTTTGTCCTTTTGTGATTGACTTGTTTCACTCAGCATAATACCCTCCAGATTCATCCATGCTGTGAGATGTTTTGCAGATTCATCATTGTTCTTTACTGTTGCGTAGTACTCCATTGTGTGTATGTACCATAGTTGGTTTATCCATTCATCTGTTGATGGGCATCTAGATTGTTTCCATCTTTTTGCTATTGTGAACAATGTTGCAATGAACATGGGTGTGCATATGTCTATTCATGCGGCAGCTCTTATCTCTCTAGGAGTGGGATTGCTGGATCGTATGATACCTTGTCTGTAATCTTTACAGCAGCAGATCACCAGGTCTTTCTTCTGTGGCGCTGCTGGGTGGGTTCGAACCACCAACCTTTAGGTTAGCAGTCAAGTACAAACCGCTCTCACCACCCAGACACCTTAATAACACGGTAATGCTTACATAATTCATAGATACTATTGTTTATGTTGAAACATGAAAGTTGAGACACGAGGCCCTGGGAGAAATAACTGGACCTTCCTTCTATTTCTTCTCAACAGCATCCACGTGACTCGGAAAACAAAAGGAAGCATTTCTGTCCGTTTTGATCTCTGATACATCCCTAGCATTCAAACAGTACCTGAAACAGAGTAGGGGCTCAACAAATGTTTATCAAATGAATTAAGTATCCTTGCAATTAAGTGTCTCATCCATTTCTAAGTCCCCAGAATCCAGTGGACATGTTTGTTGAATCACCTCTGTATTTCTGTGGCATTTTATCAGGACTGTTCCCAACCCAAACTCGACCTTAACCTCACCATGTCCTCGTGATATCATGGAACGTGAGTTTGGTTTGTTTGCTTGTTTTCTTATCATGACCTGACAGGGGAGAGAAGAAAGCCACAGCACTGTGAATGAAATGACTTCACCAAGGTCGTTCGGCTAGCAGGAATTCTCTAATGCTGATCTAACATTTTCTCCACTAGACCGAACTTCAGAAAAATTGGATCTCAATTCCCATACCTAAATAATATGGCCTGAAAAGAAGAGTTCAGTGAAGGGAAACTCAATGGAGAAGAGTACTTAAGAAAAATCCATTTACGCTGCGCTTGGAGTGCTGGGGCTTCAGGTGCTATTTTGTGATCGGATAAAGCCTGGCCTCTCTATCTGAAAGTCTGGTAACTAAGCCTCATTCTGAGATCCCATAATTTCCCCAGAGTTATCTGGATCCCTGAGATAAACAGAAGTATTTTTAGGGCTGGCGCAAACGGGCATGCCTCCAGGTTTCTACTGAAATAACCATCTCCTTTATCATGTCAGGGTTGTAAGATTGCTGGACAACTTGAATCATCCGGAATTATCTACCAGCTAAGCAGAAGAACGATAGCTTTGTTAGCACCAGATCACAGGGTAAAACACATCTATTCATTCCACGAAGACATGAGTGCCACAATGGGCCAGGTCCTGTGTTCGCTACGTCCCTGAATACAGAGATGTCACCACGAGTTAACAGTTACTTAGAACTTACTACATCCCAGGAATCTGTTCTAAGTCTTAGCTAATTTAATCCTTACCAAAATCCTGTCAGGTAGGCCATGCTATAATACCCATTTTACAAATGGGAAATTGAGGTGCAGAGAGGTTAAGTTGCATCCCTAAGTTCACATAGCTAAAAAGAGCTGGAGCAGGGATTTGAGCCCAGGCAGTCTGGCTCTAAAATCTATGCTTTGAATCTTGAAACTATATGAAGATGAGTTAGACATGACCTCTGCCCTCTAAAATCTCCCGGTCCATTGGGAAAGACTGATGCTAAGAAAGTCCTCATAACTCAGGGTGATAAGTGAGAACAAAATGAGCAGGGATATCAAGAAGGGAAGGCCACAGAGAAGTCGTGGGACTGCCACTTCGTTAATTTCTCAATTTATAATTTTGAATAGGTAATATATACAATGATACAAAATTTTATAAACTTCAGAAGATATCAACCAGTTCCCTGTCTGTAAACAACTACTTAATCATTTTATTACATATGTCTCCAGAAATAGACTATGAAAATAAAAGCAGCTCAGCATAGTCTGTTATGTTTTTAAGCAAACTATAAAACTATATACATACTCTTGCACATTAATTTTCTTCGCTATCAATGACATACGTTGGCGCTCACCCCATATTAGTATTTATAAGGCTGCTTTATTCCTTAATTAGGCTTTTTATTTTGAGATGTACGTAGAGTCACATGCAATAGTCCTGTTCTTTTTTATGGTTGTATAATATGCCACTGCACTGATCACATAATTTGTTTAATGGGTCTCTATGAATGGATATTTAAGTCATTTCCAATTATAAATACTGATGCAATTAACATACTTGTACACATCATTTCACATTTTACAGAGTAAATATCTGTAGGATAAATCTTTAAATGTAGAATTTCTGAGTCAAAAGGCATGTGAAATTTTAATTTATACTTATTGAAAATTTACCCTCTATGGAGATTAAAAGGAGCCCTCGCGGTGCAAACAGTTCAGCACTCAGCTGCTCACCAAAAGGTTGGTGGTTCGAACCCACTCAGTGACTCTGAAGGAGAAAGACGGGGTGATCTGCTTCTGTAAAGATTATAGCCTACAAAACCCTATGAGGCACTTCCTGTCTGGCACACGGGGTTGCTGTGAGTCGGAATCAGCTCAACGGCACCTAACAACATGGGAATTATACCAATACCTACTCCCAACAGAACAAACAGCTGTCTGTACTATTTCAATTTTTTGGACAATTTGAGGTTTTCTTCATTGCCTGATTGATGGCCAGGTCTTTGAATTTCTGTTTGCTGAACAAAGAGTTCAACATATATCAATTCATTTATGTTTTTAAATGTGTCATTTGGATCTGTAGCTTCGTTCACTTTCTGCTCCCTGGCTCTGTCAATAACCAAAATAAGCACTTGCAGTAATAAAATGCCGTTGTCTATTTCCCTTTTCGGTTTCTGTAGCTTTTGCATCATTATGAAGGTTCATTCTCTGTTCTTGGGTGCAGAGGTATTCAAACTTTACAGCTTCACCGAGGGCTGAATGGTTTATTATTATTCGACCTTGTTTGAAATTAAGCTTGCACTCCCTGCTTTTGTTTGTTTGTTTCCATTTCCCAGCATGCCTTTGCCCAGACTTTAATTCTCAATCTTGCAAGTCACCTTGTTTTGGGAGAGTCTCCTAGGAGAGTCAGAGGGTTGAATTTTGCATGTAGTTCAGCCTTTAATAAGTGAGTTTAACCTACTCTCACGTATTAATATGACATATTTGGTTTTAATTCAGTTGTCATGTTCTATGTTATGCCATCTGTTGCTACAGCTTCTTTCACTGTATTGTCTGCGTTTTCTCTGCATTTGTTGGGAAGAGATTCTGATAATTTAGAAGTTTTTATTTCTATACTTAATCGTCTATTTCTTTAGAAAAACTCCTTGACTCCCTGCTATGAGCTATAACCCTGTTACTATGATGATACTGTGTTGCAATCCTCCCTGTTCACTCTATTCCTCTACCAAACATTATGTTTTTATACTATATTTCACAGTTTACCTTTATATCTTTAAATGTATCTATTATTTGCTTTATCAGCTTTAAATGATATAATCGACCTTATCTTCCACTCCAGCTCCCAAATTTTGTTAGCAATGTAATATACTTATCATCATAGTTCATTACATTTTCATTCTTTTCTGTAATCAAATTTTCTCATTTAGTTTAGTTTTTATCCTACCACACCAAATCCATTACCGTCGAGTTGATTCCAACTCATAGCAGCCCTACAGAACACAGCAGAATTGCTTCATAGGGTTTCTGAGGTTGTAAATCTTTATGGAAACAAACTGAAACATCTTTCTCATGAGGAGTGGCTGATGGGTCCGAACTGCTGACCTTTCAGCTAGCAGATGAGCACTTAACCTCTAGACCACCAGGGCTCCTTGTCTTGATCCTACAGTTGAATGAGTTGACTTCTTCTACCAGCAATTTTTTTTTTTTGGCAATACCTACTCCACTCATCTCTTATTTAGCTGAAATTCATCTTCTAGTAGTTTCTTTAAGACTACCTGATAGAGCTTGCTTCACGTCCTCTTCTCTTTCGGCAAGCAAGGTTTTATCATCTGCAATATCGCAGGTTGCTAATGAGTCTTCCTGCAATCCTAATGCCATGTTCTTCTTCATATAGTCCAGCTTCTTGGACTTCTTTTTTTCTTTCTTTTTTTATTGCGCTTTAGATGAAGGTTTACAGAACAAATTGGTTTCTCATTAAACAATTAATACACATATTGTTTCGTGACATTGGTTGCCAACCCTGCAATGTGTCAGCACTCTCCCCTTCTTTACCTTGGGTTCCCCATTTCCATTTGTCCAGCTTTCCTGTCCCCTCCTGCCTTCTTCATCCTTGCCCCTGGGCTGGTGTGCCCATTTAGCCTCATATACATGGTTGGGTTACGTGTATTGTTGTTTGTTTTATGGCCTGTTTAATCTTTGCCAGAAGGGTGAACCTCAGGAGTGACTTCATTACTGGGTTAAAAGGGTGTCCAAGGGACAACATACTCTCGGGGTTTCTCCAGTCTGTCAGACCAGTAAGTCTGGTCTTTTATTGTGAGTTTGAATTTTGTTTTACTTTTTTTCTAACTCTGTCTGGGACCCTGTATTATGGTCCTTGTCAGAGCAGTCTGTGGGTGATAGCAAGGCACCATCTAGCTGTGCTGGACTCAGCCCGATGGAGGCTGTGGTAGTTGTGGTTCATTAGTCCCTTAGACTAATCATTCCCTTGTGTCTTTGGATCATATGCTACCTCCTGAAATGGTTGAACATTGACCAAACCTTTTTGGTACAGTAAGTCTTTGGTTTTCTTCATTCTCCCCTGCTCCAGACAGTGTGGGACCAGTGCAGTATCTTAGATGGCTGCTCACAAGCTTTTAAATAATTTCAGCAAGATTTTACTTGCATGTAATATTAATGATACTGTTCAATAATTTCTGCATTCTGTTGGATCACCTTTCTTTGGAATGAGCACAAATATGGATCTCTTCCAGTTGGTTGGCCAGATAGCTGTCCTCCACGTTTCTTGGAATAGATGAGTGAGCATCTCCATCCGTTTGTTGAAACATCTCAATTGGTATTCCATCAATTCCTGGAGCCTTGTTTTTCACCATTCCATTCAGTGAGGCTGAGACCTCTTCCTTCAATACCATTGGTTCTTGACCATATGTTACTTCCCGAAATGGATGAACGTCCACCAGTTCTTTTCAGTACAGTGTCTCTGTGTATTCCTTCCATCTTCTTTTGATGCTTCCTGTGTCATTCAATATTTTCCCCATAGAATCTTTCAATATTGCAACTCAAGGC
This sequence comes from Dugong dugon, assembly GCA_030035585.1. Lineage (NCBI taxonomy): Eukaryota > Metazoa > Chordata > Mammalia > Sirenia > Dugongidae > Dugong > Dugong dugon. The sequence continues at coordinate 24,499,695 of CM057482.1, read as the reverse complement.
TTGAATTTTTTCTTCACTACTTTCAGTTTGAGAAATGTCGAGTGTGTTCTTCCCATTTGGTTTTCTAACTCCAAGTCTTTGCACATGTCATTATAATACTTTACTTTGTCGTCTCGAGCTATCCTTTGAAATCTTCTGTTCAGCTCTTTTACTTCATCATTTCTTCCATCTGCTTTAGCTACTCTACATTCAACAGCAAGTTTTGAAGTCTCCTCTGGTATCCATTTTTTTTCCTTCCCTTCCTGTCTTTTTGATGACCTCTTGACTTCTTACATATGACAGAACTGTAGGTTCTCCTTATATATTGACATAGACAATAGAACATACCAGGGCCTCAGTCAGGGCAACTTTTTAGATATAACCAAACGCCTCATAGGACAAAGTTCCTAGGCTGAAATGTGAAGGACCATAGACTCAGGAGACTTCTGTGTCAATTGGCACAATATAGCTCATAAAGACAAACTTCTGCATCCTACTTTGGCGAGTAGCATCCAGGGTTTTAAAAGCTTGTGAGTGGCCATCTAAGATACAACTGTTGGTATCTTATTATCCAGAGCAAAGGAGAGTGAAGAAAACCAAAGACTCAAGGGAGAAATCAGTCCAAAGGACTAACGGACCACATGAACCACAGCCTACATGACCCTGAGACCAGAACTAGATGGTGCCCAGCTACCATTACCAACCACTCTGACTGGGATCATAACAGAGGGTCCTGGACACAGTGGGAGAAAAATTGTAGAACAAAAAATCAAATTTACAAAAAAGACTAGACTTACTAGTCTGACAGAGACTGAAGGAATCCCCAAGACTATGACCTTAAGATACTCTTCTGAACTGGAATGGAAGCCATTCCTGGATACCATCTTTCAGCCTAACCAGAGACAGGCCCATAAAATAAACAATAACACCTGAGAATACATGTTCCTTAGAACAATCAATTATACGAGATCAAAAGGGCAACATTTGCCAAAAAAGCAAAGATGAGAAGGCAGGAAGGGGTAAAAAATCAGGGCAAGAGGAAACAGAGAAACTAGGATGGAAATGGGGAGAGTGCTGACACACTGTGGGGAATGAAACCAATGTCATGGAACACTTTACGTACAAACTATTGAATGGGAAACAAATTTGCTCTGCAAAGTTTCACCTAATGCACAATAAAAAATTTAAAAATAAATGAAAATAAAAACATCTATAGCAATTTGACAGAGCAACTTTTTATGTCTGTTGAATTTAATAATAAATAATTTAGGCTTATATTTTTGTATGTCTTCTTATTTTTTTCTGGTAGATTTATTGTTATTTTGCAGAATTTTATAAAAGTGTTGATTTGAACAGACTGAAAATTAAAAAAAAAAAAATTTTTTTTTTAAACTGGTCTTTCACATCAGATAGTGTGAGAATCACTGCTTGATAAAATACTCAGCCACAGGTGACAATGCAGGATTAGTGCTGTGGTGTGCTCTGTGAAGCCAGTGGTGAAGGAGGTTGGGGCCCCTATCCAAGGATGTTAAAATTCAGCTGTGAACAAAGCCCAGAGTCAAGTGTAAAAGATGGTCTAATATTGCAAAGACAGGAGTATGTCTGTCTGTCAAAACTGAGGTAGCCAGGAGCAGAATCCAAAATCAGTATTTGGAGTGGGGAAACTGGAGCAGCAGCAACTGGTTAACAGGGTGACCAGGACAATTACCAGAATAGGCAATGGTGCCCATACATGTTTGCCTGTTTGTGTTTGTCTGTGTCTGGCAAGCACACTTGGTTAAAGTGGTAGGATAAAGGGCCAGCACAGAGACAGCCAACCTCTTCTTGAATCCTAGGGCTAAGAACACCAAATGGAAAAATTAAGTATTAAAACTATATAGCTCAGGAATCATATATCTGATAATGGTTTAATATCCAAAGCACATAAAGAACTCCTCCAAATCAATGAAAAAAGACAAACAACACATTTTAAAAATGAGCAAACGACCTGAACAGACATTTCTCAAAGAAGATTTACAAATGGCCAATATACACATGAAAAGATGTTCAGCATCCTTGATCAACAGGAAATGCAAATCAAAATGACAATGAGATACCACTTCACACCCGCTAAGATGGCTGTTAGCAGGGGCACGGAAAATAACAAGTGTTGAGAGGGCTGGAGACATTGGAACCCTTCCCAATTGCTGACGAGTCTGTAAAATGGTAAAGCCACTGTGGAAAACAGTTCGGCAGTTTCTCAAAAAATGAAACGTAGAATTCCTGCGTGCCCCAGCAATTTCACTCCTAGGTATATACCCAAGAGACTTGAAAGCAGGGACAAAAACAGATACCAATGGTTACTGCAACACTATTCACCGTAGCCCAATGCGGAAACAACCCAAGTGTCCATCAACAGACAAATAGATGAACAATAGGTAATATTCATACAATGGAATATTATTCAGCCGTAAAGAGAAATTAACTTCTGATACACACTACAAATGGATGAAACTTGAAAACATTACGTTGAGTGAAATTAGACACAAAAGGATGAATATTACATAATCGTGATCCCATTCATGTGAAATATCTAGAATAGGCAAATCCCTAGCAACAAAACTTTCTAGAAGTTACCAGGGCCTGGGGTTAGGGGTGAGTGAAGAGTTATTGTTTAAGGGAGGTTGAGTTTCTGTTTGGGATAATGAGAAACTTGCTTCCAATATAGAGCAGCACCTTTCTCCCCTGACCCATTCAGTGAGGTTATTTCGTGCATGTGTAACATAGTTAGATTCTTTCATCACAGCTGGCTTTCCATCTTAGGATCGCCCACTTCTATATGCTTTGAAAATAAATAAATAAACTCAGATGCATTAAGGTTCACCCTTTGTGCTGTAAAGTTTTATCAACAAGTGCATAATGTGGTAGACTAAATAGTGGCCCCCAAAGATATACAATACCTGGAACCTGTGAATATTACCTTTTAAGGCTTAAAACTTGATTAAGTTAAGGATCTCGAGATAGGAAAATTATCCTGGATTAGCCAGGTAGGACCAAATGCAATCACAAAAGAAGAAAAGGAAATGCTACAGACAGAAAAGGGGAGGACAATGGGAACTTGGAGGCAGAGATTGGAGTGATGCAACCAGCAGCCACCAGAAGCTAGAAGAGGCAAGGAATGTATTCTCCCCTAGAGCCTCTGGAGGAAGTGTGGCCCTGCCAACACCTTGATTTCAGTCCAGCAATACTGATTTAGAACTTCTGGCCCCCAGAACTGTGAGACAATACATTTCTGTTGTTTTAAGCCACCGAGTTTGTGGTAATTTGTTACAGCAGCCCAGGGTAATGAATACACATAATGTCATGTTATCCACCATTACAGTATCATGCAGAATAGTGTCACTGCCCTAAAAATCCCCTTTGCTTCATCTATTCAGCCCTCCTCGCCTAACTCAGAGCAACCACCAATCTTTTGATATGTGTGTGTGTGCGTGTGCGTTAAGAAGCAGCAACCTGCTCAGAGTATAAATGGGGAAAGGGAATGGAGTCCATTGGAGAGTAACTAGGACACCCTGCTTGGTTCCATTTATGCTTATGTGTTCAACAAGATTTTTTTTTTTTTTAACTCCCATTGTCTTGCTCTCCTTATGAAAGTTAACACATGGACTTCTGTCAGGATGGCAAAATAAGTGTATATGGAAAGAACTACCTCTTGCTCAGAAAACATTCAAATGATAGATAAGCTATCACAAATTTTTTCTTTTTATGTATGTCAGGAGCCCTGGTGGTGCAGTGGTTAAGCACTTGGCTTCTAACCAAAAGGGTGGCAGTTCGAATCTACTAGCTGCTGCTCGGAAACCCTATGGGGCAGTTCTACTCTGTTCTATAGGGACTTTATGAGTCAGAATTGACTTGACAGCAATGGATTTTTAAAATTTTTATATCAAGCTATTATGAATTGAACTGTGTCCCCCCAAAATGCGTGTTGGAATCCTAAACTCTATACTGTGGGTATAATCCTGTTTGGGAATCGGGTTTTCCTTTGTTATGTTAATGAGGTCATATCAGTGTAGGTGTGTCCTAAACCTAATCACTTCTGAGTTATAAACAGAGCAGATTACACACAGGTGAGCACATAAAGATGCCACATGAGGATCACCTACAGGCCTAGGAACCAAGGAACGCCCAGGCTACTGATGAGGAAGGAATCGACACAACCAAGACCCTGATTCGAAATGTTAGCCACTCAGCTGCTAACCAAAAGGTCGGCAGTTTGAAACCACCAGCCACTCCGTGGTAGAAAGATGTGGCAGTCTGTTTCTATAAAGATTACAGCCTTAGAAACCCTGTGGGGGCAGTTCTACTCTGTCCTACAGGGTCGCTGTGAGTTGGAATCGACTCGGTGGCAACAGGTTTTTTACAGGCTTGTTTTTGTATGGTTTGTAGGGTAAGAGTTTTTTACACTTTTAAATGGTCCGTGTTAAATGGTTGTATAAGTACCTGCATAACACCCTTGATTTTGCTTGTTGGTCTGCAACACTAAGATGTTCACCAGACTTTTGCAGAAAAGGCTTGCAGACCCCTCCCTTAGAGTATCAACGCCCTCATGGGCACAGCAGTCAAGGATCCAGGCCTCGAGCCCAGAGGATGCTGTACGTGGACTTCCTGCACAGAGCCGGGAGCCTGAACGCACTGTCCCATCTATGAATAGCGAGTACTGGTTGCCATCGAGTCTATTCTGACTCAGGGAGACTTCATGTGTATCAGAGCAGAACTGTGCTCCATAGGGTTTTCAGTGGCTGGTTTTTCATAAGTAGATTGTCAGGCCTTTCTTCTGAGGTGCCTCTGGGTGGACTTGAACCTCCAATCTTTCCAGTAGCAGCCAAGCATGTTAACCATTTGCACCACCCAGGGACTCAATCTGAGGGTTAGTATCTTTCTATAGCTGTAGAAAGGAGCCCTCGTGGCACAATCTGTTAAGCTCTCGGCTGCTAACCTAAAGGTCGGCTGTTCGGACTCACTGAGGGCTCCTTGGGAGAATGATGTGGCAGTCAGCTTCCATAAGGATTTACAGCCTTGGAAGCCCTATGGGGCAGTTCTACTCTGATCTTGCCTCCCACGCCCTTTTCCCCCTCCCGCCACCACCCAGTTCTCTCTTTCAAAAATTGTTATTAGATGGATTTTGGAACTTACGGATTTATCCTCCATGTCTCAGAATATTTTCTTCATATTCTATTTTTTCCTTTGTCTGTGACATGAGAGAATCCTAAATTCAATCTTATATAGTTCATTAATTCAATTCTATTCATTCTGCTGTTCAGCTCATTTATTGGAATTTTTATTTTAACATGTATATTTTAATTTCCAAGAGCTTCTATAAATGTCTTCCTTGTATCATAACTATCTGCTTTTGGAGGGGTGTGTGCGTATACATACACAGTAAAACCCTGTCCTAATGCAGTGTTGCATAACAGCAAAATTTCTTAGTTATCTAGTGCTGCTATAACAGAAATACCACAAGTAGATGGCTTTAACAAAGAGAAATTTATTCTCTCACAGTCTAGGAGGATAGATGTCTGAACTCAGGGCGCCAACTCCCAGGGAAGGCTTTCTTTCTCTGTCGGCTCTGGATGAAGGTCTTTGTCATCAATCTTCCCCTTGTCTAGGAGCTTCTCAGCACAGGGGCCTTGGGTTCAAAGGTCCGCTCTGCTCCTGGCACTGCTTTCTTGGTGGTATGAGGTCCCCCTCTCTCATTGCTTGCTTCTCCCTTTTATATCTCAAAAGAGATTGCCTCAAGATACAATCTAATCTTGTAGTTTGAATCCTACTTCATTAACATAACTGCCTCTAATCCTGCTCATTAACATCATAGAGGCAAGATTTATAACACATAGGAAAATCATATCAGATGACAAAATGGTGGACAATCACACAATGCTGGGAATCATGGCCTAACCAAGTTGGCACACATTTTGGGGGGACACAATTCAATCCATAATACAAAATAAATGAAAGGCCCAGGGTGAACACCAGCACAGCTAGCCAGCTGAGAATCATAGGGTGCAACTGCAAAATCCAAATCCGTCCAGGTCCCAGATGAAGTTTGGCACCTGCTGATGATGGTTGTCCATTTTGGTTTAAATATCAATCATCCCAGTTAATTGGCCTAATAATGTGTTTAGTGCTTCTGTCCTACCTTCTAGTTCATTATGTAGTGCCTGGGGTCTTAAAAGCTTGCAAATGGCCATCCAAGGCATAGCAATTGGTCTCTATTCACCTGGAGCAACAGAGGAAGAAGGTGAGTCAGGAATACAAGCGGGAAATGGAATGTGTGGTTAATTGCTTCCATGAACAATTGCCTCCTTGGCCATGAGACCAGAACTGGATGGTGCCCAGCTACCATTAATGAACATTTTGATCACAGATTCTATAGAAGAATCCTGATCAAAAGGGGAAAAATGCAGAACAGAATTTAAAATGTTCATGGATGCCACACTTTCTGGAACCATGGAGGCTGGATGAACTCCTGAAACTATTTCCCTGAGATAATCTTTAAACCTTAAACCAAAAATATCCCCTGAAGTCTTCTAAAACCAAACAATAGTTTAACTGGTAAAAGATGTCTGCTTTGAGCATTATGCTCTTTTAAGAGCTATCTATATGGGATCAAATCGACAATAGCAACTTGAAAGATTAGATAGGAACCTTAGGGGACAGTCAGTTAATGGGGGAGGAACAACTCAGTAAAGGAGGGTGACAATGGTTGCACAACTCAAAGAACGTAATCCATGTCACTGAATTGTACGTGTAGAAGCTGTTAAATTGGTATATGTTTTACTGTGTGTATTCTCAACAATGACTAAAACAAAATAAATAAAATTTTTAAAAGTATGTCATCCTCCAACAATTTTACTAATTTAACATGTTGTAGTAAAGTCCATATGTCCTAGTTATCTAGTGTTGCTATAACAGAAATACCTCAAGTGGATGGCTTTAACAAACAGAAATTTAGTCTCTTACAGTCTAGGAGGCTGGAAGTTTAAATTCAGTGCACCAGCTCCAGGGGAAGTTTTTCTCTCTCTGTCGGCTCTGGGGGAAGGTCTTCGTCATCAATCTTCCCCTAGGTCTAGGAGTTTCTCAGTGCAGGGACCCCACATCCAAAGAACACACTCTGCTCCTGGCTCTTCATTCCTGGTAGTAGGAGGTCCCTCTCCTCTCTGCCTGCTTCTCTCTTTTATATCTCAAAAGAGATTGACTCAAGATACAACCTAATCCTGTAGATTGAGTCCTGCCTCATTAATATAACTGCCTCTAATCCTGCCTTATCAACATCATAGAGGTTAGGATTTACAACACATTAAGATAATCACATCAGATCACAAAACGGTGGACAAGCACACAATACTGTGGACCATGGCTAGCCAAGTTGATACACATTTTTTAGGAACACAATTCAATCCATAACACCATGTAAAACATTTCCTATATACTTATAAATTTAATGGCCAGTCCTTGGGTGGCACAAATGGTTATGTGCCTGACTACTAGCTGAAAGATCGGCAGTTCAAACTCACCCAAAGGTGCCTCGGAATACAGGCCCAGTCCTCTGCTTCTGAAAGGTCATAGCCTGGAAAACCCTATGGAGCTGTTCTAATTTGTCACACCTGAGGTCACCATGAGTAGGAATCAACTCAATAACAACTAACAACAACTAAGTTCTATCAATAAACCTGTATTCTGTATCTTACATAAAACATTTTCTTCCTCAAAAAAAAAAAAAAAAAATCAATGGAGACTATTTTGAACCATATGGCTTCTGGGACTTCCAGGGTAGCAGGAACTATTCCAGAACTCTCCTGGCTAATCATTGACCATTTTACCAGCTCAGTCTGAGGATAATACCAAGGCATGGAGATTCTCTGTCTCTCAGCTTCCCTGCCAGCCTTTTCCCTACCCAGTCTTGCTCTCTCTCCGTATTACTGGTCCCCACCTCCAGAAAAGGTAACAGCCATAGCCTATGGCGGAAGACGTGAACCAACACCAATCACATTATATCTAAAGTCACATTATGATAGGGTCTGATACCTTAGGATAGAATACTTTTTTGTTTGATTGTATTGGCCCTTTTGTGCAGGGCTGGCTATCTTCAAATGTCTGCTGACTCTTGATTGTGCGCTCATCTTGTGGACTGAGACCCCTGGTTGGTTGATCAGCTGTTGGCCTGGGAGAAGGGGAAGGAATCACTCCTGCAGTGTGCCCTGTGCTCACTGGGGTTGGGCGGGCTGGCTGGGCTCCCTGGCAGCTGGTCTTCTGGGCATGAGTGGTCCCTGTTTCTCTCAGGTGCTGCCAGGATCCCAGGGCTTGGCCCCTCCTTTCCATTTCAAGCCCTACACTCACTCTTCCTGCTTGGAGGAAAACAACAATCTCTGCCGCTTGTGAAAATGGGAGAATGTTGTACAGAGTCAACCCACTTGGCTGCTCTCCCAGCAGCGACCCAGCCAATAATGTTGTCAGTTTCTCCCAGGCTCTTTCTGAGCCCCAGCTTCTACCACCTCCTGACAAAGAGCAACCTCAGTGACTTTCCCTTTCCCACCTTTCTGGCCCCTGGATGGTGCAAACAGTTAAGCACTTGACTATTAATGGCAAAGCTGGTGGGTCAAACCCACTCAGAGGCACCTCAGAAGAAAGGCCTGGCAATCTGCTTTCAAAACATCATAGCCTTGGAACCTCTATGGAGCATGGTTCTACTCTGTCACCATGAGTCCGGTTTGACAGCAACTGGTTTGGTTCACCCATGGAATCTACCCTTGTTGTCCTGAGCTTTATCTTCCACGTTGTCCTGAGCTGTGTCTTCCCTCTGCTGTTGAGGGCTTTCCTGGGGACTTCCTGCCTGCTTTCACCTTTCAGAGATCCTTCATACATTCCAGACTGAGAGTACCCAATGTTGTTTACAAGAGTGTCTACACTAAAAAAATAATTTTTCTCTCATTTCTATGGATTTTTTTGTATGGGCGGAGTGGGAGCAGGGAACTTGCCACATCATGTTGAAGCCACTAAATGACTCTTCACAGGGGTGTTTTTAAAATACAGTTGAGTTTCTGTTTATGGTGATGGAAAATTCAACAGTGGGTATGGGTGATGATTGCACAACATGCTTGATGCAATTTATCCCACTGAATCCTCCACGTGAAAAATGTTGACATGGCAAATGTTGTGTTATCGGTATTTTTACCACATTAAAAAACAAAAAATGTAGTTGAAATCCAAATATCTTATTTAAACAACATCTAGTTTTCACTCTTAATGTCTTTGTTGTGTGACCTTGGACAAATCATCTCACCTGTCTGGCTCCATTTTTTTCACCTGTGAAAATGAAAGACCTGGGCAAGCTGATCTTTCAGCTTCTTTCCAGTCTGAAATTCTATTTTTCCATTTTAAATGCATCTGTGTATGACCACCCCAATCAGGCCTCATAACCCCAATTGCCATAAACAGCTCATCGCCTTTCCGTCCTTTATCTTCAAGGAGAATCACATGATTAACGCGACCCCTTCCCAGTCCCTGCTTTTGCGCTTAGTGTTACAGTACAACCTCATTAACTTGGTGACACTAATTTAGAAGATATGATAATTCCAGGACTGGAGCAAAGTTTATCTTTGTTTAGAAAAACGTGACTTCATGGAAAGTGCAGATAAACGGTATCAACAGCACTGCAAGCCAGTGTTCAAAATCCTTAAGAAGGAGCTATTTTTCAAGCCCCTGCAAGCATTTTCGACACATGCATTTTTATCTACCAGGAACCTACTTTTAACTCGGAGCATTCGACCAAGTAGCCTAATGTTCAGGCCTCTTGTCTGCCCTGAGCCTGCCTCCTTTCCCTGAGGCCCTGTTATGTGTGTTGCACAGTACTTCGAAAGTGAAAAGAATTCTGTGCAGCACAGAAGAGTGAGTAAGCCACACTGCAGTGGGAACGAAACAGTGAACTCCAGTTGTGCAGCAGCGAGTAGAGGATTTCTCACCGCGGCTGCTGCCGCCTGGCGAAAAGGGTGCAGGGGAGCTGACGTGTGACACAGGAAGTAGAAGGAGAAGTGCTTCCAGGTGGCATTTACCAGCCAAAGTCAGACACTAACAAGCCATTTCGTCAGGTAGCCTTGCAGCTTTGGAAGAGAGTCCTGTCTTCAAGATCTGTATATTTCACAAGCGCCATAGATGATTTCTGGAGTCCCTGCATGATGCAAATGGTTAACATGTTCAGTTGGTTGCTAACCGAAAGGCTGGAGGTTCGTGTTCACCCAGAGGTGTCTTGAAAGAAAGGCCTGGCGATCCACTTCTGAAAAAATCAGCCATTGTAAACCCTATAGAGCACACTTCTACTCTAACACACATAGGTTTGCCATGCATTGGATCAACTAGACGGCAACTGGTATAGATGATTTATAAATCCACCCTTAGTTGAGAAACGATAAGGTGGTAAGAAGGGATTATCAACTGATAGTTAATAAGACCCACCCTGCAGCAATGCCTGGAACTTACCTGCAATTGACATAGGGATGCTTAAGTCAACAGTTTCCTAAACCGTTACATTCTTATTATTGTTAAGGACAGGTATCTGAGCTGTGTCGACCCAACAATGTTTGCAACCAAAATCCTTATGTCCAGAGTGAGCAGAAGAGCTGGAAGCAGCCCTCTGCCAAGAATGGAACTCAGACAGCACATCTGCCTGTAGTGGAGCATGTCAGCCCTCCCTGCAGAAATATAAGGACAGGGAACTGATTCAAGCTACCTGTGATTCAAATTTCATACCTGGCACCTATTTGCCTAAAAGGAAACTTAAAATTTCTGAGGAAAATGGAGATTTTCGAAATTCTCTGGGAAAGGGGCTCATTGTCTCAGTTGGGTGGCCAGATGGGTGGCCAGTGGATGCTGAGGGGAGAGGGTGCATATTGTACTTCAATGGCCCCTCTTACTGTATGGAGGCTCCAACTCATGGCAACTCCATGTATAACAGAACAAAATGTTGCCTGGTTCTGCACCATCTTCATTATCATCGACATGTTTGAGTCAATTGTTGTGATCATTGTGACAATCCATCTTATTAAGGCTTTCCTTTCTTTTTGCTGACCTTCCACTTTACCAAAAACGACGTCCTCCAATGATCGGTCCCTCCTCACGATCCATCCAAAGTAAGTGGGTCAAAGTCTCAGACAATATTACATGATCCATAGGGTTTTCTTTGGCTAATTTTTGGAAGTAGATCTCCAGGCCCTTTTTCCTAGTCTGTCTTAGTCGGAAATCTCCACTGAAACCTGTCCACCACAGGTGACCCTGCTGGTATCTGAAATCCTGTGGCATAGCTTCCAGGGTCACAGCAACATGCAAGCCACCACAGTACAACAAACTGACAGATGGGTGATGGCATGGAGATTGAGGGTGGACATTCTTAGAGACTGACGTTCTTGTGAGCTAAGAAGGCTAACTATTATGTCTCTGTTAGCCAGCCACCACACTCTCAGCCTGTTTTGCTGATGATAGCAATGCATTTGTGGCAGATAGGGATATACTGTTAGATTTATTTTCACTTTCCCCATTTTTTATTTTTCTTTCCTTCAGTATCTCAAGTTATTTCCCTAACTGGTTTTCCTCATCCCATATTTGCCTTGAAGATCAAACTCCACAAGATGTTGGAGATCTCTTTACTTGTACGTGAAGCTGAAATAACCGACTTCTTCATCAGAGTACCCATTGCCATCGTTAATGAGGTGATTCTCTCCCGGCAAGATGAGCTTCGACCTCTGGAAAGAGATCACAGAGCTGGCGAGCTGTGGGTTTCTGATAATGGGAAGCTGATCCTGCCTGGCCAAGGTTTTTGGCTAAGAAATCTGTTCTATCATAAATCAGCCCCTCCTTCCCAGATGTGTCAGGCAAGGAACTTTCCAGATGCTTGAAATTTCAGTGCCAGCTGCCAATTCCAGGTTGAACTGAGAATTTCAAGACTATAAAAATGCAGACTAGGAAGCCGAGAGAGACATTTCCCAAAAGCTGTGCACGCTGATGACAATGGCAGCTTTATCTGTGATAGACAAAAGTGTCCAGTGTTAGGAGGAGGACTTTGAAAATTGTGGTACATTCACTTAGATGGCATGTTCTTCGACCATCAAAAAGAATAACATGACATCTAAAGCCACAACTCATCTGTCAGTTTGTCCTATTGTGGTGGCTTGGGTGTTGCTGTGATGCTGGAAGCTATGCCACCAGTATTTTAAATACCAGCAGGGTTACCCATGGTGGACAGGTTTTAGCAGAGCTGAAGAAATTAAAGCAGTACATTGATGTGGGAACCGCCAGAAATTCAAGCCAAATTCAGACGTGGACGACATAGAACAAGGGATATCGTTGCTGATGTCACATGGACCTTGCCTGAAGGCAGAGAATGCTGGAAAGATGTTTACCTGTGTTTCATTGACTATGCAAAGACATTCAACTGTATGAATCATAACAAATTCTGTATAACATTGTGAAAAATGGGAATTCTAGAACAGTTAATTGTCTTCATGAGCAACCTGTACATAAACCAAGAGGCAGTAGTTTGAACAGAGCAAGGGGATACTGCGTAGTTTAAAGTCAGGAAAGGTGGGTGTCAGGGTTGTATCCTTTCCCCATACTTATTCAATCTATATGCTAAGCAAGTAACCAGAGAAGCTGGACTATATGGAGAAGAATGTGGCATCAGGATCGGAGGAAGACTCATTAACAACCTGCAACATGTAGATGACACAACCTTGCTTAAAGCACATACCGATGAAGATCAAAGACGACAGCCTTCAGTATGGATTGCACCTCAACATAAAGAAAACAAAAGTCCTCACAACTGGACCAAGAAGCAACATCATGATAAATGGAGAAAAGATTGAAGATGTCAAGGATTTCATTTTACTTGGATCCACAATCAACACCCACGGAAGCTGCAGTCAAGAAATCGAATGATGTATTGCATTGGGCAAATCTGCTGCAAAAGACCTCTTTGAAGCGTCAGAAAGCAAAGACGTCACTTTAAGGACTAGGGTGTGCCTGTCCCAAGCCATGATATTTTCGATCATCTTATATGCGTGCAGAAGCTGGACAATGAATAAGGAAGACTGAAGAAGTATTGATGCCTTTAAATTATGATGTTGGCGAAGAATATTGCATATACCATGGACTGCCAGAAGAATGAACAAGTCTATCTTAGAAGTATAGCCACAATGCTCCTTACAAGCAAGGCTAGCCAAACTCTGTCTCAGGTACTTTGGACATATTATCAGGAGGGACCAGTCCCCGGAGAAGGACATCATGCTTGGTAAAGGACAGGGTCAGTGAAAAAGAGGAAGACCCTCAACGAGATGGATTGACACAGTGGCTGCAATAGCCGGCTCAAGCATAACAACGATTGTGAGCATGGCACAGGACCAGGCAGTGTGTCGTTCTGTGGTGGGTAGCGTCGCTATGAGTTGGAATCGACTTGACGGCACGTAACAAAAACAACAACGACATGTATATATATATATATGTACAGACACACACTTACAGTACATTGACAGGGAACTGCCAGAAATTCAAGCTGGGTTCAGAAGAGGACTTGGAATAAGGGATATCATTGCTGATGTCAAATGGATCTTGGCTGAAAGCAGAGACTACCAGTAAGATGTTTACCTCTCGGACGCTCAGCCCAGCCTCTGCCCTACTCAGGCAAATGTTACAAAGCCCTTTAGCTCTCCCAGTAAGTGCCTGGGGATACCCCACTCTGCCAGGAAGCCTCCTGCCTGAAGGTGCTCAGCTCTGTCACTCTGTGAGTCAGCACGCCTACTGTAGCCACCAGGAGGCCCACTGCTCCGTCTCACACTGGTCTCTTGGTTCTGCTGCCTTTGTTTCTCTGTCACTGCTTCTTGCCATCTTGCTCCATCTTTGGTGTTACAGCTCTCTCTGTCTTCTGGGTCTAGGGGGTTCTCAGCACAGGGACTCCAGGTCTGAAGGACATGTTCTGCTCCTGTCTCTTCTTCTGGGATGGCTCATTTTAAACCCAGAGGAATGTAAAAACAGACCAGTCCCCTCGTTAGGGTTCCATAGACCTTATTTGCATGGTCCCACCCCCACAAGCACTATATTTGCATAGTCCCATCCAATCATTTGGTGGGAGTTGCAAGACCATGGCAAGAAAGGACATATAAAGGTGATCCATCGCACTGCAATATTTGTCACAAATATATCTTATATTTTCCCCACAGTCTGAAGCTTAAACACATATGGGAAATCATCATCATTTTACAGGTCCCAAGTAGCAGGCATTTCCTGTTAAATTAAGTTGGTAATGGCATTTATTATATTAACTAAAGCAATTTCCATCCCATTGCCATGAAAATTACGCCCTGTGTTCTGTCTTTGTGGTGATGGCCTTCTTTTGCTGGTCACATCACTGTTGGCCCTGCAAGTGCTCTTGCCAATTAAAAAGATGCAATTAGATGACAGTCTCTCCATCTTCTAAACTACCAGTATTAAGGAAAGAATGTTTCGTTCTGAGGGACAGAATTAGGTCTTTTCACACTAATTCATGGCCTGAATTAGAAGGGGATACTTGATTTGTCATTTTCCTTAGTTTGCTGTAGAGCTATATTTAAAGTCTTGTTTATAAAATCATGAGTTGATAAATGAATGCAACATTATAAACCATTCTAAACCTAGAGGATTGTGGGCTAGAACTACAGTGGTATGTTTTGTTTCTGGAAGGAAATATATAAATCACCTAGCTCTATGGACTTACTTTATTTTAAACATTTATTTGTTTAATGAATAGGTGACATACGTGTGCTATATAAAATTCATATGTACAAAAGGTACACGGGGTACAATGAAAAGAACCAATCCAACTGAGTATTTCATATCCAAATTCTGCACACCATTTCCTAAAACTGGTCCCCAGTTAATTATTTTCCCTCTCTGGGGCAATCAAGGTTACCAGTTTCTTGTGTATCCTGTGGGTTTATTTTATAGTTAAGGAAAGTGGGGCTTAGAACACCAAACGATTCATCTAAAGTCAAACAGTATGTTATTTGCTGCAGTGGGACTAGAATCCTGGCCTCTTCTCTTCCACTATACCATATTTTATCAAGAGCCTGGTGGTACAAGGGATTTGCAACTAGCTGCTAACCTAAAGGCTGGCAGCTCAAACCCACGGCACAGCTCTGAGGAAGAAAGGCCTGGCAAACTGCTTCCATAAAGATTACAGCCAAGAAAACCCTATGGAGCAATTCTACTCTGTAACAAATGAGGTTGCCATGCGTCAGGGGGGCAGGGTGATGGTATGACTCCATCGCAGCTAACAACAACAAACCTATGGTCCAGACTGTCGGCAGACTCCAGGCAAACTAGACACTCTTTCCCTAAAATGCAAACCAAAACTTTCTAATAAAAGCAGAAAGCTAAGGAACATTCAAGACAAAGCATTCTGATTTGGCTGAATGCTCAATAAAGAACACAGAATATTAATTCTGAAAGAGATGTATAGGAAATCTATTCCAACAGCCTCCATTTATAGGTGAGAAACTGAGGATCAGAAGGGGGAAGTAATTGCCCAGTAAATTAATGCTGAGTGGACTTATTCGCATTGACTCTGATCTGTGCTTTTGACTTTGCAAACATAGTCTAGACTCTCCCCGCACCACCCCCAATTGTTATCTCTTGGTTCTTCTGGCTGTATGTGGGGCACTATGGCTGAGTTATAATAGAAAATGCAGGAGCATATCGATTTCCTATAATGGTTTTATCTATAGAAGCTTTGAGAGGACATCCTTTGGCTGGAAGATTTGGCACTGATATCCGAAAACCTTAACTAAGAAGGGATGTTCCAACACAGTGCCTCCTGACTGTAAACAAATGAGCCTTTGCTCCTCAAGAAAAGCCTTTTTCTGCACCTGCAGACCGTAACTCTTTGACCTGTGCCTATTATAGAATGCATCATTTAGCTAGAAATGGGTTGCTAGGCATTAGGGACATCTTGTTGTCTTCTTACTAATGCAAGTTACAGGCTTCAGGGAAAATAATTACGGAATCAAGCTTTTAAGGGAAGCTATGTACTACTTGAATTGGCGTCCCTGGGTGATACAAACAGTTAACATACTCGGCTGCTAACCAAAAGGTTGAAGATTCGAGTCCACCCAGAGACACCTTGGAAGAAAGTCCTGGCAATCTACTTCCAAAAAATCAGCCATTGAAAATCCTATGGACTACAGTTCTATTCTGACACACATGGGGTCATGATGAGTTGGAATCAACTCAGTACAACTGGTTAGCATCAGTGCTACCCCTAGACTCCATATCCAAGAGTCCACATATACAATTACTCTGGTAAATGGCCACAGGTCCCTTTGGGGAAGGACTGGGGAAATATTGTTTCTTAAGGGGGATCAATAGCTCTGGGTCTATGAACTAGCTTAACTCTGCAACTGTAGGAGGAATAGTGATCTTATGTTGCCGTGACTGACATTGGCCTCTGCTCATCAGATCTCTACCACACAGGGGCACAGTGATTCAACCTTACTGCAATTGTCACCTAATCCAGATAGGAGTTTGACTTACCTGCCCAATGTGCTTCTTCCAGCCCACTCATGAAAGGACTTAGACAATACCAGATTTATTGACATGGAATCTTAAACAATATTGCTTCAGGCCAAGGGACCTATTTAATGACAAAGGAGATATGTGGATATGTAACTACCACACACTGCATCACCTTGGAGATGCCAGCCTAATACAGCAATGAAATGCCTATTAAAGACTCAGACTAAGTGCCAGATCGGAGGCAACACTTGCAGAATTAGGGTTCTTTTCTCTAGAATATAATACCTGCAATGAACCAATACCTGTTGTTGTGTTCCCAATACCAAGAATGTGCATGATTAGGAACCAAGAAGCACACATAGAAGTGACCTCTCTCATCATCATTCCCAATGACTTTTTGGCAAATTTGTGCTTCTTGCTGCTATAACTCTGAATTCCACTGGTTCAGAGGTCCTGATTCCCAGCAAGAAAGAGCTTCCACTGGAACACAGTAAGATTCCACTGAACTGAAAGCTGTGACTACTACTTGTCATTTTGAGCTTCTTGTGCCAGTGGACCAGCAGGCAAGAAAAAAAGAGCTACCACATTGCCATCACTAGAAACTAGGGTTGCTGCTATACAACGGGGTTCAATATGGAACCTAAGGGGTACTCTGGAATGCTCTTAGTGCTTCCTCACCCAAGGATTATGATAAAAGGGAAATTGTAGTAACCACTAGCCAACAATTGCAAGGAATTTAAGGGTTCAGACCTGTTAGAGATGAAGCTATGTGTCACCCCACCAAACAAGGAACCTAGACCAGCCAACATGCTGGATCAAAGTATGGGAACTCTGGAAGAAGAAGGGAAAGAGAAAGATTAAAAAAAAAATCAATTACTGCCTTGGGACCAGTTGCAGCAGTAGAGACATGAGCTTGTTCTGCTAACCCTTCTGTATTAAGTCTTGCAGAGGTGGTGGCTGGCCACCAAAATGAAGGCTCTATGGCACAAGCAGTATAAGGATTGGGCTGTATCAGATATTTCTTATGATTTGCCTCCTATTCTCTCTGCCCACGTTTTACTCCAACTATTGCTATGGCAACCAGCTCACACAGGTGTAACCTGACAGCACCTAGCCCTGATTCTGCCATGAATCTCTCATTTTCTGCCCTTGGGCTTCTCTGGATCACACCCAGTATTCACTCACACATACGTAACCTGCAAGTGGAAGAAAATTAATGCCCCATGGGATAACCTTAAGTCAATGGGGGATGAAAGCCAGCAGATAAATTCTCCCCTATTTGGTATCTTGGGTGGACAGTCATGAGGCACATTCTGTCCAGCTTCTCAGAAGGTCCCAGTGGAATTGATCCTAGTTACCCGTAGTGGTGACAAACTCAAGAATACAGTCTGGATCAGTTTTTCCTTTGTCCCTTTGCCCTTTCTCCTTCCTTTACTCCTGATCTCTGAGATCTCTTCTCAAAATAAACCACCTTCCCATAAGTCCTTATCACCGATTCTGCTTTCTGGGGGGACTCGGGCTGTCCCCCTTCACCACTTTTCCTACTGTATAACCAAGAGGCGCAATTCAAGACACTCTTAATGAAGAATGTCTCCTCCAAAGTGACTTTCTGCCTCTGTCTAGAACCCTGTTGATGAGTTTTGACTCTATACGCGTATCTATTTGAAAATGGTATTGAACATCTCACTTGACATATCCTATGGTAAAAGCTATTTGACAGGAAAATCTTGCTTCCCATTCTTCAATCCTCATTTCTCTTTCCAATCGTCCTTGCAGCTACTGACACTCAGAATCAAAAAGGTGAAGAAACTCTCCTACACTACCCCATTTTTCCACCAGTCTTCATCTTTCCTGATCTAGATCAGGGTTCCTCAACCTCAGCACTATTGACATTTTGGGCCTAATAATTTGTTGTGGGGGCTGTCCTGTGCACTGTAGGATATTTAGCAGTATCCTTGGCCTCTATCCACTAGATAGATGCCACAAGCTTCCCCTCAGTTGTGACAACCAAAAATGTCCCCTAGCAGCAAAAATCACCCCTGGTTGAGAGCCACCAGGCTAGGCAATTCTGTTGGTCCCCCAAGACGTCATCTATCCTGTACTCCTGTAAAGAAAATACTTATCTCTCCTTTTCTAAATGAAAACGTAAATTATCAAATATTGTCAAGCAGCTGCTAGGTGTTAGTGTGTGGTAAGCATCATGCCATTGGGACCCTACTTACTGCTTCTTAAGTGTTTCATTTCATCATTCATTCATTCACTCACTCATTCGTCTAATATTTATTGAGTGCCTATTCTGTGCCAGGAAGTGTTCTAGGCACTGGATGTACAGCGATGAAGAAAGGAGATAAAAATCTCAAGGCATGTAGTGGTCACTCCACATGGTATAGTAAAAAGTGTGTGAGGTTTGGGATGAATACAGACCTGGGTTGAAATCCCATTTTTGTCACCTTCAAGCTGTTTGGCCCTACGAAGTCACTTAGCTTCTCTGAATCTCAGTTTCCTGGTTGGGAAAATGGAGGACTATAACGCTTACCTTGGCAAGCTAACTTAAGGAGTAAAGGCGATGTATGCAAAGTGCCAGTACATAGTAGCTGCTCACCACGCGGCAATTATTCTTATTTAGAATGAAATTTTGCTGCATTGTTGTGGAAGATCGGAACTGGGAGGGTCCTTTGAGATCAGATGGTTCCACTCTTCGTTTACAGAACAGAATACTAATACTTAGACTGGAGACGAGGCTAGGAAGAGAACATGGGCCTCCAGATCACTTGTTCACTTCTCATTAAATGAGATAATATATGCAAAATCACATTGAAATGATAACATTGGAAGGTATTATAATTACCGTATTTTTATACAAATAACACTTGCCATCTACTTTTGTTTTCCAACCACTCCCTCCTCCCTGAGGTATTTTCCTAAGTACTGCTATGCCAAGCGCGCTTATGAAAATACCTGGGAAGAGGGAGGGATTGGTTGGCAAACAGACGTAGAAGGCACACATTATTTTTGTAAAAATACGGTATCACTCCCGCTTCCATTTCTCTCATCTCTTGGGGGTGTTTAGTAGTGAACATCCTCAGCAGTAGCAATAATTAGATGATTGTCATCTCCTGTAAGTCTTGGTCATCTTTTTTGCATTGCTTATTTAAGCAGCACATATTTATTAAATGCCGATTATGTGTCAGGAGTGTCCTTGGTATTGGAGACTTGAGGTGAACAAGATGGTCAAGATCTCTGTCTTCATGGTACCTACATTTTAGGAGGGGGGATTGACAAGAAATAATTGAACACGTTAATAAGTGAAATGATTACAGATTGTCAAAGAAGCCAAGAAGAAAAGAAACCGGGTGTCATGACAAAGAGTAACAGAGGTGACTTGCTTGGATAAGGTGATAAGAGAAGGCCTCTTTGTGGAAGTGACATTTAAGCTGAGACCTCAAGGATTAGAAGGAGCCAGTGCTGTGAGGAGTGGGGGAAGATGCTCCAGGCAAATTGAAGAGCAGGTGCAAAGGTCCTGAGGCCAGAAAGAGCGAGTTATGTTTGACAGGGAAAAAGGAGGCCACTGCAACTAAAGCACAGTAAGAAAGGCTAGAGAATGAGTCAGGGCCCATGCAGGGCCTTGAGGCTGGATAAGGCATTTATATTTTATCCCTAGTACAGTGGGAAGTCATTGATGTCCTATGGGGCCCAGGGGAGGGGTGGGGGGATTTTCCGGATTTGAAACAAATAACAACAACAAAACAGTTACCATGTGAATTTACTGCAACTCATGGCACCCCCTACCCACGTGTGTCAGACTAGGACTGTGCTTCATGGTGTTTTCAATGACTGATTGTTCAAAGTAGATCGCCAGGCCTTTCTTCCAAGGTTTCTCTGGGTAGACTGGAACTTCCAGCCTTTTGGTTGGCAGCCAAGCACATTAACCGATTACACCACTCTTTCAGATCTGATATACCGTGTAAATCATCCTAGTTTCTGGGTAGAGAGGGGTCATTGGCTGTAAGGAGCTCAAAGAGTGAGGAAGCCTTGCCCACACAGGGACGGAAGATGTACCAGCCTGGCTGGCTTGGACCCATGCCCCTTGATTTCAGCTGTCACTGCAGATAAGAGTAGGATTACATTTGACAGTTCTCACAGATGCAATTTTTATTTAGCCTTTCCAGAGCTCATTTAGGTTGGCATTTGAGTAATGAATACCAGGAGTGTTTTGCCCAATATGGGGAGGCAGGTGACAGACCCTTCTAAAATGCAAATCTGACTGCTTCGCTCCCTTGCTTCAAACTCTTCATTACATGCTGGGTAAAGGACATGGTGCCTGGCATGGAATTCGGGGCTCTTCAACATGTGAGCCCTGCCTGGCATTCCAGTACTATCCACCACCCCTACACTCCCTACTCCCCTCAACCTGAACTCCTAAGTCACCTGAACCCATTGTGTGGTTCTGTACCTCAATTACTCTTCTCACCTTCTCTTCCTTGCCTATTTGGACTCATGCAAACATAGGGTAACAAATGCATCCCAGTATTCCCAGGACTTTTAGCTCTGGAAATCCTATGTCCTGGCCAGCCGCTCACTCCTAGGACAGTTGGTCACCATGTTGGTTTTATTGGTCACCCCATACAAACATTTCCTGCTCCAGGAAGCCCTTAGTGATCCCACCAGACCGAATCTGAGGCTTCTGCTCTGTGTTCCCAAAGCTCCCTCCTCTTCCTTAACCTCCAGCTTGGCGGGTCTGCAGTGCATTGTTACTGTGTGTCCAGGCATCTGTGTCACTTGGGTTGAAGACCAAGGTAAGGTTTTGTGAATCGCTATTCACTCGCCAGCCCTCCGTAGCTGAGGGAGCCATGCAGCAGAGGCAATCCAGGAAATAAGGGTGTTTCTAACCAGCCATGGTGAGGTGTCCCTAAACTTCTCATTGGTTTCCTGCCCTGGCGAGTTTGGTAGGGCTTCTGAGACGCTCCTCTCCCTGCCCAGTTCCCCCTTCCTCTGAAGAGCCCTATCAGCCACACAGTTTGGTTCCTTCCTTGGTTTTCTGCCCAGGGCTGCAGTTCTTCACTGAGTATCCAGCCCAGTTTGGTTCCCGTTGTTGTTGTTGTTAGGTGCCATCAAGTGGGTTCCAACTCATAGCAACCCTATGTACAACAGAAAGAAACACTGCCCAATCCTGCGCCATCGTTGTTATGCTTGTGCCCATTGTTGCAGCCACTATATCAATCCATCTCATTGAGGGTCTTCCTCTTTTTTGCTGACCCTCTACTTTGCCAAGCATTGTATCTGTCTCCAGGGACTTGTCCCTCCTGATAACATGTCCAAAATATGTGAGATGAAGTCTCACCATCCTCACTTCTAAGGAGCATTCTGGCTGTACTTCTTCCAAGACAGATTTGTTCGTTCTTCTGGCAGTCCATGGCATATTCGATATTCTTCACCAACATCATAATTCAAAAGCATAATTCTTTTTCAGTCTTCCTTATTCATTGTCCAGCTTTCACGTGCATATGAGGTGATTGAAAACACCATGGTTTGGGTCAGGTGCACCTTAGTCTTCAAAGTGTTATCTATGCTTTTTAACACTGTAAAGAAGTCTTTTGCAGCAGAGTTGGCCAATGCAATACAGAGTTTGGTTCCTTGCCTGCTGCTTCCATTGGCATTGGTTGTGGATCCAAGTAAAATGAAATCCTTGACAAGTTTAATATTTTCTCCATTTATCATAATGTTGCTTATTGGTCCAGTTGTGAGGATTTTTGTTTTCTTTATGTTGAGGTGTAATCCATATTGAAGGCTGTAGTCTTTGATCTTCCTGAGTAAGTCTTTCAAGTCCTCTTCACTTTCAGCAAGCAAGGTTGTGTCATCTGCATAATGCAGGTTGTTAATGAGCCTTCCTCCAATTCTGATGCTTCATGTAGGCCAGTTTCTTGGATTATTTGCCCAGCATACAGATTGAATAAGTATGGTAAAAGGATACAACCCTGACGCACAACTTTCCTGACTTTAAACCATGCATTATCCCTTTATTCTGTTTGAACAACTGCCTCTTATCTATGTACAGGTTCCTCATGAATACAATTAAGTGTTCCGGAATTTCCATTCTTCACAGTGTTACCCATAATTTGTTATGATCCATACAGTCGAATGCCTTTGCATAGTCAATAAAACACAGGTAAGCATCTTTCTGGTACTCCTTTGGTTCCTAGTCCACCTAAAATGGGTCCAGACTCCCTGAGAGTTCGCACTAGCCTCGTTCCCTCAGTGGGCAAGGACATGATCCTTCTGTTGGCCACGATACTGCTGTAAGCGGCCACTCCTCTGGAAGCCTGACTCACATCATCATAGAATTCTTGCCCCATCGTTCGTTACTGTTGAGTTCATTCCAATTCATAGCAACCTTATAGGACAGAGTAGAACTGCCCCATATGGTTTCTAAGGAGACGCTGGGCGATTCAAACTGCCCACCTTTTGGTTAGCAGCCTAGCTCTTAACCACTGAGCCACCAGGACTCCAAGCAAATACATAGAAACCAAAAATTATTAGCGGTTAATAGGGGTGAGGAGGAGGGGGAAAGAGGGAGTTTTTGCTAAGAGTGCATTGACTGTATGTTAATGATGGGGAAATAATTTGACAAAGGATAGGGAGAACGGTTGCACAACTTGAAGAATGTCATCAGTGTCTCTGAATTATACATGTAGAAATTGTTGAATTGGCAAATGTTTTGTTGTGTATATTTTCACCACAAAAAAAAAAATCCCACTGGGGGGTTTTTTTTTGTTGTTGTTAAAAATCAAAGTGTACAAAAGAGACAGCCTCTCTGAAGCAGGAACAGAATGTTGTAGAGAGAGGGTGGATGATTTAGAGGAAAAGACAAAAGGATGGAGCAGACAGACAGAAAAAGAAAAGAACGTGATGAAGAAAGAAATGAGTGAGTTCAGGGATGTTAACGCGCAAATGAAAACTCGAGTGAGATGGTTTTAAAACCTGACCGCAGATTCTTTCCCAGTCCTGCCGTTGAGATGCGAAGTCTGGTTCTCCTCCTCTAAAGTACGAATGAGCGCTTTCCCTAGTGCCTTCCATTATAAACATAATGCAAGCCATGTGTGTAATTCTAAATTTTCTAGTAGCTGCTTTGCAAAAAAAGGAAAAAGAAACAGTTGAAATTGTTATATCTTTTATTTTAACCAAACATATCCAAAATATTATCATTACGACATGTAAGAAATATAAAAACATGTTAATGAGCTATTTTATATGCTTTTTTTGAATACTAAGTATGTTGAAATCCTGAGTGTATTTAACACTGAAAGCACGTCTCAGTTCAGACTTGCCTCACTTTTCAAGTGCTCATAAGCCATATGCGATTAATGTCTACCATACTGGACAGTGCAGCTCTTGACCAATATCATAGGGCAGAGGTAATGCTGTGTAACTTCCAAAGCTTGGTCATAAAAGGCCAGCAGCATCCACCTTGCTTACTAGGAACACTCACACTTGGAGCCCAGAGGCATAATGTAAGACATCCAACTACCTTGAGGCTACCATGCTGTGAGGAAGCCCAAGGCACATGAAGATACCGTACGTAAGTGATCTGATGTCATTTCTACCTTAGCATGGCTCTTGCATCATCCCAGCCAAGTACTACAAATGTGAATGAAGGTTCTAGCCCCAAGATATTCAAATCACCCTCAGCCATTCAAGATTTCCTAGCTGAGGTCCCACACATTGATTCTGCCCCATAGAATCTGTAAGTGTAATAAAATGGTTATTGTTTTACACTACAAAATCTTGGGGTGATTTATTACACACTAAAATTTGGTAGTATAAATCAATAACTATTTTGTTATGCTTGCATCCTTTAATAGGCCTTTCAGTGAAAGTCTGCTTGTGGTTTAAAAATGTTTAAAATCTCTTTATTTTTCCCTTTCTCCTAGAGCATACTATGGTAAACACTAATAGAAGATACCACCTCAATAGAAGATGTTAAGAATAGAATTGATGGAACTAGAAATGAAATAATTGTTCTGGAGGGAAAAGTATAAAATATGCTCTGGAATTTAGAGGAATAGAAAAAAGAGATTAAAAAACTATTTAAAATCTTTTATGTATGGAAGTCAGAAGATGGGTAAACAATTTACTTGTGTCTTCTTGAGAAGAAGCGAGAATTGAAGCAATATTAAAGGAATATTGGGAGGAAGGCTTCCTAAACATTTTGACCGACCATAGACTTATCATCAACAACCAAACCAGAAAAAAACTGAGTGATATATTCAAAGTATCCATCTAAATTTTTATTATTTGCCATAGTATCCTTTAGGAGAAAGGGCAAACAGAGATATTTCTAAATATTCAAAAACTAACAGCTTACCACACACAAACTTTCACTAAAAGGCCTCTTTAAGGATGTATATAAACACAAATGGAAGGTATGAGATAGAAGAAACAATGATGAAACCCAAAGAAATTGATAAAATATGTTGGCAAATTTGATTAAATATCACCTAAAGCAATCTAATAGTTTCGTATTAGAAAGGTAAAACTAAAATTAGAAATAATAATGGCAAAAAGTGGTAGGTTTCAATGGGTAGCTAAATGTACAAAGCCCTTATTCATGAATGAAGTTATAAAAGAAATACCGTCCTAATGAGAAACTATTTTGTTCTGTAAGCCTTCATCTTAAGTGAGAATAACAGCACAATTGGAAGAGCGTAGTCAATGTCACTGAACTGTGCATGTAGAAATTTTTGAAATGGCGTATCTTTGGCTATGTATTTTCACCAAAAAAAAAAAAAAAAAAGGCTGAGAAGTTAGAGGGTTAATATGTTGTGGGGTTGTTAACCAAGGTCATAAAACAACACGTGTACTACTGTTTCATGAGAAACTATTTGTTCCGTAAGCCTTCACCTGAAGTACAATAAAAAAAAGAAGAAGGAATACCGTCTTTAAAAATATATATAGTTAAATATGTATTTTTAATTAACGGTAGGCCTTCAAAGAATGGAAACATTATCTACAGTTTGCAAATCAAGAGAGTGAAAAAAAAAGGAAAACTATCAAGTCAGTAGAAGGCAGAATAAAAGAACAGAGAGAAGCAAAAAGAAAAAAGTCAAGAGAAATAAGTCTAACTACGTGAGTAATACTATTCCATTTACATAGCTTAAAAACCAGTGATGCAGTGCTTTATAACATTCGTGGATACATAAAGACCTAGTAAAAGCATAAAACACGTGCACGAGGATGATGCAAATTCATGACGGTAGTTAACGTCGGGAAGAAGAAAAGGTACTGGCATAGGTTCTGGCACACAGGGGGCTTCAAATTTCCCTGGAACATTTTATTTCTTTGAACAATGCACAATTAAATAGAACATTGTTAAAATTAGATCGAACTGGTGTAGTACCTACAAAGATATTATTATATTATTCTGTATTTCTAGCTATTAGGAGCCCTGCTGGTGCAAATGGCTAAGCACTCAGCTGCTAACCAAAAGACTGGCTGTTCAATTCCACCCAGTGGCTCTTCGGGAGAAAGACCTGGCAATCTTCGTCTACAAAGATTACAGCCAAGAAAACCCTATGGGGCAGATCTACTCTGTCACATGACAATTCTAATCTATCAATTTCTTTCTGTTTCACCACGGTTTCACTATGAGTCTGAATTGACTTAACAGCACGTAACAACAACAACATTCCTAGCTACATGCTTGAAATACTGTCAATGAAATGAATCTAGAGGGAAAAGAGTACAAAAACCCATTCTCTATTTGTAACCCTCTTCTTTGTACCCAGAGGAGGCTGAATCTGAATGGGATCTGCGAACAGTAGCAAAAACACTTTCACTGGCATTTCAGAAGAATGATGAAAAGTTAGGCTTTAAAGCAAGCCTATGAAACTTGGAACTGCTGTTCTGGTAACAATTGGACTCCAAAATGCAAAATCTGTTTGCAAACTTCCCTCCCCATGTGTGTTTTTTAGGAAATCTCAGGATGCCAACTGAAGGATGAGTTAGTCTCTCAGCCTTCCAATCTGGAGACTCAGCCAGAGCCAAGAGAGAGACGTGTCACAGTAAACACATGGGGACGATGGGTGTTCTACACGAGTAACATTCTTTAAAAGACCCACAAAGCAGATTTGCTGATAGACTGTGGGGAAAATAAACTCTTTTAAATATGCCTCTTTAATTGAGTTCTTAAGAGACTTGAGTCAGCCTTGTTAATATTACCGATATGTTATTTAGTTCCTAAATTTGCACTCATTCCAACACTTTACCAACATGTACCAACACTTTCTATTCCTCTCCTGTGATCCCTAGATCCCTCCCAGAGGTTCAGGATTTCAAGAGCACAAATACGCTTTGGAGTGAGTTCCTCTCAGAACCATACCTGCTCCCGTGACTGTTAACAAATTAGAGGCAGGAGAGTATAAAATGCCTAAATGAACCAAATGGGACCTCTCGGTGTTCCCTCTTGGCACTCATCATTTGCTGACCACTACTCTTTCGGTTTCTCCAATGTGGAACATATTCATCACATCCATCCTTCAAAACCCAGTTTAAAATTTACTTCTGCTTGAAGCCGTCCCATGTCAACAGGCAGAATATTTTGTTAGTGTAGAACTTTGTCTACACTACATTTTGAGACATCTCTCTTTATATATGGCACTATACTCATGTGTCCATTTCAGAGTACTTTAAAGACAGGTATCTATCTGATTCATTTCTGTATCTCCCCTTGAATTTATCAGAGGTACCTGTACACAGTAGCTACTCAGTGATACTGTCTCATTGATAAAATTCAGCTCTGTGCTCCACAAGTTATACCTGGTTAATGATGGGCTAGTTATGCCCAGCTCCATTTCCTGGAATCCAGATTTTCTTAAAAAAGGGTGTTGTTTTTGTTAGCTACCATCAAGTCAGCCCCAACTCATGGAGACCTTATGTATAACAGAACAAATGTTGTTCAGTCCTGCATCATCTTCATGATTGTTGGTATATTTGAGTCCGTTGTTGGAGCTATTGTGTCAATTCATCTCATTGAAGGTTCCCTTATTTTCACTGACCCTCTACCTTACCAAACATGATGTCCTTTTCTAGCAAATAGTCTTTCCTGATGACATGTCCAAAGTAAGCAAACTGAATTTCACCACCCTTGCTTCTAATCCTGATGATTGCAGATTTAAAAATTCAGACCCTTCCACTGAGTACAGTAAAAATAATTGCTCAATCAAAACCACAATGAGATACCATCTCACCCCGACATTACTGGCATGAATCAAAAAAACAGAAAACTGCAAAAGTTGGAGAGGCTGCCGGGAGATTGGAACTCTTAGGTACTGCCAGGGGGAATTCAAAACGGTACAACCATTTCGGAAAACAATATGGTGCCTCCTTAAAATGCTAGAAATAGAAATACCATTGATCCAGCAATCCCACTCCTAGGAATATATCCTAGAGAAATAAGAGCCATCACACCAATAGACATACACACACTCATGTTCATTGCAGCGTTATTCACAATAGCAAAAAGATGGAAATAACCTAAGTATTCATCAACAGATGAATGGATAAACAAACTATGGTACATACACACAATGGAATACTACACAATGATAAACAGCAACGATCAATCTGCGAAACTTCTCATAACATGGATGAATCTGGAGGGCATCACGCCGAGTGAAATAAGTCAATCATAAAAGGACAAATATTGTTTGAAACCACTATTATGAAAACTGATAAAAAGATTTACACACAAAAAGAAATAATCTTTGATGGTTACGAAGGAGGAGAGGGGTAGGGGGAGAGAAAAACACTAAGTAGACAACAGATAAGTGGTAACTTTGGTGAAGGGTAAGAAAGTACACAATACTGGGGAAGCCAGCACAACTTGTACAGGGCAAGGTCATGGCAGCTTCATAGACATAGCCAAACTCCCAGAGGGACGGAATTGCTGGACTGATGTCGGATAACATCTAGCTCAATTGGCATAACACAGTTTGTAAAGAAAATGTTCTACATCCTACTTTAGTGAGTAGCGTCTGCGGTCTTAAAAGCTTCTAAGCAGCCATCTAAGATACTCCACTGGTCTCACCCCGTCTGAAGCAAGGGAGAATGAAGATAACCAAAGACACAAGGGAAAGATTTGTCCAAACGACTAATGGACAACAACTACCCCAGCATAACTAGATGGTGCCCGCTACCACCACTGACTGCTCTGACAGGAATCACAGTAGAGGGTTCTGGACAGGGCTGGAGAGAAATGTAAAACAAAATTCTAACTCACACACAAAAAAGACCAGACTTACTATTCTGACAGAGCTTGGAGAAATCCTGAGAGTATGGCCCCTGGACACCCTTTCAACTCAGTACTGAAGTCACTCCTGAGGTTCACCCTTCAGCCAAAGATTAGACAGGCCCATAAAACAAAACGAGATTAAATGGGCACACCAGCCCAGGGGCAAGGACGAGAAGGCAGGAGGGGACAGGAAAGCTGGTAATGGGGAACCCAAGGACAAGAAGAGGAGAGTGTTGACATGTCATGGGGTTGGCAACCAATGTCACAAAACAATATGTGTATTAACTGTTTAATGAGAAACTAATTTGCTCTGTAAACCTTCATCTAAAGTATAATTTTTTAGAAAAAGGAGAAGAGAAGAGAGACACACGGGAGAATGCCATGTGATGTGGAGGCAAGAACTGGAGTAACACCACCACAAGCCAAGGAACTCCTGGGGCTACCATAAGCTAGAAGTGACAAGGAAGGATCTTCCCCTAGAGCCTTCAGAAAGAGCATGGCCCTACTGACACCCTGAATTCAGACTTCTAGCTTCCAGAGCTATGAGACAATAAATTTCTGTTGTTTTAAGCCACTCCCAATAAGTAAATAAAGAGGAGTATGCAAACAAACGAACAAAAAAACAGTTTCTCAAAATCTAAATGGCTGCTTCTTGAGAGGGTCAAAGAACTAACAAGGAAATGGACAATAAATTTCTGTTGTTTTAAGTTACCCAAAAATAAATAAATAAAGAGAAGCATGCAAACAAACAAAAAGTTGCTCAAAATCTAAATAGCTGCTTTTTGAAAGAGTCAAAGAACTAACAATGAAATGGAAAATGAATGCGCTAACACCCTGGGAGAAAATGAGAACCCAGAGAGGTAAGTCTCGCAGTTAAGGATACATTTGCCCTACAGGCATATGATAATGGTATAGGAAGAAGGAAAGAAACAGTTTCAAAACTGAGGTTCACTTTGGAGATGTCCTGAAACAAGAAAGATAATGATCCTAATTTAAGTTGGGACCCCAAAAGTCTATAATCTGAGGGTAAGGATAAACTAGAAATTAACAACTCTTGTGCAGGCCTTATGTCATCTAAAGGCTCCAAGTAGCCTCAAACCTTGGACTTAGATGATGACGATGGTACTGAATTTGTAGAGCCTCCCAGGTGCCTGTCAGAAGCTAATAAAATCCTAGCTGAAGGAAATCACCATCATTCTAGGCGTCAAATCATTTTTCCAGGTAAGTTTTCAAATATAAAGTTCAGCACACAAAGTTAAGCATACTACTAAATAAGACCCCATGAGCAAAATATCAGCTGTGACAATGAACAACAGAAACATTTGCAGAGTAATTTGAGATATTGGAACTATCATCAGACTGCTAGAGTCTATGAAATAAAAGCCAAGTTTGAACATTTTATCAGGAAGAAGAATGATAAAAATTAACAATAAAAATAAAGCAATAAAAGTGACATAGTATATTTTTAATGAAGCAAATATAAATTATAGAACAGAGAAATTAAAAAAAATTAAGAACTCAATGGTTGATTTTAACAGCAGATTAATGTAGATAACAACTGAAGAGAAGAGTAGCAAACAGGAAGATATATCAGAAGAAACTATGCAGAATGAAGAACAGAGAAACAAAAAATAAAAAATACAGAAACAAAAACAAAAAATAAAAAATACAGAAACAAAAACAAAAAATACAGAAGAGTTTCTAGAGACAGAAATGATATGATAAGAACATCTCACATATGGGAATTGGAATCCCAGAAGTAGAAGCGAGAGAACGAAGTAAATAAAATATTTGAAGAAATAATGATGAACAATCTTCCAAGCTGATAAAAGACAACAATTAAAAAAAAAAAAAGATTCAAAGAAATCCAATTAATTTCAAGCAAGATAAATAAAAAGAAATCCACACCTACACACATCGTAGGGAAAATGCAGAAAACCAAAGACAAGGCAAAAATCTTAAATCAGCCAAAGAAAAAAGACAAATGTTTTTCAAAATAACAACAGTTAGGCTGACAGTTGACTTCTTAACAGCAATAACAGAAGCTAAAAAAAAAAAAGGAGTGGAATTTTACATGTTGAAAGAAAATAACTGCCACTCTAGACTTTATATATAGGCTGAAGATCATTCATAAGTGGCTGCAGCGGTGCATTGACAGGTAACTGCCAGAAATTCAAGATGGATTCAAAGAGGACGTGGAACAAGGGATATCACTGCTGATGTCAGATGGATCTTGGCTGAAAGCAGAGAATACCAGAAAGATGTTTACCTGTGTTTTATTGACTATGCAAAGGCATTCGACTGCGTGGATCATAACAAATTATGGATAACATTGTGAAGAATGGGAATTCCAGAACACTTACTTGTGCTCATGAGGAACCTGTACATAGATCAATTGGAAGTCATTCAAACAGAACAAGGGGATACTGCGTGGATTAAATTCAGGAAAGGTGTGCGTCAGGGCTGTATCCTTTCACCATACCTATTCAATCCGTATGCTGAGCAAATAATCCGAGAAGCTGGATTATATGAAGAAGAAGGTGGCATCAGGATTGGAGGAAGACTCATTAACAACCTGCATTATGCAGATGACACAACCTTGCTTGCTGAAAGTGAAGAGGACTTGAAGCACTTACTGACAAAGATCAAAGACCACAGCCTTCAGTATGGATTACACCTCAACATAAAGAAAAACAAAATCCTCACAACTAGGCCAATAAGCAACATTATGATAAATGGAGAAAAGATTCAAGTTGTCAAGAATTTCATTTTACTTGGATCCACCATCAACACCCATGGAACCAGCAGTCAAGAAATCAAACAATGCGTTGCATCGGGCAAACCTGCTGCAAAAGACCTCTTTAAAGTGTTGAAAAGCAAAGATGTCACCTTGAAGACTAAGGTGCACCTGACCCAAGCCATGGTATTTTCAATCACCTCATATGTATGTGAAAGCTGGATGATGAATAAGAAAGACTGAAGAAGAATTGACACCTTTGAATTGTGGCATTGGTGAAGAATATTGAATATACCATGGACTGCCAAAAGAACGAACAAATCTGTCTTGGAAAAAGAACAGCCAGAACGCTCTTTAGAAGCAAGGATGGTGAGACTACATCTCACATACTTTGGACATGTTATCAGGAGGGATCAGTCCCTGGAGAAGGACATCATGCTTGGTAAAGTAGAGGATCAGCAAAAAAGAGGAAGACCCTCAACAAGACAGATTGACACTGTGGATTCAACAATGGGCTCAAACATAACAATTGTTGAGGATGGCACAGGACCAGGTGGTGTTTCATTCTGTTGTACATAGGGTCTTTGTGAGTCAGAACTGACTCGATGGCACCTAACAACATCAACAAATATATATATATATATATATATGTGTGTGTGTATGTATGAATGTATATATATATATATATACACACACATATACATACATACATATATATGTATATACATGTATGTATGTATGTATATATACATATATATACATATACATATTCTTCAAAACTGAAAG
The DNA here is from genome assembly GCA_030035585.1 of Dugong dugon. NCBI lineage: Eukaryota > Metazoa > Chordata > Mammalia > Sirenia > Dugongidae > Dugong > Dugong dugon. Next base: position 24,467,338 of record CM057482.1, on the reverse strand, counting down.
TGAAGTAAATTTTTAGACAAACAAAAAACTGAAAATTGTGACCAACAGACCAGCATTAAGGAAAATTGTAAAAGCTGTACTTCAGGTAGAAAGGAAATGATTTCAGGCAGAGGGATGAGGGAAGGAATGAAGGGCAAAAAAAGTGATAAATGATATTAACTCATTGCTGTCAAGTCTATTCCAACTCATAGCAACCCTATAGGACAGAGCAGAACTGCCCTTTAGGGTTTCCAAGGCTGTGATTTTTATGGAAACAGACTGCCACATATTTCTCCTGTGGAGTGGATGCGTTTGAATGGCTGACCTTTCGGTTAGCAGGAAAGCACTTAACCACTGCACCACCAGAACTCTTTGATAAATGATATTAGTAAATCTAAACTATCATTCTGTTTAATAAAAAAATAATATCATGTAGGATTTTAAAAATATGGAGTTAAAAAATAAGACAATAGAATGTAAGTCAAAAGGCGTAAATTGAGTTAAAGTGTTCCAAGGCTTTTGTACTGCCTGAGAGGAGAGTAACAGTGTTGATAATGCTAGACTTTGGCAATTTTGGATGCATGTTGTGATTTTTAGGGTAACCACTAAAAGAATAGAAGCAGAGTGCATATAATCAAAACCAGGAAGGGGACAATGGCTTAATAAAAAATGATCATCTAAAGAGTAAATAAATAAAAAAGAGAAAAGGAATCATAAAATAGGTGGGATACATAAAACATGAGCTAATATGGTAGATTTAACCCAAAATATATCAGTATATATATTAAACATAAAGATAAAAGATAAAGATCATCAGTGTGGATTAGAGCAAAGCACAACAAAATGCTGCATAAAGGAGTCACATAGATACAGGAATACTGGAAGGTTAAAGACAAAACGATGTAAAAAGATGTGCCATGCATCTACTAATCAAAAGGAAGCTTGTATTTCTGTATTAATATAAGAAAAATAAGACCTTAAGTAAAAAAGGCATTACAAACAAGTCTACTCCTTAATAATAAAAGGTTCAATTCAACAGGAAATTATAACAATCTTAAATATGTCTGCATCTAATAAAATGAACTCAAAAAATTTGGCAGATCTATAAAGAAAAATACATGTACCCACAATCACAGTTGGAAATTTTAAAACAGTAATTAATAGAATAAGAAAACAAAAGCTCAGTAAAAACATAGACAATTTGAACATGACAGCTAATTTGAGCTAACAAACAACACTCATCCAAGAATTACAGATAGCATATTTTCTTCAAGCATACATGGAACTTACAAAAATTGACCATATAATGGACCATTCAGTAAATCTCAATAAGCTCTGATGGCACAGTTGTCAAAGCACTCGGCTGCTAACTAAAAGGAGAAAAGATGTGACAGTCTGCTTCCAGAAAAATTTACAGCGTTAGAAACCCTATGGGGTCGCTATGAGTTGGAGTCAACTAGACCACAGTGGGTTGGTTTAAGTAAATCTCAACAATACAGTATTTCAAAGGATTGAAATCATGAAATATATTTTCTCTTACCATAATGCAATTTGGCTAGATATAAAACAAATTTTGAAATAACCAGAAAAATCACCACATGTTTGAAAATTATAAAATACATTTCCAAATAAGCCATGGATCAAAGAAGAAGCCACAGTGGAAACTAGAAAATATTTTAATGAAATGATAAGGGAATTATTACACATAAAAACTTGTGTAATGAACTAAAGGAGTACTTGGAGAAAAAAATTATAAATATATACATACATGTGTATTTATACACACATGTAAGAAGAAAGGCTGAAAAATAATGGGTTAATTAAACAAAAAAGCAAAAGAAACAAACCATACAAAGGGGTAAACAAAATCAAAAGTTATTTAAATAAAATTGAAAAATCTCTAGCAAGATTGATCTAGGACAAATAAGAGAAGGTACACATAACCAATATCAGAAATGAAAAAGTGGACATTACTATATCTACTATAATCATTAAAAATATAATAAGAGTGTGCTTTCAAAAATGCTATTTTGATAAATTTGAATATTTAGGTGATATGAAAAGCCAGAGATACGTATACCCAATAAGGCACTAATATCCAGAATACGGAAAGAACACCTGTAAATTAACATTAACGCTTATACCATGGAGTATAAATCGGTTTAGCCACTTCGGAAAAAATTTTACATTATTTAATAAGGTTAGAGATACACGTTCCCTGTGTTACGTGGGTACATGTGCTCCTAGATGCATGTCAGATGCTCATTGTAGAATTTTTCATAATAGCCCCAAACTAGAAATGTGTACACCAAACAGTAAAATTGATGAATAAATTGAGCTGTATCATTGGGTGCGCCTGACCCAAGCCATGGTATATTCAATCGCCTCATATGCCTGCAAAAGCTAGGCAATAAATAAGGAAGACTGAAGAATAATTGACACCTCTGAATTGTGGTGTTGGCTAAGAATGTTGAATATACCATGGACTGCCAGAAGAATGAACAAATCTGTCTTGTAAGAAGTACAAGTACAGAATGCTCCATAGTAGCAAGGATGGTGAGATTACATCTCATATACTTTGGGCATGTTATCAGAAGGAATCAGTCCCTGGAGAAGGACAGAATGCTTGGTAAAGTAGAGGGTCATGGAAAAAGAGGAAGACCTTGATGAGATGGATTGACACAGTGGCTGCAACAATGGGCCCAAGCATAACAACAACTGTGAGGATGGCACAGAACCGGGCAGTGTTTTCCTCTGCTGTACATAGGGTTGCTATGAGTGGGAACCAACTCGACAGCACCTAACAACAACATCATTACAATGGAACACTATGTAGTAATTATACTGATGAATCTTTAAAACAATACTGAGCCAAAAAACTCATTGCCATCAAGTTGATTCTGACTCACAGTGACCCTATAGGATAGGGTAGAATTGCCCCATAGGCTTTCCAAAGCTATAATCTTTACAGAAGCAGATTGACACGTCTTTCTCCTGTGGAGTGGCTAGTGGATTCGAACTGCCAACCTTTCTGTTAGCAGCTGAGTGCTTTAATCACTGCACCACCAGAGCTCCTCATATTGAGCAAAAGAAGGTAGAAAGCATGATAGTTTATCTAGAGTTCAAAAACAGACTATACTAAATTATATACATAAGGATGCATAATACGGTGGTAAAAACAGAAATTAAAGCAAGAAGTGATTATCATTATTAGAGGTCACTGAGCTTCTGTTAAGGGTGATGAAAACATCTGGCAAAGGATAGTAATGACAGTTGCACAACACAGTGAACCTACACTGAATTGTTCATGTAGAAAACACTGAAATGGCAAATGTTTTGTTATATACATATATACATATGTATTCAAGCCTTGGTGGTACAATAGTTAAACACTTGACTGCAAACCTAAAGGTCAGCAGTTCTAACCCACCCAGTGGCTCTGTGTAAACAAATACATACATAGCGACTCATAGCAATCCTACAGGACAGAGTAGAACTTCCCCATAGGGTTTCCAAGGAGTGCCTGATGGATTCGAACTGCCAACCTTTTGGTTCGCAGCCGTAGCTCTTAACCACTACTCCACCAGGGTTTCCATATATATATATATCATAATAATAAAAAGATGATTACTATAAGTGTCAGGATGGGGAGAGAGGGTGCAGGGTGTGAAAATAATATACAAACGGCTTCTGGGGTGCTGGCAGTGTTCTATTTCCTAACCAGTATGATGATAAAATGGATTTTTATTTTATAATTGTTGAACCGTGCATTTGTTATGTGGGAAAAAGAAAAGAAAATGGTAGCATGCTGTGAGGATTAATTCCAGCTGGCTTGGAACTGTCCTGAGCTGTTTTGCTGGTGTAGTTGCATGGCACTGACCCCTGGTCAAGGTATGAAACATTCTGATTAATAGTGTTGCATTGCAACCTTGGGTCTGAGACAGTTTAGGGAGGTTTGTGCCAGCTTGTCAGCATTGTTTATTGATAACAATGAGGTTGATGGTTTGCACCTTGTCTCCGTGAGTGCCCTGGAGGGCTCTGTATTTGGGGATGGTTACATACAAAGAACATGCCTACGTGACCAGCCGAGTATAAGAAACCCTGGGCATTCGTCACTCTCCTGCTCCAGCCCAGTCTTGTACCTAGTGCAGCCCGTGGGATAGAAGGGCATCCCAAGATTTAAAGGTGCTGTTCCTGCTCTTCGCACAGTCCTGGCCTCTCTGCCATCCCCAGGCTGCTCCAGAGCCATGCGACTTCCTGTAGCTGGGCTGTGCCGGGCCTCCCACTGCCGCTCTTCTGGGCTGTGGCTGCTTTCTGCTGGGCTGGGTTTGGGATGGCCAAGTAGGTGGGCTGGACCTGTGTCTCTGTGTATTAATAACAGGTAAAATCATGTAAATCCTCACTAAGAAAAAGTGTGATTTCCAGACCAGCAGTGTCAGTTTCACCTGGGTGTTTGTGAGAAATAGAGAGTCACAGGCCTCATCAAAGCCCATAGTGGTTAGTCTGAGTCAAAAATGCCCCGCGCACACTCCCTCCAGTCTGCTGCTCACCACGTCCCTGTTTGTTTTCCGTGCTTCATCAAGCAGGACTTAAGTACTGCTGGTCAGTGAAACAGTAAGATTATGGTCCTAGGTGTGGTGCAGGGAAAACTAATCCAGTCTAGGCAGCTGGGGATCTAAAGCAACCATCTTGTACATCCCTAAGTCACAGTAAAGATTTCAATAGCTCAAACTGGCGGTGTGGACCAAACATTATTCATCTGCCTCCAGACTGCCTAGTGGCTCTGCTTCCACTCTCATTCCTTTACTGAAGTGGCTTCTTGGTCTTCGAGAGGACATTCACTTAGACTTCCAGAAGCTGGAGCTAGGAAATGGACTCAGTTGTCATTAAGGATGTGGCTGTGAACTTTATCCAGGAAGCGTGGGCTTTGCTGGATCTTGCTCAGAAGAAAATCTACAGAGATGTGATGATGGAAATCTTCAGAAACCTGGCCTCAGTAGTTTCTCGGGAACTTAATGATGGAGAAATATTATCTAAGGAGCATATTACAGTGGAAATCATGAAGAAAAGCACCTGGTTCTCCATGTTAGGAGAAATCTTCAAATCGCATGGCATTGAAGATCAACGTGAAAGCCAGGGGAGACATACGAGAAGGCATGCAGTAGAGAACCTTTGTGAACATAACAAAGGCAATCAATGTGGAAAAACCTTCAGCCAGATTCCAGCTTACTGTGCTCAAAACAACTACTTCTGAATGAAATTCTTCTGAATGCTGTGAATATGCAAAAGCCTTCATGGATCATTCATCACTTAAGCATCATGTCAGATCTCACACTGGATACAGTGCCTATCAGTGTAAGAAATGTGGAAAAGTGTGAAGTCGTCCCTCCTACCTAAGCACTCCTGTGAGAACTCTTACTGGAGGGAAATGCTGTAAACGTAAAGAATGTGGAAAAGGTTCCATTTGTATCTCAACTCTTAGGAATCATGTGGCAACTCACTGAAGAGAAACCCTACGAATGTAATGAATGTGGGGAAGATTTCTATAGTTTCTCATTCTTTAGAACACACATGAGAGATCATAAATGTGAATATAAAGAATGTTGGAAAACCTATACACGTCCCTCAACCATCACTTTATGTTAAAAATTTCATAGTGGAGGGCAGTCTTATGAATGTAAAGAATGTTTGAAAGCCTTTAGTTGTGCCATGTCACTCACTGAACACATAAAAAATCACATTGGAGAGAAACCTTTTGAAAGTACAGAATTTGCAAAATCTTTTAGTCAGTTCCCAAATCTCACTAATCAAATAAGAACTCACAATGTAGAGAGGTCATATGAATGTAAGAAATGTGGGAAAGTCTTTAGTCAGTCCTCACCTCAGGACTCATGTAAGAGTTCACACTGGAGAGAAGCCTTATGAATGTAAGGAATGTAAGAAATCCTTGAGTCAGTCCTCATCCCGCAATAAATATATAAGAACTCACAATGGAGAGAGGCGTTATGAATGTAAGAAATGTGGCAAAGTCTTCACTTGTTCAACATCCCTCACCAAACATTTAAGATTCACACTGGAGAGAAGCCTTATGAATGTAAAGAATGTGGGAAAGTCTTTCATTATTCTTTCTCCCTCACTACACATATAAGAATGCACATTTGAGAGAAATGAATGTAAGCAATGTGGGAAAGCCTTTAGTGAGTCCTCAAACCTCACTGCTATATAAGAACTTACAGTGGAGAGAAGCCTTATGAATGTCAGGAATGTGGGAAAGCATTTAGTCAGTTGGCACACTTCACTAACCATTTAACAACTCACAGTGGAGTGAGCCCTTATGAGTGTAAGTAATGTGGTAAATCCTTTAGTCAGTCCTCAAACTCACTAAACACACAGGACTCACAATGCAGAGATACCCTATGAATTTAAGGATTGTGTGACTCTAGTCATTCTTCATCCCTCACTACGTATGTAAGAACTCACAGTGGAGAGAGGGCTTAGGAATGTAAGAAATGTGGAAAAGTCTTTAGTTATTCTTCCTCCCTCTGTAAACAAGGACTATGGGAAAATTTTCAGATGTCCCTCATCCTTTGGAACACATACGAGTAGAAATATTGGAGAGAAACAATATACATGTAAGTGATGTTGAGTAGGTCTCATCCCTTATCTTTTTACAAACCTGAAAGAAGATACATGGCAGAGAAACCATGTAAGCATAAGTAATGTGGGAAACTTTTTGTTTTTCTCCCAATACTTCCAAAGACATTTGAACTCATGCATATGGAAAAGCTTTCCCTAATTAACCCTACTGAACTTGTGAGAAGTCTTACTGGAGAGATATCAACTAGATGTACGTGGAAACATCTACATGTCTTTTTCCATCCTTAAACTGCATGAGATACATTACACTGTGGATTGATCTTCTGAATGTAAAAGATGTTGGAAGCCTTCAGTGTCCCTCCTCCTTTAGGAAGCCTATGAGACCTAACTCACTGGAGAGACCCTGTGGCTATAAACATTGTGAGAAAGCCTTCAATCACGTCTTCTTTCTTTTTGTGCACAAGGAAATTCATACCAGTGAAGAAATCTTTTAAAATTACACATGTGGAATTTACGACTGCCTTATCCCCATGTGCACTAATTATAATTTTGTATTTTGTGATGAAAACATTAAAGTGATAAATATCACTTTCAATTATAGGACATGAATTTTTATAAACAGTGTTTACATTTTGGTTCATTTATATAAAAATTCTTTTCATTAGAAAGTCTCATCAACACATGGATGTTTTTATTGGTGTGATATTTTTATCTACTATGTTAAGTGTTAATCTTTCAGAGCATAAAGCAATGTGTTCTCATTGTAGAAAATTTGATTTTAACTAACAAGTGTATGGAAAAGCAAAAATCACTTAAAATCATGCAACTCTTGATATTTTGATTATTTCCTTTCATCCTTCCATATATGAAAACCAATGTTTTTAACAGAATCAGGATTATACTGTATGTTTACTATTGTAGTGGGCATGTTTCTATTGCATCTTATTTATTCTCCCTCCTACTATCATGGTCCCTGGTTTACTGATGAGGAAACTGCACAGAAAGTTTTAACCCAAAATCAACCCACAGAAGTACCACTCAGTATCCACCGGTAAGGGAGTTCAATAAATCGTTAACCACACATCAGAATATTGAACTGCCACGAAATGAGTTTTCATTTCCAGAAAAGTTTGAACCACAGGAGAAGCAATCTTAGCATAACGTAGTAGGAAATACAGGGTATAAAATAGTATGTACATGATGACAGTTTGTAAATATTTACCCATAAATATTTTACATTTTATAAATGCCTACAAACCTGCTTGTAGAGACAGTCCATCCTACAACATTAACAGGGATTCTCTTCCAAAGGTGAGATTGTGGTTAATTTCTTATTTGGTTTCTACCTAATTTTTAACTTTATTGCATTCATTGTCCCTTGCTTATAAAACTTTTAACTTTATTTTTAAAATTTGAAAACAGTAATTTTCTTTCAAAATGTGTAGTTATATGAGGTGAAAAATGCATTATGTCTGGTAGTCTGTAGCACAATGGTACAGAACAATACTGTTCTTTCCTATATATATCACTCACTGTGTAGATTTTTCACTCTGGCTCCTTTCACTTAGCATAATACATTTGAGAGTCATCCATGTTGATGATTGTATCAATAGTTTCTTCCCTTTTTTGTTGTTGTGTACTATTCTATTGTGTAGACATACCAGAGTTTGTGTATTCACCATTTGGAGGACAGCTGTGTTTCCAGTTTTTATGAATAAAGCTGAAATAAACTTAAAAAAACCAAAAAAGAAACCCTGGTAGAGACTCAATTTTGGGCTCCCTGGTTCTGAAATACTCCATGCACAAGTGTTCCTGAACCAAGAGAGAAAGTGCGTCCAGTACAACCCTTATGGAAGGAGGACAATGGGTGCTCACACCTGATCTCCCCAGCCTCTTTCCTGTGAGGCAGCCTTTGGCTATGATGTATATCCTTACTCTAATGCTGTTACTTTATTACAAGAATCAGTAAACTTATTCTATAAAAACCAGATAGCAAATGTTTTAGGCTTTGCAGACCAAGAGTCAATATCCTCAATTCTTGGAGCAACTGTTTTTTTTGAAAAGCTAATCATCTTTTTTACATGTTTACATTTACATTATGTAAATGTAAAAACCTTTCTTAGCTCTCAGGCTGTCTAAAAACAGGCAGTTTGGTCCATTGCAGTAGTTCCATACTCCTGCTATAGTGCATCCTTTTCCTGCAACAAACTGTAAATTTGTAAGCATTGTCATTCTGGGTCCTGTGAGTCCTCTTTAGTAATTGAGCCCTGCCACCATTAGATAGAGCAGCTAGAAACAGGAGGAGTAGAATCTGCTAATATATCCAAAACCAAAAACCAAACCAGCTGCTGTAGAGTCAACTCTGACTCACGGCAACCCCATATGTATTGGAGTAGAACTGTGCACAGGGTTTTCAATGGCTAAGATCTTTTGCCACCACTGATCTGTCAATTTGTCCAGTTTGAGAAGCTGGACTATGTGAAGGAGAAGACAGCAACAGGATTAGAAGAAGACTCATTAACAACCTGAGATATGCAGACGACACAAGCTTGCATGCTGAAAGTGAAGAGGACTTGAAGCACCTATTGATAAAGATCAAAGACTATAGCCTTCAGTATGGATTACACCTCAACATAAAGAAAACAAAAATCCTTACAAGTGGACCAATAAGCAACATCATGATAAACGGAGAAGAGATTAAAGTTGTCAAAGATTTCATTTTACTTGGATCTACAATCAACACCCATGGAAGCAGCAGTCAAGAAATCAAATGCAGTATTGCATTGGCAAATCTGCTGTAAAAGACCCCTTTAAACTGCTATATAGCAAAGATGTCACTTTGAGGACTAAGGTGTACCTAACCCAAGCCATGATATTTTCAATCACCTCATATGTAAAAGCTGAACAATGAATAAAGGAGACCGAAGAAGAATTGATGCATTTGAACTATGGTGTTGTTGAAGAATATTGAGTATATTATGAATTGCCAGAAGAACAAACAAATTTGTCTTGGAATAAGTACAACCAGATGCTCCTTAGAAGTGAGGATGGCGAGACTACTTCTCACTTACTTTGGACATGTTATCAGGAGAAACCAGTCCCGGAAGAAAGACATGGTGAAGTAGAGGATCATCGAAAAAGAGGAAGACCCTCAATGAAATGGATTGACACAGTGGCTACCACAATAGGCTCAGACATAGCAATGATTGTGAGGATGGCTCAGGACCAGGCAGAATTTCATTCTGTTGTACATGGGGTCACTATGAGTCAGAACTGACTCAACAACACCTAACAACAACAACAACAACGTGATCTTTTGAAAGTAGATCATCTGGCCTTTCTTCTGAAGTGTCTCTGGGTGGATTCAAACTTCCAACCTTTTGGTTAGTAGCTGAGCACTTAACCATTTGTGCCATCCAGGGGCTCCTGCGAATATATACTTAATGCTTATTTTGTTGCCTATTGTATTGTATGAATGGTCTCATTTGATTCTCCACAACAGTCCTTGTGAAGTAGGTGCTATTTATTATCTCCATTTTACAGATGGGGAAACAGAGGCTTAGAGAGTTCATATAACTGTCAGAATTGAACCCACATCCACCAGAATCCAGAATCTTCATTCTTTTTTTTTTATTGTACTTTAGATGAAGGTTTACAGAACAAGTAGTTTCTCATTAAACTGTTAGTACACATATTGTTTTATGACATTGGTTAACAACCCCATGACATGTCAACACTCTCCCTTCTCAAACTTGGCTTCGCTATTACCAGCTTTCCTGTCCCCCTTCTGCCTTCTCGTCCTTGTCCCTGGGCTGTTGTGCCCCTTTAGTCTCATCTTGTTTTATGGAGCTATCTAATCTTTGGCTGAAGGGTGAACCTCGGGAGTGACTTCATTACTGAGCTAAAAGGGTGTCCAGGGGCCATACTCTCGGGGTTTCTCCAGTCACTGTCAGGCCGGTAAGTCTGGTCTTTTTCTGTGATTTAGAATTTTGTTCTATACTTTTCTCTAGCTCTGTCTGGGACCCTCTGTTGTGATCCCTATCAGAGCAGTCAGTAGTGGTAGCCAGGCACCATCTAGTTGTACTGGACTCAGTCTGGTGGAGGCTGTGGTAGCTGTGGTCCATTAGTCCTTTGGACTAATCTTTCCCTTGTATCTTGTTCAGAATCTTCATTCTTAACCCCTATATTCTATTGCCCCAATCCAGGAGAGAAATTTGCTCACAAAATAGTACAGACAATGGGACTGGGAATCAGAGACAACAGAGGAGAGAAAACAGGCTTAAAGGACTGAAAGAATTAAAAATGACTCTCTTGTGCTCACTCTCTTCAAGGGTCACTTTATTTTCTCTATCTCTACCTTGCTAGGGTTTTGCAGCAGAAGGTTTGTCTGACCATTTTGTGTTATCGTATGCTATACTCTTCCCACCACCCCAATCGATCATCACCCAGCACAGTATATGCATGGTAGATAAGCAGGGAATCTTTATTGAGTTTGATTTCTCTAGTACCCCAATAGATATATTGCCAAAAAATTGCAGAATAAAATCTGCATTTCTTGGCACTATATATGAGCTCCTTCAGATCTGGCCATGGCCCCCATTTCCAGCCTCATCCCTGCCCACACATCTCTCCATACTGACTTTCCCTAGCTGCACAAGGCCCCTCCCCATTCCCAGACTTACCTCACCCTTTCTCATCTGCACAAGGATGTACGTGCTGTTCCTTTGCCTTTATCTGCATCGCTTACACGTGTCTACTCCGTCTATTCATTTTTCAAGACCCAACTCAAATATTGCTTCTTCCACAAAGCCTCTACCAATAACCTAGACCAAATTATTTCTACCCTGTTCAGAGCCCTCCCCCACCCTTACCAATTCCTTCATTCAGCGTTAATCATACTGTATTTTAATTATTCATTTGCATTACTGGGACTCCCACTAGATGGTCAACAACTCAAGAGCAGGAGCTTTGTCTTTCTGGGAATTACTCCCCTGGTTTCTTCCGGGACAAAGTCCCTGAATGGTACAAACAGTTAGCAGTTAGCACTCATGGGCTAACTGAAAGATTGGAGGTTCAAGTTCACCCAGAAATGCCTCATAGAAAGGCCTGGCAATCTACTTCTGAAAAATTAGCCATTGAAAACCCTATGGAGCACAGCTCTACTCTCACACACAGGAGTCATAATCAACTTAACAGCAACTGATTTTTCCTTCAAGGAATTCCAGTGGAAAACTTTCTCTGGAAAATAAGTACATATACAGTGGTATAGGACAGGAACTAGAGACAGCAGAACAAAGGGAGGAAGTTCTGAGAGAAAAAAGAAGACACAGTCTGCAGAGGGTCCCTCAGGTTCTGAACTATTGGAGAAATAGGAAAACGTTCTTTATTGGTGCCTCTGACCTTCACTGTGGTTGACAGGAAGCTTTAAGAACTTCTGAGCCAGTTCAGATCCCACCACAACCACCATATCGCATTTGAATTTCCACCCACAGGTTTGCATAATGGAACATTCAGGGGCCTTCTGATGGTGGGAGGTGGGTTTCTCCAGTCTCTCCTGGGGTGGAATTATTCCCAGGAAATGCAGACATGGAATAATTGTGGTCTTACAGCTCCTGCTCAGTACATTCCTTTCCTCCATCTAAGATCACCACGGGTCAAATAGATGTAATCTTGAAAAGCCTTGAAAACAGCCTCCGAGAGCAGGAAACAAGCTGGCAGCCATACTGGAAATCAGGTGGCTGACGGTCCTGGAGAAAGACGGTCATACGGATTACCAGGCTAGCAGTGATCGGTGTAGATGAGAGTAGACAAAGCAAGGAGTAAAGAACACCATCACAGGAAAGCCACCGGGGCCTGGTGATCTAATTGTCAGAGGGCCATGCCCCCATGGAGCACATCCAGGAGGTCAGGAAACAGTTGGAACAGGTAAATCCCAGATGGTCCACACTGGGACCCTTTGTGGTGGTCTTGGTGGTTGTGCAGCACTGGGGCACTTGGAGAGGAAAATCAGATGACTTTGCAGTTGACTTTGGTCAAAGGGTTCAAAGAAAAAATACACTCTTCTGGTAGGAACAAGGGCATGGGGTGCCTATGAAAGAAGCTCCCCTGCCTTTGTGTCTGAAGCACTACTCTATAAACATATTATCTGACCAAAATTGCAGGATGAGTGTGGCAGGCAGGATAGATGCTGGCAAGGCCATTAGCAATGCTGGTAGAAATTCAGAGGGAAGTGAAGGGCGTATAGAAGATAGGCATAAGGCTTTCCAGCCGGGAGCTGGAGAAGAGAGAAATAGTTGAATTCTTAGCCAAAATAGCTGAGTACCAAAAGGAACTGTGAAAAGTAGATGACAGACAACAGTAGCCTCTGGCAGCTTGGGGAAGGCCAGCATCCCCCCACCCCATGTCACCCCCCAACCCCCACCCTCGTGGGGTGGGTGCTGCCCGTGCAGATCAGGAGTCCGCTGGCAGGATGTTCATCCCCTCTTAACTGCAGTTCACCCTGTATCCTGGCATGGTGCTTTCCCTGTGGGCACCAACAGATGGCAACTCCAAGCAAGTACTGCTGCCAGCAGGAGAAGGCGGGGCTAGCGTCGGTGTTTTTTTTTCTTCAGTAAGGCAGATCATAGAGGAGAGGCTGGGAGTCCAGAGCCTGGGTCTTCCTAGTAAGACATTCCTTTCAGGATTAATGCCACAAAGCTGTCCGTTTCATTCCAGCTCCAGTAAGGAGTCAGAAACCAGGAGGACAGCAGGCCCATGACACCCATGGGAAACTGCATTGTGGCCTTCCTTGCCTTCGTGTTGCTGAAGGCTGACAAGAGTTTGAGTAATCTTCTCTTCACCAGCTGCAGAGCGCAAAACCAGCAAAGGAGGAGATTCCTTTCCGTGAAGTCCAGAAAAATCTAAGCTCTAGTCTTAGGGGGGGTGTGGAAGATAGAAGCTCTCTCAACAGCTACTTTGGACACAGAGCCAATAAGTTGACACATAGGAAAACTGAGGCACAGAGAACTTAAATTGCATCCGGGTTAGTGGCAGAACTGGTCACCCCCTTGCCGTGCTGAATGTTCTTAACTCCACGTGCTGTCTCTCACAGCATTGAGAGCCCAATAAGCTCCGGAGGCAGGGGCGGGTGCTGTGGGGACAGGAAGAACAGCTATGATGGTGGAAAGCCAGATGTCTGAGCTGACTTTACAATCACACAGCTCATAGAGCCCTTAAACCAGGGAAAGGATTAGGCACACTAAACTATTTATCACCCTTGTTGTTGTTAGTTGCCGTCAAGTCAGTTTTGACTCATGATAACCTTATGTATAACAGAACAAAGCGTTGCCCGGTCCTATACCATCTTCATGATCATTGGTATGATTGAGTGCACTGTTGAATATCTTCCAACCTGGGGGCTCATCTTCCAGCACTACACTGGATAATATTCTGTTGTGATCCATAGAGTTTTCATTGGCTGATTTTCGAAGGTAGATCACCAGGCCTTTCTTCTTAGTCTGGAAGCTCCACTGAAACCTGATCACCATGGGTGACCCTGCTGGTATTTCAAATACCAGTGACATAGCTTCCAGGATCATAGCAAAATGCAAGCCACCACAGTATCACCAACTGACAGACAGATGGTAGTTATCCCTAAGGGAGGACAAATAGCTTTGACAAGATGGGACCAGGTCGGAGTAGCTGTGGTATCATTTACCTCCTGGAAAGAGTTCTGATGAGGTACCAGTTCTTGGCTCCCAGTCTGGGCACCCCAGGGCAGAGGAACAGACCTCCGCAACAGACCTCCGTGTTCAATCGTTCTAGACAAAATGTACTCAGAGTGAACTGGTCAGGTGCTAATGGTACAGAGCTGCTCTGCCGGGAGAAATTAGGGATGCACCTGCAGATGACCTGCCACTTCATTATTGCTCCAGAGAAACTTTTACCCTTCATCCTGTTCTGCTAATTGTGCGTTTTCTGAACTGTCCGTGCTGAAGTGGGCAGAAAGCGAGAACAAGAGACATTCACCTCAGCTGCTGTCTGTTGCGGGTTTTTCTCCGTTTGGTTCATGAGATTTGTGTGCCTTTGCCTTGGCGCAGGCCCATTTGTTCAAGGCCGCTGAGGTGTGCAGACTTACCCAGGTTTCTTCGCCACCTTAAAGCCCATCAACAACTAGGGAACGCTGCCACCAGGCGGTGGGAATTGCCTTGCGCGTGAAATTTAAACCACTGAGCATCAAATGGCAAGAAAAGATTTTTCAAGGGATACAGGCCCCTGGCGGTACAAAAGATTTGCTCTGGGCTGCTGGCACAGGAAAACTGAGTCGGCGTGCAGGATTAGGAATGTTGCAGCCCGACGAGGAGGTGACCAGTTCTGCCACTGACCAGGAAGCAATTTAAGTTCTTTGTGCCTCAGTTTTCCTATGTGTAAAATTATTTGCTCTGTGTCCAAAGTAGTTGTATCCAACTGAAAGGTTGGCCGTTCAAACCCACCCACCCTGTGGTGCACGAAGGAAAGGCCTAGAGATCTGCTTATGTAAAGATTACAGCTAAGAAAACCCTATGGAGCATTTCTGCTCTGTAGCATATGGGGTCACCATGAGTCAGAATCAACTTGACAACAATGAGTTTGGTGGGTTTTGTTTTTACACAGCATGGATACCAAAAAACAAAACAAAACAAAACCCACTGCCACCTAGTCGATTCTAACTCACAGCGACCCTATCAGGGACAGAGCAGAACTGCCCCATAGGATTTCCAAGGTTGTGATCGTTGTGGAAGCAGACTGCCACATCTTTCTCTCGTGGAGTAGCTGGTGGGTTTGAACCACCAACCTTATGGTTAGTAGACGAGCACCTTAACCACTGTCCCACCAGGCCTCCTGCAGCATGGATAGTTTAGAGGGAATCGGCTTCCAGATCCCTCAGCTGCCATACCTAAAATGATTAGCCTGAGAACAGGCCAGAATGATCATGTAGGTTCTACTTTCTCCTCTCCCCTTTTACATCAGCCTTTTTACCTCTTGACAAAGAAAAGGAGGCACACCCTTGCCCATCCTGAATCTTACTATTGTGCATCACCTTGAGCTATAAAAGGCAGCAGCAGGCCAAACAAAGGGAAAATTTTAAATACTGCTTTATGAGGACAGCTCCTCTAATGGTTAATCACAGCACCCTAGACTGGTCTAGGGCCTTGGACTTGTCTCTGTCTGCTGATCTTGGAGATATTTCTGTGAAGGTAAAGTGAGGCCTTATTATTGTTGTTTATTATTAGCTGCTGTTGAGTCAACTCCCAACTCATGGCAACCTCATGCAAAATAGGACTGAACCACTGTGATCCATAGGGTTTTCACTGCCTGATTTCCAGAACTACATCACCAGATCTTTCTTCCTAGTCTGTCTTAGTCTGAAAGTTCCAGTGAAACCTGTTCAGCATCATAGCAAGATGCAAGCCTGCACTGACAGATGGGCAGTGCTATGCATGAGGTACACTGGCCAGCAGTTGAACCCAGGTCTCTCACACAGAAGGTGAGAATTCTACCACTGAAAATGTTTTCTGTTAAATATATGACATAAGTTTTGAGATTTTTGAGTCTCCTTTCTTGGAAGTGATAAGCAAAGGAGGTATGGTAGAAGGGTAACTAGCTGAATTAGATAACCCCAACCCTAATCTTATTTAGACGTCCTTGGGTGGTATGAACAGTTAAGTGCTCAACTACTAGCCAGAAAAGGTTGGTGGTTACAACTCACCCAGAGGCACCTTGGAAGACAGGCCTGGCGATCTGCTTCCAAAAGGTCACAGCCTTGAGAACCCTATGGAGCAGTTCTACTCTGCACACATGGGGTCACCATGAGTCAGGGGACAGCAACTAATAACGACAACAATCTTATTTAGCCCAGAGCTACCATGTTTTGACCTTCACCTTGGATATAGAGAGTGAGAGGGAATGGCTCTGACAATCAGCTACCCATCCTTCCTTCTCTGAATGGCTTCTGATACCTCAAAAAGCACGCACCCTGAGTTCTCCCAATGGCAGTGGGCTTTGACCCCACACACTACCCTCTTTCCCCAGCTGGCACAGACCAAGGCCTGGGGAGAGTGGGATAAACAGCCTCTCTCCTCTTCCCCCATCAAGGTCCAGCATCAGAGGACTGGGGAGTCACACCTCGTGTGACAAGGATTAAAAGGCCATAGATATGTCCTTCCAACTGGCATTTACTGTGCTCGTCTAAAGCAGTTCTATTTTGTAACACATGGGGTTGCCATAAGTCAGAATCAACTCAACAGCAACTTTTTATTTTTAATGTGGGTCCTTTTGATGCTTTGGGGCTAAGACATTTTTTCAGGACTGTATCAAAAAGTTGGTCGTTCAAATCCACCCAGTGGTGCCACAGAAGAAAGGCCTGGTGATCTGCTTCTGTAAAGTTTACAACTAAGAAAATCCTATGGAGCAGTTCCACTCTGTAACACGTGGGGTTGCCGTGAGTCAGAATCGACTCAACAGCAAAGGGTTTCATTTTTTGGTTAAGCAGCTCTAAGTTCTGTACTGTGGAGGCATAGCAATTTAGGGCTAACTCTGGTGTGGAGGCTTTAGGAGGGATAAAGAAGGCTTCATGTATCTGCCTCACCGTCCTACTCAGCAGCCAGGACTGGGAGAAGGGCAGAGCATCAGGGAAGACACTCTCTTCAGGAACGAAGTACCTTGGTCTGTTCGAAGCATACCCTGTGTTCCTCTAAGCCCAGAACCTGGTGGGCAACTTGAAAAAGGAGGTGTGGCCCGAAGCAGGGTTATTCTGATCCACCTGTTCACCCTGGTGCATTTGCAAATTTGTCTAAACTAGAACTGGCCATAAGGAGCCTGGTGGCGCAATGGTTTAAGTGCTTGGCTGCTAACCGAAAGTTTGGCAGTTCAAACCTACCCAGCGACTCCCTGGGAGAAAGACTTGGATATCTGCTTCCTTAAAGACTGCAACCAAGAAAACCCTATGGGATAGTTCTACTCAGTCACATGGGGTCATTATGAGTTGGAACAGACGCGACAGCACCCAACAACAGAACTGGCCATGCTTCATCCAGAAATATCCCTAAAGCCCTAAATCCTTGTTCATCCGCAGATAATGGAGCAGGCGTATGGCAGAGAGAGGTTAGGGATGGGAAGGAGTGTATTTGTACTTTATCAGTTTCCATCTTGGATTTATTCCATTTTCCTTGTGGGAATTTATACCTAAATCTACCTAATCTTCAAGCTATTTCCAGCTGCCTAATAGATTCTGAAAGGTCATCTTGCTTCAGGCGGAAAAAGCCTCAGACTAACTAGATAGCCCCTGAAACCCAAAGCAACAGCAGCTCAGAGAGGCTGCCCCCTCCTGCTTTCTATGCTGAGTTTGTCCTCACACCAGTACTTAATCTTCTGTTCACTTGTAGCAGTGGAAGGGACAGATGATTAACTACTGTTGGGAGGCATGGGAAATTCATTGGAAGATGGGCTTGTTCGCATTCAACTGTATTTATAACCTTTTGTAGTTGAAGACAGTTGAATAGCCAAAGAAAATGGCCCAAGAGGGAAACCAAAGAGATTTAAGATGCTTTGATGGAAGCTTCTTCACAAAGTTCCCAGACCAGTATAATCTGGTTGAAAACCTAGCCATTTCCATCCCTTACCAGGAAGGTTCTATGGATAAAAGAGAGACCAGCCCATGACTGGTCTTATCTGCATGATCAGTAGTGTTTACAAAGCACAGACTCATTTTGTAGCGAGAGAATAACTAGTACAAGCTTGTTTTCAGGTATAAAAATAAAAGAGAACCTGCTAAAATCAGAAACACAAATGTTCTATCCACACTCATTTGGTTTGTCTGAGGCTGGGCCTTGAAGAATCTCATATAAATAAATCAAGGAATTGTGGATGCCTCTTTTACAACTGGCCAGACAAACAAGGAGAAAGCTCATTTTTTGGACATAGCCTGAAATTTGACTCGAAGAGGCTGAAACACATTACAGATACAGTAGGAGCACTGATAAGAAAGGGGACTCTTAAAGGATTATGTTGGTGGTGGTGGTGGTGGTGGTTGCCATTGCGTCAACACCGCTTCATGGTGACCCCGTGCACAACGGAATGAAACATTGCCTGGTCCTGTGCCATCTCCACAGTCCTTGGTATACTCAAGTCCATTGTTGTGGCCACTGGTATTTTGAAGGAGCCCTGGTGGCACGGTGGTTAAAGTCCTCAGCTGCTAATCGAAAGGTTGATGGTTCAGATCACCAGCCCTGCGTGGGAGAAAGATGTGGCAGTCTGCTTTCATGAAGATTACAGCCTTGGAAACTCCATGGGGGAGTTCTACTCTGTCCTGTAGGGTCACTATGAATCGGAATCGACTTGACAGCATTGGGTCTGGTTTGGGTTTCTCCAACCTAGGGGCCTTGTCTTCCAGCACTATATCCAACAATATTCTATTGTGATCTGTAGGATTTTCATTAACTAATTTTTGGAAGTAGATTGCCAGACCTTTCTTTCTAGTCTATCTTAGTCTGCATGCTCCACTGAAAGCTGTCCACCATGGATGTCCTTACTGGTATTTGAAATACTGGTGACATAGTTTCCAGCATCATAGCAACATCAAGCCACCACAGTGCAACAAAGTGACAGATGGATGGTAGATTCTACCCAACTCTAATTAGCCTGCTCAGAATCGAAGAGCAGGGTTGGAGAGGGAAGAGACAGCAAAAGCCCCAGAGGTATGGCAGATGAAGGAAGTTCTTCAGAGAGAAGAGAGTCTCCAGGACAAGTCCATGTCATCCAACTCAACATACCTATACTTAAACCTCTTCAATTCCATCCATTCCAAATTACAAAGTCTCCACCCTCCCCGACAAGATCTCCACCCCCATCTGCCTCCACCCTTTCCTGTCTATAAGACTTCTACTCCATGACATCCTTGCCCACCCTTTATTTCCACCACTCATCACTGTCACCCAAAAAGTTGCAAACCCTTGACCATCATCCCCCAGAAAGCATTTTACAGAGATTTTCTTAACACAGTTGTGCTTCTGTAGATTGGGATGTAAGATGTGTTTGTATACATCATGTCGTCTTCTAAATCTACTTCAGGAGCTCAATTTTAAAATATGCAGCCTAATTAATCTCTTTACACATTTGCTGTGTTCTTGGTTTTTTCTTGAACCTGCTTCGCACTAAACTTGACCAAGTAAAAGATACAGCCTCTGATGCTTTGGAGTTGGAAACATAAGGCAGTTTCTCAGGAGCAAAATGATATTCTCTTCATTTGATTATCATCAAGCTATTAGTAGCTTGTCAGCCTCCCTGGAAAAGTTGGCTGGGAAAACTTTCCAATCAGATGTCTTTCACGTGTGGGGGCTGCTTGTGCATCTAGGAGATGGAAGACAAGCCCCAAAAAAGGAAAAGCCAGATCTGTGTCCGTGCCAGCAAAGCAACACAAGCGGAAGATAGACATAAGAAGGACGGGTTCATTCACAGAGCCACCAAAGGGCTACAACAGCCTTCCTCACACTGCAGAACTCACAGCCTCAAGAGTCTGTGCATGGATTCTTCCAGATCCACGGCCTCAGTTAGAAAAGGATGGCATTCACAATGAAATTCTGTCACTTTGAACTACCAAAAACCAATTGCTGTTGAGTTGATTCTGACTCATGGCAGCCCTGTGTGCATCAGAGTAAGACATACTGTGTTTCATAGCGTTTTCAATGGCTGATTTTTTAGAAGTAGATTGCCAGGACTTTCTTCCAAGGTGCCTCTGGGTGGACTCAAACTTCTAACCTTTCAGTTAGCTGCGGAGCACACTGTTTGCACCACCCAAGGATTCTCTGTCACTTAGGAGGTCATAAAATCAGATATAGCATTTGACACTGAAGGGCAGGACTGGTTATAAAGGGAGATTATCAATCAGTCAGTGGCCAGTTAAAAACACAGAAACCACTCTAAGTACTTCAGAGTGTTAGAAGGGCTGGATGAGCAAAAAGGGAAGATGAGGTCACACCCACACGATGTTCCACCGTGCCCGTCACTGAGGCTGCTGGCACCCCTGATGCTTCTCCAGCAATTTGCAGATGTCAGGCGTCTGCGCTCTGCAGAAGCTTCAGAAGCCCAGGAGCACCAGTCAGCGGACGCTGTGCCGACTGAAGCCATAGTCCAAGCACCGGGCCACGGCGGCCACCGCAGCTGCTGAAACTGCCCCGCCTGAGCGGAGCCCCCGAGCGGAGCCCCCTGAGCGGAGCCCCCGAGCGGAGCCCTCGAGCAGAGCCCTGCTCAGAGCCTGCGCTGGCTGGAAGCCGCCATTGCTGCTTGCGAGAGGCGACTCCAGAAGCAAGGGGGAAAAAAGACATATCCCTTCCTTCTGAGAAAGAGAAAAGCAGCTCCTGAATTCTCGGAGCTGGCCTGGCCCTCACAGCTGCGCCTGGGTGTTCTCCTGTCCAATATAAACGATTTCACAGAAGGTTGGCATCAGACAAGGCCACTGGGCGACCATGCTGGGTCAAGTTAAAAACAGACCACTCCATGATCGTGTGTGAACAGAGACAAAACAGAACACTGTTCAAACCCCAAACATGACCAAACAGCCCCTTTTTATACCTAAAATGAGTGGCTGCTGCTTCTTTACCAGATACAGTGTTAGCTACAGCCTAGTCTTCCCTCCTCTAGATGAAAGTTATTAAAATACCCAATCATAGAATCACCCATGCCTCCTGACAGCCTCTAACCCAGAGCAAAGCCCCTCTTCCTTAAACTCTCCCCAGAATCACTTTACACAAGCTCAAATCATGTAATAAATCCTTTCTAACACTCTGTTCATAGTCACCCATGTATTACAGAATAGAACTGCTCCGTAGGGTTTTCTTGGCTATAATCTTTATGGAAATAGATCTCCAGGCCTTTCTTCCGTGTCACCGCTGATTGGGTTCAAACTGCCAACATTTTGGTTAGTAGTCGAACACAAACCATTTGCACCACCCAGGGGCTTTACTTGAGGTGCCCCACAGCTCCCCCGTAGTGTGTATTCTCCCTCACTGCAACAAATAATAAACCCAACTTGTTCAAGTGCAGGTGTCTTCCTGGTGAACTTCGGATGGAAGGCTTTGATGCTTCCAACTTCCAGCCTGCTGCCCGTGAGGGGTATTTGGCTCTGATCATCAGTTTGGAGGGCTGACAGACAACATGCTCTCAAAGAATGGTCACCAGGTATCTGGTGTAGCCTAGGCAATTACACAGCATTGGATAAAAAATCAGGTTAAATAATTCATTGATGTGTTACCACCACACTGCAAAAAAGGGGTAGGTGTATATGGTGATTTACATAATGCTTATTTCAAATCTCCTCCCTATCTCTCCTCTGTGCTCTCATCAGTTTTCCATGATCAGTTTTCCATGTAACTATGAGCTGATTTGCATCCCCCAAAAATATACGTTGAAGTCCTAATCTCCAGTACCTGTGAGTGTGATCTTATTTGGAAATTGGGCCATTGCAAATGTAATGAGTTAAGATGAGGTCACAGGGAGCAGGATAACTCCTAATCCAATATGACTGATATCCATGTAAGACCAGAAGAGACACAGAGATGCAGAAACACAGAGGGGTGATGGCCATGTGAAGATGGAGGCAGAGACTGGAATGATGCTGCCACAAGCCAAGGAGCACTGGCCTACCAGAAGCTGGAAGAGGCAAGGAAGGTTTCAGAGGAAGCTTTGCCAACACCTGGATCTCCTGGCCCCCAGAACTGTGAGACAAGAACTTCCTCTTTTAAGCCACCCAGTTTTTGGTGCTTTGTTGTGGAAACCCTAGGAAACTAACCTACTCATTTTCGTCTCTGTCCTTTACATGAGTGCTGAAAAAATTTCCACTTCATTAGTTCAGTATTCTACAGTATCCAGTAGGCTACTGTTAAAGGCAGGAGGCAGCACCGAATGGTATGTGTAGGAACCTGACAACCTGGAAGGTTTTATTTTTGTCCACTTACCCAGCAAACACACAAGTGGATGTCATCACAACTCATTAGATCATTTCCAAATATCATCAGTAGCCGTGAAGGCAGTCCTATTTCTTTTCCAAGGACCAGCAGCTATTCATGGCTTTTAACTAGCATGGCCTGTTATGTATTGAATAGTGTCCCCCAAAAAAGCTACATTAAAGTCCTATATCTGTAAATATGACCTTGTTTGGAAACAGGGCTTTTCTTCTTTTACGTTAATGAGATCATACCAGAACAGGGTGAGTCCTAAACCTAACTCCTTCTGAGTGTTGTCTTATAAATAGAGCAGAACAGATACAGACATACAGAGGGAAGACAGATGCCGCATGAAGACCCGTCTACAGCAAACACCAGAAACTAGCAGAGAGGCCCATGGAAAGAACTGACATAGCCAAGACCCTGATGTGGACTTTTCACTACCAGATTGTGAGAAAATAAATGTCTATTCTTTGAAGATACCTACTTGTGGTAGTTTCTGTTAGGGCAGCGCTAGGTAGCTAAGACAGCCCTTGTGAACCACGAGATGCAAATCACTCAACAATGAGTCCGTTCTGAATGCTGAAGGCGCCTAGGTCGACTTTAGAATGAATTAAGCCTATTTACAGAGGGTTTGGTTAAGCTTTCGGCTGCTAACCAAAAAGTCAGCAGTTTGAATCCACAAGCCACTCCTTGGAAATCCTACAGGGCAGTTCTACTCTGTCCTATAGGGTCGCTATGAGTCGGATTCGACTTGACGGCAACAGGTTTGGTTTTTGGTTAACAACAACGGAACCCTGGTGGCACAGTGGTTAAATCACTCAGTTGCTAACAAAAAAGTCAGCGTTCAAACTCACCAGCCTCTCCAAAGGGGAAAGATGTGGCAGTTTGAGTTCATAAAGATTTACAGCCTAGGAAACCCTATGGGGCAGTTCTACTCTGTCCTACAGGGTCACTATGAGTCAGAATCCACTCGGCAGCAACTGGTTTTCTGGAACAACAACAACACAGAAGGTTCATTCATGTGGTGAGGTGGGCAAGGCCAAATGCCACCCTGTCACTTGAAATGGATCTAAGGAATAGGTTTTACTGGTAAAACATACAAGCAAAAAGCTAACGTAATGAGGCACCCTGTCCCCAGTTCTCTCATCATCCCAGGGCAACTTTGGACAAACCATGGCTGGGCTCCAGGGGAGGGCCCCTACCCCTGCTTCTCTCCTTTCCCCAGGGCCAGCCCGAGAACAGTGCTCAGGGGCCGTGGAGTCTGAGTTTAGACCTCCCTGAAACTAGCACTTTGTGACATTGTAGGAAGTGGGAGTCTAGCTGTTAGGGGGTGAGGAGCCCCTACTTCCATGGGAAACTGAGTGCACACTCAGCCCCTCACCTGGGAGAAGGTGACATTTGATTCCAGGTAACCCATCTTCCAGACAACCTGAGGAGGGCTCCTGATGTCATCTCCATAACTTACAGTGAAGTCACAGATTCGTCCCCAACCTTTCCTTCTTGTTAGTTGCTGTCGAGTGGATTCCGACTCATGACGACCCCATGTGTACAGAGTAGAACTGCTCCATAGGGTTTCCAAGGCTGTGATCTTTTGGAAGCAGATCGCCAGGCCTGTCCTCAGAGGCATCTCTGCGTGGGTTCAAACCATCAACCTTTTGGCAAGTGGTCGAGCACTTAACCCAGGCGCCTAACCTTTCCTCAGCAAAAAATTTAAGAATTAGTTCATCCTGAGTAGAAAATATTAAATTGGGATTGTTCTGTATTTACTGAAGAAAAAAAAAGGATCCAGTTATCACTATTCTCTGCAAATGACTTGGAAGTTAGCAACTCAAGAGTTCAAAATCAATCACTTGGGAATTAATGAAAGAAAAAAAATGCACCTTAAAGCACCCATAAACCATCGACCCGATTCTGACTCATAGTGACCCTATAGGACAGAGTAAGGTTTCTAAGGATTTCGAAGACTAATCTTTACAGAAGCTAACTGCCACATCTTTCATCTGCAGAGCAACTGGTGAGGTCGAACTGCTGAACTTTGGTGATCAACTGAGTGCTTAACCACTGCTCCACCAGCGCTCCTGCACCTTAAAGTACAGCCCATGAAATACACAGAGGGATGCTGGATTGCTGAGAAGTGTGAAGGATCCTATAACTCCTTCCTCAAAGTCAGAGCCAATGCGACATTAGCCATCTTAGAGCCTTAGATTTGTGAAGCCAGCCCCAGGCTCTCTGCCTGACATTCAAGTAGCTTTCACCAGGCACTTAGTTTTGTGATCTAAATGACTAGGCTTCCCAAAGATGTAATGAAAAAGAACTCAGCATACAAAAAGAGACAAATATGCTTTTTCTCCACATTAAAACTGGAGAAAGTTGATCATTTACTTTTAAAAAATATTTTTGTTTGGCTGCCCAGCTGTGAACCATCTCATTGGTTTAACCAAAAAAACCAAACCTGTTGCCGTCGAGTTGAATCTGGCTCATAGTGACCCTATAGGACAGAGCAGAACTGCTCCACATGGTTTCCAAGGAGTGCCTGGTAGATCTGAACTGCTGACCTTTTGGTTAGCAGCCGAACTCTTAACCACTGTGCCACCAGGGTTTCCTCTTATTGGTTTAGTACAAGTATTATATAATTGAGGGCTGTGGTGGTTCTGTGAAAGAATTCTCATCTTCCATGCAGTAGACCGGGGTTCAATTCCTGGCTGATACACTTCCTGTGCAGCCACAACCCATTTGTCAATGGAGGCTTGCATGTCGGCCACGATGCTTGCGGTGTGATGGATCGGTTTTGTATGGCTTTTCTCGCCATGGTCTTGTAACTCTCACCCAGGTGATTGGGCAGGACTCTGCAGACAGGGTAATTGTAGCCCACCAAGGGAACTGGTCAGCTCTGCCATCCCCCTGGGCTTGAAATTAGCCACCCCAGAGGCAGGAAAGAAAGAATCCCACCACGACCAAGGAAGAACAGCCAGGAGTGGAAAGCATGTCCTTCCGACCCTGGATCCCAGTGCTGAGAAGCTCCTGGAACCAGGAGACCGAGAGAAAGAGAGAGAGAGAGAGAGAGAGAGGTAATCCTGAAGACAGCGAGAAGTAGTGGCAGGAGAGACCAGCAGGAGACCGCAAGGTGTACTTCCTGGCCCACAGAGCGAGGAAGCTGAGTGCCTTTGGGCAGAGGCAGGGGGCCAGGGAGAGGCATGCCTTTGAGCACAGCTGGGAAGAGGATGTCCTGATGGAAGAACTGTATCCTGAGCATTCCTGAACCTGAATTGTAACCTGTCACTTCCCTAATAAACCCCATAATCGTGAGTATTGTTTGTGAGTTCTTGTGGCCATCGCAACGAATTATCAAACCCAGCAGCGAAGCAGAGAGTACTGTGCAAGAGATGGTTGGTGTCAGGATTGGTAAAGATGGCAGAGAGAGGAGGCATGTCTGACCTCTGCCTCACAGGAATCAGCCTTGGGCTGTTGATCTTGATTTTCCTTCTCCCTTGTGAAGAGAGAGGTCAGACACCTCCCCCACGTTGTTTTTTAAAATGCTGAACAGGTTTCAGCAGAGCTTCCAGACTAAAACAGACTAGGGAGAAAGGTCTCATGATCAACTTCTGAAAATCAGCCAATGAAAACCTTATGGATCGCAATGGTCTGCTTCTCTTGTACATGGGGCCTCCATGAATCGGGGGCTGAGCGGATAGCAGCTAACACAACCACATTATATCTAATGAGAGAGAGTGAAATTGTTTTCATATACTTATGGACTATTTGTATTCCCTTTGTGAATAATTTTTTTCTACCTGTGCTGTCATTTTTTACTTGGAATTTTTAAAACCAAATTGTAAGCCATCATTACACATTAAAGCTATTGACCATTTCTTTGTGACAGTGTTTGCAAGCATTTTCCCTGGTTTGCTGTTGGTCATTTTTTATATCTGACATACAGAAGTTTTCAAAGTTGTGAATCAGATCTACAGCCTCTGTTGCTTGCTCTTGACAATAGTGCTCAGATAATGTGGCTACCTCCCCCTCTCACTGACTTAACTTTGCCCTCCCTCGGCCCCAATTCCTCTTTTTGCCCCAGGACTTCACTAACAATAGTTCATTCATTGGGCATACCAGACTTTTACTGAAGGTTTGAGGTAGCAGAGGGAGATTGCAGCACGTTAAAGTACAGGCAACGGGTTAAATTTAACATTGGATTTTAATATCCTAAAAATGTATTAAACATTCTTCTTCTGGGAAGTTTCTTGCTGGGTGTGATCAGTGACTATCAACTTTTTTATACACATCTCCTCCATCTCTCTTCCTCTTCCCTTTCTCAGCCCCTTGCTCCTCAATCTCTCCAGCTGCCAGAAAATAACTCCCAAATTCCTTACCATGTATTTGTGGAGCTGTTTATTCCTCTCTTTTTTCTTCTCCCTTAACAGGGTCCCTGAGTGGCTCAAACAGTTTGTATTTGCCTACTAACCTAAAGGTTGGTGGTTTAAAGCCACCCAGCAGCACCACGAAAGAAAGCCCTGGTGATCTGCTTCTGTAAAGATGATAGCCAAGAAAACCCTATAGAGCAGTTCTACTCCATAACACAAGGGGTTGCCATGAGTTAGAATCAACTTGACAGCAATGGGTTTGGTTCAACAGATCATGCTTTGGTCAGGGAGGCTCACCTTTCGATTCAAAGAGCCCCATCAGCAGATTTTTCTATGGAAGGAGCCATCTCCTTCAAATGAATTCTGCCACTTCCCAAGTATGCAAATGCAAGTACGGTCTGCTTTTGTTTTCAGTTGCAATTGTTTTCCTTCTGGCTACAGAAGCCTCCCCACTTACCTGGTCATCCTCCTCTGGACAGAATCAGTTGGTTCAAGTGCCTCTTCTCAGGGGGTGTCCAGAGCAGTCCACCCGACACGCAAGGTGCTGCTGCATCCTCTCTCTTGTTCCACCACTGCTGTCCTAGGAAGCGCAGGGATCTGAGCTGTCTGCACAGGAGAGGAAAAGGCCTTCTGCCTCCACCCTCTGCTGTTCATTTCTATAAGCTGAGAAGCCCCCTCTTAATTCCCCCCCAGATTCATCCAGACCAACATTCAGGAACCTCCTTCAGGTCATAGGACCCCTGTCCCCACTCTCTGCTGCTCATTGCTCTAAACAGTTCACAGCAAACAAGTCAATCACAAAAGGATAAATATTGCATGAGCTCACTAATATGAAATACCTAGAATAGGCCAATGTATAGAGAATGAAGTTTATTCGCGGTTACCAGGGCGAATGGGAGGGGGTGTAAGGGAGGTGCTTAGGAAGCAGTGAGTTTCTGTTTGTGGTGATGGAAAATATGGCAATAGATATTGGTGGTGGTTACACAACATGATTGATGTAATCGGTCTCAATGAATTGTACACAAGAAAAATGTTAATTGGCAAATGTTGCGTTATCTGTATTTTTACAATAATAAAAAAAGAAAGAAAGAAAAAAGTTCACAGCAAACTTCTCCTTTCAAGGAGCAAATAGACCTGGCCACGTCACCCCAGGGAAAACTCTACGAAACTTCCTTCTGGGCTGCAGTAGTGATTATAAAAATTACTATGCATGCAGAGTACTTAGAATTTAAAGGTGTATGCATATTCATCATTTGAACCGAACAGTATTCCTGTGAGGTTTCATTAGAAGCATTGAGCATAGGAAATGTTGGAATCTTATAAAGTAATTCTTCTTAGTTTGATATAACTTCCACTGACGGAAATACTATTGACTGAGGAGGCAGTGGTGGGAGGCCCTGGGGCAGGCTGGGGGATGCATTTGTCCTTGACCCCCTGACCTTGAGGCTGGATCTTGCAGGTGATTGTCGTAAGAGATAGATCCCACTCCCATCCTCCACCCCAGCCAGGTACCAGTCGCTCTCTGCCTGCTTGTATAGGCTGCAACTGCTGTTGTTAGTTGCCATCGGGTCAATTCCGACCCATCGCAACCCAATGTGACAGAGTAGAACTCCTCCATAGGGTTTCCTAGGCTGTTATCTTTACGGGAGGAGATCGCCAGGTCTTTTCTCCAGTGGAGCCGTTGGGTGAGTTTGAATCTCCAATCCCCTGGTTAGCGGCCGAGTATTTAACCATTGCACCAACAGGGCTCCTTAGGCTGTGATTAAACCAAACCCACTACTGTCAAGTAGATTCTGATTCCTCATGACCCCATAGGGTTTCCAAGGCTGTAAATCTTTACAGAAGCAGACTGCCACATCTTTCTTCCGAGGAGTGGCTGGTGGGTTTGAACTGCCAGACTTTTTTGGTTAGCAGTCGATTGCTTTAACTACTTCTCCACCAGGCTGTGATTAATGGCCAATAAAATTGAGCTTTTGCCACTCAGCCCCATAAGTGGACCACTTGCCTATAAACACCCTGTAGGTCTGGTGCCTGAAACCCCAGAAGTAAAGAATGAGCCATCTAAAGTTTTATGCTTTAAAGTGGGAAAATGAATGTCTAACCCAATGGTCCTAGCTTCACCTCCCTGCCTCTTTCCATCATGCCAGCTGCCTCCTCACCCTGAAGCTCCCTGCCTCTCCTGGCTGTTCACAAGGCTTCCAGGACAGGCTGGTCAGCAGAGCCTTCCCCCAGCAGAGCCTCCTCCCTGCCCGGCTACCCACTCCCCAGCCTTCTCTGCCCTGGGCCTCTGGTAGGGGACAATGGGCAGCCTGTTCCCTCTGTATCCCATGCTCTGGCCCTCCCCTCATGATATAAACAGGCACCCTTCCCTGTCCCCTCCCCTTGGGGGTCTGCTGTTGGGTTTATCTGATAAATGCATCTGAACTCATGTGGAAGCTGGGACCAGTGGGTTAACAATATACTGCATCCTCCAGGAAGGATATAGACACAGAATTGTCAAAGAGGAGATCAGAGTTGTCCCAGGCATGACCAGTTGTCCCCAGTCCTCAGAGAAGGCGGAGGATACTCTCACGGACAACAGGACCCTAAGGAGAAGGAGGTAGACACTTAGCCAAGAAGAGTTTTTGTTTTGTTTTTTCTAATCTTTTTAAATTCTAAAATTAATACATGTTTGTTATTAAAAAAAGAAGAAAGAGTATAAAAGTATAGCATGGAAAACGGATCTCTCTTCCATGGAATGGAAAAAATGGAAGAGAGACCCATTTTCCCTACTCCCTAACCAGTAAGCAGTTGCTGTCAAGTCGATTCTGACTCATGGTGATCCCATGTGTGTCAGAGTAGAACTGTGACCCACAGGGTTTTCAATGGCTGGTTTTTAGCATGTAGATCTCCAGGCCTTTCTTCCAAGGTGCCTCTGGGTGGACTCAAACCTGCAACATTTTGGATAGCAGCTGAGCACATCAACCATTTGCACCATGCAGGGACTCCCAAGGGTACTCACTATTAATTAGCTGGTGTATCCTTTCAAACATTTTAGACATATATAAACATATATACATTTATATATGCTTGTTTATAAATATGTGCATATATATTTTGTACAAAATGGACTCATACATTCTGTTCTGCAAATGGCTTTTCCTTTTTTCACGTAATAGAGTACATTTGTCTATGTCAGCATATGTAAATGCTCTTCTTTTTTTAATGTCTGCATAGTTTTCCATAGTGTTGATATATTATAATTTAGTTAACTTATTGATAGATATTTGGGTTGTGTCCAGTTTGGGGAAGTTACATTTAATGCTGCAATGAAAATCTCCATGTAGATCTTTGTACACTGATGGGATTCTGTAAAATAAATTCCTAGAAATGGATACACAAGTTAAATGAGATGGGCAATTTAAACCTGTATTTTTTAGCATGGCCTTTCTAACCTCCTTATCTAAAACCTCTCCAACCCCCGACACTCCCCATCCCCTTACCTTACTTTTTTGGTCTTCATAGCACTTGTCATCATCTGACTGGGTATATATTCGTTTGTTTATTATTTGTCTTCCCCTTCTGCAAGTTTCATGGGAGCAAAGGCTTTGGGCTGTCTCGTTCAGTACTGTGATCCAGGACCTAGGATAGTGTTTAGCACGTAAAAGCCAGTTGTCATCAAGTCGATTCTGACTCATGGCAACACGCATGTGTGTCACAGTAGAACAGTGCTCCATAGGATTTTCAATGGCTGATTATTCATAAGTAGATTGCCAGATCTTTCTTCTGAGGTGCCTCTGGGTGGACTTGAACCTCCAACCTTTCAGTTAGCAGCTGAGCATGTTAACCATTTGCACTACCCAGGGACACCTGTTTAGCACATCCAAACCCAACCCATTGCCATCAAGTCAATTCCAACTCACAGCAATCGTATAGGACAGAGTAGAGCTGTCCCATAGGGTTTCCAAGGCTGTAATCTTTATGGTAACTGACTGCCACATCTTTCTCACATGAAGTGGCTGGTGGGTTCTAAGCACCGACCCCTTGGTTAGCAGCCAAGCACTTAACCACTCTGCCACTGGAGCTCCCGTTTAGCACATAACCAAACCGAACCTGTTGCCATTGAGTTGATTCTGATAAATGAGTTTAGCACATAATAGGTGCTAAATAAATATTTTTCATTCATTCATTCACTATGTATATGGAGCACCTATTGTGTGCCAACAGTGCTCAAAGCACTGGTAATAGAGCAGTAAAGAAAATGGACAAAAATTCCACCCTGTTGTGAGTAGCGTCTGGGGTCTTAAAAGCTTGTGAGCGGCCATCTAAGATACTCCACTCGTCCCACCCTGTCTGGAGCAAGGGAAAATGAAGAAAACCAAAGAAATAAGGGAAAGATTAGTCCAAAAGACTAATGGACCACAACTACCACAGCCTCCACCAGAGTGAGTCCAGCACAACTAGATGGTGTCCGGCTACCACCATCGACTGCTCTGACAGGGATCACAACAGAGGGTCCCAGACAGAGCTAGAGAAAAATGTAGAACAAAATTCTAACTCACAAAAAAAGACCAGACTTACTGGTCTGACAGAGACTGGAGAAACCCCAAGAGTATGGCCCCCCGGACACCCTTTTAACTCAGTACTGATGTCACTCCCAAGGTTCACTCTTTAGCCAAATATTAGACAGGCCCGTAAAACAAATAATAATACACGTAGTTCAACTAGGTATACGAGACTAAATGGGCACACCAGCCCAGGGGCAAGGATGAGAAGGCAGGAGGGGACAGGAAAGCTGGACGAACGGAAACACGGAACCCAAGGTTGAAAAGGGGAGAGAGTTGACAGGTGGCAGGGTTGGCAACCAAGGTCACAAAACAACATGTGTATTAATCGTTTAATGAGAAATTAATTTGCTCTGTAAACCTTCATCTAAAGCACAATTTAAAAAAAAAAGAAAAGAAAGAAAGAAAAAAATACTCCACCATGGTTAAATGACTGCAAGATGTTATTCTAATGGGAAACATTAGGCCTGGGGACTCTGAACTCTTTTCCTCTCCAATCTGACAACACCCTGTTAAACCACCTTGTCACTGCAGGAAAGCATCTCACAGACTCACAGAGATTCACCTGTCTCCAGGTGGTCTCTTCATGTGCACTTTGCCACACAGGACATGTGCTGGGAGATGAGCGAACACACCATTAGAATGTTCCATTCAGCCCAGTTCCCCAACTAATGAGAAAAAGCTGGACCAGTGGACCTACTTTGCTGACATCCCTGTTATTAAATATATAACGATGTTTACTTGTGCCAAAGTATCTCAAATTAAACCTCTCACTTAAAATTGAAATAAAAAATACATTGCTTTTTTTCAAACATCCAGTCAATGAATCCATTAAAAAAAAAACTAGCTGGAATGTGGGAGCAGATGCCACCCAGGACGCCACAGAAGTGAGGGATGGGCTCTGAGAAGGGAGGACAAGCTGCCGGGTCAAGGCTGGGCCTCTTAAAGCCAGATATCTCAATGGCTCACATCTGCTTAGCACATCCAGCCCAGAGCTGGAGCTTCACCTGAACCAAGGGTGTTGACTGAAGCTCCTTCTTCTCTCCCACTCTTAAATCTGGCTGTCCTTTTGGTGGGGTTGCAGGATTTATCATTATCCCACATTAAATATTATCCCACATCTCCTTCCAGCTACTGCCCAAACAAAGCAAATCTTTCATACCTTCTCATCTCTTTGGATTCACTTCAGTGAGACCTTTGTCTCCAACATTTCACGGGCACTGCTTTTGTCTGCGTCATCGATGTCCTCAACCTTGCCAAATTCAAAGTTCAATTACCAGTCGTCTCCTTGCTGGATCTCTCAGAAGCATGTGACACAATCTACAAGATTAGGTTATGTCTTAAGTCAGTCTCTTTCAAGATATAGAAGAGAGAAGTGAGCCGAGAGTCATGGGGACCTCACACCACAAAGAAACAAGAGCCAGGAGAATAGTGCGTCCTTTGGACCCAGGGTCCCTGCACTGAGATGCTCTTAGACCAGAGGAAGATTGATAACAAGGACATTCCCACAGAACCGACAGAGGAGACCTTCCCCTGGAGCTGGCACCTTGAATTGGGACTTCTAGACTATGAGTGAATAAACTTCTGTTTGTCGAAGCCATCCAGTTGTGGTAATTTTGTTATAGCAGCACTAGATAACTAACACAGGCATTATGCTAAGTGATAAAAGCCAATCTCAATAGGTCACATACTGCATGACTCTAATTATGTAATATCTGGGAAGTGACAAAATTAAAGAGACAGGAAGCAGAGTAGCAGATTAACCTACAAGGGTTAGGGATGGTGGAGGGGAGGGAAGTTTGTGAAACTATAGATACAAAGCGGTAGCACAACAGAGATCTCTGTGGTGATGGGACAGTTCTGTGTCTTGATTGTGGTGGTAGTTACGTGAATGGACACACGATAAACTGGCATAGAACATAGTGTAGCTGTGTAAGATGTTACCATTGGGAGACACTGAGTGAAGGGCAAACTGGACCTCTCTGTACAACTTTTGAAACTTTCTGTTTATCTATAATAATTTCAAAATAAAAACTTTAAAGAAACCATAATTCAGATATTTCACTATCCTTCTCAACCTTTTGCTGGCTTCCCATCTCAATTTTGCATAGTATAAATTGCACTGTCTTACTATGGCCTGACAGCTCTACATGAGCTGGCCCCTGGTTACCTTGTAAGCTTCATTTCTGCCCTATCTCCATGCTGTTCCTCAGCTATTCCCTTGAATTCCTATCTCAGGGGCTTTGCACTTTGATCTTCCTTCTAGCTGGAATGTTCCTTGCTCAAACAGCATCTCCTCAGGGAGGCTTTCCTTACTTCCCAATCTCATCCAATCTCAGTAACACCTGTTCTCACTCTCTATCCCATACCTGGCTTTGTCTTCATAGTACTTATCACACCTAACATTGCATGTATTTATTGGTTTATCTGTTTAGTCTGACTGTTCCACAGAATGTAAGTTTCACAAATTTATATGCTATTATCTCCCCAGGGCTTAGACTGTACCCAGCACATGCTGTTGTTGTTGTGTGCCGTCAATTCCAACTCATAGCAACCCCACATGATAGAGTAGAACTGCCCTATAAGGTTTTCTAGGCTGTAATTTTTATGGAAGCAGATCGCCAGGTCTTTCTCCCACGGAGCTGCTTGGTGTGTTCAAACTGCCAACCTTCAGTTAGCAGCTGAGCACTTAACTGTTGCGCCACCAGGGCTCCTTGCCCAGCACATAGCACTCAATAAACTCTTGAATTAATTAAGACTATCAACCTTTTGTGATATGAGGTGTGATACGGTATTTTTTTCCCAGTTTGTCTTTTTAAGTAGCACACGTGCACACACACACACACACACACACACGTGTGTGTGTGTGTGTGTAAAGCTTACTATGCAGAAATTTTGCATTGTATGTAGTTAGATTTATCAATCTCTTCTTCTGGATATTTTATCATACTTAGACTTCCCCCAAGCCAAGATTATTTTTAAATGTTTTCTTTTAGTATTTCAACTTGTGGTATTTTTTTAATGTTTAAATTTTTTATCTATCTGGAAATTGTTTGGGCATAAAGTGTGAAGCAGAGACTGACCTTTTCTGGTGTTAGAGTTGGTGGTTGCTGCTTTCTTTTCGTTTCTGCTCACGTGGTATATCTTCTGTTGTCAAACTTGCTGGACAACTTCCTTTTGTTTCTTACATGCAACATTGTGTGTATGCTCTATACAATACACAGTTGAGTTTTGCTTTGTGATCCAATCTCGTCTTCCAGTAGATAAGTTTAGCCCATTTTCCTGTATCTGTATGTCAGATATGTTTGGTATAAGTTCTGTTATCCCATTTTTATAGCTCATATCTCTGCTTCAAACTCTTGTTTTGTAAAGGCAATTACTAAATTATTTTTTAAATTGATATTATATGTTTGGTCATAATTTTCATTTCTTATGTGTTTTCCCTGGTCTTTCTTCCTTTTTATTTTATTGTATCTTTGTGTAGACCAGAATTTCTCAACCTAAGCACCACTGACATTTTGGATCAAATGGTTCTTTGTTCCAGCAGCTGCCCTGTACACTGCAGGATGTTTAGCAGCATCTCCAGACTCCACCCAATAGGTACACCTTCAGCTGTGACAATCAAAAATGTCCCTATACATTAACAAATGACCCTTGAGGGGCAAAAATCACTCCCAGTTGAGAACCACTGGTATAGATCATGTGCTCCTTCCTTTTGATTACCCACTTCAGAAAAGGGTGAATTCTTCTTGTGTGGGGATGAGGGCATGTTCCAGTCAAGCAGGAATTTTCCTTGTGACACAGGATAGTGGCTTAAATGAACTCCTTTAACCTTTACTTTTCCCCAGCTGGCTGGGCTTCGCAGCTGTTGAGCGGTCTCCCTCATCCATCCGCCTCACCAACAGCAGCCACAGTGATCTTCCAAAAACCTACACCAAAACATGCTTCAAAGGATGAAGCCCAGGCTCCCTGTTAGGGTAACCGAGACTCGAGGTGGCCCCGCCTGTCTCTCCCTCTTTACTGCTCATTGCACACCTGTTCCCATCTCCCCTTTCCCCCCAACACACATTCCCATAACCCCAGCCAA
This sequence comes from Dugong dugon, assembly GCA_030035585.1. Taxonomy (NCBI): domain Eukaryota; kingdom Metazoa; phylum Chordata; class Mammalia; order Sirenia; family Dugongidae; genus Dugong; species Dugong dugon. Next base: position 24,431,811 of record CM057482.1, on the reverse strand, counting down.
ATTCCTAGCTTCCCCTGAGCACTCAAGGCCATGTGAAACCCCTGTCCTTTGCTCATGCTGCTTCTCATCACCTGCCCTTTTCCTTCTCTGCTAGCTTTCAAGCCTCCTCCCGGGAAGCACCCCTTCTAACAAGCCTTCTCTGACTCCTCCCACTAGAAAGGCCATGCCCTGCCTTGAGCCCTGACCACATTCACAGAGCATGCTTGTTGAATAGATGTATAAGTGAATGGATGCATGAGTGAATGGTTTACTTTTCTTATTGATGTCATTTTGACTGTAAGTCATGTCAGTAGTTTGGTTTATTGAAAAATGAATGAACTAATTAATGAAGCTTCCAAGAAGCATCAAAATTGAGATCAGTGGGACAAAATTATTACACTTACTGAGAGAAAGCTGCAAAAATAACTTTTCTTTGCAAGTAACAGTCACCTGATTAGCAATTATAGTTAGCATTCATTGACTATTTACTACATGCCAGGTATATTAGTTGTCTATTGCTGCATAATGAGCCCTGGTGGCACAGTGGTAAAAGTGCTCAACTGCTAACCAAAAGGTCAGTGATTCAAAGCCACCTGCCGCTCTGCGGGAGAAAGATGTGGCCGTCTGCTTCCATAATGATGTACAGCTTTGGAAACTCTACGGGCAGTTCTGTTCTGTCCTGAAACGGAATCTACTTGACGGCCGTGGGTTTTGGGTTTTATCGCTGCGTAACAAATTATTCCAACATTTAGTGACTTACAACAAACAGTTATTATCACACAGTTTCCAGCGGCAGGAATTCAAGGGTGGCTTAGTTGGGTGATTCTGGCTTAGGGTAAAGGTGTTGGCTAGGGCTGAGGACGTTAGAGAAAATGGTTCTCAACAACTGTTAAATCTGATGACATTCTGTGATTCGTTTTAATAAAAAACCAAGCCCATTGCCATCAAGTCAATTCCAACTCATAGTGACCCTATAGGACAGAGTAGAACTGCCCCATAGTTTTCCAAGGCTGTAAATCTTTAGGAAAGCAGACGGCCACATCTTTTTCTCTTTCTCGCGAAGCAGCTGGGTTTGCACCACTGACTTTTCAGTTAGCCGCTGAGCTCGTAACCACCAAGGCTCCCTATTCATTTGAATAGCCCTGAATAATTCCCACAGAGATGCATTCGTCTCTCCTGAGGAGCAGCTTCCTGAGCAGAGACCAAGGTCGTCCCTTCCCAACTCTGGAGGCAAAATTGAGCTTTACTGACGTTTCTTTACTGTCCTCTTGTGGTCATTTCTGTTACTACTGAAGTTCTAAGAAAACGATGGCCGTCACCAGGTATTTACAGGAAAAGCTAACTACAGTACCAAGTGCTTTGAAGAGCACTTACTAGGATCAGAGGGAGATACACACTCATGCAATTTACCTTGGAGAGTTTATTCTTACTGTAGAAGTAAGACACTCACGCCCCAGAAAGTATATTATGTGAGAGTGCATGGTGTGTACAACCAGAATGCTCCTTAGAAGTAAGGATGGCAAGACTACGTCTCACATAACTTGGACATGTTGTCAGGAGGGATCAGTCCCTGGAGAAGGACATCAAGCTTGGTAAAGTATAGGGTCAGCGAAAAAGAAGAAGATCCTCAACGAGATGGATTGACACAGTGGCTGCAACAATGGGCTCAAGCATAACAATGATTGTGAGGATGGCACAGGACCGGGCAGTGTTTCATTCTGTAGTATATAGGGTCACTGTAAGTTGGAACCAACTCGATGGCACCTAACGACAACAACATGGTTGTGGCACAGAGCTACATCAGAGGTCTAGCTCTCTACTCCCTACACTTATCACCACCACCACCACACCACCATCTCCACCACCACAGCCTCCATTAACTACCACCACCTCCACCGCTAACACCATCACCACCTCCACGACTACAACCACCTCCATCACCACAACCACCGCCATCACCACCTATCTCCACCACTACCGCCACCTCCATTATCCACCACCACCACATCACCACCACCACCATCACCATTACCCACTAGCAGCAGTGCACCACTGCTGCCATTACTGTCATTTCCATTTTTACCACTACCATGATCACTGCCAACATCATCCCAAATTTAAAGTTATCAGACAATATGGACTTTTGAAATGGACGTTAACAGAATCAACAGCAAATGGAACAGATTAGCTAGAAAGCCTAATACTTGTACAGAGCTTCTCATTTTGCAAAGAATTTTCACAAATATATTATTGAAACCACACAATAGCTTCAAGAGGTGGCACAAGTGCTACTATCATCCTTTTATTTCCTTTGCTTTTGAAACATTGTAGTAACACAAAAAAGTACAAAAGGTAATTTTTAACAAACACCCACATATCTGCCACTCAGAATTAACAAATGCTAATATTTTGTCATATATACTTGAGGTATGTTATTTAAAAAATAAAGGAATACTCCACAGATTCCCTGTGTATCCCTCCCCATTCCCATTTCCCATTCTCCATTCCCAGAGGTAACCTTTTTTTACAATTATGTGTGTATCCCATCTATGTGTTTTTATACTATATATATATATAAAACCTGTTGCCATCAAGTCAATTCCAACTCATGGAGACCCCATTTATGTCAGAGTAGAACTGTGGTCCATAGGCTTTTCAATGGCTACACACACACATATTTAAATGCACATATATTTCCATAAGCTATACAGAATACTGTTTTCTATGTGCTTTTGCTGATATATAAGCAGTTCTGCATGAGAACATTTTACAGCTAGCTTTCTTCTATCAACAGTATGTTGTCAGTACTATTTCATGTTGCTACATAGGGAATTCCATTCATTTCAACTGTTATAAAGTATTCCCACATATGAACATGCCGCACTTCGTTTATCCATTCCCCTGCTGATGGACATTTGGGTTATCTCCAATGTTTCATCACCATACACAATGCTGCAGTGAATATTATCACACATGTCCCTTAATACCATGTTTTACAAACGAGGAAACTGAGGCCCGGAAGGAGCAACCACATGATTTGCCCACCCTCACACAGCTACTAAGTAGCAAAGCTACTATTTGATTACTACTAAATTGCTCCAATCCCCAGGCATCTTCTGAGGCTAGGGCATGACCAATATCTCATAAAAAGAGGCTAAAAAGAAAAGAGTACTTAATACAATTCAAGCTACAAATTTATCTTATCTTGAAAAAACGGTGGTTCTGGATAGAATCTAATTTAACAATAGCAAGCAGCATAGAATTGAAACAGTTGGAGGGTATTTATCCCATACCATCAAGAGAGAGCAACTAAAGCTGATAGATACACTGGATACCAAGATATAGTCTTGGTAGTGGCAAGGGCCATCACTCATCTGTCAGTGTGTCATACTGTGGTGGCTTGTGTGTTGCTATGATTCTGGAAGCTATGCCACCAGTATTTCAAATACCAGCGGGGTCACCTATTGTCTCAGGCTGGGTTCTCTAGAGAAGCAAAACCAGTGGAAAGTATAAATATATACAGAGAGATTTAATTCAAAGAAATAGCTCACGCACTTGTGGTGTTGGTGAAGAATACTGAATACTCTGTGGACTGCCAGAAGGAAGAAATTGGCATAGAAGAAGTAACAATCAGAAGGCTCCTTAGAAGCAAGGATGGTGAGACTTGGGCTCACTTACTTTGGTCACATCATCAGCAAAGATCAATCGCTAGAAAAGGACATCATGTATGATAAACCCATTACCATTGAGTCGATTCCGACTCATAGTGACCCTATAGGACAGAGAAGAACTGCCCCATAGGGTTTCCAAGGAGCATCTGGTGGACTTGAACTGCCGACCTTCTGGATAGCAGCCGAATCCTGAACCACTGTGCCACCAGGGCTCCATCATGTACGGTAGAGGGTCAGATTAAACAAGAGAAACCCTCAGTGAGATGCATTGACACAATAGCCACAACAATGGACTCAAACATACCAGTGACTGAAGATGGCACAGGACCAGGCAACATTTTCTTCTGTTATACATAAGATCATCAGGAGTCAGAGCTGACTAGACAGCAACTAACAACAGCAAAATTATCTTTAAATTATTAGGATTTATAAAACTGACTCCACCTAGAGTTTCCCTAGTCGTCTCGTCTCCATTGTGTACTTTAACGGATGAAACGCTCGCCATTTTATGATGGCTCCTCCATTCTTTCCCTGGCTCACTAGAGTTTGTCATCCAGTAGCTCACTCAGGAACAGTTCATGGATGCTCCATTCCATGAGTTCCTGTCATTTTTAAAACGGCTGCCTGCTGTCTTTACACTCACATGACAAGTCAGCAGTGTTGAATTTTCTTTGTTTTGCTCTTTCTTTCCCTGAGTTTCTCATAGATACTATTCCACTGTCTTTTTGCAGTTGGTATGGAAAAGTTTGAGATCACATGATTTCTTCCCCTTTTAGATTGCTTGCTTTGTTTTGTTTTTAATATAATCTGGATGTTGATAGTTTCTCACTTTTGCTTTGAAGCCCAGTAACTTCACCAGGATATGTCAATGTTGGTCCTTCTGCTTTCAGTTTTCCTGAAATACAAGGTACAGTCTAAACTAAAGATTTAGGACTTCTTTTATTTTTATTAGAGCATGCATTTTTTTTTTTTAACGTCTTTACATTTGTTGCTGTCATTCCATTTTCTTCTCCAGGAACACCAATTATCTACATGACAGACATACTTTGTTGTACGAATCTGTTTCTCTCTAATAACTTTTAGCTCTGTTCTTTTTCCATTTTATTTTGTTCACTTTTCTCAAGCCTTTCTTCAGTCTCCCCACCTGTGATCTCAGCAGTCCCTGTTCTCTTTTGGACATCTTCTGTAATGACTATCATTTTCCTCTTCCACGTATTTCCTGAGATTTGACAGCTCCTTTTCATTTCTTTTGTTGTCTTATTACCTCTTTGATTCTGTGTAAGTCTTATCTGAAGTCTTATGTGTTAAAGACTTATTATTATTTAGTTGTTCCTCAAATGCATGTTTCTCTTTTGCTTCTGTAGTTTCTCTAGGCTTGATTTGGAGGATGGTAGCCAGTATCCAAAAGGAGCCCTGGTGGTGCAGTGGTTAAGTACTCAGCTGCTAACCCTAAGGTTGGGGGTTCAGATCCACCTGGTGGCTCTGTAGGAGGAAGACTTGGTGATCTGCTCCCATCACGATTATAACCTAGGAAACCCTCTGGGGCAGTTCTATTCTGTTATATGGGGACCCTATGAGTCAAGATCAACTCAATGCCACCCAGCAACAGCCAGCATCCTTACCAGGTTACCACCTTCAAGATAACACAGGGGTTTTGTATATTTATGCTTCCTCCCCCGATCCCCGACACACATACACACACACACACACACTCCTCCCACATACTCCACTGTTCTGCAGTATCTAGCTGCTAGATTTGCCTGCCTACCACAGGCGCAATACAAACTCAGCACATTCCTGAGTGTTTGCCGTGAGAATGGTTAAATCAAAGGTCATTTTGTGAGTGTAGCCCACCCAGGATTCAGGCCTGCCTGAGGACCAATCCTGTGAAGATGGGTTGTCTTGCTTGGGGGTGGGGAAATGGATAAATTTTAGTTAATATTTTAACTGTCTGAAGCACGACTTTGTAAATTAAAATGAGAATGCAATTTGGTGTTTGGGTTTTGTCCCCCCCGCCACCCCCCCCCCCATGTTTGAGAATTGCCTTATTTAAAATCAGTTGAGTGATAAATTTCCAACTTCTCTTTTGTGCAGGAGAATAAATACAATGAAAACTCCGCCTGCATAAAAAGCCAAATGGTTTTCAAAGTTTTGGCTGAGTCCCAAGTCTATGTCCATATGAAACCAAAATAATTGCTTGTCTTAAATTAATTCAATGAGTTTGTCAAGAATGCAGCTTGTTGTCTTGTTGTTTTGGAGAATATACAGAGCAGAACATACACCAATTCAAGAATTTCTACATGTACAATTCAGTGACATTGATTACATTCAAGTTGTGCAACCATTCTCATCACCCTCCTTTTCCGAATTGTTCCTCCCCCCACTGACATAAACTCACTACCCTCTAAGCTTCCTATCTAACCTTTTGAGTTGCAACAGAGGAAGAAGGAGGGTCAGGAATAGGAGGAGGAAATGGAATGTGTAGCTAATTGCCTCCATGAACAACTGCTTCCATTGCCGTGAGACCAAAAGAACTGGATGGTGCCCAGCTACCATTACTGAATGTTTTGATCAAAGATTCTATAGAAGAATCCTGATCAAAGGCGGGGGTGGTGGAAACGCAGAATAGAATTTCAAACTCTCATGGAATCCAGACTTTATCCATCCACGGAGGCTGGATGAACCCCTGAAACTACTGTCCTGAGATAATCTTTAAACCTTAAACCAAAAATATCCCCTGAAGCCTTCTTCAAACCAAATAACAGTTTAACTTAATTAGTAAAGAACGTCTGCCTTGAGTATTGTGCTCTTTTAAAGATTTATTTATATGGGATCAAACTGACAACAGCAACTCGAAAGAATGTATCTTTTAAATATTTTTACAATTAAAAATGAAATGAAAATAGATTCTCTTCTTGAAGGCAAATTCTATGAGAAGCCAGATTACAATCAGAAGGTAGCTTGGTGATCCCAGAGGCAAAGCCATGACTTTTTCTTCCTCCTATATTACACAAGCCACTTGGTCCACTTGTGCCACCTTCCTTTTGCAATGAGCACTATTGCCAAGAAAAGTGACTTTTTAAAACTCATTCTGAATCACATTCCAAGAGAAAGTAACATACTATAATTGGTGTTCACTAGAGAGCTTGAGCAGTATCAGCTTCATTTTTCTAAGAAGAATGGGATGGTCTCCAGCAGTTCATAGACCAATTGGGGAGTTTATAGCTGTGCTTTGATTTTCTTCGCTCTTAGAATTCTTACACAAGCTCCAAAATATACAGCAGCTTCTTAGAAAAAGATATGGCTCTTGGCTGGGTGCTGCTGCCCTAACTAATCCCAAGAAAACAACAATTTTCTATTTTAATTTGGAAGGCTTATTTGTGATAAGGGGAAATGAACCCATCCCACAGAACAGCCACAATACGTGAGCACTGAAACTCCAGGGAGAAGCAAATAAAACCTCTTGAACTGTCAGTCACAAGGAATAGTATGAATGTCTGACTGTGTCTAAGTTCTCACCGATACATTTAGACATTCAAACCCTCTTAAGTACCATTACTTCTGGTTTATTTATTAGTGTTTTATTTGGTGAGTGTGTGTGGAGAGCAGGAAATTAACATTTGTGCCAGGCACAGTCACATAAGCGATCACAAACAATGGGGATGGAAGATATTTGAGTGCCTGGACACTCTGAGTCCCCACTTGTACGATTAGAAGGACGTCCAGAGTTTTCCAGACCTCCCCTTCACTAGAGGTGGTTATATGTATTTGCAGCTTTGTTCTAATCATCCTCATTTCCTAGATTCTGAAATAACTTCCTTTATTCTTCCCTTCCTCCCTCCCTCTCTCTCCTTCCTTCTTCTGACTTGAGGAGAGTATAATGCAGGGACTGTTTTACAAAGGTTGGGCAGGGTTAAGGAAAACAAGGGGTGGTGAAGCCCCAAGACCAGCAACAGCTGAAAGCTGTTCCCACCGCAGGTTTGAGGGGCCAGGGAGCTAGGAGGTAACCTGTTATGGAACCATAGAGGATGGGACAGCTGGTCTTATTGTTATTTAAACTGGAAATCACTGCTGCTACCCAGTTGGTATGACAATTCAGCAGCCCCTTCTGAAGTTGTAAGAAAACAAAAGTGTTTTAATAGAAAACCGTGTATTGAGTCCCTGGGTAGTGCAAATGGTTAACACACTTGATTGCTAACTGAAAGGCTGGAGGTTTGAGTCCATCCAGAGATGCTTCAGAAGAAAGTCCTGGCAATCTGTTTCCAAAAAAATCTGCCATTGAAAACCCTACGGAGCACAGTTCTACTCTAACACACATGGGGTCGCCATGAGTCAGAGTCAACCAGAAGGTAAAGGCAACTCATTTTTTATGCATTGTCTAAGGGACACTCCTCCACGCCACCTGATTCTAGCCTTTCATTGTCTTTGAGCTATTTTGCAACTATGAATTTTCTCCTTGCAGCACACTCTTCTAGGTTATCTGATTCTAGCCATGTTCATTGTCTTCGAGCTATTTTACAAGTCTATATATATATATATATATATATATATACGCCCTTTTTTTTTTTTTTAATTCTCTTTTAAACAGTTATAACATCTGCCTGGTTCCTTCATGGATTAATGAGTAACATATTTAACATGTGTTCATTTTCTATTTGTATGAGAGCCATGATTTTATTTTTTGGAAAATCATCTTTTTAACAAAGTAAAACCCCCCTTTTTGGGGTCAAAGTTGCTTGGGTCCCAAAGTATGAAAGCTCTTGCATACTCGACGTAGCTATTTTACTGCAACAAGAGCCAGATCACAATGAGCTCAGAGGCAGCTCTTTGCTGTGTCTGGAAATGGCATCAATTACCAGCCCTTCGACTTTGAAGTCAAGCCTACCTTGCCTCTCCAAATTCATTATTACTTTACGGAGAATTTCCTCCTAGAAGTCCCACACTTCCTTAAAATCTGGCCTCAGTCTATCCCGACATACTCTACCAGACTTGTTGTTTTAATTCATTTATTTTAATAGCCCAAAACCTCAGTAGAAGTCAGACTTCCGATCTCCCTTTTCCCTGGGGATTCCCAACATTGTGTGCAAACTAGAAGATGTGCCTTCAAACTCTGTCAACATCCAGGCCTCAAATGCAAATGGATTTTACTGGAGACAACCAAAACCAAACCAAACCAGTTCCCGTGATTCCAACTCATAGCAACTCAGGGCTGGGTGCGGGCGGGGGCGGGGGGTGATCCCAATTCTGCTCACCAACAATACATGAGCCCCAAGTCCCTGTCTAGGCAAAATACTGTACTCTCACACCCATTTGACATATGAGGAAACTAAGGTTCAGAGAAGTTCAGTACCTTCTCAAGATGAAACAACTACATGGCAGACCCAGTATTCAAATCCAGAAGGAACTGAGCCAATCCAGTACTCTTAATACTCAGGTGCCAATGGTGAACACCTTTTTCCACCAAGGTGTTCCCAGATGTCAAAGGGAGTGTTATGGATTGAACTGTGTTCCCCAAAAATATGTGTTGTAAATCCTAACCTCTATATCTGTAGTTATAATCCCATTTGGGAATGGGTTGCCTTTGTTTTGTTATGTTAATGAGACAGGATTAGTGTAGGGTGTATTTTGAGTCAATCTCTTTTAAGATATAAAAGAAATTAAAAGCAAGTTAGCAAGCAGAGATGAGGGAAAAGAGAATGCCAAGCCACATGAAGATTGCTCAGGAACAGATGCTCAGAAGAGACAAGGACCTTTCTCCAGAGCCAACAGAGAGAGAGCCTTCCCCTAAAACTGGCGCTGAATTCAGACTTCCAGCCTCCTGAACTGAGAGAAAATAAATTTCTGTTTGTTAAAGCCACCCACGTGTGGTATTTCTGTTATAGCAGCACTGGATAACTAAGATAGAATTTGGTATAAGAAGTGGGGGTGCTGCTGTAACAAATACCCACAATGTGGAAGTGGTTCTGGAATTGGGTAATGGGCAGAGCCTGGAAGAGTTTTAAAGTGCCTAACAGTAAAAGCCTAGATTCCCTTGAAGAGACTATTGGTAGAATTGTGGACATCAAAGACAATTCTGGTGAGGGCTCACAAGGAAGTGAGAAGAAAATCAACCTACTTGATCTCATAGACATATATAGAATGTTCCATCCAATAGCAGCAAAGTATACATTCTTTTCCAAAGCACATGGAACACTCTCCAGAATATACCACTTTTTAGGCCACAATGCAACCCTCAATAAAATCTAAAACTCTGAAATAATACAAAGCATTCTCTCTGATCACAATGCCATAAAAGTAGAAATCAATAACAGGAAGAGCAAGGGAAAAAATCAAATACATGGAAATTGAATAACACCTTGCTTAAAAACGACTGGGTTATAGAAGAAATCAAAGAAGGAATAAAAAAATTCCTAGAATAAAATGAGAATGAAAACACAGCATATCAAAACCTTTGGGACACAGCAAAAGCAGTGCTCAGAGGTCAACTTATAGCAATAAATGTTCACATCAAAAAACAATGGGCCAAAATCAAAACATCAGCCCTACAACTCCAACAAATAGAAAGAGAACAGCAAAAGAAGCCCACAGGCCGCAGAAGAATGGAAATAATAAAGATTGAGCAGAAATAGAGACAAGAAAAACAACAGAATCAACAAGAGCAAAAGCTGGTTCTTTGAAAAGATTAACAAAATTGACAAACCATTGGACAAACTGACAAGAAAAACAGAAGGGGAAGAAAACCCTAATATGAAATAAAATGGGGGACATTATAACAGACCCAACTAAAATTAAAAGGATCATAATAGAATACTATGAAAAACTGTACTCCAACAAATTTGAGAACCTAGAGAAAATGGACGAATTTCTAGAAACATACTACCTACCTAAACTAATACAAGCTGAGACAGAAAATCTGAACAGGCCCGTAACAAGAGAAGAGATCGCAGAGACAATAAAAATACCTCCCAACGAAAAAAAGCTCTGACCCGGATAGCTTCACTGGAGAATTCTACAAAACATTCAGAGAAGAGCTCATGCCAGTACTACTCAAACTATTTCGGAGCATAGAAAAGGAAAGAATAGTCCTGAATTCATTCTATGAAGCCAGCGTAACCCTGATACCAAAGCCAGGCAAAGACACCACAAAAAAAGAAAATTACAGACCAGTATTTCTCATGAATATAGATGCAAAAATTATCAACAAAATTCTAGCCAATAGAATTCAACATTTATCAAAAAAATAATACACCACGACCAAGTGGGAATTCACACCAGGTATGCAAGGATGGTTCAACACTAGAAAATGAATCAACATAAGCCACCACATAAATAAAAACAAACGAATCACATGACCATCTTAATCGACATAGGAAAGGCATTTGATAAAGTCAAATACCCACTTCTGATAAAAACTCAAAATAAAATAGGAATAGAAAGGAAATTCCTCAACGTAATAAAGGGCATCTATACAAAACCAACAGTCAACATCATTCTCAACAGAGGGAGGCTGAAAGCATTCCCCCCTGAGAACAGGAACAAGACAAAGATTGCCCTTTATCACTATTCCTATCTAACATTGTGCTACAAGTCCTAGCTAGAGTAATAAGGCAAGAAAAAGAAATAAAAGACATCCAAATTGGAAAGGAAGAAGTAAAACCATCCCTATTCACAAATGATATGATCCTATACATAGAGAACCTCAAAGATTCCACAAGAAAACTACTAGAATAGAAAGATTCAGCAGAGTAGCAGGACACTAGATAAACATATAAAAATCAGTTGGATTCCTATACACCAACAAAGAGAACTTCAAAACGGAAATCTGGAAAGCAATACCATTTATAACAGCCCCTAAAAGAGAAAATATTTAGGAATAAATCTAACCAAGGATGTAAAAGACCTATACAAAGAAAATACAAAACATTATTGCAAGAAACCAAAACCGCTCATGTAGTTTATTCTACTGGGTTGTGGACTTGCTTGGTGCCTTTCCCTCCAATTTCTCCCATTTTTAATGGAAATGTTTACTTTGTGCCTGTTCCACCACTGTATTTTGCAAACAGATAACTTGTAGTCTAGATTTCACAGGATCACAGATGAAGAGGAATTTTGCCCCAGGATGGGGCAAGTCTCATCCATATTTGATTGAAATAATTCAGAAGATGAGATTTTGGACTTGGAGTTAAGACTTTTGGGACGATGTGATGGGGTGAATGTGTTTTGCATGTGGGAAGGACATGAATTTGGGGGAGCCAAAGGGTGGAATGTTACAGATTGAATTGTGTATCCCAAAAATATGTGTTGTAAATCCTAACCTCTATGCCTGTGGTTATAATCCCATTTGGAATGGGTTGTCTTTGTTATGTTAATGAGACAGGATTAATGAAGGTTATATTTTGAGTCAATCTCTTCTGAGATATAAAAAGAGATTAAAAGTAAGCTAGCAAGCAGAGATGGGGGAAGAGAAATGCCAAGCCACATGAAGACTGCCCAGGAGCAGAAGCTCAGAAAAGACAAGGACTTTCCTCCAGAGCCGACAGAAAGCCTTCCCCTAGAACCTGAATTCGGACTTCTAGCCTCCTAAACTATGAGAAAATAAATGTCTATTTGTTAAAGCCATCCACTTGTGGTATTTCTGTTATGGCCGCACTGGATAACTAAGAGAGGGAGGGAGAGTCTCCCCAGGGAATCCAAGTGCAAAGCAAAGCAGCACCTTTGATTTCTTTCTTGAGTATCTTCTAATTTGAGAAATGAGATTCTCATATACTTATAAGCAGAGCTCTAAAATTTTTCATCATGAATTTAGCTACAAAGGAGGTAATTTCTGGCATATTTTAAACATTTTTTTAAATGTTACATCACTATTTTAAATATATCCAATGGATGCTAATTACCATGATTTGATACCATTATCATCCATAAATACATGAAATTTCTCATCTTTCCTTTCCTTCTTAAATTCATACTTCCATTTCACCTCTCCTACAGAACTGTACCCTTTTGTTTGAAATATTTATACTTAGCACCCTACCATACTTCTCTAAAAAGATTATAAACTGAATTTCTAAAAATTTGTTTCCTGTCTTGTCACCATAAGGTTCTAAGTGTTAAAAAACATTTCTTTTGGACTAGGTAATCATCACAATTATTATTAGTACATCATTGATCAAAACATAAATGTTTGATCAATATTAAATATAAAAGGAAATTTTATTGCAACTGTTATCTTCTAACTCAATGAGTGGGGCCAAGTCCTCCTCCACTCCCCACCCCCTGCCCCATTACTCTACGTATTTATGGATGAATGATCACAGGATTTTTTTTTTTTTTTTGGTTTTTAAGGTTGTAAGCACTGAAGAACATTGTTCCCATAAAGAAGTGGAAGATGACAAGTTTTAGTATTCCTTCTCAGTGCTTGATAAACACTAAATTCAGGTTGGTGGTTACCTCAGAAGGCAGAGGTGAGGGGATGTGGCTGGTGAGGCAGTCAGAGAGCTTCTAAAACGTGATAGCCATGTTCTAGTGCCTCATCTGGGCTGCGGGTACACAGCGGTTTGCTGCATTGTTTTTCACTATATCCTATACATAGTTTACAAGTAATATTTTATATTGACTCAGTACTTAATTTTAAAATAAAAGAGGAAAGAAATACCATCAAAAACACGAACAGGTGAACAGTATTTATCTTTAAATCAAGCTAAGGAAGTAAGGCTTATAGAGTTTCTTTTTAAAGGCATTGTTTATTTTATTCCCTTGCCAACAGAAAATTACTAGTATCTGCTAGGCAGCCCAGGATTTCAGATTCCTTGGTAGGTTTCCTTTGGCAAATACATCATATCTTCCCTCAAGACATACTACACAGACACTTGATCAGTGTGTATTAACTTCCTACTAACAGCAAGGATATTTATTCAGTGACAAATATTCATTAAGCAGCAAGTATATACCAGGCACTGTTCTAGACATTTGGGATTTAGCGATAAACAAAGTCCTTGCCTTTGTGGAGTTTACATCTTAGTGGGGGAAGAAAGATAATAAACAAGCAAGTAAGCATATTATGTCAATAGTGATAATGCAATGGAGAGAAGGAAAGCAGAGAAAGAGGGTGGGAGGTGCAGCGGGGGGAGGTAAGATGGTGCCATCTTGAACACAGTGGTGGGGGTGGCTCACCGATGTTACATTTGGTCAGAAGGAAAAGTAGGTCACAAATACACCAGGGGGAAGGGCGTTGTAACCGAGGAAACAGTAGTTGCAAAAGCCCTGGGCAGGAGCATAAACAGAAACAAATGGGGCATGGGCAATGTGAACGAGCATAAGAGGGCTGTAGATGATTCACATGGGCAAGAGGTTGGTGCGCCCGATGACGCTGACTTCACAGTCCAGTGAGGACTTCACTTGAACTCTGATGGATACGTAAAAGGAGTCACAGCAAAGTTCTAACCAGGAATGATACGGTCCAACTGCTGTAGAAATGTAGCTTAGGACGGTCACTGATTACTGCTCAGTCTTTTTCTGTTTTTAGGCCCTCTACTTGTATTTAATAATGACCTGGTTATTGACAGTGATCTCTGGAGTTTAAGACCACAAAATAACCCTATTTCACTGTGTTCATTCAACTGGGAGGAAACTATTTTACTCCCTGCTTTACGAATTCCAAGAAGCCCTGGTGGCACAGTGGTTGAGTGCTTGGCTGCTAACTGAAAGGTCAACAGTTTGAACCCACCACCGTTCTGTGGGAGAAAGATGTGGCAGTCTGCTTCCGTACAGATTACAGCCTTGGAAACCCTATGGGGCAGTTCTACTCTGTCCTATAGGGTCGCTATAAGTCAGAATCGACTTGAGGGCAGTGGGTCGATTTTTTTGGTTCTACACATTCCAGCACCCATACCTGTCTAAAGCACCTATTATACGCTATTTATACAAACATCTATGCTCCCCATTAAGTTGTAAACTTCTTTAGGCAAAGAAATAAAGGCACAAGTCTTCAAGGCATCCACGCTTAGTTTTTATTAACCAGAAGCCCACCTCCTAGGAGAGACAAAGCTAACTGAGGGTACCCGGTCACCCATGTTTACCCTGCTTGCGCGGCTGACATCATTGCTCACCTGGGTTGGGAGGATCTGCAAAGCCGCTTCGGGACTTGATTTTTTCAGGAACAGAGAGCCCCGTGGGAGGAAAGGCCAGCACTGAGGGTCCCCTTCCTCTTCACACAGTGTGGGACACACAAGCCAGCCCATTGCATCATGGAGTAGAGCAGAGCCCTGAGCTGACCCGGAGGCCTGGGCACACTGGGGCTCCTCCTATCAACCAGGCCACTGGATCACTCTCTGCCTGCCCTCCTACAGTGGCCAATCCCTAGCTTAAATGTAAATTTTTCCTCAGTCAGCATTACACAACACAATGCAATCTGATGCCTTCTGATTAAGGTGCTCTACAAGCTTCAGCTGCTGGGGTGTAAGGATTAAGCATCTGAGTGGAAGCCGAGGTGCCCGCCACACAGCACATCCTCCTGTGCTCCCACTTCCACCCTCAATCAGACGCACTGGCCCAGCAGGCACATGTGACGAAGGAGAGCTGCTCCATCTTGGGGTGCGAGGGGCCCTCAAGCAGGATGTCTGGACTAGGAGTGGACCCCCCTACTCATGGGTCGTTTTTCTGTGAAGAAGCTTTTCAGCAGCAGCACCTGGCCAAAACTGACCACGAACAGGGCGATCGTCTCACTGACGGACCAGTAGGAGACTTGGCTATTCAGGTCTTCAGCCCGAGCCCGGTCCTGGGCCTCCCGGAGCCGGTAATGCGTCTGGGAATCAATCACGGTCTTCAGAGCCTCATGGATGGTCACACAGGCGGATTCCATCTGGGCAGGCAGAGAAAAGTAGTCACATTTCTAACCCTGTACAATGAAAAGTGGAACCACACATACGGCAAATATCTTCATCCTTATAGGTAGCACTTCCTGAATGCTGACTACAGGGCTGTGCTAAGGGTTTTATGTGGTTTTATTTAATCCTCATATTATAAGCCTACTGTTGCCGTCAAGTTGATTTCAACTCACAGTGACCCTGTAGGATGGAGTAGAACTGCCCCTTAGGGTTTCCAAGGCTGTATCTCTATGGAAGCAAACTGCCATATCTTTCTCCCGTGGAGCAGCCGGTGGGTTCAAACCGCCGACCTTTCAGTTAGCAGCTGAGCACTTAACCACTGCGCCACCAGGGCTCCTATTATAAGCCTAGTAAAATTATTATCGCCTTTTAACAGATGAAGAAACTGAGGCTCAGAGAGGCTAACTAACTTGCCCAAAGTCATACAGTTAGCAGGTGGCAGAGTCAGGATTTGAACTCAACTTGTCTGAGTGCTGAGTCTACGCTTTCAAGCACTGCCCTAGGTTCTCACATTGAATCCTCATAATACCCCTGATAGACAGAGATCATTAGCCCCATTGGTAAGGGGGGCTGACTGATTGCTTACCTCACATATTGATGAGGAAATTGGGGTTCAAAGAGGCTAAGTGACTTACCCAAGGTCACACAGCTAATAAACAGCAGTATGTGAACTAGATCACAATTGTGCCGGACTCTGAATCTACTCTCGCTCTATTATATAACTGCTACACGTATATGTATACATAAAAACACACAAAGATAAACATGTCTCATGTACATAAATGTACACACATATGCAAATACATGCAAAAACAGACATGTTGTTGTTGTTGTTAGGTGCTAATGAGTCAATTCCGACTCCTGGCAACCCAGTGTGATTGAGTAGAACTGCCCCACAGAGTTTCCTAGGTTGTAATTTTTACAGGCAGCAGATCACTAGGTCTTTCTCCCGCGGAGCTGCTGGTGGGTTTGAACTGCCAACCTTTCCCTTAGCAGCCGAGCACTTAACCATCGTGCCACCAGGACATACATATATATATAAACTTGCACACATATACACAGAATGCTCATATGCAACACACACTACTTCACAACTTCCTTTATCTGCTAAAATATAATATGTGGTAGGCAGAAGTCTAAAAATGGCCCCCAAGACTTCATGCCCTAATCCCTGGAATGAGTGAATATGATATCACTCCCATGATTATGTTGTGTTATATACTACAGTTGGCCTTTAGACACGGAGATTCTGCAGGTGATCCAATCATAGAAGCCCTTAAAAGTGAAGAGCTTTCTTTGGCTGGTGGCAGGAGAAGCCAGAGAGCTTCAAAGCATGAGAAGAATCCAAAGCGACATGGCTGGCTTTGCAGACAGAGGGGCCAAGTGCAAAGACACAAGAAAGGTCTCTAGGAGCTGAGAGCAATCCCCAATGTACAGCCAGTGAGAAACCCAGGACCTCAGTCCTACAGCTGCAAGCAACTGAATTCTGCCAACAATCTGAATGGGCATAAGAGCACATTCTCCCCCAGAGCCTCCAGAAAAGAGCCCAGCACAGCCAACACCTTGATTTCAGCCCTGGGATACCTTGAGCACAGAACCCAGCAGAGCTTGCCCAGGCTTCTACCTACCGAACTATAAGATAACAAATGGGTGTTGTTTTAAGCGCTAAATCATGGTAATCTGTTACTCAGCAATTGAAATCTAATCCATTTTGCCTGTGGAAGAACACAAGTTCTTACTCATGGGCCACCTCCAAAACACCAGTTTATCCAAAACTGACATATTCTACCCCAACAGTGAGTTCTGAAGCTACAGAAGTTCATCAAGTACTGTTAGACACTTGCTCCAAAGGAGCCCTGGAAGCACAATGGTTAAGAGCTCAGCTGCTAACCAAAAGGTTGGCAGTTCAAACGCACCCACTGGCTCCATGGAAGAAAGACATGGTGATCTGCTTCTGTCAAGATTACAACCAAGAAAACCCACGGAGATAGTTGCACTCTGTCATACAGGGTCGCTATGAGTCATTATTGACTCGAAGGCAACCAACAACAGACATTTGCTTCAGTTCCCAAACTCCAAAAATGAACTACTTACAAAGTATAGTTGAAGAAACTTAGAGCAGACTGAACCACCATGGGACCTCTCTGATCCCCCAAAACCCTTGTTTCTCTAACAAAATGAAGTTTCCAGAAGGCATAGAGGAGACTATGGCCAAAAAACTGGTGTTGTCCTTACTTGCCACACTGGGTACATTCTTTATTCTGGGCCACTCTAGGAGCTAAACTAGGCTATATGCAGGACAAAAGTTTCCCTTTAGCCTCCAAATTAGCCAGACAGTCTATTCTGTCAGTCTGGCAGCTAGTCTACCTCCCAGGTCTATGGGTTTGGTTTCATCTGCACATGTTGGCTGACCCTCTCATTCTGGTCCACGGTAAGAAGCGGTGAAATGTCACATGAAATATGTACGTGGGTGTGTACATGCATATATATATATATATATATATATATAAAACCAAACCCACTGCCATTGAGTCAATTCTGACTCGTGGCAACCCAGGAACACAGCAGAATTGCTCCATAAGGTTTTCTTGGCTCTAATCTTTATGGAAGCAGATTGCCAGGTCTTTCTTCCACAGTGCCACTGGGGGAGTTTGAACTGCCAACCTTTAGGTTAGTAGTCAAGTATAATCTGTTTGCCCCACCCAGGGACTATATATATATATATATATATATATATATATATATGTATATGTGTGTGTGTGTATATACACATACACATATACACACACACATACATATACACACACACACAAACATACACACTTATATTTTCTATGTATAAATACACAGAAACTTTTTCTTAAACGCTAGAACAGGATACAATTCTATTCTTGAGGTTTATTTCTGTCATGAGCTCATTCAGAAACTCAAAGTGTATACAGGACTCACTTGAATGGGGAGCTCCTTGGGCCCTGGGCCCTGGCCTGGGGACTCAGCAGCAAGTACAGGTCGGCATCTCTAGCCTTCTCCCAGGATCCAGAACCACTAGAGAGAGGGGAGGCAGGGAGGAGGAGAAACGAAGGGAGGACACAGAAGTCACAGGTGCAGAAAACCCCAGGCAGAAGGTACGTCAATGAGGCCAAGTGAGGCACTAACTCTAAAGACCTGCGTTGGCTAACACAGGCCGGAGCCCGGCACTAGGACTCCATGAAGAGGACCTCAGTGCCTTTAAAGGCGCAGTATTATTTAAGTGATAGGAAAGGAGGCCAGTTCCCAGAGGGTGACAGGGGAATAGGTGGTGGTCTACAGCTTTCTTGCGGTCTAAACCCAGCAGATACCTTAGGACCTGCCTAGACGCTACAAGAGACCCCAGAGCAACACATCACTAAGAATCACAGATACCCGAAAGCATCCTCTTATCATAAAAAACATGCTACTTCCCAACCACTGGGATCTTCCCTTAGTGCTATTCTAAAAGAAACCTCCTCAGCCTGTGGCCACAAACTTTCACTTAGGTAACCCCTTCAGCCTGCTTCCTGCCCAGCAGGAAACCAACAGAATCCCTTCTGCGTCAAAGTCCCATTTCCCCAGGGCGTGGGTCCCCAGCTCTCCTGGTCTGTGACCTTCCGCCCTGCCAGACCACCAGTCCTGGATGGTTTCCAGCATCTCAGAGCCTCACAGAATTCTGGGCCATCATGAGAGTCTCTGGAGATGAACTGACCTGTCCCCCTCCCAGGACTATCCCTGTCCTCCATTCTCACTCTGACATCCCATCCTGTCTACCGCCTGCTGAAGCCTTCAGTCTGTAAACCAGTTGTCACTGAGTCGATTCTGACTCATGGTGACCCCATGTGTGCCAGAGGAGAACTATGCTCCGTAGGGTTTTCAATGGCTGATTTTTTGGAAGGAGGTCACTAGGCCTTTCTTCCGAGGCACCACCGGGTAGACTCAAACCTCCAATCTTTCGGTTGGCAGCCAAGTGTGATAATCGTTTGCACCACCCAGAGATTCCTTCAGTCTGAAACCACTAGTAAGTTCCTTTAACCCTCACCCAACTAGGGACTCCACTGATAGAAGCATTTAGTTCTTTCAATTCTTTGAGAACTCAAAGGCAGGGAAGCATGAGGTGGTCTTAGAACAGAGTGAGGAAAATCTTTGGTCTTCCCTAGATCGCCTCTGAGGCAACTCCTGGCCTCTGACCTCTGTCAGGAACCTTCAGTCTTCGCTAGATCTGCCTGGATCCTCAGGAAGCAAAGGTCACCTCAAGCTTGGCTTCCCTGAAGTAACGTTCTCCTTGACCATGACCTCTCTGAGGAGACTTGTCATCCTGGAACTCAGGCCCAAGACAAGTCCCTCTGGCCTGAATCCCTGGCCTGGTCCTTGGTCACTCTGAGTCCTGTTCTTTCACCCCAGTGTTTATTTTGGTGCCAGAAAACGTGCTATGAGAAGTCTGAGGGCAAATGAGAAAACAGCTGCTGACTAAGAGGCGGCTCTATGCCAAACAAAATCAAGTGAGGGCCGGTGAGGAGTAAAAGCTACACTGCACTGCTGTTCTCTCCACCTCGAAGGCCCCTCCTCCTCCCGTGCCAGACAAACTCCTAAGCAACTGTTATAACTGAATTGTGTTCCCAGAAAGATGTGCTGAAGTCCTAATCTTTGGACCTGCAAACATGACCTTGTCTGGAAACAGTCTTTGAAGATATTATCAGTTAACATGAAGTCATAATGGGATAGGGTGAGTCCTAATCCTATATGAGCGGTGTCCTTATAACAGAGAAGCAACAGAGGGAAGACACCATGCGAACAGGGAGGCAGAGAATGTAGGAGGCAGAGCTGTAAGCCAAGGAACGTCATGGACTGCCAGGACCCAGCAGAACTGATTCTCCCTCGGAGCCCTCAGAAGGAATCGATAGGGCCAAGACCTGATTTCAGACTTCTAGCCTCTAGGACTGTGAGACAATACATTTCTCTTCTTTCTTTCGGCAGCCCTAGGAAACTAATACAGCATCCTTTCACATTTTCACTTTGAAGCTAAAACTTCGCCTGTGAAGCCTTCCCTGACCCTCCTGGAAGAATTCTGAGAACCTGACTTTGAGTTATAGCACTGATCACAGCATCCTGTGGGGAGCTGGTTTAATGAGTTGTACTCCCTGCCACACCGTGAGCGCCCGATGCCAGGGGCTGACCGTGCATCCTTACACTCCCACCACCCGGCCCAGTGTGTAGGTTGGTGACTGCTCACATAGGCAGAGGGAGCTCTCAGAGTCAGACACAGACTGATCCTGATTTAAGGTAGAGGGGTCAGAGATACTGCAGTGGAAGGAAACACTTCTTTTCAGTCTAGACATAGGAAGGAAAGAAGAGGTTCAGAGATGCAGAGAGGAGTGGCATAAGTCACTGTTTCTTGCAACAAAGCCAAACTCTAACGCTAAGGCCCCAGGAAGAATTTTTCTATTGCACTAATTCATTAAGTCTTTACCAGTTTGTTTTCCACTGGTTAGAGAAGGAAGTCCTTCAGGTCAGCTCTCGGAGACTTAGGAAATCTTCAAAGTGGAAGCTGTTTCAACAGTGGCCAACAGAACTCTCAAGAGTATTGGCCATGAAAGATCTAACACAATACACACCCTGGGCCAGATCTTCTAACGGCAGTCACGTTGCAAAGTTCAAACCCAGTATTGCCCAATGGAACCTTGTAGGATAATGCAAATGTCCTATGTCTGCATGGGCACTAGCCACCTGTGGCTACTGACCACTTAAAATGTCACTAGTGCAAACAATGAAGTACAATTTTTATTTAATTTTAATTAATTTAAACAGCCATATGTTGAGAATAAGGAGTCTGGGTGACGCAAGTGGTCTGCAATCGGTTGCTAACCTAAAAGTTGGCATTTCAAAGCTACCCAGTGGCTCTGCAGAAGAAAGGCCTAGTGAACTACTTCCATAAAGACTGCTGCTATTAGGTGCCACTGAATTGATTTCGATTCACAGCGAACATATAGGACAGAGAACAACTGCCAAATAGGGTTTCCTAGCCTATAATCTTTACGGGAGCAGATCATCAGGTGTTTCTCCCATGGAGCTGCTGGGTGGGTTCAAACAACCAACCTTTCAGAAAGCAGCCACATGCTTAACCACTGTACTACCAGTACTCATTCCATAAAGATCACAGCCAAGAAAACCCTATGGAGCCAAGTTCTACTCTGTAACATGAGGTCACCATTAGTCAGGGGCCAACTCAAAGGCAGCTAACAATGACAACAACATATAAAGAATGGCTAGCATACTGATCAACACAGCTCTGATCTCCAACTGCTTCACACAGTGACACTCACGGACACAAAAAGACTAGAGAAATGAATTCATAGGGCTTCATGAATGTGCTCAAAGCCACAGAGGAAAGGAAGCAGATAGCCACTGAAGAGCGCACCCCAGAAGGTAATGTGGCCTCACTGGAGGCTGAGACACTCTGGCTTTGGTTCTGGAACAAGTGAGCAGCCCTGGCTGGTCATTCCTGTCCTGCAGGTTCCCCTGGCACTCAGTCGTTTTACAAATATCTGGTAAGCTCCTACTCCATGCCACGCCTTCTGCACTGGGGCACTGGGGACACAAAGGTAAATAATACAGAGTCCTAGCACTCACCACCACCTGTCCATCATTTTGTCATACTGTGGTGGCTTGCATGTCGCTGTGATGCTGGAAGCCATGCCACTGGTACTTCAAACACCAGCAGGGTCACCCATGATGGACAGGTTTCAGCGGAGCTTCCAGACTAAGACAGACTAGGAAGAAGGACTTGGCGATCTACTTCTAAAAAAACTGGCCAATGAAAATCTTACGAATAGCAGCTGAGCACTGATTGAAATAGTGCCAGAAGATGAGCCCCTCAAGTTGGAAGGCACTCAAAATACAACCAGGGAAGAGCTGCCTCCTCAAAGTAGAGTCGATCTTAATGATGTGGATGGAGTCAAGCTGTCGGGACCTTCACTTGCTGATGTGGCACAACTCAAAATGAGAAGAAACAGCTGCAAGCATCCATTAATAATCATAACATGAAATGTACGAAGTATGAATGTAGGAAAATTGGAAGTCATCAAAAAATGAAATGGAACTTATAAAGATTGATATCCTAGGCATTAGTGAGCTGAAATGGACTGGTATTGATGATTTTGAATTGGACAATCATATAGTATACGCCAGGAATGACAAATTGAAGAGGAATGGGGTCGCATTCATCATCAAAAAGAACATTTCAAGATCTATCCTGAAGTACAATGCTGTCAGTGATACGGTAATATTCATACGTCTACAAGGAAGACCAGTTAATATAACTATTATTCAAATTTATGCACCAACCACTAATGCCAAAGATGAAGAAATGGAAGATTTTTACCAATTTCTGCAGTCTGAAATTGATCAAACATGCAATCAAGATACATTGATAATTACTGGTGATTGGAATGTAAAAGTTGGAAACAAGGAAGAAGGATCAGTAGTTGAAAAATATGGCCTTGGTGACAGAACTGACACCAGAGATCGCATGAGAGAATTCTGCAAGACCAATGAATTATTCATTGCAAATACCTTTTTTCACCTTTTTTGGAGAAGCTCAATATCATCAGTCAGAATAAGGCCAGGGGACAATTATGGAACAGACCATCAACTATTGCAAGTTTAAGTTGAAGCTGAAGAAAATTAAAACAAGTCCAACCAAAGTACGACCTTGAGTATATCCCACCTGAATTTAGAGACTATCTCAAGAACAGATTTGATGCATTGAACACGAATGACCAAAGACCAGACGAGTTGTGGAATGACATCAAGGACATCATACATGAAGAAAGTAAAACGTCATTAAAAAGATAGGAAAAAAAGACCAAAATGGATGTCAGAAGAGACTCTGAAACTTGCTCTTGAACGTAGAGTAGCTAAAGCAAATGGAAGAAATGATGAAGTAAAAGAGCTGCACAGAAGATTTCAAAGGGTGGCTCAAGAAGAAAAGTAAAGTATTACAATGAAATGTGCAAAACCTGGAGTTAGAAAACCAAAAAGGAAGAACATGTTTGGCATTTCTCAAGCTGTTCTACATGCTACTCTGGTGAGCAGCGTCTGGGGTCTTAAAAGCTTGTGAGCAGCCATCTAAGACACTCCACTGGTCCCACCCTGTCTGGAGAAAGGGAGAATGAAAAAAACAAAGACACAAAGGAAAGATTAGTTCAAAGGACTAACGTACCACAACTACCACAGCCTCCACCAGACTGAGTCCAGCTAGATGGTACCTGGCTACCACCACTGACTGCTCTGACAAATATCACAATAGGGGGTCCTGGACAGAGCTGGAGGAAAATGCAGAAATTCAAACCTATAAAAAAAGGAGCAGACTTACTGGTCTGACAGACTGGAGAAACACCAATAGTATGGCTCCCGGACACCCTTTTAACTCGGTACTGAAGTCACTCCTGAGGTTCACCCTTCAGCCAGAGATTAGACAGGCTCATAAAACAAACAATACACGTAGGTCAGCCATGTATACAAGACTAAATGGGCACACTAGCCCAGGTGCAAGGACAAGAAAGCAGGAGTGCAAAGGAAAGCTGGAAGAATGGAAATGGGGAACCCAAGGCGGAGAAGGGAAGAGTGTTGGCATGTCGCAGGTTGGCAACCAATGTCACAAAACAGTGTGTGTATCGATTGTTTAATGACAAAATAATTTGCTCTGTAAACCTGAATCTAAACCACAATTTAAAAAAAAAAAAAAGGTTGTAGCAGTACATCGACAGGGAACTGCCAGAAATTCACACGGGATTCAGAAGAGGACATGTAACACAGGATATCATCGCTGATGTCAGATGGATCTCGGCCGAAAGCAGAGAATACCAGAAAGATGTTTACCTGTGTTTTATTGACTATGCACAGGCATTCAATTATGTGGATCATAACAAATTATGGATGACACTGGAAGGAATGGGAATTCTAGAACACTTAATTGTGCTCATGAGGAACCTGTACATGGACCAAGAGCAGTCGTTTGAACAGAACAAGGGGATACTGCATGGTTTAAAATCAGGAAAGGTGTGCATCAGGGCTGTATTCTTTCACCATACTTATTCAATCTATATGCTGAGCAAATAATCAAGAAGCTGAGCTTTGTGAAAAAGAATGTGGCATCAGGATTAGAGGAAGACTCATTAACAACCTGTGATATGCAGGTGACACAACCTTGCCTGCTGAAAGTGAAGAGGACTTGAAGTACTTACTGATGAAGATCAAAGACTGCAGCCTTCAGTATGGATTACACCTCAGCATAAGGAAGACAAAAATCCTCACAACTGGACCAATAAGCAACATCACAATAAATGGAGAAAAAGACTGAAGTTGTCAAGGATTCCATTTTACTTGGATCTACAATCAACGTCAAGAAATCAAACAGCATATTGCACTGGGCAAATCTGCTGCAAAAGATCTCTTTAAAGTGTTAAAAAGCAAAGAAGTCACTTTGAGAACTAAGGTGCACCTGACCCAACCTGTGTTATTTTCAATTGCCTCATATGCACATGAAAGCTGGACAATGAGTAAGGAAGACCAAAGAACTGATGCCTTTGAATTACGGTGTTGGTGAGGAATACTGAATATACCATGGACTGCCAGAAGGAACAAATCTGTTTTGGAAGAAGTATAGCCAGAAAAGACGAAAAGCCTTCGTCTGATGTACTTTGGACATGTTATCAGGAGGGACCAGTCCCTGGAGAAGGACACCATGCTTGGTAAAGTAGAGAGTCAGCAAAAAAGAGGAAGACTCTCAATGAGATGAACTGACGCGGTGACTGCAACAATGGGCTCAAACATAGCAAGGATTGTGAGGATGGCTCAGGACAGGGCAGCATTTCATTCTGTTGTACATGGGATCGCCATTAGTCAGAACCAACTCAGAGGTACCTAACGACACCTACCCCTCAGGAAAGGAGCACTGGTAGGGCAGTGGTTAAAATGCTAGGCTGCTAACCAGAAGGTCAGTGGTTTGAAGCCACCAACCCCTCCAGGTGAGAAAGATGTGGCAGTCTGCTTCTGTGAAGATTACAGCCTTGGAAACCCTATGGGGCAGTTCTACTCTGTCCTATAGCGTTGCTATGAGTCGGAATCGACACAACAGCAACGAGTTAACCCTCAGGAAGCTCACAGCCTGAACAGGGAAGGGAGCGATGAGCTTAAATAGCAGGAGGTAAGGATGATGGAAGAGGCTGGCATCGGATTATAATTAACCTTGAGGGCCGTATGTGGCAGACATCTGTCCTCCAAGTATCTCATGTTTTCTCTCCTATAATGTGGAGATGGAGCTAGATGACTGCCCAACCAGGACTGTATTTCCCATCCTCCTTTCATCTAAATTGGCCACATGACCAGTTCTCAACAATAAGATATGAGTAGATGTGAGGTGTACAGTTCTGGGCCAAGGCTGTAAAGAAGCAGGTGGGCCCTTCCAATTGCATGCTTCGTTTTGTGGCTAGAGGCCAGTACTTTGAACCAGTTCTGCCCAGGTCAGTAATGGTCCACAAAACGAAATCAGAACAGACTGAATTTTTAAAACTTGGGTGAAGCAGAACAATACGCTGAATGGGAAAAATTACGGGTTGAAGCGCTGGAATGGGAGACTTGGAAGAGGCGTAGTGTGCCCTGATGTGGAAGACTGAATTACTGGTAGGATTATGGAGAGCGATACACATTCAAAGGGGTGGTGGAGTGGGACACCGCTGTTTCTGACTCTGATGGTGAAGTGATTTGTTTACTATGCAATGTGCATGCTGCCCTTGTTTTCTAAGAAGGAGATTAAGTTTCTAGTAGGGCTTCAACCTGTAATTTTTCCCGTTCTACTGATTGTTCCACTTCACCCACAATTTTAAAAATTCAGGTCAATTCAGGTTTGGCTTCATTAGCCATGACTTACCATGCAGAACCGGTTAGAAACCCTGGTAGAGGCAGAGGACTCTGAAGCCCTAAGATGGCAGAGCCACAAGAGCAAGCCAGGGTTCCTGAACCATGCCACCGAGGAAAGCTACCTGCTAATCTTCTCCAGACTATTGAGCGATACACATTCAAAGGGGTGGTGGAGTGGGACACCGCTGTTTCTGACTCTGATGGTGAAGTGATTTGTTTACTATGCAATGTGCATGCTGCCCTTGTTTTCTAAGAAGGAGATTAAGTTTCTAGTAGGGCTTCAACCTGTAATTTTTCCCGTTCCACTGATTGTTCCACTTCACCCACAATTTTAAAAATTCAGGTCAATTCAGGTTTGGCTTCATTAGCCATGACTTACCATGCAGAACCGGTTAGAAACCCTGGTAGAGGCAGAGGACTCTGAAGCCCTAAGATGGCAGAGCCACAAGAGCAAGCCAGGGTTCCTGAACCATGCCACCGAGGAAAGCTACCTGCTAATCTTCTCTAGACTATTATTTGAGAGAGAAAAAACTTCTATTGTGTCAAGCCATTGGTATTTGGGATTTATTTGTTACCGCACCAGCTTGTGTTATTGTAACTAATACATCAAAGTCATACAAAGTCAGACTTTGTTCTTTGTGACAGAAATATATTGCATAAGCATAGAGATACATGATATAGGTACTCAGAAAGTGGTACTGTGTGAAAGGCTAAATGCAAGCGAAGGAGTAGAGGCAGGAATACCAGAGGAAAGCATGGCAGCCATCGAGTTAAAGAATGAGGAGAGAAGACCAGAAGGAGAGTAGTGTCCTCTAGGACTGGATGTGAAGAGACACACAGCCAACACTGAGACCTCCAGGCTGCCACCAGGGTGGATGATGAATCTGCTCATTACTAAGACAGGGACAGAAGAGGAGGAACAGGCTAGGAATCAGAGGCTCAGCCAGGCCTGCAGAGAGCTTTCACTGTTCGTGTCCACTCACCTGGGTGAGAGCTGTGACCCTGTTCCCCATGTCTGGGAGAATGGGGAGCTCATCGCCTACTTGGAAATCAAAATAGACGGTCTTGTGAGAGAAGGTAGAGAACTCATTGCTGAAGCAGAACTGATACACGCCCTTGACCTCTGCCCGGTGAGTGAAGCTGTCATACTGCTTCTTGGTTTCCCTGTAGATGGTGTTCCCCAAGGGGTCTTCCACATGGCAGTCAACATCATAGTGGCCTCCGGTGATGACCTGACAACCACAAAAGACACCCAGTGTGCTGTTATCAGATGGGCAGCCACCACTTACTAAATGATGACCGTTTTAAAAATTTGTCATGTACTCTTCACAACCTTCTAAGGCAGAAGCTATTACACAAGCAGAAACTGAAGCTGAAAGAGGTTAAGTAAATTGGCCTCTAGATGCCTTTGCTTCTTTACCTCCGTATAATACCCAACACAAGACACGGAGCGAGTCACTTCTTTAGGGCACTGCCACTCATCAGCTCTGCGACCCTGGACAAGTTCCTTTACTCCATGAAGATATGTGTCTTCATCTATAAAATGGTGATAATAATAGTACTTCCCTCATAGTGTTGTGGTAAGGATTAAATATCATATTTTAGTGTTTAGTGCAGCGCCTGACATATAGCAAATGCCAGACAAATGCCAGCCAATTACTGGACAGCCCTCAGACTGCAGACTGGACCCTGAGGGTGATGGTGAGGGGTGGGATCTGGTTTGGGTCATCCTGGAGCAAGTGGGCACTGCACCTTCTGCTGCTTCCTCCCAATAAGGGGCAGGAGCTGGGTATGATGCCCACTCAGTCCCCAACCCTAGGTCTGTGGGCTAAACCTCAGGGGCAGATCCCTCACCCAAGACATATTTTCTACAACTGTGAGCCATGAGATATCTCAAAGAGACCGGAGTGCAAAGAGAAGCTGAGCTCTTCTCTGAGCCATATGGCAACAGCCAGGTCTTGTGGTCACACCACCACTCCTGGCAAACACTGCCAGGGGTC
Organism: Dugong dugon; assembly: GCA_030035585.1. NCBI lineage: Eukaryota > Metazoa > Chordata > Mammalia > Sirenia > Dugongidae > Dugong > Dugong dugon. The sequence goes on along the minus strand of CM057482.1, from coordinate 24,403,350 downwards.
AGAGGAGGTGTTGAAACTTCCCCAAACGCCCATTATCACACTGCTGCGCTCACTCGGCTCCTAAATGTTTGAAAGGAGGAAAGGAAAATCAAACTATGAACCCATTTTCTCTTGCTGCCATTTTTCAGTCCCCATGGACAAGATGGGCCACCAGGCTTGGGTCACACTGAGAGTCTAAGTCCAGCTAGCTGATCAGAATAAGCGTTTTTAGAGTGGAAGGGCCTGAAAGGAGGTCACTCTGGTCCACTCCCCAGGATGCGGGACTCGCCCCGGGGAATCCTCGTCCCGGGCATGCACCTTTCGCGCTAACCACCACTCCTGTCGGCCGGGCGTAACCCGTCTAGGATGGGCTCCAACTGATCAAAAGGTTCTTCCTCACGCGGAAGCGAGCTGGTCTCCAGTGATCCCCACCCCTTCAGCCAGCTTGACTAATTCCAGCCACTTTAATTAAGCACGGGAGCGCCGGGGCCCGGGAGATACTCGGAAGCGGGATGGAGGAGGGGCGCTGCCGGGCGCCCGGCCTCACCTGGTAGTCCAGGGAGAACTTCACGCCCTGATCCACCTCCTCGTGGAAGCACTGCTTGGCGTTGTCCGGCAGCTCGAAGGTGAGCTCGGCTCCCCGCGGCCGCTCGGCCCAGAGCAGCAGCAGGAGCAGCAGGAGCACCGGTGGGGCGGAGCTCGGGGCTCCGCGACCCATGATGCGCCCCATCCTGTCCCGTGCGCCCCGGCTCTGTCGATGAGCCCCTCGCCAGCGGGAGCAGCGGAGCAAGGATGTGCTGGGATTGACGTGGCGCGAACCCGACGCTGCGCTTCCGGGAGAACTGGAGGGCCGGCGGTTCAGTGCGCAGACGCGTGCTCTGGAGGGGGCCTGGGACGCAGGCCGAGAGCGCGCTGCGCCCCCGCCCCCTCGCCTTCCGCCCGCTGCGCATGCGTGGGGACTGAGCTGGATAAGGGGACATGGCCCCGCCCCGCCCTAGGGTGTAAGGGGGTCTGTACTGACCCGAGGAAAAGGAGCCTCAGCGCGCCGCGTCCAACGAGGGTGCGCCATCACCCCAGCCCCTACCAGACTTTCTCCTACAGTCTCTGAGACTCGCAGGATTGAGGATCCTTCCGGTGTCCGCCCAGGTCCACTCAGCCCAACCCGCTCTGGCTACAACAGCACGAACCACTGGGTTTTAACCACATACCGACCTGGTTCTACTTTTGAGTAGCTCTAATCTACCATACACAATACTTAGGAGTCTAGATGAAGGCGAATATGACAACCCTGGGAACACAACTCCTTTATTCCCATCTCCTTAGCAAGGTGAAAAAGTTTTCTTGGGGTGGGCTGGGGGAGTGGTGAGAGCAAGATGGTGGTGGTGGTAGTGTGTGCTGTCTGATCGATTTTTGACCCATAGCACCCCAGATGACAGAGTAGAACTGCCCTACAGGGTGGAGAGGAGCCCTGGTGGCTCAGTGGTTAAGAGCTACTACAGCTGCTAACCAGAAGTTCAGCAGTTCGAATCCACCAGCTGCTCCTTGGAAACTCTGTGGGGCAGTTCTACTCTGTGAGTCAGAATCGACTGGATGGTAATGAGTTTGGTTGGTAACAACCATACAAAGACGTTGTTTTCGTTTGTTTTCCATTTGGCAATGAAAAACAGAAGCTGAGGAAGTTTCATTAAGTAGAATTTCTGTCTCTGTTAGCCTTTGCTGCTTAACAAACCACTCCAAAATTCAGTGTCTTAAGACAACAATGATTTATTATTATGCATGATTCTATGGGTTGGCTGGGCAACTCTTCTGCTGGTTTCTCCATGCTCACTCATGCAGCTGCATTACACTGGAGGGTCACCTGGGCTGCTAGGTCTGAGAAAGCGGCACTCAGATATCTGGCAGCTGAGGCTGGCTATTGGCTGGGGCTTCTCAGTCCTCCTCCCTGCATCCTCAACCTCCAGTGGGTTAGATGACTTCATTATATGGCAGGCTCAGGACAGCGTTCTAAAAGGGCCAGCATTCCAAGCAGCAATTCCTCTTGAAGCCTAAGCTCCAGAACTTACCCAATATCACATTCACCACATTCTATTGGCCAAAGCAAGTCACAAGACCAGCCCAGATTCAAGGAGCTGGAGGAATTGACACCACCTCTGGATGGGAAGAGCTACAAAGTCACATTGCATAAACCAAAACCAAACCAGTTGCCATCGAGCCGGTTTTGACTTATGGTGACATCATGCATGTCAGTGTAGAAAACCTCCACAAGGTGTTCAGTGGCTGATTTTTCAGAAGTAGGTTGCCAGGCCTTTCTTTTGAGGTGCCTCTGGGTGGACTCAAACCTCCAGACTTTTGGTTAGCAGCTGAGCATGTTAACAGTTTGCACCACCCAGGGACTCCATAAAGCCAAAACCAAACCCATTGTCGTTGAGTCAGTGCTGACTCATGGTGACCCGATATGTTACAAAGGAGAACTGCTCCACAGAGTTTTCTGTGATCTTTACAGAAGCAGATCGCCAGGTCTTTCTTCTACAGCACCACTAGATGGGTTTGAACAGCCAACTTTAGGTTAGTAGTCAAGTGCAAACCATTTGCACAACTCAGGGACCTGAGGGACTTCACAAGGGGGAGTGTACTGAGATGGGAGAAATTTGTAGCCATTAAACAATCTACCACAGTGCCCAAACTCACTCAGCTTGTCACCGGCTAAGCTAGGAATTGAGCCCTGATCTGTCTATGCTACTTACTTCCCACCAGCCACACTGCGTCTATCTGCACCTCAGGGGACACCTGTCCTGCATGGTTTCCTATGGCAAAACTTGGGCCAAAGCATGAATCTGACACGGAGGTACTGTAAAATTGTGAGACGGAGGCTTCTGACTTCCTCTAACTTCACAAGGGGATGGAGAATCAAGATTAACAGCCCAAGGCTTATTCCTGTAAGGCAGAGGTCAGACATGCCTCCCTTCTCCAACCTTTTTACCAATTCTGACACCAACCGTCTCTCCCACAGTACCCTCATTGTAATGGCCACACAGAACTCACAGACCACACTCACAGTTATGGGGTTTATTAGGGAAGTAACAGGTTACGATTCAAGTTCAGGAATGCTCAGGATACAGTTCTTCAGTCAGGACAGCCCCTTCTCAGCCACGCTCTCAAGCAGGTCTCTCTCTGGCTCTTGGCTGCTTGGCCTGGCCTCTGTCCTGCTCTAGCAAGTGTCACAAAGCTCTTTTAGCTCAGCTGATACGTGCCCAGAGGCCTTGGCCAGAAGGCACTTAGCTCTAGCTCTGAGGGTTGGCAAACCTAGCTCCACCAAGTGCCCAGAGGCACTCTACTCCACCAGCGGTGCCAGCCAGCATCTTGCCTGAAGGCGCTCAGCTTTCCGGATCAGTAGGCTGGGAAGCCTGGCCTACCACACCATCTCCTGCCGTCTCCTGGAATTGGCTGTCTTCTAAGCCTAGCAGGATGGCAAAATTGACCAATCCCCCTCTTTAGGGTTCCATACATCTTATTTGCATGGTTGCACCCCCACAACGGGGCCATGCACCTTATTTACATTATTAGCAAGCTCTCTGATCCCCTTGGTGGGCCACAATCCCCTCATTTGCATAGTCCCACACAGTCATTTGGTGGGAGTTACAAAGACTATGGCTAGAAGACCGTATTAAGAAATTCACTGCACCACAGGTATGTTTTAGCTCAACATAAGAAATGATTTTCTGGTAACTAAAGCCCTCCAAAAATAGAATGGACTAGGGTAGTTTTTAGTACATTTTTCATCCCTGAAGATATTGAAGAAGAGACTTGGGATTCTGTAAAGTTGATTCATGAACTGGGTGATAGATTGATGGTCATGACCTCTAAGTTTCCTTCCAACCTTTATATTCCATGATATATGGTAGAAGGAACTAAAAGCAGAATAACTTAGAACAAAACCAGAAAAGTTACCTATCCACTTTAGTCCTGGGGTGACTTCTGTGAAGGCCTTTTAAAACAGTGAATAAAAATGATGCTCTTAATAAATGCAGAAAAAGCATTTGATAAAATTCAAGATCCATTCATGACGAAAACCCTTAGCAAACCGGAAGTAATAGAGAACATCTTTAATGTCATAAAACTTAGTTGTCATAAAAAAAATCTTAGAGCAAACTTTATAATTTAAGATGAAACGTTAAAATCTTTCCCTTTGAAACTGGGAATGAAGTATGGAAGCCTGATATCACGACATTGTTCCAGAAGTCCTAGGCAGTGAGGTAAGGCAAGAAAAAGAAAGAAAAGCATAAGAATTAGAAATGATTATCAGAAAAGTCAGAATAGTGCTTATGTCTAAGGGGAAGGAGGGGGTGGCCGTTCAGAAGGATTCATGAGTTCCTGTTCTGACCCTGTTGAATTGCACATTTATGTTCTATGACTTCTCTGCATGTGTATTTTATTTCACAACTTTAAAAGATTTTAAAATGAATAAGTGAATGATAACGAGATGGGCAGTGTAAGGTGGAGCCATCTGTACCCTGAAGCAGGACTTTATCATTGTTCCATTTAATAGGAGCACGCTCCAGCATGCTATTAGGATTTTGAAACCCAATCAATGTTTATCCATGCCTCATACATGTAATTGATGGTGAGGAAAGAAAACAATGTAGTCACGGTCTGTGGGCTGACTAAGGGAAATAGAAAGTTTGCAAACCACTTAGCATTGCCAAGGAGTTTTAACCACGACCAGGCTTTTTCCTGAACAAACAAACCAAGAGAAGGTGACACACACTGCCCTCCTGGGACTTACCAACTTCTCCAGAACAATCATTTTGGTGACTGTGAAGTGTTTAACCATCCTTCCTATTGGGGGAATCCCAAACTCACCAGGGGGCCAGCCTGCTTCTCATCACAAAACCAAAGAGGGCAGATATTCCCTCTCTCTCTCTGCCCTCTGGTATCAAGACATGTGGCCATGTGACTCAGGCTCTGCCAACCTGTGCTCTTGCATCTGAATCTTGAGGGGTTGCCCAAAGACACAGGGGAGTCAGAGACCACTGATGGCAGTAGTAGCATTGAGATGCAGCCAAGTGACAGCAAGTGCCCAGGGGCAGAAGCCCCGACCCCTGCATCCTGAGCAGATGGTTCCCAAGGCACGATTTTAACAGCGTTCTTGGCTATTTAGCCTTTCTTACTTCCTGTCCCTTCTGGGGGGTATCGCCATTCTTTCCATTGGTTCTATGGAGTTCGTGATGCTTTAACTTAAATGGAACTTGACTGGACTGTACATTACCCAAAAGTAGACAGAAGGCTATGGGATTTGCCCAAAATGCCAAGAAAGAATGGGAGAGTTGGATTGTAACTCAAATGAATGTTTAAAATTATATGCACAAAAAAAATTGGGTGTTTGATAAGGTCAATGGTACTAGGCAGTCATGTCAGTCCCATGTTAAGGAAAAGGTAATACAGTGAAACCTGTGAGAGCCAGAATTCAACGGGACTGCCTCGTTTATCCAGTTCTCGCGAGTTTTCCGCCTCTGACAGGGTACGGTCTTACCACTTTTCTATCGCTGATTTCAGTGGACAATGTTTGCGTTTTCCTTCTCTGGTAGGTTTCCGCCTTACGGTTTCAGGCTTTCGCAGGTTTTACCCTGTTTATAATTGAGATTTTACTAAGAAAGATGCGAAATACTATTGAAGGGTTGCATTATATCTTTTATTGATATATTAGAAACATCTAGTTCCATTACATGGGTTTTGGTACATCTTTGAGCACATTGTCCACTTGAGACTCAGCTATAACACTGCAGTGAATCAATTCAAGCAGCACACGGTACATCTGAAATACCAACACACAAAGGAGGATGGTCAGACACAACCTGCATTTTGCAGGGTACCATTTACTTGATGGAGTTCTAAGAGGGTTGACAATTGGCTTAGAAAATAAAAAAATAAAAAGGCTTTGGAATGTCTAGAAATTAAGCCAAAATTCCAGGCTTTAAACTTTAGGCTCATATTCTGTATTGTATTTTGATAAACATTCCAGAGAGTCTTAAGTGGATGGGTTATTGAAACTATAGTTTGCAACTAACTTCTATAGTGATGCCAGAAGGAAAAGCTAACCTCTGGTCTAGAAAGCATTTTTGGATCTAAATACACTTAAAAAAAAAAAAAAGTTCTTGTGAGGTTTGTTAACATAGACAAAATTGCTTATTTATGCATTGACCATAATATTTTGGTGGTTGTACTAGTTTAGGACACTCTAATTCAGCTAATGCATAATCAAGTAGTGATGAGATAAGGTACTACCTTGATGAACGTCTAGAGACAGGCCAATGGTAAGTTCACAACTGATAGACGGAGGTATGACTGGCATAAAGTACCTGATATTATGTATTTGTGCAATGGACTGGCAATCTGAATGAGCAAGTCATCATGTTTAGCGTTTCACCTAAGGTAATTACTATGAATGTAACACGTGACTACTTAGAATAAATTAGGCTTCCAAATCTTAGCTAAAGGCTTGGGAAAATGCTCCTATGTAGTGTCTTGCTATCCCCACGGCTAGATACTACTAGCAGAGACTAGTGTTTAACTGGCACTAACAACCCTTGAAAAAGTACTTGGAAATGTGTATGTGGTGTGTGTCTGTGTTTAATGAGCTCCTGAGAGCCAGAGTTGTCTGTATGATTCTCTCTTTCATACATTGGAGAGTTGTTTCTTTGCTGTAATCACTTGGTAAGAATTGTTCTTGATTAAATGGTTCTGAAAAGTACATGAGTTGTCCACACTACACCAAGCTCATAAACTGTAGAAAAGCTTTTGTGCTTTTCTTCTCATTCTCCTTCTTTCCTGCAAAGTACAAGAGACCACTGGCACTCAGATTTGTGGGTGCTTGCCAAGAATCCTGCCAAGTCCCATGATATGTCATTTTACTGAAGCACAATTTGAATTGTCTTTAAGTTGGTGACAGAGCCTAGCTAGGAGCCTGCAGCCACACCTCCAAGTGGCTTTGTTGTTCTCCGCATATTTCTACCATTTCCCCAGTGATTCTTCCAGGATAGTGGTGATCCACCGAGGCAATGGTGCCCTCGGGGGACATATGACAATCTCTGGAGACTTTTTTTGTTATCACAAGTTGGAGGGAGGTGAGGGGGGGGTGCTACTGGCATCTAGTGGGTAGAGGCCAGGTATGCTGCTTAACTTCTTATAATGCACAGGATAGCCCCCTACGACAAAGAATTATTCAGTCCAAAACATCAATAGTGCTGAGGTTGAGCTATTACCTGCCCTAAAGGGATAATTAAACAAATAAACACTTCGCTGTATTTATAACCATCACTACCATTTGGGTTTGGAATATTCAGATAAATTTCTAGCTAATGTCATTATAGAAATGGTGCGATATGTAGAGCTATGTGGCAGAATTTATTTTAATTACTTTATAAATGAGTTGAGGAGCTCAAGGAGACACTTGAATTTTTCAGCTAGACTGCTTCATCTTTTGTAGGATGTTATACACTATTTGAGATTTTGAGGATTCGGAGGTCTCAAGAAAAACATTAAATTAGCTACCTCTTATCCAATGTCTCTTACCTGTGCCAAGCGCAATAGCAGGCATTTCCATACATTATCTCACCTAACTCTCACCACAGCCTTGCAAGGCGAAGCATCACTAATCCCATTTTACAGATGAGGCAATGGAGGCTCGGAGAAATTATGCAACCTCCTCAAGGTCGCGAAGCTGGTAAATGATGAAATGAGGATGCAAATCCCAACCTGTCGAACTCAAAGTTTTACTCTTTCCTCCACAGGATGCTGTCTCAGCATCCTGGGGAAGAAAGGGCCACTGAAATTTTAACCACAGAGCAAATATATTTTGAACAGAATCAGAGTGGAAAGATAAATGGGAAAATAACCAGGAATATCTTCGTCTAAAATGTGGCTACATTACATCAAATGTGCTAAGTCTCTGCTTCCCTTCTTGGGTTTGTTCAAAGTGGTTTAAAAGGATTGTGCTGGTGGTTTCTACAAATCTTCCATCACCTTGAAAATCCAGGCAAAGAGGAAACTGGATTTTTCCCGAACTACCTAGATAAGTGAGGAAGAAATGACAGCTGGCATCCCTTAACACTTTCAGGCTACAAAATTAAATGGTTCCCACCGCATCTGGCCTGAGAGCCATTCACTTTATGTTTTAGTCTGTGCCCATCAAATCATCATTTATCATTCTGGTTTTAGGAAAATCTCACCAAGTTTTCTTAGGAATAATTGGGAAACTCTCATCCCGGGTCTGTTCTAGAAATTGTGCCACTTTCAACTCCAAGTTAGTTAACAGACCTGACTACCAAGATACAAAACCAAGACCCTGTGTCAGAGTAGGAGGCTGGGGAAAGTTTCATTTCCGGTTCAAGATTTATCTCTGAGGCACCAGCTACTGTGACATCTCAGAATTTGGAGGGCACGTTAAATGAGCTTTTTGGGGACTCAGAGCACATCCACATTAGTATCACGAAGTACAGATCCTGCCCGTATGGGTTAACCCAGTAATATGGGTTACTGGGGATCAGAAAGAGCATAGTCGTATCAGAGCCCCACAAGATAGTAAAAGGCAGGACTCACACACCAGAATCTCTGTGGGATTGGGTGGGGATTGATTCTGCTTCTTCTACACCTTCAAATGGAGCACAAATACCCAGATTTAGTGGTTTAAGGGTTGGTTTGCGCTTTGCATATTCTAATAAATGTTAAAGCCTCATCTTCTTCGTAGGCACTTTATATATTTATTACAAATGACATACTTCAAATACCATATTGTGATTTAAGTTCTTATTTTCTGCTGGTCTGATGGGTAATAACTGGCATCAACAGCTTACTTAGATCATTGTGTTTGCTGTGTTACTTTCAAACTCCAAAGGCTTTTCTTCCCTTGGAGAATTTTTCTTTAATTTCATCTCCAAAACCGAATTATCCTGAGCTCTTTTCAAGTAGGCCTATAAAAATCCAGGGATTATTCCAGAAGTGAAGAAGCACCCTGTTTCCACATCCTCTGAAGCAGCCACACACCAACATTAAGGGATGATGAGGATGCAGAGAATTTGCATGGCTGAGTTGTTCCAGATTAGGGTCCCTTTCATAAACTATGTAGATTAAAAAAAAAAAAAAAAAAACTTTCTAGAACAAAGCTTTTAGGTCATGATTTCTTCAAAGTCAGACAACTGCTTCATCTGCTCAACTTGCATAGAATGCCTTCTAAGGAGCTTCTTTTTACTTCTCAAGTCAACTCTCTTTGGTGAACTTGGAGCCACGGGAACCATGGATTTTAAGCCACTAGCAAGTGGGGAAGAAGGTTTGCTGCTAGATCTAATGTCTGGAATAGGTGGGTTCAGATTCACATTTAAGGGTGGAAGGAAGCCAGGCCTAGTCTGAGAAATGCGGTCTAGTAGCAGAGTTCCAGAACCTCGTCTTTCTAGAAGATGTGGCCTTCGGCGAGCTGAGCTGGGGGACGTGCTGGGCACAGCATCCAGGGACTCCCGAGAGCCATGGAAAAGAGCCAAGTGGGAGCTGTTGAGCTTCTTTCTATCTAAGGGTCCTTTGCCTGATTCAAGGGAAATGGAGTTAGACGGGTCAGCCCCTGGTTGTAAATCTAAATCATAGAAATCATTCTCCAGCAGCATGAGGGACACTGGATCTTTGAGAGCAGAGGGTCCTAGTGGACCTATACCACCCCTCTCTTGGTCAGCAGGGAGAGTACCTCTTCTAGCCAGACGTGGGTGGGGAGCCTGACCTTTCTCATAGGCTGCTTTCCAGGATGTGGGTGTTGAAGAGGCTGCAATCTTCAGAACTTGCTCTGTGACTGTGGGGAAAAGGGTGGGGTCTTTGCCATCGGTACTGTTGGTTCTGGAGAGGGCCACCCTTTTGGGGAAAGACACGTCACTAATGCTCTTGATGACTTCATTGTCTGTGCTGGTACTATGGGTCTCGTCCTGACGCTTCGAGGTTGCCAACACAGAGGGTGCTATCAAGCCCCAGGGTTCAGACTGGAGCCTCTTTAGTTGGGGCAAACGGGCCCTTTTGAGGTTACTGACTTTCCTATTGGGTGACCCGGGTTCATTAAGAACCTTGGAGGCATTGCAACCACTTGGATGCCCTTTCTGGAGGCTGAAGAAGTCATCCTCCGTCTCACTGGGCAGGGACCCTAGGCCTGGCGCCTTCAGTTCGATATCAGAGGGAGATGTGCATAGTGGAGGCGACTGTCTGTCTTCTACCTTGGGGGAAGGGGGGACATTAAGATACTGTTTGGTGGTTTTGGTGCCCGAAGACGATTTATCCGTCGTTATAATAATCACCTCCTTCCCTTTGGCTTTGCAGGCATCAAGGAGATGTTTCAATGCATCCTTGTCATCTGCGTTGATTGCGTAAACCAGAGCTGAAGCCCCACTGCGATCCTCGAGGCTGGGGTCTGCTCCATTCTCCAGTAATAAGGAGACCACTTCTCCTCCAGCTCTTCTAATGCAAGCATGGATGAGAGCGGTTTTGCCCGACTTATCCTGGATATTGGGGTCTGCCCTGTTGTCCAGCAGGTACTTTACCATCTTGGACTTGCTGGTGCTTTGCTTGTCCACGTGTTTGGTGATGCAGGCCACCATGAGTGCCGTTTCGCCTTCGCCATTGCTTTCATTGATATAGGCCCCCCCTTCCAGGAGGAGTCTGGTCAGCCTGAGCCTCCCCAGCCACACGGCCTTTAGAAGTGAGTTTCCGTCGGTCCTCAGTTCAGTGTCGTCATCCATCATACTGGCCACAGCTCAGACCTAGTAAGGGAAGAACAGAGGAAAGATCATGTATTCGCTAGCTGATCTGTGTAGCATAGTTGCTGCAGGCTCTGGATACACTCACACCCCGTCCCCATTCCCAGCTATTTTGCTGAGTTAGTTCCTTCATCTGTTAAATGAGGAGTACAATAGTAACCTACCTCATGGGGTCTTGGTAACGATTAAATGGCACAGTGTATATAAAACCCTTAACATACAGTGCATGTAAGAGCTGCTAACACAATGCCTAGCATATGTCGTTGTTGTTGGTTGCCGTGAAGTCAGTTCTGACTCATGGCGATCCCATGTGTGCTAGAGTAAAACTGTGCTCCATAGGGTTTTCAGTGGCTGATTTTTTGGAAGTAGATCACCAAGGCTTTCTTCCAAAACTTCTCTGGATGGACTCAAACACTAAACTTTTGGTCAGCAGCTGAGCTCATTAACCACTGCACCACCCAGGGACGCCTAGAATATAGTCAGCAATTGAGGAATGCTAGCTATTATTGTCCTGACTGCACAATATTTATCACAAATGTAGTTTAAGCAGCTATTTGTTTTATGTCAGTCTGAACCAGTAAATGCTAAGTTCCTTAAGGACAGGTGTCTACCTTATTCACTGCTATATCCCCTGTGTTTAGCAATGGTTAACACATAGTAGGTTACCCAATAAATAATTGTTTGATGCATTGATGTTATTGGTGTGTATGAAAAAGACTGGTAGGAAATACACCAAAATGTTAATCCTTATTTTGGGGAATGGGATTGTGGCTAGTTTTCATTTTCTTCTTTTTGCTGTATTTCCTGAAGTAAACACTTGTTAATATCATAATTCACCACCCATCTGTCGGTTTGCTATACCGTGATGGCTTGTGTATGGCTATGACTCTGGAAGCTAAGTCACTAGTATTTCGAATACCAGCAGGGTCACCCAGGGTGGACAGGTTTCAATGGAGCTTCCAGACCAAGATAACTAGGAAAAAAGGCCTGGCAACCTACTTCTGAAAATTAGCCAATGAAAAGCCTGTGGATCACAACATTATACGTAAGGTCGCCATGAGTCAGTGCTAACTTGATGGCAGCTGACAACAGCGATGATACTGTGATAAGGGCAAAGCAGTAAGAACTTACGGCGAGAGAAAAGCAATCTAGCTGTCCCTTTCCAAGCTGCGGTCTGAGCTTTTCCAGCAGATGTCAGACTTCCCATTCTCCTCAGTCAGACTTACAGACTAGCTCTAATAACGCATTGCCTCATCCTTTCCTCTGGTTGACAGACATACTACATAGAAAGAAGCGGACTGCATTTTGCACGCAGATACTAAGAAAGAAAGCTCAAGCCAAAGCTTCCTCAGCTGAGATTGGTCAGATTTGAGTTTTCCGGTTTGTTTCCCTCCATGGCAGTTTACCTGATGCCTGGACTCCAAGAAAACTGTGTGTTTGTTGAGAGGCCTCCCGCAAATAAGGAGAGCTGGATGCCCAGGGTTGCCATAGCTGGCTCATGGGTACCCCATGGCCCCGTTTCTGCCAGCACCACCACCCACATGGACTTTTTGTGCCTTCAGGCTCCTTTTAAGAAGATGGCCCAGGTGTTTATTTGTCACAATTCCTGAGTATTCCTCCGTCTGATTATATCATTCTTTCTCTTACTCCATCATCCTGAGCAGTTATTTATCAGCTTATGTCAAAAAAAAAAAAAAAAAAAAAACCTCTTGCCGTCAAGTCGATTCCAACTCATAGGACCCTAGAGGATGGAGTAGAACTGCCCCATAGGGTTTCCAAGGCTATAAATCTTTACAGAAGCAGACTGCCACATCTTTCCCCCAAGGAGCAGCTGGTGGGTTCCAACCATCAACCTTTCCGTTAGCAGCCGAGCGCTTAACCACTTCGTCACCGAGGCTCCTTAGCCACTTAAATTCCTCTATGAAATTGGAAGCCAGAAAGCCTTTCTTGGTTAATGTTGAGAGATGGTATATGTCCTTTGAAAAAATTTATCTCGCGAGCAATACATGAATAAATACTTACTATGATTTTTTTTTAAAAAACCCAAATCACACTTAAGTATATAAAGAGGAAGAATTCTCCTCCGTCCCGCATCCCTCCTTACAGCGGCTGCTCTTCAGAAGTAATGATGGTTCACAGTCTAGTGTGTGGTTTTTTTTTCTCCTTCAGATAATTTTCTGCTTCTTCCAATGCACTGTTCTGATAACAACACCTGAGTCTGATCTTGTTGCAATTGTTTACATGTTTCTACTAGATTTTCTGCCAAAGTACCACCGACTGGGGACTCTGTATGTTATTAAATACATCAACTACAGGTCTCTGTTTCTGCCTCTCCATCGCGATCCTGCTTTCTCCTCAGTCTCCTACTGATCTCCCTCTCTCTGTTTGTGTGAATGTGTGTGCACTGGTCTTTCTCTACCCTCTATTCTCTCTCCGTTTTTCCTTCCCCTTCACACTCTGTCTCTGTCATATTAACTCCTTTGGGGTCCTACATATGCTTTTTTTAAATTAAATTCCCATGTGTTGATAAGCTTGTCAGTTTTCAAGCTCTTTGAAGCAGAATTTCCAAGGGCTAAATAAAGGAAGAGGGCAGTGGTGGTTCAGTGGTAGAATTCTTGCCTTCCGTGCGGACACTCGAGTTCAAGTTCGATTCCCGGCCAATGTACCTCAAGCACAGCCACCATCTGTTTTTCAGTGGGGGCGTGCGTGTTGCTAAGATGCTGAACAGGTTTCAGTGGAGCTTCCAGACGAAGACTAAGAAGAAAAGCCTGGCCATCTATTTCCAAAAACCCTATGGCTCAAAATAGTGGGATCCTGTTGTGCATAGGGTTGTCATGAGTCAGGTGCTGGCTCAATGGCAACTAACAACAAATACGGGTAGTCCCCGACTTAGGACGGGGTTCTATCCTGATGACTACTCCCTTGTAAGTAGGTTCTGAAGTAAGTCAAATACCTCATTTTTGTTTGTTTGTTTTTATTATTATTGCATTTTATTATCAGTATCTTCATTATTTGTCTTTGGGGATTGGAAACATTACATCTGAGAAAAAGAAAGTCAGCAAGTCATGCACTGCAACATTGTATGTAGCTCATATTACTAACGATAAGATGTACCAAAAAAAAAAAAAAAAAAGGAAGTCATAAACTTTGTCGTAACTTAAATCCGTCTTAAATCAGGGACTATCTGTAAAGGAAAAGGAATAGCCGTTGAAAGCATGCTGCTTTCCGTTCCGTTGAAGGGTCCCTTCATCTGCTGTGATCCTGACCCACCTCTCAAGCACCATCCCCTGCTGCTCCAGGCCTCTTCCCAAGCCATCCACCTCGAAATCTCACTGTTTCTCAAATGCTCCACTTTCTGTTTTCCTTCTTCTTGGCTCTGCTCATGTTTCTAACTCTATGGTCTCCCTGCTCTTCGTTAAAACTATTCATCATCCTTCAAAACTCATCTCAAATGTTACTTCCTTTGTAATCAAGAGGAAAATCACTCAAGACCAAAGAGAGAGAGTTGAGTAAAATTGCAAGTGACTCGTATCCGGACTATATAAAGAACTCCTACACATCACTTCCTCCAAAAGAGGATGCACAAATGGCCAATGAGCACATAATAAAAATGTGCTCAGCCTCATTAGTATTCAAGGAAAATCAAGTTAAAGCACAATGGGATACCATTACACCCCCAACAGAAATGCTAAAATTAAAAAGACTGACAAATACCAACAACAGATGAGAATGGGAAGCAATAAGGACTCTCATACCCTGCTAGTAGCAGTATAAATTGGTACTAAGCCAAACTCAAGCTTACACTGTGACCTAGCAATTCCATGCGTAGGTTTATACCTATGGTAGATTGCAAAACATGGTCACAAAGTCCTCTCATCCGGCTATGTACGTCCCTTGCTATGCCATGTCGTCTCTCCTCCAATCAAGAGGAAGAGTCTGCCTTGTGACTTGTTCTGACCAACAGAATGCAGCAGAAGTAATTCTGTGAAACTTTCAAAGCAAGGCCTCATAGACCTTGCAGCTTCCAGGTTCACCCTCTTGGAACTCAGCTGCTGTGTAAAAAATCATGGGCTACCCTACCATATATCCTACCAGGAAGGACACTTGGAACACCAGCTGATAGCCGCAGCTAACTGTCAGAATGTAAGGAATGTGAGTGAAACCATCTTGAAACATCCAGCCCTCATCAACCCCCAGATATTGAAAGTGCATGAGTGAACTCAGCTGAGGCCAGTCGAAGAAATACCCAGAGCCTGGCCCAAATGGCAGAAATATGAGCAAATAAATGGTTACTGGGTTAAGCCACTAAGTTTAGAATGATCTGTTCATAAATTACTGGTAAATATGTGTAGCAAAAGACATGTACAAAAATGTTCCCAGTGGCACTACTCATAAAAGACAAAAACTGGAAACAACCCATCAGGAGGTAAACAGATAAAGAAATTGAAGTATATTCATACACTGGAGTACTATACACCATCTATGCACCCTCTGTCTCTTTCCCTCTTACACACACACACACTCCCTAAAACCAAAAATTGATGCTTCCTCGCCTGTGTTCCTTAATACGTTGCAGCTTCCTCTGTTGGAGTATTGATCTTGTTAATCATCTACGTCAGCCTCCTTCCCAAAACTCTGAGTTCCTTGAGGCAGGAACACTGTCTTTTCTCCCTTTTCAGTCATGTGATAACTGGCAAGTAGGATAAAGAAAAAGATGGGGGAGAAAGAAAAGAGACGAAGAAGAAACAGAGAAGGAAAGGATGGGTGGATGGATAATTGGGTTATCTTTCCATGTTGGGTGTGGTGCAAATCACGTACTTCTAGTCTACCTCAGAGTCGCAGGAGGGAGGGAGGAAGTGAGGAAAAGAAGAAAGGGGGAGGGAGAGATGGTTTATCTAGGAGACTGCTTCTCTCCCTTCACTTGGAACCAGCTGCCACCTCCTCCCCTATGCTCAGCTCTTGTTCCTAATCAACTTTCCCCCAGCACCTAAGGAGGGAGGAGGACAGAGGCAAGGCATCCAAGTTCTTTTCCATTGTCTGCAATGTCTATCCTAGCTATAGGTAAAACATTCTGTGTGCTCGGTGAATTATTTTTCAGGTTGTCTATAACCATTTTTTCACTGTGGGCTTCCTAACTGAGATTTCTTAAATGATGAAAATGCAAGAGCTTTTCTTGAGGACAAAATGAGGTCCTTACCTCACTCTCATAGCCCAGATAAGATGTGCTGAGCCAACATTAACTGTTGGCGTGCTGCAATTTATCTACCACAGGCATAAGCCTAGGCATGGAATTGCTGGGTCACAATGTAAGCCTTAGTTTGGTTTAGTACCAATTTATACTCCTACCAGCAGAGTATGAGAGTCCCTATCGCTTCCCATTCTCATCTGTTGTTGGTATTGTCAGTTTTTTTAATTTTAGCCTTTCTGTTGGGGATGTAGTGGTATCTCATTGTGCTTTAATTTGATCTTCCTTGAATTAGTATTTCAAGAACACTGAGTTTAAATTATGGCTATATTTACAAGACTAGTTGACTATACCTTGCAAATTACACCAGACTCAATTTATGCATCATCTAGATTTGCAGAGCCATGTCTACTTCCTCCCTCTCTGGGTATTGGCCACTGCCTTGCTTTCTTGCCTGAGCGGCCTTAGCAAGTGCTGCCACTACTACAGATTGCAGAGCTTCATACCAGGTGCCAACTGACCAGGAGAAACTGACACTGGTTCTGACTTCTCCAGCAGCTGCCTGGCTAGATCCAGTCACTCCGCCCAGAAATGTGGGACAGTCGATTCTTTGTAGAGCAGATGCTCATCAGTGGGAGATGGAGGATGGAAAAGAGATGGCAGGTCATTCTTCTCCTTTCTTCTCAGTGATCCATTTGTTCAAAGATGCAATCGTTTATAAAACGTTCACAAGACTGAGCAATCCATGCACTCGTCGTAAGGCTGTGGCTAGCTCAATAATGTACCTCCTCGTACTTGCTCTTCTTCTTTCCTTGCCTCGCTTTTCTTCTCCTCTCATTCCTACTTCCCAATGAAGTGTTAGTATGTATCATTGCCCCAGGCTAATACCAACTACCTTCTCTGAAACCTAAAATATCCTCTTCAAGAAGGCTTCTCTCCCATTTCACACATGAAGAAACTGAAGCCAATAATGAAGAAGAGGGCTGCCCGTGGTCATTCAGAGATTCGTGAGTGACACTTTGGTGATTTCCGGTCAGTTCACAGTGACCCCTTCTTTCTGACATCTATCCCTCCACACACTGTTCAGCCTCTGGTAGGTGGGTTTGTACTATTTTACCTGCCCACTGAACACTGCTGACTCAAGCTTGAGTAAAATTTGAAATTGAGACAGAAACACAAGTTAGACTGAGCTTTTGTAGGAACTGAAGAGTAGCAACTCTGGAGGTAAGGCTACATTTATGGGGTAGCTACATGCACAGAGAAGCAGAAAAGCTGGTGTGCAGAGGAAGAAGAGTGGAGTTAACTCAAAGGGAAGCTGATGGGAGGAGGAGTGAGCGTTCTCGCTCTTCAAAGCTCCAGCTCCTCTAGTACTCCACGAACACCCTAGAAACCTTCCAATAAACTACCTTGTTTTACTTATGATGTTGTTTTTAGTTGCCATCAAGTCAGCTCTGACACATGGTGACCCCATGTACACCAGAACAAAAAGCTGCCTGGTTCCACACCATCCTCGTAAATACCGGCATGCTTGAATCCATTGTTGCCTTCCAATCTAGGGGGCTTATCTTCCAGCACTATATTGAACAATATTCTATTGTGATCCATAAGGTTTTCACTGGCTAACTTTTTGATCTAAATCAGGCCTTTTTCCTAAGTCTGAAAGCTCCACTGAAACCTATCCATCATGAGTGACCCTACTGGCATTTGAAATATTGGTGGTATAGTTTCCAGCACCATAACAACATGCAAGCCACCACAGTACCACAAATTGACAGATGAGTGGTAGTTACTTGTGATAACTTGAGTTAATTTCTATTACTCGTAATCAAGTAAACCTTGGCTACAACACTAGTATTACTTACTCATTCATTTATTAATCACCAAACGTATATTGAGTGTCTACTCTATGCTAGGTGTTGAGGATAAAGAGATGTAGAAAATGCCAAGGCATTTATAATCTAAAGAGAAAAGATATGCATAATTTAATAACAACAACAATAATAAACATTTATTGTAAACTTCCCATGTGCCAAGCAATATGCTGATCACTTTATATGCATTGTCTCATTTAACACAACAATACTATGAAGTAATTATTATTATTATCCCCATTTTAACATGGGGATAAAAAGATGAAACCAAATCTCAGAGAAGTAAAGTCACTTAGCCAAAATCACCCAGCTAGTATGTTGTAGAACTAGAATTCAAATACAGGCAGTTTAACTCCAAAGTCCATGTTCTTAGACTTTACATGAAATAATTACAGTTACGTTGCTGTTGTTCGGTGCTGTCAAGTTGATTCCAACTCATAGAGACCCCGTGTGACAGAGTAGAACTGCCCCATAGGGTTTTCTTGGGTGCAATCTTTCCAAATTACTTTAACTACCAGATCTTTCTCCCATGGAGCTTGGTTAGCAGCCAAGCACTTAACTGTTTATGCCACCAAGGCTCCTTAATTATAGTTATGGACCAAATAATAACTATAGACAACATATTAAGTCCCATAGCAGAAGACAAACATAACGGGGAGAGACTTCAGTGCCATGAGGGACTAGGGGATACAGATGAGGAAAAGATTCACAAGGAGAAGACAAGTGAACTGGCTCTTGAAACATGAGTGGAAGTTTTTTTAGAGGTGCTTGCATGCTCGAAAGGAGGAGGTAGCATAGCACAGACATTTAGAGAACTGAGTGGTTACAGCATGGGGAAGGAGGGGTGGGCAGTGCACTGGTGCCAAAGCAGACATGGAGAGGTTTACAGAGACCAGATCCAAAGCTCCTCATAGCATTGTCCTGCCAGTTGATGTTCATTATGTGGAGATAGGGAACCAGTAAAGAGCTTTAAGGAAGACAGTGCCATGATCACTTTGGCTTCCGTGTGGAGATGGACTGTAAGAGTGAAGAGTGAAGGTTAGGCGGCCATCTAGGACACTATGAGAAATAAAGAGGATCAGGGATCAGAACTGTTACCATGGGAAGGATAAAGGAGAATCAAACTGGAGAGATTTTTGAAACTGGAATTAAATAGTGACCCATTAGGTGTGGGGTTCAACCAAGACATGGCTTACTTTAATCTGGGGTGGTATCTCCTATTGTGCATCTCAGAGAAGTTAAGAATATCTAATGCTGAAAGACTGAATGACTTTCAGGGTTCCTAAGCTTGTTGGAGCCCTGGTGGCGCAGTGGTTAAGAGCTTTGGCTGCTAACCAAAAAGTCAGCAGTTTGAATCTACCAGCCATTCCTTGGAAAGCCTACGGGCAGTTCTACTCTGACCTACAGGGTCACTGTGAGTCAAAACCAACTTGACAGCAACGGGTTTTTTGGTTTAAGTTTGTTCTGACGGTGCAATGTTTAAGTGCTCAGCTGCTAATTGAAGAGTCTGTAGTTCGAACTCATCCAGCAGCTTCATGGGAGAAAGACCTGACTATCTGAGTCTATAAAGATCACAGCTAAGAAAACCCTATGGGACAGTCCTTCTCTTTCATATAGGGTCGCTATAAGTCAAAAATTGACTTGATGGCACCTAACAAAAACAACAAGCTTGTTGGGGGGAAAGCAAGCAATCCTGCTTAAAAAGAGCTGACCCAACCCCAAAGTTTTGAAATCCTGCATACTTTGGTTTCTCTAGGTGCCACGTTTTTATCTAAAGAACATAAGCAGCCCCAAAGTGGTTCTTTTTCACGTGATTCAAAAGAAAAGCAAACTGAGAAGTGAGCAAAGTTTGCTTGGTTCCTTCTCTGTCATGCTCCCTCCTTTCTCTTCATCAGATGTTTTCTGTTCAACTTATCCCCACTATAGTGGTAGCTAATAGGCCAATATGGTGCTGGGCTGGAAAAGATGTGCTGAAGACTAATATCACCAACACTAACATAAATAAATAAATGATGCTTTCTCTGATGGAGGAGATGGATGGATGGAAGTGTTCACCATCTTTGTCCTGAAGCCTTTTGATTATTTGACTGTCCGTAAAGTCATGGAAGAGCCCTGGTGGCACAGTGGTTAAGAGCTCAGCTGCTAACCAAAAGGTCGGCAGTTTGGATCCACCAGCTGTTCCCTGGAAACCCTATGGGGCAGCTCTGTCTGTCCTATAGGGTTGCTATTGAGTCAAAATCGACCCAACAGCAACAGGTTTGGGTTTGGGTTTGGGTTTAAAGTCATGGAAGTCTTAGATTTTTCAAGCTGAGAGGAGCCATCTTGTTCAATCTTGCCCAGTTTATAAATAAGTTTAGAGATAAAGATTGAGCCTTCTCTCTCTCTGAAACCAGGATCTTTCACTCCCATGCTTTCTCAATCTTTGGCTTAAGTAGACCAAGGCTGCATACTGATGGTCTAGGGGTCAAATGTGGCTCAGAGTCATGTATTGCTTGGTTGATACAGTGTTTTAATTTTCTGATTTTGAATCATTGTTCAGTTTGCAGAGACCCCGCCATTCCCTGTAATCTTACAGCTGGCCAGATTCACACATTCAAGTTACTTGTCTGGCTTCTGTAGACATAAAGGTTTGTGACACTAGGCATAAAAGTAAAATACATGGGATAAGAGTCACGGTACCTATGTTTTGGTCCTCCTATCACTTCCAAGCTGCATACCTCTACAAGTTGTTAGAAGGCTCAATAGAGCCAGTAGGTATGGAAGTGCTTTTTATAAACTTTACAGTGAATTGTGCTCATGTGAGCCATTACAAATTACGTAGATAGATAGCTGCCATCGATGCTATTCCAACTCATGACAACCTTATGTACAACAGAATGAAACACTGCCCCATCCTGCATCATCCTCATGATTGAGCCAGCATGTTTGAGTTCATCGTTGTGGCCGTTCGTCTCATTGAGGGTCTCCCTCGCCCTCGCTGGTCCTCTACTTCACCAAACATGATGTCCTCCTCCAGCGATTGATCTCACCTGATGATGTGTCCAAAGAAAGAAAGTCAAACAATATTCTATTGTGATCCATAAGGTTTTCATTGACTAATTTTCAGAAGTTGATGGCCAGGCCTTTCTTCCTATTCTTAGTCTGGAAGCTCCACTGAAACCTGTCCACCATGGGTGACCGTGCTGATACATGAAATACCCGTGGCATAGCTTCAAGCATCACGGCGACACAAGAGCCTCCACAGTACAACAAACTGACAGACAGGTGGTAGATAAATTATGTAACTAACATTTAATTGCTTCAGTGTGGATACAATGCCTTTCACTCTATCCTTTCTTCCTTGAGTCACACCAACATTGACTTTCCAGTTAAACTTCCTTTGTTTGGCACAGTGGTAGGTCTTCCACAGGGTTGAGCCTTTGCTTTTGGTTTCTAAAACCACTCATATTTGACTTGGTGAAAAAATTATGCAAAAGAGAAGGGGCTACAGACTCTTGCAAACATCTTCAAAGTTCCTCAAATCTCCAAGAAAGACACTGGATAAACAGGTTATTGTACTTAGTGACCCAGAGCATGTTTCTAGGACTTTACAATACACATATTTTTTATTTATCTTATTTCTGGCTGTATCATTCACCTTGTTTCTCCTCTATTTTCTCAACTACTTCTAATATACGTAAACCTGACATCTTGTGGATCTTTATAAATTGCTTTAAGTTTCTTGGGGGAACAAAATAGAGTATAACCAGTAAACATTTATGAGGTTGATGCATATGTAATTGCTGTTTCTGCAGGTCGAAAGTGGTCAAAAATCATCCATTTCGTACAGTTAAACCTAATATTTACAGTACTTATCTAAATATACTCGTGTTGTAATTGTTCCGTAATATAAACTCTTGAGGATTTGCGAGTCCCTGGAGGAAGGACTACAGGATCGAAAGGCAGGAGACTTGGATTCTAATCCAGCTCTGCTATTTGGTAACTAAATAATCTGGAGCAAGTTACTTACCTTCTCTGAGCATTATTGTGCCAAATGAGTAGAATAACCCCTACCCTGCCTACCTTAAAACCAAAAAACTCAGTCAAATTCGGCTCATGGTAATCCCATGTGTGCAGAGTAGAACTGCACTCCACAGAGTTTTCAAGGCTGCGGCCTTTCCGGAGGTACCTCTGGGTGGGTTCAAACCACTAACCTACCATCAACTTTTCGGTTAGCAGCCCAGCATTTAGCAACCAAACCCTTAACCATTTGTGCCACTCAAGGACTTCACTGCCCACTTTGTAGAACTGTTAAGGAACAGAGGATAAGCAATGTGTGGACAGTCTCTACAAAGCCCTGCACAAATATAAGGGATTATTATGCTGAATTAAACTGATCCAGAATTCCTACCACTGGGCCTTGCACTGTGCCCAGCCCCTCTGGAGTGTACCACTAGTGTTTAATTGCCAAGTCTTTCTCTTTCAATCACTTGCTCTTCCTTCCTAGCCCCCATCACCCAACCACAATTCACAGTTTACTGAGTCTTTCTACATACATGACCGCCTAGATTACTCCCATCCTCCACACTTCTGCCAGGGAAGCATTATTATCTTAGTTTTACAAACACAGAGCCTGAGTTCAGAGAGATGAAGTTATTTTGTCCAAGAACACACAGTAGTAAGTGGCTGCAGCTTTGATTCAAAGTCTGTTCCTCTGGTACCAAGTTCAGAGCTATTTCACGGAGGGAATTCTGCTCAGACACATCTTCCCACTGCTGCAGCCTGGCATGGAGTTTAAGAATGCAGCTATACCACTTGCTGGTTGTATAAACTTGGGCAAGTTTCTTAGCCTCTCTGGCCTCAGTTTTCTTATCTGTAAAATGGAGATAATAATAGTACACAAGTTTGTGGTGTTCTGTAACAATAAAATAAGCCACGTAGAACGCTAGGCACAGGGCCTCTGCACGTGATAAGCGCTAAATAAATCTCAGATGTTGAAAGAGCTTCGGTAGACTTTCCGAAGGTCAGGAGGCCACACCATTGAGCTGTAGTATTCGCGGAAGCTTGCGGGGATAGCTTTATATCCCGCCTCTTCCTCCTGCAGTCACGGGAAGCAGTCTGAGACGGATCAGAAATCGAGCTCCACGTTTGCTTTTGCGATTCGAGTACCCTTTCTCGCGGAGCTGGGGGCGGCGATACGTAGCCGCCCTTCGCAGAGAGGAGCGGTGGCCTGGGGTGGAGTAGCCAGGACTCCCGGCGCTGACTGCTTCGCGCGCGGCCCTGGTGGGGTTCTGTCCGAGGTGCTGAACGCCGCGGGCTCCCGGCGCGCCGGGGGTGTGTGCTGGCGTCCACTGTTGCCAGTCTGCGGGCATCTTCCAGAAGGCCAAGTGTGGGGGTCAGGTGAAACCAGGGCGGTAAGTGTTTCTCCCACAATTTTTCAGAAATGTTCGGATTCATGCTCTTTTCCATTTCTTGCACATTCTCAGAATCATAACGTCTCACAACCCGTTCCTTACAGGTTTCTGCAAAAAATTCAGACTTCGCTTCCCTTAAGACCTTCACAAATGCAGATGCCTATCACCCACCTCCGCTCCCCAACCATTCCCTACAAAATCCAGGCCCCTGCGCATCTCACCCCCACGAATCAATGCAACATTAAAATGAAAAAAATCTGTCTTCCATTCCCATCTCCACAATTTGCTGTGATAAAGCAGCCTCTCTTCTGCGTTCCTCCGCTCCTGCCTGTGGCCAAACAGGGTGGACTTACTTCTTGGGCGCTGGACATCCCACCCAGGTGACCAGTGGAGACCCCTGAGGTGCACTTACCTGCTGGGGACGCTCACCAAGCGAGGCCACCTGGGTCCAGACCACGGGTAGTATCATCACATCCAAAGAAATGTCTGGGGCATGGGCGGGGGACGTGATCTGCCAGATCCTCCGGTGAGTGATCTACCAGAGGGCACTGCCGGGCAGAACGGGCGCCAGGAGCTGGGGCTACCCCAGGCCTCGCAGGTCCTGTTGAGTGACTTGCCCAGAACTTCTTCAAGGTTCATAAACAAAACCTCTGCGTCAGTTCCTTCGAATCACTCCCTGCTCCTCCAAGTTGCTGTGGCAAGACGGGAGTTTTTTGAAAGAGAAAGAAGCATGAAAGAGGGAGGAAAATTGTCCCCCAGTCCGAGCTGCTGGTGTGCAGGTCGCCTGCGCAGCCCCAGCTCTCCAGCTCCCTCTTTAGCTGTAGGGGCTGAGGAGGCTCTGCTGCCCGTTGGCGCTGAAAGCAGCTCTCCAGCCGAGACGGAGAGGGTTGTGTGGGTGTCTGTGCCGAGGAAGAAGGAGGAAGGAGGGGGTAGCGGGGGTGGGAAGTGTCTACCTGCAGCTGCAGGAAAACACCGCCCCGCCCCCTCTTCCCCTGCTCTTCGGGGATCAGACTGACTCAATAACTTAGCATGAGCGTCCTGGAGCCCCGAAGGTTTGGCGCAGATCGGGTGCAGCGACCCGAGGGTCTGGAAAAGTGAAGGGACCCTCCCAAAGTCTGACACTGCGGGTCTGAGACCGTGCATTGAACTCGTGTCCCCTCTGCTCTTTCTGCGGCTCTGCCTTCCTCAGGTTTCCTTCATAAAAGGTCCTCGGAGCGCAGGATGTGTGTCCACAGGGTGAGAAGTAGAGGGAGAGAAGAGAGGTGAATCTGAGCACAACACTTGGTGGGGGTGGGATCTGATCATCAGAGCTGGCTCCCAATGGACATACCATTCGACTCATTCCAACTCCAGCCTTTTGCCCACCCCTTACCTATTCCCAGGACTTCCCCAGGGGGTCTATTTACCAACAATTTTTGTCTCCTTGTAGCAAAAGTAATTCATGTTTGTTGTACACGATTGAAAGCACATGGTGTTATATTTAAAGAGTGCCCCCCATACAGTGCCTCCCTCCTCCGACCATTGCAGCCTTACTCCACCAGCGATCTGTTCCCCAGAGGTAATCTGCATTTGTATACAAACCACAAACTTACAGATCATCGAGATATGTATGCACATGTGGGTTCTATTTTTCCTACAGAAAAATTCCTACTTCTTTGTTAGTCAATTTGTGTAATTTATATTTTTCTAAAAAATTACCTATCTAGTTTATATTTTCAAATTTACAAAGTAACAAATAGTGTCACGTTGTCATTTTTCATCTCCTCTGAAATGTTTTTGTATGCCCTTTTCATTCATTGGAGCCCTGGTGATATAGTAGCTAAGAGCTCGGCTGCTAACCAAAAGGTCGGCAGTTCGAATCCACCAGCCACTCCTCGGAAACCCTATGGGGCAGTTCTACTCTGTCCTATAGGGTCGCTATGAGTTGGAATCAAACGGACAGCAATGAGTTTGTTTTTTGTGTTTCATTCTTGATGTTTGTATTCTCTCCCGGCCTTTCCCCCATTTTTTTTTAAACCAGACTGGCTGGAAGATTATCAATCTTATTGATCTTTTAAAAACATACATATTGTTTTGTGATTTAGAACTGTTTTCACTTGGTGCCCATTATGTAAGGACTAAATGCTGTTTGCTCTAGTAGGGCAGACCTACTAAGTTAACTTGGCCACTCTGTGAATCCCCTTACATGAATGAACTCATTTAAAATGCACAAATAGTTACTATCATTATCCCCATGTTACAGATGAGGAAACTGAGGCCCATCTTAAGAGGAGAATTCTGGCCTCAAGTCTGCCCTTTCACCCCCGTGACACTGCCAAACCCACCACACCTGCAGGCTGGCATTGCTTGTGCTGTTTCTTCTCCTGAAACGTTCTCTCCTCCCAACTGGCTCTTAGCTCCCTGCCAAATTTGTCTTCATCCTTCAAAGACAGGCTCAGAGACCACCTCCCCTCTGAAGCCTTCCCCATTCTCTCCTACAGATTTAATTGCTTGTAGCCTCGAGGCTCTAAGGGCACGTTGTACACCCTCTAGGAAAGCACTTAGCACATGAAGGACAGTTATTCTTTTTCTGTGGACTGCAAGCTCCTCTACGACAAAGAGTCTGCTTATTTGTCTCCCCTCTCTCTCTTCCTTTCTCATGACTAGTGACTACCTCAGGGCTTGATACAGAGTAGGCCCTTGATGTTAATTAAATTTGGTTGAAATTAACTAAGGTTTTGCAACAAAGGAGTCCCTGGGTGGTGCAAATGGTTAATGTGCTTGGCTGCTAACCAAAAGGTTGGAGGTTCGAGTCCACCCAAAGGTACCTCAGAAGAAAGGCCTGGTGCTCTACTTCTTAAAAAAATCAGCCAATGAAAACCCTATGGAGCACAGTTTTACTCTGACACACATGGGGTCACCATGAGTTGAAGTCGACTTACAGTAACTGGTTTTTCACAACAAAAGCACGACAGAAAACAGAGTTCAATCCCTCTCTACTTAATATGACTGTCTCAAATATCCTGGAAAACCCTGACTCTGCTCATTTTCCAACATAGCAAATGTAGCATTGACCACAAGCTGCCTGCCTGTACCCTACTCCTTACCCTACTCTTAAGACACGTTTGGACCAGAAGAGAGTCACATCAGTTGGAATTCTGACACCACAAAGAAAATGATGAAGTGATCCTTGGTGCCACAGTTCCCTGTGCACTTTGTTTCAGGTCAGTGAGGGTCGAGTATTTGTTTCTCACTCTTGAGCAATTTCCTTGCACAGAGTTTGTTTTCAACCAGTCATGGTCTTTAAGGGGGGAAAGGCAGACTCAGGGGTGAGCAGTGCCAGGGCTGCTAGCAAGGGGTTTCAAGAGTCATTGGATTCATTGTCTCCACACAGATTGAGAGGCTAAGTTCTAGACAGGATGAGGTACTTTCCAAAATCACACAGCAAATCAGCATCAGAGCTGCCAGGTCTCCTGAGACCAGTATTATGGGATTGGTTGTGTTCTAGACCTACTATACATTTTTAAATAACGTTTCCTGGGTTTCTATTATAAAAATGTTATAGGTTTATCCTAGAAAATGAAGGTAAAATGTAGATTTATTCTTCTAGTCCTTTTATATCCACCTTTTAATGTTAAAAGTTCATTTTTCCCCCACATGTTTTTATTGTACATTTTAATCAGTTAGGAATGTTTCTTGCTGCAAGTAACAGAAAAGCTCATCTTAAGCAAAAAGGAGTTTATTTTCTTACATGACAGAAAGTTTGAAGGTGAGCAGTTGCTGATGATGGCTCAGGGGCTCAAAACTTTCAGGGCCAGGAGTGATGCTGGTGGCCTTTTCCTTGAATTTGAAAGAAGGCTGCTAACAGCTCCAAGCAGAACTCCTGCATCCCAGACAGGAAGAGTGAGGAGGGGTGGAGCTAGTCCCATCTGTCCCCGTTATCAGAATCTTTTGATTGGATACGTGTCATATGCAAGAAATACTAGGAAAATGGGAAGAAAGATTTCTATGATTGGCTTAGACCAATAAATGATTCCTTTCCTGAGTCTCGTCTAAAACTACCCCAAACAACACTGAGCTCTGTTATCTAGAAAATAAATGGGAAATAGGTAATGTGACTGCTGCAGAGTTTGTTACTAAAACTTTGGAAAATGTAGATGAGCAAGAAAAGAGACTATATATAACGTTTATAATATATATTAGATAAATATAATTTACACAAATTAAACCCTGGAGTATGTTGTATTCACCTTGTATCCTCCTTTCCTTCCTTAAAAAATCAGTGAAAAAAATCTATCAGGTTAGGTTTTTTTTTTTACTCTGAAATATATTTCCACATTATTACACAGAATTCTTCTACTTCATTGTTAATGGCTACATTATATTTTATTGTATGCATAAGCCATATTTATTTAACGAATTTCCTGTTTAAAAAACCAAACCAAACCCGTTGCCCTTGACTCGATTCCAACTCATAGTGACCCTATGGGACAGACTAGAACTTCCTCATAGGGTTTCCAAGGAGCAGCTGGTGGATTCAAACTGCTAACCATTTGGTTAGCAGCCGAACTCAACCACTGCTCCACCAGGGCTCCAATTTCCTTTTTCAGATGTTAAAATTTAATATAGTTTTTCCTCTTTTAAATAATACTACGACAAAGATCTTGTAGTTGATCTTTTTTAAATTTCAGAATTATTTCCTTAGAGCAGAATACTTGTGGTTTTAGACTAAGTGTATACAAGATTTTAATGCTTTGGAAACAGATTGCAAAAGTATCCTCCAGAAAGATCCTATCAACTTTCATTGCCCCTTGTTATGTATGAGAGTTCATTCTGAAATGCATCCTCACCTGCACAGGATCTCATCATTAAAGAAATTTGCCAATATGGAAATAAAACAAATTTATCAGGTTGTTGTTTTAATCTGTATTTCTTTTATTGCTGCTCAAGTTGACATGTTTTTATGTTTATTGGCTATCTTTTTATAAATTGCCCATTTATATCACCTACTCATTTTTTCTGTCGGTGTTGGTAATTCACAGTTGATTAGAAAATACACATAAAATAAATAAAATCACTCATATTTCCCTACCCAAAGATAACCACTGTTCTTCATCTACTATTATGTAAGTTATGTATCTGTTTCTCTCACCCCCTTATCCCCCCATCTGTCTGTGTATGTATCTTAATCTACCTACCTACCTATGCACCTATCTATCTTATGATTAGTTCCTTAGGATAAATACCCAGAAGTCAAACTGATGAATCAAATCACTCTCTGAAATGTGGTACCAATGTATCAGTCCATGATATAATTTCATAAGCACTATGGTAATCCTATTTTAAAAAATATTTGCCACTTTGAAAGGCATCTTTTGTTAATTTGCATTTATTTAATTGTAGTGAAGTTTACCTATTTTTAAGTTTGCTGCTATTTATAATTTCCTATAGTTTAAAGTTTTCTTCTTTGTAAACCGTATCTCCATTGTGATTCCTGACGTTGGCTATTTGGGGTCTTTTCCTCTGTTCTCTTGATAAGACTTAGTAGGGGCTCATCTATTTCATTGTTTTTCTTTCAAAGATAGATCTTTTGCATTAATTTATTCATTGTAGCATTTTTCTGTTTTTACTTCATTATTTTTTGTTTTCATTTCTATTAATTCCTTTCTCCTGTTTTCCTTAAGTTTCTTTTGTTATTAGTTTCCTAGCTTTTTTGTTGAATGCGTGCTGAATTTGGTTTCACTCTTCCTTGTATACGATTAAATTCATTTGTTGCTGATTTTATTCTTGCTGTTGATTTGTGACTTAGGAGACCCCATGTGTTACAGAGTAGAACTGCTTCAAAAGGTTTTCTTGGCTGTAATGTTTACAGAAGCAGATTACCAGGCCTGTTTCTTCCTTGGTGCTGCTGGGTGGGTTTGAACCACCAAACTTTTGGTTACCAGTCAAGCACAAACCATTTGTGACACCCAGGGACCTTTTCAATTAAATTCATTTAAGGATGTGAAATGTCCTTAGGACACAGCTTTGCCAAATCTCCCCTTTTTCTCCAAACTGAAAATATCTTCTCCGGGAACAGAGTCAGCAAAGCAATAAATTAGACTCTAATTTGTAGCATTTGCTGATTCCTATGTGTCTTAGTTACCCAGTGCTGCTATAATAGAAATACCACAAGTGAATGGCTTCAACAAACAGGGTTTTTTCTCACAGTTTAGGAGGCTAGAAGCCCGAATTCAAGGGTACTGGCTCCAGGGGAAGGCTTTCTCCCTTTGTCAGCTCTAGAGGAAGGTCCTTGTCTCTTAGCTTCTGCTCCTGGCCAAGCTTCATGAGGCTTGGCATCTCTCTTCCACCATCTCTGCTCTGCTCTATTGCTTGTTTAATCTCTCATATCTGAAAAGAGATTGACTCAACACACGCTGTAGACTAATCCTGCCTCGTTAACATATCAAAGACAGCCATTCCCAAATGGGATTATAACCACAGGCATAGAGGTTAGGATTTACAACACATATTTTTGAGGGTCACAATTCAATCCATAATATGCAGTATAAATTCTTCCATCATGGCTGATTTCAAGCTTCTAAAGTGCTGTCACTGACCAGGGACTTAGGAAGAGATACAACTGCAAACCACTATGTAGTATTTCCACTATATAGATACAATAGACATGAATAGCAATCAAACTTTCAATATGGTTTATTTACTTGTAAATTAATTAAAGGAATTAAATTGTAAGTTAATTAAAAGTAATGTGTTTAATTGTAACTTAATTTTTAATAATGGCTGTGTTTGACAAGAGGCTAGCAAAATTCCAGGATATTTAATTATCCACTCTCTCAAGCTGGTATCAGCCAACTCCAGCACACAACTGTAGGACATGCTTGAAGTCACAGAAAGCCTGAGCTTGAGGAGACCTTAGAGATGACTTGGTCCAACTCACATTTTGTATAGATGGAGAAACCGCAGCCCAGAGGGGTGGTGGAGCTGACCTGAGATTGCAGAAATTGACGCTTAAAGAAGCCCTCAGGTTCCCAGCAATTAGTCCAGTATGCTTTTCTCTACACTCAGTTACCCAACTGTAACAAGCAGCATCAGCATCACCTGGGAGCTTGTTAGAGATGCAAACTCAAAGGCCCCATCCAGTTCTGCTGACATAGAATCTGCATTTTAACAAAATCCCCAGGTGATTCACAGGCACGT
Source organism: Dugong dugon (assembly GCA_030035585.1). Lineage (NCBI taxonomy): Eukaryota > Metazoa > Chordata > Mammalia > Sirenia > Dugongidae > Dugong > Dugong dugon. Next base: position 24,372,962 of record CM057482.1, on the reverse strand, counting down.
TGAAGATCAATGCTCTGTGAACAACAGCAGTGGCTTTGAATGTAGGTTGTCCGTTAGAATCACTTGGGGTTTTTCAAAAAGAAAAAGAACCATACCTGGGCCCCACACTCAGAAATTGTTTAACTAGGTGGGAAAAATCCAAGTATGAGTGGTTTTAAAAGATTCCCAGATGACTTCAATGTGAAAACGGGGCTAAGGATGTTGGCTATAACACATTTCCTCCACGAGTCCCCTGCCCGGTAATGGGGAGGTCACCTAGACCCTGAATCTGATAAGGCCAATTCTTTCAGGAAAGCAGGGGTGAAGGCAACGGGACCTGGTGGTGACACAGTGGAAAGGGCATAGGGTGGCTGGGAAACCACCTCTGTCAAGCTGCCTGTAAACTAAATCCCAAAACCTGTATGCGTCCACAATCCCCAAATGCCCCGTTTCCTCCCAAGCAGAAGGGGTCATTACCATTTGCAATTCCTTTACCGCTCTCCTGGCCGTTTGGGAACGTGAAAGCTCTGAGAAAAACAGCAGAGGCAGCCAGCTGACAATATTCTTTTTATGCCAAATTCATGCTGCCACCTCTGCTCTGGCTCTTTAACTCTTCACTCCGAACAGATTGCATTGAAGGTGTCATTGCAACATCAACGCAATGGTATTACGATTACCTTCCTTCCCACCCTCTTCTAAAGGCTCCCACGGAAATGGTTTTTATCTTTTGAGATCTAAAGTACTTTATAAAAACACTCAGCAAATACTTGAGCAGAAATAAATGTCCCTAAATAGCCACTCCCTCCAGGAGAAGTCATGATCACCAGTGTTCCTCAGAAGTGCCTAAAATAGAGTCCAGCCTCGCAGTCCCTCCAAGGAGCGTCCTTGTTTAGCTAACCTAGTTAGAAGCTGTGAGCTTGTGCTTCTGCGTCCTGTGAGAGCCTTGTGTTTTCAAAATGATTTTGTCTAAAAACCCTTCACATCTCCCAAAGGAGGTTCAGGATATGTAAATTTCCTGTAACTGGGAGCTTCCAGTTGAGTGCTTGTGGAGCACCAACTCTGGTTTGCAGACACCCAGGGGAGCGCTGGATGGGCTGCCCCTGGGCCAGCACCTGAGCAGAGGACCCTCTAGAGCCCCTCCCCCATGCTTCCTTTGGGCTGTGTTTCTCTGCTGGCCACGTGGACAGGGAAGGGACTAACTGCATCAGTTTTTCCCAAAGGTCCCTTGTCCCTGCTCTGACGGTTTTTTCACTCCCGTTAGAGCAGCAGAAGTGGAGAAGAGTTCCTGAATTGTAGTTCTAGTCCTGCCGTGATCTGGGAGAGAAATGGTCCAATGGAGACCACACTTGTACCAGACAGAGGAGAGTGTCCTTCTCCTAGCTGAACTCGGCAACTGACGCAAGCAGTGGCGTTCGAGTCTGTCATTGGCACTGGCGGTGGCAGTAGAGTGACCAACTCATCCCAGTTTGCCAGGAGGCTCTCACAGTTTTAGCACTGAAAAGTCCTCCATCCTCCTCCATCCTGAGAACCCCCTTGGTCCCAGGCAAACTGGGATGGTTCATCACCCTAGGTGGAAGCCCAAAGTCTCTTCTGTTATGACATGAAAGAGTAGCCTCAGATCTCATTGGGTGAGATTTTTATAAAACTGAAATAAACCGCCCCCCAAAGATTTCATGTACATGAGTCCGATAGGTGCTGCTATTGACTAAATACCCATTTTAAGGGGGGATGAGGGTAGACTCAGCTGCCGTTTCAGTTCCAAAGGGCCAAAGCTGTGACAAGGGACTCTACTCAAAGCACCAGCTGCTCCAGAACGGGGGAGCCTAAGCCGGTATACAGTGCCAAGGTTTGGGACCAAAAAAGGCAGGAGCAAGCTTAGGTTCGGCTGGAGGCAAGCAGACAAAGCCAGCCATGGTGAGGGTCATGCGAAGGTCAAAGGGACAAGGGCCTGAGTGACTGTCATGAGCTGGTGCAGCTACAGCAGCTCAGGCTCACTTTCTTGGCGCAGGTGGCTTCACAGGGCCAGGCAGCTACTCATTCGTTTATATGTATACATTTTCCTTCTTCTCCCCCCACCAAATTATAGCATAATATGCACACAATTTTCTACCATGCTTTTTCACTTAACCAGATATCCTGGAATCTTTCCATACCAACATGGATAGAGCACTGTCATTCTTTTATACAGCTGCATACTTTTCATAGTTTTCTGTTGGATATGTATATATATATATCTGTGTATGTATGTATATTTACACATCCATATACATATCCAGTGACCTGGTGGCATAGTGATTAAGAGCTTGGCTGCTAACCGAAAGGTTGGCCGTTCAAATCCACTAGCCGCTCCTTGGAAACCCTATAGGGCAGTTCTACTCTGTCTTATACTGTCACTATGAGTCAGGAGCGACTCGACAGAAATGGGTTTGGTTTTGGTATACATATCCAATAGAAAACTATATATATAACTATGTATATAAACCCATAGACAATGAGTTGAGTCTGACTCATGGCAATCCCATGTGTTACAGAGTAGTATTGAGTTCACAGGATTTTCTTTGCTGTAATATTTACGAAAGCAGATCACCAGGCCTTTCTTCCACAGTGCCACAGGGTGGGTTCAAACCACCAGCCTTTCGGTTAGTAGTCAAGAGCAAACCATTTGGGCTAACCAAGGAGATATATATACATGTGTGTGTGTTTGTATAATTTATTTAACCAGTCTACTGTTGATAGACATTTAAGCTTTTATTTCCTATCTTTTGCTAACACAAGCACTATTGAACTATATAATGACCTTCTATATATCTCATTTAAATGTGCAAGAATATTTAGAGGTATTTAGAGGTTAAATTATTGCTGAGTTAAGGATTTGTGCATTTTTATTTAGCTAAATATTGCCAAATTTCCGTCCAACAGTGTGTGAGAGGACATGTTTTCCCATACCATCCTCACGTGGTATGTTATCAAAATTTTATATTTGTCAGTCTGATTTAAAAAACACATATACACATTCTGTCGAGGTGATTCCAACTCATAGTGACCCTATAGGACAGAGTAGAACTGCCCCAGAGGGTTTCCAAGAAGCAGCTGGTGGATTCAAACAGCCGACCTTTTGGTTAGCAGCTGAGCTCTTAACCACTGTGCCACCAGGGCTCCCTACCTGATACACAGTGTGGTTAAAATTTGTTTTTATGAAATATATTCTCCTGTAGTCATATAGTTTATGGCTTCTGTGTCCTACTTAGAAAGGCCTTCTTCTGAGTTTTTTTTTTTTTTTTTAATCCACCATTTTTAAGGTATTTTCATGATTTCATTTTTTATTTACATTTTCGTTACAGAATTAGTTTCGGGAATGTGTGAGGTAGGAATCCAATTTTTTTTTTTTCCCAAACACCTATCCTAGTGTCCCAGAGGTGCCTCAGAAGAAAGGCCTGGTGATCTACTTCCAAAAAATCAGCCATTGAAAACCCTATGGAGCACAGTTTTACTCTGACACCCAGCAGGTTGCCATGAGTCAGGGTTGACGTGATGGCAACTGCTCTGGTATAGTAACAATCTTCCAGTCAGAGAGGGGGTATCAATCTACTCTGCAACTGGTACTGTGATAACATGCCTGTACACTACACTTCTGTAAACACTAAGAATTTTAGGGTTTAAAAAAATTTCTGTTTCATATTTGAGACGTGATGAATATTTCATTTTTCATATGTGTCTGGTCTTCTGGTATTCCTTCTGTGAATCACTGAGTCAAAACTTTTGCCCATTTTTACATTAACATGACCATCTTTTTCTTAAATCTTTAAGTGACTGTCATATACTAAGCCTTCAACAGGAGACTTAGAAAGAGAAATATTCTCCTATATTTATAATGTAGTTCTTTTTACTTTAATGCAGGGTTTGGCACAGTGTGACCCTACAGGCCAAGAAGCTTGCGGCCTGTTTTTGTAAATAAAGTTTTACTGAAACAACAGCCATACTCATTCACTTATGTGTCTATGGCTGCTTTTGCTGTAAATGGCAGAGTTGAATAATTGTGACAGAGACCATCTGGATATAAAACCGAAAATATTTACTATCTGTCCTTTGCAGAAAAAGTTTGCCAAGCTTTGTTATAAAGTAGTTCTTCAAATACGTATGTATTATAGCATTGCAATAATTGTTGAAAACCAATTTCAAGTTTTCTCTTTTCATTTGCCATATACATTTTTCAGTTTTACTACTTAGTCTTTGTTTTCATTATTTCAATGGCTGATCAATAGTCTATACAGAAGTGGTATGATAAGTGGCTTAACTACTAATTGCTTATTTGTCTATATGCTGCCTTATTCCAAAAGTAGCTAAGTTAGTGATAACCCTCCTATTGTATAACTGGGTTGTTTATAAATAGCACTGAAATGAACATCTTTACCTATAAATTTTTGTGTCTTTGAATGCATTCCATTAGAAAAAAATTTCCAGAAATAGAATCTGAAAAACAATTTGACGATAAATATGACAGACAATCAAAATGTTCATATCCTTCAATCCAATTATCCTATTTCTGGAAATACTTTCCAATTCTACAAGGCATGAAAAAGCTTTTATCCTAGGGAACAGACATGCACGAATTAATGCAAAGTAGCAGGAGTAAATGAAGGGTAAAAGAAAGAATCTAGCACTATTGAGGGCTTATTCTATGTCAAGCACTTTAAAAGAAATTTACACATATCATGAAATTTAATCTTTACAAAACATTTGCAATAGGTGTTGTTATCCCCGCTTGGCACATAAGACACCCAAGGATCAGAGAGCTTGGGAAATTTGCCATGATTACACAGCCAGCAAGTGACAGACCTGGGATTCAAATCTTATCAACTTGTCTCAGAAAAGCCATGCTCTTTCCACTATGGCATTCTAAGATGTGTACCAAACTCCACTCCGTTGCCATCTAGTTAATTCCAACTCATAGCGACCCTATAAGACAGAGTGGAACTGCCCCACTGGGTTTCTAAGGAGCGGCTGATGGATTCAAACTGCCAACCTTTTGGTTAGCAGCCATAGCACTTAACCACTGTGCAACCAGAGCTCCTAAAAGAAGAAAGATATGTACAGAAGTGGGCTCTTAGTAAATATGATTTCTGCCTGAATCTGAGTAGGAGGCGAGGGCGAGGAGACAACAGACCAGACAGCAGATGACAGTCATCGAGTGCCTTGGCCCAGGTCCACCTTCTCCCTTGTCCTCCCTTTCTCCCCTCCCCTCCCCTCTGAGCATCAGTTTGCTTCTGTTTCCTTCTCTCTGCCCTCATCCCTCTCAGGTTCCTGGTGTATCTGGAGCCCTGAGTCTCATCTCACTGTTCCTTGTGCTGCTCCCAAGCACCCACCATGCCCAATAGGAGGATCCTTCTGCTCTCTCTGATGGGCTAACACCCCAAGGTCATAGAGCCACGCGCTGGGCATGGAGGCCTCTGCTGTGTCAAGCCGGGCACCCCGGCCTCCAAAGACAGGTCATTCAGGTAAAAGCAGTGAGAATGGGGTAAGGAAGTCATGAGAACTTTGGGGGATTGCAGGGCCCTGCCAGGTAATGAGTGGAGTAGTCGGTATGTGTGTGTGTGCTTTAGTGATTGTGAGTGAGCATGCGGGAGGTGGCTGTGGGTGTGCTTCCATCATTGTGAGCGTGTATGTGTGGACATGCATGCAGACATATCCCTGTGCTGTGTGCCTAGATGTATACTGGGGATGCCTTTTATGAATGCAAATGTTAGCATGTGTGTGGTTGTTGTTAGCTGCCCTCGAGTCAGCCCCTGACTCATGGCGACCCCACGCGTTAAAAAGTAAAACCGCTCCAGTGGGTTTTCTTGGCCGTAACCTTTATGGAAGCAGATCGCCAGACTTTTCTTCCAAGGAGCCTCTGGGTGGTGGGTTTGAACCACCAACTATATATGTGGTCATGTAGGTGGGATGATTAAGCTGTATATATATATATATATATTCTTTTATTTCTGAGAATACCTAGCAAATACAAAATACAGACTTCCTTTTTTTTTAAATGAAGCCTGGGAGCTGAGACTCTTGGGTATGTCTGTTCCTCTAGACCAATCTGTCTCAGCTTCAATCCTACTGACATTTGGGACTGGATAATTCTTTATTGTAGGGGGCTGCCCTGTACATTGTAGGATGTTTAGCAGCATCCCTGGCCTCTCTACCCACCACATTGCCAGTACCACCTCCCCGCACCCCCACCACCACCACCGCCACACACACACCCCAGTTGTGACAACCGAAAGTGTCTCCAGACATTGCCAAATTGTCCCTAGTCAAGAACTATTGCCCTAGACCAGTTCTCATCTGTGGCTGCACATTAAAATCACCTAAGGAGCTTAAAAAATTTCCCAGGCTCCACCGCAGGTCAATTAAACCAGAGCCTCTGGGAGCTGGGACCTGCACATTCCCCTGGAGCTTTCCAACGTGATTCTGACGTGCAGCCTGGGTTGAGAATTCCTGCATTATTCCAGTGTTTCTCCCACTTGAGCGTGCATTAGAATCACCTGGAGGTGATTTTAACACTGATTGTTGGGCCCCACTCCCAGAGTTTCTGATGTCTGGGAGGAGGCCTGAGGACCTGCATTCCTAACAAGTTCCAGGTGATGCTGATGTGGGGCCCCACACTTTGAGAACCACTGCCCCAGAGTGGTGATACTCAAATTTTGGTGTACATAGGAATAACCTCGGCAGCTGATTGGAAATGTAAATTCCTGTGCCCCACCCGCTAAATATTCTGATTCAGTATATCTGGGGCAGGGCCCAAGAGTTAACTTTTTAACAAGCAGCATCCCAGGTTATTCATAACTCACTACTGAAGGGCCTAAAAGAAGACATGAATAAATAAAAAGATATACCATGGACTTGGATCAGAAGCCTTGATACCATGAAAATATCAGCTCTCTTAAAAATTAATCTAGAAATGCAGCACAATCACAATTAAAGTCCCAAAGACAAATTTTTTGAAGCTTAACTAAATGATGCCAAAGTTTCTTTAGAAACATAGATAAAATGCTGATAAAGGACAATAATGTGAGAAGGAGGGCAGAACTCTAGTACCTTTTTGTACTAGAAATTTACTAAATAAGTAACCAAAAATAATGTATTACAGATAAAGAATAGATTAATAAAAAATGCAACTTGATACAGATTTTAAAAAAAAGTCAATGCATGATGAATATGTAATCTCAAACCATTGGTAATGGAATAAATTTTTAAGAGATGAATAAGTCAAGTCCCTGGGGGGGCAGGAGAGGGGAATGAATCAATTTTTCATTTCTTACACCGAAATAAATTCTAGGTGGGTTAAAATTTACATTGTAAAATAAAATCATAAAAATATCACAAGAAAATATTAGATAAAATTTTATAATCTTGCTTGAAGGAAGAACTTTTTAAGCACAAAATGAAAGTTAGATAGACAAGAAAAAATTGAGAGATCTTGGCGTAAAGATATCATAAATAAAGTTGAAAGACAAATGACGAACTGGGGGAAATATTCGTGATTCATACGACAAACGGTTAGATAAAAAAATGAATACTTTAACAGAAAATTGGAAAAAGGGTGTGAACTACAAGTCAGAAAAGAAGAAATACAAATGGACAATAAACATGTGAATCAGTGTCTGACTCTGCTAATAAAGAATCGAGGCAGTGGTGGTTCGAGGCAGAATTCTCACCTTTCATGTGGGAGACCAAACCTTTTTGGTAGAGTGACTCTGTGTATTCCTTCCATCTTCTTTTGATGCTTTCTGCATCGTTCACTTTGAGGACTAAGGTGCCCCTGACCCAAGTCATGGTATTTTCAATCACCTCTTATGCATAGGAAAGCTGGACAATTAATAAGGAAGACCAGCGAAGAATTGATGTGTTAGAATTACGGTATTGACAAAGAATATTGAATATACCATGGACTTCTGGAAGAAAGAACAAATCTTAGAAGAAGTACAGCCAGAATGCTCCTTAGAAGCGAGGATGGTGAGACTTTGTCTCATATGCTTTGGAGAGGTTATGAGGAGAGACCAGTCCCTGGAAAAGGACATCATGCTTGGTAAAGTAGAGGGTCAGCAAAAAAGAGAAAGACCCTCGAGGAGATGGACTGACATAGTGGCTGCCAACAATGGGCAGGATACAAGGATGGCACAGGACTGGGCAGCCTTTCGTTCTGTTGTACGTAGGGTCGCTATGAGCTGAACGGCAAACAACAACAACATGCATGAGACCCTGGTTTGATTCTCAGCCAATACACCTCATGTGCTGCCGCCACCCATTTGTCAGTGGAAGCTTTTGTGTTGCTTGATGCTGAACAGGCTTCAGTAGAGCTTCCAGACTAAGACAGACTAGGAAGAAATACGTGGTGATCTATTTCTGAAAATCAGCCAATGAAAACCCTATGGATCACAATGGTCTGATTAGCAACCGATCTTGGGGAAGGCACAGGACTAGGGCATTGTTTGTTCCGTAGTGTCTGGGGACAACTCAATGGCAGCTAAGAACAACAACAATAATCAAAGAAATGACTATTAAAGCAATGAGGCAGCATGTTTGCCCAAGAGATAAGCAAATGATAAAATTCAATGATAGTAATCAGTGTGGGCAAAGATGTGATAAATGGCCCCCCTCACAGACTGCTGCAGGAAGTGGAGATTGGGAAGAGGTTTCTTAATCTCAGTTCAGACATATGCATATGTATGTGTGTGTAAATCATTAAAATATACATGCCCCTTGACCCAGTAATTCAGTAATTTCGCTTGAAGAATGTAACCTAAGGATCTCATTAAGCAAGAATATAAAGATTTATATACAAGTGTGATCCTTGTAAACTAAATGTCTAACAAGTTAAGGATGTTGTTGTTGGGTGTTCTTGAGTCAACTTTCGACTCATAGGGACCCCATGTGACAGAGCAGAACTACCCCATAGAGCTTTCTGGGTTGTAATCTTTACAGAAGCACATCTCCAGGTCTTTCTCCCACGGAGCTGCTGGGTGAGTTTGAACCACCAGTCTTTTGGTTAGCAGCCAAATGCTTAACCATTGAGCCACCAGGGCAACTGGGAATAGGTTGAATAAAAAATACTGTCCTTAAAATTGAATTCTATGTAGCCATTAAACTTAAAGTTATGGAAATATATAACCTGAGAACATATGTATGATATGTTGTTGAGCCAGATAAAGTATGTGTGTGTATATCTATGTATGTGTGGGTAAAAATCTGGAAATTTACAATGGCTACACCCAGGTGATGGTATTTTGGATGATTTTTATTTTTCATTCCTCTATATTTTGTATAGGATTTGTCTTACACTGAACATGCATTCTGTAATTAAACACAAACTAAAATTAAACCAGTAGGCATCGAGTCAACTCCGACTCATGGCAACCCCATGCATGTCAGAGAAGAACTGTGCTCCATAGGATTTGCAATGGCTGATTTTTCAGAAGTGGATCACCAGGCCTTTCTTCTGAGGTGCCTCTGAGTGGACTCAAACCTCCAACCTTTTGGTTAGCAGCTGAGTGTGTAAAATTTTGCACCACCCAGGGATTCCTAAACTAAAATAGTCTTAAATGAAGTGGGCCTACCTGACATCTCATTGAATGAGAAGAAGAGATATGAGCAGGTACTGCATTCTCATTGGGACATGTCTGATGAAAGAAAAAGAGACCCGAATGTACAGGTGTGTTACTTAGAGGCCATGAAGTCTCTTAACTCACTAGGATGTTGGTGACTGCATCAGCATATGCCTTCCTGTGGCTTTAGGGACTAGCGGCCCAGTCAGAGTTAAGAAAACCCTCTGAAAGCAACATGCAGCTCCCACTCTTCTCTAAGCTATCTAAGGAGAGGGACCCAGAGGATAACAGGTAAGCAATGGCGGGTCCAAGGTCTTTACAGCTCATTGCAGAGGTGTTTCTGGTGGCTGTACCCAGTGGCCCCAGGAGAAGTCACACTGCTGGGGGAGTTGGACAGTCTGAGGTCTCTTCTCTGCACCACTGGAAATGTGCTGAAGACTGCAGACCCCTCTCTGGGCCCCTGTTGGACCAGATGACCTGGGAGATCCCTTCTAGTTGAAGCGCTTTGTGAACAGCGATGAGTCACCATTCATTTAGTAATTATAAGTGTGTTCACCGTATGCCAAGCATCAGGGTCTGCCTGTCTCAGAAGAAGAACAAGTAAGCTGAGCAACATCTGTGGTTTTAGTGACATCAGGAAGGCCCAGCTGCCCCTCCCCTCCCCCATCTTCTCATTCCAGAAATTCAACCATTAATGCAACCAATGCTTTGATTCCTTCTGAAATGAGTCACTGACACTTTAATAGGGATGTGATTGTGGCCCTTTCAAAGACATAAAGCCAAAGGGGAGGGGTGGGTCTGCTGCAGAAGGTGCTTGAATCAGTATGAGACACATAGATTTTATGGCTCTGTAGGACCTCTTCATGGAGGTGTCCAGTTAGGTATGGGGTCTGGCACTCAGGACAGTGGTCTGAATTAGAAATAGGGATTTGGGAATTACCCCTGTTTACAAAGTGTCTTAGGCTGGGTTCTCTAGAGAAGCAAAACCAGTAAAGCATATAAATATATATATAGAGAGATTTATATCAAGGAAACCGCTCACATGATTGTAGAGGCAGGAATGTCGCAAGTCTGTGGATCAGGATAGAGACTTCTCCTGATTCATGTAGCCGCAGTGGCTGGCGAACCCAAGATCAGCAGGTTGGAGAGCAGGGCTGTTGCTGTGAAGATCGACAGATCCCAAGATTGGCAGGTAAGCTGCTAGCTCAAGTCCCAAGAACTGGAGGTCAGATAAACAGGAGTCAGCTACAGGATCCAGAGCAGGAAAAAGACAGAATGTCCACTTATATTCAGATGTAGGCCACATGCCCAAGGAAACTCCCTTTTAACTGATTGGCTACTCACAGTATATCCCATCATGGGGGTGATCACATATAAGCTCTGAGAATCATGGCCCAGCCAAGTTGACACACAATCTTAACCATCACACATACTAATGAAGATATGAATGTGAGTTGAGCCAGCCTCTCAGAGAAGGGAGGGAACTAGGAGAGAAGGCTGAGGAAAAAACACATCCAAGGAGAGAAATTTATGACGAGACTGGTAAGGAGTACGAAAAGGGAGACCAGCAGGCTTTGGAATGTGTGGTCCGGGAAGACCAGGGAAAGAGGGAGCGTTAGTGCTGAATTTAACAGGTCAGGTAAGAATAAAGACACAGAAGTACCTCATGGATTTGGCAACAAGGAGGCTGTTGGTCACCTTGTCCCAGCAGTTATGGTGGAGTGGTGGGGCACCAACTCAACTGAGGTGGAGAGAGAGGAATGCAGAGGTGCACACTATGTAAACAACTAGGGGTAGACAACTTTTAGGAACTCAGGAAATCTGGCTAGCAAGAGAGGAGACACCTAGACAGAGACTGGAATGAGGTACTGACATTCAGCAAAGGTTTTTAATTGTTTGTTTATAATGGGAAAGACTTGAGCATGTTTGAAACATTGGTGGGAAGAAGTTAGTACGTAGAGAGAAGTTGAAGAGGTGGCAAAGGTGGTGGATAATCAAAGGAGGCAGGTGGGATGGGATCCAGAGCACAAGATTGAGGAATGGCCAGCAACAGAGAGTGTCCTACATACCACAAGAGCTCAAGGCTCTCCCTCAGATGGAAGGGGGATGTGAGCAAGCGATTATGGGAAACACAGTCGACCAACAAAGAACTGTGAATTCAGACAACGACACAATACTATTTTTCACCAACCAATCTGGCCTTTTACAGAAGAGGAAACTGAGGCACAGGGAGGTTAAGATCAAGACCATACAGCTAGCAAATAACAGAGCCAGGATTAGAACTCAGGCAGTATGGCTCCAGTGTCTGAGCTCTTAACAACTACAGGATGACTTTTCTCTAAAAATAAGTACACATCGCACAATTTTGTATTTCTATAAACAAACACATACAAATAAATGCATAGGCACACATGTATGTGGGTGTATATACACATTAATATGCATGGAGACAGGACTGCACACCCAAAAATGAACAATGGTTCTCTCTGGCTTGTTGGATTATATCTGGTATTCATTTTCTTTGTGCTTTTCTCTATCTCTAAATTTCCCACAATGGGTAAATTACTTGTGTTATAAGAAAAACAAAGGTTATTTTTAAAAATAATCCTGAGGAAGAGACTAGAATGACGGCATAGATCAGACCCCTGTTGTTCAAGTCCTGCCATCATATGACAGCCAGGGGGGCCGGGGGGGCGGGGACAAGAGAGGACAAAGAATGAACGGATGAGTCACTGTCTTTTAGCAGCATAGATGGAACCAAAAGGATGCCTCCCTGCTTTTCCTGAAAGTTCGACCTACTGCTTAGCACCTGCAAAAGCATTTTCCCTGGAGATTTCTGTCTCCTGTCTATAGCAGAACTGATCTGGCCTGAAGAGTTCCTGGCACTGGGTTCTCAGCCTCTCCAGTTAGAATGGCCCCTCAACATTTCTCATGGCCTCTCTGAGGAGAAATCTTTAAAGATGCACTTGCTCCAGATGAGCTCCTGCACCTGGAAGAGGAGTCTTTGCAGAAGTCTTTGCTTCACCAGGTCTGTGCAGAACCAAGACCGTATCAAAGGCCTCTCTGGGGGCCCTCCAAGGGGCTCAGACCCCTGTGGTCAGGCTTCCAGGGAGATGGGTCTCCATGGTACCCACGGAGGCAGCCACACCCCAGGCCTGTGCTCTGGGAAGCACCCCTTCCCCTCCATAGCAGCTCTTTCTTCAGGAGAAACATCACTTATTGCCAGTGAAGGCGCTGCCTCCCCCACGGCTGCCCTCCTCTCCTCTGGCTTCTCAGTTTTATTTTTACTAACATGGGAGCAGGACCACATTCCGATGGTGCTTCCACTTCCCATCGCTCCCTTCAGTGACCATGATCATTTTTTTTCAGCTGGAAAGTTTTGGGTAAGATACTGACAGCTGCTAGATTCTGTAAGCTTCTTCTCCTGCTGCTCAAATACTATTTTTTATTAAATAAATTGTTTTTTTTAAAAAAAATTGGAAACAGAAATTCATGGTTATAGTCTGAGAGTTGCTGTTGTTAGCTGTGGTGGAGTCGGCCTTGACTCACGGTTATCCCACGCACTACGGAAGGAAACCCTGCCTGGTCCTGCATTATACTCATATTGGTTGCAGATCAGACTGTTGACATCCATAGGGTTTTCATTACTGATTTTTGGAGGTAGATCACCAGGCCTTTCTTCTTAGTCTGTCTTAGTCTGGAAGCTCTGCTGAAACCTGTTCAGCATCATAGCAACACACAAGCCTCCACTGGCAGGTGGTGGCTGCGCATGAGGTGCATTGGCAGGGAATTAGACCTGAGTCTCCGCATGGAAGTGGAGAATTCTACCACTGAACCACCAGTGCCTCCCTCTGAGAGTAGAGCTAGAAAATCAACATACACATTTACGCCACAGGACATGAAAAGTGACCCAAAGGATTTGAAGCAGCGTGTTTACGGAAAGTAGCGCCTATGGCAATTAGGAACCCTGGTGGCACAGGGGTTCAGAGCTAGGCTGCTAACCAAAAGGCTGGCAGTTCAAATCCACCAGCCACTCCTTGGAAACCCTAAGGGCAGTTCTACTCTGTCCTATAGGGTGGCTATGAGTCGGAATCCACTGGAAGGCAATGGGTTTGGTTTGGTTTTTTTTATGGCAATTAGTGGTAAACTGCTGGATGGTCTCTTATGGCTGGTGATGACCAGTAGAAACTGCTCATTGGAGCCCCCCATCCCCACCTCAAGTGGCACACAGGGCACGCACGCTGCCTGCTCTTATCCTAGAAAGGCCTCTGCTGCTGGTTGAGTCCCAGGCCAGATTGAAAGGAAAGGAAGTTTCAGAGTGAAGACGGGAGGGGAGAGAAGCAAAAACTTACTCTGTGTGTGTGTGTGTGTGTGTGTGTGTGTGTGTGTGCGTGCGTGTGTGTTGGAGGGGGTGGGGTACTGGACTCAGGATGGTGTGGAGATGGGCACACAAGGCAGCAAACATTGAAATCCCTCCTTTCTGCCCCTTGTTCTGATCTGGCCTCTCCCTCCCCAGGGCAATCATTGTTCGGTATGTGGTTTCCCATGAGGACCTGCCCACAGAGCGAGAGCACCTCTCTAGGCTCAAGGACGCCTTAGAGAACCTGGCAAAGGCTGTGCATCTCACCCCTAAAACAATGCATGTCTCACGGGGAGCATTTCACTGTGAAGTGAAAGCCAGTCTGAAAAGGCTACATACTGTATGACATTCTGGGAAAGGCAAAACTACAGAGACAGGAAAAAGACCAGTGGCTGCCAGGAGTTCAGGGGGAGAGGGGTGAATGGGTGGAGCAGAGGACATTTTTAGGCAGTGAAACTGTTCTGTATGATGCTGTAATGATGGACACGCGACATTATGTATTTGTCAAAATCCGTAGGACTGTGCAATGCAAAGAACTACTCCCTGACGCAAACCCTGCTAGCGCAGACCAGTTGCTGCTCAGTCAGTTCCAACTCATGGCAACCCCATGTGTGTTAAGAGTAGAAATGTGCTCCATAGGGTTTTCAATAGCTGATTTTTTGTAAGTAGATCACTAGGCCTTTCTTTTGGGGCAGTTCTGTGTGGACTTGAACCTCCAACTTTTCAGTTACCAGCTGAGGGCATTAACCGTTTGCACTACCCAGGGACTAAGGATTTTAGTTAACATTATATCAGCATCGGTTTATCAGTTGTAACAAGTGTACCACAAATGCAAGATGTTAATAAGAGGAGAAACAGTGTTCGGTGGGGAAAGGAGGTGTATGGGAACTCTTTGTACTTTCTGCACCATTTTTCTGGAAACGTAAAATTGCTCTAAAAAATAAAGTTTATTAAAAAAAGAAGAAGAAGAAGAAGAAGAAAGAAGGCATATCCCCACACATACGTGGAGATCTTATGCCCAGTCCCAGGGTTTTCCAGGCCCTTGGGGCAATGCTGGGAAGAGAGGGCTCCTGCCCGCAAGGCAGTGACCACTGTCTCCAGGCCTGACTCCTTCTGAATGCCCTCCAGACTCTTTCCTCCTGCTTGATAGGAAGAACCAGAGTAGAGTCAAGCCACACAGAGTTCGAACCTCACCTCAGCCACTCACTAAATGGGCGGTTCTGGGCTCCTTACTCCTCCACTCTGTGCCTCAGCTTGCTCTTCTGTGAAATGGGGATGACGTGAGGATCAAATAAGAGGTGCTCAGGAGGGGCTATCTCCTTCCCTACCCAACCTTCCCTCCCTAACTCAAGTCCTACCTCACTCGTTCAAACCATGACAGCCTCAGTGGCTTAAGTTCCCAATTGGCCCTTGTATTCATTCATTCATTCACTTGCTGATTGAACAAAGATTACCCAAGAGTCTGTCTATCCTCAGGGCCTGGTGCTGGGTGCTGGAGTGCAGAGGACATAAAGGCAAAGCAGGGATGCACGTCCACAACTGCAATGCAGTAACAGGACAGAGCTCTTGCCCACGTCTGCACCCACCTGTACCTGGGGGAGCCAGGCACCGGAGCTGGTTCTGCAGGGTGTCCACAAAAGTCTGGAAGCATGGGCAGATGTGCAGAATGTCAAGGACACCGCCAATCTGTAAAGAAGTGAACGATACCGTCTATATTTCCAGACGTCATGGACACCCACAGAATGCTAATAGAAGTCAGAGGTGGAGAAGGGCAGGAGGGGGAACTGGCGTTGCAATGTTATTTAACACCCCAACAACAGAAACAAACATTCAGCTAGCCCCTTGCCCCGTGCAGAGCACTCATTCTCCTTGGTAGCCTAACTTGACCCGTACAACAGACCCAGGGAGGTGCATATTTATGAACTTCCCTAAGTGGCAGATGAGGAAATAGAGCACCTAGAGAAGTCTCAGCTGCCTCTCTGTCCGTAGAAGGCAGGGATTTAATATAGATTATCTTGGCCCTGGTATGCAGGGGATTAAGAGAGACGAGAGGGCAGCCAGCATCTTAAATGTTGTCAGAAAGGCCACATCCTTCCTGGTGGTTCTCACGCTGCCATGGCGACTGTCAGTTAAAAATAGCTCAGTCACCAGTTGGAGAGTCAGCACTCACTGACCCTGGGAATGTAGCTGTCTAGAAGGATGAGCAGCAGGGCTCATGCCACCCCAGGACCCCAGGTCAGGGTGCTCCTTACAAAGTGGGGCTACATCCTCAGAGGGGTTCAGCAGAGTTTCTTGAAAATTGAGGTGGACTCCATACCTCCTGCACGGAAGTTGTGAGCAAAATAAAAAAAAAAAACAAAAACTCGTTGCCATCGAGGCGATTCGGACTCATAGCGACCCTACAGGACAGAGTAGAACTGCCCTGCAGGGTTTCCAAGGAGTGGCTGGTGGGTTCAAACTATCAAACTTTTAGTTAGTAGCCAAGCTCTTAACCACTGCACCAGCAGGGTTTCTGAGCAACCCCAGGAGGGATAGAAACAGTGGCCATTCGTTGATTCTGACTCATGGTGACCCCATGTGTGTCAGAGTAGAACTGTGCTCCATGGGGTTTTTGGTGAATGATTTTTTATAAGTAGATTCCCAGGCATTTCTTCTGAGGCACCTCTGGGTGGAATTGTACTACTAACCTTTTGGTTACCAGCAAAGCTCTTAATCATATAAGCATACTGGGACTATAGCACAGCCTCCTTGCCCAGCTTCCAGCTTCCCTCGCGCTGGATGCATCCCTCACACTTGGTAGCTCTTGCTGAGGTCATGTACCTCCCACTAGACTCCAGTAGGGCCCGTCAGAGTCTGAGTTTGCTCCCCATTGCTTCCCCCCATAGCTAACACAGTGCCCAACATTTAGTGGGAATTTGATACATATTTATTGAATGAGTAAGTCAAATCGTGAAAACTACCATTTTTTACTCCCTGTTTTGAAATATATTTTAATAGTTCTGACTCATGCGCCGGCAAGCCATGATATGTTTTTGTTGACTAGAATCATATACTCAACACATCTGTGATGGCTCTTGACGGCTCATCTAGCTCAACAGCCTCCTTTCACAGAGATGGAAACTGAGGTTCAGAGAGGGATACTTGTCCTAAGTCATACAGCGTGGGCCTCCTGAGCTCCAGTCCAATGCTTTTTTTTTCTTTTTTATTAGCTTTTCTTATCTAGAAATAGAAATTGACTTTCTCCTTTAATAATTCTTCTCAGAATTATGTTTTAAAGAGATGCTTGTATATAGGCTTTCAGATACCTGGAGGAAAGACAAGGGCTATGTGCTGGAAGCTGCAGACTGTACCAGAATCCTGGGAGAAGAGGAACCTACAAATTACCTGCCTGCCCTATCTGTGCCGCAGGACAGGCTATTTGCATAATGAGCCCAGCGCATACATTAGCTCCTGACTCCTCACAGTCGTGAGAAGCCCATGGGTGTTATTAGCGTCATTTTATCTAGAACTAGGTCACAGAAGAAAAGACAGGCTTTTCAGAGGGTTCCCAAAGATCAGACTCTGCTC
Organism: Dugong dugon; assembly: GCA_030035585.1. Classification (NCBI taxonomy): domain Eukaryota; kingdom Metazoa; phylum Chordata; class Mammalia; order Sirenia; family Dugongidae; genus Dugong; species Dugong dugon. The sequence continues at coordinate 24,355,469 of CM057482.1, read as the reverse complement.
ATGAACATTGAAGATGCTAACAATCACCACTGAACTTGTCCAGCCAGTTCAACCATCAGCCCTTCTTCTAGGAGATGGAGAATCAACCGTCTCCTCACCCCCTAGGCTGAACCCTCCTACATTTTCACTCATGTGCTCCATTAGTAACTCACCCATTTCAATCACCTTGGACTTGGAAGGTATATGATTCCTACATATTTATCTCCAGCCATGTCTCTCTCATAGTTTGAGACCCTTATGTCCCTCTACCTAGAGGATGTCTCCATAGGATCCCTAGGTGGCACACCGGTTAAGCACTTGACTAGTAGTCAAAAGTTTGGCTGTTCAAACTCACCCAGAGGTGCCTCAATAGACAGACCTCGTGATCTCCTTCCGAAAGATCATAGCCTTGAAAACCCCATGGAGCAGTTGTACTCTGCACACATGGGGTCACCATGAGTCAGAATGGACTCCACAGCAACTAACAACAACAACAGGGGATATCGCTACTTGAAGGTCCCAGCGGCCAAACAACACAACTCAATCCCAGACCAGTATCTTCCCCTGAAGCTGGTTTCTTCCTTAAACCCCTGTCTTGGTGACTGACACTGCCATCTCCTCACCCTACCACCTGCCAATCACTGAGTCCTGTCCATTTCTCTACTAAATAGTCCCAATCTCTCCATCTGCCCAGAACTGCACCTGCATGGCTATAGCTGCTCCCTGGGTGATCTTCCCCCTCTGATCCTGGCCTTTAACCCCCTACTCTAATCAGTTCTTCCAAGCTCTGGCCAAAAACCATCCCATTACAGCTGAGTCAATCCCAACTTATAGCAACCCTGTAGGACAGAGTAGAACTGCCCCATAGGATTTCCAAGGAGCAGCTGGTGGATTCGCACTAGACGACCTTTTCGTTAGCAGCAAAACTCTTAACCACTGCACCACCAGGGTCTCCCCAAGCTCCATCAGCATGGACTTTTTGATCCAGCCATGACACTTCTCTGCATACATCTTTCTTTGGTTTCCTGAGACTATGTGATAGATCCTTGGCCTGGTCCTGGGACTGAGCCCTGGGACCCCTGCCTACCTCCATCACCCTTCCTTCATAATAGCATATCTGCTATGCCTCGAATATATACTCTCAACTCCTTGAAGGTCCCTGAACGCGCCAAGCTCTCTCTCACCTCTGTCTTTTCCAGACCTTCCCAAAGCCTGAGGCACTTGGTATATTTAAAATATAAAGAATCTCCATATAGGGTTTCAAAAACAGTGGCGTATTATAAATGTTTGCAAACAACTTGCTAATGCCTTTATCACAAAAACATTACAATGCTATGTTATCATGCTGCTCAGAAAATAATTAAATAATTTATACAAAAAAACAAAAAACAAAACCCAAACCCATTGCCATTGAGTTGATTCTGACTCATAGTGACCCTATAGGACACAGTAGAACTATAAATCTTTACGGCAGTAAGCTGCCACATCTTTCTTCTGCGGAGCAGCTGATAGGTTCAAACCATGGGCCTTTTGGTTACCAGCTGGGCACTTAACCACTGTGCCACCAGGGCTCCTCAAACAATTTATAGGATATAATAATTCACACTACTTTTCTGGCCCCAGGACCTAAGTAAAATTACCAACCACCCAGGTTTGCCTGGGATTGAAAGATTTCTCTAGGAGTCCCTGGGTAGTGCAAAGGTTAATGTGCTCAGCTGTTAACCAAAAGGTTGGAGGTTCAAGTCCACCCAGAAGCACCTCAGAAGTAAGAACTGGTGATCTGCTTCTGAAAAATCACTCACTAAAAACCCTATGGAGCACATTTCTACTGTGATACCCCTGGGGTCGTCATGAATCAAAATCAACTCAATGGCAACTGGTAGAAGAGGCTTCCTAGGAAGTGGGACTTTCACTGCTGAAACCAAGAAGGTCCCAGGCAGACCAGGAAGAGCTGGTCACACTAAGTATGGAATAACAGTTGAAAGTCAGATGATGACCTTCCTTTTTCAAAACATGGGCATACCCCTGTGGCTAGGGGGCTAGCATTTGCAGATAAAAGGCCACATTTGAGGCGAGGTGAATGGGAAGCCTGCACTGAGGAGCTCTCCCAGCCCTGTTTCCTGCTGCCGGGCCCTTCCTGCTCATCCTCCCGGCTCAGCTCCGGCACGACGGTCTCCCTGCCCATGAGGTACTGGTCTGCTGGTGGCCTCTTCCCATGCTTCCCAGCATCCTCTGTACCTCTTTTCCTGGCTGTGATTGTGGCTGTGTGTCCGTTTCCTCCTTTGGGTGGAAAGCAGCTCAAAGGCGAGGTTGGCCACAGAAGACACTCAGTGGGAGACCATGAACAAGGCCTTCTGCACTGTCACCTCTCCAGCTCCATCTGAAGTGTCAGGATGAACGAGATGCCTGAGCCCAGGCAACTTCACAGGATTTCCTTGGCACCTCCTGTGTGCCAGGATAAGGAGCAGAGAGATGGCTTGAGCACAGCCCCGGCCTCAGAGGAGGTTACAGTCCACTTGGGGATAAGACATGTGTTCAGAGAAAGGAAGCCAAGGAAGCTGGTGGTGCTTGTCTCATGCCCACTGAATGCAAAACACTGACTTAGCTCCAAGGGGGGCAGTAACAAATGTCCACAAACTGGATTGCTCAAAATCAATAGAAATCTATTCTCTCACAGTTCTGGAGGATCTTGTTGCTCTTGTGCCATCGAGTCAATTCCAACTCATAGCAAGCCTGCATGACAGAATAGAGCTGCCCCAGAAGTCTAAAATCAAAGTGTTGGCAAGGACATCTTCTTTCCTTTCTTTCTTTTTTTTTTTTTTTTAATTGTGCTTTAGATGAAGGTTTACAGAGCAAATTAGTTTCTCATTAAACAATTAATACACATATTGTTTTGTGAAATTGGTTGCCAACCCTACGACATGTCAACACTCTCCCTTCTCTACCTTGGGTTCCCTATTACCAGCTTTCCTGTCCCCTTCTGCCTTCTCGTCCTAGCCCCTGGGCTGGTGTGCCCTTTCAGTCTGGTTTTGTTTTATGGGCCTGTGTAATCTTTGGCTGAAGGGTGAACCTTGGGAGTGACTTCAGTACTGAGTTAAAAGCGTGTCCGGGGCTGTACTCTTGGGGTTTCTCCAGTCTCTGTCAGATGAGTACATCTGGTCTTTTTTTGTGAGTTAGAATTTTGTTCTACCTTTTTCTCCAGCTCTGTCTGGAACCGTCTATTGTGATCCCCGTCAGAGCAAGAGACATCTTCTTCTGAAGGCTCTAGGGCATGATCCTTCCTTGCCTCTTCCAGCCTCAGGCATTCCTTGGCTTATGGCTCCATCACTCCAATCTCTGTCTTCCTCTTCACATGGCTGTCTTTGTATCTGTCTGTGTCTCTTCTCCTCTTCTGATAAGGACACTCATCATATTGGATTAAGAGCCACCCTAGTCCAGTATGACCTTAGGTTAATGTAACTGATAGCATCTTCAACCAAAAGGAAAAAAGAAAAAAAACAAACCTATTGCTGACGAGTCAATTCTGACTCAAACCTATAGGACAGAGTAGAACTGCCCCATAATCGTTATGGAAGCAGACTGCCACATCTTTCTCCTGCAGAGTGGCTGATGTCAGAACGGCTGACCTCTCGGTTAGCAGCTGAGCACTTAGCCACTGAACAACCAGGCCTTAATATCTTCAAAGACCCTATTTTCCAAACAGGGTCACATTCACAGGTACAGGAGTTGGGAACTCAACATATCATTTTGGGGGACTCAATTCAACCCATAACAAACACCATCTAATTTCTTTGCACAAGAGATCAGAGAGGGCCAAGGGCCCAAGGAGCCTGCTGGGAATGTGTGCAGGAGGTGCTGAAGGCACTGGTGCCCGACATAAGCAGCAAGGAGGCAGATTTCCTGCTTTCTAAAGAAACCTTTTAGAGGACAAGAAACGCCAAGCCTCAGGAGAGGCTGCACTGAGAAGCAAGACATGAGAGCAAGTTGAGACGGCCCCTTCTCTGAATGGAAAGCTGAACAAGAGGGCCGATAAGGCTCCTTCCCGATTCTATGACTTAACTCATTACCAGCTGGGAGGGCACTCTCAATGAATGAACCACATGGTGGTATTCAGGCAGCTGTGACTGGTCATGACTAGGCATGTGAGAGAATATGGGAGACGAGCCTGGAGAGAGAGGTTGGGGTGTGAATCCAGGCATGCCGGCGCCCGCCTCAGATATACAAGATAAAGCTCTGAGGGTTTTCTGAATAGAAGAATGAGTAGCACAGTATCATGGGAGTATGCATCCGCCTGGGAAGACAAGAACAACTCCAGAGCATGTGCTACCCCTGAGGGCAGTGGTGGGTCAGTGGTAGAATTCTCGCCTACCACCCAGGAGACTGTGGTTCAATTCCCAGCCAATACACCTCATGTGCAGCCACTAACCACCTCCTCAGTGAAGGCCTGAGTGTTGCTATGATGCTAGATAGGTTTCAGCAGAGCTTCCAGACTAGGAAGAAAGGCCTGGTGATCTGCTTCTGAAAATCAACCACTAAAAACCCTATGGATCACAACAGTCAGTCAGATCTGCAACTGCTCATGGGAATGGTGCAGGACCATTGTGCAAGGGGCTCCGCATGAGTTGGGGGGTCGCCTCAACAGCAGCTAACAACAACAACAACAGCAATGTCACCTCTGGTTAGCTCTCTCCTCTCCCACATTCTCCACGTTGTAATGTCAGGGTGGATAATTAGCCACAGAGATGGAAATCAATCCAACCCCTTTCCCCCATAGGCTTCCAGCAATAACAAAGGAGTCGTCAAAAAGTCAACTTTACAGCTGATAACACCGAACTGGAAAAATCATCTTGAATCTTCTATGAGATCGGTTCACCTACCCCAAACTACAGGCTTGTCCCTCCTAGAGCAGAGCCTGCCTCTGTCAGCAGCCTTAGGGACCAGGGTGGTGGGCACAGGAGGAAAACATGTGGTCACATGCAGGTGAGTCCAAGAGGAGAATGCTTGGGAGGGACTGATGGCCACAATCTCAGACCCTTTTCCCAATCTCATCAGTGTATCAGACCCTCCTCTCTCCCACAGGTAGGAGGTGTGAGGGGCAGGCTGGGGAAAAGGGTGGGAGCCTTCAGGGAGGAAGGAGACCACGGCCCCCCCGCCTGTGGGCAGCTGGCGCTGGGCCCCATGTGGGGATTCCCACAGGGCCTTTATGGCGGCTGGTGCACCAGACTCCAGGCGGTTCCTCCCGTCAGTCCTCCCCTCCCACACGTGGGCAAGATGCAGGGGTCCCTGCTGTCTCAGCACAGACTGTCTCCAGGAATCCAACAGTGGAGTATAATTCAACTGTTGAAACCAAATGGTGTCACACTTAACTCCTACCTCCCCAGCGGCAGCAGTAATCAAAGCGTGTGACTCAGCTATCCCCTGAAAGCATAGAGGACACCAGCGTTCGACTCAGTCTGCTTTCTGGGAGAGGCACGGGATCATAATAAACTGACCTGGATTTGAATCTTTGTCTCAACAGCTTTGAGACGTTTGGTAAGATGTATAACTTTCTTGTCGACTCCAACTCGTGGCGACATCATGCGTTACAGAGTACAACTGCTCCACAGGTGGTTGTTTTTTTTTTACAGATCTAATTTCTTTCTTTCTTCTTCTTCTTTTTTTTTTTTTTTAAATTTTCCGTAGGTTTCATTGACTATAATCTTTTCAGAAGCAGATCACCAGGCCCTTCCGTGGCGTGACTGGGTGTGTTCGAACTCCCAAGCTTTAGGTTAGCAGCCAATGGCAAACCACTTGCATCACCCAGGGACCTTATCTTTGGTATAAAGTGGGTAATAGTAATGTTGTGGTTGTTGTTAGTTGCTCTGAGTCAGTCCGACCCGTCGCTACCTTACGTATATCAGAACGCAGCATTGTTCAGTCCTGCGCCACCTTCATGATTGTTGGTGCGTCTGAGCCCATTGTTGCAGCTATTGGTGTGAGTCCACCTCATGGAGGATCTCCCTTGTTTTTGCTAGCGCTCTGCCAAACATGATGTCCTTTTCTGGTGATTGCTCTTTCCTGATGACATGTCCAAAGTGAGCAAGATGAGGTCTCACCGCCCTCGCTTCTAAGAAGCCTCCCAGTTGTAGTTCTTCTAAGACTAGTTTGTTCTTTCTTCTGGCAGTCCACAGTGTATTCAATGTTCTTCACAAACACTACAATTCAAATCCATCACTTCTTTTCCTGTCTTCTGGTTTCATTGTAGTAATACAATAGCAGAATGCTATTATGATAATAAAATGCTGTGAAGATTATTGATAATGTATCAATACCATGAGTGTTGTGCAGAGTAAACCAAACCAAACCTGTTGCTGTCCAGTCAATTCCGAGTCACAGTGACCTTGTATGTTACACAGAACTGTGCTCCATAGGGTTTTCTTGGCTGTAATCTTTATGGAAGCACCAGTGGGATCGAACCGCCAACATTTTGGTAGTAGTTGAGCACAAAACACTTGTGCCAGTGGTATACTGTATGCGCCCAACAAATGGCAGGCTCTTCCCCACCTGTGAAACATCTGTCACTCCAGGTAAACACCATGACCCCTAACCCTGGGCTAAACTTGAACCAGATTCTCTGGCTGGGTCTCCAGATCTGCAGAGTAGATTACAGAATCCTGGCAGGGCTGCCAGATCTTGGGATGCAGTAATGTTATGGACATAGTTCCCATAGCCCCATAAGTCCACAGGACTGGGGACAGGCTCTGGAAGGGAGATGGGATGCAACCGACGGGTGGGATCCTCAGAGTCCCCACCTGAGAGCCTCAGAGGAGACAGAGACAGATGAAACCAGGCAGGACTCTGCATGGCCTCAACCTTTCAGCTGTGACAAGGGAACTAAGCATATGCTGTAATGATGATCAGTTTGTGCACATCATGGGGATGCCACCTTCAGCTCAGCCACCAACCATCAGATGACCTGAGCGAGTCCCTTCACTTCTTGGAGCCTTAGTTTCCTCATCTACAAAATGGGATAACATTGCCTTCCTTGAGGGCAGGTCCCATATAATCATGGGTGTGAGCAGTTCTCTGTAAGCCGTAAACATGCCTCCCATTGTAAGGGGTGATGACTGTGGACACTGTCATCAGAGGCATGCTTGTTGCTGTGGGAAACTGTAGGCACTGGACCATTTTCTCCTCTTGCCACAGGTTGCTGGAATCACAACTTATAATTAATGCACAGTGAATATGGCTTGGCCCAGTTTCCCAAATTAGAACATTTCAATTACAACTGATGAAAAATTTGAAATTCTTGTCTTCTAAGCAGAACTAACTAGATAAACCTCCTTTCCCTGGGCGCCAGGTTTTCTTCAGAGCTAATGGGTAAATACATACACGGAGCAAATAAATACTGATTTGTTTACCCTGCACCAGGTTTTATGCTGGACTTTACCCAGCTTGTCTCATTGAATCCCCACACAAGTTCTGTAAGGGAAGCATTGTTCTCCTGACTTAAAAATTAGGAAACTAAGGGTCAGAGGTGTGAGGTTACTCGATCAAGGTCGCGCACCTAGAAAGTGGCAGAAACACTATTAAGCCCAAGTTTCTTTGACTCCAACGCACCTGCTCTTTATGATACACATGGTTTCTCCAGGCCCCTTGAAAAGGGAGCCAGGGTTGTCTGGGCAAAAGGAAATAAAGTCTTAAGGAACAAGTAGGGATGGAAGACTGCTTCTGGGCTCTTATGTGCCCCAACATCTCCGTCGACCATCCTGAGCTTCCCTGGGATGCAGCTACTCATCCCCTTTCCCTTCTCCAGGCTGGATCCTGGGTGCCCGTGTGATCTCTAGAGGCATTTATTGCCCCTCCTCCTTTCCAGACCCCTCAATTCTGTACCACGAGGCTGCTGCCTTGTCCTCAACCTTAGTTTTAATTTGGTCCACTTCCCACAATTCCAGGCCTGTCTGGGACTGGACTGGAACTGGGGCTCCATCTTCCTCCCTGGGGGCCACATCTCCCTGCACCATGGGCTGGTGGGGTGGCAGTTGGGCAGCACAGGACGTGGAGTCGGACAGACTGAGGCTCTTCTGGTTGCTCCTTGCTTGACTTTGAGAAAGTAACTGCATTTCTCTAAGCTTCAATTTCCTTATCTGAAAGTGGCGGGCAATGCATGTCTTGTGGGGTTGTTGTAAGGACTAAATGAAATAAAATATGTATACATATATGGCATACAGTTGGCACTCAGCAAATGCTATTTCCTTCACTTCCTCCATACATCCAAAGACATGGAAAATGGTAAATCCTGTACTGTGCTACTTTTCCTCTGTAACTTGTTATTTTGTAAATGTTTAACGTCAACTTTGGTGAGTAGTATGAAGTGTGAATCTAATTCCTTTTTCAAATTCAATCCTCAGTATTCCAACATGATTTATTAAATAACCTTTCCCTTCCATATTGCTTTGATACTTGGCTCATCATACCTTACAGTCTTTCATATAATTTGATCTAATTTGTGATCCTCTTCTGTGTGGTTCATATACAGTTTCTCTTTGTATCTTCACTCCGTTTTTATTATTGCTTGAAAATAGGTTTTTATAGCAGGCAGGCAAATTGTCCCCACCCCTGATCTCCCCACCCCCACCATAATATTCTTGGCCATTTATTCTTCCAGTTATACTCTTTTGTCAAATTTCAAGGGAAAGTTTGGAGCTTTTGATTAGGATTTGCTTGGCTACACGAAGGTCGTGAGGGTTAGCACTTATTTTCAGGAATTTATGCCTAAATTCCATGAACCTTGAAATCTGAAGCATTCAGCCACATACACACACACATACACACACACAAAAAGCCATTTCCACTGCCTACTGGCCCCTCCAATGCTTCCCCACTGAAAAAGCATAGGAAGGAGGGCAGTAAAGAATGATAGCCATTTGGTGTCCAAATACAGTCCACTCCCAGGCCTGTGTCCCATTGAAAGTCATGGGTATGAAACTGGAAATTAGTCCATTGTCGGGCAAGCTCAAGGGAGATCCTAAGAGCCTCCAAGTGCAGTACTGCTTTGCCAGCTTCCCACTACATTGGCTCTAAGACATTTAGTTAATCCAGAGGTTGTCAAAGTGTGGTCTCCGGGCCAACAGCATCAGCAGTACTGGGAACTTGTTAGAAATGCAAATTCTTGGGCCCCAATCCAGACCTATTGAATCAGAAACTCTAGGAGTGAGGCCCAGCACTCTGTGTTCTAACAGCCCTCCTGGTGATTCTGATGCAGGCTCCAATTTAACAACCACTGGTGGCGCAGTGGTTAAGCATTTGGCTGCTAACCAAAAAGGTTGGCAGTTCAAATCCACCAGCTGCTCCTTGGAAATCCTATGGGACAGTTCTACTCTGTTCTGTAGGGTCACTGTGAGTCGGTACTGACTCAGTGGCAATGGGTTTGGTTGTTTTGGTTTAGGGGCTAAATAAGGTCACTGTGAGTCGGTACTGACTCCGTGGCAATGGGTTTGGTTGTTTTGGTTTAGGGGCTAAATAAAAGGAGCCCTGATGGCACAGTGGGTAAAACGCTCAGCTGCTAACTAAAAGGTCGGCGAATTGAATCCACCAGCCCTCCCCGGGAGAACCTCTTTATTTCCAGCAGCTTTTTAAAGTTGATTTATCTTTTAAAGGTGTTGAATACTAACAAAAGCCAATTGCCATCAAGCCAACGTCAACTCACGGCGACCGCATGTGTGTCCGAGTAGAACTATGTGTTTCACAGGGTTTTCAATAGCTAATTTTTTGAAAGCAGATCACCAGGGTTTTTTTCCGAGGTGCCTCTGGGTGAACTTGAACCTCCAACCTTTCAATAGTAACCAAGGGCGTTAATCGTTTGCATCACCTACTACTGCTGACTTTTTGCCTAATATCTGTTACATGAATTTCTGCTTCAGGTACCACCTTGGGGACAGCTGTAGGAATGGACCTGGATGAAGGATGATGAAGGAAAGACATTCCGGTGGCCAGCCTCTTCCTGGAACTAACTTCTACCTGTTCCCCTAGCTAACCTCAATCCAGCCTCCAGGGTTCACCTGGTAAGAGGTCTTCTTCTGGCCCTACAGCCCTCTGTGATGACCTGTCTCCTAGTGCTTCTCCCATTTGGAGACTAAATGATTCACCTTTGTTTTTACCCAAGTTTTCAAATTTGTTTGCATGGAGCTATGCAAACTATTCTGTAATCATTCTTTTGATTTAGCTTTTCTGTTTTCATTTTTATGTTTAACTCTTAGATCCATATGGAATTTATTTGCACATGAAGAATGAGGTAAGAAATCCAATTTTTTCTCCTTCAAATATCTAACCAGTTTTGCCAACATTGTTATTGAATAACCCATCTTTTCTGATAAACTTACAGATGCTATTTTTATCAAACACTCAAGTCTCATAAGTTCTTTAGTTCATTTTTGGACTGCCTGTTCTCTTACATTGATCTCCTGGTCTTTTTCGGCTCCAAAATTACATTGTTTAGATATCTGTGGACTTAAACGATGTTTTCTCTGGCCATATTCTCTGTATTTAACTAATTATTTGACTAGTAACAGTTTATTGGCTAGATTAAGACTCAGCAATATGATATTTACAAAATCTCATCTGAAAAGGGCCAGTGAATTAATAGCAGGAAAATGCAAACAAAAGAAGTTGTGATGTTAATATCAATAAAGTATCATAGTTATATTCATTATTTTTCTTTTTGAGATTTTTTTTTGATTTTAATCAGGTGTTTATTCTACCAGATAAAAGATAGTTTCAATTTATCAAATTACAAATAAACTTCTGATGGCAATTAGATAGGGAACACACTGAATTTAGAGATAAAGTTCAGGAATTGAAAACTACCCTACTGAATAGTCTTCCAAAGAAACACAAGGGAGGTTTTTCATTTACTAAAATAACTCTTATAACTTTCCATAGGCTTTTTATGTTTCTTTATTTTATTTTTATTTTATTGTACTTCAAAAGATTACAGCATTGGAAACCCTATGGTGCAGGTCTACTCTACCTACAGGGTCGCTATGGGTCAGAATTGACTTGATGGCAACTAGTTTGGTTTTGGATATCTTTCTCATATATGACAGTGGAAGTTCCTATCTTACTTCTGACTTTCATGGGAATTCTTCTGGTCTATTACATTAAGTTGTGCTAGCTTTTGGGTGGAGAATTATGATCTTTTTATAATGTTAAGAAATATCCATTAGTACCTATTTTATTAATTAAAAACAAAACTGAAAGAGGGTTGAGCAATAGTAAATGCATTTTTAAGCATAGGATTTTCTTATATCAGACCATCTTTACATTCTTGGGGTTTATTAATTTTGCTGTATCTTTCTTTTAATGTCTTCTGCATTCTTGTTGGCGTCCTTGGGTGGAGCAGACAGTGTACACGTCAGCTGCTAATTGAAAAGGTAGAGGTTTGAGTCTAGCCAGAGGCACCTCAGAAGAAAGGCCTGGCAATCTACTTCCAAAAAATCAGTCATTGAAAACCCTATGGAGCACAGTTCTACTCTGACCCAGTGGGGTCACCACTGAGTCAGAACTCACTTGATGGCAACTGTTTTTTTTTTTTATTGGCTTATATTCTCTTTGCTAATATTTTTTTATTTAGGATTTTTATGTTGTCATAATTGAGATTGGTCTGTAGATTTTTCTTTCTTTCTTTTTAAATCTCTTCCCCCACTCCCCGTTTGTATCAGGTTTTGGTAAAGCGTTGTGTGAGATTCTTCTCTCTCTTGGAGGAGTTTCAGTAACACTGTAATTACCTGTTTCTTGAAGGTTTGAAAGTAACCCTGGAGACCTGATTCTTTGGGGGAGAGTAGTTCTAATACAATTCTCTCAATTGATTTGTATACCTTAGCATCTTTAAAAGGTTATCGTAACTCCCTCTACTTTCCCTATAGATGGAATTCACCCATGAAACTGTCTAGCCTCATGCTTTCGAGGTGGGGATGAGCAAAGGGGTAATAATTTTTTGGATAACTTTCTCAATTTCTTCAAAGGTCAGAACACTTAGTGAGTAAATAGGGATCTTTTATATTTTCTAGAAAAGTATGCATTTTATCCAGATTTTCTAATATTTAGCCATAGGGGTTGTATAACATACTTTATAATAATTCTTTAAATCAGAAGTTCTTCCTCTTTTCCCAGTTCAAATTTTGCTTGCTTTTTCTGCATTAAAAAGCAAAAGAGGCTAGGCATTGGCTCGTCATGTTTTAATAATTTTTCAGAAAAATCTTAAATTTATGTCTTGGGATCTCTGTATCAATTTTTGTGGTTTTCTGTCTTCTATTTAACTGTTTTCTGATTTTTTTAATTAGCTCCTTCCCTCTGATTTCCTTAAGTTTGCTTTACTATACTTCTAAATTCTTTAAGTAACTGCTTAACTATTTCTTTTCATTCTTTTTTAGTAGAAGTATATAAAATATATACAAAAAGAATATATTTTTAGTAAATATTTACTAACTTAAGTGTTTAAGTTAATACTTTTTTTCTAAACACTGCTATAGTCACCTTCTGTCATGTTTGATATGTAGTGTTTATTGTTTCATTAATTTTATTTTTATTAATACTATAGAGCATCACTATCCAATAGAAATATAATAGGAGCCAATATGTAATTTAAAATTTTATAGTAGCCAGATTAAAAAAATGAAAATAAGAAAAAAGTGACATTAATTTTGATAATAGATTTTATTTAACCCAATGTAGCCAACAGATTATCATGTTAACATGTAATCAATTAAAAATTATTCTTTTTTTCATACTGAGTCTTTGAAGGGAGCCCTGGTTAGTGCTCGGCTGCTAACCAAAATGTCGGCAGTTCAAACCCACCAGCCACTCCAGGCGAGAAAGATGTGGCCGTCTGCTTCTGTAAAGATTACAGCCTTGGAAGCCCTAGGGGGCAATTCTCCTCTGTCCTATAAGGTCGCTATGAGTCAGAATCGACTCAGCGGCAGCGAGTTGTCTTTGAAATCTGTGGCCTGTGGTTTCGGCTCCCAGCACAACTCCTTTCCGACAAGCCACATTTCAGCTTCTCGATAGCCGCCTGGGGCTAGTGGCTGCCATATTGGTAGCACAGCTTTATGAATTTCAGCTTTGGTTTCCTCTTTCACACAGGAATTGTTTAAGGAAGAGTTTAAAATTTAAAAAGTCAGGCTTTTTGTTTACGTTTTTTTTCTTTTGTGTTTTCCTTACATTTGGATCAGGGAAAGTGACCTGTACTATTTCTGGTGTTTTGAAATTGATTTATATTTTCTTTACTGTCGAATATATGAATTGTTTATAAAAGTTTCATAGGTTCTTGAAAAAGAGGTGAATTTGCTGTTTTTAGGGTATAGCGTTCATTTTATCCATGTCCATTTGGTGGGGAGGTTTCCTAAATCTGACATGAGCCAAGTCAACGTCACCTGTTATTATTTTGTTTGTATTAATCTCCTTTTTTATTTTTTGAAGATTTTAGTTTTATTTATTTTGATGTTATCCTATTTAGGATTTAAGGATGTGGAAGAGCTAGCTCTTCACTGGAAACTATCAATTTTATCTTCATGAAGTTCTCCCTTTTACCTTTCTGTCTTTGTCTCCAGTGAAACTTTTATTGACGTTAATATCACAACTTCTGCTTTTGTTTGCATTTTCCTGCTATGAATTCACCGGCCATTTTTAGATGAGTCTTTGCAAACAGCATATTGCTGGGTTTTGATCCAGCTGATACATACTGTTCAAATAATCTGTTAAACACAGAGAATATGGTCAGAAAAAGCAAAATGATAAATATTTATGGTTCCTCTGCTCCTGGTGAGACCAATTTATCTAAGGAAGGAAGACAATTCATTTAAGGAAGAACACAGTTTCTCAGCCCTAGCACTAGGGACGTGTTGGGCCGGAAAGCTCTTTGTTGTGGGGGGCTGTCCTGTGCATTGTAGAATGTATAGCAGCTTCCCTGGCCTCTACATACCAATAGCACAACCCCCCCCCCCCCCAATTATGACCACCAAGAATGTCTCCAGACATTGTCAAACATCCCCTGGAGGACAAAATTGCCCTGGTTGAGAACCACCGATATAGAGAGGACACTCCACATCTCCCACCCTGGGCTCTCCGCTCACCTACCTCATCTGGTATGTCCAAACAAAGGTTTCAGAGTGAGTTGTGAGACAGTAGTGCTGCTTCTCAGAGGTGGAGAAGTCCCCAAATTTGACTCCTAGAATCTTTCATCCTGGATGACACCTTACCAATTTACGATGGGAAGTTGTGATTCTCCGTTTACTTAAAGAAACAAACAGAAACCATTGCCATCAAGTCATTTCTGACTTATGGTGACCTCATGTGTTACAGAGTAGAAATGCCCCATAGAGTCTTCTTGGCTGCAGTTTTTATGGAAGCAGATCACCAGGCCTTTCTTCCACAGTCCCACTGGTGGGTTTGAACCACCAAACTTTAGGTTAGTAGTTGAGCTCAAACCACTTGCACAGACTAGGTTCCTACTTACTTGAACATTACCAGTTTATTCTGTACTACCTTTTGTTCTCTTTCTGGTTTCTGTTAAGTTTATGGAGAGAGAGGCTTCGTGTTCCTTTATACACCAGTGCCATATCTCCACACCTGTCTCCTCCCTCAGTCCCAGCTCAGAGTTCCTTTCTCTGCATGTCTGACAGACAGATGTCAGCTTATGGTAAAATTATAATTAAATCCATACTCAATCTTATCTGATGGCATTAAACAGAGGAACCTGGAACAAGGAACAATGTTCTCTAAAGGGAGTAATATTTTTACATGAATATTTTGGTATTTGTTAATGTGCTGGAGTTAATAGAGAGGTGTAGGAGGTGCTGAATAGAAATCCAATTTGTAGTAATTATTTCCGAATTAAGATTAGCACAGAAACCTGTCTAGAGTGGGAGGTAAAGTCTGCTCTTCCAATGAAGAGGCTTTAAAGGTGTAGGTGGGGAGAATGAGAAAAACTGAATGTAAGTGTTCTTGCGACAGGAATGAGGAAGGAGCCCAACAGCTGGGACATCTCTTCAGGAGGCTCCACAATCAGCCAACGATGACCAGCATCAGCTACTCCGTAATCCTGACCCTGCCAATATCCCAGAAATGCACCTGGTATCTTACAGCTTGCAAAGAGCTCTTGAGTATTTAGCATTTTAAGCAAAATGGGAAAACGCGTGCGATAGCTAGGGATTTATTATGAGATCCCTAAATGGATGAAGAGATTTAAATAAGCTATATAAGTTGCAATGAATTTCATTCCATAAGCATTTTTAGAGCACCTATTGAGTTTCTAATGCTCCCTATGATGTAAAGATGGATGTCCCACACTCTCTGCCATCAAGAGATTCACAATCTATTGCAGAGGATAACAGTAAAATGCCAATGGGAAAGCAGTGTTATCAGTCCTATGTAAGAGATTCAATGGCTGTCCAAAGAAGGGTACCTAACCCAGACCATGGGGTAGGGAGGAGGGGAAAGAAGTCAAGGAAGGTTTCCTGGAAGAATTAAAAGTGAACTGAGATGAGTAGAAGTTAGCCTGGTGACGTTGGCAAAGGCATTCTTGGCAGAGGAGTCTGCATGAGCAAAGACACTAAAGCCTGAAACAGAGTGGTGGATGCTGAAGAGGCAAAAGCAGCTTGGTGTTATTGGGCTATGCAGTCCGAGGCAGGCAGTGGCCATGAAAGGCCTTGGATGCTCAGTTAAAAGTCTTGATATTTCATCTTGTTGGTGATAGGGACCCACTAACTAGACCATCTTGCTGCGTTACTTTCTTCCTTTGGCTAGTGGAACTTGACACTCTCCTGGTTTTCCTCCTCAATGGTCACAACAACTCAATCTCCTTAGTCAGACTCCTCTCCTATTCCACCTCTAGATGTTAGCATGCCCCACGACTCAATATTTGGCCTTTTCCTCTTCTCTGTACGTACACACTCCCATGGCTTTAAATACTGTCTCTCTGCTATGACTCCCAAATTTATATCAATAGCTTTGCCCCCCTCCCAGATCCAGGGGCATATATTCAACTACCTACTCCCCATCTCTACTTGGGTGACTGTTTCAGAATTAATATTCAGCTGTATGTAACAGAGACCCAAAATCACAGTGGCTTTAAAAGGGTAGAAGCTTATTTCTCACTCATGCAAAAGTTCAGGTGTAAACCATTCATGGCTGGTATGGTGGCTCCAGTCAGCTGGAACCCAGCCTTTTCTAGCTTTCTACTCCAGACTTAGAGTGTAGCCTTCACCCTTATGGTCCAAGATGGAGCCCTATCAATCATAACAAGGTTAGAGGCAGCGGGATGAAGGAAGGGGTGACGAAAGTGGTGTTACAGGTCATATTCCCCAGGACGCATATGACTTAAAGACCCTTATTTGCATGCAGGAAGTTTATTGGGATGTGTCTCAGTCATCTGGTGCTGCTCCAACAGAAATACCACAAGTGGATGGTTTTAACCAAGAGAAGTTTATTCTCTCACAGTCCAGTAGGCTACAAGTCCAAATTCAGGGCGTCAGCTCCAGGAGAACACTTTCTCTGTCAGCTCTGGAGGAAGGTACATGTCATCAATCTTCCCTTGGTCTGGGAGTTTCTCTGAGCAGGAACCTCAGGTCCAAAGGATGCACTCTGCTCCCAGCACTGCTTTCTTGGTGGTATGAGGTTCCCATGATGTGTCTCTGCTCACTTCTCTCTTTTACATCTCAAAAGAGATTGCATTAAGACACTGTCTAATCTTGTCAACCTCATCAGTGTAACCTCATCACAGTGATAGAATTTACAACACATAAGAAGATCACATATAATCTCATCACAGTGGTAGAGTTTACAGTAGATAAGGAAATCACATCAGATAACATAATCATACAATACTGGGAATCATGACCTAGCCAAGTTGCTACACACATTTTTTGGGGGACACAACTCAATCCATGACAGGATGTGTAATTGGAATCTTCACCTGTAGGGGAGTGAAAGAAGCAGGATCGGAAAAAGGGAGGAGTTGGACTATGATGCACCACAATAAAGGGCTCACAGGAAACTCTGAAGCTCACATGGCCCTCAAGAATTGTCCCAACATCTGAGGTCTTAAAAGCTAGTGAGTGGCCATCTAAGATGCATCAATTCGTCCCAACCTACCTGGAGTAAAGGAGAATGAAGAACACCAAAGTCACAAGGAAAGTATTAGCCCAAGAGACAGAAACGGCCACATAAAGCAGGACTGCATCAGCCTGAGACCAGAACTAGATGGTGCCCGGCTACCACCAATGACTGCCCTGATAGGGAACTCAACAAAGAGTCCCTGATGGAGAAAAGTGGGGTGCAGAACTGAAATTCTAGTAAAAAGACCAGACTTAATGGTCTGACTGAGACTGGAGGAACCCCAGAAGTATGGTCCCTGGACTGTCTGTCAACCCAGAACTAAAACCATTCCCGAGGCCAACTCTTCAGACAAAGATTAGACTGGACAATGGGATATAAAATGATACTTGTGAAGAGTGTGCTTCTTAGCTCAAGCAGATACGTGAGACTAAATGGGCAGCTCCTTCCAGAGGTGAGATGAGACGGCAGAGAGGGTCAGCAGCTGGTTGAATGGACACGGGAAATCAGAGGTAGAAAGGAAGAGTGTGCTGTCACAGTATAGGGAGAGCAGCTAGGGTCACATAACAATGTATGCATAAATGTTTGTATGAGAGACTAACTTGAATTGTAAACTTTCACCTAAAGTACAACAAGAAAAAAAAGAGTTGTCCCAAACTGGGGTAAGGAACCCAGACCTTCTGATTCCCACTTCAATCAGTCACTGGATGTAGGCTGCACCAGAAAGGGGACATAACATTGGGTGAAGTGGCTCTCATCAGTCAAGGATAATCACTGGAAGAAGAGACTCAGCCGCAGTCCTGAAGATGGGAAGAATCTGGGTGGTGAATGACAGAATCCATTATAGTCCACCCCTTATGCCACTCATATTCACTTGATTCAGATAAGTTCTGAGAGAAATGGATCACCTTGGTGCCAACCATATTCTTCTCTGTCCCCATTGGGTAGATCAGAGTCAATTACTCTGACAGGTTGGTGACTTCTTTCTTTCCCTGTTGGTCTGTCAGCACGAAAAGTCTACAGCAACCAGGCTGCAGCCATAATTTGAAATTGAATGGAACTCTTGTTGTAGCTCTTGGAAGAACCAGCCCTCCCTGGGGGCCGAGAGCTCTAAACCCACAGAATCCAAATTATAGGAACAGGATGCAGAAATTCCCAAATGTGTCCTTGGAAGTGATGGTAGCAGGGTCACTCATTCATCCATCCCTTAGTTCCCAGACCCGTGTAACTGTTAAAGTCATTTGAGTAGAAAAATGGCAATTTCAAAGCAGCAATGTTGAGAATGGTCCAGAAAGGAAAGTATTTGAAGCAGGAAGACCAGTGATGAGGCAGTAAGAATTGTCCAGGCAGGAAATTATGTGGGCCTAATAATGGAATATTATTAGAATCTGACATTTCCTTCAGCAGGAAAGCAAGCACTTGGCATCCAATTAGTGTCTCTGGGTACATCAGGAGGCATACTGTAGGTTAGGAAAGACATTTTTAAAGCTTTGCCTGCACTCACAGAGGCAAAACCATTACCGAACCATTCTAAAAATAACCCAGCCAAACTGGTGAGCTGCAGCTTGGCTGTACATCAGCTTCATCAGCAGAGACACAAATATTGCCACTCCAAGAAGAGAGACAGGCAGGTAGACTACATTAGCCACACCCAGAGTGGGACAACGGATTCTGCCCCCAGCCCTTGAACTCTGCTTGTCCTTCTGTCCCAGAATGTTTACACTAACTGCCTGGAATTCAAGATATTTACATATGTGGTTGTCACCTGCTCTAGGCCTTGTGACCTGATAGAGCAAGAAGCCTGTCCTATACTATTTTGAACCCCGAGTCCCTAGGTGGTACAAACAGTTAAGCACTAGGGTACTAACTGAAAAGTCGGCAGTTCAAACCCACCCAGAGGCACCTCAGAAGAAAGGCCTGCCAATCCGCTTCCAAAAGGTCACACACAGCCTTGAAAATCCTATGGAGCACGGTTCAACTCTGAAACACATGGGGTCTCCATGAGTTGGAATCAACTCGACGGCAACTACTGGTTTGATTTTAGTTTGGGATAGTGCTGTACGGCCCCTGGCCCAGAGAACAAGCTCATTAAATGTTGAGTGGAATTGGAAATTTTGCAAGTGAGATCATGAAACTACTATCAGTGATCAAAATAATAATAATGATGATTCGTAATATTCATTGGGCCCTATTTCGGGCCAGGCACATTGCTAAGGACTTCATATGCATGTTCTTATTTAATCCTTCCAAAAACGCTATGAAGTAGGTATTGCTATCATTCCATTTTACACGGTGGGGATCTTTGGCACAGAGTTCAGTAACTTGTCCAAGGCTACCTTGTTACTAAGTGGTGATCCCATCTTTCAGAAAAAAGACATAGGTTGTCATGGAATGAACTGTGTCCCCTAAAAATATCTGTCAACTTGGCTGGGCCATGATTCCCAGTATTGTATGATTGTCTACCATTTTATCATCTGATGCGATTTCCCTGTGTTTTGTAAATTCTGTCACTATGATATCATAAGATGGATTACCAGTGGTTATACTGATGAAGTCTACAAGATTAGATAGTGTCTTAGGCCAATTTCTTTTGCGATATGAAAGAGAGAAGCGAACAGAGACATGTGGGAACCTCACACCACTAAGAAAGTAGTGCCAGGAGGAGAGCGCATCCTTTGGACCTGAGGTTCCTGCACAGAGAAGCTCCCAGACCAAGGAAAGATTGATGACACGGACCTTCCTCCAGAGCCGACAGAGAAAGCATTCCCTTGAAGCTGACGCCCTGAATTTGGACTTGTAGCCTACTGGACTGTGAGAGAATAAACTTCTCTTTGTTAAAGCCATCCACTTGTGGTATTTCTGTTATAGCAGCACTACATGACTAAGACATAGGTGGATGCCACACACAGTGGCCCAGTGAATGTGTCACCAATCTTAGGCAGGATTTCAGAGCTATCTGTGAAATTAATGGTTATTAAGTACTTTCTGTGATCTTTAGGAAACCCTGGTGGTATAGTGGTTAAGAGCTATGGTTGTTAACCAAAAGGTCAGCAGTTCGAATCTACCAGGCCCTCCTTGGAAACTCTATGGGGCAGTTCGTCTCTGTCCTATAGGGTTGCTATGAATTGGAATTGACTTGACGGCAGTGGGTTTGGTTTTGGTTTGTGATCACTAGGAACCAACAAGGTTCATTAAGATCAAGCCACAGTAGGTTAAGCTCGTTTCTTTTCCAACTGTTCATTCTAAAAGTATATATTAAATCCCTTTTACAAATGGACATTGTAGTGGGCACAGCTTTAAAATGTTGAACAAGGCACAGCATCTACTTTCAAGGCACTTGAGGAATAGTGGGGGAGAAGGGGAATAAAGGCAATTGCAATACATTAGAGTAAGCAGAGGGTGCTATCAATGTATATGTGGGACTTCTTGGGGGACAAGGGTGTAGGAGTTACCTAAATGAATTTTTTTTTAAAGTTGCCATGAAGTCTATTCTGAGTCATTGTGACTCCATGTGTATCAGAGTAGGACTGTGCTCCATAGGGTTTTCAATGGCTGAGTTTTTGGAAGTAGATCCCCAGGCCTTTCTTCTGTGGCACCTTCTGGGTGGACATGAACCTCCAAACTTTTGGTTAGCAGCTGAGCGCATTAACTATTTGGAGTTTGAGACTCTACCAAATGAATGTTGTCATTGTTGTTAGGTGCCGTCAAGTTGGTTCCGACCCATAGTGCGACCCTATGTACAACAGAACAAAACACTGCCTGGTCCTGTACCGTCCCCACAATCGTTGTTATGCTTGAGCCCATTGTTGTAGCCACTGCGTCAATCCATCTTGTTGAGGGTCTTCCTCTTTTTTTGCTGATGTAAATGAATAGTGAGTTATAATTAGAGTTACGGTTAGGCTTAATGGAATTTGGGATAAAGGGAAAAATGAGAATTTCAAGCAGAGGAGTTGCCATGTTCAAGAGCCCAGAGGTGAAAAGAGCATGATGTCTTCAGGGGACTGAAAATAGTTTGCTTTGGTTAGCGAAGTGCAGTTCTTAACTTCAGCTGTGTGTTAGAATTGCCTGGGAAGGCTTTAAAAGTGCCCGTGGCTAGACCTCACAGCAGACCATATGAATCGGAATCTCTGTCTGGAGCATATAGTGAAGGGGAAGCAGTGGGTCCTTTCAAATGTCTCCGGACAAAGGCAAGACCTGCAGGTCTTTGCATGGTGTATTAACGAATCTGTGCTTTATCCTGGACACAAAGGAGAGTCAGTGGCATTGACAAATCAACACTTTAGAAAGAGCTCTGTGCCCACAAAGCGGAATGGGAATTGGAGAGGACATGGCTGGAGGTGGGGAGTCCTGCAAGGAGACTGTAAACCCATCAGGTAAAAGATGCTGTTGTTGTTAGCAATAGTACTTAGCTGTCGAGTTGGCTCCTGATTCATGCTGACCCCATGCACAACAGAATGAAACATTGCCTGGTCCCGTGCCATTCCCATGATCAGTTGCAGATCTGACCAGTGTGAACCATAAGGTTTTCATTGGCTGACTTTTGGAAGTCGATCTCCAGGCCTTTCTTCCTAGTCCGTCTTAGTCTGGAAGCTCCAATGAAACCTGTTGAGCATCATAGCAACATGCAAACATCCACTGACAGATGGGTGGTGGCTGCACATGAGGTACGTTGGCTGAGATTCAGTGGCATGAATATTGGGAGAAATGAATAGTTCAAGAGATATTAAAGAGGTATAATAAATAGGGCATGGAAATTGATTGGACATGGATGGCTAAGAAGAGATGGAGGGTAAAAAGACAGCCAAGTTCCTGACATGAGCGACTGGGGTGATGGAGGCACCATTAACTGAGATGAGAAAGCCTAGGGGAGAGGCAGGGTGCTTGGGCAAGTGGTGAATGGGTTTGAATTTAGTTTGAGATGTGTTGAGGCATTTGAAAGGACCATAGGACGTCTAGGAGAAGGTGTCCAGCAAACCATGCAGAAGAGGCAAGGACGTGGATGAAGCTGAGGCAGCAGCCTCGAACAGAATTGGAAAAGGCAAATCATTGGGTTGTTCCAGTTGATCCAGGTTTTAGAGGAGTGGGTGTAGATTAGAAGAATCAGTTTACCATGTATTTAGTCAGGATAGACCAGGTTATGCTGAGTAATAAACAATTCCGAAAGACTCAGGGGTTTAAGAACACAAACGATTATTAATTTTTGCTTATGTTACATGTCTATCCCAAGTCAGCAGGGGCTCAGCTCATCACAGTCCTTCAGGAACCCAGGCTCCAGGCAACAAAGAAGCCTCCACTTGGAGCATCATCACCTTTATAGAGGGAAAAGAGAGTCTTGCATTGGCAATTTGCAGCTCCAGCCTGGAAATACCACATGTCACTTCTGCTCACACTCACTGGCCAAACTAATCACATGGCCCCACTTAATCACAAGGAGGTCAAGAAGTGCAGTCCCAAAAATACCAAAACTGAATCATCTGCTGTTGTGTTGATGCTGACTCATGGCAGGTCCATGTGTGTCAGAGTAAAACTGTGCTCCCTAGGGTTTTCAGTGGCTGATTTTTCAGAAGTAGACCCCCAGGCCTTTCTTCCAAGGTACTGATGGGTGAACTCAAACATCCAACCTTTCCATTAGCAGCCAAGTGCATTAACTGTTTGCATCACCCACGGACCCCGTTCCAACCGATCCACAACCAATCACAGGGATGGCTCAAGACCATGCAGCGTTTTGTTTCGTTGTACATGAGGTCGCCATGAGTCAGGGGCCAACTCAACAGCAGCTAACGACAACCCTCCGAAAAAGTTCTGATCAGCTCCATGACGCAAAAGATCTGGTCTTCGCTCGTATTCAAGTTTTACCCAATCCAAGATGTTTGCCTTATGCCAAAAGATTTAGCCTTACTAGATAGCAGCATCTCAGGCATAAGGCCCACTGTTTTTTCCAGTACTGAGTAGGGAGCCCCTCCAGCATCCCTGCAAACGTCCTGCATCAATGGTTCTGTATTCCAATTGCTGGCCCCCACCCCCACCCTGCTGCCCAACCCCCAGCCGTATGCTCCTCTGAGAGCTTCACACATCCCTCCGACATCGGCACTTATTTTCAAGGAATCCAAGGTGTCATTGCAGCTTCTCTGCATCCCTCCTCCACAGCTGCTGCCCTCTTCCCAAAAAGCTTCCAGCATCAGCACCAGGTAGAAAGCGCCTGCCGCTGGAGAAACGCAATCCAGCTGCCTCTGCTCACATGCACAGCCGTATCAACCAGAGCGCCAGGACCAGACAGTCTTACTCCCTCCTGACTCACCCTGAGCCTGGTCTCTGATTTCTGACCCACCGGAAGGGCAGTTTGGTCACACTGTCCTAGACTTCAACAGGGAGGAGCTGGAGCCTCACCCTGTGCTGTGTGGCTTAGCCATCACCTCCCTCTCTCACTTCCCTCAGGGGCTGAAAGGATTGCAGGGAGGCAGCAACAAAGTATAAAAGTGAAACTAATCCAGAATTGGCTGAGAGATGGCTTGTTCTTAACCACTTCGTTTCTACATCTAATTAAAAAGCAAAGGAGAGGGGAAAGCGTTGAGTATAGCAATTGCCCCAGAGCCTGTTTCACTTTGCCTCTCCAAGTTTATCTTAACCTGGGTGGTGACTACGTGGGTATACAGATGTGCAGTAGGTTTATACAGATACAAAAATTCATCAAGCTATATACTTAAGATTAGTGCATTTTAAGGTATGTATGTTATACATCAATGTTGTTGTTACTAGCTGCTGTCCAGTTGGCTCCCCACTCACAGCTCAGGACCCCACGAACAATGTAACAAAAGGCTCCCTGGTCCTTCATTAGCCCTATGATTGACTGCAGATCAGCCCATTGTGATCCGTAGGGTTTTCACTGGCTGATTTTCAGAAGTAGATCTCCAGGCTTTTCTTCCTAGTCTGAAAGCTCTCCTGAAACCAGAGCTTCAAATTCGTCCATTCCAGTTCAAACCCCTGTTGATAATTTGCATTTCTAACAAGTTCCCAGGAAATTATATGTAAGAATCACTTGGGGATCTTGTTAAAATGTAGATTCTGGTTCAGTATATCTGGGGGTGGAAATGCAAATTCTCAGCAGGGAACTTGCTAGAAATGCAAATTCTCAGCAAGGGTTTGAACTGAAATGAACTGGTTCAAAGCCCTGGCTGAAACCTGTTCAGCATCGCAGAAACACACAATCCTCCACTAACAGATGGATGGTGGCTGTGTGTGAGGTGCATTGGCTGGGAATTGAACCTGGGTCTCCTGCATGGAAGGTGAGAATTCTATCACTGAACCATCGCTGCTCCCCTTCATCAGTAGAAAGGTAATTTGAAGGTGGTGGGGGGAACCCAGCCCAATGCTTAGAGAGCCTTGACTGCCAAGCTGAGTTCTGACTGTGTCCTGTAATCGGGAGAGTTGCTGGAATATTCTAAATAGGAAAGGAACCCAGTGGTTGGGCTTTCTCTAGACCCTTCTTATTAAAGTACCTGGCCTTACACGAAAGCCATAGTGTGTCTCCCACCACCTGAGCCCCCTTGAGGGTGAGGTTCCTGCCTGCTTCATTGTGGCCCCCACCTTGATGTCTGGCACAGTACCTGGCACCTAGCCGGCTTCTAACAAGGGTGGGGGCCCCTCCAGTGAGGGGAAGGGACACCCTAATCACTTATGGGAAACCAGTAGAAAAGAAGGCAGGCTGGTGTTCAAGGCCAGCTTGCTCAAGTCAGCCAGCATCAATAGGACACCAGCTGTATGCAGACTCCTGAGCTGGAGCCTAGAGAATCTGCTGGGAAAACAGAAATGTTCCTCAGTTTTGCTCCCCAAAAAGAGCCAGGCCATCTCTCTGGTTAGCCTTCCTCACCAGCTCTGGCTGATAGTTTTCGCTTTGGAGCCTCACCCAGAGAGACTCTTTGATATTACAGGATTTGACTAAAATGCAGCTTGCAGACTCCAGCCCAAGCAGTTTCCAAGAGGAGCTTAATGGAGACACCACCTTTAGGGTGAAAACAATCTCATTACCATGGCAATCCTGCAGGTCATTACAGAGGAAACGCTTGCCTCGGGTTCCGTGGAGAGTCCACTCAGGGCTGAGACAGGGAACCACAGACCGTGGGGGTGGCACCAGGCAGAAGGCCTGTCAGGGAGGCAGAGGTTGCCAAAGTGCGCCCCCTCCTACCAAGAAAGGAAATATACTAAATATACATGGCTGGAAATGATAAGACTCTTGGGAACCAGTAATGTTTGCAGAGGGGGTCAAGAAAAATACCACTTATGCTGACTCAGGAGGCTCCCTTAG
Organism: Dugong dugon; assembly: GCA_030035585.1. Classification (NCBI taxonomy): domain Eukaryota; kingdom Metazoa; phylum Chordata; class Mammalia; order Sirenia; family Dugongidae; genus Dugong; species Dugong dugon. The sequence continues at coordinate 24,330,100 of CM057482.1, read as the reverse complement.
CTGGCCCCCGCGTCTGGACGTGGCAGAACATCTGGAACGGCAACCACAGAGCAGGGAACAGGAACCTGGGAGCCATGCTCTCTGGACCAGGTGCACCATTCCAGAGGGGCTGAGGGAAGAGGGGAAAATGAGAGCGATGGGCGGAGGCGTGAGAGAGCATGACCCTGACCAAGACGGTTCTCCCTGCCGGGAGTCCCCGGGTAAATGCCGGGAAACAGAGACCAGTCTGGCTCCCAGATCCTTAAGACTTCCTTGACCTCAAGATAACCACCAGCATCAGGAGCAGGGACAAGGTGAGATTTTGGACCCAGCTCAGAGGCAAAAGCTTTCCCAAAATATTGCAGCATCATCCACCATCCCCTCTCAATCCAGGGTCTTTCCCATCACCATGACAACCCACATCCCGTAACAATCAGCAGGATACTTCAGTGGGAGGGATGAGTGAAGTGAGCCCACAAAAGTAACTTTGGCCCCCAGTTCAAAGGGATTTGTCCACTGGGCATCAAGATGATCATGTCTTCCTCAGTGCTCTTGAGAGAGCTGCTGAAGCTCCCAGCCCTGAGCATTCATAACTGAAGCTCCTGAAGTTGACACCAGGGACTCTGCTCATACATAGCATAGGTACCCAACCAACGGACACCTCAGTAGGTAAGGCAGAACCCAACATTCGGTAGCTCCCATGGGAAGGCTAAAGAAGTCCATCTCTAATTGTGGCTAATCACAAAAGGGGACTACAAAATGTTCTGCAACGAGAGGTATTATAGGATGTCATCGAGAGACTGAGATATCAGAGAATGTGAAAAGTCCAGTCCGGGGACATTGAAGGGCAGAGGAATGCAGACGAGCTGTGAGACAGGTCTGAAGTAGCCACTGCATTACTTGAGTCCTCAAGGTGAGCACCCAATCCAGGTCGCTCCAACTCTGTGAGTATCCCTGCCCCAATTACATGCTTCTACAGCAACAAAGAGCTGCTACAGGACTGGGGGTTCGATGCTGGACTGTGGCCTGAAGGTTGGACTGCCACACTTCTCCAGAGAATGCCAGCTGCTGGTGTCACAATGGGTCAGGCTTGGTCATGGAGCATATGATACGTAGGAAGGGGCCGGTCCTCTAAGCCTGGTCCCAGAGGGCATCAAGTAGCCCTGGGCATAGTGTCTGTGGGTCAGGGTACAGACATGAGGGAAGCCTGGCCACAAGTTTGCTCAAGGAACCTGGTTCTGGAAGTGGATGAGGAGTCCAATCAGGCCCTAGGGGAGGGAGTACCAAGGGCCTGTGCAGGGTCCAGGTCCCAACCAAGTGGCTGGACTTGAGGGCAGGGAAACCAAAAGAGAAGCCCACAGTTTGGGAGCCTTGAGGCTTTGGCCATAGGTTTTCAGAAATCACTCAGCTCAACAGTGTATTATTTAGGTGAGGAAACAGACCCCAAGATCTCACTGAGTAGGGGGTGACAGCACTAGAACAGGGGAAAGGGCCAAGCTTCAGATGGATGGGAGTCTTCAGAAGGTCCATGCTGTCCTCACGAAGGATGGAGTTGAGATGCCTTGTCATCTTGTAGGAAGCAACAGAATTACGGCCTACTCCACTGTTATGGGTTGATTTGTGTCCCCCCCAAAAGATAAGTTCAAGTCCCAACCCCTGGTACCTGTGCATGTGACCTTATGGGGAAATAGTGTCTTTGCAGATGTAATTAGTTAAATTAACATGAGGTCATACTAGGGTAGACGGGCCCCAATCCAGTATGACTGGTATCCTTATAGGAGGGGAAGAGACACAGAGAGACACATAGGGAAGGTGTCCCATGACAATGGAGGCAGACACGGAGTTATGCTGCAGCTGCAAGCCGAGGAACACCAGGGGATACTAGCCCCCCAAAAAACCCATTCCCGCAGAGTGGCTGGTGGGTTCTAACCACCAACCTTTCGGTTCACAGCTGAACGATTAACCCGGGCTCCTTACCAGGGGTTACTAGAAGCTGGAAAAGACTAGCAAAGATCTTCCGCTAGAGCCTCAGAGAGTGCCTGGCCCTGCTGACACCCTGAATTCGGACTTCTAACCTCCAGAGAATAAATTTCTGTTGTTTTGAGTCACCCAGTTTGTAGTAATTTGTTATGGCAGCCCTGGGAAACGAATTCATCTACTTTTACCCCAGAGCCCTCTGGGCTTCGACTCACGTTCATTTAACTAATTATGTCTGCAAAGATGCTATTTCCAAATAAGGTCACATTCACAGGTATGGGTTAGGACTTGAACATATCTTTTAGGAGGACACAATTCAACAAAACAGCAGTAGATGGCTGCAGGGCTCTGTTTTGCTGGTGGCTATATGCAGATTTGATGCCTGGGGATACCAGCCCGATAAGGCTGAGCCCCTGACCCTCCTCCTTCTCTGCCCTTACCTCATTAGAACACAGCCTCTCCTCTAAATAAGTCCTGAACAAATATCTTAAGAATGGTGTTTTAAATGAAACCAAGCCCATTGCCATGGAGGTGATTCTGACTCACAGCAACCCCATGTGTTACACAGTAGAACTGTTCCAAGGGTTTTCTTGGCTGTCATCTTTAAAGAGGCATATCGCCAGGCCTTTCTTCCGTGGTACTGCTGGGTGGGTTTGAACTGCTAACCTTTCGATTAGTAACTCATTGAACCAAACCCGTTGCCGTCGAGTACAAACCATTTGCACCATCCAGGGACCTTGACTAGTGTTTAAAGGAGCCCAAATTCTTAGTGTGGGGGTGACAACCACATGCCCCGTCCAGTCCTGCTCATGTACTTTGTTCCGGCTGCCCCTGTGCCACTATGGCAGGTGAGTTACAGAACTTCTCAGAGCCTCAGGGAGATGGGGTCCTAGAGGAAGTCACCACGCCTGGACCCAGAAGACCTGGTGTGCTTCCTTGAGCCTTTACAAATGACCTTGGGCACGTGTCCAAAGGAATAGAGTGCCTAGTCAGATTTTTCTTTTTGCTCTGAAATTGCAGCTAAAGCCCAAAGCGGAGAATGAAAGGTGGCAACTACACCACATTTGAGGCCTGGAGAACCACCAGCATCTGGGGGCAGCCACCTGCCGGTTTACAGAAGCAGCCCCCCTCCCCACCCCCACCCCCCCCCACCCCCGCCCCGCTCCCCAGGGCAGAAGGGGAGGACAGGAAGTGAGGAAAGGACCTGCTCAGTGAATGCAGGATTCAGTTCCTGCAGAGGGTATGCTGTCTTTCTCCTCCCTCTGGGAGCAGGAAGGGGGCATTTCTTCTCCCCAAAGGAAAAGGAGGAAAGTCCCAAGACAACACGTAAACTGCGGGGGGGGGTGGGGGTGATTTCAAAATGCGGAGACTAATTTGGTGCCTTGGTTAGATATCTGATTGGCTTCCAGACTTCTACCTACCCTTGCATTACCAGAGTTGGGAAGGACTCTCTGGGGACAAGAGGTGTAATACGGGACATAGCCAGGAAGAGGAGGCCAAGTCACCTTCTCTGTTCAGCAGTCCCCAAAAGGACGGAAAATGGATCCCACACGATTGTAGCTGGTGACTGGCAGTGTCGGCCAGGCAAAAAGACAACTGCAACAGGGAAATGAGGGGAACATCTGCTGTCCCCTCTCACCACCCCCCACCGCAACTACTCCAAAGAGGAAGCACCAGGACAATGAGGGGAGGGGGCAGTGAGGGCAGACTTTGCCCATCTCCCCACCCTACACCAGCCCCCAGCCTCCACCCCAAACCATTAGCGCTCCCCGTCTCACCTGCTCTGGGGGATAAAAGGAGAAGAGCTTTTAATAGATGTGAGATCAAGGTTTTAAAATGAACAGGGCTGAGTTCATAACTGCAAGTGACTGAAGCACCCTGGAACTGGGCTGAGCAATCATTAAGGGTGCTGCTACCCAGAGAGAGGTGTTCAACATAACATGGCCAGAACAGCTGCTGGGGAAAAATAAAATTTGTTCCATGTTTATACCCTAACATGTTGGAACTGTGTAATTAACCAGCCATGTTAATATACACTGGATTGGCTCTAAAACCTGGGGCAGGGAAGGGAGGCTTATGCTTAGGGACTGTAGACATAACTATAGATGAGGACGTGTGCAGGACAGGGAGCAGTCAGGTTGCTAAAGCCAGCTGGGGTCACGGTGGAGAGAAGCAGGAACACCACGGGGCTGCAGAGGAGGAGGGGGACATCTGGATTTGAATCTGTTGGCATTGGGAAGAGAAGGAGAGGGGCTGGGTGCTGCAGATTATGGGGCATTCTCATTGTGGAAGTGTATTCCATAGAGATTTATTGACCACCTGCTGTGTCCTCCAGTGATGGGGCTCCACCAGGTAGCACCTGTGGGGAAAGGTCTGGAGATAGTAAGCCATCCACACGTCATGGTGCTTTTGGTCCAGCCACCACCTATGACTGGTGCCTTCCTCTGAGCTCATACAGCCCCAGGCCTTCTCTCCTCCACAGCAGTGACCACACCGGGTGGCCCATGGCTGCTAAGGAGACCATCTCTCACTCATCTCTTTCTCGCCAGAACTCAGCCGGGACCCAGCTCATAGTAGGTGCTCAGTGAGAATGTTTCTTAAATGAATGGATGGATGAGTAATGGAATGGCTGGCTGGCTGGCTGGATGGATGGATGGATAGATGGACGGATAAGCAATCTGAAACCATCAGAAAGTAAGCATTATTTTCCCTATCATGTTCCCCCACAATATAAATGCACCCAGGCTCCAAACTGAGGCCACAGAGATTAGGAGACGTCACTGCTATGAGATGTCTGTGACACTTAGTACGATAGGCTTAATGACAGGCTTGATAAAAGCACACTGTGCTCTCCAGAATCATCACAAAGAGAAAGCTTCCAGTGTCCACCCTCTAGTGTCCAATTACTAGACTGCACCTCCGCTTTTTTTTTTTTTTTTTTTTTTCCGTTACAACCTATTTTCAAGAACAGATTGGGCAGGACTTTCTGAATTAGGGATACAAGGGATTCTATTTGGAGTCATTGACTTGTCTTCTCCTGGAGGGAAGGGCCTTGACTTTGCTCATCCTGTGTCCTCAGCAGGGAGCTTCACGCATGTCCTAAGTAAGTTTGTTGAGTGGATGTTGCAGAGAGTTGTGCATTGAAAGGAGGCAGCTTCGCAGCCAGTGTGCCAGGCACTCTGCAGGCCACGAGATACTGATGGGTAGGGCTGGGGGCTGGAGCTCCCAAACCAAACTCCCCAGGCTGTAAGCACTGAGTGCTGCCTGGAGCTGCCCTCCTACCTGGGCATCTACCTGTGCAGCCAACCGCTGAGCATGCCTCTGCCTTTCATAGACGAGGGGTGGCTGATAGTGGAAGTGGGGAGCAGGTGGCTGCAGGCAGCCCCCTAAATCTCTGCTCATTTGTGCACTTTTCATGGCATCCTTGGAACTGTAGGGTGACTGCTCTAACAGTGCATACATTTCTACAAAATAAAGCTTCATGATTATTTTCAAAGCTTAATATAGAAAAGTTCGACTGTGTATTAGTTTCCTAGAGCTGCTGTAACAAAGTACCACAAACTGGGTGGCTTAGAATAGCAGAACTTTATTCTCTCAGAGTGTTAAAGGCTAAAAGTCCAAAATCAAGGTGTTGGTAAGGCCACACTCCCTCTGAAGGCTTTAAGGAAGAATCCTCCTTGACTCTTTCTGCTTCTGATGTTGCCAGCAATCTTTGGCATTTCTTGACTTGTAGATGCATGCTCCAATCTCTGTCTCTACATGGCTGTCTTCTCTTTGTGTGTGTCTGTGTGCCTCCAGATCTCCCTGTCCTTACAAGGACACCAGTCACTGGATTAGGGCCCACCCTAATCCAGTATGACCTCATCCTAACTTGATTATATCTGCAAAGACCCTATTTCCAAACTAGGTCACGTTCACAGGGACCTGGAGTTACGACTTAACATGTCTTTTGGGGGACACAATTCAACTCACTATAGACTGGATTCAAAATCTATGCACGTTATCCAAGGAAATGGTCACATTACAAGTGCCAATGAAAGAAAAGGAAGGACTGTTTGATTTTTAAGTATAATTTCAAATGGGAAAAATGGTTCTTAATTTTCTATCATTTATGTGAGTAGATGAATTTCTAGTCAGTGGTATATATTGAGTTTAAAAATATTGATGAAGAATTGCATGTAGGGACTCGGGCAGACATGGCTGTGGCGGCATGCTTGTCCGTTTTCACATTCTTGCCTATTCTGTGATATTCTTTGGATTCAGGCAGACATTCTAGCTCTGGCAGCATGGTTGTCCGCTTCCCACTTTTGCCCTTTTGAATATATGCCAAATAAAACTTTATTTTTACTTTAAAAAAAAAAAAAGAATTGCACGTAGCCATTTCAAGTAGTCGTTGCTGTTACTTGCTGGGGAGCCGATTCCAGCTCATGGTGACCCCATGTGTGCTCCATAAGGTTTTCAAAGCTGTGACCTTTTGGAAACAGATCACCAGGCCTGTCTTCTGAGGTGCCTTTTGGTGGGCTTGAACAATCAACCGTTTGGCTAGTAGTTGAGTAGTTAACCATTTGTGCCACCCAGGTTCTCCATTTTAACTGTGAAATCATATGTATATATAATCATATACATATATATATAAGAGATATAATCTCAAGTTTCTCATTAAGAAATTTGAAAAATTTTAGTTATATTTAAGCTTTATTCAAACTCCATATTTAATATTTTCCCTAGTATTCTTATGTAACTTTACTCATCTTAATTATATACCATACATATATAGAATTATATATTGCTGTTTATATACCATACCACAAAACCAAACCTATTGCCACCAAGTGGATTCCAACTCACAGTGACCCTAAAGTACAGAGTAAAACTCTCTGATAGCGTCTCCAAGGAGCGGTTGGTGAATTTGAACTGCTGACCTTTTGGTTAGCAGCCAACCTCTTAACCACTACTCCACCAGGGCGGCTTATATACTATAAGGAAAATATAATAAAAAATTTCACCTAGTCCCATATAGATATCCCAAAATTCCCTCCAGTTAGCCCCCATGTGCAAAGCAAATTTTATTTTCTATGCATGCCATAATATGAAAAAACTTTGGAAAGCACTTAGGTAAACAGTTGCCTATTCCAACTCAGAACTGCAAAAATTATTAAAATTCTTGTTAAAAGTGTGAAATTCTAACATAAGCTTGGGGAAGAAAAAAACTAGGAAAAAAATGTCATAGCTCAGGTTCTAGAAAAGTTGTAAAATGTGCCTACCAAGATTAATGTGTGGCAGACTCTATTTTCCAAGGGTGACCGCAAGAATATCTTCCATCCCACATGACCTTATTTTGTGACTGACATTCCTCCCATAAAGAAATGGGGTACGTGTTTCCTCCTCTTAAATCTGGGCTTGTGACTACAATAAAGATATGCTGTGTGCCTTACAAAGCAAGATCACAGAAAGTTATACACATTCTGCCTGGTACTCTTGGCACACTGGTGCTTGGAATTCAGCCACCATGCTGTGAGGAAGTCCAAGCAGCCCCATAAAGAGTCCACATACAAGTTTTCCAGCCAACAGCCCCAGGTGAGTTCCCAGCTGACAACCAGCATCAACTTGCCAATCACATGAGCGAGAGATCTTGAAAGAGGTCCTTTAGCCCCAGGTCAGTGGATCTTTTAGCCCCTGGCCGAGCCACCCCAGCTGACACTGCATGGAGTAGAGATGGGCTATTCCCACTGAGCCCTGTCTAAATTGCAGCTTTGTAAACAAAATAAATGATTGCTGTTGTTTTAAGACACTAAATTTTAGAGTGATTTATTACCCAGAAATGTATAGCTGGAACAATGAATAAACAAAACATTCAGTTAACATAGGTCTGAAGACAACAAATCAGCAGTATTTACAAAAGCTTTCAGGATGTACATGCCCTTAGACTCAGTAATTTCATTTGGGGAAATTTAATTCTAAGGTACAAATTAAAGATGTGCTCTAAGATTTTGCTACAAAAAATATTCTTCAAAACAGCAAAAAGCTCATAACGACCTTAATGTTCAAAAGACAATTGGGTAACTTAATTACAGTGCATCTAATTCTGTGAGTCCCAAATCTGATTGTCAGAATCCCTGGGGATCTTTTTCAGAAAATTATGATTAGTACCTCTCCCCAGCTCCCCAGTGATGAATGTTAAGATTGTTTCCAGCTTAGGGGTATTACAAAGAATGAAGTAATATATATCTTTACACATACAGCCTTAAATACTGTAGATTTTATTCTCATAAGATACATTCCTAGAAGTAGGTTAGCTCTATCAAAGATAGGACAACCTTAGTTGTAATAAATAATTTTCCACAAAATCTGTAGCAATTAAAACTCCTATCAGCAATATAGGACTTCCTTTTTTCCACAACATTGACAGCACTGGGCATTACTCATTTTTCAAATTTTTTCAATTTGTTGTACAAACATTGATTTTTCATTTTATCTTAATTTACATTTCCTTGATTACTAGTTAGCTTGAGTATATGTTTATATTCCATTCATATTTCCTCTTCTAGGAACTTCATTCTGTATGTTCTTTACCCACCTTTTCCTCCTGGGCCGTTTGTCTTTCTTATTAATTTCTAGGAGTTTACTTATTAGGGATATTACTCATTTCTTGTTATATAAGTCAAAGGCATTTTTCTCTCAGGTCTGTGCTGGTCAATATGGCAGCCACATAACCACCTGTAGCGAACTAAATTTAAATAAAATTTGTACTTTATTATCCTTATTCACACTGGCTGCATTTCAAGTGCTCAAAAGCTACCTATGGCTCCAAAACCAAACCCACTGCCATCGAGTCCATTCCGACTCATAACGACCCTATAGGACAGAGTAGAACTGCCCCATAGGGTTTCCAAGGAGCGCCTGGTGGATTCTAACTGCTGACCTTTTGGTGATCAGCCGTAGCCCTTAACCACTATACCACCAGGGTTTCCAAAACCTATGGCTAGTGACCACAGTATTGAGCAGTGCAGAATAGAACATTTTCGTCACCACAGAAAGTTCTATTGGACAGCTCTATCCTAGACTACTGTTTGTCTTTCAACCTTGTTTATATTACCTTTGACGGTACTTAATTTAAAATTTTTATACAGTTAAATCTGACAATCTTTTCTTTATGGCTACTGAATATACCTTTCTTGCTTAAGAAGAACTCCCCTGCCCCAAAGTAATTTAAAAACAATCAAAAGCCTTCTATTTTGACTTCAGATATTTTTATACTTTTTCCATTTAAATCTTTAATCCATAAAGAATTTGTTTTTGAATCTGGTGAGGTTGTACATCTAGCTTTATTTTCTTCCAGACGTGTAGCAACACAAATTGTTGAGTAACCCATTCTCTTTTTTACGTAGTTTGTTTTTAATATTCAGACATGTGACATCCGTGTAATCAAAACAGTGACTTTCTTCTCTTGTGACTTGTGCTTGACTCTTATGTTTAGATGGTTCCATCACACTGTTGATCAGGTATACACTCAACTGTATTTTCATGTAGGTGCCAATGCTCCCTCCCCAATTAAAGATGGGAAAACTGAGTCCAGAACGGTAAGTAACCAGCTTAAGGTGTCAAGAGCAGAGACGAGGGGACAAGGCTGCAGTAGTCAGATGCATTTTTAATGCAGCCAACTGCACAGGCCTGAGGATCTCACAGTGTCCACAGTGCTAAGTCCATCTGCTGCACCTCTGCTCCGTGGCTTTTCTGCTGCCAGTACCTGCGCTCAGCTGCAGAGACACCCGGATGATTTGGTCTGACCTGAAACACCAGTCGGCCCACCACTAGCCATCCTTGCAGACTCCGAGCAGGACCTAACACACCCTCCTCCCTAGCTGATGCCTGGGCATCCTCATTGACCACCCTCTGGGCTCTGCCTCAGCCAAAGGCAGCCAGCCTGGGTACAAAAACATGACTGGCACCAGGATACCACACACCTGATTCAGATGCAAGATCCAGTAAAGAGGCTTCCCTTAAAGGGAGGGACCCAGTGCAAAATGAAAATTCATGGCCTCTGAGTCAAAAGTCCCTGGGTGGTGTAACAGTTAACCACATGCTTGACTGCTAATGGAAAGGTTGGTGGTTTGAGTCTGCCCAGAGGTGCCTCAGAAGAAAGTCCTGGCAATCTACGTCCAAAAGATCACAGCCATTGAAAACCCTATGGAGCACAGTTCTACTCTGACACACATGGGGTCTCCACGAGTCAGAATCTACTCAATAGCAACTGGTTATTTAGATTCCCTGGGTGGTGTGAACTGTTAGGTGCTAATCGAAAGGTTGGTGGTTCCGGTCCACCCAGAAGCACCTCAGAAGAAATATCTGGTGATCTACTTCCAAAAACCCTATGGAGCACAGTTATACTCTGACACATATGGGGTCACCATCAGTTGGAATCAACTCAACAGCAACTGGTTTTACTGGTTCTGGTTCAAAAATTGTTAAGAATTTCAAGATGACGACAGCAGAGCATTTAACCAAGCACAAGGCCCTTCTAAGCACATGGCCCCGTGTGACTGCATGGGTCTGCACAGCCATGAAGCCAGCCCTGTTCCTAGGCCTGACAGCCCAGGTACTTGGGAGTCCCCCCACCCAAGCTCCTTCCCCACTCCATTTGAGGTGCCTTCCCCCTCCTGGCACCAGAATCCAGAGCCCTGAGATCAGGGCTGGGTAGCACCCCGCCCTCCTCCCACTCCTGTAGGCCCAGCTGTGCCCCCACATTAGGGACTCTACCTTGGTTCGCCTAATCTAGAAACTTCAGCTCCACAGAGACCCCACCAGCCCCCACCTCCACCCCAGCACACCTGAGTCACAGCCAAGGGGTACAGTCTGTGGGGTTGGACGCAGCGCCTTGGACCACTGCAAACAAGGAAGAGGTGGGCTTAGGGCCACAAGAACGAAAACGCCATTGCTCAAGGATCTGACAGAAAAACAAAAAACACCCGGTGCCGTCAGGTCGATTCCTACTTATGGCAACCCCGTGTATTAGAGGGAAATTGCTCCATAGGGTTTGCTTGGCCGTGATCTTTAGAGAGATAGATCGCCAGGCCTTTCTTCTTTGGCAGTACTGCTGGATGGGTTTGAACTGCCAAACTTTTTTTCCCATTCAATTTGTTATTGTTGTTGGAAGTACACACAGCAAAACATATACCAGTTCAGCAATTTCTACGTGCACAGTTCAGTGCCACTGATTACGTTCTTCCAGTTGTGCAACCATTCTCGCTCTCATTTTCTTAGTTGCCCTTCCCCCATCAACATGAACTCACTGCCCCTAAGCTTCCTATCTAATCTTTCCAGACGGTGTTGTCAAATTGCTCCCATATAGTCAGTTAATAGTAGAGCACAAACGGACAGACCTACTTCAATTTCCACTCTGCCACTCACCAACTAGACCAAGCTGAGACTCCATTTAGGGATGCTAAGATCTATTTCAGGAGCTGCTGTGAAGATTAAATGAAGCAAAGCCCAGGGCTGGCACGGAGCTGTTGTTGTTAGGTGCTGTCGAGTCGGTTCCAACTCGTAGCGACCCGATGTACAACAGAAGGAAACACTGCCCAGTCCTGCGCCATCCTCACAGTGTTTGCTATGTTTGAATAGCCCATAGCTTGAGCTTTTAATCAGTTGCTAATTTTAAAGAGAGACAGTGTAGCCAAGCGGTAAGAGCATGGACTTCCTGAAAAATCCCAGCTCTGCCCCTTACCAGCTGTGTGGCCTAAATCAAGTTCCTGAATGTCTCTGAGCCTCAGTTTCATCAGAAGGAAAATGGGGGTGATACCAATAATACATCCCTTAGTGGGTCATTCTGATGATTACATGGTGTTTGCAGCTTACTTTGCAACGCTACCTGGCACGTTTGTTGTTGTTAGCTACCATCGAGCCAATTCCGACTCATGGCCACCTGAGAGTTATATTAGTATTCATTGATCAGATCAAATAAAGAATGTTATGTGAGCATTTAGGGTTTGGAATTTGAGATTTTGCTCCACCTTTTCAACAAAGGAAACTTCAGCAAGCCTTGTGAATTAGCTCAGCCTCAGTATTCTGGCCCATTTAATAGAAATAAATGGCTAGCATCTTTGGATTGTAGTAAGACTCAAACTCAGCCCTCTGTGTCCAAGTGCTGAGAAGCAAGATGTGAACGCTGGCTGTTGTTACCATGATCCTCACTGTGTTTATCTTTCTGGTCATCAGAATCCCTGGCCTTGGGGGCTGTGGAAAGAGCACAGGATCCATTCATCATTCATTCAGTGACGTTTACTGTCACCTTCCCCTGTGGCAAGCACTGGGCTAAGAGCTGCGCACACAGAGGTGAGTATGTTGGCCCCTCTGCCCTCCAGGAGCTCGTATTCTCGTTTGTGGCAGACAAGTAAAAACCAAACCAAACCAGTTACTGTGGAGTCTATTCTGACTCATGGCAACCCCATGTGTGTCAGAGTAGAACTATGCTCCATAGGGTTTTCAATGACTGATTTTTTGGAAGCAGATTGCCAGGCCTTTCTTCTGAGGCACCTCTGGGTGGATTCAAACTGCCAACCTTTCAGTTAGTAGGTGAGTGCTTAACTGTTTGCACCACCCAGGGACTCTAGCAGACATATGAGCACATGAATTATCCTGGAGGAAGGTGAGTGTTGCAGTCAATGCCGTGAGCAATACAGAGGTGGACATGGCCACTGGGGGCGGGGAAGGCCGGCACGTTATAAATATCAATGATCACAGAAATGCAAGAGGGGTCCTTCACCCAAATTCAGATCAAGCAAGTTCACCTAGAGGTTATCATGAGGTCAGGAGAGGGCATGGATCTGGGCTGTTTGGGTCTCCAGCCAGGATGAAGGGAATTTCCGGACCTGGCTTTGCTGTCCCTTGTTCCTTTTATGAAACATCTGACTCTTCCTCCATCCATAAAGATGAAGACATTCTTCTGTGGGGATTTAACATCTGAGCTGCGTGTCTGGCCCCGGAGGAAGCCCACGCTCCCTCCTTTTGAGTCTAACCTGGGGCAGCTCTGTGTGCTCCAGACAAGCAGCATCCCCCTTAATGCCCCTGCAATTGCTTACTCACACCGAAATCCGCTGCCTCAGGGGTTTCCAGCCAGAAGTAAGCCCTCTTTTCATGGGCAATCAAGCGGTAGCCCAGAGCAGAAAGGGGCAGGGGGGCACCCTGCACGCCCCGCTGGGTCTCTGTAGACAGTTGATCACGCGAGGCCTCCCCTCTCCCTGACCCCGTGCCGTGAGCCCTGGAGGGAGGCACCCAGGCCAGGGGAGTCACTGTGCAGTGATAGAAAGGGCATCTACACCCCTACTTTACAAACGAGGAAACTGAGGCTGGGTGCAGCACCGGATCTGTTCATGGCAAAACGTGGGTTGGAACCAGATCGTCTGAATCACCGCCCAGAGCCCTCACTGCTTATGGCCGAGGTCGCCTTTAGGGTCTGAAGAGTCTTGATGTGAGATATTTGTTGTATTGTCGCTGACTTAGAGTGCCCATGTGGTGTGGGACTCGTCCACAAAAGGCCCTCTGCTCCTCTTCTTGGGGGATTAACTCACAAGCTGAGGTCTCTGGAAGCCTATCTTTGGTCAAGGGGCAGGGCTGTGTGGGTTGACATTGTGTCTCTGCCTGTCTGGTCTATGGAGCTTCTATTCAGCCAACATTGATTGGGAGCCTACTGTGTGCAGGGCATCATGCCAGGTGCTTGGGGCTCAGGGGTGAACAGAGTGGACAAAGCTAACCCCTGGCCATGCGAGTGGTAGAAGGAGTATGGAGAAGCCAACCTTGGTCCCCGACCCCTGACCCTGCCACTTACCGGTGTGCGTCCTCGAGCAGGTGAGCTGCTCTGAATTTCTGTTTCCTCATCTGGAAGATGCTTGTGGTCCTAAAACCTGGCCCCAGGACTGTCCAGAGGATCAAGTGATGGTTTGTAGATGATCTATCCCCTATCTGAGCCTAGCAGAGCATCTATAAAGTAAGGCCAGACTCAACTAAACACCCAAGGTCTGCGCTGGGTAGTAGAGTGCAGAAGGTAAACACTGCCTTCAGGATCCAACAGTCCTGGGTTCAAATCCTGACTCCACCCACTATCTGCCCTGGGACACATTACTTTACTTCTTTGGACCCCAGTACTCCCAGCTATAAACTGGGGATGCTAATAGTAGCACCTAGCTCATATTGTGGGTGTCATAATTAAATGAACCAATGTATGTAAGAGGCTTAGCGCAGAACTAGTAAGCCCTAGATGTGAGCTATAATTTTAATCGTTCATATTCTCATGATCCAAAGGAAAATACAAGAATTTCTTTTTATATTCCCACATGCATGTCTTTGGAGTAATCCAAAAAAGCAACTGGGAACTCACAATACACAAAGACGGCGTTACGGGGACCTGTGAAAACCAAACAAAACCTTTTGGCAATTTACTGCAAAGACATACTCTGTTTTTGTTGTATTTCTGAGCCCAGACAGCGTCTCACCACATGACCACCAGGTACTTTTAGCTCATATGTCACATCAGAGGATGGGGAATTATCAGATCCCTTTTTAAATGACACCTCACTGTCTAGCCCCTAACTGGCTCTGTCTGCCGAGGAAGACAGCCAAATGTCTGGGCTGTGACTCTGCCTGTTCACCTGGTAGCTTTCTGTCCTGCTTTCCATACCCTTGGTCCCAGAGCCAAGACGGGCAGGTGCTGAGTCACCTTCAGTAACTGCAACCTGGAGAAAACACACCTAGGCTCAGTCACCTCTTATATAGCAGGAAAGACTCTTAGGTCTTATTTTACTTCAAAGGAAACTGAGGCCTAAAGAAGGTTAAAGACTTCTCCAGGGCCCCATCAGGAGTTGAAGGCTCAGCCAGGGCTGGCAGGCGGGCACTTGGACTCCCAGATTTCTCAGCTGGCATTATACCAGGGGTTCTCAACCCGGATACACACTGGAATCACTGGCACAGCCACACTCGAGAGCAACTGAATCAGAATCTCTGGGAGTGGGACCCAGACATCAGTATCGTATGGGTAAGGTTATATGCCAGTGCCTTAGAGCAAGGAAGTCCACAGGTGAATACTAAATGCTTCAGTTCACTTTTTTCAACCTACACCACACACTGGAACCCCTGGAGAGCTTTAAAAACTATGGATGTGAGTTGAAGATAATGGTGATGGAATAATTTGGAAAAGGATAGTGAGAATAGCAGCACAACTGGAAGAACGTAATCGATGTCACTGAATTGTACACGTAGAAACGTTTGAAATGGTATAACTTTGGCTATGGGAGAGTGTTAACATGCCATGGGGTTGTTAACCAATGTCAGAAAACAATGTATGAACTGACGGTCTAATGAGAAACTATTTGTTCTGTAAACCTTCGTCTAAAGTACAATGAAACAAATTTAAAAAAAAAAAGAAAGGACCATCCCCTAGAGCCTTCAGAGGGAGCACAGCCCTGCTGACACATGGAATTCAGACTTCTGGCCTGGGAAATTGTGAGACAATAAACTTCTATTGTTTTAAGCCAAAAGAAAAAAAAAACAACTATGGATGCCCAGGCCACACCCCAGAGATTCTAATGTACTTGGCCTGGGCATCAGGACCTTCCAAAGCTCCCCAGGTGATTACAATGTTCAGCTAAGGTGGAGAGCCACTGTTTTAATGTAGCATCTTAATTTAACTTCAAAACTCTATTTACTCTGTAAGGAAAATCATAATATTTAATTGTAGCAAAATAATAATAATAACACCTGTTTAGTTAAGATGCAATCCATTGTATGTTAGTCTGTGTTCACATTCTAGCTAACAGAAGCATGTGGATTTAGGGAAATGTTTATCTATGGTTTCATGTCTTTCCACATCCATCTAGTTAGACTTGCTTCTGCTTCACTCAATTATTGCCAGTTGTCAATTCAACAAAATTTATTTACTTTGATTTGGTATAAACAATTATTAGTTATAAAGGCTCATCATTCTGGGTCAACAACAATAAATAACCATCTTTAATATAATAGAGAGGAGCAATGGTGATTCAGTGGTAGAATTCTCACCTTCCATGCAGGAGACCCAGGTCTGATTCCCAGCCAAGGCACCTCAAGCATAGCCACCACTTGCCTGTCAGCGGAGGCTTGCGTGTTGCTCTGATGCTAAACAGGTTTCAGCGAAGCTTCCAGACTAAAACAGACTAGGAAGAAAGTTCTGGCAATCTACTTCCAAAAATTAGTTAGTGATTCTTGATGTGCTGTGAGATTGTTAACCATTGTCATAGGGCAACATGTGTAGTAACTGTTAAATGAAAAACTATTTTGTTCTGTAAGCCTTCATCTTAAGTGAGAATAACAGCACAGTTGGAAGAGCGTAGTCAATGTCGCTGAACTGTGAATGTAGAAATTCTTGAAACGGTGTATCTTTGGCCATCTGTAATTTTCATCAAAAAAAAAAAAAAAAGGTTGAGAATTTAGAGGCTTAATACGTTGTGGGGTTGTTAACCAATGTCATAGAACAACATGTGTACTACTATTTCATGAGAAAGTATTTGCTCTGTAAGCTTTCACCTGAAGTACAATAAAATATAAAAAAAAAAAAAAAAAGTGAAATAACATTAAAAAGCTTATAACCAAAAAAACAAAAAAAAAAAAAGAAACTCTTTATAACTATCTGGTTGATATATTATCCTATATGTGAATGCTGGCTCTTGCTAAGGCCGTCATCATTTATAGAAAGATAAAACTAGTAAGTCTTAAAATATATTTCCACATTTATTTAGTAAAAATTGATTTTCTTTAATTAAAATGTTGACTGTAAAATAAAAAAAAAATAAAATAAAATAAAGTGCCTTTTGAGACAGCCCCCCCAAAAAAAAAAAATTAGTTAGTGAAAACCCTACAATCACAACAGTCCGATTCCATTGTGCACGGGGTTCCCAGGAGTCGGGGGCTGACTCAATGGCAGCGAACAACAATATAATAGAATATAAATTCAGTTAGTGCCACGAAAATGTCATGGTCCCTATAAACTGAAAAAGACCAAAGCATTTAGTGAGTATCTGTCATTTGATGAGGAAAACGTCTAGGATAAGACTTCCACTCAAAGCAAATGGGAATTCTTGCTCTTAGCCTTTTTTTTTTTCTTTTCTTTCTTTCTTTCTTTTTAAGCAAGCATGCCTAAAATTCCAAAACCCTTTAGTCCCTTTATTCACCTCCTAACTATTTTGAGGAAGCCTCAGAGATAAGTCACCCCCTCCCCGCCCTCCCCCCACCAACCCCACTTGGCTGTTGTTCTCATGGGGGACACCGTAAACACCGTCACAGAGGGAACATTCTGGATAAGCAAAATGAAGAACTCACTGAGAGCAAACACTAAGACTACAACAGGCATCTTCAGGCAGGGAGGCAGCCCGGCCGGCAGCTGCCCGCGGGCTCCCCCCGGGAAGGTTCAGTCCCCGGAGCAGGTGGGCATCCAGGCTGGAGCATCATGTCTCCCCAACATGTAGGTGTCCCGCCAGGGTTCCAAGGCTGCGAGAGTCAATCACCTACCCTTATCAGTTCTCCGTCCAACACTTAGAGACACAAAGCTGGGCTGGAAAAGTGATAAGGGCATGTGACTGGCTGGTGAAGAAGTTTGAAGTTTTGCAGGACAAGATGAAAACTGACAGTTGAAGTAAAAAAAAAAAAAAAAAAAGAAAGAAAGAAAAAGAAAAGCTGACATTTGATTTCCCGACCCAACCATCCACCTAGCCATCACTGCACTGTCCCCTCAAAGGCCTCTCTGTGCCCCTTTGCTTTGCTCTGGCCTCTGCCCCTGAGTTTAGCCTCTGGACAAAGGACTTTCCCCCGATACTTGGCAAGGCATTTATGTTTCTGCACTCAAAAATCAACACACGCAGCCTTGGGCAGCTAGGGGAGCTAGTGGAGTCTTGGCATTAAAAAAAAAATCAATTAAAAATAAAAATTAATATAACTTTTAAAATTAATAAGTAAACCAAAGTTAGCAAAGTCTTTACCCAATAGCTCCTGCAGGTCTGAGGCAGGGGGCCCAGCAGGTTCTGTTCCTCCCAGGGGCTCTGCTGCTAAGCCCACACCCACTCACCATTCATGAAGTCTCTACATCGAGTCTCCTCCTCCAGCCAGGATTGGTCCCCCAGAGATGCTGGCCCAGGGCCAGGACCATCAGCCGCAAACCTGCTCGAGCTGGATATGTCCACTGTGCCGCTGGCCTTGATGGGATTAGGCTGGGTGGAGTTTGGGTGCCTAAGTTAAGTGAGTTCTCATGCCTCCGAGCCCCTGCCCCATCATGCCAGATTCTTCCCTCTTGACTGAACTTCCACACTGAGTCACTCACAGAGACTCTGAAAACCAAAAGCTACAAACATGGCTTCGACTGTGGAGACTTTAACACAGTTCTGTATTCCAGGATGAAACCAAAGAACAATCTTTCAGAGGAGCCTGGTGGTGCAACGGTTAAACCCTCGGCTGCTAACCAAAAGGCTGGCGGCTTGAACTCACCCAGCGGCTCTACGGGAGAAAGACCTGGCAATCTGCTCCCTTAAAGATTAACACGAAAGAAACCTGTTGCCATTGAGTCAATTCCAACTCATAGCGACCCTATAGGACAGAGTAGAACTGCCCCATAGGGTTTCCAAGGAGTGGCTGGTGGATTTGAACTGCTGACCTTTTGGTCAGCACCTGCACCACTAGGGCTCCCCTTAAAGATTATAGTCTAGGAAACCCTATGGGGCAGTTCCATTCTGTTACATGTGGTCACTATGAGTCTAAAATCAGCTTGACAGTGCCTAACAACATCGTAAACAAAGAACAATCTTTCAGATTTCAGGAATGGATTCCTGTTCAGTATTGCCTTGTGGGAAGGCCGTAGCTTTGGATCAGGCTTGCCATGTCCTGGTTGTGTGACCTTGCGCAAATTACTGAATCTCTCTGAGCCTTGGTTTCCTGACTTATAAAACAGAGATGATGTTATTGTTGTGTGCCGTCGAGTTGATTCCAACTCATAGTGACCCTATAGGACAGAATAGAACTGCCCATAGGGTTTCCAAGGCTGCAATTTTTATGGTAGCAGACTGCCAAATCTTTCTCCCACGGAGTGGCTGGCGGGTTCAAACCACTGACCTTTCCGTTAACAGCCGAGTGCTTAACCACTGTGCCACCAGGACTTCTTTGTACTCAAATAGACTACAGGGTCCATTCAACACCTCTCAAGATCCCAAGTTGTGCCAGAAAAGAAAATGGTCCATTTCCTTTCCCAAGAAAGCAATTGTCCCGTCTGTCTTGGGCCCCTACAATCCTTGTCTTCACAACATGGGCCTCAGTCTCTGTAAACATGAACCAGAGCTTGGGAACTAGAACAGTACTCTGGAATGTTCATATCTGAAGAGTACCTTAAAATACAACTCCTTGCCCTCCTCCCACCCAATGTAAGAGCTAAGGATTCAGCAGGTGGTTGTTACTGTTGTTGGGTGCCATTGAGTTGACAGCAGGTAGGAGGAGCTAAATTTCAAAGACCCCTCTCCTCTCATCTTGTGTCCCTAGTCCAAATACTGTTCACATTGGAGTGTTTAAACAAGATAAATTGCTTAATATGTAGATTTCTTATAATCTTTCAATTGAATTCATCTGCATGGGACTTTTTTTTTTATTATGATACTTTAATACGTCCAGCAGGCACTGAAGAAGCCATTTATTGCCACGGACTGCCTTAGGTAATAGGAATAGAACGTTGAATTCAGTTTCTGTGATTAAGGAAATGGAAGACTCATGGCTGATATTGACCTGTGTGCTATGGAGCAGAGAGGAGGAAGCTATTCACTCCATCTGGAGGAGACTGCAAGAAGATGATATTTAACTGGATGATGCCTGGCTACTGTTACTGAACATTTTGATCAAAGATTCTATAGAAGAATCCTGATCAAAAGGGGTAAAAATGTGGAACAGAGTTTAAAATTTTCATGGAATCCAGACTTTCTGGCGGCATTGAGCCTGGAACAGCCCCTGAAACTATCACCCTGAATAATCTTTAAACTTTAAACCAAAAATATTCCCTGAAGTTTTCTTCAAACCAAACAATAGTTTAGCTTAATTAGTAAAGAATGTCTGCCTTGAGCATTGTGCTCTTGTAAAGAACTATCTATATGGGATCAAATTGACAACAGCAGCTTGAAAGGTTAGCTAGGAAGCTTAGGGGGCACTGAGTTTATGTTAATGGAGGAGGAAAATTCAGAAAAGGAGGGTGAGAGTGGTTGCACAACTTGAAGAATATAATCAATGTCACTGAACTGTACATGTTGAAGTTGTTGAATTGGTGTATGTTCTTTTGTGTATATTTTCAATAACAAAAAATTAATTATTTTCTAAAAATTTTAAAAAGAAGGTGACAGTTGACCTCTGCATAAAAAACAGTTGCCATTGAGTCAACTCCAACTCATGGTGACCCCCATGTGTGTTAGAGGCACTCTATAGGGTTTTCAGTGGATGATTTTTCTGAAGTAGATCTCCTGGCTTTTCTTCCAAGACTTCTCCGGGTGGACTCAAATCTCCAAACTTTTGGTTAGCAGCTGAGTGTATTAACAATTTGCACAAAGACAGAAGGGAATGGAAGGCAGAGGGAGCAGCTTATGCAAACGTGCAGAGGTATGAAAAGGGAATCCTGACTAGGAACAGCAAACAGCCCAATATGAGCGGATGGTGTGAAATGAGGCTGGAGGTACAAGATCAGGGCCAATCACGACACCTTGGGCACCGGGTTAGTTTGGGTCCTACCTAGCAGGCAACAGGAAGCTCTGGGGTTCTAAGAAAAGTAACATCTGATTCAAGGTGTTAAGAAGGAGAAGGTTTGGAAAGAGTAGGACAGTAGAGGGACCAGTGGGGCAGCTGCTGCTCAGTCTAGGCTAGAGATGGGAGGGCTTACATGAGGACAGTAGCAGTGGGGATGGTGCTTTTTTCACACATTCTTTAAATAACTAAACAACACAAGTAATAATACTTACGTTTGAGTAACGTCTACATGCCAGATGCTGGCCTCAGCTCATCTCTATATTTCATTTCGTTCTCTCAGCAACCCCAAGCAGTAGGTATTAGGGGTAGGCTCAACATTCTTGGGAAGCAGCAAGGGCCATGTAAAGTAATAAAGGCAATAGGATGTCAGCTCATAAAGCTCCCCCAGGAGAGTGAATGCCGTCATTCCCCATTCTAAGGTCCCTTCCACCAAGGTCCCACACACCAAGCAGATAAGGGGAGACAACCACATGGCAACCTTGGTTTATTTACACTGGTCACAGCTATGCCAGTGGGTAAAATGCCAGCATGTACCATGCTCAGGACCCCCATGGGCTACAAGCTCAATATAGCCCTTTGATTTGCCACCCAAGCCTTTATCCCTACACCCCCTCCAAAACTCACTCCAATCCATCTTCCATGGCAAAGTCTTAAGACGCAAGTCATAAGCCCCTGATTAAGACTTACTTCATTGTCACGTGGCTTTTGTTGTTAAAACGTCAGCCAGGGCAGTCTGGAGGGGCTACCCGCACAGTGTCGTCATAGCTGAGCCCTCTGCCCCACGTGGTCCAACACTGGTTGCCTCCTTGGTTCACCCACTCTGTGGTCCCAGCCTCCCATTCTTCCTTCTGTGATTTGTTTTCATGGCTTTTTACCAAAACGTGTTCTAAAACCAATAATGCACACTTCATTAGAGTTTAAAACCCTCTAAAATACACTTTTGTATATGCATTATTCATTTGCCTTGAATTTTCACACTTCCAATACAGAAGTTTACTGGAACAATACTTTGTTCTGCTCAAAGTGTCATTGTTGTTGTTAGCTGACATTGAGTCAGCCCCCAACTCATGGCGACCTCATGCATGGAACAAAACACTGTCCTGTCTTGAGTCATTCCTATGATGAGTTAGGAATCAGACCATGATGATCCATAAGGTTTTCATTGGCTGATTTTTGGAAGTAGATCACCAGGCCTCTCTTCCTAGTCCATCTTAGTCTGGAAGCTCTCCTGGAACCACATCATAGCAACGTGCAAGCTCCACTGACAGATGGGTGGTGGCTGCACATGAGGTACATTGGCCAGGAATTGAACCCAGCAAGAATTGGAAAGTGAGAATTCTACCCCTGAACCACCACCGCTCCCAGCTCAAAGTATTACCATCTTCATTTTATAGATAGAAAACAGATTCAGAGAGGTTAAGCAACTTGTTCAAGGCTTCACCGTTAGTCAGAATTAGAGCCTAGATATTTCTGTCTCCATCTGATTTCTCCTACGTCACCATCCCTCTCTAAAAGCACAAACAGATGAGTGAGCATCATCTCAATGCTTCTCACAAAGATTCCAAGCCATGCATGCCTTTTAAAACAATTTCCTGTTCATTAGTCCCTAAACCAAAGGGTAGTCAAGGTCAAGGAGGCCTGCTGGAAGGTGAAGCAAAGTAATTGCTGAGGTGCTGAACCACACCCACCCATGTTGCATGGGCATCTAGCCCAAAAATTTACCCCAAGGATCCTGCCACCCCCTACCACTTTCTCAGACTCCTTTGGCCTTGGCTGATCCTCTTAGGGTTGGGAAATCCCCACCCTTCCAGTTCTCGGCCTGAGCATCTGTCACATTGACTTTTCATCTCCCATAATCCTTTCCTGCCAACTGACTGGTTCCACCATAGCCTGTCTGCCCGCCTGGTAGTAAGTTCCTTGTGGGCAGGGCTGATGTGGATCCTCAACCTGTCAGGCCGCCCACCCCAATGCTAGCACAGACATACTCACCCCCTGCTTGGGAGGTGTCACGGGCTGTGGAAGGACTGAATCAAGAAGGGAAGGATCAAGACAGGAGCGCCAAGCCCCTTTCCGGATCAGGCGCTATTGCCTGGGCCTGGCTGTGTCCAGGGGCCACCATCTGTCTCCTCCCATCCGCCTTCCGGCTGGGCTCACTTCACCCAGTTTAATGAGTTCAGGAATGTGCTCATTTGAGACACTCAGTGTTTGATTTGGCCCCTTTGAGCCGAAATGTGCCCCGGGCTCTGCTCATCTGCCCGCAGGAGTGCATGGTTCAATTTTCAGAGAGAATCCAGCTCCGCCCAGACAGGGCTCGGAGCTTGCATTTAATATATTATGAAATATAACAAACATCAATTGGGCTTGGCCTGCAGAGATGCCACAGACGCTGGGCTGGGAGCGGGAAAGCACACGTCTTTGAAGTTGGTTCAGGCTCGGCTGTCAGCCTGCCTGGCTGTCTCTTGCCTCGGAGGCGGCAGGTTGAGAATGTCCCTCCCTGAATAGTGCTTGGTGCTGAGGTTCCCGAACAGCACCCACCTCCCTCTGAAGCCCCCATGCCAGTTTGAGCATTTGTCTAGAAAGTACCTTCTGAGCATCAGCTGTGTGCCGGGCTCCGAGCTGAGACCCTGCAGAGTCCAATCAGGAGCTCCCAGGCTGCTGGGGGCAGTGGGCATAGTAACAGATAGTCACCACCAAATGTGATGGGAGAGACTGCCAAACGAAAACCAGTTGCTGTTGAGTTGATTCCAACTCATGGCGACCCCATGTGTGTCAGAACAGAACTGTGCTCCATAGGGTTTTCAGTTACTGTGACTTTTGAAGAAGATTGCCAGGCTTTTCTTCCGAGGCATTTCTGAATAGAGTGCAATCGTCAATCTTTAGGTTAGTAGCCGAGCACTTAACTGCTTGCATCACCCAAGGACTCCACAGAGGTGTGGGAATGGGGCTGCAATTTCCAAACCAAAACTTAGGATGTGGTTAGGATTTTGTCCTGACTTAGGGTTTACTACTATAAGAAAAGGCAAGAAAAACAAATTTTATGCTGAGATAGTCCCAGAAAATCTGAGTTGTAAGCATAAAGTGGAATACAGCCCAGAGCCTAGGAAGCTATGTGTGTCGGGTGAAGGTGAGAGAATGCAGCATTTGAGGTGGGTCTCGGAGGGTGGGCAGGAGTGGCTGGAGAGGTGGGCAGGGCACAGAGTGGGCAGGGCCTGAGAGACCAAGCAAAGGAGAGTGGTCAGTCTCCCGGAGACCGTGAGGAGCTGTGGAAGGACACCGTATTCACTCCCTAGGGCTGCCATAGCCAAGTACCACAAACTGGGCAGCTTAAAGCAACAGAAATTTATTCTCTCACAGTTCCGGAATCTGGAGGTCTGAAATAAAGGTGTCAGCAAGGCGTCTGTAGTCTCGGAGAGAGGATCTGTTTCTTGCCTCTCTTCCAGCTCCTGGTGGTTGCCGGAAATCCTTAGCGTTCCGTGGCTTAAACCTGCCTCACTCCAGTCTCTGTCTTCATCGTCACCTGGCCTTCACTCCGTGTGTCTCTATGTCTAAATTTCCCTCTTCTTAGAAGGACACCGGTCATTGGATTAGGGCCACCCTAACCCAGCATGACCTCATCTTCACTTGATTACATCTGCAAAGACCCTATTTCCAAACAAGATCACATTCGAAGATTCTGGGTGGCAGTAATTTCGGGGGACACTATTCAACCCAGTACAGGCATGAAATAGCATCTCACACACCTATTCTCTTTCTCCCCCACTAGAATGTAAACTCCAAGAGGGCAGGAAACTTGTCTATTTTGTTCATCACTGCTTCCAAAGTGTCTAGAATGGAACTGGCGGGCAGTTAATGTTCAATAAATATTTGTCAAATGAATGAATCACCAGGGAAATGACTTTCTTTTTCGAAGAGGTTTTTTTTTAGGAATTTAAGTTTTTGTTAATACTGGTCCTACTGCCAATATCCTTTAAAAATTTCAGAATCCAGTCTCACGTCCAGCAAGTCCATTTCCCTGCATGGCCAGACATCCTGGGGAAGGCTGATTCTGGCTTCTGCCTCTGACAGCCCACAACCCCTGTGATTCCAATTCTTGGGCTGACCTTTATCCAGCCCGCTCTGCAAACCCAGGTCACTTGCCAGCTCCTTAGTGGAAATGAGACAGAACAAAGCCAGAAAAGGTAGCCTCTCACACCAGGGAAAAAAGTCCCTATATGATGGAGGGAGGCAGTCACTGGGAATCAGAAGACCAGGATTTTCTTGCTATCCAGAAAAGAAAACAATAAACAAAGATAGGGGCTACTTTTCAAAAACTTCCATGCACAAGAAACCATCTCACCACCACCATACCAGACCACCTTACCAAGCTCCTGGCACATCTCTTCCTAAAATTAAGTGCTTCTGAGTAATAGGTAACACTCATAGTCTTGTCCTATAGAAGTACCCCTTGTTCTGGAAGTCTCAGTTGCTTCCATTGCCTCCAAAGCCCAGTCCTGTCTCCTCTGCTTAACATTCAGAGCTCTGTACATCCTATCCCCTCCTACTGCTCCCACCATATTGCCCACAATATTCTTGCATGAAGCCTAGTCCCCAGCCACACAGATCAGCCAATGAAACCCAAATGTGCCCTCAACTTTTCCTTCTTTGTACTTTTGCCCATTGCAGTTCCCTTCATTTGGGATGCCTAGTATGTCTATGGAAACCCTGGTGGTACAGTGGTTAAGAGCTATGGCTGCTAACCAAAAGGTTGACAGTTCAAATCCACCAGGCGCTCCTTGGAAACTCTATGGGGCAGTTCTACTCTGTCCTATAGGGTCGCTATGAGTCGGAATCGAGTCAATGGCAATGGATTATAATATGTCTATATAAATTCAAAGCTCAGCTCTGTTGCCATGTCCCCTGAGACACCTGCCCGCATCCTGCCAGAGAGAAGGAAGGCTCTCTGCTTTGTTCTGCCCCAGCAGTGCATGTGCACCTCTGTCCTGGTCCTTATTGCCCCCACCTTTGTAGTTACTTCTCACTTCATCTTCCCTTGGAGGAGGGGGCCGTCCCACACTTTGAGTATTCTGACAGTGTTGAGCATTCGGTCGGCCATAAAGCGTGCTCACAAATACTTACCAAAGTGGATGGTGTTGGCTCCTTTTCCCTGCACCCTCTAAGATTTTCTCTCGTACAACAACAGTGCAGGCAGGAGGAGAAAACGTGAATTTATGAACCTGGGGCTAGTTTACACTGCCTGGGGTCAGTGGGAAAGGCATCAGACTGTCCTCAATGCTCTTGAACATCTAAATTCCACGTGCGCCCTTATTTCTACACAAGAACCCTTTCTCCGTAGGTTATCCGTCATTGTTCTCTCCATAAATTCCTCCCAAACGCCATCAGTTCATCCCACATCATGTGATTTCGACATAGTCAGAACCGCACGTCTCCTCCTTCATATCGCTCCCGTGTCTCCAGCATCTTTGCTGAATGAGACATTTCCTTCTAATTCAATACAATCTCTACCAGACAAAATGGAACATCAGAATACTCCCAAACTTGCATAACTACATATAGAATCTCCTACAAGATATATTTCTTATACACTTTAATGTAAAACAACCAAGAAACTTTTTTAAATATTCCATGACTACTATGAGTAGCAGATATTGGCAATGCCCCCACCCATATTCCCTTGCCACTCACCATTCCTGTATGTGCCCACTGCAAACATCCTCAACTCTCCACCTGAAGGCATCCTTTTGGCTTGTGCAGGGGGCAAGCTGGAGTTAATACCCTGGGAGAGTGGGAGGAACACCCCAGTTAGCTTGCTCCAGGTGGACAACTCTGAGATATTTTCCACACCATTTCCCAGAGGTCCCCAGAAGGATTGAACCCCTGTTGCCCACAGTGGTAACTTAACACAGTCTATGTCATCTTCCTCTTCCCTGTCTCACTTTCCCACTCAATATCCCAAATAAGCCACTTGCATTCAAATCCTTGTCTAAGGGTTCACTATGGAAGATCCCAGGCTAAGACAATCTCCCTGTCATTTTAAACCCCTTTTTACAAGAATACAGTTTGTGCTTCCCCTCCATGCCCAAAGCTCATTTCTATCTGGAATCAGCAGGAGATAGACAGAGGTAATTCAAAAACAAAGGAATCCTGGAGTAAAAAAAAACCTTGAGGATGCCCATCAAACATCATCAAAATTTAGAGCTAGGAATAGCTGTAGAAATTGGCCAATCTCAGCCCCATACTTCTCAAGTGAAGCATCTAAAGACATTAAAGGAGCAGTGATTTGCCCGAAGTCACCCACTAGGTTAGCGACAGAGCTGGAACTAAAACTCTGGTCTCTTGATTCTCAAGTTCAGAGCTGGATCCTCTCTTCCATTTTGTTGTGAAAAGATTTAACCAAGTGGCAAGTCTATCCTAAGGTCACAGGCTAAATTCATAGCCACAGAAAACCAAGTTCTACCATTGCAACTCTTTCCCATGGACCCTGCACAAATTTAAATAGAAAGTACTCGGCCCTCTCAAAGCCCATGTGTCTATATGGAAAAGAGAACTCAATTCTAGATGCAGTCATCTAGGCAATATTGGCCCAGGGGAGGTTGGCTTTAATGAGAATCATCCAAATAATAGCCCATCTCCAGACCTCCTCTTAGTCTTGGTCAAGGAGACCCAGGGCTTATTAGCAGAGGGTGGAGAGTCTCAGTTGGAGATGGACAGCCCAATCCTCAGGAACGGAAAGATGTAACTCAAAAACGTCTTATTCAAATGCCTATATATATTTTCATAATATACTACACAAAATAGGGTGGCTGTTGGGGAGGCCCAGATGCCGAGAATATTGAGTGAGAAGCCTAGGAAGGGGCATGGGCTTACACTTCTAAAAGGCTGAGCAGCGTTGCTCAGAGCAAGCATGGACCTGTCGCTCCAGCAGCTCCCTGCACAGCCAGGTCCCCTCGTGTCCTCTCTGTTTGGTCCTGTCTCCAGGTGGTGAGGACGCATCAGAGTTTCACAGCAGGGTAGCCTTCTCTTGTAGAGCACAGGCGCTGTTTTTAGAGCTGTAAAACTATCTGCGTTTCCGCAAAAGCATTTTGATCATGCATTGTGAAGGTGAAATGTAAGCAAGCAAAAATAGCATTTGCTTCAGGCCCCAAAATACCCACACAGACCATGTACACACACAACCAAGGTGTGGAAAGTGTGAGGCAGCCTGGGAGTCTTCGCAGCATGTCTGCAAATATAAATGAAAGCATGAAATGAAAACCGAAGAGTGAACTAAAATGTTCCTACCCTTTGATCTTACAATCTCCCTCTCTGGCACTACCTCCTAGGGAAATAGCAGGAAATGGAAAGAAGGAGCTGTGCACAAAGATGTTTACTTCAGCATTATGTATAGAGGCCAAACAACTGGACTAACCAAAATGGCCACTAGCAGAAGTCCAGTGAAGTAATCTGTGGTGCATCCATTCTATGAGAAGTAATATTATTAACCCTATTTACTGGATAATGTGGTGCGTTTATAGTATGTCTATAAATTCTTAGACGCTCATTCCATCAAGAGGTGGAGTCCATGTTCCCTCCCCTTGAATCTGGGTGGGCCTTTGTAGCTGCCTCCACAAATAGAATGAGGTGGAAGGGACTCAGTGTGGTTTCTGGAAGCTGGGTAAAAAAAGACCAGGCAGCTTCTATTAGTCTCTCTTCAGATACTCGCTCTGGGAGCCTTTAGTCACCATGTAAGGGGGTGGCTAGTCTGAGGCCTCCATGTGGGCAGACAACATGGAAAGAGAGATGCCTGAGGATCCCCAGCTATTCCAGCCTCAACCATTTGAATCTTCCTAGCTCAGGCACCACACACTCGAGTAAAGAAGACTTTGAGAAGACCACAACCCCAACCACCATCTAACTGCAACCACATGAGAGACGCTGAGTGAGCACTGCCCAGCTAAGCCCAGTCAACTCCTAGGTGAGCAAAAGAAATGACTGTTACTAGTTCAAGACACTGCTTGGGGGTGGGTTTTTACATGGCAAGAAATAACTGAAACAGAAAGACTGAAATTCAGAGAGGTTTAGAATCTTATTCAAGGTCACATAACTAATAAGTAGGGAAGCCTGAACTAGAATCTGAACTTAGGTCTTCAGTCTCCAAGTTTGGCGTTTTTTAAGTTTATCCTCTCTTCAAGGATGTTCCTGTGATTTGAAATCTGACCTTGTTTGATCATAACCACAAAATATATATACATTTTATTTAAAAAGAGCATCTGAATCAATCTGGCTCATGGAATAGACTCAACAACGAGTGACAAAACCTAAAAATTTTGATGATACTAGACTAAGGGTTTCTCAGGATCAAGGCCTTGTCACGTTCATCAATTAACCAGCACTTAGCACAGAGCCTGGTACACAGTAGTTGCTCGATAAATGTATATGAAAGAAATGAATGTTAGAAAGGAGGGAGAGAAGGAGGTCTGTCCCATCCCCAAATCTTTTCCTCAAATCAGCTATGGTCTTACTCAAGGATGAATTACCCAATAAGCAAGGTACGCACGGGCTTACTTGTGCTTACTTACTAATCTGTAGTGCAAAATTTCACCTGTTTTTCACCACGTCAAAGCTTCAGTGATTTCCCTAGTAAAAACGGTTTGTGCCACCCAGGGATATTATTTAATAGCTCTGTGTGTGTATAATCAGAAGCCCTGGTGGCGCAGTGGTTACGTGCTCGACTGCTAACCGAAAGGTCAGCAGTCCTAACCCATGAACCGCTCCATGGGAGAAAGAGGTGGCAGTCTGCTTCTGTAAAGATTACAGCCTTGGAAACTCTATGGGGCAGTTTTACTCTGTCACATGGGGTCGCTATGAGTTGAAATTGACTCAATGGCAACGAGTATGTGTAATCTTAAAATACAGATTTGGAGCCTTTTTTTTTTTTTTTTAATCAGGAGCTCTGGCAATATTGCGCCCAGGTCCTCACACGAATTCCATCAGCTGGAGCAGAGTATGGTCTATTCGGCCGCAGCACAAAAGAGCTCATACTAGAGAAGAGAAGAAAGACGTCCCTTTATTGCAGAGCTCTTGTCAGTTCCTTCACGATTTTTCCCAGGGCAGCTGAAGGCTGTGAGCTGCAGAGGAAATCAGCACTGTAGGCCAGGCCCATCACGCTTCTCCGC
The DNA here is from genome assembly GCA_030035585.1 of Dugong dugon. Taxonomy (NCBI): domain Eukaryota; kingdom Metazoa; phylum Chordata; class Mammalia; order Sirenia; family Dugongidae; genus Dugong; species Dugong dugon. The sequence goes on along the minus strand of CM057482.1, from coordinate 24,300,206 downwards.
TCCTCTTGGCTCTGCTTGCTGCTCGTGCGCCTTTGGAGGTGCTCATTGCCTAGTTCTCCCTGGTATTTGTGTATTTTCCCCCCGTCTCCTTAACTCAGCAGCCTCGATCCTTCCTCATGTCAGACTCATGCCTGTACTCCCGTGACTGCCTCCACCAACGGTGTTAACAGCCTCCAGGTTCTCGAAGTCCTCAGGGGGTCCAGTACACTCATCGTGGGAAATCAAGGGAAGGATCTGAGAAGCAAAGGGGGAAACCGAGTCCTCTCCCCTGAGACCAGGGTGGTGGTAGCAGCAGAGTCGCTGGCCTGGGATGGCTGGTTCTTGCAGGCTAGGTTCCACTGAGGGTCCTGGGCATCCGAGGCAGCAGAGAGCCGAGGGAAAGGGGGCGTCAGAATCGAAGGCTCAACCGACACCCTCTGAACAGACGTGAGACTACATCCTGAGAACCCCTCAGAAATGGGGCCACGGGGCTGCTTCAGGGAGCCCATTCCTAACATCAAAGGCAGTAGAGCTTTATGCTGTTTTGAGTCATTAAAAGGGATGTGACCTGATTCTGGAATCACAGGCTGGCGAGGCCCGAGACCTACGAGACAGGTGAAAATACCTGCAAAAGTTCCCCAAATAGCCAAGAAATTAGCACCCCCCACGAAGAGCTGTGCAAGGGCGATGACAGGACCATGGCTTTGTTGGGGGGGGCAGCCACTCCCTCCTCTTCCTCCTCCCCTATTTTACCCTCCTTTCCTCCCTCATCTGCCTCTTTCCTCCCCTTTCTCTCCTCCCTCTATTCTACCCTCCTCTGTCCCTTCCTCCCACCTTCCACACCCCCCTCTCCTCTGTCCCTTCCTCCCACCTTCCACACCCCCCTCTCCTCTGTCCCTTCCTCCCACCTTCCACAGCCCACCCCCGTCCCTTCCTCCCACCTTCGACACCCTCCTCTCCTCTGCTTCCTCCCCTTTGGCAGGCCTGGAACCACCCAACGTGTGCATTTCCCAAAGGCTCTGAAGTAGCAAGCTCTCTGCAGAAGCCCTTTCAGGTCCAGTCTCCACTTATTCGAGAGTGCATGGCGCTGGGTGCCGGCTGCCCATCAGAACAGCCTCCTCATCACCTGTGGGGAGAGCTCCCGCTGAGGACATTTACTGTGAGAGGGGAGGTGCCCTGCAAGGAGAGTTCCTCTTATTATCGTAAAGGAAGGAAGCCAGGAAGTTGAGACGGTGGGAAGGAAGAAAGGAAGGAGGGAGGGAGGGGAAAAGGGAAGAAGGAAGGAAGTCACGACATTCATTCATTTTCAATCAGCAATCTTGGCTAATGTATGGAGCACCTTGTTGGCGCCAGAGCAGTGCTGCGCAATGGAGAAGTGCAGGAGGAACTACTAGCCTGGTGGGGGAGGAAACAGTGCAATAAACACTAAGGGAAAGTATATCCAGGAAGGTGTGAGAGCACAGAAGAGAGAAAGTCACCTCTTTGGGGGGTTGGGGAGCAGAGACAATTTAACTAAGGAGAGGGTGACTGTATAATTCATTGTTCAACCCAGGACACATTCGAGAGCGGTGATCGCTGGGACAATAGGCACAAACCAGAACCGTCCCGGGCAAACTGGGACATAGAGTCACCCTAGCTCTGCAGATGGTTTGGGGGCCCCATTTGGAAGACAAGGGCAATGTGTTTCAAACAAAACGAACAGCAAGAGGGGTTTCAAAGCCTTTTGCTTGTCTGAGGGAGCACCTGTGACCAAGTGTGGCTCAAGTGAGGTTATGGGGGAGAGATGATGGGATGTGAGACAGGAAAAGGTAGTTTGCAGTCAGTCTTTAAAGGATCTTAGAGGCAAAGAAAAGAGTTCCACTTTTTCCTCTCAGGGGTTAAATATAATGAATATAATGATAGAAAAAAGGTTATTGATATCACATCAACAGGACAAAAAAGAAAAAAATACATAAACATATCAACAGGTGACAACAATACGTTTTATATAATCTGATATCTGCTACTGACAAAGAAATACACTATGAACTAAAACTAGAAAAGTATTTCTTAATATAATAAAGATAGCTATCCCAAAACACTGATCATCACCACAGGTAATAGAAAAACACTGGGGTTGCTCCCGTTAAAACAAGGACCAAGACGAGAATGTCTCTATCTCAAGCCTTTTTCTGGAGGGCCTCTCTGATGCGGGAAGAAAACAAATGAGAGACAAAATCATAAGGAGATGAGGAAACTATACTTATTTTCAGGCAATAAGATTTTCTATCTGAAAAAAAAAATCCATGAGAGCTTAGCAAAGTGGATAGTTATAAAATGAATATATAAATATCAACAGCTTCCTAAATGCCATTATAAGCAGAAAATATGAGGAAAATATTATTTGCACATTATATATACACAGACCAAACCAAACCCACTGCCATCGAGTAGATTCTAACTTATAGTGACCCTGTAGGACCAGTGGAACTGCCCCATAGGGTTTCCAAGGCTGTAAATCTTTATGGAAGCAGACTGTCACATCTTTCTCCCTCGGAGCGGCTGGTGAGTTCAAACTGCTGACTTTTGGTTAGCCGCTGAGCGCTTTAACCACTGTGACACCAGGGCTCCATATATATATACATATATATATACACACATATATATACATATATATATATACACACATATATATACATATACATACTTATATATAGTCACACACATTTATGTAAATATATACACACACACATACATATACACATATATATGTAATCACATAATATTTGAGAATAAAGTTGATAATGTAAGACCTATAAGAAAAAAATGCTAAAATTTATTGAGAAACCTAAAAAGACTAGAATAATTAAAAGTATAGAGCATTTTTTGAGCTAGGAAACAATATTATAAAGATGCCTATTCTATTCAAGTTAACTTATATGTCCCCAATTTAAAATATTAATCAAACTTTATGACATTAAATTTTTATTTTAAAATTTTCTGGAAAGATAACTGCATGCAAAGGACCAAGACAATTTTTTTTATTGTACTTTAGATGAAGGTTTACAGAACAAACAGTTTCTCATTAAACAATTAGTACACGTATTGTTTTATGACAATGGTTAACAACCCCAAGACATGTCAATACTGCCTCTTCTCAGTCTTGGGTTCCCCATTACCAGCTTTCCTGTCCCCTCCTGCCTTCGAGTCCTTGTCCCTGGACTGTTGTGCCCCATTCGTCTCATTTTGTTTTATGGGGCCATCTATTCTTTGGCAGGACCAAGACAATTTGGGGGGGAAAAGTCAACAAGATGGAACTGATGCTACAAGGTGTCAATAGGCACTACAAAACTACCATACTAAAAACAGTGCAAGAAACAGGTGCAAGGAAGAAATCAATGGAAAGTTCTGAAATGGTTGACCATACTTACAAGTGATCAGAGTAAAATACCTAAGTTTTCTGTTAAACTTCAATGGGACTTGTGAAAGCTAGAAAAATACCAAAATGGCATGCAGCTTTTTGTCTCAAAGTGGTGGGACTTTGAACTTGACCTCTATTTTAGGGCTGTGTTTTCATTCTGGTACAACTACCTGAATCAATTCTGCAGTTACACAAGTGTAAACCAAGAACCAACTCAGTGTTGAAGGATAGGTTATGGCAACACCAGTGTGGTAGAGATGCTGGTGTTCGTCAAACGCTCATCAGCCCTCTGGCCCCTGACCCTGCTTCCTTGCTGTTGGGCAGGGCCATGTGACTAGCTCTGGTCAATGGGCTGTGGGAGGAGGTAACATCTACTTCCAGCCCAAAATATAGAGGAGCCTGTTGCATGTGATCTCCTAGCTGTCTCTTTTCCTGCCATGACAACCAGGGAAACCAAGTGTTTAAGATGGTGCTGTCAAAAGATAATGAAACCTGCGTTAGCTTGGGTCCCTGAATGGAGCGGTCTCCTCCAGTCAGTTGCCACTGAGTCAACGCTGACTTATAGAGACCTCATGTGTGTCAGAATAGAACTGTGCTCCATAGGGTTTTCGGTGGCTGATTCTTTGGAAGTAGATCACCAAGTCTTTCTTCCAAAGCACCTCTGAGTGGACTCGAACCTCCAAACTTTCCAGTTCTGTTAGTAGCCAAGCACATTAATTGTTTGCGCCAGCCAGGTGCAATCTCCTACCCATGCTTAATGAATATATAGTGAAAAATGGACCTTTGTTGTGATGAGCCACGAAGATGCTGGGATTCATTAGTTACTGTGGCATAATCCAGCCTACCCTGACTAATACTCCTCATCCCCTGTTAACTTTTCAGGCCAGTGGTTCTCAACTCAGGCTGCACATTAGAACCACCTGAGGGCTTTTATAAAATGCCAGTTCTGAGGCCAACCCTGACTTCATTGCTCCAGGGTCGGACTCAGGCACCAATGGTTTTAAGAGTTCCACAGGTGATTCTACTGTGCAGCCCTGGCTGAGCAACACTGCTTTGGTTAAGAAGCTAAGTACTCTGTGAGGTAAGGTTACCTGGGACTCACGGTTGAGTCAGCATCTGCCTAGCAGACTCTGTTCTTTTCATGGAGTAAGAAATAAACCTGTGTTTTTATTGTGGATTTACACTGCCCTGAGCTTGAGCTGTGTGTGTTCTTTTAGGAGAATTTGGTAGCAGGTGTTATGAGGCTGCAATACAGGGGAAAACACTTGTATCATGTTTGGCCCCTGTTAGAGGCACCTCTAAACCAGAAAAGAACCAAACTAATTGCAGATGAGTCAACTCTGACTGATGGGTGCTCCGTGTGTGTCAGAGTAGAACTGTGTTCCATAGGGGTTTCAATGGCTGATTTTTTGGAAGTCTTTCTCCCAAGGCACCTCTGGGCGGATTCAAACTGCCAACCTCTTGGTTAGTGGCTGAGCTCTTAACCATTTGTCCCACCCAGGAACCCCTAGAGGCACCTCCACAGATAAACAAATAAGACCTGATGTGGCAAAACTCAGCCTGGAAGGTTCAGGCAATGAATGTGCACACAGGTTATTGAGAACTAAGACCCTGTTGGCTTTCAGAAGCATGCTGGTCTTGCACTGCTGTGTTCTGATGTCATTTCCATCCTGGGGCCAGGAGAGAAGCCACAACAGTGGGTGGGGTTTCATCTGAAGGGAGTGAACGTTTCTGCTGACATCAGCCCAGGAGCCTGGATTTCAAGGGGTGCAGACAGGCTCACAACGCTCTCACACTGGAGGCGAGCGGCCCCTACTGCATGCAGCAGTCGGAGAGCTAGGCAGGGAGGTCACTGTATGAAATCATGACTCTCTGGAGTGTAAGTTTAGCCCACATTTTTAGTTAAGTTTCATCAACATTTACAGACTGGTTCCTGTCCCACTTTGGGGAACTGAGGACCCACGTCAAGCTGGTGTTGGGACGGTAAAGCTGTGTCCCCTCCCTGCTCCCGCCCTAGGCCTGCATGGCAGCAGTAACCATGGCCTGATGTGGAGCAGAGAACACAGAGGCCCCTGCTGGGGACAGGGACCAGCAGAAGAAGAGGTCCCGACTGACCCGATACACCATCCTCGTGAACATTCAGAGAGGAACAAAATGGGGACAAAACAACTCAAGGAGGTTGAAGCCTGCAAACCTGGCAGACCAGAGTTCAAAGCCACAGTCATTCGGGGGATTGTTATAAATGGGACTAGTGATATGGTGAAGGCAGCATCTCACCAAAAAGGTTCAGGGTTTGGAGAAGTCGGGGAGCTGCAGGGCTGCCCCCACACAGAGAGCTGATCACTAGAATCACAGTGACAAAGGTGGCAGGTGCAGCCCCGAGGGGCACCGACCATCAAGGGGCTCCGATTCCGGAGGATGGGCTCAGGGCTCCTGGGCAGCAATGATACTTCTTTGGTGGCGCGAGTATTGTGGTGCTGGCAGGGTCAGAAGGGAGTTGTGAGGGGAGCGTTGAGGTTCTGGGGTGGGCCATCTGGAATGAAGAAGAACCCTGGGGACCAGCTGGGAGGCTGGGGCCAATAAAAGCTGGCCATGGGGCCAGGATCCAGCCAAGCTCAGGGCAGATTCTATCCCCAGGGAGGAAACCAGAAACAAAGTCAAGCCCATTCCTACAGCCATGGACAAAACTGGCAGAGCTGGGGCAAAGGCTCTGGCTCTGTGGACCACAGTGGCCTGGGCCACGCCTCAGCAGAGCAGCTTGCAGACACAGGGGGGCATAACTAAGCGCAGCTAAGGCCCTGCCTCCCAGCGGGAAAGGCGCCCTACATGCTTCTCACCAGTGTCAGGATTCTCTCGGGATCTGGATGGCGCCAAGCCTACAGTGTTGGAGTCCCTGGGTGGTGCCAATGGTTAACATGCTTGGCAGCTATTTGAAAGGTTGGAGGTTTGAGCCCACCTAGAGGCTCCTCAGAAGAAAGGCCTGGCAATCTACTCCCGAAGAATCAGCCGCTGGAAACCCTGTGGAGCACAGTTCTACTCTGACGCACGTTGGGTCGCCAGGAGTCAGAATCCACTTGATAGCAACTGGTGCTAGAGCCTGTAGTGTTAGGCCCGGGGCTCCAGAGGGAAGGCTGGGGTGACCCCGAGCTCAGTGGGGGGCACATAGCAGGCATTCGGTGTATATTAATTGGATCTGGAAGATCCATAGCAAGTACATGGTAGTGGCTGGACAGGAAGCGCATTTCTGCTCTCCCATGGTGCCCTTCTATTTCTGGAAACACAATTTCCACAGGCCCCCACCCCCATTTTGTGTTCATTATAATGCAGCTCACCCCCTCCCCAAAAAAGGTATCACCTGGCTGGTCTGCAAATACATGGCAGGCAGCTGCTACTCTCCCTTCCTGGATCAATGGCAAACATCACCCAGTGATCCCAGCAGTCTTTCCCACAAAACCTCAACATAGCAATCCAGGCAGCACTGTGCACCAGTCAGTATTGCTTATAGCCACCTGACATGGTGCCTTTAATTCCAAGAACTGACACCAAGAGCATGGTGACGCCAACTCGATCCAGCAGAGGCAGCAAACTACGGAACTCAGGCCAAGTCCAGCCACACCCACCTGTTTATGTACTGTCCATGGTTGTTTTCACACTATCGCCCTAGAATTGAGTAGTTGTGACAGAGCCCTTGTGGCCCGCAAAGCCTAAAATATATGCTATCTGTTTTTTATTGCTTTTACAGAATAAGTTTGCAGACAGCACACTCACAGTTGTTTTTTTCCTCACAGAATAATAAAATTGGCATTCAATTTATAAATACAGTATATGAACCTATTCATAAAAAGAAATGGAAATAACCAGAGAATGATTATCTGACATAAAAAATAAGAGAATGGAAATGCCTAGTTATCACAGGAGTCAAATGCTGACCGACTTCGGAACTACTACACCTAGTTGACTAAACGTTGGTTTGAAAACTCCCTGTCACTTTCTTGCTAGAGTCAGAAGCCTTCCTGGGCTGTGTGCCCTGCTCACCAGTCTTTAAGGCTGCAGGGTGGCCGTGCCGGGGAAGCTTGCCCTTCCCTGGCCTATCACACAAAAGCACCAGAACAGGGGGCGCTGAGATCCCCTCCAGCGTGGGCAGGCTGTGGCACCGCTCCTCAAGCTTCCCTCCCTGAGTCAGGGTGGGAAAGATGAAGAACGCAATTTCACCTTCACTAGCTGCCTGCCAACCCATGACACCCACTTTCCCATTAGGATGCTGTTACCGGGGTGACTCGTTGCCAGTCTCCTCAGCTCCTGACTCCTCTAGATCAGCCCCCCTTTCTAATGAAGAGCTAATTAACATCAAAAGCACTGATTTATCCCACTGCTGCTTTATATAATCACTACCCATTCTCAGCAGCAGCTTCAAAGCTGCCTCTCCCTTCAGAACACATTATTCACATCAAGCATAGGTCTAAAGCCGCCCATGTTTTTAAAGAGTGACTTCCTCACACTCCTGAAATGAAGTCATCAGCATTGTAAGTCAACCATGCAAGCACCCCCTCTCTTGCCATCCAGGGAAACTCTGTGAGCTCAGGAAGTATTTGTCCTTGCCTGCGTGATAGAGAGACCAGGCTGGGAACCAGGGCTCAATCTTCTCTCCTGGTTTTCAAACATGTGTGTTGCCAAGAACTATTAGGAGACCGTGGCTGCCTCTCACTGTGCCATCCAAGAAGTAGCTGTTATACAAACAGGCCAGACAGGGCCCCTGCGTATTGGCCTAAAATGGCCCCCATGTTTACTTCTTCACAACTGGCTACAACTGTTAGCCCATAACCCAGAGGCACCAAACTCAAATTCTCACACATCCAGTTGCTTAAAAAACAGTCCAAATAAACATATTTTTAGCCCGTTAGAACCTATCTAGGAGCCCTGGTGGTACCATGGTTAAGTGCTTGGCTGCTGACCGAAAGGTTGGCATTTCCAACCCACCCAGTGGCTCTGTGGGATTAAGACCTGGTGATCTGCTCCTGTAAAGATTACGTCCTAGAAAACTCTATGGGACAGTTCTATCATGTGGGGTCACTATGAGTCAGAATTGACTCAAAGGCACCCAACAACAACAGAGCCTATTTTACAGACCCTGCAAAACTATAGCCAACATTTGCTGACCATAAACCCAAAAAAGCCAAACCCATTGATGTCAAGTCAGTTATGACTCATAGCGACTCCATGTGACAGAGTAGAACTGTCCCATAGGGTTTCCAAGGCTATAATCTTTATGGAAGCCGACTGCCACATCTTTCTCCAGAGTGGCTCATGCCACAAACCCCTGTAGCTATTAAAAACCCCAAACCACTGCTGTCCTTCCGAGCTCTCTGACCCAGAGACTCCACACCTTGCTGCTGAACATCACCCAGACTTGCAAACCCCCTCTCCAATCTCCCCTTCTCCCCCAGGAGGTCCTTGCCATGTTTCCGTTCTGGATGGTGACCTAGCACCACTGTCTCTGGAAAGTCTCTTGCTGGGAGGGATTTCCCCTCTTATGCCATCCTGTTCAAGTGCTGCCCAATAAAATTTGTGTGTGCTACTGTCTCTCATTGGGTTTGTCTCTTCTGATCAATCCAAAATCCTCAAACTTACCACAATAGCTTAAAACCTTATTCTCACAGTGAGAAGGGGTATGTCATACCTCAGAGGAGGGACCTCCACCCCCATCCCTGTGGCCTAGCAAGCCTATAAGAGGAGAGCCACAGGGTTTTGCTGGAATTCCTCATCTCAGTGGATGATATTTTGTCCACCTGGTCTTACATCTGGGAACAATCAGGGCCAGGTCATGGAGGACTTGAAAGCAAGACCAAGAGATTGGGACCCTGTCTCAGCAGGTTCTTGGGGTAGAATGGAGACCAAAATTCCAAAACTGTCCCAGCTAAAGGGTCATTAATTAAGGGATATGAGTGAGGAAATAAATCAGAGGCCAGGGAGAAGCTTCCAAGAAAGAAAAAGATCTCACTGAAAAGAGATCACTACAGACTTGATTCCTTTCCTTTTCTTAGTAAGGCTCAATAGAAAGTGTGGAGTTTGCTGAAGACATTTTTCATCTAGATTTCAGGGAGACACATAACATGACAAGCTTATGAACATGTTAGAACAGTGTATTCATTCAGGTCTATTGGAAACCAACTCAACAACTTTGACTAAAGATATTAATTAAAGACATTAATTATCTGGAAGGAGTCAGAACGACTAGACTTCAACTGTGGATGAGGACGTGGAAGGCAAGATTATCTAATTTGCAAATGCCATGAAGTTGATCACAGTATTGAATGGGTTTGATGATAAAGTCAGGATCCATAAGACTTTTATCTGCACAGCAGCACAGCATTGTGATCGAGGGCATAGACTCTGCGCCAAATTCACCTGGGACCAAACCCCAGCTCCACCACTTACTAGCTGTTTACCTTTGGCAAGTTTCTCTGGCTGTGTGTGTCTCAGTTCCATCACTCAAATGAGAATCTCTCTCATTAAATTAATGGGGGAGATTAAAAGGAATAGCATTAGTAAAGTGCTTGGAACAGAGTTAGTATTCATTAAATGCTAGCCAGTGTTGTTACCTGAGGCTGGGACGTGGGATAACGCTCATATTTTATCAGTGAGGGTCCCATCAGGAGCAGATAGCACACTCAAATTAGGATAACTTGAGGATGGGCTATTTATAAAGGACTATTTACTAAGGTGGGGGCAAAGTTTGAAGAACGCCAAACATAGTGCTGTGGCCAAGAGTAGCAACAACAAAACCTAAAAGGCTGAGGAGAGGAAGCAGTTGTCGCACCCAGAAGGAGAGAATAATGTCAAGGAACCCACCTTGAGGGCAACAGTGACCTTTGGTTGAAGGACACTGGTCATGACTCAGGGGAATACATACCCTAATCTCTCTCTGATTTCAGCTGGAGCTACCATTGGCCGAACCCAACAAGAATCCCAACTGCAGGTGAGCCTGACCATACAAGTCAGCTTCCAGGGCAGAGACTAGGGTGGAGAGAGGTGGAAGGTGGGGCTGGAGGGACAACAGAAGGACACCTGGCACAAACATGTTCCATTTAATGAGGACAAAGGTGAAATCCTGCTCATAACTTCAAAGAAGCAACTACAGCTATATTCAGGATGGCAGATATTTGGCTTAAGAGCAGCATCTGGAAACAATAACTCTGGGAGTTTGCTTAGCTACAAGTTCAATATCCAGTCGTTCATTTAGTCAACAAATGTAAGGAGTATGTGTGTGTCTGCACCTGCACAAGGCATTCTGAATATAAGAATAAATAAAACAAGAATGTACCCTTGAGCAGAGAAGACATAACCGGCCCATAGTAGGTGCTCAATGAATGTATGTTGAACACGTCAGTGAATGAACTAATTAAAATATAAACCAGTTGCCGTCCAGTTGATTCCAACTCATGGCAACCCCATGTGCATCACAGCAGAACTGAGCTCCACAGAGTTTTCAATGGCTGATTTTTTAGAAGTAGATCTCCAAGGCTTTCTTCTGAGGCACCTCTAGGTAGACTCAAACTTCTAACCTTTTGGTTAGCAGCTAAAGCATGTTAAACTTTCGCACCACCCAAGGACTCCAACTGAAGTATAATGTGACAGAATGTCAACGGACGAGTCAGGGACAGTCTCAAACAGTCCAGTGTTGACATAGGTTATTTTCGGGGCAGCAGCTGCTGGGGCGAGGGAAGTTGAGGGACGGGAACAGGTAGTATCTGATCTGACCACAATGATTGCTAAGTGGAGGGAAAGGGGGTGGGAGACCTTGTTCTGGACAGGAGTGTGGGATAGCCACGTGATTCTGGGTCCCTCAGGCCCCATCTACAAAGAGAAGCATGACTTGAGAAAGCTTGATTGTTCCCCAAATGTCCAGGGAAGCCCCAGGTGCTCGCTGGGGAGTATGAGACAGGTGAGCAGTGGCAGCTGGCCCCCTCTTAGTTGTCACTGCCTGTGAGCTCAGAGCTCAAGAGAGCAGGCCCTGCCAGGATTGTATGGAGGCCCTGGCATGGGGGAACGCCTGTTCTCAGGCAGGCGTGGTCCTGTTGAATCGCACAGGGAGGGGTCACTGGAAGCTGTCAGTCTGAAGGCCCTGCGGGGGAGCAAAGAACAAGTCTAGGCTTCTGCAAGGGCAGACTCCCATGCCCAGCAATGGAGCAAAGCAGGGTGTGGTCTGGGGAGTATCAGGGTCACATCCTTATCCCCATCTCCACCCAGGGAAATGAGAAGCCCAAATAGCAGAGTCAGTGAGCCGCTTTAGACCAATGGGTTGGTAAAAAGGCCAGCACAAGAGCTGGGGCAAGTACCTGAATCCCACTGTCTGCAGCATCGCAGGGGCTAACGTGCCAGCCCAGTCCTGTGTGAGGCATAGGGGCCTCCTGATGTCCTGAGGGCCACCTCCACAGAACCCCTCACACCAGTAGGTCCTAAAAGTCCTGCGGACGCAGACTGCAAGACCCAGATTAAAATCCAGGCCATTGACTGGTGTTATCATTTGGGGCAAGTCACTTAACATTTCCAAGCCTTGATGTTGTCAGCTCTATAATGGGAATAATCCTACTTCCCAGGGCTATTGCGAGGATCCAGTGAGTTAATTATGGCAAAATACTTAGCATGGTGCCTGACACAGAGCTGGGACTCAATAGTTAATTCCTCCCTCTTCCTCCTCAATCCCCTACTGGAAGCTTTGCAGAAGGAGCCAGAATGGGACACTTAGGGGTAGTATTCCAGTATTCTAAAAAGCAATTGGGGCCTTGGAGTGAGGGGATAAAGTGAAGCCTGGGGCAAGGAGTCCATCACCACAGATGAGAAGGGTAGACCACAGGGATTAGCGTCCTCCCAATTCTGCGGTTTGCCCATCCCCAACTTTGGAGGTCCTGGGGACCACGGCCATCCCATCAGGGGCTGGGAAGTCCAGATAGCACCCCAGCTGGGGGAGCTTTACAGAGTCCTGGAGCTCAGTGGCCAGCGCCTCTGACCCTCCCTGACTCAGGCCTCAGGTGACTGAGTGGCATTTCCTTGGTCATTGGCACTTATCGGGAGGATTTTGCTCTTCGTCTTCCTTTGGCTTCCTTCACATTCCTCCACATCACTGGCAACTGGGTGCATTTGCCAAACGTGGATGCTCTGAGTTATTTGAGGGCATGAACATTCCAAAGGGGAGATCATAGAAATCCTGAACCTTGAATGTCCTTGAGGTCTCTGGGTAGTGCAAACGGTTAACACACTCCACTGCTCACTGAAAGGCTGGAGATTTGAAGTGCCTCCAAAGAAAGGCCTGGCGATCTATTTTCTGAAAAATCAGCCATTGAAACCATTGGAGCACAGTTATACGGTGACACACATGGGGTCACCAAGAGCCAGACTTGACTCAGCGGCAACTGGGTTCTTTTGTTGGGAGGAAGGTGCCCTCAGGGTTCATCTGGACTAGACCAGGGGCTCTTAACATTTTTGTAATGACAGATCTCTTTAGGAAAGCAATTAAAGCTACAGACTCTGTCCTCCAAAACTGTTCATACACACAAAATTTTCTTAAAATTTCAGAGAGTTCACAAAATCCCTAAAGCCCATTCAAGGGACTCCCCTGCCAAAAATTCATAGATGCCAGGTTAAGAACCCTGATTTCACCCAACCCTCTCATGCTGCAGGTGGGGGAACTGAGACCAGAGAGGGGAACGGACCGGACTCGCTCAAGGTCACACAAGGGTTATTGGCAGAGCCTGGGGGACAACCCAAGGAGGGTTGCCTCTTGATACTTCCTTCGTGGAGAGAAGAGACGCTTCCCTGAGTGTGAGGACATGAGGAATGCGACAAAAAGCCTGACAGTGCCATATCCAGAGAGGTGCATGGGGCGGGAAGCCTGCCCCCGTGTGTCTGCATAAACAAGGGAAACAGCTGGGCTTCTCTCCAGCTGCCATATCTCCGTCGGACCACTAGGTGGCGCTTATACCATGTGTTAGACTACAGTTACAGAAAGAAAAAAATGTTCAAAATTAGGAGGGTCCAACTCCCTTCCCCTCCTGATTATAGACCGGGAAACCGAGGTCAAGAAAAAGCAAAGGACTCTTTGAGTTATTTCGGGCAATTATCTTCCTCCTTTATGACCTTTAGTCTCTCCCTTCCAACCCCAAATAAAGCATTTAGACTAGAATCAGATATTCCGACAATGGAAACTTGAGCTTAGTGGAAGTCCCTTTGGGAACAGGATTTGGGAGAGAGGGAGGGCTGTGTCCAGACCCCTAGACCAAGTGAGCAGGGCCTGGGCCTCTGAGCCCCTCACCCTGGGCTGCCACCAGGCTAGCCCCTCTTACCTGGGCCTCTACAAAAGATTGCACTTGAACAAAGGAGTCTGAGGCTAAAAGTCATTTGAAATCTCTGACTTAGGTGTACCCTGAGGGCACCTATGGCCTGAGAATTCCACAACTCCACTCCAGGAATCTGTGTAGCTTTAAACACTTAGAACTTTCTTAACTGGCAAAGGCATCCGCTCTTTTGATAACCAGAGAGATTCTCAGGCAGGAAGCAGCTAACAAGGGCCAGGCTGGGATTCAAACCCAAGGGGGGATCTCCTGATTCCAAGTTAGTGCTCATTCAACAGCATCGAAGGCACACCTTCACGGAGTGCCTGCTATACCCCAGGGATTGTCGCCGTCCTGTGCAGTGTAGTCACATCTATAATTTAATCTGTTCCTCCCAGCATTCTGCACTGTGTGTAAGGATTATCTCCCTATTTTACAGATGAGGAAATTGAGGCTCAGGTGATCTGTTTAAGAGAGGAAAATGCATCAGATTCTCTCAGGAATGAAATTAATTTGGTCTCCCTGTCACCATGGAACACTCCAGAAATGTAAGGCAGGAGAACTGTGGGTACCCCCAGAGCACTCCAGACCTGGATCTGAGACCCAGTCACTACCTCTACTCCTACCCCATGAGTACATCTCTCCATCTCTCCACACCTGCTCAGTTCTTCCCTCCCGTTCCCCTCCCCCTCCAGCTCCATGGACTCCTGGTCATCCTCAACCTTGCTCTTCTAAAAGACATGGTCTCAGGAAGCCTGAAGGTTAGAATGGGCAGAGGCTGCTGTGCACAAAATCCCTCCCCATCTCCCCATGCCTGCAAGCCCACCACTAGGAGTGTCACTATTTGGGGCTTAAGTTTTTTCCAGGGAAAAAACTAAAATGCCTGAGAAGGCACACACTTTAATCTAAGACCAGACATTTGAAGCCCAGAGGAAATGAGTATCAGATCTTTTCCAGAGAGCAAGGTGAGAGGAGAAAATGAAGGTGCCTGGAAAGACAGGAGGAGCCACCACTGAAAGGACAAGGGCATAGGGCACTGGCACCAAGGACTAACACCACTCGCTCAGGGCTCTCTCGCCCTCAAACATTTACGTTTTTAAGTGTCTGTTCAGGGCCAGGTCCTGTGCTGGGTGCAGCTAGAGAGATCTATAAGATGCAGTTCTTGCCTTTGGGAAAGTTCCTCCCCCATTGGGAACCAACCAGTTACCCTTGAGTCAATTCTGATTCATGGCAATACCATGTGTGTCAGAGTAGAACTATGCTCCATGGGTTTTTTTTTTTTTCTTATTTATTTTATTGTGGTAAATATATATGTAATAAAGCATTTGACATTTCAACAACCTTCACACGTACAAGAGGAACGACCAATCACTAGAAAAGTGTAGCAAGTTTGGTAAAGTAGAGGGTCAGTGAAAACAAGGGAGACCCTCCGGAAGATGGACTGACATGGCGGCTGCAGCAATGGGCTCAAACAGACCAGCGACTGTGAGGATGGCGCCGGACCTGGCAATGTTTTGTTCTGTCACACGTAAGGTCACCTGGAGTCAGAGCCAACTCGAACGCAACTAACAACAACAGCACACACATTTCCGGAAGGTTTTCAGTGGCTAATTCTTCAGAAGTAAATAGTCAGAACTTTCTTCCAAGGCACCTCTGGGTGGACTCAAACCGCCAGCCTTTCCGTTAGCAGCTGAGCTTGTTAACCGTTTGCACCACCCAGGCACAGAAGGCAGAAATAAATACAACACCATGTGAAGGGGTAATAATAGAAATGCCTTTGTGATCCTGTAGGAACACAGAGCAGGGAACATTGACCTCTACTGGGGAGTTAGGGAAGGCTCCCCAAAGGTGACACTGCTCTAGTGTCAGGGAAGATGAGTTCAGGCACTTCCAGTTTTGTGGGACCGGAAGTTTACGCAGTTGTGTAGCTGTGCGGTCAAGTCGATTCTGACTCAGAGCAACCTATAGGACAGAGTAGAATTGCCCCACAGGGTTTCTGAGGCTGTAATCTTTACAGAAGCAGACCACCACATCTTTCTCCCACGGAGCAGCTGGTGGGTTCAAACCTCTGACCTTTCCATTAGCAGCCAAGCGCTTAACTACTGTGCTACTAGGGCTCCTTTTAAGCAAAAGAACACAAAATTAAAAAACCAAAATTCAGTACAAGATCTAAAATTGCTTTAGAATGAGAAAAAAATCACAACAAACTATAATTGTTAAAGCTGGCGGGTATTACAAACTTCACAGCAGCCAGAAAGAGAACATCATATCTTCATCAACAGAACGCTTCACTTGCTTCTAAAATACTTTTCTCCTGCGTTTTTCATCCTCCTACTCTTAGAGATGTCATTTGTTGGTGGAGAGAAAATAAAGATAAATCAGGCTTCCCTACAGCACTGTGGATCCAGGGGAAAAAATTTATGGTTGACAATGCCCTGATAAGGCCAAGCAAATTTTTAGGATTGTTACCAGTTTGAGAAAATCTCTATCATATATGAGCTGTAAGATTTCAAGGCACTTCGAATTTTCTTTTGCAAGAATTTGTCTTAAATTCTCTTAAAATTGCTAACACTCATTTACCACTTTTCATCGATATACTTGGTATCACAGCATATTATCTTTGTCAAGGTCAGTATTTTTATAAATCAGCAAGAAATTTAAATCTTGTCCAAGTATGTTCATATGATGGACTCGTCTTCATTAATGGATGCTCAAACCATCCGAGAACCAATTCATTACCTGTATTCAACGTGTATCTCTTCTTCGTAATGTTATATGTTATAATTCACCCCTCAATGCGGGAATAATTTCTCTGATTTCACAGCTCATCTTTTTAGCTTTTCTTTCATATTCCGTTCATTTTTTATTTGAATATTTCCTCAGTTCCTAATAAATTGAAAGATGTCAAAAGAAGGATCTTTCCTATCTATCCAAATCGGGAGTCTGTGATTTCTCACTTGTTTTATAGATACTTTCCAAAACATCGTTCCAAACTGTAATTAAAATGGTGTATTCAAGCTTTATCAAACTTTAAATAAATTTTTTTGTGTCTTCTATCAGTGTTCAAGTTTCTCTTCCAAGTCTTAAAAAGTATATTGTAAAAAACAGTTGCTGCAGAGTCAACTCCAACTCATAGCAACCCATGTGTGTCAGAGTAATACTGTGCTCCATAAAGTTTTCAGTGGAAGATGATGGCCAGGCCTTTCCTCCACATCTGGGTGGACTCAAACTGCCAAACGTTTGTTTAACAGCTGAGCACATTAACCATATGCACTTCCTAGGGACTCCAAAAACTACAATTAGAGTCCTTGAAATGTCATAGGCCCATATTGCACGACTTGAACCATGCATTTTGGGCTTCTATCCAAGGAGAAATTATATCAGGAGTATATTTAGTTTGTGTTTAGTGAGGTTCACAGTCAATTCCATGTAGTGTTATTTCGAGCTGTCTTGATTTAGGAGGGGCTTCCAGGAATACTCCCACCACCCACTGTGCCAGCTCACCCAGTGTCCTGATCACAAAGTGCAAGCCCAGGGATTTTTATCAGGATATGAGTGTGCCCATTGGTGATTACCAGGAATCTTAGGCTGGGTTCTCTAGAAAAGCAAAATCAGTGAAGCATATACAGATATATATAAAGAAATTTATCTCAAGGAAATGGCTCACACTGTTGTAGAGGCTGGCAAGCCCCAAGTCTGTGGATAAGGCTTCAGCCTAGAGGCTTCTCCTGACTCACATAGCTGCAGGGGCTGATAAATACAAGATTGGCAGGGATATAGAAGGCTGCTGGCTCACAGGCTGCGGAGGCTGACAAATCCCAAGATCAGTGGACAACGCGGCAGGCCACTGGCTCAAGTCCCAAGAACCAGAGGTCAGATGATGATGAGCTGGATGCAGGATCCACAGCAAGCAAGCAAGCTTTGCCAGAACGTGCATATATATGTTGGATTCAGGCCACATCTCTGAGGAGACTCACCTTACAACTGATTGGCTGATCACATCAGAACACATCATGGACGATGACTACATCATTATGTAGCTACCAAATTACAGCATTACAGAACTGCCAAACTACATCATTGCATAACTGCTAACCCACTGAGAATCATGGCCCAGCCAAGTTGACACACAACCTTAACAATCACACTCCACCCCTTGTCATCTTGGCGCCTGTACACATCTCCTTAAACACAATCTCTAAATAAAGACAATTACAAAGTCATACCTGTGCCTAACATGATACAACTAACATGCATGCAACTGAAAACACACTAGCCCCATTTACAGCTTATATTTCAAAAGTGAAGAAAATCAAAATATTTGATATACACATACAAGGAAGAAATAGCATGACAATTACAGTCCTTGTTTCTGCAAATATACATATGGTCATAACTGCTATTTAGAACTACTTTCTTCCACTACCATTCTGTATTCCCTTTACCCTCAACAAGCACCTCAATTGGTTGCAGTTCTTTGCCTGGCAAGGTGATCCGAACCTTCATTCCTGAAGGATCTGGGCCATTAGTAGTCATGTTGGAATTGGGTTGCGATAGTTTTCCATTGATTTTAATCACAAGGCATGGCAGTACTAAGTGATGCCCTAAGGGGTCTCCTGTATTCCAGACATAGTCTTTTTTACCTGCAGTATGCAACATAAATTCGATTTCTCCTTGGTTGTTAGGGTCAATCACACCAGCCCATATGGTAACTCCCTTCCTTGTCTGTAGATCCAGAGGCATGAGGAGCCAAAAGTGGCTGGGTGGCATTCTAAATTTTCAGTTCAATGGAATCTGTGTTGTGTCTTCAGGTGGAAGCATTCCTCCCCTTGGAACTAAGACCTCTAGACCTGCAGAGCATAGGGTCATGGGGTTAGGAAGCAAAAATTTTGCAAAACGGTCACTAGGGGTAATAGTGAGTGGTGCCACTCCCATCTGCACCCCTTGATTCCTGGAACCATGAATCCTGGCTATGGGAGAAACAGCACCGTATATTGGACAGTGGTTTAGAGCATATACAGCCCCCAGGAGAACATTGCCGCATCCCTGCAAAGTGTTACCACATAGCTGGCACTGTAATTGTGTCTTTAGAAGGCCATTCCATCGTCCTATCAAGCCAGCTGCTTCAGGATCATGGGGAACATGGTGAGACCAGTGAATTCCATGAGCATGGGTCCATTGCAGTACTTCACTCGCTGTGAAGTGAGTCTCTTGATATGAGGTTATGCTGTGTGAGATAACATGGTGGTGGATAAGACATTAAATGAGTTCACGGATGGTAGTTTTGGCAGAGGCTTTGAGTTCAGGGAAGGCAAATCCATAGCCAGAGTAAGAGTATATCCCAGTAAGAATGAAATGCTGTCCTTTCTATGATGGAAGCAGTCCAATGTAATCAACCTGCCACCAGGTTGCTGGCTGACTGCCTCAAGGAATGGTGCCATGTCAGGGACTCAGTGTTGGTCTCTGCTACTGACACACTGGGCATTCAGCACTGGCTGTAGCCAAGTAGGCTTTGGTGAGTGGAAGTGCATGTTGCTGAGCCTATGCACAACCTCCACCCCTGCCACCATGGCCACATAATTCAGGATTCCATTGGGCAATGACAGGAGTGGCTGGGGAAAGATGATGACTGGTTTCCAAAAAAACTCATCATCCTTTCCATTTCATTGTTAAAATCCTCCTCTGCCAAGGTCGCCCTTTGGTGAGCATGCACGTGATATGCAAATGTCTTCACTTCTTTGGCCCTTTCAGAGAGGTCTATACACATACCTCTTCCCCATACCTCCTTGTCACCTATTTTCCAATCATGTTCCTTCCAAGTCCCTGATCACCCAGCCAAACCATTGGCCACAGCCCATTAATCAGTATACAGTCTCACATCTGGCCATTTCTCCTTCCTAGTAAAGTGTACTTCCCAAGGTTTTGCCCATTGGAAAGATTTTCCTTCACCACTGTCTTTCAGGGAGGTCCCAGAAAGGGGCTGCAGTGCTGCCACTGCCCACTTTCAAGTGGTGCTTGCATATCAGACAGAACCATTTGTAAACAAGGCACAAGTTTTCTCCTCCTCAGTAAACTGATCATAAAGAACTCCCCATGAGGTCACAGATGCAGATGGGGAGAGGGCAGGTAATGTGGCAGAAGTGGAGACAATAGGCATTTGGGCCACTTCCTCATGCAACTTACCACTGCCTTCAGGTCCTGCTCAAGCTCGAGCTCATATATACCACTTCCATTTAATGATAGAGTGCTGCTGTGCACATCCAACTTTATGATTCTGTGGCTCAGACAAAACCCAGTTCATTATGGACAGCTCAGGCCACATAATGACTGGTGGCCTGTGGTTAAGCATTCAGTCTCTACTAAGGCCCAGAAACAAGCCAAAAGCTGTTTCTCAAAAGGAGAGTAGTTATCTGCAGAGTATGGCAGGGCTTTACTCCAAAATCCTAAGGGTCTGTGCTGTGATTCACCAATAGAGGCCTGTCAAAAACTCCAAACAGCATCTTTATCTGACACTGACACTTCAAGTACCACTGGATCAACAAGATAATACGTTCCAAGTGGCAGAGCATCTTGCATGGCAGCCTGAACCTGTCGCAGAGCTTTCTGTTGTTCTGGGCCCCACTCAAAAGTAGCAGCTTTTTGAGTCACTTGATAAATAGGCCAGAGTAGCACAACCAAATGAGGGATATGTTGCCTCCAAAATCCAAAGAGGCCCAACAGGCTTTGTGCCTCCTTTTTAGGTGTAGGAAGGGCCAGATATAACAACTTATCCTTCACTTTAAAGGGAATATCTCGAAATGCCCCACACCACTGGACTCCTAGAAATTTCACTGAGGTGGAAGGCGCCTGAATTTTTGTGTGATTAATTTCCCGACCTCTAGTATGAAAATGTTTTACCAGTGAGTCCAGAGTCATTGACACTTCTTCCTTAATAGGTATAATCAGCATAATGTCATCAATGTAACGGACCAGTGTGACATCTTGTGGAAGGGAAAGGCAATCGAGGTCCCTTCGGACTAAATTATGACACAGGGCTAGAGAGTTGATATACCTCTGAGGTAGGATAGTGAAGGTATAAAGCTGGCCTTGCCAGATGAAGGCAAACTGCTTCTGGTGGCCCTTCAAAACCAGAATCGAGAAAAAGGCATTGGCCAGATCAATAGCTGTATACCAGGTACCAGGAGATGTATTAATTTGCTCAAGCAGTGAAACTACACGTGGAACAGCAGCTGCAATTGGAGTCACCACCTGGTTAAGTTTTCGATAATCCACTGTCATTCTCCAAGATCCATCTGGTTTTTTCACAGGCCAAATGGGCGAGTTGAATGGGGATGTGGTAGGAATCACCATCCCTGCATCCTTCAAGTCCTTGTTGGTGGCAGTAACCTCTGAAATCCCTCCAGGAATGTGGTATTGTTTTTGGTTTGCTATTTTCCTAGGTAGGGGCAGTTTTAATAGCTTTCACTTGGCTTTTCTTACCATAATAACCCTTACTCCACTTGTCAGGGATCCAATGTGGGGATTCTGCCAGTTGCTGAGTGTATCTATTCCAATTACGCATTCTGAAACTGGGGAAATAACTACAGGATGAGTTCAGGGACCCACTGGGCCTACTGTGAGATGAACCTGAGTTAAGACCCCATTAATAACCTTACCTCTATATTCCCCCACTCTGACTGGTGGGTCACAGTGATGTTTTGGGTCTCCTGGAATTAGTGTCAGCTCAGAGGCAGCACCCAGTAATCTCTAAAAAGTCTGATCATTTCCTTTTCCCCAAAGAACAGTCGCTCTCATGAAGGGCTGTAAATCCCTTTGGGGAAGGCTAGGAGAAAGATTAACAGTATAAATTTTTGGCAGTGTAGTTTGGTCCTTCCTCAAGGAATTGTGGGTCTGTAAACAGGATCAAATCTGGGAATTGATTGAGGAGTCATGATTCTCTATGCTTGCGATTCGAGTTGGACTGCCATTCGCTTGACCTAGAATTCTTCCTCTTGTACAGATCAAGTAAATATTTAGTAGATTTCCCATCTATTTCACTCCTAGGGACACCATGACTAAGTAGCCAACGCCATAAGTCCATATGAGTCAAACTATTCTGATTACTGCTTTGACTCTGCTGTCCGTTATGGTAACCATGCCCACCTTGTCTTTGTCAACTGAGTGCCACCCCTTGGCCCCTACTACCACACGGTCCAGTAATCTCCTTTGTAGTTACCCATTGCTGTCAAGTCGATTCTGACTCATAGTGACCCTATAGGACATAGTAGTACTGCCCCATACGGTTTCCAAGGAGCAGCTGGAGGATTTAAACTGCCAACCTTTTTGGTTCACAGCCGTAACACGCTGTGGCTCTTAACCACTGTGCCATGAGGGCCCCCCATTGTAGTTAGGTGTCTTAATTCAGTTAGGGCGGTTCACACTGTCAAATGTGACTTACATACAATAACAATCACAGCAGTCTTCAAGGATGCTGGGGCTCCCTTCACAAATTTGTTCCTTACCACTGTGTAAAAGATGTGTCTTCTGGGTTCTCCATGTGTGCGTCTGTGGGTCTAACCTTATAAATCCACTCTAACATGCCAATTTCCCTAAGCTTTTGCATACCTTCTTCTACAGTACACCAAGGCAGGTCTGGTACTTCAATTTGATTTAGTGTAGGCCACCGCATAATCCATGCTTCAGGGACCAAATCAAATAAACTGTTAGATTCTTTCCTAATTCTCTAGCTGAAACATTGAATGAAGAATCTGTGCGTAAGCCCATATCAGTAAACCCAGACTGATCCAACTTTATTTTCCTTGCACCATTATGCACCATTCCTACACGTGTTCCCCAGGTTTCTGTTTGTAGATATTAGAAAAGTCAAGGAGTTCTTTTGGAGTGTAGCATACCTCCTCTTGGGTCACACTTTGTACTTTACCTTTTGGGGCTCACTGGGTCTTAAGTCTAGTTTTAGGTCTAGAAGCAAGAATGGATGGAGAGGATGGATCCTGAGAACA